>CM074188.1:16199317-18842943 GCA_037179385.1 Holothuria scabra
CAAAATCAAGGAAACCCACCCAACAAAACCCAACCAAACCCACCCAACAAAACCCAACACAACCCAACCAAACCCACCCAACAAAACCCAACGTAACCCAACCAAACCCATGCAACAAAACCCAACCAAACCCACCCAACAAAACCCAACTAAACCCAACCAAACCCACCCAACAAAACCCAACCAAACCCACCAAACAAAACCCAACAAACCCCAGCCAAACCCACCCAACAAAACCCAACCAAACACACCCAACAAAACCCAACAATACCCAACAAAACCCAACCAAACCCACCCAACAAAACCCAACCAAACCCACCCAACAAAACCCAACCAAACCCACCCAACAAAACCCAACCAAACCCACCCAACAAAACCCAACAAAACCCAACCAAACCCACCCAACAAAACCCAACAAAACCCAACCAAACCCACCCAACAAAACCCAACAAAACCCAACCAAACCCACCCAACAAAACCCAACGTAACCCAACCAAACCCACCCAACAAAACCCAACCAAACCCACCCAACAAAACCCAACGTAACCCAACCAAACCCATGCAACAAAACCCAACCAAACCCACCCAACAAAACCCAACCAAACCCACCCAACAAAACCCAACCAAACACACCCACCAAAACCCAACGAAACCCAACAAAAATCAAGGAAACCCACCCAACAAAACCCAACCAAACCCACCCAACAAAACCCAACAAAACCCAACACAACCCAACCAAACCCACCCAACAAAACCCAACGTAACCCAACCAAACCCATGCAACAAAACCCAACCAAACCCACCCAACAAAACCCAACCAAACCCACCCAACAAAACCCAACAAACCCCAGCCAAACCCACCCAACAAAACCCAACCAAACCCACCCAACAAAACCCAACCAAACCCACCCAACAAAACCCAACGAAACCCAACAAAACCCAAGGAAACCCACCCAACAAAACCCAACCAAACCCACCCAACAAAACCCAACCAAACCCACCCAACAAAACCCAACCAAACCCACCCAACAAAACCCAACCAAACCCACCCAACAAAACCCAACCAAACAAACCCAACAAAACCCAACCAAACCCACCCAACAAAACCCAACCAAACCCACCCAACAAAACCCAACAAAACCCAACCAAACCCACCCAACAAAACCCAACCAAACCCACCCAACAAAACCCAACGAAACCCAACAAAACCCAACCAAACCCACCCAACAAAACCCAACCAAACCCACCCAACAAAACCCAACAAAACCCAACCAAACCCACCCAACAAAACCCAACCAAACCCACCCAACAAAACCCAACATAACCCAACCAAACCCACCCAACAAAACCCAACCAAACCCACCAAACAAACCCAACAAAACCCAACCAAACCCACCCAACAAAACCCAACCAAACCCACCCAACAAAACCCAACACAACCCAACCAAACCCACCCAACAAAACCCAACCAAACCCAACCAAACCCATGCAACAAAACCCAACCAAACCCACCCAACAAAACCCAACTAAACCCAACCAAACCCACCCAACAAAACCCAACAAAACCCAACAAAACCCAACCAAACCCACCCAACAAAACCCAACCAAACCCACCCACCAAAACCCAACAAAACCCAACAAAACCCAACCAAACCCACCCAACAAAACCCAACCAAACCCAACCAAACCCACCCAACACAACCCAACCAAACCCACCCAACAAAACCCAACGTAACCCAACCAAACCCATGCAACAAAACCCAACCAAACCCACCCAACAAAACCCAACTAAACCCAACCAAACCCACCCAACAAAACCCAACATAACCCAACCAAACCCACCCAACAAAACCCAACCAAACACACCCACCAAAACCCAACGAAACCCAACAAAAATCAAGGAAACCCACCCAACAAAACCCAACCAAACCCACCCAACAAAACCCAACCAAACCAAACCAAACCCACCCAACAAAACCCAACCAAACCCACCCAACAAAACCCAACGAAACCCAACAAAACCCAACCAAACCCACCCAACAAACCCAACCAAACCCACCCAACAAAACCCAACAAAACCCAACCAAACCCACCCAACAAAACCCAACCAAACCCACCCAACAAAACCCAACATAACCCAACCAAACCCACCCAACAAAACCCAACCAAACCCACCCAACAAAACCCAACCAAACCCACCCAACAAAACCCAACGTAACCCAACCAAACCCACCCAACAAAACCCAACCAAACCCACCCAACAAAACCCAACAAAACCCAACCAAACCCACCCAACAAAACCCAACCAAACCCACCCAACAAAACCCAACACAACCCAACCAAACCCACCCAACAAAACCCAACCAAACCCACCCAACAAAACCCAACCAAACCCACCCAACAAAACCCAACCAAACCCACCCAACAAAACCCAACGAAACCCAACAAAACCCAAGGAAACCCACCCAACAAAACCCAACCAAACCCACCCAACAAAACCCAACAAAACCCAACCAAACCCACCCAACAAAACCCAACCAAACCCACCCAACAAAACCCAACATAACCCAACCAAACCCACCCAACAAAACCCAACCAAACCCACCCAACAAAACCCAACAAAACCCAACCAAACCCACCCAACAAAACCCAACCAAACCCACCCAACAAAACCCAACGAAACCCAACAAAACCAACCAAACCCACCCAACAAAACCCAACCAAACCCACCCAACAAAACCCAACAAAACCCAACCAAACCCACCCAACAAAACCCAACCAAACCCACCCAACAAAACCCAACCAAACACACCCACCAAAACCCAACGAAACCCAACAAAAATCAAGGAAACCCACCCAACAAAACCCAACCAAACCCACCCAACAAAACCCAACAAAACCCAACCAAACCCACCCAACAAAACCCAACGTAACCCAACCAAACCCACCCAACAAAACCCAACCAAACCCACCCAACAAAACCCAACCAAACCCACCCAACAAAACCCAACCAAACCCACCCAACAAAACCCAACAAAACCCAACAAAACCTAACTAAACCCACCCAACACAACCCAACCAAACCCACCCAACAAAACCCAACGTAACCCAACCAAACCCATGCAACAAAACCCAACCAAACCCACCCAACAAAACCCAACTAAACCCAACCAAACCCACCCAACAAAACCCAACATAACCCAACCAAACCCACCCAACAAAACCCAACCAAACCCACCCAACAAAACCCAACCAAACACACCAACCAAAACCCAACGAAACCCAACAAAAATCAAGGAAACCCACCCAACAAAACCCAACCAAACCCACCCAACAAAACCCAACGTAACCCAACCAAACCCACCCAACAAAACCCAACCAAACCCACCCAACAAAACCCAACCAAACACACCCACCAAAACCCAACGAAACCCAACAAAAATCAAGGAAACCCACCCAACAAAACCCAACCAAACCCACCCAACAAAACCCAACGTAACCCAACCAAACCCATGCAACAAAACCCAACCAAACCCACCCAACAAAACCCAACATAACCCAACCAAACCCACCCAACAAAACCCAACCAAACCCACCCAACAAAACCCAACAAAACCCAACCAAACCCACCCAACAAAACCCAACCAAACCCACCCAACAAAGCCCAACGAAACCCAACAAAACCCAATGAAACCCACCCAACAAAACCCAACCAAACCCACCCAACAAACCCAACAAAACCCAACCAAACCCACCCAACAAAACCCAACACAACCCAACCAAACCCACCCAACAAAACCCAACCAAACCCACCCACCAAAACCCAACGAAACCCAACAAAAATCAAGGAAACCCACCCAACAAAACCCAACCAAACCCACCCAACAAAACCCAACAAAACCCAACCAAACCCACCCAACAAAACCCAACCAAACCCACCCAACAAAACCCAACCAAACCCAACCAAACCCACCCAACAAAACCCAACATAACCCAACCAAACCCACCCAACAAAACCCAACCAAACCCACCCAACAAACCCAACAAAACCCAACAAAACCCAACCAAACCCACCCAACAAAACCCAACCAAACCCACCCAACAAAACCCAACACAACCCAACCAAACCCACCCAACAAAACCCAACACAACCCAACAAAACCCAACCAAACCCACCCAACAAAACCCAACCAAACCCACCCAACAAAACCCAACGTAACCCAACAAAACCCACCCAACAAAACCCAACCAAACCCACCCAACAAAACCCAACCAAACCAACAAAACCCAACCAAACACACCCACCAAAACCCAACGAAACCCAACAAAAATCAAGGAAACCCACCCAACAAAACCCAACCAAACCCACCGAACAAAACCCAACACAACCCAACCAAACCCACCCAACAAAACCCAACGTAACCCAACCAAACCCATGCAACAAAACCCAACCAAACCCACCCAACCAAAACCGAACGAAACCCAACCAAACCCACCCAACAAAACCCAACCAAACCCACCCAACAAAACCCAACATAACCCAACCAAACCCACCCAACAAAACCCAACCAAACCCAACCAAACACACCCAAAAAAACCCAACAAAACCCAACAAAAATCAACCAAACCCACCCAACAAAACCCAACCAAACCCACCCAACAAAACCCAACCAAACCCACCCAACAAAACCCAACCAAACCCACCCAACAAAACCCAACAAAACCCAACCAAACCCACCCAACAAAACCCAACAAAACCCAACCAAACCCACCCAACAAAACCCAACACAACCCAACCAAACCCACCCAACAAAACCCAACGTAACCCAACCAAACCCACCCAACAAAACCCAACCAAACCCACCCAACAAAACCCAACGTAACCCAACCAAACCCATGCAACAAAACCCAACCAAACCCACCCAACAAAACCCAACCAAACCCACCCAACAAAACCCAACCAAACACACCCACCAAACCCAACGAAACCCAACAAAAATCAAGGAAACCCACCCAACAAAACCCAACCAAACCCACCCAACAAAACCCAACACAACCCAACCAAACCCACCCAACAAAACCCAACGTAACCCAACCAAACCCATGCAACAAAACCCAACCAAACCCACCCAACAAAACCCAACCAAACCCACCCAACAAAACCCAACCACACCCACCAAACCCACCCAACAAAACCCAACCAAACCCACCCAACAAAACCCAACCAAACCCACCCAACAAAACCCAACGAAACCCAACAAAACCCAACCAAACCCACCCAACAAAACCCAACCAAACCCACCCAACAAAACCCAACCAAACCCACCCAACAAAACCCAACCAAACCCACCCAACAAAACCCAACCAAACCCACCCAACAAAACCCACCCAACAAAACCCAACATAACCCAACCAAACCCACCCAACAAAACCCAACCAAACCCACCCAACAAAACCCAACAAAACCCAACCAAACCCACCCAACAAAACCCAACCAAACCCACCCAACAAAACCCAACGAAACCCAACAAAACCCAACCAAACCCACCCAACAAAACCCAACCAAACCCACCCAACAAAACCCAACAAAACCCAACCAAACCCACCCAACAAAACCCAACCAAACCCACCCAACAAAACCCAACGTAACCCAACCAAACCCACCCAACAAAACCCAACCAAACCCACCCAACAAAACCCAACAAAACCCAACCAAACCCACCCAACAAAACCCAACCAAACCCACCCAACAAAACCCAACACAACCCAACCAAACCCACCCAACAAAACCCAACGTAACCCAACCAAACCCATGCAACAAAACCCAACCAAACCCACCCAACAAAACCCAACTAAACCCAACCAAACCCACCCAACAAAACCCAACCAAACCCACCCAACAAAACCCAACCAAACACACCCACCAAAACCCAACGAAACCCAACAAAACCCAACCAAACCCACCCAACAAAACCCAACAAAACCCAACCAAACCCACCCAACACAACCCAACCAAACCCACCCAACAAAACCCAACGTAACCCAACCAAACCCATGCAACAAAACCCAACCAAACCCACCCAACAAAACCCAACTAAACCCAACCAAACCCACCCAACAAAACCCAACATAACCCAACCAAACCCACCCAACAAAACCCAACCAAACACACCCACCAAAACCCAACGAAACCCAACAAAAATCAAGGAAACCCACCCAACAAAACCCAACCAAACCCACCCAACAAAACCCAACCAAACCCAACCAAACCCACCCAACAAAACCCAACCAAACCCACCCAACAAAACCCAACCAAACCCAACAAAACCCAACCAAACCCACCCAACAAAACCCAACCAAACCCACCCAACAAAACCCAACAAAACCCAACCAAACCCACCCAACAAAACCCAACCAAACCCACCCAACAAAACCCAACATAACCCAACCAAACCCACCCAACAAAACCCAACCAAACCCACCCAACAAAACCCAACCAAACCCACCCAACAAAACCCAACGTAACCCAACCAAACCCACCCAACAAAACCCAACCAAACCCACCCAACAAAACCCAACAAAACCCAACCAAACCCACCCAACAAAACCCAACCAAACCCACCCAACAAAACCCAACACAACCCAACCAAACCCACCCAACAAAACCCAACCAACCCAACCAAACCAACCGAACAAAACCCAACCAAACCCACCCAACAAAACCCAACCAAACCCACCCAACAAAACCCAACGAAACCCAACAAAACCCAACCAAACCCACCCAACAAAACCCAACCAAACCCACCCAACAAAACCCAACAAAACCCAACCAAACCCACCCAACAAAACCCAACCAAACCCACCCAACAAAACCCAACATAACCCAACCAAACCCACCCAACAAAACCCAACCAAACCCACCCAACAAAACCCAACAAAACCCAACCAAACCCACCCAACAAAACCCAACCAAACCCACCCAACAAAACCCAACGAAACCCAACAAAACCCAACCAAACCCACCCAACAAAACCCAACCAAACCCACCCAACAAAACCCAACAAAACCCAACCAAACCCACCCAACAAAACCCAACCAAACCCACCCAACAAAACCCAACCAAACACACCCACCAAAACCCAACGAAACCCAACAAAAATCAAGGAAACCCACCCAACAAAACCCAACCAAACCCACCCAACAAAACCCAACACAACCCAACCAAACCCACCCAACAAAACCCAACGTAACCCAACCAAACCCACCCAACAAAACCCAACAAAACCCAACGTAACCCAACCAAACCCATGCAACAAAACCCAACCAAACCCACCCAACAAAACCCAACCAAACCCAACCAAACCCACCCAACACAACCCAACCAAACCCACCCAACAAAACCCAACGTAACCCAACCAAACCCATGCAACAAAACCCAACCAAACCCACCCAACAAAACCCAACTAAACCCAACCAAACCCACCCAACAAAACCCAACATAACCCAACCAAACCCACCCAACAAAACCCAACCAAACCCACCCAACAAAACCCAACCAAACCCACCCACCAAAACCCAACGAAACCCAACAAAATCAAGGAAACCCACCCAACAAAACCCAACCAAACCCACCCAACAAAACCCAACGTAACCCAACCAAACCCATGCAACAAAACCCAACCAAACCCACCCAACAAAACCCAACCAAACACACCCACCAAAACCCAACGAAACCCAACAAAAATCAAGGAAACCCACCCAACAAAACCCAACCAAACCCACCCAACAAAACCCAACACAACCCAACCAAACCCATGCAACAAAACCCAACCAAACCCACCCAACAAAACCCAACTAAACCCAACCAAACCCACCCAACAAAACCCAACATAACCCAACCAAACCCACCCAACAAAACCCAACCAAACCCACCCAACAAAACCCAACAAAACCCAACCAAACCCACCCAACAAAACCCAACCAAACCCACCCAACAAAGCCCAACGAAACCCAACAAACCCAATGAAACCCACCCAACAAAACCCAACCAAACCCACCCAACAAAACCCAACAAACCCAACCAAACCCACCCAACAAAACCCAACACAACCCAACCAAACCCACCCAACAAAACCCAACCAAACACACCCACCAAAACCCAACGAAACCCAACAAAAATCAAGGAAACCCACCCAACAAAACCCAACCAAACCCACCCAACAAAACCCAACAAAACCCAACAAAACCCAACCAAACCCACCCAACAAAACCCAACCAAACCCACCCAACAAAACCCAACAAAACCCAACCAAACCCACCCAACAAAACCCAACGTAACCCAACCAAACCCACCCAACAAAACCCAAAAAAACCCAACCAAACACACCCAACAAAACCCAACCAAACCCAACCAAACCCACCCAACAAAACCCAACCAAACCCACCCAACAAACCCAACAAAACCCAACCAAACCCAACCCACCCAACAAAACCCAACCAGACCCACCCAACAAAACGCAAAAAAAAAACCAAACCAGGCTCACCCAACCAAGCCCACCCAACCAAACCCACGCAACACAACCCAAGTAAACCCACCCAACAAACCCAACCCCAACCAAACCCAACAAAACCCAACCAAACCCACCCAACAAAACCCAACCAAACCCACCCAACAAAACCCAACAAAACCCAACCAAACCCACCCAACAAATCCCACCAAAACCCAACGAAACCCAACAAAAATCAAGGAAACCCACCCAACAAAACCCAACCAAACCCACCCAACAAAACCCAACACAACCCAACCAAACCCACCCAACAAAACCCAACGTAACCCAACCAAACCCACCCAACAAAACCCAACCAAACCCACCCACCAAAACCCAACGAAACCCAACAAAAATCAAGGAAACCCACCCAACAAAACCCAACCAAACCCACCCAACAAAACCCAACCAAACCCAACCAAACCCACCCAACAAAACCCAACCAAACACACCCACCAAAACCCAACGAAACCCAACAAAAATCAAGGAAACCCACCCAACAAAACCCAACCAAACCCACCCAACAAAACCCAACACAACCCAACCAAACCCACCCAACAAAACCCAACGTAACCCAACCAAACCCACCCAACAAAACCCAACCAAACCCACCCAACAAAACCCAACGTAACCCAACCAAACCCATGCAACAAAACCCAACCAAACCCACCCAACAAAACCCAACAAAACCCAACTAAACCCAACCAAACCCACCCAACAAAACCCAACCAAACCAAACCAAACCCACCCAACAAAACCCAACACAACCCAACCAAACCCACCCAACAAAACCCAACCAAACCCACCCAACAAAACCCAACGAAACCCAACAAAAATCAAGGAAACCCACCCAACAAAACCCAACCAAACCCACCCAACAAAACCCAACACAACCCAACCAAACCCACCCAACAAAACCCAACGTAACCCAACCAAACCCATGCAACAAAACCCAACCAAACCCACCCAACAAAACCCAACCAAACCCACCCAACAAAACCCAACCAAACCCACCCAACAAAACCCAACCAAACCCACCCAACAAAACCCAACACAACCCAACCAAACCCACCCAACAAAACCCAACCAAACACACCCACCAAAACCCAACGAAACCCAACAAAAATCAAGGAAACCCACCCAACAAAACCCAACCAAACCCACCCAACAAAACCCAACCAAACCCACCCAACAAAACCCAACACAACCCAACCAAACCCACCCAACAAAACCCAACCAAACACACCCACCAAAACCCAACGAAACCCAACAAAAATCAAGGAAACCCACCCAACAAAACCCAACCAAACCCACCCAACAAAACCCAACACAACCCAACCAAACCCACCCAACAAAACCCAACGTAACCCAACCAAACCCACCCAACAAAACCCAACCAAACCCACCCAACAAAACCCAACCAAACCCACCCAACAAAACCCAACACAACCCAACCAAACCCACCCAACAAAACCCAACGTAACCCAACCAAACCCATGCAACAAAACCCAACCAAACCCAACCAAACCCACCCAACAAAACCCAACATAACCCAACCAAACCCACCCAACAAAACCCAACCAAACCCACCCAACAAAACCCAACACAACCCAACCAAACCCACCCAACAAAACCCAACGTAACCCAACCAAACCCACCCAACAAAACCCAACCAAACCCACCCAACAAAACCCAACCAAACCCACCCAACAAAACCCAACACAACCCAACCAAACCCACCCAACAAAACCCAACGTAACCCAACCAAACCCACCCAACAAAACCCAACCAAACCCACCCAACAAAACCCAACCAAACCCACCCAACAAAACCCAACACAACCCAACCAAACCCACCCAACAAAACCCAACGTAACCCAACCAAACCCATGCAACAAAACCCAACCAAACCCACCCAACAAAACCCAACTAAACCCAACCAAACCCACCCAACAAAACCCAACATAACCCAACCAAACCCACCCAACAAAACCCAACCAAACCCACCAAACAAAACCCAACAAAACCCAACCAAACCCACCCAACAAAACCCAACAAAACCCAACCAAACCCACCCAACAAAACCCAACCAAACCCACCCAACAAAACCCAACCAAACACACCCACCAAAACCCAACGAAACCCAACAAAAATCAAGGAAACCCACCCAACAAAACCCAACCAAACCCACCCAACAAAACCCAACACAACCCAACCAAACCCACCCAACAAAACCCAACGTAACCCAACCAAACCCACGCAACACAACCCAACCAAACCAAACCCACCCAACAAAACCCAACACAACCCAACCAAACCCACCCAACAAAACCCAACCAAACACACCCACCAAAACCCAACGAAACCCAACAAAAATCAAGGAAACCCACCCAACAAAACCCAACCAAACCCACCCAACAAAACCCAACCAAACCCACCCAACAAAACCCAACACAACCCAACCAAACCCACCCAACAAAACCCAACCAAACACACCCACCAAAACCCAACGAAACCCAACAAAAATCAAGGAAACCCACCCAACAAAACCCAACCAAACCCACCCAACAAAACCCAACACAACCCAACCAAACCCACCCAACAAAACCCAACACAACCCAACCAAACCCACCCAACAAAACCCAACCAAACCCAACCAAACCCACCCAACAAAACCCAACCAAACCCACCCAACAAAACCCAACCAAACCCACCCAACAAAACCCAACACAACCCAACCAAACCCACCCAACAAAACCCAACGTAACCCAACCAAACCCATGCAACAAAACCCAACCAAACCCACCCAACAAAACCCAACTAAACCCAACCAAACCCACCCAACAAAACCCAACATAACCCAACCAAACCCACCCAACAAAACCCAACCAAACCCACCCAACAAAGCACAACAAAACCCAACAAAACCCAACCAAACCCACCCAACAAAACCCAACCAAACCCACCCAACAAAACCCAACCAATCCCACCCAACAAAACCCAACACAAAACAACCAAACCCACCCAACAAAACCCAACCAAACCCAACCAAACCCACCCAACAAAAAACAACCAAACCCATGCAACAAACCCCAACCAAACCCACCCAACAAAACCCAACCAAACCCACCCAACAAACCCACCCAACAAAACCCAACCAAACCCACCCAACAAAACCCAACACAACCCAACCAAACCCACCCAACAAAACCCAACGTAACCCAACCAAACCCATGCAACAAAACCCAACCAAACCCACCCAACAAAACCCAACCAAACCCAACCAAACCCACCCAACAAAACCCAACATAACCCAACCAAACCCACCCAACAAAACCCAACCAAACCCACCAAACAAAACCCAACAAAACCCAACCAAACCCACCCAACAAAACCCAACAAAACCCAACCAAACCCACCCAACAAAACCCAACAAATCCCAACCAAACCCACCCAACAAAACCCAACCAAACCCACCCAACAAAACCCAACAAAACCCAACCAAACCCACCCAACAAAACCGAACTAAACCCAACCAAACCCACCCAACAAAACCCAACATAACCCAACCAAACCCACCCAACAAAACCCAACCAAACCCACCCAACAAAACCCAACACAACCCAATCAAACCCACCCAACAAAACCCAACGTAACCCAACCAAACCCATGCAACAAAACCCAACCAAACCCACCCAACAAACCCAACCAAACCCACCCAACAAAACCCAACCAAACCCACCCAACAAAACCCAACAAAACCCAACCAAACCCACCCAACAAAACCCAACCAAACCCACCCAACAAAACCCAACGAAACCCAACAAAAATCAAGGAAACCCACCCAACAAAACCCAACCAAACCCACCCAACAAAACCCAACCAAACCCAACAAACGAAACCCAACCAACAAAACCCAACCAAACCCACCCAACAAAACCCAACAAAACCCAACCAAACCCACCCAACAAAACCCAACTAAACCCAACCAAACCCACCCAACAAAACCCAACATAACCCAACCAAACCCACCCAACAAAACCCAACCAAACCCACCCAACAAAACCCAACAAAACCCAACCAAACCCACCCAACAAAACCCAACCAAACACACCCACCAAAACCCAACGAAACCCAACAAAAATCAAGGAAACCCACCCAACAAAACCCAACCAAACCCACCCAACAAAACCCAACCAAACCAAACCAAACCCACCCAACAAAACCCAACACAACCCAACCAAACCCACCCAACAAAACCCAACCAAACACACCCACCAAAACCCAACGAAACCCAACAAAAATCAAGGAAACCCACCCAACAAAACCCAACCAAACCCACCCAACAAAACCCAACACAACCCAACCAAACCCACCCAACAAAACCCAAACCCAACCAAACCCACCCAACAAAACCCAACCAAACCCACCCAACAAAACCCAATAAAACCAAACCAAACCCACCCACCAAAACCCAACAAATCGCAACCAAACCCACCCAACAAAACCCAACCAAACCCACCAACAAAACCAAACCAAACCCACCCAACAAAACCCAACAAATCCCAACCAAACCAACCCAACAAAACCCAACAAAACCCAACAAAACCCAACCAAACCCACCCAACAAAACCCAACCAAACCCACCCAACAAAACCGAACTAAACCCAACCAAACCCACCCAACAAAACCCAAGACAACCCAACCAAACCCACCCAACAAAACCCAACGTAACCCAACCAAACCCACCCAACAAAACCCAACCAAACCCACCCAACAAAACCCAACGTAACCCAACCAAACCCATGCAACAAAACCCAACCAAACCCACCCAACCAAACCCACCCAACAAAACCCAACCAAACCCACCCAACAAAACCCAACATAACCCAACCAAACCCACCCAACAAAACCCAACCAAACCCACCCACCAAAACCCAACGAAACCCAACAAAAATCAAGGAAACCCACCCAACAAAACCCAACCAAACCCACCCAACAAAACCCAACACAACCCAACCAAACCCACCCAACAAAACCCAACGTAACCCAACCAAACCCATGCAACAAAACCCAACCAAACCCACCCAACAAAACCCAACCAAACCCAACAAAACAAAACCAACAAAACCCAACCAAACCCACCCAACAAAACCCAACAAAACCCAACCAAACCCACCCAACAAAACCCAACCAAACCCACCCAACAAAACCCAACCAAACACACCCACCAAAACCCAACGAAACCCAACAAAAATCAAGGAAACCCACCCAACAAAACCCAACCAAACCCACCCAACAAAACCCAACACAACCCAACCAAACCCACCCAACAAAACCCAACGTAACCCAACCAAACCCACCCAACAAAACCCAACCAAACCAAACCCACCCAACAAAACCCAACACAACCCAACCAAACCCACCCAACAAAACCCAACCAAACACACCCACCAAAACCCAACGAAACCCAACAAAAATCAAGGAAACCCACCCAACAAAACCCAACCAAACCCACCCAACAAAACCCAACCAAACCCACCCAACAAAACCCAACACAACCCAACCAAACCCACCCAACAAAACCCAACCAAACACACCCACCAAAACCCAACGAAACCCAACAAAAATCAAGGAAACCCACCCAACAAAACCCAACCAAACCCACCCAACAAAACCCAACACAACCCAACCAAACCCACCCAACAAAACCCAACGTAACCCAACCAAACCCACCCAACAAAACCCAACCAAACCCACCCAACAAAACCCAACCAAACCCACCCAACAAAACCCAAGACAACCCAACCAAACCCACCCAACAAAACCCAACGTAACCCAACCAAACCCACCCAACAAAACCCAACCAAACCCACCAAACAAAACCCAACTAAACCCAACAAAACCCACCCAACAAAACCCAACATAACCCAACCAAACCCACCCAACAAAACCCAACCAAACCCACCCAACAAAACCCAACACAACCCAACAAAACCCAACCAAACCCACCCAACAAAACCCAACCAAACCCACCCAACAAAACCCAACCAAACCCACCCAACAAAACCCAACACAACCCAACCAAACCCACCCAACAAAACCCAACCAAACACACCCACCAAAACCCAACGAAACCCAACAAAAATCAAGGAAACCCACCCAACAAAACCCAACCAAACCCACCCAACAAAACCCAACACAACCCAACCAAACCCACCCAACAAAACCCAACGTAACCCAACCAAACCCACCCAACAAAACCCAACCAAACCCACCCAACAAAACCCAACGTAACCCAACCAAACCCATGCAACAAAACCCAACCAAACCCACCCAACAAAACCCAACCAAACACACCCACCAAAACCCAACGAAACCCAACAAAAATCAAGGAAACCCACCCAACAAAACCCAACGTAACCCAACCAAACCCATGCAACAAAACCCAACCAAACCCACCCAACAAAACCCAACCAAACCCACCCAACAAAACCCAACCAAACCCAACGTAACAAAACCCAACCAAACCCACCCAACAAAACCCAACCAAACCCACCCAACAAAACCCAACCAAACCCACCCAACAAAACCCAACACAACCCAACCAAACCCACCCAACAAAACCCAACGTAACCCAACCAAACCCATGCAACAAAACCCAACAAAACCCAACCAAACCCACCCAACAAAACCCAACACAACCCAACCAAACCCACCCAACAAAACCCAACATAACCCAACCAAACCCACCCAACAAAACCCAACCAAACCCACCAAACAAAACCCAACAAAACCCAACCAAACCCACCCAACAAAACCCAACACAACCCAACCAAACCCACCCAACAAAACCCAACGTAACCCAACCAAACCCACCCAACAAAACCCAACCAAACCCACCCAACAAAACCCAAAAATTCCAACCAAACCCAAATAAACCCACCCAACAAAACACAACAAAACCAACCCAACAAAACCCAACCAAACCCACCCAACAAAACCCAACATAACCCAACCAAACCCACCCAACAAAACCCAACCAAACCCACCCAACAAAACCCAACACAACCCAACCAAACCCACCCAACAAAACCCAACGTAACCCAACCAAACCCATGCAACAAAACCCAACCAAACCCACCCAACAAAACCCAACCAAACCCACCCAACAAAACCCAACCAAACCCACCCAACAAAACCCAACAAAACCCAACCAAACCCACCCAACAAAACCCAACCAAACCCACCCAACAAAACCCAACGAAACCCAACAAAAATCAAGGAAACCCACCCAACAAAACCCAACCAAACCCACCCAACAAAACCCAACCAAACCCAACAAAACCCAACCAAACCCACCCAACAAAACCCAACCAAACCCACCCAACAAAACCCAACAAAACCCAACCAAACCCACCCAACAAAACCCAACTAAACCCAACCAAACCCACCCAACAAAACCCAACATAACCCAACCAAACCCACCCAACAAAACCCAACCAAACCCACCCAACAAAACCCAACAAAACCCAACCAAACCCACCCAACAAAACCCAACCAAACACACCCACCAAAACCCAACGAAACCCAACAAAAATCAAGGAAACCCACCCAACAAAACCCAACCAAACCCACCCAACAAAACCCAACCAAACCAAACCAAACCCACCCAACAAAACCCAACACAACCCAACCAAACCCACCCAACAAAACCCAACCAAACCCACCCAACAAAACCCAACGAAACCCAACAAAAATCAAGGAAACCCACCCAACAAAACCCAACCAAACCCACCCAACAAAACCCAACACAACCCAACCAAACCCACCCAACAAAACCCAACGTAACCCAACCAAACCCATGCAACAAAACCCAACCAAACCCACCCAACAAAACCCAACCAAACCCACCCAACAAAACCCAACCAAACCCACCCAACAAAACCCAACCAAACCCACCCAACAAAACCCAACCAAACCCACCCAACAAAACCCAACCAAACCCACCCAACAAAACCCAACAAAAATCAAGGAAACCCACCCAACAAAACCCAACCAAACCCACCCAACAAAACCCAACAAAACCCAACCAAACCCACCCAACAAAACCCAACACAACCCAACCAAACCCACCCAACAAAACCCAACCAAACCCACCCAACAAAACCCAACACAACCCAACCAAACCCACCCAACAAAACCCAACCAAACCCACCCAACAAATCCCAACAAATCCAACCAAACCCACCCAACAAAACCCAACCAAACCCACCCAACAAAACCCAACAAAACCCAACCAAACCCACCCAACAAAACCCAACCAAACCCACCCAACAAAACCCAACGAAACCCACCCAACAAACCCAACAAAACCCAACCAAACCCACCCAACAAAACCCAACCAAACCCAACCAAACCCAACAAAACCCAACAAAACCCAACCAAACCCACCCAACAAAACCCAACCAAACCCACCCAACAAAACCCAACACAACCCAACCAAACCCACCCAACAAAACCCAACGTAACCCAAAACCCATGCAACAAAACCCAACCAAACCCACCCAACAAAACCCAACAAAACCCAACCCAACCAAACCCACCCAACTAAACCCAACCAAACCCACCCAACCAAACCCAACACAACCCAACCAAACCCACCCAACAAAACCCAACGTAACCCAACCAAACCCATGCAACAAAACCCAACCAAACCCACCCAACAAAACCCAACCAAACCCACCCAACAAAACCCAACCAAACCCACCCAACAAATCCCAACCAAACCCAACCAAACCCACCCAACAAAACCCAACCAAACCAAACCCACCCAACAAAACCCAACGAAACCCAACAAAACCCAATGAAACCCACCCAACAAAACCCAACCAAACCCACCCAACAAAACCCAACAAAACCCAACCAAACCCACCCAACAAAACCCAACACAACCCAACCAAACCCACCCAACAAAACCCAACGTAACCCAACCAAACCCACCCAACAAAACCCAACCAAACCCACCCAACAAAACCCAACGTAACCCAACCAAACCCACGCAACAAAACCCAACCAAACCCACCCAACAAAACCCAACGTAACCCAACCAAACCCATGCAACAAAACCCAACCAAACCCACCCAACAAAACCCAACCAAACCCACCCAACAAAACCCAACCAAACCCAACACAAACCCAACCAAACACACCCAACAAAACCCAACAAAACCCAACCAAACCCACCCAACAAAACCCAACCAAACCCACCCAACAAAACCCAACCAAACACACCCACCAAAACCCAACGAAACCCAACAAAAATCAAGGAAACCCACCCAACAAAACCCAACCAAACCCACCCAACAAAACCCAACACAACCCAACCAAACCCACCCAACAAAACCCAACGTAACCCAACCAAACCCATGCAACAAAACCCAACCAAACCCACCCAACAAAACCCAACCAAACCCACCCAACAAAACCCAACCAAACCCACCCAACAAAACCCAACACAACCCAACCAAACCCACCCAACAAAACCCAACGTAACCCAACCAAACCCATGCAACAAAACCCAACCAAACCCACCCAACAAAACCCAACCAAACCCACCCAACAAAACCCAACCAAACCCACCCAACAAAACCCAACAAAACCCTCAAAACAAAACCCAACAAAACCCACCCAACCAAACCCACCCAAGAAAACCAAAAAAAACCCAACCAAACCCACCCAACAAAACCCAACCAAACCCACCCAACAAAACCCAACCAAACCCACCCAACAAAACCCAACCAAACCCACCCAACAAAACCCAACACAACCCAACCAAACCCACCCAACAAAACCCAACGTAACCCAACCAAACCCACCCAACAAAACCCAACCAAACCCACCCAACAAAACCCAACGTAACCCAACCAAACCCATGCAACAAAACCCAACCAAACCCACCCAACAAAACCCAACGTAACCCAACCAAACCCACCCAACAAAACCCAACCAAACCCACCCAACAAAACCCAACCAAACCCACCCAACAAAACCCAACCAAACCCACCAAACAAAACCAACAAAACCCAACCAAACCCACCCAACAAAACCCAACAAAACCCAACCAAACCCACCCAACAAAACCCAACCAAACCCACCCAACAAAACCCAACCAAACACACCCACCAAAACCCAACGAAACCCAACAAAAATCAAGGAAACCCACCCAACAAAACCCAACCAAACCCACCCAACAAAACCAAACACAACCCAACCAAACCCACCCAACAAAACCCAACGTAACCCAACCACAAGCACGCAACACAACCCAACCAAACAAAACCTCCCAACAAAACCAAACACAACCCAACCAAACCCACCCAACAAAACCCAACCAAACACACCCACCAAAACCCAACGAAACCCAACAAAAATCAAGGAAACCCACCCAACAAAACCCAACCAAACCCACCCAACAAAACCCAACCAAACCCACCCAACAAAACCCAACACAACCCAACCAAACCCACCCAACAAAACCCAACCAAACACACCCACCAAAACCCAACGAAACCCAACAAAAATCAAGGAAACCCACCCAACAAAACCCAACCAAACCCACCCAACAAAACCCAACACAACCCAACCAAACCCACCCAACAAAACCCAACGTAACCCAACCAAACCCACCCAACAAACCCAACCAAACCCACCCAACAAAACCCAACCAAACCCACCCAACAAAACCCAACACAACCCAACCAAACCCACCCAACAAAACCCAACGTAACCCAACCAAACCCATGCAACAAAACCCAACCAAACCCACCCAACAAAACCCAACTAAACCCAACCAAACCCACCCAACAAAACCCAACATAACCCAACCAAACCCACCCAACAAAACCCAACCAAACCCACCCAACAAAACCCAACGAAACCCAACAAAACCCAATGAAACCCACCCAACAAAACCCAACCAAACCCACCCAACAAAACCCAACCAAACCCACCCAACAAAACCCAACACAACCCAACCAAACCCACCCAACAAAACCCAACCAAACACACCCACCAAAACCCAACGAAACCCAACAAAAATCAACCAAACCCACCCAACAAAACCCAACCAAACCCACCCAACAAAACCCAACACAACCCAACCAAACCCACCCAACAAAACCCAACGTAACCCAACCAAACCCACCCAACAAAACCCAACCAAACCCACCCAACAAAACCCAACGTAACCCAACCAAACCCATGCAACAAAACCCAACCAAACCCACCCAACAAAACCCAACCAAACCCACCCACCAAAACCCAACGAAACCCAACAAAAATCAAGGAAACCCACCCAACAAAACCCAACCAAACCCACCCAACAAAACCCAACACAACCCAACCAAACCCACCCAACAAAACCCAACCAAACCCACCCAACAAAACCCAACATAACCCAACCAAACCCACCCAACAAAACCCAACCAAACCCACCCAACAAAACCCAACAAAACCCAACCAAACCCACCCAACAAAACCCAACCAAACCCACCCAACAAAACCCAACGAAACCCAACCAAACCAAACCCACCCAACAAAACCCAACGTAACCCAACCAAACCCACCCAACAAAACCCAACCAAACCCACCCAACAAAACCCAACAAACCCAACCAAACCCACCCAACAAAACCCAACACAACCCAACCAAACCCACCCAACAAAACCCAACCAAACACACCCACCAAAACCCAACGAAACCCAACAAAAATCAAGGAAACCCACCCAACAAAACCCAACCAAACCCACCCAACAAAACCCAACCAAACCCACCCAACAAAACCCACCCAACAAAACCCAACGTAACCCAACCAAACCCACCCAACAAAACCCAACCAAACCCACCCAACAAAACCCAACGTAACCCAACCAAACCCATGCAACAAAACCCAACCAAACCCACCCAACAAAACCCAACCAAACCCACCAAACAAAACCCAACCAAACCCACCCAACAAAACCCAACCAAACCCACCCAACAAAACCCAACGAAACCCAACAAAACCCAACCAAACCCACCCAACAAAACCCAACCAAACCCACCCAACAAAACCCAACAAAACCCAACCAAACCCACCCAACAAATCCCAACCAAACCCAACCAAACCCACCCACCAAAACCCAACAAAACCCAACCAAACCCAACCAAACCCAACCAAACCTACCCAACAAACCTCAACCAAACCCACCCAACAAAGCCCAACCAAACCCACCCAACAAAACCCAACCAAACCCACCCAACAAACCCCAACTAAATCCAACCAAACCCACCCAACAAAGCCCAACGAAACCCAACAAAACCCAACCAAACCCATGCAACAAAACCCAACCAAACCCACCCAACAAAACCGAACAAAACCCAACCAAACCCACCCAACAAAACCCAACCAAACCCACCCAACAAAACCCAACAAACCCAACCAAACCCACCCAACAAAACCCAACCAAACCCACCCAACAAAACCCAACGAAACCCAACAAAACCCAAGGAAACCCACCCAACAAAACCCAACCAAACCCACCCAACAAAACCCAACCAAACCCACCCAACAAAACCCAACGTAACCCAACCAAACCCACGCAACAAAACCCAACCAAACCCACCCAACAAAACCCAACGTAACCCAACCAAACCCACCCAACAAAACCCAACCAAACCCACCCAACAAAACCCAACACAACCCAACCAAACCCACCCAACAAAACCCAACCAAACACACCCACCAAAACCCAACGAAACCCAACAAAAATCAAGGAAACCCACCCAACAAAACCCAACCAAACCCACCCAACAAAACCCAACCAAACCCAACCAAACCCACCCAACAAAACCCAACCAAACACACCCACCAAAACCCAACGAAACCCAACAAAAATCAAGGAAACCCACCCAACAAAACCCAACCAAACCCACCCAACAAAACCCAACACAACCCAACCAAACCCACCCAACAAAACCCAACGTAACCCAACCAAACCCACCCAACAAAACCCAACCAAACCCACCCAACAAAACCCAACGTAACCCAACCAAACCCATGCAACAAAACCCAACCAAACCCACCCAACAAAACCCAACTAAACCCAACTAAACCCAACCAAACCCACCCAACAAAACCCAACATAACCCAACCAAACCCACCCAACAAAACCCAACCAAACACACCCACCAAAACCCAACGAAACCCAACAAAAATCAAGGAAACCCACCCAACAAAACCCAACCAAACCCACCCAACAAAACCCAACACAACCCAACCAAACCCACCCAACAAAACCCAACGTAACCCAACCAAACCCATGCAACAAAACCCAACCAAACCCACCCAACAAAACCCAACCAAACCCACCCAACAAAACCCAACCAAACCCACCCAACAAAACCCAACAAAACCCAACCAAACCCACCCAACAAAACCCAACCAAACCCACCCAACAAAACCCAACGAAACCCAACAAAACCCAAGGAAACCCACCCAACAAAACCCAACCAAACCCACCCAACAAAACCCAACCAAACCCACCCAACAAAACCCAACACAACCCAACCAAACCCACCCAACAAAACCCAACCAAACACACCCACCAAAACCCAACGAAACCCAACAAAAATCAAGGAAACCCACCCAACAAAACCCAACCAAACCCACCCAACAAAACCCAACCAAACCAAACCAAACCCACCCAACAAAACCCAACACAACCCAACCAAACCCACCCAACAAAACCCAACCAAACCCACCCAACAAAACCCAACCAAACACACCAACCAAAACCCAACGAAACCCAACAAAAATCAAGGAAACCCACCCAACAAAACCCAACCAAACCCACCCAACAAAACCCAACACAACCCAACCAAACCCACCCAACAAAACCCAACGTAACCCAACCAAACCCACCCAACAAAACCCAACCAAACCCACCCAACAAAACCCAACGTAACCCAACCAAACCCACCCAACAAAACCCAACCAAACCCACAAAACAAAACCCAACAAACCCAACCAAACCCACCCAACAAAACCCAACCAAACCCACCCAACCAAACCCACCCAACAAAACCCAACCAAACACACCCACCAAAACCCAACCAAACCCACCCAACAAAACCCAACCAAACCAAACAAAACCAAACCCACCCAACAAAACCCAACACAACCCAACCAAACCCACCCAACAAAACCCAACCAAACCCACCCAACAAAACCCAACACAACCCAACCAAACCCACCCAACAAAACCCAACCAAACCCACCCAACAAAACCCAACCAAACCCACCCAACAAAACCCAACAAAACCCAACCAAACCCACCCAACAAAACCCAACAAAACCCAACCAAACCCACCCAACAAAACCCAACCAAACCCACCAAAACCCAACAAAGCCCAACAAAACCCAACCAAACCTACCCAACAAAACCCAACAAAACCCAACCAAACCCACCCAACAAAACCCAACCCAACCAAACCCACCCAACAAAACCCAACATAACCCAACCAAACCCACCCAACAAAACCCAACCAAACCCACCAAACAAAACCCAACAAACCCCAACCAAACCCACCCAACAAAACCCAACCAAACCCACCCAACAAAGCCCAACGAAACCCAACAAAACCCAATGAAACCCACCCAACAAAACCCAACCAAACCCACCCAACAAAACCCAACAAAACCCAACCAAACCCACCCAACAAAACCCAACACAACCCAACCAAACCCACCCAACAAAACCCAACCAAACACACCCACCAAAACCCAACGAAACCCAACAAAAATCAAGGAAACCCACCCAACAAAACCCAACCAAACCCACCCAACAAAACCCAACCAAACCCACCCAACAAAACCCAACCAAACCCACCCAACAAAACCCAACCAAACCCACCCAACAAAACCCAACGAAACCCAACAAAAATCAAGGAAACCCACCCAACAAAACCCAACCAAACCCACCCAACAAAACCCAACACAACCCAACCAAACCCACCCAACAAAACCCAACGTAACCCAACCAAACCCATGCAACAAAACCCAACCAAACCCACCCAACAAAACCCAACCAAACCCACCCAACAAAACCCAACCAAACCCACCCAACAAAACCCAACCAAACCCACCAAACAAAACCCAACACAACCCAACCAAACCCACCCAACAAAACCCAACCAAAACCCAACGAAACCCAACAAAAATCAAGGAAACCCACCCAACAAAACCCAACCAAACCCACCCAACAAAACCCAACAAAACCCAACCAAACCCACCCAACAAAACCCAACACAACCCAACCAAACCCACCCAACAAAACCCAACGTAACCCAACCAAACCCACCCAACAAAACCCAACCAAACCCACCCAACAAAACCCAACGTAACCCAACCAAACCCACCCAACAAAACCCAACCAAACCCACCCAACAAAACCCAACACAACCCAACCAAACCCACCCAACAAAACCCAACCAAACACACCCACCAAAACCCAACGAAACCCAACAAAAATCAAGGAAACCCACCCAACAAAACCCAACCAAACCCACCCAACAAAACCCAACCAAACCAAACCAAACCCACCCAACAAAACCCAACACAACCCAACCAAACCCACCCAACAAAACCCAACCAAACCCACCCAACAAAACCCAACCAAACACACCAACCAAAACCCAACGAAACCCAACAAAAATCAAGGAAACCCACCCAACAAAACCCAACCAAACCCACCCAACAAAACCCAACACAACCCAACCAAACCCACCCAACAAAACCCAACGTAACCCAACCAAACCCACCCAACAAAACCCAACGTAACCCAACCAAACCCACCCAACAAAACCCAACCAAACACACCCAACCAAACCCAAAAAACCCAACAAAACCCAACCAAACCCACCCAACAAAACCCAACCAAACCCACCCAACAAAACCCAACCAAACCCAACCAAACCCACCCAACAAAACCCAACCAAACACACCCACCAAAACCCAACGAAACCCAACAAAAATCAAGGAAACCCACCCAACAAAACCCAACCAAACCCACCCAACAAAACCCAACACAACCCAACCAAACCCACCCAACAAAACCCAACGTAACCCAACCAAACCCACGCAACACAACCCAACCAAACCCACCCAACAAAACCCAACGTAACCCAACCAAACCCATGCAACAAAACCCAACCAAACCCACCCAACAAAACCCAACAAAACCCAACTAAACCCAACCAAACCCACCCAACAAAACCCAACATAACCCAACCAAACCCACCCAACAAAACCCAACCAAACACACCCACCAAAACCCAACGAAACCCAACAAAAATCAAGGAAACCCACCCAACAAAACCCAACCAAACCCACCCAACAAAACCCAACACAACCCAACCAAACCCACCCAACAAAACCCAACGTAACCCAACCAAACCCATGCAACAAAACCCAACCAAACCCACCCAACAAAACCCAACCAAACCCACCCAACAAAACCCAACCAAACCCACCCAACAAAACCCAACCAAACCCACCAAACAAAACCCAACAAAACCCAACCAAACCCACCCAACAAAACCCAACCAAACCCACCCAACAAAGCCCAACGAAACCCAACAAAACCCAAGGAAACCCACCCAACAAAACCCAACCAAACCCACCCAACAAAACCCAACCAAACCCACCCAACAAAACCCAACAAAACCCAACCAAACCCACCCAACAAAACCCAACAAAACCCAACCAAACCCACCCAACAAAACCCAACCAAACCCACCCAACAAAACCCAACCAAACACACCAACCAAAACCCAACGAAACCCAACAAAAATCAAGGAAACCCACCCAACAAAACCCAACCAAACCCACCCAACAAAACCCACCCAACAAAACCCAACCAAACCCACCCAACAAAACCCAACGTAACCCAACCAAACCCACGCAACACAACCCAACCAAACCCACCCAACAAAACCCAACGTAACCCAACCAAACCCATGCAACAAAACCCAACCAAACCCACCCAACAAAACCCAACCAAACCCACCCAACAAAACCCAACCAAACCCACCAAACAAAACCCAACAAAACCCAACCAAACCCACCCAACAAAACCCAACCAAACCCACCCAACAAAACCCAACGAAACCCAACAAAACCCAATGAAACCCACCCAACAAAACCCAACCAAACCCACCCAACAAAACCCAACCAAACCCACCCAACAAAACCCAACACAACCCAACCAAACCCACCCAACAAAACCCAACCAAACACACCCACCAAAACCCAACGAAACCCAACAAAAATCAAGGAAACCCACCCAACAAAACCCAACCAAACCCACCCAACAAAACCCAACCAAACCCACCCAACAAAACCCAACACAACCCAACCAAACCCACCCAACAAAACCCAACCAAACCCAACCAAACCCACCCAACAAAACCCAACCAAACCCACCCAACAAAACCCAACGAAACCCAACAAAACCCAATGAAACCCACCCAACAAAACCCAACCAAACCCACCCAACAAAACCCAACAAAACCCAACCAAACCCACCCAACAAAACCCAACACAACCCAACCAAACCCACCCAACAAAACCCAACCAAACACACCCACCAAAACCCAACGAAACCCAACAAAAATCAAGGAAACCCACCCAACAAAACCCAACCAAACCCACCCAACAAAACCCAACAAAACCCAACCAAACCCACCCAACAAAACCCAACCAAACCCACCCAACAAAGCCCAACGAAACCCAACAAAACCCAATGAAACCCACCCAACAAAACCCAACCAAACCCAACCAAACCCACCCAACAAAACCCAACCAAACCCACCCAACAAAACCCAACACAACCCAACCAAACCCACCCAACAAAACCCAACCAAACACACCCACCAAAACCCAACGAAACCCAACAAAAATCAAGGAAACCCACCCAACAAAACCCAACCAAACCCACCCAACAAAACCCAACCAAACCCACCCAACAAAACCCAACCAAACCCAACCAAACCCACCCAACAAAACCCAACCAAACCCACCCAACAAAGCCCAACGAAACCCAACAAAACCCAATGAAACCCACCCAACAAAACCCAACCAAACCCACCCAACAAAACCCAACCAAACCCACCCAACAAAACCCAACACAACCCAACCAAACCCACCCAACAAAACCCAACCAAACCCACCCACCAAAACCCAACGAAACCCAACAAAAATCAAGGAAACCCACCCAACAAAACCCAACCAAACCCACCCAACAAAACCCAACCAAACCCACCCAACAAAGCCCAACGAAACCCAACAAAACCCAACCAAACCCACCCAACAAAACCCAACAAAACCCAACCAAACCCACCCAACAAAACCCAACCAAACCCACCCAACAAAACCCAACACAACCCAACCAAACCCACCCAACAAAACCCAACCAAACACACCCACCAAAACCCAACGAAACCCAACAAAAATCAAGGAAACCCACCCAACAAAACCCAACCAAACCCACCCAACAAAACCCAACAAAACCCAACCAAACCCACCCAACAAAACCCAACCAAACCCACCCAACAAAGCCCAACGAAACCCAACAAAACCCAATGAAACCCACCCAACAAAACCCAACCAAACCCACCCAACAAAACCCAACCAAACCCACCCAACAAAACCCAACATAACCCAACCAAACCCACCCAACAAAACCCAACCAAACCCACCCAACAAAACCCAACCAAACCCAACCAAACCCACCCAACAAAACCCAACCAAACCCACCCAACAAACCCAACAAAACCCAACAAAACCCAACCAAACCCACCCAACAAAACCCAACAAACCCAACCAAACCCACCCAACAAAACCCAACCAAACCCACCCAACAAAACCCAACACAACCCAACCAAACCCACCCAACAAAACCCAACCAAACACACCCACCAAAACCCAACGAAACCCAACAAAAATCAAGGAAACCCACCCAACAAAACCCAACCAAACCCACCCAACAAAACCCAACAAAACCCAACCAAACCCACCCAACAAAACCCAACCAAACCCACCCAACAAAGCCCAACGAAACCCAACAAAACCCAATGAAACCCACCCAACAAAACCCAACCAAACCCACCCAACAAAACCCAACCAAACCCACCCAACAAAACCCAACACAACCCAACCAAACCCACCCAACAAAACCCAACCAAACCCACCCAACAAAACCCAACACAACCCAACCAAACCCACCCAACAAACCCAACAAACAACAACCAAACCCACCCAACAAATCCCAACCAAACCCAACCAAACCCAACCAAACCCAACAAAACCCAACCAAACCCACCCAACAAAACCCAACCAAACCCACCCAACAAAACCCAACCAAACCCACCCAACAAAACCCAACACAACCCAACCAAACCCACCCAACAAAACCCAACCAAACACACCCACCAAAACCCAACGAAACCCAACAAAAATCAAGGAAACCCACCCAACAAAACCCAACCAAACCCACCCAACAAAACCCAACCAAACCCACCCAACAAAGCCCAACGAAACCCAACAAAACCCAACCAAACCCACCCAACAAAACCCAACAAAACCCAACCAAACCCACCCAACAAAACCCAACCAAACCCACCCAACAAAACCCAACAAAACCCAACCAAACCCACCCAACAAAACCCAACCAAACACACCCACCAAAACCCAACGAAACCCAACAAAATCAAGGAAACCCACCCAACAAAACCCAACCAAACCCACCCAACAAAACCCAACAAAACCCAACCAAACCCACCCAACAAAACCCAACCAAACCCACCCAACAAAACCCAACCAAACCCACCCAACAAAACCCAACAAAACCCAACCAAACCCACCCAACAAAACCCAACCAAACCCACCCAACAAAACCCAACCAAACCCAACCAAACCCACCCAACAAAACCCAACCAAACCCACCCAACAAACCCAACGAAACCCAACAAAACCCAATGAAACCCACCCAACAAAACCCAACCAAACCCACCCAACAAAACCCAACCAAACCCACCCAACAAAACCCAACACAACCCAACCAAACCCACCCAACAAAACCCAACCAAACACACCCACCAAAACCCAACGAAACCCAACAAAAATCAAGGAAACCCACCCAACAAAACCCAACCAAACCCACCCAACAAAACCCAACCAAACCCACCCAACAAAACCCAACAAACCCAACCAAACCCACCCAACAAAACCCAACCAAACCCACCCAACAAAACCCAACCAAAACCCAACAAAACCCAACCAAACCCACCCAACAAAACCCAACCAAACCCACCCAACAAAACCCAACCAAACCCACCCAAGGAAACGCAACAAAACCCAACCAAACCCACCCAACAAAACCCAACCAAACCCACCCAACAAAACATAACAAAACCCAACCAAACCCACCCAAAGAAGCTTTCCAAAACCCAACCAAACCGACCCAACAAAACCCTTCAAAACAAACCCAACAAACCTACCCAAGAAAACCCAACCAAACCCACCCAACAAAACCCAACAAAACCCAACCAAACCCACCCAACAAAACCCAACCAAACCCACCCAACAAAACCCAACAAAACCCAACCAAACCCAATCAACAAAACCCACCCAACAAAACCCAACCAAACCCACCCAACAAAACCCAACAAAACCCAACCAAACCCACCCAACAAAACCCAACCAAACCCACCCAACAAAACCCAACAAAACCCAACCAAACCCACTAAACAAAACCCAACCAAACCCAACCAACCAAACCCAACAAAACCCAACCAAACCCACCCAACAAAACCCAACCAAACCCACCCAACAAAACCCAACAAAACCCAACCAAACCCACCCAACAAAACCCAACAAAACCCAACCAAACCCACCCAACAAAACCCAACCAAACCCACCCAACAAAACCCAACAAAACCCAACCAAACCCACCCAACAAAACCCAACCAAACCCACCCAACAAAACCCAACAAAACCCAACCAAACCCACCCAACAAAACCCAACAAAACAAAACCAAACCCACCCAACAAAACCCAACAAAACCCAACCAAACCCACCCAACAAAACCCAACAAAACCCAACCAAACCCACCCAACAAAACCCAACCAAACCCACCCAACAAAACCCAACCAAACCCACCCAACAAAACCCAACAAAACCCAACCAAACCCACCCAACAAAACCCAATCAACAAAACCCAACCAAACCCACCCAACAAAACCCAACGAAACCCAACCAAACCCACCCAACAAAACCCAACCAAACCCACCCAACAAAACCAAACCAAACCCACCCAACAAAACCCAACACAACCCAACCAAACCCACCCAACAAAACCCAAAAAAGCCAACCTACCCAAACAACAAAACACTACCAAACCCACCCAACAAAACCCAACTAGACCCAACCAAACCCACCCAACAAAACCAAACCAAACCCACCCAACAAAACCCAACAAAACCCAACCTACCCAAACAACAAAACACTAGCAAACCCACCCAACAAATCCTAACGAAACCCAACCAAACTCACCCAACAAACCCCAACCAAATCCACCCAACAAAACCCACCCAACAAAAGCCAACAAACCCAACCAACCCAAACAACAAAACCCAACCAAACCCACCCAACAAAACCCAACAAAACCCAACCAAACCCAACCAACAAAACCCAACCAAACCCACCCAACAAAACCCAAACAGCTCCACCCCAAAACCCAACCAAACCCAACCAACAAAACCCAATTAAACCCACCCAAAGACGACCAACGAAACCCAACCAAACCAACCCAACAAAACCCAACCAAACCCACCCAACAAAATCCAACCAACCCCCTCCCAAAGGAAACCAACAAAACGAAACCACCCACTCAACAAAACCGAGCAAAACCTAGACAGACCCACCAAACAATACCCAGCCAAACCCACCCAACAACGCCTAACCAAACCCACCCAAAGATTACAAACAAAACCAAGCAAAACCCACTACCAAAACCCTATCAATCCCACCCAGCAAAACCCAACCAAGCCCACAAACCAAACCTTAACCAAACCCACATAATAGAAGCCAACAAAACCCACCAAAAGAAAACCAACAAAACCCAACCAAACCCACCCAACAAAACCCAATCAAACCCACCCAACAAAGCCCATCCAAACCCACCCAACAAAATCCAACCAAAGATAACCAACAAAACCCAGTAAAACCCACTCAACAAAACCCAATAAGGTCCAACCAAATCTACCCAACAAAACCCAACAAAATCCAACCAAACCCAGACAAAAATACCCAACAAAAAACCCAACCAAACTAACTCAACATAACCCAACCAAACCCACCCAACGAAAACCCACAATACCCAACCAAGCCAACTCAACAAAATAACCAAAACCCAACCAAACCCACCCAGCAAAACCCAACAAAACCCAACCACACCCACCCAAAGAAAACCAACAAAACCCAAGCAAACCAACTCAACAAAACCCAACCAAACCCACCCAACGAAAACCAACAAAACCCAACCAAACCAACTCAACAAAACCCAACAAAACCAAACCAAACCCACCCAACAAAACCACACCAACCAAACCCACCCAACAAAACCCAACCAAACCCACCCAAAAATACCCAACAAAACCCAACCATACCCACCCATAAAAACCCAACCACCCCACCCCAAAGAAAACCAACAAAACCCAAGCAAACCAACTCAACAAAACCCAACAATAGGGAGCGTTAGCCGCTGTCATCCCCTTCACTAAGGCACTAATAATTTTCTTACCAAACTGCAGATTTTCAACCCATTCAAAATATTCACAAATTTGGCATTTAACATAAATATTCCTATGAGCAATACCCAATGTTTTGCCATATATAACAACGAGAAGGTAACTGTAATTGGCAAACTTATGGAGAAAAGAGAATGAAACAGTTAAAAAATAGGGGCAAAACGTATCTTCAACCTTTCATTTGCATGTTGAGTGATTTGTTTGCCATCTGAAAGAATGAAATGGCCTAACTCCAGTATTTTAGTACATATACTGCCCTCTTTATTTTTCCCCCAATAACATATACGGGCGCCTTCCCATGACGTGACTCAAAGAAGCTAGAAGTAAGGTGGCGGGTCTATTGAACAGCATTTGGCTAAGAGGTAGCCTAAAAGGAGTATTTGGGCTTGAATTGTGAAGTGTATTTATATCGGACCAAAAATGAATCAATGGCGGAACCAGAGGGGGGTGATGGGGGTATGCATACCCCCCCCCTTCCCACCGGGATGGTAAAAATTGTATGGACAGCCAGGCTAATTGTAGCCTAGCCCTAATTACCTTTTAAAAATACAGTGAAAGTTGTTACATTATGTGATTACCGTATTTTTGTGTCATATTCTGCAATAAAATGAAAAATGTAAATTATAATGTATCTATCTTCCTTATCATTTGGTAAATTCCCGTTTTATTTAGACATTGCGCAATGACAAATGCTGAATGTAGCGTTTTCCGCCAACGGCCGTTGGTAACGCTGTTTGTGACATCGAATGTGCGTCTATGTCAATACGTGGGGCTACGACTACTATCGGATAATGGGCCAATCGTTGATACGAAGGCTTGTACGGGGATGTTGCAGAGTGTGTAGGCGATACAAGTTGAGATATGAATAAATAGATGAGAAGATTTAGTTCTGATTCAAGATGATTGGCGGTTTTATTCCGTTCGATTAACAGCCGGAAAAAAAAAAGAAATATTAAAATTTAACTAAAAAAAAAAACTAGATTGACTCAGGTGCTCGTTGTCTGAGGTCGGCTGAAATGAATAGTTGAGAATTTCATGAATTTTGCTTATCAGCAGCTTGTTACAATGCAAACTGAAGAAACAAGTTTGTCATGGGCAAAAGATGGGCGGATGAGGCAGAAATTAAGTAGGCCTTCTTGCACTTTCTACTTCATGAACAGATGGGTCTCACATACAAGCAGTATACAAGAGGGAATTAATTCTGCCGTACGGTGATCAAAGTTTTATCTTTTTATCTTGTCTAAATTACTGCAATTTTCACTCAAATCTACCTATATTTGCATGTAGTGGTATATGGCCTCAATATTGCCATTACGTAGCCTACTCTAGCACATGGTGTAACTAGATGCGTATTGTGTTCAATTTTACAAAACATATTTACCCAGTAAATTTTATTTTAATCGACTTGTCATTTAACTTAATGAGTGTGTTTTGAAAAATGGAGAATTCTAGTGTACTGTATCACTTACAATGTGTTCCAGCTATAATGTGTAATTATTATTATCACGACACATTTATGGGGAAAAGTCTCAACTTTTTTTTGTAGTGCACAATATACTTACAGACCCGGCCTAAGAAACTTAAATTCATGAGAAATGGTCATTAAAACCTTTGCTACGCATGTTTTTGCTGCCAAACCATAATGTAGGCCTACCATTCCTGTATGTAATCGTGTTTTGGATGCAAACAGGCTTAGAAAAGAGATATTTTTCTTGGACTATAATGATCAAAGAAACGGCGGCCTCCCTTCAAAAACTATATTCGCAGAACCTGCACAGTACATATGTAATGCATCTGCAATAGCTCAGTATATGTCAGGATGGATCCCTACATTAACAAAACGGTTAAGTTGTAGTGTAGCCGTGCCCAGAGTGAAGTGCTGCAGTAAATATTGATGGCACCTACATGCACTCCAGACCAGGACACAGTACCCACAGTAGGCCAGATAACCAGACAGAGTGTTAAAAAAAGGAAACAGAAATGATGTTGTCAGGCTCATTGACAGGGAGATACTTCATGTAAGACTACCTCAAACTGAGGTGAATAGACAACTGAAGAGAGATAAATAGACTGAATAGCCTGGATTGAATAGGATTAGTAGGTGTCTATTCACTTCAGTTTGAGGCTGGCTTACATGAAGTATATACCCATTGACAGGAACAGAATGAAATTAATTTAATCAGTATAAAAGGGAACACTATATACAGGTTTGTACACAAAATAAGGTAACAGAAGCCATGAGGTGGAGTTTTAATCATTTGCATATAGATGAGTGAGAGATTCAACAGTTAGACCTATTCTTTAGGAAGACAAAAGTATTATGTAATAGGCTTATTTACATACAGGTGAGAGAGAGTGGTCTACTATTATTATCAAAGACTCATGATGGAAGTTATGTAATAGCATTTGCATACAGGTGAGTAGGTGAAAGGTGAAATAAACTTGTAAACAAGTGTTAGCAGAAGCTGTCTGCTACATCCCCCCTGTAGAGATGAAGAGAGCATAAATCATAAATCACAAATGTTTTAGCATTACAATAACATACAGTTTTCTGAAAACATACTCAAGCACATTAATTGTAGTAGAGTACTTGCTTTTGAAAAATAACTTGACTTTCTTGTCATTAGTCGTAGAATGTAAAAGTGAAAAATAGCCCATAAGGAGTGGAGCGGATTTGTATGGCTCCATCTCCCTTGAAAAAAGAATTAGCAGAACGGCTTTAACTGTGAAACATGTGCAACTCTGACATCATTTTTGTCTATGGTTTTAATTTGATAATTGAGAGGGGAGAGCCTTCTTTGAATAATAAATAGTCCTTTCCATCTTTCATCCATCTTGAAAGAAAACTTTTTCTTGGCATTTGAGAGCGGAAAGCTCTGCAACAAAACATATTGACCAACACAGTTATCTGTTTGTTCATTTCGTGTTTGGTCATAGGCTCTTTTATTTTGTTGAGCCATTCTTTCAGAATTTTCTCTAAATTTCAAGAGTGATAATCTTTCATCTTGTATGGGAGGTAAAATAAGAACTGCTTCGTCACCTGGGCCAGTTAACTCTCTCCCTAAAAATATCTTAGCAGGAGTAAAACCTGTGCATGGTTTCATGAACGGCTGAGTTCATTGAAAACAGAAATTCTGTTATGTGATCTGCCCATTTCACATGATTCTGAGAATGAAAATATTACAATAAAGCTTTAACATTCCTGAAAGTTCTCTCAGATAAGTTTGATTGAGGGTGATGGGGTGCAATAAAATTCTGTGATACTCCCCAATCTTTCAAAAAACATTGTGTTCTAAATGCTAAGAATTGTTGAGCATTATCAGAAACAAATCTTTTGGGACTTCCAAAAGTACAAAAAACATATAATTCAGTATCTTTATCAAAGCATGGCTTGTTGCATTTCTGACAGAAAAAAGCAACTTAGATAAATTTACTATAATGATCCACCAGTGCTAGGACATACTTATACCCATTACCTTCACTTGGAGGGAAGGGACCAAAAACAAAACCTGCAGCCATCGCATCCATTACTGCATCAGTTTTAATTGACTGCATGAAACCTGCTGGTTTAGCATAAATTGGCTTCGATAGCTGACATGCTTTACAAGAACGAACATAGTTTCTTACAATTTGGTGCATCCTGGGAAACCAATATGTTTTCAAAATTCGAGATATGGTTTTACATACCCCAAAATGTCCAGCTGTTGGACGATTATGATAGTTATACACAATTGTTGGTATCAGTGTTTTGGGTACAACGATACGATACGATTGTCTTTGTCAACCTTACACTTGAATTTGCTTGCCATCGCATTAATTTTACGTTTCTCACTAGTGGGTGTTTCCTTAGGACATTCGCCCTTTTTCAAAAAAGTTATAACCCGTGAACAATAATCATCAGTTATTTGTTGAGATACAAACTCATCCTTAGAAGGAATCTGTAAATGCATTTCTGTCAAAACGTGATCATCAGGTGAGGTAGTATGAGCACTGAAATTTAAGTCATTACAAGAACAACATACATACTCTTTCAAGCTTTCAGCTTGTCTTTCACTTAACCCTTTACCGTTGTTTGGGTCCTTTTGGACCCATACGGAGAGCTTATCTGTCACCCATCTTTACGGTTTCACACGGAGCTCGAAACTGCGAGTAGCTACCCGAAAATTCGGCCACAACAACGGGAGGGACGATAGTGTAAGGTCACCGGGTCAATAGCCTACGGAAGCTGATGCGGGGCGTGCAACGTCCGCTTTTCCGCCCACTCCCGAGGCGCGCAAGTATGCCCCGACTGGAGCACAACGGTAAAGGGTTAAACCAACACATTCAGTGTGGTACCACTTATCACAAATATCACATGCAACCCATATTACTGTAGTGGAACGATTTGCATTTTGTTGCTGAATCATTTCACAGTCCTTAGCATAGCATTCATTAAGATCATAATTAGGTTCTTTGCCAACAGTTGCAACTTCATAAGCAGGTGATAAAGGGTCTCCGTTATAACTAACTGGAGCTCTGGACAAGCAATCTGGAGCTACCATGTCCAAACCTACTCGATATTCTACTTCAAAATTGAAATCTTGTAAACGCAAGACCCATCTGACATGTCGGCCTTTTGATCCTTCATTTTGTACAGCCATGACAATGCTTGATGATCGGAATAGATTGTCGTTAATTTTGTGTTATCCAGATAGTCACGCCATTTTTCTACAGCCCATACCACAGCTAGAATTTCTTTTTCTGTGATAGACCAGTTTGTTTCAAATCTTTTGAGGGTTCTAGATGCAAAAGAAATGACACGCCGTACACAATCTATGTTTTGTACAAGTGCCGCCCAGTGGCGTAGCTAGGATTTTTTCCAGGGGGGGGGGGCAAAGGTATGAAATTTCCCCAAAACTTTTCCCGGTCAATGTGTATGTATTTCATATAAAATATGCAAACTTACAAGTATAACAACATTACCATCATCATTTTGTAATTTTACCTGCATTTTAATCTTAAAGTATAGCATAGAGCAATCGGAAATAACAAAGTATATTATTTTGGTAAACAACATCTGGTTTATTTGTATGTACTAACGCAGTGGCGTAGGCAGGATTTCTCTGATGGGGAGGGGTGTGCAGTATGGTCTCAAGGGGAGGGTGTCCGGAAATTTTTTGACGTTTTCAAGGAGCCTACATGCAAAATGGTGCGAGATTTTCGACTTTGACAGGAACAGTGTCAAAAGTTGAATCGTGGTGGTTCATGAGGATAAAACTGAAACTTTTGTTTCTTGACATGCATTTCTTTTTATGCCATTTATGCTACCTTACCAAGAAAAACTTGTCATAAAATTTGCACACTTTTAGGAGTCAAAATAAAAGAGCATTGATCGGTATTTGTGGTTTTTCTTGGCCACAAAATGTTATTTTGTCATAAAGACTATCTAAGCGGAGCGCCACCATTGGTTGGCGCGGAGCGTAAAGAAAATTTCGAAAAATCAGACCCCTCAGATGGTCAAAATAGCGTATTTATGCTTGTAAAGAGAATCTAAGCACGTAGTCTTTTGATCAATGCCACCAGTGGGAAACAGAGTCTACCTTTTCTAAGTAAAAATTGGAATTTGACAGAATTTGCCTAGGTCTATTTGTAGGAATTAAAAAAAAAATTGGTATCACTGAAAGACCTTGCAGGGGACAATCTTTCCCCTTTGAAAATTTTTGAAAAATTGGGTGTCCTTATAAGCAATCTGGTGCCACATATGCTTTCTTTTGAAGTAAAATCTGTGTTGATAAAGTTAGATTATGTATTTTTAAGAACAAAGAAAAATGGCATATGTGAGGGGGGAATGGCCCAATGGTCTCCCCCTTCGCACGCCACTAAGGAGGCCTAATAGTGGCTCGATCACACAGGATATCCTGTGAGAAAAGCAGTCTGTTAAGTGCAGAAGGCTACAAGGTACTCATTGTCCATTTATTGTTACACTCAAAGTGAGCAGAAAGCTATTTTCCCGAACTAGCTTGTAAGCCTCCAAGGATTAGGCTAAGTTACAAAATCTAAGTGTGCCAACGGGTCCCGTTAATTCTAATTTCTAGATTAACTTTAAGTTTATCGTTGGCCATGGATTGTTTCAGCTAGCCCCATCCATCGTTATGTACACAGAGTAAAATCGTACAGCTACTGCTAGCTTGTAGAAGAACATAACAACCTCGGGGGTCTACATTACTGACTTGTCAGTTTTCACATCCTTTTACTTAATTCCCAAAGTATCACCTGAATAACAGCTTCCTGTGCACTGAAATACACTGATCATAACCCCCGTGCGCATACAAGCACAAGAGAACATTCAATCTGCTAACGCGAACGGGAATTGGGCCGGTTCATGCGACACTGACGACATCTGAGTTAATTTGTTGCATGAAAATACGAATTATGTAGGAGAAATGTCTCACAATTTCTTATTCTAACAAAAATTTTGAGAAATTTTTGTGAAACTTTTGTAATAATGATAAGATTCATCAAATTTCCCCATTTTCATCAAATTTCCCCAAAAAATTTTCCAGGGGGGGCAACTTGCCCCCCTGCCTACGCCACTGGTGCCGTCCCAATGCCAATTTGGCTAGCATCACAGTGAATTTCAAAAGGCAAACCAGGATGGGAAATTGCCAATGCAGCACTTCTAGTCAAGACTGATTTCAATTCAGTGAAAGCCCTTTCACAAGCATCATCCCAGAGAAATGGAACATTCTTTTGCTTTAATTGATTTAAGGGGTAAGCAATGTCTGCCATGTTGGGAATGAACCTTTGAATCCATGCACATAGACCAAGAAATCTTTGTTGAACTCCTTCCAAATCTGTAGGCCTAGGAAATTCACTGATGGCTCTATACTTCCCTGGTTCAATTTTAATGCCATTAGAAGACAGCACATATCCCAGCCATGATAACGTAGTAGTCGTAAATTCACATTTCTTAACATTCAAGGTAAACCCTGCATTCTCCAAAGTATTTAGAGTTTCATCTAAGTCTTTAAGATGATCTTCTGGAGTAGAACTAAATATCAGTACATCACCAATGAAATGACAGGTATTTCTTCCTGTCTGGGAAATCATTACCTTGTCCATGGTGCGTTGAAAATAAGCACTCGCATTATGTAGACCATAGGGAACACGACAAAAATGGTACAGGCCTATGCCTGAAATGCCAAAGGCTGTTTTGTGCCTATCTGTATCCGCCAGTTTAAGTAGCCAAAAAGCACCTTTTAAGTCTAGGGAACTAAAAACTTTTGCACCATGCAACATTTCAAGTAATTGTTCTGAAGTAGGTAAGGGGTAACGGTCTGGTACGGTTACTTTGTTTAAGGCTCGATAATCAATGGCCATGAGCCACTGTTTCTGACCGTCTGTGCTTCGTTTGGGCACCATAAGTGGACTAGAACACCATGCTATATTTTCTTTCAACATATCACTTACTTGATTTATCATGTCAGTACGTTTTTCTGAAGTAAGTTTGTAAGGTGGAACTAGAACAGGTCTACTACCTTCAATAATGGGGATTTCATGCTCAATAATATAGCAACAGTCTGCAATGGGACTAAAAATAGGAGTATGCTTTTCAAAAATTTGTTGCAATTGCTGAGCATACTTAAGCTATGCATTAAGAGAATCGGGTGTACTCTCTTCAGAGTGCTTGGAGGCACTATAAATTTCATTGTTGTCAGTAACATTTGTACCATATTGCAAAGTACATGTAGGAGCTTGGAATCTTGCTTCAGAAATGCTTTGGTGAGACTTGCCCTGGGGTACAGAGGCTTTTTTTGAATAGTCTACATTAGCATAGGAAAAATTCTCACTATTATTTTGGGAAACAGTGGAATATGATTCACCAGTGAATGGATCTTGCTCTGGGGGGAGAGCATCTGAGCCTAGAGGTACTTGCTTTTGATGCAAGGGCTCTAAATATTCAGAATGGGACATGGGTATACCACATTCTATATATGATTGAATGGCATCGCTTTTGGTAGATGCTGCAGATGATTTGCCTTTTGATATGGCATTTTCAAAAGCATTTTGATTAGTCTTTTGAGTAGATGCTTCTTGAATTTCAAAATTGTCAATTTTGGAAGAATCAGATAGACAAATGAAAGGAGCACTGACTTCTTGAAATGTGCTTTGATTTAACAATTCATTAAATTTGACAGGATGTGTCAACTGAAAATTCTCTGTCTGGCCACCCGGCCTTTCATAAAAAACATTTGTACCTTCAAAAGTTTGAACAAAACTTGAATTTGAAAGAAGTGGTTCATAACTTACAAGTGGATAAAATTTGGAATTTTCATGTCTGAACCAAAACTTTGAGTCAATTAAATATTACACCATGTTTAGCTTTTGGATACACTCACCACCAAGAATTACTGGATTAGGCATATTTAATACATGAAAATCATGCTGAAAATTAAATCTTGATTCCCAATATTACCACAGAGAGATACTTTTCCAATAACATTCAAAGGGGAACCATCAATTGAGATGAGATTATCAGAATCTGAGATGGAGGATTTGTTAACCCCTAATTCTTTAAATACATTTGAACTAATCATAGAACAGGCGACACCAGAATCTAAGAGTGCCACATATGGTAAACCATTGAAATAAATATGCACATATTTACCAGAATCCACTTTTTCCTTTTTGTCCTTGCTGCAACTACCCTGTAATTGAGAAGCAGTATTATTTTGCGAAGTATGCGGAGGGTCCTGAGAAATAGGAACATTATTTGCATTGTCATTCAGATGAGACGGACCAGGACGAGTGTATCCTCTGCCACGTGGGCTATATTTACCACTACTGCTAAAACTACCTCGTTTTGATGGTTGTCGGGTTCCATTGGGACTCTGAGAACTTTGACTAGACTGACCACTGATAGGAGCTTGATGTCGAATTGGGTCATACCTGTTGCTACCGAAAGAGGACCCATTCTTTTCTTGACGGTTTTTAAAAGATATCTCACCTCTTCTGCTTTGCGCAAAGCGATCTGCACATTCTGTGAGCTTTTTAAGACTGTGTGTCTCTGCTTCAAGATCACGAAGCTTTTCTCTAAGTCTATCATCCTTAACAACGGATAGTAGCTGCTCTATTACTACACTTTCCAAAACCTTCTGTAAATTGACATCTTTCTTGATGGTATCTGTTGGAATGTTGCACCACTTTATCACTAACTCCATGCATTCACCAACATAATCCTCAAAGGTCATGCTATTTGATTTTTTTAAGCGTCGAAATTTGTCACGAAAATTCTCTCTGGTTATGCCATAGCTTTTTTCTATTGTGACCTTACTTTAGACCAGTCTTCCAGATCAAGGGAATGAATTCTTGCAAATGCTGTAGAACCAGCAACAGATAGTAGGGGCTCTAGCAAAAAAAAGCCAGTCCTCTTTAGAAGTGAATCCTTGAAATTTTGCTTGATGTTAAAAGACGTCAAGGAAATGGTCGATGGAACTATGAATTTTTTCATTAAACAAGACAACATTTTCCAGCTTTTTCTTTTTTGGTGTAGGCTGAGTTTGGGCCTTATAACTTGAAAATGATGATGGCTTAAAAGTGTCTCTGAATTCAGGGACTCCTTGTAGGATTTTGACAAAGTCAGCCTTTTCTTTACATTCTGAGGTATTTTCATTACAACGTTTTCTGAGAGAGTCTAAGGTATAATAAGCAACATACCCAGAATCAGCTTGTTTTATCCAGGCCATGTCAACTTCGAGAGTTCTTGCAGCAAGATGAGAAACAGTTGATTAAAAGTAGTTGAACACTTTCAGCTGCTATATTGTTGAAGTATCGTCTTGAAGGTGAGTTGAAGAGATCAGTAGAAGAAAAACTTAGCAAAAATTATTGCTCGCAGCGCCATGTAGTGTAGCCGTGTCCAGAGTAAAGTGCTGCAGTAAATATTGATGGCACCTACATGCACTCCAGACCAGGACACAGTACCCGCAGTAGGCCAGATAACCAGACAGAGTGTTAAAAAAGGGAAATAGAAATGATGTTGTCAGGCTCATTTACAGGAACAGAATGAAATCAATTTAATCAGTATAAAAGGGAACACTGTATACAGGTTTGTACACAAAATAAGGTAAAAGAAGCCATGAGGTGGAGTTTTAATCATTTGCATACAGGTGAGTGGGAGATTCAACAGTTAGACCTATATTCTTTACGTAGACAAAAGTGTTATGTAATAGGCTAATTTACGTACACATTAGGCTAACTTGCCCGATACTCTAAAAACCCGGATTTCAAGGCCTTTCTCCGGGGAATTGCAGATAGGGTGCCAGAAGACTCTACTGTATGAAGATGTAGCCTATGACTACATAAGGGATCTTTGTTCTGTTACCTCAGTATAGTTAGTCAATAAGCAGAGTGGTCACTGGTCAGTGGGATATGAGAGCATTATTTACACTGTTGCTATATGGAGAGCATCGGGTTCAGATTTCGTCATGCAGGTGAGAGAGAGTGGTCTATTATTATTATCAGGAAGACTCATGATGAAAGTTATGTAATAGCATTTGCATACAGGTAAGTAGGTGAAAGGTGAAATAAACTTTTTAACAAGTGTTAATTAGCAAAAGCTGTCTGCTACAAAGTTATGTTACAGTGGCCCTCCCGCAATGGGTTCCCCACCAAAAAACCACAATAAAAAAAAGGAGAGGAGGCTTCCTTCAAAGTTTTGCAAATATAATTCAGAAATTAAAACCTGTACTTTCAGGTAACATAATAACAGAGAAGCAGGAATTCAAGAAGGGCAAAATAACTTAAACAACTTACTCACTTAACTCTTCCTTCTAGAAATTAATCAAAGTCCAAGAGAACAAAATCCAAACAAATATCACAACTGAGACCAGACCCTCACACCTTGACAGCCAGGACAGCTCTAATTACACCTATAAAATCAAGAGCGCATCCCCTGAACCAACACAAAAGCTAAATTGCTGTCCTAGCCAGCTAGGTGTACAAACAATAGGTCTCTCATAACTAACCTACTTAGGCAGAGCAGTGCAGTGAAATGAAAGGATGGAATGAGTTGGAATGGCTTGTTAGTCAATGAGATGAGAATGCAAGGGTTAGTGTTGGGCCCTGGATGAAAAGGTGGAGATGGGTGAGAATGTATGACACCTGAGATGGGATGTTAGTAACAGTTATATAACTTTCATGGAACATATAACAGAGAATTGTACCAATTAAAAAGGAGTCACCACCAATTCATAGAAGATTTGAAAAAAAAAACTTGATATTGATGGGATTACCCACTAACATGATTATTAGAATGCCAACTCAAACCTCACTACTTAAGTTACATATTTTTATTAGGATCAATCTTGAGCATTTTTTCTTCTCGTCGCGCTAACATGTAACACCATTTCTTCAGAACGTCTATCTTGGAACCTTGGTGCAATTCCAATCTATAAAATTTGGCCCCACGTACTATTAACTGTACCCTACTTTACCACACGAAAACTGTTCTTACAGTATATCCTACATAGATTTTTTTGAGTATCATGAGGTGACAGGTTAACTGGTTCTGTTCTCAACACATTCCATCGGATCGGAATGCGATTCGCCGTTCGAGGCGATCTTTGGTTAAAATTGTCTTCAACTCTGATCCGAAAGAACCAAAAGTTTGCCAACCTGTGAAAATATAATTTGAAAATGGAAATTTAGTTTATTCTTTCTTTCTGTGACGTCACATCAATAAGCGGAAACGATGGGCTTCGTCATATGACGTCACGAAAGAAATCAGTGCGGCATCTTATTTTCATACACATCAGGTGAAAATCATATAAATTTATATTGCTTGAAATATCTTTACTCTTCCGACCAGAGATGGAGGTAGAACCGAAAAAAAAATCGGATCGGAATCCCATCCGAATTCGTTGTGTGACCGCGGCTTTAGAGAGCGTCCTACAGGGGTGGCGCCAGCGGGGGGGGGGCGGGGCGCTCCCCCCACCGTCTGGGAAGGTCGGCGGTTTCGTCGGGAGGCCTAAAAAATAAAGAAAAAATAATAAGAAAAACCCACAAGGACTGAAGTTACTGGATGGGCCTTTTAGAACATACTTTTGCTTTGAAATGTTATTTTAATACATATCGGAATCGACTTTAAATCACTTTTTTACTCTGTTCAACTTCATTCTATGTACCTTGTCCTATCTCTTCCCCCGTCGGGGAAGGACGGCAATTTTTCTGGCAGGTCTACAAACATGAAAAACGAAAAGGACTGAAGTTACTGGATGGATGACCATGATTTTTTTCTTTTTGCACAATTTTTTTCTTTTGTAACGCTATTTTAATGCATATCTGAATCGGTTTTAATCACTTCTTACTAGCTCTTCTATCCCTCTTCCCATCTTCAATCCGTGAGCGCAAGGTCATGCCTCCGTCGGGGACGGGGTACCCACCCCCAGTTGTTGAGAAAATCCAATTTCGTCGGGGAGCCTTCATCTACAGACTCACGATAAAAGATGTGGGTTTGTAGCCACTCGGACGACCTTCTTGATTTTGCATTTTAGAAGACCATATCCTTCAAGGAAACTCACAATTCCGAATTCTCCTTACAAAAACGGACGGGAGGTTGTTCATGTGCGTGCAGTACCCAATGGTCTGCCATCTGGCCTGCCCGGACGGACAGCCGAATTCTTACAAAGGTAATGATCGAATATCGGCCATGTCGTTTTCAGCTACACATAATGATAAACAGTGGTGTGAGAAAATCCCCCATAATTAGTCTGACTGAGAATTTATTTGAAGTCACCTTGTAACGTGCCATATTTTCAAATACGTTGGGAGTTAAACCATTTTATAGTCTGGAGTTCGGGCAGTCACGTTAAAAAATTCATCTATTTAGTGGACCTTGCAATTGAATTCAACGAAAATTAATTAATGCAGTCAAAAACATTATAGTATGTTTTAATTCCATTGCATCTAGTCCCCCCCCCCCCCCCCCGAAAAGAGACAAGACCATTACATCTAATTTTAGCAGTACCTTTTATCTAGTACTTTTCTGATCATTAGCAAGTTTGGTTTTTTTCTCTGTTGAAGTGAAACTTTCATTTTAAAGGAAGGCTCGAAATAAAAGCTGCTTAATTTCTAGCTACAAGTCTGGGAAATGCCATTCCGGCTATCTTATCTCTGTACGGTCCGCACAGATAGTGTTTTAGTCGAACAGATAACTGAACAGAACAATGCGTGTTTGTAAATTATTCTTCGTTTGGGGGCAGTATTATGAAGTGAAAATAATTTAATTGCGAAAGAAATCTCAAAGTAAGGGTTTCTTTAATTCTAGTTACGAGCCCACAGGAAATGCCATTTCCTGCTTTCCGGGGTTCTCAATTTTTCAAAAAATTCTGTGTGCTCAACTTAGATAATCTTTCGGGCAGTATTACATTTCTGCCCCTCCCAAACTGACACGCTCCCGTACACCTATGACAATAAATAAAATATAAAACTTCAAATATATTCGAAGCCAATTTTTTTCCTCAGGAGAATGCTCCAATATGCTCCGAGGGCCTAAATCTGCATGATGATATGCAGTAACCTCAACAAAACTACAGATCACCCCCTATTCTTGATTTTCCTCATGAGAACGTCAGATTCCTCCATAAAACCCCAAAACTCTCATAAAATTACATTTTTTCTCCAATATTAGCTTTAGATTGTTAAAAGTGGCAAAATTTTCCAGTTTCAATGGATACTCCGTAAAATAGATAACCAAAGCCAACTCTGTTGATCACCCGGCATGGCCTAATTTTGCTCCTGAAAGTCATATCATTTAATAAAAGAAACCAAATTTTTCATTATAACCTTACCAAAAAACAAATTTTCTTCCATTAAATTCCAAAATTTTTCCATTATAACAAGCTCTTAATTTTCAAAGATTCTTTCAAAAAAGGGAAAAACTTTCCGAGCAAATTCTAGTCTCGTCTCGAAGCCTTAGTTCGTAGGTCTTGCAGGATTCGATGCGTAACTCCAAAAGAATTGCAGCTGTCGCCCATATAACGTTTTTTATTTTCCCTTATGAAGGACAGATTCTTCAATAAACACCCAAATTGTTTTCTAGTACCAACAAAAGCCAAATTTCTTTCAAAAGTTTTAATTTTTACTTCAAATAAACTGCAGATTTTTAAGTATTTGTTAAAAAGAAAGCCCAAAATTCCACCGGGACATAACATCGCCTTTGTCGGGGCCTTGATATTCTGTCCCCCTGTCGGAGAGCTTGCCCCCCCCCCCCCTGTCGGGTCGGGCAAATCCTGGCGCCACCCCTAGCATCCTATCTGACTGAGATTTCCGTAACTGAACCCTGCGTTGGTTGTAACTGTAAGGCTGAATGTGGGGCTGAATCTAAGCTTGTAGCTTGAGTTTGTTGTTGTTTTGATGTTGCAACTTGCAATCACCACCGAAAAACATAAATGTCTGCCTCTGTTGTTCGCGAGACAAAGCGAATCTTGCGTAAAGAGCTAAAGAAGTGGATAGCTGGGCTTACGGAGGAAGAGAAACAGTTACAGTCGGACAATGTCGTCAAACAGGTTAATGATCGTTATAAATTCGAAGTGTTTCTGTAGCCATATCCATATCATTGGTAGTAGTTTTGCGAATGAAAATACCGTCCTTGCCCGTGGTTGTGCTGAGGCCTATACAGGTACAGTAGCCATACAGGATCAATGTTCCCAAGGTTCACGGAAGAAAGTCTTATTCATTGAGCATTCATACTGCAATTGCAATGAATTTCACGCTATGCCATTTAATTATACCACTAGCAAGTACCATTTAACTACCACTAACAGTAACACATTCTTATTTCAATGTGCATGTTACTGCTAACCTGTGTAGCGCCTCTGTGGCTGCAGCCCCCTTTAGCCTGCCACTCCTCAGAGCCTCCCGGCGATGGTCAGAAATTCCATTCAATGAGCCCAAAAGTTGAATACCTTAATATTCATGAGCTTTCACCACAATTGGTCTAGGACTCAGGTAGGCCTAGGCCTAGCCTAGGCCTAGGCAGACCTCAATGGCTAAATCTACAGTACAGTAGTTTGCAATACTACGTTGAAGTCATTTACACCAAACAAAAACATAGTCTTATAACAGTAGGCCTAGGCCTATGTCTGTTAAAGCTTCTATTTTAGGTGGAAGTCTTGATCTGGATATTAATAAATACTGCACAACACTCCTAGTGGAGTCTTATGTGCAGGGTTGAGTGTGCTCATGTGGTTAGTCGTCCCGCCTGAGGATCCTTAAGGCTGCATTCTTAAACTGCTTGATGTCCTTGAGATGTGTAATACTCTGGGGAAGTACTGTAAGTTCCAGTCTCTGCTGGTCCAAGGAAAGAAACTATATTTGTAGCAGTCTTTGTTGGCTGGTATATTTGTAAAACTATTTGAGTGATGATGCCTACAGTAGAGGGCTGCTGGACCAGTTGTAGGTCGTTTTGTCAAGGCTAGGAGGCCAAATCTCGCTTTTGAAGAATTGCTAGCCTGTTGACAGTATGTCTGTACTGTAGTCATTACAAACAAACCTAGCAGCCCTACAGTACGTTGGATTTGCTCAACCTCATTGGATAGGGAGATGGTGCAGGGATCCCAAACAGGAGAGGAGCACTCCAATATTTAAAGGCCTGTTGAGCATAAGATAGGCATTAACTTTAACACTCCTTTGGGCAGGAGTATACAGTAAAAGCCAGAGACCTATTTGATGACGAAGTGATACAGTTAATATGTCTAGCTATTCCTGGTTGGGTGTTACTGTTTGAGACAGGGTTGTTTTTCTTCAAGTCAAGTCAAGTCACAAGTAAAAAAAAAAAAATGGGACTCGAGTGGCAAGTTGTTGACTCAAGTTGACAACCCAAAGTTGTTGACAAGTCATTTTTCTTCAAGTCAAGTCACAAGTCAAAAAAAAAGGGGGACTTGAGTCGACTCGAAGTGCAAGTCGTTGACTTGAGTCAACAACTCTGGTTTGAGATGTCAACTCCCAGGTAAGTGTGGCTGTCAGTGGACTCCAGAGGATCATTATTAAGATCATGGACAGCTTCTTTCAAACAACATTTGACAACTTTCATCAAAGAGTTGGTTTAAAAACAGCAATCTTTGGTTGAAAGTATTAACCTGTCTTTTCTCATGGCTGTGTGCTCGGTTGTTCTTAATTAAATTGCTGAACTGTGTGTGTGTGTATGAGTGTCGAATAACATCAACCGATGTGACTGTGTGCACTGTTGTACAATAGTACAAGTGTTTTACTGTTAAACATTAATTAGCCTTGCTTGAACAACCAATCCACATAGAGCTAAGTATACTGTATGCCAGTACTGGTATGTACGCAAGTTGAAATGATTTTGGCTTGAACACCTGTGGACATTGGTTTTTCATCTGATGGGCTGAACAAAAAGACTTTGTCTGCTCAGTGGACTATGTGCATGTAGGCTTACAGTGTAGCCTAGCTACAGTATACTGTAGATGAATCCAGCAATTAGTCAAGTGATGGTCTGTTTTAGTTGGTCATAAATGGTATCCATCAGTTTTAATCTTTTGAATTCTTTGCTTCACTATACTGTTATGAATGATTGAAAACTAAATTAGTGTACTCTGTGATCCCCTCAGTTTAACTGAATAGACTTTCAAATAGACAACAAAATGAAGATATTATATAATAAGGCTGAAAGACCCCACTAATGGCCTCCTTCACTTGCTGCTCAGATTTCTCTCTACCCCAGTAACTGTTCATAATACATGTTTGCTTCTATTTCTGCTGAGTGAAATTTACTGTTCTTTCTCACTCAGAGTCAGAGACACTCAAAGGCAGATTATTTTACTATATACATGTAGCATACCCTTCCAACAGTTAAAATTCCAATTTATTGAGCATTGATTGCAATGAATTTCATACTGTATACAGTAGCCTATACAGTACCATTTAACTACCACTCCATAAAAGTACAGTATACTATACAGCTGGGCAGTTCCAAGTGTTATACCGTGACATTCAGAAGACTTTTTCGAGATTCAACTGGCTATATCTCATGAGCTTTATTATAAATCACTGAACAAATTACACTACAATTTAACGGGTACCATGGTTTCTCTTAAAATGTGCAAATTTTTTCAACATGTTATGTAATTAAGAAACATGGTCAATTAATTGCTGCCGTTATACCATGACGTAAAATGGACATGACTTTTTCAACTAAACATGTATACCCAAAACTCTGTGAAGTTTAAACAGTTACCATGTTACAAGGTTGCTGTCCATATTCTGTAGTATCCTAGCTACATTATGAAGGTAAACATTTGATAATTGATTCATCAGCTAATTAGTTATGCACTGAAGACTTAACAAAGGCACTGTTATACCGTGACTGTTATGCCGTGACAAATGAATTTCCCACACAAAGTCAATGCAAAATCATAGCACATATGGGAATGATTGAGTAATTTCATGTACCACTGGCCTTGATGCCACAGTTTCCCACATTGTTTTAGTGATACCTACAGTATAATGAATATTTAGCATTTGTTTTTCAAAATTTGATAGCATCCATAATTTTATGACATAAAAATAAAACATGCATATAGTGTTATACCGTGACATGAAACGTCAGTGAAAATTAATCTGCCACTCTCCTGGACAATTCCTTCTTTAAAATTACAGATTTAACATGCATGAGTGCTGTATCTCTAAAACTGAATTCAAGTGACATCACATGCCTTGATATGTTTGTGTCTACAAGTAATGTACGAAAGGCCCACGTGTATTGAACATTTAGGTATGTTGAAATGTTCGGAAAGTTTACACGACTCCAGATTGAACCAGTATAATGGGACCACAGGAATAATATGAAAAGCAATTTTCGGTAGGTTATAATTGCCTAGGACTCAAACAACATTGCTGAGAACATATTGTGGAAAAGCAATTTTGGCAGAATATATTATTCCAATGAAACATCATACCATAGGAACTGTATGCCAAGGTCAGAACACCCATTGGCAAGTGTACTTACATTGTGAGCAAACATTGCAAGTGCAGGTTTCTTTTGAAGGAATCGGTAGTGTGGGGTGAAAAAGTAATAAAGGTTCAGGTCTCAGAAAATTGCCCCACTCAAGTGACATCCATAAGGAAAGCAGCGCTAGCCTGAGTCTATCAAATTCTGCTGGGATTTCATTTGAAGCTAATTATCCCGATCTCTGGGAAAAATGAGTATTCATTCATGAGAAGGTCACATGGTGTTCACGGCTACTGAAATTATCAAAGCCCAATGATTACCAACATGCTGTATTCCAGCACAGTGATACCATAGAAAAGTATGTAATTATAATGCATGGGCTATAAATATTGAGATAATCCTTGCAGTAAAATGTGAAGCCTAACATGATGACATTTTGCTAATTACAGGGAAATCTGTTGATAATATAAGCCACTTCCAGTTGGGTCAACTGAGGTCAAGTGTTTAGCCTGGACTGGCTCTTGGTGGTCAAATCAGTGAAAGAATACTCTCTGAAAGCATTATACATTTAGTTTTTCACAAGTCTAGCAGGGGGTTTGAAGTTTAAAGGGAAATACTGCATTTGTTTTACAAGGAAATTTCATCCTCTAAAAACCAATATTTACAGTAATGGCAGAGAGTGATAAATAATTACAAATAAGGCAGTATGGTAGCCTTCTTTTCAAGAAATAAGTTTTCCTCAGATAGAAATTCAGTTGTTTGTTGCTCAAGAATAATTTGTTCACCCAAACTTTCAACATTTCAAAAGATGCAACTTCCACAACTCTACTTGTTCATAATATTTTGAGGAGATGAAGCTATTGCTGGGTTTTATTGAGACCGAATGATTTGAAAATAACAAGAGCTAATTACTTTTAATGTTATGATGGAGCATTTTAAACACAATATTTCCCTTTAAATCTGCCTTCTGCTCAGAATATTGTCCTACTTTTAGCACTAGAATCGACTAAATGCTTAAGGCTTTTGTTGCAAGCTAGCGTTATGTTCGCTGATGTACACAGCACTGTAGCATACAGTATGGCGAGCTGTATACCATTAGGCATGCTAACTTCATGTACTATGTATCATACAAAAACAACAGTTGAACAGTGAAGAGTTTTCTGCTAGCCAGGCAACCATTTGCTATGTTGACTCCACCCCTTACCAATTTGCTGATGATGTGTGCATCCATTATCATAAAGTTATTTTTGTCAGATTGTAAATGAGATTGGCTGAAAGTTGGCAGGTTATTGCTTTGTATTACATTTTATGTTAGTGGTAAACCAATTGAATTGTTCTTCTAGCTGACAAAACTTAGCAAAAGCCTACTTACAGAAGGCTAAGGAAAAACTTGCAATCATTTATCTAGCATGCTATGTCTAAAAGTAAGAAGAGCTGGATCCAAAGCTACAGTATATTGAAGGCAATGCAAAGTCAATGGGATGTCACGGTATAACAGGAATGTCACGGTATAGCGTTATACCGTGACAGATATTAATGAGTGATAATTAATTAAGGGAAGTAGATGAACTCGAAAGTGAACATTAATTTGGAGGGTATTGATGTTCTGGATTTGCAAACAAAAGATTTCTGCAATTAATTGCTTTTTGAAGGAATATCTGAAAAAATATCAATATTTGCTGTTATACCGTGACATAAATTTGGTAAATTTAATTGACATCAGTAAAATACAATGAATTACATAACATGAAAAATATGGCCATTTGGTTACTCTCTGAGGTTGTAACATTACGTGACAATTAAGTTTCATAACTTTCATGGTGATTACTCATGTAAATAACAAACCTTTTTGTGTGGTGTTTTTCATGTTTTTTTCTAATTATTATAATTACTAATTATGAATGTTAATTTCGGTGGAAAAAATTGATCAAAATATTTTTTTTCAAGCAAATCCTGAAAATTCAAACTCTTAGCTTCAATTTGATACCATATTTGTTATGACTAGGTGAATTTGAAATTTTGTGACCCATGTCCACTTTTGCTTGGAACTGCCCAGCTGTCCATATTTGCCAACATTTGAAATTGGCATATCTGTAGGGGCCCACTGTGTAGTAGCTTTTCTTACTCACATGGGTACAACTGAGCCCAGGGGTGCATGGAAGGGGTTTGTCTCCCTCCCACAGTGTGAAAATTTGTATTTTTGACGTGCATCTATAAGCCTAATTTTTTGCAGTATTTTGTATGCAAAAGTAGGCAAAATCTATCAACTTCTTGAGTTTTTGTGAACTGTTTTGGGGGTTAATTGTGCAGAATATGCATGTTCAAAGAACATGATAATAACTTAAATCATGCAGAGGTGTTGGGGGATATTGACTTTTTTTCCTTAGGTAATCAAATAAAAGTAGCAATCATTTGATAATGACAATAATGTTTGTGAAACATGTTTCATGTAAGCCTTGAGTTTCCCCTACTCTGAGTGGACATAGAGCATTGAACTCTAGCTGTCATTGAAAAAGTGTAGACAAAAATGGTGACAGAATGCTTTTGCTTTCTTTACTTTAGGATTATAGTGTAAGGTAAAGTTAGAAATTTGCAACTGAAAGAATACAGTTAAAAGGAGACCACAAAAATTAAAAAAGAAAAAATACAGAGAATATAGGCTACAGTATTATTACATTTTTTCATAAGGAATTATGGTCACATTTTAGTTCTTTATATCATATAGTCTCATGTTAAAAATTATTGCTTAAATACTGCACAGTACAGTAATATATACTGTATATCACCCAACTCTATCATACAGTACAGTACTTTGGGAATAATGTCTATAGTTCTCTCTCAGTAGTCCTCCTTCTCAATAGTCCTCAGTCTCATTGGTCCCCCATCTCATTGGTCCCCCATTAGACGGGGGACTAATGAGACGAATTATGCTAAATGAGGGACCAATGAGATCGGGAACCAATGAGACAGGGGACTGTAGAGCGGACCCTCTGTAGCCAGTGGAAATCTCAAATTCTCAAAACAGTTAAGTAGCCAAACTTCAAGAAGACTACGTAAATGTATTTGCTATATTCTTTGATTCATGTAGCTTTTGCATCACCCAGTCTATCAAAAAAGTAAAAGGGTATCAGTTTTTCTCTCAATGCCACAAGAAGAAGTCAATACAGAAGGAATCTTAAGACATATGTTTACCAATGGAAAGACATGCTTTGTGCCGCAGTACATTGGGATGAAAATGGAAATGCTCATGCTGCATTCTATGGAAGATTATGAGTCTTTGCCTGTTACAAAATGGAACATAAAACAACCTGCTGAAGGCGATGACAGAGAGGAAGCTCTATCATCAGGTACTCGATCTAATTTTGTTTATTTGCAGCTGAGTTCATTCTCATCATAGTTCTCGACTTGAACCAATTGGCCTACTGTAGGTTGGAAACTGGACTAAAACTCTATCTAACTACAGTAACTAACTAACTCATCATAGTTCTTTGTAGACAGCTTAACACTTACAGTGTACATGATCACTTGACACAGCAGTCAAGTTGTTTTTAGACTCCAAATTTTCCCAAAGTATAAGTCAATTAATTTATCAAATTTGACATCTTTACAGAGTAGTGCCCATCAATTGCCATCCAAATGCAGTTTATTCTACATTTCGTACATAATATTTGGTAATAATCTTCAACTTCTATTGGTCTATTTTTGTCAGGTAACCATGTATTATCCAGAGATGAACTCACTTTGGGCTATTCCATTTTACACTTTGTTTTGCTTTTTTAATGTGGTCATATACTAAACAACATTGTATTCCTTTTTCTGTCCTTAAAAGGGCAAGAGCAGTCCATCCACCCTTATTTTGAAGCAACAGCTGAAGCTCACAGTATTTGTTCTTATTTCTCTTCAACATATCTTCATTACATCTCAGGACTTCATTATTGCATATTCCTGAGAGGAACTGAGCAGTAAAGTTTATTTTCACATTTGAGGAGAAGAAAAGTTTGTCACATGACTCTCACAAGCCAGTCATGAAAGAGTACAGTGAACTACAATAATTCAAGTCGGGATGACTGCCTTTCCCCTTTAAATCAAAATATTGCTGTGTATGAGTGAACTAGGTCAATCAACAAAAGACTGTGAATTATCCTGTGTTCATATTGTTCTTTAATCTCAAATAAATGGCCTCATATCTCTGGCTCTACAGGTGGACTTGACCTCATCATCATGCCAGGCCTTGGTTTTACCAAAGAAGGAGATCGTCTGGGAAGGGGTAAGGGCTACTATGACAAATATTTACAGAGATGTGCTGAACATCCAAGTGGCATGCCAGCGACTATTGCCATAGCATTCAAAGAACAAATTGCAAAAAGTTTGCCTGTGACAGAAGATGACCAGAGGGTTGATGAAGTGTTATATGGCTATAAGGATGGCAGCTAGGTGATATTATCACATGCTGATTTGTTTGTACTATGTACAGTAAACATGTACCTTTCTGTGCACTTAAAAAAAAGGAGGTTTGATTATGTCCTAAAATAATCTTCATACAGTACTAAATAATTGCCATAAAAATTTTCCTTAAATAGCCAGTGAAATGACCTCATGACAATGATTTGAGGTCATTTTCTGACACTACTGTATCTATCAACAAAAATAGCATAAATTTGTTTTGAAAATTTCCACCCCATGAAAGAGAAATCTTCAAGTAAAATGGTACCCCTTCCAGCACAACAGCTCAAAAATGTAGAAGTGCATTGACCCAAGAACGATATCATCACAGATACCCAACTTCACAGTGTATGTATTATAGTGGTATGTTTAAGTATTAACATTTGGCTCACAGATAGTATAGCATGAGCCCAGCACTGGCCAAATAATTTCTGAATTATATGGGAAAAATTTCACAGTATAAAGCCAAAAATATATCTATCAAACTTTGTAATTCTTGCTCCCAATTCCTCAAAAGAGGGGTTTTGTCGTTACTTGCTCAAGCTGTCCCATTCATGTTAGGCCAGAGAAGTAATACTGTACCTCCAAGGTAGTACTTCCATGGTGAGGCCATATCCGTTTGAGTTTGTGGTCGTGGCAATCTAGTCGATCTATGACTAGAGAGCAATTCAATGCAACCAGAAAAAGAAAACATTTTAACTTGTGTTAAATCAGATTGTTGAATAAGAACACTGATATCTCACCCAGATTCCTTTGAAAGACTTCCCTTCCAAGTAAATTTTTCACAGACATTAAAGTGGGCATGACACGGCCACAAAAACTTTTGTGTATTGCAAGATTCGATACAGTATTTCACAAAAATCATCTCACACCTCATTAAAAACCTGTACAGTTCGGCATAAATGATATTTGAACGAAAATGTTCAAAATCCAATTTCGAAAAATGCTGCAACAGGTCACCTGACTTTTATGACGCAATTGTCAGCACAAACCCCGCCCTATTTAAGAACTTGCATCTATATGTGGAACTAATGTAACCCTCGGTAAAGTTATCTTATCTTAACAACTTCATGAAAATGATTGCATCACAACACTCGTCCAACATACAGAGTGAAAGGTCGGCGCCATGGTGGGGATCGGAGCAAACCATTGGCCAATGTGTTCGTGTGCATATGCACGCGTGTGAAAACAGTGGCATATGTGGCATATGTGAGGTCACCAGTGGTAAAATGGCGAAAACTTCGAAAAATTGCATCTAAATACGATATCTTCTGATAGGAGTGACCGATACTCTTCATATTTGGTATATGGATTTGTCATGTTGAGAAATAGAAGCCTCTTGTTTCAGTAGAGGTCAAAGGTCATTTGAGGTCACCATTGGCAAAATTGCGAAAACTTCGAAAATGGCTTGTAAACACGATATCTTCAGAAAGGAGTGACCGACACTTTTCATACTTGGTATATAGATTTGTCATGTTGAGAGAAAGAAGCCTATTGTTTTTGGTAGAGGTCAAAGGTCATTTGAGGTCACCAGCGGTAAAATTGTGAAAACTTTGAAAATGGCTTCTAAACAGGATATCTTCAGATAGGAGTGACAGATACCCTTCATACTTGGCATATAGATTTGTCATGATGAGAGAAAGAACCCTAATGTTTTTGGTAGAGGTCAAAGGTCATTTGAATTCACCAGCGATAACATTGGGAAAATTTTGACTGCACTTTTGCATTCAAAACTGGCTTGCAAACTCAGTATTCCAAGATAGGAGTGACCGATACTTTTCATATTTGAGATATTGATTTGTCATGTTGAGAGAAAGAACCCTATTGTTTTTGGCCAAGTTCAAATGTCATTTGAGCTCACCAGAGGTTTAACCACAAAAGCTCTCAAATGGCTTGTTAACACCTTAAGAACCTTCTTGTTTTTTGATACAGACCAGAGGTCATGTCAGGTGTGGTTGTGAGAGAATCACAGAGCCCTTTTGGTTGAGGTCAATGGTCATCTGGGGTAACTGGGGGTCAGTGTTGTTGGGATTTGCAGGTTATCAACATGATATAAGTGTATTTTGATCTTTGTTACATGAATCCTTGACATTCTGTGTCTAAATTGTAAAGAAAAATCTATCAAACACTGTCAATTTGAAAGAGGGTAAGGTATTTCATGGCAAGGAATCACTAAGCCTTTTGGCTTTCTGGTCTTTGAACCATGTCAAATTCCAGCATCAGCACATGCATCAGTAAAAACATATGTAGAACTTATTGGCAGTATGGTCACAAAATTGTAAGCCACTTTATATGGGCCTGTGTATTGATAGAACTCCCTTTAAAGTATGCTCTATTGAAAACAAAAACAAAAATACCACTGCTTCCTCCCCAATAAAATGATAGTCACATAGCACTGGAGGACGAATAGATGCAATTACATCCCCTAGAGGCCTGATGAATTTTTCTGTGTGTATAACCTCTTACCAGGGAACTTCCAAACACTTGTATGAGAGGTACAGTATGCCAAACAATCCTCTCAGCTTGTTGGCTCAAGAAAGATTGGGAAGACACAATTAATTCTATATGTTGAACAGGGGTAGGAGTTGAACCGCTCTTTCCGCCTCCCCCCCCCCCTTTTTCACACGTTGCGTGATGAAAACATAGGTAGGTTTTATAGAGACAACCTGTTGATTTAATCAATCATTTTAGGCCATCTATACATGTATGCAAGATTCTGTAGTGAAGTTGGGTACCTGTGATGATGTCATTCTTGGGTCAATGCACTTTTACATTTTTTTAGCTGTTGGAAAGGGTACCATTTCACTTGAAAATTTCTCTTATGGTGGTGGAATTTTTTTTAAATAAAGGCTATTTTTGTTGATAGATGGTGTCAGAGAATGACCCCAAGTCGATGCTATTAAGTCATTTCATTGGCTCTTTAAATTTTTGTATTTATTCCATTTAAGGAGTGACAAAAAAAAATCTAAAGAATTCTAGTTGTGCTACTTAAATGTCTGTAACCTTTACAGTAATACAGTACCAACAGGGAATGTGCTCATAGTTAATGCCTGATCACTGTGTTTCTCATTTTAAATTCATTCAAATATTTTACCAGTGTAAATGTTACAAACAAAAAGTAAAAAGAGGTATTATAGGTAAAGATATACCATGTGGTGTTGTGGCCCTTTTTGGTTTGATGAAAGAGAAACCTATGCATTCACGATGGCGTGTGTGTATGTATGTGTGTGTGTGTGTATGTGTGTGTGTTTGTGACACTTTGCTCGTTAACACAATATCTCAAGATAGGAATGTCTGACGGTTTCCAAACTTGGTACATAGATGCACCATATTGAGAGAAAGAACTCTATTGTTATTGCAGAGGTCAAAGGTCATTTGGGGTCACTGGGGGTGAAAGTCTGAAAATCTCGTTAGCACGATGTTTCAAAATAGGAAGCATAGGTAGATATCATATTTGGTATGTTGATGTGCTATAGTCAGGAGATCGTCCCTATTGTTTTTTGTGGAGGTCAAATATTTGGCCATCTGGGGTCCCTGGGGATCAAGTCTGAAAATCTTGTTAAAGGGATATCTCAAGATGTCTATTTATCTATCTGTATTGCTTTTGTTGAGGTCTAAAGGGCATTTGGAATAACAAAATCATTTTTTGAACATGCTATAGTACAACATTTGAGTGAGAAGATAATGGTGCATGATGGCAAATTTGAAATAGTACATTTATGTATCATCGGAACCTCAATCCCTTTTTGCATTCTGGTTTGATATTTCCATTTTTGCAACTTTGAGAGCAGCAGAAAAGGGTAAAGGAATCTTAGGAAGATTTAAATCACAATAGTAACTGTTTAAACTGATCTAAATTATTGATAACATGCATTACTGTATCTTTTATGGCATGCAATTGCAGTGTTTGTTGCAGAAAGTAAGACCCTAATACCTCTTGGTTGAATGGACCATATTTAGACTGACCCCTCCAATAACTCTTGTCAACCATGACCTACGTACCACTGCAAAGTTATTACACAAAAGTGATGCAACTTATCCATCTCTATTCTGTAATCTTTAATTCGGAGTGTTGGAACATAATTAAATGGTATTACGTTGTCTTTATGCCAATAAATTACCATCACAAGCATCATTTTTTCCTTGTCATAAAGTGTCCTATCTGTTACCATGTTGTCTACTGTGCCACTGAAGTGAGTGCATCGTGTGAAACAAGATTTGGGAAAGCTTAAGTTTTGAAAGCAACACCTCTTCTCTGTCCTTCCTCAGATGGCTATTTTTCAGGAGTGGGGGAAAATAAAGAGGACATTTTACAATATTGGAACATTTAGGTGTGTGACCATAGTTACTATTGTTAACCTTTACTATCCCCTTGAAAAAAAAGTCATGGGTCAGCCACCTTTTTAAAGGGGTTGAGTATATGCCTCGTCTGCTTCTGTCTTTTTTCAGTTTACCAGTAGTTGTTAACTTGTTATCAAGAGGTAATGATTACCAGATGAATTTTCCGACTTAAAATATTCTCCATTCTGGCCAACATATTGCGCAAGACTATGAAGTGAGGCTGAAGAGAAAGAACACCGAATTTTTGAAATCCTTTTAAATTTTATCGAAATTTTAGTGTGACTGTGTTTTCTGGTTTGTTTGTTTTTCAAGCAAATTTTGAAAACATTTGGAAACGCTCAGGAGTTTCTGTGTACTTAAAATTACTAGATTTGTTAAGATAGAAATGGTCGCCCAAATTTTTCCAGGCCCTTTCAGAAATTCAAATCTTGCGGAAGTTTGTCCCCTGCACCCCTGCCTTGTACGCATTTGGTGTAGACTTTTCATATCACCCGGCCTGTAATTGCTATTATATCTGAAAATAAGGAACTTGGTTCTTCGAAATTGCTATTATTTGGTAGCGGATCTACGACGATACATCGTGATTAACAAAAGAAAAGACTAAATGACACATCTATGAGGTGAAATTACAGCCTTGGGAAATTTTAAGGGGCCGCGCTGTGTGCGCCTCCTCTAAATCCGCTCTTACACTGTAATGCCTCATTGGTCTAATGAATTACGCCAAGTAAAAATTTACTTTAACGTATTTGAGCGACATTAACTTTGAGGGGCGGTGTGAGCTGCAAATAAACAAAAGTAACCAGATCTTACAATCTGGTGGTATATTTGGCCCTAAAATTCCGCTGCGCGCCGCGCCATAACAGGGAAATATGGATTGTGGCGTTCCGCTTTAACTAGTTAGTCCTATAATATACAGTATGCCAGTGCGCCATCCAGTTCATGATCTTGGCAACTGATTTTCTTCTGTGCAAACCTCACACTATGGAGCTGTTATTTCAAATAACAGTTCCCTGCTCACACCAACCCGACAATTAAGTGCCATTTAAATGCGGCTGATGTGAATTTATTTTGGGGTTCCAAACTATAATTCGGGAACACTCCTATACCGCCCCCGGCGGTACCACTGTTTATATATCAGAACACTCATCCGTCTGCTCTTGTAATAATCTGGCAATTGAAAATTACCGCCCTGAACAGCTGAAACAAGTTGTGACTCCCCCCCCGATAGACTGCCAGATTATTGTACCATTTGTGGGAAAGTCTTATTCAAGACAACAAAGTGAGACCCTCGTAATCAGTAATCTAGCAATTGAAAATAACCGTGCTTACACTCGTTGTGACTTCCCCCCCCCCCCCCCCCCCGATAGACTGCCAAATTATTGTGCCATTTGTGGGAAAGTCTAATTCAAGACTACAAAGTGAGGCTGAGAAGAAATCGTTTTTTCCTTCAAAATTCCAAACGATTCTAATGCGAAGCGTCGCTTTGTAATCCTTATGTTTTGAATTTTTAAGCGTAACCGCAGTGACTGTGACTTGTTCACCTTTCTTTTTTCACTTTTCGAGCAAATGTTTGAAATCACCACACTAAGGAGCTTTCTGTTAAATACACATACCACATTTGTTGAGACAGCAATAGTTGGTCGATTTTTTTTTTCAGGTCCTTCGGAAATTCGGGTCTTACCTTTTTATTTGAGCAAACACAAAAATTATTTTTTCTTTTTTTTTTTTTTTTGCAAAGAATTCAAATCACAGTCATCGTTGTATTAATACCAAATCTGAAGGGAAATGCAAACCAGTTAGTTCTATAACAGTGCATGTGGGATTTATGACCGGCGGTAAATGTAGGACAGGGGACAGGACGCATCCACCCTCATTATTTGAGAAATATTCCATAGACCATGGGCTCCCTTATAGAAAAATCTAGGTAACAAAACGTAGGATTGATCAAATAAGTGGGATTTCTTTTACAGATACGTCCCGGCAGAAATGAATTTTCCTAGGAGGAAATCTGAAATGATTGGGTTTTTTGAAGAAAATGCCGTGTCTCAAGGTCTGTACCTGCCCGTGCTGTGAGGGTTGTGTGGTTAAATATGCATGTTTTATCCTACGACTTGAGGCGTCCTTGAACGGTCGAATGAACAGGAATTTGCTAAGGGGATAAAAAAAAATGTTGAAGTGTAGAACAATCATAGTTTGGCATGAAGCGGCGAGAAAATGTTGGCCAAAATGCAGTCAAATTGCTAAATATAACGCTTTCCAGTTCGTGTAAGGTTCATGTAATCATTTTCTTTTGAAATCTTATCGTCCAGAAACTTTCCATGGTTCTCTTAATGCAGTGATTTATCTTCAATATATGTTCAACTTTCTTACCTAATTCAAGCAGTTCACTTCCCACTTCTTATTTGCGGACGTTCATACCTCTAACTTTGATTTTTCACAGAGTAATTCATTTGAATTTGAGGTACCCTCCTCACTTCCAGTATCAAGAAGTCGCCGTCCTTACAAATTTGTCACTGCCATGTGGAGGTGATGGGTAACTCACAAGCGCCCTCTACCGTTGCCATGAGCGAGTAGCTTTGCATTCAGTTACTGAGCATTCCCAGTAGATGTCCTACCACGACTTTGCATTGACGCAATAGATTTTTATGACAAAGAGACCTTCACCTTGTCTACATCCAAAAACACGCTCTTGACATATCACCAACGCATGTTGAAGTCAAGATCATTTCTTAATGTTACGGCAAAATAACTCCAAAATAATCTAAATCAATATAATTACTATTATTTTTGCACTTAAAGTAATCGAAAACTTTCCTATGACCGTGCAATGTCTCCTTGGCACAATTATGCACCGGACGCCAGGCTTAACATTATAATATTTTTAGACTTATTTGTTGATATTTCATCATTGTATGAAAATTGTTGCTTCTCTATCTTTTGGGTATGCTTCCGGCAAAGGAACGGTCGGTTTGTTTGCTAAGGATAGAAACTGTCAAACTTACCATATGGTTTAGTGATATGTACCTCTCGCTGCGCATCCGCTGAAAACGAGAAAGGGAAACAGCGACACACTAAAATTGATTGCTTCTTCTTCCTTTTGTGGACAATAAATGTATCGAAGGAAGTGATCAAAGCGCCGAGGAGACCCGGCAATTTGCATTCAAGAGAGTTATGGCTAAAATAGTGACAAAATATTATCAGCCAAGGTATGTTAAAATTTTTCTCTCCCTTGACGACCGATTTGATCGAGGATACGCATAAAGCTCTTAAGCAGAAACCGATTACCGGTTTCAACGCCTAATGACCGGATTATATAATGACCACATGGAATACCTAGCCTACAATATGGCTCATGTCGACTCAAAAAGGAACAGCAGTGACGAGTTTGGGGTGAAAGAACTCAAGAAGACGATGCCTGTGTATTTAACCGGTGCTATGGCCCAGTGGATAACGTCGGTGGCATTTGAAGCGACTAGCTTAGCAACCGGAAGGTCTGGCCCAGACCTCCCGGTTGCTAGTGAGTTCGATTCCTGACAGGGGTCAAAGTAAGGTGGGTTTTTCATCCTAGAGCAATCTACGGTTTTCCCATCTGAATTGTCCTTTCAAAACATAATAAATTTGATCCAAATTGATGAATTGGTTGCCACCCGACCTGAAGTTGTAATTCATAAGCCAACGGCTTCTCCCACTTTTGTGGTAGCGTTATTATCATTATCATTATCATTATCATTATTAACCACTCTTAGGTACTGTACCATTGAAACCAATGACTTCTCAGTAAACTTAACTCGTTAGATAAAGATTTTCATCAGAACTAAATAACCTCTAGGTTTAATCTTGCGTCACCTGTGGCATTTTCTCAGTTGCGAGGTGGGTCGAAACAACGGGGAGGGGGTGGAGGACCTAGTCCTCTGACACTTCCGTCAGGCTCGCACCAAAAGTTCCAAGGTTGTGTTAAATGTGAGTTTTTCCTTGGTGTTTGCCCCCTAAAAAATGCCCTGTTCCTACCCAGTTATGAATATCTAGATATTGGCACGAAATTGTCTTCCTACCCTTTTGTGGGTGCGCAACCTGGCAAGCGCTTCATTTTTAAGTTTTTGGTATGGCTCGACGTAAAATCTGGACCCGGGTCCTCCGCGTTAGAAGCGGATGCCCAACACTACACCAAACACGTGTATGACATGAATGACGTGAAATCCTCAATTATATATAGCAAGGTGTGTACCTCTTGTGGCTCCTTAAATTATCGCGGATATCAAATATGCTTTACATGTACAGTGCAAAACACTGCCTTTTCCAGCCGGGACCCTGGGCAGTTACTCATATGGGCATTGGCGCGGCGGAACGGAAAAAATATTGGGGGGGGGGGGGGGGGGGTGAGCGCCAGCAGGACCTTCTAAGCGGAGCACCACCATCGTTGACGCCGAGCGTACAAGAAAAGTTTTTACTTTACAGACCCCCAGGTGGCCAGAAACGGCACTTCTCGCGTGTTCTATGTTGCATGTATCGAGCCTTATAATAGGGGTCTCATGTTTGCAATTTCTCAACTAATGAGAAAAAATTCAGCCTATGCAAAATGGCAATACATATCAGATAAATTTAAATGATTCAAGAACAATAATTAATTATGTATCCTCTTTCATTTATTCTGTTTGCCGTATTATTCACTTTCTGCACCCCGTGTTACATTTGTCCACCCATACATATCAATTACTCAATTATATTTCCTAAAATCATACCATTCCGATCCCCCACACCCCCCCCCCCTGTGGTTGCTCCCAAGGCTACCACCAACCTAATCTATATCTATCTCAAATCCCAAACATACTATAGACTTTTGTACTAACGGTAGTAGCCTACACTGTTCAACCTCGCGAAAAACGATCAGTAAAACTTAACGAAATTACGCAATAACAGGCCACACTGCTTCCACTTTTCGCGGACCTCGGAGATGGGGTTGGGGGATGATAAAGAGGCTTTAGCGTATCAGTATCTTTTTCATCAACAACGTTCCCCTGAAAATTATTAGTAGGCCAATATTGTGCATTAGACTGATGAAGAACATATTTACCACCCACTTCAATATTCTCCCCTCCTTCGCCGGTCACCACTTCTTGAAGCCCACGTTACAAATATTGGGGGGGGGGGGGGGAGGGGGGAGAACTAAACATGCCTTTAGCCCCTCCACTTTTTTCATTGGAAGGGGGGTAAGCCCCAACCCCCCCCCCCCCCCCCGGCCCGCCGCCACTGTATGGGCCAACGGGCAGTGTGGACAAAGGGGTTACCTGTAACACTCCGAATGATTAACATTTTTATCCTACCATTTTCCATAATATGCACACCGTCATTACCAATTTAAAACATTCTACTTTTGGAGCAGACCCGAGTTACACATCGAAAAACTCCGGTAAGTAGAAAGAGATTTATCCATTTTCACTTATGATATGATTACAGGTGTATAGCCGGTGTTTTTCCCTTTTGCGGTGCCCGGTCATGCAACTTAAGTTTTCTCAGCTGTATCCAAGTGAAACCTCCTTTTAAAGGCATGTTCTGGAGACAAAATTCGTTAACTTCAAAATAAACAGAAAAATTTTCTCTTTCAAAAGGTGAAAATTGCATTTCAATAGCTTATAGCATTTGGAAGATACAAATTTTTAAAATACTGCAAATTTTTCTTGGGATTTGATGCATCATGGGAAATCTGTGATGTCATTGTGGCACATTAATTTGACGCTGCATTCAATTTATTTATAATTATGATGCCGCTGCAGACAATATCAAGGAACATTGTTGGTTGCGCTCTACATATGGTGAAGGGTAATGCTAGAACTACAGAAAAAGATATTCAAACATTCCAGCAGTATCAAATTTCAAGGACAAACAGGGTGTTAAATTATAAAGAAAACAAAAGGAATTTGAAGCAATGTGCCCACATAACATAACTTTCTGTGACTTTGTTGAAGAGCAGAGGTATTTTTTAACAGAAATAACCCATCTTTAAAGTGAGATATCTTGAGTTAGGAAAATGGTATTGTGATAGGGTTTGAAGGACATGGTGTGGAATATTTTTGTTTTTCTTACAAGACAAAGGCAAAAAGCCACCAGAACATGCCTTTAAAGAATTTGAAATGTATGTTCAATTGTACTTGTAAACTGGTCTGTCCCCTCAGGATGCGCATGCGTCCCGTTCACATCCCGTAATTTAATTTATCCAAAAGAAATCGGTAAGCTTCGGGTGAAACTTAAAATTTCCATGATTTATCCCAGCAGGACGTGTTGCGTCACATATCGTTCGATGCTGAAAAAAAATTCCCAGGCCTTTCATCTGTTCAAATGTCTCAATTTTGGCAAAGTCCATGTGGCTTTTAAGACAGAGTTGATGTACGTATGTGTCGGAAATGACTTTGTTCATGACTTTCTCCTTTCTGAGAACATACATAACATCAAAGAAGGAAAATCGGTCTTAGAATTGAGGAGTTTTGATCAAGTTCCGCTCAAACAGTGTCACTACAACATAAAAAGACGCACGTTCTTCTCGTAAGTACCATGGCCAATTCTTATGAGATTGCCACAAAACGACAGCCACATAGTTTTCACGGATGGGGTTGGGCGAGTTCTGAGTAACAAGTGTCCCCTGGACGAAATCTGCACTTTTACGGCTTCTAGATGCAAAGCAGTGCTATTGTGAGCGCAAAAGCACAATAATTGCTTGCGTTAAGATGGGTAGAAAAGCGCATTTATTGTATTTTCACCATTAGGAATTTGTAAGCATATGATCTCTTAGAAACTCGTCACCCTTGCAGTATTATTGATTTCGGTAGATATAAAGCAGCTTTATCTAGCGGTAGATTGGCGAGAAGGGCTGTGTGGACACTAGATGGTACAGAAGAAGATGAAACATGTTATGGATTCTAGGTGGTTGCCATTTGAATATCGTAAAGGACAGTGACTGTAACCGGTGTAGGCTATGTAGTGAACCTATCCATGACCTTCGCATATTTTATTCGTTAATCAGCACACAATGTAATTGGGAACTACAAACTGCGGTTAAAGTGATGCATAAGAATACGTAGCGCCGATTTTCTTAACGGCACACAGTAAAAACTTAAACACGTGATAACAGGAAGAAATAAATTTTCATTTTTTGAAGTAGGCGTGTACATATTATCGGGGGTGGATGCGCACTGTTTAACAAAGTTTTTCTTGATTGGCTGCTGTCATTGTATGACATCAATTTTATTCTTCGTAAGCGTAAGGGATTACCTTTGGAATTATGGCTACTGTTAGCCATCAGGCTACTGTTAGCCAGTTAGGAAATTACCTGTTAAACAGTTCTCATCGCTCCTACAGACCTTTTGCATATGATGTCACATGGCAAAAAGTACGCCTTTGCTTGGGGTCAAAACAAACCAACACACACAAATGCAGACAGATGATTTGTCAACCAGTCGAATACGCGCAAAGTCTGCAACACGTACAGGGCGAATTGTTATGCGTGCGGCTAAGTATTCCATTGTTTTCCCTCGCGGATGACGTCAGTGTGTCGTCAATGCACAAGGTCTATTACTGCACTAGTAAGTATAAGGTCATTTGTAAAAATGATAGAAAAGATAAATAACAGTAATTTTATTAAATATAAATTATAATTAAATATTTAATGAACAGAAATTACAATTTACAAAATTAATGATTATTATACTGAACGTAGCTCGGATGTCCTCGATGACGGTATCAATAGGGAGCTTTAGATTTCAAGACGCGGACCTCATCTACAACGAAGTGACATCATCTGTGTCTATGCCGTTTTAGAACGCAACGTGAAATAACGCTATACGAAGTTGTGAAATGACAGGGGCAACGCAATAGGTGACGTCATTGCGTTGTAGCTGACGTCCGCGTCGTGCAGTCTAAAGCTCACTAATGGCGAAGGAGACGACGACGACTACTGGGAGTCGATGACGAACAGCGCGGTTGCTTTAGTCATTATAAAACTATGTCACCGCATGCACTAGAAAGTGAAAAACCGAGTACTCAAGCAACTCAGAAGAGTGTTACATTCATTAAAGCAGGAATGACTTGAGACTAATTCAATCAGACTTGATCCTATCAGGGGCTCTCTGATTCAATTGACTTCTTTTAAAAATCATAACGTAATTTACTGCTGCCAGTCGACAAGAGGGAAATTCCCGTTTCATATAACACCATCGAAGTAGAAAACGGAATTTACTGACTCTGAAAACGTCAAAAATGACTCTGAAGTCATTTGATTCGTGGAATTGTTAACTTTTAGCTTAACAGTTCAATGCATTCACCAGATTGAGTTGATGAGGTCGGCGGCGACTTCGTAGAATAGTTAGGAAAAGGATACGTACGTTTAAGCCTATAAACAAGAAAAGGTATTTTTCCGTGGTGCCTTAGGAAATTGGATCACCATTCAGTTGATTTTAATGTTAATACTGGTGGTTTTATTAGAAGATGCAAGCTTCAGTCCCCCACTTCCCTGGTCAGAAAACCTCTTTTTCATTTTTCAAATCTCCAAAAAGCAACATTTTCGGCGCGCTTTGCTTGCCGCGAAATGCAGCATAGAATGCGTCATTCCTCTCTCATAATTAAGTTTGGTAAACTTTTCCGAGCTCTTTAAATGACAAAATCTGATGTCACCTTATGTGACACCACATCATCAAGAGACACCATACCGGCAGCTATATACTACTTTTGTAAACTGTCTTCCAACGAATTCCAAATTTTTTTTCAATGGAAGCTCTTTATTTTGAATGTCTAAAAAGGACAACAAAATTTGGGAAACTTGAAATGTCATCGGAGAGTGTCAGTTCGTAGGCCTTATATAACATTACGTAGCAACAACGATTCAGTCGTCGTGCAATTATTCTCAAATTTGCCACCAACATATGAAGGAAGTCAAGATTCTTCAGTAATTCCCTAACTCTTTACATGTCCCTACAGGAAACCCCAAATCCAAAACCCTCTGTATTACAAGCTCCATGTCTACATACATTTATTTAAATGGGGCAAAAAGATTCGCGCGCCGTAATACGTTCCTGATACAGTGGTATATTCACACTTGAAAGAAAATTCGAAAAACTTAGCTATATACTACTTACTGGCTGTCTGGGGGTCGCGGTTTATGTTCTCATACACACCTGTCATGAGATACCTTTCCACCCTGTCAGTTGAGCAGTCTTTGTAGACGGATTCTTCAGTTATTGAAGTGCCAAAATGTTATCACTGATCAATGTTGCAGAGCAGTGACGTAGCTACAGGAAGGAGGGGCCGTGGCTCGAAGAAGTGAAAAAAAATTGGAAATTGGACGTTCGAGACACCAGTCAAATACAGTGCGGTTTTCCCAACTTTTCTTTCATAAAAATACGAATTTTTCCTTGTAAAAGCTTCATATGTTTAATTATTAGTTTTAAAAGAAGCAAATTTTTCCGCGCGCTTTGCACGCCCTAACCTACAACCCTGTATGCAGCAAGTGGTCGCTCATAAGGCAGTCAGTGGGGAACTTTTCCGAGCCTCTAGAGTGCAGTTTCCCTAAAAGTTTATTTTAATAAAGGCGTTCAATTTTTAAATATTTTGTCTTAAAAAAAAACATAACATTGTTTCGGGAGCTTTTCGAATGCAGCCGAGAAGCCTCAATCCGCACTTCAGATAACATTACTTGAAAACAACGATCTTCAGTTGACATGCTATCTCAGATATATGCTAACAGGAAACGCAGATTCTTCGATGGTCCCCCAAATGTTCAAATATCATTACAGGAAGCCCTGAATCTAAATTATTTCTTGCAGTACAAGCCCCATACGGGGCCTTTTTAAAGAATTTTTAGTGGGGGCATTAAAAAAAGGACCATCTAAACAGAGCTAAGTCATCACGTATTTTATGAACTTCAAGATTTTATTTTCGAAAAATGCTCTCCAGATTGCCAAAAATGGTACTTGCCATAGCTTATAAGTAAATTTATCAAAACATCCTTATTTTTCATCTTAATAATTGTATTTAACTCACTGTAGCCCTACCCCTACCCCGCCGCAAAAATGTCATCCCTCAAAAAAGGAAAAGAAAAGGGTACCATGTACCTTCTGTACAGTACCTATGTGAATAACAGACACCCAAGGCCGACCAGTGCAAAAAGCAAACAAACAAGCAAACAAAAAAGAAAAAAAATCATTGTGACGACATAGTAGCTAGGCCTATAGTACACGCAATACAATATTATTACACCGTGTACATTCATGACGCAGGTCTACGTTATTGGATAGGTTTGTTATACGCACAAAAGCATTCTATCTGACAACAGTTACCGCAGAAACTGATGTTACTCTCACAGAAACATCCGGGAAATGGATCATGTTCCAGACTTTCCAACTTTTGTGGAAATTTATTTGTGTGACTATCTAAGCAGAGCGCCACGATCAGTTGGGGAGGAGCGTACAAGAAAATTTTGGGTTTTACAACCCCCTCCCCAGATGGCAGGAAATGGCACTTCCTGAGTGTTCTAAGCTACATGTACCCAGAGGAATTTCATGTCTGCAAGTTATCAGCTCAGTGTATGAAACGTATGCAAGTTAAACGCTCAGTGTATGAAAAATGGTACTGCAATGAGACATTGCGCAAATTCCCCCGGGGGGGGGGGGGTGGCTTGGACGTGGAGGGGTTTACCACTTTGCAATCCCCATTTTTTCGAATTTCTCATTTTTAAAAGGTTGAAACTATGTGCACTCTGTATTGTAAGAATACAGACAAGATAAGCAAAGTGTGAATTCGGTGCTAGTCTTAAAGGCTACATTCTCATGACAACCTTTGAGTGTTCACAAGGGAGAGCTCGAAGCGCCACCTCTCGAATGACCTAATTAAGCCCCGGTGAAACCTAGAAAGTCTGATGTACGGCCAGATTCTAGGCCCAGTTTCAGGAAACTGGGCCTAGGTACGATATGCTAGTCACTGAGTGAAGTAGTCTGTACTTTCCTCTCTCTGCATAAATTTGTTTTCAAACGTGCAAACAAAAATTTCAGGAAGAAGGGACCATACTGGGGGGGGGGGGCAAATGAGCTAAGTGGGGGCCGAGAATGGGACTAGGGGGCCATTGTCCCCCAGTATGTATGTTAAAATAGGCCCTTGCTCCATATTTACAAACGTGTAAAAGGACCCAAATTTTCGACGTGGGCAGTACAGTAGTGTTCAAACTTACTAAGAAAAAAAATCAGATTTTTTTTATTTAGTAAGATGTTCTTGCTCGTAGAAAGTAGCGGGGAAAACTTGAGAATAAAAATTTACCTTTTGGTGAATGGGGTAGGGAGAGGTGCATGGTCCTAAATTGTTCCACCCCCCTCCCCCCACTTTCATATTGCTTCCTACGCCACTGAGATATTCAGACAGAAAATCACCGTACCTCCCTATTGCCCACTTTCTCTAAGTACAGTCCCCCCCCCCCTTTTTTTTTTTTTGAAATGTCTGGATCCGCGGCTGGTAAGCTTTAGTATTTCGTCGTCTTAAACCATGGATATATTAGATTCGCTAGTTGATTCTCTAAAAGTCCCTCTTTGAACCAGGGAATCGTCGCAACTCCCAGCTTGAAAACTGGGAGCTGGAAACAGGGCCGTAAAACTCTTATCTAACTAACTACCAGCTTCAACAGTTAAAATCTCCTTTCATGGTATGGAAAACAAATTTTATAAAGTCGTAGGATTCTGTTTGTGCCACTGCAGGTGAGTCAATATTATCTAGAATAGAGAACAATCAACTGTTTTATTTTATTCCTGGCCTACGTGTATCTAGGCATGGCACTGTAGTCGTGTTTTGCAGCCATAAAAAATCAAACCGCGAAAGGGCAGCATTATGCCCTGGTCGCCTGGTGTTTGACTGAAGTGCACGCCCTTATCTGTCGAGAAGCTTTTTTCTTCAGTCTGTTCTACTTAGCGGAGCTTACCAAAACAAATTAACGGAAATAATCGCACATATTACGAAGATTTCCAAGCTATTGTTTTTCATTTCTTTCCGCAAAGACATCCCTCGTTTTCCCCTTTCTCAATAAAAAGGAAAATTGACTAGGACGAAATTCCACCTGTGGTATCCTGGAGGACTGACATAATAGTACTCTCAACTTTGCATGTGGGTCAGCTGAACGTTGTTTCTCATCATCATTAAGAAGGGAGGAGCGGCTTTTGACTACAAATCGGCATGTTTTTCATAGGCCCTACACAAATATGGTTTATAATTTGAAGGTCAAATTCGATTACCGCAATTCGATTTCTCCTGTAGTGTACCTAGGCCCCTTTCCTAAACGGGTCCCTTAGGTTATACTTCTGCACTTAGACCGACAATGAGAGTGTAAATCTTATTCAAAATTCAGAATGGTACCTGTTGTAATAACATCCTTCATATCACAGTATTCCAGCAATTTTTCTCCTCAGACAACTTACCCCACCCACGACATTGCATTCAAACTCATAAAGTAATTAAATTTCATTCACATATAATCAAGTTGAATATCGAATGCCGTGATTTTTCCTGTTAGGCCTCCTGGTAACGGTCTTGCTCCCGGCCTGGTTGAGTAATTTAATTCGCTGGACGAATAAGGCAATATGGGTTTTTTTTTTTTTTTTTTTTTATCCTAGTAATCTAAATCTGAAGAGGGGGAATGCAGTCTTGCCACTTGAAAGCAGTCTAGCAGTCTACCTTGTTTTGTGAACGGCTCTTGAGAATCATGTGACACATTTTTCCTAATGAATTCGAATGGAATTTATGAACAATTACTAGCCTAGTTGTTTTATTTTGGGGATGCAATATTTAAGCCACTAAATATAACAAAAGATATGCCTACGTGTCAGAAAAGGAGAAGAAATAAATGAGAAGCAACTAGGCATATTGCTTCAAACATAAGTTTAGACGACTGCTGCTGTCCTTTAACGTTTTTGATCTTAATGATCTCAATGGAAATTTCCGAAATCGTGTTCAGTCCTAAACCCGGTAATTACACATTCGTTCTTACCGCATATTCATGCTTATTCCTTTACACAATTTGATTAATTATCCATATGACAAGACTTGTTTGTTACACGGTAAGGCTATAACTTTCTTTGATCATGTCATATTTAGGTTGTTGAGCGTAATGAAAGATAAACTAGCGTACCTGTATAGGAAGTAGATTAATGTGAAAGATTTAGCAGATGTTCGAAAACAAGGTTAAGGCCAATGTTTGTACCCTTCAAACAAATCAGTTCACTTGTCCGTGGCAATGACCAACTTACGTATCTTTCAATTATTGTCCGTATTTTGAGGACAGATAAAACATTAGTTTTGTACTTTACAAAACGCAAATACGCAGTTCAAAATTTATCCGTGCAGGTGTACAGGTGTACTGAAGGTGACATTCACATTGAAAACTTGATGGATGTTACAGCACTTCGCAAATCAAAAACCCGACCAATCAGATAAGTTTTCAGTGTTGGTCACCTAGCAACCACTTTTAATGGAACGTGTCACGTTGATATTGCCAGAGGCCAATTATATACTGGTAAAGATAAGTGAGATCAATTCTATTGTATGAGTACTTCTCACATAAATTGAAATTTTGGCTACTTTTTGATCCATTGTCAGAAGGGATTACTCTCAAAATTATTTCGCTTTCTTACTTTCTTTTAAATTACCTAAACATGGCACAATGTTTTGTAATGTCGACCTTAAGGCTGAACATTGACGTCTGTTGTGCATTGTCTCTTGCAACCACTGTGGAATTGAAGATTAGTGTAATGTTTCCATTGAACTTCAATAAAATATTTAGGTAGCCCAGAGCATTGGTTGCTAGCCTCATTTTCCTACTGTTTGGTTCACAGAAAGCACTGAGTGTATCAGTTGATGTCATCATTGCCTGTTGAAAAAATTATTCCTGTTTTCCGGGGGCGCACAGTGTCTCAGTTTGTGGCACAAGGGTTACAATAACCCCATTCCCATCAGCTGAGATTTATAATCAACGCTTTGTGGCCAAACAAGACAAATATTACACATGAAAAAATTGGGCGAAAGTATGAATTCCACTAATGTTAACTAATTCAGTATAGGTAAAAGATTACTTTCTTAGCCTTTAATGAATTTCAGCGGTTACGTTCGAAACTTTCCTTAAACAGTCTCGTTACGATGGGTGTTGAACTAAGGGGAGGGGTATGAAATTGTTTTGAACATTAGGCGCCGTGGTAGCACAAATAATGAGAAAGAAAACTTAGCAGCAATATATCTATGCCAAATCTTTTCTTGAACAAAAAAATCAAGTTGCAGAATGTTGTAACTCCGTGTAAGCTCCAGGGTATCCAATACGTAGTTACCAGTGGCGGATCCAGAGGGAGAGATGGGGGGTATGCATACCCCCCCCCCCATGGTAAAATTTGTATTGATAGCAAGGCTAGTTGTAGCCTAGGCCTAATTACTTTTTAAAAATGCAGTGATAGTGGTTACTTTATTTGACTACCGTATTTTTGTGTCATATTCTCCAATACAATGAAAAATATAAATTAGAATGTATCTATCTTCCGTATCATTTGGTAAAATTCCCGTTTTGTTTAGACATTGCGCAATGACGAATGCTAAATCTAGCGTTTTCTGCCAACGGGCATTGGTAACGCTGTTTGTGACATCGCATGTGTGTCTATGTCAATACGTGGGGTTACCACTACTGTCGGATAACAGGTCGGTCGTTGTTACGCAGGCCTATACGGGGAAGTTGGGTTCGACTAACAGCAGGCAAAAAATTAGTAAAATTTAACTAAATGCAGATTGACTCAGGTGTTCGTCGTCTGAGGTCTGCTGCACAAGTGTTTGAGTGTGACCAAAGCTTGCAAGCTCGGAGCTTTCATGTCTCGGGAAGATCGGAACACATGCAGTCCCCTGATTGGTTAAAAGTTGTGACGCACCAAATTACATAAATATTATGGAATGTGCTGATCTAAAAAATGACCAATAAGGAGGCTGTAGAGAGTGAAATTGGCCACACCTTAAAAAAATATGGGATACAGCATGCAAGTGGAACTAGGGCGAGGTAGTTTGTCACGTTCACCGGTAACAAGTGACAAGAACGAGGAAGGGCCCTGGGAATCTAGGACAAAAGGAAGGAAGAGTTGCTCTTAAACAACGTTCTGTTAAAGGTCATGGAGGGTGCACCATACTACATGACACTGGGTAATAGAGTACACCCGATATAAAATTCACATTGACCGTATAGTCCGTTGAAGTAATGATTACCCACAATTTCAAGACCATGTTTTGAAAGCTTGGGAGTATCATAGTTGCTCAAAATATTAAAACATTTAGCACCATGTTGCATGTCGGTTCCCTTTTCTTAGACATCCAGGCGGGGCAGGGGCTCTGGAAATGAAGAATTCGGAAATTTGCCAATTGTGAGACCAGTCTACTATGTGGTTTTGACAATTCATGTCATTATTTGATTCAAGAGAGCAAAATTTTCCCCGCGCTTCGCTCGCCGCAAATTGCAACTCCTTAGCAGAAGTGCTCCCTCATACCTTCACTTTGGTAAATTTTTCCGAACTCTAGGAGTGACAAAATCGGAAATTTGCTACCTTTGTGACACCACGTCACCAAGTGAAACCGTCAACAATATACAGTGCTATTTTCATAAATTTTCTTTCATAGCATTCCATACTTTCTCCAATAAAAGCTCAAAAAATTTCGTCGGAGAGCCTCAATACGTAGGCGTTGGATAACATTATGTAGCAACAACGATCTTTGGTCTCCGCCCAACCTCAGATTTGCCGATAGAAAATGCAAATTCTTCAGTAACCCCCAACTGTTCAAATTTCCTTGCAGGAAACCCAGCATCCAAACTTTTCTGCAATACAAGCTCCATATTTTCAAATATTTGGAAAGAGCGAAAAAGTCAGCGAGCTCCGTGCGCTGTAAATTACGCCCCTAGTAGAGTAATAATCACACTTAAAAATATGGTAAAATTTGGATGCTTGCCTACCACCCCCATTTCCCATTTCCTGAATTTTAATAGGCATCAGAGACTAAACAACAGATATACATATGGTGGCGCTTCACTCAATGTACATTTGATGTTCCATCCACAAGCAGACCCGCATCCAGGTACATGAAGCAAAGGGACGTGGCCGTGATAGTTCCTCTGAAACACTCTCATGGGCTTGACGATGCAACATAAGTGTTAAAATATCATTTTTTTGATGAAAGGGGGCATGAGCGCTTTGCGTCCCTTGAACGGCACTTGTAATGCCACGGACCTCAGCCCTTTATTCCCATGACCATAGTAAACTTCCAATTGTGCAAGCTAGTACTCAAAATTTCCCTGACCATTCAAGTTAAAGTGGAGTGACATCTTATTTCCATGAATGATAGTATGATAATGGTAATCCTTAGTGAATTACTGATGGTATAAACATTCACCAGTGCTTACCGGGGCGTACTCGGCCCATCGTCCGTCGGGGGTAAGAATCCCCCCCCCCCCCGCGACTCTCATTCACTTTACCAGTGACCTAATACAGATTTACTCATTTTACCTGCAAAACTTTTCGTCCCAGGAAACCGATTCGTTTATTTCAGCTTTTAAGAACCTTGTCTGATCCGTGCCTCGGCGTATGAGGCTGGATTGTTTGAACCGCATGAATACAAGCACTTAAATATTTTATCCGCTCCTTTGCATGATTTCTTCAGGTTTAAAAAATGGCACTTGAAGCCACTTTCCCAATTTTGCGACATGCCTTCGTTCCATAGAAACAACAGGTTGATGAAAAAAAGTGATTTGCTCGTTGAACTTCGAGTGGCCGAATTAATTTTTCATTAACGCAATATTCTCATCGAATGTTTTCCTTCCCTCCGCCAGCTGCTTTCTTTGTGGGTGTATATGTGCGTGACCGTATGCATGTAAGCCAGTCATCCAAATGGTGGCAAAATGTCACGTGGTTGGATATGGGTTTAAAACCTAGTAACAATCACTTCCCCTCCAATACTTATTTGCCACTTGTAAGAAAGACAGTAACAACACAGCCTGATCTAATTTAGTTTACTTTTATTTAGTCAGTCGTTTATCAACTAAAAGTTTATCACATCCCTGGTGACGTTTGTGATGTATATGCAGGACAAGTTATTTCATAGAGTAACAGCTCTCTGCTATATGTAACTAGATAAGCAACATGAAAGGTATCATCCTTTCAAGAAGTTAGAGTAAGAATTTTAACCGACTTTCGAGTTGTCTAAAAACAAAATAAATTGAAAGAGAAATACTGAATTTCATAACTAGTTTTGAATTATGCGTACAATATTCCATAGAATCTTTATATAAACAAATAGCAATGGTACGTTAAGATAAACCGTCAACATTTCACTCGCCTATATGACGTCTGTATGACGTCAGAAAACACTTTCTCTTCTCTTTATTCATTGATATGTCACGCCACATTGATAAAAAAAATGGTTAGAAATTAATGCATGACACTCCAAAAATTCAAACCAATCCAAACCATATCAATAAAGAGGACAAAAGCAGTCACCCAAAATTTACTTTAAAACAGCAGCCAGATTCCAGATTTCTCCTTATTTCGCTTCCACGTACATATCCTTTTTTATTTCAGGACACTTTAAAAACAAAAGGGAGAACTTAGACACTTTCTTATCGAGTGAAAAGCCTGAATCAACTCAATTTGAGTGTAAGGTCATTGAAAGAATAGTGAAATTCACTGCAAGAAGAGGCACAAATTCACTCTGATAGAGTGAAAATTCACACTTTAACGAGTGTCTGCACTTTTTTCAAAGAATGGTCCCTATGTCACTAACATTAAGAGTGAAACTCTTTTTAGGTGAATTTTACTTTTTAGACTGAATTTCTGCTCTTTTGGAGTGATATTTCTAACTGTCACTTTCGTAATGAGTGATATTTCTTCTTTTAATCGGAGGAGGGTAATGTCTCTTTGGTAGAGGGTTAAGGAAAGGGGCAACCCCCTCTTATGAACACTTTTTTAGGCCATACCTTATGTGCTATATGGATTGAAGTCACCTCCACATATTAAAATTTTACTCAAAATCTGGAGACATATGCTCAGAATTTTTGATATACTAAATTTGAAGATACTGAAACCAAAATTTCGGGTTTTGAATTGAACCCCGGTATTTAACAGCACTGCTTATGTTTGGTCATTCATGTAAGCATTTATGTATATAGTAACTTATGAAATCGTATATAGTACATAAAAGATTTATTGTATGAAGCCTTAAGTAGCTGGGTATGTCAGGTTGATGATCTTCGGGGCAGACGGGGGTGGGGGATCCGGTCATGTCTTTATTGGGGTCATTCGTAAGAAAATTTTCATTATCGCCTTGGAGCCCTAATCCGTAGGATGACATAGTAATAAGAAGTTCAATCGCCCCAACAATATCCTTGAATTTGCTTACAGGAAGAGTGGCTTTCCCAATACAGAATCCAAAAACCTCCTAAAAAAACTCAAATTTTTGAGGTTCCCTCCAAAAAAGTCGTAATTTCGCCAAACTTCTTCAATTCGACTCAAATTTTCATTTTTGTAAAAAATTCCAAAAAAAAATTGGGAGAGCAAAATGCCCCCCCCCCCCTTTCATTTTGGAAATTCATAGTCTTTTTCCAAGCTCAGGAACATGGTCCCTAGTCCTAGTCGGGCAAATCCTGACGTCAACCATTAATTTCGTTGAATCCATTTAGTTAACCAACATTCATAATTTTCCTCAAATTCTATTCAGGAAAGTTTAAAGGTCGTAAAAATTCCATTGATATCTTACTTTTTTTTATCTCTTTCAGACTGAGGTGAATACCTAGCTTTGCACCATTCAAATGCTCACGGTGACCTTTAAAAGCCGTTTTGGAAAATGCAAAACCGTCTAAAACCAATCAAAACCAGATAACTTCATTCAGAGTTGACTGTGTTTTTAGAACAAACTAAGGTTGAATGGATTTTTATCGTAGGCTGAGTCACATCCTTCTCCGAGCCGACAAGGCAAGGGGTAGGGGATTATGAATGATGCCAATCCTGTGGTACAGGGAAACAACGTCACCACATTTTGAAGCTACAAACATTACTTTTAATGTTTTATATTTTTGACAGAAGTAGTCTTGTTCCATCCTCCTACATTCGAATAAATATTGACGCTATACAGTAGCTGGGATAACGTATCGTGAGGTTCAAATGTTTTGTCGTAAGTTTCGAAGTTGGAGGCCTATATTACTTTGCTTTCTGACACTTGACTCAAAATTAGTAAATTAAAGTTCACACTGGTTTTAAATTCTAGCATCTGATTGTTCCATATTTACGATTGATTTGTTAGTTAGTTAGTTAGTTAGTTAGTTAGTTAGTTAGTTAGTTAGTTAGTTAGTTAGTTAGTTAGTTAGTTAGTTAGTTAGTTAGTTAGTTAGTTAGTTAGTTAGTTAGTTAGTTAGTTAGTTAGTTAGTTAGTTAGTTAGTTAGTTAGTTAGTTAGTTAGTTAGTTAGTTAGTTAGTTAGTTAGTTAGTTAGTTAGTTAGTTAGTTAGTTAGTTAGTTAGTTAGTTAGGTTAGTTAGGTTAGTTAGTTAGTTAGTTAGTTAGTTAGTTAGTTAGTTAGTTAGTTAGTTAGTTAGTTAGTTAGGTTAGTTGGTTAGTTAGTTGGTTAGTTAGTTAGTTAGTTAGTTAGTTAGTTAGTTAGTTAGTTAGTTAGTTAGTTAGTTAGTTAGTTAGTTAGTTAGTTAGTTAGTTAGTTAGTTAGTTAGTTAGTTAGTTAGTTAGTTAGTTAGTTAGTTAGTTAGTTAGTTAGTTAGTTAGTTAGTTAGTTAGTTAGTTAGTTAGTTAGTTAGTTAGTTAGTTAGTTAGTTAGAAGCGGTCCCTAATACGCTTACATCTGAGTCCAATATCCTTATGAATCCTACACAGCAAAGCTGGTTTTATATATTTTTGACCAAACGACGTTGCCAAATCCCTGTATTGACCATGTCTACAGTATATACATTCGCAACGGTATATGTTTAAAATAGTTTGAGAATATTAGAAATATGCAAAGATGCATGGGACGAGACCTTTCCAGACAGACGGCACCGTGATCTCGTTAACAAGGACGTCTGTAGAGTCTGATAAGTTCCGGGACATTTTCCAAGAAAAAAGCATTGAATGATTAAAATAACGCACATATGAGTAATACTTGCTTAGACACCTGAATAAATGTTACCAACGTTCGGTAACAATATCTCTCAGAAACTTTTCATCAGAACCCCCAGTCTCTGTGGTATTAAATATAGAAGACATTACTTTTTCGTTTTCAAGTGCCATTTATTATCCTTCTTCATAGCCGACTGTAGACCCATATTTTAAAGTGATAGGGGTATCTTGCGGGGGAGGGGTGTCGTAAGAAACATTAAGACAGCAATGCTTTCGGGAGGAATTTTTATTTTGATTTTGATTTTCATCACCTTAATGCATGCGTGTCTATTCTACTGTCGATCAATTAAACAACCAAAATGGAAACATCGTTATCTGACCACTTTTCGAAATATCAGCTTCATCTTTTCTGCAAGTTGTTGTGTTTCACTTACAATGTTTTATAATGAATTGTTTCAGATAATACTACAAGTCCGTGGGGAACAAAAGAATGACAAAAAAGACAATATTGCAAGACTTTAGCATCAGTCCATGAGGATATGTCAATCCCAAATAAGGAGAAAAAGGAAAATATGACAATAGAATTTACATAAGCGTGTCCATTTTAAAAACATTGGCAAAAATGACGTCATTTTACAAAAAAAACCAGAAAGCCAAAAGGCTTAGTGATTCCTTGCCACTGAAATGGAAGGCCATTTTTTCACATTGACATTGCTTTGCAATGTTTTTCAATTAACAAGGCTCCATAATGTGCCCACAAAGTACACATGCAAGGCATCCAGTCTTCCTACATTGAGATCCTCCTTGCCCGTTGTGAACCCAAATGACATTTGACCTCCACCAAAAACTTCTGGGACCATGTTTTCACTATGTGCCTTCTACATAACAAGTTAAAGGACCCTACAAGTGACCTTTCTTAAAAGACTGTGCAGGAAAGCTTGACAGGCTTTGAACATGCTGACTCCAAATGAACTTTGACCTTTGAGAAAATCAATAGGGATCATCTTCTCAATATGACCAATCCACACACTAAATATGAGGACAGTCACATGTACTGTTCTTGAGATAACGTGTTTACAAAGTTTTGACATTTTGACCTCTCATGACCCCAAATGATAATTTGACCTCCACCAAAAACAATAGGGATCATCTACTCAATATGGCCAATGCACACACCAAATATGAGATTAGTCACACTTACTCTTCTTGAGATACTGTGTTTACAAGCAATTTCTAAGGAATTTACGTATTGACCTCTCGTGACCCCAAACGACCTTTGACCTCCACCAGAAACAATAGGGATCATTTATTTAATATGACCAACCCACACACCAAATATGAGCATAGTCACATGTACCGTTCTTGAGATATCGTGTTTACGAAGTTTTGACCTTTTGACCTCTCATGACCCCGAATGACCTTTGATCTCCACCAAAAACAATAGGAATCGTTTAATCAATATGGCCAATGCACACACCAAATATGAGATTAGTCACACTTACTCTTCTTGAGATACCGTGTTTACAAGCAATTTTTAAGGAATTTACGTATTGACCTCTCATGACCCCAAATGACCTTTGACCTCCACGAAAATCGATAGGGATCATCTACAAAATATGACCAACCTTCACTCCAAATATGAGCATAGTCACATGTACCGTTCTTGAGATATCGTGTTTACAAGGTTTTGACCTTTTGACCTCTCGTGACCCCAAATGACCTTTGATCTCCACCAAAAACTGCGGGGATCATCTTCTCAATATGAACAACCCACACACCAAATATGAGGTTAGTCACATTTACCCTTCTTGAGATATCGTGTTTACAAGCTAAAGCGTCACACACACACACACACATACACACGACATCACCATCGCATAGATTCCTTGCCTGCCTTCGGCAAGGAATCAAAAACGCTTAAGAAAATCAAAAACGCATTAAGAAAATAATATCCTCGAAGAAAATGAACAAATGGCTATGAAACCCACAACAATTTTAAAAATTCATCTAAAATATAATTTCAGGGGTGGGGACGGGGTAGGGACTTGGACAATTTTCGCCACACGTACACATGCTGAACTGCCGCAACTTTAACATTAAGTCTGTAACCAAAGATCAATCGGCTTATATTCGTAAGAATCACTGCAACCACTAAGTGACTAATCCGGGGTTAAGGTTCGTTTTACCTTTTCATAAGTGACATTTTCTGGTTAGCGCCACAGCGTGATTTCAACATGATCATTCGCGTGGTCTGGTGGTTCGTGTTAATAAAAGCAGCACTTGGTATATAAGGACCAAATTGGTTCAAACTTCGATTGCTTGAAGAAAGGAAAAATTTTCGGTTCATTTGTTTAGATCATTTTAGTGAGACGGATACATTAATCACTCAATTACAAATAAAATGGAACTTTTATTCAAAGTAGCTTGCGTAGCTTTGGTGAGTACTAATCACAAATACATTTATCTATAAGTTCGTCCTTTCTACCTTCTTTACCATGTAAATTCTTATCAAAGGTATGAGATTTCTTAGTTGGTGGTCATGGCATAAAATATAACAAGTCTTTGTGCGCGGATGCTTTATTTTCTTTTTCAACAATTTTGAATTAAGTTTTATTTATTTATCTTATTGTGACAAATGTTTCTACTACGTATCAATTCGTTCTTGACTCGTTTTAAAATGTTAATTGACAATATTATAAGACACTAGTAAGTCGCGATAAAATGTTAAGTTCAAAATTCGGTGATCGGATCATTCCCTTTAGAGAAACGAGAATATGAAAAGGATATAATCGTAAATAACAAATGGAAACCTCTTCATTTCCTTCAAACGAATCTTTCTTGAGCATGGCCTTAGGCCTACTAGTGTGGCGCTGCGCTCACATAGTGGGTGGATCAAGTCAGGTATTTGATCATGCATGAGCACCCGCATAAAATATGCAGCCTTTTCTCAGTCCAACCTCCCTAGGAAATTCCTGGTTACTCCGCTCATGACTTCTGCCCAAGAAGTGGTTCAAAGACAACTTTCTACCTCTGCTTGTGAGACTCTTAAAACATCTTCAGAAACCAAAACGGCAAACTGCGTTTCAGGCTGTACCCATTCATGAAAGGGTTGTCGAAACGGAATTGAGTAAACTACTTAAAGTTGTGAGGGAGAATCGGGAGACCTGGGATAGTAACTTCGTTATCAGCTAAAATGGAGGTCTACGGTGGCCAATAATTTCGCTTATACGGCTGCAATTCTGGAAGATTCCTATACCTTTGTTCTGTTCCCCTCGTAACGTCTCGTTACGTTTAATTCTATGTAGGCTAATATTAGACCTATATCATATGTCTTTCGATCGCACAGAACCTGTCAGAGACACGAAATGCGATAGGTAAGTGCATAATGTTCAGTACTTTAAAGATGATCAATTATTACTTTTGAACACCTAGAATCAAGTTTCGGTATTTCACCTAAATGCTGTTCGTGTACAGGCACGACCAATTTGGGGTGACGCATCAATGTAGGAGTTTTGGGAAGAATTTGAGGAGGGACCGAAGAACAGGGGTACCGCTCTAGTCTTTTGTGTGGGTGGCGAAAAGTGGTTCCTCGTGCCCTCTGAATAGTGTCTGTCCATGCACGTGTCCACAGTGGAACGGTGCTTAACATTTTATTGGTACACACCAATTATGTTGCTTCGACAAATCACATAAGATGCAACAATAAAACGCAATATATACCCCACATCAGTAATAGACACTTATCCAAGGGAAATAGATGAAGAAATATTTAAATTGCTCTAAATCCTCTTAAAGGTGATCTCACTGGGTTATACTAGAGTGTGTGAGCCCACAAACCTACACTAGGTCTAAGCATTTCAGAAAATAAATGTTCTTTAAAGTTTGCAACATAATGCTCTCATTGACGTCTACGTACAGTCAATCTTACCAATTTCTCAACCGGTAGGGGGTTCTAACACTATGCTGAAGGAACCCGACACATACAGTATAAGGGACCCATTAAGCGCGACTACATAACAGGGAAAGCCGGAATAATATCCGTTTTCAGATTGCACGATAGTAGCCTATCAAATCATTTCATCTCCTTTGCTATCTTAGAGAGAAATTGCAGAACCACAATGACCATTCTCACTTCACCAACAACTGGAAATCCACCAATCCTATTCTAGATTAAACAACTCCGACCCCCTTTTTGGCTATGGACGAGTCGCAAATTGATAGTCTAATGACTGAATGAATGAATGTATTCGTGAAATTCGGGTAGTGGCGACTCGTCAGTGCAATAAAAAGTGGAGTTAGAACAGAATGGAAACGTCTCAATCCACCAATTGACGGGCCTAAGGATGGTTTTATTTTCCATTTTATAAACTGATTGAGGGTTCCAACAATACTCAGAGGGGATCCGACCCCAAAATTTTTTGTAGGGCTAAATGCCACCCCACTCCCCAAAAAACATCGCGATAGTGTTTGGTACTTATAAAATAGTTATGACCTGAAAACAAAGACGGCCCTTTTTCCTGCTTAATCTGATGTTATGGAAACACAATCTTGGCCGTCCCATACTCTAATTCAATATCTGAACAGTTTACAAGAAAAAGCCAACAAAACCACGTTTATCAAGATCAATGTTGGTATTGTAAAGAATCAGTTTTTCAACTTTCCAGTCACTTTCGGAAACTCAAAGTGAATTCAGGATATTATTAAGAAATCAGCAACTTTTGAGATGACTTGCAGTAAACCTAATTTACTCTCACTCCCCAAATAGTTATTTTTTAGAAGTTTGATTTAAAGTAAAAAAAAATGTACACATAATCAAACAAATTTACACTTAATCCAGATATGGATTGATATCTGGCTATATTTTGCTAAATGCAGTCTTGATATGGCCATACCAGGCCAGATATAACTTGATGAAATGCCAGTCCATGTATGAAATTGCGGTTATAATTGTTATATCAAGCCAGATATAGCTTGATAAAATGTCTTTCCAGATATGCAAATAAAGTTTTTCATGGCCATATAAAGCCAGATATATATTCATGAAATGTGTGTCAGGATATGTTGATAAAGTTTCATATGGCCATAAAGAGCCAGATATAAATTGATTCAACTTTGCTAACCCAGATATGCAAACAAGGTTTCATGTGACCATATCAAACCAGATGAAACTTGATATGCTAGATATGCAAATGAGCATTTGTTAGTAATATTGATTTGATTCAAGGATTATGCTTTTTACAAATTAAGACATGTTTTGGATACAGCATCACCTTCCCAGTTTTTAGATTGGATTCGCAGAATGGCTCTTTGCCAGAGAGTCGGGAGGACTTTAGAAAAGGTGTTCAGTGGACGTTTACCCCCCCCCCCCCCCTTGTTGCACATCTTCCTATGCATCTAGAAATGGGACGATTTTTATAGAATTTCGATTTCTTCGTATTTTACAACCCACATCAACTGCTCAATGATACTTACACTTTAGCGCTATATTAATCATTTTCATATCTGTAAGCCTTCCAATGCGTTTCCCAGTTGAATTCCTTCTTACCCCCTCCTCTCTCCGCCACATAAAGCGAACCTAACACTAGATGTATGGACAAAAGTTGCGACACTTATTATCGCTTTGTGACTGCTCTGTACACACAACCTTTCCGGACACAAAATGTTTTGGCAACATGCTGCGACACATGTGTCCTAAAGTGTGTCCCGTGAACACAGGGCCTTAAGTTGACAGTGGCGTTGCTTGATTTTTAGAAGTGAGTATAGGTGGGGCACTGGGGTAGCCCACGTAATTGATGTTGGAATTGCATTTAATGGAGAGGATTCACAATACCAGTCTTAAAATTAATTGATAAGCAAGCGCAAATAATAAGCCGTATGATTGACCGACAAAGTGACAGCGTTTCCTCGAATCCTCGTTTTCGTATCGATGTAGGAACTTTGCGATTGTGCATAAGTTTTAATTCTCAAAATATCAATCTGTGCACAAGGGGCAGGGAAGGGCATAGCCAAAATTTTGTGGCACCCGTGTCCCATTCCTTCATTGAGTTATCCTTAGGAAATTTCAACAAAAATCTTTTTTTATTTTTCTCGCTTTGAAACCCATGGTCGTACATGGTGAGGTATCCAACACTGTAAAAAATGTCTGTAAATTTACAGAACAAAAATCAAAAGCCTACACAAAGATTACAGAAAAAGTGTTGCCAATCAAGTTTCAAAAGTTGTTAGCACTTTTTCTTTAATCTCTTTGTATTTCTTTAACTTTTTGTCCTGTGATTTTACAAACATTTTTACAGTCAAAGTTAAACATACCCAAACCCAAACATTGCCATTTTTGCCATACGCATTGGCCTAACAAGTTACACGGGCTATAGCCTGGTGGAACTTGTAAGGCCAATGGGGACAAGCGATTGACCCAAACCAATTTGCCTGAGATAACTTCAACTGTCCAATTTCCTTGGAGAGGTACGTGGTAAGATGATACATTTCACGCACCAGTTCTTGATCCAATGGACATAGTCCATCCATTCAATGGCAACATTTTGTTGCAACTATAAAACTGGTCCATCTTGTACATAAGTTTTCTACGTCGCGGGTTTTACGGAGTTTTGTGTAAAATTTTAATTTGTTAGGTTTGAATTTCGCCCACCTCAGACCACTAAGAAGGTTACTTTCGGCATTTTTCATTTATACTTTCTTAGGACTCAGAGCGAGGTCCATAGCCTGTCATTTACTGGCCACAATGACTTCCAGGGTGGCCAAAATATTTTTCATGGGCGCAATGGCTTATGACGTGTTACAAAGAGAACAACTTGATATTTGGTTGGGGGAAAATATCCCAAGGGCTTTTGCATTTGCTTCCACCCTTCGTTGTGAGCTTACTCACAGCGCCGTATAACCTTTGCACCTGAGCCTTAATTTAATTGCCCCAAAATCTTCATATTTGGTTTTGAGAATGGTAATTTAGGGGAGGGGGATATGCGTTCACCCCGCCCGCAAGAATTCCTGATCCCTGCGTCTACCACACCTGCCTCATCTTTAAAGATCTGTTCATGCATTCCTGCCTCAATAGGAAACATGTGTGTAGAACAGTGAAAGTACCCCGATTATGGTGTCATGTGATGAGTTTCTATAAAGGGAAAATGTAGCTAGCCCTACTTGAGTAAGTGTAGTAGACTACCCTATTTCGTAAATGGCTCTTGGGAATCATGTGATAAAAAATTTCCTCCCCCAACTTGTGAAATTCACTAAGAGCTACTGGAAAGGTTTACCTTGAATATGCCTTATTGAAGGTCAAGGTCAGTGGCCCAAAGCTTAATTTGAAGCAACAGATAAATGTCACAATTTTCTGAATACTTCTCTTCAAAGAACTTTTCATAATATTGTGGGACTTCAATATTGCAGGTAAAGTACGCGGTTACCGCTGGAAAATTTCACACTAGAGGAGAAAAATAGTGTCACATGTCTATCAACTGAGAGCCAATCATCTAACAGTAGTGGACCATCTACTACTCTACGTCAGATTAGGATGTCTGCATTTCCTCTTCAAAGTTATGAATTATATACATGATTCGTCATAGAGAAATAAAAAAGGAAATTATGAGATTTAGCTGTTGTTCCGCAATAAGTTTGGTTGACTGATTTTGCTCTTTAAATGTGACAAACTGAGCATAGGGGGAAAAGATACAAAACAAGGTAATCACATCACAGCCTGCTGAAATGAAGCCACCGGTTTCATATTTTTCAGCCACCTCAAATGCACTGTATTTGTTCATACTTTGTATTCATTTCTTTGTTGGATCTTGGCCCATGACATAAAAAAATGTCTTCATCATTTGTGTGTAAGTGGTATCACAGGACGTTTTTTGGTTTGTTTCAAAATTTAAGAGTTATTCATTCTGCTAGAAACTAACCTTTGTTATTTCACTCACGTCCAAGTAACGGCAATAAGGAAGTACGGGGTGAACACTAATTTGTTTATTTGTCAATGTACTTTTGTTCACCCTTGACAATATACGGAAGATATACGCTCAATTGGAAACCCCATATGGTTTTTTATAAAAACGCAATTGACTCCTTAATCTGTCCTTCACATCGCTTTCTTTCTGATGGAATATTCCGATGGAAAATATTTGCCGAATTGAACAGTTTTCCTCTTGGACTTCAGTACGCCTGTCAAATGTTGTTCGGTCAGATGCAAGCCAGTCATTTCTTCATGTCAACATTGAATTTCAGTTAAAACGATAAGCATGTATACATTGGAATCCATTCATTTTTCCCTGCGGAGGGGTATGCAACCTAGATAGAAGAGCTTGCAAATGTCCGTAACTAGATAGCGGGCATAGTAACATCATATTGTCTGTTGTATACCCACAAAAACGAATGGCTCATTATTGTCTAAGTCACCTCAAGAATCAGATTTGATACAAAGGAAAAAAATTCATGAGTATTTGTTTAGTCCTGCTGAGAACTGCATTCTTGGCAAAGCTATGGGTAGGACTGAAATAGGAATATAGCACACATTTACTGGGGTTAGGGAGAATATTTTCGTTGAAAAAATACAAAAAAACTAAAAAACAAAACAAAATAAAAACAAACAAACAAAAAACAGCTATCATAGCACTTGTTTAAATTCATGTCGATGCGAAAAACTGTGGTTATATTACTGGCATTAATTAGTATATGAAGGGGATTTTTTCACTCCTGGTCGTTTTCTATCATACATTGTATATTGCTGATAGGCCAATTTTGCAGTATTAAACTTTAGTGGGTCGCCGAAATTGCGGCGGTGTGGACGTGTATATAACACCTGCCTAGATGTAAGTGCTTATTGGTCTCGCAAAATAATTTTTTTTTTTTTTTGAGTAAAAATGGATTCTGAAATGACAAGATAATTAAGTACCATAATGTCCTTGATAAGTCTGAAACTGATATTGATTAAAGTTTTTTTATCCTTAAAATGCGAAGCCCAACTTTAGTAACACAGGGTTTACTTCAAAATGTAGCATATGTGGCACCAAATTGCATGTAAGGACACCAAATTTCTCGAAACTTTTCAAAGGGGAAGGATTGTCTCTGCCATTTATTTTTTTTTTTTTTTTTTTTTTTTCGATTCCTAGAAATTAGCAAGTTTTGTCAAATTCCAAATTTTACTGAAAGAGGTAGACTGTAACTCTCTGGTGGCACCAATTGCGTCTAAGGACACCCACCTTTATAAGAATTCTCAAAAGGGAGGGGCCCATCCCTTAAATTCCTTCCCCGGCCGGAATAGGCGTAAGTGACGGGAGCATGGAAGCGGAGGGTTCGGGTGCTGTGAGCAGTATTTTGCCATTTATCATGCAAGAGATATTAGGGGTAAAATCATTAACAGTCGGGAGTGCGAGCCGTCACAGGCAATTTCATCAATTCAGATGATCTTGAGTTTATCCAAGGGTTACAATGGAGAAGCATTAGCATATTTTCAATTCCGTTGTATAGTTTCCCCGGAAGGAATAAAGACCATTTATATCATAGTGGTAGGACATTTTATGTGGTAATATTCTGATCCCTTAGCATGTTGCTGATTTTTTTTTTTCTTTTTGTTGTTGGAAACAAAAGCTAAACATAACGATTGTTTCAGTTCTCTTTCCAAGCATGAAAACGGAACTTTCGGCCATCTGAGGGGTCGCAATTTTTCAAATTTTCTCTACGCTCCCTGCCAACGTATGGTGGCGCCCCGCTTAGAAAGTCTTTCGGGCAAAATTGCATTTTGGGGTCAAAGTATTTCTTAACTCTCTGATCACTTTGCAGTTTTCGAAACATATTTTGAAGTGAGCATTTTATTGCAAACGACAAAAGAAGATAGCGATTCGCTAGATTTTTCTTACGAGTCTGAAAAAATGCTATTTCCCGCCATCTGAGGGGTTTGAGTTTTCGGAATTTTCACGTTCCGCTCCAACCAATGGTGGCCCTCTACTTAGTTAGTCTTTAAAGCAAAATGACGTTTTGTGGACAAGAAAAGAAAGCGTTAACTGAAATGTTCCCTTTCGTCTATGCCGATCGATGTTCTTTTATTTTGGCTCCTAAAAGTATGCAAATTTAAAGACAAATTTTACTTCGAAAGGTTGCGTAAATATCATTAGAGTGCATGTAAAGACACAAAATTGTAAGTTTTATCCTCACGAACCACCCTAATTCAACTTTTAACACTGTTTCTGTGAAAATTGAAAATCTTGCAACATTTTGCATCTAGGCTCCTTGAAAGGCCAAAAATTTTCAAAGGCTTTGGGGGCATCCCCTCCCCTTAGGCTCCCTCTGTCATGCCGGCGATCACTCAACAAACTGCATGCCCTCCCCCCTTCAAGAAAAATTCTGCGTAGTATTTATCCAACTGATAATGAATGATTTCTGTAAAAATGAGAAAATGTTTCGACTTGTTTTATTGCTCTTAAATTAACCTTACGAAAAGGGTTACGACAGGGGCAGTAACACTGTTGCATACTCCATCACACACTCAATTATTTCATAGCCTGCAGTCACAATTTTTCTATCATTTCGAATTTTTCGATTATCCCTCTGGTCCAAAAGCTATCAGTGCCCGACTTAAACCAACTGGTCAGACACTGAGGCCTAAAACCTCATTTATAAATCTTTAGACTTACATGAAAGAAGGATACTAGAAATTCCTTGCTTTTGAAGAGAACAGAGGTAAAGTGGTGCCTCCTAATGAGCAATACGAACGGAGTCACCTTCAAAAATAGTGCAAGTTTTAATTGTACTTTGAAGTAATGGAGGGGCCTCCCGTTGGATTTTTTTTTTTTGGGGGGGGGGGCTTTTGAAGAGGGTTGGGATTTAAAACGGTGCTAAAGTTGAAGCATTTTGAAACATATTTTAATTCTCATTACGGCCAATCATGATGAAACTTGTTTTTCTTACTTTTTGAAACATCATACTTTTCTACCCAATTACATCTCATCCGTCGCATATAAGGGAGAAAATGAATCACACTTCATACACTTTTAATAAAGCCAAGTTGCACATCTGATTAATTGATTGACAGTACCAGAAATGCCTACCAAAATGTAAAAATGTAATGTGACATTTGAGGTTAGCCAACAGGCCCAGTAAAGTATGGGTCAATTTTGTTTCGCACACACTGAATTAAACAAAGGCATAGATCACTTGAGGTCACCGATCATGTGAAAAACTCAGAGAAGGTTACACCCCGTGATCTACTGTGGTGTGTTTGTTGACCTCGTTAGAAGCGACATAACTGCAGGGGGAGCTCGCCTGTCTCTCAGCCACGGCTCGATTTGACTGTTTCTGAGTGATTTCACCTCTGCTGGCTGATTTTGCTCGACTACTTTCATAGGTGGGGCAACTTTCATAGATGGGGTGATGACTCCTACCTCATTACGCACTCTAATGCCCCCAGCATTTCATTTTAAGTAGAATGCTGTGAGTGATACTGGGTAAGTTGAAGTCTGGACTTTCACCGTGGAAAGCTGTAACTCAACAGACACGGATGTGATGGGAACTGAATTATCAATTAATCACATGACTTCCCTCTGTTGGAATTAAATACACCATTTTCTTAAGAAAATTTGCACGGGATCACCGAAAAGGCAAACAATTTGCCCACAATTAGCAATTTTTTGATCCCAATTACCGAGGAGAACTGATGTCCCTAGCCTTATTTTCACATTAACGGCTATGATAAAACACGTGTAAAGGGAGTGGTGTGTACCGTTAATGAGCTTGCATCCACCTCCAGCGCATAATTATGGGGGTGGACTTAAATAATGGGGTCAATGAAATTAAAAGTGATATAAAAATTATTTTTCTTTCTGTCTGTTAGATGAATTCGCAGATTTTCTCAGGGGTATCTGCCTTATACATGTGCATGCAATCAGTGTGGGGTTATCACCTCTCTTAGCAACCAGATCACAAGAACTCTCTAGTAAAAGAATTACTTTTCAAATTTTTTCTGCCTGTATAGAAGTTCGAGTCATGTAAAGTCATATGAGAAAGCACTCAGTAAATTAAAGATAGACTTTGCTGCTAATGAGTCATTTTATGTTTTTGCTCTGGTTATTTGCTCAAAACTTAACATTATAACTTAGAACTTCGTTTCGTCTCCTAGATATAGCTCTTTCTCTAACTATAGGATCTTTAAAACGGCGCCGTAGAATATTTTAGCCAAATAAGAAATACTCAGTTTTACAACACATCAATTTTGGATATGATGGAGGCGGACGGAAAGTGATATCCTTTGTTGCTAAGATTCATCTGTGACGTGACAACCCTGGTTTTATACGTCAGTGTGTGGGCAGTATATATCACGTGTGTAAATTGTAACGTTGGCATTATACATGCAATGCGTCATAGATTGTAGCAAACATTGCAACATCAAGTTGAAATTTGTCATCAATCTTTTGAAAGTTTGCAGACTGTGGTATCGATACTTGGAAGTGTAATTTGAGTATCGGTGATAAGCTTCTAATGAATAGCTGAATGCATAGGCGGTATTACGGGGGAGGGGGACACGGGGGAACTTGCCCTTCCCCCCCCCCCCACTTTTTTGCAGCACTTAGTTTTTTTACGTCTTAGTCTGGTTGCTTTTGCTACAAAAACACAAACTGGAACTGACAGAGCTACGCGAGTGATACTTAATTAAGTTTAAAGTGTTTAAACAGGTCATATACTGCATTGAAAACTAAATAAAAACAATATCCTTTCAATAAATGTCTCGACGCTCCTTTTTTCGACACGCTTCACGTGCACCCGTTTTAAATATTTCAGGATTTGGGGTTACTTCTTGTAGAACACGTCTTGCATTTTCACTGAAACTTATCACCAGTGCCCGGACCGTAGCTGAAGTTCTACCGTAACTAGTGAAAGGGGGGGGGGCAGGGAGGCGGTCATTTTCTGCTCCCCTTCTCTGACCAAGTGCCCCCAAGCTTTCTGAAAGGACGATGATCTTATTTGACCCTAATCTGGAGCTCCACCCTTTTTCGGCTGAAGTGAAAAGGAGCCCACCCTTTCTCTAATTTCCATTAATTTCTCTTTTGAGATGTCTCAAAACTAGTCCCTTTTTGGCGTGTTCTGCGCGTCCCATCACAGAAAAGGACTCCATAGGAATCTCACGAAAAGGACTCTATAGGAAACCAACGGTACGTTTTTGCTTAGTACAAATATCCTGAGGGGTTACCCTTATTCAGCTGTAGTGAAAAGGGACCACTCTTTGTCTAATTTTATTTAAATTTCGCTGTTGAGATGAAGTAAAAATTCAATTTTTCGGCGCGCTCAGCGCGCCCCTTCACAGGTATAGCTCTATGAGAGTCATCTGAAAATGACTATATCGGAAACCAGAGTATGTTTGTGCTTCAGTAAGAATGTCTTTAAGGGGGCACCGTTGTTCAGCTAAGGTTAAAAGTGGCCCATCCTTTCTCTAATTTTCATTCAGTTTCATTTTTGAGATGTTTTAAACGTTAAAATTTTCGGCGCGCTTGGCGCGCCCCATCATAGACAAGGGCTGAACTCACATCACATGAAAAGCCCCCTAGCTTTCTGAAAAGAAGATCTGGAGCACCAAGGAGGGAGCCCCTGAAGAACCTCAATTTTAAGTAATCCATTCTCCCTCCCCTCACCCTCTGCATTATCAATTCCGGCCGACTTTAATCATACGGAGTAAGGATATAATTGAAGAAAGTCAAATTGTAATATTTGTGTTCTGTTAAGTGCCCATCTTATGTAATTTAAAGTTGAGGATAAAATGCATCATGTTAATGCTTACAATTTCGTAAATACCCAGGAGCTCCCGGGTGCTTCGCCCCCTGGACCCCCACCGGGGTTTTGCCCCTGGACCCCTAGGGCGGGCCCCTGAACCCCACGCCGTTGGGGGCGCTTCGGCACCGTTAAGTAGTCTGCCCGAATCCCCCCCCCCCCCCAATTTTCAGAGATCAAATCCCGCCCCTGGCTGAATGTCTGAAAAGAAGGAATGAAATTTACTCCAAAATTTAGTGCTGAGGGACCACTCGTAGTAAGGGAGAGTTTCACCCGAAGTGAGATGAACATTTATTTCGAAAAGAGCTGTTGCCTATTTCAATCCATGTGAGTGAAATATCCCTTTTTCGGGAGTGAAATTCCCTCTCTCAAGGAGTTGTACCTCGCACATTCTTTTTAGAGTGAATGTCACTTTTTGTTTTAGAACGAAGTTGAAAATTATAGAGTGGCACCTCTCAGTCCTTGTGTAAATAAAACGGGCGACGTTTTACGTTTAACGGTACGGTAACTAGTCTTTTACTGAGACCCATGTATATATCCCTACCCCATCTTCAATTTCACCTACACCACACTACAGGGGTCGACCAAACGGGACTCAGAGTTAGCTGCTTCACCGCCGTGCTCTTTTATTTGGTGCGGTGATGAAGTGCCGGTATCCTTAACAAATATTACATAAAACTGAAATCATTTTAATTTGACCCCCCCCCCCCACTTCTTTCATGTATACCTCATAAAACTGAGGCTGACTTTTGCCAGCACAAACGCTTTACATCAAACAGACCGAGGAAGTACAGAAAAATTGTTTCACATTCTCGGTTTTGTTATTTTAGCTTTTTTCGAAGGTGTAACAACGGTTGGTGTGTAAATCGTATTAACTGTCCCGAATTACAGATATTTTATCTGAGTTTCCTTCGGCGGAAAGTATTCATTCTGATCGATATCCATAACTCATTTTCTATTAAGTGCCAAGTTTAGACGAAATTCGTATCCCACACAAAATGCGTCAGGTGGTATTCCCCTTACGAATGTCGGGAAATAAAATATCCAGTAACGGCCCAGAAGAGGCCAGATTTAATGTCAATTCCACAGTTGTAAAAGTCCAAACAAAAAGGTAATAAAAGCCAAACAGAGGTCCAAAATCAAAATAAACCTCAATCAATTCTAACATTATGTTACGTAAAGTGATGTGAACCCAGCTTGGGGGAAGTGTTCCTCCTTTGGTAATGAATCTATATATTATTCATTCCTCAGGGGATCTTATTTTTGACGCATATTTTTACGTTTTGTTTATTTGGTGAAATCCGGGTGGCTTCTTTTCATATTGCTATGGGTGTGCATCTTTCTCGCAAGTAGGCATTCAAACTTTCACCGGCATAGACATAGACTGTTAGGATAGTTGAGGAGTTTTGTTGGTATGGGTAGAGTTTAAACGTTGTATCGAACCGTGGGAGAAGGGGGGAGGGGGTTGGTCGAAATATGTTGAACGAAATTTCCAAGCACATTTGTAGCCGACATTTTGCCCGAAAAAAGCGAACTTTCCGTCCAAATGCCTCTGGAGTTGACTCCATAGCCTAATAAAGGCCACGTAATTACGCATTCATTTTCTTTTTTCAGGAATTAACTCATTGTATATATTCAGTCTACCTGGGACTTCGTTATTTTTGACATATATTTTAACATTTTGTAATTTGGTGAAACCCTGGGTAGTTTTTCCCAGGGAGCCCTTATAATCTCCCAGTGCTTCTTCATAGTTGTGTCTATGAATATGGAACTATTATGTAATAGGTTAATGGTATAACCAACTGTTTTCGCAAGTAGACATTCAAACCTTCACTGGCATAGGGATTAGGAATTTGAGAGGGTGGGTGGGTGATGTGCAGTGACTAAATTATAGGGAACAGGGGTTGATCCCCTCTCCCTAACTTGGAAAATAAAAACTCCGAAATTTGTCAATTGTGACACCATGTTATCAGGTAACATCAAGAAACTGCGATTTTCCCTAACTTTTCTTTCATAAAATTTCGAATTTTCTTCAACACAAGTTCCATATTTGTCATTATTTGTTAAAGAAAAACCTTCCCGCGCCGTTTGCTAGCCTCAAAATATAATACTTACAGCTCTTTGATTGACAAAAAGTTCAAAAATTTCCGAGTACAGAAGCTCATATTACAGCACGTACTGTAATGGGAGTGTTTTTAACACATTGAGGTCTCACACACTCCTCCTAGGAAGCAATTGAATAATATTGTGCCTGTATGATGATGAGTTTTTGACAGTTGTGGGAGGAGCTTATGAAAAAGGTTGGGAGAATTAGAACTGTTTGAGGTGAGAGGTTAGGGCCTTCAAAAGTTAGGTCACCAAACAATGCATGAAGATACAAGACTCTTTCTCAGTTCCAAGGCAGTAAGCAAGTTTGTACAAATTCTTTCTATAAATTCAAAAACTTTTCGCGCATGGCAAGCTAATTCATCTTTAGTCCTACCCTGTCTAGCTTTAACACCCGCCATTTCCCAGCCAAGATGCTCACTTGGGCCCCTAATGGGTTCCAGCTACTTTCTTGGCCCAGCTGGGACCCGTTCTTGTTTGCCAGGTGTTCCCATGAGGGATTCAACTTAGATAGCCTTTACCAGCTGAAGTCCAACTGGGCTTCAGCTGGTAAAGGCTACTGGTGTGCAGGCTATGTTGATAAATCGTTGTACGTCAGACTCCATCAAGAAAGGTGTTGAATTAGGGAGTGAGTGGGAATATTTCATCTCAGTGGCGGAGCTGCCATATGGTCGGGGCGCCCCCCCCCCCCCCGGCGGACCAAAATCGTATGTCGGCGCCTTTTTTAGGTTTTTAACATACTTTACTCTTGCACCGTTATTGGGAAAAGACATAAATTAATTGCGTTTTTTTAAGGCCCAGATAACAATACCCTCAAACAGCCCCCAGTAACTGTACTATCTGCACTTTATTCTGATGAAAAGGGTATTTTGTAATATTGGGATCGGTTATGCCGAAAGGTATCTTCATGCTTTACACACACTAATGAATGTTGTAGATGTGCTTAGTTAAATGCTTCCAAACTAAGCGTGATTATAAGCGTACAAAATACACCGACTGACATTAAATTCACCCTCCCGGCCACTAAAATATGTTGCAAAGGGCGCAACAATAGTTGTAGCCCAAATAGCCTCTTATTGTCGGGTATAATTGTCAACATAGACAATAAAAAGAGTTTATAAAAATACCAAAATAGCTTCCACAGTTTTCAAAATCATTTGAAGAGAACATTCGTGTTAAAATAAAACTGTTTTCACACTTTCACAGTGGTTGCGTAATGATTTAAGCGTTTAAACGAACAGTTTCCATTGTAATTTTCTTTAAGTGACCATTCGCATGACAAATGGCTATATCTGACACTGCACAATAATCCCATGAAAATGCTTATTTCTGTACTATCGTGGTCCCAAAAGCTACAAAACTGCATGAAATAATTCTAGGTTTAGGCTACTTTTATTTATTTTAAATTCGTTATCTAGAGAGCCAAGCAAACCATTTGTCTTGGTTATTTTTTCAATGTACTTAATTAATGGCTATTTCAGAGTGGTCACATGATGTAAATTACGTCAACTAATGTTTCTTCGTGTACTTATCTTGATTTCCAGGTGCAAAAAACCGTACACCGAACGGTGATTAATTTCTATAACTGTAAGAATGCTTTCTATATAGCTCTAGCAGGTTTAATGTTTATCTTCACAAAGTAGCCCATTATTATATTAAAATCTTTAATCGAGGCCTGACAGTAACACAAAATATAATGATCGCCTTCACACTAGAATGTTATTTTAATAGAAAAACTTGCTGAGGAGAAATGGCAAAGAAGTCTCCTACCAGATGAAGAAAATCAAATGGAAAGTCTGAAAAGCCGTGGCTTCGATCGTGCTGAGGCTCGGGGTACTCTATTTACTCCTTCGAAGCGCCCCTGCAGACCATTTTTGCTCCCTCTGACCGAAATCCCTAGTTCCGCCACTGGTTCTTCTCCTTCGGGAATTTCGGAATACTTGAGTTTCCTCAGATGCAACTTGATGGTCAACATATCCAAACCTTTAGGAAATTGACTGGCTGAAAAATGACACGTACACAGAGGAAACCAATGAAATGCTGAGATAGGAAGCATATTTCCGTGGTGCCACATATAATAATAATGGAATCGCAGTGGATTAAGCCCATTCCCATCTCCACTCCATATATTTTAAATCGCCAATGGTAGTATGGTAGTTATGCAACATCTTAGCAACATGGTTCTACCACGTGTTTTGACAACCCACGTAGTTACTAAAAACCAGGCCCGTAGACGCAGTAGGTACCGACTTATTAAGGATAAAAAATAAATGTTACTCTAATAGATTCATCCAGTCAAAGTCAAAGATGTTTCACCATTTTATATCTACTGCAGTTTCGGCGCCAGAATGTAAAAATTGGGGGGGGGGGGGGACTAAAGGCAAAGGGTTGTGTTGGGCAAAACTTTTGGGGGCGCAGCGGGAAAACGAGAGCCCGTTTCTGAAGGTGGAAATCCAGGGCAGAAGCCCTCTGAAGCTCTGAAGTTTTAGCATGCCCCTGGATGAAAAATTAGATCTCTAGATAGGTATATTATTTATTTTTCGGTTAACACGACTTCTAACTGACCTCAGTTAGGTGGAAAGAAGGGGGAAGCCAAAATCTGGGGGAAGGAACAAAAAAACCCCTTTGGCTTCCTTCAAAAGCCAAAGGGGGTTGTCCCCTCCCCTCAGATCTCTTCTTATCGAAGTGAAACTTCCACAGTGATGTACACCAAAAAAATGTAAGGCTACGAGTCTGGCCAAAAACAATTTTCAAAAATGGATTTTCACCTTCTCTAACATTTCTGGTTTGCTGGTTATAATGAACCAGACTGGAATTTATGAACCCGAGAGCTACTCAAAACCAACTTTTTCACCACAGAAAAATATTAATCATTAGCTAGAATTTGCCCGAAACCGCAATTTTGCGGCCACCTTGACCTCCCTCTCGACTCAATCATTGATTGTATATAAATTACCAATGCCTTTCATGGCGTATTTATCATGTGCATGTATCACCGCCAAGTTCATCAACCGAACATGCTTGTTTTATAGTCTCCGATGTTGCTGATGTTGGTAAAGGAAACATTTTGGCTTTTTGCCCTTTAATGCCTAATTAAAACGTTGGAACTAGGAGGCATTGGTGCGGTTGGATTTTGCGGTCCCAACGGTGCAAACTAAACGTGTTGCTGTGTTTCCTCGAGGAAAATATGTGTTGTATTAGAATTCTCATCTTGCTCACCCGTATTTTCAGTTGCTATTTAAAACCTTAGCCCAAACCATTTTCATTAACCCCCCATGGTTGTGAACCAGTGTGAGTGAGGGGGCTAATCATCGAAGTAGCCCACTTAACATGGTTAAGAAAATACAAGCCCCAATTCCTAATTTCACGTCGCCCAAAATGTCCACATCAGAAAACGGCGGGGCTGACACCCCCCCCCCCCCCGCAGCCTGCGTTTTCGGCACTCCTTCCTCCCAGCTCATTTAATTGACCCTTTCCCATCTTCCACAAGAACTAGGCTCTTGCTATAAAAAGATACAGTCAAATATGCTAAATAAGATACTAAAAATTTTACAAAGGAGCTTACTCTAAATCAATATTAATCGAATTTATCTGATTTTAACTGTTCATAAGTCCATGGAAATAAAAGAACCACAATAAAGGAGGAGATGAAGAAGACTTGTTAGTCGTGTTGAACATACCAAACAACAGTAGCGTAGCCAGGATTGTTTCATGGGGGTGGAGCACTACATGAGGGAAAGGTCTAAGGTGAGGGAGAAAAACGGCCTTGTTAGGTATATTTTTGCAATTATTTTTTCAAGCTTGGATGATGGGGGTTCAACCCCCCCACGTGGTTGCGTCACTGCCGAATAATTGAGTCTCCCTCATCTGCACTCGTCATTAAATTGAGGATAACTATCTCATTACATCCATACGTGCGCTCTGGCCGGCAGATGGCAGGGTACAACTTTCAGTTGGTCAGCTGTCCTCACATGCACCACTTGATTGCCCCTGGTTCCAGGCGACTCAATCTTTTTCGCATATAAAATTATGAAATCTTCAATATCTCTTTCTTAATAAACTATAGAATAACTTAACATAAAATAACACGCGATCTTGCTTTAGAAATTGTACCTTCTGAATCTGAGATTTCAGGTAGTTAGCCTTCTGTAGAAAACCATGGTGAGCCCTTGCCAAATATCAACAATAGTGTCGATTGTGTTGAAATGTATGACAATGACGGATTACTTCAAAGGGAATAGCGTTGAATTTACTATTGTCACCTGTTTAAACATTGTCATAGGTCAAGACTGTCTATTAGCGAAGTTTAAGCCCCGTTTATTGCTTTTGTTCCTAAAACTCACGTCGGAAGATTTTAGGGGCGGGAACATAATTATCTTAGGGTGAATAACATTCCTACAATGCTATAGATTCCCGGTAGATTGCGTTAATTCTCTAGATGGGGTAAGCGACATTCCATCATAGCAAGAGTGGCCCAACTTTTTATCCAGAATACATGTGGCACGGTTTGAAGTACACATTTTGCTGTTTATTTTTCCTTTCGTCCTTTTGGGGGAGGGGGATGAACATAGGCCTATGTCGGTCTTTACCGATACTAGCCTGTATAAAATTTTGCGATTTTTATGGGTTGATATAGAAAAATTCGGACTCCTCACCGTCGGAATGCACGCCTCCTTTAGAAACCCCCAATTCGTACTATAGGGCATGAACAGTGCTCTGGCCCCAAAGATAACTTTACTTAATTTCCATATGTCCATACAGCTTTTAAACTGCAGAATGTAGTGCATAAAGTTTTCAATTTAAGTATGAGTTCAAGACATATCCGAGAAAGCAAATTTGTAAGAACAATTCCAAAATTAGCTTTCAGCGACCTGGGGCCCATTCCACAAAGAGTTACGCACAATTTTAAGTTTGATTCCCCATACTTGAGTCAACAGTAAATCAAACTTAAGATCGTGCGTAACTCTTTGTGGAACGGGCCCCTGTTGTTTGGTCTAATGATAGCGAGACATCCGTCTCTCAAGCTGGAGGTCCAAGTTCGATTCTCATACGCTTGCCAATAACCCTAAAAATGGAACCAATAGACGAATACGGACAGCAAGTGATAATCTGATTTTAGTACGACATTTTTTATCTGTATCATGGATGGTTACTGTATGGCTGTACACTGAATTGTATCTATCCCTCAATTTGACTGAATGTATGGGTTTGAAGTTCACTTAGACAATAAATTAAGAGGATTTAAGGCTGGTGGATCTCACTTATGGCTGGCTGCCTGTAGTCAATAAACGCAAGCGCTGGTTGGATTCGTCTATATGCCATTGTTTGATGCGTCGCATAAGCAACTGGGTAGGGAGACGAATCCAGTGCTCCAGAACTGGAAAAAAGCCGTCAGTGTGCGCCACTTGATTACAGCATTAGTTTAGAGGTAGTCAAAACAGGGAGTTGCTAGATCATACCTCGCCATTACACTGCACTACTCTACACTACGGTCTTACGTGAGAAAGTATGAGCAGCTGATCGCTTTGAACAGTGTATGAGCCTTTAGCAACTTCCTGGTTAAAGCGTAAATCTCGGCAACAAACCAAATTACCTTTGGTCAGAGGTTGATGCAAGCCACATTACATGTCAAAACAGTGGCGATATCCGTGTGTTGTTTGTATTATCTTTCTATAGACACTATTTTACGCATTCATTTGGGGAATTATGACGTATTAGTAGCATGCGGGAAAGAATTTACAGTATTACGTATATATCAGTGGATCACTGTAAAAGATGGAAATTTTACAACGTCCATTGCGGTTTCATTTTACACAGTTGCCAATTCAGTGTCAACCTAAGTTGTCAGCGTGGTCTTATGGGACGTGGGACCTGGATGGCCGGGCTGCAGCCCCCAATTGGTCAAGACCTTGCTGAAGTGGGCAGACTTTGGTTCCCCAGTTGGGCAGAGATAATGCCTAGTTTGGAGATCTGTAGTCGGGCAAAAAGTCACCGCTCCCATCCCACCTGAGAGAAAGAGTCCCGCACTCTCATGCTTGTTAGTTTGTGTGTCTACACATGACCAATGTATTGCCATCACGTTACACTATTTAAAAAAAAATCTTTAAATTTCTTTTCTGCTGGGGGAACATTAGCCAGATCAATTCTCATTACAGTACATCAGTAAATGGGTCTATGCAACTAATGGGCCTAATTTGTGTTAAAGTGAGCGAAATCTCTTTATGCGCTTTGTTGAGGGCGGTGTCGTTATCAAACTGCTTAAGTGCAAACATTCAACAAACCTCCCGTCTGCGGAATTGTTCACTCGGAACTTCTCTTCATTGATCTCAACATGTAAGTTGTAGACTTACACAGCGTGGATATCTCTTTTATGTGCTATTCAGCATTAAATGTGAACATGCATGATCTTCCTACGGAAGCGTAGAAGGGCCACTCAAAAGAAAAAAGAACTGTCTCGGCAAAGTGACAATTTTCGTAAAATTAACATTTTGAGGACTAAAATTATGTCTTCAAAAGGACAAAAATCCGTAGTTTGGCGTTTTGATTAACTTTTCAAAACATTAAAATTCCGAAAGTTGTCATTTTGCCGACTTAAAAATCTCTACAAAATGACAAAATTCAGAAAGTTGTCACTTTGTTGAGTTACAACATCTCGTCAAAATAGCAAAATTCAGGAAATTGTCACTTTGCCGAAATAGATCATCTCGTCTAAACGCCAAAATTAAGAAGAATGTCATTTTGGCGAGTTTGAACATCTCGTCAAAATGGCAAAATTCAGAAAAATGACATTTTAACGAGTTTAAACATTTCGTCAAAATCGTAAAATTCAGAAAAATGTCATATTGGCGAATTACAACTTCTCGTCAAAATGGCAAAATTCGAAAAATTGTCATCTTGCCGAGTTAGGTCATCTTGTCTAAACGGCAATATTCAAGGAAATGTCATTTTGCCGGTTTAGAACATCATGTTTAAACGGCGAAATTTATGGAAGCATTAAGGTGCCATCAAGTTAAGAACTTAGTCACAAAATGATGAAGTGTTTACTTATGTTCTTAGCATTTTGCAGAAAAATGATGAAATGCAAACTTACAATATATCAACGATTCAAAATTTCACAAAAATTGATGAATTACGCATTCAACGAATGTTACCTATTCCTCATTTTGCAGAAATTTTTTTTTTATAGTACAATCATGAGTGAAGGCGCTTTACGAACAAGAAGAAGAAATATGTAAACCGTGGAATCATTAGGTAATAAAATTATGCTAAAAAGTATTCAAAATTTTGGACAGTTCATTTTTCAATGCAATATGTACATTCGGTCTCAGTCTCGGTCTTGGACTTTGTCGGTCTCGAATTCTGCCCTGGTCTCGGTCTCGACACGTTTTGGGCTAGGTCTTGGATATGCTGGTCTCGACTTAAACACTGGGTCAGATACCCTGCTTCTATAAGGGTAATTAAATCCCAGTTGTTGCTTTTGTCTTAAACCAAGCCCGGACTTGTATAGCATTCAGGTAGAAATTATGACAAACTTCGTTGTTGTGTCCATTTTTAAGGGCGTTTAGACTTTGCAGATATTAACGTCCCAATAACAACGAAAAAAAAAGCTATTATATGGGTCCTTTTGAGAACGTAGCAGTGAATAGAAAGGAAGTGATTTAATTGTAGGGTCTTGTATGTTGTTACACCTTGTACACATATCACACTAGAAGCATAGCAAGAGGGGAAGGGGCAAAGTGCCCCCGGAAAAAGTAAAAGGTAAAATTGTTCAGACAGTAAAATGAAAGAAAGAGATTGCCCCCACCCGAAATTCGAATTTCAGGGGCTCTCTGAAGTCTGAAAGTTTTATCCCCGCTTCCTGCCTCAAGAGGTCAGATTGCCCCAAACAGATAAACAGAAATGTTTCGTTATGAAAACATGTGTATTAGTTTTAATGATGGCGCGCTTTATTCTACCCCTTTAAAGGCATGTTCTTGTGGATTTTTTCCTCTGTTTTGTAAGGAAAAAATATTCCACACCATGCCCTCAAACCCTACCATAATACTATTTCCCTAACTCAAGATATCTCACTTTAAAGATTAGTTATTTTTGCTGAAAACTGCTTTTCAACAAAGCCACAAAAAGTTATGTAATGTGGGCACATTGCTTCAAATTCCTTCTGTTTTTCTTTATAATTGAAAATCCTGTTTGTTCTTGAAATTTGATACTGCTGGAATATTTGAATATCTTTTCCTGTAGATCTAGCATTACCCTTCACCATAAATTGAGTACAACCAACAATATTGCATAATATTGCCTGCAGCGGCATCATAATCGTAAATAAATTGAATGCAATGTAAAATTAATGTGCCAATGATGACATCACAGATTTCCCATGATGCATCAAATCCCAAGAAAAATTGGCAATACTTTAAAAAATTTGTATTTTCCAAACGGTATAAGCTATGGAGATGCCATTTTTAGCTTCTGAAAGAGAAAATTTTTCTCCTTATTTTGAATTTAACGAATTTTGTCTCCAGAATATGCCTTTAAAATGTGGAAATAGGAATTAAAAGAAGATTCGTAATTCGTCATTTTTCTGCCAATTGACAATATGCTAAATTTATTACTTGCAATATGTGAGTAATTCAGTGCAAAAATGTTGAACTGTTGAAATATTGTACGTTTGCATTTTATCATTTATATGCAAAATGTTAAGATAATAAGACTCATTTCATTATTTTGTTGCAAAATGTTAAGATAATGCGATGACTAAGTTCGTAATTTGATGGCACCTAACGTTTCCATACAATTGAGCCCTAAAGGTTCTAACTGGGCGAAATGGCAATCTTCCAAATTTTGCCGTTTTGACTAGATGTTTTTTCTGGGCAAAATGTCATATTTTCCGAATTTTGCCATTTCGACGAGATGTTCTAACTCGGCAAATTGACAAAATTCCAAATTTTGCCATGTTGACGAGATGTAGTAACTCGGCAAAATGACAGTTTTCGGAATTTCGCCATTTTGACAATATGTTGTGACTCGGCAAAATGACAGTTTTCTGGATTTTACCATTCTGACGAGATGTTCTATTTCGGCAAAAGGACAATTACGGAATTTCGCCATTTTGACAACATGTTCTTACTCGGCAAAATAAAAATTTGGGGAACTTTGTCATTTTGATGAGATGTTGTTTGGTCGGCAAAATATAAATTTTCCGAATTTTGCCATTTTGACGAGATGTTTTATCTTGTCAAAATGACAATTTTCCGAATTTTGCCTTTTTAAGGAGTCCATTAAGTCGTCAAAATGTCAATTTTACGAAAATTGTCACTTTGCCGAGGCAGTTCTTTTTTCTTTGGAGTGGCCCTTCTACGCTTCCGTATCTTCCGACTACGTACGTTTAAGTTTACGTTCATTGTTGATCTCTGGAGACTCCGAATATGCCAACGATTTATGAGACCTTTAAAGGTACTTCTCTTCCTTTGACTAAAGTCACGTGCAGTATCTATTTTGCATTCACTGTAGAATGGAACAACGCACGGTAAACCTACGGAGTAGCGATATAAATGGGGAGAGGGTTGGTCAGTAAAGTTTTGTGTTTTTTCGGGGACGTGACTCATTCAGAGTTAAGTGATCACACCTCCTTCGGGGAAAAAACGTTTTCGTTTCACCGATTGGTTGTTTGCCATTTGGTCGGGAACTCGAGTTTAGAAAATAGTTCTTCAATTTTTAACTAAGCCAATGATATATATGAACCAAAACGATCGAGTCAATGATTTGCACAAAGTCACAGTTGAGAGGAGAAAGCCATATATTAGAAATGTCTTTCAAACTTCCTAGATCCGGTATAAGCAGAAAAAGACCAATAAAGCTCAAAACTTTTCAAAGTTGAAGAAACTAAACGGTACTTTTTTGAATATATATTTTCAATTTTATGATTTAACGGTGCTATCAGGTGGGAATTTCATCTAACCAAACATCTCAAGGAAGCCCATCTTCGTTTCTTGGTGATGTTCCCAGATGAGTCAAGGACATATTCTCCAGTTCTGATTTACAGTTTGTTCAGGTTCTCATGAGAAGACGGTTTACATTCAGTTTAAGCCTTTTTCCTTTTTATCCTTTATCCACAGATGTCACTCAATTTCTTCTATAATTCCCATATGCCCTTTCTTATTTCACAAGTTGTTTTTGTAGAGGGGCAAACTTGTTTGCAATGTGCATATACCCAGTTTGCCAACATTGAACGGCATGAACTTGACATAGTGCCGGGAAATGAGATATTTATTAATGTTACGTCCAATTGCACCTGTGTAAAGATTACCTATTTGTTTACCTTAAAGAACAGTCGGTGAACTTTCTTGACAGGTCCTAAAAGAAATTTAAGCTTCTGCGACGTTCTTTGTCTTTGTATCTGACAAAGAACTGCATGATATGTTTAGCCCTGTACCTCTGTAAACTATGGAGCTTTCGCAGCTGATGTTGGACTTCAGCAATGTGCAGAAAGGGGTCGGTGAGGTGACTTCGCATAAGTAACGAGACATTTATGAGAAATGATGTCACACAAATGTAGATTTCTTTAATTCCCAAACCTGTCACAGCTTTTAAGCTCACCTTAACTTGTCACACTTCACAAAATTTAAAATATAGGGTCATGTTATGAAAATATAGGAGCATATCGGTGCTGGGCATGAAAGGCTTGTCTTGAGATTATGAGATCCCTTCTAAACGATCTCCGGACCCTGGTTCCTTTTTGACCTCCGTAGAAACAAAATTTCCAAGATCTTGGACAAATTTCCAGTAGGCTACTACCTCGCAGGCGTCTCGATCTTGTACATATCGCCGCCGTTTTTACACAATATGGTGGCGTTTTTCGTGAAAGTTTTTATTCATATTTAAGTGGTGTTTTTCTGTTTAGAAGTAAAAAAATGAAATGGTTAATCTTGAAATAACACACGCAAGACCTCCGATGACTGTAATTGAATACGTAGCTTAGGTTAGGTTAGGTCACATGGAGTTTTACGGCCCAGTTTAGACTGTATACCTACCTTGATTTTGGGTACGTATTTCGCGGCGTACGTCTATAATGGATGCGTACGGTTTGTGGGGATCTTGTGTGACGAAAATTTTAGTATACCACAGAGTTGGATCGTTTGTTGGCTGAAATGATTAGTTTTTCCTTGCTTGCTTGCGGGATGCCCATAGTCATGTACATACACACTTAGAAATGCGCGCGAAAATTGGGTTAGCTTTGTTAAAGTCATTTTATATTGTCAAGCAATATCCTTATCACGTAAATTAGGGCCTATGTATATATATATATATATATATATATATATATATATATATATATATATATATATATATATATATATATATATATATATATATATATATATATATATATATATATATATATATATATATATATATATATATATATATATATATATATATATATATATATATATATATATATATATATATATATATATATATATATATATATGAGAGTTGGAGGTAAAAAACTGTTCAACACATGATGGGATGAACTTCAATGAAACATAAATACAACAGGTATGCTGGTAGGCCTACTCAATGCTTTGACTAGATTTGGCTCATAAAGGAAACGAATAGTTTCGCATTGAGCCATTTGTAGTCAAATTTGTAATATACTTGTCAAATATTTGACAAGGTTCCAGTTCGTACCCATTTGACTAGATGTTTTTAGAGCTGAAAAAATGTCTTTCGGTCTTTTTAAGGGGTCGGGTTTTTCTGTAGGTTTCGGGCCAACAGATGGGGCGTCTCCGCTCAGTGTTGGCGAGCTGCCCCGCCCTCCTTCTTTAAATGTCTGATTCCGCTTCAAACCGTGCGCTTGGTCTAACGGTGGAGCATCCGCCTCTCACGCGGAAGGCCCGGCTCGATTCCCAGGTCGAGTCATACCAAAGACTCTAAAAATGGAACCTACTGTCGTTGCGCGTAATGCTCTGCAAAAGCAATGGAGTAGGGAAAACAAGTCAATGAGCCCGATCTGGAAAAAGGGCCGTGGCCGACTCGATTTGAACCAATAGGTTGTGAAACTGGGCCGTAAAACTCTATCTAACTAACAAATCTAATTAACTGATCCCGTGTATGCAGTAATCCTTTAAAGAATGTCAGGTTCATAAAACTACAGAAACATCATGTGTAAGAGAGCAACCGCTACGCGTGGGCTCCCTTGGTATATCTTAAAGACACTGTATCGTGGAGCGAAACGGGGGCGGCAGCATGTTTTTAGAATTGTTCTTTTCTCCTTCGCGCATCAAAATCTGTTACAGCGCCATCACCCTTCTTGGCCGTGAAAATGGTTCGTGGAATCGACGGAGGGATGTTGAAGCATGGAAGTACTAGACGGTACTCATTCGGGTGATGTGGATTTCTGCAAGACATTTGCAAATACCACATACAACGCACAACGAACAATCGTCGGCAATAACAAGAGATGTCGGCGAGGGCAACTTTTCCTAAAATTAACATGAGATTGACGGCACGGCTTCCAGGGAACCTTTATCAACTTTAATTAACCAGTAATTTGCGATGTTTAAAGCTGTGAGAAGGTAAGGAAAAGAGATATGCGCAAATACGATGGCAATTAGTAGACATTGGCAGTAATTCTGCGAAAAATCCTTTGCTTGGCGATGTGTAGTATGTATTACGTACGTGTATATGCCATATAAAATTGAAAAAGGGAGAAACTTTCCCCAGATTATGGGCACAAATTCCCAAGGTCCGATACAACTTAATAAAGCAAGAAACAAATTCAACTTCCATCACGTTGCATGTGGATCCTTAATTGTTATTTAATTGAGTGTATAATTAATGCTACAGTAGTTTCTACCGGGATACACCTTCAAATTAAGGCTGATATATATTAAACAGCTGTGAAAGGGACAGAACTTTAGTCATGGCCAGTATGAAATTACCTCAAGCACAACACTCTTTGTCCTACAATTGAGTTACATAGTGTTTTAGTAAAATATATCCCACAATTAGAAAGACTTGTGTGAATTGACGGATTTCAGACTACACTCTGATCACATATGATGGCCTAGCTAGCTTGACAATTGGCTTTTCACCCCCTTAATTAGACAAAATCAAAAAAGAACAGTTGTGTGATGCACAAAAGATTAGGAAGGGTTTGCTTGATGAAAGCATTATATACAGTATGATTAGAAATAAATTGGATGACCATGTTCAAAGGATAAGAATGCAGTATCCAACCAGCTCAGTACTGTTGAAATAATGCCCACAATTTCCACTGAATGCTTAATTGACATGTGACAGCAAGTTGCATCTAGGGATAGTCTGGCCATGATGGTTGTCTGAAACAGTACACCCGACCTCAGGAGAACTTAGTTTACTAGACCAAAGATTTTAAGACTTTTCAGGGTGTTAGCTATAATCCATTACCTAACCTCATTTTAAAACATCAGGGTATTAAATAGCCCTCAAACAGGTCTATGTCATCAGTTAAATGGCCTAATGAAATGCTGTACATGCAACAGAATACACATGCAGCCCTGTTAACTACATGTAGGTATAGGGGGTGGCAATTAGAACTTCTTTCCACTGATACCCGAAGTGTAACTGAATATAAATCTATCAATCATTTAAAGCCCCCCCCCCCCTCTTACCCTCCAAATTCAAGAAAAAAAGGTTCTAGCTACCCCACATGACAAAGTTTCTTGTCAAACTATGTTTGCCACTGCTAGGCTTCTTTAAAGGGTGAATCTCTTCATTCCAAATGGTTCCCACCAGTTCTGGTAAAATGGCTAACATCTTTAGCTCCTCAAAAAGCACACAAACTTTTGTTGCTAAGAGACTAACCCTGTCAAGTAGCTGTCATGTTTAATAAATCAGAACAATTGCGGTGCATGCAACTGCCTGTTGTAATGAAAGCATATTAGCTCCCTAATGCATCTTCTGAATTGGTCAATGGAAGAGCAGTCACTTATTACAAAGGTTACTCTCTCATAACTAATCGACATGAGTATCCACATTTTTTGAAAATGATTCCCTTCACAAGCTAGCGTACATCTCTCATGTTTCATATGCTAACTATTTTGCATTTTAATTAACATCCGTATGAAATAAACATCATATTAATCCAGGCCTATGTGTCATTCATGTAACAGCTCAGTAGCCTCTGTCTGTCACAAGAATCTTCAACATGGCTTTATGTACATAGCATGAAGTAATTAAGTTAAAATATCATACCAGAGTAAACTAACCTTCAAAGTACAACATTTTCAACAGTTTACTGAAACTAAAAGGTTATTTTAATTACTACATGTGACATATTACTTATTTATATTATGCTCTTCTTTGTATCCTTGAAGGCACTAGCACTACAGGAACTGCATCAACTTTTCTGAAAAAAAAAAAAAAAACACCTACAATACCTACTATATGGCAAAACTCATGCATGGGAACCTACCATTATCTTCTTGTTAGGCTGGAAGGAAAATGTCTTCTCGATCTTTAAAGAAGAAAGTGCAGGCCAGGACTGTATGGTGGCTTTGAGAACTACATCTCCACTGCAAGCTGATTGCCTAGAGAATTCAACTATTCAAACTTGCCAGTGCTTCATATGACTGTCAATACTTACTTAATGCAATATTCCGAGACTGGGGAAGACGGCCGGTGTCATCATGTTAGGGTACAGTGACAGGAGTGCAAGTATAGGAGCGGAAAGGCCACCCAGAAGTACATTGAGATGGGAATTGCATATCATGATATCAGTGACAAAAAATGTACTTGTAGACCCAAACTATCATGCAAGATATATCATGAAAGTTGCATGAAAGCCTCGAATTCCTATATTTTAAAAACTTCATTTACAAAGCTGGCAGTAGTTTTATATATATTTTGAAATATAAACTTTTTTTAAGAAAAACACAAGTTTTTGTATCATTTTTGAAGTAAATTCATAACAACATGCAAAATAGAAGAGTTATGTTTTGTTTGGGAATTAATCATAGTGTCTTCTATTATAAAAAAAATAAGAGCTTTCCACTGTACTGTCCTGCTTGTTGATCAAGAAAAGTATTATGGCATGTTGATGGGAAATTTTAAGTGTAAAACAATAAAGTGAAACAGCTGGTACAAGATTCCAGTAAGAATATGGTACTTCTCATCTTTTGCTTTCTGTCAATTGACTTTTTAGGAATTCCAGTAATTATTATGATTTTGTCAAAAATCATTTAATATTACTATGAGATATGAGTGAATTACATATTTCCTATACCTTTACATATGCCTTGAAGACTAGTTGGGTCTATTCACTTACAGAGGTAGATCAGAAAAATGATGGGGTATTTACAGGATGTAGAAGAATCTATTTCCAGTGGTTTACAGCAGTTATGGTAGTGTTGTAAATTGCATTCACTGGCCAGAGCAAGGACCTGTAGAAAGATGTATAGCCTACCTACCATTCCTTTTGAATGAGAATGACAGAAGATGTTTTGATGATTTTGAGTTTGCAATTAAAGAGCCGTTCATTCTCATATAGAATCAAGCACGCACCTAGTGTATTTCATTAGCATTCTGGACCAAAATGAGGGGGGGGGGAGGGGGAGAAAGGAGGAGGTGATACTTACCGTGCACACTGTCCTGCAGGTTGAAAGGCTGACAAGAACTAGTCCACTTCCTTTTTGAAGTTTACAAATCCATCCCTAGAAAATGTATGGTCAAACTTTCAATAGATCACATTCCACTTTTTTCTGAAGGGCAGCAAGTTTTTACATAGTTTTCAGACTTCAAAAAGGATCACAACGAAGCCCTATTCTAAAAGCTGTGTTCTACACACTCTAGTACCTTCTCCGATTTAAACAAGAACACCAGCCTAGTGCACCTTAGTAGTTCAGCAAAGCTGAATCGAGTTTCAAAAGTCTACAATTACATACAACTTCATTCTTATTGGGGACTTCTAGGTAGCAGTAGGGGTGGACCTGGGTGGACAATGCACAGGGGTCCATGGAGAATTCAAACACCTCAGAGCTTGTGTGTGCAAGGTTTCATTCCTATCCCATACCCCCCCCCAACCCCCACCCATGAATATTGGAGCTAGAGGCTTTCAAGAAAATGAATTTGGGCACCCCTTGCTGTCTAGCTTCCCCATGCATCTAGGCTTTTTTCTGCCATTGATTGAGTACACAACTACCAGTACCCAAAAAACATTGATCAATAAGAGTGGAGTAATTGTTTCAGTTCATATCAATTGGTACTGATCTTCATGTATAAAGTGCTATTCCTAGCTATCTTTGTGGATATGGTCAGTACATTCCCCTTCAAGTGTAGCAGTGCTGTTTGTACAGTAAGCAAGTGCACATACTGTATGCATGCAATTTGCACAAATATATTTTCTCCTGCTTATGGCAACAACTTAATTCTGCATCATAGCAAAATCATTTTACGTCTAAATGTAGTCCCTCCATAACTAAGAGTAAACAATGATGATGCTAGGACATATATGAGACCCATCGAAGCAGTGCTACAGTCTCCAATTTAAGAGGCACCATGCATACACCAGCATGCACCTTTACTACCAGGCTGGTTTCTAAATGGCACTCAGGTGGGGGCACATAAAGTACTGCACAATATCACATATAAACAAGCTTGTGGATCAGGTGTAGGATTAAACCAAATTAGTGGAAGAGAGCTGATAAAAGAGTTCTCATGGATTGTTCAATGCTTGAACTAAATGTAATCAAAAGTTTTATTCAAGTCATAATGTTGGAATAAGGTTGGCATAAGGTAATAAGGTACATGAATTTGGCAACATAGACCCAAAGCACGTCATGACTGAACCTGAAGGAATTACTGTTCAAGGAGTGATGTCAATGTTTCAGCACAGATGGGCAATGCTTACAGTATAAAGTCCAGATTTTACAATTGCTTTTATTCAAAATGAAACACTGGGATTTGGTTTAACCCATTAATAGAAAATTTCAAGATTGGAAAATTTCTGTGTCCCACTAACCATGGCAAGGGCTCCAAACATGATGATAGCTAGGAAATGTGTATTTTCATCACAAATAAAATTTACACTGGAAATTAAATGTTCGTCTATAAAAAAAAAAATATTCTTCCAAATTTTCAACAATTCCTGGCAAGGAGCTTCCCATTTTGCTGGTTTTTCCACTGGCACCCTTGCTCATGGCATATTCAAATCTAAGAAAAGAAATATTTCAATCATTTGCAAAAGAAGTTTAAGAAAACACATCTGATCAGTGCAAGTGTAGGATATGTAACACAAGCTTGCTCTAAGTTCACAAAAATTGAATTCAAAATCTGATAACTTTACTTGCATATATTTTGAGCATCTGAAGAATTGAGTTAAGAATTTTATCACATTCTACTTCACCGTATTAAACATAAATTTATTTGAAACATTTTTTCACAGGATATCTTTTAAATGTGAATTAGGGTCTACTTCTGGAGGTAGAATATTCAAGCTAGGCCAAGTCCTCTCACTACTTCATACATTCTCCCAACCTTTTTAATTCTAGCCACCCACAGCTGTTTAAAACTTTTCACTGTGCAGACACAATCCTGGTCTACTGTTTGAAGGGTATATCATCAAAGTGAGCACATTTCAAAACCCTGTTGAATCAGACTGCACTCTCTGCCGGAATACGAGCCACTCTGCCTTCTTGAATTTGATATCAGCATGATGCATGGGTATTTCTTACACAGTACAGTTACCAGTGTTGTAATCACTAGATTAGTGACTCGAGTCACCAATTTTCAAACTTTTATGTGACTGGAGTCACTGTACTATTTCAATGGGGATATTACTCCTGAATTCTATCAAGTCACTATCATTTTGAGAGAAAGTGACTCGAGTCGTGATGACTTGTTACAACACTGACAGTTACTACAAATAAATAATCTATAATTATCAATCTGAATATCCTGAACATGCAGTTTCAAACTTCCACTTCCTTTGGCATACCAACGTCTCTATTAAACAAATGACTTAAACACGTTTAGAAGGATTCCTGCCATCACTGAAAACCTAAAAAATCATGAAATTTGAAAAAATATTTTCCAGGGCCTGGTAAAGTTTTCCAATTCAAAAACATGTGTTAACCAAGTCACGAACAATTCATGGAAATTTTCACAAATTTTCATAATTTGATGTACCACCCCCCCCCCCCCCCCCCCCAAAAAAAAAAAAAAAAAAAAAGTTGTGCAAATTCTTTTAATATTTGGTCCTGGAGAAGTGAAAAATTAGTTTCCAGAAATGTAGGAACCCTGCTTCAACTTATGATTCATTTGAAGCTTACAAAAGACACATGCTCCACTGAGTGCACCAAAAATTGTTCCTATATTCTTGTTGTCTTTATTGTGCATGATATGATAGTCCCATTATTTCTTTCATGCTTTTTATTAAACTGGAATAAAATTCAGACCTAAAGTTTCAGGTATAGCTGATGTTATAACATATAAATGAAAGGCTTCAATACAGTTACAAGCTGGTTGGCAATACTGTTCAGGTATCACACCATCTTCCTATTCACAAAACTTCATACACAAAAGTTGACAAAACACATTTGGCCAATAAAAATTGCTTTTGTGATGTAAACCATTACATGGCAAGCAAGGCAAGCAATCTTTCCAGTATTGATGTGGTTTTCTGGGTTCTGCCAGGATACTCAAAATCATGCATAAATCCATCCTGGTTGGGAAGCATCAACCAGGTGCCTTTTACACCCCAATTGTAGCTGAGATTTTGAATCTTCAGTCCAGTTGAACATGACACTGTAAATGACTAGCATATGTAGAGGTGAACTTGACAACTTTGGGTGGATCCTTGGGCTGGTCCTCCTGTGCCAAATAAAAAACAGAATAATATATGAAATGCCCACAGAAATATTTTTGCTCTGTCCTTGCTTACTTGAAATTTTTCTGGATTGCTCAGTAATCTGCATTGGTACTTCTTCAAATTAAATGTAATAAGCAGGCTCAGCTGGAACTAGAAATGGAACTACAGAAAAAAACACTTATAATTTTTTTTCTTTATTCTCCTTGTCACAAATTCCAAAAAGATGAAATTGTTCTCATATTTCTCACTTTCTTGAAGAGAGAGCTACTCATAAAAGATTTCTTTCAAACTTGTGGTGCCAAAACTTGATTAACTGGACAAGGCCAGAGCTTCAGAGGTGAGGTTGGTATTACTGTCAGTAGTCTTGGAACTGGGGATAGGCATACTACCATTCCGGGAATATTTTGAGCAGAATCCAGATCAAAATGGAAATTCAAAAGATGTAACAAAAACTTGATATTTTTCCATCAGGTACAAGGATTCTCTTTTCAAAGAAACTGAAACCAATGCATAGTGAATTTACCTAGATAGTCTACTTTCATGTTTAGACTTGACTGCTTCCTCCCACATTATATTGTCTGCCTCTGCCTCATCAGTGTCATTTTCATTGTGGCAATCCAGGAAATCTTCAACTGAACTGTTGACCAAATAGATTGTACTGCACTTAGACCTGTACTTCAAGTAACTTCTTGTCCAAGCAGGCAACAATAATGGAGCAATTAGCAAAGTTTGGGAACTACATTTTATCCTTTATATCATTTGAAGACTATGAAGATAAATGAATGAAGAAAAAACTAACAAACTGACAAAATGGCAAAAAAATTTGCAACTTGTGTAAAGGTACTTTTATCCATGGATATGTTCATGCCAAATGCAAATGGTGAATGTTCCAATTGTTTCAATCTAGAGAAATCGCGGATCCTCTTTTCTGCCCTTTGATACCAAAGCATGATTAATGAAAAGCTTAAAGGGCAAGAGCAGTTTCCCCAACTCGAAATAGTGTAGTACACCGTCCCTGTTCCATGATTGGCTCTTCACGGTCATGACCATTTTTGGGGGAGTCACTGCTTGGTTTTCCTAGAATATGTAATATTGAAGTCCTAAAAAATTATTAAAGATACTTTTAAGAAATTAAAAGAAGTGAAAAGAAAATTGTGAGCTTTAGCCTTTGCTTCGAAATACAGTAAGTTTGGGATGACTGTTTTTGCCTTTCAATGTGGAAAAATGACAACAGCAGTCATGTGCCTTGGAGTAAAATGGGAAGACCCAGTGACTGCAGATCTGCCAGGACTGAGCCTATACAGCACATTAAAAAATTACAAAACAAATTCTGTTTAACAAAGGATTTTTTTCTTTCCTGGTCAGCTTTTTGATGTTATTATCCGACATTTCGAAAGCACGTTGGAAAGCAGGTAATTATGTTTTGCAAGCATGTGACTGCATTTGAAAATGGTCAACCAGTTATCACTAGAAAAAACTTGCATTTTCAGAATTAACACCCAAAGAAACAGATTGGGTAGTATATTAAGTTGTTGGAATAACAGATAAAGTAAGTAATAATAAAAAACATAGGACTTCTGACTTCATAAATCCATTTTGAAATGATGAGAGTAGCCTAGCTAGGTTAAAAAATAAAAAGAAATACAACTACTGTGAGTAGAAGAGAGATGCATGTTTGACAGTCAAGCTACGGTACTGTACTCCAGAAGAAATGCTTACTGTCATGAAAATAGTCAAAGCTTTAGAACTCAATGAACAATTACAGTAAATATTGCACCCTCCTCCCACACTGTGAGATCACACTTCCACTGCAGAAAGACAAGGGAAGACTGCATCCAATACCCCCATCCCTTTTTGTTTAGGTAGAGGGCAAAACAACTAAAATCTTGAATGACCCTTTGTGTTTTGGCAATTTATTTTGCCATAAGTGTTCAGTAAAACCAGGAGTGCCAGAGAGGTGCTAAGGGGAGCGAGGTGTGACAGGGGATTCATCTCCCAGTTATGATGGATGGTCCCCACTGTATATGGGAAACATTTTAGGAAACAATTTCCATTCTTTTCAAGGGAGCATAGATGGGTATGTTATTTATTGTCCAGAAAGTGACAAGTAACATTCCAATTGTGTACTTCCTTCTAATTCTTGAAGGAAATGCAATTGTTCTTTAAAAAACACAAAAGTTGAAATTTAATTTTCAAACCCAAATCAACATTGAATTTAAAATGCAAATTTTCAATTTTTCTTTCATAACATTTTATTCAAAATATTCCCAGACAAATCTCTGGGTTTGGCCATAGATTTGGGCTGCTTGTGCCTCTTATGAAGGATTTCATCATTCCCTTGAAAGAGACTGCATGGCACCATGCCGGATGTTGTGACTTATGACAGCACGTACTACAATGCTATAATCATGGGTGAAAAGAGTTGTGAAGCTGAGAAGCTCCTTCCCAGAAAATTTGGACATCTTGAGGAAAATTTCCCTTTTCATGAAAATGCAGGGATAATTGTGGGAACTTTTACTCTCTTCCTGGGAAATAATGCAACTTCCTTCCTGGAAAATAAATATTTTTTCTAGCCCTGGCTGTAATACATGTTGTAGTTAGATGGAGTCTTATGGCCCAGTTTCCAACCTATTGGTTCAAGTCGAACTAGCCATGGCCTTTTTTCCAGTTGTGGCTCACTGGCTTGTTTTCCCTACCCCACTGCTTATACAGAGCAGCGATCATGCAAAATGGCAGTAGGTTCCTTTTTTAGAGTCTTTGGTATGACTCGACCTGGGAAGTGAGCCTTCCGTGTGAGAGGTGGATGCTCTACCGTTAGACCAAACACACACCGTCTGTCATGTTGTATAAGGGAATCGTGCATATAGGACATTTATGATGTTTGTCTGAACTCGATGAAAGTTCAGCTAGTCTTGGGCAATAACTATTGGTTTAAAGTTGAACAGCCATTTCCAATCCTCCCTGTGTTTGGCTTCCATAATTACCTGTAGTTGCTGATGAGGGACAAACTGGCTCTAATATGTTATAGTGGCCCTTGACAGTAGTAGATCATGCTGCAATTCAATGGAATATCATATTTACAGCTGGTGATGCAAGTTTGCAGCACATGATGAACTGTATGGATGCATGGTTTTCAATTATTATAACCACACTTCTAACTACTGTAAACTTGATAATATATGGCTTGTTTTTAAGGAGGTATCTCACAATTTTCTTCTCATTGCTTGTTTTTAAGGAGGTATCTCACAATTTTCTTCTCATTCCATAATGATATTCAGGCAAACCAAGCAATTAAGTAAATTTCACATTTCAGGAAAGAATATTGTCACCTACTTCTTGACTCTATAGCCAATCATGAAACAGGGCAGTCTAACTACTGTACACTACTGTACTGTATACTGGGGTGAATGCTCTTGTCTTCAAGGAATTAGGGAGCACATCATATCAATATAGCAACTAGCCCAATTTGTAAAGGTAAACTAATCAAGCACATTACAATTATAATTCTGAAAATGTTGGCAACGTCAAAACATAACCATAGTGCTGGGTATATTGTGCAATTGGGAGAAAATAATATTCACTCAGGCTTTGTGGACAACTAATTGATACTGCAACTCTGCATCATTATCAAACAAGATATTGGATAAAGGCCTAACAATGCTCATAAACTGTGCAATATTTTAGTAAATATAGATACTGTATAAAGTTTCTAGATAGTAAAGATTAGATTTAACTATACCCAACATGAACATGTCATGTACAGTATTGTGTCAGTCAACTCAATATAAAGTTCAAAGTTTAAATTCAATTTCAAGTACAGTTCAAGTACAAGTTAGTTTTCCCTTTCGTCACCTCAAGCAGTAGGCAGGATCAAACAGGCTTCGCCCCTGGAAGCTCTGAGGTTTTAGCATACTGTATCTCTGAATGAAAAATGTAGTCTCTGGAGAGGTATGTTATTTAAATTCTTTTCAGTAAACCCAAACCCAACTCCTTTCTGACCAGCTAACATTTGGGCGGAGGGAGGGGGAGTGAGGGGGGCCAAGGACAAAATCTATGGAGGGCAAATGCCCCCTCTTGCCCAAACATAGAGCCACCACTCATGGTACTAATTAAAGCCGTGAAAACGTTACGAGCAATTCTGAACAGCACAAGGTAGACTGTTCTGTGCTATAGTGTTGTGAACCATGGAAGTACTACCTGGAAGTTAGCTGGGAAAACATGCTTTTGGAAATTAAAAGACTTGTTTTAATACATCTTGCAGTTATTTTCACTCACCTATGGGTGTAACAGCTAGCAACTGAGGGGTTGGTCATTCACTTGGCTCTGTATGTGTGGCCCACTGCATGTACAGTACTTTGAAGAACACCTGAAAAGTAAACCAAGACTATTTGCAATATGAAACAGTATTTTATCTTAGGGAAGAGTGCATATATTACAGATATCGACTTCCATGATTTTAAATCACATGTCCCTCAATGATTAAGGGGTGGTGTCAAAATTGGTTGTTATAAGAGTCATAATAATGATGATTGATGATGATGTGAACACTAGTCCCCATTAAAACAGAAAGGGACAAGGGGGGAGGGGGATTGCAATCTATTCTGTCTAAAGGAATTTTAAATCAACCTACCGATTACCAGTGGCATCAGCAGTGGCTCTTGTATACCCCCTCTCATGTAAAAAGTATATTGGGCAAAATGTGTAAGAACTTCACAAATACCTCTTGAAAGCAGCACTTTTTAGTAGTAAAAACAACAGCTGGGAAGTACCATTTTTTGCAATCTGAAACACATTTCAGGCAAAGTGTTCTCTGTACGCAATGTGCTGGTCAATAGTGGCACTCGATAGGCGACAGTAGGAGCATTTTCGTTTGCCCCACCACTTCAGCACTTTCCCTCTCCCGATGAAAAAGTCTAGTAATGCCACTGTCAATAACCGAGGACATAAATTTTGCTCAGGCATTAATTTTCATTGCATTTGTCATTCCATGTACACTCAACATACAGATTCCCGGCCCGGTCTCACTGAAGACTTTAAAAATGGAACCTACTGCCACTGTGCTTGCAAAAGCAATGGAGTAGGGAAAACAAGCCTGTGAACCAAAACAGAAAAAAATTCAAGACTAGCTTGACTTGAACTACTTGGTTGGAAAGCTAACCCAGAAATAGCATTTATATGCCATTCCTGCCTAGATCTTGGGGAAAACAACTTTTCATACTGTATGTACAGGTACAACAGCTATACTATGCTTAGCCTACCTTACAGTACCCCTCATAGCCCAGGCCTCAATTTTTAAAATATTTAGAGTTGTCTTGGGGCAACCATTTCACTCATTTTAGTTGTCCAGAAGGAAATTTGGTTGTCCAAAATATTTTTCACACAATTACAAAACAGAAGGCTAATTATGTTCATCACGTTCGGATCGGGGGAGGGGGAAAGTAGGGTCAACTGCCCCCCTATGACCAGTCTAGCACCCCTCAATACAAGAAAAATGCACCCCCTGAGGCTTTAAGTAAAAACTGCCCGAAAAGTAAAAAAAAATAAAAGGTCCCCAGAATTTCGAACCGTATAGCTATAAATAACTGTGGCAATGGGAGTTGGTCTGAGAAATGAGGTCGGTCAAATTCAAGAGTATGCATGCGGCCCCTGTATGATTTTGGTGCCCCCTTTTCAAACTGCCCCTCCTTCAGCTAGGGGCTGGATCCGCCCTTGATGTTCATGCATTATTGGTCTTGAAGAATAAAAAGATGTGATGTTTGAGAGACAGGAACACTCCAAGTCTGAAATATGGTTATGAAACTATTATGGAAAAAGGTGAAAGAATTTACCAATCAGCAGTATACTTTTTCAGTCTGAGAGGAAAATGGTTGTCCATGGGACAACCAACCTTTAATGTATTGGTTGTCCGTATGGAATTTTTGTTGTCCCAGATATTCTGACAACCATGAAAATCGATTCCTGTAGCCCAACTGGTTACTGGTAGTAGCCCAACAGTACTTTGGCTTGAACTGAATTTAGAATGCAGATTTCTTATTTCCCTTGTGAGGATGGGGGTTGTGGGGTGGTGCACGGTGATTGAGGGGAAGGAGATCTGCATCAGTTTTCAATTGCATACAGGTACAACCAATTGTTGAATATTTGGTAATTATTTATGTCAAATTGTATATGAGCATATAAGCAGAATTCAAATTTTTATTGGAGGTGACCCCCAATGCCCCGGTGTCTGGTTTGTTGATGGTGTGTTAATTCCCCTCTTTCTCAAAATCCTGGATCTGTCACTGAGCCCAAAATCTGAGGATCTAGGTCTTCTTAGGCGACTGATGAAGGCCTATATACTGACCTAGTTAGCTTCCTATACTATAGCATTGTGCCACACATGGGGGGAAATTTATGATGTACGTACTTGAATGCCTATAGGCCTATATGGGGCCTTACCTTACATTAGGAAGGCAGTTGCCTTTCACCTCTTTTTTACCACATATACCTGGCAAACCACTACTAGCATTTGGATGGGGACCCTCATCACCTTTATTGAATGCTTACTAGCATTCAATAAGCATTCATTATGCCTTCTGAATGTATCATTTAGCATTCGAAGGACTAAATTAAGCTGTCAGTGAGTTGGAATGCTTATTTTCTTCCTCAAATTTCCTCCATAATTTCCTTTGAAGTCTACCAAGCCTTCAGTTACTGTTTGAATGCATTCATCAGTTTTTTTAATGTTTTGGAATGCATTCACACATGAATAATGCTTATCAAAGCCTTCATTTCCTTTTTTTTGCAATTCATATAACTAGTATCAATTACATACTATGCAGCTGGAGATCACTCAAGCATAAGCAAATTAGTTACAGAAATCAATTACTGGATAATGGCGCCTTGATCCTGCTCACCTGATTGCACCAGATAATCTTCATTTATATTATAAATCCAACATGCTCAGGCTTACAGACTGTTGTTCTCATCAAGTCAAATCTTTGGCAAATTACTGATCCAGCAAAGCTGAGCACTTACTCATTGTCACTGGTCTGCAGGCTAATAAAACAGCTAGGATTATCTAAGTGATAGCATATTGTACTGTAGGTCTATGCTTGATAAGAAAGTTTTGAGAAGACAATATTGGGGAAAGTGCAAACTCCGCGCCAGGCCCTCTGAGAGATCATAAGTGTACACTAAGATAGGGCATGTATATGAGCAAACTGAGGACATACAAGTAGGCTAGTCAGATTTTTCAAGAGTAGTGTGGCTTATTCTGGGGTTACGATTTTGATGCAGTGGTAAATGTAGTGCTGATCACTTCTGCTGTAACCTGTGCTAGCTCGTCAAAAGCCTAGCTACTAATAAAATTGTCCTAACGTTAGGCCTATGCATACTCTGATGTACTGTACATATGCTAAACACGCGTGTGGGATGGGTATGTGGATCACTAACGAGACGGGAATCCTGTTTACTTTTTACTATCAGTAGGCTAAACAAACACATTTCACTTACCTTTGAGCATGATCTGTAAGATGATGTTTCGCAAAATCGCCGTTATAAACAAGAGACTTGCCATTCCCCAATCAATCAACCTGCTTTTTCTGCGGCGATCTAACGTTAGGTATGGCCTACTCCGCGTGAGAATGGGAAAGGGAACCCCCGACTTTCGTTCGCTACTGTATTTTTCTCGTTTGATTTCTCCTTCTCGTGACAACGTTTGCAAACGCTGTCCTTCGATTTTTCTTTCTGAAGTTCTGCACAGGAAGACATTTTACTGTCGTAAAACTAAGACTAGCCCCTTCGCTTCGACCAATCTCTCAAGTTCAATGCAGGTTTCCTGTTCGTCTTTTTAGAAATTCCCAAGATCACGTCTCGAATAACAACGTATAGCCTCTCAACGTTGAACTACAGTAATAATAGCCTATAGCATCGAAGTCAAACTGATGAATAAAACACAAAACAATTAAGCCGGAAATTTAAGCCACCTTGGCATTCTTATTAGAACTTATTCACATATTTCATAATTAATTAATAAGTGACTTAAAAAAAGAAGAAAAAAGGAACAATCACACAATATTTCTTTTTTCAAAGTGGGAAGGAAAAGAATGAGCGAGACGGTTCAAAATTCCCAAGATATTGGGAAAATTCCCAAGGGTCTCTCTGTTGTCACACTGAGCAAGTTACTTGTATCAGGAAAACAACTCCCTGCTACATACAAATTAACACAGATACTACGCCTGTTAACGCTCACACAAACAAGCATACCGTATGCAGCAGTACGCTACCCCACCCAATCGTATGAACTGTTATCATACGGTGTCTATGGGCTACATCCGGGATTTTGGGTGGGAAAACAAATTTTTTGAAGGCTGTCCAAATATCGCCCCCGTTTCGCTCCACGACACTGTGTCTTTAAACAAGTTCAACCATGATTTGCAACCATAGTCAATGAATTAGCACTACTTCAACGAGGAAAGTCGATCATTAAATCAGGAGGGGGAAGGGGGGGGGGGCAAGTGGTTGAAGTGAAGTACTTTACTTGAATGGGCTTTTAGCTGGCTTGCCTTGGATTACGCAAAATAGTTGGTATCTGATTTGACAGGAAAAATCTCTCTTAATCACCCTAAGAGTAGTTGAGCAAAAGATACCGGCAATGTTGGAGAAACATAGCACATGCGACATTTTTGAGCAAATGTCGTTCAATTAATTAGGCAAGTTTTAAGCAGTAATTGCGGAATATCGTTCAGATTTTCCCAACCTTTATGTGCTATTTATGGTCAGCTGTTTTAAGAGTGATAAGCTATGAAAAACTTTGAAATTGTAGGCAAGTCAATTTGCTTGACGTTATTAGCTTTAAATATAAAACTTAGAAGAGCAAATTTTCCAGAAAATTTCTGTCAATGTTTTCAGTTTTTGGACTTTTTAGAAATGACGTGGTGACGGTTATTACGAGCTGGTCTAGGGTTATATTCCATTTAACAGAAACCATTCAGGTTGTGAGGGTGTTGATGATCGGGTTTTTTTCTTTTCTTTTCTTTTTTTTTTTTTTTTGTTTTGTTTCTGGCCGCATGAAGTGATATTTCTGCCCGTCTGGCCGTGCACGTCCGTTTTAGCACGTAAAAAGCCCCGGTTCCAAATAACAGTATTTTTAGAAATTTCCATTCAAAACTCTTTTTTACCATTTTAAACCAGTTGGAAAAACACCTGAAGTTATCACTTGCATATTCATGATCAGTTGGCACCATTCACCAAATCCTCACATTTTGGTTTAGTTAAAGCGTCTCATTCATGTCTCGAGACATGTTTATGATACCTGACATCATGAATGATAGGTAATGCAGAGTTATAAAGATGAGGTTAGTTTTAAGTTAGAACATCTTGAGACTAATTAGTTTCCACAATATACTGTGAGGATTGGGTGCAACATTCATAATCCATTTGAAACCATTCAAGACAATTCGAGTAGTCTGTGTTTTGGGGAATGGTTTCGAATGGAACTTAACCCTGGGGAGAATTTCAGGACAGTTTTTCATGACTCCTTGATTCACGCATTTTCCCAGCCTACTTACTTCTAGCCCCATCCACACCATTCTATTAAATCCATCTTCATTCAGACACAACCATTGCCTAATGTTTATAATCAGAACGCTTTCAGTACATGCTGTGTAATAAGAGTTACTCGGCTTTTTTAATTTGTTTGGCAATGAAAGAGCTTAGTCAGTTAAGAATTTTGTGGACCCCGAGTAATTTTAGTTTGGTGTGACGAATGGCTGATTTTAACACAAAATTGCCCTGCAAAAAGATGATCATAATTTACTTTCTTGGCTGTCTTTTTAGAGAGTTGTCATACAACTCCCTAGACTCACTTGCTGAGTTTGCCAGAATGGATTCACTATGTTTTGCCCGAATCAGGGCGGCACACCCCCGCTCCGGCCTCTTGCTGTTCTTTATGGTTGTGTTCCGTGATTGGTTTGAAACTTTTCTTTATGCACTTATATGACTCTTATTTTCATGCAATCAAAGGATCAGAGTGCATCCTCTTGTCAATCCGACCTAATTCAAACTGTCTTAGGCCTTCCTAGCTTCCGATGATTATGCAAGATCTAGAATGGATGTTATTTCAAAGACGAGGGTTTGCAATTCGACCTTGAACTTGCCCGTGTAAAACTCATTACGACACTTGACCACTCGGGTCAGTCATGTTTACACAGGTCTATTCAACAATCTAAACCATATAAACAATAATGTACCGATACAGAGTGTCACTGCCAAGTTAAAGCAGACCTTCACCATGACTACCATATTATGTCACACAGGAACTCCCAATCTTTCGTCCCCATTTTCTGTTATTTACATTAAACTTTCCGCATAGCTATTTTTATTTGAACTAAAGCATTCATTTTGTTTAACCCGGCAAGATCCGGGTCAATTTGTTCCTTACTACCATAACATTTGCAACTTGGAATACCTTTTCAACCTGTTATCAATTAAGTATTAATAGTAATTGTAAATGAGCTAACATATTTAGAAAGTGGTAATGTAAATGAGCAGTTTTTAGAATGTGCCGGGGGGTAGAGAAAGGGAGCAAGAAAAATGCCGTTGATTTCTCCTTTTGGAGATGTCTGTCTTTTTAATTGACACTCATTTGTTTTTTACGTTTTATATTTTTTTCTAACGTTTTTCACTTTTGCTTGTCATGAATGCCCTGCCGTCGAGTCAAGCTTAAAAGTGCAAATTAAAAGCTCACAATCACTTGTGCATCGGAGTTAATACTTCAAAAGTAACTAACTCGCAAGTTATGATAGCAAGGGATCGAACAGAGGTTTTAAACATGTACAATCTTGCTAGCCCCTTGAACCTGAACTGCAGATAAACTCTCTTCTTTAAAAGGTGGTCACCTCGAGGTCTTAGGAGGTGGTAAGGAATTGCACGAGCTTTGCAAAGGCTGGTCGCTAAGGGTACAGGTTACCTGCACATTATATCAGGCCAGTTAGAGCATGGAACTCCATGATTAGCGGGAGAAGTGTGAATTCGGTAAACCTACGTACACTGTTCTACCAGAGAGCTGTTAAGGAGCTGTTTCCTGACAGTCTATAGACTCAGGCAGAGTGTTGACAAACAAACGCCGTCACTGTTGAGCTTCAGCAGGGTTGGTAAGGCGCGCTCAGTGACACTGTATTCACAATGAAAGGTAGCAGCGGCGTAACTATAGGGGGCAAAACGGGCCAATTCCCAAACTTTAGAAAGTTGACACCAGTCAACTAGTGTGGTTTTCCCAACTCTTCTTTCATGAAAGTCCGAATTCTATTTAATTAAAGCTCCATTTTTGTAATTATTTGTTTCAAAAATGCAAAATTGAGCGCACGCTTCGCGCGCCGCAATTTGCAGTTCCCCAATGCAAAAGTGTTCGCTCATAAATTAGTTTGGTAAACTTTTCCGAAGTCTGTAAATAACAAGGTCCCCAGAAAATCAAGTGATATCGGCAACTACTGTGCTATTTTCATGAATTTTCTTTCATAAAATTCCAAATTTTCTCCAATATCAGCTCTTGACTTTAAACATGTCGCCCGATAGCCTCAAATTGTTGGTCTTAGATAAAATTGTGCAGTAGCAACGATCTTGGGTTGCCTTGCAATTTCAGACTTACCAATAACAAATACAGATTCTTCCGTACTACCCCCGAAATTTTCACATTTCGTTTTATAGGAAACCAAATTGCAGAATCCAAATTTTCTCCAATACAAGTTCATTTTCAAATATTTGTTTTAAAAGGACAGAAACTTCGGCTTGATTCGTGCGTCTCAAATTATGTCCCCGGAGAAATGGTGTTTACACTTAAAAAAAATCGAAAAATTTGATTGCCCCCCCCCCCGGAAAAATATCTAGCTACGCCACTGAAATTTAGATTCCAGTTGTTCTATATTCTGCGTTCAATCGGGGCAAGCTTTAACACACGCAACTGCTAACATACACTCATGCGTTCTTGCGTATGCTCTATGCCGACCAGTCCCAACCAGTGACGTAGGCCTAAGCGTGAACAACCTATTACATCGCGGCCACACTACAACGAATTCGGATCGGATCCCGATCTCATTTTTGTGAGTTTTTTAAAGTCCTCTTCATCTCTTGCCCGGAAGAACGAAAATTTTGTCAAATTGTGTGGATGTTTGAGTTGTACTTCAGGATCATGAAAATTTATTCTAATTATTTCGTGACGTCACCGGGACAGAATGATGTTATCGAACTACGCTGTAAGATAAAAAAGTGTGTCGATGGGACGTCACGAAAAAGTCGGTTGGCATTTTATTTTCATAGACATCAGATAAAAATCATATAGTACACTAGTTGACAATTTCTTAGCTCTTTCCGGTCAGAGATGGAGAAATTCTGTGCAAAAAATCGAAAAATCGTATTATCCAAAATTGTTGTACTGAGTGTGATGACCCCTGATTTATAGGAACCACAAACTGACAATTGCAGATGGCGCGCGAAGGAACCTGTGCAGTTCTGGTTATTCCAGATTCACCAATAGTTCAGTCGGTTCCGTCAAAGCTAATGTTAATGCACGGACATTTTCCATATCAAACAAAATGTGCAACCTGCTGGTATAGTCTCACTTTGCGTGTCAAAGTGTGTGTTGTGAGACCTAACTTGCATATTTTGCAAATCCACAAACTTCGGGGTAAATCAATTTGTTGGATCACCAAGCACAAAGGTTGAAGTACGACGCAGTGATATAAATGGTCCGGAGGCCATGAGTTGGTCAAGTGTTGTCCTTCAGTGCAGTGGCGGAGCTAGGGATTTCGGTCAGAGGGGGCGAAAATGGTCTGCAGGGGCGCTTTGAAGGAGTAAATACCCTGAGCCTCAGCACGATCGAAGCCACGGTTTTTCCTGCTTTCCATTTGATTTTCCGCACCTGGTAGAAGACTACCTTGAAATTTCTCCTCAACAATTTTTTCTATTAAAACATGTTTAAATTGTCTATCTATTGGCCTCCACGGAGGAAAATTCGGGGCTAAATTCTTTTAGGTGGAAAACCTTGCGCCAACATGAGTTGACGCGAAGCGCCAGAAAATTTGGCCCAAAATGCCTCTAAGATCGCTGGAAATGACATTTTTAAAGCCTATTTACCGTATATAAATAGGGAAAACACTGAGTGAATTGTTAAGAAATATTGATGTTAATTTTTCTGCATCTTTTTCTTTATGTTTTCTTCGTGTTTCAGGTTTTTTTTTCATTTTCCAGGGGAGGACAAATTCCCCTCTTGCCCCTAACTGCGGACGCGCATATTTCTATCCCTTTCTTTCATATTCTAGCATGAAGGCGGTCATTATATTCTGTGTGTTGCTGTCAGGTCTCGATTTAAGATTTTATAGTAATAACGGCAAGGCTACTTTGTGAAGATAAAAATTAAACCTGCTAGAGCTGAATAGCAAGCAATCTTCCAGAGGAAAAAAGTTTTGGAAATTAAACACCGTAGGTGCATATTTTTGGCATCTTGAAATCAAGATAAGAAAACGAAGAAATATGAATCGACGTATTTTGCATCATGTGACCACTCTCAGATAGCCATTAATTAAGTACATTTAAAGAAACAGACAAGACAAGAGGTGTGCTTGGCTCTCTAGATACCGACTTCATAATACATAAAAGTAGCCTAAACTTAAGCTTATTTGATGCAATTTTCTAGCTTTTGAGACCACGGAAGTACAGAAAAAAGCATTTTCATTGGATTATCGTGCCGAGTCAGAAATAGCCATTTAGCATGAGAATGGTCGCTTGAAGAAAAGCAAAATCGAAACTGCTCATTAAAGCTCTTATACCATTGCCATTATGATGACAGTTTTATTTTATTTTAACGTGAATTTTCTCATCAAATGATTTTGAAAAATGTTGTGGAAACCATTTTGGTATCTTTACAAACTAATTATTATCCCCGACAACAAGAGGGCTATTTGCGCTACAATTATTGTTGTGCCCTTTGCAGCATCTTTAGTTGTCCGGGAGGGTTAATTTATTGTCAGTTTGTGTATTTTGTAAGCTTATAGTCACCCTTGGTGTAGAATCAATGAAATTAACACAGCGACAACATTCATAATTTAGTGTGTGCATGAAGATACGTTTCGGCAAAACCTATCCCAATATAACAGAATATGACCATTTTCATCAGAATAATGTGCATCTAGAACAGTGACTGGTGGCTGTTTGGGTATTTTGTTATCTGGGCCTTAAAAAAACGCTATTAAATTATGTTTTTTGCCAAAAGTGGTGTAAGAGTAAAGTATGTTAAAAACCTTAAAAGGGCGCCCACAGACGATTTTGGTCCGTCAGGGGGGGGGGGGGGGGGCGACCGCCCCCTCTGACCATATGGCAGCTCCGCCACTGCGGCAGTGGACTTAGCTTCTTTGGGAAGCAGTTTACAGTTTGGTTTCAACGAACAGTTGGCCCCGTTGCCCTAGAGTCTGGAGGACTTAAGCCTAAAGTACACGTACACGTACACGGTACAAAATAATTTATTAGGTGGATATTTCTTGGGAGACTGGGAGATCATCTCCAATTTTTTATCCAACGGAATGACTTTCACTAAGTTTCACGCAAACTCTCATCCTCTATATAAAAAAAAATCCTCTGTTGAACTACAACACTGAAAACGGGATTCCCTTCATTTTTTCCTCACTCCTTTATCCGGCACCTGTACTTTTCGGCATCGTTCCGGCAGTACCCGTCGTCAACGTAAGAGTTGTCGGGGCCTTGACTCGGCCCTCGAGGCTCGATGCATATAGGTTACGGCGTCTAGGAGGCATCAGGAGGTTGCAGTGTCCACTGATGCTTATATTAGACCTGAAAAAATTCTTTGGTGGCCGTAAAATAGCCTGGGGTGAGAGCCGGGTCCGGGGAAAATAAGAAAAACAAAAAGAGGGAAAATAAGAAGAAAAAATAAATAAAATAAAGTAAAAAATGAATGAAGAGAAAAAGTCTAATAAATTCCTGCCCCAACCTAAGACTTAAACGCTATTCTTAAACTTTCCCGAAAATAAAGTCAACTTTTCTAGTTTCTTCTTACTTTAATTTGGAATAACTGCTCCATTTTTAATGTATTTGGATTCATCCTAAAATAATGTTTTATGTAGGCCTACAAGTTTCTGACGTCTGTAAATGCATCACACTCAAATAAACTCAAAAAACTGTGATATCGATTCGAAGATATTATCTTTGTGTCGATTGCCGTTGAGCGCCATCTCTTTTGTCGTCTGCTAAAAATCTACCCACTGGATCATGAGCGGTAAATTTCGATCAGTGTCAGTTGTACTCACTGCCTAACGTTGGGCTAGTAAGAGAGTTGAAATAATTGCACGATTGAAGCTAAGTTTCTCTGAATACCATGAATACTTATAATTTTCCGAAATCAATCAGCATAGCACGCCAGAGATGGAAGACTGCACGTTAGTTAAATTCTAATTCGATTCCTAATCTGAGGTTTTCTGTAACCAACAACAGTAAGCCTCACAATAGGCTAAGTTAGGCTAGTCAGCAGGCATTCGAAGCGTTAATCCGTTATAATACATAGCCTAGCCCAGCCTACAGACTAGTAGAGTACATGCGCCCTAGGCCTAGGGATTCCGCGCATACTAGTCACTGAACGTGACCGTATATTCCGCTCCTTGTAGTGCTTGTAGTCACTCCTTACTACGGTCACTGGCCTACATGTACAAAGGTAACAACCTTTTAAGCCAAAACAACAAACCGAGCTCTAATTACGATGGTATGGTTCATAGAACAGATTTGAGTTAATATATAATGATCTTGAACATTCTTAAATACCACTTAGCCTATGTATATTACACTGTGCATGTAGCTAGCAGCTAGTGGGTCTTGTATGTGCTGCGAACGTATGTACAGCTATTTACACAGTACAGGCGGTAACTTTAACACAAAATGACCGGTGAAAACTACAATGTCTAGATTTGATCGTAGCCTGTTATTGATACAGTAGCTCAAACATTGCATTTTGTACTGTAAACTTAGGTGACTATACTGTATGCTCTAGGCCTAGTTTTTGTTGTGGCTTCAAGCCACACTATTTTTGGGGGAAATTAGAAATGAAACAAATGGGTAGATTGGGCAAGCGTCAAAATTAAATATATCGTAGTCGGTCCTACAGTTGTCTGCATAGGGTTCGTTCGGCTACTTTCGCCGTGGATACTGTATTGTGACCCAGCCTATACTTTGTGAACGATCTTTGCCTTGAAATACTGAAATTTCATCTAGCTACGAATTACTACGAATTACTATACTACGGATACACACACATGTGTAGGTCTAATACTGATATCTACATGTTACTACACGGGTTGGTTATGCATACGCAAATGCGATTAATCGCCGAGTAATCGCAAAAAGATGCTATTAAACTTTTAGTTGAACAGTAATCGCTAATTGACAGCCCTACCTATTATCAGATCATACTCATGGTCTAATTGAAAGAAATGTAGTAGGTTTACCAGATATGAAATTCGATCATTAAAAATATATGGCTGGGGTTTGTTATAAAATAATCCTGGCCAGGTTTGTGTTTCAGAGTTGTGGGTTTGGTAAGAACCTTACAGTGACTACAGTAGGCATAGGTTAGTTTGTTAGTTTAGTACCAATACCTCTTTACAGTTGGGAATTAAGCTGATCTAGGGTCACTGAAATATTAAAGGCATAGCCTATTTTCATCATCCCAAACAGTTCCAGTTCTCCCAGCCTACTTACTTCTAGCCCCTCCCACATTTATCTAAAACTCACCTTTATCCAGACACAATCCTAGTTTATTGCTTCATGGCTTGTTCCAGTGGCCATACAAGTCCATGATGTGTAATCAAGACACTCTCAGTGCCCATGATGTGTAATTTAGCTATGATACATTGTTTGAATGTGATGTCAATCAAAGAGCTGTACCAATTGAGAGTTTTGATATGTATACTGAAAGTATAGTTTAGGGTGAAGAATGACTGCCTTTAATCTCTGATGACATTGACATGACACAACTGAATTTTAGCCACTTGTGGAAATGTACTCTTGCAAAAGGAATGGCTTTTATCTTCTGTGTACTTTCAATTATGATCAAGGAAAAGTTCTATTAAACTTACCAGAATAATTTTGCAAGCTACTGTACAATATAATTTTAACTTAAGGCAAAATTGTCGGCCATAAGGCTCCAAAATCATTGGAAGATTTTAGGTCACCCTTGTCTGAATGTTTGGCTAATTGTCACAGATGCATCATAATTAAAAGTTGCACAACAAGCACCAAAATCTCACATTTCGCCTTGAAATATATCTTTTTCTACCAAAACTTGCTGATAAATTGTTCCAATTTGGAGATGGTCAATATTCTACTTTGTAAATGCTCAAGTACTGTTCAAATCTGTTTAGGGTATGTCACCTGTAATCATGCAGCCATTTTGAAAATGCAATGTAGATAGCAGCACTCCCACACAGGATCCAACACAATGCAGTTGGGTGTAGATATATATATTCCTACGCATGTGAATCGTCATAAAGTATCATTGTGTTACCATGCAGTCAGTAAATTAATAGGTCTTGTACATTGTGTATAAAGTGACATACGTTTTTACTGTATGCATGTGACTGCAACTCAAGATACAGTATGTGCAGTATAATGCATAGATAAGTAGAAAAAACGCTATGTGTGATGTTTAGTGAAGATAGAATGATTAAAAGAAGAGGTACCGTATTTTGGAAATATTATTTGTTGCTTTCTCATTCAAATGACTTTCAACAAACTGTATTTGCACCTTGAAGGCGGGAAATGTGCAGTTTGAGACTTTTCAAGTGAGTTTTCACTCCTAAGGTTTTCTGGAAATTAATTATGACGGAGAGATCTAGCCAAAGTACTCGATGATGGCTTTTGAATATTCAACCTTCTATTTTTCTTAAAATGCAAAAAATACTCAATTCCCTAAGGCTACAAATAAGAGTTACAGTATATTGACATTTTTAACAAGTATCCGTTTTCGCCCTGTGTTGGCTAGCACTAGTACAGTCTTCCAGAAAGCATTTCACTGTGAGTGCTCAGGGTGTGAAGATTGCACAATAGGGGTCACAAATGTGATGTCTGCTTCCCAACAGTGTTTTAGTGTGGAATAAATGGGAAAATACAAAATGGACAGAAAAATAATTTGATGAGTGTATAGCCTAAATTGACATCATATACATTAGATGCCTGTAAACAGAGATAACAGGCCTGTAGAGTTTTGCACTTTTTGTTTGGTGAAGGATGGTATTTACAGTAGCCAAGACTTGGAATAAAATAGAGTACTTATTAAATAATTGAATTGTCTTCCTCCCCCTTTGTTTTTTGTCTGATTTTTTTTTTTATTTTTTTGGGTTCGTCTGATTTGTTCATAACAAACAAATCATTGTTTGCTGAATATACTGCACTGCACTCAAGTATGTACAGTACCGACATAAAACAAGGAAGAAACCATTGTAGATTCTTTATTGCAGTAAAAAAGAAAAAGTGAATGACACAGTAATCTGGTGTCCAAGTGAACAGGTCCCCTTTTGAAGATTTCAGTGGGGATTTTTCTAATTTGCAACCCAGGACTACTGCCAAAATTTTGTTGGGGAAAGTTGTGTGAGATATAATCTTAGTGGTTGGAAATTTTTAGTGCATGTGGAGAATTGTCCTGGAAAAAGTTATCTCGGAAAAAGTGTTTGGAGAGACAGCTAGGTTCAACACCATGGCTTGCATACTTGTTTATGAGTAATTCAAAACGTCATACTGTACATGTGTATTTTGTGTGCTGTAGTGCTGTTTGAGCTATGTAGTTCCCGGCATCTTTGGAATTATGTCAATAAGTTGAAGCATTAGTCAATTGAGAATGTTTGTTTCTCCAGTGCAAAAGTATACTTGGATGGCAAGGGGGGTGAATGTCTGTTTTTACATATTGTATGGGACTGCATTGTGTGACATGTTTATATGAATTGAAACCCTTACTGTAGTCATTAAGCTATCATATTCCAGAAATAACAGGTAAATTTGCCATCAAATTCAGGAATTATGACATAATTTCTTAGTTCCCCAGTATTGTGTATAATAAATCACAATTTGGAAAATATTCTGTAGCCTTGCTAAGTACTGCAACTGTTGAGCTAGGCAGGCATTAAAAATTGTAGAATTTTGTACTGTAAAGCTAATAAATCTGATAGGGCCTACATTGCAGGAGATTCTTTGCCTTTTTGATTTATTGCTTGTTTGGTACAGTCTAGTTTTAAACAGCAATTGAGAATTTCCAAAAGGAAAAGATTTATTTTTACAATCAAATTAAAAATAAATACAATCACCAAACTTGTTTACATTGTATATTTGACTCATATTGTAAAACATAAATTACACCAAGAATAGCAATCAGATTTTTGGTATGTCCTGTGTTTCATAGTAAAGATTTATGGAGTGTTATGATGTACTACTGTAGGTACATACAGTAGTTTGTAAACTCAAATCTATTATCAAGTTTTCTGTGTTTATTTCATCAAGTTGATGGAAGCTCATGACCTACTTGCAGCAGCTTATGAAGGAAGGACAATGTCGAAAAAGACAAGTTTCTGTATCCTCCTGAAATAAAAAACACTGCTTACAGAAAAGGGGCTTATTAAGTTGATTTTTGAAATTGAAATTTGTCAGATTTTTCCATTATAAATTTTTTATCTCACTTGCCAGAAATGGTCAAACTTAGGCAATAAGCAATCCCCATCCTACTGTACATACAGTCCAAATAAATCATTCACGAGTGCATAATCATTGACTCAATTTGGTTTTTAAAAATCTTAGATACTTTTCAAATGATACATAAAACCATTCATATTCAATTCTTTCACTGATTTTGACTGAGATGCCACTTGTTAAAAGCATGCAGCCATGCAGTATAATTAGACTAAACAATTGGCCTCATCTTGGCTTGGCTTGTAACTGGCAGATTTTTTGTAATAAGCTTAAGACAGGCTCATATCCAGGATTTTGTCATGGGGAAGGTTTTGGTGTCATGGGAGGAACTGGGGAGGGGGGGGGGGGAGAATAGCACGATATGAGGGAAAAGTCTAAGGATAGAGAGAAAAATCTGCTATTTTAGGTGTTTTTGGCATTGCAAGGTTGGGTCATAGGGGCTTCTAACCCCCAAAACCCTCCCTGTGGCTACGCCACTGGCCTATGGTTACTACAGTACGTATGTTCGACTTGACTGTTTACAGCAGGTAATTACTTGATGTTGATATTTATGCCCACACCATTGTAATTATGCACCTTTGTATGGTACTGCATTTGAGTACTGTTGTGCATCGTTGCTGGTTGTTAAATATGAACACTCAAAAGTTCTGAAGCCATCTGACCTTCTCACGAATACTAATTTCTCCCACAAACCGCGGGATGGTCGTAAATGAAATGTGGACAAAAGTTTGCATACTCTGTTTACAGTAAAATGTACTGTATATAAGTTATGTTTTAAGATTTCTGAGAGAGCGCCATCTACAGAGCCTGCTCCACAGGCAAACTTTTTCAATGTTGGACTGCTTTTCAAATTCAAATGGCTTTTTTTTTTTGTTTAGTAACCTTTAATCAAGGTCATAAAAGCAATATTTGTCCTTGAATTTGGCCAAATTACAACTCTGAAGTGAGCAGCAATATATTTGTCACATTTCTGTATTTTAATCCTTGAGTTTTCCTGACAGATACTGTCAAGGGGTTATTTCTTCTTTTCAATTGATTCACATCACTTTTTGAAAAACCCCAGACAGTCTCTTCCAATAGTCCAGCATGTGTCACCCATCTCCCATGTGTGGTTGTTCTAATTATTTATTTTTACCCTAAAAGACAACTTCTTATATGCTCAAGAGGATATTGTGAAAATGAGATTAAATATGAGAACAAACATGTTTTTCAGATTTTGACTTTGTTTCTCTTTCTTTAAACAACTTTTTCTTAAACCACTAAAAGTTCTGTCCTGCTGAGAATTGGCAATGTTTGTCACATACCTCTGTTGTACTTTTCAATGGGACTGCCATGGACTGTGGAAAGTAGGAATGATTTCTTCTTTTAGGCAAAGGGATGCCAGACGGGAGTGTAGTTGCTGTGAGAAAAGCATGGTTACTGCTGTCCGGGAAAAATTATGTCCTTGTTTGCAACTTTTTGATAGTTTTTTTTTTTTTCATTTTAGCACTCCAGGTCCTAGCTGACACAATTTTTCAACAAACTTCAGATATCTTAAATTTGAGAGCTTAATCTGACAAAGTAGGTTAGTGTAGAAAATTAAGAAAACTGTTTGAAAATCCAAATGTGTATTAAACGTACAGTATAGCTTTAAAGTGGTATTGTACATTGATGTAATGGTTTCATATTCATCATTGCAGTTATTCAGTTTTGAAAATATGATATTTCCTCATGTTGGGAATTTTTTAAGGCAGTCAGTCATTGCTCATGTCAAACTACACTTTACCAGTTTTCAACAGAAATTCTCAATTGGCACCGCTTTTTTGAACTACATCAAGTTAAAAAATGCAGAGGAGTATGCATGATGTACCTGTACTGAGAGTGTTTTGATTATACTTAAGTTAGGGCCTTAAATATGCTCACAAAGGTATAGTTTGCCATGATGTTATTTAACTAGGATCGTGTTTGGATAAGGACAAGTTTAAGACAGTTGTGGAAGAGACTAGGTACATTGAGAACTGTCTGGGGTGGTGAGTATAAACTGCTTTTAAAGAACAGGGATTGTCCCCCAAACTTTACATATTTTGCAACAGTAACTTATTTTCAATAATTTACTTTTATTACTCTCCCAAGCAATAATATTTTATGACCATGATGTTTCTCATATCAAAGATAAACTGTAACTTACTCCTCATAAATGATAGGTTCAGTCAGAATGATTGATTTGACTGCTGAAGTTTTACAACTTTAAAAGTGAGCATGCATGAAGCAAACAGTCATAATGTCTTGCAGTTGACTTGCTTTGTATTCTAAAAGTGAACAGAAAAACATGCTGAGCTGAAGAACTTCATTTTGATTCCGTACTGGCATGTGCTTGTGTTTGTTTTTTTTTCTAGGTTAGTGGGTGAACTTGACCAATTTTTTCCCAACAATGGCAAAAGATAGAGGTAGTGCTGTTGTATTATGCTCCTACTTACTTGGCTTATAACTACTGTTGGACACCAACTGTGGAATGATCACTAAATTATCAGAAATGTCAGTCAGGAATAGGTAAAATTCTTTTTGTAAACCAAGAAGCATATACTTAAAATTTTGATTGCTCTAAAGTTATTCTTTATTGTTTTAAGCCTTGTTTATACTGTAGACAGCAGGAATAGGATTCACACCTGTTTTTCCTTTTTCTCTCTTGTTTTTTAATTTACTGTCTTCTATCAAAACACCCTGGCCAGATACAAAATGGACAATACTTTGAACATCAAACTACTGTAGAAAACTCACCGAAAAGTTATGCAAAGAGCTAAAATCTACTTTTCACCCTCTAGTTCTTCAAGCTCTCACAATCCACGTAATAGTTATACAGTTTCTGGAAAATATTAACTGTCAAGTTGGTTTGAGTCACAGGCTAAATCCTGTCATCTACTGTATGGACAATATTAGAGCCTGATGTTGGGCGAAGTTTGAGCTGTGGATGTTGTGTCTGAGTATCAGTTGGTTATAGATACTGACCACATGCACCCACATTGAAGTCCTTGCTTCGGCGATAAATGTCTTGCATCCCAATTAAGAGCCTGAAATTGAAAATGACACCCAACTAACATAAATTTTTAACCTGAAATGACTATTAAATGTTCACTCTGCAATAATCCACTATGCTATTGTGACCTCTTTATGTTATCCAAAAAACTCTCTGCTCTTACAACGAATAAAAGGTTTACATATGAACCCATACTAAGTTGCGCATAACACCTCAAAATTAAGAAGCAGGAAGGTACAGCAATACTAAAACACTTCTCCAAGTACCAGCCCACTTCTTAATCATCAGTCTTGATAAAACACAATCTCAGCAGGCTGTCCAACATTCAACAAAGTCCAACATATTTGCTAAAATATGAACCCAACTCGGAATAACTCCTTTCACGTATTCTTTACCAAACCAAATGTAAGTAAAATACACACCCACCTATGCATTACTTTGAAAAAAGATTTATCTTACCATCCAATGATTGCTCCAAAGTACCCTCAATGCAGACTGGCCTTCCTTGGTGGATTGCTTGGAACTCCTCAAGAAGTATTTAGATACTTTTTTCTTGTTGCACCCTTTGCTCACTTTTGAATGACACAGTTAAAAACTTTTGTGGCAACCTTCTCTGCAATAACAATTTAAAAACCCAAATCCAGCAGTATGAGATTTCTCTTCTTTTTTGCGTGAAAATTGTTGCTCAGACAACTGGTCCATTGTATGAACAAGAAAAGCTGCAGTAATACTGGAATCAAGCTTTCTATTTCAACATGCATCGCACCTTGGGCTTTACTAATCATGATAAACCATTCTTATACAAAGTTACGCAAACTGAGTAACAATAGTTCATTCCTTCGCAATCAATGCGAAGTTCCTTAACTGTAATGTCCAAAACGACTCACTTACATGTACTCTTGCTATAATTAAATACCAACTAATGTAGCCTTAAATTTCTTCTCACATTGTGACAATCAACACATGCTTTCTTCTTTTTTGACAGTTTTTACTACCTTCCCCAACGGCAGCTGATGAAGTTGATGACACCATCCCAGATTCCCAATCCAGTTTCACTTCACTTTATGAGGTATGTAACAATAATAGTTGAAGTGTCAAACTTGTTAAAAATTTTAATGATCCCAAATCACGCTCCTCCCTTCAGTTCTTGAATTTTGAGTTGTGGGAGTGCGTGATACACTATCACACTCCTCAAATCACTGTGAGGAGTGTGATTTATTGCACACCTACAGTAGATTAAGATGGATTCTCAGATAAACACAGTAAATTTTAATATAACTGAACAACTACCCTACTCCTTAACTCCCTGAGGAGTGTAAGCACTCCTTGAAAATCTAAAACTCAAAGCCTGTTCCTTGCTGTGTTTTCCTCCCAACCAAAACCTTATTCTCCTTGTATAAATGGTGAGCTTTTGGGGAAAAATTCCTCCTACCTTTATAGTTCTACACTCCATTTTATTTTTCTTTTCTTTTTGGAAGGGTTGGGGTGTGTGTGGATAGCTCTGCAGGTGTGTTTTCACTTTTTTGTAAACTGCTCAGTTGATGCATGTCTGGTGTACTGTTGATCCTTGTAGTACAGCAGTCCCCATCTGCAAAATTTTGTATTGATTTGGCAGAAATGGTAACCAAGTTATTATTTTTTTTTGTGGCAAATGAATTCAACTACTCTCATGTTAGTGACTGGAGTCAAGTTATGGCTTGAGTAAATGAATTATTTTAATAGGGGAAAATCAGCTAGAAATTTTCAAGTCATGAAATTTTGGAAAATATGACTTGAATTATGACTAGATTACAACTCTGCAGTATTATTTGAAATTGGATTTTAATAATTTGTCGAAATGTGAGTGCAATATTACAATTTCAAGAGTAGGAAACATTTCAGAGTAACTCTGTGATTACAAGTCAAATGTAGCTTGTAGGGATTTCCAACTTAAAATGCAAGTGCATGCACAGAGCTGGCTGTTCCTCCCAAAGTATTCTGGAAGTATGTTGTTGTAGTTTCAACTTGTGGAGGTTAGCGCGTTTAAAGGTGGTGTGACACCAAAATTACAAAGTTGGTTACCCGATGTAAAAAGCATTAAACACCAAGAAAATTGTCGCAATTTCCATCAAAATCGGTTAAAAATTGGCCATTTTACAGATTTATTTCTGATTTGCACTTAATCATGCATAAATATGAGCTCAATATGTAAATCATGTGATGTCATGGGAGGGACATACCGTACATGGCTAATGCTATCCTCTGTTTTTGCAATCTTCATTTCAAGGGCAGTTGTAATATTCGTGTTCCCTGAAGGGTTTATTTTGAAAGTTGAAATTATGTCCACGAAAATCGTCAGTATCAATCATCAAACTATAAACTATCTGATGAGTAATTAAGAGATAATTAACATAGGGTTAACAAAAGAAATGTCAACACTGTGCAACACTCAACATCATTATTTTTGCATAACCGACAAGTTGCTTCAGAAACATTCAAACTTTGAAGAGGTATATCTTGAGAACGGTAAAAGATATTGAATAACTCCAATGGATTCTTACTTATGTGACTATCAAGTAAATTCAGTGCTTTTTGCTGACATATCACACTACCTTTAAAACTTTATCATCAAGTGCTGTCAAATGTTAAAGCTACCCCCATCCTGCACAATGTCACATATAGGCCTACACAAGCTGCATATCCCTCATCTTGTTGAGCAATATGCTTGATCAGGTCTAGGTGGTATGTTTTTTTTTTTTTACTTTCTGATTATTACAGTACTTTAAAAGTTTAAGTTATCATATTTCTAGAGTTATTACTTCATTATCATGTGATGCTATCAATTACTTAGAAATGGAACTTAGGTGAATCACAGAAAAAATAGAAAGAAAAAAAACAAGAAAACAAAAACTAAAAGAAAACATTCTTGATGACTTCATAGATCTCGAGTTACACTGTTACCACCTACTGCGGTACTTGTCTGGTTCATTTCATGTGATACCTCTACAGTACAGTATATGGCTTTGAATCCCACAAATTGAATCTGCTTTGTTTTACTCTTATTTCTTTCTTCTGATTGTATCCAATTCTTGAATGGAGCTACTGCTGTCATCATGCACATATGTCATCACTTCAAGGAAATATTTCCTTGAGGTCCTGTCATATACCACCTACTCTTTGTGACCCTTTGAATAGAATGCCTGTAGTCATGTCATGGGAAATGAAATGAAAATTTCACAGACATTATCTTACCAAACAGGATGCAAGTAAATCAGTCAAAGTAAGTGCAAAATGAAGAGAGAGGCTTATAAACAGTATGTAAGCAACAGTATTGGTTGCTCAAAACATTGGGCTTGCCCTCATGAAATTATTTGTTCCTGTTGTTGTTGTTTGAAGTGCTACTGTAGGTGAGTGGACTTTGTGAGTACACAGAGTGTGGAAATCAATTTTTCATGCAAAAATATGGGCAGGAAACATCAATAATGTCACCCAACTAAAATTATGGACTTCAAGGTAGTCAACTCTCACCCAAACTACAGTTATTGTAGGATTCTTTGTATTCCAGAGAAATTTTCAATTGGTATGCTCTTTGATTCTCAGCAAGTTTAAGAAAGTTCAGAGAACTAGCTCGTATTAAATACACATCATGTACTCGTACTGAGAGTACTGAAGGGTGTCCATTGCTCCGGCTTTTCGCCGGACAATCCTGCTTTTAAACATTCTGTCCTCCTTCAGGCTCACACGGTGCAGGACGTTGAAATTCCTCCATTTTAAAAGTTCTAATGTAAAACTTCTCATCATTATGCAGTGCGGATCAGCCCAGAGTCTAGATTACACGCAATGTGTAACATGCATCAGTCACGCGTTTCACGTCTGCCGAACAAGCAGTTTGTGTATATAGTACATTAGAAGGCTACATGTAGCCAATAGAAATACAGATTACAATACCAGCTGAATAATGTAGGAGACTCATACATTCGTAACACTATTAAGCGATGGACAAATTTTCAGAGTTCAACATCCCATTTTTGCAAATGTTGTCATGCAGCTTAGAACACCGGGGAGGGCCATTTCCGGCCATTGGGGGGGTTTGTAAAGGTCAAAAATTTTCTGTTACGTTATGAGCCAACTCTTGGTGGCGCTCCCCTTAGATACTGTAATAGTGAAGGTTGTCCTCCTTTTCTCCATGCAGGAATGGACACCCCAACTGAGAGTGTGTTGATTACACACTACAATCTTGTGTACAGTGTATACTCACCCTGAATCAATAACTGAGATTATCTCTGGGTGAGAGTGAGTTTAAGACAGTAAGTTGAAGGAGGGCTTTTAGTTAGAAGAGTTGGAGCTACCGTACAGTAGAAGGTGAGAGGATTGGGCCTTTGACCAGGGTTGTCATCAGCCCAATTTGAGCGCTGGCTAAACATGACTCAATATTTGTATCTCACCCTACCCCCATGGAATCCGCCTCATTTTTGACCCATTCAATTTTTCAGCTATAGGCTAATGTCAATTTCATTATTTTTCAGTATAATTTAAGATCATTTTTGTGCCAGTCAGAAGCCTTGCATTTTAGGTGTTGTACCAGTCGGCAATGTCCAGTGCTGGTTAGTCCCGACCGGCGCCGACCGGCGTGCTTACAACCCTGCCTTTAACCATGGGAACACTTCCTCTGAGTTTCTTCAGATTACATAACTGATCCCTACTATTGAATGCTAACTTGGGCTGTTGGGTAGCTGAGTAAGTACATGTATACTGCCCTGCATGCCAAAGGACCCTGAGCTAAATTCCATGATTTTTGGAAATTTTGTGGGGACTGAAGATTTACTTGTTCTGCATGCTAATTTGTGAGGATGATGAAGGGAAAGTTGATTATCTACCAGTTGCACGCTGTATACAGAATTTTCATCAGACTCAGGAAGTAGACTTTTGCTTTTCCTGGTTTAAATGCTGAGCTGTGGTAATAGAGAAGCAAGAATTCTCTACCCCTACTAGCTTAAGGGAAAGAGTTTAGTTAGAGTCACAATCACAGACTTCTATACACGGACTTTCCATACAGTAATACAGTTGTTGCACACTGTATACAGAATTTTTATCAGACTCAGGAAGGAGACTTTTGCTTTTCCTAGTTCAAATGCTGAGCTGTGGTGAGGAACAAGAATTCTCTACCCCTACAGTATTACAGTAGCTTTAGGGAAAGAGTTTTGTTAGAGTCGCAATCACAGACTTCCTACACATGGACAGAGCATACTGCACGGTGGATTACCGCTCCTGTACATGTGAGAAAAAGTGCACCACGATGGTTGTCTGCTATGGTTTTGTGTCAGTAAAGTTTGGACTTGCTCAAGTAAATCAACAGATTTTGCAAGAAAGTTAAAATATCTTCAAAATAATACAAGGTAAGGTCAAAACGAATACACGAATATTGCAGGAATATGATATAGTCATCCATTTAAAAGTTTAAACTTTTGTTTAAAATATTACAGAGTCGTCATTAAATCATACAAATTATAACTTCATGGCGGCCAGGTGCCCCTTTTTCTTCCCAGTCAGTGGTGACAATAAATTTATGGATAGGACATAGGGGTTACATGCTCTGTCCATGTGAGAAGTCTGTCTGTTGGCTGGGGACAGTTCAGGGAGCTGAGTTTGGAGTGTGTAGTACACTTCTCCCTTGTTATAATGTATTATTAAACCTTTAAGTACTGAACTGGCAGAGATGGTGTTTTCCCCTAAAAAATTATCTCTTGGGGAAAGAAACTCAGTTTGAAAAAATGTCAGTTTTGTGGAGGCCATGACACTAGTCTTGCTCAAGACGGTATTATTAGTACTACATTACAGTAGTTCCATATGTACAACGTCTGTACAAGAACAAATATTAACACGCCCTCTACATGGCCTCAAAATTTATTTCTATAATACCGTCTTGCGCAATTTATCAGGGCATTCTTAACTTTTTCTTTATTTTAAAGCAGGTTTCCTTCGGAAAACCGAAGGAACCAATCAAATCTCTCAAATCGGCACACACCTACTCATTAATATTCATATCTGTGAAACTTGAGACGGCGACTGCTTCGGCGACGAGCTCATTGTACTACATAGTAGCATGTTCTGTACAGTGTACCTGCACTAAGTTATTGTATACATGACATACCAAATACGAAGCCGTACAGTGCATTAAGATTCTGTACAATACTGTATGCGGCAGTTATGACCGTAGTAGAAGTTACAAGCAGTTCTACTGATAACTAGGAGAGAATAACCTGCTTACAGAAACTTCTCATTTACCCCAAAAGTTGTTTTACCATTTGAAGAAGGCAGGTTCTCTTTGGCTTAGGATAAAATCACTGACATGCTTCTAGCTCTTCCGGCCCTCAAGATCACAACAATCATGCTGAAGAGTGTACAGTAGGCCCAATGGGTAAATACTGCAACGAACAAACGAGGATCAATATGCGGTGAACCTCAACTCAACATGGCAATGTGGTAGGTTTTCCAAGTAAAACTAGTGCAAGAATCCAAATTAACACTAGGCTTAGTGGTAGTATGAATAGTACCGTTTTTTCACAAGCAGTCTTAGCGTTGGGTTAAATTTACCAGTTAGCCTGACCCCTGAGGCACAGTGCCCTTGGATCTTGTCCCCAGACATAGACACCTCAGCCCCAACTATAGGCCCCACTTGAAAGTTCAAATTTGAGTCACTGAATTTTTACCCCAGTCTTCCTCTTTCTTAAATTTCAGGACACACCAAATTGGCATGATGCAACTTATGCACAATGCATGTGTTATGCAACAAGACAAAAAAATGCTATGAAAATGGATTGTAGTCTAATTGTTAACTGCATGTCAAAGATAATCTATGCAGCATACATACTTTCCACTATGGGCCCTGGGGTCAACTTGGCCCCTGGGACAACTTGGCTCCTTGCACATTTAATTCCTTGGTCCCTAGGACAACTCATGTTGCCCTTTTGAGGCGTCTGCATAGCCACAGGGAGGGTTTTAAGGGGTTGAACCCCCAAGGGCCCAAACTTGAAAAAAATAATTGAAAAAAAAAACACATTGTTACTAAAAAGTTCATTACATTTGAGGCAGAAACATTGCACCATTTTGCACATGGAAGCCAAAAATAGCCACCCCCCCTTTAGACCTTTCCTTCATGTCATGCTTCAAAACCTTCCCTATGTCACAACCCTGGTTACAGTACTCTACAGTTTGGAGGCAACCCATCAGCTGACCCCTGAGACAGTGAAGCCTCTCAGAGTGAAATACGTATATGGGCCTCGATGCAAAAGAATTCAAAAGCTAGCCTTTGTTGGTAGGCAAACAGCAAACATGCTGCAAGTTTAAAATGCTTTGATTTATTCTATAAAGTACGCAGTAATTTACGTATGTACTGACTGCATAGCTACAGTACCTATAGACTTAGTACAGATCTGGTGTAACTGTGCCCATCAAATTCAGCCTTTTAATATTGTGCCAGCATATCCAAGAATTAGCAGCCCCTAAAAAAGAAAACGAAAGTTAGTTGTAAACAGAATCTATAGGCTACCGGTACATTGGCTAGCTAACAATATAGAAGTTTTCTTGGAAATTAAACTGGTTAAACAGACCTGTATTTCTGTCGCCTAATCAAGACATATTTGTGTGAGGCAAATTGAACTTTTATTGCATACGGTAGGCTATCCCTCTGAGTATTCATAGTGGATAGCCCAGCTTGAAATGTAAGTTGCCGAATGGTCCTTTGTTACAGCCAAAGGAAAGGCATTTACAAGACTTGCGATGAGGTACAGTATCATCAAATTTACTTCTTACTAGATTTGTAGCCTTACGTTTCCATAGAGTTTCTATGCTGGGGCGTTTGAAGCTTTTTCAGTCAATTATGGCTCTAAGTTTTCACTGTTCAATTAAGGTGGCCTTGTTCACATGTGCCTTGTGGTACTGCTTCTTTATGTGAAGTGTACCCACAGTACTGTACATTTATGAAATTTTAAATCTTTAGGTTACAAAACTTGGAAATGAATCTAAACCATTCCCAACTCCCATCTTTGAAGGATATTTCTGAACTGAGTCAGCAGAGAGTGCTTTTAAATGAACTTTATTCAGTCATTTTTTAAATGGTACAGTAGATAGTCTGATAGAATTCAATGTCATTCTTTTTTATTTAAATGTTGGCATTATACACCACAGCAAAACAGAATAAGCTACAGTAAGATGATGCTGGGGAGTTGTTTCTTGAAAAGTGTTTGTTTTGCCAACCTCAATACTTATGTTCATATAATAATCACATTTAGTAGCATAAGACAATTGCATATGTACTGTAGGCCTACCGTACATAGGATTGCCATCCTACTAGACAATGTCTTAGGAAGCACCAGAGTACTCAAGTTAGTACCTGGCTATATTAGTACAGTAATTTATTTATTTAAATTTATTTTTTTAGGAACAAATTTTGGAAAGTTTACCTTACTTCTGTTGATCTTATTAAACTTCCAGGAATAACCCATATTGGAGCTAGGTTTTCTATTAGAAGTGCTTTACTTGTCACCTCTGGCAGAGTTGTAATGAGTTACCCAATTTTGAATTCAAGGTAGATTCATTTGCTACAGTGCTTGTAATTGACTCAGAGTCAAGTCAGGGACCCAAGTCCCTATGCTATTTTCACTTTTTGTAATTGATGACTCAAGTCATAACTTGTTTACAACTATATGCTCTCTGAATGGGTTGACATTTTGACTTAAGTTCAAAATTTTTGCAGGTTACATTTCTTCAACTTTTTTTTTCTGTTCATTTCTTTCTAGGTTAGGCTTCCAGGGTTCAGTCTTCATAACATTCTTGTACTCATTGTGTGTTCAACTTGATTAGTCCACTTTCTTTAATGCATTGCTGCTACTAAGGTCTTCTTGTATATAAATCCCTATCTGAGATGAAGCAACAATTGACCAGCAGCTGTGCCTTCCTCCATCCACCAAGAATTCCTGTTCGCTTCAACAGTAGGACTCTACAGATCGAGAAACTGCAGATTTGTTACAGGATTTTCTCTAACTCTGGATGCCCAGTGTGGAATACACTTTGAGCCCGCCCTCTTGAAAGCTTTGGAAAAATACCTTGCATCAGCAAAACCCAGAATTTCTGGCTTTTCACACACTGATATGTTACTCTAGCTAACTCTTGTAAAACCTCTCCAGAAGGGTTCACAAATGCCCTGCAGCTGGGCAAGGGGGAATTAAATGTAGGCATTGTAATTTTATGGGACTCTTAAAGAAACTGCAAGACCCTTCAACTTTTCCTCAGACCCTTGAAGTAAGATGTCCCAGAACCCTCAGGTTTCAAGTTAATTCTTTTGTCCGGAACCTTTCAGAACTGGTGCAGACCAATGCCTCATTATCAGAAGCTTTGCTATTTTTACAAATTATAGTATACTGTACCTTTCAACTGTAAGCTATGTACAATATTAGAAACTGCATGCATGTTTGGAAAGCACTGCTTGAGATTGCATAATGTAACTGGGCTAATACAGTACTCAGGAGGATTCTTTAAGCAAACCCTTCTTTCTCTTTAACCCTACTTTCTCTTTAACTTTTTCTTAACACATACTTTTACAGAAGTATGAAAACAAGTTTAATGAGTTTAATTGGGGATGGTTACAAAGAAAGTGTTGCCTATAGAAATTTTAAAAATGTAGAGTTTAGAAAAGTTCCCTTGACTTCATTTTCATCTCCCCCCCCCCCCCTCACAATTTTTTTCAAAGCCTGGTAGCCCTCTTCACTATATTGAATATGGGTCGGTTACAATATTTCACATGGGCAGAAATGCATGACTTTCATATTTTGTGTGAATTTGAATAGCTATGATTTGAATAGTAGCAACTACCTGATTCAAGCAATTGTTCCGTAGTCCCTACCGTAGTGTAAATAAAAGAATATATGTACTTCAATTCTGTTATGTAAGGTATGTGTAATTTCTCATGACCTGTTTGTACTGATGTTATCCAAAAATTTAACCTAGGGTACATTGGTTTAAATTTATCTTTACTCTTTTAAGTCAGATTATGCACTCTGTCCAGCATAAGAATGTTATTATCACTCCTTCCTTGTATTATCATCACTCTATCCATGGTATATTATCTCTCATATAACTACTTCAAGGTGAAAACAATAGATTGAAAGGCAAAAACAATTGTTGTGTGTGAGGATTTTGACTTACCCCTGGTTGCTTTAGGTTCAATGGGATTGAAAATTGCTCTGCATCTGCATGATACAGTATTTTTTCTTAAAGTAGAAATTACTCTAAATTGTACCAGAATTCAGATTACTTTTCTACGTATATATATATATATTTTGTTGTTATTCTCCTCAGTCCTCATGGACACACTCAGGGTTGCAAAAAAGTGTGCAATCTTGCTATTATTTCTTGTGAAGAAAAATTTTCATGGGCTTGGACATAAAAATTCTGGTTATAAAAGTCATTGTTTTTTCCAAAATAAGTTTTGTACACATTTACAACCCCCCCCCCCCCCCCAGATCTGGCTCTTCTATTAACCTCCTACCCCTCTACATCCCTCCACTTCACTACCCTGGAATATTAATTATGGTAAGGATGTGATGAGTAAGAACTTTGTGAGCAATCAACTTTTAACAAGATACAAAGGGTTAATTTAAATGGAAACCAAGGTATACTTTACAAAGGACTATACTGTACTTTCTGTAAAGTGAAATTATGGTGTAATTTTGCCCACCTTAACTTTTAGCAAGATAAAATAGACTGGCTGTCATCTGTTGCTACCCTTCAGGAGTATGCTGTCATGATGAAAGTTTGTTAAATAATTTTTGTCTAGTTAGGCAAAGTGATTGATGCACTTGAGGGAAGACATTATTACAAAATCATAATGTTACCAAGTGGGGTCCATAATGTTTGGATCTCAAACAGCTCAAGAAAAATTAGATCTGAAGGAGTCATGGTGATTACAGTCCATGAAAAATTCTGAAGAGTATCTTCATGTGCATAAGCTTGTGTCATTATAAGGGAAGGAAAAAAGGACTGTGAGTAATCAGGGTTTTCTTTTTTAAACTTTTTACCAAAATTACTAATTTTTCCACAGGATCATGTAAGTTGAAATGCTTATGAATGCAAGAGCTTCATAAAGGGGTTATAGGATTGCTGCAAACCTCTGTTCATGATCTCGCAACTAGTAGTTAACTGGCAACTACACTAGACCATGACATATACGCCTAATGCCTTGGACCGTGATTCTTAAAAGGGCAAACCTCTCACCCCAAACTACACTTCTTGCAGGGGAAAACAGAAACTCTCAATTGGCTCAGCTTTTTGATTGACTGCTAATTCAAACAATGCAGGGTACCAAAGCTTTCATTAAACAGCATGAACTGAACTGAGAGTGTTTTTGATTATACCCATTGAGTTATCTATATTCACCCTGAAGCAATATAAACAGAGATTGTGTAATCTGGATGAGGATGAATTTCTAACAATTTTTGTGAGGGGCATAAGTGCAAAAGGGTAGTAGAATTGGTTCTGTTTGGGGTGAGGGAATTTGGCCTTTAGATTCAATTTGGATGGAGCAGGGGCTGTCCAACTAGTAGTAGTACAGGACTGAAGTGTGTTAGAATTAATGAGCCTTGACTGCTGAATCAAGGTAACCATTGTTTCCAGATGACACAGCAGGCTTACTGCTTTCTGTGTATTGGGAGCATGTATTCTTGACCAAGTGCCTATATGGTGACTAGGGATGACTCTGTAGCAATTTGTACAGCACTGTAACTCGGGGTATTACACAAGAACTTTTAGATCATTATATGTCATCATGGCCTTTACCAGAAATAATTTTCCAGCTGGCTGTGAGGCAAAATAAAATCAGCAATTACATTTTGGGAGCTTTGGACAAGGATATCAGTAGGCCTACATGTAGTCCAAGTGTTGGGAGAGATAAGGTGTGTGATCTTTAGGGGTTCCATAAATGCCAAGGCACAAAGCCCTTGGTCACTTAGCAAAGCCAGGATTTTTAAGCTTATGAACTCCAGGGGTCACAAACCTTTTCAGCTCATTATGAGTACATATTTATTGCTTTAAAACTCGATTAACTACATACTCTGCCCAGCAAATCAGGCATTTGAACAGGGACCCTTGATTTAGTACCGATTACAAAATGCACTTGGAAGTTACCCCACCCAAGCATAAGCAAAGATAAGGGAATCGATTGTTCTGCTAACTGAAGCAAACAATCATCCTGCTCGCTGAGGCTGATGGGAAGGAATTAGAAGATTACAGGGAAATTTTGATTTTTTCTTCCTTTTACAATAGACTTTTCATACAACAGAAAAATTTTCATAGAAAGGATAGGAGGGAGATCCATGGTCTTGTATATGGACTTCCCCAGCTCAATTATACCACTGCATATAACTTAAACACAGTTAGGGGAGGGGGCACAAACACACTTCCAAACTGTGTAGGAAGATTTTTTTTTTCCTGAGGTCCAATAAAATAAATGCAGTTTAAGGGGTCCCAAAATACATTTCAAGGCGGCCCAAAATGCCCACAGCAAAAAAAAAGTGCGTTGGCTAAAGCCCCCCACCCCGGGTCTCCGCGGTCCCTGTATTACTTTGTAAATTCTCGTCAACATGACAACTGTAGGCCTATTTGTCGTACATCCTTCCCCCGGGCCTCCAGATTTTTTCTCAACCTCACCCCCCCCCCCCCTTTTTTTTTGTTTGAATGAGTTCTCATATATGTATCTGGGGACTCGTAATTCTGTAGAGAGGTTTCTGAGGAATGCTTCTATACTTAAATTTGCGTTTAAATGACATAACGCAACCTTCGCATTTTTCATTTGGTATACCCCTCTATGAGACCGTGGTATACAAAGACCATGGTCTACGAAAGAACTGCAGTTCAATCCCGGACTACATCTAACGTTTAAACCAACACAATACTAAGTGCAATTTAGCCGAGTAGTGCCTTATAGGCCTTTTGCAAACTGTCTCGTAACTTCTGATTCCTAAACCTAATCAAATCATAAAGCTACCGAAAGCAATTACGGAACGCTGCCGAATTGTTTGAACTAAAGTCCTGTTTTGTTCTATTTTGTTTTAAACCGTAGGCTACAATTTTTGTTTTGTTTTCAACCACGTAAGGTACAACAATATGGAATACGATTCCATGGTTGAATCAGCTGATATAATAATAATAATATAACTGACGTTTTCCCGACGTTTCTAATACGTATGAATAATATTTGCATAATGTCACGCCCCTTCATGTGCAAATTGTCCAAGACGTTAGTATTGAAAGAGATACTCGAGCACAAACAGTCCAGTTGACAAGCGCCCTCATTTTGGATCCAGAGTCAAAATAGCGTGGGAAATAAATATTATACTAACGTCTTGACCAAGACTACCATGACACCAACTTTGGGAATGAAAATGAAACCCTGTAGGCTCTATTATTTCATTTTTCTCAACATGTATCACTCCATAAATTTTAAAAGACATTGCATCAAAGTCCTGACATACCCACAGTCCTTATAGCAGAAACACTGGAGAGGAGTTTTTCTCGTTAGCTGCTTCATGATGATAGGCCTACGGTATGTGATTTAGAGCAAGTGCTGCAGTCTCCCCTGTTTGGCTCAGGGTTCACGCAAGGTAGTATACATGGCTTTCTGATCCAGAAATAAGACATCTGGACATCTTCTTGTGACTTTGCGATTCTCTGCATTGAAAAATGATTTCCTGTCCTGCACTTGACCACTGATTGTCACACAAGAGATACTGTAAATAGTCTCTCTGCATGCAGTATGAACAAATTTCTTTCCACAGAAGCACTTATTATTTTGAATGAGGTTTGCATTTAGCCATAGCAATCATTTCCTTGTTGGAGTGAAACAAAGATCCCATAATGTGTGACTGAAAAATTTTCAGTATTTATCACATGTAGGATGTAGGCCTAATCCGCAGAGCATTTCTGTCAGTGCAGTGAGAACTATTATAAACGAAGACACAAACTCCTATCCCTACACAGTAAGACATGCTGACTCCTCACAGAGGCTCAATCGGAGGGGTGCAAGTGTTCATGTGACATGGGCACAATTCTATTATCTGCATGCACAATAACGCAAGGGTAACAGAAAATTCGATTGTGGTGTGATATCAGCATGCATTGCATTTTCAAAGTGAGTTCTGCAAGCACACAATGCATTTCTCCATTTGAAGTCCAGAATACAGTAGTTGAGGTGTGCTTGGAAAAAGAACACAGTAGTTGATTTTGTGTTGTAAGTGTGTAAGAAAGTGAACGCATGCATACTGTAGATGTGTGCTTGTGAAGATATCATAGAAACTGACCAATCAGTAAGCCAATGAACTTAAACCAGTTGTTGTGTGTTAATGCTTAAATGCACTTAAGTAGAGAGCTGGTGAAGAAGCCTAAAACAGTTTCATGTAAGAGAAGTTTATTGAAGAACGGTGTTTGCAAGAATTACAATGTTTTAGAATCATACGTATTTATACTACTGGAAAATATCAATTAACTGTTAGTTTTCAAAATGAATGATGAGTGATCAGCACTTCCTTCCCTCCGATTTGACCTTCGTGAAGAGCCAGGGCACCATTTTAAGTTTGGTATCTATGCTTGTAATATCTTTGAGTGAGAATTCCTACTTTACAGCACCCTCTTTTCCTCTGTTTTTGCAACTACGGTAGGTTACAATGTGCAATGATGTTTTCTTATTTTGGTTTTTTATACTGTTATTCAATGAATAAACTCTCAACTCTTAAAACTGAGAGTGAGAAAAGTTTATGTAGTCTAATTGCTTTGTGGGGCATGCATGTTATAACAAGGAAGCTTTGCAGTGTAGCCAGGTCACTGGGGCACATTTTGTGGAAAATGCAGTCATCCCAGCTTGAGTTAGTATTTAGACTATGCTCTGTTTCAATTAAATATGGGTCTCTAGAATCTGTCCTCTTTAGTTTGGCATTGATTTGTGATCATTATGAACAGCTACCGTGTGAAAAGAATTTCAAATTTTGAGGTGCATAACAAAATTGAGTTTTGAGCACTTTTTATACCCTTCTGCTGCCCCTTTTGCCCCTTCTTTCCTTCCCTTCTATATTGAGACCAGGTTTTATCTAGCGGTAAGGGCACCCCCCTGGGAAGGCTCGGGTTCTATTGCCAGGTCGAGTCATACCAAAGATTCTAAGCAATGGAGCAGGAAAACAAGCCAGTGAGTCCCAACTGGTAAAAAGGCTGTGGCCAGCTCAGCTTGAACCAGTTGGTTGGAAACTGGACCATATAACTCCATCTAACTTTAACTCCTCCCCTTCTATAGTCCAAATACTGTAACCTATGGATGGCTGTTGGTATATGTGTAAGGTACAGTAGGCCTCAAGAAGAATGTTAGATGGTGGATGATCTATGGATGAATGGGACTGATTTTGTTCAAAGAGGAGAGTTAATTTTGCCCTACACCAGAATGAGGGGCATTTCTGAAATTTCCATTCAACTTTTATAAAATATTTACCTGATTTTGAGGGAAAAGTCATGTTAATTTGAGTCTTGTACATTTTTGGGGGACTGGAAGAATAAACTAAAACTTTGCAGACTTTTCAGTACTTAGGTAGGCCTACATTCCACTTCATGTGGATCCTCATTATTTTATAATTTCATTTAAAATGACAGCCTGAGAACATCAGGATTATTTGCAATTAAAAGAAGGGTTTAAGGTCATATCAAGTTTTAAAATGTTAGAGGGGTACATTACTGTATTCTAAGCATTTTGGTGAAATTTGCATTAGAACCTGATGTGTGGTTCTCAAGATATGAGCAAGTAAAGTTGTCACATTTCCATGACACAGTGAACTTGACACAAGCGTGCCATTTTACCCCCACGTTAATGGACATTCTTATGGTTTTCTTTAAATTTTACAGCTGTTTCCTTCTCATCCCGTATTATCAAGATGTGATGAAATAAGTGGCATGAGAACTTTTCAAACTTTGCAGTCCCCATAGGGAGGTCCTGTTTCTATAAATGTCAGGTTAACACAACAGTCTGAAAAAAAAAAACTAAGGAAAACAAACCATTCCTTGTCAATATGAGGAAATGATACAGTATAATCTCTTTGGCCATCAATATCACTTCAGAACACAAATCTAGTACTTTCATCTGCTGTCTCAAGAAATAGACCCTACATGTCCGATATGAATGGAGATTTCACCACACTGAGTAGATTTAGAAATTCTTTCACATGTGAAAATTGATTTTTTTTTTTTTTTTTTTGCTTAAACTTCCCTTTAAGTGTGCCCTTCAAAAACTGCAACCAATTACAAACTGCCTGGTCACTAAGACAGGCTTATGGTAAATTGCAAAGGTTTTTAAAGTCCTTCCTCCTCCAAAAACAAAAAAAGAAGTTAAAGGCAAGTAGATTTCTGTATGCTTGTACTGAGCTGTAGCCAATGGTTACTTAAAAAGTTTGACAAGAGTATGTATGAGAGTTCTTTTTTTTTTCAAAGGTTTGTTTGGAGGAGCAAGGGAAGAGGTTCCAGTAGTCTATTTTGCTCCTCCCTATCTCCTATTGACCTATGTATTGGGGATTTTACTGTCAATGATTCATGCCTGTCATTTTCACTGCTGCTTCAGACTTTGAAAGTGTAATTTTTTCAAACTCTTTACCATTTATTTTAAGTTGTAGACCTATGTGTTGAGTTGGCTTACCATTACAGTAAGTCCACTAAATTTTTCCAAAGCTGTAGGCCTGAAGGATTCTTCACATTGTGATGTCAGATGGTCAAACCTACACAATGCCCATATCCTGTATGAGCACATGAGTAATTAATTAAAGGTTCAGTTAAGCTTTTAAAAAATCTAGCTTTTCAAATCATGCACAACACTGTCAGGCCTTCAAGCAATGATACAAGAAATTCACAAACTTTTACTTTTTTAGAACCTACTGTACGTAAAACTGACTATAGATTCATTACTAAGCTCTGATGTGTGGTGGTTCCCTCCAACACCATTGTGAAGTAATTGATAGATGATAACCAACTCAATTGCCTCCTAAACAATTGTTTACACCACTCACCAGTCTTTCTCCCTGTTTTTATCCCTTTCTTCTAGCTCTCTTCAAAGTTTTCACTGTCAAGTTAACAGCATATATGTTTTAGATCAGTACTATAAACTGGAAATTTACGTCCCACTTTTTTATTTGCCCCTTTTAGCTGTCAACCAGTGTTGCCAGTGGCTCAAATTGCAATGAAATAAAAGTCATCTCTCTTTTGAAATATGCTATTTTGGGAAGATTTCCTTCATCACCATTTGTCTGTCAACATATTGTTAGCAAACATCTGTGGGTCATAAAGAATGACCCTGATGTATCCCAACCTGACCTATGTACAGACTGAGAGACTTGAGCTGCAGTATTTACTGCTTTTGGTGCTCCTCTCTGATTTAAACTAGTCATAGCTATATTACATAATTTATAATTAATTTGCTGTTATTCTTTCCATCTTTGAGCCGATAAGCACCTTATTTGCAATGTAATGAAGGACTCATTTCAGATTCGAACTATAAGACTAGCAAACTCAAATTGTTATGAACATTACAGCTGACAAAAGATGATATTGTGGAATATGATGTTGTAGTATGCAGACATATAGCCAGTTACCAAGTTTTTTCTGTAGAGAATGATTTACAAACAATCATGATGATTTTTTTTTTTTTAAGTTTTGTTTAATCAGCTATGAAGTTAGGCAAATAACAGCAATTAATAATAGCCTGTGAATTGGTATTTTGTTTGCCAAATAAATCTTGGCCAATTAATGTATTTTCACAGTGTAACCTCAGACAAGTAATATTAGATTTACTGGTAGTTCTGATAAAATTTATTAGTAAACATGTTGTTATTAATTGCTGGAAAACTGACATGACTGCAGGAGACTTGCAACCTATAAGACTGGTGCAAAAGGATCCATTTGGCATACTAAAAAAATTAACGCTTTCTTCAGTTTATAATAAAATTTCAAACTTGAAAAAACAAAATTTTAACTGTTATTAGCTCCCAACTAAAACACTCTATGCATACTTTGTCTAATATTATTCACAACATATAGTATCCTTCTGTTTTTATCATTTTGCCAGTTTTAACCTACTTGTTCATATTTTCTGTAATGGAAGCTCAATTCTCAAATTTTTTTGTATAAAATACACCCAACTTAAAGCCCCTGAAATTTTCAAATTTTCTCCAGTAACCATGAAATTTCCATATTTTTTCCCTATTATTGGTTCAGTTTGTCAAACCCTCTTGATCAATTGAAACGTCATGATTTTGCTTCTGTCATCTTTTCGGCAGTCTCAGTGCCTTTTACTGGGATTGGGGTTGTTAGCCCTGTTCAGGAACTGTGCCCCTCTCCCTCAGTTGTTGGGTGTGTATTGGTATGATGTGTTATCACCAAGTACTGGATCTGTGTACTTTTGGTTTGGATAATTTTCTAGGCTACTAAATCAAAGTTCTTCTACACTGAAGCATCAATTTCTTCAAGAGACGCTTTCAGCTATACGTATTGCTTGTCACAGACCCTCATGACCTCCATCAATACACCTTCATTTATTCTTGCCTCCTGTAGACTGGGGGTTGTAGAATATGCCTACAGTATTTCCTGCATGTTGTAAGAGGCGACTAAAAGGAAACCAAATCTGAACTTGAACCATACTTGAAAATAAATTTAAGCTTTGAACTTTTTATTGAGTTGACTGACACTTTATAACACAATCATGTTGGGTGTGTTGTTAAATCTAATCTAATTAACTTTATTTACTCTTATTTCTCATCAAGGTATCCTTTGATGTTTAACTTAGACTTAAAAGTTGCATATCTTTAAGATTAACCAAGTATTACTGCCAGTAAATTTCACATTTGAGCAGGAAAATATTGTCACATGACTGTTAAGAGCCAATCCATTAAAGAGGACAATGTGCTACTGTACAATACTTCAAGTTGGCATGACTGCTTTTGTCCTCAAAACCATCTGTAAACGTCAAAACACAGTGTGTTGGTGTGTTATTGTAATCCCATCAGACATTTACTACTAAACTTATCAACCAACAAAAATAAAATTTAACCAAATTTATAAAGAGTAGATCTATAGCTGTGGCCACCATAATTGTTTCATAGATTTTTCATCTGTACTTTACATTAACAAAACCTTTGAACACTATGCATGCATGATACAGTACTGATTACTGTAATTGATCATCGCTTGAAAGGGAGTCATGTGTCCTTCCTGATATATTTGTAAATTTTCAAAAAACCTGAAACTTTCTGTACTGTGCATTGGAGGGCAATGACCTCAACTTTAGACTCTGCCTGCCTTTTCTTTGTGAAGTTCTTTGTGAAGTTCTTTGAGAAGAGCAATCCTTAGATTCATTTGTCCTTTTGTTTACCTTAGCTACTCAGTGTCAATACACTGCCACTTAAGACTTTTTTTGATTGAGTCTTTGAATAAGTTTGTCTCAGTCTATCATTAGGAAGACTGGGTCAATAAATCAGTGTTCTTGTAATCCTCTAGTGGGGTTTAGCTGGACAAATGACATGATTGATGGGTACTACTGCAGCTCACCCTGGACACATAGAAGAAAAAAAACTTGCCTTCTTTGTATGTCTCCTTGCTAATGAAGTTAATAGTTTATTTGAGATTAGCGTGCCAGCATAATGTATTAAGTTGAACATTTGACTGCCTTATCCAGAACTCAGTGGATTTTGAATCTTTTGGAAAATACTGGATCACTTGCCTGATTTCTGGAGTTGATTTTGCTGTGGTATTGAATTAAACTTTTTAAAGTGTACATCCTGGAACTTTTGCCAAGTTTGGAAGGAGTGCTGCATGTACAGTAGCATGTGTTTCATATGGCAAATGACTGAATTTTCAGAACTAATTTTTCCTGCCCTGTTTTCAGGATTCTAATCTGAAATGAAAGAGATTTCTATCAAAGCTGAATGTGTTGAAGACACGATGTACATGATTTTGAGAAATTTGTCGGTCATTTATTGTGATTTATGTACTTGAATTGTATGTTGGAGCTATGTTTTTATCTGTATGAATTTGAACTGGTGATTTTATCTACAAGTCATGACTTTAAATGAAGTTCTAGTAAGGTTTAGGATAAACCTTTATCGGTAGAATTTGTCTGTACTTATAAAGTCCAGGGTTCAGAAACCATCATAAAATAATAAGTATATGGCAAATACTGTGATATTGCCAGAACATTATTATTGTCTTCATGTCTGTAACTCTGGTTGCCTAGAATAAGCCCTACATTATATAGCTTTTGTTGCATGCTTTCCATTGGTGTAAAATGTTGATTTGTTTGAAAAGTAGACTAAATGATCTAGTCACACAGCTAGAATGTACTGAAGCCATGGAAACAGCAGTTAAAACCTTGGGCAGGTTAACAGTAGGCATATGTTTAGCCTTAATGTTTCATATACTGCAGAGGAATCATAGTACTGTAGCACATCCCTTTTCCTTTTAACTTGAGGACCATCTTTTCTTCAATATTCCTAGCAAAAGGCATTCACAGCTGTGCTGAAAACCAGTGAAGGAAAAGTTTGAAGAGACCTCACTTGAAAATCTTTCTGAAAAAAAAAGAAAAAATGGTTTTGACCATAATTTACTCTGGTGATGGCTCCACATCTCCAATCTCTTCTCTGTCCATACTTGTATGAAAAGGTAATGTGTAACTTCTGTAGCTTGACTCAAATTTGATTTCTGTGTTTATATTGCATACCTTGAGGGAATTTCATTTCACTGTTCAGCCAGCTCACCTTTGGAATACAACTCACTCAAGTACTCACAGTCTTTACGCCACTCCATGGGAATCATCATGAAAAGTTTGATTTTTTAAGCCAATAAAAATATTGCATTCTTGCTGTGATCAGATCAGTTGTTTCTTGTGGGTGACCTAGAAAACTTTTGCTGGAGGAAGGAGGCTGTGCAGTATGATTTAATCTTCTGTGAGAGTTTTATTGAGAATTTGGGTGGAAGCATTTGCCAGTGACAAATGGTAGTATCAGACTGGTTTCATACTGTATAATATTGTACATCTGAGTAAAGTTCTTTTGTCTCCCCATCTGTACATGGATAATAATACAATACAAGGCTTAAAACAGAAGGATACAAGAGTTGAAAGAAAGAACAGAAGACAATACAAGGCTTAAAACAAAAGGATACAAGAGTTGAAAGAAAGAACAGGAGGAATGTAGTAATCCTAATAAAGAGGAATATTTTTGCAGCTTGAGAATGAATGGGAGGATATATCTGCCCCAACTTTGCATTTTTTTAGCTCTCTTTATAGCCTTGTCTGCTGGAGAAAATGATGTGGTATGTTCTCATGTTTTGTTTCAAAATTATGATACAGTAGCACTGAAGGTATTTTTTGTGGGTTAATGTGTGAAATCGTTTAACGTTACTTTGTCATTAGAGGAAAGAGTCTTACAATTGTGTGTGCAATTTATCTCTTTGACTTATTTGTAATTAATCCATTTCTTTTTTCAAAATAGTTCAACCACAAGTAAAAAAAAAAGTTACAGTTTTTCATAAGTCCGAACAGGTTCTTAATTCGAACACCTCATTTAAATGGAATATTTATTCACTGTTCGATGCAAAATAATTGTCAGTGTTACCATACCATATGTAGCCATAATTAATTTCTTAATGGTGTTTTAAGGAATTGAAGAAAATACTGTCTTATGACTGATTTATGAATGATTTTATTTAGGTGTTCGAATTTAGAACCTGTTCAAACTTTGAACCAACCATTATATATAGTAAGCAATGAACATCAGTCCAATCTCGACTGTGATACAGTATTTTTATGAGCAATGCTCTTTACAAAGCTACAGTAGTAATTTTTCTTTGGGTTACATTTTGCAGTACATGAAATTGGTAAAATATAAAGTGGAAGGAAATACTCAGTTATGAGAAGTAAGGGAAATATTTTCCATAGGATTTCGTCTTTCCCAATGTCAGATAAAGATTTAGCCTACTGATCAATATTGTACAATGTTTCTTCTAAAATAGAAATTTGAAAGTGATAACCAATTATGCCTGGATACCACCTGACCAACAAAGTGTACAAGTACTTGAATCTAAAATGAGTAAAACATTTATCTGTCTATTAATATTAAAAAGTTATAGGCCTTGAAATTTGAGGTGTGCAGGTGCAATTACACACCCGGCCATCACTCACCTCAAATCACTGTGAGGAGTGTGATTTTTTGCACACCTACTGTACATGTTACATACTAGTCAGCAGAAGAAACTGCTCACTATTTCTTAACTGAATTCATTGAATTTTTTACAGTTATATAATCTCAGAGTTCAGAGATTAAAAGAATAATGCACTAACCATCATTATCTTTGATATAATATGACAAGCCAACATACAGTATTTTAAACATTCTGGTGAAAGTTTCATTCATCTCCCATCTTCAGTTCTCCATGTAAGCAATTGGTGTTGACACATTTTCCGTTAAAAGTGAACTTGAAGAAAGCAGACCTGTTTTGTCCTGGATTCACATTGCTGGCCATTGCCTTGTTTTTCTTTATTTTCCATCCTATCAGTTTGACCTTGAACCGATTAGCTTATGCTTTTTTTTGTACCTAAGGAATAAAAAGTTTTTTAAAATTTCATTGCTCTGGAATTCACCTACACTGTATGTTATCAGTATATTCTGTTGCTTTAAAGGCCCTGTTCTCTCACCCCAAACAGTACCAATTCTCCTATACCTTCTTACTGAAGCTCCTACCACAATTGTCTGAAATCCATCCTCATCCAGACACAATCTCAGTTTATTGCTTCAGGTTGGATATAGAAAAACTCAATTTATATAATCATTAATCAAAATACTCTCAGTACCGTTCATGCTGTGTAATATAAGCTCTGGCACTCTGCATTGTTTGAATTAGCTGTCAATCAAAGAGCTGAGCCAATTGAGAATTTTGGTACCTGGGTACCAAAATTGTAGTTTGGGGTGAGAGGTTTATTGGCCCTTTAAATTGTTGGTAATTTCAAGCTTATTCTATGTAGAATATCTGCTATGTTCAGTTGCTGATATGTTCAGAAACAACATGTGAAATGAATAAAAATTTCACCAAAATGCTAAAAATATATGCCCTTAAACGTACCCTAAATATATTTAGGGATGCACCGGATATCCAGTCCGGGCGGATAGTGAAAAAATATCCGGTTCCGGTTCCTGCCGGATTTAAAAAAAATGCGACCGGAACCGGATTTTGCTGTAAACTTGGGTAGCATTATGTACATGAGTTAAAACAAACATGAAAACAGCAGTAACTGTCTCAGAATTAATTTAAAGTTCATAAATTATGCATGTTACAGTATATAACATTTGAACACCTTTATTTAACCCTTAAAAGTGACTGAACCAAACAGGCAACAAAGTTATAAAAGTAACTGATTTACATGTACATGTAACAAATATGACTTCAAATTCCTCCAACTGTGTGAAATAAACTGAATGGATGAAAAGACCTTTCATGCAATTTAAATAAGTCAACTGCAGTGCACAGTAGTACTGTACAAAATGGATAATCCATATTACAGTTGTACCTGAGTCACATCATTCGAGGCAGTGTTTTAGTTTAATTGCATTGGGTTGTCTACAAATACACACTTTAACACTTCACTTTATTTTACTTTTTAACACTTACTTGCCCATTAAAGTTGTGTAGTACAAGCAGAAAATGTGTTTCATATTGAATTTCAGAAGACATTACTCATTGCAAATTTAAGTTGCCTATGGGGTCAATATGTTTTCTGTCCGTAATAATTAATCACACACAAGTATACACAATATGATTAGTGTTCGACCGATCATCTGTTAAGTAATCAACATCTAGCCGATTATTCCGTCATCGGTAAATACGTAATCCTCATTGGTAAAATTCTGCCATTCAACCGATCATTGCCACCGATTATTTGCAAACTGGAAAAAAGGGGCTAAATATACTTGCAAAAGGGCTCTTAGTTTCCTTAAAATCCAGGTAAATACTCAATCCATTAACTTCCCGCCAGAACGAGATGCATTGATAATCACAAACGTATAAATTTAACCCCTGCCATGGGAATGATTGTTTGATATTTTCCGCTATAACCCGTTTGTTTTACCTGAAATTAGATTTGGAATTGCATTCAAGATGTATTCCTTGCTGTCTCTCAGAGAGCACCGGGTAAGTTGCTATACAGACTGTTCTGCACAATACCTATAGAACAGACTGGCTTATATAGCCAGCTAGCAAAGCCGGGTGAGTCTCATGCTAAATTCACATAGAAATGGCACCACAAATATCTGCCTATGTGGATTATGTGGGGAACTGACTTACGTGCATTTCAGTTGCAGATTCTTTTTAAACAAGAGGTGAGTTTTGGAAGAGAACTGCTAAAAATATACAGGGATATTTATATCTGAAAGGAACCATAAGATACATTAATAGGGTGCAATTGTTTTGCTGCCCAGAACTGCTAAGATTATTATGATTGCTCAACATGGGGTCGGTTAAGACAGGAACTCGAGAGTAGCAGCTACAGTACATTAAAGCAACTACAATCCAGTACAGTAAAAGAATGGAAATTTCCGACATGATTGGGGATGAAAACTAGACAGAGCATGATGTTGGCCTTAGAACTACTGTAAGTTATCAAAGGGCATATGACATCCACTGCAAACAATTCTGTTGTATTAACAGTTGATTTGGATCTTCACTTTTGAATTGAAAATATTACCCCAACAAAAATTATCTCCCGTTTGTGAAACGAACGGAACTATTCCCAATATTTTCTATCCTAAACTGGTTACGGTATACACAATATGCACGAAGCAAGGGGCGTGTGCTATAGAGACAAACATGTGATTTCCCTCTTTCTCATAATCGGTATCAGGCCAATTGTTTAATTAATTAATCGATAATTGAGGATTACCAATTATAGCCTAATAGGTCGACCGCTAAATATGTTATCATACATATACTGTAATACGTAATGTCACAATGTGTGATATACAGTATTATTGATGATAAATGTGCTTCAGTTTTTTGATATCATGGCATGTTTAAATACTAGAAAAGGTGTATAAAACAATGGTGCTGTACATAGTTAAAAACCTTAACCCTAGAGTCTTTTTACAGTACATATGAGCAGTCCACTCAGTAATCACTATCCAAGGACTCTCTTTGCCAAGTATTACTGGTCTACATAATTTGTACAATTTTTTTGAACAAGTGGTGATGTACTGTAGTTCAAAAAGAACAAACTGATGCAAAACAACTTTCAAGATTCCCTCAGGAGTTTTCTCTACAAATACTCACTTAAGGAGGGAAAATACAAAGAGCTCTTACTTGCCCCGCTTTGCAACAGTTTTGCTGTACTTCTGCAGGAACAGTTTTTCATGCCTTTTTTCTATTATATTGCAATTTTTGGTTAAAAAATTAGTTAAATACACTTGTACAACACTTGAAGACAAATTTATAGACATTTCCCATTAGTCCTTCACAAACATTACGTCACAAAGCAGAAAACTCCTATCCCAGAGTGTCTCTGCTTTCCTGAATTTCCCTTTATTCATCTGCATTGCAAAAATCCGGTTCCGGCCGGAAGAAATCCGGCCGGATTTCAAGTTGGTTCCGGCAAATTCCGGTTCCGGCCGGATCCAAAATTTTGGTTCCAGTGCATCCCTAAATATATTTACAGTAGTTCTGGACTATTCTTCCTAAACTGCTGCAGCCATGAACTACAAAGTCCTATGCATGTCAGAAAATGTTACCGTGAGTAAGTTGATGAGCTCTTTGAGAGAACTTCAATTTTTCCAGCTGTGGGCACAAAGTACTGGAAAGAGGTTCATGATATCAACCAAATTTTCCCAAACCTGTAGATCACAAACTCCCTTTACATTTTGCAAGTGTTCAAACTTATGCAATCCCTACACATATACTCTAATGGTCAACTGCCATGTATGTCAGAAAATAAAGGGGAAGTTTAAGCAAAAAGAAAGAAACAAATATCAGTTTGGGGAACTCCCACTCAAATGGGGGCATGTACAGTATTTCTGGAGATGTCAGCAAGTAAAGTTACTACTATAGTTTTGTGTTTCAAAGTGTACTGTATTAATTGCAGGAACCAGAAGTTAGGCCTATCATTGTCAGAGTGAACATGAATATTTACACAATTTGTGAATGTGAAAGAATCTAATTTCTGAAAAATTGGCATTTATTACAGTGCTCTAATGCCATTTAAAACAAGGTCACTCCCCTTGGTAGAGATCACTGCATCAGAAATTACTGTACAATACGTGTGGTAGGATCAATCAATGATCACTATCATTGCAGAAGCTTGAATTTTGCCAGTTTGTGAGTACAGTATATTAATTAGTGCAGATATTTTTGGCTGTAACTTATGGGAGTTATACTGTATTGATTGATTTGCCCCCAAATTTTGTGCAAATTAGGTCTCTAAAAGTAAACAATCTTTCAGGGACACCCCCTCTCCTCGTACCACACCAACGGACAGGTCGTAGGTTGACCCGCATTTAGATTCTTGGAACTGTGGAGAGCCTCCTTTCATTCTGGACGGTACTGGAGAATAGGTCAAGTATTGTTCAATGATCATGCATGTATACTGTAGTTCAATCATGCCTGGAATGGGTAGCCTGCCATGTGTTTCTGTGTGTGTGTACTAGAAACCTCCCCTACGTAAACTGAGGTAAAGCCTGACACCTCACTTTCACTGCCAATAGGCTTATAGTGATTTGAATCCTGGGTTTGGAAGAAATCTGACACGAGGGGAAATTCTGTCACTGCAAGTTTAATTTGTGTACCCTGGTTTCTTTACTTAAAGGCTTCATTTACTGAAAAGTCATGTGAAAATAATTCTATTACTGAAATATTTTATTCATGCAGTTTGCGTTCAACATGAAATATATATTTTTGATCACATATGGATCAGCGCTAGGGCCCGATGTTTGTGGTTGTCCCATTGTCCAGGACAACTAAACTTCTAAACGGACAACCAAAAGTTTAAACTTGGTAGTCCAATGGAAAACTATTACAGTATCTCTCAAAATGGATTAAAAAGCAGCTTGCTTTTATCTGATTGAAGGAAGTACTGTATAATGCTGATAGATCAAGTCTTTAAACTTTTGCATTATACAATATTTCAGACTTCAAGTGCCTCTGTCTTTCAAACACCACATCTTTTCATCCTTCAAGAGCGTTAATACCACTAATACATGAACACAACTACATGTACTGTTTTGAAATTGAGGGAAAAATGTTTGGACAACCAATTTTCCTTACAACTGGGTAATGGATAATTGAAATGGTTGTGTGAAGGACAACCATTAATTTTTCTGAAGATCTGTGGATGCAGTGAGTATAAGGGGGAGAAATTTGCTAGTGTACACTCTTTTATGTGATATGTTGTGTGGGAACGGGGAAGTTGTGGGAGAGGGAGGTACGGTTACCCACCGGGAGATGGAAGGCCCGAGAGACGGAACGCTCACGAGACTGAAGGCCAGCGAGACCAAAGATCCTCAAGACTGAACATCCACGATACTAAAGGTACCAAATTAAGGTCAGTGGGGCTGAGCATGGTTTAAAGATTGGACAGGCGTCCTGTGATCCCAAGCTTTGCTGATATGAACTCAAAAAATGTTTTTTTCAAAAACTCTGAGACATAAATGTTGTAAAAATTTTTTTTGTAAATGGGACATTGGAAAGGAGTTAAAAAAATTCTTAAGTAAAATATTAAAATGATTATTTAAATTTTGGGGGTTGGGGGGTTGGGGTAATTGGAACATGTTATGTCCCATAAGTCCTGGAATCTGACCCTTTCACCTTGGGTCAGGGGGTGCCAACTTGAGGATGTGTGAATAACATGGTGCCACTATAGTCGGAGTTTAAAGGACTACACCATCCCACCCCTCTCCTTTCCTTAAAGTTCTGAAATGCTCATTGTCTGAATGGTCCATTCAAAACCTCCATATTTAGATACTTTTGGTGTTGTGAAGTTTTGATGTTGAGACTTTCGGTCAAGTGAACCTTGATGAATTTATGATCACATGTTAAACAAGTTACAGCTTCTGCCATATGCTGCAATGCAATTTTGGTCTCGCAGACCTTTGGTCTAAGTACGGAAACCCCAGGGAGGTTTGTACATGGGGACAGGCAGTCTCAGACTCTCAGGAGAATACTAATAGAAACAATTGTTAACAGAGGGGTGACTTTTGCATGACTAATATTTATGGTGGTGGTTCTGTACATTGAATCACTGGACTAGACTTAAGTACTGTACTGTATTGAAATGTGAGGCTAAAGGTATCTGTGGCCAAGCAAATATCCCACTGTCTGACCTTTTTAAACCCATCTGTGGTACTCCTAATATGCATGCTTTCCACTACTGTCCCCCCTCCCTTTCTCTGCTAGGACAAATTGCTTTAAATACAGTTTTATCCCCAACACTATTCGGGATTGGAGGATCTTCCCAGCAGTCTCATCGAGGGGGTCATTAAACACCCTAAGCCTGTGTAATTCATAACCAATTCTCTAAGGGCCTGACCGACCTCACAGCGTGTACGTGGTGTACTAATGTCCTTAACTGGATGTCTCACCGTATTTTGAAAGAAGAAAAAGGTTCGTCAGAACTCTAGATGGCAATGGAAGTACAGCACTGCACACGTGGTGCAGGACCAACAAACTGTATGATAGACCTTAACAATGCCATTTCCTCTAGAATTAGATCTAATTACAGTATGTGCCTTAGACATCTGTCAATGCTAGAAGCTGGGAACAAAGGAAAACAATAGATTGCTGCTTTACCACTCTACCTTGATTGATTTTTCAGCTGGTCCTTCTGTCCATCTGTGCCCCTTGTAGGAGCTCCTGGTTTTGTGACCTGGGGGCATCATGCCAAAGTCTTTTCTTTATTTGCTGAAAACTGTTGAGTGATGGAGCATTTCTGCTGTCATGAAGGAATCAAAAGCAGTTTTGTAGAATTCAAAAAATGTGTGGGATACTATGCTATCTAATGCCTCAGTTTATTTGGTGATCTGATGTACAGGTAAGATGGATCCAACACAATCCTGGCACATGCATGCTTTCATTGCACTCCTAATTTTAGTGTTGGATCATCTTAGAGTCTCACAGTAACCTATGGTTAGCCTTGTAAAATTCCTACCCTCATCAGCAGAACATTTATTATTAAAATTAATATTTTGCTAGATATACTGTAGTGTGACTTCAGTGTACCATGGCAGGGTTTGAAATAACTGACAGCCATGGGTACATAGCTGTCATGCCTTTGGGGATGGCTATCAGAAGTGACAATCAGATACTGTATCAGTGGCGGATTTAGGGGGGGGGGCGTGACTAGGGTGGCTAGCCACCCCCCTTTTTGACAAAAAAATAATAGTAATAAAAAGTAGGCATTGTTTTCACATGCTATCGTCTTCCTATTATGAATATTTCCTATGGAAGGCAAACAACAATTTTAAAAGTACATATTTAAAAGTGGATTAACTAAAATGTTAAATGCAGCAACACCAAAGACTAATTTAATTCTGGCAGTCTGGTACGAACATAGAATAGAGTTTGAAGGTGCAACCGTATTACAGGCGAAATACTTACTTTTTTTCTGAAATATTCAAAACCCAGATCCTAGCCACCCCCCTTTTTAAAACCCTAGATCTGCCACTGTGTATGTCCTTTTTTTGGCGGATAGATCAGAGTGTGTAGCTTTTTCAAAGGTTTTACAAACCCTGTAATGTGATATAAAGTATCATTTAATGTGTACACCTGACCTACGCCTATACTTTATTTTTGTTCTGTCGATGTAATTTTTGCCTACGGGGGCAGCATACTGTACTGTATGTTAAGTGAAAAACTCTCTGCTCCTGCATCACCTCTTAGTTTAATCTGGAAGGAAGCTTGGAAATTTTATCATTTCATTTACAGTTTTTCCTAAATTTTATTGTTTTTCCATGTGTACAGTAAACTTGAACATTTTTGGAGCTGTTTTTCATTCACTGAATTTATACTGATGGAAGTACTGTAATGATCATTGCAGGTATCAGGCTGCAGCAAGAACTCCTTCAATGTCACCTTCAGATCATTCATGCCAATGCACTGTTATTCCAAAAGTTCAATGTTTCCAAACAGTAGAAATAAAGCATACATGTGCAGGGACTGCGTTCTTACATAATATTTAAGGAAATTTTCATGTTGTCCATCAGACAAACTTTTCGTGATGCAGCATTTTTTTAATACTTTTTGTTACATCAGCTTTCTTTGCCTGATTACCTCTTATCATGCACCTCAGGGAAGAAATGAAGCTCTACAACCTAGCTTAATTAATTTAGTCAGGTTTCACATACTAAAATACACAAAAGTTACTTAGTTAACATTTTGGATTAGCTAAAGGCTAAAGCCAACCGCACATACTACACGACTTTGCACGCCGCAGCTCAACTTGACCGTCACTATGACTGTGATTGGCAATGTTAAGACCAGTTTTAACTTGCACTGACTTAAGTCGGGAAGAACCAACATGATGGTTCTTCCCGCCTGATGTTGGCGTGACTTAAACTTTAAAACTGGTCTTACAACTGCCGTAGTCGTAAACTCACCCACATTTCACGACTGTTGGGGATCGAGTTGAGTTGCAGTGTGCAAAGTCATGTAAGTGTGCGGCTACCTTAACAGGCCAATCAAGCATGTGTTAATTGATTGCTTTTCACTTAGTGTGAACACACTGACACTGAGAGCATAGCTCATTTGAGGGCACAGATCATGTAACAAACTCAGATGCAGTACCCCATGGTGCCTCTGATCTACTGGGGTGTCAATGTTGCTTTTCCAAGAAGAAAGGTGATAGCATGTTGGCAACCTATAGAGTGTTTGGAGTACACAGTTTTCTTCCAATTGCAACCAAGTTGATTTGGCATAGCAGGGCTCAATTTTCGTGGTTGTCCGAGATCTTGTCCGGGACAACTAAAATTTCGTGTGGGTTTAGGGAATGAGTGGAGATCGGCTGTAGACAGATCGATGTTAGAAATCAGAAATGTACTCACCCAAAAACAAATCCTAAGTCCGTGTAAATAATCACTCTGGCTAAATCCGTGGTCAAGTATCCAGTCCGGGTCGATATCCATATGTAATGTAGAATGCGAAGTATTCCAATTAAATTAATTAATATAAATTAATGCGAAACTTTCAACTCTTACTCTCCTGTCGCGAACCACGTGGCTTTGCTTAGGTAGAGATAAAAGCGAGTTCTCCTTGAAGTAGTTGAATGGGTATTCGCTCGGCGATGCTAAATATAAATTACGAACACCGATATGAAAGTTCTAACTTCGGGAAAAAGTCGAATAATTATTGTCGTCAATAATTACGGTAATATAGTAAATCTCAAATAGGACGGAGGCTCGTGCCTAGTCGTGTCGGCGGAGTGAGAAGTGGAAGTCAACTGGATCCTTTGTTCCTCCCTACATGTGCAGTAAAAGTCTCAAGGATGATGCAGACTTAGTCAGGGGTGAAACAAAGGGCTTCACTGAAATTTGGCCCATCTCTTTTCCAGGAAATGTCACTGGGAAAGAGAGGGCGGTCTTCTAAAGTGGACTTCTGGATGAAGCCGCTACATGGGCAACCAAAAGTTAAAGGTTGGATGTCCGATGGACAAGCATTTTTCTGCAGGGCTGAAAACATATACTGCGGACTGACCAACTCTTTTGAGGTTTTGCAGCCTACCATATTTCAGACTTCAAGTGTTTCTGTCTCTCAAACACATCTTTTTATTCTTCAAGACTTTAAGTGCATGATCACAATTAGTGTTTTGTTTCAGACACTCAAATTTTACTTACAGCTAAAATAAGTGAAATGGTTGCCAGAAGGGCAACCATAAATTTTTCTGAAGATCGAGGCCTGCATAGAATGACCCTAAGTGTAAATCTCTGATACTGAATAAATATTTCAATGACTAAAGTGCACCCACGTGTATTGTATGAAAGACTGTATGTCATGGTGTGGGAAGTTTTCCTCATTATTTTATTTTTGTGCATGATACTGTGACTGATCACACAAATGATTTTTTCTCTTTTCCGTTGTACTGTACCATCAAAAACTTACTGTAAATGCAGTTCTACTGCCTCAAGATTATCATTGATCATACTGTACATTTTAAGTATTCAGATTCTACAGCACAGCTGCTGTAGTTTTAACTTGGATCCTAAATTCATGTCCAAATTCTCTATGTGATGATGTTTTGACCTTTTATATCATAGTACAGGGCAAATGTTGGTAGCTAAGTAGCAGGGACATTATTGTCTCAAGGGGTCAAGTTTGCCCTGATTTGATAATTACTGCAATTATTTGCCACCATCATAACAGGCCAGAGTGCAGAACCATAGCCCGACAAGGTTTTGAAGAGTGGAAGAGGTGGGTGAGGGAGTAGGACTAGAAAACATTGTTAAATGTAATACTAATATTTTAAACATCATCTTCATGGGAGGTGTATGACGAAAAATCCCCCTTCACTACAGGTCTTCCTCAGTAACAACATTTGACCTAATTTATTTTTTCCCTCTTTTATTCACAGAATAGCATAGATAGCAGCTTTCAATGGTCATCCTGGAGCAATTGGAGTGACTGCACAAGAGAATGTGGTGGAGGTATTTCTCGAAAGAGTAGGGAGTGCCTCTTTGGGGCCTGTCAGGGTTCACTTGTGCAGTATAAAACTTGTAATACAGAGGTAAGGGTTTTGGAAATTTGTATTACATTACTGTAAATATTTAAAACCACTTAAAGTGTCTCATTGGCTTGATTCATTCAATGCAACAATTTTTTTCCAAACCTGTAAGTTTTCTTCAAATACCATGCAATGATAAATGGTCCAACTTAGATAATTCCCATATCTATATACAAATAGCTGTTTTATGAGTGAGCATATAATGATTTTATTTGGTTTTAAAAAATTTGTGACCGCACACTTTTTAAATTAGGTACAAAGCTGTTTCAAGTCACAACACACGAAAATTCAAAATTTTAACGTTTGCTGTAACTAGTGTATATGAAACTAAGTTGACTACAAGCATTGTCATGTGGTATGACACTCCAACACTCTCATTAAATTTTTGATTTCAACTCAATGAGACCTTTTAATTGTTTCTTTTGTTGCATTCTTTTTTGACAAGCATACCATCCTTATTCATAGCAAGTTAAAATAAGTGGTTCCATCTTTAACTGTACAAAGTGAAGGAAGTGACATACAATTGGTGAAAAAAAATTGGTTCAAACCATCTGATACCAATTTCTACTGTAGTCCATCACTAAATCCAACATTTTTGGTCATTATGTAGCTGCTGCAATGTGGCAACACCTAAAGCCCTGATTCCCATAAGATGAGTCCTGACCCCAAGTTAGGTTAGAAAGTAATGGCAAGAGCTCATCTGGGGATCATGGGGGTTGCCCAATGGGTTTTTAAGTACAGTAACTTTGTCCATAAAGTTCACTGCAACACATGAACCACGATCACTAGAAATGTCAGCAATTATTCTACCAGTTTACAAACTTTTGATGACTATGGGGAATTCCAACAGCTCACTGGCTGCCTGGCAGTGTTCAAACTGAACATTATGACTGGTTTGCATTGCTATTATCTTGATTTGTTTGGTGTAATGTACAGTAACATGCAGTTGGTGAGAATGATAGATATTTTATTACATTTTCATCTGATTTCTGCCTTTTTGTCATTACTTACAGTACAGTACCCTGACTAATTTTTCGCAATGACAATCACTATATTGCAGTACATCAAAAGTTGATCCCTGTTTTCAGAAATTTTCTGCTCATGCCCCTTTAATGGGCTGCTTAAGAGTGCCAAATCAAGAAATCTGGGTTGCTTGAAAAAGCTTTGGAAATTAGGGGTAAAGCACTGCATCTTATAAAGTGTGAATTGATGGCATCGTTCACAATAGTATTTTCCTTTCTGGACATGGTCTGTGCAGCAAACTTATAGGCTATTCATTAAACCTGAGGTTAAAATGTATTGCATATTACTGTCAAAAGAGACTCACTTGATGGCTATATGTATCTTTGATGGAAAAACAAAAGGCTTACCTCATATTCCCTAATAATAAGGCCCTCCCTCAAGTAAACGTTCCCCTCAAAATTTTTAGCAACCGCAAAGAAGATGGTTTTCCCACACTACAGGTCAAAACCACAGATTAAGCCTAATGTTACCATCACAACAGTAGGCTAATGTCAAAAATAATTTCCCTTTTCACATCTAGATCCAAGCAGGACACATTGAAGTGTTGCAATAGAAACACAAAAATATGATTAGTGTAGATTCTAGCCCTAAGTTTTTATACTGTATTAAAATACACCCTCAAATAAATGCTCCCCCCCCCCCCTTTCAAAAATATATTATTCATAACTTGTGAAAAAGAGATGATATCAATGCTATTTTACTGTTGTCAGTTAAGCTATTTTAGTGACAACAGTAAAATCAACAGCAACAACAACAACAACAACAAAAAAATGAGAAAGCCTAGTTCAGTTTTAAAGTTGAGTTTTAAACAGTTCTCTTTTTTGTTATTCTATTGTATGAGTCAAGATTATAGAATTTATGATGTTCATTTTCTTCTCCTTTTTGCATCTTACAGCCTTGTCCAGAAAACACAAAAGACTTCCGGGCTCGTCAGTGTGAAGTATATAATGATGTGCAATATAACAATCAGTCCTTTTCTTGGATACCTGTAACTTCCTTGCCAGCAAAAAATGAGTGTGCCCTCATTTGTCAAGCAGAGGGACAGAGTCTGATTCAGATGCTAAGTCCTACAGTACTTGATGGGACGCCATGCAGACTCAATTCCAGGGACATGTGTCTGAATGGAAAGTGTGTGGTGAGTGTCACAATAATTCATTTCCAACTGTGAATACTTTGCTTCATGTTGCTGTGTTTCTACTAGGCAAACTACTTCACAAAATAATCTTTTTCAACTGCATTTGACACATGCATGCATGTAATTACAAGCTGTTCTTGACTGGGGGAGGGGGGATCGAGGGCTGAATGTTTTCTGTGGTATGTGGTATATATTGGGCAAAGGTTATGATAACATTTTTGGAGATGGAACAATTAGGCAGAGTTTCAGTCCTCACCTTCATCTACAGTAGCTATCACCCTACAGTATGTACACTGTTTATCTATTTACCATCAGAGGACATCCTACACATCCTTGAATTTAGGAGAGGACCAGAGTTTACTGTAGCCCACCACATATTTGACTGGAAGGCAGGGTTAGCGCTGAGCTCCAAATTAAGTGGGTCCCAGCCTTGGTTTTTGGACCCCTTAAAAGTATGACACATTAAATTTAAGGGGTCCACCAGGAATTTTAAAGGGTCCAATTCTCCTGCCATCTATACTTTTCCTCAAGTTCAACCATATTTTCCCCTGTAGGTACTTGAGTTAAATACTACAATGTGTAGGTGCTGAAAGTTTAGTCCATAGTGCTAAGTAAGAGTTAATACAATAACCTCAGAGGAAAAATATGTGACATCAATGCTTCTGTTTGCTTTCCTGGTAATACTGTAGGGTGAAGGGTGCTGATTCCATAAATTTCATCATTTGTTTTTAGTATTGACCGATTATACTATAATAGGTAATACCCTAGTACTGATTATTTAATTAAACAATCTGCCTGATGCTGATTACCTATAACAGATTATTAAAAAGAGGGAAATCACGTTTGTCACTTTAGTACGTGCCCGCCCTTGCTTCGTGCATATCGTATTACCATAACCAGTTCAGGATGGAAAATACTGGGAATAGTTCCATCCGTTTCACGAACGGGATATCATTTTTGTAGGAGAAATAGTTTCACTTCAAAATTGGAGATACAAATGAACCCTTAATACAGTACATTTGTTTGCAGTCTATGTCACAGTCATGCCCTTTGATAATTTAGTTCAAAGGCCAACATCATGCTCTGTCTAGTTTTCATCCCCCAATCATGTCGGAACATTGCATTCTTTTACTGTACTGGGTTGTAGTTGTGTTAATATACTGTACAGTAGCTACTCTCCCGCTTTAACTAACCCCATGTTAAGCAATCATGATAACCTTAGCAGTTCCGGGCACCCGTATAACGTATCTTATGGTTTCTTTCCGATATAAATATCCCCGGATATTTTTAGCAGTTCTTGTCCAAAACTTACGTGTTGTTTAAAAAGAATCTGCAATTGAAATGCACATAAGTCCCATCCCCGAAAAATCCACACACGCAGAGATTTGTGATGCTGTTTCTAGGTGAATTTAGCATGGGGCTTGTCCGGCTTTGCTAGCCGGCCGACATTACAAGCGCGATCATCGTATATAACACAAACTCAACGGGAAAACTTGTCTCGAGACTGAGTATTTTCACACACTAAATCACATAGGCGAAGGCGCGAGTTGTGATTGGCTGCCTAGAATCAGCGCAATTTAACCAATCACGATGCCAGGGCTAATTTAAATTTTGCAATGGATCTTATGTATATGATGTCACCCAGCAAAACATGATGCCTTGTTTGGGGGTAAAAACGTAAGTCTAGTGCATGCGTGGGCTAAGAAGTTTGCTGCAAGAGACCACGTGCATTACTGTTTTCGTTTGCAATGACGTCATATGACAACATTGCTTAAGTCCTGTATTACGGAAGGAATGCTGGGAATAACTTAACTTATACGAGATAATAACCACCGTACTACACAATATTCTAGGTGATTAGTGTACAAAACGTGCACAGATATGTATGCAAAGCTTGGGGATTTGAAAAATCGGCGAAACACTGCAGCTAGATAGTCTGTACGATGTGTTTTGTGCAGAACAGTTTGTACAGCAACTTACGCGGCTCCTTCTGCGAGACAGCAAGGAATACACCTTGAGTGCTCTTCCAAATCGAATTCCATTTAATACTACCGCGTCGTGGCGGAAAATATCAAACGATCATTCCCATTGCAGGGGTAGGAATCGTTCTTCGATTTAAGTACATTTTCGTCTGTCACGGAATGTGTTAACAGCACGTGGTCAGTCATTTCGTTAAAGTACGTTAGTTTTGTACGGGGATCTAAAGCGATAAAACCACACAGTTAAGTCAATGTGTTTTCTGAGAGAGCGTTCGTTCGAACGGTGCACTGTGAATGAAGCAATAAGCCCCGCCCCTTCACAGCGCAAAAAGCGATATTTTTTGCAGGTTGCCTCCTTTGTAGTATAACATCAATACAGTTCCGTATCAGGTTACGCTGGGGTCATAGCATTTGGTTCTGACTAGACTGTCAGTGAACTCCGTGCCGATATGGGGCTTAAGGCCATGTGTATATATGTGCACACTGCACAGTGTTTTTATGTGTTTTTCTAGGGATATCGGGGAGCCAAACCGTCTTTAGTAAAAGATTGAATTGAAGCCAGAACTTTCGAAAAGGAAGCCTCGTGCATCACCCCATAGAATTTTTCGTAACAGGGAATATCCATGCTGGCTGAGGCCAAATTTCTCAGTGCGTCCAAGCTTACTTCTCGGGATGCGCGGGAAGCAAGCCTAATTTATAAACTGCGCGTCCAGAGACAGAACCTTGTGTCTATGATGCGCAGACGCACTAAAACGCGAACCCTGCTGGAAGGGGCAGGGGAAGGAAGGAGAGGGAGGAATGCTTCCTTTTCTAATAGATATGGAAGATTTAGTACTATCAGGACAAGTAACTATTACTCCAAATCTTTCACAGATTCTATTCGGGTAAACATGAAGGGTAAAGCCATATAGTATTCAATTTATTCTTCAAAACTTTGTCCAGATGGAGAATGGATGTCCACTATGATCAGATTAGACTCTGTGTAGTAACATTTCTTGGCACATAATTCCCTCTTTCCAGGGTTGTAAAACAATGCTCCGTTTGATGCCAAGGGTACAGTATATTACTGTAAATATCATGTCTTGTGATAGGAAATGTTGTACCTTTCATGTGTACAATTGTGATGTATTAAAAATAATGCCAGATCCCAGCTGCATAACATATTTAATGTAATATGTTCTATTCACCCTGCTGCACTCATACAAAGGTAGGGGAAACACTTTTGAACTTTGTTGTCTTATGATTACCTCTTAACATGCTTCTTTTTGTATCTAACTAACTGCCTGAAGTGAATCAACTTAAAGGGGCAAGGGTGTATAAAAGTTTCCACAACTTTAATTTTGCACTAGCTGCAATCATGTGTCTCATTAAAACTAACAAAAAATGACATGTCATCAAGGTCTGAATTTGTAGTTGGTCACCATATGGATGAGGCTGTCTATTCTTGCATCTGTGTGGTATTTGTTACCTGAACAAAATTATAAAATTGCCATTCAGTGTTTCAGTAGTAACTAACACAGTAAAATATGTCTTACCGCTTGAAAGACCTCTTCAATATCTGTTGAATCTGGTAAATAATCAGTTAAAAAAGGAGTGATGGAAAAGGTTGATATTTTCGGTCAAACTCTAATTGTCCATTTAATTGGTTTTTCAGGAATGTAAATAATTAAGCCCCTCTTCCAACAGTCTTAAACTCATTCTGACGCCTCCACACACAATCTCAGTTCATTTGCTTCGTGTTGAGTGTACATGACCACATTGTATAATGAGAACACTGTCAGTGCAATTCATGCTGTGTGATATGCAATTAATAGTCATTTTTTGAACTTGCATACTGTCAATGAACAATCTGTGTCAACTGAGAATTTTTGAAGACTACTGCAAAAATTGTAGTTTGGGGTAAGAATTGATGCCCTTTAATATCCAAAGAGTGACAAGTTTCCATCTATTTGTCATGTGGATTATTTCAAGTTTTGTTAACACTGTCTGAGACCTGTCAATTTATGAAATAATGGCAGGAAATGCATTTGTAACACAATCTGTGAGGGCTCTGAACTCTGCACTCACTTTTTCGCACAGTTGTAAATCTTTGAGGTTTTAATATAAAGTTTGTCAACACAGGATGAGAAGAGTTACTGATTTATGCCAGGGACTGACATTTCCATGTGTAAGTGGTTACATTCCAAATAAATACAGCATTTGAACTGAAAGTAGCAAGAATTTGTAAACTTGACCTACAGTATACACAAAGTCTCTATAAAAGGCACTAGTAGAATGTATAACAGATAATAATATCTGAACCTTTTTTCTTTTGGATTTTAAACAACATGATGAAACTTTCCTTCATAATTTTTGAAACATCTTCCCTCTCTGCTTGATTACAGTACATCTTTAACCAACAATGCTTTCTATGATTAAGTAAATTTAAGTACTCGATTGCAAAGAACCTCTTAAGGATTTTAAATTTAAATCTAGTTTGACATTTTCAATAGCTCTCTTGAAGGACAGGTTTACATTAAATGTGTAAGCTACACTGTGCATTCTAAATTAGGCTGTAACAGTATGCAGTATTCACAGTTGTTGATCATCTTCAGTCCTCTTCTTATTCAAATAGTTTTGATATTTCTGCTGTATGACAGTAATGTTTAAATTATTATAGTAGTAACTGACTCCCCAACCTCAACCTTTCCATGTAAAAAATAGGAAAAGGCAAACCACTCCCCTTCACCCTAAAAGATATAGTAAAAGGAAAGAAAACAAAGGATAACAGCAGAATCTAAAAGAAAGGAAGTCCTTTTATTGGATTAGAATCCAAAGGTTTGCTTACAAGTACAGTTATAGGTGAGGTAGGAGGTGCTGCAAGTAGAGGTAGGACTAATTAGAGGTCTATAACAAGATAAGTTTTTTGTTAGTGTGGGAGAAAATTATGGAAACTGTACATGTAAACACCTGTATCATGTATCGGTATTTCTACATAACTACTGTAGAACAATTGATCAATAGCAGAGGTACAGTGTCACATGAATTAAATAGAGCCATTTACTGTATGGACGTTCCTCTACAGGTGTACATTAATTCAAATTGGGGGAACGGGATTGTAGGTGTACATTCCCTTTAACTTTACTACACGAACTTTTTTTTCATCTCATGGCCTCTGCAGTATGGATGGTGACATCACTATCCTACGTGGTTGAGCATACTCAGAGATTCACAGTGGTAGGGGGCTAATCTGTGGTTTTGAAAGATGCTGTGAGGTCAGCAATAGTAATGTAAAAAAACAAAAACAGTTTTTCCCTTCTTCATATTAACCTTTCCCCTCTGGAACTAAGAATGCTTGTTTTGGTATGTTTTCTGGTTTAGTTTCAAATGTCAGAACATAGTTTCAGAACATATCATTTCAGTTGTTTGATTTGCTTCCTGCTGCTCACATTAAATGTGGGAAGTGGCAACATGTTTTTGCCAACTTCTACATCATAATAGTTTGGAAGAAGGATTCCTGTTGTGTAAACAACAGTATATCAGTCTACTGTACATTGCCCCTCACAAGTGCCAAGACCAGGGGGTTATGTGGAGTCCTCTCTTCACTGTAGAAATGAAGGTCTTTAAAACTGACAGAAATAGACAACCTGTGTACTGTAGATTATTTGAAGGTCATTTATTTTACTAAGGTGATACTGTAGGTCAAAGCATTGAAAGTCATGAACTAACCTGAAATTAGGGTGACATTGTCTGAAAGTTGAAGTTGAATTGAAACTGAATTTTAAGTGATATCTATATGATTTCAAATTCTAATTCTTTAGTCCTTTGCATTGCTCTGTACTTCCTGTTACCCATGTACAGTATATCTGTATATCATTATTGCTTGCATGAACTGTTTGCTTCCCCTCCCCTCCCCCCCCCCCCAAAAAAAAGGGCCAAATAGGCCTGAAAGAAAGAGTACTGTAGCATATTGTGCTTACAGTAGCTACCTGTGTGAGGCATTACCTTGCAAACCGGTTTATCCAGTAAAATGATTTAACAAAAATTGACATTGTTATTTAGCTTTGAATGGAGGAAAATGCCATTTTCACTCAAACTTTCACCCCTTTTTCTTCCATGACATTTTTGCACAATTAGGTCACCTGGTGCATTTCAGTAAATCAGTGTATCTTGAAAGATTAGTGTATAGTTTTTGATATATGAGTAGTGTCCTCTCAGGATATTAAAAAAAAACACAAACAGGCTGGCTACAGTAATAACAAATTTATTACTGCCTGCAAGGAACCAAATTTGTTCCCATGACATGTTTAACTTGGAAGGCTGAAAGAATTATGAAGTAGCAATAGCAATGAAGTAATACCCATGATTCACCAATCACCATCATTTTTATGATGTGATGACATTGATCTGAAGGTGCCCTAAAATAAACCCCACAGCTGTTTGTTTAAATTTTTGAACTTATTTCTGACATGCTTGTCCTCTTACAGTAGTTATGTTCAGATTGTGCTTTGCTGACTAATGATTACAATATACATCTATAATAGCTTGTGGCTGGAAAATATTTGACAAGGATTACTGCTGCTTATGACTTCTTATAAGGAAGTTCATTTTTTCTTATTTTGACTGTAAAAAAAAAAAAAAAATTAATATATTTAGTTTGACCCCCAAAGGCTTGCTGCTCCCCAAATCAGGTGATTCTTTGAAACATAATTTAAGTTGTTCACAGTGACATGAAGAGTGACTTTTAAGCAACAACAGGAAGGTTAGTCCTTTGTGACACAAATATGCCTGAAGGTTCAGTTTAACAAGATATTTTTTCAGTTAGATAAGTTTTGTTACTGTTAGACCTCTAACCAATTTCAAATTTGTAACTTTCAGGTCCTTTTCCCAATACCTTAGGTGTTTTTATTTCTTGCAAATCATCTGTTTTTGAAGTTTTATATGTCGAAGAAGTTGTGAATTCATTGGCATTGCTCATTATTAGTATGTGCAAGGAAGGGTTATCTTTGGGGTACAAAAGTAAAAGTCAGTGGATGTAGCCAAAATTTTTCAAGAGGAGATAGGGTATGTAGTACAGTAGTATGACAGCCAGTATGCATATGGTCAAACTTAGAGAGTCTACAAAGGGAAGAGACATTCCATTAAAGGTATTGGCAAAACGTCTGTATTAATCTGTATATTAATCCTTAAAAATAAAATTTGTGAAAAAATGTTTTACATTTTTTTAGAACCTCCAAAAAAAAAGAAAGAAAAAAGAAGAAAAAAGGGCATCATGGAAGAGGGGGCCATAGTCCCCGGCAGTGAGGCTGGCCAGTGTATGGTTTAGTAACCTGCTGTAGGCCTGTTTTCCAGAAATTTGCCCAGTTGAAGATAGAAATGTTACCATTTCATGAAAAATTTGTGACTGTTCTTCCAAACTGTCACCCCACAGCTGCTTGGCCTTATATTGTACCTCACAGTGCCTACAGAATTTGTAAAGTACAAAAAGTACTCTCTAGGGTATACACTCAGTACAGTATTTACTGCACACATACTGTACACACAAACAGGTCTGGGGCCAGTAAAGAAGCCAGCTGTTTTAAGGTCTTGAATAGAGTAGCCAAGCCACTGTGCAATAAAATTGTCTTTGTGTTACTTGAGTCCATGGCTGACTACTGTGCTTTTCCTAATTTGTTTGTTGTTGTGCTTGCCATTCCAATGCAGATAACTTGAGATAATTGTCATTCTGATAACACATTGTTGGGTAGGATAAACCTTTTGAAACATTTAAAAGGGATCTCACTGGGAATTATTGATTCCTTGCCCATCCACTGCATGCTTTATGTATGTTGGTGTTGAAAATTGTGTGTGTGTGTGTATGTAATGCTTTGCTTGTAAACACAATATCTCAAGATAGGGATGTCTAACAACTCTTGTTGTTACAGTATGTAGATTTGCTTTGTTGAAAAGGAGACACCTGCTGTTTTTGGTGGGAGTTAAAGGTCATTTGGAGTTACAAGAGGTGAAAAGGAAAGGTTTTGTGCACACAGTAAGGTTTGGTTCAACCAACTCTTTTCATATACTGTACTGTAAATTTGCCATGTTGAAAAGAGCTCTGTGATTTTTCCAAGAGATCTCAAGTCATTTGAGGTCACTCAGGTGACCCACATCAATACCATGAAAACTGCAAAAATGGCTTGTGAACAGGATTTCATTGCAGCATAACTGATACTTTTCATATTTGGTCATGTTGAGAGGAGGTCACCCATATTGCAGTAAAAAAACCAAAGCCTTGAAAATGGCTTGTAAACATGATGTCATAAGATAACAATTATGGACACTTTGTTTTTCAATGCTGAGAAAGATACCCACCCACATGTTGTTTTTGGTGGAGGTCAAATGTCATTTGTGGTCACCAGAGGTAAAATTGCAAAACCTTTTAAACACTAGAGGTCATCTCAGGTTACTAAATCTGCTTGCATGAAAAAGGTTCAGAGGAGGTTTTCATGTACAGTATGGTACCAGACATTCTTGAAATGAGGAGAGACTTGATGATCTTGTACTTATGTCATTAGTAATGAGAAGGTTTAGGGCAGATCTCATTGAGACTTTTCGGATTGTTAAGGGTTCTAACAAAATAAATTCTAGTACTGTAATCTTTTTGAAAAGAGGTATGAAGGTACCAGAGGGCACAACCACATGTATGATATAGTACGGTCATTGTTAAATGAATTCAAGGAAGTACTTCTTCACACAAAGGGTTATTAACACCAAGAATAAGTTACCACCTGAAGCTGTCTTTATCAACATGTTCAAGTCCTTCCTCACTAAAGATCGCTTGAGGCATCTAATGGGGGATTACATGAGTCTGTGACTCCCTTCCCCATTAGTCACCAGCTTAGTCTATAGTGGCACACAGGTGAATTCAAGTGAATACTTAAGTGTCAAAGATCATCTGTTGTCATCATAGGTCAAAAAGAGAAACTAAGAATTTCCCAAAATAATCATCTGGGCTCACCATGCATCCATAAGACAAGAAGTGCTTCAAGTTTTTTTTTTTTTTAAAAATCCCAATGATCTAGAATCAAAATCTAGGTCAAAAGGCAATTTTGCAACTGAGGTTTTTACCTGGGACCAAAATGAAGATTGGAGAGAATGGAAATCAAAATTTTCCAAGAATTCTCAAGATCTTCACCACAGTCAAATTTCCCAAGAAATTCCAATGTCAGCAAGAAATCAGAGAGACAGGGAATGAGAAAGGATGAAGCTGCATGGTTTGTGGGAAGAGGCATTTGAAACTGGAAGGGTGCCATTGAAATACAGGGCATAAAGCTGATAACAAGGTTGAGTGTGAGATGGCTTCTTAATCATTGCAAAGAGTAGGGGTTGGACAAATGAGCGATTTTGTGGACCATTTGGGGAAAAAATGCAAAAGAGTGCAATTGTAAATGCCAAAAAAGACAGTCACAAATTCTTGTCGCTGGACCCAAATTTGGTTAAGTAACAGTACTAGTTTATTCATAATTACAAGTTTCAAGTTCATGCGCAGTTTATCTTTGGAATGTTTTCACATGCAATTAAAAAACAACTCACAACTCATCTGTCAATCTATGCAAATATAGCTGCGGTACATCTGCACATCAAAATTTATGGAGCGCCTGCCTCTTTATGTACTTCGAAAATGCGTAAGTTTACCATGATATGGAAAACAAAAATAATAATGGAAGTCGGACCTTGCACGTGTACATAGCCTTGAATGCCTGTACTTCCCTACCTTTATACTGTCTGTGTGGCTGAAAGTTTTGCAAAGATCATGTGGCAGCACCAGACTCATATCAAGCAACAGTCTCACACGGTCACACCCTCCCAGCAATGGTCTCACACCCTTCCTTATAATTACGAAGCATCTTTGTAGCATACTGTGTGCTTGTATATCACCACCAGCTCCCTCACACATATGAATGTACTGTACGTACAGGCGCAATCAGTGCAGTGCAGCTAAGCTTTATTTGCAGTTTCACATAAATTCAGGTAAACCGTACACACTGCATGAAGGTGTAAATCGTTGGAATGGCATAATTATGGGAATTCCCAATACAGTTAACTCAACGGAGAAGTCCTTGTGACTTATCTGTGTAAAAGTTGGCTGGTTGGAAATTTTTTCATTATGAAAATCATTCCAAAAGGAAACAGTTACAGTATCTTTTCCAATTAACAAAGCAAATACGTAGCCAACATAGAAATGAGATCGTAAAAATCTCGATCTGTTTCATTGGTTTGAATACACAATTTGCGATATTCGCTATTGCTTTCCCTGTACCTTGGCAGCTCTCTACAAGCCCTATCTTGATTTTTAAACTGATAATGATAGGCTTAACTAGTGGAGATCTCTGATGCATGCCATATGTGAACGTGTGATGCATGCAGCCTACATGCAAGGATTTTACATTTCTATAAATTTATTAAATACACTCACAGTTGCAGTTCTGTTAGATTTTCTACAACTTGGGCTTAAATATTTCTGTGTTTTGGGGAAATGGCTTGAAAAAATTGACCCCTTGGTAAATTTAAAAAAAAAACGCAATTTGGCCGCAAAGAACGTGATTGGCCATTTGTCCAGTCCCTAGCAAAGATGTTAATTAACTTGTGTACTCTACAATTGAAAAGGCTGAGTATTATATTGACTGTACAATCTACAAATTACAGGCTTGTGAGCCATGTTGGTTCCTTGTATGAATCTTTCAGTGAAAAATTTTCATGCCATCTTGTGTGATATGAATTTTGGTATGTGTGTAATACATTTTTCAACAATTCAGTTGTTTTTCATTTTCTCTTTATCCCCTCTCGCTAACATCTTCTGTAACGTTTTCTTCTAAATCTCTCAGTCCCATGAGATAGGTGTCTGCTTAGGTATTGGTTTAGTTGGTTCCTAGACTTTCAAAGTTTGTTATGACCTGTCACTGTTTGGTGACATATACAGTACTACATTTTAAACCTGGCATTCTGTTAGATGTTGTCAAGATTTTTTAATTTTTCCAATTTCCGTTTGGCTTTTTTGGAAGAAATGCACTATGACTGCATAGGATCATGCCTGTAGCACCTAATTCCAACTGAAGCATGATGAAACATTCCTTCATAGTTTTTGGTTCCTTGCGGTAACAAAGGAACCAGTGTAGTCAGGTTGGCATGTGTGTGTGTGTGTGTGACACTTGCTTCGGTACGCTCTAACTCAACAAGGGAAGGTTGGATGGAACTTGGATTTGGTACATAGATTTGTCATAGGGAGAAGGTGTGCCCTATTGTTTTTGGTGGCGGTCAAAGGTCATTTGGGGCCACCAGAGGTCAAAAACTAAAAACCTTCTCAACACGATATTTCAAGGTAGGAAACTTGGATAGATGTCATACTTGGTGTGTGGATGTGTTATGGTGTAAGGATGAAATTGGATATGTTTGGTGAAGGTCAAGGGTTCATCTGGGGTCACCAGGGGTCAAACACTGAAAAACATTTTAACACAGTATTTTAAGGTAGAAAGGACAGATTTCAAATCGATCTGTGTTTGCTTAAGGTCAAAGGTCATCAAGGTCACTGGAGGTCAACCGCTTGAAATGTTAATTAGAAAATCTTTTAAGCTAGATAAAGATAGGTTCAATAGATTTTTTATTTTACCTGGTTAATTTGCATGCTTATACACCCAAACACCTTAGAAATTTGGCCTTTACGTACGTTCAGTAATGATTCCTTCGGGTTGTACGTGCTGGATCATTCAAAGTTTTAAGAGGGAAATAACTGAAATTTGTACATTTCACTGAACACAGGTCACTCTGCATTAAACTGGTCTCTCTGCCAGTGGAAGCAATGCATGGATTATACAGTACAGTATGTCTCTTTAATACTGCTGTGCTATGTGGGGTAACCTAATCCTCATTCTATTATCACACCCCATTAATCACTTGCTTTCTGCTTAACTGCTGAATAAACACTGTTTTCTGTTTAAAGGTAGCAAACAGAACAAATGGAGATTGTTTTAAAGTAATATCAAGTTTTATTTGAGAGCAGGTAAAAATAAATTGTGAGAGAAATACAAGGGGTGTTTTTCTCTCTCTGACCACATTGTGTATTGTTTATTGGTGATAATATCAAGTTTGATTACAAGCATAAATACATATGGAAATGGGAAAATGTTTTTGAAGGATCACCAAGCATTATAAAAGTTGAATGTAAGTAAGGCCACAAAAATTTGATCTTTGATATCATGTAATATAAGTAATAAAATATCCCTTGTGAAGATGTTACAAACATTGAGTATGAGCTTTTGCTTAGCTCTATTTCAGAGACTGGCTGTACATTCTTATAATATCCAGCAAGGATCGAACCACAGTGCCCATTGGGCTCTTGTTGTTACATCTTCTTTCTCTGCCTGATGACCTCTTATTGCTTCAGTGAGGAAATGAAGCTCACTACGTATGTTACAGTATGCACACTTGATATAGTCACGTTTCACATCTTATTAATTGATTAACAGTAAGAGAAACATTAAAATACATAAAAAGTTACATAACATTTGGGGTTAGCTAACAAGCCAGTCAAGAATGTGTTAATTGCTTTTCACACATGGTGAACATAATGAAAGCATGGCTCATTTAAGGGCACAGATCATGTTACTAACTCAGATGCCATTCACAGCCCATGCCACCTTTGATCTACTGGGGTGGCTATGTGTATGTTCTTTTTTCTAGAAGCAATTTTACGGCATGTGAAGGAGTTTTCTGTTTTGCAGTAGGGCCTATTTCAGGCATGCCCATGGACTCCTGAACCAAAAAATTTGGTTGCAATGCATTGGACAAACTTTCCAAAAAATTTTGTAAGGTCTGGTAGCCTGGTCACCTGGGATGTCTCGATGACTGTAAAAATTGCACAGTGTGCATATCTTCTTTCTTGTTTCAGGATGTCATTACCCCTGTCTTGATGATAATTGAAATAGACAGTATTGCCACATAGGAGTGGCAAACATATGGAACTAATTCTCCGAAGGTTTTCTTCTACTATGCTCCCTCCATGGTCTCTTCATCTTGTAGACTTAAATTGGAAATGGCTGCAACTTGACCTCTTCGTGGTGGTCCTGTTGCAAGTTTACAGTAATTCTTCATTGGATAAGAATTGAAAGAAGGGTGTTTTCTCCAATTTTCTGGACCTTTAGGCATATTATAAAGAATGAGCAAGCAGCCCAAAAGTTTTCTAAAACTTTCACACAGTACCCTCATGTTGAATTTTGAAGTTTGAACATCCAAAATTTAATGTAATTTAGCAAATTTGAGAGCATTTACAGGAAGCATTATTTGTGAAGCATGAAAAAATCAAAATGTGTGAAAAATCTAGGTTTAAGTGTGTGCATAATACTGGGCAGTAGCAAGTGGCTTTTCTCATACTAAAACTGGGATTCTCATATTTTCTCATATCCCCCTAAGAAATAATTTGTGGTGTTTTTACTTTATTATTTTTCCCTGCTTACCTTTTGTCGTTTCACAAGTCAATCACTTTTAGAATGAATCACTCAGAAATCTGGTATTCCTAAGGGATTTTTCAACTTTTCCATCACAGCTAATCTTCAGCTGGCTGGAAGATGTTGTTAAATAGGTTGCCAGAGGAATTTGAAGCATGATGGCCATTGTTACCTCAGTTTTTACGCTGTTATTTTCAAACAAATACTGAAGGAGTACTCTTGATTCTGTTCTGCATTATTATTAAAGAAAACAAGATGAATAAAAGGCACACAGGGGAGTCACACAGCATGTGAGGGAGGTACTAGAAAAAATATGATGACAATTGCTAAAAGATTCAAGGTATATTTCAGAAAATAATTTTTTCAAGGGCATTTCATAAAGAGAGTTCCCTTTTTATTTTGGTATTGCTTGGCTGGTTGATCCTTAGAATTTAAGGTCACTATAATTCACAGTTTTGAAATTAAAATGCCCTTCAGTTATATTTATAATGATGTACAAGGCTTTCTTCACCAACAGTTTGTAGGATTGTGGTCAACAAACTATTTGAAAGTTTTGTTATGGTTTCACATCCTGGGGTTTGCAGTTTAAGTTCGATGTAGTTAGATGTAGTTTTACGGTCCAGTTTCCAAACTATTGGTTCAAGTTGAGCCAGCCACAGCCTTTTTTCCAGTTGTGGCTCCCTGGCTTGTTTTGCCCACTCCGTTGCTAATGCAGAGCATCACGCACAACTTCAGTACGGTTCCTTTTTTAGAGTCTTTGGTATGACTCGACCTGGGAAGTGAACCCGGGTCTTCTGCAAGGATGGCAGATGCTCTACCGTTAGACCAAACACGCGGTCTCCTGGGGTTTGCAATGCTCTGTACTGAGTTAATGCAAGGTTATAGTAGTGAGAAGGATTGAGTTTTATGGGCCAGGTTCCAACCAGGTGATTCAAGGATCATTGCAAGGATTAGGTCTATCCCCTTCACTCTCTTCTATAGAATGCTTTGGATTACCAACAGATATGCATGCTTTAAGTTCTACATAATTATTGTCTGCAATCAGTCCCAAATATCCTGGGGAACTACTGTACCTGGTCAAGTGGTTAAAGAGTATCCACTTGCAGTCTGGTGGTCAAGAGTTTAACACCTGGCCAGGTTATACTGAAGGCTTAACAAATGGAGCCTTTTGCTTTTGTGCTTGGTTTTCATCATGAGCAAAGGAGTAATTTAACCAGCCAGTTGACCACTACCAGAAAAAATCCTGAGGTTTTCTTTTATGGACTCAAACCAATTGGTTAGAAATTGGGCCATAAAACCTCTTCTATTATATTACAGTAACTAACTACTGTACTGTAACCCCAAATACTGGATTTCTTCTGTGGTCTTAGCTACGTAGGCCACATTACTGCTGTTCCTGAGAGATGATTCAGTTCTGTTTGAAAATCCAGTATTTATTAAAAAAAAGTAAAACACAAAATTTGGCCAGATGAATCCATCTACTGTTTATATATGAAACAGCTCAGCCAAGAAGTGGATAACAAAAATTTAGGGTGATATATATTTTACAAACAAGATTATTGTCTTGCTATGTACAGTATTTCTTTTTGTATTGGCTTGAGCTTGATATGTTTTCATTACTTTTCTGTTGGCTCATGGCCATGGGATCCCTACCGTACTATAATTCAATCTCACTATGCAGAAACCCCTATGGCACATCTTAGTTTAGTGATCTTTGCATCAACAGTAAAGGGGAATGTAGCTTTATATAGCAGTTTTCATACCTTTTGGTGTAATGGCTTTGTTTGATCTGGTAGTAGAGCATCCACTTTGCATACGGAGGCCTCGGTTCCAGTCCCCAGTAATTGCTGGAGTGGCCTTGGGCACCACTACTGTTTTTTAGACCAGCCAAGGGCACCACTACTGTTTTTTAGACCAGCCGATTATAAGTTGAGGTGTATTTAAAGTACAATCCAATTTACCTACAGTACTGTAGCTTTGTCTTTTTTTTTTGTGAATTGCCCAAAATCAGAATTTTGCCCTCAGACCCAATATCATGAAATGAAGCCACAGAGTACTGGCATTGAAACTTCTTTGCTTCTCTTGTTATAAATATAAATGAACTCTCTGACCTGGACAAAGCTAGTACAGTAATTCATGTAGGATCATGCAAGATTGTAAATTTGTAGGAAATATTCTTTGGATAGCCCTGGCCCAGAGCTGTATTGAATTCTCATTTGCAGTACAGTATACATTGAGATAGTTTGTGAAATTCACCAATGTTTTCCAACCTGCAAAGTTATTTTCTTCACATACAGTGGTCAAACAGTTTGGAACATTCCCATATCCTACTGTACATCATTTCAAATAGATCTTTCCCTGAATGAGTAAGTATAGTACAACTCAATTCCTTTTTTCCAAGAATTGTGACCAGACATTCTTTTAAATTACAACTGCACAGAACAGCTACAAATACAAACATATTCAAAATTTTAAAGTTTTCTGCAACCTTTGGATGTGAAACTTAAATTATGGTCATAGTTAGCACTGTCATACAGTCTAGGGTACCTACTGTTGTTCCCTGCAACACCCTTGTTAATTTATTGACATTGACTCAATGTGACCCTTTAAGATAATGGCATGCCCGGCCCCCTCCATCAGGGTTAGTTTTCCATTCCTTCACAGGGATCAGTTCAAACACATGACATCTTTAATTGTATTGGAGATATTACTGTAGATTTGCTACAGTTTTCATGGAGATCAGTATGTATTAACAATAAATTTGGGACACAAATCATTTGAATGGGCTCTAATATTGGATTTCTAATTTCTTTATTTTGCCAGCCCATTGGATGCAACTATGAGTTTAATTCCACGACTGTATTAGATCGCTGTCTGGTGTGTGGTGGGGATAACTCTTCTTGTAAAGTACAGCGAGGAAAAAAGACGTCCCATTTGGTGGATAAAGGTAAGCCACATTTGAATGAAATTATTCTTTTAATTTGTAATGAGATAACCCCATGAAAATGATTTTTTTATTATTAGTCTGCCAGGTTGTATGAAAGTTTTGTAAATTTCATTAAAAAAATTCACCCTTTTAGTCAATGAAGTTTTAAACCCTAAAAATCTGTAATTTGGTGCTTTATTTTAAAGTGGAGTATACAGTACTTTAGTGGGATAAAATTTTACAGAAGAAAAATTGGACTGAACCTACAGTATACTCAAATTGTGAAGATGTTGTGCTGTTTTATTTTCTTATTTTGGCACACTAAGTTTTAATGATGGCATGCTTTTCAATATGAAATATCGTAGGAGACTAAATTCGTTAGTCCTCGCATACCTTAGAGCTGAAGAAAACCTGGGTTTATGTCAGCAACATTGATGAACCTTACCATTCAAATTTTTACAGTTTTACAGTTGACATTTGCTCTGAATAAATCCTCAAAATAGCACTGACAAAAAGGGAAGAGTTTAAAAGTTACAGTACAGTATTCCTAAGAAAAACTGTGCATCTTGCACCCTGCAACATAACATTGAAGACAAAAGTTTATGACCTTATAGTAGCTAAAACAAGGCAACACCACTCAACAAACTGTATGGTACATGAAAATATTCACAAGGTAATAAACAGACTGTTTAAGTTTAGATTGCTGGGGCCTGGTGTGACCAAGAAAATGATGGATTTCTAACACTAACTAAACCTGCAGCTTTTCAAAAAAAAAAAAAAAAATTGCTGAACAAATTGATGTGAAGTAGTGTGTTTCCAAATTTGAAACAACCCATTTTTAATGCAAATAGAACCCTAAATGGGTTATAGTTGATGGAAATTGTCTTGTCATTGATCTTTGGCAGTCAAATTTATGGCTAGGCCTTTTTGTAATGTGACATCTATGCATAGGCCTCTTGTATCAATATTGAGGGTCATTGACTACCAGACCCCACCTCCCACTGTCACCATCTGTTGTCGTCAAATGCATGCATTTCTGTCATGAATACAAGTGGAACTATTTTTTAAAAGTAAATAAAAAAATCACTTCAGCAATAAAATTCTTAATATTACTTGCCAACCAAATTAAACTAACATACCAATATGATGCATGCTGGGACCCACAGGTTTTCAAAAAAACTGGTCAATGTGTAATGCCTATCTGAAAGATATACTGTAGTTTTATTATGACTTGCTATTCTCTACTCTCCTAATAGTCTTAGGCAATTTTGTAAGCAGTATGATTTGATTTAAGCTTTTGTGTGTAATTTTAACAAAATGGGAAATTGAAAAAAAATGCTTCATTATTGTGCAATTGTGATACCTGATTGGGAAAAGTACTGTAGGTACATCATTAATGCATAGCTCCCAAGTTCCCAGAGGCTAGATGCGGGTCCAACTAATCTGTCTGGTGGTGGATCCCTGGCCTGGGGAGGGGTGTAAGGAGAGGGGATGTCCCCCTCCCCTTTTCTAAATTTTTGAATTTTTGAAGTGTCTAGACGCAAAATGGTGGCACTTTTTTGGCAAATCAGTCAACACAATATCGCTAGGTTACCGCCAAAAAAGTTCAGTCCTGTACTGAATTTTTTGCCGTAATGGCCTAGGAGATTTTTATTAAGAAATTTGCCAAGAAAATATACAGATACTCACAAATACGCAATTACTAAAACCTCTCCTAATCAAAATATGCAATCTTGCTTGTTGCTGTAAATTTTGGTGTGGTACCGGTACAGTTTGCAGACGTCAACCCAATTTTAACGCTTTCATCAGTGCTGCCAGTGATTTCCAGTAGGCCTACAGTATTATCTTTCGTACATCTCACATGGCATCCTAGCCACGAAAACAAGTCAAGAACATTCGTTTGATGGGAAACTCTGAGACAAGCCCCTATGGCAAGCCATTCGCTAAAATGGCTTGCCATAAGCCCAGCCTCTAACCCGCAAAGTGGGCATTCTTCGCTACTGAGCGCAGGGTTGCATGTCGTTATTACACTATTTTCGCAGTGATCAGAATGTATTCCATACCTGCTACAAATAGCGATGTTGGGACAGCAAACATTGGTCGGCCGTCCGTATGTACCTAGGCCTATACCTTGTATAGCAGCACAAGCAGGTGAATGTGCTGTGAAATACGATTTTATGAATTTTTATTTTTCAGTAAGCTGAATTATTTGTTAATTTGTGAGGTTCTCTGGCTAAAAATACTTTGGAAATTTTAAATGTGGGTTTTTCAGAGGGCTTGGCGGGTCAGCGGGTTTGGGTGGTCAAATGCGGATCAAACCTGCGAAATGCGGGTCACTTGGGAAGCATGTTAATGTCTCTTTTTCATATTCTTGCATTGCTGTACAGTACTGATACCTAAATTTCTCCTGTTAGTGATCATTCAGACTAATTAAATTCAGGCCTTGATCCAAGGGGGGCTTTAATTGCCTCAGCCCTCCCTTTTTCGCCAGATCAACAATAAAGAATATGGGAAATTAGCAGTGCACCCCCCTCACTTCCCTCTTAAGTCAGATCCCCCTCCCTTCCCCCACCCCTCCCTTGGAATGTATGGATCTGTGTCTGACTTTCAATGTGTGAAACCAGTATTGTTCTTTACAAGTTAAGTGTTTTTAAGACCTTTAAAGCTTTCATTTATGGTTTTTTTTTTCAAATAAGGGTAAAAGTGATGATGCTACAGTACCTACAGTATGTGCCCCAGGTGAATAACGTAGCACTGTGGTTGATTCAACTTCAAAGTCCTAAAGTTGTGACTTTATGCATTCCACCCACGGACTTCCTTTATACATGAACAGAGGATACTATGCATAGATTTTGGCTACTCTATGTTGAGTATAGGGGTAGCAAGATGGTTGTCTGCTATGGTTTGGTGTGTGAAGTTTGGACTTACTCAAGTACAGTAATTAAAATCAACAGACTTTGCAAGAAAGTTGAAATATTTTTGAAGTAATGCAAGGTAAGGTCAAAACCACTGCACATGTTGCAGGAATATATTCCCATTCAAGTTTACATTTTGTTTAAATATTACAAAGCCGTTGTCAAATTGTACAAGTTGTAGCTTCACGATGGCCTTCTTGGTGCAGCTTTTTTTCCCAGTCGTTGGTGACAATCTACAGAAAGGACGTACATGTTTCATGCTCTGTCAATGTGTAGGAAGTCTGTAGTTTAACCCAAGTTTCTTCTGTAGATACAGTAGCAAAAAAAAAAAAAAAAAGTTTTAAAGGGGAGGTCATCTTCATACCACCCTAGGATGTTACCATCTTATGGATGTACTGTACCTTTCTCTTGCATCTGTCACCTGTGAAGTGTGTCTATCTGCATATTTTCTAATGTAAAAATGTTTTGCACAGATTAAGACAGTATTTCTCTTTGGTTCTCTTTCCAGGTTTAGAAGAGATTTTGCTTATCCCTGCTGGCAGTTTTGCAGTAAGAATTCTCTTAAAGGGATCGGGAAGCTTCTTGGGAGTACAGGCAGAAGATGGCAGGAGTGGCATCAATAAGAAAAGTGTTAGCCAGGGTGGCAACTACACAGTTGGAGGCACAACCATCCAGTTCACCATCATGAGAAGTGGTCGAACATACATATCTATACCTGATAAATTAAATCAGAGCCTTTGGGTCACTGTAAGTAATTTTCTCCACATTTAAGTGATTTTGTCATAACAATTGTCTAACGCTTCTTGGTGGTCAGGGGGCTGGTTATGTTTGTTCCAAGAAAAACTGATTTTGGTAAAAATAAGGTTTTAGCCCAAGGCATTCAGTGTGAAAAGCAGATGAAAAGAAGACTTGGTTGGTTCTACACTTGGGAAATATGTACAGTGGGGTTATCATAGTCTCAGGTTGTGTTTATTGCGTTGTTAGGGGCATTATACATATTAATGAGCAGTGTTGTCACCAGACCATTTTGAGAGCTGTGTAATTTGTGATCATCATCCTGAGGGAGCGGTCTAAGGGGAGTAACTGTTCCACCTTCCCTTTAAAAAACTTTTGCAGATTGCAGTGTGCTTACAAAAATGAAGAGTCACTATCACCATTCTAAAGAAATCTAAGAATTTTATTCAGTTAGGGTAAGAAATTTTGCTGGGTGATGATGCTGATATTAATGGCGAGTTCCGGGTGGAGATTTTAAGAGCCTCGTAGCACCGCTGGGTGCTGACTGGTGTGGTGACAACACTGTTAATGAGTAGGCATGGCTTAGTATCACATCTGAGACTGTTTAAATCCATCATTCAAATGATACAAAGACTGTTGACCTATTCATTGTGTCACTTATAGTCAATACAGTACTTCTGTAATCAGGGTTCCTGCAGCCTTGAAAAGTCATGAAATTTTATTTTCATTTCCCAGGCCTGGAAAAGTCATAGAATATTGTAAAAATGACAGAAGTTATGGACTATTCATGAAATATAGCCAAGAGTCTTTTAGTTTTTCACAAGTAAATAAATTTACTCATTTATTTGTCATGATTCTTGCACCATTTAAAGATTTGTTCAATCTTTTTGTAATTTGGTCATGCTAACATCACGAAATAGTCATGGAAAAGTCATGAAATTTTATTTTTCTTAGATGAAGAAACCCTGTCTAGTGGTAACAGTTATTTGTGCTGCTAGTGGTATGGTCTAAGAGAGAAAAATCTAAATAAGAAATGCTGAGAGCATACTGTTTTTGACATCCCATAGTGTGCACTTTATTTTAAAATTTGTTTGTGTGTTTTTGTGGCTTCAGTGACTTTCAGTACATTTTAAACTCCTTGAAAGTTTTTACATATTTCTCTATTCCCTTGAAAGTGTGTATGTATTTCCTTATTCTTTAGATACTGAGAACAAAGACATTTGATGAGACAGACCCACGTGATAAAATAGTGTTTCAGTATGTAGCGCCCATTAGTTACTCATGGCAGGAATCAGAATGGTCAGCTTGCTCACGGTCATGTGGAACAGGTAAAATGCTATGTCTAAGAGCTCTCACTGGTGTTTTTGTTTTGTGAGGTGTGGTGCGATTTAGCTAACACTTCCACATGAGGTGTACTGCAATAATATATTTTGTTTAATACAATGAGAAGAAACATGTGATTTCTCCCTGAAGCCTCACAAGTTTTTAATATCTTGAAAGAGTAGTTTGTCTTGTACATATTTTCTTTTGAATGATTTGGATTTACAATACCCTTGATAGACAAATGTCCCACTTGGCTGGAATAGATCAGAATCCCATACCTGTTCCAGATACTGCATGTCCCAGACATAAATTTTTGTGTATGGCTACTTTATGGATTCTGAGGGATTTTGAGCAAGGGGATCTAAACTCGGTAGCAGGCACGTAGCCACAGGGGGTCTTGCATTGAAGGAGAAAAAAAATTTATCCCCATTAAATCACCACAACTTCAAAATACCTAGACTGAATTCTGTTAAAATATCTCCCACTTTCGAACAAAACATACACTTTAACTCGGGTAAGGAGTGTATGAATGACATACACAACTATTATTACTGTCAATTATTAGTCATCGATGGCGCGTTGAGATCCCTTCCCTGAAGGTTGAGGAGGTTACGCTAAGTATTGTTTCGAGCCTAATTTTGCACGTCAATGTATCATTCAGCTGTCATATAAGTTCTTACGTGCGAGTAATGTACATCATTTTACCTGGTTTCTGGGCCGGCGTTGTAGACAGTGCAAAAAGAGAGACTTCAGACACAAAATAATTTAATGAAGTTATCATAAAAATTTATTCCTTAAGAACAGCTTTAGGAAAAAGTGTCTGGAATTACCGTATACCGCAAAAAACAAGAAAGCAGTTAAATACAAGTAAAATCAATGACTTTCTGATTTAGGAGTAATTTATGTGTCTGGGGAACGGAGTAAGCAAATGCAGAACAACCCAGTTGAAGTTGTTACGAAATTTTCTGACCGAGAAAAAAGAACCAGAATCAAACTCTTTTAAGCAAGAAAATACTTGATAAAGCTACAGGCAAGATTAATTTTAATAATTTGTTTAAGTTAAGTTTGATCACCAATTAGCCTTGTCAACCTTGTTGGCAGCTTTTTTTTTATAATATCCATATTTTTCTATTTCATTTTCACTTTTAGTGTAAAAAGGGGCAAAGTTTTGTTATGAGACCAACTTTTTCGGAGTACAAATATATCAAAGAAAAATGTAAAATTTCACACCATTTTGCATCTAGAGTACTTGAAATAAGCAAAAAATTTTCAAAGGGGAGGGGGACACCTTCTGACTACGGGCCTGCTCGGTAGGGAAATGAAGTTTTAATTCCTATCTATGATGTGAATCTGTGCTTGCAGCTAGAGATAAATACAGTAGGTCTACAGAATCTGATCTCTGTGAGATCATTCCCTTATAAAAATAAATTCTGTAAGATAAAGAAGCCTTAAATTTCCCTACAGCATTAGAACCAATCCCATTGTTCCTAGCTGGCTTTCCTGTTGCATAGCATATATATATATATGACTCTGGTATTTTATAGTCTCTGTGGGGCAGGTAATGATGATGTTTTGAATCTAAATTGTTCCAAATTACTTGCTCAGCAGGACACTCTCAATGCCTCTCCCAGGAAACCAAAAAAGTGGACTCTTAAGAATTCAGAGATATAATTTATTGTGGTCACCTCACACCCAGTCAAGACTGAATCAGTTTGATAAATGTCACCAAAGTTTAATGGCAACTGTTGTGTTAGGTTTAGCTTGCGCTTTTACTGATTTTAGGTTATTCCCACACATCCAGTCAATTTTAAAAAAAGCTTAAATAGCAGGCGTATTGTTGTGCAATTCTTGTAAAAGATGATTGTTTAAAATCATTCCCTATTATCAGTAACAGTGAGGGGTATGTAATATAACCTCACTGGAATATTTCTCTGTGAGGTCAGTACTATCAGTCCATTTGGGACTACAGTACAGTTAGTACATCTCTGTCATCAGCTTGGTTTCTTAGTAATCACTTCATTAAATTGGGTTCATAGGTCTACAGTAGTAGCCTTAGTACAGTTGTGATGGTAGAAAGGCTGGAACATATGTACTGTAAGCATACACTGTTTTAATCATCTGTGCTTTCTCTGTACTGAGGTTACAAAAGAGCTTGGTGTTGAGAGTTATCTGTCACACATCCATACTTAGAATTAATCCTCAACTTCTGTTGGTCCAACTTTGTCAGGTGATCATGTGCTATCCCAGATTTAACTCACAGTATTAATGGATAAACCATCTTGGGTTTGTTAGTTAGGTAGATGAGATTTAATGACACACCAGTACAAATGTGTTATATAGAGTCAGTCAACTTGATAAAAAGTTCAAAGTTTAAAATTATTTTCACGTATGGTTCAAGTTCAACTTTGGCTTCCCTTTAGTTGCCTCTTACGACATGCAAAAAATACCATGGGCATATTCTATAACCCCAGACCAATGGAGCAAATCGGCTTGGGCGCCTTCATTTTACTGTTGTTAAAACTTAAATAATGTGGCTTTTTTTTTCAAATGGAGTTCAGCTCTCTGGTTAGCATGTTTAATAAAAATCGAATTGTGTAGGACTGGGTGAGGTTGAACAACTCTTGGGCCCGTGCATTGGAACAATATAATGCAGGGTTAAATCTATTGCTCAGTTCTCACCCTTATGCATCATTTGCATTAACCCTTTGACTGTGCATTATCCAGATGCTACTGTAGTACAGGGTCCAATGTTGTAAACCAAGACTTGAGTTGCAGAAGGAGACTGGAAGGTGTGCTACATTTTCCCTTACCACGTTAAAGAGGTCCCTACAATGCTTGTAGTTGGTGGGCAAAGCTGGAGAAAAGTTTTCAGTGCCAAATTTATCACTTTTTCCACCCACCTTTTGTTGTACAAATTTCTGTTTGCACATTTTCCTTTTAGTAAATTTATGGTACTGCTTAGGTAGCTTCTACTCATGAGAAACTTCTCTGCCTTCACCCTGACCCATATACACATGGTATATAATGAAGTCATGTGAGATGTCACAAGAGTTCCTACATGACAGTGTTCAAGATTTATTTGAGAATGACCTTTTGAGAGGCAGAGACCCTTCTAATAAATCTTTCCTATCTTTAAGTGATACATTGAATTGCTTGGTGAAATTCACAATGTTTTAGATCAAGCTGTCAAGTGTTCTCCTTTTACTGACAAATGGTCAAATTCAGACAATCCACATATCCTACATCAGAGCTGCCAAGTCTTCCTGATTCTGCAGAAGACTTCCTGAAAATTTCACCTCCAAACATGCAAAATATAAAATCTTCCTGATTGAGAACATTATTTCCCCCATTGAGATGCACACAAATCCCTGAAATCTTCCTGATGTATGAGGTAAATCTTCCTGATTTCAAGACCTCAGTGTTGGCAGCTCTGCTACATGCATAAGAAGGGTTTATGACTGAGTAATACTGTAAATGAAAATTTCTTTCAAATTAGTGACAGGATAAATTTTCAAATTTTGCAAAAATTGCTACAAACCTGAAGGCAAAAGGATTAAAAATTGTAAACTTTTGAATAAAAATTAATAGTAAGTAACTTTGCTTATAATAAGCATTTTTATGTGGTGGTATCCCCCAACACCCATTTTAAGGTATCACTTTAAACTCAATATGCCTCTTTTAGTTAAGATCTGAAGGGTCTTGGAAGGAATACCTTAACCCAAGATATTTTATTTGCTACTGCTTCTTAAGTCAATATCTATGGAAGGTGATGGCTTAAAAACAACTAAAAACAAAAATCGAGTTGACCCCATCTCATCACTTTCAGAAGGACAGCCAATAAAGTTTACTCCTTGGAGGAAAAATAAATTTGAAGAAGGGGAGGGGCTTAACAGCAAGAGCGGCCGTATATGTTCAAGAAGATGAAACCCCAGTCCCAAGTTTAAGGTGGCCCAAAATGGAGGTTGGAGGGAGAGACATTAAACCAGTAGCCATCAGAGTGGTTTCGTTATATAAATCCAAAATATTAAACTTAAGTGGGAGACATTGTGGAGATGTGGGAGCAGTGCTGTGGCATGCTGTACTGGTACTTAAATTCCAATGTGAAACCTTTGTTTGGTTTATAAAAGCTCATGTTTTGAAAAAAAAAAGAAGAAAAGATGAAAGGTATCTTTTTTGAAGGAGTATTTATTACCAGCTCCTTTGCAGTGACAGGGATATCATTTGAACTATTTCTCTTTCTGGTTTAATATAGTCCAAAATAACCCAAGAATGCTTGGAACCTGCTAAGATGTGGAGCCTGTCTGCTGGTCCTCCCACCATATCTGTCATTGTTTATTTAGCTGTCTCAAACACCTAACTTGAACACAACTATCCTCTGCATTTGTTTATTTGAGGATGGAATGGATGATGTATATATTGCTCTGTCACATTGCTTGATGTGTTTTTTCCTCCAAGAGGATTTCTTTATGACATTCAGACTGCTGCTACCTGTCAAAGGGCACAGGATCACGTTTGCTTATATCATGGCTTTAGAATGTTCCTTTTGTTGGAAACATTGCAGTGGTCTTAATTTGAGACAAATATGAAATACCATTCAATTAAATCAAGAGTGACACTTTTGCACTGCTGTGCATACCATGCCCTCGGCAATGGATCTTTTTGTAACTTTTACAGTTGCAGATGTCAATAGAACTGCAAATAGGAAGTAATATCAGAATTGCTTCAGGCTAAGACCCTGAGTACGTGCTAAAATCTGCTAAGTGGTCTCTAAGAGTAGTTACAGAACTTACAAGATGATCTTCAAAAGAAGGGAATCAACCTGCCAAATTTGTTCTTGTTTATACAGTATGTTGGAATGTTGGAAAGGTACACTGTAGCAAACATATTCACTGAGGTTGAAAAAGTATGAACAATGAAAATTCTGGATCATTTCTTTCCCTGATCTCATTTAATAAAGAAGAATTGTGTAAAATATAGGGGAGCTGTTTCCATAATTGTTATTCACACAACTGTAGATTACCTGTAAGACATTAAAGAGAGGGCTCTTTTTTTTTTTTTAAAAAAGTCTTATTTCTAAAAATGTATTGAGAGGGAATGTGGCAATGCATAGGCTACAGCATTTTGTGCTGTTGTTTTTTTTAATTTTTGAGGTGGGCTAAGAACAAATGGCACTTTCTTTCCTGACTGTACAATATCATGTTTCTTTCCTTTCTTTCATATGCCTCTGCTTGATGCTCACTATAAGTAATGGATTGGAAAAAACGAGCCAGTGAGCTGCAACTGGGAAAAAGGCCATTGCAGACCTGACTTAAATCAATTGGTTAGAAATTGACCTGTAAAACCTCTCCTAACCAACCAACTGACCTATCTTGCTTAAAATCTTGCCTAAAAAACATCAATTTATTATTTCCAAAGGTTGCATTTTTTATCATCACACACATTTTGTGCACTTTAATTTTTTGAACATGTTTAATTCACTTAATATATGTATGACTCTTTCCATTCAACAAGCATAGGTGTTTCTCCACTCTTTTTGTATCCATCTATTTTTATTTGTAAGCAAGTCCCCAACTAAAAATTCCAGGTCCAATTTTTCATGCAAGCAGAGAGAGTGGCCCCTCTTGTACAGAACTGAGTTCCACTAAAGGTTTGAAGCTATTGAAAAACCTGGAACATTGATGTATTGATAAAGACAATAAGTGTTTAGATTTTTATGTAACTGCATGATTGAGTTGAATTGAAATAAAATGGTTGAAAAGTTTAAGGGTGACAACACAAAGAGTGCCATTCCTGCTCATATTTTGTGTAATGACTTGCAAGCTTATGTAGCAGATATAAAGTACAGTGGGAGTACAGGTTATAAGCTGCACTATATGAAGCAGACATTAACAAATGAAGTTACCATATTTTCTACAAAGAGGGAACATGATGCAAGCAGGTGTGATGTCATGAATTCATATTGTTAACTGAGGTTTAGTTTTCCCTTAAAATTTACCACTAATTTTCTGCAACATAACTTTGTTATATTGATGGTATAAATGCATACGGAGTAATGCAATTTTGAAATTATGTATGCCTTTGGATCAGGGTAACATTCCTCATCAATCCAAGGTCAAAAACAAAAGGTTAAAAACAAGGAAAAACAAAACATTGGACATCAATATAAATCCATGACACAGTGCCAGCTTCTTTACTTTTCAGAGAACTCCAGTTGCTAGTACCTTGAGAACCAAACATGGGATTTGAATGAAAATTTCACCAGAATGCTTTAATAGAAAGCTGTATGATCCCACCGTAAGGTATCAAACATAGATTTGGTTCTGAAGTATTCTTTAAAAAACAAAAGCCTATCCATGGCCTGTTATGTGATAGTGTGCCGTCCAACATGACATTGCAGGGCCAGTCTGAGCTTATAATTATGAGATCAGTGCAAGACCTGTATAAATGCAAATGAAGTGAAATTTTTGACTTGACTCCCTCTTTTGTGTAGACATTTTAGCCGAAAATGACCCCATTTTTTACTCTTTTTGGCAATATTACCCTGACATTGTACCAATTTCTTTTTGAGGTGACTCGTATGTAAACACATTTATGTTGGTGTGTCCTAAAATCCCATCCAATGAACTGCACACCTTTTTTTTTGTTTTTATTACTTTCGTTATGACCTAAATTGTTCTTATGTTGACAGGTACTCGAGTTAAGGATTGGAAATGTCAAGACATGGTGACTGGAGAGGAGGTTGAGGAGAATCTTTGTAGTGCAAGAAGGAAGGCAGCTGAAACTAAAAATTGCATGATGAGTGTCTGCCCAGCAGAGTGAGTACCTGCAACTTAAAAATGCCAAGGGGGTATTAAAATAAATTTTTATGCAAAAATTAAAAAGCCCAGAGGGTAAAAAATGGGATGGCAAATCAAATATTAATTCTGTTCAAGGGAAAGTGAGCAAATTGATTGGTAACTGAAAGGAAGACTTAGTAGGGTGGAAAGGACCAAGTAGGGAAAAGGGAGGGGCTGGACATAGTGGTTTTAGAGGAGTTAGGCAAGGGGCACTTGCTTTTATCCTTGTAAAATCAAACATAAGTATTAAGTTTATGATATAGCTAAAAATTTTTAATAATATGAGTATTCAAAATAAAAAATGATTAGGTGAAACTCACAAGGTCTGGAAAGTGCAATCTTCAGCCATCTGGGATGTTTGCTACCAGGGGATTTTTCAGCTTCTTGCACTTAAAGGGGAAGTTTAAGCAAAAGTTAAATTTTCATACGTAAAAGAGGAACAAAATCTACACAGTGTGGTGAAAGTTCCATTCAAATCGGACATGTATTTCTTGGGATATCAGTAAATGAAGTTAGTACATTTGTGTTCAAAAGTTAGTTTGAGGGCAGCAGAGCTTATATCACTTCTTCACATTGACAAAGAATGTTTTGTTTCCCTTTGTTTTATCAGACTGTTGTGTCGACCTTGAAGTTTACAGGAGTATGGCCTCCCTGTGGGGGATGCAAAGTTTGTAAAATGCTCATGCCACTTATGCAATCACATTTCAATAATATGAGATTGTTGAGGAGAAAACCCAGTATAAAATTTAAAGAAAAACAAAAGACTGCCCATTAATGTTGGGATGTGATGTCATATGTGCTTGCTTTAAGTTCACTTTTTGCTGAAAATGTGAAAACTTTACCTGTTCATATCTTGAGAACCGCACATCGGATTTCAATGCAAATTTCACCAGAATGCTCGGAATAAGCACCTCTCTAACATACCAAATCCTGTCATGACCTTAAACCCTTCTTCCTTCTTTAACTGTAGTGACAATAGACTGAGATAGTTTGCCTACAGGTTTTCCCTGGTAAATCCCTGGCTTAACCCCTGAGAAAGTGCCAACATTTAAGAATTTTTCTAATAGTAAAACATTTCCCATGATTTAATCAATCAAAATCTCTGCACTCCCCTGAAATCTTTTGTGCAGAGCCAGTGGTTAGGGGACATATTCCTGATGTATTTAAAATCAACTCATGTGATTCACCCATTGGTTGCCATCATTCAACATGACAAAAAACTGCACTCCTGTAGAACTCTTTTGGCACTCCATCTTCTGATGGCTCACAAAAATTACTGGAGTATTGGATACTCACTATTACTTCATTCTGAAAAGTGGACATTTTGGTATGAGAAATAGTCATTTGGCTGTGAAAAATCTTTCCCTTTAATGATGTAGGTATAGCAGATCTTGAATTTGGAAAGGGTATTTGGCTGTAACTTCAAATTTCATGTGGCAGCTTTGACATGGAGAACAACAGTTTAATAATTGTTTTTCTGTTTCACACTTAGATGGAAGGTAGAACCGTGGAGTGCCTGCTCCAGTACCTGTGGCGGTGGGATTCAGAGAAGGATAGTTGCATGTACAGTGGATGACGGATCAGGAGCTGTACAATATCTCAGCCAGGAGTACTGCCATATGGAAAGACCCCCTGTCCTGCAGGCATGCAATACAGAAGTATGCCCACGTTGGTATGCTGTCACAGATTGGAGTGAGGTATAATGACACCATTTCAATAGCACCATTTCAAAACTTTAGGCTGCTGCTGCCTCAGCCATACTGTGCACACATATTGCTACAGGAGGGATTGGGCTGACTGGTTATTGAAATGTGTATAGAACAATCTGATCAGCCCTATGTATTTTGAATATAGTCAGCCATTAGTAGCCTTAAGTCATCTTCATTTATTGTCTAAATGTAATTTCAAACCCTCATATTCAGTGAAATTGAAGAATCAGGGGACATATCAGTGTACAACCACCCATGGTTACAGGTAAGCTAGGATATTGAAATATTAATGGTAATGGACCCCAGTTATGTCTGACTAAAATTAGACCAACACGTGACTGTCCAGATATGCTATAGAAACATAGCGTGGCTGCAGCTGCCTCATTTCAGCATAGATGTGTAACATTGATATTTTGACATTGTGATTTTGCTATATTCTGTCGTTGGGAGTTGTCTGACAGGTATTTATGTTGCTAATTTTTGGAAACAAATTTCTCACTTGGAATTCAGCCAAAAGGAAGTTGTGAGAGGGAAATTACGAGGATGGAAATCAAGACTAGAAAAATGGTTATTTCACAGCAAGGAAGTAGAATTTTTAGAAGAATAATTTTCTTTCCAACTAGGAATCACTAAGGTATTGGTCTTTGTAGTCTTTGTAGATAAATTTGTAATAAGGGATCAAGTCACTCATGTAATGCTATTTTGTGCTACTCAGTGTTTTTGTCTTTTATATCAAAATATTCTTATGCCATGAATTTCAAATTAAAATCAAGTAATCAATGTGATGTAAGTTTACCTATACATTCCCTTCCAAAGCTCTCCCATCTCCTTATAAAGACCTGAAAATTTGAAAAGGCCAAAATGTATGGTACAAGCGTGGGCTCAAACCTGTAACTGATGATATATAATTCAATTTCAAAAGCCACTTGATTTTTATTAGTTTTGCAGGCAAGTCAGTCTTTGTAAGGCAACAATTCTCTTTCCAACGAAGCATGTCCAAGCTACAATCTTGGACAAAACTGTTGGAACACCTCACGTCATTGTGTTGTTTATGGTGCCGAGTACCATTTCCACGACCTTTATCCCTATTGAAAAGTTGTGTCCTACAGAAAATAGCAATTATCGAAACCCCCCGTCCCCCAGTACAATGTTGGGTCCCAAAGAAAATGGTGCGTCCTGAATTGGCTTTATTGCACCATTTTCTTTGGGACCCAACATTGCACAGGGGAGTGGGGGTGTACCAACTAGTTTTGTCCAAGATTGCAGCTTTTGTACATCTGCTAAGCATGCTTTTCTGGGCATTTATGAATGTTCAAAATCAACATAGAACATGTTATATCTTTTTACATAGGAGTTAATGCAGAATATGTAACTGGTCCAACAGAAATAGTTTTTCCCCATGGTAGGAAAGGTATTTTTAATTAAAATAGGTAACAGAACTATTAAAAATTTGATAACCTACTATTAGGGAGATGAAGTTGGCTTTCAATTTGTAAACCCAATGCATCAAGCAATAAAACAGAAGAACCAAGTTGGCCAGTCATTCTATTGATACCTTGTATTGTAATAAACAAAATCACGTTGCAATCTGTGGTTTCTCTCAAGGTTTTGCAAGATTAAATTGGAAGTTCATAATATAGGTTTATAAGCACCAAGGTGGCCAGCCATTTGTATTGATATCTTGTTTTGTGATAATCAAAATCCACTTTGCAATCTGTGGTGTCTCTCAAGGTTTTGCAAGATCAAATTGGAAGTTTAAGCAAAACTTTAATTTTCACATGTGAAAGAGGAACCAAATCTACTCAGTGTTGTGAAACTCCCATTCAAATCGGACATGTACCTACGCGTATTTCTTTATATATCAGTAGATGAAGACACTAGATTTGTGTTCCAACGTGAGCTTGAGGGCAGCAGAGGTTATATCAATTCCTCACATTGGCAAGGAATACTTTGTTTCCCTTTGTTTTTTCAGACTGCTGTATTGACTGTAAAGTTGCTAGAAGTAGGGCAGTTTTGCTGTGGGGAATGCAAAGTTTATAAAGATCTCATACCACTTATGGAATCACATTCTGATCAGAGGGGATTGTTGAGGAGAAAACTGGCCCTAAAGTTTAAAGAAATACAAATGACTGTCCATTAATATGAGGATGTGATGTCACATGTGCTTGTTAAGTTCACTTTTGTTGAAAATGTGACAAATTAACCTGCTCATATCTTAAGAACCAAACATTGGATTTCAATGCAAATTCACAAAAATTTTACATGATGAAATGATCCTTCTTACTTTTTGTTACATTCTTCTTCTCTGCCTGATTACCTCTTGTCGCCTCAGGGAGGAAATGAAGCTCACTACACCCACACTTGATATAGTCACATTTCACATCTGATAAATCGATTAACAATAACAGATATATTAAAATACACAAAAAGTTAAGTAACAGTTGAGGTTAGCTAACAGGTCAATCAAGCATGTGTTAATTGCTTTTCACGCAATGTGAATACAATGAAAGCTTAGCTCATTTTAGGGCACAGATCATGTGACAAACTCAGATATCGGTTACATTTCACACCGCCTTTGATGTACTGGGGTGTCTATGTTGCTTTCTCAAGAAGAGACGTCAGGGCATGTAAGAATATGTACCCCCCTAATATATCAAAACTTAGTGAGACCTTAAAGCCTTCTTTTAAATAGATTTCCTCCTAAGGCTTCCTTTTCAGGAAATTCAAAAGGTTAAACAATGGTTTAATTGTTCATGGCACGCAGGACAGTTCTCTCATGGGCATTAATACTACCACTGGATGCCCTCCGGTTCCTCACGTGTGCATTGTTTGCTTTCAAATAACCCAGTCATGCATTGTCCTCTTGCTACTGCACGATGCATTGTTGTTTCACCATCAATTACAACCTCACACATTACAATGTCCGTGTAATATTAAACTACGAAGAGCTTTTTACCTCTCCAGCTTTCTCTTTCCGTAAATTCTGTGGTTTTGATTAAATTCTATTTCAGTGCTCGGTGACATGTGCAACTGGGATCTCAACCCGTGTCATGCAATGTCTAGATTACCGTGGTGTTGAAGTCACTGGTTGCCATCAGAATGTTAAGCCAATAGAAAGTAAAAGATGTCACACAAGAATACCATGTTTGGAGGAACAGGGTACGTTCGTTCACAAGTTGTATAAATACAGTAAACTTCAATTGGTCTATAGTAGCCCCTTTTGAACCCATCTTGAAGCCAGTGATAACATTGAGGTATTCAGTGAACCCTTTCCCAAAGGGGCATTACAAAGGATTGTAATATATGGCCCCATCTTAAAATCCTTTGTTATACCACTGGGTACATGTTGTTTATGTCACTGGCATATCGATGGACTAATGGATATTGATGAACCATCACACTTAGTTGAGCCAACCCCCCCCCCCCAACCAATCCTGACAAAAATCTCCCCTGCTCTCTTTACCTCCTTTCCACCATCCTACATCTGCACAATTATCTACTGAGTGGGGAGGGTATGGGGGAGTGACATATTAGTGTAATTTTAGTCAAAAAAGGTGGAAATTAAGGTGTTGCAATAGAGTGAATAGCTTTATAAGTGCCTATGGGTCAATCTAGACAGCTTGGTAGCAATATAACATAGAATTGTCATTTCTTTGTTCATAATTTCAAGGATAGCTTCCAAAATCTTTCCAAAATTGAAGACATTTTTATCTCAATACATAACATGTATTGAGATCTTGTCACACTAGCTGCTTGGGCATGCTAGCTGTAGCTAAAATTCTTTTCAGCATGGCCATGTTTGGAGGGTTTATGTTTTTCCATAATATCATGTAGAGCATACCATTGTTTAATTATTGATGCAGTCAGAATTTTAACTTGATAATCTGATACCGTATTTACTCTATTAAACGCCCCGGGGGGCGTGAAATTTTCGTTAAAGGGGGCCTTTATTGGAGTCAAATTTGCGTGTCTTTTCTCTAGGCAAGTGCCCCACAACTTGTTTCTTATCTGAGCCCTTCTGATAAACTGCTATGGCATATTTACCCATTTGGTTGTCAGCTTCACAATCAGCTGTGAGCTCCTCCCCAATAATCGGTAACCAAACTTTCCTATAAATATGGTAGCCACGAACAACACTGTGAACTTTGAAAGTGTGATCAACTTTCGCCGACATCTTGGTATGTAACGTTACACACAGAAGTTATTTTTTTACGAGCCCGCGGCATGCATGCATGCATGCTGTGCACAGTATACAGCCAGGCCTCACGTTACTATACTGACCGGCCGGCTATACGCACGTACATACGGTAATTGCATCATAGTTACCGTGAGTAGCACCATGCAAGTATGTATTAGCAGTACATATGCGTTCACAGCATTTCACTGTTAAACAGTTTTATTGTGGTGAATTTGGATTTTCATGTTAGGCTGTTCGGATAGGCTAGCGAATATTTTTATACCTACGGTATGTACAGTACCACTTTCGAACCGCAAACGAAGCAGCACAGGTTCGCGGTATGTGATAGCTTGATGGATATCAACAGAAATTAGTTGCAGAAACATGCCTTTTACTTCAGGATATGGGACTTTAGGACATTTCGTGGCTTCAAGGTAGGACTATTTCATTTTCCTTTTACCATATTGTCTTTGGAATTGACAATTTCAGTTTATGCAATGTGACGAAAAAGTTGGGGGGCGTTTATTAGAGAGGGGGCGTTTAATAGAGTAAATACGGTAGGTTGATAACTTATTCTTTCTCTAAGAAGTGGTTAAAAAAGGTGTGCAATAGAAAAGAGTCATTGTAACCCATTGCTTACACTCCTTTTTTCCCACAGTGCAATTTTTCCCACAGTGCAATTGTGTGTGTTTAGTCTGCTATTTTGTCTTTGGCTCTATTGAAGCCACCGCTAAGTCAAGCACAGGGTAACTGTTAAGATGATCTTGTCTGGTCTAAGATGTTTTCCCAGCCATGCATTGTCTTGTGATGGAGAAGTTCATTTGCAGTTGATTGAGTTTTTAAACAGGATTCTGGTAGCTCTCAACCTTCAAAAGTTGTGCTCTTCATGAAGAGGTTTCAGTGCGATAATAAGAGATATGAGGTTGATGTTAGGAAAACTAGGCACTGGAAAGTAGTAGTAGAAAACTTGTTTTGTTGGAACTGCTTAGGAAGGGGCTTTTTTCTATTTAGCTGGATAATTACTTGTGCTTTGTAGTGTTAGTGTGCTTTACAAAGGTTATTTTTTTAGTATAAAAGTATCATTGTAGATTTTTTTGTTTTAATTGATAACCTTTTCAATTTTTAGCATTAAAATGTACAGTATAAGGATATTATAAATTTCTGCTATAAATATTCGAATGACAACAGTGCACAGCAATAGCTTAACCAACCTGTCCTGTAGACTATGTGATATGAAAAGTTTGTGTCACATTTCATTTTTATGTATGATACTGTACCTGATCACCAAAAGGATGTTTGCTCTTTCCTGTTGTATCATGAAAAACTTAAACACATCATTCCACTGCTTCATTAATACCACTGCTCCTGCATAATAGTATTGAGGTTCTGCAGCATAGCTGCTCTAGTCTTATTTATGTATCCTGGGAAACCTTTCATATTTTTATGACATCTTAATGTTTCTTTATTTGCAGGTGAAGTTTTTGTTCTACCCATAACACCAGCCATTAGGCAGGTTCTTGAGATCCCTTCAAGGTAAATGTTGATATAACTTGTTGAACTCACCTTCCAGTGGGAAAATTTGTACATAGATGTTACATGAATTATATGTGTCATTGTTTAATGTTTTACAGTGTGACTTGTACAAAACAAAAAACCAGAAAAGCAGTCAGGAGGCGTAGGTTTTGCAAAGATACACATTTTGAAGATGTGAAAAATTTCAAATTTCAGTTTTCCATGGATGACTGAATTGAAGAACCAACTGAGCATTTCCTACAAGGAGGCAGACATCTTCCATGTGTAAGATCTTATGGCAAGTCTCTAGGAGGTCACAGTGGCAGTTAAGTTAGCAAGCTTCATGGTGTTTGTGGCAGTCATATATTTTTTCACAAATTTTTGTTGCACAACTGGGAGATGATTGACTGATATGTAGTGTAATTTTAAGCTTGCCAAAAGGCTTCAACATGAAACATAGGGAAAACTTTGATATAGACATGAAGCTAGACATAAGATTGAGGTTAAAGTTTGGTAATGTGATATTGTGCACGTTACTGTGAAACACACTCAATTGATCTACAAAGAACACCAAATCAGAAAAAGGTTTCTTAAAAAGATAAATTTTCAAATCATCCTTTTAAAATTAATGGAAGTAGCAAATACAGGTGTAAGTCTATGCTCAGTAAAATGATAAAACCTGATATGGAATGTGGAAAGGGATGACCAGCATGTGGGATTTATGTGGGTATTTTCCCCACATTCATGTGGGTACTATGTGGGACTGTATTTCCACATGCTAGTTGTTTTCCCCACATGTCCAAATACCCACTTAAAACCCACCTGCTGATTTGGGCATTTTTTTTTTTAAATTTTGATGAAATACCCCATGCTCAATCTCATCAAGAACTGTTCTCAGTACCAATAACATGCACATTTAAGCATTTGAAAATGGCCTTAAAGTTTGACATTTGGTAGCAGTTTATCCCATGGTAAACTGAGAGTGGATGCAGCCATTCAAGGCACTAAGTAATTTGATCCCCATTTTGACATTGTGTATTTCAGAATTTGTTGTAAGTTGTTATTTGAACCTCAAAGCTGTTGTAATTTTATTGTACCAGAATGGTAATCAAAACTGCTGCTCATTGAAGCAGCTATTTGGAGTAATGAACCATGGGTGGGTTACTGTTGCTTTTTTTTTTGTTGCTTCTAAATTGATATTGTGTCATGGCACTGCATAAGGTTTGTACATGCTATTGTATGTTTAAGATGGGAAAATTTGAACAAAAATCTGTCCAGTGGACTGAGATAATAAAACTGTTTGATTTTAAAGTCAAGATGAGAACATAGATGGATAAGGTTTTCATATAGTAGATTGATTACAGGTGTCCTACAGGTCTAGGATCTGTATTAAAATGATGATATTTCTAAAATTAAGAATACAGGAGGTTTGTGTTTTCTTTGGGCAAGTGTAGTGGAGTCCAATAAAGTAATAATGCATAGTTTTCATTTCTTATGCATCTTCAATAGGGTTTTGTGAGAACCTTTTTCAGATTTTGATGTGAAGAGTCCTGAAGAACTTACAGCATCTTGGTTCATCTGTACTCTGCTTCATCTACGCTATAAAGCTGAGCCTCTGCCAATTGATTGTCTGCTCAAGTTTCTTTCTTAATGACCATGAAACTATTCTGCAAACATTGTACTTTTCTTTTGTAAAACATACATGTATAGAAGCAGGTACTTAGTAACAATGGACAAACATTGTACACTGTACTGCTTAGTTTCACAACTTGTTAGAGCATTTGAGATGTGTCTATTTGTGGTCAGTGTCCTTTTCTACAGGGGATGTTAAGTAAAGATTTGCTTTGTCAACTGAGCCCAATTTTGTTTAAGGAATTAACCACAACATTGGTATGGAGAGGTTAGCTATCAGGCCCCAACTTACTAATTAATTGCATGATTTTCTTCTAAATGTTAAAATTTGTGTTTGATGAAACTTAATAAAACTTCTATTTTGCTTCCCTCCCAATACAGCTATGCTACATACGATTGGAGTCCCTGCAGTGTATCGTGTGGCACAGGTATTAGAACTCGCAATGTCACTTGCACATTGTTTGTGAGTCATACACAGACTTTTATTGTACAAGAGGAATCTAAATGTGCTGATTTGGTCAAACCAAACACTACAGAAGAGTGTGTCTTACAACCTTGTCCAGTTACCCACACAACCCTTTCGGATGCATCTGTCGATACTACTACAACTATGTATGAAGGAACTGGTCCTACCAAGGGTGAACACACATTTAAGCAGAGAGTGCTGCCACCTATAAACGCTTACCCACATGATTCCAGCGAAAGTTCCTACTCATTAAGTTTCCCTTCTGAAAGTAGTTACTCAGTACCAGGTTATGACGTCAGCAGCTTCAGTGCACCAGGTCGACGGTACATGTGGAGACAGACAGGGTTCTCTGAGTGCAGCAGGTCTTGTGCTGGAGGTTGGTTGTATTTTAAGCTTAATTATTATGCTCTTATCAATTGTAAAGTGCACTCTCTGACTCTTGAAAAAGGAAGGTCAATGTTAAACATGTCAAAAACATTTTTGTACATTGATGCATCCCTCTGTCAAGTCATTGACCCAACATTTCTTAAACTTTGATGCAGATTTTCTGTAGAATTTGACACAGGTATGTAGCACCATGATTTGGTTGCTTTATAAAATTAATATTTGTAGAACTTTGACACACCCTTTTGTGTCACAACTCTGATGAACATTGTGTGCATTTGACTTACCATTGCACAGGGTCAGATGTTGTACCTTATCAAAGAGATCAGATGGTGCATCCTACAAGTGATATAAGTGTGTTAGGAAGGGCGATGGACTATTGGTTGTGTTGTTGGACCTGTGATCCAGGGATTGCTGGTTCTAGTCCTTTCAGATTCAGTAGATTCTGTAATTCTGTAATTAGGCAAGATGCTTTATCTCAGTGCTTTTCTCAATCCATGAGTTGAATGGGTGGACACCTGTGTGGTAGCTTGCATCACTTGGCATTGATTTTGATGCAGCCATCTGGATTATATCTAAGATGGGTTACTGCTGACCATTGGTAGTATATTTATGCTGTGAAGTGCTTTGGTCGTCAGTGAAAAACACAGCATAAAGAACCAACTATTATCTTTAAATCTACTGCACAGTATTTTTCTACCAAATTCACTCTTTGGCATCTCTCTGTGTTTGTCAATTTTTACTATAAGACGGTTTTCATTTCATCACAATTGTAGGTAGCGTCCCATTCTTTTTGCTGATTTATAACACACTTTTTTAAATGGTCTGTGAAGATCAGCACATACCAAATTGAAATATGTCACTTGAGACAACTCTGCAGAAATGTAAAAGATGCTAGGACAGGGAACAGGAGGGACTGAATTTAAAATGACACAGGTTTATGGTTCAAGAGAAGAGTTCATATGCAATGCAAGAAAATGAGGGCATGGGTGCTCCGTTGTAGCATGTGGTAAGCCTTTTGCTGCAGTGGTCTTTCATATGACAGAGAGGCATTTGTGATAAGGTTCAGCATGGAAATTTGTGGATAGTGTGTGCACATAGGGGTTGTATTGATACCTTTGTGATTTGGCGCACATGTTAATATTGCTATTAGTGCTATTAGTTTTTGTCAAATGGTTTATATTGCAAGCAATAACAATATACATAGGTAAATAGGAAGTACCCTAGGTGTTGTAGCTCATGCATAGACCCCAAACCAGGGAGTTTTGAGGAGGGTGTACCTATGTCTAACAAAGAAAGATGCAGTTAGTAATAGCATAATATCTCTATAAAATATAGACTCAATGAATTAATGTCACACAAAGTCATTTTTGGAAGAAAACAATGGATCATGTTGCATGTATGCAGGAGACTCGGCCACACTCATGTTAAATAGGCCAACGTGAGTATTTGAGTGATTGACTATCAGCTATCTGCATTTGCACTGATAATTAAAGGGTGCCTTTTGACATCATAAACATGAGGTCTATACTTGCTGTCTGTCATCTTGATCAGAATGTACTTCAATAAACATATATGTATTTTTAAATATCTGTAAATAGATGTAAACTGGCATTACTACAGGATTTGTACAGGTCCTTAAAATCCTGATAAGTCAGGAAAATTCAGTTTGAATTTCCAGGCAGGCAAAGTCAGTGAAAATGAGCAATTTATTTTTCAAACGTTCATGGGAAAGTAAGGGAATTTTATGAGGTGGACTTATTGTTTGTATTTTCTCAATGTTCAGATACAAAATTAGTGTGTTGAAAAAAAGATGGAAATAAAGAATCTGACTGTTTGTAAAGGTCCTGAAAGTATCAGTCAAGTTGTCTTTGAAAGTCATGCAATGTTAATTGTCATCTTGAATGTGTATGGACCTTGTGACTGCTGTTGTGGTTAATCCTTGATCAAAGTATCAGGTGACAATGTGGTGAAATATAATACGAACAGTACTTAAAAAAGCATTACGGGATATTAGCCTTTAAGGAGATCTGTCATTACTACCACAGTATTTAGGGAAAAATTGCCGTTCCCAATAGACCTATTTCCAAATAGCAATTACAAAGGATTGTGGGATAGAGTTTTGGTGTTTGCCTTTTTTGTCAATGGCATTTTACTGTGGTTAAAATTGACACACACCCAAAACTATATCCCACAATTCATTGTAATTGCTATTTGGAAATAGGTCTATTATAGTACCCCACCACTGGTTCATTACTCCAATTAGCTACTTCAATGAGCAGCAGATTTGATTTCCATTCTGGAACAATAGAAGCCCAACAACTTTGGGGTTCAAATGACAACTTACAACAAATCCTGAAAAAAGTACTGGCAAAAAGGGAGTCAAATTCTGAGATAAAGTGCTATCAAATGTCAACCTTTGTGGTCATTTTCAAATGCTTAAATGGGCATATAATTAGTACTGAGAACAGTTCCTGACAAGATTGTTCTAAGGGTATTTTTTCCGACATGGGGGGAAAAGACCTGGTGGGGGTGGGCATAGGGACTCCATTCTGACAGAATGTTAAGTTACAGTCTAAGCACTTTGAGAAATCTGAAAAAAAAAAATTGCATAATTGCCTCATATCTTTTCTGCAGATACAAAAAGGACACATTGCCCTCCCAATGCCCAAATTTCTTAAAATTTCCCTCACAGTTTTCCAACTTAAATATTTCCACCCATGCATTTAAATGGTAAGTGCATAAAGCAACTATAGTAGAAGTGTTTATCTTTTTAGTTTCTAGCACAGCATTCTATTATTTTGTCCATTGGAGAATATATACAGTAAAATGTTGACAGAATGTAAACTTTCAATAAAGAAAGTAAATTGAGAATGTCTCTTTTTCTCTGTGTTCAATTGTTCTAGGGTTGAAGGAGTCTATTATTGAGTGCATCGATGCAGTGACTGATGAAGCTGTTAAAGATTCCAGGTGCTATGATAGTGAGCCTTTGGAACAAAGTCGTCACATATGTAATGAACAGCCATGTCCACCAAGGTATGCACTTTTGATTGGTTAGGATTAGGACTCAATAGGGGGTTCAGAAATCAGTTGCTACCTAGAGCAGCAATGGATTTTGAGAATATTCAACAATGAAATTTGTTGGACTGATTGGTATTAATGTAAGGGGGTGGGGTGCGTCCCCATGAAATTAGAACAAAGTCTCATTTCCATATTGGACAACTCATTTGTAATTACCTTTTTCCAATCCTCAGGTTAGTGTAGCTTTTCCATTAACCAGAAAAGGCATTTTAATTCTTAATATGCTCTCCGCCTATCACAGTGGAATTTAGTGAAACCTACCTAACACTCTTGCATATGTGATACACAAAAGTGGAAGTTGTAACACATACAGTTAAGATCGAAGATAATTTTTCAACAATTGCATGTATTCTCATTTGAGAAGGGTCATCTCTGTATCTCAACTTATATTTGAGGATAAAGTAAGAATTATTTCAGCATCCCATTCAAAAAAGTTTTTAAAAGCAAACTAGAATGAAATGACCAGATGTATGACATCTCAAATTGATCATATATCTATCATATGTGTCAACCAATCAGATTGTGTATATCAGTGTATTCTCTTTCATGCCCATAAATGGGTGTACAAGCAAACTCTGACACACCTGCCACTCTTATCAAAATAGCATCAACAACTTTTCCCCAACATCGGCATTACCCTACCAAGCGTTTGAGTTATATCTCTAATTATTGAAGCATGATTTATCCTACACTGGTCATATAACCATAAAATCTTTTAATAGCAACCTTCAACACACCAATCTGTCCTGCAAAAGACACCAGGATAAGGTTATATCAGAAATGGCTACCTTATTATAACTCTCTCAAGCAAGCCAAATTACACCCTTACTCGGCATACCTGCTAAATGAGAGTTACTATTATTCACTTATTGCACTTTGGACACGACCGTGGATTCCATTTGATTTATCTGAATGAGACCCCATCGGTTTATACGTGACACTCTGGCACCATTGTCTACCTGCTATATACCATGCTACTAATGAGCCCCAAAGATGATCTTTCTGGGCAAAACACATTTAGCAATAGCATACCATGGTATGGCTTGTTACAGTACCTAACAAGGTCACAAAAATACATAAAAACTCTAACTTTTGGGTTTCCTATTAAAAACATCACTGAAGAGTTGCTAAATTAGTCTTTGCTGGTTAATATCCTCCAACATCAAGCAAGAATTTTAAAGTGAACTCAAGAGCTTAACCTTTCATCATTGTTAAATTTATCGCAAGCATATTTGTCTGTGAACACATCACTGAGTTTTTGGACAGTGGGCAGCTCCTTTATAATATTTCATCATGCAAGAATTTCAAAGGAAACTCTAAAGCAAACTTAACCTATCATCATGGTTAAATTTATCATGAGCATATTGGTCAGGGAATAGTTCACCGAGTTTTTGGAGAGTCTGCCACCCTTATATAATTTTCATGCACTGTTTTCTTTGGCTACCAAAATTTGGCTGAATTTTTGGATTAATTTTTGTATTTAGTATGAGATGATATGTTGGTATCAGGGCCTTTTGCCATATATGTATATATAGTTAACCATGTAATTTTACATTTGGGACATTGGTCTGATGTGACATTTGAGTGGTTACTTTACTTTGTTATTTTATGCCTTGAAATTCACTTGGCAAAATATCTTGAGTGCTGAATAGTTGTGGAACCCTAACATATTGTAAGTTGTCAGTGTGGCATTCTGTTTTTACCTCATTTGCTGTATCACCACCTTTTACAGCTGGAATGTCATGGTTTATGGAGAGTGTAGTATGACCTGTGGGAGCGGTTTGCGGTATCCAGAAAAAGTCATGTGTATCCAGGTACATGCAGAGAGTATGGGCGGGTTTAGATCTGTACCGGACAGTGAATGCCAACATCTCCCACGGCCTGGCCCTGACTCGTGTGCCAACATAGAATGCCCTCCGCACTGGATCATGAATATGTGGTCATCGGTGAGGAAGCCATCACTTTTATTAACATGTTGGTATATTATCTTTAGAGGTGTTTCATGAAAATCAGGTGGTGTTGGAAATGGTGTATGTGCAATATTTCACTGCATGAAAAAGCACTTTATTAAAAAAAGTGAAAAAGATATTCCATTCCCTTCAAAATTCATACATATGTGTTTGAAGCAGTTTACATTTATGTATGTTTCTTCATCAATGGTCTTTCAGGAGTATAGGGACAGCACATCATAAGATCAGTAAATGAAATTCAGAGGGGTTTGTTAAGTTATTTTGATGTGGTCCATTATAAAAGGCAGTTAATCTATTAAATCCCGAACTACCATTATTGGATGTTTACAGAAGTTTGAATTGGCACAGCTCTTTGATTGACAGCAAATGCAAAAAATACTGAGTACTGTAGCTCATATTACTCACCATGCCTCACTTTACTGACAGTTTTCTGATTATGCATTGGGTCTTGTATACTCACTCTGAAGCAATAAAATGTGATTGTGTCAGGATGAAGATGTGTTTAAGACAGTTGTGGGAGGAGCTTAAAGGCCCAATTTTCTCATCCCAAACAGTACCAATTCTCCTAGCCTTCTTAATTAAGCCCCTCCCACAATTGTCTGAAATTCACCCTCCTCCAGACACAAACTCATTTTATTGCTTCAGGGTGAATATAGAAAGCTCAATGTGTATAATCAAAACACTATCAGAACAGTTTGTGCTGTGTAATGTAAGTTTTGGTACTCTGCATTGTTTGAATTAGCAGTCAATCAAAAAGCTGAGCCAATTGAGAGTTTCTGTTACCCTATACTAGAAGTGTAGTTTGGGGTGACAGGATTGTCCCTTTAAGTAAGAAATAGGAGAGTTGGAACTGTCCTGGTTCAAAGGGTTTGTACACAAATGTGGTTACCATGTGATCCTCAGGTTCTTCCTCCTTTTTTTGGTTGCATCTTTTCTATTTCTTCCATCTATCTGTACCACAGATAGTTGTGTTCAGTTCAGAACATGCACTAAATCTGCTTATCTTGGACTTATGGATTGTTTGCCACCATCTGAGGTATACTGGTAATCCAAATGATTACTAAAATTAAAGCTGATGAACCTCAACAATTTCTCATAGTCATGAGAGAAATGAAAGTTATTCAGTATTTATCCTTTGGCAGAAATAGCACAATAGAGATTCATATGGTGCCTAAGGGCAATTCTCACAAACGTAAACAGCTATATTGTCCCTGCATACTGTAGATCAAAGTCTGTGCTTTTGGATACAGTCATTCATAAAACAGATTTAAGTTGATCTAAGTAAAAGAACTTTATTATAAAAGGTTGTGGAGAGGTCTTATACTTGTATTTATATACAATGTTTTTTCTTTTTTTGAATATGAACCAATGTTCAAAAAATTTGATTTTGAATGATAAATATCTTGAAAGGCATAGATAAAAGTTGTGACCAAAAATGGGAGTATCCTGTTACTTAAGTCCTTCCAAACAAAATGCTCTGCAAAATTATTTGATGGGCAGGAAATGTACTCTTTGTTATTAAATTAACTACACAACAGGCACTTAAAGTTGAGTTAAGTTGTCATATTTTAGTTGACCAAATAAAGCCTGTAGGAGAATGTTTAAATGGAATCATACGACTGTATGAAATTGGTCGGAAACCGGGCAGTTAAACCTACATCTAACCTAACCTGTGTGAAAAATTTTTAAATTTTCAGTGCACAGAGCCATGTGGTCATGGCACTCGCTCTCGTCGTGTGAGCTGCATCCAGCTGCTTGGAAATGGGGAGGAAGTTGAGAGAGAATGGAGGATGTGTTCTGGCACTGTCCCTCCTGAAACAGAGAGCTGCAATGAGGTTGATTGCCGCCCAGACTGGTTGGCAGGGAATTTCTCAGAGGTGAGTAGTAATACTGTTTGTGGTTGAAAGTCACTTTGTGGATTAAAAACTTTCGAAACATTTTCCATAACTTTTGTGGTTTATTCTACTATGCCTACCCTTGCCTGCTATATTGTAGGCCCCACTTGCTTGCATTAAAGATATTGTTACATTTTTTATGTCATATTGGAGGAACACCCCTCAGCAGAGTGTGGTGGAAGGAGTAAGTGACTCTATTTCAGTAAACAAGCAACATCCTTTCATAATTGAGTAAAGAATGTACCTTTGTTGCTTTGCTATTCTGTCATAGACAAGAGCATTGAAAACATAGGGCCTTTTTGTGTGTTCTTTTAAATTAGTCTTACTTGTATTTTATTTTTTAAGTCTATTGTGTATGGACATTTTGAAACGTAACCTTAGCACCATACTGTAAGTCATCAACAGTGCCAGCATTTTGTCACTTTTAGCCTGCTTCACGTGGTAACTTAATTGGGGTTCATTTAGTCTTAAATGTTTTAAAATACTTTGTTTTACCTCTAAGCAGCAGGTGATAAATAATTCGTATAACAGGATTATTGACTTTGGCTGGTGGGGAACGTTTAGATTTATATATATATATATATATATATATATATATATATATATATATATATATATATATATATATATATATATATATATATATATATATATATATATATATATATATATATATATATATATATATATATATATATATATAACGCTAATTCCCACCTTAGGGGAAATTGTTATATGTGCACGTACGTAGGCGGAAAAAATAACACTGAAGTACATAAGAAGAAGAATTCGCCCTAACATCTAAAAAAATAAACAACGTTATTTCAATAGCCAGCCATCCGTTCGTGTAAACAGCTAGGTGTCCGTAAATTTGACAACTTTGAAGTAATTGCATCTACTTTGAAAAACTAGGAGGGCGTCCTTGTCCGTTTACGTATTCCTATAGAAAAAGTGTGTAGAAACGTTGGACGAAACTTATATTTCGCCCCCAAAATTTTTCCCCTTAAGGTCGACTTTTCAACAACTTTCCCCCTAAGTGCCGAATTAGTGAAATATATATATATATATATTTATATATATATATATATATATATATATATATATATATATATATATATATATATATATATATATATATATATATATATATATATATATATATATATATATATATATATATATATACATACATATGTACATATGTAAATATGTATACATATATATATATATATATATATATATATATATATATAGTAGGTCGAAGTTGGTAGATCGAAGTTAGAATGTGTAGGTCGAAAGTGTTATAGTATTAGTGTTACTATAACACTTTCGACCTATATATATATATATGTATATATACATATATATATAACGCTAATTCCCACCTTAGGGGGAAATTGTTATATCTGCGCCTGCATAGGGCGAAAAAATAACAATGAAATACATAAGATAAAGAATTCGCCCTAACGTCTAAAAATTTAAACAACGTTATTTCAATGGCCAGCCATCTGTTCGTGTAAACAGATAGGTGTCCGTAAATTTGACAACTTTGAAGTAATTGTATCTACTATGTACATCTAGGAGGGCGCCCTTGTCCGTTTACGTATTCCTATAGAAAAACTGTGTAGAAACGTTAAGGCGAAACATAAATTTCGCCACAAAAAATCTTTCCCCTAAAGGTCGACTTTTCAACAACAACTTTCCCCCTAAGTGCCGAATTAGTGAAATATTTATATATATATATATATAGGTCGAAAAGAGGTAGTAAAAAGTGCTTAAAAGTTTGCGGAAAACTCCACGACGTTTTGGGTATAAACCCTTCATCAGGTGGCAAAAACCAAACTGAACAACTAACAGTAACAATTGGACAGACAAACATCAAATCCGAAGCGATCGCTGTAAAAACAGAACCGGACGAAAGTGATAGTCAGGAAACATGAGTGCGAAGGATAAAACACAAATCAAAAAAAGAAAAAGAGCGTCCTGGATGAAAAAGTGCACATAAAAATCAAACATGGTCGGAAAAAAGGGGAAAAAGTAGACAAAAACTAGGACCGGCAAAAAAATAAGTCCTACACAGTAAAAAACGAGCACGAACGGGTAAGTGTAAAAGGAGTAAAAACTGGTTCAAAAAAGTGGTGAATATTACAAAAGGTAAATTCTAACGTTAAGGCCGTGTGGAGCGAGAGTACCTAGCCTCATGATCAGTCGGTTTTCAGCACTAAGGCGGTCACGATCGAAGCCTCGGCACATTACAGCTGCCGTAAAGGTAAAATGCTGTATTGAACAAGGTGAAGGGGGATTGAAATGTGCAGCCACCGGGTATCCATGGAGATTCTGTTTGATGGACCTAAGGTGCTCGGTGACTCGATCCGCGAGGCGGCGCTAAGTCTCTCCCACATACGAGTTACATCTCCCACAAGCTAAAATATAAACTACATTAGAGGAAATGCAGGAGAATCTTTGTTTGACAATGAAGCTACTGCCGTTGGGGCCTGAAATGTTGACGAGGTCGTGTTTGCCAACAACTGGGCATGTATTACACCTCGGACGATTACAGGGAAAGGTACCAGAATGGAGACGTTCAAAGAATCGAGTGGGTGGGAAGCTCGAACTAAATGGTTGGCTAAATTTTTCTCAACTCTAAAAGCAGTAATGGGGGGTTCCGGGAAAACATCACGGGTTGAAGGGTCTTGTCGGAGCGACTCTACATTTTTGTAGATGGCACGTAAAATAGGACGGACCGAAGGGTGATATGAAATAACCAAAGGAATACGTAGATTTGAACCAGATTTGTTCTTTTTCTCCGAGGCTGCCTCTCTGCTGGTTCCTTGAATTCTGCGCAGGGCATTAGAGAGGATTTTGGCAGGGTACTGGCGTTTTTCAAAAAAGGATAAAATTTCTTCAGAGGCTGTGGAGAAGTCAGAATCCTCCGAACATATTCGCCTGGCTCGTAGGAGCTGGGAATAAGGGATAGATTTAGTGCTGGATTTGGGATGGTTAGAAGGGTACAATAGGTAGTTATGCGAGTCGGTTGGCTTAAAGTGTAAGTTAGAGGTAATTGTACGGTTGTTAATGGACAGTTTAAGGTCGAGAAAAACAACAGATGAGTCCGAGATACAATGGGTAAATTTCAAAAAGGGGCAAAAGGAATTAGCAAAGTCGATAAAGGTTTCTAAATCACGGCCGGATCCAGTGGCAACTCCTACAACATCATCAATATACCTTTTGTAAAGTATAGGTCGGGGCCCGGTATACTGAGAAAATAGTTGTTCTTCAAAGTGACCCATGGTCAAACAGGCAACAGAGGGACCCATTTTGGTTCCCATAGCCACTCCTTTAACTTGGCTTAGAATTAAGGCCATCGGGGTGAAGAGTGCCAAGTTTAAGGGTAAGATGGTTTTCAGTCGTGAGACAATCAACCGTCTTATCTTCCGTCAACCGTCTTATCTTATATATATATATATATATATGTATATATATATATATATATATATATATATATATATATATATATATATATATATATATATATGTATATGTATATGTATATATATATATATGTATATATATATATATATATATATGTATATGTATATGTATATATATATATATGTATATATATATATGTATATATATATATATATATACATATATATATATTTAAAAACAGAAAAGTTCCACGTATACTCCGAGAAATAAATAAAGAACAAAAAATATGCAATAAAGAGCATGACTGGTTGATTTTAGGAGTATGAAAGATTACAAATATATTTCGAAATTTTCAGTCCCCCTGGGACTTTCCTCAGCGAGTATTAAAGACAAAATGAGTACAAAAATTAAAAATGAGTACATAAATTAAAAAGAACGGAAATCTACAGTTAACTGCAGTGTCAGGAGGGAAGATTAAATTGTTTGTTGAAACGTGTAATGATTTAAAATACCAAGGTCCTTATTGAGTCCGGTAATGTGTGACTTAAGCCTCATTATCCAAATAAGTTTGGTATGCTTTCGTTGTTCGGCGCAAATAAAGTTATTTGCAATGAGGATTATTTTAAGATTCTCAATAGAATGGTGCGGAAGATTAAAGTGCTCCGCTACTGGGAATCCAAGAGTGTTGTCACGGATAGACTGTTTATGGTTATTGAAAATTAGACGAAAGGAAGTACCAGTTTCACCGACGTAACATTACAAGAATCACAGTTAAGGTTGGGGGGAATAATCGGAAAATTAATGTCAGGAATATTGATACGTTCTTCGGTAGTAATGTGCTTGCAGATTTTGCAGCGTCTTTTATTGCAAGGAGTGTTGCCCTTAGAGTCAGGGGTAATTGATGTGGAGGAGGTAAGAAGTCTTCTGAGGTTAGGGGGCTGGCGCAATGCGAGGAGGGGGGACTCAGAAAAAATGCCCGAGAGAGATGGATCGTCCTTAAGGGAGACAAAGCTATGTTTTATGGTGCTTGCAAGATTGTGAATAAGGGGGTGATACTTAAAAACCATGGGAATACGCGTGCTGGGGATTTTGGATTTGTAGGATGAAAGGTCCTGGCGGTTGATTGAGGAAGCTTTTAAAATACCTTGTTTGATAATGTGGATGGGGTATCCGTTTGTTAGGAAGTAACCGGTGAGGGCAGAAACCGAGCGATCGTAGTCAGCGGGGTCAGAGCAAGTACGTTTGGTACGAAGACATTGACTGTAAACTATTGCCTTTTTTAGTTTTTTGGGGTGAACACTATGGAAATGGAGCAAGAGATGTTTGTCTGTGGGTTTGCAGTAAAGGGAAGTAGAGATGTTTCCGGCGTCTAGTTTTACTAGAACGTCAAGGAAAGCTATTTGTTTGTTTGAAACTTCAAAGGTAAACTTAATACTGTCATGGAAAGAGTTAACATGCTTTTGAAATAGTTCAAGGGCGTCCCTGCCATGATTCCAAATGAAAAAAATATTGTCGATGTAGCGAAAGTAATGTGAGGGTTTTAAGGGTTTTTGTGCCCATGGCGGTGCCTTTCGTCTGATGGAAGAAGTTACCCTGGAAAGTAAAATAGTTGTGCTTGAGAATAAAGTTAATAATTTTAATTTTTTAATTTTTTGGAAATTTTGGCACCGCCATGGGCACAAAAATGGCCCCGAGTTATGCTAATATTTTTATGCATAAACTCGAAGAAAAATTGCTCTCTGGCTTCCCCTTAAAACCCTCACATTACTTTCGCTACATCGACGATATTTTTTTCATTTGGAATCATGGCAGGGACGCCCTTGAACTATTTCAAAAGCATGTTAACTCTTTCCATGACAGTATTAAGTTTACCTTTGAAGTTTCAAACAAACAAATAGCTTTCCTTGACGTTCTAGTAAAACTAGACGCCGGAAACATCTCTACTTCCCTTTACTGCAAACCCACAGACAAACATCTCTTGCTCCATTTCCATAGTGTTCACCCCAAAAAACTAAAAAAGGCAATAGTTTACAGTCAATGTCTTCGTACCAAACGTATTTGCTCTGACCCCGCTGACTACGATCGCTCGGTTTCTGCCCTCACTGGTTACTTCCTAACAAACGGATACCCCATCCACATTATCAAACAAGGTATTTTAAAAGCTTCCTCAATCAACCGCCAGGACCTTTCATCCTACAAATCCAAAATCCCCAGCACGCGTATTCCCATGGTTTTTAAGTATCACCCCCTTATTCACAATCTTGCAAGCACCATAAAACATAGCTTTGTCTCCCTTAAGGACGATCCATCTCTCTCGGGCATTTTTTCTGAGTCCCCCCTCCTCGCATTGCGCCAGCCCCCTAACCTCAGAAGACTTCTTACCTCCTCCACATCAATTACCCCTGACTCTAAGGGCAACACTCCTTGCAATAAAAGACGCTGCAAAATCTGCAAGCACATTACTACCGAAGAACGTATCAATATTCCTGACATTAATTTTCCGATTATTCCCCCCAACCTTAACTGTGATTCTTGTAAGGTTGTATACATTCTATGTTGTAATCTTTGTAAAAATAAGTTGTACGTCGGTGAAACTGGTACTTCGTTTCGTCTAAGGTTCAATAACCATAAACAGTCTATCCGTGACAACACTCTTGGATTCCCAGTAGCGGAGCACTTTAATCTTCCGCACCATTCTATTGAGAATCTTAAAATAATCCTCATTGCAAATAACTTTATTTGCGCCGAACAACGAAAGCGTACCAAACTTATTTGGATAATGAGGCTTAAGTCACACATTACCGGACTCAATAAGGACCTTGGTATTTTAAATCATTACACGTTTCAACAAACAATTTAATCTCCCCTCCTGACACTGCAGTTAACTGTAGATTTCCGTTCTTTTTAATTTATGTACTCATTTTTAATTTTTGTACTCATTTTGTCTTTAATACTCGCTGAGGAAAGTCCCAGGGGGACTGAAAAGTTCGAAATATATTTGTAATCTTTCATACTCCTAAAATCAACCAGTCATGCTCTTTATTGCATATTTTTTGTTCTTTATATATATATATATATATATACATATATATATATATACACATATATATATATCGCTAACTCCATGAAGTTGGGGCACATTTTGTGACATATAGGTTTTAACTTCCAAACAACCTCTTCATCAATTTAATGTTATATCTAGTTCACTTCAAAGACGTTTTGGCATTGTCAGTGGATTTCCAGCAACCTTACATCAGTCATAACAGCAGGTTGGCATTATTACAGCTACCGATGCTACATGGACACCGTGCGCCAAATCCTTTGTTAGTTGGGAGGATATAGCCATTCAGTAACCCATACACATACATAATCCTGTCTTCTCCAATGTCGTTATTGAAATAAGAACACAAATTGAAATCTTGTGTTGTCCAATACAGTAAATCAGTAATGGAACTTCCCAATGCTACTCGGACACCATGTCCTGTAGCATCGGAATCAATTCTAGTAGGAAAATAACCAATGAACATATTAATTTTGTTTGGCCTTAACTGAATTATAATGTTCAAGAGGGTTACCAACGAGCACTGACACTTGCAAGAGATGAAAACACCAATAACACTGAATATGTACTAATATGTACTGTGGATGCCCCGATGCTACATGGACACCGTTGAAAAGGGTGTCTGTGATCATTTACTGATGATAAAATTTTCCATAATGGCTCAAATCCTGCCCAGATTTAGTTTTTCCCCCTTGGTCACTACACAGCTCCTATGAAACTAGTAATTGACTTGATCAGATCAGGCTTGGTCCATTATAACTGAAATATGCCTTCCCAATACTACAAAATTCTCCTGATGCTACACTGCAGACACCGCAGCATCTTTGCTGAAATTACAAAGTTGTGTGTTGTAGCTATTCAACAAATCATGTTCCATGGAATCCTCTTGCTAGCCACTTCCTAGGACATGCCCATTTATCTCAGGATCAGTTCTTTTCTTGCAAACAGACATGTGTGATGTTTTCAAAACTCCCGATGCTACAGTGGACACCACAATACAAGTTAATGAGATTTTCCTGTGAAAATTTTGAATACAGTATTATTTGGGCAGAAATACCTGTTAAGTTCATTCTTGACCACTGTCATAATATTTTGAACACGGATTAACAAGGATAGAACACCATGTGTGTTCAAGATAGACTGTACAAGCTGATACTACTTGAAAAATTACTGCGGACACCACATGTAGCATCGGGATAAAAATTTTCATTCTTCCATAATTTTGAAAAATGTATTGTTTCTGTTTTTTTACTGTTTCCAGGGCATGGGAAGGTTGATACTGATGGAAAAGTTAATAATTTTTGGTGTTCCATTTCCTAATTGCTGAATAATTCCCTCATTAAAATCATCAATATTTTATGTCACAAAATATGCCCCTAAAAAAGGGTTAAAAACCGTAAACAAAAAATAATCGTAGGAAATATAAACTTCATTTAACTTGCAGATGATAGTTCCACCAAAGAGCTACTCAAAAAAAAACTTTTTGAAAAAATTGCTGACATATGTCAATAAATATTCCATAGTAAATTCCAAGAATCACTATAATTTCAAAAGTGCCCCAACTTCATGGAGTTAGCCATATATATATATATATATTGCAGGCTAGAAAATTAAGTTTAAGGGTGGAGATAGGTGATAATGTCATATATAGTATTAATATTTTTAATGGACATTGAGCAAACAAGCTTACAAGTTATTTTGTTGAGGAAAATCCTGCTGTTGGGGTGGGATATTTTGTAACTGTCCGAATTGATTAAGCCTTAAAATGAAAAGCGAGACTTATTTATCACATCATGGATATATTTCATATGATTTCTGAGGGTAGGAAACTGAACAAAAAATGGGTCAAATTGCAACACTCTGTACAAGTCCAATGGTGTAGGATTTGCACAGGAAATTTCCCTCTTGACTGCAGAGTGAACGGCTTTGTGAAGAAATTACTCTCATTTTTCGTGAAAAATTCTAGGTGAAATTACAAAACAAAATAAATTACTCTTCACATTTTTAAGAAATTTGTAATGACATCATTTTTACCCGCAAAAATGTCTGCTTGAGGTGTAATAGATCCATCCATCCCTTCTCAAAGAATATCCACAAAATTTCTGAAATCTGCTATTAATTAATTCTTAATTTATCCAAAAGCTGTTTTGGACTTCTGCCACACCTAAATAATTCAATTTTTAAGACATTTTAAGGACAGTTGGTATAGAATATTAAATGGACTAGGAATGGGAGAAAAACAAAAAATTGTGGAAATTAACATAAATTACACCCCATGTTAGGTCATCTAAGCATCTCATGTATTAAAGGAGCGGGCAATAATTATATTTTGCACTCAACTGCTTGAAAAGTCCAAAATTGTAACACATTTTCTAAAAAAAAAGGTAGTGGATGTAGTATTTCTACTGTGTTATGTGAATTTTCCAATTATTTTTTTCACCTACATGAATGCATTGTGTGTATAACCATTTTCTTACTTTGAAAAATAAGGGCTAAACCCTTCAAAAACGACAAAAGCGAGCCACATTGTAAGTTAAGCAATGCCTCATTCACTGCACATGGAATGTACAATATCACATAAACTAAAAAAGCATTCACAAGTGCAGAAGAAAAGTGTTTACCTAGCCTAGGCCCAAAATCATGTTAAGGAGGACTAGACTGCATTCCAGATAGCATTTCAAATGATTTTCACTAGTCCATGTTGCTACAGCAAGCCTACTATTAAGTGCAATATACCTACCTTCTAGTCAATCATTATGTGAAATCAACTATAGTACACAAAGATCCAAATATATCAATGTATATTTCTCAAAAAGCATCATCTGATAAGATACTGGTAGCTCACTCATATTTTGCCATACAAAATCACACAGTGTACAATCAGTTTCAAATCCGGTACTTATAATACTGTAGAATCCATGCATTTAGGTGATATTTCCACCTTTACAACCAGGGGGCCGTTCCACAAATACGCACAATCTTAAGTTTGATTCACCATACTTAAGCCAACAGTAAATCATACTTAAGATCGTGCGTAACTCTTTGTGGAAGGGGCCCCAGGTCCTGAAAATAATTTCTTCGTCGTGTTGTCTTTCTTTATTCTCTGTATACTCAGGCTACAAAATATGCAGAAAGAGTTGAATATTCTGGCACCCATGTTTTCGGGAATAAATAATGATTTAGGTGGCACAACATCCTGCTTTGAGTTCTAATGTTACCATACATAGTATGTGCATAGTGCATATAAACAATGAGAGTGAACCATCCCTGTCACTGCATAAAACAATTTGTCCATTGTATGGTAGATATACGGGTCATCCTGGGGGAGGGAACATGTTTGCAGGATCCTGAGGCCAAATGAAACCATATCTTACATCAGGAATACCCAGACTATATATGTGTAAATCAAACTACGGTAAATGACCGTGATATTGCCAACTGCCGAAATTATTTCTTTATGCTGTTTGTGAAAAATCTCTTACTCATTTCACTTTTATAACTTGTGATAAAAATTATTTGAATTACCCATTTAAAATATAACCTCTTTTTCTAGGGGAAAATAGATGGTATGTGATATTTTATACATGCGATTCTAAAAACTGTATGTGGGTCGGTAACTTTGTCCACTAAAATATGTTATGTGGCTCTCTTTCATCATTCTACATCTGGGATCTGGTAGAATTTAAACAATAATGGTACAAACCTGTAGCAATTTGAAAATCAATTTAAAGGTAGAAATGACCATTTTTAAATGTTATATGTGCCTCTTTTTGAAAGTTTGGAAAGAGCATACATTAAAATGATAGTTTTGAAGCAGGAAAACTAGGGTTGCTTCCTTCTTCAAAAAAAAAACATGTATGTTCTAGTTTTTGAAAGGCAATGTCTTATAGGAAAATGTACTTTGCTCTTAGATGAAAAGCAGTCTTACTTTGCTTCAGCTGGGGATGGATGAATCTCATCTCTGTCAGATGATTGGTTTTAATTTTGCTACAGGTACCTCTAACTTTATCTTTTAGCTGAAAGCATGAGGATATACTTTGACAAAGGCATAAATAAATTTCTGTTGTAATTATGTATCTTTCATGTTCAGTGTTCAGTCACATGTGGACAAGGTCAGAGGAGCCGTCAGGTGATTTGCACCCAGGTCATGGCTGATGGTTCAACTGATATTTTAGATCCTAGCAGATGCCCAGAAGAAACTGCCCCAGTTGCTATACAGGCATGCTCTATGGATGTTTGTTTTGGTAAGGAGTGTTTGTCAGACTCAATATGGAATACACTGCACTGAAAAGAAAAAAATTGTCTTCAAACCCCACCATTCAGTTGTCTTGGGAGGTATACTATTTTACCTAACCCTTTTGTCTTGCTAAGGTATACTGTATTGACTAGCGCTGAAACTTTTCAGTACATTTTGTCCCCACCACAAACAGGCAAAATAGCCCCTGACCCTGTTGCCTTCCTCTACAGTATAAAATGTCTGAGCAGAACATCAAGATTTAAATTGATTTCATACACCTACAATTTGTAGCTACTCCAATGCTTACAATTTTGTAAAATAAAAATGATGAAATTCAGTAAGCATAAAAGTGGTTTGTAAACTATATATGCAAGTAAAACAGAAAAAAAATCATGGCATACCACCAAGAAGTTGGGATTTTGCACTGTTTGGTGGACGCCAAAAAGGGGACTGTGTTTCAAGGAGAATCATCTGGTTTTCTTTGATTCCAATATAGTGACATGGTAAGTTGGGATTCTATAAAGCAGTGTTTGTACTCTGTGGTCTTAGGAAACATAACACTGCAACCTTATATTGCAGATTGCAATGTCTTAGTTGGTGTTCATTTTGTGTTTGTGTACCAATTCAACAGAGGGAGATCTGACCAAGCCCCTCTTTCCTAACATTAGCATACTCACATTTTATTTCATTTCAATCACAGTATGGAACAGCCTTATTGCTTTATCCAAAAGTTAACAAGAATTTTGGTGATGATTTGATGTTGGTTACAAGCCATTTCAAAGGTTGACAAGTCCAACAAAATGAAGTAAACATGTATGCTAAATATATGTATAAATATAGATCAGACTTAATATAGCGCACAATGTGACAAAGTCATTCACATTCTCTTTACAAGTAATAAAATTTAACATAGAAAAAAAAAAGGGGGGGCTGAGGTAATACCATAGGTTGAAAAAGTAAGTCTTTAAATTTTGAGGTATTTGAGACACTTCTGAGAGAGAAAGGAAGGGAATTCCATAGTCTAGGACCTGCAACCATAAAGGCAAGGTCACCATGCTAAACTAGTGTATATAGACTAGTACCACATTGTCCTCAAATGTAACCCACATGTATTAACCCTTTACCGTTGTGCTCCGATCGGGGCATATTTCCTCGGGAGTGGGCGGAAAAGCGGACGTAGCACGCCCCGCATCGGCTTCCTTAGGCCACTGATCCCGTGACCTTAAACTATTGTCTCTCTCGTTGTTGTGGCCGAATTTTCGGGTAGCTACTCGCAGTTTCGAGCTCCGCGTGAAACAGTAAAGATGGGTGACAGCCGAGCTCTTCGCATGGGTCCTAAAGGACCCAAACAACAGTAAAGGGTTAAAGCAAAATGTAACTTATGTGAGATAGTTCCATGTTATTGTTGGCCTTGGCACTTTTTAACCTAAATATTGCCTTACTTTGCAGTATTGTTGGCTAAGATAGACACATGCATGCAGTCACAAATCAAATTGAAACCATTGAGACACACACTAGCCATATAGAAGGTGGGCCGCACGTTATCAGTGCCTTCTGCTACACTGTTGTTTATAGCAGGCTACTAGAAGTCTTTTGTCCTTATCTTTAAACTGCCATGAAAATAGTTGAGTTAATCAGTCCCACAGAGTTATAATATGTAGAAGTGGTTCTCCTGTGATCAGGCCCAACAGGGCATATTGCAGTCACCAAGCCATTTTTTGGATCTAATGGTATAAGGACATAATTTTGCAAAAAAAAAACATAAAGATACTGTGCTGTTTGTTTACCCAAACTGAAAGTCCTGTTTTTGACCTAAATTTTATCAGAAATCAGATGAGCAATAGTTCAGATGTACAGTACATTGAGGGATGTTTAATTTTGTTATGACCCAGAAACTGTGTTAAATATCATATCACAAAGGCATTTAAGATATTGTTCTCACAATTGATAAAGGAACTAGTCAAAATGCTCACCTGTCCATGTCTGTTTTCATGCTTACCAAGAAATTCTTTTTTAGAGACATTATTATTTGGAATTTTCCATAATTATTTGAAAATGTATTTAACTAGAAGCAACATGTGAATGAACAATTCATTTTTGTCAGTTCTTTTCACTACAAATGTCTCCTATTGATACAGCAATTGAAATCCATCATTCCTGTATTAATTATAGGCTCCATTGCACTCACAATGTCGATTATGTCTCAATGTCTAATACCTAATCTTCTTACTTAAGCCCCTCCCACAATTGTCTGAAATTCATCCTTATCCAGTCACAATCTCAGTTTATTGCTTCAGGGTGAGTATAGAAAAGAGCTATGTGGATAACCAAAACATTTTCAGTACAGTTCAAGCTATGTAATATAAGCTTTGGTAATCTGCATTGTTTGAATTAACAGTCAATCAAAGAGCTTGGCCAATGGAGAGTTTCTGTACCCCCCCCCCCCCCTACAAGAAGTGTAGTCTTGGGTGAGAGGATTGGCCCTTTAATGAACAGTTGCATTTCTATAGTGCCTATCATATGTGTATAAACTAACTCTTTGACATTAAATTTTGTTAACATGAAATTTAGGCATGAGAAATGAATTGGATTCAATTGAACTCATTGAAAGTCATCACACAAACTTTTTAAAATAATGTTGTGATGACAAATGTGGGATTTAAACAGATCTCAGATCTAACAGTGACACATTATGATTGGTAGTTCCACGCACCACTTCCAAGTCGTACCGTGACCGTGCCTTTATGGTTGCAGTTCCTAGACTCTGGAACTCCCTTCCTTTCTCTCTCAGAAGTGTCTCGAATACCTCAAAATTTAAAGCTGGACTAAAGACTTACTTTTTCAACCTATAGAATTATCTCTCATTTATTACTTGTAAAGTGCATGTGAATGACTATGTCACATCGTGCACTATATTAAGTCTAATCTATATATATATATATATATATATATAAGAAAAAGGGGGGGGCATTGCCTTATCAGGAATATTGGAAAAGGAGAATGACATGTATTGCAATTATTTATGAAAACTAGAAGTCAAGTCAGAGAAAACACATGACTTTGGTATATTGTGATATTTCAGTGATTAATGAATTGATAAAATTCTTTCCATCTTGGAAGTGGAGAATGTAAGGAACAATTTTTTACCTTAACAAAATTTCCAGAATTTACAAACACCATCAAAACTCACAGGAGGACAGAATATTGTTGGGTGGTGTAAGAATTATGCAGTCACTTTAATCTTTCATGAAGAGTGAATAAAGTGAATTATTTAAAGACATACTGTAGATGTGAATATGAAAAGTGCAAGTAGAAAATGTGCCAATTTTCTGACCACTTACAGTGTAATCTTGAAATGGTGTCTGCAGTCACCCCAACCTTATTGAACATCAGCTGAACCGTAAATTTCCTCCTGCTATTCCTTGCAAGGGCCATGAATTTCATGTTTATTTAGAAAAAATGAGTAAGTTAAGCCAAGGAGTAATCCTTCTAGAGATTAACAGTTAAGTTTAAAAATTAGTGGAGGGGCTTACTATTTGGTTTGTTTGTTATTGCTGGGATGGTTAGCTGTTTAGGTAGTTGGATCTACAAGATAAAAAAGTTTCCATCTAAGCATGTGAAAGTTGTGAAAGCTATGATAAGTATTTGGTACAAAGAATTAAGAATTGTATTCAGTGCTGTATTCTATTCATCTCTCATTTTACATTCAGAACCTGCTATTATGGCCAACTTTTCTGTTTATGAGCAGTCAGATACAGAAGGGAGAATACATCTCACAGTGGGTCAGCAGGCTACATTGTACACAAAGACCACACTCATTGTCCATTGTCCAGTAATTGGTTTAAAAAAATCAAATATCCAATGGATGAAAGGTTCTTCAGAGGTCTCCCACAACAGAACATCAAGGATAAGGGCCATTTCTGGTGGGTCCCTGAAGATCACGCACCTGACCGTAGACGACACTGGCCTGTACACATGTGTAGTTGGACCATTGTCAGAGAACTTCTACCTAACCGTTGGTGAGTTGGCATAGTTTTTTGAGGGGTGGGTTGGGTTGGGTGGGAGATGGTATTTTTTATTTATAGTTTTAAGGTGATAGGGGATACCCTTCCAACAGAACATCAAGGATAGAGGTCATTTCTGGTGGTTTTGGTGAAGATAATGCATCTAACACTAGAAGAGAGTGCACTCCCTGACAAAAGTAAATGAAACAAATCCCCTCCCTTGCAATGTTGGCTACAACCTTTTAACTATCGGCTAGGAAACAATATTGAAAGGGGGAGAGGGGGTTTTAAGAGGAGTGTGAGAGATTGTGAGTGCATTTTGTCACTGTACCAGCAATTTTGTTTCATTTGTTTTGTCGGGGATTGTGGGTTTGTATACTTATGTAGCTGGGCTATTGTCAGTAAACTTCTATTTCAACTGTTGGTTTGAGTATTTTTTAACACATATTTTTTTTAAGGGGGGGGGGACAGTGGAGGGGTTCTTTTAAGTAGCTAATCATTAGTGGCCTTCACCAGTGAGTTACTTCAAAGTGTCAGTAAGCTTTGAACTAAGTGCCAAAAATTTATTGTCAATGACAAAGACTTTAGGTTAGCTTTACAGAAAGTTCATATGTATGAGCAAAGACTCTTGGTCAACATGGTTCCCTTTTTTGGACAAGTATTCACATTTCAAGATGGAGAATTGGCTACCACTACTGCTTGAAAAGTTTTATGATAAAGCTGTTACATTTTAGGTAAAAAACAAAAATGAATTGAAAGGTATCACAGGACTTCATTTTGCCTGTTGCTTATAAGCTAAGCTGGCATTTTTTTTAAAAATATCCCAAAAGGTAACCTGTCAATAGCAAACTACTTGAGCAAGTCCAAACTTCAAACCACAAGATCATGTAACAGGAAATGGTGTATGGCCTATTAAAACAAGGTTGTCACTAGGTTGTGACAATGCTTTGTCCATGCATTAAAAGTTTTCCATAGTTAGCACTCATTTCTTGAAGCAAGGAAATAATGCCATTCTGTTAAAGTAGAGCAACTTGGAAATAAATCAGCATGAGAATACTATTAGAGTCATATCAAGTTTTATGTCCTATTTATACAGTGCTGTGTTTCATTGCCCTTCATTGATTTGGGTCCAACCTTAAAGGCATATTTTGGTGACTTTCCACTTGGGTCTCCTGAGGAAGATAAAAAATTTTCCAGGCCATATTCACCAATCCCTGTGGCAATACCCTTTTCCTAACTCTAGATATCTCACTTTAAAGATTCATTATGTTTGTTAAAAAATGCCTCTTCTTTTCAACAAAGCCACTGAAGGTTATGTAACGTAGGCACATTTCCTCAGTTTGATTTTGTTTTTCTTTAGAAATAGAAGATCCTGGATATCCTTGAATTTGATCCTGTTGGGAAAGTTTGAATATCTTTTCCTTTACATCTGGCATTGCTACGCCATATCATGTGTAGGGTAAAGCAAAAAAGTGTAAAAGTTATGAATAAATGGAATGCAACATCAAATGCCATGATGACACATTAGGTTTACCATAATGCACCAAATCCAACAAAAATCTTCTGAATGTAATATATGCTATTGAAATGCACTTTTCACCACTTGGAAGAGAAATTTTTTGGCATGAATCAGGCGCGGATCGAGACATTACAAAAAGGGGGGGGCCCACCTAAGAGACAGAAGGGGTGTGAGGGAGTTGTACTGCTAATTACGTAATTCCCTAATTCATTTACCTAATTCATTCCGTAGGCTTCTTAGCATCATGTTTTGCCATTTTAAAGGTCTTAAGCTTTTGGTCTCCGCAGCCGGTTGTTGCTGGGTAGGGTGGGGTGGGGTGTGTGGTTTGGGGGACGGGGGGACGGGTTTCCAAGCTGGGAAAGATCTCTCTCTTTTTTTGACCTGTGCTATGTTATTGTAATCTCCCTTTTTTGCTACTGTAGTAGTTTTTTGTGTTTATCAGTAGTCCGCTTGTTGTTTTTTTTTCTTCTCAGGGAGTGCATGTTTTCAAGCCCCCCCCCCCCCGGGGTTTTTGTGTACTTCCTTTCGCTTTTATATGTCCTTATATTCTTTTGTTGAGTTTATACTCTATATGTGTATGTTTATATGTAAAAGCGATAAAACAATAAACGAAACGAAACGAATTACCTGTGTGTTTCATTGTTGATGTGACAAAAAAGGGAGGGTTGAGGCTGTAAAAGCCCCCCCTTGGATCTGCGTTTGTATGTTAATATTAAAGAATTGTGCCTATGGAGAATCCCTTTAAAATGACACAGCAGCCTGTGGGTGGAGGCTTGTAGAATATGCCAACAGTATTTCCTCCCTGTCATAAGAGGTGACTTAAGAAGTGAACTGAAACTGAACTTAAACTGTATTTGAGACCGATGTTAAACATCACTTTTACATCTAATTGAGACTATATAACACATTTGTATTGATGTGTCATGTAATCTCACCAAACTAACCTTTAAATGATACATGATACAAAAATAGCATTGTAATGGTGACAACTTATTGCTGAGATATCTGCAGTTAAGGATTTTATTTGTGTGTGTTGTTTTTCAGTGAATAAAAAATAGTAGAAGTAATATAGCCCTACCATCATAACATATGTTTGGCAGTGTTTATACAAAGAATACCTTGCAAACGAATTGCAATTCATGCCTAGACTTGCAAGATAGTGATATTTTTATAAGCATTAATTACTATCTTTTAAAGTCCATGCTTAAAATGCACTTGTTTTGCAAGGCATAGTAAAAAATATAGCCTTAATATGTAACAAAGTGGAAGGCTAATGAGATCTAATATTTTTTGCTGTAAAGCAATTAATTTGGAATTTTGTTTTGAACTTCCCAGGCCATTATAGCATAAACTTTCCATTAAAAATATAATTATTGATGTACTTATAAAGTCCTTTTTGAGGGAGATAGTGTCAACTTCTATCACAAATAGATCATATTCCTCTGTGTTAGAATACCTATTTATTCTGACACCACTGTAATTCTGAAATTGTTTTGGAATTTAATAAGTGGTTGTAGCATAATTTCTAAATTTAAAAGTATGCACTGTATATATTGATACAGTATGTTTAAATTAACCTCCATTGTAAGAGAGATGACACCAACCTATATCAAAAGAAAGTTATGACACCCACTATTGATAAATTGATGAAAACGTAAATGCCAAAGAGACTTGCAGGGAACTATCCTAATTGTTTTCTTTCACAAACATGCTGAAAGAAATGGCTTCTGTCTTTACATCCTATCCCCTTTCTTGATCCTAACCCTCTAATCCCGATACAAATCTTAGAAGAAAGATACTTTGAAATAAAGAGAAGTCACCGGATTTCTCAAATTTGTCTCACAGTTGTCTATCAGTTGCCCTAGTCTAATTGGCCTTATAATATCTGCTTTTCCATTTCTGTCTTCTTAAAACCTGTGTAGGATTAACTAACTGGTAATATCCCTAGATATGGCATTGGTGGGGTACTTGCTTCAATAGAGGTATATAATATGAGCAGTTAATTTCTCCGATAAATCAGGCTCTATACTTGCACTGGACTGTCAGACCAGGCTTTTGTTTAAAGGGCCATTCCTCACACCCCAAACTACACTTCTTGTAGGGGGTACAGAAACACTCCATCGGCCCAGCTTTTTGATTGACCGCTAATTCAAACAATGCAGAGTACCAAAGCTTATATTTCACAGCATGAACTGTACTGAGAGTGTTTTGATTATACACATTGAGCTTTTCTTGACTCACCCTGAAGCATTAAAGTGGGATTGTGTCTAGGTGTGGATGAACTTCAGACAGTTGTGGGAGGGGCTTAAGTCAGAAGGTTAGGAAAATTGATACTGTTTGGGGTGAGATAACTGGGCCTTTCAGCATGCAACAGTCACCATACTAATACTAGTCAGGAACACTGTAAAAGTGCCTCGCCCTTGTAATTAAACCTGCACCTTGTACAAGTTACATGGTTATTTTGTAATGAAAAGTATTTTCTTTGTTGTTTTACAGTCCAGTATACTCATGAAGATAGAGCACAGGATGATGACTATGTGTAAGTATTTATTTCAATTTTCTCTTCATCTTGTAATGAACTTTCCAATGAACTGCTTAGAGAGGGCCCTTTCCTTCTCTTTTGAGGGATTTTCACTTTCACCCAAGTCTTTTTCTAAAAGTAATCTCTGCTGTAAAGAGAAAAAAAAATGAAATCAGTGTTTTGTCCGTATATTTTGTTTCCTTTCTCACTGCTGTGCACAACTTAAATTGAAAATGATGAGACCATTACTTCCTTTGTGGTACTTTACTGGCTCTGCCGGTAACATTACCAATTTAATAAGCAAGTTCCGGACAACAAATTACCGGACTAGCTTACATTTATGGTAGACTTGCTGGTACCCATCCTTTTAGGTACACATTACAACTAGCGGTGGTTCTATAGGAATTGTTTAACAGGGAGTCAAGCCCTCTCTCATGATCATAATGTTAGGAAAAATACTTAACAGTATCATCACTGCAGTAACAAGTATTTGGTATAAATGGCCATATTTCAAAGGAATTCAAATGGCTCAATGACAGTTTCGCCTCATAAGATTCACTCCCACTCTTTGTCACCCACTCCCTGATTTTCCTTGCTTCTATTGTCCGAGTGGCATGAACACTTCTGTTTAGAAAACTCGATGACTTACATAACATGCCAAGCTCTGTAATTGGAACCTCAGGGGCCATTTACCATGCTACAAAAAGCCCATAAACATACAATCCTGGGTAGTCCATCATAGCTTGGTCAAGTTGTATTAGTGACGATCACTGGCTTTCGCATTCTGTGGTTTCAGTCCAGCCAGTTGTATCTTCATGACTTGCTCGATCAGGACATATGATCTTTCCCAACTGTAGTTTAGCCACTGTAACTACTCATTAAGAAGGCCACGGTTTTTAGAAAAATGTGATAACCATTTCACTAATTTTTGTTGTCCATGAGTAAATTTGCTTGTTCGAAACATTTTTCTCACAATTACAAAACAGTAATTGTGTTCATGTATTTAATATTGGTCTTGAAGAATAAAGAGATGTGATGTTTGAGAGACAGAAACACTTGAAGTCTGAAATATGGTATGATGGAAAAAATTAAAAGAGTTGATCATTCAGCAGTATAACTTCTTCAATCTGAGGAAAAGTGGTTTCCCATCTGACAACAAATCTTTAACTTTTGGTTGTCCATATTGAATTTTACTTGTTCTGGACAATGGGACAACCACAAAAATGGAGCCCTATTAAGCACCATAAGTCATTTGGTCAGTTTCTAAAAGAGTTTGGGCTAATAAAAAAAAAAAAAAAAACTCTTGATATCATGAAGGACAATGTGCCTTGAAATGATCTGTCTGGACCACAAATTCACCTACTGTGATCCAGGTACTAAAGTAAAATACCCAGTCAGGTTTTCCCTCTACTTTTTGAAAAAGTAAAAATTCAAATGGGAGTAGAAAGTCAGATTTAGAGCTTTCAGTACATTTGTGATTATTTTTACAGATGGGTCACCGGGGAATGGAGTCAGTGCTCGGCTACCTGTGGTGCAGGATACAGGCGGCGAGATGTGCTTTGTCAGCATTTGAATCGTCGAGACCAATTAGTTGATCCAGAATTGTGTGAGAGTCTCAGCAAAGTAAAGCCAGTTGAAATTATGATATGTAACCGTCAACTCTGCACTCCCTTCTGGGACCCTGAGGACTGGGGAAAGGTAAAACAGTGTGGTCAATAGTGTACACCCACAGCTAGACTTTCCATACATGGACAGAGCATACTGCACGGTACATTGTCTCTACTGTACATGTGGGAAAAAGCACACCAAAATGGCCGTCTGCTGTGGGTTTTGTGTAAAAGCTTGGACTTGCTCAAGTGTATCCCCATATTTTGCAAGAAAGTTGAAATAATTTTGAAATATGGCAATTGGTTAGGTCAAAATCCCTTCAACTATTGCAGGAATATGATATTTTTCACATTTAAGTTTAACTTTTGCTTAAAATATTACAAAGTCGTCGTCAAATCAGAGGATTTATAACTTCACAGCGGCCATCTTGGTTTGCCTTTTTTGCCCCAGCCAGTGGGGACCAGCTACAGATAGGACATACACATTACATGCTCTGTCCATGCATAGAAGTCCGTGTGTAGACCATTTTCCTAATAGCAACTACAAAAGATTGTGGGACAGATATTTGGTATGCATTGTTTCTGTCGATGTCATCTTGCTATGGTCAAAAGCGAACCACACCAAAATGCTGTCCCACAGTCCTTTGTAATTGCTTTTTGGAAAAGGCTATTATAGTGATTCGGTTAAGGTATGATATATTTTAAATGTTGTGAGCAGCTTCAAGCTTTTCAATATGTGTTAAAGGGGACATTAAATAACTTATACAAACCTGCTCATTAAATGTTTATGATATCTGTGACTTTGGATGAATAATTAGATTAAAGTAATGTTAGAATTATTTGGCTAATGTTGGCTGCATGACTATGCCCAGACCAAAATGCACTCCTTGTTCATTTGCATGAATGTTTTGGACATTTGCAGTGAAGATGTTATATTGGGATGCAACACATGATGCTCTTTACAACTTAATTTGACAAAGGGGAGTAAGTTTTTTTTAGCAGTTTTCTTTTAACTGGATGGACATATGCTCAGCACTTAAGATAGTCAAGTCAAGCAGTCTGTGTTTAAAGACAAGTTTTCGATTAAGATACTTTGTTTTGACTCTTTATACCTTGATGTTTGTGTTCTCTGTGGAAGCCAATGTTTTCTAGGTGCATTTTATGTAGTATGATAACAGTGTTCCTACTGTAGGGATCAACTAATTTAAGTGTTTAAGTGTATAACACAGCCCTTCTTGATGGTTGTATGAGCATTGTACACAGGAAGGTCCTTGTTTTTCATAAGTGATTACTCTGAAGCACGGAGTGATAATCTATGCCATTCCTATTTGTCAATAGGAAAGTGCAGATTTGGTCTTGGCTCACTCAAGGACCTGCACCTGTGGCATAACCAGAGACTCTAATTGGGGGGGAGGGGGCAGTTCTATTAATTTGTTATATAATAAGTGCCTAACTCCCAAGTTTTAATTTTAATTTAATAAATCTTGACTACCTAACAATACTTAGATTTGAAATGTAATGTTCTAGTCTTTATTCAGTAGTTTATATTTTTTGCAACTTCCTTGCATACTTCCATTCACAAATTTGTGGTATTTGTATGCTGTACAAGTATATATTTTAATATTTTAACCCTCATCTTGTCCTCTCTGAGGGCAACATTACATTCATTGTGTTGGGGTTGAATGAACCAGGCAAAGTAGCATTGCATGCAGTGTGGGGAAGAGGGTAAAGAAGGGATACCAACAGAGACAACATAGCTTAGATTTTTCCATGACATGATAAAGATTGCCAGATCAAATTGAGTTTTTGTATTTATAATTATGTTAATAATAAGCGCCTAACTCCCAATTTTTAATTTTCAGAAATCTTGACTTCCTAACAATATTTAGACTTGGAATGTAATGTTCTAGTCTTTATTTAGTAGTTTATATTTTTTGCAACTTCCTTGCATACTTCCGTTCACAAAATTGTGGTATTTGTATGCTGTACAAGTGTATATTTTAACCCTCACCTTGTCCTCTCTGAGGGCAACATTACATTCATTGGGTTGGGGGGGGGGGGATGAACCAGGCAAAGTAGCATTACATGAAGTGTGGGGAAGGGGGTAAAGAAGGGATACCAACAGAGACAGCCTAGCTTAGATTTTTCCATGACATGATAAAGATTGCCAGATCAAATTGAGTTTTTGTATTTATAATTATGTTTTATTTCAAACATGAGCATGGGGGGGGGGGGGAGGGGTTGAGTGGCAGTAGTGTTGTTTTCCTAGTTATTAAAGTCTTCTCCATCTCTGGTGGGAGAGAGCTAAAACTTGCTAGCCAGTGTAATATAATATTTGCATTAGATATCTATGAAAACTGATTTTTGGTGACATCACACTGACAAACAGCTTCTATCAGACTCATGGATCCCTTTCGATCTGACTTTGTTGAAGTATATGACACCACCTTAAAATGTAAAAATAGTGACAGGTGCTTAGGTAGTGATATAACAGGATTCTAAAAACACTACTCAGATTACCTGTTAGAAATAGCTTGCAAAAGGATAAGTTTGTATAGCAATTTTTAGAAAACCTGCAAAGATGAGGATTCCCTGATATGAGCTAGAATAGGATTCCCAAACACAAGGACTGGTGATAGACCCTTTTGCAAAAAAGAAAAAAAAAAAAAATAACATTTACAAAATATTGTTGAACAGTGCTTTGGTGCATGTATTTATTAAATGACATTGAAAAGAACACAATGCATACCAAACGTCCAACAATTCTTTGTAACTGCGATGTGGAAAATGGTCTACAAAGGACAAGTTTTCACCTAATTTGATCTGAGAGTTACCTGCTACAGCAATTAAAGTGTAACTACTGGTTTTGTATTTTACTGTTATGTCTTTTTCATCCAGTGTTCCAACAATTGCAGAGGAGCTGGTCTTGGCACCAAGACTCGTTTAGTTCATTGCAAGTACAGTAATGGTACCAGTGCTCCTGAGAGTGTATGTCAGTCAGTTCCTGACTTTGAGATGCCAGCTACCATCACAGATTGTCAGACAGACTCTTGTGTACCTCGGTGGCATGTTTCTCGTTGGACATCTGTAAGTGTTCATTTTTTGTGGTGTTGGTTTTGTGAGAAGAACTTACTAGTGCTTGGAATCTCAAGTAATTCTCAAATCCCACATTTTGTTTTCTAGTTGTTAACATACTGTGACGTCGCTTCTTGAAAAAGCAACATAGACACCCCAGTACATCAAAGGCAGTATGGGGTGATGTAACTAATATCTAAGTTTGTCACATGATCTTTGACCTCAAATGAGCTATGTTTTCATTGTGTTCACACGGCGTGAAAAGCAATTAACACATGCTGACTGAAATGTTAGCCACCCCCAAATGTTACGTAATTTTTTGTGTATTGAAACACATCTTTTACTGTCAATCAATAAATCAGATATGGAATTTGACTCAATCAAGACTGCAGGCAGTGGGTTTCTTTTCCTCCCTGAAGCGATAAGAGTTAATTAGGCAGAAATGAAGGATGTAACAAAAAGTAAGAGGGAACGTTTCATCATGAATGACTCTTCATATTCAAGTACTGTTTTGATATTTAATCTGTGCCACATGCAGCAGTAAAGCAGTTTAATGTATCAAATGATTTTGCTACATGGAAAGGTAAGATACGTGCAAAATCTACCTAAAGTTTTACCCAATGGTGTACAGTATGTGCAATCTGTTTGCATGAAGCTTCATCCAGATAATCTCAACTATCAATTGCAATACCTGGAAGACATATTGCTTCTGCTAAAGTGGTGGCGCTATGTAGACATATCCACACTTGCAATATCTTCATTTTCTGTGGAGTTATGTGACCATTGATAAACATGTTCATTCATCATGTGTGTTGTAAGTTTGAAAAGGCACCAGAATACATGTAGTTGTGTCAATTGTCTACAACATAGAAGTCTTGTTATGTCTGATGTATAGTCAAGTGTGCTGGTGTCTGCAGGCTTTAAGTTTAATAGAACATAAAATTCAGCATTTGCAGAAACATGACATCAACCAGTTTAGTCTAAGCATTTAGGTGCCCATTTTAGTCTGGTGTACAGAATTTATTAGACAAATGGCATTACCTTAATATTTTTATCTCCAAACAGTGCTCTGTTACCTGTGGACGTGGGCTGATGAAGCGAAAAGTTAGGTGCATGTACCAAGGAACTCACAAATTGGCTCAGTTGATGCAATGTCAGATGTTGAATACAGAACCAAAAGTACTCGCAGTCTGCAAACAGCCAGATTGTCCAAGTGCAACTGGTGAGTTCATATTTCCTCATTTTTCATCTGCATGGGTGGTGTGCTAGGAGGTATTGTGTAGTTTGTTGTTATTCAGAAATGGACTTGAAAGATTAATTATATGGCATTAAAGAGAATTTAGGAAGGATATTTGTGCTGGAAACATACAATCTCCCATGTTTCATAATGATTTTGTACCTTCTCTAATGTTCAAGAGGACAGTATAGACAAATCGGATAAGGTCTTGTGTTAAGTGACTATAGGCAGCCACTAGTGGGGTCCATCAGCCTTAAATTGTCTTTATTTCTTGTTTACATGAATGACAAACCCTCATATTCAGTGAAATTGAAGGAATCAAAGTAAAATTTTGTGTACAACCATCCATGATACAGGTCAGCAAAGAAATTGAAAGATTAAAAGGTGATAGACCCCAGTTATATGGCCATTGCTTGATGTCCGGATTCGTGTATTATAATGGTGATGAATTGCTTTCCTCTCTCCTCACAGTTCTCTGAAGCCTTGAATAGCCCAGAGAAAACATGACTGATTATATTGCAAAAGGTTCTCTAAAAACTGAATATTTACCAGGATTTCTGTCATGGAGGGGGCGGGAAAGGGGTGAGAAGGGAGGATTTGTGTTGCTCCCTTTCCAGAAGAATGGTAGAACCCTCCTATATACTTCCATTAAATGATAAAAATTCAGTATTTTGGTTTCCTATTTAAAAAGAGGATACCATTTCAGCAATGTTCCAACTTACATAAATACATGGCCCTTAAAACCCTACTGCACATTACATGAAATAGCCCTTACAAAAACTGCCTACCACTAAACAGCCTAGAACTAGACTTTTGGACTGTTAAGTGGGGTTGTTACTTGATGTTTGCTCCCACAGTTTATACCCACTCCAACCTGTAAATCAATAAAAATATGAAAGTTTTTGAGTGGCTATAAACTGTGGGTGTTAACATAAAGTTAAAACCTGACTTATCACACAAAAGTTGGGTTTCGACTGTTTAGTGATAGGCAGTATTAGGAAGGACTATTTCTAGTAATCTTTAGATTGCACCTTAAGTGCACCTTGAAGGAAGCCTTTAACCCCCTCCCCCTCCTCCAGGACCCACCTATAACTTTGACCAAGGGCAGCATCAATTTGGATTTGGGGTTTGACAGTAGTTATTCCCCCCTTTAAGTTTTTGACAGAATCCTCAATGACTGTCTGGTATTAAAAATACTCTCTGTTCTCAAGATGGATTTTGTTTCAGCTTTGCTCATCAGAACTTGTAACTTTATGTCTGTTTGATGTTCTTCGACCTTTTGCTTAAAAAAAGTAGTGTTCCAGCTTTTTAAGTAGAAAAAAATCACTGGGGCTGTTTTGTTTTGCCTTAACGTTTGGCTTATGACGTGACCAATTTTTGTTTAGTACATTATTTAACTGCATTTTGTCTTCTTTGTAGCAATACCTGATAGGAGTGCTGCTCTTGACAAGCAACTGAATTGTTAAGAGGGTATCCCATAAACTCATAGCCAGATAATTCCTGTTGGTCTCCTCATCTTATTGATGTCCATAATAGAATACTGTACATCATTAGTCCCATCTCATTTGCCTGCCCTTCCCTTCTACATAATTTCCTCTCATTAGTCCTAGATCACATTGGTCCTCCAACTCATTAGGATTAGAGTTAGGGTTTAGGGTTGTTGGTCAATGTTTTTTTTTAGGTAAAGTGGATAGGGTTTGTGTTGGGGGTAGGGTCATGACCACATGAAAATCTGGGGACCAATAAGATTGGGGACTTAAGTTGAGGCAGGATGACCAGTGTGTCCTTTGGGTGACTAGGAGTAGATGACAGTAGGTGACCTAGTGTCTAATAAGTGGGACTGACCATGACCCTTTTTCAGTTGTGGCTCACTGTCCTATGGTCAATTCCATTGTTTATGCTGAACACCAAGCACAATAGCATTGGGATGTATTTTTAAGTCTTTGGGTATGGCCAAGCCATCTGCAACCTTCTGTTACTGCCTATCTGCAAGACCACGTGACCATGCCTTCTGGCTGTGACCAATGAGACCAGTTAGATGGTGTATATCACTCTCACTAGGAACTTTGGAAGGTAAAACTGTGATACCCATGCCACTGAAATTTAAAACAAGTATAGAGACGTCCTGATTTTGAGCATAAGTGAATCTCCAAAAGAGGATTAGCTATCTAACCATGAATAATTTAAAATATATAATATTACGTCAATTGCATACAGTTTTAAAGCATTCATCCAAAGGTTTTTTTGAAAAAGCAGTTTGCAGAAAACTGGATGCAGTGTGTGAGGGTGAGAATCTGAGGTCAATCAACTTTTTGAGACTTTTTTTGTTTGAAGAACTGCGCGGGGGTGTGAGTACTTGGACTTGGGAAAAATTTGTAAGGGCTTTGTCATTAATACGATTTGGCCTTTTTTTATCATATTTGTCGAGCACAAACAAAGCAAAGAAATCATTTATTTTGGTTCCAGACCGTTTTGACTCGGATTCTCTCTAAAGTGGTATGTTATATTATTGTACCATGTGGTGGGAGATGAAGTTTTGTTTTAATTCAAATAGCTGGGGATATATTGTAGATTAGTCTTCCTAACATAATTCAGTAAATGAAACTGTTTTGAGTTGGGCGTGCTTTGTGCAATAACATTTGTGTTGGTTTAGGCTGAGAATATTATGTATTTATTTATCACTTAGTGATTAGCATGGTGGGAACCATGTTTTGCTTTTGCCATGAAGATATCATGTTTGATGTTTGATAGTCAACACATCATTATTAATGCAGCATATTTTAAGTAACCAGTGGTTATTGTTTGGGGCAGTAGGGCGGTGGGAGGTAGTTGATAAATTGTTTTGGTTTGGCTGTAAATCACATCAACTTATAGATGAATCCGAAAAGTCAAGTGGTCAAGGTCTGATTTTAGTCAGACATAGTTGTTTTCCATTGCCTTTGATCTTTCAAATTCCATTGTGTACCTGCATCATGGATGGTTGTATGCTAAAGTATGTCTTGACTCCCTCTATTTCACTGAATATGAGGGTTTCCAATTTTATACAGACACTAAAACTAAGGCAATTTAAGGCTAATGAACCTCACTAATGCCACCGCTGCTCGGATTTGTCTACTTTGGGGATGGTTATCAGAGGTATCACCTTTGCCCGGGTTAACAATGCTGTCATGGAGGATGCATGGGTTGCTGGCCTGTTCTCCCATCATAACTCATCACTATTATCATCATTATTGTTTCAAACGTTTAGTCAAAGCTCCAGTATCCACAATTTACCCAAAGGGTAAGGATGGGGTAAAGGATAGAAAAGAGAAACAATGTTGAACTCCCCCCCCCTCCCCCTCCTCCATCCTACTGGGTTTAATTTGGTTAGTTGGAGATCTATGCAGCAACTTCTAACCTTTTGGTTAAATCTAGCTGCCCCCACATTTTTTTCCAGTTTTGTGGCATGGGATTTGTTCCTCTCCCCAACTTGTCATATCGAACCAACTGGGAAATCTAAAAACTGCATGATCAATTTTTTTTTTTGTATTTGGGTAGTTGGACATGGACTAACACTTGTATTGACTAACCTTTTTAATAACTATGCAAACTTATATATGTGTACATGTTCTTTTGCATAACTGATACTTCAAACTTTAAAAATGGTGATACATTTAGCTCCTCAATGAATACATACCCAGGACATATTGTATTGACTAACCTTTTATCTAAGCAAACTTATGTAAGTGTACATGTTCTTCTGCATAACTGATACTTCAAACTTTTAATATGTTGATCCATTTAGCTCCTTAATGAATACATACCCAGGGACATATCTCCAAAGTTTTACATGGTTTAATTCATGGTTTTCCTGGGAACCGATCTAGGGGGAAAAAGATTTGCTTTTGGAAGAGGGATGAGATAGCACTGCTAGATTTGATTCATTTTGAAGCATATAAACATTATAGCCTTTCCTTTTTTTTGGAGGGGGGGGGGGAGCTGGCAACTGTTGTGCTGCTGCATGAATACCCCTTTGCATAGTACCTTTAATACTAACAGATATTACCAACAAAAGAGGCATTGTAGAATCAGTCTCGGTTCAATCAAAATGAAATAACCTCATCATCTATATGATATTGAAGCTGTAACTAGTGATTGAAGCACATTCTGCAAATATTTTTTTTATAAATGTTTTTTTTTTTTTTTTCATTTTTCTTGTCAATGCAGTAATATTCCTTTTCTTTGTATTTTTTTTTTTATCAAGTATTCTTTTCCAGAGACCAAAATAAAAATGAGCTAATTTTTTAAACCAATACATTAAAACATTGTCATTGTGTAGTTTCAAGTGAGCTCTATTTTATCAAGTGACTTGCTTATTTTAGTTCATTTGTTTGTTTGTATTTTCATTCAGTGTAGTTAAAATATGTATTTTGTCTGAGATGGACGAAGGATTAATGAGATAGATGAATGAAATGCTTAAATAGAGACCTGAAAAGTTAACAATGAATAGCAAGCATGGCCTTAAATTTCAAAGGCAAGCATGCCAAACAGTTTGAGCACATGATGAGAATGTGTGACTCAAAGAAAGATATTCATAAACTCTTATTATTCCCTTTGTTGCTGGTTTATGATAAACATTCCTTGTTACTTTTTGATGCAGTCCACCTTCTCTGTCTGATTACATTTTATTGCCTCAGAGAGGAAATGAAGCACACTACAATTACACTTAGATAGTCAGTCCTCCCATGTGATTAATTGCTTTAAATACAGGGCTAGATATACCCTAACAGGTCAGTCAGGTATGTGTTAGTTGATTTTCACACAATGTGAACACAGTATCTCTTGAGGGCATGGATCACATAACAAACTCAGATATCAGTTACAGCATACTCTGCCTTTGTTCTACTAGGGTGTGTATGCTGCATTCTTAAGAAGGAATGTTATAGCATGTTCTTATGAGATTGAGTGGAGGAGGGGGCTTGGGGGGGGGGGCTGAGAACTGAACCATTTATACCTGTGACTGATTTTACTTTTGTTAATTAAATTAAGCTGTTAAAAGGCAAAATATCTTGGAACAGAAAATAATTCGGGATACCTTCTGTACCTAGCGCAGACATTGACCAGTTCTTAACCTATGTATACCAAGTTAAACCCAGAACATTATTTATCGTTATGAAGTCCATTTAAGGGATGAACTGAACAAAATTTGACAGCCAACTCCCAAGTTAGCAAGTGCAGTCAAAAAAGTTACTTGAATGAAATATTTACTTGCCACATACTAGCCTATCAACGAGGAAAGGCTCAAGACTCATTCACTGTATTGGGAGGGGGGAGGACTAGTGTAAAAAGCGCTTGACTTTGTCATAATGTTTTGTAGAAGTATTTGTTTAAAGTGATATTAAGAATTTTTAAATGTGCTTCTGCTGTTGATAAATGATTACTAACTGCAGAACTGTGAAAGGAGAGCAGCAACATGCCTGCAATATGACCTACTCTTTGTCTTTCCTTCAGCTGAATGCACAGATCACATCGGCTATTGCTCTCTGGTAAAAAGAGTAGGACCTAGTCTCTGTAACACCAGTCCATACAGACATGACTGTTGCGCAACGTGTTCGACAATTGAAGTGTAGATATTTGGATGGAGATGAAGAGAAAGATGCAACAAGATGGAGAAAGTAGAAATAACTGTTACTGTTTTCATTAATCACAGGGTTTGATATCAGAGTGTGCTCTCTCATTATGGTTTGTGGCTATGCATGGTACGTTTGCTATATTCATTGATAAATATGCAAAAGCAAGTGTTTAAATGAAAGGGTTCCATATTATAGACGGACCCTCAGGCTTTTTCTATGAAATATGTATTATAAAAATTGGGCAAGTCATGTGTAGCAATTTATTTTGTTTAAAAATTGAAATAATATTTTAAACTTTTGATGTACATTGCGATATTAACACAATTTATTTCTTTGCATTCACGTTTTGGATTTCCAAGTAAAACCTGGATATCAAAGGATGGGACACAATCCTGCTGCTCCTGTAGAAAAGCTTAATAATTGTAAAAATGTTGGTTTTATGTATTATAAACTATATTCTTCCTATTTTATTTTGCCCATTGCAATGCATTGTAGTAATTTCAACCTCAACAGTCATTGACCTTGTCTGAATGCCATGCTACCTCTTCTGGTACTTATGTTGAAAGAACAAAAACCATGTGATTCCTAAGATTTCCTTTAAGATCATGCTTTGAAATCTTGACAAAGCAAGAGCAACGTTTTGATAAATATCATTTGCCTATCTTCATAAGAAATTGAAGTTTTTGCATAATATTTGGGGCCTACCTGTTTATTTTTTTCCCCTCTAGTTTAAATCTAGTTAAATTTAAGTACTTAAGAGAGTAAAGGAATGAGAAAAATTTGCTGCTTGCTAAAGAGTACTTTCGTGTGACTCTCTCACTTCCTCTAGAGTCAAAATTCTTTCATTTTTTTCTTGATTTATCTGAAATAGTCACTTTTCAACAGTCTCTGTGGAAACAAGTTATCATATCATGCAGCTGATTAATGATCTTAAGAGCAACTTTTCTCAAACATTTTTATGGATATGTGTGCCTGATTTAATCATGTATGTGTCATGAACACATTTTGAGTACCTTTCTATAGTTAAAGAAGTTGCGATCAAAAAGAAAACTGACAAGGGCCTCCCCTCTTCCAGATTTTCCTTGAAGGGAACTTTTGCATTTCAAATGCATCTGCACTACAGACCAAAAAATAACTTAAGTCATTTTGGTATCGTTCAGTTTATGCAACAATAAAACACCAGCTTCTCAAATTATCAAGGTTCATCATCAGCTCTTTGTCTCCTCAAAACTTTATCCACATGAAGTGATCTCATTTGTTTTTTTGAAAGTTTAAGTGAACAAATTTCTCTTGAGCAGCAAAAGTTTCAATCTGTGGGAAAGTGCTTTTCTTTAAGGGAAGGCACACCCCTATTTTTAATTATCTGTCATTCTGTACTGTTCATATATATTCTTTGATAAAACATTTTGTGTGCAGTAATGGAATATCTTCCTTCAATAAGTACCCTTCTCTTTTTTGGTGATGTAATCATTACATCCTGACTACCATGGTCCTGCCACTGGATGTTGGTCATCAAACTTTCTCTTCATGTTTTAAAGGCCTTTTTTTTTCTATTGTGAGTCCTACTTTCTCTCTAAGTAGACCTTTTTTTGCATATTGAGCACAGTGGTATTAATGTGTGTGAATCAAACTTTGATGAAATCTCTATTGACTAAAGCCCTTCTGTTGGGAAGCATGTGGTGATTGTGTTTGCCACAAGGTTTTCAAAAACTTTCATAAAATCACACTCTTCCAACCTCACCTCATGTGTAATAAGCTTTGTGATAAGATTTGGAATTAAATTACTTCTGAAATACAAGAAGAAAAAAAATCGATATGGTTTTCACTGATATCCATAAAGCGTCTGCTTTTAATGAAGCACAAAATGTTATTATAGACAATAAAAAAAAATTTATAGGTGTGGACTTCATTCTTCAATTTTTTTTTATGTGTGATTTTCTTCCCCCAGACTAAAAGTTGTTTTAATAGGCAACCCCTTACCCACTGTAGTAATTACACATGAATAAAAAGCAGAAAGATTGTTTGAATCCAAATAGCTCTAATTGCAAGAAAATAGTATCTGTGAAAAATATAAATAACACTTATGAAGATGTCTGTCATTGAGTTTAAGGTTTTGTTCAAGCAATCTGACTTCTTTGAAGTAATGATCACCAATAAAAGTAATATGCTTCTCTTCTCCCTTAGAGAGAGGGTGATGGAGAGGGTGGGCAGAGGTTGGATTTAATGTGCATCTAGTTTCAGATCTCCCATGCTTTTTCTTGCATATATATTGCAAATTGGAGATGTATATTTTGGCATGGCGCTAAACAGAAGTATTCATTACACCTATGGTTTGGTTGGACTTATTGCTGAATTTGCAGTCAGTCAGGCAAATAATATGTTTATGTGCCACCTCTGTCATACTGTGAGCTAATAGATCCACTGGAGTGCAAATAGTTTGGTTACAGCTCTTAGGGCAGTAGGCATGAAGAGGAAACATGACCCATGAGAAGCTGTGACAACTTCCTTTTGAAGACCAAGCGAGATAGCGAGGCAATACAGTTTAGTTTCAAGAATCTGTTTTTGCTCATGTCTTAATTGAAAACAAGAAGTTTCATGTTGAAGTTCCCACTCAATAAAATGAACTTAGAAGAAGCATACAAAATTTTCATTGGTGGGTGCTATGGTTCAAGGAAAAATTTATTGTGAAAGGTTCCATTGCAGGTTTCAGTTTACCAGGTACAAGCATTTGTAACTGAAGTGATGTCAAGTATGAAAGATGTGACTTCATTAAGGCAAGTCAACTGTACCAAAGACAAGAAATAACATTGTCAAACTTCATGTTGGCCAAGTTACACCCAGGTAGACATCTGAAGAACTGGTGACATCTGTCAACCACTCTAACCATATCCAAATACATAATATGTTAACCTTAACCTCCTGAATTTGTCAGGTATTTTGTTCAAATGAGTTTGCTTCAGTAAATATACTTCATCAGTCACTGAGAATATATTTATCAGCCAATAATATATGGTTTATTTTATTCCTCAATAGTTTTTTTGGCATTTTGTCACATCACATTTGCCAAAGTCAAATTTCATGTCAGCTGGACCTAAAAATGTCAGCTTCATAGCTTCTTTAATATGTGTCATGGCTAAAGCATGTGGTAGGAGGGGGCAAGGGGCCACTGTCACCTCTGATGACCAAATGATACATGCACCACACGCTAAGTAGCGGTGACGCGCTAAGTAGTGGTGGCGCTCTAACTAGGCAGTGTTTAAACTGTTTCACATGGGATTATGCACATCTTGACAACCCTATGTGTTCAGACACACAATGCAATTTTGATTTTAACCCCACCCCCCCCCTCACCCTCACCTCACCCACCTCACCCCCTCACCCCCCTCACCTAACCCCCTCACCCCCCCTTTAATGCATTAAAGATTCCACTTTGAGCATAACTCTCATTGTTCTCTTGTCATTCATGTCTCTAAAAAAGTAACCTACTGCCATTGTCAGGCCTAAAATTTCATTTCTCCCACTCTAAGGCCAACATGGCCTTGGTATAACGAACAATTTTGGTTAAATGAAGGCCAAAATTCTCTCATCCAAGGCCAACATTTAATACAGTTGAAAGAATGACAGAACACGGGAGTGCACAGTAGGCTATGAATGATAGATTAGCACGTGCGTGCAAATCAAATATCAACAGAACAGTATGAAAGTGGAAAAAGAAATATTGGTTCTTGTGTGCTGCACTGTGATTGGGAATGCTCCTGCAAAAATGACATGGTGAAGGAATTGCACTCTGTATTTAACAGTAGTTCAACACATACAGAGCAGCTTGACTGACACATCGTCAGCCAAAAGTGGCCTTCGATAAGTGTTTGAAAAATGCCAGTCAAAGGCCAAAACAGAATTTATGGCAGCCATGGCCTCCATGGTCTTCATGAATTTTGAGGCCTGATTGTCTGTGAATCTCCTCATAAGCAGTGGAGTAGGAGAAATAAGCCAGTGAGCCACAACTGGAAAAAGGCTGTGGCCCGCTTGACTTGAACCAATAGGTTGTAAACTGGGCTGTACCATCTAAATAACTAACTGCCTATCTTGTTATTCTTATTATTTTACCTCAAAGACATTGATGAGTATGGAAAGTGGATCAAAAACCAATTAAGTCCTGTATTTCTCAATGTCTATTTTTAGGAACAGTGTTTTTGCCAATGACTATATAGATTTTATGACCATATAATATTTCTTGAGCCTAGAGTAATGTAATACATCTAGAGATGACTGCAATAAATTGTTTGAAATGTGTCATACCAGTAACAGCAAGATCTGAAATTACAGGTGTTCCTTGAGCATTGGTTTTGGACGATAAGGATTAAGCACTTATCCTCAATATTAGTTTCTGCCTTAATATTGGAAGTAAAATCGCATATTAAGTTTTTAACCTTCCTATCCTCCTTTTTCTGACGAGGGCAGGAAAGTGGGAATGCAGTTGAAATGTTGTTGAAATGCAGTGGATTAGGAATCTCTCGTAGAAAAATCATGATTTACATGAAACATTTTGACAGATTCAGATTCAGTATGTGTGGACATTCCTTTCAAAAACAAAGCCTGTTTAAAAATATTGTCGTAAGTTAGGCAAAACAAAATGAAATGTAGAAGAAACAAGGATGTGTTGCTGTTGCATTAATTCCATGCTAATGTACTAGTCCTGTTTGGCTTATGTTGTAGTGGAACAATTGTATTTGCATTTCAGTTTAACTAGTGCCTTGCGTTCTGTGACTCTGCAGGGGGCTCAGGTACAAATACTGAGTTCCCATTGTGCAAGAGAAGTATTGGAAATGTCTGCCTCTTTTTAGATACCACTGCTTTCAAAAAATTTTTGCACAAATTTTGCTTAGACAGATCTCTACCCCACCCTCCATCATTCTTTTCACTCCCCACTCTCATACGTGGTCAATGTGAAATTATTCGCCTTTTCCGAAATCTGTCATAGCTACATCAGGTTGTTCGGGGAAACGTGTGGTTCCTAATTAGAGAACCGGACCGTTGCTTCATAATGCCAGTAGGTTGCATCAACGTGAACACCAGCTTTGTTGACAACTGTTACAATGTAGGCTTAACAACTTCAGGGTTCACATAACAACCAACAACGAAAGAAGTGCTGACAAAAAGGAGATCAAATTACTCATGGTACATTGAGCTGGTGCGTGGAACTATAGTGGTTTTATTTGTAATAAACTGCCATCAAATGTCAACCTTTAAAGCTACTTGTAAATGTTTGAATGGTTCATTCATTTGGGTGGGTGGGTTTTCTTGTGTATTTGTGACATTAACGAGGCAAAGATGCATTGATAATTTCATGTTTCATATAGCCCACGGGGCATTCATTGCTCTCGGTTTTGGTGTCAATAGCGAGCTTTGGATTTCACGACGCGGACGTCAGCTGCAACGTAATGACGTCACCTCCTGCGTTGCCCGTGTCATTTTACAACTTCGTGTAGCGTTATTTCGCGTTGCGCTTGACAAGGCATATACACATATGACGTCATTTCGTTGCAGATGAGGTCCGCGTCGTAAAATCTAAAGCTCCCTAACGATACCAAGGACTGCAGCAACCTTGGTCACGACTTTTTGGACTTGGACTTGGGTGTTCCTGTTTAATATGAATAGAACTAGTTATTTCAGACTTCTTATGGTGTAAGTGTGGCCACTCAAATAATAACTGCGCATATTGCCTTGGACAAAAAAGGAGCCTCTCATCCGAAGACTAATTGTTTGGAATTTTCGGGTTTTGCCTGAGCCAGTGGTTAAGTCTCAATCCAAAGAGGATGCAAAAGTTGCTAGTTATCAATCATTCTATGACTATTTATTATAGACTCGCTCTAAAAGCAATTTAGTAAAATAATCATCAACACTGGCCACGTATGTGACAATACTGAAATTGCAGGTAACTCGTCCAAAATGGTTGAATTTACGGGTGAATGATGTGGCAAGATGCCACTTTCTTGGGTGTAGTACCGCTTGGCTGACCAATTATTGAAAAAGCTTATCCATTTTGGTATTGTCACATTAATTTTCCAGCGTTTTTTAGCCTGTGAGAGAGGTTGCAGATTATCATTGGCAAGGAATTCGTCTTGACTTGGGGGCAAGGACACCGTGCAGAAATAAATTTAGGGATATCTGTGAGAAGTGGTGCCTAGATGAAAGAATGAAAGGTGTTGTGCCAAGTGTTTCTGACTAGACGTGAACCGTATAGATAACCCATGGAGCTATTATGTAAGAGCCCGAGGAAAGGAAAAGAAAAGCTGAAACTTTAAAAGTTGGCATGTGAAGGGAGTTCAAACATGTTTTCAGTTGGGTGTGTCGGGGAATTAGAGGAGGGAGGAAGTCTATTTCACCACCAGCGGTGGAACTGGCTACCGTCATGAGGAAGATGTCTTATTGAGCAAAATTAAATGTTTGGCAGTCGTTAGATGCAATTTTATATTTTTTTTTTCGTGTATTTTAAGGGAAATAGAGCATATTTATGCCAATACAGAGAACAACTAGGGGAATTCGTCATTGATTGGGGGGTGGTGGAAACATGGTTCTACTCCTGCCACCATATTTTCAAAGGGGACTAAACCCAATTCCCACGCCCCCTGGGTTGGAACCTTTTACGGATCTTTCAGTTTGTAACTGTCGCAGCTCGTATCAGTTATATTTATGAAAGAATAAGTGTAAGTCTTCTTACATATGCTATCTGTAAAAAGTTAAGTGTGTTGATACTTTTACGATGTATATGGCTTACACAAGATTAAACGTCATTAAACATTAATCAAAAGTTCATCTTTTTACCCTAATCAACTGCTATGCCAGCGTCTCTTAAAAACGGTTTTAGTCAAGTTCTGGTGTTGTGCTAGTTTAGTTACCGGTTATGTAATGTATAGTATCTTTTCGTACTAATGAATTTCGTAAATTTAATTTTCATTGGTCGGTCCAAGGTTAAATAGTATCAGCTCCGTGGCTGGTCTTTACAAGTGATATTAGTGTGTAAAATTACAGTGAGCTGCATTTGGCTTTGTCCATAAGCTATCGCCAGAAAGTCATAGTGATGTGGGCATTTCAATATAAACGATTTGAACTTTACAGATTTACTCAGAACTTTGCTGCAGCGGTTCAAAGCTATCCTTGTTCGGTGTGTATTTTAGGATTTTTGAAACTGGCCTTTTCTTAGGAAGAATTTTGTGTCATCCTGAGTACGGATGACTGTGATAACGTGTTGAATACTTAACCTGAAATATTTGTAGTATAAAAAAGTAGAACTCCGTATGCAGCTTGCATGTTTGGATCTTTGAAATTAGTACACTGTTAATATGGTAAATAAAGAATCAAAGTTTGTAACGTGCCATGTAAAATTGTGATTTTTTGCGTCATTTTCTTATAGATATTCACGGTTTCAACGAAATCTTTATTTCCTGCTATACTGCTATAGCTGTAAACCCTTGTCTTTCGTCCCGGTGTGTCCCTAGTCGAGCAGGACCGATGGTAAACCCTAAGCTGTCCCCTAGTAAAAGGTTGCAACAGAAAAAAAGGCCTCTAATGAAGGTCACACAGCAATTAGGCTGAATATTTCTTTTTCGCGTCAAACTTTTGCAGCGTCCCTCATCAGCCTAGAATGAATTTAGTTTGTTAGGTCATGGAGCTAACTTTGTCAAAGTGTTAGCTCCATGGTAAGATGAGATTTAACGACGCACCTACAGTTTGTGTCATTTAGTGTCGGTCAACTCTGTGAAAAGTTCAAGATTTAAATTTATTTTCAAGTAGGGATGAAGTTCAAATTGGTTTCCCTGTAGTCACCCCTTACGACAGGCGGGGAATATCGTGGACATATTCTACAACCCCCAAGCCAACAGGGGGACGCATCTGCATGAAATGGTACCTCTAGCATATTACGGTATAGCTCAATGCGCATGGCGACCCAGAAGAGAAGGTGCAAACTTCGAAGGGAAGTGCGTATAGTTGCGACCTTCGCCAGCATTTAGATTGTGTATACGTAAGACTCTAGATGATATGCGTATTTCGTCACAGCCTGCATGGCAAGAACGTGATCCCGTAGGCTGGGTGGAGGTCGTAGAATATGCTTTTGGTGTTTTTGTCGTAAGGATCGACCAATCAAGGAAAGTACAGACTGAAGTGTGGAACCGAACTTGGAATTGTGCCGTATGCGAAGCCGTGTTTAATTACCTTGTACCTATCACATAAGGTTGATATGATGTAACACATTAGTGTTGGTGGGCCGCTGAATCTCATTTAGGCCTAACTACAGTATCTAACTATCCTTTGGAGGAGAAACGAACCAATCTCGGCAAAGACTGACGTATTAGCTGATTTATTATACAGTTGGATACACACTAGTCTCCTACAGGTATAGCCTACCTTGTGCCCTTCAAGTGTTAAGGCTATTCTGTCATTTTGGCATGCAATGCAGTTAACGTTCATATAGCCTGTTCGCTGTTTAGCTGCCCTTAACTCATTCTAAGTTACCCTGATCTGCCTGCCTCATGATTACGTAAGGTTAGGTTAGATGGAGTTTTACGGCCCAGTCTCCAACCAATTGTTTCAAGTCGACCCGGCCAGGGACTTTTTTCCTGTTATGGCTCGCTGGCCTGTTTTCCACACTCCATGATAACCCGGCCTCATGCATAAGACCTTTCAACGACAGCTCTTGAAACTTACGCGATTCAATGAAATTGCGTCGGTGAAATTGTCTATAAAAAATTAGACTCGTGCGAGTTATGTGTAGATTCAAATAGCTGGATTCCTTCAGGAGTTCGGGAGATAACCGCTGTCGGGGGAAAATGAGGTTTCGTCAGATCGGGGTAGCAATAGAGTACCGGGAAAACAAGCCGTGTCGGCTCGACTTGAACCAATTGGTTGGAAACTAGGCCGTAAAACTCGATCTAACTAACTGACAGATTGGGGGAAATTTGCCGTCTCCTTACGGTATGAATATTTATGGCACTTGGTGTCTACCTCTTCACAGTTGTCTATTTGTTTACTAAATGTGTTTGTTTTCAAATGAGAGATTGTAGTTAAGATACAAATTCTTTTTTCTAAAAGTCCCCACGACTCTCTGGCGAAGAGCCAAGGGGCGAAAACCAAACAATTACTCCCGGAGGAGTTCTGCTCCCTTAAGGAGCTTAACGTCCCAAATGGACAAGTACGCCCTCCAAAGGGCAAACACTGAGTGGTCCTGCTCTAGACTGGCTGAATAGAACAAAAGCCACAACCTATTAAAGGCTATCTGAACATGTAGTTAAGATACAAATGGCGAAACAACATCCGCCGGACCTTCAACAAAGTATTTAAAGGCAAATGCTGGCACATCTTCTTGTACACCTTTATGGGGAAAAATGTGGCGGACAAAACCTATGGCTGTGTCGAGTCTATAAATTTAGCTTAGGGCAAAGAACGAAGCAAAATCTCTCGATATCTCAGTGAACAAGCAAAGATGACGTAGTTTTTTTATTCCCCTCTAAAGGGAGATTTTAAAAATAGTTTGAACTTTTCTCCTCTAAAAGTGATAAAAATTGCAAGGTTCCTTTGAACTTAATCTCGGTTTAATTTGCTCGGTGGGATCGCAATGCATCATAGGAGATATTTGAAAATAGCGCCACCCATGGCAAAAGATTCCCCTGATCGAGTGAAAATTGAATTCCCCCGAAAGCGGTTATTTCCCGAACTGTTCAAATACATTTAGTTTTGTTCCGTACAAGTGCGATACTCATTTAGGCCTTCATCGGCTTCAAGCATTTTCCCTAATCCCACGTGGGCCGGCAAACCATGGATTGAACACAACCGCCAACATGTCAATCCTACCCTTCTAAATGAACAGTCACTAAAATTGAGTCTGGTGTCTTGATTTACACATGGAGGCTCTTTAAAGTAACGTAATAGTTACAACCAAGGATAATATTCCAAAGAATTCTATTGACTTCGAAATCGTCGAGATTCTGGATGGGTAGAAGTAGCCATTCCGACTCTTACTATACAACAGCGTCAAGCTAATAAAAACGAAAAACCCTTTCAATTTCGTCATATTCTATTAAATTTTCGATCTAACCAGGGGGCTGTGATTCGGATCCCTGATCTAACCTGAGTCGTTCGTCTTCAGTCAGAGTCTAAAATACAGAATAACCTACAGTTTTACACACCAGAGAGTGCAGTCACACCACACTGAATAAAAGGATTGAGAAGAAAGCTGGTGGACAAAAGCCTGGTCAAGAGGACCAAATCATTTGAACGTTCAATAAGAAAAGGCAGAAGAACACTTCAGTTGAGGTTCTCTGTTCATTTCGAAAAGTCTACTAGTGGACCACTCTTCCTTTCGATTTAGCTTAAATTGAGAGGGTTTTTCTTTTTTATTAGGGTGACGCTGATGTAGGCTATATAAGAGCCGGAATGGCTACCCATCCACCAAATATAGCAATTACCGTGATTTTAGTTTTCATGATAACTGAAAGAGAAACGAATGCAGTCATGATGGCGTGTGTGTGTGTGTGGGGGGGGGGGGGGTGGGCGTGTATGTGTGTTTATGTTTGCATGTGAGTTTGTGACACTTTGCTCATGAACACAATATCTCAAGATAGAAATGTCTGGCAGTTTTCAAACTTGGTACATAGATGGTCCATATTGAGGGTAGGTTAGGTTAAGTAGAGTTTTACGGCCCAGTTTTCAACAAATTGGTTTATGTCAAGCCGGCCATTTTTGGAGGGAGGAACCTAATGCTTTGATTGGAGGTCAAAGGTAATCTAGGGTCACCGGGGTTCCAAGTAAGGAAACTTCGATCAAAGATCAAATGGGGTGACCAGGGGTCAAATACTGAAAACCTTGTTAACACAATACCTTAAGATAGGAAACATGCTTGGTGTGTGGATGCGTTATTGTGAGAGAATTGGTCCCATTTGATTTTAGTGAATGTCAAACATCATATAAGGTCACCAGACGTCAAAAATGAAAATAGTTGCTAACACAATATCTCAGGTTTAGGAAATTTGGAAATTTAGTATGTACATGCATCATAATCAGAAAATGGTCCCTTTCGATTTTGGCAAAGGTCAAAGGTAATCTGGGGTCACCATGGGTCAAAGTCTGAAAACCTTGTTAACAAAATATCTCAAATTGGGAAATTAAGATAGATTCCACACTCACCTTGTAGATACTTTGTGATGAGACTGAAGATAGCTCATATCTCTTATAAAGGGGTCACATTGGCATTTGGGGTCACTAGACCCCAAACCCTAAAAACCGTGTTAACACGATAGCTTGATATGTTACGTTAATAAACTTGGATTCAAGTCATTGTTGGTATGTAAATATGTTATGGTGGAAACTAAACGGCCATTAATGTTGTTGGTGAATGTAGTAGGTTATCCGAGGTAACAAAAGCTTATTTTTTCCAACATGTTAGTTTAACGTTTGATAAAGCAGATATGAGACATCGTGCCATTATTTAGACATCATTGGAATCCTATGCATTTTTTAATTCTTGTTTTGTTTTTAACGAGGCAGAGTAACTCTATTGTTTACGTCGAGTGGGCTGTGACCCTTCTGTTCTTCACCATTTTGAAAAAAAACCCCGAATAGAAATGGAAGGAGTTATGAAATTTAGTTCGGTGCATGACAGTTAAATCCTTTCAGGCAACATATGAGCGTCGTGATCGACAAGTTGGGAAACTGGGAACTTCCGGCTGGGTCACAAAGACAAATGCACCGCGACAATCACTCTGCGGAAGTCCGTTTTCTGAAGTATAATTTTCTTCCACATAACGTGCATCCCCAAAACAGGGCACTGTCCCAGTAAAGAGGTAGTGTTTTTATTTTGTAGAATTTCACACGTTTCAAAGACAAACGTACGGTATACTCATTTGCACCAAGGAAGTTTTCGAATGTCACACAGTTATAACCTTGAGTCCGACCCGGTCGCAAGACCCGAGTCTACTTCCCTGTGAGAAACTGCGAAATATCTACGAGGAAAGAATTGACCACTCTGGCACCTCTTGGTTTGCCTAGATATTATTACTTTCTACACGAAGTTGCAAACCTCTCACTCCTGTAATGTGCCAACCACTAGATTTAAATATTTAAGTTTTTTGTGTGTAAGCCTTATGATGTAAAGATGCGAACTGCAACAGTTGTTACATCTGAAAGTACCCAGTACCCCACCGAAAACTGGCGCAGAATGATTTTGACCTTTTGTACCAAAGAACTAGTTTCTTCAGTGGCGTCACCAAAAAGGAGGAAGCAATGTGTTCAGTGTTTTGATTGCCTGATTAACTTAGTGTTCAAACCGGTAAAAGTTTATCAGCGGTAGGCTATATAGTATGGCGCGAAAAAGGGAAATATATTACCAACCAAACATATTTTATCAAAATTGAAATATTTATGTGAAAAAACACGAAATATATTTAGTAGCATCAAACATTATATTTTTAACACAATTATAATGCTGCAATAAAAAATCTGGTTTCCAATAAAAATACATTAAAGAAAGAGTACGTTCTTAACAAGATATATATTTGCAAATAAAATATATTCCCAACAAAAATATATGTTTTCATTAAAAATATATTTAGAAGAATATTTTTTCCCAACAGAAATGTATTCGTAAAGAAAAATTACATTTACACCAAAATATATTTGCAAGAAAATATATCCTTCTTGAAAAAGTTACCATGTTCGCCACAAAATTGTATTTGCAACAAAAATATTCTTCCAACCAGAAATATATTTTCAAGAAAAAGAAATAAGTTTGCAATATAAATGTTTCTGCAAGAAACATTACATTTGCCCAAAAATTTATTTGCAAGACTAATTATATTTGCCAAAACTAAAAATATGTTTCCATCAGTTGTGTTTGAAATATATGTTGTCAAACTCCAAAAATATATTATCAACGTAAAAATATATTATCAACGTAAAAAAATATACTATCAACGTAAAAGTATATTATCAACGTAAAAATATATTAGCAACGTGGTCTCGAACAAAGCCGTTTTATCAAAAGACGTTACATCTAAAAAGCTGCGCAACATGCATCATTTCTAAAACAGTTCACACTTCCTATAAATAGTTTGTCAAAACATGAAAGAATAGATCATTCACGCAGGCGCGCACCGATCAACTGGCGACAATCTCCCTCTCCAATTCGGTACCTACAGCGAGGGTTTGGCACCGCGTATTTACACAGTAAGGCATTTCCTGGAAACAGCTTGCTATCGTTAATTTGGTGCACGTGCTATGCAAGATACTAAAGCATGTATGGCGGATACCACATTCTTAATGATAAACGTAAAAAGGGAGGTTGGAATTAAACTCTCTTCGTACACTTTCGCGAATCTAAATTTATGGTACAGCACACCGAGTGGTACATCGCACGCAATTTCAAAGCCTTTCGATTTTTGGGAGAATACTGTGAAGCAAACTATTCTGGGACGTTATCGGGGAACAGTACTGCGAAAGCCATGCGCTTATTGGTAGGCTATAAACTCATAAGTGTATAGGCCTAGTCGAAAATCATCGCAGGTACTGCAGTTGGCGTACATTTCTAATATCGCAAGGCGGCTATTGCGCCGGTTATTGCTTTGTAGCACAAATGATGATTCGATTTACTCAAACTTTGAAGTGACTTCAAATATTCTTTCTACGATGAATAAAAAAGAAGAAAGCTTCGCACTTGCAATGGGTTGCACCGCGGAGCGAACGAAGTTTTTTTTTTTTTTCGTTCAGCTCATCGATGCCCTGAGGGGCGACAGACTAAGAAGGCGTGCAGCAGCCACAAAAGCGCTGCGCAGGCATATCGAATTTTTTTTTACACAAAACGATCATTTGCTCGTTTTATACCAGAATTTCTAGTAGGCTGTCTACTTGCATTGTACTTTCGTCGTGAGTCATTAATTGATGGGATTTTATGTCTATGGACAAAAGACGGTTTTCATCTCAAATTTACATAACTTAGAAGATTAATAGTAGCCAAAATATACTGACACGGCTAAACGTGTTTCTGGGAGCGGCATGTCATAGCTAGCAGTAGGAGAAGAATTTGTTTCATTTGGATCTAGTAATTTCGTCGTAAACCGCGTGGGTGTGTGGATGCAATGACGAAATATTTTGGAGATATTCCCCAAATTATGACATCACAAAATTTTGAAATCGTTAAAAACCATGTGTTTCGAATGAAAATTGGCATTTCATGTGTTGCTTTCGCCTACAGACACATCATTTCGAAGTACAACCGATTAAGTTTACTTTAACTAGGAAAATTTAGACATGCTATTTCCGCTGTCTGAGGGGTCGCTCCTCGCCAACTGAAGATTTGGCCTACCGTACTCAGATGCTCCCATACACAGTTACACACCTGTCATCGGATACCTTTCAACCCTGTCAGTTGTGTAGTCTTTGTAGATGGATTCTTTAGTTATTGAAGTGTCAAAATTTTATCAATGTTCAATGCTGCAGAGCAGTGGCGTAGCTACAGGAGGCAGGGGCGATTGCGCTTTTGCTCGAAAATGTGAAAAATTCGAAAATTTGCCATTTGAGACACCAGTCTAATACAGTGCGGTTTTCCCAACTTTTCCTTCATGAAATTCCGAATTCTTCCTAACCAAAGTTCCATATTTGAAATTATTAGTTTCAAAAAGGCAACATTTTCCGCGCGCTTCGCGCGCCTTTCATTGCAACCCTCAAAGCAATAAGTGATAGCTCATAAAGCAGTCAGTGGATAATTTGTCCTAGCCGCTACAGTGCCGTTTCCCTATTTTTTTCAATATAGGCTATCATTTTTGTCTAAAAACAGCAACAAAGTTTCGAGAGTTTTTAGAATGTCGCCGAGAAGCCTTAATCCGCACTCCTTACATAACACGATCTTCAGTCGACATGCTATCTCAGATAGCCTGTATGCTAATCGGAAACGCAGATTCTTCGATAGTCCCCCAAATAGCCTATGCAAATTTCTTTATAGGAAACCCTGAATCTAGTCCATTTTTTGAAATACAAGCTCAATATTTACAAATGTGAGGACTCAAATTTTTGGTACGTACCTTATACGGTAGTATTCACACTTACGAAAAAAAATCAGATTTATTTTTAAAAAGTTGTTCTTGCTCGTAGAAAAAGCAAAAAAAAAAAAAAATTAAGCGTAAAAATGTACCTTTTGGTCAATGGTGTAGGGTGAGGAGCATGATCCAAAATTGCCCCGCCCCCTCCTCAACACTTCCTCAAGGCCCTAAGACTAGTGTTATAACAAGTCACGACTCGAGTCACTTCCTATCAAAATGCTAGTGACTCGATAGAATTCAGGAGTAATTTCTCCTTGAAATAGTACATTGACTCGAGTCAATGACTCGACTCGAGTCAATGACTCGACTCGAGTCTCTAAAAAGTTTGAAAACTAGTGACTCGATTACATCACTGCCTAAGATGCCCACAAACTAAGACAGCTCAACTAGTACAAAATCGGGAAACCTCTATTCTGTTGCCCCCGGAAAGTCAGGTCGGGTTACGCCACTGTTCCCCGAAGACGTCCCAGAATAGTTTGCTTCACAGTATTCTCCCAAAAATCGAAAGGCTTTGAAATTGCGTGCGATGTACCACTCGGTGTGCTGTACCATAAATTTAGATTCGCGCAAGTGCACGACGAGTTTAATTCCGACCTCTCTTTTTACGTTCATTTAAGAATGTGGTTCCCGCCATACATGCTTTAGTATCTTGCATAGCACATGCACCAAATTAGCAATCTGTTTCGAGCACATGCATTACTGTGTGAATAAGCGGTGCGAAGCCCACGCTGTAGATAGTTACGGAATTTAATTTGAGAAAATTGGAGAAGGAGATTGTCGTCAGTTGATCGGTGCGCGCCTGTGTGGGTGATCTATATTCTTCCATGTTTTGACAAACTATCTATGGGAAGTGTGAACTGTTTCAGAAATGATGCATGTTGTGCAGCTTTTTAGATGTAACGCCTTTTAATAAAACGGCTTTGTTCGAGACTACGTTGATAATATATTTTTACGTTGCTAATATATTTTTGGAGTTTGATAACATATATTTTAATCACAACTGATGGAAACATGTTTTAGTTTGGCAAATATAATTAGTCTTGCAAATAAATAAATTTTTTGGCAAATATAATGTTTCTTGCAGATACATTTATGTTGCAAACTTATTTCTTTTTCTTGAAAATATATTTCTGGTTTGAAGAATATTTTTGTTGCAAATATACTTTGTAGCAAACATGGTAACTTTTTCAAGAAGGATATCTTTTCATGCAAATATATTTTTGGTGTAAATATAATTTTTCTTTACGAATATATTTCTGCTGGAAAAAAATATTTTTCTAAATATATTTTAAAGCAAACATATCTTTTTGTTGGGAATATATTTTATTTGCAAATATATATCTCGTTAAGAACATACTCTTACCACAAATGTATATTTATTGCAAACCAGATTTTTTATTGCAGCAAATTTCGTGTTTTTTCACATAAATATTTCAATTTTGATAAAATATGTTTGGTTGGTAATATATTCCCCTTTCTCGCGCCATAATATAGAGTATTTCATCCCTCTAACGGGGAGTGCATCATTTTATCGGCTGCCACCATTTAAGATACCTTAAAAGGCCCCCGGCTTCGCCCCCTGAATCGCATTTGCGAATTGTCTCTAAAGTTGACATAACCACCACCAGGGACCTTAAAAAGGTCCATGAGTCCAACACTTACTGCGACTACTCGTTTCTTGAGCCACACTTATTTTTTCTTTTATTTTGGTTAGCATTGTGTCAAGACGATGTAGTTTTGTTCTTTAAGCAACTTATTGTATCCAATACTACGGAAGCGTTGAAGAGCCATTCAAAAGAAAAAAACCGTCTAGGCAAAGTGACAATTTTTGTAAAATTGACATTTCATTTGGCGACTTAATGGACTCCTTAAAATGGCAAAATTCGGGAAATTGTCATTTTAAAAAGATAAAGCATCTCGTCAAAATGGCAAAATTCCGAAAAATGTCCTTTTGCCGAAATAGAACATCTCGTAAGAATGGCAAAATTAAGAAAATTGTCATTTCGCCGAGTAAGAACAAGTTGTCAAAATGGCAAAATTCGGAAAATTGCTATTTTGCTGAATTAGAACATCTCGTCAACATGGCAAAATTTGGGATTTTGTCATACTGCGGAGTTAGAACATATCGTCAAAATGGCAAAATTTGGAAATTATGACATTTTGCCTAGATAAAACATCTTGTCAAAACGGCAAAATCTGGAACATTGCCATTTCGCCTAGTTAGAACCTCAGTTCGATATTCTATGGAAACATTAAGGGGCCATCAAATTACGAACTTAGTCATCGCATTATCTCTTAACATTTTGCGACAAAATTATGAATAGAGTCTTATTATCTTAATATTTTACAGAAAAATAATAAAATGCAAATTTACAATATTTCAACACGGTTCAACATTTCTGCACAAAACTGATGAATTACTCACTTATTGCAAGCAGTGGCGTAGCCACGGGGGGGGGGGGGCTGGCTGGGGGGACCTAAACGATGAAACGAACGTTTCGGCGGCAAACTCGAATTTGACTTTGTCAGGTTAAGACCCTTTCTGCCTTTCGGTTGGCTGGTTGACAGGTTGATTTGCTGAAAACAAGGCAATCATACACTGGAGACCATTCTTACACGACCAATCCTATACTTTATCATGGACAAAATATGTGTTAAAGGTAAGATACTTCCTTCGAATAATTCTTCCAACCCATCCCTAACAAGTAGGCCTATGTCAGGCCTCACTCCTTACCATGGCAAGTGCCACTGTAGAACGATTTTTTCGACAAGTCCTCTTTTCACTATTTGGCAGTGGCGTCCGGGCGAATTTGTAAAATGTCCACAAGTTCCGCATTTCATGTGTTTTCCACATGATCTATACTTCTGCTTTGCGGTTTAAATATTTTGAGAGATTTACTCGCAGTATTTTAAGTTTGACAACGTAATGTACCGATGACTGAACAAATAATGCAGCATTTTGCATCTAAACACCACTGAAAACCTGAAAACATTGTTTCTTTGGTAGTATGTATGTCACTTGTAAAATCTCTACAAAGACTTAAAACGGGTATTTTGAAAATTTTCATGCTCCCCAAATAGGAAAATCCTAAAACGTAGGCCTATAATCAATTCAGAGTTTTGCCAAACATAGCACCATTTTGCATCTAGCAAGTCTAACGCAAAGAAAGTTTGTCAGACGGGTCACAACTAATTTTAGTTTTCCTATTGAAGCTGAAATCTAATCAAATATTGCCGCATTTGCGATCTATGTTCTCCTGAAGTTCAAAATTTTTCCCAAGAGAAAGGGAGATACCGGTCCCCTTTAGTCTTATCCCCCAGGCCATGCCACAGATCAGAAATGCCCAGATTTTGGGTCCCTAAAAATTGTATGTGTTATCATTTTTCATTGATTGATTTTTTATTCACACTATTTGAGAAGTGGCAGACATTCATGAGATTCGTATTTCAAGGCTGGGTACATGCAGCTTAAAACACGTGGGAAGTGCCGTTTCCAGCCATCTGGAGGGTTTGTAAAACCCAAAATTTTCTTTTACGCTCCGCGCCAACTGATGGTGGCGCTCCGCTTAGATAATCTTGCCGCGCCTGACCCTCGGAGGTACCAGGTCCCCACTTGTTACCTAGGCCCCCAAAACTTCCATCCTGGCTACGCCACTGATTGCAAGTAATAAATTTAGCACATTGCCAATTTGCAGAAAATGACGGATTACGGATCTGCTTTATAGATTCCTATTTCCACAATTTAAAGAGGTAGAATAAAGTACGCCGTCATTAAAACTAAATATATATGTTTTCATGACGAAACATTTCTGTATATCTGTGTGTTTGGGGAAATCTGAACTCTTGAGGCAGGAGGCGAGGGTAAAATTTTCAGACTTCAGAGAGCCCCTCAAATTGGAATTTCGGGTTGGGTCAATCTCTTTCTTTCATTTAACTGTCTCAACGAATTTACCTTTGACTTTCTTCCGGGGGCATTTTGCCTCTTGCTATGCTACTAGTTTGATATGTGTAGAGGGTGTGACAACATATTAGACTCTACAATTAAATCACTTTCTTTCTATTCTCTGCTGCCTTCTCAAGAGGGACCCTTTAATTACTTTTTTGGGTGTTAGTGGGATGTTAATATCAGTGAAGTCTAAACGCCCTTAAAATTGAACACAAGAGCTACAAACCTAAAGTTTTTCATGTTTTTTACTTGAATGCTATACAAATCCGGGCTTGGTTTAAGACAAAAACAGCAACTGGAATTTAATTATCCTTTTAGAAGCAGGGTAAAATGACATTTTTCTGAATATTGCCGCTTTGACGAGATGATCTAAATCAGCAAGATGACAATTTTTCGAATTTTGCCATGTTGACGAGAAGTTCTAATTCGCCAATAAGACATTTTTCTGAATTTTACGATTTTGACGAGATGTTCAAACTCGCCAAAATGACATTTGTCTGAATTTTGCCATTTTGACGAGATATTCAGACTCGCCAAAATGACATTCTTCTGAATTTTGCCATTTTGACAAGATGATTCAATTTGGAAAAATGACAATTTTCTGAAATATGCTATTTTGACGAGATGTTCTAACTCAGCAAAGTGACAATTTTCTGAATTTTGTCATTTTGTTGAGATTTTTTAACTCGGCAAAATAACAACTTTCGGAATTTTAACGTTTTGAAAAGTTAACTAAAACGCCAAATTTCGAATTTTTGGCCATTTTGAAGACTTAATTTTTGTCGTCAAAATGTCAATTCTACGAAAATTGTCGTTTTGCTGGGAGTGTCTTTTTTTCTTTTGCTTTTTTTCTTTTGCATGTCCCTTCTACGCTTCCGTACAATACAGCTCAATGAACTCTTGCATACGATGTGCTTTCATTCCAATAGTTACGCAAGACTTTGGTAAACGCGAGATTGATGCATTCTAGGTGGCAAGCGCCCGCACTAATTTTCATATACAGAAAAGAAAAAAGAAAACAAAAAGAAAGCACTGAATATGTTACTAACGTCTTGACCAAGAAACATATTTATATGCTGCTGTATTGAAACGCTTTCCTTCCGTCAGCCGCTCATTCAATTCACTTCGAAAAATCTAGTAACAGAAGATGCTGCTCCTTCATATTTCATAGAATAACTATACAGCACAATATTTTTCTGAATCACATGCAGAAATTATACTCAGAAGTGTAATATGGCCCATTTATGTATAAGTCTCTGTTCACTCTAGGATACATTTATTGTAAAACTGTTGAAGTCTTTTCAACATATGTTGATCCTAAATGTAATATATTGAAAGATGAAACCTCTCACGATTTGAGTTGGGATTCCAAAGAATATATTGTTGTTGTAACATTCATCTCTCTTTCTTGCTCTCAGACTTTCTCCAAAACTAGAAAATCTGTCCATGATTAATATTTTTGCTTTAGACATTAAAATAAGAAGAAAAATAATTAGTTTTGATGTTGATTGAACGTAATGCATCACATTGCATTCGAATCACACCCACACGCTGTACAATCGTATTTTTGTAAGCCCCCAAAATACCAGAGAATAGATAATAAACTCCAAATGACGTGACGATTCCTCATGGAGACCGAAACGAACGGAGGACGGTAGTTTATCCGAAAGTCAAAATGCGTAGTGATTCCTTACTAAGGAAAATTTTGGAAATTTGGCTATATGGTGATATAAGGTGACATCATGGGCTTCAATTGATTTGCGCGGGGGACATCTGGCCTAAAGTTTTTCTCCTGTCCTGGTAAGGTGTCCACAACGGCGTTGCAACAAATTTTTCGGGGGAGGGGGTGGGAAAGCATCCAAGTTTTACGATTTGTTAAGTGTGAACACCACTGCACTAGAGACGTAATTTGCGGCGCGCAAAGCGCGCTGAATCTTTTGTCCTTTTTCGAATATTTGAAACTATGGAGCTTGCATTGCAGAAAAGTTTGGATTCTGAATTTCCTGAAAAAAAAATGAAAAGTTGGGGCATTACTGTAGAATTTGTCAATTCTGTTGGCAAATCTGAGATTGAGTGGCGACCAAAGATCGTTGTTTCTACATAATGTTTTCCAACGCCCACGAAATGAGGTTCTCCGACGAAATGTTTTGAGTCAAGCGCTTATATTGGAGAAAATTTGGAATTTTTTGAAAGAAAATTTATAAAAACAGCACTGCAGTTACCGTTGTCACCGTTGGGGATCTGGTGTCACATGTAGCAAATTTCTGATTTTGTCACCTCCAGAGCTTGGAAAGGTTTACCAAATTGAAGGTATGAACGAGCACCTCTGCTAAGAAATTGCAATATGCCGCTCGCGAAGCGCGCGGAAGTTTTGCTTTTTTGAAACAACTAATGACGAATACGGAAATCCTATTGGAGAGAATTTGGAATTTCATGAGTTGTCAAAACCACACTATAGACTGGTTTCACAAATGACAAATTTGCGGATTCTTCATTTCTTCGGGGCCGCCAGCCTGAGGCTCCTGTAACTACGCCACTCGGTGTCTGAGAAAAGAGGCCCAGATGCAAAATGGTGCAAAATGTTTCAATATTTTGAATTACAAGAAAACTCCAAAGTTTTCGAAACATGGTCTTGAAAGTGTGGGTAGTTGAAGTATTTTGTGCAAATTATAAACGTGTAATTACACTCTTAAAACGTTGGGTAAAATATCCGTTGGTTAAAGAAGTTTATGAAATGTGTTGGTTAAACTTTGCCCAACTTTGGGGCTTATTGGTGCAATGTTTAAACGCTGGGCAAAGTTTTTGTTGAGTAAAAGTAATTGCTTAAGTGTTGGTCAATCTTTGCTCAAATAATGGTTAAATTTCCCCTTCCATGCACGCGTATACTGTTATACCCAACTTACTGGTCAAAATGACGATAAGATTTTATTCTACAGTTGAGCATATTTTCCCTTTACCCACTTGTTGGGTAACTTTTTGCCAATTTGTTGGGTATATTGTTGGTTGCAGTGTTGTCACCAGACAACAGTGCACTTGACCCGATTTGTTTCACAATTCTTCTCATAATCAGACCATGGTACCATAATCTGAAAATTCTCTTTGGCATCTTTTATATTGGCCAAACAGCTAAACTCGTACATTACTTTAGACCATGAAATCGATCTCTATTTCCATAAAATTCTTTAAACAGTACTACGAACTAGAACACATTTGTATGAGATTCCATGATTCGTATTTGGCGCAAAACTGCTATCCAATGAGAGGTCAGGATCTGGGATATTCTCTTTCACGTCCGAATGAGCGTTTATATATTATTATTTGAAACCTTTCGGCACAACAAGAAACCTGTCTCATAACCATGATATCAGTGTAGGAGTTGTCCTGGGCATGACGTTAAACTGCATCCAGGTTGTGGCTTCTGTTCTATTCAGCCAGTCTAGAGCAGGAACACTCAGTGTTTGCCCTTTGGAGGGCGTACTTGTCCATTTGGGACGTTAAGCTCCTCAAGGGAGCAGAACTCCTCCGGGAGTAATCGTTTGGTTTTCGCCCCTTGGCTCTTCGCCAGAGAGTCTAGAGGACTTTAGGAAAAAGGAGAGCTACGGACCAGCTAATTCTCATGCAGCCCTTGTGTTCACATTTATGCATTGATGAAACTACAATACTTCATCACATCATTAACACACATCATTTTACAGTGCCTTTTAAAAATGATAGTTTTGGACGTACCTATACGAAACTCAGTGACAAACCAAATAGGTTATTAAGCCAGGGTTTTTTAACCGGGACCGATGGGTTGCCATAACCAGGGAGCTGCAGTGGCAGCTCCCTGCCATAACCTACAACTTAACATTTAAAGAAAGCACCAATGTTTAAGGAAAAGATGATTAACATATAACCAACATTTGGTTAATGCATTTGGCCAACATTTTAATAAAAGAAGTGCCCAACAAGTGGGTATGTTTTAAAATGCTAATTTACCAAACAGTTGGGTAATCTCTTGCCCAACAGTTGGGTTCAAACTTAACCCAATTTGGTTGGTTAAAGTTTTGCCCAACTGTTTAGGTTGTTGAATAGATGCCCAGTGTTGGTCAAAAAGTTGGGCAAAATTTGCCCAATTTTTTTAAGAGTGTATTGATACAGAAATCGATATTAATTGGAAGAGCACATCTTTCATAACCTACATGTATAGTATTTTTGGTAGCACCTAAATTTTTTGTTTCAGGTCACAAAAAGTGAGGGGAGGGGCCTTTACGTTAGTGTCCCTTCCACTCAAAAAAGTGGGGGGGGGACATGTCCCCCGTCCCCCCATAATCGACGCCCAAGGGTGATATTCTTGGAAATTTTTAAGAAATGCTACCTTAAAATGGATGTTCTTTTCTTAACTACACTGCACCCACATACCAATTATGAAATTCTTCCAACTTTCCTACTTAAAGTATCTTGCTAGCAAAATTTTTAATCCCTTGTGATCTCATATGACATTTGAGCTCAGAGGAGCTGCCAGATGATCTCTTTGACCTGGCATTTAACCTCATTGACCTGACATTTGACCTTTGGTGACCTGGTATATGACATCTGTGAACTGGCATTTGACCCCTGGTGACCTGGCATTTGACTCCTCTGGTGTGACTTTGCATTTGACTTCTGGTGCCTTGGCATTTGACTTCTGGTGACCTGGTATTTGACCCCTGGCGACCTGGCATTTGACCTCTGATAACCTGCCATTTGAGCTCTAATGACCCAGCGAATCTCGACCAAAACAAAGTTTTTCCTCTAATTGTGTTGACAAGGTTTTCACAATTTTGCTTCCCGGTAACTTCAAATGACCTTGGACCTATACCAAAACAATGGGTTTCTTCCTCTCAACACAAATAAACTGCATACCAAAATTAAAATGTCTATCATAACTATCTTGAGATATTGTGTTCACCTGCCATTTACAGAGGTTTTTGCACAGTTAGCGCCTGTGACCTCAAATCAACTTTGACCTACACCAAAAACAAAAGGAAATCTATGAGTTAAATATGAAAATTTCTCATTACCGTAATCTTGAGATATTGTGAGAACAAGTCCTGCCGGCGTGTGGCCAGGCAAGGTACTGGAGATGGCAAACCGTTTGGAAGAGGGAATGGGCGAGGAGAATTATTCCAGTGGACAAAATGAGAATAAGTGTTGTCAGGAAACTTCAAATTTTCGTGAGGGAAAAAATGAAAATCGAAGCCAAACACGGTTTTCGCATTGTAACCTCTGGTGACATCAAAGGACCTTTGACCTCAATAAACAACAGGGATCTTCCACATCATGAAAAATCTATATGCGAAGTATGAAAAGCGTCGGTCATTCCTAACTTGAGATATCGTGTGTACGAGGTTTTTCGGGTTTGTAACCACGAGCGACCCCCATAATTTTGAGCTCTACCGAAAATATTAGCAATCTTCTCCTCAGCATGTCAAACCTATATACAAAGCACGAAAAGAGCCCGGGTCATTCCTATCTTGAGATATTCTGTGTACAAGCCATTTTAAGGCTTTCGCAGTTGTAGTGACGGTGTCCGCAAATGACCTTGGACCTGCACCAAAATCAACAGGATTTTTCCTCTCAACACGACAAATCTATATACAACAGAGACGCGGATCCAGACATTTCAAAAAGGGAGGAGGCTGAACTTAGAGAAAGCGGTAATAGGGACGTACGGTGATTCTCTGTCGGAATATCTCAGTGGCGTAGGAAGCAATATGAAAGGGGGGGGGGGAACAATTTTGGAACATGCACCTCACCCTTACCCATTGACAAAAAGTTTCTATGTTAAATTTTTCGCTTATTTCTACGAGAAAAACATTTTTTTTATATATATTAAAAACGTGATTTTTTTTCCTACTTTTGAACACTACGTACTGTACTGCGCTCGTCGAAAATTTTGGGTCCTCTTACACATTTGTAAATATGTATGGAACTTGTAAGAGAGAATTAGTCTAGATTCGGAGTTTCCTTTGAGGATATTTGAATATTAGGGGGACTATCGAAGGATCTGCGTTTCCTGTTAGCATATATCTGAGATAGCATGTCGACTGAAGATCGTTGTTGTTGCATAATGTTATAAGGAGTGCGGATAATATGAAGCGACATTCAAAAAGCTCCCGAAACTACTGTTTTGGACAAAATGTTTAAAAATTAAAAGCCTATAATGAAGAAACTTTTAGGGAAAAAGCACTGTAGTCGCTCGGAAACATTTACCACTGACTGGTTTATGAGCGACGACTTACTGCATTAAGGGTTGCAATTTTGGGCGCGCGAAGCTCGCGGAAAAGTTTTTCCTTTCTTTTCGAAACTAATAATTACAAATATGAAGCTTTTATTAGGAAGAATTCGCAATTTTATGAAAAGAAGTTGGAAAAACCGCACTATATTTGACTGATGCCTCAAATGGCAAATTTTCGAATTTTTCACTTTTAAGAGCCAGGGGCAATCGCCCCTCCTACCTGTAGCTACGTAACTGCTCTGCAACATTGATCATTGATAACATTTTGACACTTCAATAACTAAAGAATCCATCTACACAGACTAATCAGCTGACAGGTTGGAAAGGTATCTGGTGATAGGTGTGTATGAGAGCATTTGAGTACGGTAAGCCAATGGTTCCCTGTCTGAAATAAAAAGTCCTGTTGGCGCGGAGCGTACAGAAAATGTTGAAAAATCACGATCACTAAGACAGCCACCGGAAACGGCTTTTCCCACCGACTTATAAGTAGAATCCAAGCAATCATTATTTTGAGCTTTCGTTTGCAGTAAACTTTATACTTCAATAAAAAAAAAATGAGTAAGTTGTAGAATGATCAGAAAATTACCAGATAAAACTACCGTTAGATGAAGTGATAATGTGAAGAAATTTATCTTCGGGATAACGAGCTGATAAGGGCATTCTACAAACTATTTGACTGCCTTGCGACATAAGATTATGATGAGTATAAATTCGAGCAACTTCATTTAACGGCGAAAATATCTACTGAACCTTGAGGGAGGATGGCAATGCATCACATACCGGCTACCTATCCTGTACAAGTTTCATCGAATTTGACAAGGATACCACGTGTTTGAGCAGCCTGATTAGCCAGGCTGACACAGAAATCAAAATCAACGTACAGCCCAATTCTCCATTGTCAGCATCAACAACTATACAAGGGCTTCAATTCTTACGTATTGCGTAATGATTAACACTTAAAACATACTTGAAAATTGTAAGATGCGTTTTGTGTTTCTCTGACATGATTGTTTTTGATCGCTGTCCCTCTATACCATGGGTGTGCATGTGGGTCTTGGCACATTGCTCAATCTAACGGGGGAAGGATCTGGGCAAGGGGTGACGGTAATACGCCGCCTAATTAATCGAAGCCTACAGCTTCGAATTGGCGGCATAATATTTGCTCTGAGAATGTGAGCATGATAGGCCGTTTGCTCATTTTTGTACAGCACTTAATATTTTCTCGATAGAGGCTTGGAATCAAGTGGTGCAATATTGGGTTTTTTCGTTTCGTTTCAGACCATTTTCAGTGGCTTCGATCAGTACTTGCCTGCAAGTACAAACCATCTAGTATACATCTATATCTGCTCCACTTGGGTCAACCAGATGGCCACAGCAACATGATTTGGTCAAAAAGTTGCACACCCGGCTTTGCTCTATACCATAATGAACCACCGTTGGAAACTGAGACGAGAGTAATGTGCCCATCGAGTATTCACACCCACTACGGTACATTGCACACATGGGCTGACGTGCGACTGTGTGAACATAGTTCAGTCGGTAACGCTCATATCGTGATGACATAGGCCTAATGGCCGGCAACTATTCACATTATTCAAATCTTGTTGTTGTGGCCAGGGAGTTGCAGCCACTGTTGTGGCGAAGGCAAGGCGGCAGGAAAGTAAGCAGATAGCCTATTCACCCAGGTTTAATATCATACAAGGCTGATGTATTTGGAGTGTTGTGAGAGAAACTGTGAGCCTGAAATAGCACCTTGAATATTCTCGCAGATAAACATTTAGTGTACTTGTTATTGCTGATGTGACGAAAAAGGGGGGCTGAGGCCGTAAAAGCCCCCCCCCGGATCCGCGCCTGGTAAACTTTTCACTGTTAGAGTGTATTTCATTATTTTTGGTTTCGGTGACAATTTGGATATTAGATTTCCGTGGATTTCTTGAAAATCGCAAAAAATCTTAGAGACTCAAAACCGGGAAAATTAGACTAGACGGAGGCTACAGGGCAATTGATTTTGTTGAAAAATACGTCCTAAATCAAATAAACACGTGACTATAAGAAAATTCCACTCCCTGGATTTTCAATTTTTTCAACTATCGTCATTCTGACGCCGATATTTTTTGTGGGAGAGGAATGGATGAGTTAGTTAGTTAGTTGGTTGGTTGGTTGGTTGGTTGGTTGGTTGGTTGGTTGGTTGGTTGGTTGGTTGGTTGGTTGGTTGGTTGGTTGGTTGGTTGGTTGGTTGGTTGGTTGGCGACATCCATGGCGACATCCATGGCCCTAACTATAAAGCTACAGAAATGATGCTGCGGGTACATCTCTTTGTTCCAACTTAGGCCTTTTTATATTAGGAGAGTCTATACATAAGTTCAATGCAAGCATGGCGCTTGGTGGCAGTAATACGTGAGCGCCGGTACACACAAATCGTTTTGGTTTTCACCCTTCGGTTTCGGCCGACAGAACTTTTCAAATAAAAGGTACACACGAATGTATTGATAGTGTTGGCCAAATCCATGGACAATAAAATCTTGCAAGGCAAGCAAACTTTTGTGCACGATTGAGTAGACCTTTACGCAGGCGTCCTTCCAGTGTCTTAAGAATATACGGATAGGCTTACAGCTGTGTAGTACTAGCGCAAAGAGCGTACTTCTGTTATGCGTTGTTGTTACGTTGATTGATTGCATGTATGTTCGATGTCACATCAGACCAACTTGAGACATCGAGTGTAAAATTAACTCCGGTATTTGGGTAACATGCCTATGCAGGAATATAGCCTAATATATTTTTCAATGCCATGAAACAAACCGTTCTACTACATGTAGTGCCATGAACAGTGCTTTAAAAGCTTTTCTTTGTCTTTGTTACTGATAGTTTACATAATCATTAGTCCACTTGGGGGGGGGGGACAACTTTTGGGGGGGGGGGGCTAAAACGGGATTCCCGTATTTGTATGCCGAGATTTTTGACCCCACATATGGATTGCGGTGCAAATTCTAAAGTGAGGGGCTAACCATCGCTGTGGCCCATATGTTTTAAGAAAGCAGAGTTCTTATTTTCCGGTTAACGCTCTAAAAATAAAAAAGAGTGAACTTTGACTAGTTAGAAGAGTGAAAGTTATATAGCCAAGTTTCACTCTTCAAAGAGTGCCTCCAGGAACCACTCTTAAAAAAGAGTGATACATGGAGGCACTCGTTAAAGAGTGAATTTTCACTCTTCTTGGAGTGAACTTCATTCTTCTTGGAGTAACCTTCGTTGAGTGAATTAACACTCCTGATGGAGTTAAAGGCCCAATATTCTCACCCCAAACAGTACCGATTCTCCTAACCTTCTTACTTATGCCCCTCCCACAATTGTGTGAAATTTATCCTCATCCAGACACAGTCTGAATTTAATACTTAAGGGTGAGTATAGAAAGGCTCATTGTGTATAATCGAAACACTCTCAGCACTGTTCATGCTGTGTCATATAAGCTTTAGTACTTTGCATTGGTTGAATAAGCAGTCAATCAAAGAGCTGAGCCAATTGAGAGTTTTTGTTACCCCATACAAGAAGTGTGGTTTGGGATGAGAGGATTTGCCCTTTAATTAACTTAAGTTCCCCTCTATTCGAGAGTGACTAAGTTCACTACGTGTCTTTTGTTTGTATAGTATTAGAAGGCTCGCAATGCCCATAGCTGAAAAAAAAATCTGTCACTAAGTCGTCCATATTTCAGATACCCCGCAGTACCTGACCCAAGGTATGCAGATAATATGAAAGTACCTGAATTGAATATCCATGGGTTGCCCTATATTGTAACTTAAACCATAACAGAATTGACTCTTCCATACAGCTAGATATTCCGGACTGATATTTACCCTGCATCAAGTGTTTTTTTAAAAAAAATTGGTATCAAGGGGTTTGTAACCAATGTACCATATTTGCAAGTAAAGATGATTTATTGAATATGCATGATAATTTAATCTCAAAGTTTAATATCATGGAGGTAAAAATGACACCACCTACAAGGATAAGACACCATTTATTGAAATCAAAACTACCGCCTTAGTCTATCATTTTCCATAAAGATATCAAGTAACCAATGTCTCGGTTTTATTTTACACATGTATCAAATTCCTCTCCTTAACAATTATCGGTACCCTCATATTTACATGCTTACAGGGTAACAGAGAAAAGGCCCTGCCCTGTTGTGGTTTAGTTCAAACAATAGCCAATTTGGAATTTCTTTACTTGAGACCAACGATGAGACCTTGTTGAAACTGATCCGCAGAAGCGTGCACAGAAATTGTAATGTGCCACAGGTGAGGGACCAGATGTAAAATCCGCCGACAAACATGGAAAACAGTGTTCCCCTCCCCCTTTAAAGGGAGCTGATATTCGAAAAAGTGCTTCATTTAAAGCGTTTTGAACGTTAGTTAACTCTCGTTATAGCCATTGTAGAGGACACGCCTGTTATTCAGCCAGGCTCGGTTAGACTGCGTCCAAGTGATTTCTCCCGACTGACTGATTTTCAACGCACTTCTATTCAGAGATGGGCCATGCCTGAAATTCTGAAGGTTTGAAGGGGAACTGGAATCAGAATGACCCCCCCCCCCCACCCCCTTTTGAAGTTTGGACAGTCACATCAGATAAGATAATTTCCAATCATTTCGTCTGTCATATCTTGCATATCCACCTTTAGTCACTTACAATATTGTACAAGAAATAAAGAATACAATGAAAATAAAAATGTCACTGTTTCGGACTTGAAACAAGTCTCCCCGATGTAGCCAGTATTTTTTATTGGGGATGAATAACTGCTGAACCTTTTCCCCGGTTTTACGGGTCGGAGTGTTCCTCACCCCTGTGAAAATGTTGAAATATTTATGTACCATGAGATGCAATCTGATGCATGGTGCAACATATTGCATCATTTCAAATCGATTTTTGTTCCATTAAAAAAAAGGAATAATTTGGGAGGCCAATGGCCTCCTGTACCGCCCTTCTTGCTCCGCCAAAGACAAGTGTAAAATAAGACGGATAATCTCCGTTCGCTGTTAGCTCGTAAAAAGTAGGTTTACAACCACACGTAGGTGATCTCAAAGTTGCTGGTCAGGTACTCGACCTGATTTACATCACTTTTAATTCCATCGACTTCGATTTCATCATTCTGTTTTTAGCTGAGCTACTAGCAAGACGTATCCTCTGATATCCAACAGCCTATGGGCCTTTGAAAGCATATTCACGGTAGGTATTTTTAAATATTCTGCATAATTTGATACATGCAAAGATGACTCCACAGAACTGACGGTCGTCAGAGTTGCCAATGAGTTATCTATAGCCTAGCGTGGCTAATAGCGAATTGGAAGATTTTTTATTTACTGACAGTCTATTTTATGGACTTCTCGAAAGTTCATGTACTGGATATATTTTTAAACATAATTTTATTCAAACCAATACATTTAGCAGTTATGTTATAAAAAAAGAATGAAAAATGACAATGACGGGATGAATAATCAGTAAGTAGAATAAACATATATGTATATATATATATATATATATATATGTATGTATATATATATATATATATATATGTATGTATATATATATATATATATATATACAGCCGTAATAGTAAAAATTAATTAATAATGTCAACCAGGCAATGGTAAAGTGCTCAACCCTGTGAAGGGAGCTGTAATATTGAAAAGGTTGCAATAAGTTCTTACAACATAGCTTTACAGAACTGTTTCGTAAGGGCCAATAATGTAGGTCCTCACTCCTCAGAAGCCTGAAGTAGAATGATGTCAATATATATATATATATATATATATATATATATATATATATATATATATATATATATATATATATATATATATATATATATATATATATATATATATATATATATATATATATATATATATATATATATATATATATATATATATATATATATATATATATATATATATATATATATATATATATATATATATATATATATATATATATATATATATATATATATTTCACTATATATATATATTTCACTAATTCGGTACTTAAGGGGAAAGTTGTGGTTAAAAAGTCAGGGAGAAAAAAAATTGAGGAGAAATATAAGTTTCGCCTTTACTTTTCCACACACTTTTTCTATAGGAATACGTAAACGGACAAGGGCGCCTTCCTAGATTTACAAAGGAGATGCAATTACTTCAATGTTGTCAAATCTACGGACACCTAGCTGTTAACACGAACGGATGGCTGGCCATTAAAATAACGTTGTTTATATGTTTAGACCTTAGGGCGAATTCTTTTTCTTATGTATTTTATTGTTATTTTTTCGCCCTATGTCGAACATTCATGAAAATGTATCATAATTTAGCAGGCCGGGGTAACTCAAATTTGCTTACAATTTTCACACGAAAAGATGAAACTGTGACCTGCGTGTGTCTTCAATCTTCTCGACGGGCAATAGACTAAACTCACTTTACCTAAGACTAGAGGACACGTCTTTTAGCCTTAGGGGCAGTCTCACAGTTATCCTTTCGGCCCAGAACCGGAGATTCCCATCTACGTGTAAATAGTTGTTGATATTGTATGTGTAAAAATTTGTCGTTTGTCAATAGTTTTCGTCTTTGTGTCAGTTTGTGTCTTCGTTTTGGCTACCTCAGTGGCGTAAACGCAGGGGGGCATTAGGCCATTCGCCCTTCCGAGATGCCATTTTTTAGATCTGAAAAAGTAGTTAATTTAACCCAAATTTTACTTAGGTAGCACATGTGGCACCAGATTGCTCAAAACACTAGCTAATATGCTACGACAACATCTGGCCTGTGGAGAAATACCAGACAAAGGTCCTCAAGTCGATTGGAAGCTGGCACTTTTATATAGTCAAGGGTTAGGCCCGGATCTTCTTTCTTTGGAGTCCCACATCTTTGACAGACTACACTAGACCCTTTTAGGGCAATAAAGTGAGAACGTTATGTCAATACGTAGCATTCCCATATAGGATCCTAAGGGACCTAATATGGGCCAGCGTATAGGGCCGCAATATGAACTTGCACCCAAAATTTGTAAGGGACTTATTTTGCCCTGGCCAGTTCATATGCCCATAAAGTCCATATGGGATAGATTTTGTCCCGTATGGGGCAGTTGTCCACATAGAACCCTGAACTATCTCATATGGGCCATATGGACATATATGGGCTGGTCCATTCGGGCCCCTTGTAAATCCAATAAAAGGTATGCTACCCTGGGGAAATTGTGAACTCCATACAGATTTCGCCGACGGACCAAACGGTGCCCTCCTTATAGTTCCACATGGAAGAATCAAACAAACTGCTCAGTGAACTTGAGCACCACTGGGATTAACAAGAACTTTAAAGCTCAGCCAAACGGCTTATGCATGACAAACTACCCAACCAAAGCGGACTAATTCTTGGGCGTGAATCCTTGACAGGAGTGGCGGAGTACGTTTTTCCACACTTTTTTGGCAGGGGGGATTCTTCAAAAAATCCCGATCTCTTTTCAAAAAAAAGATGGAAGAGAATGCAATGAATTTTTAAAAGAAGGACAACCTCGCAATCCCACACATTTGTAGCACCAAATAGCATCTGAGGTCATTCGCATCTAAAACAATTTCCAAAAGAGAGACGGAAAGACACCCATAGACTTATCGAAAGAGTCTCAATATCCATACAGTTACGATTTTTGCGTCCATCCATTCATTTCTATTGCAATATTGTTACAAAAATTCTAAAAGGTCTTTGCTCTCTCACTGAAATGAGAAGTTGGCTGATTCACAGGATGGGTAAGTCAAAACAACTGTTAAATGTTGTGAGAATCTGGCAGTAGAGATCCTGTGTTTCCCAAAGTTTTAAAACAATAAGGGTGAATCACTTCCAAATTAATTCTGTTTTTGACTTAGATCAACGGGTAGGAAGTGGGGGTATTTGTAAACCATGGTGATGCGACAGGATGGAAGCAAAACTTGCCCCAATTGGGGGGGGGGGATTCTGAAGAACTGTTTGATAACATTGTGCTGATGCAGATGGGCAGTTCGGGAGATAGCCGCTTTCGGGAGAAAATGAGTATTACTCCGATTGGGAGAAAATTTGACTGTCTCAACGGTATGAATATTTATGAGCACTTAGTGCCTACCTCTTCACAGTCGTCGAATTGTTTAATAAATCCGTGTATATTCAATTGTGAGGTAATAGTTTAGACATGAAAACGAAATTTCCATGGACCTTCAACTCCGTATTTAAAACATATGTGTTAGCACGACCCACTTGCACACCTTTAAGTGAAAAGTGGTGTTCAAAACTTGCGGCTGCTTGGAGTCTATATATAAATTAAGCTTAGGACAAAGAACGTAGCAGAATTGCTCGATTTCTGAAAATCAGCGTGGTGAACAACCAAACATGACAAAGCTTTTTTATACCCCTATCAACAGAGTTTTTTAAAATGCCCGAATATCTCTTTCCTAAAATCGATAAAAATTGCATGGCTGTTTTGAACGTTATCTCAGTTGAATTTGCGCGGTAGGATCGCAATGCATCTTGGGAGATATTTGAAAATGGCGCCACCCATGGCAAAATAATCCCCCGATCGGGTGAAAATTGATTTCCCCCGAAAGAGGTTATCTCCCGAACTGATGGGGCTTGCTCCAAATGGGGAGAAATTCTAAGAAACTGTTTAATAATATTCTGTAGGTGCAGTTGAAGATGAGTTCAGTAACCTAGTTCACAAAATGAGTGCCGTCTGGGTAGGTCCTAGCCAATCAGAAAAGTTTTATATCACACTAACCAATGAATGCGTAGTATGTTTCTGTATGTCTAAGAGTATGGTGGAAGAAAGAAGTTGTAAAGTTGAGATGTTAGAAATTTAGCAGGATTCATTCAAGATCTAGACTCCAGAAAGACAGAAGAGGCAAATAGACTACTAAGTATGTAATTACTGTCCATAACTTTTGGCCATTTGGACTATTTTCAGGGGGGGGGGGGACTGGTGAATTTTAGAGAGGAAAAATCCTTTGGTGAGCATATTTTCATTATAATACTCCAGGAGAATATGGGACAGGGACTAGCATGTCACACTCTGGCCTGGTAAGATTTAATTTTATGGCTTTTAGTTAGGGATGGATTTGTGAAACATAGCATAGCAGGGCAATGCTCAGTTTTGTTACTTTCAAAGGGGGACTTTCAGCTTTGGAAACTTAGGCTAAATTGGAATCCAAAACCAGTCATTTACTTCCGTGATGGAAAAGCTTTTAATATATGAGAGCCAAAATAATTATGAGTTTATTTGAATCTCTAAGGATATAATTGGGGATGTTATTTCAGGAAACAGAGTGACGGAACTTATTGGGTTTTCTGCAACCAAGAAGAGGTCTCGTGAGACTATTTGAACGTTGTTAATGTATCGAGAAGAAGAAGAAGCTGGTGAAAATTTTGATTCTTGAACGCCAGCTTGAATAAAAGAAGTGGTACCTTGAAATAATTGTTCTCGGTTTATTTGAGTCACAATGTGTCATGTTTAGTTTAGTTTTGGCAGCTGCAAGGGGTTACCGGGATACCTCCACACCCCACCATAACTCTACTACCCCTACCCCAGGGCTCACCCAGAAGCACCTGCTACCCCCCTACATTCATCGCCAACTGAAGGAAGACTTGGGGGCCAGCGACGCAACAGTATGCCCATGAATTCATCCACATCTTCCCCATATTTCCCAAAGGAGAACCAAGGATATCCGCCGTAGTTATACGCTCAGTCCTCTAATGCTGAGTCATCGAAAGAGTCTCAATTTCCCTACAGTTACGATTTTTGCGTATGTTTAGTGCCTTCTTATGTTTTTTAAGACTTTAAACTGTTTTAAGTGCTTCATTCCAATGCTAAAAGATTAAAAAGTATCCCTATATTCCCGTTTTTAAGTCCCCTCTACTTTCATTTGACCCCTTCCCCTTAATTGATTGGTTTCGTAGCCGCGAGAAAAACGTTATCACTACAGGGAGGTATTATTAGCTAATAACACCTCCCCGATCGACCCAGACTGCCCACGAATGTACGTACTGCCTTGCTACATGCTCCACAATAGAGGGAGTGTATGCAGTACTGAGTGTATGGCTGCAAGCAAGTCTTCGCGGTGACTTCAACTGGTTGTACCGGTTTGAATATGTGATGCGCTGTCCAGGTAAATTTATAGAGATCGGTGCTCTGAATCCGTCAATCTCAGGACGCTGCCTCATCATTTTTCTCGAATCGTCTTGTTCAAATGCCTTTTTTTTCCTGTTGGCCGCCTAACGCGCCAACAGGGCAAAAAGACGATGTAAAAAAAAATATTAAAGAACCCAAATTAAAAAAGAAGAGATAAAAACGGATGGCAAGAAATAAAATGATAGCACAAGATAAAGTTTCTATTTGCGTTTTCATTTTATTTCGTTTCACTTCCCCCTTTTTTTATTTGTGGTTTTTAATACTTTATTTGGATATACCGGTAATGTGTAAATTTTAAGATTAATTATTTAGTTTAAGTATTTTTTAATTTATTTTGGGATGTATTGTTCGCTTTTAAAATGTGATCGATGTGATCGTTTTTCAATGTTTTTCTTAGAATATTTAGGACTTTAAACATTTATTTTTGAAATTAAAATGAATATTTTTTTAGTTGTCTTATTTTCCCCAATATACTAAGCGTGCTTTATTTCAAATAGAGCGGATGGATTATAGATTTTTCCCTTTGTATAATTTTACTGAATTGAAGGGGGCTGTCAATGATATTTACGAAGTCTGTGTTAGAATGCACAAAACTTTCATAGAACCATGCTACATATAAAAACACTGAAATATATCCTCTTGTGTCTTTTTACAGACAACAAATTATTCTACGTATTTGCTCAATCTCAACGTTGTCATCATGTGGCAGCTAAAGGCGTTTTTCCTCTTTCTGACCTCGAGTTACCTTGCAGAATCTAGAAGTCCTCCCGAAGTCCATAGACCCTTCAATGTTCCGGGTGAAATAATATACGGACTCCGCGTGGAAGACATCATGGAAACACTGGGTGGAGTCTGGAATGCGGAAAGTCTCCGAGATGGGGCTGAGTTGGTTTGTGAAGAGTTCAAAACAGTTCTGACGTTTTTCATTCAAGAACTAACAAGAGAACCAGGAACTATTGAACGGATTTGTGACGTCGTGCGGACGTCGGAAATAGAGGAATTTTGCAATAATATCTGGGACCAAGCGGTATCACGACGCTTCGACGAAGATGCAAGTATTAGCCTTGTACCCGGATTAGAATGTAGAGAGGATAACAACTACGACTATCCAGGAGGAGGATTTTGGGAAAGTTCTGCGTCGGAAGGCCCAAACTTGAACTTCACGAACTATAACGACTGGTACCCAACGATGGTCGAGGCTGAGCATGAAGCAATGACTGAGGTCAAGCAAGTGTACGATTTTTGTTCAGGGCAAGGTATCGAGAAGATAAACAATATTTTATTTGCTCTCGCAGATTGGTTGGGTCCATCTGTTTTTAACATCGTTTATTATGATCAGTACAGTAGCAGTCCTTATAGCATCTGCAGCATAGAACGGTACATAATGAGCTTGTCTCCAGAAACGTATACTGAAGAAGCGATTAAAATTGCTAAGTTCCCATTAGCTGATATCTTAGAATATTTAAGGCACCTTGATATTTGTGATAAGTCTGCAGACAACATAGGAATTGAGCTAGTAAAGGATATTCTTGTTGAGTTTTCAGGTTTGAACGGGGACGACTTTTGCGAATTTATATCCGAGGGGCATACCCGAGAGGAGTACTTAGACAAGGCCCACACAATTATTGTAAATGCTCTGCATGTTTTCTTCGAAGAGCAAAGATGTAACAACTTTCTTTCTATACTAGCACCCCTTGATAAAGAAAGTGTACACGTCAAGTTTATTGGATTTAACCTCACAGTGCCGTCTGAGCGATTCGATTTCTGTCAACAGGTCATCGATGCCTTCTCCCCTACGTCTACCTTTGAACCTTCACCTTACCGTCTCCCTTCTGACTTTGACATTAGAAACTGGGAACCATTCAGTACACCCGGAGAATTCTTACCTGGGCTTACTTTGATCGATTTGCTGGAAATCGAGGGCGCCACCTGGCGAGCTGAAACGATAATCGAAGGGGTTGGTATATACTGCACTGTCTTCGAGGAATCCGTAGGTCAAATCGTGGAACAAGAAACATTTGACATCGCATCTCTGTGTGATTTAGTGAAAAGTGGTAATTTAGAAGCTCTTGAAGGAAAGTGCCAGGCCTTGTTGTTCCCATCATATTTTGATCGACCTATTGGGGTAAAACCATTCAACCCCATACCGGTTGCTGTTTACTTGGCCAGAGATCTCACTGGCATATCCGATATCAGCAAGGACGAACTTTGTCCTGCAGCAAACAACCTCTTCAACGACCGCTCCTTGCAAGACATAGTCCTGAGGGGTTTGGAAGTTTTCATTGCTGAGAGTCTCCCATCGCTTCTCTCCGTCTGTCAAAATTGGGAAGAAATCGTCTGTTATTGGAAACCTTACTGCCCAGAACCCGACTTTGACATCAGCGAACCAGCGACAGCGACAGAAGATCCGTTTTATAGGTTTTACAGGTATACACCTACTCAAGAAGAAGTCAAGAAAGGAAATGCAGAATTTGATGAGATACTCTCGGGATTGGAGTCTCTTGTCCTGATAACGGTAAATTACGAAGATAGAGAAACCTTTTGTAACATCGTTGCCGCAAGTGGTATTGATCCCGTCTCTGGCCGCGCGGTTAGTGAATTTGTGGAAGAACTGAGGGACAATAGTTACGGACTATTAACAGACGTTCAACGATGTTCTGGGTTTGTTGACACAATTCTTGGATTGATTCCAGATCGAGACGTGGAGGAAATCTTCACTGGTGGCAATACAAACCTTCTTTATCAGGTTACTGGGTTTTCTACGTCACATGCCTTCTGCGAGGCTTTGGCAGATGATTTCTCGGCAGGAACGGGCAGTTCTACCCCCGCAGGACCAACCGGATCCGGTGAGTTTCCTATACAATTTGTTTTCTATTTAACCGTATGTCCAATTTCGGATTAAAACCCGCTGCGTAATCAGAGTGGCACCGTTGAGATGGGTCGTAAACTCCAACAAATTTTTCGAAAAATGAAAAGATTTTTTCCATATTATTATTTATTATTGACAAAAATTTATAGAGCGCCACAACCGCTATAAAATGTAATCTGTTGCGCTGTACAATAACACAAAGAACAAACCAATGGAACAGAACATGATAAAAACAAAACTGAAAGAAAACTACACATTAAAAGCTTGTCTAAAAAGGTAAGTTTTAAGTTCAGATTAAAAAATGCCAATAAAGGGACGTAATCTAAGATCAACCGGGAGAAAATTCTAAAGGCGAGGAACAGCCGAATCAAGAACGTTCACCAAAAGAGGTATTAAATCGAGAAACAATTATTAAGTGAATTGCCGTGTCGGAGCACAGCTAAACCCTCCCTCTTTAGCAATGATAGACTGGGGCACCGTTAAGGGCTTAAAACCAACAGAATCACGCCTTAAAACGAATTCTGAAAAATACCGGTTGCCAAAAGAGATCATGCAAAATTGATGAAACATGACGAAACTTCGGGGTGAGAGTAACAAGTCTTGCAGCGGCATTTTGAACTTTTTGTAATTTGGTAATAAGATTGTAGGGAAGCCCAAAGAGTGGATAGTTACAATAGTCGAGATAGCAGAACAAGAAAACATGTAACAAAGTCCTGCAAGCATCCTCGGACAGCATCTTCCTGACTTGTCAAATTTGAACAGATGGAAAATGCCTTACTGCAAATTTTTCTAACATGAGTACCAAACTGAAAATTATTATTAAACAATACACCTAGATTATGGACTTCGGTTTAGGCATTTACTGATGAATTACCAACCAAAATAGAATTAACAGAAACCTTGGTTAGCATTCTTTGGGAACCAATGATAATGAACTCGGTCTTACTGTCGTTAATTTTAAGCTTACTCTGACTTGATCAACCAGTTTCGAAATTCAGAAATAGAATTCTGCATGGCATTGATAGCATCAGTTTTACAAAGTTTGTCACCGGGTTTAAACCATTAGTACAGTTGTGTGTCATTCGTAAAGGTGTGGACCTTTGGGAGGTGGGATGGCAGGATGTTAAAAAGCTTACTGGCATCGAGAACAAATAAGATTGGGCCTAAACAGGGGCCCTGCGGGACACCACATTTTAAGTTGAAATCTCTAGCGAAAGAGTAATTTAGTTTAATACGTTGCGTACGGTCTAGAAGAGAGGAACGAAACCAGTCAGCAGCCTTAGTCTCCACTAATGTCCAAGTCATTAGCTAAAATGTTAAGGAGGAGAGTATAATCAACAGTGTCAAAAGCAGCACTTAAATCAAGTATCAACCAAAAAGAAGGGAAAAAAGACATGTTTCTCGTTCATGTTCTGCAAAATGTCAGAAGAAACCTTTACAAGTGCAGTCTCAAGGTCTTAAGGAATGGTCGATAGGCAGACTGAAAAATAGGAAATAAACCACTGATGTTCGTATAGCATATGAGCCATCATATTTTCTGCAACAGCTTTCTTCGTTAACTTAGAAATACACTATAAAGGTAACCTCTAGATCTATACTTAGCAAAAAAAATGTTTCAAGATCTGGTTTTTCAAAACATGGCTAACGATCATACACATCCAATGACCAGGAAACTGGTAAGTAAGGAGAGATAGATTAATTATTTTTGTAATGATTGAGGACAAGACATCTTAACACTTCTTAAGAGAAACGTGAGAATAGGGTCAAGGGGACAGGAGGACTTTGAACTGGACGTTCGAATCTGTTGACATCATTGGCGGTTAGAGGCACAAATTAAGCAAAGGAATTTTGCAAACAGTGTCCAAGCTAGGAAGAGAATTCTTTTGCAACATCCATGTAATCAATTTCATTACGTAATGAACCAACTTTATTCACCAAAGCCACAGACAAGATGATAGGTATCAAAATTGTCTGGCTGATCCATAGTAGTTTTACTAATGGTGAAACTTAGATAATTACCATATCCTATATACAAACTGGAAATGTTTCATGAGTAGGTTTAATTAACAATTCAATTCAATTATTGAAAATTTGTCACACTTTTTTCAAATTAAACACAATACCGTCACAGCCACGATACAAAGAAATTCAAAATTTTTGCTTTTTCATTAACTTTTCGATGTGAAACTTGACCAATTGCTTTTAAAATCATCATTTTCATGCGGTAGTGTCCTCTAACATCCTTGTTTAGTTACCAATATCAACTTAATCTATCCCTTTGGTAAAAAAAAAAAAAAACTTTGGAAGACCTAGCAACTACATGAAGGCATGGAGGCCTGGGACGGCGGGCACAATGTGACGGTGGCTGACGTCATACCAGGCTTCCTGCACTTCCTTCTTACACCTTCAATGAAAGGTTAAACAATAAAGGAACGCATTAGCACGAGGTAACGCACGATCGGACTAAGAGTGGTCGCACTGTAGCAATATCGAATTGGATTACGATCCGACTTTTGGGAGTTTTCGTTGAATCGTCACAATTTCTGGTCGGTTTTTCTGATGCTGGCCATATGAAGTGATCCTTTCGCCTGTCTGGCTCGTGTCCGTTTTAGCACGTTAAAAGCCCCACCGGAAAGAACCAAAATTTATCGACCTATGTAAATGTGTAATTTGCATCAATGGACTAAAAATTTAAATTTTATACTTTCGTGCCTCACGTCGTCAAGCAGCTTTTATCGGACCCCCGGGAATAGTCTGGAAAAGCTAACTTTCGATGTGATGACACTAAGTAATTGGTAAAAAAATATATGTAACGCTGTTATTTGACAGGTCCCTTAAAAGAAGGCTTTGAGGTCACATCAAGTTTTATATTGGAGGAGTAGGCCTTCGTATTTTGAACATTCCTGTGAAATTTGCATTGAGATCCGATGTGCAGTTGTCAAGATATGTGCAGATAAATTTATCACATTTTCAAAAAAAAAAAAAAAAAAAAAAGGTGAACTTGAAGCAAGCACATGTGACCCATTTCCTCCACTAATGAACAGTCTTTCCTTTTTCTTTATAGTTTACAACCAATTTCTATCCTCAACAATCCCATATTTTAAGAATTTGATTGGTGCATTTGTGACATGAGAATTTACAAACTTTGCATTCCTTAATCAGTGGTTCCTAACATTTTGGGATCCGAGTACCCCTTACTTGTAGTACCCGCTCCTTGCCCACAATGAGAGAATGAAGAACCAACAAAGTTATGTATTATAGGAATATGTTAACATAATGTTTCTGTGTTATTAAAGCAGTCTAATGGAGAATGCAATCAAAAAGTTTTATGATGCAATCAAAGGCACGGAAGACTAAACGGCAGTCGAGAGGAATTCAAAGATTTTTTTTAGCAAACAAGTTATAAACGGTACACATTATACATTGTAAGAAAAAGTGCCGAAAAAGCGAAAACCGAAGTTCAATACTTATAATTACTCATTAATGCTGAAATAAGATAAAAGTGATTTAAATAACTTAACTTAAATAACTTAAACTAGGCATTATCTTCTGACCTCATTTATACTAATGTTCTAATGTACAGTGTTTTGAGTTGGCAATAATTTGTTTTTGCCAATGGTCATGCTCTTGCAACTTTACAGCGGTTTTAGCAAGGAGTCTGCTCCTGCACTGTACAACTAACTTTGCATCGATGTACAACTCTATTAGCAAGATGGTCATATCCACTAACAAGGAATATGTTAAAATAGTTTTCCAAGTTAATGCACCATATCACATATGGTGAGTATCGTTTTGGGGTGATGGGTCAAGTTGCAATTGTGTAATGTTTACGGAAAGGGCGGCCATTGGCTATATTTCCTCAGCTTAATTACGTTGGTGTTGTAGAAACCCTGTCAAACTCAATATCAATATCATAGGAAGTAAATAAATGCAGTAAAGAGCAAGGGTCATTGGCCGAGCAATAATTTACATCTTACTTGTTTTATACTGTATGTTAAAACCTTTCTCTCTTGATTACCCTAACAATGTTTTCCGAAGCCCACCAACACGATGATTTTTAGCCTAGTATAGTCCCCTATATAGCTTTTTCTTTTAAAATTTGTCTAGTAGGCTTCTCAGGAACCCCCTGTGGTGTTTGCAGGTGCCTCTGAGGGGTACTAACAACCCCTAAAGGGAGGTAGTATCCCTGTTATTTTCATGGTGAACACAACAGTCTGAAAAGCCAAACAATGGGAACCATAGCAATCCTTGTCAATGTGAGGAAGTGATTAATTTAAATCTCTGCTGCCACAAACTCAATTTGCAACACACATCCAGTGACTTCATTCCCTGACATCTCGAGAAGTACATGTCCGACTTGAATGGAAGTTTCACCAAACTGTGTAGATTTTGTTTTTCTTTCACATAAGAAAATCAAATTTTTGCTTTAACTTCCCCTTTAATGTAAGCAATGCAGGAAAGCGAAGCTTGATTGCGGGCAGCGTTAGCATTAACCTGCGAGCCCATTTCACACGAGGCAACCATAACCGAGTTGATAAAATAACCATTTTAAAACACATAGTTTCAGTGCAGTGGCCCTTTCGATAATGTATAGATTTAATGCACGTTTTAATAGGAATGTCGTTGACGTATCGAACTTTATATCTTTAATTGACTGGTCTAAACCTTAGCAAATCCTCGTTTTGCGTGTCACTATGAGAGAATTATACGTTCAACTTCGTACGGGAAAAGTGATGGCATACAAGTCAATGGGGTTTAATGACGGTTTTATACATTTTTATATTTCAGGTAAACCGGCGGTTACGTACAACGTCTTTGTGAAGATTGCAATCTACTTGCAGGAAAATGGGCAATTTCCTTTCCCCTTCTAAGATTCCAGATGCCAAGATCCTATAGAGGTAAAATGCAGATTTGACGCTTTCTCCCTCGATTTTTAACACTTACATGCTTTCTCTGGCTGATGATTACTCTTTTGAAAATGTTGTCATGTTTTGGGGGGCAAGCACATTGGAAACACAAGTAAACCGTCTTTGATAATCCATGTATAGGTGAACATGATGTTGGTGGATGCATGTCGATAGGAATACAACCTAATTATATCAGTAAGTTATTAGAACTAACATTTCGATGTTTTATTGATCAGGGATTTGCACACATGAGTGTACCCTAATGCCCTTCAAATATTTTTTGGTTGCTATTAGATACACGACGTAACAGAAAAAGTCAGTTCAGACTTGTTACTGCCCATGGGCTACGATTGCGTTTTATACACCAGTGACCTGAGGAGACTAGTCACTTGCTATACATAGGTTAAATTTGTGCAATGTACGTTATGCGTGTGACTAAAACTACGTTGGTTCTTTAGACATGCAATCGCATACCCCTATAACCTTTGACCTCAAGAGCAAAACGCTAGCTCTAAACTGGTAACTATTGGCTTTTGCCATGACATGATGGTGTTGTTGGTAATGGGATAAGCAGCAGGGCACTTAACGTCCACTTAATCCATCAATAGAACTGAATGGGCAAATCACCGCAGTCGCTTCAAGCAGTCCTCGGTGGAGACCGTTCTTTTTTTCCATGATGAATGCAAATGATGGTAAATCCCGTCAATGGACGAATCAGCTTCTCAAAATTAGACCACACCACTATCCCAGCCAACATGTCCAGTTGGGCCTAGATTAGGCCTTTCCCAGCTGAAGTCTAGTTAAGCTAACTTTAACAGCTGAAGCCTACCTGGACCCGAGATGGGCTTCAACTGGTAAAAGCGAAACCACTTGGGTCCTTGGCACGTTAGAATACCTGACAAACACGAATGGGCCCCGGCTGGGGCCCAGCAAGTAGCCCAACTGGAGTTCAGTAGGGGCCCAACTGGGAATGTTAGCTGGGATAATTCCAAAATGAAAGCTTCCCTATCCTTTTCCTTGATTCCGACATCGGATTATGAAAAACAGGCCAAATGTCTTTGGTCCAGGTTACCCTAATCTAAACCGTAAGCTTAACCTCCATTTTCAAACAAATTTAATTTTTTTAAAGGAATCGATATTCCTTCGTTCTGGAAGGAAAATAAAACTCCCTCCGAGACACATGCTGCTTGAATTTGCTGATTCCATTCATTTTCGGATGAAAGTCCTTCTCTTTTTGACTTTACGTCACACTTTCATTGGACCGTATGACACCTTCTCGATTAAAGATCGACCAAATTTCATATAAATTGATAATGTAATTTAGTCTTTTCGTTTAGGCCATTTACGAATAATAAAGATGTTTTAGAGACAGAAGGGAAAGTTAAGTAACCATGGCAATATACATATGTAAAAACATTGTGAAGAACTTGTGCAAGGTGGGAAATTCAATGACACAAACAAGGAGGTACGAATGGAAAGAAATAGCTAACTTAGGCATGCCTCGTTGCACAGAGGCCTTTCGTATGACGTCATAATACTCCCGACGGCCATGCTGGAGTATGTGTAACTACGTAGCAGAACACGTCCGACGCTCTTGCTCAATGATTGTGTACACATCGCGCGTATCACAGTGTCCACTGTGTAGTGCGTTCGAAGCAAACTTACGTGTATTTGGCATGGTTGTCCTCCAGCATGGCGGATCCGTGACGTAATTGCAAAGCCTCTATTGAGCTTGAGAAGTGTTGACCTCGTGCATTGCACACTTCAAACGAGAAGCGCTCCATTGCTCTGAAGTGGTAGGACTGATGAAGATATAACTAAACAGTAACGATGATTCGTAGCCTGCACGTTTGCCGTATACGTAAAATGAGACTATTCGATGAACTGGCAGATCGAATATCAAAATAACGGCAAACTGCAAAACTGAGAAAAAATCAGCAATATCAATACCGAAGTAAGGATTTCCTTTGTTTAGATTTACAATTTACCTGCCGGGATATTTAATCATTTTTACAGGCCGAGAGCTCAAATACAAATTTAACTTGATTGTTTATTGTCTTTTTCTTTATATTCAACTCGAGACGTTAAAAGCAATAAGTGCTAACCCCCTCCGCCCCCCCCCCCCCAAAAAAAATCCCAATATATCACACGAGTTGACCTGTTCACCAGTTTGCCAGTTCACGAGTTACAATGAAACGCTGTGCAGTGCGAGACTTTACCACTTCATCAGCCTGACGGAACGCCCTTATATTTCACCACAAATTTATAATAACAATAAAGGCATCGAGTGATAAAAAATGGAATTGACGTCACATACATACACTTCTAATTTAAGTTAGTATAATAACTTGAGAAAAATTTTAAGAAGAAATTTGGCTTAAATTAATATCAAATTTGCTTAAACTTTGTGTATCTCCTGCAGAAAAAATATTTTTTTTGCATAATTGTTCTATATTGCAAAAAAAACAATAAGTCACCTTTTACAGTAAATATGCTCCAGTAATTTTTTTCTTTAAAACGTTTGAAGTTCTTATTTTACTTAAACTTTGAAGACATAATACAACCGTTCCCAATAATCGTTAACCTGTTAACGCTAATGATTCACTATTTTCATTTCTCAACAGAGCGTAGCTGCCCTTACAGTTGTCCCTCTCGGTCTTTGGTCATAAAGATTTCGACTTAAAGATTCTTCTTTAAACGAGTAATTTGGTAACGATGTTTACTTGAACGCACTTTAAGGATAGATTTGATCAATGTCCTTTCTTTTATTATAAAAATTAAGAGTGTGGAGGGATTGGCTCTACTTTTGAATAGACCAATTTCCAAATAGCAATTACAAAGGATTGTGGGATAGAGTTTTGGTGTTTGTCATTTTTGTCAATGGCATTTTACTGTGGTGAAAATTGACGTACACCCACAACTATATCCCACAATTCATTGATATTGCTATTTGTAAAAAGGTCTATTACTAAAAAGAGGAAGCAGTCATCCCAAAATTGCTTTCAAAATCCAGCAAACATTTTATATGACTTACAGCTACTTCTGAAGATGTTTTGGAACTTAAAGGAAAAAGTAGTCTCCCCAGGCTTACTTTAAAAAACAAGACATAAATATGATTACACAATCACGATAACTCGAGCAAGGACTCCTCGTAAATTGATTGAAAAAAATATTGCCACATCATTTTTACACGCCATTCATGATATAGGAGAGTAGTACTGCACTAATCCAAATTCGGGTGACTGCATTCTCCCTGAAACAAAGAGTAAAGTAAGGAAAAATTCTCCATAGATGTACTTACACATCAAAATTTAAATTTGTCAAGTAATTCGAAAGAAAAAACTATAAGATAAAAATAAAAGGGTATGCTAATTTCTGAGATGGTGATTGTATTTTCCTATTAAAAATCAGATGTCTGTACTTTTGCTATAACGTAGTTTGTCAAAATAGATGACGTCATCAAACCTTCACTTTCTCTTTGTGTTGTTATCACTTTTCTCATAAGTCAGATGACTTAAAGTATCTTAATAATTGGAATGAGACAGAAAGAATATTATACAAGAAGGCCTACATCAACTTATTTGGTCCTGCTTTGTTGTGATGAAGTAGTGTTTCTCCTTATACCCTGGAGGCTACCGGAACGCATGCAGAAATATCAATGAAAGTTTATGTTAAAGACGAATTTTCGAAATTTTAGTTAAAGACAAGTTTGGTTTTTTTCGTTGTAAATACACCTTCGAAAGAAATTATTTTTAGTGGATTGAATGAAAATCAGAATTTTTCCAGCATCTATAATTAGAAGAAAAATATAGCACCATTTTGCATCTTGGTTTGATTGAGACAGCCAAACGTTTTAAACTGAGGGGAGGGGACACCACTATCCTTTAGCCTAAGCTCAACTCTCAGAACGTCCGTTAAGACTAGAGAAGATGAGTCTTTTTTACACCCTACCCTCACTTAATCCCAGTAAATGTGGCTACGTCTTTTTATATTCTCTGATCCTTTTTAGCATTTTGCAATTTGCTCATTTTTATGGATGCAAACCAAAAAAATCTCAATGTAACGACTGCTTACAGGACAAAGGCAATCGCCCATCAAGTTTGAAAAGAAATGGAGGCCAACAGCTTTGATTGCATGGTTAACAGAATTGGTCGGGTGCCTGTCCACCTTTTTATATGGCTAAGTAGGAATATTTTCTCATGTGCCGTAAAGATTTACACGCGATCACTGCAAGTATTTAGACACCACCGGACACTTGAAAAACGGAGGGCAATTGAGGGAATTTTATGTTTGTTTGTTTTTGCGGGAGTGTTTCCATATTTCAAAAGAATTGCTGGAACAGCGTCTTAATTCCCTAGCATTTCAGTTCAGAATTTAAAGCAAGCTTATTTCGTATGCTATTTTTGCTGCAAAATACAAAAGGAGAACGGAAACTAAACTACCTGACAATCTCTAAATCAACCTGTATCCATTTCTTCTCCTTAACAATAATTTGTAACCTCATTTTTATTTGCTCACAAGACACCGGATAAGAGAAAAATCACTGCGTTCTTTTTAGTTCAAATAATAACCACCTCAGTATGTCTTTACTTCAGATGGTTAGATTAGGTTAGATGGAGTTTTACGGTCTAGTTTCCAACCAATCGGTTCAAGTTGAGCCGACCACAGCCCCTTTTCCAGTTTTGGCTCCCTGGCTTGTTTTCCCTGCTCCATTGTTTTTGGGGGAGCACCAAGCACAATAATGTGGCCTTTCATTTGATGTGAATTTAGCCCTCGTCTATGATGGGGCGCGCGAAGCGCGCCAAAAATTTAACGTTTAGGACATCTCAGTATCAAAACAGAATGAAATTAGAGAAAGGAAGGGCCTTTTTTAACCCTAACTGAATAACGGTAGCTCCCTTAAGACATTCTTACTGAAGCACAAACATACTCTGGTTTCCTATAGGTGACTTTCACAGAGCCGTTACCTAAAATGGGGTGCGCGGAGGGCGCCGATAAAATGATTTTTTTACTTCATCTCAATAGTGAAATTGAAATAAAATTAGACAAAGAGTGGTCCCTTTTCACTAAAGCTACATAAGGGTGGCCCCTGGGGATATTTTTAATAAGCAAAAACGTACTGTTGGTTTCCTTTAGAGTCCTTTTCATGCGATTTTTATAGAGTCCTTATCTGTGATTGGACGCGCAGAACACGCCGAAAAATGGACTTTCGATACATCTCAATAGAGAAATTTCTGGAAATTAGAGAAAGAGTGGGCCCCTTTTCACTTCAGCCGAAAAAGAGTGGAGCTCCAGATTAGGGTCAAATACGATCACCGTCCTTTTAGAAAGCTTGGGCGCACTTGGTCAGAGAAGGGGACCAGAAGACGACCGCCTATCTGTCTCCCCCTTTCACTAGTAAGGGTAGACCTTCAGCTATGTACGGTCCGGGCACTGGTGATAAATTTACAGATAAGTGACAATGGAAGAGGTGTTCCACAAGAAGGGACCCCAAATCTTGAAATATTTAAAACGGGTGCCCGCGAAGCGTGCCCCCAAAACCGCGTTGGGACATTAATTGAAAGAATATTGTTTTTATTTAGTTTTCAATGTAGTATATGACCTGTTTAAACATTATACAACCTGATAAAGTATCACTCGCGTAGTTCTGTCGGTTCCAGTTTGTATTTTTGTAGCAAAAGCAACAAGACTAAGGCGTAAAAAAAACTTAGTTGTGGAAAAAAGTGGGGGGGGGGGAAAGTGCCCCCCGTGCCCGCCCGCCCCCCCCCCCCTCCCCGTAATCCCGCCTATGTTTCTAACGTTCACTGTTAAAAAGTATTAGACAAAAAATTGCGGCAATCCAAATCAAACAAAACGTAATGAGGAAGTTACGCTGTTCTTAAACATGGAGGTTTTCAAATGAAGACTGAAAGTTGACCTGAATAGTTAGAAACAGAGAACTTCATAGAAAAGTGCACAGAAAACTAAAAAAAAAAAAAAAGGGCAGGTGAGTTACAACATGGGAGCAAGTTGTTACACATTACAGATAAGCTAATTATTCCTTAGAATAACATATGACTTTTTGGTCCACATGTTGAAAACTTTTTCCTTATTAGTAAACCTAGTTTGATCCGCTTCAACCCTATTCCTTACAGTTTTGATAATTATTGAAATTAATTCTTGATTGTTTTGTACTTTGAGCTCGAAAACATGCAGACATCTTGATTTCCAGAGTATAAAATTGGTCACGCAAAAGATAATGCAGACTCAGTTAAAAACCTGATTCTTGCACTCGATATCGGGAAAGCCGACGTTAAACAAGTTGGGCTCAAAGTTACTTGAAACATTCCTGCCTACTAAATAATGTAAAATATTTCTTACCCTAGTTAAGATAGGCTGGACTTTTAGACATTCCCCAAAAATGTGATAGAAAGTCTCAACATCTGTACAACCATCGAAAGGTCAGATACCTTCCCCCATACCCCAGTCCTTGGTCCTTTTCCCGGTGTAAAGAACCTGATGAGCCAGTCCCCACTGGAAGTCCCTTAATTTGTTGTCAAAAAACAAACTGGAAGATAAATCCCAAATTCTTCTCCAAGGGTAAGTGGGATGTGTCTTAACAATATAGATGGTAAACATTATCTGGTCGTAACTTTTTCGTAGTATCCTTAACATTCCTACATGAGCCGGCAAAGCTTTTTTTCACTTTAAACAATTGTTTCAAAAGTAAACACGACTGTGTTTAAGAAGTAAAATACATCCCTGGGTAAATACGGCGTAGCCTAGTTGTTTTGGAAGGTTATCATTAAATGAGGTGACAGGTCTTTTCAAGAAAAGGAGGGAATAACGGCTTAACAAGCGACGCATTCAAGTTTACTCTCAGATCATTGATACCAAATCTCCCACAATTCTTTGGCAGAGGGATGACGTCACGGGAAACAAGATAAGGTTTATTAAATCCCCATAAAACGGTGAACACAGCTTTAACCACCCGTTCAGGTATTGGGAAAACTGGTTCTAAAAGATAAAATAGGATAAAACAGCGTGTTAGTTACTCTGGTTTTCTTTATGATGGTTAGGCGTCTTTTTGACCAAATTGAGACTTTTGACTGCATGGCCATGATTGTTTGGCACAATTGTTGAAAACGAAATCACCAGTGCCAAAAACTACCCAAATTATTTTAATGTCAGTAGTGTTCCACTGTAGGCCTATTTTGCCAGGAAGGGATTGCGAGAACTCCTCAAGTTTTTAACCATACGTTTAAGTCAAATTGATAAAAGCTCCGGTGGTCCTCTCGAACTTCTTTAAAATCTCAAAATACAGCAAGATATATGACACACGTGTTGCAATACCCGTGGCATCATTGGCCTATTGAAGAAATTTTACCCGCCTAGTACTTCCTTGAATTACAAAACCATTAATATTTTCGCAATGATTAATATAAATTGCCCAAAGTTCTATAAATAAGATGTACAATAACTGCGAAAGGGGGTATCCTTGTCTGATACCTCTAGACATGTAAACTTTATCCGAAAGATACCCATTAATCAGTAATGACTACTAATGTTACGGTACTATAAAAAATGGATATCCATCTTCGAAAGTTGTTACCACAATCATAGGCGGCGGAAGCGGGGGGGGGGGCAGGGGGCCTGGCCCCCAATAATTTTTTTATGAGAGTTTTGGGGGACATGCCCCCTCCCCCATAACTGAATGTCCCAAAATAATTTTTCAAAAGTAATTAAACAAAATAAGTTGCTTTTATTACATCTCGGCTATTCTTTGGCTCAATTATTACTTTTCAGAGTGCAAAAGTTGCAAAGCTTCCGGGGGCTTCGCCCCCTGGACCCCCACATTAACGATAACCTGTAAGAGAATTTTCGCTCTTTCAAACAGTCGCAGGGGATTCTGCAATTGTGCCCCACTCTGAGTTTCGGAATAAATTCAGGAAGACTGTGACAAGCTTCATATCTTCGGAATCTCTTGACTTTTTAATCGTCGGGTTTCTTTCAGGATGAATAATTTTCTAACAGATTTTGAGTGGCTAAAATTGGCTACCTTGGTGTGGATTAAAGTGTTCTCCTAGCATCTGGCATGTTTCTCCTCATGTAGGGATTTTTTAAATTCCTGGGGATGCACAAAGTCCTTCCAAAATCATACTTGGTGTAGTGGGTAGAATATTTGGGTCTATTAGCTCAAAAAGCTATGACCGTTATTTCACAGATAATCACAACACAATGCCCGAAATTGGCGAATATCCAAATTATTTCAAGCATTTGCCCGAAAATGGAAAAATATCATAGTAAGGGTAACACAGTTACGAAAGGTTAAGAGATAAAAAAAAAAATCGCGACACATTTGGGAAGAATGTGGCTTAAAAATAAAAAAAAATATACTTGAGAATATTTTTAAATCTTGTAGAACTGCAATATCCAAATTTCCCGATTATTTTAATAGCTTCAAGTCTTTGCGAAAAAACAGAAGACGTTATATTTAAAGTACAATTTTCATGCAAATAAAAAAGATCTGTGACACAATTGGGTAGAATGTGAAAAAAAAAAGGTTTTCATCATCCCAACTTCACACTGTAGTCTTGCAAAAATTTGCCCGAAATGGTCAAATATTCGGGCAAAGGTTAAAAGAAAAGCTGGGACGTTTCAATTGCCAAATTAATTCAACGGATGGACAGGAGGGTGTTCAGGTTCCCAAAAGTTTGCCATCTATCCAGGCTGCTCTAGAGCCAAATACGGGCAATGGTTATGAGAATCGGGGAATTTGTTTTTCGATAATTTAATGATGCAAGGTGAGAATGTCTTCCCGTAAGTCTGCTTGAAAATTCATTTCAACACACCTTAACGTGACAATTTTGTCAATAAGTATTACTAATAGAAGAAAATCAACTACTTCATTTCATCCATTGGTACATTTTATCTGATTCTCCTGATCAAAAAAGCGACCGCTAAGATCCCCATAGGCCTAAGTTTTTCAAAAGTAAAATCATATATGGTCGGAAGTTCGGGCACACAATTTTTTTCAATATTTATTGAATATTGCCAAGAGTCGCAATAGAGAAAAATTCATTAGCATGTTTTCAATTCCGGTTTGTAGTTTCCCCCGAAAATATGCGGGACCATTTCATCGATTGGTAGTGATACATTTTATCTGGTAATTTTCTGATCAAAAAGCGACTGCTTAGATCCCCCTATAAGCCTGGGTAATGTCATTTTTGACTGTCTCAGGGGTCCGATTTTTCAAAATTTTGTGCTGGCTTCGCGCCAACCATGGCCAGTGGTGAAGCTCCGCGCAGATAGTCTCCCTTGCAGCATTTTAGTTTCAAATGAACTTTTTTGTGCAAACAGAAACTCGAATTGGCGACTTTTACGACCCCCTATAAACATAGGAAATGACATTTTGACTGTCTGAAGTGGTCAGATTTTTCAAAATTTCTTGTACGTTTCGTCCCAACTTATGGTGGTGCTCCACTTAGACCGCTTCATAGAATTTAAGTTTCAAGTTACTAATCATTTTTTACAAAAGGAAACTCAAAAAAGCGACTGCTTAGATCCCCATATAAGCCCGGGAAATGCCATTTTCAACTGGCTGAGGGGTCAGATATTAAAAAAAGTTTTGTACGCTTCGCGCCAACCAATGGTGGCGCTCCGCTTAGTCTTTCTGGCTGAATTTTAGTTTGGAACGGACGTGCGTTTATCTGCAATTGAAACTAAAAAAAGCGACTGCTTGGATCCCCTTTACAAGCCTGGGAAATTCATTTTTGGCTGTCTGAGAGGTACGAATTTCAATTTTTTCTGAACGCTCCCCGCCAACCAGTGGTGGCGCTCCGCTTTGATTGTCTCACGGGCAGAATTATATTTTTCGGGTTAAAAAACTTCTTCCTCCAAACTGAAATGGTCCCCTACGCCTCTGGAAATACCTTACTCCGTCGTGCACTGAAACAGCTGCTTGCAACATTCAGCATGCAGGATTCTGGATTTGCGATCCTAGGATACATAGTCCAGTGGAGTAATGAACTGAGCTAATCAGTACCTCATAAGTGTGTTTTAATCTTAGAAAAATCACAAATTTTTCTGGACAGAATTAGAGACAAATAAACCTGGCAAATGTCATTTCCAGCCATCTGGGAGGTTTTCAAATTCAAAATTTCTTTGTATGCTCCGCGCCAACTAATGGTGGCGCTACGCTTAGATAGTAAACTCCAGCCACCCCCTACAAAAGTATCCAGCACCCAATGGACCCCTACCAGGGCTTTGCCCCCCTGAACCCCACCAGGGGCCCTTAAGCGGCCCCTGGACCCACGCCGATGAGGTTTTGTGCTTCGCGCAAAACCGGACGCCTTACGGCGTCAATATGTCGGCTACCGAAAACTTGTTGCCCCCCAATAAAAAAAACATCTTCCGCCGCCCATGACAATTAAGCTTTGCAGAACTTTCATTAGAAAATCTAAAATATCGAAAGCTTTTTGTTGGTCAACGGAAATAAGGCCACATGGGTGGTTCCCCAAGATACAAAAATTACTAATAGGCCTATCTCTTACAATAAGCAAATTGTCGTGAACATAACTCACTGCTCAAAGTTTGAAACTCGTTGACAATGCGAGTGACGACTATTTTTAGTCTAGTTTGCAGAACCTAAGCAAGTATCTTTTAGTCAGTTTTCAATAGACTAATGGGACGCAAGTTAGATGGGTATGTGGTATCAACCTTTTTAGGGACCAGAGGAATAACAACAGCCTAACTTCGCTTAGACTGATTGCTTTCTCCATTCTAACACTATCATCATCTCTTACTTTAAAGCGGCTCATTGAGTTGGTTCACGAAATTCAACAAATTTTTCAAACCTGTTCAGTTTTCTTAACATACCAATGTCAAATAGGCCTAGTCAAACTTAGACAATCCCTGTATCCTCCATTCAAGTAATATTCAAGTAATCGTTTTGTGAGTGAGAACTTAACGGTTCAATTCGGCTTTTAAAAATCAGTGACCAGACACTTCTTCAAAATATGCACAAAACCGTTACAGTCTGGACAACACAAAATTTAAAGTTTGAAGTTTTTCCGTAACTACTGTAAATGAATATTGCCTATTTGTACTAATGGTAAGCATGATTTTTATGTGGCACTACCCTTTGAGACTCTCATCAAGTTGTTAATATCAACTCATTGAACCCCTTAAAAATCTAAAAAAATGATAAAAGCATCTTGCATATTTGTATCTATAGAACAATCTTCAGTGAAGAAACACATATAAAATTATGATATACATCCATGATTTTATTTTGATTGCAAACGATTATACCAATGCCTGTTTTGTATTTTGTTAATGACTTTTCTGATGTTCCCGGCGTTCCTCTCTTTTACAAAAGAACGAAGAGGTTTGTTCGTTTTCATCAAGTAACTGAACTCGTGAACGAATACAATCCCCCCCCCCCCCTTCCCTCAATTAGTAATCTAATGTCATCGACCTCATCTTTGTTTACATTGCTACACATTTTACGAAAAGATAACATACGATCCCTCTTTACACAGGCCAAAAAACGCACACTATTTTTGATAGCGAGCTGTTTTATCCTGCCCTTTATGTTTTCCCATCAGTGAGATATAGATCGAAAACCAGGCTTGAGAGTGGACCACAATTTGTAGTGAGGGCGTAAACCATTGCAAAAAGCACTGTCTTTAATGAGGGAAGTGTTATACTTCCAGTTTGCCTTCCTTAACGGAGCTTGAAAGCTTGAAATCCGCTGAAACAAAGTCGTGGTCGGAATAAGGATACAAAGCTATGCAAGCCGTATTGAGAGCATCATCTTTTAAAATGTAAATTCTGTCCAGCCTTGACTTTAGATAATTGCCCATCAGTGACGACTTATAACGGGGATTGTGCTGTTGCACAGATCTGTAACAATCAACTAGGTTCTATTTAGAAACAAGGTCGGTAATATCGTTCTGACCAGCAGTCTCATAATATAAGATATAAGTTAAAAAAATTTCAAGATCAGTGCTCTCTATTACACAATTAACGCCTGCACCAAAAATCAAGAATCTTTTTTTTTTCTTTGTTTCTTTTTTCTTGCTCTCCAAGGGTTAGTAAGATGGAGATTTACTTCCCAGCTTCCAGCCAATTGGTTCAAGTCGAGCCCTCCAAGGTTTTTTCCAGCTGTGGCGCATTGGCATGTCTTTGCCTCTCCATTGTGATGAATGAATGAAACGATTTATTTCCATCAAAGTATCCAATATAAACAGTACAAATCATACAGGTAAAGTAAATGCAAGAACAGGAGAAAACAGAAGTTTCATACTTATAAATTGTTCCCCCTTCAACACAGAAAAAAAAAAGAAAAAAATGCTTAGCCCCAAGCACAATGGCAGTAGGTTCCGTTTTTAAAGTTTTCGGTGTATGACCCGGCCAGAACTCGAACTCCGAACACCCCAACTGTAAGTTCGTGGTGTGATCCGGGAGCTGTTACGGAAGGACATAAAGCACTTACCTTTCCTTTAAAGCTATCAGGATGTCTACAATAACTCCTAATTGTTGTACTCTCGAAAATTTAAGACCTCGTACAAAAGGGCCGTAAGCGCCACCGAGCGCAAAGCGCGAGTCTTAGCGCCTTAGGGCCCCTGGTGGGCTCCAGAGGCAAAGTCCGGTGAGGGTTCAGGGGAAGAAGCCCCCGGAAGCTCCTGGGTTTTAGCGAGTTTGTAAGGTATTAAAGTCGCTATTTAAGTGATTCTATTGACTTTACACTGGTCTAAAAATACCACCAGGGTAACTTACAGTAAGACTTTTGGTAAAAGGAATCAGTGATTCAACTACAAAGAACAGGTCAGGCTAACATTTTGAACAAGGGGGAGATGAACTATAATTGAGAACTTGTTGGGCAGTTCAATGTGCTTCTCGGTTGGGTCCAGAGGGGCGAAGCCCCCGGAAACTCCTGGATTTTAAGGGGTTTGTGAGTACTTATTAAGGTCATAACTTTTGAGTAATTCTATTGTCTCTACGCTGGTCTAAAATATTACTTCCAAGGCAACTTCAAGTAAGATTTTATTGGTAACAACATCAGTGAAACTACTATCAAGAGCGGATCCGGCTGACATTTTGAAGAAGGAGAGCTGAACTTGAACGAGGAAGATAAAGCAGTTGATGGGCAGTTAGATGTGATCCTCTTTAGTAAAAATGTGGGTTTAATCCTGCTTGAACGGTTACCTGAGCTATGCGCCACCTTCAATTGGCGAAGTCGGAAGTGTGCAGAAATTTTTGAAAAACGCCTTAGACAGCGGAAACGCCTTAAACGCCTTAGACACCGGAAATGGCATTTTCCAGGTATTTAGGTGATAGTTTCAGTTGAAAAATATGAAGATTACTGCCTTTGCTTGTCAAAAGAAGTGTCCAATTTACATTGTCATATATACTCTGACTAAAAAAGGCATATCGTTTTTAAAAATATCAAATCTCAGTTGGGGGGTGGGCACACGGGGACAAACGATTTTTCAGGGGGGCCCGTGCCCCCTGGCCTCCTTGGTGACACCACTGGTCAAAGAAATAAAAGAATTATTCTGTTTCTGTACACCAATGTTCACTTTTTGATGGGTTCAGTTGAGCGTCAATTAAGTTTTAGAACATTATCACTCTTTTGCTGTTTCAGGAAAAATCCGGAATCTTTTCTTAATTTATATACAAATATTAGACTCTGTATTCATTGCTGAAAAGCGATGTCAGTGACCAATGGAAAAAAATAGAATAATAAAAGGATCTCTTTACTTAAAGTATAGTAAAATCGTTTTGTCTAAAAGGCTGACGCAGGTGTCACACTCGTCGGTACTGCCATCTTAGCTTCGAAGCATCGCCAATATGAGTTCTTGGTTGAGGATTAGGCTAGTATGAAGGGGTTGATTTCTCATTAGGAGGGGTAAGTCAAACAAACTTAAAAGAAGTACTAAAGGACCCGTCAATCAAATCCTCTTCTCACAAAAAGGATTAAAATAGTCTCAGAACATATTGTTTGATTAGATGGAATTGGATAAAGTGCTTTATCTCCTTCCGTAACAGCTCCCTGTCCTAGTCAATTGACCATGCAGCCGGGGGTTACCTCATCCCCCGAGAAGATACTGTGTGAAAAAATACAATGTTTATTGACAATTTGAAAACATGGTGGACGTCCTTCCCCTTTAAGGAATCGCCGCCAATGTTTCCAAGATATCTGGTTGAACTTTTAAATCCCAAGCTTCTTTAGCCAATCTACGCTCCCCATTTTGAGATGATTTGATAGATCTGTCCGGACCACGAATATGCATATGTAATTTCTGTGATCTGTAACTGATACATTGCTTACACTTACGTAGGACAAGGTAATTGTAAGTTATTTAAAATCAAAACAGTGTTATGTGATCTGTATTATTCTACTTAAATGACAAATTTATTTATGTATTAACTTAATCATTTAAAATTCGATGTCATCATTGTTTATCTCTGTGTCTTAATATAATTTGAATGAGGCATTTGTCGAGTAGTCGAGTAGTGTGGAGGGGAATTGGGATGAACTGTGGTTTAGGTTTAGAACCGTCTATTCAGATACTCGATTCCTTCATTTCTGTCAATGTACTGTCCATGACGTCATGGACCCTATACACGCTTCTCATTTTCGTGAAGCGGTTCTTTCGCTCAATGTTTCTTGATTCTCATTGAATGCTTAGCTCTAATTAAGCTCAGTGTGTTGAGTGAATCATTCAGAGATACTTTTTGGTTACGTTTGGCATTTTGACAGTTTTGTATTTTATTGTTTTTTTTTTTCAAAATGGCTTGAGTAAGTCAAACTAGTGATACCATGATAGCAATGTGATACCATGGACCAGTCACTGAAACGCCAGGTAAGTGCCATACACTTTGCACTGACCGACTCAAAGTACACCGACTTTGTACTGCAACGGCTACCGTAAGACTGCACTGTACCTATTTTTTACAAGTAACAGTAAAATTCTGCAGAATTTTCAAGACACTTTCTGTATTTCTCTTTTATAAGTATAATTTTCTGTAATCATTACGGACGTTTTACGTATGTCAAATGGTTTACGGAAAACATAATATTTTATTCCTAATGAAAATTTACAGATAATATCTGTAAAATTATGCAGAACATATCTGTTTTTCATATTTACGAGAATACTCTGTAAATTTACTGGAGAGTTGACGTATTTGTAGCAAAATTTTCTGAAAAATGGTTTTCGTATATATGTTAATTGAAAGTAGATCTAATTGGTTTATAGATAACATTGTAAACACTGTAAGGGTATACATAAAAGTTCATTAGAAATATTACAATAAAGCATTGTGCAATCTTGAAATAACTGAAGACTGAGATTGGTTCCTTCCATAGGAAAATTTAGTTAAGTGGGCGTGGCCGTAATTTGAAAAAGTTGTTTATAAATACCGATAAAGAATCTTAAGATGTATCCAATTCCGCCAAAAATGTGTCTTAACATTCTTCATGATAACTAACGCGTCATAGACGTGATACATAGCACAGCTCAATGGCCGTATATTAAACATAAGGAGTGCTCAAGATTTAATCTGCTACTTTTCCGCTCGTGTTTATTTCCAAGCAACTCGAGTTTTGGTTCCGACGAACGGCTCACTGGCAGAGAAATCTGGTCAAGAGGACTTCGAAAAAGTATTTCAAAGCACGTAAGAGAGAAAAGGAAAGTATAGTCCAAATAACATACCCTGCTTAAAGCACGGACATCATTGGGTAAACCCCTTTTAAGCTTGTTCAAAGCGTCTACACGACGAATAAACTACAGTTGGAAATCTTACAGGAAAAAAAACTGTAATTGTGGGCTTAAATTATAGTTTCAGACGTTTTTAAGGAGTCACTATGTAATGTGAAAGTACATAATTTTCTAGAAACTTGCTGCCAGAAAACTTCTGCTGAAATAACACTAGCATACTGTAAATTGTACAAATGTTTTCTGTAATTTGAAATACGTTAACAAAAATTTCCTGGAAACTCTGCTGCCTTTTTTTAGAGTGTACAGTTTCGTGACACTGGCTCGTTGTCGTACAGTGCAATATTACACAAGCTCAGCTTTTCTGGTAGTAAAATCACACGTTCGCTGTACGCAGTCTTGGTTACAGACTTTTTTATGGAAGGGAGGGGGTTTGATAGGGCTTGAAACGACGGGATCAATTTTTCCTAAATATAAGAATCGGCACTGACAGACTGAAGACCATGATGATGAATACGGTACAGTACCGTACAATGCGTATTACATTCAACTATAACTACCGTATTTTCATGTAATATTGTGCATTTTATTAAGACGCATGAATTAAACGTCACTGAGAGACTACGATCAACTGGTCCTGTTCACAGATGTTCGTAGGAATAACTCCTGCAGTGATGTACATTAAGGTTAAGGTTCCAAAACTTGATATAGCGCACATTACTGTGATGGAACACACTCAATGGCGCTTTACAAAGAACAAAAAATCAAGAAAAAGATTTCCTAAAAGGATAAGTTTTCAAAGCATCCTTAAAAGAATTAATAGAAGACGACTTTCGAATATGAATCGGGAGGGCATTCCAAAGCTTCGGGCCAGCGACCATAAAAGAACGATCCGCAAAAGAACTGCGAGTGGTGAAAGGAACCTTAAGTAGTAAACTTTTTGAAGATCTAGTAGCATAACAGGAAAGGCGGAGGAAAAGTAGATTGATCCTTTTTTCCAAAGGTATGTTTGGCCTGGCTCAATTACCTGTTGATTGTCTCCAGCGGCCTACTCGTAGAACCCGTTTAATGCATGACCTTCATGTCTGTCTCCCACATACTAGTACTAACTGTTATAAATTTAGCTTCCTGCCTCGAACCATTAAGGATTGGAATCATCTCCCCCTGAATGTAATGAGGGTTGCCTCTGTCCATAAGGACCCTATCACCTATATTACTGGGCATATTTAGCCTCTCGACGCATGCGTGGTGAAAGAATGTCCTTTGGATGTGTCACCTTTATTGAAGAAGGAGAAGAACAGGAAGCTTTGAGTTCAATCAACCCTGATAAATAAGTTGGTGCTAAATTGTGGAGACATTTAAACACAAGGAGAAGAATCTTATACTCAATAAGAGCTTTGATTGATGGGCACAGAGTGTAGCTCTCTCAAAGCGGCAGAGGCACTGTCAAATTTGGATCTACCGCGGATTAATTTAGCAGTAAGGTTTTGAATTCTTTGAAGTGGATGAAACGTAGAGTCCGGAAGGTTAATGTACAGGCTATTATAATAATCCATACGTGAAAAAATCACAGCATTAACATATGTAAGACAACTTGCTCTGTCTAGATAATAACGGATCTTCTTCACATTATACATAGCGAGGGCGCAGGCCCTTGCTTTCATAGATATGTGATACTTGGGATTAAGGGATTCATCCGGAAACACACCAAGTAATTTAATTTTTCAGACCAACCCATCAAACAGCCGGAAATGTCATTTCTCAGACTTGTAACTAGAAAGAAAGCAGTCGTTATTATTTTGGGCTTTCCTTTGAAATGAAAGTTTCACTTCAATAGAAAACAACCCCAACTTGCTATTTGATCAGAGAGAGACCAGCTAGAAGGTACAACTTCAATAAGATGAAATGGTCTTGTCTTTTTTCGGGGGAAATCTGTACAACCGAATTTAAAACATACCAATGTTTTTGACACCATTGAAATTCTTCGTTGTACTCAGTTGCAAGATCCACTATATTGATGAAATTTTCTAAGTGACTACACGAACTCACTGCTATAAATGATTTTACTTTCAACGTCTTTGAAAATATGTCACATTTTAAGGTGGCTTCAAATGAATTTTCGGTCAGACTTAATTCGACTGTCGGGGCAAGGCAAATGGTAAACAGTTGGGCATGCACATGAACAACCTCTCGTCAGTTTTTGTAAGGAAAATTGGAAAGTGTGTGAGAGTTTCCTTGAGGAATATGATCTTCTAGTAAGCAAAACCAAGAAGATCATCCGGGGACTGAAGTTTATCGGGTTTATCTCTTTTATCGTGGGCAACGTCGATGAAGGCTCCCCGACGAAATTGATCTTCTCAGGGAGAGAGCAGCTTTCCCCAACGGGAGCATGACCCCTGGTCCCCAACTGGTAACACCCTTTGTAACGTCTGCACGCGGAACTTCCAGCTCCCTGGTCTGTTCATGAATGACCTTACGCGCACGGAATGAAGATAGGACAAGATACATGGAATGAGGGATTGCAGAGCCAGAAAGAAGTGATTTAAACCGATTCCGATATTAATGAAAACAGTGTTGCAAAAGGAAAATATGTTCAAGATCATCCATTCAGTAACTTCAGTTCTGTGTAGTTTTTTTTTTATTATTTTTTTTGCCTCCCCGACGAGACCGCCGACCTTCCCCGACGGGGCGGGGGGGGGGGGCAGTGTTCCCCGACGGGGGGCCATGCCCCCCCCCCCCGCTGGCTCCACCCCTGTACAGCGAGATAACATCCTGCTCTTAAAGGTTCACAATTGAGATAGCCTGCTGTATGCAGGCTATTGTGTTTTCGTTCCAACTACTATATACATTCAAATATCAAAAATCTTACTTTCGCTACTATAAATAATACTATGAGTCTTTCAACGGCTTCAGTGTTGAACAACCCACGTTTCCAACTAAGTTACATACATGGCATACCTACGGTATAAAATAGCCTGCCAACTTTCTAGCGAATCTCATTAACGACCACCAAATATGACGTCACGACAAAAATTAAGATACTGAATTATATCTCACGTAATAGGTGATATTCACGTGTATGCATCGACCGTATAGCCTGGTACACATTTTCCACCTACAAAAGCTACTTAGGTTGTTCGCCGTTCGTTGTATCAGTTGTATGTACCAAAATACACTATTCATACTTGTTTCGTGCACCACGTGACCATTCATGTTTACTAATTTGTCCCTCAAAATGCGGGCTTGTGTAAATGGAAACTGGACGAAGGTTTGCACACTCTGTATATTGTACTGTTTAGAGAGGTGTATTATGATTTTGAGAGAGCGCCATCTTTCAGCTACAACAGAGTCTGCTCCGCAGGCTACAGTTGCGATGGTAAACAGAATTCAAAAGATTGAACTGGAACGAAACGAGCGGCGCGCAAAGCAGACCAAAATGTCCACTTTTCTAAAAAAGTATTTATAAATATGGAGCTTGCATTACAGATAATTTGTAATTCTGGGTTTCTTGTAAGGGAATTTAAAAAGTTTGGGGATGGTTGAAGAATCTCGGCTAACACAGGATAGGACTACCAACCATTTTATGCGAAGTGGAGAACTTGTGATTGTCAAAGTCAAACAGCAAAAACAAAGTGATCAGTCAATCAAGAAGAGAATTTAATTATCTTCTAAAACTTAATAATGACTGTTTAATATGGCCAAGCTTTCACGCAAACACTGAAAAGTGTACATAGGTACAGATGTAATCTGCATTGCGCAATATCAAGCATCATTTCAAACTTTTTTTTCATTAACAGAAAAAAAAATAATTAAAATAATTATTCAATTGGAAGGGCAATGTCCTCCCCAGCCCTGGCTACGCCAATGGCGAGTCTAAACACGACAGATAATCTTGGCTATTCACTCGTAAAACGCAGGTTTATAATCATGCGTAGCTTATATCAAAGTTACGGTACTCAGACTGATTCTAATTACTGAATTCCGGACTTCCATTTCGTTACTCTGCTTTCGTCTTCTGCACTCGGCAAGACGTTTCCGCTGATATTGGACAGCCCATGAGACTTTGAAAACATACTTACGGTAGGTATTTGTAATATTGTGTATTTTTCATATATCTCTCTGAATGAAACAGCTTTTTTTCTTTAATGTTTTTCGATGGGATTTTATTCATGGAACTCTGAGCTTAGACCCACTGCTAATTCCCCCAGCTCCCTCTAAAGCTGCCCCGAATGCACTGCCACTTTTTCAGTGGTTTCTTTTTATGGCTTCTGCAATCATGGCTATCTGCTGCACTCGGCATGATGTTTCCGCTGATACCGGACAGCCCACTGGACTTTGAAACATACTCACGGTAGGTATTTTTACGATTCTGTAAATACCTCTTCAGAAGAAACAGTTATTTACCTTTCCTGCTTTTCGATGGGTTTTCATTCATGGCTTTCTGAGCTTAGACCCACTGATATTTCCACAGTTCCCTCAACAAGCTGCCTTGAATACACTTAAACTTTTTCAATGGTTTATTTTTTAATGGTTTATTGGTGTTTAAAACTCTGCACTACAACTGGGGTTTCATAAGACGTATAACAGAATGCAACTTCTGCAGAATGACAAAACAACCCAAACCCCTCCCAAAAAACACAGAAAAAAAGACAACGAGAAAAAACAAAACAAAAGATGAACAGAATACAGCGAATACAATGTCTTCTAAAAATGGAAATACTTTTCTGCGTTTCCTCTTCCAGTGTTTGTTCTTCTTCATGTTTTATGTTATCCCATTAGTTTAGTAAGAAGGTGAGGTTCCCATGTCCCCCAAGAACATATTTTTCTACCTTACATTTTTGGGACCCCAAGGATGCTTAGTTAGAGGATTGTTATATTTCCCAGAGAGTGTTGTGTCCCATGTGGTTTATTGTATATCGACCGCCATTTGGATTCCCAGCGAAATTGATAAACTAATTTGAGTAACTGCTGAAGTGGACGTCATGACAACAAATGACTAGTACACTAACCAGCCTGAGTATGCCAGTGGAGGGATAACGGGGTAGAGTACTAGAAAGGCTCAGTCACCGGGGGTGTCCCAATATTTTCAATGTGATCCAACAAGCTGGACGGGCCATTTCCACCCCCGTTAGTGCCATTGTTGCTGAACGCACAAGTTATCTAGTCAGTGGGGACGTATTGTCATTCGATTTGTTGGCAGGTTCCAGTTTTGTTGAATAAGACACAATAATTCATCTTTATTGCGAAATTGTGAGAGAAACCTTTTCCGGTGGAAGATACATTCCTGTTGATTATAATTGCAGGCCCTTGAAAAGCTATTTTTCATTTGACTGCCCATTGAACTATCCCAAAAAAGTCGTGCAAAAATAATTTTGGGCTGGCCTTGGGAGGTGGTGACTGCCCAAAAGACTTTCTTAGCGGAGAGACACCATCAGTTGGCGCGGAACGAAAACAGAAAATTTTTAAAAATCGCGACCTCTCAGACAACCGGAAACGGCGTTTTCCAGGCATATAAGTAGAATCTCAGCAGTCGTTATTTTGAGCTCTCGTTTACAATAACAGTTGATTGCTGAGAAAAGGAACTATACAACGTACCGATATATGGTACCGATTAAGTGTTCTCAGCCAATACGTTGAACGCGTCGGTTAACTTGCTATTTAACATAAAATAACAGGTTGAAGGGCAAAGGAGGGCCAAGGCCCCATAAGATGCCCTGAAGTCCAAGCCCTAATCAAAAGTCAAACCACCAAAGCTTGACAACAGCCCCAAACAATCAGATTCTACCACAGCCATGGAAAAACCTGTCAATGTTAACCTTAAAGCAGTGAACTGAGGGGGGGGGGGGTTAACTGCCCAATCTGGTAGACAATTCCACTCGTTGACAACTCTATGGGAGAAACTAAACTTCCTAATATCAAGCCTTGCAAAAGGCTTTTCAAGCTTTTTACAATGTCCACGCACCCGAGAATTACTTTGAACCCTTAAATAACTACAAGTCAGATTTGGCGAACATAGTTCGGTGTTAACGTTCATGACATATTGACAGCTATCCACATAGTAAAAGTTGAACTGAAACTATTTTTTAGTCGGAAATGACCAATTATTACCAACTACGATCTTACCATTTTTCTTCTGATACCACCCCTCCAACCAAAGATTATTTGCATGGATTGAAAGAACAGCTTTTCCCAGCAAACTAAACTCCAAATCAGTTCGGTAACTACTCCCACAGCATGAGCAATTGAGTCTAGATAACAAGCCAGTGAGCCACAACTAGAAAGAAGGCCGTGGACTGTAACCGACTGGTTGGAAAATGGGCCGTAAAACTCCATCTAACTTAACCTTACATAACTCCATTCGAGCTATGGTTTACAAAAAAAAAAACAGCTCAAACAAAAAAATTAATCTATGAAGGTTTGAAATGCACTTTTAGATATAATTATATGACATTTTGACTCCCTGATAAAATCTTGAGACCGTGGACGAGACTCTCCGTTGTTAACCCTTGGGCGAAAGCAGGTAAAGCGTTTGGGAGGGTGGAGATTCATAAAGAGGGTAACCCCCTTAGACTTATTACTTCAGGGAAGGGTACATCAATAGAAAACCTATCAGCCTTTACAAAAAAAAAAATTATCCAGTCGTTAGCCATGCATGCGATCTCCTCATTATCTAAAAGACACTACTGACTTTTTGAACCGATAAATTAAATAATTAACCCATGAAGGACCAATATTTCAACCTGTCTAGCTTCTTTCATGGGATATTTCGGCAATGTTTCCATATATTGATGATAAGTTAGGTTTAAATTTAGTCAGAGAAGCTTTAGATAACAGGAACATCTGCACTCCCTCCACAGAATGCATTTCAGAGGCAGTAGAATTTTTTTTTAACACAATAACTCTTGCTTTGATTCAAGTCATTTTCTACAAATCCATGGAACAGCTATGGGTTCCCCAAAATGCCTGTAGCTATGCTGATATCGCCATGGGTAAAATAAATCGCATCGCTAATACTAGTGGCCCATTTGAAGTGTGGACGCATGGAGAAGAAGCACTCCAATTTTTCCCTCTAGCTTTATTAATTCCATTTATCCCATTATACTTCACTACAGGTATTTTAGCAATCAACTTGAATTTTTAGATGTGAATATTGAACTTGATAATGGTCTACTTTCTACAAATGTGTATTCTAAGCCTACTGATGGTCATCTTTACTTATTAACTAAAAGTGCAGATCCAAAGTCGAATTTAAAAGGTATCCCTTACAGCAAAGCTTTAAGACTGAAAAGGAACTGTTCTAGTAATTCCACTCTGCAAGAGAAATTTGAGGAGTATAAGAAGTATTTAGCTGAAAGAGGGTATGCCCCCGACTTTATTAAGAAGGAATTTGAAAAGGCCGACAAAGTCCCCAGAATTGTACTGCTTAAGCTAAGCCATAACAAGAGTAAAACCCGAAAATTTCCCTTGGTTTTAGACCACAATCCCCCAATTCCCAATGTAAGAAACATTATTAGGAAACACCCTCCGCTCTTATACAGCTCTTCGAATCTTGCAGAGCTTTTTCCAAAGCGGTCTATTTTCGGGGCCATTTTTCCAGCTTACCGTAATTTGTCAATCTCTTTACCCTCTTCTGAAAAAAACATCAGTCTGAGAATGTCAATGTCAGAAATGATAGGAGGGGGTACTTGAATGTGATAAAGTGAGGTGTGACTTCTGAAAGAATTATTTTACTGAGTGGTTTCATTTCTCAAGCACTACGACCAGTAAATTGTATCCAGCTAATGGTGAAGTTACGGTGCGATGCGCACTGTTTAACAAGAAATTTCCTCACTGGCTAACGATTAACCTAATCCCTAACCTAACCCCTAACCCAAACAATGAATACAGTCGTTAAAATACAACGGCAACAACCAATAAAGAAATATCTTGTTTAGCAGTGTGCATTTACCCGAAGTTACTTGTGCGAATTCTAATGTTTTTTGCTTGACCACTCGTTGTAAATGCAAAGTGCAATACGTAGGGTCTACCACTAATCAGTTCAAAATTCGAGTTCGAAATCATAAGTCAGTCGCACCATGTAGACCGGCAGCCCAGTGCCTTGGGGATAGATGAACTAGGTACCAATAACGAAGTATATCAGCATGAAGCGAGTCACCTGGGATGTTCAAATATGTGAGTCTGCCGTGCACCATCCGTTGATAGTAGGCCGGCGGCCATTTTTCAAAATGGCGGCCATGTTTAGAGCAGCTTATGCTGTTATTTTTACGTTTCCAGTGTTCATCAAATGTATGGGCTGTATACTCCATACAAATGTAAAAAGCTTTAAAAACTAACGTACCTTAGTCTTTTCTCCGAAAATGAGCAAAAATTCGAAAAGATTTCAACGGTTTCCCAAACGCTATTCTACCTTATTATCTGGCTCTAGCTCCGCCCAATGAATTTGATGCATATTCAGAAGGTCATTTTGAGAAGGAGTCAAGCAAAACGTAAACAAAGCAATTAAACGTTCAATTGATACATACGTTATTCGAACGGCTTTTACGTGTCCAATTTGCACATCCCATCGAACCAGCTGCGCAATTCGTTCGTTTCATTTGTGAACCCAGATTCAGCGACAAATTCCTATTCACTCCTTTCGGCTCCATCGTTTAGTTTTTAATTTAGTCGCTGGTTGTGCTATTTTAATCCGTCCCAAGTTTCAAGATAATGTTCATTTTCTCTTTGACTTGATGCTGTGGCTTGACATTCAAAAACAATCTTTGGGCTACATGTGTGAAACTAACTGTCATTCTGTATTGAAAGGATCTGTAATGCATGCACACAACATGTGTGATACATTGAAAATAGGTACATTGTTGTGTCAAAGGGTAGGCATAATTTTACCTCCTTCATTTCTTGCATTGTGATTAATCAAATTGAGATAAGATTCCGTTGTCTTTGCATAAGAGTTTAGCCGAAAAAATAGATGAAGTTTCTTTCTATTGTAATTAGCGCTCTAATTAGTGATATTTCACCGGAAAAAAATCTAGTGTGAAGGATTTCTACCGGGTTGGTATCAAATGGAAGAGCACGATTGAAGAGTAACGATGAAGGTTACTTTTTTTCCATCAAACAGCTGAACCTGCTTTAAGTAGGCGTCATCATGTTTGATGATAAAACTCATCTCATATCAAAACGTGTAAGATCTCATTTGAAAGACAATTAAATTTTCTATCAAATGGTACCATATATGATGGGTATTGTGTTGAAATAAGTTAAGCTTTGGGGCAAAAAGTGCAATTTTTAGCCAATGTTTCCCGAAATTTAAATTACATTAATTTACTTATTTCCTTATATTTTATGCAAATATCAAGATAATATATTGAAACTTTCCTGAAAATGTTTTCCATAAATAGGTACTATTGTGTAAAAACATGAAGGTTATTGCTTTTTGTAAACGAAAGTTACAGTCTTTCAAAGTTAACAATTTGAACTTTCAGGGAAATAGAATTTTGTAACTAAAATAGTATCTCGTCCTGTTCTCATTTCGCATCAGCTCAAATAGTACCACTAATTAGGCCCAAATACAACCAATACTGTACACTTTAGATTTTAAACATTACATTTAGGACTGTGATTACAAGATACATGCTTGTGTTGATTTTCAGACATCTTGTATCAAATCCAAGATGGCCGTCATCGGTCAATGCATTTTTGGTCCATTTTTCTTGAATTCCAGCAGTTAATGCGTATTTTCGATTAGAACAATTTGATCAAATGGCACCAGGATACAACCCAGGACTAGGGAACTCTTTTTTAAACACATAGCTTGTAAACCAAGATGACGGCTAGGGGTCAATGAACTATGTTATCCTTATATCTATCTTTGATTCAGAATTTTCGATCGAGAAAGAAATGACCATTCGTTTGTTTGTTCACTGGGATGCAATCTTCAGCAGTCCTTAACGTTTTTAAGTACATTTTGGATCTATTCTAGGGTGGTACTTAACAGTGAATTGATTTAGGCACTCCCATCACTCCACCACACCACCCCTTTCCTCGACATTTACCCTATAGGGGCATCACTAGCCAAACCACTGCAATTTCATTGCTCACTTCGACGGCCTTCAGATATATTCGTAGTTTTTGGTCAAACTATGGGTAATTACAGAATAAATCCGACATGGATAGGATACAGCGTTAATTAATTCCATTATCTGTTTATATTATGTTGTTTCTGTGCCAAGATGGTGGCTAGGGGACAATGCACTTCTTACGATTTCTCCTCATTTCTATATTTGTTTAGAAATCCCCTATCAAGAGAGAAATAACAACCTGCCATATAGTGAAATGGATGCAATGTACAGCAATTCTAAACTTTGCTGCAGTACAAATATCGATTTTAAGATGGTGGTCACGATTTTAAGATGGTGGTCACAGCTCAATTAACTTTAGCCCTTGTTTTCGTTGAATTAGCTCATAATGGGGGCAGTACTAGCTTAACCAAGTTAATATTCCATTGCTATGGTTTTCAGAAACTTTCATTGTACTTACAGGGGATACATTTGACGTTGGCAGAGAAACTTTTACCAATAATGGGGATAAATCCTAAAGTACAGTCACTTTTTCATTGTACACATGGCTTCTGTTTCAAGATGGCGGTCTTGGGTCAATAACTCAACTCACTTAAGGAGTAGAACAGGCCATCAGAGAACAAATTTGTCAGATTGTAGAATTTATTCCTCACCGAAAGATTTTGGTTTATTTAACTTTGCTTAGTTTGGAGTGATGAATTTGAAATAGTTGGGTGTCACTCACTGTACTCTATCACGTGAAGTCGCCGTTTTGAATTTCAAAATGACAGACCTTTTTTACATTTTCTGAACAGTAATACATGTTGCAATGTTAGTTTCAATCTTTTTATCACCGAATTTGACCAGTTTTGAGATAGATTAACTTTTAGGCTATAGAAGATTGAACATTCTCAATTACTCTTGGACGCCATTTGCGGTTCCAAACTGTTAGATGAGCTGAATATACAGAAGTGAAAACTTCCGAAGCACTATCGAATTATTGAAAAGGAGGGTTCGATAATTACTTATTATTATAGATATTGTGTAATAGAAATAATGTATTTATATTTTTTCTGCAATATACAGAGGTCCACATATGGGAATGCTCTACTTAACGCAATTCAGAAGATCCAAATCGTCCGCCAAAAGAATGTTAGCCTCATGGTATCTTTACATTTATACAGTTAGGTTTAGTTTAATACCGCTAAATATATTATGGGTAGATGGGAACATGTTCCCAAACAGTTCTATGAGCTCTTTTAATGCCTTTTGAATCTAGGAATGTCTTGCTCGCTGCTTTGGTGTTCAGGTGTTACCATAACTAGTATAGACCTAATTTGTCTTAATTTTGACTTTGAATGTTAATGTGATTATTAAAATTTCCATTCCGACCTTTCACCTAGAAAGTACAGATATTGTGGTATTCCTGGTGTTTAAAATCATTATTTTGAGGAAAAATCCCTCACCAAAACAGTCATAACACTGATTATTGAATAGAATTTACAGGATGCTGATTTAACATTTCATTTTGTGAGATTTAATGTCAACTTTAGAATATTCATGTTATTACCTTCTTTTTATCTTCTTATTTCAATTTTTGTATCCACTATTCAATTTTAACGTCATTATCCAGCCTTGAAATTAAAAAAGAGACCTTTTCAGGCCTTGAAGTTCTTGTTAAGACTTGAAAGTCGAAAATATGATTTATGCGTGATATTTGTGACCTACTATTTCGTTCACATTTACTTAAAAGGCTAACATTGTTATCTGGTTACTATTCCTAAGATTTCATTATTTAACTTTAACTGCTACAAATTCGACTTTTGACCTCTTCTCTTTATATGCATATGGAAATTAAAATAGCATTCTGGAGGATCATTTATTTTAACTTTAGTTTTTTTCTTTTGTGGTTACTGTAGCAATTACAGTCTCTTGTATCTCTTGTGTAACTTTGGACCTGAAGTTGGATAGTCTTAAGATTACATTTCACAATGTCGACAAAAAGGTCAAGCTATCAAATCTGTTTGTAACACTTCGACTTTGAAAGTCAGTAATTTGGATTTCAAGGTTGTTAATATGTAACTAACAACATTCTAAGTGTGCTTAAAAGAGCCAAAATGATACGCAAGGTATATGACCCTGACTTTTGTAGTTAAACTTCACTTGAAAGTTAGAAGACTCAAATTAAAATAGGTAAATATATACAGTTATAACATTGAAATTCATATTTTGGACTTAATATCCAAAAACTAAAGATGAAAATGTGACATTCATGAGATTAAAAGGTAAATTAAAGGTATCACAACTAGTAATCATGAGATATAGAGCAAACCATTACCTTTCCAAGTTATTGTAATGGCGTGGAAGTCGTAGTTTATACATCACTTGTTCATTTTCAATGTGTTTAATATCTTGGCGATCAAACAAATGACTTCAATGTTAATGGAGCAAGTTGGATGATTTAAAACTGCCAGTCTTAATGTGTTAATTATAGGACATAAAGTAAAATAAATGTGTTCTTTAAAGCCTGACTTACCCTAAATCACTTACGTTAAAAGAAACATTAAATTAAGGCAGGGAGTTGTTATTACCACCTCCCTAACTAAAGGTCCATAATGTATGATTGGAACTCATGTCAATTTTTAACTCAAATGTGTGAGAATATTGACATACAAATTCAAATAACAACCTATAAATTTAAAATAATGAGATAAAAAAGAATATTTTGAAAGGATTTTCTACAGATAACTTACGAAGCCACAGGAACACGCTTTTCAAAGTCATAATATTATGAAGTTCACTTAAAAGTCATTTTTATAACTAAGACAGGGATACTTTTTTGTGTCAAAAAAATGAGTTTTTAAACACCAATAATGACGTAACAACCACCCTGAATCTATATTTACTATATAAAGGGTAAGGAATCATGCAAAAGTCAAGTTATATAATGTTAGTAACCACAATTGCTGTAAAGTCAAAATTACGCAAAGTTAGGTCTTTAATATAGTTTTGATGACTCCTCATGGTTGACAATGCTTTGCTGGGTTCAGATGGCATTTATCAAGCCCATTGGATGTTTCTTACTCAATATAGTATCAGTAACGGCATGTTAGGCCTCTAATATAGTTACGGTGACACCGAAATGGCTAACAAGACATTTTTAGATTCAAAAGGCATGTAATGAGCTCAAGGGGTTGTGTTAGAACATGTTTTGATCTGCTCATACTATTTTTGTGGTTTTAAATCACCTACCATAAGGATGCCATTTATTTTGCGGGCGATTTGGATTTTTCCAATTGAGTTTGTTAGCTCATTTCCTTATGTGAACCTATGCTTATTGTAGAAATATACTTTGCGGAATCAAAATAAGAAAATTGATGATAGAACTCTCCTTTTCAGTAAATTCTGTAGTTCTTCGGAAGTTTTCACTTCTGTGTATTTATCTCTAGCCCATATAAAATTCCAAGATTAATTGAAAATCTTCAATCTTCCATATAAGCTAATATACCTCAAAATTGGTCAAATTTGGTGATAAAAAGATTGAAACTAACATTGCAGCATGTATTACTGTCCAGGAAATATATATAAAAAATATATATAAAATTCCAAGATTAATTGAAAATCTTCAATCTTCCATATAAGCTAATATACCTCAAAATTGGTCAAATTCGGTGATAAAAAGATTGAAACTAACATTGCAGCATGTATTACTGTCCAGGAAATATAAAAAGTCTATCATTTTGATATTCAAAATGGCGACTTCACATGATAGAGTACAGTTAGTAATTAATGAAACGCGACTATTTCAAATTCATCACACCAAACTAGACAAATTTAAATGAAACAAAATCGTTCGGAGAGGGATTTATTTTACAGTCTGTCAAATTTGTACTCTGATGGCCTGTTCTACTCCTTACATGAGTGCATTGTCCAAAACCGCCATCTTGGAACAGAAGCCATGTATACAATGAGAAAGTGACTGTACTTTAGGATTTATCCTCAGTATTGGTAAAAGTTACTCTGCTAATGTCACATATATCCCCTTAAGTACAATGAAAGTTTTTGAAAACCATAGCAATGGAATATTAACTTGGTTAAGCTAGTATTGCCCCCATTATGAGCTAATTCAACGAAAACAGGGGCTGAAGTAAACTGAGCTGTGGCCACCATCTTAAAATCGATACAATTTTCTCCTGCAACAAAGTTTAGACATGCAATGGATTGCACTCCATGCACTTTATGGCCGGTTTTTAACAACAAAATTTCTAAACAAATATAGAAATGAGGAGGACTCGTAAAAAAGTGCATTGACCCCTAGCCACCATCTTGGCACAGAAACAACATAATATAAACAGATAGTGAAATTAATTAACACCGTATCCTATTCATGTCGGATTTATCCTGTAATTGCCCATATTTTGCCCAAACACTACGAATATATCTGAAAGCCGTCGAAGTGAGCAATGAAATTGCAGTGGTTTGGCTAGTGATGCCCCTATAGGGTAACTGTCGAGGAAAGGGGTGGTGTGGTGGAGTGATGGGAGTGCCTAAATTACATGATGTAACGACCCTTCTTACTTTTTGTTACACTTTCTTTCTCTGCCTCATTACCTCTTATCACCTCAGGGAGGAAATGAAGCTCACTACACCCACACTTTATATAGTCTTATTTCTCGTCTGATTAATCGATTAACAGTTACAAATATATTAAAATACACAAAAAGTTACGTAACATTTGAGGTTAGCTAATAGGTCAATCAAGCATGTGTTAATTGCTTTTCACGCAGTATGAATACAGTGAAAGCTAAGCTCATTTAAGGGCACAGATCATGTGACAAAGTCAGATATCAGTTACACCCCATACCGCCTTTGATGTACTGGGGTGTCTATGTTGCTTTCTCAAGAGGAGACGTCACGGCATGAATTCACCGTTAAGTACCAACCTAGAATAGATCCAAAATGTACTTAACAACGTCAAGGACTGCTGAAGATTGCATCCCAGTGCACAAACAAACGAATGGTCATTTCTTTCTCGATCGAAAATTCTGAATCAAAGATAGATATAAGGATAAAATAGTACATTGACCCCTAGCTGCCATCTTGGTTTACAAGCTATGTGTATAAAAAAGAGTTCCCTTGTCCTGGGTTGTATCTTCTGGTGCCATTTGACCAAATTGTTCTAATCGAAAATGAGAATTAACTGCTGGAATTCAAGAAAAATGGACCAAAAGTGCATTGACCGATGGCGGCCATCTTGGATTTGATACAAGATGTTTGAAAATCAACACAGGCATGTATCTTGTAATGATAGTAGTGAATGTTATGTTTAAAATCCAAAGTGTACAATATTGGTTGTATTTGGGCCTAATTAGTGAAACTATTTGAGCTGATGCGAAATGAGAACAGGACGAGATACTATTTTAGGTACAAAATTCTATTTCATGAAAGTTCAAATTGTAAACTTTGAAAGACTGTAACTTTCGTTTTTAAAAAGCAATGAACTTGTGATATTGATACAAGTACCTATTTAAGGAAAACATTTGTGAGAAAGTGTCAATATATTATCTTGAAATTTGTAAAAGATATGAGGAAATATGTAAATTAAAATTTCAGGAAAAATTGGTTAAAAATTACACTTTTTGCCCCAAAGCGTACCTAAATACAGCATAATACTCATCATATATGGTACCATTTGACAGAAAATTTAATTGTCTTTCATATGACCCCTTACACGTTTTGATAGGAGGTTGTATCAAAGTTTTATTATCAAACGTTATGATCCCTACTTAAACATGACCGCCATTTTGAAAAATGGCCGCCAGACCTACTAGCAACGGATGGTGCACGGCAAAATCACATTTCTGGAAATCCCAGGCGACTCGCTTCATGCTCATATACTTCTAGTTCATATACTCCCAAGGCCCTGGGCTGAAGGTCTAATGAGCTCAAAGATATACATTTCACTGCCATTGAGAAAAAAATTCGCAGCAAAACCAAGAATGGATACATTTTAGCGAAAACTGAAGGGTATTTGATCACCCATTTATTTTCTATTCACCCGCTAGGAAAGAGTTTAACTCTAGTGAAAGAGTAGGGTTCTTATATACTTAGCATGACGGAGAAACTGTAAAACAACGGTGCTACAGAATTGAAAGGCTGGATCTCCGAGGAGATACAAATAGCGGAAGGCTAGAATTTAGATAAATTAAACAGCCAAAAGGTTTGAAGGAGAGCTTTCGAGGAATACTACCTCTTTATCAATACTTGGTCAGAGAATGACAAGGAGTGAGAAATTTTGGAAGCTTTTAAAGGTGTTGACAATGGTCTCACCTTTATTGTGACAGGATAATCCTTCTTAAGGCAATTGAGCATGTTGATTGACCGGGAGGGTCTGATCGGATTACTCGGGTGTAACCCATCAACAATAGGAAAATCCTCTTCAAAGTAATTAGAGAAATTGTTAGGCCGGAATGGCCTGATCGGATTATTTCGGTTGGTATTATCAGCAAGCTGGTAAATCGCTCCTGATGTTCAAGCCGAAAGGCGATGTGGTTTTGAGATTGAGTTCCCAGAAATTTTCTTTTCGTAAGATTTTGATGGAATGATGAGGCAAATTGAAATGGTTTGCAACAGGTTGTTCAACCTTTTTGGTTTTAATTGCTGACCTGTGCTGTGTCATTCTCATTCGAAGAGTATTTTTAGATTCTCCGACATACTGCACACCACATAAATTGCAGTATATGAGATAAATGACATTTTTGGAAACACAATTAATTTCTTGTCTAATTTGGAAGGTGCGTGCATTTTGATTGCTCTGGAAGCCTTTTGTGGAATCAACCAGGGCGCACGTCTTGCAGTTGGAAGGGCAAGGTGAACAACCAAAATTTTCGTTGTTTTCCTCGACTGAGGCTTTGTCCTGGAATTTTCCCCGAACCAAAATGTCCCATAAATTTGAAGGCCGCTTGAAGGCAACAACGGGGGGTTGGGGGAAGATAGACCTTAGGCGATCGGTGCTCTGAAGTGTGGGCATATGCTTTTTGATGAATTTGGCTAGTGGTGGTAGACCGGGATGGTACTCAGTTACCAACGGCACTCTGTCGGATCTGCGCTGACGAGTTTTGTACGTCAGAGTTTGCGAGCGAGGGGTTTCTTTTGCCTTTTTGATGGCATTTTCAATTGAACCCCGAAAATACTGCCGGTTACGGAGGTAACCAGATAGTTCCTTTGCCCGAGTGTCAAAATCTGTTTCAGAGGAACAGATGCGTTTTATGCGGAGTGCTTGACTGTACGGAATTTTTTTGGTGCAGTGCGGAGGATGGCAGCTGCTGGGTAGAAGGTAGTTGTGCTTGTCCGTTGGTTTGTTGAACAAGTCTTTTTTGAGTGAACCATTTTTTATGGTTACAGTGGTGTCCAGGAAGTTGACACTGGACCTGGAATGATCGGCCGTTAATTTGATGGTGGGATGGAACGAATTGATGTTTTCAATAAAAATTTTTAGACAGTCTTCACCGTGGGGCCAGATCATGAAGATGTCATCTATGAAGCGTAACCAAATTTTTGGTTTCAAATTTTGTCGAGACAGAAATTTTTGCTCGAAGAGGCCCATAAACAAGTTAGCAAATGGAGGAGCCATTTTGCCATTTTGGTTCCCATGGCTGTACCATGAATTTGGAGGTAGTGGTGGTCACCAAACCAGTTGTATATATATATATATATATATATATATATATATATATATATATATATATATATATATATATATATATATATATATATATATATATATATATATATATATATTTATATATATATATATATAAATATATATATATATATATATATATATATACATATATATATATATATAACGTAAATTTCCACCTAAGGGGGAAATTGTTATATCTGCGCGTACTTAAGGCGAAAAAATAACAATGAAATACATAAGAAAAAGTGTTCGCCCTAACGTCCAAAAATATAAACAACGTTATTTCAACCCAGCCAACATGCCTAGCTGGGCCCCAACTGGGTTCCAGCTGGGCTACTTGCTGGGCCCCAGCTGGGGCCCATCCGTGTTTGTCAGGTGTTCCCACTTGGGGCCCAACTGGGCTAGCCTTTCCCAGCTGAAGCCCAGCTAGGCTTCAGTTATTGAAGCGGGGTACAGCTGGGCTTCAGCTGGGCTTCAGCTGGGAAAGGCTAGCCCAGTTGGGCCCCACATGGGAACACCTGACAAACACGGATGGGCCCCAGCTGGGGCCCAGCAAGTAGCCCAGCTGGAACCCAGTTGGGGCCCAGCTGGGCATGTTGGCTGGGAATATCCAGCCATCCGTTCGTGTTAACAGCTAGGTGTCCGTAAATTTGACAACTTTGAAGTAATTGCATCTATTTTGTAAATCTAGGAGGGCGCCCTTGTCCGTTTACGTTTTTCTATAGAAAAAGTGTGTAGAAACGTTACGGCGAAACTTATATTTCGCCCCCAAAAATTTTTCCCCTTAAGGTCGCGATTTCAACAACAACTTTCCCCCCTAAGTGCCGAATTAGTGAAATAAATATATATATATATATATATATATATATATATATATATATATATATATTTATATATATATATATATATATATATATATATATATATATATATATTTATATATATATATATATATATATATAAAAGGTCGAAATGCTGCGGAGCACAGTGGAAATGTGTAGGTCGAAAAGAGGTAGTAAAAAGTGCTTAAAAGTTTGCGGAAAACTCCACGACGTTTCGGGTATAAACCCTTCATAAGGTGGCAAAAACCAAACTGAACAAGCAACAGTAACAATTAGACACGACAAACATCAAATCCGAAGCGATCGCTGTAAAAACAGAGCCGGACGAAAGTGACTGTCAGAAAACATGAGTGCGAAGGATGAAACACAAATCAAAAAAGAAAAAGAGCGTCCTGGATGAAAAAATGCACGTAAAAATCGAACATGGTCGGAAAAAAAGGAAAACAGTAGACAAAAACTAGTTCCGGAAAAAAAAATTATAAGTAAGGACTACACAGTAAAAAACGAGCACGAACGGGAAAGTGTAAAAGGATTTAGGGTTTAGCCAACCATTTAGTTCGGGCTTCCCACCCACTCAATTCTTTCGACGACAGCCCTGGTACCTTTCCCTGTAAACGTCCGAGGTGTAATACATGCCCAGTTGTTGGCAAACACGACCTCGTCAACATTTCAGGCCCCAACGGCAAATGCTTCATTGTCAAACAAAGATTCTCCTGCATTTCCTCTAATGTATTTTATATTTTAGCTTGTGGGAGATGTAACTCGTGGTATGTGGGAGAGACCAAGCGCCGCCTCGCGGATCGAGTCGCCGAGCACCTTAGGTCCATCAAACAGAATCTCCATGGATACCCGGTGGCTGCACATTTCAATCCCCCTTCACCTTGTTCAATACAGCATTTAACCGTTACGGCAGGTGCAATGTGCCGAGGCTCCGATCGTGACCGCCGTAGTGCTGAAAACCGACTGATCATGAGGCTAGGTACTCTCGCTCCACACGGGCTTAACGTGAAATTAGAGTAAGCTTGATTGAACCAAAATGAGCCAAATTGGAGGAGGTTTCACTGGTAGCATTGTTGTATTACAAAAAACAAATAGCCTGAGAGAGAAACACTTTGGCTTTTGAAATTCGTAGAACTGCAGCCCGCGGTAAACACTTGGGGTGTAAAATGTGCTTGCTCGATATGTCAGTGAGTAAATTCCAATTTTTCGTCGGGAAGGAGTGGGGTATGTGGCGAGCGGCATGACTCAAGACGGCATAGGATTCAGTGCGGAACCACAACATGCAAATGTAGGACATTAAACGAAATGGTCAAGATTTTAGCGTTCAAAGGTTAAACATGTTCAGGACCTCTACATTATTTAATAAGGACACGGGATAATTTACAAATACAAGACATAACTAGATTTCGTCATAATTTGTTAGGCGTATCATTGTTGGGGTCAATATTCATAATGCTTTTAATTTTCCAAATTTTCCTTTTGTTACCATGGCACGTTCGTTCAGCTATAAAGCAAAGAGTGAAATGTATTTGTAACATGAAGCTACTAGATTTGTCTTCAAATGCCACCTTGCATATGGCATCATACCCTCACATTCACTAATATTTTTATGTTTTTCTTTAACATTTGTAACCAATTGTCTTCTCAATAACCCCATGTTATCGGGCACGCGACTGTGTGAGTAGTATGGCACTTCAATAAACTTTGCATTCCCTAAGGGAAGTCATATTAACTTAAATTACAGTCAACACAACAGACTGAAAAGAGGAACAAAGTGTTTTTTGCCAATACCAGGAAGTGATATAACCTTGATCTGGTGCTCCCCAACCAAACTTTGGAATGCAAATCTAGCGACTTCATAAGGTGATATTTTGAGATATGATGTTCGATTTTAATGGAAGCATTACCAAATGACGTAGATTTAGTTCCTGTTTCACATATGAATGAAGATGGTCAATAAAGGAGCAGGAGAGTGGCATACTTCTAACATAAATACTTCGTACAACAGAGATAATTACCTTCTGAGAGAGGCTTATTTTAAAATATTAAATGCGCTTGTTTTCTCATGATTTAGAGTAATTTTGCAAAGAAATTTTACAATAAATTTCCTACATTATTTCTTGGAATATTTTATTTTACACTTGCAAAATATTTCGCCAGGGCTGTAACCAAGTCCAAGTCCACCTTATATGAGTCTTAGAAAATTCCAGTTCGAGTGACCCAAATTCCAGGCCAAATCCGATTCCAGTATTCCGTGTCCAAGTCTAGAGAACTCGAGTTCGAGACAAGTCCGAGTTCATCCCAGAAGTAAATATGAAACAGCTAAACGAGCTGCATGAGGGGTTATTTTCCCCGAGATTTTGTCCTAATTATCCCTATTCTCTCCCATCCAGACATGCTTTCACCTCTAAACTTCTAAGGGCTTCGCCACTGGACCCCACCCATATAGCGCACATTCATGTCAGTTCTCTCTGCGCGAGAAAAATTTGTCCCCAATATTTCCCTTGTCTCTAGTTTTCCACCACCCAATATTGACACTCCGGCGTAGCCAATGGAACTTTGGTAGCTGTCCAAGTACAGCATCATATAAATGATGGACACGGGTGCCGGCTCAACACTGCTAAAATCTGTTTACTTACATATTGCATGTATTAGTTTTGCGAAGTAGGGTAATGGAATGTCGTGTTTAACTAAGAGCCTCTGGGTAAGAGGTCAAAGGCTATTGGTTTTTCATGTGAGGTAATGTCACAGGGTTCAATAAGGGTGATGTATATTCCAATCATTTTCCCATAGTGAGGAAGTCTATAATAATATTGATGTTGATAAACTATTCCGGGGGCATGATGCTAAAAAGTCTGTTCCCTCTTTGTCAATGGTATTCAAGTAAGGAAGTTTATTGAGGGCAAATATCAACAGGCCTATGATTGGAGACGAATGGTAAAGATCTTTACTCTTGTCAACAAAACCTGGTTTCGTTAGCATTTTTAACCCATTCAAAAACTTGGAAATTCCCAAAGCAACATTTTTTACGTCTGACACATGTCCCCGATTTTTAATGTATAAAGTACGCCATCACTTAAATTTAAGATAAACAGAAACAGCAAGGAATCCTCACAATGGAGCCTAAATTTAATCGATTTTGTTTCCCTAGTTTCTTTCCCACTACATCGTGTTTCAAAAAAAGCTGCTTTACTTTGCTTTACTTCACTTCACTTTACTTTACTTCACTTCACTTCACTTCACTACGCTACGCTACGCTTCGCTTCGCTTCGCTTCGCTTCGCTTCGCTTCGCTTCGCTTCGCTTCGCTTCGCTTCGCTTCACTTCACTTCACTTCACTTCACTTCACTTCACTTCACTTCACTTCACTTCACTTCACTTCACTTCACTTCACTTCACTTCACTTCACTTCACTTCACTTCACTTCACTTTACTTTACTTTACTTTACCTTACCTTACCTTACCTTACCTTTACTTTACTTTACCTTACCTTTACTTTACTTTACCTTACCTTTACTTTACTTTACTTTACTTTACTTTACTTTACTTTACTTTACTTTACTTTACTTTACTTGGGTGAAGGGTGGGTTCCCGATAACATATCAAAACTGTGTTGGAATGCGCGAAATTGTCATACAACCGTGCAACATATAAAAAAATTATGATTTATATCCTTTTGCTTCCTTTTATACAAAGAAACACTAAAAAAGAAATTATTTAGATGAATTCCACGAGTCTCCTCCACCTCAACGTCGTCATCATGTGGCATCTAAAGGCGATTTTACTCCTTTTTGCTGCAAGCTACTTTGCCGAATGTAGGAGTCCACCTGAACTTAGACCCTTTAGTGTCCCTGGAGAAGCAGTGCAAGGACTTCGCGTAGAAGACATAATGGCTACACTGCGTGGAGTCTGGAATACAGAAAGCCTCCGAGATGGAGCTGAGTTGGTTTGTGAAGAGTTCAGAACAGTTTTGAGACTTTTCATTCAAGAGCTAACAAGAGAACCAGGAACTACAGAAAGGATTTGTGACGTCGTGCGACGTCGGGAATAGGGAAATTTTGTAATAGTATATGGGACTAAGCGGTATCATGGCACTTCGACGAAGATGTAAGTATCAGTCTTGTACCCGGATTAGAATGTAGAGGGGATATCCACTACGACTATCCAGGAGGAGGATTTGGGGAAAGTTCTGCGTCGGAAGGCCCAAACTTGAACTTCAAGGACTATGACGACTGGTACCCAACGATGGTCGAGGCTGAGCATGAAGCAATGACTGAGGTCAAGCATTTGTACGATATCTGTTCGGGGCAAGGTATCGAGAAGATAAACAACATTCTATTTGCCCTTATGGATTGGTTGGGTCCATCTGTTTTGAACAGTCTTTATAATTATCACAATATGGATCCTTACAGCAGCTGCAGCATAATACGGTTTATAATGAGCTTGTCTCCAGAAACTTATTTTTCAGAAACGATTGAAATTGCTAGGTACCCATTAGCCGATATCTTGGAATATTTAAGGGACCACGATATTTGCGACAAGTCTGCAGACAATTCTAGAACAGAGCTAGTGAAGGATCTTCTTGTTGAATTTTCTAATACGAACGAAGACTACTTTTGTGAATTTATCTCCGAGAAGCATACCCGAGAGAAGTACTTAGACGAAGCTCACACAATTCTTCTAAATGCTTTTAATGTTGTCTTCGAAAGGCAAAGATGTAACAATTTTTTGTCCATATTATCACCCCTTGATGAAGAATGTGTACACGTCCAGTTTATTGGATTTAATCCCACAGTGCCGTCTGAGCAAATCGATTTCTGTAAACAAGTCATCGATGCCTTCTCTCATACCTCTACTTTTGAGCCTTCACCTTACATTTTCCCTTCTGACTTTGACATCAGTGACTGGGAACCATTCAGTACACCAGGAGAATTCTTACCTGGGCTTACTTTGGTCGATTTGCTTGAAATAGAGGGCGCCACCTGGAGAGCTGATACAATAATCGAAGGGGTAGGCATGTATTGTACTGTCTTCGAGAAATCCATAGCTCAATTCGTGAAAGAAGAAATATTTGATATCTCATCTCTCTGTGATCTAGTCAGAAGTGGTAATTTTGAAGCTCTTGAAGAAGCATGTCAGGTCATGTTGATACCGCCTGCATCATTCTATGATAGGCCTATTGGGGTAAAACCATTCAACCTCTTACCGGCTACTATTTACGTGGTCAGAGATCTCACAGGCATATCAGATATTAGTAAGGACGAAATTTGCCCTGCAGTTAACAACCTCTTCAACAACCGCTCCTTGCAAGACGTAGTCCTGAGGGGTATGGAAGTTTTCATTGCTGAGAGTCTTCCATCACTTCTCTCGGTTTGTCAAAATTGGGAAGAAATCATATGATTTCGGAAACCTTATTGCTCTGTACCCAAGAACGAAGTAGCGATACCCAAAGAAAAGCCATATCATAAGAGTAACAGACCTACTCGAAAGGAAGTTGAGCAAAAAAACGCAGAATTTCAAGAGTTATTGTCGGGATGGGTGTCTCTTGTCCTCATCGCCGCAGATTTTGACGAAAGAGAAACCTTCTGTGACTTCGTTGCCTCTAGGGGTATTGACCCCGTCTCTGGCCGCGCTGTTAATGAATTCGTGGAAGAATTGAGGGACAATGCTTACGGACTACTAACCGACCTTCAACGATGTGCTAGATTCGTGGACACGATTTTCGGACTTGTCCCAGAACGAGAAGTTGAACACATCCTCACAGGCGATAATACAAACCTTCTCTATCAGATCACTGGGTTTTCTACGTCGCAGGCCTTCTGTGTGGCTTTGGCAGATGATTTCTCGGTCAAAACGGAACCTTATGCCCCAGAAGAACCAACTGAACCCAGTGAGTGTTTCTTAAATTGTACCTCAAATCTAGTATTTAAAAATATTTTAGAGGTTGTAAAATTTATCTCTTTCATCCAACTCCCATGGTCAAAGTTCGTTCCATTGTTAAGATAGTACATTGTTGAAATTGATTCACTTCAAACAAAATGGTGTATTGCGCAATAAATTGGACGCTCCCTCTTTGCTAGTATAGACGAATCCGGACAGACTGTGGTCTGATTTTAGTCGGCCATTTTGGGGGTACATCACCTTTAATCTTTAAATTTCCTTCCTTACTTGTTCCATGGGTGATTGTACACTGAAATGTATCTTAACTTTCTCAACTTCACTGAATATAAGGATTTGAAGTTTACGTAGACAATAAATGAAGACGATTAAAGGTGATGGACCCCACTAATGGCTGCCTGCAGTCACTAAAAACAAGCGCTAATCGGATTCGTCTATAACATGTCCTACAAAGAGGACAAAATTAATTAGTTCTCTCCAAAAGTGTAATAGTGCTATCACAGCTTGTTGCACGGTTCTAGGTCCCTGGGTGTAGTAACGTCAAGAAAAACAAAAACAAAAGACAAAAAAATATACAAAGGCTGTAATTTGAGTATTACAACAAATGAAATCACACTGTTTTCGCAATTTACCATTTCAAAATGAGTGAACAAACTTCAACATTTTATATCTTAGCTCAAGAAAGTCTTATGACGGTCGGGTTTGGACTGCTTGAGTTTATTTATTCGTGCTCTGTGATATATATTTTTGAATTTTAAGCCTTGAGGTACACTTTAACCGTTGTTTTTTGTTTGACTGCATGCTCATTTTTAGATTAAACCTTTAGAAGATATTTGTTTAGTTGGTATTTAAAATTCACCAAATATTTTTAAACATGTAAATTTCTTTCACATAATAATGGTCAAACTTAGACAATTAACATAAACTTTATTCAAAATAATGAAGACGACAAATGAAACCTTTAACCCCTTGTACACCACACACCTTCTGGTTCCGGTATTCCGAAGCCTCGGACCCTTGAATGATACCCATTTCCAAACACAGCTAGACGTCACTCAAAAATAAAAATATTTGCGTTATCAATACAATATTCCAGCTCACAATGGGAGCAAGGATGGCATTAGAGCGGACTGTTGGGTATATGATGGTAAGGGGCCTTAGATAAATGCGGAGGTAAAAACATTAAAGAACTTGTCTATATAATGTAATTGCAAATTTGAGCTTTTGGATGTGAAACTTGATCAGTTATATTAAGGCTGATTATGAACATTGTCACGCGGTAGTACCCTCCAATAGTGTCGTTACGTTTCAATATCAACTCAATATGCCCCTCAAGTACGAAGGTTCGGAAGATTTAGAAACTACAAAAAAAAAAAAAAAAACAAGGCGTTGCCGGACATAGTATAATCAATAGTGCAATCAATGATTTGTTGATGCATCCCAAAATTGTGAAGGACCCTGGCTAACTTAAAAGTGAAGTATTGGGGAACCTCGCATTAGCAAGATAGGAGTGGGCCACACTATAGAAATATCTGATCGGATTGCCATCCGCTTTTCTCAGTTTGTGATTTTTTGTTAAATCTTCTCCGTGTCTGGTTTTAAAGAACCAAAAATATACCATTCACACGGGCGTCCGCAAGGGGAGGGGGCAAGAAGGGCGTTCCCCCCCCCCGGAAAATCAAACTTGTGAAAAAAAATTAATAAAAAATTAAATTAAAAAAAATAGAAATAAATCATCCAAATATCTTCACTCACAGCGTCAGTTTCTACTCTTGAAATATGCGGAAATTTGACCAGGAATAGCAAAAGAGAAGATGGTATGCGGAATAGTGAAATCGTAATTTGGGGACCATCAGTTGTGATATCTATTGGAAATTTGTAATTGTAAAAACTATGCCAAGATTGTACTAGTTGTCAGGTATGTAGTGTGCATATGGCATCTGACTATTGATGAATGCGTTGGTCTTGGTTTGATCCCTTGCTGATCTCAAGTGGGGACGCGCTGATGTAACTGGGATATACAAGGTGAATATTGGGGAGGGGGGTATGATTCATAATTGGGTAACGGACATAGGCCTATATAGGCTGTCTGACAGTTGTAAGTTTTATCGTGCATAGGCGTGCGAGGCCGTGACCGAGAGGCAGATTTCCCTTCAACAATTTTTTACATTGCGTGCCGAAAATTCTAAAAGTCTAAAAACTACAGACATGAAATTCCTTTTTCAGGGCTGGGTACATGCAGCTTAGAACACTCGCCAAGTGTCATTTCCGGCCATCTGGAGGGTTTGTAAGGCCCAAAATTTTCTTGTACGCTCCGCGCCAACTGATGGTGGCGATCCGCTTAGATAGTGTACACAATTGAATCATCCATGAATGGCCTTGCTACCCCTTGTAAAAATTTCTGCGGACGCCAATGACCAGTCAATATAAATACCTATTTTGCTTCACAGGATTGATAAAATCAGTTTTATACTATTTTTTTACTATTAATCAATATTTTCAAAAAACTTTTATCGGACTCCGAGGTCAAAGTATACTAGACTAAGTCCGGAAAAGCTGTTTGTCTCTAACGCAAACGATGCAGGAGAGTGCAGCTCAGTTGCATCCGGCGTTAGCGTTAATCTTTGAGCCAGATTCACATCAGGCAATCAAAGGTAACTTGATAAAACTATGATCTGATCATGTTAAAACAGTTGCAATGTAGTGAGTGGCTCGTCCGATAGTATATTTCGTTAACTTGTTTTTGGCTGAATCGTTGAGGTATATTATTTAATATCCTTGCTTGTTGTGACCGGTCCAGGGCTTGGTAAATACCCATTTCGCCGCGTGTCGATCACTGTGCGAAATTCACATTTACCGTTATGAGGTAAAATAACCCCCAAGAATGTTTAGGGTTAAAAAACAATAATTAAAAGAAAAAAAAATGAATATCGATGGTGGTTAATGATGTTATTGTTTATTTTTCACGTTTCAGGTAAACCGGCGGTAACGTACGTTTTTGTGAAGATTGCAGTCTACTTGCAGGAAAATGCGCCATTTCCTTTCCCCTTCTAAGATTTCAGATGCTCACACTCTTTTGACTCTTTTGACTGAGGTAAAATACAAAATTAAACGTTCTCTTCCTTTGCCATTTCTGCTTACATACTTCCTCTGGCTGCGGATTTCTCTTCTCTTCAATATCGTCATGTTTTGTTTACGCGACCATTTTAGAAAGAAACGTAAATAACCTTTATATATCTAACAATGAACCTGCCAATGTATTACAGTGTGCAAATATATTGTTTGTGGCTGCGCACCACTATGCAGCCCCACATATCACCTTCGTACATACTAACTTTGATTCATTGGAGATTTCTTTGTACTCGTTTACTTTGAGGTTGTACCGAATATTTATGGATTACTTAGTTTAAGATCAAGAGCAGTCTTCCAAACTTGTTTTGAAGAAAACGTTAATACCACAGTTTTCGTCTTCCTCTTCTTCTTCTTCTTCTTCTTCTTCTTCTTCTTCTTCTTCTTCTTCTTCTTCTTCTTCTTCTTCTTCTTCTTCTTCTTCTTCTTCTTCTTCTTCTTCTTCTTCTTCTTCTTCTTCTTCTTCTTCTTCTTCTTCTTCTTCTTCTTCTTCTTCTTCTTCTTCTTCTTCTTCTTCTTCTTCTTCTTCTTCTTCTTCTTCTTCTTCTTCTTCTTCTTCTTCTTCTTCTTCTTCTTCTTCTTCTTCTTCTTCTTCTTCTTCTTCTTCTTCTTCTTCTTCTTCTTCTTCTTCTTCTTCTTCTTCTTCTTCTTCTTCTTCTTCTTCTTCTTCTTCTTCTTCTTCTTCTTCTTCTTCTTCTTCTTCTTCTTCTTCTTCTTCTTCTTCTTCTTCTTCTTCTTCTTCTTCTTCTTCTTCTTCTTCTTCTTCTTCTTCTTCTTCTTCTTCTTCTTCTTCTTCTTCTTCTTCTTCTTCTTCTTCTTCTTCTTCTTCTTCTTCTTCTTCTTCCTCTTCTTCTTCTTCTTCTTCTTCAAAGTATTTTTCATTATATTTTATGACTTTGCTCTTGCGTAGTCACGGTAAACCAAGCAGTTACTTGTAGTAAATTTCACATTTAAAGAGGAAAAATGTCGCTTTACTCTCAACAGCAAATCATGAAACAGCACAGTCTACTGCACTACTTCAAGTTGGGACGACTTCTCTTGCCCTTTAAGAAACATGAAGTAATTGAAAAAAGCCAGTTCAGAGTTGTTACTGCGCATGTGCTATGATTGCATTCTATACCCCTATGACCTATGACCTGAGGGGACTAGTCACCCACCTTTCATCTAGGTTTGTGCACTGTGCACTGTGCTAAGCAGCATGGTCTTGTATAGGTTATGTGCAGACGTTACTGCGTTGCGCATCTTTTTTGCCATGCATTTTGCTGTCCATTTTACAACAATTGCTGCCTAAGCTGCCGGTTTCGCGCCTATTGGTAACACAATGGCTGCGTAGGATCAGTTTCATCCAGTATGCCAAATCGAGCGGCACTGGCATCACGTACGTGACCTCTTAAAGTACATACTCTTATAACTTTTAACCATTTTGGGCGCGTTTCCGACATAACTCCCTTCCCTAGTAATTTTGAGAACTTTCCAAGATATCTTTTTACAGTCCCTTGCCTCCATTACCAACCATTAAAAATTAAACAAAATTTAATTCACTCTCAGATTATTTTCAGGGTGGGTGTGAATTACGTTGGGAAACTTTTAAAAAAGATTGGTACGTCAAAAGTTATTGTTTTCATTAAAAACGTGTGAAAAACGTTTACGTCGGGTTAATAAAGAAAGAAATATTTCTGGGAGCTATCAAAGAGAAGAACTCATATCTACACCATATGTACACATGTGCTTTATAAATTTACCGTAAAAGTTCCGTTTCTGGGGTATGTATCCTTCAAAATTTCCCCCAGAGAGCCAAAATATCCGAAGAAAATTTTGAAACTCATTTTCCATCCAGTTTTCCCCATACAAACTGAAAAACTCCGTAGCAAGCATCACATGGGGTGCCTATAGTGGCATGGCATCATTATTTTCATTCATAGCAACCAGTCTACATTAGGTGTCCAACTTGCAATATTTTTCAAGTGCAACGGACAAGTCCCCCCCCCCCCTCCCCGCCACAACAATACATACATTTAACGTGAAGTATCCTAGCCCCCAAACCATCAAAAATCACGAAAGGAGTGACCATCAACAACGCAAATACAACAGTAGATACTTGTGAGTACATTTTCCCTAGGTTTTAGAAACTAAAAAAAATTCCAAAAGGCACGTAACTGACTGGCAGGTAAGTACACTGGCTTTGGCCCTACGTTTACTTACGTGAAAAGGTATAGGAAGAAGCAGTGGTGCCTTACTCGTTTAGTGTGTAGATTTTTCGAGTACAATTCTGTCTTTCACCATTCATCAAATTCTCTTAAAGTATATTAACTCTTTTGACTGATATATGCAACAGATTATGATATGTTTGAAAACATATATTGTTTTAAAGAATATTAAAAACAGGTTTTGTCGGACCTGTGTTGAATCAACTATTTGAGCCGATGGGTCACTCTGAAAAAGCAATTTGGTTTTAGACACATGGTATTGCTGGTATGAAATAAAAAAAGCAGTGTACTCAACCCACATTTACTTAATCCACCAGTACTACTGACTGGGAAAGTAACCGCAGGCTCCAAACATTTCTAGAGCGAGTATTTTTCCATGGTGAATGAGGGTAATTCCTGCCAGTGGCGTAGCCACAAGGGGGGGGGGGGGTTGGGGCCAAGGCCCCTCAGACTTTCTTCAGGCCCCCCAGATTTTTTGCGTCCTGATAAAGTAATTGAAAAAGTAAAATGTTTGAATTGAAATAAACTTTGAAGTATTTCCTTCAAAACAGTAAATAAATAAAATGTGTAACAGTTAAAAAAAAACATGGATGGTGTAAAACACACGGTGGTGTAAAACACATTTTGTGCGCAAGTATGAAATCAAGTAGTAACTTCAAAATGCCTACTTTCACTAAATTAGATACCGTTTGTGATCTTCACTGCCGTTTATTGCATTTCATTTCGAAGATGAAACGAAAGTCTCGACGACAAACTTTAATGTGACCTTGTTAGGTTCAGACCCTTTCTGCCTTTCGGATGGCTGATTGATTTACTGAAAATAAGGCATACACAAAATATGCCGTAAGCAGGTAAGGGTAAGGTACTGCCTTCGGATAATTCTTCCCTTCCATCCTTAACAAGTAGGCTTATGTCGTGCCTCACTCCTGTCAATGGCAAGTGCCACTGTAGGACGATTATTTTCGACAAGTCCTCTTTTTACTAGTTGGCACTGGCGTCCGGGAGATTTGTAAAATGTCCACAAGGTCCGGATTTCATGTGTTTCCCACATGATCCATACTTCTGCTTTGCGGTTCAATTATTTTGAGAGATTAAATCGTATTATTTTAATTACTACGTAATGTACCGATGAACAAATACTGCACCATTTTGAACATTGTTTCTTTGGTAGTATGTATTTCTCTTGTAAAATCTCTACAAAAACTAAAAATATGGTATATATATAATATGAAAGGGAGCTACCGGTTCCCTTTAGTCTCATCCCCCAGGCCACAGGTCAGAAGTGCCCAGTTTTGGGGTCCGTAAAAAGTGTACGTATTACCATTTTTCATAGATTGTTTTTTTTATTCTCATTATTTGAGAAGTCGCAGACATGAGATTCGTATTTCAAGGCTGGGTACATCCAGCTTAAAACACATGGACAGTGCCGTTTCCGGCCATCTGGAGGGGTTTAAAGCCCAAAATTTTCTTGTACGCTCCGCGCCAACTGATGGTGGCGCTCCGCTTAGATAGTCTTGCAGTGCCTGACCCTCGGAGGTTCCAGTCCCCCCACTTGTTACCTAGGCCCCCCCCCCCAAAATCCCATCCTGGCTACGCCACTGATTCCTGCCCCAATGTGCGAGCCACCCCATTGGAAATGGGCCTAACCCCAACTTTGAAACAGCGCTTCGACGATTTTTTTTTTGTAATTCTGACACCGGATTATTGGAAAACGGGCAAAATATGTCTGGTGCAAATGATGAAAAATGATGATCTAAAATCGACAATAAACCTTCATTTCGAAACAATTACAATCCATTTACCAAAGAAGACATCGGAGTATAGAAAAACTGGAATAACATCACACACACACCTAGTTATATAAATACTCTTCAAGGTTAATGTGATATGATGATTTGGGGATAAATTTAAACAGAAATTTACGTAAAATTTGCTTTTACACTCTAAATAAGATCTTGTCAAATGGTGCACGAACCGGAATCTTGTCAAAGATCTGGAATGATATAGTTTCAAACTTGACGGGAAATGGCTCAAAAATTGCACCATTCGTTTAATTTATTAGTCAAATCTAGTTAAAGATTTGAAAAGATTCCAGTTCGTTCCCCCAAATGGTTAGATTCTATTCAAATTTGATTAGAAATTTTTAAGATTGTATAGTTTGAAAATTCCTGAAGAACAAATAAATTGCGCATATTTTGGGCCGATGTGCACTGTTCAACGAGAAATATCTTACTGTAACTGTATAACGAAAATTATTTTGGAGAAAATCCCTAATGCTAACAAGGAATAAAACCGAGTGTTCACAATGGCAAAATCCAGTCAAGGAATTCTTTGTTACAGTGCGCAACATCCGCATATTTTGTGTTATATTACTATATTTTACTCTTTTGTAAGTGCACTCTTTAAAGGACTATTGAGCCGGCCAGTAACATTTTTCTTTAGAAAATTGAAGTTGAAAGCATTATCCAACCGTTTTTCATAATCGTTAATGCTGTTGATAAAGTTTGTTTCATTTCTCAACAGAGTGATGCCCTTAAAGTTGTTCCTCTTGGTCCTTCGTCGTGAAGACTTTGACTCCCAACTTTCTTCTTTAAGCAAGTAATTTAGTAGTGATGTCAACGTGACCGTACTTCGAGGATAGATTTTACTGAAGTTCTTTCTTTGATTATAAAAAGTAACAGTGTGGAGGGATTTACCCTACCTTTGATTTTTTTATAGGAAAACCTGAAGTCATCCCAAATTTGATTTGAAGATTTAGTGAACGGTTTTACTTGCCTCACAGTATCAACTAAACAGCTAAATATCAGAACTTTTCTCCTATTTTTCTCCCCCTATCTTCACGATGTTATTGGAGTTGTCAATATGGCACATTCAGGGTGGTAACTCAAGCAATGACTTCTTGTTAATTTTACAACTGAGTGATAAAAATATTGTCACGAGATTTTCAATACCCCTTCGTGAAATAGGACAGTCTACTACACTAATAAAAATTGGGGTGACTAGAGTTTCACTTTAAATTATTTCAAACGAAGGGTAAATTTTAAGGAAATGTTCTGCGACGAATTTACTACTACAGTAAAAAAGTTCTACATGACTCTGAAGAACCACTATAAGATTATTAGGGTATGCCGATTTCTAGACATAGTTAATGTATTTTCGTTTTAAAAACAGATGTCTGTATTTTTGTTTTAACGTTGATTCTCAACAAAGATAACTACATCAAACCCTTTACTTATGTGCCATGTTAATTCTTTTCTCATACTTTTCTCAGATGACGTAATGCTTCTCTAGAAGTGCAGTAGACAAAACGTCAGGCTTTGCGAGTACGCCAACTTTAGTCCTGCTTCCTTGTGTTGGGGTAAAAAATTCTCTGTAAGACTTTGGGGGCCATCTAAAACACCCACAGAGATACATGAATACATAGTCGTGGGAAGCAGGGGCTGCGGGGCGACAGACCCCTAGTGAAAATTGAGGGGGGCGGAAGTATGCTTCCACCCCCCTCCCCCCACTTTCAGGGTCAGAAAACAACTTTTTTATTTATGTGATATTCTGAACTCTTCTTTCTCATGAAATTCCGGGTTCTTTTTAATACAAGCGCCAATTTGTAATTCATTGTTTCAAAAAAGTAAAATTTTCCGCGCGCTTCGCGTGCTTAAACGTGCAGTTCCCAATGCATAAGTGCTGTCTCATTAATCAGTTTGATAAACCTTTTCAAGCTCTGGAAATGAAACAATCGAAATTTGTCATTTGTGACTCCAGATCTTCAAGTGACACCGGCAACGTCAGTGCTATCTTTATACATTATCTTTCATAAAATTCCAAACTTCCTCAAATATAATCACTTGACTTTGAAATAGTTTGTCTAAAATTAGCAACGAAGTTTCGGAAACTCTTAAAAATATTATTGGAAAGCTTCCGTTCGTAGACCTTCAAGATAACATTATGCAGCAACAACGATCTTCAGTCGATCACAGTGCAAGCATTATCAGATTAAATTTGCCAAAATAGGAAGTGCAGATTCTTCAATCAGTTATCCCCTTACTTTTCAAATTTCCTTAAACAAGAAAACCAGAAACCAAAAATGTCTTATACAAGCTCCATAGCCACAAGTATTTGTTTCAAAAAGGCAAAATTTTAGGTGCGCTTTGCGAGCCGTAAGTTACTTCCCTAATACAGTGGTGTTTTAACTTCGAAGAAAATTCGGAAAGTTTGGGTGCTTGCCCGTTTCCCCCGCAGAAATACTTTACCTTCCTGCTGCTTAGCTACTACTTACAAGCCTGAGAAATGCTATTTTCGACTGTCTTAGGGGTCCGATTTTTCAAAATTTCCTCTACGCTCCGGCTCAACTGACGATGGCGCTCCGCTTAAATAGTCTTTCGGGTAAGACTTCAGGCAGGCAATCATTTACCTACCGTAAGTGCTCTCATATATAACTCTCATCAGTTACGTTTCAACCCTGTCAATTGAATAGTTTGTGACACATCATCACCCGTATACCAAGAAGCACTACACAAAAGTGGCTATGGATGCAACCTAAAGTACAGACCCAAACCACCTCACATCAGTCATTCGAACGAGGCCTCGAAACATACATTTTTGTCTAACAGACAACACATTCAAAACCAGATACACCGCACACAAGTCAAGCTTCAAACACAAAGACAAGAAAAACGCAACTGCACTCAGTGAATACATCTGGAAATTAAAGTATTCAAATGTAGAACACACCGAAAATGAAACTCATAAAATAATGCTCGAACATACTCTACATCATAAACAAACTTGTAATCTTGGTCTACAAGAAATCATAGATGACCCTCAGGTTTGTGAAGCTTTTCAATAAGCGGAAAAGGCAATTCGATTCTTAATATGCCCTTCGCCTATAATGGTGGAAAATAACGAAACCTGTTGTACTTTACGATGGTACACGACAATGTAACAGATAAGGTTAAAATCCAAGATAATTTTGCAACGATTTCGTGTATTTTTACTTAAGGACGGCCATCCCTGTATTTCAGCTTATATAATTGACGATAAAGTAACAAATATCCAAGCATCCAATTTACTTATCTGTTATCAGTGATACAATTTGCCTGTGAGGCGAAGTTTTTCAAAGCAAACGAGAACGAAATGACCAGATATCCGACACCTCAAATGTTGATTTATCTATCATACGTGTCAACCAATCAGATTGCATATATCGAAGTATTCTCTTTCACGTCCATAACTGGGCGTACAAGCGGCACTCTGACTCACCCATTAAATTTAGAAGGCTTTAAATTGTTAAGGAAGCCTAGATGTTTCAACAAACCAAGGAGGGATCCTAATGGCTTCAAATAATGACATACCTGCATCGATTTGTTTCAAACTCCCCCATATTGATGACCAGTGTATTATTATCGATAAACCTAGAATCAACATCCATCACTCTCTCCAAATTTTCGCCTAATTTAAACCACAAAACTCCTATCCAAAGGAAGAAATTTTGAAACTCTGTAATCAGTATACTTTACTGATTGGCGGTTAAATCGCGCTCCACATCTGTCACTCGGGTCACAATAAAACCTCTGCCCAAAGCAGAAGACTCAGACGCTATCTTGATAAGTACAAACTAACCCTATTAAACCCTAGCATCCCCACCCAATCCAACTAATTATTCCACTGCATTTTTAGACCTTGTCACTAGCACTAATGACTTAACCAAATACCATGATCACTACCTACAGTCTGGACAGCTGGAAGACCGACAAATTAGTGACCATTACCTAACCTTCACGAAAGTCAGTCAATTTTAGCCCTAACCTGTACTCACTAGAAACCCGAAACACTGTGACTGGAAGAGATTCCATGAAGAAGTAAACGATGAAGTGAAAGACCTTAATTCTAACCTCTGTTCTTTAAATCAAAACTAATCCTCTTATGATGATTATGACCTCAAACTCAGGAAGTGTATAGTTACTAAATTCCATACAAATTGTCCGCCTAGAAAAAAAGTAGGAAAATACACTTACACAAACACGACTTACAACGAAATCCCTTTTGGTGCTCTAAAATGAAAAAAAAAATAACACAATAAAAAAAATAAATAAATAAAAAAAATAAAAACGAAAAGGTGATTGGTTTAAAAGACCAACCAAATCTGTTTACTGACACCTTTTGGAATATCTTCCAGACCCCCACTCACCACAAGTTTCATGGAGACCATCGAGTAATAACCAGGCTATGACTATGTTCCAACACATAAAGAGGATTTATCCCCTTTTTGTCCATATGTGTTACATTCTCGTGTATCACGAATGCATGAGCGTTAGGTTAGGTAGGTTCCGTTAATTTCCAACATGATAGACGGAGAGCATATTACGAGTCGAATTGCTTTTTCAGGTTAACGGAAAAGCCCCACAAACCTGAGGATCGTCTAGGATTCAAAAGTGTACCAGCCAAGGCCGTTTCACATCAAAGATTGAGAAGAAAATCAAAGTATAAAGAAGTGGCCGACTCTCCAAAACCTCAGTGACGTGTCCACACACCAATATACTCGGATAAATTTTACCATGATGATAGGTTAAGCTCTTGATTTCGCTTTAAAATTACTGTTTGATGTTGGAGGATTTCACCCGGCTAAGAATAATTTAGCAACATTTAGTGATGTTTTTAATAGGAAACGAAAAGTTAATTTAAATGAAAACTTTTGCTAAGGATCAGCAAAAATGGCGCTCTGCGTGCACTGTTAAAAATTTCTGTAAATTTACAGACTTTTTTTAACTTAAAATTTTCTATTTTACTTTTAATAGAGATTTTCTGTTTCTTTACAGACACTTTGTATTGCAACAATAAAAAAAGGTTGTTTAACATGTATTTTCTGTTTATTTGAAAAAACCATTTCTGTCTGCTTTTTTAACCAAATTTTACTGCTTTGTAAAACTTTTTCTGTAAATTTACAGAAGTTTTAACAGTATTTTGTATTTTTCTGATTTCACATAAATATACTGTCATTTAACAAACAATCATTTTGTTTTTAAGCTGAAAAAGAAACAAAAATAAGCCCAAACAAACAAATAAGAAATGACCAGAAAATTTTCAATATATAACATGCATCGTTCTGCGAAGTTTCAGTTTAAAAAAAAAACATTTTTGGCAAATTTATGGCCCTATTTGAAAATTAACTTACATTTATTATAAAAGCATACTTAGTTATTACAATCTTAGTTATAAATATCATACAACTGGTGTTTTGTCACACATTTTTAAGTAAAAAGAAATTGTAAGGCCCTAATTTCAGAGCACTGACAATTGGTATACTGATGTCAACTCATCGCCACAGGCGCTCATGCACTTGATCGGAGCTATTTAAAAAGGTTTCACAAATTTACTTGAAAGAGTCTGTAAATTTACCACTCTATGACGTAAATCTCATTTTGCATTAATGAGGTGGAGCTTATTTTGTAGGCATTTTCCTAACAAAAGGATTGCTGTTGCTTTGAATAATATCTTCTTTGGCGTTTTTTAATCAGGAAGTGATAAACTTATTGTTTACCTTGTCTGGAAATGTTTGCAACCAATGTATTTGCATTCTTTGTCATATTTATTTTAAAAACAATTATTTTATTGTACAAAAAATGTGACTTTCCAATTACAAAGTTCCTAGAGATAGCAGTCTACTTGACAAAAATATGACAACAAAGCATCCTCAATGTGTTTTGATTGCAAACAACTTCGTAACGACACATTACGTTGATAAGCAAATACCTGATCTACGTAATGGTGAAGTGTATGTTACGTAATAACATATGAAAGGTTAAAAAGCGATATTATAATAAATATAAAAACGTCGGGAATGAAAATAGTAGGCTGTAAATTCACATAAAATTAAGGATAAACAAAACAGAACAATTCTGTAATTCGATTTTACAGTAGACTTTTGTAAACTGATTTACATGCAAAAACTGTAAAGGAAAAAACAAATCCTTAATGTTTTTTCATGATTACAGTCTGGCTGTAAAAAAAACATTATTTGGTTGGAAAAAAATTTGCCATAAAAATTATTTAAATTTCAAGAGAATTTTTTTAACAGTGTGGTACTAATTTAAAGCAAGTAACCACAGAAACTACCGTACTATATGAAAGGTGAGAAATGAACATGCAACATCCACTGTATTTTTCAATAACTTGTCTTTTTTCGTTTTTATCTGTATTATTAAAGGTAATTTAATGGGCCATCCCCTTGTCAAATGTACATCTGAGGAAATATCCCTATCCCTCAAGATCTACGCCGGCCCCATGCCCCCGATGATGTTACAGCCACCTGTGGACCAGGTAGCTGTGGCCCAGGTCCACGTCCCCCCCCCCCCCTCCGTTATAGGCGACTAAAGGAGGACTTGTACCCACGGACTTCCTATGTACATGGACAGGGCATGTAACACGTGCGTTCTATCCGTAGATTGTGGCCACCGACGGCTGGACGGGGACAAAAAAGGCGCAACAAGATAGCCGCCGTTAAGCTATAATTTGTATGATTTAACGACGACTCTGTAATATTTTAAACAAAAGTAAAAATTGAATGGCTAACAATATCCTATTATTGCAATACGTGCGGTGATTTTGACCTTTCCTTGTATTATTTTAAAAATATTTCAACTTTTTGCAAAATTTACTTGTGTGAGCAAGTCCAAACTTTAACACAAAACCATAGTAGACATCCATCTTGGTGCGCTCCTCACGCGTACGGTAGTGACAATCTACCGTGTATTTTGCTCTGTCCATGAATAGGAATTCCGTGTTTGTACCGTATTTGAACTATTCATGAAACCGAATTTGAATTTGAATCCGCATTTAAATGTATGTTTTTATCCAGTTGACCCTACATAACACATGGGGAGATGCCTCCATTAATTCTTAATAAAATGTAAAAAGAGAAGGAAGAGTAGAAAACGAAAAAAGAAAACGAAACACAAGGAAAGGAACAAGCGAAAGAGAAGAAAGAAGAAGGAAAGAGGATGCGTGAAACATCCCCATATTGGTTTAGAAAGAAGGGCATCCTTGGGTCTGGATACTTAAAAGCAGGCTTTAAGGTCCCAATTTCCCCAAACTATACAATTCTGCCGTCTGCTTTGGATCGTTTATGAAGTTAGATACCCACCTTGGTGCACTTTCCATGTTTTTCAGCCTATTTAGTAGCAGAAACTGGTTTGCACGAGGCTCATGGAAGTTAGAATGTCTGGTGGAAGTGAAAACTATAGTCACTCAAAAGTAAAGACTGATGGATATAATTACCTAAATACGTCAGATTTCTCGGAAGAAATATTTTCCAAAGTGCACAATGTAGCTCGAGATTGCGTTTATGGTTACCCGCTGTATAACTGTTTTCACTAATACCCTTTCCCCAGGACGGTAATTACTCAACTAATGCTTTGATCCCTATCAAAATACCAGAGCGCCTCCCATGGTTCGATGCAGAATTCGAGCTGTCCCGTCGGAGGGTGTTTGGCCTATTTTGTTGGAGGTTTACTCCTGAACGTCTTACGTTCTGGTTTAGTTGCGCCCTGATTGGCGTATTGTGCATCCGTCAGTGGGGTGTGAACACTTTAGCCGTACAGTGCCCAATTTTGACACACTTTTGCAACCAACAGAGCATACTGTCAGACAGAAAAATGTGGTAAAACATGGAGGTTCCCACCCAGCTCATGTGCCAATGGGAACGAAGGGAAAACAGAAATATACATTTGGGAAAATAAATCCAGAAATAGATAAAACTGACAAATTAAAAAACTTATCCACAGACTACGTATCTTTTATGAAAGGTGAAAACACTTGAAAACCGTCTCCCGCTACGCTGTTAAGAGTGAAACTCCTTTAGCTGCAGTGTTCAAATTGTGAATCAAATTTAAATTTCGATAAAATAATTTAGAAAAAGTATGAAGAATATAAAAGAATTAAATATAAAAATATAGCAGACCAATTTAAAGTTATTAGTGTAATTAGGGTGTGGTGCGCTCTGACGCCGCACGATCTGTAAGCAAACACTTAGTTGTCATAAAACTTCAGTCTGTGCACAGTATGTTTGGCAATGGATTTTTTTTTAGAGGGCAAGACCAGTCACTTCAGCTTGAAGAAGAGTAGTAGACTGTTCTGTTTCGTGATTGGCTATTGAAGATCATGTGGCAACGTTTTCTCTCTTCACATTTGAATTTTACCAAAACGTAGCTGCTTGGTTTACCTTGAATTTTCCAGTATTGAAGGCATGAAACAGGAATAAAAATACTTTGAAGAGAAATAAGAAAATGGTGATATTTATCTGTTGCTTCAAAATAGGTCTGGGAGAGGTTTGAATAACAAGTAAAAGACATGCGTTAAAAATTAAGGAAAATCTTTAGAAATAGCATTGGTTTCCCAAATATGTTTGTTTTAATTGCGCTTACTCACTGGTTAAAGGTTTATACGGCTTCTGACAGCGCATATTTTTGTAACGTTCTTTGAAACGCCGGTTGATCAATTTTGCGATCAACTCTTGTGAATTATTGAGGTTCCTAGCCGCATTTAGCGACAGTTAAAGGTGCAGTAATGGCAGAAAAATTGCTCGGAACGGAGTAAACAGGGAGTTGTCCCTAACAACCCCCTGGATCAACAGAGCTAGCAAGAGCTACTACCTCAATGACCATAGTCTCAAGAGGTCATATGATTTCAAATAGGTTGAAAGGCCCAATTCCCTCACCCCAAACAGTACCAATTCTCCTAACCTTCTCACTTAAGCCCCTTCCACAATTGTCTGAAATTCATCCTCATCCAGATACAATCTCAGTTTATTGCTTCAAGGTGAGTAAAGAAAAACTCAATTTATATAAGCAAAACATTCTCAGCACCGTTCATGCTGTGTAACATAAGCTTTGGTACTGTGCATTGTTTGAATTAGCTGTCAATCAAAGTGCTGAGCCAATTGAGAGTTTCGGTACCCCGTACCAAAATTGTAGTTTGGGGTGAGAGGTTTAGCCCTTAAAAGCTCTGTCCCCCTAGACGACGTTCTCGAGATCACAACGGATCGTAAGAGTTCGCAAACGTTGGCCATGGCCGATAAGCGAGCAACTGGCTTAATTAGGTCTTTGACTTCCAAACTATGGTTGTCAATGTCATGTTTCAATCGCTCTCAGTTCGTGTGTAGCAACGATCACTTAACGTGAATGGGACGTAGGTCTTGCACACTGTCCATGCGCATGAACACATCTGGGAAACCATTAAAATTTCAAACTGACCAAATAGTCGGGATTTGTGGCATAACAGATGATGGGTAAGGTATAAAGTGAAAAGTGGATATTATTACATTAAAAGAGCAAAGACAGCCAAAACTTTGATTTCAACAGGTGTCAAACTTAACTTTGGAACCATAATGGGATTAAATTGCCTAGTTAAAAAAGAACATATTTACAGATTTCAATCTGTCCAAAACATTGTCCCTGCTTAGAAGGGCTGTCTTGACAATTAAATTGCAAATTGTAAAGAGGAAAGGGGTTTGAAGTGAGAAGCAATGAAAAAACCGAAGGTTTGCCATCCAGAAGCAATTAAGTGTTTTTCTCTTTTTCAAATTAGACCAAATTTGATCTAAATGCTTGAGTTGGTTATCCAGTTGATATAATCTCCTCCTATCGTTGCAGTCGCTTAGTGTTCTTTTGAAGGTCGTGTGACATGAAAATTACAAAATTGGGTATTCGATATAACTCATGCCGCCAATCTTCGATTGCCATTTTAGCTGTCATTTTAGCCACTGACCATCCTATCCATCTCACGAGCAATTCACAGGAGAAAACACCTACCACCTCCCAATAAACTTTGCATATTGTGTCAGCTAGGAGCAATAGCAATCTGGTGGACCGTTGTGTGTCATATCAATCAACTCATGCATTCATAAACATTTTACACTTGTCATGATCCTAGAGGTGAAAGTTGTGTCTGTAAACTTGCATGTGTAAATAAATTAGACATGTTGTGGTTTATAACATTGAATGGACTCTTTTTCCGGACAATTCAGTACCACTGTCAGGAAATTTTGGGGCGATGCGCACTGTTTAACAAGAAATTTTCTAACTGGCTAACGACAGCCCTAATTCCTAACCTAATCCCTAATCCCAAAGAATGCAACCGATGCAACACAATGGTAACAGCCGGTCAAAAGACACCTTGTTAAACATTGCTCATCTACCCGAAATTTTGGCTTTTCAAGTTGCACTAGATTCTGGCAGCATGGAAGGGTCAAAATTCAAGAAAATGGCGGCAATTCCAATCAAAATTTCTCAAAAATTGACCATTTTACATTATCATTGATATTGATCATTGATCATTGATAAACATGCTTTTAATATGCAAATTTTGTGATGTCTTGAGAGAGACATGACATATTAAGCTAATAAAATCTTCATTTCAAGAACAGTTGTGCCATTACTTTGTCCTGACGGTTTCATTATGGAAACTCAAATTGTGTCCTTTGAAATCATTAGCATTAACGACCAAACCATAATTATCTGATGAGTAATTAAGAGATAGTTAAGTATTAGCAAAAGAAATGTCAATACTGTGCAATACTGGTTATAATTATTTTTGCATTAACAAAGTTGTTTCAGAAACATTCCACCTTTGAGGAGATATATCTTCAGAACCGTAAATGATATTGACACAAATTCAACAGATTTTTACTTAGAAAAGTTCACTCCGTAACTGCCAAGAGGACTCGGAGCATTTTGGTTACACGTCACGTAACACCACCTTTAACGCTTGAACGTCAATATGTACGTGAGCTCCCTTTGTGCATGCTGTAAGGTATGGACCACTTTGTATCTTTCAAATTTTTTTGTCCTGATTTCGATCAAAACCCAATCTTCCACTGTTTATTTTGGGATTTCCCATTCCAACTAAGACCGTCGTTGGCATTGAGAGAGTCAGTCTTTAAATAGGTGTATCTTTAAAGTGACTAGAGCTCAAAGATTGCCCTCGAGATGTAGGCGTTCCTTATGAGATAAAGTTTTTTATGTCTGGGTTTAGTTTCAGAAGGTGAGACATAGCCAGCAGGACTTTTCATCAAAATCAGTTCTTCAACAACACCCAGTCATTTCAAAATGTTGCAGGTAGTTCGAATTAATTACTTAACCACGCTTACACAATTTTCGTCAATCACTTTTCCTCTGCGGCGCACGGCTACACAGCCGATGAGACTTTTGAAAAACATATTCACGGTAAGCTTATACCTTTACTGCAATTTACACCTCTGGTGTTAATATATCATTGCTATCAAAGTCTTTGCCCTATTTTTGTAATATGACCAAAATTAATGATTTTTGACCGTTTCTAGAAGAAAAACTGCCAGCATATTTTCCTTCTTTTATAATTGCTGTAAGTATCTATATCAATTTCAAAGTTTTCTTACAATAAACTGACAATAAAATTGGAATTCTTGTGAAAGTTATAGAGGGTACTTTCTACATTCAAAAGAGTGGAATTAGAGAGGATCTGAAAATAAAGCTGAATTCACTCCAACAGAGAGAATTTTTTTTTTGTTTGAAATGTTGTAATCCAAGTTTAGATGGTCTACAAATTTACTCTTGAGAAATAATTTTCAATCTAAAGGTTTAGAGAGTACTCAAGTTTAGCCGTCATATGAAAGCTTACGAGTGGGGCATATTGAATTTGTGATTATCAGTTTTTATGATAGGCGGCGTGTTTAACACTTTAAACAAAATATTTCTTTTGCACAGAGGAAGATTTCCCTTTCAATGTAGGCCTATGGCTTAATTATATTTTACTGAATACCAGTTTGCATAATGAGTACTTGAAGTACCTTAGTTTGCTATTTTAGCGCGCTCTTTACACATTTGACACATTCGTTTAAGTAAGCCACGGTTACAGACGGTCTGGACGTTGCGATCGTCACTTGAAGTATAACCCAAACAGGTTCGTATGCGGATCGCAACGTCGACGTTGTAATCCTCAGTCGGCTGTTTGGGCTAAAGTAGGTAGTAACGGGGCCCGATTCGAACAAAGTCGAACAACACTTTCAGCTATACCTACTCTGAAAACAAAAGAGTGAAATTCACAAAAGAAGAACACTGGGGAACCATTGACACCAAAAGTGAAACAAACATGAAAAGGTTGCAATTTTCCAAAGTTTTCAAGATGTGCATGCGCGTAGGTCTATAATGCTCTGAACAAGTATGTGAGTGGGCGCATGATGATAGGAGGTGCTTTGGAAGAATGTTTACGTTCTAACGGATCATGTCTGAATCTGTCAACTTTCTTATTGAAAATGAGATTACGTTTGGAGCACTAAAGTGATACAACGTTACTTCAATATAACGTCACATTCTTCATCATTTTACTTTGCAAAATGCTTCAAAAGAAACGCTATTTTTGTATTGGACCACAACGTACTGGACGGGTTGGCGTGTCATTCGTGGTACAGAAGTGAACTGAGTAAGTTCTGTACTTCATATCCCTTTGGGAAACGGAACTGTTCGCGTGACTCGGTGTTCGTGCCCACTCAGCGGACGCGCATTACTCACGCACCTTAAAAGCTATTCCGTGCACTCCTAATACCAACCCATATCGTAAAGCGTTCGTCTGTTAGTTTCTTAGCGACTTAGTAGCTTGGGACGGTCCCTCTGATACCCATACCAATTGTATCATAGCTGCGCTCGTATGTAGCTAATATGTCGGTGAGGTTAAAAGTTTTTATACATAAACATTAAAATGCTATACCGTTGTCAAAATTCTTTCTGCATTTCTCATTTACGTGTAATTTTCTGGGATTTTTACAAAAAGTTACATATGATGTCTGTAAAATTTTGCAGAGAATATCTGGTTTTTATATTTTCGAGAATATTTGTAAATTCAAAAGAGATTTTACGTATTTTCAGAATAGTTTTCTGATAAATGTGCTTTGCATAAGCAAATTAAAAGAGGGTTTAATTAGTCTCGACATCACATTGTAAAAACTTTGCTTTAAATAGCCTATAGGTAATTAGAAATATTTCAATAAAGTATGTGGCCAAACTTTGAAATCAAAATTTTAATTTGCCCTTGGGACAAGTTTAAATTAATCAGATCTGTAATTGTTATAATTTACAGTGTTAGAGTTTTCTACAGAGTTTATACGTATTGTAAAGTTGCAGAATTTTCTGGAAACTGATTAGAAAAAAAAATTGTTAAAATAGCATTTGCTTTCAGTAAATATTTCCTGGGTTTTATGTAATTTGAAATAACAGAAATTTCCTGGAAATTCTGCTGCCACGAAAGTCTGTCAAAAAACATGATTTTTCTTAACAGTAAATGGATTCTGGGTGGAGAAAAGATTTCGTAGATTTAGCATTCCGGGAATGTGTACGCGAATAGATGCTGGTTTTGTGAGAACAGAAGAACCGATGTTTTGGGATCAATGTTGCCACTTCACAAAATGAATAAAAAGTGGTATAAAATTTTGTTCACTCTTTTTTAAAATATGGGGTGGGGTGGGGATTATTGTGTAGGCCATCCCCCTTGTCAAAATGCGCTGGGATATATCGTCGTATTGTCGTATCGTCGTATGGTAGCTGGTCTCTGCCACGATGTCAGTTTATCATTTCTTCCAGCTATCTTCCAAAACGAGGGCGCTGTTCAGTTGTGGCCATGTTCAGGTATTTCATTCAACATAGCGGCAATCAGAGTTTGATTTTATATTTTTTTTTTCACTTTCATTCTGCGCCACTTGTTCATTGACTTAAAACTAACATAAGTAGATAAAGATGGTCCGTATTCAAGTGTAAATTTTGCCTACGGTGTAGTAGAGCTGTCTTATATTGCATCTGTGTAGAATTTGTTACCCGGGAATTATTCAGGAAATTTTATTCAACTCATAGTAATTAACAGAAAACGTCAGTTCTAACCTGAAAGACGTATACTATGTTTCTCTGTTTTGTTAAACAATCAGCTCAGAGGGCTACGCGAGTTGCTGGAACAAAAGTTTAATATTTTCTGTCAAACTCAGGTTGCCCGTTTAATGGAAATTTCATAAAATCGCCGCTTTCATTCTGGGATATAAAAAGAAGAAGAAGAAAAAAAAAACCGTGACCAATCCTCAAAGTGCAGTGAACTTCTAATTTGGTGTGAACGCACCTAAGTTGATATGTTCCTAGCATTAAACTGAGATTCGAACACTGCAGCGTCACCAGGCATATTCCGTTGGATTTTTACGTGGGTCTCACAAGAGAGCCAATAATAGTCCACGATTCAATGACCTCCTAACCTATTGCAATACCCTTTCCTACATTCACTTTGATTTTGTTGAAAGCTACTTCCACTTTTCAACAAAACTGCAGAAAGCTATGTAATATCATAGGCGGCGGAAGATGTTCTTTACTGGGGGTGCCGCAAGTTTTCGGCAGCCGACATAATGGTGACGCCGTAAGGCGTCCAGTTTTGCTCGAAGCACAAACACCATCGGCGTGGGGTCCAGGGAGGCCGCTTGAGTGCCCCAGGTGGGTTTCAGGGCAAAGCCCTGGTAGGGTCCAGGGCAGTGGCATAGCTAGGTTTTTTTGTGGAGCTGGATACTTTTGTAGGGGTGGATGGAGTTTACTATCTAAGCGAAGCGCCACCATTAGTTGGCTCGGAGCGTACTTAGAAATTTTGGATTTTTAAACCTCCCAGATGGCTGGAAATGGCATTTGCCAGGTTAATTTGTCTTTAATCCTGTGAAAATAATGTGTGATTTTTCTAAGATTAAAAAACACTTTTGAGATACTGATTAGCTCATTTCATTACTCCACTGGACTATGTATCCTAGCAGTGCAAATCCGAAATCCTGCTGAATGTGGCAAACAGCAGTTCCAGTGCACGCCTGAGTAAGGTATTTCCATAGGCGCAGTAGGGGAGCATTTCAGTTTAAGACAGAAGACTTGTGCCCGAAAAAAAGTAATTCTGCCCGTGAGACAGTCAAAGCGGAGCGCCACCACTGGTTGGCGCGGAGCGTCCAGAAAATTTGAAAATTCGTACCTCTCACACTCGAAAATGACATTTCCCAGGCTTGTAAAGGGGATCCAAGCAGTCGCCTTTTATGAGTTTCAATTGCAGATAAACGTACGTTTGTTCCAAACTAAAATTCATCCAGAAAGACTAAGGGGAGGGCCACCATTGGTTGGCGCGAAGTGTACAAAACATTTTGAAATATTCGACCCCTGAGACAGTTGAAAATGGCATTTCCCGGAACTATGTGGGGATCTAAGCAGTCTCTATTGAAAAAAAAAATGTTCACTTGAAACTTAAATTCTGCTATGAAGCGGTCTAAGTGGAGCACCACTATAAGCTGGGGCGAAACGTACAGGAAATTTTGAAAAATCTGACCCTTCAAACAGTCAAAATTTCATTTCCTATGCTTATAGGGGGTCTTAAAAGTCGCTAATTCGAGGTTCTGTTTGCGCGAAAAATATTCTCTTGAAACTAAAATTCTGCTAGGAAGACTATCTGCGCGGAGCTTCACCACTGGTTGGCGTGAAGCGAACAGAAATTGTGAAAAATCGGACCAGTGAGACAGTGGAAAATGACATTTCCCAAGCTTATATGGGGATCTAAGCAGGCGTTATACTTGATCAGAAAGTAACCAGATAAAATGGATCACTACCAATCGATGAAATGGTGCAGCATTTTTTCAGGGGAAACTACAAAAACGGAGTTGAAAACATTCTAATGAATTTTACTTTATTGCGACTCTTTGCTAAATTCAATATATATTGAAAAAATTGTTTGCCCGGACTTCCGACTATATATGATTTTACTTTTGAAAGAAGAAGGCCTATGGGGATCTTAGAAGACGCTAATTTGATCAGACGAATCAGATAAAATTTACCACTACCATTGGATGAAATGAAGTAGATGATTTTTCTTCTATTGGTAACACTTATTGACAGATTTGTCACGTTACAAGGTGTGTTGAAATGAATTTTCAAGCAGACTTCCGGGAAGACTTACCGTACCCTATTTTCATACCCATTGCCCGTACTTGGCTCTAGAGCAGGATAAATGGCAAACTTTTGGGCGCCTGAGCACCCTCCTGTCTATCCGTTGAAATAATTTGGTAATTGAAAACGTCCCAGCATTTTTTAACCTTTGCCCGAATACTTAACCATTTCGTGCAAATTTTTTGCAAGACTGCAGTGTGAAGCTGGGATGATGAAAACCCCTTTTTTCACATTCTACCTAAATGTGTCGCAGATCTTTATTTTCCCTGAGGATATAGCGTCTTCTGTTTTTCGGCAAAGATTTGAAACTATCAAAATAATCGGCCTTTTCGGGTATTGTGTTACACAAGATTTTAAAAGTTTCAAGAATAATTTTTTCTTTAAGCCACAGGCTTCCTGTGTCGCGATTTTTTTTTTATCTCTTTAACTTTTCGTAACTATGCTACCCTTACTAAGATACTTTTCTATTTTCGGGCAAATGCTTGAAAGAATTTGGATATTCGACAATTTCGGGCATTGTGTTGTGGTTATCTGTGAAGTAACGGTCACGAATAATAGCTTTTTGAGCTGCCCGGAGGTGTGGCAACTTTTTGGAATCTTGACTTGGTTTTTCATGAAAATTTTGTCGCGACTTAATGATGTTTATTTCCTTTTTCCCGATATATCTTTTTGAGACTTCGGCCACATTGAGGAATTTTCTCAAAACCATCCCATGTTTTCAAAATTAAAGGGCTGTTCGAATTATTTCCAAATTCCTGCCCGAATTTTTCCCAAATTCCTACCCAAATTTAGATTTTGCTTAAATCTTGGGCAGTCTTCCCCCTGCCCCGTCTCTTACGCCACTGGGTATGTCCACTTCAGCCAAGAGATAAGTGAGGTACTGTGAGGTAATAGTGGTAACTTAAGGCAGTTAGGTTGCGAGCCTTGAGACTGTATTGACCCAACATGGGTTTGGTGGTTGCACTGGACAATGACTGGCAGCAATGGTCCTGCCAATTCCTTCCAACCATTATAGACCCAAATATTCTACCCACCACACCAAGTATGATTTTAAACGATTTTGTGCATCCCCAGGAATTGAAAAAAATCCCTACAGGAGGTAGAAACATGTCAGATGCTAGTAGAACACGTTTATCTACACCAAGGCATCCAGCTTTAGACACTCCAAATGTGTTAGAAAATTATCCATCCAGAAACCCGACGAGTAAAAAACGAGTAAAAAAGAGATTCCGAAGATACGAAGCTTTTCACAGTCTCCCTGAATTTATTCCGAAATTCAGAGTAGGGCACATTTGCAGAATACCCTGCAACTTTTTGAAAGGCGAAAATAAATTACTACAGGTTATCGTTAATGTGGGGTCCAGGGGGCGAAGCCCCCGGAAGCTTTGCAACTTTTGCACTCTAAAAAGTAATATTTGAGCCAAAGATTAGCCGAAATGTAATGAAAGCAACTTTAATTTAATTACTTTTGAAAAATTTATTTTGCGGCATTCGGTTAATGCCCCCCCCCCCCGCTTCCGCCGCCTATGAATATGGGTGCATCCTTTCTCTACATGAGTTCTGTGAGGTACATATTCTTGGAACGAATAATGGATGCGTCTTCATCGATTTCTAATATTTCTCCAATCAGCCATTTTTCCTGCTATTAATTCAATCTTTGCTTCTATTGTTCATACATTAAAATCCATCTCAGAAGCATTTAATAGCAATACTTCTAATACAAAACTTTGTTGCGCTTCTGGCGCAATTGTCTGTTTACACTCCATGCTCTCAGTGGCGCATGGGTGAATGATGAATGGGTGCACATTACCGTCCATTTCTGCTTTATTCTTTAATCCTGTATGGGTAGGCTGAGGAATGTAAACATTACAATTATTATAATGTCCGATCATGTTCTATCACAATGAGTGGTTTTCAAGCTATTAGGCTATCAAACTTTTCTTGCGCCTCATATCTTCCTCAACATTATCTCCGATATTTACCCTTCAAACAATCTTCCAGGGAATTCTAAGACATCAAAACTCTTAGAGTTTCCCCGCGCTTTGCTTCCTGAACGCTCACCCGTTTAGGGCTTCGCTCTTTTTTCGTTCGCCGTGCACACTTTGCGTGTGTACTTTCGAATTAGACGTAACTTTCGTGGCCATCCCCCGCCCCCCAAATTGAAAAGAAATCTTCGTCTCTGCTGGGGTGGAGGAGTTCAGTTTCGATTGGTCCCTCAATACTGAGGAAAAAACTTTTTATTTCACGGCTAAATTTTCCCCAATTCCTATCAGCTTTCATTGCACTGAGAAAATTCCGTCTTTTCATACTTACGCTAATGTGCACCTAATTGCATTTAAGGACCTTTGAAAAGGCAAAAATTTTCAACAGGGGAGGGGTGTCCCCTTCCCCTAATACCTCACCTCCAGGCCAGCGATCGAACTTCGAACACCACTCTGGAAAAAATCCTGGATCCGCCCTGCTTCGAGAAACGATAACTTTTGTTGGGGAAATATTTTCACCTCCTTTGAAATGTATGTAAACTTGATCGAGCATTTAGTGACGTTATATGTAGCTAACAAGTCGCAGGGGAGATTAAGAACGCACACAAGTCGAGAAAAGACTTAATTATAGAAGGAAGTTATAGCCGTTTGGGAAGTCAGATGGGTTTTACGGCTCAATTTCAAAACAATTTGTAAGTTGGACCGCTTTTTCTTCCAGTTGCGGTCCACTGGCTTGTTTCCCTACTCCATTGCTTTTGCTCACCGCCAAGCACAATGGCTGGAGGTTTCATTTTTAGTCTTCTGTGTGACCATAAACATTTTAATGTAAGCAGACTGTCCAAACAGTCAGTTAAAGGGATAAATCTCATTTTTAAATGTTCAGATTAGGGAAACTTAAGTAACGTTTTCATCTTGTTTACCAACAGTTAAAAGAATAGGCATCCCTACTCTTCGTCATCATGTGGCAGTTGAGTGCAATTGTCTTCTTTGTGGCCACGAATTACCTTTCTGAATCCATGATTGGTGCCTTAAGATACGGTGGCAACGGACGTAGACCCTTTCGTGAACCAGGAGAGATTATGGACGGCGTAAGGGTGGACGATGTCATGGATACAGTGGGCAGAGTCTGGAATGCCGAAAACCTCGGCGATGGTGCTGAGTTGATTTGTGAAGAGTTTGAACCAGCTTTGGCCAACATCTTGCAATATACAACAGCGCCGGTGATCGTGCATACAGTTTGTGACGCCGTGCGGAATTCGCAAATAGAGGAAGCTTGTAATGATGTCTGGGACGGCTACGTTGGACAGGTCATCGGTGATGGTGTCTCCGTTAGCTTGATATATGGCAGCTATGTTCCATGTAGATTTAGACATGAAAACTACTATGAAACTCAGGAAACAGGATGGAACAGCTCTTCGTCGTACGTATTTTTCGGAGGCGACAACTACACGACCTCATACACACACGATATGTACCCAACCCTTTTCGATCTCAAATTAGTAGCAGCAGAAGTTTATGATTTCTGTTCAGAGGACGGGCAAGGCATTGGGAAGGTTAACAATATGATATTCGCCGTCATGGATTGGTTGGGCCCATCTGTTTTTAACAGTTTGTACCAATACAACATGGATATAAACGGTCTTTGTAGCTTAGGGCGGTATGCAATGACCATGGACCCAACTGATTTCATTGACAAAGTGTTTGAAATTTTTATGTATCCTCTAGCAGATATTTTAGAGTATTTTAAGGACTACGGTATTTGCAAAAGTGCTGACAATTTTGGAGTTGAGCTATTGAAGAATCTTCTTGTTGAGTTTTCGGGTACGAGCAAGGTCGACTTTTGTGAATTCATCTCAGAGGAACACACTAGAGAGAAGTATTTGGAAAAAGCCAACACCATCCTTGGAAATGTTAAGCGCATTGTGTCAGAAGAGAAAAGATGTAAACAGTTTCTTTCCATACTGGCATCCCTTGATGAAGAAGGTTTGCACGTCCAGTATATTGGATTTGATCTGAGAAATTCATTAGAGCGAATCGATTTCTGCCAACAAGTTATAGGTGCCTTCTCTCCTAATTCTACCTATGAACCTTCGCCTTACAATTTCCCTTCTGACTTTGACATCAGCGACTGGCAACCATTTAGTTCCCCTGGAGAAATTCTACCTGGACTAGATTTGATCGATTTGCTAGAGATTGAGGGCGCTACCTTGCGAGCTGAGACAATCATGGCTGGGATGGGTGTATACTGCACCGTCTTCTCTGGATTTTTCTCTCAATTTGTGTACGAAGCATATGAATTTTGTAATGCTATACGAAGTAGATTGTTCGTAATTATAGAACTGCGGTGCCAGATGGTACTAGCACCTCTGAACCATTATAATGTACCTTTAGGGTTTAAGCCATTCAACCCCATACCGTTTGCTATCTATTTGAGCAGAAATCTCACGGGCATATTCGATATCAGCAAGGACGAAATTTGTCCGGCAGTAGATGACCTCTTTAACAACCGTTCTTTGAAAGACCTTGTCTTGAATGGTTTGGAAGTTTTCATTGCTGAGAGTCTCCCATCACTTCACTCTGTTTGCAAAAACTGGGAAGAAGTTGTCTGCTACTGGAAGCCTTTCTGCGTTGAATCTAATTATGAATCAAGCGGGGTACCATTTGCAACAACAGAAAACCCACTTAATAGGATTTACAATCGTCAGAGTTGGGAGAGTAGCTACGAAGCTTGGATGATAGAGTATGTAACTTCATCACAGTCAAGGTTTGATGAGATTCTGTCAGAGTGGTTGTCCTTGATACTGATCGCGGCAGATTTCGACGAAAGGGAAACCTTCTGTGACGTGGTTGCTTATTGGGGTATTGATCCCCTGTCCGGTCGCTCGGATCCTGGTTTCGTGGAGGAACTGACGGATAATGTTTATGGTTTGTTAACAAACGTCCAACGATGTACTGAGTTTGTTGACACAGCTCTTGGAGGTCTGATTGCAGAAGAAAATTTGGGGCACATTTTGACGGATCGCAGTAGAAGTAATATTTATCAGTTAACTGGGTTTACTTCATCAGTTGCATTTTGCGAGGCCCTGTCGGATGATTTCTCGGGGGGAACCTCAATTAGTCCGAAAGCATCTGAATCCAGTGAGTGTAAACGTTAAAATTAGCTTAAAGGGAAAAGCATCCCCATTTTATGTTGTTGAATTTGTTATCGGACTGTACCTGGCCGATAAAAGCTGCCTGTCCGCGTGACGTCAATAAAAATCAGTTAGAATATTATTGCTATAGACTTTTGATGCAAATTATGTGTTTACATTGGTTGGCAAATTCTGGGCTCTTTCCAACCAGAGATGGAGACGACTTTTGAATAAAAATTAACAAAATCGGAACGGAATACGATTCGTATTCGCTGAGGTGTGACAGCGGCTTGAGGGAATATCCTGGTTAGCATACAAGGACTTCGATTTGAAAATACTTCTTGTTCATGGGTTTTAGTTTCAGCTACTTGGTATCTTCCGAATTTGATGCCAATCAAAGAACAGGAACAATTGGCAATTTTGTACCTAACCTAAAATGGGTTGGCAAGAGACTATCTTTACATTGTGAACGAAATTTTGAAAGGAAAACATTAATTTTTCAAACTTCCAGTACCAATTTCGGCCTATCGACTCTAAGTAACGAAGGGCCTGCAGGAGCGGATCCAGGATTTTCCGAAGTGTTATCGCCGGCTTTGGGGGGGGGGGGGTATGAGAGGGAGGAAGGGGGGATTTAAACGGTCCTAAAATGCAATTTGGTGTACTCTGGTGTATAAAAAGACAAAATTTTCTGCAATGAAAATTGATAGGGATTAAGGAAAATTTAGCCGTGAAATTAACATAAAAAGGTTTTTCCTCAGTATTGGGGGCTAAACAATACTGAACTGCTTCACCCGAGCAGAGACGTGGGTAACTCTTTTGGGGATGGCATGGTGAATAACGTCAAATTCGAAAGTTTGCACACGAAGCGTGCACTGCGAAAGCTAAGCGCGGAGCCTTTAACAGGTGGGGTTCAGGGACAAAGCCCCGGTTGGAGTTCAGGGGAATATCTTGGGTTTTGACATCTTAGAAGTCCACGAAAGACTGTTGAAAGGGGTAAATATCAGAGGTTATGTTGAGGAAAGGTAGGAAGCGCGAGAAAATTTTGGTAGCCGTAATAGTTTAAAAACCATTGTGATAGAACATGTTTAAACTATAAAAATATTTATGAAAACCTGGTCGAAGACATTTCTCCACCTATCCATAGAGAAATATAGCTAAAAGGCCTTTGAGAGTTTGAGGGAAATCGGAAATTGACGGAAGTGTGCACCCATTCAACATTCACCCATGCGCCACTGAGACCACGGAGTGTTGACAGTCAGTTGCGCGAGAAGCACAACAAAAATTTCCATTAGAACTATTGCTATTAAAATGATATTGAGATAGATTTTAATGGCTGAAAAATAGAAGCAAAGATTGAATTAATCTCTGAAAAATGGCAAATTGGAAAAATGTTAGAAATTGATAAAAAGGAATCCATTATTAGTTCCAGCAAAACTTCTGTGGACAGAGGATGAAGATATTTGTCTTTTAGAAATAATCTGTTACAAATTGACGAATGCGAACACATGCGTGCCAAAACTATGTATTAAAAATCATTTATTTCCATGACGTACTTTGCCTCTAGACATCTTACGAAAAGAATCTGCTTCCTGGACATCCGATAAAACTTTAAAACTTCAAAAACGAGGAAGGCAAAACAAACCACTTACGATGCATCTTTTAAGCTGTGCTCCTCCATATAACGAAACCCATTAGTCAATGCACTCCAGCAACCCACCTAGTCGGGTCAATGAATAGTGTGAACATGATTGCTACGCCATTGATAATAAAGCCATCAATGAAACTTGCAGTCGCGCGAAACTCGCGAAAAAATTGATATTTAAACACTTTTGAGGTTGCGTGCAGACTAGATACTTCTTCTAGTTGGATGAAAAGACACACCTGACATGTAAGGAAAACCGTCCTCGTAACGAAACATGCAAAATTTTGATATTGGCTTTTCAAAATTTTTGGTGGCCAAGGGCAAGGGTGTCCGGAACTCTTAGCCCCTTGGATCCGCGCCTGGCCTGTTGATAGGGGCTAAGCTAGTTAGTTAGATGGAGTTTACGGTCCAGTTCCCAACCAATTGTTCCAGGTCGAGCGGGCCAGTTGTGGCTCACTGGCTAGGGGTTAAAGGAAAGGTTTGAGCAAAACTTTCGTTTTCACGTGTGAAAGAAGAAACAATGTAAACAATTTGAGGAAACTTTCATTCAAATCAGACATTAATCCCTTCAAATATCAGCAAATGCAGTTACTACATTTGCGATTCGTTGTGAGTGTGTGAGGCAAATAACTGTATATCGCCTCCTTACATTAATAAGGGGTCATGTTTTGTTTCCCGTTTTTCAGTCTATTGTATTGACCTTGGAATATGAACTCCATTAGGGAGTGAGAATTTTTCATGTTTCTTATGCAATGGCACCTTCTGATCATGCGATTGTTCAGGGGAATGCTGAATTTCAACAAGGGTATCAGCAAATGCAGTTACTATTTTTCCGATGCAAAGTGACTGTTTGAGGCAAGCAGAGGTTCCATCACTTAATCCTCACATTAATTTGATAAAGAACCACGCTTTGTTTCCTTTCTTCACCCTGTTGTTTTGACCTTAAACTTACATAGAATATGAACTCTAATGGAAAATGCAAGGTAAATATGAAATTTGCATGGCTTTTATGCAATCACACCTTCTTATCATGTGCTTGGTAAGTAGAAAGTTTTCGTGAAGCTTAAAGAAAACGATTTTGTCATTTATGTGCTATTACAACACATGTGCTTGCTTCAAGTTCACTGCGTGTTGAAAAATTATAGGCCTAACTTGACTAATGCGGTTATAAGACCACATCAGCTTCCAGAGAACTGCAACAGAGTATGAATTTTTTAGCAAAGATTTGAGCAAGTTAGATCCTTTTTTATATGTTTTCGTATTTCAGGTAAACCCATGGACACGTACGACTTCTTAGTGAAGATCGCAGTTTACTTGAAGAACAATGTTCCATTTCCACTCTAAAGGTGCATCAGGTACGTACTGTAGTTATTAAGATCAAGAATGACAAACTCAATGGAAAAGGAATGCGACTGCGGAAATAATAAAATTATTCCACATTTCGAGAATACCAGAAATTAAGTGGCTTCAAATTAAAGTTCTTTTTGATGATGGTACCTTCATGCCTTTTATTTGTGATTGAGGCGTTTTGCATACATAATAAGCGAACATTTTGGAAAATATTTCGACATGTTTAAGAGGTCAGTGATGAGACAAAGAGGCGTTTAGCTGTTTAGTCGAAGTCTGCTAGTGTGTTATGCACTCCCAAGTATAACTTATCCCCGATCTATGTAATGCAGAATATGAAAGAGGCCAACTTGAAATGTGGATGTTTGTTTCATGATTCGTTGTCAGTAGGAAAGACCTTTGGTAGTATATCATCGTCAGTAAATACGCCTAACGCGAGGTTGGCAAAGTATCAACGTCATCTCTCGTTGTTTAAAGCCCTCAAACGCGCCATTATGCATAACACGCACGCATACTTGCCGTGACTTATAGGTTTTGTCCAAACAAATCTTAAGCTCTAGCTGGAAGGAGCACTTCAACGGAAACCCGCCCGTCAAAACATGCGCAAAAGGAGGCTCACGTGTGGCGGGGATGTAGTTTCATGCATGGGACCTATCATAATAATTTTTATCACTAATGATCTACATGTAGGTCAGTGATTTTTTTGCACCCAAATCGAACGCAAGTGTACTAAAGGCAGTGACATTGTGTAAAGGTGAATCTTTACGCAAATGAACGCTGGTAAAGCTTGACGGCATTGCCACCGGGAGACTAGTCTTTTTTCTAAAAGTCCCCTAGACTCTCTGGCGAAGAGCCAAGGGGCGAAAACCAAACCTTTACTCCCGGGGGAGTTCTACTCCCTTAAGGAGCTAAACCGGGAGACATTTTTTTTTCTAAAAGTCCCCACGACTCTCTGGCGAAGAGCCAGGGGGCGAAAACCAAACGATTACTCCCGGATTACTCCCTCCGGGAGTAAACCGGGAGACAAGTTTGACCTATGATTCAACAAAAGCGTTTCTATTCTATGAAAGCTGCAAAACCATTGGCTTTATACTGTCGCGCTGGCAGGATTGCCCAGCATGCTGAACAGCGTCAACTCGAGAAAGTAATTTATGCTAATTATCTTCTTTTCCTCTCTCAACAGAGATGTGCCCTGATATTGCTCTTGCTCATGCGCAACTGATTATGACTTGTTATATCTTTTAAAAGGTGTGTACCATGAGTCATTGACTTATTGAACACCGTGACTATATACGAAACTACAATCAATAAAACCTAGCCGTAATATTTTGTTATGTATGTATTACAGACTACTGTTGTGGATTTTGAAGGTGGTGGCATTATACAACACAATGTTTGTGAAGGAATTTTGAATGAAACACTACGAAAAACAGCAAATAAAATAAGTAACTGTACTTGAGAATTTAATGATATATTAAAAAAGGAATGTTGTCTTTTCTATCTATAGCGTTAGCAAAAGTTTCATATTAAGGCATTTGGCTTCCACACTTTCGTTATGTTTCTTAACTTTTCGTTCTACACTGATGCCCATACCCATTGGTTTCAAGGTACGCGTTAAATAACTCTTTATTCTCCTGGGACACAACAACATTTGACACTAAAAGAAAATCGACGTTCAAGAGAGACTGACCTGCCCTAAGTGTTTGTGCCTTTTTATTACGGAAGAGTCGCTCTCCTTGGATAAGCTCGAGTGAAGATTTGACCTCCACAAACTGCACTATGTCCAAAAATAGCTGAAATATTTGACAAACTGATGGAAGCATAGAAAGACACATCGACATGTACATTCTCTAAGTTGTGCAATAAATCATGGGTTTTCAAAAGAAGAGCATTAGTTTTGCACTAGCTCTTAAAAGCATGGTCCCCTGGAACAGGAAGCGGAAAAAAGACTTCCTCAAATTTCATGAAGACATGGGTAAATTGAACAACCATTTGAGTTCTCTAAATATGTTAATAAATCACCCAGAAATCTCCTATAGCGTGTCCGAATTAGGCTTTCAAAAACTTCCCTAATGATGAAAAACGTATTCCTCCCAAGGTAAAATTTTCATGAAAGTCAAACCATTACAAAACCTGGGGCAGCGAATGAAAAATCAATTTTTCCGTAGCCCTTACCTTCTATAGTCACTTTTCCCGAAATGGTAGATTATTCTAAGGCAAAAGTTGCAAAAACGTTCAGGGACGTTTTTATTTGTCAGTTTACATGGGCAGACGGGAGGGATGTACGTGTAGGGTCTACGTGTTTATCCAACATCCAAAATTCCATCCAGAAATGGTATATGCTCAAAATACCGACTGCTTGATTGCATATTTGGGGCAGACAATCCTCTGACCCTCAAAATGAAAATTTCCCATTCACTGGTACGCTAGTTAGACCTGTCTCAACCATAAACCCACAAATTTAGGTAAATGTATGAAACCATTATTCGGTTCAGACCCTTGCTATTTTTAATTTATGTCAATGACATACACAATGTTGTTCAAATTGAATCTTTGAGACTGTTTGCTGATGACTCGAATGTTTTTGTTCACGACAATGACTGTATTCAACTTGTTTCAAAAGCTCAAACCGTTCTGACTAAACTCAGAACTTGGTTTGACTCAGTTACTAACTTACTTGCACCTAGGGAAAACCAAATTTTCCATTTTTAATTGTAGGGAACACAGCCCTCATTTTTGTCCTGATCATTTTGTATTAGACGACACTGAAATTTGCAGAACCGCCTATTCTAAATACCTTGGTCTAGTAATCGACGATAAGCTTTCTTTTAAAACTCTCATCGATCAACTTTTATCGGCTAAGAAATTCAATCCCACTAAGCGTTGCCATCCAGCTGTATTACTCCCTTGTATGCTCCAAGTTTTCTTACGGAATGGAAATTTTCGGTGTGGCTAATGCCTCCAACTTAAAACCTTTACAAGTTTTTCAGAAAAGAATTTAAAAAAAAAACTCTTACTTTTTCACATCGGCATCATTCTACCAACGATTTGCACTGGGTACTTAAAGTAAGAGATATTCATGTTTTTAAAATGGGTGCCTTTACTTATAAATATGTAAATAACTCACTTCTTCGTGTCTTCTGTAATATTGTTAACCCTTAGAAGGCTCTCATACCCTATGAACCGCACAAGAAGTAATGCACAATTCTCAGTGACCAGGCATAATTCTAAACACGGGAAGCCCCTCTTAAATAATTACTGCTTTAAAATGTGGTATGTTCTCCCTAATGAGGTTAAGATCTCCAAATCATATGTTACTTTTAAAAAGAAACTCAAAGCCTCCTTAATTGGAAAACACTTTGCTTAAGAAAATGCATTTTATTCTTGTCCTGATATTGCATGTGTGCTGTTCTTTGTTCTTTGTTTTCTTTCTTTTCAGGGGGGTTTGGATAGCGGGTGGGAATGGGGTGCTAAACATACATTTTCCTTTTTTGTTTATCAGGTCACTAGCTATGAAAGACCTCTTTTGCTTTTTATTTCTAGTGTCCTGTTAATACTACAGCATGTATCGTTCCTTTGTAAATCATGTATGTTTGTATGTACAGACAAAATAAATGAAATGAAAGGAAATAAGTAGGTACCAAGCAATTAGTTTTGAAGATCAGTAACTTCAGGACCCCACCCGACCACGAAAGAGGAAGAAGACTGTGCCTTATGAACAACAATTTCAAATTGAATGGCAATCAACGTATTTCACAATTTAGGTTAAGCTTTTTATTTATTCCTTTATTCATCCATGAAATTATATCCATATTACTTTCAAAGAGCATGCCTTATCTATTCTATACACAGTTATTACAATAACAGTCCTTTCGCTAAATCCTGTACAGTACATATAACATTATAAAGACAATCGTTCGCAAGCTATTAAACTGCGTTTAGAGTCCCATTGAGGTAACACTTAAGACCTTGTAGTCAAAGGTCGGCAACTATTTACAACCTAACTGGTAACCCGCTGATAACTAGAAGAATAAATCGTGACATTAACATTTCAGGCGCTACGTTATTATTGCTCAAAATTAACCTTGTTCTTCTTCGTTTTAAAAGTTCCATTGCTATTAGAGCTTTTTATCCTAGGACAGGTTTAAACTTGTAGAAAAAAAAGTAGTATTGTGACGTCGATTTACATTGACTTCGCTTTGAATTAAATGAAAAAATATTTCATATGCAATATTAAAAAAATATATATAAGGGTGGCTAAAACCTTTTCCAAATCCCCCGAAAAATATTTTTCGAGAAGAAAATTTGCTTACTTAAGTAAACTTGTTCTACATCCCAAAATAAAAGCCGGAGTAATATTTCAATCCCGAAACAAGTGTTTAAGGTCCTCTACCCTCGAGTACTGCGAAATCAACAAAGGTTGCAATCTGTTTTCCCCATCAATAGAAAAAGGCTTATTCGTAGAGACGATTTGGTGGAGGAACCTGATTTGAAAATACTGCATTCTGAAGTAAGAGGTTTTGCAGAACGGCACGTTAAAAAAATGAGCCCAGTCTTTATCCCAGCATCTTTGAAAGTACAATGCCATTTCTCCAAGCAGGTTGGTTTAGCACTGATATGATGGACGTGGACGTTGTAGGCTAACTTATATACAGAGCTAGCTTTTAATGAATTGTTACAAAGGACCATGTTATCATTTATAATTTCAGTTTCGAAAAACCCTCTCATCCCCCACCATTGTGGGATTCTACAAAACCCCAGTAAAGAGTAAATGGAAAATTATTCACCTGTTATTTATATCTAATGTCTACGAAAGTTAAAGCATTTCCGGCGTCATCGAAAAGATGACAAAAATACATAACATTTCTCTCAAAAAGTTGCACATGATATATATTGATTACCGAAGTTGTCATAAGGATGCCATTAGGAGAAAGAAATAACACACCACGCTTGTACAACATGTTTAACAAAAATGTCTTTTCTTTCTTTCTTTCTTTCTTTCTTTCTTTCTTTCTTTCTTTCTTTCTTTCTTTTTTAACGAGTGACACGGTTTTTGCGGCGCAATTGCTCTGAAAGATTCAATCCCTCTTCAATGACTTTACTTAAATACGGATAAAATTTTCTGCGGTGGTACAATACCGTGTACTTCAGATCATTGATAAAGCTTGATATACCTTGTACAAGAATCATGAATTTTTCAAACTACGACTTCAGCTGCCAAAGTGAAAAGATAGGGACTTAAGGGACAGCCTTCTCTTACTCCTCTGTCCAGTAAAAAGAACCCTATAAAATACCCATTGTTGCACACCCATATAACCATTTTTACATCGAACGTTTATCTCCTTTTTAAAACTACTCCCAAAATTTAGAAAAAGAATGCATGGTCGGTTAAAATGCCTTCCCAGTTTATCAAATGTTTTTTTTCAAAATCAACTAAAAGGACAAATCCTGGGATATGACCTTTTCTTTTGCATATCAATGAAGTCGAGTATAAAGCAAATACTTTCCCCTTTATACTTTCCTTTAGGATACCCAGTTTGCTGAACCTCAATGAGATCTTGAATAACAGGTTGTAATGTTAAAGTGATTGCCTATTTGCCCGATCTTGTAGCCAGTGTTTGGTAACGTTATTGGTCGATAATTCCTTATAGAAAGTTTCGGGATAAAAGTTACGAGCCCTATAGTTTGATCATGTAATGAATACCCATTTTGATACCCATAATTTAGGGAATTCTCAACTAAATGTCCAATTGAATCCGAAAAGTCTTTCAAAAGTTCATTGCTACTATTTCAGTGAACTAGTTGGGAGTTCTGTTCAGCTGTTCACTGGCTTACACATATATCGGCCCCAGTAGTCATGTCACCATCAAAATCAAAATGATTTTCCTAATGGAACAGAACGTAAACTTCTAAAGATGCTAAATAGTGCACAAATTTTCTTCTAAGAGTTTGAAATTATTCAAAACTCTTCAAAGAGGAGACAGCTTTCCTCTATTTGCACCGATTCCTTAGGCTGGCGATCAAGCCCTGCTGCTGTACTCCTTAACAAACAAACCTGATTATTTATATTTCAAAGCACTGACTATCTTGGAACCCAGCTACGTGACAAATGTTGATTTGACATTTTCACCACCGACTCTTTCACCTTTGATACAGGTTGTACCAATCTGCTCTTAATTGGTTGAGTGAGTCTTAGTTACAAATGGATATACTGTAATCATAGCCTCTCGATACTTGACTCAAGTTCTCAATTGCCTTAATTTTGCGTTAAGGCTCAACCCTGTGAAATTTACTTACGTAATCTTTAATAGAGTGGTCTTATTAAGACGCCATGAAATGGTGCCACATACAGAGTGGATTACATATGTCTTCTTGCATCAGGCAACAAATTACCCTTTTCCGACTCTTTGCATTTACAAAGGATTGTGGATACAATTTTGTGTTATGCATGCATTCCGACATAATAATTTGTCATTGACAAATACCCCATGCATTGATTTCGTGAGACGTCAACGTGGAGCCTAAGGCCTAAATTGCATGGCTGCCCTTCCTGCATGAAACAAATTATCCAGTTTCCTCGGGAGCCTTAAATTGTACGAAGAGGTATAAGTTGTAACCCCGACTGAAGGCAGATTCTTCGGAAAAGTTTCTTCTGAAAGTTTTTAATTTTCCTTACAGAAATACAACCCCATTTTAGTTTTATCAATATAAGCTTCAGACTATCGAACTTTCGGTGAAAAAACCAGACAATTTTTGAAACTACGTTTAAACAAACTTAGCGGAGGATAAAATAGGCAACCTCAATACCTTTAATTTTGTTCAAGAAGGGCAGACTCTTCACTAAACATCCCAAATTATTCACGTTTTTGTCATAAAGTCCCAGTTTTCTCCCAAAAAATATATAAGATACATTTTTCAACATTTGTTAAAAGAGTACATCTTTCGGTCGATTTGTGCGTCGCAAGTTGTGACACCCCCCTCCCCTTATTGACAACCCACTCTCTTCGAGCTTAGCTCGAGATGAGATGCTGCTATCTTCCTCTTACCGGCCCCGGCGGGAAACTAAAGCCACCTGAAACAATAGAACATACTTTTATGTGCATTGAAAAAAATTAACGACACTCTTAAACAGTTAAACCACTGGAGATAAAATCTTACCAGGATCGTTGTTGTTTTTACTCAAACACATCCTAGTTACTTCAGCTGGAATTTGGGTTAGTTAAGGCGGGATTCCATTGTAAAATTTAACCAGTATTATTGTTGGTAAGTAAATAGAACACCTTTTTTGGTTAAATTTAATCCAGATTTTTCAAGAGTGAAATATAGTGAAGCGTTATCTTTTTTGTTCACAAATCAGTTGTCTCTGGTCACTTATCAGGGGCGTAGCCACGGGGGAGGGGGGCCTAGACCCCCCTCAGATTTTCTTCAGGCCCCCCAGATTTTTTGCGTCCTGATAAAGTAACTGAAAAAATTAAATGTTTGAAAGGAAATCAACTTTGAAGTATTTCCTTCAAAACAGTAAATAAATAAAATGGGTAAAAATTATAAAAAAAAAAAAAGCACAGATGAATGTGTGTAAAACACATTTTGTGCGCACGTATTAAATCAAGTAATAACTTCAAAATGCCTACTTTCACTAAATTAGATACTGTTTGTGATCTGCACTGTCGCTCATTGCATTTCACTTCGAAGATGAAAAGAAAATCTCGACGACAAATTTTAATGTGACTTTGTTAGGTTAAGACCCTTTCTGCCTTTCGGATGGCTGATTGATTTAGTGAAAATAAGGCAATCGTACTCTGGAGACCACTATTACCCGACCATTTTTATACTTTATCATACACAAAATACAGGTATGCCGTAAGCAGAAAAGGGTAAGGTACTGCCTTCGGATAATTCTTCTCTCCATCCTTAACAAGTAGCTTGCCTACACCTACTTGTTAAGGATGTCGTGCCTCACTCCTGCCCATGACAAGTGCCACTGTAGGACGATTTTTTCGACAAGTCCTCTTTTTACTAGTTGGCACTGGCTTCCGGGGGATTAGTAAAATGTCCACAAGGTCCTTATTTCATGTGTTTCCCACATGATCAATACTTCTGCTTTGCGGTTCAATTATTTTGAGAGATTTATTCGTAGTATTTTAATTTTGACTATGTAATGTACCGATGAACAAATACTGCACCATTTTGCACATTGTTTCTTTGGTAGTATGTATGTCTCTTGTATATCTCTACAAAAACTAAAATATTTTGATATTTTCCATTTTAGGCTCCCCAAAAAGGGAAAATCCTAAAACTTAGGCCTATAATCAGTTCAAAGTTTTGCCAAACATAGCACAAATTTGCACCTAGGAAATCTAACGCAAAGTAAGTTTCTCAGAGGGGGACACAACTACTTTTGGTTTTCCTATTAAAGGGTAAGGTACTGTCCTAGGTAAGCTGAAATCCGTTCAAATATTGCAGCATTTGCGGCTTGGTACATCCCGTTTAAAACACGTGGGAAGTGCCGTTTCCGGCCATCTGGAGGGGTTTTAAAGCCAAAAATTTTCTTGTACACTCCGCGCCAACTGATGGTGGCGCTCCGCTTGGATTCAAATATTGCCGCATTTGCGATCTACGTCCTTCTGAAGTTTACAATTTTTCCCAACCTGCCCAAGGGAAAAGGGGATACGGGTTCCCTTTAGTCTCACCCCCCAGGCCACAGATCAGAAGTGCCCAGTTTGGGGGTCCCTAAAAAGTGTATGTATTACCATTTTTCATAGATTGATTTTTTATTCTCATTATCTGAGAAGTCGCAGACATGAAATTCGTATTTCAAGGCTGAGTACATCCAGCTTAAAACACATGAAAAGTGCCGTTTCCGGCCATCTGCAGGGGTTTGAAAGCTCAAAATTTTCTTGTACGCCCCGCGCCAACCGATGGTGGCTCTCCGCTTAGACAGTCTTGCCGTGCCTGACCCTCGGAAGTACCAGGCCCCCCACCTGTTACCTAGGCCCCCCGAAAAAAATCCCATCCTGGCTACGCCACTGTCACTTAAGTAAGTTGCAGTAATTCCGATAGGAAAAATATTCCTTACTGTAACGTAACATGCATAACGACTCTTCACGGAACTCCAGTAATTTAGCATGTTTGGGATGTAAGACACAGTTTCTTGAACAATGAATCTAATTTTCCTGATCATTTGACACTAAAAGAAAATCGACGTTCAAGAGAGACTGACCTGTCTTAAGTGTTTGTGCCTTTTTATTACGGAAGAGTCGCTCTCCTTGGATAAGCTCGAGTGAAGATTTGATCTCCACAAATATGATTTGATGTCCAAAAATAGCTGAAATATTTGACAAACTGATGGAAGCATAGAAAGACACATCGACATGTACATTCTCTAAGTTGTGCAATAAATCATGGGTTTTCAAAAGAAGAGCATTAGTTTTGCACTAGCTCTTAAAAGCATGGTCCCCTGGAACAGGAAGCGGAAAAAAAAGTCTTCCTCAAATTTCATGAAGACATGGGTAAATTAAACAACCATTTGAGTTCTCTAAATATGTTAATAAATCACCCAGAAATATCCTATAGCGTGTCCGAATTAGGCTTTCAAAAACTTCCCTAATGATGAAAAACGTATTCCTCCCAAGGTAAAATTTTCATGAAAGTCAAAACATTACAAAACCTGGGGCAGCGAATGAAAAATCAATTTTTGCGTAGCCCTTACCTTCTATAGTCACTTTTCCCGAACTGATAGATTATTCTAAGGCAAAAGTTGCAAAAACGTTCAGGGACGTTTTTATTTGTCGGTTTTGCTTGGGCAGACGGGAGGGGTGTACGTGTAGGGTCTACGTGTTTATCCAACATCCAAAATTCCATCCAGAAATGGTATATGCTCAAAATACCGACTGCTTGATTGCATATTTGGGGCAGACAATCCTCTTACCCTCAAAATCAAAATTTCCCATACACTGGTACGCTAGTTAAGCCTGCCTCTACCATAAACCCACAAATTTAGGTAAATGTATGAAACCATTATTCGGTTCAGACCCTCGCTATTTTTAATTAATGTCAATGACATACACAATGTTGTTCAAATTGAATCTTTGAGACTGTTTGCTGATGACACGAATGTTTTTGTTCAGGACAATGACTGTATTCAACTTGTTTCAAAAGCTCAAAACGTTCTGACTAAACTCAGAACTTGGTTTGACTCAGTTACTAACTTACTTGCACCTAGGAAAAACCAATTTTTCCATTTTTTTACAGTAGGGAACACAGCGCTCATTTTTGTCCTGATCATTTTGTATTAGACGACACTGAAATTTGCAGAACCGCCTATTCTAAATACCTTGGTCTAGTAATCGACAATAAGCTTTCTTTTAAAACTCTCATCGATCAACTTTTATCGGCTAAGAAATTCAATCTCACTAAGCGTTGCCATCCAGCTGTATTACTCCCTTCTATACTCCACGTTTTCTTACGGAATGGAAATTTACGGTGTGGCTAATGCCTCCAACTTAAAACCTTAAAACCTTTACAAGTTCTTCAGAATAGAATTTAAAAAAAACTGTTACTTTTTCACATCGGCATCATTCTACCAACGATTTTCACTGGGTCCTTAAAGTAAGAGATGTTCATGTTTTTAAAATGGGTACCTTTACTTATAAATATGTAAGTAACACACTTCCTCGTGTCTTCTGTAATATTGTTAACCCTTAGAAGGCTCTCATACCCTATGAACCGCACAAGAAGTAATGCACAATTCTCAGTGACCAGGCATAATTCTAAACACGGGAAGCCCCACTTAAATAATTACTGCTTTAAAATGTGGTATGTTCTTCCTAATGAGGCCAAGATCTCCAAATCATATGTTACTTTTAAAAAAGAAACTCAAAGCCTCCTTAATTGGAAATTACTTTGCTTAAGAAAATGCATTTTATACTTGTCCTGATATTGCATGTGTGCTGTTCTTTTTTCTTTGTTTTCTTTCTTTTCAGGGGGGTTGGGATAGCGGGTGGGAATGGGGTGCTTAACATACATTTTCCTTTTTTGTTTATCAGGTCACTAGCTATGAAAGACATCTTTTGCTTTTTATTTCTAGTGTCCTGTTAATACTACAGCATGTATCGTTTCTTTGTAAATCATGTATGTTTGTATGTACAGACAAAATAAATGAAATGAAATGAAATAAGTAGGTACCAAACAATTAGTTTTGAAGATCAGTAACTTCAGGACCCCACCCGACCACGAGAGAGGAAGGAGACTGTGCCTTATGAACAACAATTTCAAACTGAATGGCAACCAACGTATTTCACAATTTAGGTTAAGCTTTTTATCTTTTCCTTTATTTATCCATGAAATTATATCCTATATTACTTTCAAAGAGCATGCCTTATCTATTCTATACACAGTTATTACAATAACAGTCCTTTCGCTAAATCCTGTACAGTACATATTGCATTGTAAAGACAATCGTTCGCAAGCTATTAAACTGCGTTCAGAGTCCCATAGAGGTAATGCTTAAGATCTTGTAGTATAAGGTCGGCAACTATTTACAACCTAACTGGTAACCCGCTGATAACTAAAAGTCTAAATCGTGACATTAACATTTCAGGCGCTACGTTTTTATTGCTAAAAATTTACCTTGTTCTTCTTCGTTTTAAAAGTTCCATTGCTATTAGAGCTTTTTATCCTAGGACAGGTTTAAACTTGTAGAAAAAAAATAGTATTGTGACTTCGATTTACATTGATTTCGCTTTGAATTAAATGAAAAAATATTTCATATGCAATATTAAAAAAAAATATATAAGGGTGGCTAACACCTTTTCCAAATCCCTCGAAAAATATTTTTCGAGAAGAAAATTTGCTTACTTAAGTAAACTCGTTCTACATCCCAAAATAAAAGCCGAAGTAATATTCCAATCCCGAAACAAGTGTTCAAGGTCCTCTACCCTCGAGTACTGCGAAATCAACAAAGGTTGCAATCTGTTTTCCCCATCAATAGAAAAAGGCTTATTCGTAGAGACGATTTGGTGGAGGAACCTGATTTGAAAATACTGCATTCTGGAGTCAGAGGTTTTGCAGAACGGCACGTTAAAAAATTGAGCCCAGTCTTTATCCCAGCATCTTTGAAAGTACAATGCCATTTCTCCAAGCAGGTTGGTTTAGCACTGATATGATGGACGTGGACGTTGTAGGCTAACTTATTTAAAGAGCTAGCTTTTAATGAATTGTTACAAAGGACCATGTTATCATTTATAATTTCAGTTTCCAACACCCTCTCATCCCCCACCATTGTGGGATTTTACAAAACCCCAGTAAAGAGTAAATGGAAAATTATTCACCTGTTATTTATATCTAATGTCTACGAAAGTTAAAGCATTTCCGGCGTCATCGAAAAGATGACAAAAATACATAACATTTCTCTCAAAAAGTTGCACATGATATATATTGATTACCGAAGTTGTCATAAGGACGCCATTGGGAGAAAGAAATAACACACCACGCTTGTACAACATGTTTAACAAAAATATCTTTTCTTTCTTTCTTTCTTTTTTTAACGAGTGACACGGTTTTTGCGGCGCAATTGCTCTGAAAGATTCAATCCCTCTTCAATGACTTTACTTAAACACGGATAAAATTTTCGGCGGTGGTACAATACCGTGTACTTCAGATCATTGATAAAGCTTGATATACCTTGTACAAGAATGATGTATTTTTCAAACTACGACTTCAGTTGCCAAAGTGAAAAGGTAGGGACTTAGGGGACAGCCTTTTCTTACTCCTCTGTCCAGTTAAAAGAACCTTATAAAATACCCATTGTTGCACACCCATATAACCATTTTTACATCGAACGTTTATCTCCTTTTTAAAACTACTCCCAAAATTTAGAAAAAGAATGCATTGTCGGTTAAAATTCCTTTCCAGCTTATCAAATGTTTTTTTCAAAATCAACTAAAAGGACAAATCCTGGGATATGACCTTTTTTGCATATCAATGAAGTCGAGTATAAAGCAAATACTTTCCCCTTTATACTTTCCTTTAGGATACCCAGTTTGCTGAACCTCAATGAGATCTTGAATAACAGGTTGCAATGTTAAAGTGATTGCCTATTTGCCCGATCTTGTAGCCAGTGTTTGGTAACGTTATTGGTCGATAATTCCTTATAGAAAGTTTCAGGATAAAAGTTACGAGCCCTATAGTTTGATCATGTAATAAATACCCATTTTGATACCCATAATTTAGGGAATTCTCAACTAAATGTCCAATTGAATCCGAAAAGTCTTTCAAAAGTTCATTGCTACTATTTCAGTGAACTAGTTGGGAGTTCTGTTCAGCTTTTCACTGGCTTAGACATATATGGGCCCAAGTAGCCATGTCACCATCAAAATCAAAATGATTTTCCTAATGGAACAGAACGTAAACTTCTAAAGATGCTAAATAGTGCACCAATTTTCATCTAAGAGTTTGAAATTATTCAAAACTCTTCAAAGAGGAGACAGCTTTCCTCTATTTGCACCTATTCCTTAGGCTGGCGATCAAGCCCTGCTGCTGTACTCCTCAACAAACAAACCTGATTATTTATATTTCAAAGCACTGACTATCTTGGAACCCAACTACGTGACAAATGTTGATTTGACATTTTCACCACCGACTCTTTCACCTTTGATACAGGTTGTGCCAATCTACTCTTAATTGGTTAAGTGAGTCTTAGTTACAAATGAATATACTGTAATCATAGCCTCTCGATACTTGACTCAAGTTCTCAATTGCCTTAATTTTGCGTTAACGCTCAACCCTGTGAAATCTACTTACGTAATCTTTAATAGAGTGGTCTAATTAAGACGCCATGAAATGGTGCCACATACAGAGTGGATTACATAATGTCTTCTTGCATCAGGAAACAAATAACCCTTTTCCGACTCTTTGCATTTACAAAGGATTGTGGATACAATTTTGTGTTATGCATGCATTCCGACATAATAATTTGTCATTGTCAAATACCCCATGCATTGATTTCGTGAGACGTCAACGTGAAGTCTAAGGCCTAAATTGCATGGCTACCCTTCCTGGTTGGTTGAAACAAATTATCCAATTTCCTCGGGAGTCTTAAATTGAACGAAGAGGTATAAGTTGTAACCCCGACTGAAGGCAGATTCTTTGGAAAAGTTTCTTCTGAAAGTTTTTAATTTTACTTACAGAAATACAACCCCATTTTAGTTTTATCAATATAAGCTTCAGACTTTCGAACTTTGGTTGAAAAAACCAGACATTTTTGAAACTACGTTTAAACAAACTTAGCGGAGGATAAAATAGGCAACCTCAATACCTTTAACTTTGTTCAAGAAGGGCAGACTCTTCACTAAATATCCCCAATTATTCACGTTTTGTTTCAAGCAAACACTCAAGATTTTCACAAATTGTCTGTCATAAAATCCCAGTTTTCTCCCAATAAATATAAGATACATTTTTCAACATTTGTTAAAAGAGTACATCTTTCGGTCGATTTGTGCGTCGCAAGTTGTGACCCCCCCCCCCTCCCCTTATTGACAACCCACTCTCTTCGAGCTTAGCTCGAGATGAGATGCTGCTATCTTCCTCTTACCCGCCCCGGCGGGAAACTAAAGCCACCTGAAACAATAGAACATACTTTTATATGCATTGAAAAAATTTAACGACACTCTTAAACAGTTAAACCACTGGAGATAAAATCTTACCAGGATCGTTGTTGTTTTTACTCAAACACATCCTAGTTACTTCAGCTGGAATTTGGGTTAGTTAAAGCGGGATTCCATTGTAAAATTTAACCAGTATTATTGTTGGTAAGTAAATAGAACACCGTTTTTGGTTAAATTTAATCCAGATTTTTCAAGAGGCGTTCAAATATTGCAGCATTTGCGGCGGGGTACATCCCGTTTAAAGGATTGTGGATACAATTTTGTGTTATGCATGCATTCCGACATAATAATTTGTCATTGACAAATACCCCATGCATTGATTTCGTGAGACGTCAACGTGGAGCCTAAGGCCTAAATTGCATGGCTGCCCTTCCTGCATGAAACAAATTATCCAGTTTCCTCGGGAGCCTTAAATTGTACGAAGAGGTATAAGTTGTAACCCCGACTGAAGGCAGATTCTTCGGAAAAGTTTCTTCTGAAAGTTTTTAATTTTCCTTACAGAAATACAACCCCATTTTAGTTTTATCAATATAAGCTTCAGACTATCGAACTTTCGGTGAAAAAACCAGACAATTTTTGAAACTACGTTTAAACAAACTTAGCGGAGGATAAAATAGGCAACCTCAATACCTTTAATTTTGTTCAAGAAGGGCATACTCTTCACTAAACATCCCCAATTATTCACGTTTTTGTCATAAAGTCCCAGTTTTCTCCCAAAAAATATATAAGATACATTTTTCAACATTTGTTAAAAGAGTACATCTTTCGGTCGATTTGTGCGTCGCAAGTTGTGACACCCCCCTCCCCTTATTGACAACCCACTCTCTTCGAGCTTAGCTCGAGATGAGATGCTGCTATCTTCCTCTTACCCGCCCCGGCGGGAAACTAAAGCCACCTGAAACAATAGAACATACTTTTATGTGCATTGAAAAAAATTAACGACACTCTTAAACAGTTAAACCACTGGAGATAAAATCTTACCAGGATCGTTGTTGTTTTTACTCAAACACATCCTAGTTACTTCAGCTGGAATTTGGGTTAGTTAAGGCGGGATTCCATTGTAAAATTTAACCAGTATTATTGTTGGTAAGTAAATAGAACACCTTTTTTGGTTAAATTTAATCCAGATTTTTCAAGAGTGAAATATAGTGAAGCGTTATCTTTTTTGTTCACAAATCAGTTGTCTCTGGTCACTTATCAGGGGCGTAGCCACGGGGGAGGGGGGCCTAGACCCCCCTCAGATTTTCTTCAGGCCCCCCAGATTTTTTGCGTCCTGATAAAGTAATTGAAAAAATTAAATGTTTGAACGGAAATCAACTTTGAAGTATTTCCTTCAAAACAGTAAATAAATAAAATGTGTAAAAATTATAAAAAAAAAAAAAAACACAGATGAATGTGGGTAAAACACATTTTGTGCGCACGTATGAAATCAAGTAATAACTTCAAAATGCCTACTTTCACTAAATTAGATACTGTTTGTGATCTGCACTGTCGCTTATTGCATTTCACTTCGAAGATGAAAAGAAAATCTCGACGACAAATTTTAATGTGACTTTGTTAGGTTAAGACCCTTTCTGCCTTTCGGATGGCTGATTGATTTAGTGAAAATAAGGCAATCGTACTCTGGAGACCACTATTACCCGACCATTTTTATACTTTATCATACACAAAATACAGGTATGCCGTAAGCAGAAAAGGGTAAGGTACTGCCTTCGGATAATTCTTCTCTCCATCCTTAACAAGTAGCTGGCCTAGACCTACTTGTTAAGGATGTCGTGCCTCACTCCTGCCCATGACAAGTGCCAGTGTAGGACGATTTTTTCGACAAGTCCTCTTTTTACTAGTTGGCACTGGCTTCCGGGGGATTTGTAAAATGTCCACAAGGTCCTTATTTCATGTGTTTCCCACATGATCAATACTTCTGCTTTGCGGTTCAATTATTTTGAGAGATTTATTCGTAGTATTTTAATTTTGACTATTTAATGTACCGATGAACAAATACTGCACCATTTTGCACATTGTTTCTTTGGTAGTATGTATGTCTCTTGTATATCTCTACAAAAACTAAAATATTTTGATATTTTCCATTTTAGGCTCCCCAAAAAGGGAAAATCCTAAAACTTAGGCCTATAATCAGTTCAAAGTTTTGCCAAACATAGCACAAATTTGCACCTAGGAAATCTAACGCAAAGTAAGTTTCTCAGAGGGGGACACAACTACTTTTGGTTTTCCTATTAAAGGGTAAGGTACTGTCCTAGGTAAGCTGAAATCCGTTCAAATATTGCAGCATTTGCGGCTTGGTACATCCCGTTTAAAACACGTGGGAAGTGCCGTTTCCGGCCATCTGGAGGGGTTTTAAAGCCAAAAATTTTCTTGTACACTCCGCGCCAACTGATGGTGGCGCTCCGCTTGGATTCAAATATTGCCGCATTTGCGATCTACGTCCTTCTGAAGTTTACAATTTTTCCCAACCTGCCCAAGGGAAAAGGGGATACGGGTTCCCTTTAGTCTCACCCCCCAGGCCACAGATCAGAAGTGCCCAGTTTGGGGGTCCCTAAAAAGTGTATGTATTACCATTTTTCATAGATTGATTTTTTATTCTCATTATCTGAGAAGTCGCAGACATGAAATTCGTATTTCAAGGCTGAGTACATCCAGCTTAAAACACATGAAAAGTGCCGTTTCCGGCCATCTGCAGGGGTTTGAAAGCTCAAAATTTTCTTGTACGCCCCGCGCCAACCGATGGTGGCTCTCCGCTTAGACAGTCTTGCCGTGCCTGACCCTCGGAAGTACCAGGCCCCCCACCTGTTACCTAGGCCCCCCGAAAAAAATCCCATCCTGGCTACGCCACTGTCACTTAAGTAAGTTGCAGTAATTCCGATAGGAAAAATATTCCTTACTGTAACGTAACATGCATAACGACTCTTCACGGAACTCCAGTAATTTAGCATGTTTGGGATGTAAGACACAGTTTCTTGAACAATGAATCTAATTTTCCTGATCATTTGACACTAAAAGAAAATCGACGTTCAAGAGAGACTGACCTGTCTTAAGTGTTTGTGCCTTTTTATTACGGAAGAGTCGCTCTCCTTGGATAAGCTCGAGTGAAGATTTGATCTCCACAAATATGATTTGATGTCCAAAAATAGCTGAAATATTTGACAAACTGATGGAAGCATAGAAAGACACATCGACATGTACATTCTCTAAGTTGTGCAATAAATCATGGGTTTTCAAAAGAAGAGCATTAGTTTTGCACTAGCTCTTAAAAGCATGGTCCCCTGGAACAGGAAGCGGAAAAAAAAGTCTTCCTCAAATTTCATGAAGACATGGGTAAATTAAACAACCATTTGAGTTCTCTAAATATGTTAATAAATCACCCAGAAATATCCTATAGCGTGTCCGAATTAGGCTTTCAAAAACTTCCCTAATGATGAAAAACGTATTCCTCCCAAGGTAAAATTTTCATGAAAGTCAAAACATTACAAAACCTGGGGCAGCGAATGAAAAATCAATTTTTGCGTAGCCCTTACCTTCTATAGTCACTTTTCCCGAACTGATAGATTATTCTAAGGCAAAAGTTGCAAAAACGTTCAGGGACGTTTTTATTTGTCAGTTTTGCTTGGGCAGACGGGAGGGGTGTACGTGTAGGGTCTACGTGTTTATCCAACATCCAAAATTCCATCCAGAAATGGTATATCCTCAAAATACCGACTGCTTGATTGCATATTTGGGGCAGACAATCCTCTTACCCTCAAAATCAAAATTTCCCATACACTGGTACGCTAGTTAAGCCTGCCTCTACCATAAACCCACAAATTTAGGTAAATGTATGAAACCATTATTCGGTTCAGACCCTCGCTATTTTTAATTAATGTCAATGACATACACAATGTTGTTCAAATTGAATCTTTGAGACTGTTTGCTGATGACACGAATGTTTTTGTTCAGGACAATGACTGTATTCAACTTGTTTCAAAAGCTCAAAACGTTCTGACTAAACTCAGAACTTGGTTTGACTCAGTTACTAACTTACTTGCACCTAGGAAAAACCAATTTTTCCATTTTTTTACAGTAGGGAACACAGCGCTCATTTTTGTCCTGATCATTTTGTATTAGACGACACTGAAATTTGCAGAACCGCCTATTCTAAATACCTTGGTCTAGTAATCGACAATAAGCTTTCTTTTAAAACTCTCATCGATCAACTTTTATCGGCTAAGAAATTCAATCTCACTAAGCGTTGCCATCCAGCTGTATTACTCCCTTCTATACTCCACGTTTTCTTACGGAATGGAAATTTACGGTGTGGCTAATGCCTCCAACTTAAAACCTTAAAACCTTTACAAGTTCTTCAGAATAGAATTTAAAAAAAACTGTTACTTTTTCACATCGGCATCATTCTACCAACGATTTTCACTGGGTCCTTAAAGTAAGAGATGTTCATGTTTTTAAAATGGGTACCTTTACTTATAAATATGTAAGTAACACACTTCCTCGTGTCTTCTGTAATATTGTTAACCCTTAGAAGGCTCTCATACCCTATGAACCGCACAAGAAGTAATGCACAATTCTCAGTGACCAGGCATAATTCTAAACACGGGAAGCCCCACTTAAATAATTACTGCTTTAAAATGTGGTATGTTCTTCCTAATGAGGCCAAGATCTCCAAATCATATGTTACTTTTAAAAAGAAACTCAAAGCCTCCTTAATTGGAAATTACTTTGCTTAAGAAAATGCATTTTATACTTGTCCTGATATTGCATGTGTGCTGTTCTTTTTTCTTTGTTTTCTTTCTTTTCAGGGGGGTTGGGATAGCGGGTGGGAATGGGGTGCTTAACATACATTTTCCTTTTTTGTTTATCAGGTCACTAGCTATGAAAGACATCTTTTGCTTTTTATTTCTAGTGTCCTGTTAATACTACAGCATGTATCGTTTCTTTGTAAATCATGTATGTTTGTATGTACAGACAAAATAAATGAAATGAAATGAAATAAGTAGGTACCAAACAATTAGTTTTGAAGATCAGTAACTTCAGGACCCCACCCGACCACGAGAGAGGAAGGAGACTGTGCCTTATGAACAACAATTTCAAACTGAATGGCAACCAACGTATTTCACAATTTAGGTTAAGCTTTTTATCTTTTCCTTTATTTATCCATGAAATTATATCCTATATTACTTTCAAAGAGCATGCCTTATCTATTCTATACACAGTTATTACAATAACAGTCCTTTCGCTAAATCCTGTACAGTACATATTGCATTGTAAAGACAATCGTTCGCAAGCTATTAAACTGCGTTCAGAGTCCCATAGAGGTAATGCTTAAGATCTTGTAGTATAAGGTCGGCAACTATTTACAACCTAACTGGTAACCCGCTGATAACTAAAAGTCTAAATCGTGTCATTAACATTTCAGGCGCTACGTTTTTATTGCTAAAAATTTACCTTGTTCTTCTTCGTTTTAAAAGTTCCATTGCTATTAGAGCTTTCTATCCTAGGACAGGTTTAAACTTGTAGAAAAAAAATAGTATTGTGACTTCGATTTACATTGATTTCGCTTTGAATTAAATGAAAAAATATTTCATATGCAATATTAAAAAAAAATATATAAGGGTGGCTAACACCTTTTCCAAATCCCTCGAAAAATATTTTTCGAGAAGAAAATTTGCTTACTTAAGTAAACTCGTTCTACATCCCAAAATAAAAGCCGAAGTAATATTTCCAATCCCGAAACAAGTGTTCAAGGTCCTCTACCCTCGAGTACTGCGAAATCAACAAAGGTTGCAATCTGTTTTCCCCATCAATAGAAAAAGGCTTATTCGTAGAGACGATTTGGTGGAGGAACCTGATTTGAAAATACTGCATTCTGGAGTCAGAGGTTTTGCAGAACGGCACGTTAAAAAATTGAGCCCAGTCTTTATCCCAGCATCTTTGAAAGTACAATGCCATTTCTCCAAGCAGGTTGGTTTAGCACTGATATGATGGACGTGGACGTTGTAGGCTAACTTATTTAAAGAGCTAGCTTTTAATGAATTGTTACAAAGGACCATGTTATCATTTATAATTTCAGTTTCCAACACCCTCTCATCCCCCACCATTGTGGGATTTTACAAAACCCCAGTAAAGAGTAAATGGAAAATTATTCACCTGTTATTTATATCTAATGTCTACGAAAGTTAAAGCATTTCCGGCGTCATCGAAAAGATGACAAAAATACATAACATTTCTCTCAAAAAGTTGCACATGATATATATTGATTACCAAAGTTGTCATAAGGACGCCATTGGGAGAAAGAAATAACACACCACGCTTGTACAACATGTTTAACAAAAATATCTTTTCTTTCTTTCTTTCTTTTTTTAACGAGTGACACGGTTTTTGCGGCGCAATTGCTCTGAAAGATTCAATCCCTCTTCAATGACTTTACTTAAACACGGATAAAATTTTCGGCGGTGGTACAATACCGTGTACTTCAGATCATTGATAAAGCTTGATATACCTTGTACAAGAATGATGTATTTTTCAAACTACGACTTCAGTTGCCAAAGTGAAAAGGTAGGGACTTAGGGGACAGCCTTTTCTTACTCCTCTGTCCAGTTAAAAGAACCTTATAAAATACCCATTGTTGCACACCCATATAACCATTTTTACATCGAACGTTTATCTCCTTTTTAAAACTACTCCCAAAATTTAGAAAAAGAATGCATTGTCGGTTAAAATTCCTTTCCAGCTTATCAAATGTTTTTTTCAAAATCAACTAAAAGGACAAATCCTGGGATATGACCTTTTTGCATATCAATGAAGTCGAGTATAAAGCAAATACTTTCCCCTTTATACTTTCCTTTAGGATACCCAGTTTGCTGAACCTCAATGAGATCTTGAATAACAGGTTGCAATGTTAAAGTGATTGCCTATTTGCCCGATCTTGTAGCCAGTGTTTGGTAACGTTATTGGTCGATAATTCCTTATAGAAAGTTTCAGGATAAAAGTTACGAGCCCTATAGTTTGATCATGTAATAAATACCCATTTTGATACCCATAATTTAGGGAATTCTCAACTAAATGTCCAATTGAATCCGAAAAGTCTTTCAAAAGTTCATTGCTACTATTTCAGTGAACTAGTTGGGAGTTCTGTTCAGCTTTTCACTGGCTTAGACATATATGGGCCCAAGTAGCCATGTCACCATCAAAATCAAAATGATTTTCCTAATGGAACAGAACGTAAACTTCTAAAGATGCTAAATAGTGCACCAATTTTCATCTAAGAGTTTGAAATTATTCAAAACTCTTCAAAGAGGAGACAGCTTTCCTCTATTTGCACCTATTCCTTAGGCTGGCGATCAAGCCCTGCTGCTGTACTCCTCAACAAACAAACCTGATTATTTATATTTCAAAGCACTGACTATCTTGGAACCCAACTACGTGACAAATGTTGATTTGACATTTTCACCACCGACTCTTTCACCTTTGATACAGGTTGTGCCAATCTACTCTTAATTGGTTAAGTGAGTCTTAGTTACAAATGAATATACTGTAATCATAGCCTCTCGATACTTGACTCAAGTTCTCAATTGCCTTAATTTTGCGTTAACGCTCAACCCTGTGAAATCTACTTACGTAATCGTTAATAGAGTGGTCTAATTAAGACGCCATGAAATGGTGCCACATACAGAGTGGATTACATAATGTCTTCTTGCATCAGGAAACAAATAACCCTTTTCCGACTCTTTGCATTTACAAAGGATTGTGGATACAATTTTGTGTTATGCATGCATTCCGACATAATAATTTGTCATTGTCAAATACCCCATGCATTGATTTCGTGAGACGTCAACGTGAAGTCTAAGGCCTAAATTGCATGGCTACCCTTCCTGGTTGGTTGAAACAAATTATCCAATTTCCTCGGGAGCCTTAAATTGAACGAAGAGGTATAAGTTGTAACCCCGACTGAAGGCAGATTCTTCGGAAAAGTTTCTTCTGAAAGTTTTTAATTTTACTTACAGAAATACAACCCCATTTTAGTTTTATCAATATAAGCTTCAGACTTTCGAACTTTGGTTGAAAAAACCAGACATTTTTGAAACTACGTTTAAACAAACTTAGCGGAGGATAAAATAGGCAACCTCAATACCTTTAACTTTGTTCAAGAAGGGCAGACTCTTCACTAAATATCCCCAATTATTCACGTTTTGTTTCAAACAAACACTCAAGATTTTCACAAATTGTCTGTCATAAAATCCCAGTTTTCTCCCAATAAATATAAGATACATTTTTCAACATTTGTTAAAAGAGTACATCTTTCGGTCGATTTGTGCGTCGCAAGTTGTGACCCCCTCCCCCTCCCCTTATTGACATCCCACTCTCTTCGAGCTTAGCTCGAGATGAGATGCTGCTATCTTCCTCTTACCCGCCCCGGCGGGAAACTAAAGCCACCTGAAACAATAGAACATACTTTTATATGCATTGAAAAAATTTAACGACACTCTTAAACAGTTAAACCACTGGAGATAAAATCTTACCAGGATCGTTGTTGTTTTTACTCAAACACATCCTAGTTACTTCAGCTGGAATTTGGGTTAGTTAAAGCGGGATTCCATTGTAAAATTTAACCAGTATTATTGTTGGTAAGTAAATAGAACACCGTTTTTGGTTAAATTTAATCCAGATTTTTCAAGAGGCGTTCAAATATTGCAGCATTTGCGGCGGGGTACATCCCGTTTAAAGGATTGTGGATACAATTTTGTGTTATGCATGCATTCCGACATAATAATTTGTCATTGTCAAATACCCCATGCATTGATTTCGTGAGACGTCAACGTGGAGTCTAAGGCCTAAATTGCATGGCTACCCTTCCTGGTTGGTTGAAACAAATTATCCAATTTCCTCGGGAGCCTTAAATTGAACGAAGAGGTATAAGTTGTAACCCCGACTGAAGGCAGATTCTTCGGAAAAGTTTCTTCTGAAAGTTTTTAATTTTACTTACAGAAATACAACCCCATTTTAGTTTTATCAATATAAGCTTCAGACTTTCGAACTTTGGTTGAAAAAACCAGACATTTTTGAAACTACGTTTAAACAAACTTAGCGGAGGATAAAATAGGCAACCTCAATACCTTTAACTTTGTTCAAGAAGGGCAGACTCTTCACTAAATATCCCCAATTATTCACGTTTTGTTTCAAACAAACACTCAAGATTTTCACAAATTGTCTGTCATAAAATCCCAGTTTTCTCCCAATAAATATAAGATACATTTTTCAACATTTGTTAAAAGAGTACATCTTTCGGTCGATTTGTGCGTCGCAAGTTGTGAGCCCCCTCCCCTTATTGACATCCCACTCTCTTCGAGCTTAGCTCGAGATGAGATGCTGCTATCTTCCTCTTACCCGCCCCGGCGGGAAACTAAAGCCACCTGAAACAATAGAACATACTTTTATATGCATTGAAAAAATTTAACGACACTCTTAAACAGTTAAACCACTGGAGATAAAATCTTACCAGGATCGTTGTTGTTTTTACTCAAACACATCCTAGTTACTTCAGCTGGAATTTGGGTTAGTTAAAGCGGGATTCCATTGTAAAATTTAACCAGTATTATTGTTGGTAAGTAAATAGAACACCGTTTTTGGTTAAATTTAATCCAGATTTTTCAAGAGGCGTTCAAATATTGCAGCATTTGCGGCGGGGTACATCCCGTTTAAAACACGTGGGAAGTGCCGTTTCCGGCCATCTGGAGGGGTTTTAAAGCCAAAAATTTTCTTGTACACTCCGCGCCAACTGATGGTGGCGCTCCGCTTGGATTCAAATATTGCCGCATTTGCGATCTACGTCCTTCTGAAGTTTACAATTTTTCCCAACCTGCCCAAGGGAAAGGAGGATACGGGTTCCCTTTAGTCTCAACCCCCAGGCCACAGATCAGAAGTGCCCAGTTTTGGGGTCCCTAAAAAGTGTATGTATTACCAGTTTTCATAGATTGATCTTTTATTCTCATTATTTGAGAAGTCGCAGACATGAGATTCGTATTTCAAGGCTGAGTACATCCAGCTTAAAACACATGAAAAGGCCGTTTCCGGCCATCTGCAGGGGTTTGAAAGCTCAAAATTTTCTTGTACGCCCCGCGCCAACCGATGGTGTCGCTCCGCTTAGATAGTCTTGCCGTGCCTGACCCTCGGAGGTACCAGGCCCCTCACCTGTTACCTAGGCCCCCCAAAAAATCCCATCCTGGCTACGCCACTGTCACTTATGTAAGTTGCAGTAATTCCTATGGAAAAATATTCCTTACTGTGACGTAACATGCATAACGACTCTTCACGGAACTCCAGTAATCTAGCATGTTAAATGTAAGACACAGTTTCTTGAACAATGAATCTAATTTTCCTGATCCGAATTCCTCTTGTGCTGCTCGGTAGAGTTCACCTTCCGGTAACTTAGGCCATTCTCTTTCCACCGCTTCTTATTCTTATCACTTAGCTTAAAGTTGATAAAGGCCGCTACATGATCAATTTTTTCATGAATTAATTGATATCAAACAAGTGATGAAAAAATGATCCTGAGTATGGTAAAATGACGGCGAATTAATTGAATCAATTCTTTGAAGCGAATACTGACAGACCAAAGTTCCTTTGATATTTATTGGCGGCTCGTCAATTTAAACTACTTTCTCTTCTTTTAATGGTCTGGAGTATGGGCCAAGGCAATTACTACATGTTGATAGATCCTTTCATTTCAAAGATTTTGATCAGAATGAAAAGTTAAAAAAAAAAATGAGAAAAACGATATTGATAGTTTGTGAGGAACGTCAATAAATTGACATTAAGATATTAATTGACGGAACTTTGATCTTGTATAGAGGCCTTAACGCAATATGGCCTAATTATTTTGTTTTTGTGTGTGGTAATTTACGTAATCTACTGCAAATTGGCCTAGTCCTGAAGTATAGACCCTGTCATACTGGTATGGTGACTCTGACGAAACAAGCTTTTTCAGCTTCACTGGTTCCAGGTTGCTTGGTTTGGGTAGTTTTGGGCATTGTGTGTGTGATCTGATAGGCTTGTGTTTGGTTTTGTTTTTGATAACGTCCTTCAGATAAAATGTCCCCATCTGGTTTTCCCCTCAACCTTATTTTGCTAGTTATGAACTATTTGTTATTCTTTTTATGTGCAATGTGTCAATAATCGGTTTAAACAATTTTCGAATAATTCCATGCAAATCTTCTTCTCTCTTAACAAAATGCTTTGTAAAAAGAGTGGCAAATTTTTATCAAAATCAATCAAACGGAAATAACAGTATTAAACAGTTAATGTGAACGACCCCCTTTTAATCGGCAATTTGAAAATTAGATAATGACTGCGTTACAACTGCAGTTATTGCAAGCTTTGTAGTATTGCGAATCTTTATTCGTTGTAACTAAGCATTTTAGCATATACAACCGAAGAATGCAAGTTTTTGACAATTTTATTTTTCTCGTGATTGTCTCCTTTCACAATTTAATTTTCAGAATTAAACTTTATCCTTGAGAAATATTCCAACCTTAAGTTAATAGGGTAACCAAGTAAGTACACATGTAATACTATTTCAATACATATCTCTAACCAACTCATAGAAGTGTTCTCTTAAACGAATTTTAAAGCATTCTTAATCTGACGCATAAGTTCGTGCACCTTACGCAGCCCTTTACAAGAAAGTGTGGAAATAATTCTTTTCAAACAACATTCCACGATATGTTCCTTGTAAACTTATAAAATCGAAACTTTTCAAAAACTACTTATTCTATACCTGGTCAGGAAGCTCTTCTAGCTGGTTGACATGACAGAGAATCTCTTCTTACAAGAAATATAATTATGCTTCCTCTTAAGTTGCTTTGGATATGGACATTCATTTAATGTAGCTACCCCAGTTCTCAATATAGCGTTCGAGGGGATTGCCTACTGAATTTAACTTAAACATTAAACTTCACCGTTACCCGAGTAACTACATTTTTTATGTTCCCTGGTAATTTCAATTGAAATTTCGAACACCGCCTCTATTATCTCGGAAAACCCCGGCAAGATGGTAGGCGGTCAGTTGTATTGTTTTTCGCTACATAACATTATGTTTTGGACAGATGCTCTTCATAGTACATCTTTACACAACACCTTCACATACCAAACTGGCTCATGGACTTTTTAAGAAGGTTTAATTAAGTCAGGAGCATTGCAGTTAGAATAGCATATTTAGGCAAAGAATACCGCTTATCGTCATTGTAGCAAAACTGGGAAGTCAACGTATTGGTGGTGCCTTTGCGTTTCGTTGGAGAAAAGATATTTCAACCTTTTCTTTACTTTTCAAAGATAACGATTCGAGTAGAACCACATCGTTCCTGTGGTCTGGATGAAAACTCTAGGCGCCAAGGGCAGTTCAAACCCTACCCATGTAGAGCGCCACGATATTTAGCACATGATTTGTATTTGATTTGGGACCTCACTGTACCAAGCTGCGGCCCTGCATATAGTCATATTTGTTTAATACTGAAATCAAACCGCAAGGTCACTTGGATATTCTGCTTCAATTTCGCGGTGGAGCTCGCACACGAGGACTCCGTGGTCTCATTACTCTCTCGTTATTAGTTAACTGGCCTGTCAAACTAGGATGTTGTGATGCGGAAGTTGTGTTACCTAATGCACTTCTTTCTGTCATTTCCCTGTAGCGTTTCCAAAGGACCGGGATCAGGAGAGGACGTAGAGCAGCACATAACAATGCTATAGTCTGAGAACATAAGAACATCCAAAGACGATGTGCCTTCACTGTATCTAAGGCAAATGGGCTATTTGACATCACTATAACTGATATAATAAAGGTTATGATATTTATCGGTAACAGAGACACGAAATATATTACACAATAGGCGACAGCCGCGTAGCGTTCCCACCGTCTATTTCGAGCTTTTCTTACTTTGTGTCTCAGACGGCCAATTGGTGTTTCCATGTTTATTCGAGATGGCGTGCCCACATTGAAAGAAGAAATTACGGCTCGGAACCAATAGACACAGCTGACAGCCAGACAAGTGAAATACAAAGAAGCTCGAGAGTTGAAGACTGTTACAGATATGACATCGGACCGAGATGAACATTTACCAGACCATTCCCTCCACAAAGAAATACCATCAGTTTTATTGGACAGATCAATTTTCAAAAAGCTAAACGGCACTAACATGGCGGCTGCTGCCGCTGCTACTAAGATAAAAAATCCAATCGTAATTTTATCCTGGTGTGTTAAGGAACCCTTCGCAATGGCCCGGGCGTAAAGTGTGAGCAGCAGATGCGATGAAAACGAGGCCACATCTTCTCCAAACTGGCAGAACACACAGAACGCAAACGAAGGTCCAGTTGCATTTTCGTGTACAGCAGAAACGGCAGTTTGCGTGAAAAACGATGATATGAACAACAAATCAAAAATGGACAGGTTTCGGAAAGTTATTTCCGTAGATGAATATGTGTTTCCTTTAAGGATTGTTTTCAGGACGTAAAGGAAAGTTCCATTGATTAAGACCCCAATGACTGCTAACAATGGGAAAACGCCGATCTGAAACAGTCTAAAAAGAGATTCGTGGGGTAGGTTTACCTCTGAATGGTTTGATGCTGCATCCATAATGCTTACAACTATCGAAGTTTCACCTTTTGTAGTCATTATATTCTTTAATGACTACACCATAGCGGAAAACATTCCACGTTTACCTGTACACTTTTCTTTACCCACATATTTGGAGGCAGTTTGAGTTGACATATAATGCCTGTTGTGTTACATAAGTATCTGAAAATCCCAGTCGATCGTTGTAGTAAGATACGCCAAAGCTGTTAAAACTTACTTCACATTTCGTCTTTTCCAAACGTTACCCGACTGGCACTATTCGTTTTTGTAAATATTTCATATATGACTCTAAACGGGTATTCTGCAAAGCACGAACCGACGATACAAACTTTCTAAGCGCTGAGAGACCAAGTACTGAGTGCAACATGCCCACATGACGCTATTCGATGACGTTGACCAGGTCAACCCGTAACTTTTCCCTCTTGTAATATCAAGAGAATACTTAAGGTTATTTGTGTAGAGGTCACCGAGTTTTGACTGTTTTAAACAATCAAGAAGACATTTTAGAGTCTCACGCAAATATTCTAGTAATCTTATGTAAGCATGCAATTAAGGAAATGTACTCACTTTAAAAGCTTCATACACTACAAGGCCCTTTTTCATAGACGGGTCTAGTCTCGAATCAGGTTTTGATAAGCCGGTGTTACAAGATTATATTTAATTAGCGTTCTTTTGAAATTTGTGTCATTCTCAGGAAAAGTGCTAGTTTTCAAATTTTCAAAACAGAGGGAACTTACAGGAAGTGTCAAAACATCACATTGCTGAACACTCTTTTGTTTGCCTTTGAAGTTAAAGGAGCTTATTGCGTTTATAAATCCTCTTATTTCGACGCTACACTGTTAAAAAAAAAGTTGTAATTTTACGGTAAAATACCGGCAGCGGGGATTCCGGTACCCGACGTTTTTTACAGTTAGAAGAACACTGTAGAAAAACACTGCCACGTTTTTTTACAGGTTTCATTTCGCCGTTAATTAACGGTTAACCAATCAACTGTGATTTCACTGAACTGGTGTGAATTAACAGGGGTGCTCATGTAAATTTGCAGGTTTGCGAAGGTAAATTAACAGTGACGAAAAATACAAATACCGGCAGACAAGACTCTGGTAACCAGAAGGAACGTGTAGATAAACTGGGACTTCCTTTCACTAGGAGGGTATCACTGCTTATAGTTTGATGCTGGGTTTCACCATAGGAACTCAGACAATGTAGAAATCAGTAGAGGCCGAAAGATTGTGTTGTGCAGTTCTATGATAGGATGGAAGTCAATACGGCCTATCAAATATCAACATGGTTTTCCCTTTTGAAAGAATCAATCATTAAATTGCATCATTTTTCTGAGGTAAGCAAGCTTACTAGCTGCAATCCTTTGTATCAGATTTAATTATTGCACCCACATATCATTTAGAGGTTAGACTACAACAGAATAGAAAATGTGCTAGAAAGAAATTACAGAACTCAATTTTATTAAACACTTGTCAAGAACAGATAATTATTACTTTTCAACATCTTGGCATTTTACAAAAGAACACAGGCATATAAAATGCCCTTGCAAAACTTTGAAGTTAACATGATCACTTCACAAATAAAAGGTTAATGTTTGTTTAAAGTAAACTGACCCTACACAATTTTATCTGTTTGTGTGTTACTTGAGAAACCAAACACTTTGCATCACCTGATTGTTCACTTTACGTAGCTAATGTAAAATACTTCAAATGAAATTCAAAGACTTAACCAAGTTTAAGACACCCTTCAAAATTTCCAACTCTTTGGAGGGTATCCATTCACAACACTGCTTCCAACCGTAGGCAAATCTATTTTAAGTATGAATGGTACATTGTTGACAGATGTACCAAATAAATCCCTTCCCTTCTTAAGGAAACTATAAGAAATGAGAATCAACACATTTTAAAGATGTTAACAAACTAAGACAGCTTTATAAACAAACAATACAAGCTGTGTGTTACTTGAAAACCCTGAACACTTTGTATGACCTAATTCAGTTTCATTGCTGATGTAAAACGATTCACATAAAATTCAAAGGTTCAACTCTGAGAAACCCTATACAAGTCCACTTGGTGAAGGACAGGCATTTTCAACCTTGCCTAAATTTTGAGGCATGCCTGTTTTAAGTAAGGACTTTTAAGTTTTTGATTCATGAAATCAATATGGCATCTAAAAGAAATGAGAATCAACACATTTTAAAGTGTTAACAAACTAAGACAGCTATAAAAACAAACAAAACAATCTGTGTGTTTCTTGAGAACCCTAAACACTTTGTAGGCCCTAATTCAGTTTCATTGATGATGTAAAACGATTCACATAAAATCCAAAGAGTCAACTCTGAGAAACCCGATACAAGTCCACCTTGGTGAAGCGTTGCCATTTTCAACCTTTCCTGTTTTAAGTATGGACTTTTAAGTTTTTGATTCATGAAATAAATATTGCATCCCTTCTTTTCCTTTTCTTTTTTAAGGGAACTATAAGACATGAGAATCAAGGCATTTTAAAGATGTTTACAAACTAAGACAGCTATATAAACAAACAATACAAGCTGTGTGTTACTTGAGAACCCTAAACACTTTGTAAGACCTAATTCAGTTTCATTGCTGATGTAAAACGATTCACAGAAAATTGAAAGATTAAACTCTAAGAAACCCTATACAAGTCCACCTTGAAGAAGGGTTGCCATTTTCAACCTTGCCTCCATTTTAAGGGCTGTTTAGTATGGACTTTTAAGTTTTTGATTTATGAAAGAAATATGTCATCCCTTCTCTTTTTTAAGGAAACTATACGAAATGAGAATCAACACATTTTAAAGATGTTAACAAACTAAGACAGCTATGTAAACAAGCACTGAAGGGCTGTGAACATCTAGCAAAATTACTAAACATTTTGTGATCATTTATGGAATGAAGGTTTAGCAATTCAATGTTGCACATCTTGTTTACCAAATGAAGAACTCTGATAGTTGATTCCAATACACCCAGCCTCTCCATAAAACGAAATTGTCTGTTTTAATCAAATATTCAGTAAAGAGCCAAAATGATGACAAAAAGAGCAAGAAGAGTCATCTTTCAAAAGTGGTGCAAGTGAATGTCACACGTTCCATTCCGTTCTAAATTCAAAATCTTTTATTTTGTTTACTAATCGAAGAACTCCTGGGCTGATACTGTTTTTCTTCCCTCTGTTCGCCTTGGCGGACTTACTTGCTGACTGAGGGTTGATTCCAAAGACACATCTGTTACAAGCAGAAAAAAGAAATTTTTTTAACTTAAAACACATCTTCAAAATGTTTACTTCACCCTCCCAAGCATGCACACCTAAACACTTAAAAAATGAGAAACAGTTCTTCATGTTTATGTTACACACTGATGCCATTTTAATAGAGCTGTAAATTACAGCAGAATGGCATCACGGTCATTGCTGTCAAAATATCGCGATACATTAAAGTGTTTTGATAGTACCCAATGAAAATTGATCCTGTGATTGTATTCACTTTTACACTTGATACATTTCAAACTTTATTTGCTTGATAGTTTTTGTAACTGTTCTGTTTATCTCAGCAGTATCACATACAGAAACATGAAAAACTGCAACAAATGTATTAAATATTGTTAAAAAATACTGCACTCATTTGCTTCTAAGTCTTTTTTCATATTCTGCTACTTTGAAAAATTGTGAGAGCCCTACATTTTTTAAAAGACAAATCTGAAATTTCAGTGGGCTATGATATGAAGCCTATCAGAATTTATGATTTTCAGATGATAAACCAGGTCCATCTATGGTGCCCAAGAGATTTTTGCCTACAAAGAATTGGCTGGCAATAAAATGAGTTATTTTAAAAAATACCACATCTACTGGTGAATGTAGAAGATGACAAACAACTATGCAAAATCATTCAGTTTACCGTACTCACTGATACAAAAGTGATTAGAATTTACTCTGTTAAAAGAGACATACATTAATCTGTAATGATATTTTTAAGTCATATTAAATGCTAGGAAGACTTTTGCTGAACAGTAAACTGCTGGCAAAGCTATGACCTATCCACATTAGGGACACTTGTGTGTTATAATGACTTAAAACATTAATGCTTCCCTCAACCCCATGCATGTATGTATGTACTCAGCATTTACTTTGAAAGACTCACCTTTGAACAAATTCACAAAGCACAGCAGCTTTTGGTGTATACTGCAAGTTAAATACAAAAAAACAACTGAACCACACAGCAAGAGCTGCAATTGGGTTGCCCACTTCTGTAATCACTCTCTTCCCAACATATATCAGAAAGCGGTTGGCTTCAAGAGGTTGACCTAGCAAAGAAAATGCCAAACAACAGTACTGGTAACAATTATATTCTTCTGTTTCACTTCTTAGCATCCAAATTTTGTCAATGCTGTTAGATAAACCTGAAAAGATTTAGCACAATCCCTTTTAACCATCTAGTGACCTTTACTGACCCATGACTCCTAGTCCAGGCAAATCCAACAAATTTCCTGAATGTTCACCTGGACTAGGAAGCCATCTCTGATGAATGAAAGATCTAAAAGAATGGGTTTCAGATACAGAATCTACTGCCTTTTCCACCAAACAAAGTCTATTAAAGTAAAATGCATTTCCAAACTATCTTTTACTATATGTACTAATCCTCTCCAAAAACAGAAAACAAGATTAATAGAGTAAGGCAAGATTGATGAAAGCCTTTTCAAATTCACGCAATGAAAAAATTCTGATGTGTTTTCATTATTTTATTTACTGAATCACTTTTTTTTGGTAATTCATAAATTCATGGACTAAAATTCTTTGCCTACAGGATGCATGAAGTCAGTTAAACAATGAGTAATGAGCAGTATTTTGAAAAACCAAGCTGTGTTTCGATGAACATCACCAGGCCCATAGCCAAGGCGCCCATGAGGGGGCATGTGCCCCCCAAATAATTCCATAAAAGTTCTTGCACTGGAGAAGGAAAAATAATTAAAATACCAGCCTTTTTGGAATTAAAAGATAGGAAGAAAATATGGAAAATCTTCCACAATTTTGCATCTGGAGTCCTTAAAATAGGCAAAAATTTTCAAAGGGGATGGGTCACCCCTCCCTTTAGACCCCTCCCTCAGGCCACCATAACTCCTACAGTACATGGATGTGCCCCTCCCCCCCCCCCCACCAAATTGGTTGGTCTGGCTACGTACAGGCCTGACCATCACATGCATTCATCTCAAATGAGAATGTTCCATGCCCATTCAGTTTACACTTTTCTGCTATGACAATGAAAGGATGCACGCTCCAGGATTTCTGAGTAATCACTAAGTATATGAAAGCAACAAATGATGAAGAAGCAGCAGCAAACATTCCATGTACAGTGCATGTGTCTCCATTTTACATACTGATGACTTGTAGCAAGTCTATGATATATAACACAGTCATAAGAAACAACAGAATCATTTTTTGGAAATTCTTTAGGATTTGATTTACTCAAAGTTTTTTACTGACATGCACTCTCAGTATTGGAATGTTTCTTTTCAAAATATATAAAAAAAATGCACTAATGGTAACTCTTTCAAAACATTAAAGACTTGCTTCAAGATTGTCACCAACTGAAAATCTTTGAATTCTAATACACCAGTAAAGTAACTGTAGAGTCTTTTTGTAAACTGCAATCTACATTTTTTTTCTCTTCTGTAATCTTCACACTTGGAAGAAATCTCTAGTATATGGTTTTGGTCTCCTTTAAAGGGGCTTATTGAGTTGGTTCACAAAATTCAAGGTTTGTTTTACACCTGTTGAGATTTACTCACATCTTGATGGTTAATGATCAAACTAAGAGATTCTGCACATTTGACTCACAACGGAAATGGCAATGACAGAGTTATTAATGAATAAAATCATTCATAACAAATTTGTGACCAGACACTTTTTACCATTTCATAGTAATCATATGCAATCCATGTCCACAAGAACTACATTTTCTCACACATTTTCTGTAACTAAAGGAAGTGAAACATGAAAAATGAGGCTAATTGGAAGCATTGTCATGCAATGAATATCCTTCAAATTCGTCACAAAAGCAATCCATATCAACTCAATGAGCCCCTTTAAGATCTTGGTTTTGGGGTTTTATTTTATAAACTATGAAGTACTTTTCTAAAGTGTTTGAAGAAGGCATGTCAGCTTGGTCCAGGAGGTTAAACAATGTTATATACAAAGTGCTCAACCAGGGATAAAATGTACTAAATGTAGTCCCTGTCATGAACTTTAAAGTCACCTCAGAGTTCTAACCTATCCTGACTCATTGAGACAAAACATTCAAAAGTATACTTAGGATTAAATTTTTTTTTTATCCCCTTGACGCGGGAACTGGAAAAAAGTCTGTAGTTGCAAGGCTTACGAAAACCTGATGTGACAAAGACACGGGAAGCAACTCAACGATCTGTACTTTTTTTGAGAACAATGTTTGTTTGAACAGAATGGTAACCCACTACAGCTTTCAACTTTTCCTGATCTGAACACATTCCATTTGAAGATGAATTCTCTGGACATAGTCTACATACCGATAGCAATCATGAAAGGTGTTCCAGGAAGATCCATGTCTTCACAGCTTTCTAGGACCTGCAATGATAACATAAAGATTCCCCGAAGGAAAAAATGTAGCATACAACACAGTACTGCAATATCATAACCAATGTGTTTAAAAACCAGAAAACCCAAGGGCTAGCATTTCTTTCTAGATTTATCTGTGCTTCCTCCCTTGTAATATCATGATTACAAAGGTTTAATTTTTGACTTCTGGTGACCTCAAATGACTTTTAACTTCCACCAAAAACATTAGGATTCTTATTTTTAACATGAAAAATCTATATCAAATATGAAAAGAGTCAGTCATTCTTATCTTGAGATACACCCCAATTACAATGGGTGTTAAAAACAAATGCACACACCCACATGCACACCCCACATTACCATCGCATAGATTTCTTGCCTGCCTTTGCAAGGAATCCAGAAGAACCACAGACACAAGAGTTGAACTGCATCTAGCTCTTCATATGAATTTTATAGACTGAGGCTGCATTAGTACTATACAGCCTAAACTGGTAGCAAAATTTTACAAACTTTGAAGGTATCTCCTGAGAAAGTATTTTTGTTCTGGCCTGGTGGGAGACAATTGAGATTCTAAGAAAATCGAAAAACATTGGTATTACTGTAAACAAGAAAAACGAAAACAAAAAAAATTACTGCAAGTACAAGTTGCACAGGACTTGTGATTCTACATACCCTATTAGTAAACCTCACCGACTGTAAGTATAAGGTAGGTTTACTGAGCTGAAAATTTCACTACGGTACTAATACTTAAGTTTTAGAACAAGAAAAAATACTGGTGTAGGTTGGAAGCACACTGTAAAAGAATAGCTGAAGACCAAATTTTCTGCATGCTCAACCACAAGGATTTGGTAATGACTTGATTTTCAAGATTCTGTCACCTGTAAAAACATGTGTTAAAATTCAGAATGTACAAAGGCATGTGCATATCAAAATAGTAGGGGAGGGGCACATACCTCTGTGTTCATGAAAACAGTGTTGAAATCCTCTCCCACATAAGTGCTGATGAGCAGCAGTGTTCCCATCACAGCTGGCAAGTTATCACCTTTCTTATCAATAGCATCTGAGACAAGCTTAACAGCTGAGGTAAATGTTTTCTTACTCATTGCTTCTTCCTTCATGAAGTTTATGATACTCTTCATCTTTTTACTTGCACTCTGCTTTACTTTGTCCATCATGTCTATCCCAAGAAGTTCCTTTACATGTTCAAGAAAGTATTTTTCCTCCAGAAGGTACGGCCAGTCTTCCATGATATTTTCTAACACACAGTCATTGCTATTAATCATCTTGCGCTGAGTGGCATATGTGGCTTTCATCAACTCTGATATGTTAATGCCATGTTTACCAGACTTGTAAGCTTGTTTCATGTTTTCCATTTTTTCTTTCTGCGACAGTTCTGTTTCATTTTCAGGCAAAGAGGCAGGCTGCCAATTTACACATCCGTAACTGTCCGTTACATGTTTTTTAGCTGGCCTACCACTGTCAGTCAGAGTCTGAGCCAAACTTCTCTTAAGGGAATTATGATGATTGTCACGTGCTAAATTGTCAACTCTGTTCACCAATTGGCTGAGCAAGCTGTCATACCCTGATCACACTTGCTCACCATCTACCTCGTCACAAAGGAATTTGGGTACTTGACAACAATATCATGAGCAATGAAACGCAATGTCTTTTTCCTTTGTGGCTCCGACCCTGGTTTACTGAAGTGATCAATGATAATCCTAACCATTTCCTTACGCGACCTGGGGGGTGGCCTTTCTTGGTTTTCAAGGGACACCATGAGCTGATGTGGCATTTTATACCATGGAACTGAGAAATCTGTTTCTGCTTGTGGAAATTCTGGGGAGTTTGAGGATGATCCATTGTCACTACGAGCATCAGAAGACTGACTGGTTTCTGGTCTGCTTGAAGATTCAACTCTCTGGGACTCCTGAGGTAAGAATGGTGCTGAAATTTGAGAGAGAAAAGAGCATACACGATCTCCTAAGGATTAAATCATACATGAATGAATGACATACAAGACAACACAGATTTATATTAGTTGATCTTCCTGACATTGACTGATGTCCAAAACTCATTTTACCAACTTTAATATGTTAAGTACAAACCTACACGTAACTTGCAAAGAGGTCAGTGCAACAGTGTATAGAACAGAAGTCAGTATGTTGTCACTATTTAACTAAATACAAGTTTTTACAAGTAAACCTCTCTAATGCTGAAATTCATTGGACTTACTCTTTCCAAAACACAATGGTGCATACTCCTCACAAACCAGTCATTTCATATGTCACACTTCTTGTTAAGTTTAGTATATTTTGAGCTAATATTTTGGTTCTTTTGGTGGTTACCAGAAAGTGAAATGTCTACTATGCACACCCATGCAGCTTCATGAGATTATGGGTCAATTTGTCAACAAAGCCTTTCCTATGGAATTACTTGTGAGCAAAGTCCTGGAAAGGTGAAACATTAGTCTCACCAATGAGTCTCATGTTCAGCAAACACTGAGATTATGGTTTTCTACCTACAGTTGATGGCATGTCCAAAGATACTGTAGGCATACTCTCAGTTCCACTGCAATCCCCAGCACTGGATGAATACTCATACTTGCAAACCAACTTCAGTTTGCATGTCACCAGCTAGACCGGGATAAATGCATTTACAATGTACCTCAAGTCAAAGCAATGTGCATAAAAGGTGAATTCTAACAGTCTAACTCCAATCGTCATACATAGGACATTCCTGAGCTAAGATATAAAATGTTCAAGTTTAGTCACCAAAAACAAATTTGCCTATTGTGCAATAATTTGTGTAACTTTCTTGTTGTGAAACTCACATAACCTGCTTTGTTTCCTTTTAAAATAAAAAATGTTGTTATGACCTTGATCACCTCCTGTTTGTCTCCATAGCATGTTTCACAGAGATGGCTTATTTACATCACAGTTTTATCACACCTTGGCACAAGGTGCAGTATCTTTCAGAAGAACAAAGAAATACAAAGATTGTTATTTGAGTAGTACAACAATGAAACCACAAATTATTGTGCACTGTACCATTTTAATATGAGTGAATAAACTAAGTCATTTTATATCTCAGCTCAGGAATGTCCTATGAAGATGGGAGTTGTACTTAGAATTCTAGTTTCATGTTCTTTAAGATATATATTTTTGAATTTTTGACTTGAGATAGACTTTAAGGCAAAAATAAATTGCTGTCAAGTTGCAGAGAAATAATAGCACATACTCACCCTTCCACCTAGAAATAAGCTTGCGAAGTTCAATGGGAGTAAGGTATTGACGAATGTCCTCTTCAGTTACATACTGCAAGTCACTTACACCAGATACGCCCACCTCAACTAAGGCCTCCATCAACCTTGCTAGCTTTTCAGCCCCTATTCTTGGGATTGCATCAAGAACAGCATCTTCAATACTTGACAAGTTTACAGTGTCATCATCACTGGAACGCTCTTGAGGCCCCCTTTGTGTTCTTCCCGGATATTGTGACGGTAAAGCCATGTTCTTACTTCATTCTGTACAAAATGGTACAACCCAACCACAGATATTTACAAGGTACAGTTTCAGAGTGTTTGCCTAATTACAAGTGATGTAATTTAACAATGGCAGATGGAAAACTGGTGATTCTATCTACAATTAATGTCTGCCTCCAAGCTTAAAATATGGCTGTTATCAAGGAAATTGAAATTAGTTTTCATTTACCCAGGACTTCAGCTCTCTGACTGCTGTAGATACTACTACATTACCCTGAGCCCTGAAGAAAATGAAGTGGTAAACAGTCAATATAGTGCTGTACAAGCTTTACAAATTCTCAGCATCCTTAAGTCAACATGTATCATGATTCAGGCTTGTCCAGTAGAAAAACGTCTTTTTACAAATGTTAACACCTTCAAAATCCACCAAATCATAAGATATTTTATGAAACTTCCATTTAACTGTTCAATTTCAGCATAGGTAAAATTAATGTTTAAATTAATAATTTACTGAGTCCTTTTAAAAGCACAGGTATATGTGGTATCTGTGACATGATGGACTACAGTAACTTCAAATTTGTGCAGTTTGCAATTCAAGGCTAGTTCATATGGCATAGTCAGCACATAAATTTAGTGACATTTGTGACTGTTCACTTATGCAGCAGGGTATTAGTTCTTAGTAAAGGTAATTGCAATGCATTTCTGATGACTTGCAATAAAGATGTGCATCCCACATCAGTCTTCTATAGTCTGTTGTTTGTAAGGTAAGTTTTTTAATGTTATTAGTGATTTTCCATCTACTGTGTATGATGACAGTGGGTGAAAATCTAGTAAAGACTTGTACGGAACACATTTTACCAAAGAATCAATCGCATCGCCTACTTTGTAAATCCCATACCCTGGAATAGGTGTGACAGTATGTTGGTTCACTATAAACAAGATTTCTTCATCTGTTATCAAGACCAGCAGTATACTTGCCAAAGTCCACTTGACAGAATTTGCAGCTGAAATTATCACAAATAAACCCTTTTTGTAGCATGTACCATACACAGACACAGAATCAGAAACATTGCATGCAGATACATCAAGCTCAGCTGCTGTTACAGCATTTCTTATAAAGGGTGAATATACGTCTACATGAAAACGACATCTACTTTCCAATTTTACAGGGTCTGGAAATATTTGACTCTGAAAATTATATGCCTGCAAGAGCTGATGTTTTTCAGCAAGTGTAGATGTGATATTGATGAAGTTCTGAGAATATCTTGTACAACGTTTGAAGAATGAATGTTTACTTTCAAAGTGAAGGGTCCAAAGCCTGATCAATGGGCCAAACATCAAGACTAACCAATGGTAATGGCTGAGAAAGTGATGTTTTGGTCTCAAATCAACTTCTGGAAACAGGGATGCCCTGTCTTCAAGGTATTCTTCTACAAGTACTCTCAGGCAAGCAACTTGGAATGCATCAATGTGTGGGGAAACAACAATCTCAACAAGTTTCTTCAGTTTCAGAAACAACTGCCACACACTATCACTTATGTCTCCAATCAGATTGTACGCAAGAAGTGGAAAGAACCTTAGGAATGACCAATTTTGAACTGCTTGACCACCAAGCCGTTTACCCTTAGTTACACGAGTTAACATGCCTGCAGAATCATTGCCAACGAATTTCAACATGTTAATCTTTTCATTCAACATGTCATATGTAAACCATTTCTTGATGTTAACAAAGTATTCAATAAACAAAGACATATCATAGTCTACCACACCTTCAAATAGGTCATGGCCTAAGCAGGGAGGAAGTCCTGGTAGAGCAACATGAAAGTAGGACAAATTATTAAAGAATGAGTCAAACTTTATACCTTCTTTGTGCAAATCATCACTCCCTTCCAAAGCTGGGAGGGAACATTTATAGGTATCTGGAGTACGATATTTTCCTTCAGTATAACAATTTGTAGTTCTCATTTCAGTTTTTGTTTTCATGCAATACCGACAGAAATATTCAGTGTTGAAATTTTCACAAAACCCTCCAATGTAGTGTGACCCAAGATTATCACCAACGATTGAAACAACCGTCCCCCTGAGAACCTCACCACTATCTAGAACAATGCCCTCTCTTTCAAGGGTCTGAATATCTGAAACAAGGTTTGCAAAGACCTGTGCTTGTCCAGCATCCTTAATGAACTTTTCCTTGCAAAGAAGTACTAACTGAATAGGATCAATCTGGGATCTGCAATGTGGAGAAAGATTACCAAGTGTATAATATACAGCAAGTACTTTATGTTTGGTTTTTGCTGAGCCCAGGGGGTTACAAACTTCAAAAGCATCTTGAAAGAGGATAATTTGTAAACCATTTGGAAAGAGCTTGAAAAAGTTGTTCTTCTTAAACACTTTTCCACTTTGAATGTCATGATATTCACCTTCTGCAGTAGGACATCCCTGATTCATGTACCTCTTTGCAGATTTATCCTGACAGAGAAGTTTTAGAGTTTGAAGTATTGGAATATAATGACAATACTTTGTCTTTCCCCTGGATGTTTCACCTAATGGTATCTTAACTGGGCTAACATTGCTAAATTCACTTTTGAAATATTTTTTCCTCTTGTATGTGGAGCATAAAATGCTGCAATCCGGAGAGTCAAATTTTGCTGCATCGGCTCTAGGGGCTAAGGAACAAGACAGTTTAACTGTGTTTTCAAAAAGAACTTCATTTGCAAGCCTATCTATTGTACTACTTGATAAGCCTGCTTCAGTAAGCTTTTCTTTGAAACACTTTTCAGCACGTTCATAACCAATCTGATTCAGAAGGTGCATTTCATCAACAATCACTTGTATTGTAGACTCTGGTAGCAGATACTTTGCTTGTAGCCTCAGTAGGAACAGTGCAAGTGTTTTAGTATAGTCAGCTACTATGCTTTTATTGCTTTGAGAACCATCATTCCCATCATCATCTTCAGAAAATTGCATGATATTCACATCTTCATGGTGAATGTTACTGACTTCTGTTGAACCAATAGAACCTACACCCAACTGATTGGCATGACCAAACTTTAAATGCTCCACACGGTAACTCTGATGGTAACGAGAAACATGGGATGAAAAAGATGATTTTTTATCAAATTGTTTGTTGCAGCTTCCAAAGGGGCATGAAATTTTCAAACCATTGTCAGTGTGCTCTCTCAGATGACGCATCAATTCCTAGATGTCAGCACATGATTTTTCACAAAACTCCAGGAGACAGCGGACAGAAACTCCACTGTTTTGGTACTTTGCATGGCTTGAACTTGACTCATTAGGCCTATGTTTTCTGGAAAGGTGTGTTGTCAGTCCTTTGTATGTATGAAATGTTTGCAAACAGTTTGCAATACAGCAAGGGAAAACAACATTCCTGTCATGCCTATGTGTTCTGTAATGGTTGACATATGCTTTCACATTTCTTAACTCACTGTTGCCGCAGTTTCTGCACATGGGCTTTAATCCCAATGCAAATTGATTTGGGGGTTGAACAGGATTAGGCCTACAACTGGCAGAGTTTGCAGACATTTTTGCAATGTACAGTAGGCCCTACTGGATATAGCACAAAATGGCCCTAACTTGAGTAAACATGCCTACAGTTTACTTAAGCTATGTGAGGTTTAGACTAGGCCTAGGTTTAAGTCATCTTGGGTCATGATCTACTGTACTGTATGCCTAGGCCTAGCCTAGGACTATACCATTGACTAGTCCCACATGTAACACTAACGTTAACAGTTATAGGCCTAGGCTAGGCCCTAGGCTAGGCCTACTTGCTGGAATTTCTCAAAAAAATAAATAAATAAAAAAAAATAAACCCCAATCACACAACTATGCAGAGTTTGTCAACAACAATTCTCGAAATTAAATACAAGTTGCTTAAAGAGTAATTTGGGGTCCTAGCTAACTCCTACTTCTTTGGAAACCTAACCCTACAGCATAAATACCATACACGTCATGACGAAATAACATGTAGGCTGGGTCCTATCACATTAGGCTTCATCACTAACATTAGATGTGTGCAGTCGTGGGGCAAGGATTTTTAATAAACCTATTTTATTTATGTAAACATATTTTAAAAGAATAACTATGTGGTTCTGGGTGCAAGTATACCTTCCTACAACAGAATGTCTGAAGAGTTAATGACTTTACTGTCTAGAAGTCGATGATGGAATGAGATTTTCCAAATCACAACTGGCCAACAGTTTCACTTTCACTGCATGTTCTGTACCCCTTGGTTCCACAACTGAACACTGTTCCCGGCCCTTGAGTGAATCCCAAAGTTTATTTTTGGTCCACATGTTTCCTCAAAAACGAATTAAAATCAACTAAAATATAATTTTTATACTATTTTCAAAAATTTATTTAAATATACATTAATATTAGCTCCAATAGTGTTGATATCAGACTCTTTATAGGAAGAAACTTACCTGAAAGTGGAGGTTTTGAGGACAGGTGTTTGCCGCCGCCGTGACAGTACAGACATTGTCCAGTACTAAATTACGAGCTAGCACGTGTATACTGAGGCAAGCGCGAAAGCGCGCTGCACATAAACTTAAAAACGTAACTCCGTGACTCATAAGATGAAGTGTAATGCACGTCCGGGTTCGAAACGTTATGCAGGGCGTGTCAGCTCGTAGAATAGTGCGACCCACTGCATGTACGTACAGTCACTAGTCCGGAGGCGAACCAGCACCAACATCCTATAGCTCTAAAGTTAACGACTGCCGTGCCCAGTTTATAAAGCAATATTCGAGCATGTTGAGGACTCCAACATCGTAATTTGTTGCCTCAAATATAGTATAGGACATATTCTCAGTTTAGCGGGGGGTGGGGGGGGGGCTGGCCCCCAATAATTTTTTATCGAGATTTTTAGGGGCATGGCCCCACCAATAACTGAATGTCGCAAAATAAATTTTAAGGTGCTTTAATTACATTTCGGCTATTCTTTGGCTCAAGTATTTATTTTCAAAGTAAAAAAGTTGCAAAGCTTCGCCCCTAGACCCCCACATTAACGATACTCTGTAGGGGAGTTTACTTTCGCCCTTCAAACAGTTAAAACAAAACCTTTTTTGCAAGCTATCTTTCTTCTTCAAATTATCTTTCTTCTTCTCAAGTCAGGGCCGTTTAAACTTACTGAGCCAGGGGCATTTCCCCAGTCCCCTTACTGACCGCAATGACACACATTTACCCCAGTTATAATGTCCCTTTTAGGATTAATAGTAATACCTATACAAAGGTACTCTTTTGCTTCAATTAAGTCTCATAAAAAGTTAAAGTGTCAGATATTCCTGTGTCCTGTTGCGGGCTCCTGGACCCCATGCATATTGCCTTGGGATTTTAAATAGATCTCCCTATTGATCATGAAAAGCCCCAAAACACTTTGGTTCTCTTAAAAATTTCTCTGTCTCAAATTATCAGTCACATGTTCAATTTTGAGTAGCTTCATCATTTTGGCTTTGCCCCCTAAAAAACTGTACAGTGTGTTCTCGTTAATCAAATGCCACAGTACTTCCCGATTCCATTCTCGCCTCTTATACCTCACCCCACTCCTAAATTAAATTCAAATTTTAGAATCCTTAATTTTAGTATGATTTTCGACCATTTTGGAGCCTCTCAAAACACAAAATTGCTGACTTTCCGGGAGCTTCTCCCCCTGAAAAGTCACAAGGGCTTTGTCCCTGGACACCACCAGGGGCCCTAAAGCGGGTCCCTGGATCCCACGCAGATGGGGTTTTGCGCTTCGCGCAAAACCGGACGCCTTGGGGCGTCACCATTATGTCGGCTGTTGAAAACTTGTGCCCCCCAATAAAAAACATCTTCTTCAGCCTATGATGGTTCGATACTTGTCAAATCTGACTGTAACTTTACAGGATAATTTAAAGAATTACTGTAATTTTAAGTTTCACGAAATGTAAAATGATAACATCCTGTAATTTAACCCACGAAATGTCGTTGTGGTAATGAGAATAACTGCCAACTGTAAATTTACGCCAAAAAACCCCCGTTTATTTACAGCATATCAAAATTACGGGGAACGAAGGTAATTTTACGATGAATGCACATGTGAAACGCCCCTTCACTGTAATTTTGCTTAAAAAATGTCTGTAAATTTGAAAGAAGGTCCTAGGGTGTAATTTTACGTCAGAAATTCGACCGTTAATATACGTTTTTTTTAACAGTGTAGAAACCCTTTGATTCTTCTGCCAAACTGTTAAAATTCTAAACCCAATATACTTTGGAAGGAAAAGTTCTTAATGTCGTCAAAATTTTAGCAAAAAGAAATACAGTTTCCCTGAAATAAATGCTCATTATCAAACGATAAGCCGCGCCCACATTCTTGTATTGAATATGGATACTATGTCAAAGGTGACATTGAGTCGGTATGGTAGGTCCCATGTGTTTGTTGAACGTGATGCAGAAATAGCATAAGCAGTGTGATATTGTACATTGTCTATAGCAGCTGACTTTTTCCCACAAGGCTTCTTAAATCATTTTAGCCTTGTGCAGTGTTTAACTTCATCGAAAATTTACACTCAAACGCTAGACGGTTATGCCCACGGAATGGAGTCGGCATCATCACAGGTTTGTAACGCTACTTTCCTTCGTTTTGCTGTTAGTTTTTGGCTAACGTTAGATGTTTTTCCAGAGATTCAAATTTATTATTTCGAGGTAAGCAACAGCTGATTGCTACATGCAGGATACTGGATACATCATTCTTTAACGTTAGTTGTTCGGATTACAGTAACGTTAATAGGGCTTATGCTACACTGGCTTACCACAGGAGGGCCCAGCTGTTACAGTACTGTTAGACCTAACGTTACAGTACATGTTGTCCGGGGCAAACCCGATCAGACTCGATCTTTCTCATTTGCCTACAGACACTTTAGATTTCCACAATCCATTATACTAAGCATTTTCTCTGACAGTCAGCTCATTTACTGAGCATTTTCAGAGATTCGATAAAAAGAGTAGTTCACGGTGTACAGAAGCAGTACACATGTTCATGTAGTATGGTGTATGCAGTGACCACTTACCTAAACAAGTTGAAAATGTGTCATTGTGTGACGTCATTAGTATGACCAATTTGATTGGATGACCGGAGAAAATGAAATACGGAAGGAGAGGTTTGCATGCATAATTGTTTGGGTGAACAAATTTTTCGATTCTAATTTTACAGTTAATTACTGGGTAATTAGAGCTTGTTGGTTAAAAGTTGTATCGTCAGAGATACTGTAATCTTCAGCAAGGTACCGACGTGCTTAGATACCTGAAATGCGAAAAATACCAAACGCAATAAGTTCCTTTAACAATGAAAATTCGCATCCTTTATCCCGCCTAATATGTTTCGAAAACTGTCTGTCCAATTCGAAAATGAGTTTCACCTATAAATTCGATTTTTTTACTTCTATCATACCCCATTTTCTACCTCTTTTACCATGCTTCCCCGTTAGACTGGTAGATTAACCAATATGTCAGTCCAGGGAGACCCATGAGCTAGGGAATACTATTGTGAAAGGGTTTATTGATTGTTAACGAAAATTACCCCCCCCCCTCCCTCCATGTGGTTAGATTTCAGTTTTGTGAAACAGTGTCAATTCAGAATTATATACATTTTTTTCATATGTAGTTCTAATAATGAATGGTTAATGTTAAACACCACACCAACTAACAGAACGTTATAGGACCGAAAAAGATTTTTCGCTGGACCAACAGGAGCTCGTGAGTTGTATTTGATCATTGGACCACAGGTTGCACAAACTTGGATAGCGATCAGAAACGATCATCACCACACGTCTAACAATTTTTTAGTTTTCGAGGAAGGTTTATGTTCTAAGCTAATTCTAGGTCGTAATTCATGAGAAACGTAGGAATATAAACGCTTGCCATCGTTGATCAGTTTATTGTGCTAACGGACAATTATGTTATTTGCCTCTTTCTTTCAAATTGGTGGTCTTGCTGGTCTGACCCTGGCTTTCATCTACTTTGGTGCACTCCTTATACCAACGATAGCCTACATGACCAACACCTGTAACGACGGTCACGCTCTGGCAACCATTTGAGCAAACTCAGCTCATTTCGTGGGGTCTTCTTGCACTGTTACTTAGCGGTTCATAACTTTGCTTCCCCGGTGCTGCCAACATCAGTTGTATTATAGCTACCCTCGTATTTAGCTAATTTCTCGGGGGCGTCGTGCAAAAAATATTTTTGGGGTGTGGGGGGGGGAGGGGCTTGGGAAGTGATGGTTGCCCAAAAAGCTATCTAGGCGGAGACTTATCATTGGTTGGCACCGCGCACACGGATAATTTTGAAAAACCATGAACTCCAGACAGCTGCAAACGGCATTTTCAGGCTTATTAGTAGTATTGAAGAGTTCGCATATCTTGATTTTCTGTATGCAATAAATTTGTCACTGCAGTAAAAAGAAAGAAATGAAAAATGCAATAATGAGAAAATTAGGTCTACCAGAAAAACTTCATTGCTACCATTGGATGAAATGGTAAGGTATGTAACCCTAGTAAGCTTATCATTGGGAAAAAACTTTTATGTGACGTAGTGTCATATTTTAAAACTAAGCTTTCAAGAGTGATTTCCACTTAGCAAAAACTGACACGGAACGCGACCAATGGTTCGGGAGGATCGTCCCGCCAAGGAGATTCGGTTTGTTAAAAATGCCACTAGAAAGCTGATAAGGCAGTTCTAAAGATTTACTGCATGTCTAGAGCTGCTATTTTCAGATGTTTCATACCACTGAAACTTTCACGGAAACATTCAAACAGGTCTACCGGCCGGTATGTATTGCTGAGAGTCTAAAATTGAATACACTTAATATGGCGAAGGACTGCAGAAAAAGAGCTTAAGACCCTCAACCACACAAGTTGGGTACGATACAGCGGTTGACCTAGAACAAACAGGAGTGGAGATCCTTCGTCGCCGCCCTACATGCCAGTAGGCATAACGGGAATGAGTAAGTGAAAAGTATATCCTGATAGTGGAGGTGGAATTAAACTCAGAGGAATGTTAATGAGGGAGCAATTCGTTCCTAGAATTATGGTTATGTTTCTATTTCTCAGCAAGTTACTATCCAGTTATGCATCGATAATCATACTGTTTAAGTACATGAAGTCCCTATTTACAATACGTATTCAAGAAAAATTATGCCACATACAATACTTTTATGGCGCCACCTTTAGAGTGTCTTCATATGAGAATCGTGTTTACAGAACATGTCATATATATTTGTATGAAAGAACTGGGTGTTGTATCGGATGCATCAAAATTCGAAATTATGTAGACTAAAAAATTGTTGCGCAATACCTTATAATATTTTAAATATTCAATTCAAGTTTGGGCATACGTCAACCCTTATAAAAAAATCCCACATAATTCCTACAGGAATCAGCATGTGGGATTTATGTGGGTTTTTGGGCATGTGGGAAAAAATTCCCACCTAATTCCCACATGAATGTGGGAAAAATTCCCACATAAATCCCACATGCTGGTCATCCCTTCCCATACTGGGTTCTACCATATTCTTGAAGGGGGATTTTTCAATGCACTCAGGTCTTCATCATTATTTTCCATTCATCATCATCTGCAGGCACACTACTGTATACATGTGCAGTAAACAGTCACAGTATAATGTTCCTATGAATTAAAGTGTGTCCAAAAGAGTATTATGGCTGAATATAAATGTAACGTTCACCTTAAAGTTCTTGCCAAACTGGATACACGATTGTTTCTTCATCAAAATATTTTGTGAAGGCACGTACAAAATAAAAGTCCACTAGATGCAACTGGTTTGAGATCAATATGTTTGAAATTCATCCATGTTTGTTTGCAACACAATTACTGATTCCTTTTAAAGTACATCACATTGCCTGCATGTGTTCTGATGCATGCAGTCTCTTCTTCAGAATAATTTGCGACAAAGGCATGTGCAAAATCCTGCTGAATGTTCACAAGAAAAGTCCACTAGATGCAACTTGTTTAAGAGTTAAATGATATGTTTGAAATTTGTCCAAGTTTCAAGTTGTATGCAACACAATAATTGATTCCTTTAACAGCACATCCCATTGCCTGCATGTGTTTTGAATATGAGAGTCCAGTTGCTGAGGCTACACCTTATAAAAAATATCTAAGTCCATGCAACAAAACAGCACTCAGACTTAGTCACTTACTTAACAGTATTCAGCACATATAAAGTCCACAGCCTCCACTACAACTGCACAGTGTGCATCCACTCTCACTGCTTGCTAACTATTAACTGCTGACTGCTGTATACAACACACTGTTAAACTGGTACACTACTTGCTTTCTTATACAGCTCCACACTGTGCATGTACCATACAATGACTCCTTTCAAAAGGCCTTTGTTGTGATAGAGCCTTTGAATAAGCCAATCACAATAGACTTCCTCCAAAGCTGTTCACTGCACAATCCACACAGCCATTTTGTGCCTTCCCATATGGGGAATTTAACTTCCCATACCAAAAGATGACTTCCCACATGAAGAGCTGAGTTCTTATATGGGAAACTGAACTCCCCATGTGGGAATTTAACTTCCCATATGGGGATTTCAACTTTCCATATGGGAATTTCAATTCTCGTGTGGGAATTCAACTTTTTGATGTGGGAAACTCGCACAGGCTGAATATTATCCCACATAATTCCTGTAGGAAGTTGTAACTTCCTATAGCAAATTGCAAATTCCTATAGGAAGTTTTCATTTTCCTACAGGAATTATGTGGGGATTTTGTGGGTTTTTTTTATAAGGGAAACAAATTTATGATACCATGCATATTGTTGCAGGCGCTTTTCAGATTTGTTGTGGTACAGACGAATCCGATCAGCGCTTGTGTTAAGTGACTGTAGGCAGCCATAAGTGGGGTTCATAAGCCTTGAAACGACTTTATTTATTTTCTATTTGAAAGTCAAACACTCATATTCACTGAAATTGATGGAACCAAGATACAATTTAGTGCACAACCTTCCATGATCCACGTAAGCAAGGAAATTGAGAGATTAAAAGGTGATAGGCCCCAGTTATTGGCAATTGAAATCAGATCATCGCTTGCTGTCCGGGTTCTCCCATTTTTCATAAAATCCAATGGCGTAATGTGTAGATCTATTCAAAAATGTGACCGTCGACCTAAGGTCGCACAGTGACGAAATAAGGTAGAATCCAGAGTAAAATATTTCTTTATAACGCTAATTCCCACCTCAGGGGGAAAATTTGAATGTACTCTCCTACATCCGCAAGAATAAGGCGAAAAAATAATAAAATAAATAAAAATTAATTTCTTCCTAAAGTCTCAACAAAAAGAAAAACAACGTTGTTCCAACGGCCAGCCTTCCGTCCGTGCTAACAGCTAGATGCCCGTAATTTTGAAAGCATTGAAGTAATTGTACCTAGTTTGCAGTTTGTAAATCTAAAACAGCGCCCTCGTTCGCTTACAAAGTCCTATAGAAAAAATTTGTGGAAACGTAAAGGCGAAACGTATATTTGGTCCTTAATTTTTCCCCTCTAAAGTCGACTTTTCAACTTCTTTTCCCCTTAATGCCGAATAAGACAAATGATTATATATTACAAAAGTAAAGATGACCGCTGGGCCGGTTGACATTTCGGAGCACGTTATAATTCAAACACTAAACGGTACTACGATATGGTAATATGGATATTTCGAACACTCCTGTGTTCCTTATAGACGTATATATATATATGATTGCAACTTGAAGGCAGTGAGTAACTTTTTAAAACAACTAGAAAGTAGGCTTAATCAGGGGTTGTGGAGACTGTAATCACTGATAAGCCCTAAATCCTTATTCAGGCCCTCGATGATCAGGTCAGTTCAGTTTTTTTCTCCATATCACCTCGCAGAGGCACAAGAGATTTAAAGCCGGTGTACAATATGATAAACAAGATGACATTAGGAAGGCAAAAATAAAACAAAAGAAAACACAAATTCATAACCTTAAAGAGAAGAAAGGAGAAACAACATAAAGCAACAGAAAACCGAAACAATAATACAGCCTTAATACGATAATGCAGAAGGATGAGAGAAGAGAGAAAGACATTAAAGTGGTCTTAATTTAGGAACTGAAATGGAACCAGGTACAATATGTAAAGGACTCACAGATCCTATCTATACATGGGTAAAAGTTTGGTTGGTTTTACAAAATTTACTTAAGTTAATAAGGAAATTTTTGCTAGATGATTGAAAAAAGTCGCTTCATTTTAAGGCTACTAGGTCTTTTTCTAAAGTAGGATTTCAGGAACACAGGTCTCTCATTGGAAAAAAATGGACACTCAAAGATGTAATAAACTTCGTCTCCTAATATATTACTTTCACATAACTCACACAGTCTATCGTGAAATCCAACATCAGCAAATTTCGTATAGCAGTGGGAAGTTCACTATTTACAATACGGAATTTACATTTCAATCGGTGGGAGAAATGTAGCTAACTAAATAATTTTCAAATTTAGGATTCTCCTTAAACATACTATAAAGTTTACACTTAGAGTTACTTTTTATATCACCCAGCCAATTTTGTTCGTAGATATCACTTAAGCGTTGATTGATAGTCTTTTTAAGCCAAGTCTTCGATATTACGGGGCCTTGTCTGGGAGGTGTATGCGTAGGGGGAAGAAGACCATTATCAGGAATGCTTTAGAAATACTTTTCACTTTCATTAACCCAGCCGTGCTATTTATATACTGTTATCATGAAAGGATTCTAAAGCTTGAAGTAACATATGGAACAGTTTGTGCTCACAACTATTTTTCATCTCACACCAAATATTTACCATCCTAACCACTATTATTTTACTTAATTTATGACGGCCTAACTAGCCATATACCATATAATTAGGGGTAAACTTTGATAATTTGAGAGATTATTTCAAAGAACTTCAAACGAAAAACTTCAATCTGCGGGAATTTCCCAAATCCCCAGATTTCCCAACCATACAAAAGAATGGGAAGAAACATTTGGTCAAACAAATGCATCTGCAAATCGAAGGGCAGAGAAAAGTTGCCCTATTTACTCAGTTAACTAAACAGTGAACGCCTAGTTTGAATAACTTGCTTATTGACAGCTTTTGTAAATTTGTTATTATAATTAAATGCAATTCCCAATAGGTATAATCATCAATTATTTCCAAAGTGTCATCACCAAAAGTAAAAGTCGGTTCATTCTTTACCTTACCCCTTGAGAAAATAGCTATTTCAGTCTTCTTTGTTTGTTTGTTTGTTTGTTTTTTTCGATGTGAGTATTCAAAGCTAAATTCCATTTGATTTCTGCATTAAGGCGGGTCTGTTTGGTAGCATACAATGAGCCCAATAGAATAGATTTAAGGTTGTTGAGGTTGTGATCAGGTCAGTTTGAATGCTGCCCTACTCCAAAGCCCTGAGTATTGTCTCTGATCAACTGTTTATGATTAAAAAACCGAAGACGGAATTTGAGCCTGTTTCACGAACATAATTGCATCTTTCAAATTGTGTACAAATTTAAGGGTGAACAACATTGGTACTGTCAAGATGTCAAAGGGGGGATCTGATTTTTATAGTGGGGCCCGGAGTCAATACAGTGAACAAATAATAACAGAAAGACCTGAAATAAGAGAGGGTGGTGGTGTAGTCCCCTTCTGTATGTTTTTTTATGGGGATCGTATTTGCAACACATGTTATATGTACTCGTTTTTGAAAAAGTGCGGTGTTATATGACGTACTTTAAAAATTTCATTTAGTACGACACAATATGGTTGCGAAATAAATTTTATACTTGATATATTCAATAAATACTTGTGCATACGTCATACATAGGAAAGATATCATATATAAAGTTGCGGGCGCTCTTCAAGTTTTTTGTTACATTTTTTGTCATCATTTTCAATGTTGTCTTGTAAAGATATAGTGAAAAATTGTGGCTGTCTACCTAAGGTTGCATTTTAGACGACTGATGACCTAAGGTAGATTCCAAAGTTATTTTCGCCCTATGGGTGATACATTTTACAAGACTTTCTTCTCTGGGTTGACATTCCAGATAATATAAAATAACAACAAAGAAAATAATGTATTCATGTTGTTTAACCATTATAATCATTTACCCCTATCAGAATGTCTCCCCAAATTCCCGGGACATATTGGACAAAAACTTATAGCACACCTGCTAGACTCAATTGTGCTAAGAAATTCCACACGGAACGTCAAAAACTCCACAAGGGGAAGCAGTAACCCAAATGTCCGATAAAAACCCGAAAAAATTGTGTTAACTTTTGGAGTTGTAGACTTGAGCTGTATTTTCTCTTATTATCCCACTCTGTCACCTACATGGAATACTCATTGGTATCAAACAATTATTGAAAAGAAAAATTCTTTGTGTTTCTTTTGCACAAACGTATTAACAAAAGTAAGCTAGCCCGACATTGTTCGATTTTTTATTTTATAAAGCATCATGTTTCTTAACCTCTAACGGTTTATACAATCTTTTCCTATAAAGAAAATTTTGCTTAAGAAACGCAATAGAATATTTTGCTACAATTAAAGGTATATCTGACATAAAATTATAACATCTTGTTTGACTTACACACCCCATTCAAATAGACTGAGTTCCCTATCATACCACGAATTAAGCCGAAAAAATACCGTAACTTTGGAAACACCTTACCCTTGGCTTACAACACTTTTCAATTTTTTATTTCTTGTAAATTGAAGCTGAGATGATGTTATTGACTCAGGCAAAGGTTTCAAAATTTCTCTTCGAGTAGTTTTATATTGGTCAATACAAGACTATTGTTTGAATGTTAGCCATTCAAAATTTTGTACATCAATTGGGGTAATGCAAGTAAACCGGTCAATTGTTAGAGACTCCCTGAGTAAACTTAAAAGGAATGTCATAAGTGACAAAACGTCTGGCATTGCAAACATACCGTATAGGTTCAATTATAGAAAACAAATATGCTTTGGTAGATGTCAACGCAAGCACGTCTGATCCTTCTTACGAAAAAACGCAACAGGTGCCTTAATATATTTATTTTGTGACTTTTGGCATATGGAGTTATTATCCATAGCGCCGTGCATGTTCTCATTTCTCACAAACGAGCCCTTAAAAAGAACTTGTTTCTTTAGACTAGGATCTATAGCGATTACCTAAAAGCTTTGCGCACTCAAAAAAGGTGATTAAAAAGGGTATGGTGAGGATATTTCGTACAGAAACGTTGCCAAAGGTATAGTGTATAAATGAGAAGAAAAAGATGGCGATGAGACAAATCGAAGGAAAATATTAACCCTTTGCACTAACCTTGGTTTGCCTATTAGTTCCTATACGCCACACGGGGTGGAACCATTCTGTGAAGCTTTGTACAACTTTTTCTTTTATTCTTCCTTCCCATCCCACCTCCTCTGAATTGCCTATTAAATGTTCGTTGAAAAGTGGGTGTAACTGAGAAAACGGTTGTTACTTACAATTATTTCACCTTTTTTGGTTGCTTAAATGTTTCATGAAGTGGAATAAATTAACTTTTTGTTTTCAAACATTTGAATAACTAAACATTTGGTGTCCAATCGACTAAGAAATGTTCAGAATGTGATCAAACTAAGTGTTTACTTGGTAAAAATGTTTTGTGATGGCATAATTTGCAGACTGTGGAATTCATCTAAACCCACTTCCGTTTAATTTTACCCTTTTTATCCAGAAAGGGCCATTTCAAAATTAATATGATCAATTGTTTGCCTTAACCCATGTTTACAGTAAAAAATATTTACAATATTGAAGTAAGTAGAAATCCTTGTTTTGGCCAATCATGGAACACGATCAATTTTAGTAAATCTATTCCCTCTGAAAAGGAATGCGAACAACCTAACTGCCTAATTCGTCAACGAAATTCCCTTTGATGTCCAGGAGAAGGGACCAAGTATTCGGACGAAGGGGAAGGGGCAAAATCATATCTCGGCCCCCACTTTCCCCACTTCCTACGTCCGGCTATGGACACTTGGACCAAACAAAGTCAAATTGAGAGAATTCAGCCTTAAAACGTCCTTCAAATAAATCATCGTTTGGGTGCAGTGTCTAGGTGATTATATTTCGACAGTTTTAATTGTCAGAGACAGATTAACAAACGAGAACCCCATAATATGCTTCTAAATAATTCGTAAGATACCTCAGCCGGACGTCTTTACCTGACTATTTTCTCGGAAAACTTGCTACGTCGTCAGATTGAGTATGCATTTTCATTTCTTATAGTCGCAATATCCTGTTTCAAGAAATGATTGATGTCATGGTGATCGCAATAGCTGGTAAAGTCAAAGAGGATTTGATTTTGATTGTTCAATAAAAATGAAAACTAAAAACAATCTTTGTTGACATTAATATGAATCAAGAGTCTTTATTACTATTTTTAAAACTGTGTCAACAAATGGAAACAGAAACAATATTTGCATAAATACTGCCAAGAAAACATTTGTTTGATCTTACAAACACTTAAAAACTATAACTTGATTGACATTGTTCAGGTAGCAAAAAATAAGAAAAAATAAGTAACGAAGGAGGTTTGAACTTAAAAAATGACCCTATTTTAGGTACATTTGTATCTTGATTCTCCAAAAGTTCAGTTCGAGTTAAGAGACAAATAACACAACCCAGCGGGAATTTTTCGTTCCGCCCAATTTTGGAAGGTTTCCCAATCACAATAAGAATATGTTCAACAAGAAATATGTCATGATGGAAAGATCTTAGAGGATAGATTTTTGAACTTCCGGTTTATTCATACGCATTTTCACCCTTTTAACTAGGACCAATTTTTGCCTTTGGAGGTTTCACCATGATATAACAAAAAGTAATAATTTACTCTCGACCACCAGAATCTGCCTAAAGACTTTAAAGGAGTCGGGCGAAATTGGGAGAAGAAACAACGCCGACCAAAATCTTCTACAATAGCCCAATTTCCCCTATGTGACATGTTTGACGACACATTGCTCACCCAACAATCTCATAATCTGGTTACCATTTCTCAATACAGGGCCATGAAAGTCACAGCTTCCTTTGGATACCCATTCTATGCTAATTTAAAAATTGGATATTTGCATTCAAAATTAAAAAAAATGAAGCTTCATGCCAGTAAATTTTTGCTAGATAACTTTACCAGAAGAAGAATGCAATGTTACCTATCTCCATGCATTCTTATTGTTCAATGTATGGTTTTGTTTAAAAATTGTAGCTGTACTTTTGACAGGGACAAAAAAATTGATCAGGTACATCGAAACTGTAAAAGTTTGTGATTACATATGCACTTTGGCCTAGGCAGGTTCATTTAAAGAGCACACTTTGGTGTTAATATTTTAGTAGCATGGTTATATGAAAGTTTGTGTGTTTAATTCAAGCTTTATTACCGTCTTTCGTAAAAACTTTTTATCACTCCTGTGTTTAATTTACTTCACATGCGATATAGACTCATCTATAATTACCTATCAGTGGAAATGCAGCTGACCGTGGAAAGTCTTCTTTAGCACTTCAACGAAATAAATTTGTCCCACCAAATTTCTTGTAAATATGTCAAACTCGGAGAGGAAGACGGGCCTTACTTTCTATTTTATAAAAAGTTAACATTAGTCGATCTCAGTCATGAGTCGATCACTGCCTCCTTAACGCCAGTGCAGCGTTTAGGTGCGTTGTGAGTGCAGTGTTTGAATAACTAGCACTGAATGGAGCTACCGAAGTTCAAGCAACATCAAAACGAGTTGTTTGACTCATGATATGCTTAAAGTTGTTAGTTAAGGCAATATTTTCCAGTTTCGACAAATGTATGAACCAGGAGATTGCAAAAATGGTGACAAACATGTGTTTTTTGAATATCTGATAAAGAATTTTCTGAGAAAAAGCATTATTCTGTATGAATATTTGAAAAACTATCGTCAAGAATGATACTTCACAGGATTTTATTTATTTGTGTAATGAGTCGTTGACTCGAGATAAGTTCATATGCACCGCGACATGTATTGACACCTACATTTCAAGATTCCTTTCCTACATATTACTCAATCCTTACAACACCAAATTAAAGCACAATTAGAAAGTTCCATCGAGTTTTGTGACTGCTATCAAATTTTATGGTCACAATGTTTGTTAAGTGATCGACTCACGATAAGCCCGGTATACATATTTAAGTTGAAGCTTGTGGTGTTTAACAGGTGTTCAAACGGAAATTCCTGTCTGTGAAGTTGCCAGGATGCACACCAATGAATGATGCAAACAATAGGGACCGAAATCCCTTGAACGTGTAGCAGAAAGGGCAAATTCCACAAAACTAAGGTCGAATCTCACCCTCTATATTTACCTGCTCAACTGCATTAGTAAGATACATACAAGTTCTGGCAAGAAATCAATTTACTTCATGTAAGATCTTTATGTGTCTTGTAAAAATGGGTTTTGCAACGTTGAAGGAGGCGATGGAAGAAGCAGCGGGGAAGGCATAAATAGCGTACACATTTTTAGATACTACAAATGAGTGTCTTATTCCTGACCATTCCGTTTTAAAACATGTTTCATTTGCTAAACACTAAAGTGTTCAATTGCTAAGAACATTTTGAATTTGAACGTGTTTACAAAGTGGAAACAAAGTAAGTTTTTAACTGCAAAACATTATTTTCACAGTGAAAGCATATAATTTGTTATTTTGTTATACTGAATTTCATTGAAAAATCAAATCTGACTTTGTTAGTTTACTATTTCGTGCATATACACCAGCTGCATTTTACTCAAAAAGGTGTTGAGGAATTCAAAGCTTTTCTAAACAATTTTGCTAAAATTTTGTAAATATGATGAGATACGAATGTGCTGTTCCTTTACTTTTCGTTTTAAAGCATATCAAATAGCTTAACATTAGTGTTTAATTGCTAAACACGTTTAGTCTTTTACATTACGCGTGCGGCTTGCTTCCTTGCCATTTGGTTTACCCCCGGAAAATAAAACGATATTCCGGGTGTCACATGATCAACGAAGACACCAAATGTGCCTCCGCTATCTCTGAAAACACAAAATCACGTAATTTGGTGTCTTGATTTTGTGTTTTTGGAGATAGCGAAGTCAGATTTGGTGTCTCCGTTGATCATGTGACACCAGGAATATGTTTTTTTTTTTTTTTCTGGGATAGACCAAACCGCAATTAACCGAGCAGCACACGTCATGTAGAGTTTAAGATCATAATTTTTCATTTTTTACTGTAATAACCATATCAAAACCAAATATATATATTTGGTTTTGTAATGGTGATAACAGGAAGGTTTTAGCCTTACTGACTTGGTTAACTTTCAGAATGAAGAACCAAAACTAAGTATTCGATTGGTGGTTCAATTTAAAGCATACATAGCTGGTATCGGCATGTCTGTGAGTCATAAATGATAAATCAAATTGCAAAGTATGTGGCCCTCGGTAAAGTAGCAATCGTAACTGTATATACGAGATACATTGTAACTACTCTTTGCGGCAACGCTATCAATATTTGGCCTCCAACTAGTGTTAGAAAAAGAGCCGAAAAGTATCAAGTCAAGAAATGATATAAGAAAAAAATGTTACGTGTCGTTGCATTTTATATTTATAACACGGAGATGTACCCGACCTACTCTCGGAGATACTTTTAACTTGTACTGGATAATCTTTAAAGGTCATAGTTGACCAACTAGCTTTATACAAGATTCCTTTTCCCGGAATTGCACCAAGTTCCAAAAGTCGTTTTTTTTTTTCTAAAATTATGCCACCTCATCTAAGTATTTTAAAACTTTTAATCATGATAGTATTTAATTGGTGTGAAGATTATTTTATTAATATGCAACGATCTGCCTGTTACGCCGATTCCAAGGCCATCACGGCCTATATGCCTGGATGCTCTTAAACGGGACTTCTCTAACTTTTGTATTACATGAATGACACATAAATCTAAAAGTCAACTCAAGTTAAGCTGGAACCCTTCACTGAACTGATGATTGTTGCACCTTGATGCCTCTCAAGATGCATCATAGAATAAATTGTGTGTTATTTGAGTATGAACAAGTTGTCATTAAATGGTAATTAATAAAAAAGCTCTTGGTTTTGACAACAACAGAGAAACATTCTGGTACTCACCTAAACTTTCATAAATGCCATTTTCAGAAACAGTAGGAAACACATACCATCATAAAACAGGGTTAACAACTGTTTTCAGAAGAATTACATAGCGTATGTTTTAGAGTTTACTCTTAGAATTCTGACTTATGAACAGGTTGTTATATTATCTTCCTACTATAATCTAATTGTCCTTCTTCTAGAGCGTAGTATATAATTCCTTCAAAACCTTTATCGACAAATACTTCATTCTCTCAAAGCGTAAAAGTTCGTACAAATGATACAATCTACACTCCACGCACTTCGTCATTAGTATCAGTAACTTCATTATTCTTACTCTTAAGCATTACAACAATTTAGGCATTCTTACATAGACACCATACCAACGTACAATGGGAAGAGATAATTTCATACAACCTTTCTCACGAACAATGTTTGCATACTCCCACGCAAGAAGTTTTGCTGTTGTACCGGGGAGTTGTTGCAGTTCATGGTTTAAAAAAAAAATCTCAAGATAACCAATAACGAACCTCCCATCATATTAATTTGTTTAATAAGCGATTTCAGAGATTTCAGTTAAGTCTTCTTTAATATAGTTCTGATCTCATCTTGTTCCTTTTGGAATGTGAGTATGGGATTCTTTGTGATTCGTTGCACTTTTATATCCATTTTATTTTGTTCAATTTTGAATCGAAAACCGCCACGTCAATTAATTGTTTGCATGCCAATGTAGTGTAACTGACAAAATAACAAAACAAAACTTTACAAGGGGAGATAATTACGTGAGTTAAAGATTGAGGTAGGGATAGAGGGAGAAGGGCTTAAAAGAAATTGTCAGAGGAAACAGGATAAGAATATGTTACTTTAAAATCTCAGGACCTCGCTTTTGGAAACATGACTCATTTACTCGTGTAATTGTTTACACAATTAGGTACATCGGTAACTTAATTTGATCAGAGAGCTGTTACGGAACAACTCCATGATTTGATCGCCGAGGGTAGAGACTGTTTAACAAAACGGGAGCTACAATACTATGATTTTTCATTTATTGTGAAGCTGAATGGTTTTCATACTTATGGAATCCCTATACCCCTAATTTGTAATGCGGTCACAGTCCTGCGGTACCCATTTGGGCACCGCAATGTTGTTGAACACTGACGTATTTTGAAAACCTGGAAACGGTTTTAACCGAATTTTACATTCAATTAATTTAATATAATAACATGTTAAACAAACGATCTCCCTAAAATGTTTGTCTCCGTCACAAGTATGGTGGTTATGTTAATTAATTAGACTTTTACAAAAACTTACTTTTGTAAAATCGTCCGAAAAGCTTCCCAGGTCATTTATGTGGTTTCGTCCGAAAAGCTTCCCAGGTCATTTATGTGGTTTCTGCAGGTATGGATCTATTTCACTAACCTACAGGAGTGACTCCACTGTCACTTCATGAAGAACTAACCAGTGTGTATCTGACAACTTATTGTTAAATAAAAATTTAATGGGAAACATATTTATACCCAAATCATATTGTGATATACGTCCTTAGTAATTCTTATTTGAAAGTAGCCAAATATTCTTAAGTACTCCCAGAAATAGTTGCGGGTCTAGGAAAACTGGATTTCAGGTCCAGCTAAACTTAATTTCTAAGCATGAATTCTGTATATATAATTTACTCTAAAATTAAAATGCATAATTTTGACCCACTCAAATAATAACCAGAATGCAAGGCATTAATACTCGCGAATGGAGGCGGTCTATTACTACTAGATCTTTAAAACAGACGTGTAAAGATTGCAGAAGAATTATTTAATTAACAGTTTCCGGCCGCAGCCAAAACTGTCAGAATTTCATGCATATTATTGGAAGTTCAAAATAAAAAGTTTAAAATTTCTCATCCCCTCCCCTCTCTTTGGTTGGATAAGTGCGCAACTAGTAGGTCTTTCCATAACAGTGCGGTTGTTCAAAGGAACCGTGGTAAGGACGATTCATGTTTCAGTTGAAACGTCTATGTCAGAAGAAAACTCCGTAGTTAATATTGCGCAAAAAAGTGAAGGGATCCCTTAAAAGGGGTCGGTATGTCCCTATGGCCTACATCATCTTCAAAAGGGAATATTTTTCACTAAATTTTCACGAAGATGTATTCTTCAAATGATCATTTCGTTGATTTTAAGCGCAATTCTTGAACTATATTCACAAGTCTCGCAATGATAATAGTCTTCTATTAGAAATTTGGCTTTCTGTTTAGTCTCTTGCTGATATATCAAGATTAGGTTAGGTAAGGTTTGGTTAGGTTAGGTTAGGCGAGGTTAGGTTAGGCTAGGTTAGGTTAGCCTAAATTGGGCTAGGTAACTGAGTTTTAAGGCCTAGGTTCCAACCCATATCAAGATTATTGAAAAAATTGTCCCTTAATATACGAATGCATCTTAGAGGTACAGGTGGAATGTAGGTACGGAACCGCTACTGCTAAATCAAAAAAATAACAGATTCAATAATTTGCGAATTCTAAAAATCACTCATCCCTCATCGTCGGAGCCCATCCCTCGAAACAAAAAAGACGTCGGGATTATATTCTTATACTTTGAGCCTTATCACGAAACCAACACAATTTGAAATGATTACCCAACCTGGGCAAAAAATACCCGGAAGTTGGTTTCGTAGCAACCTGACCAGCATCGGGTAAAAAGTGCCCATTTTAGTTAGAAAAGCGTTTCATTCATTACTTGGGCAAAAGAAATTACTTACCATTTCGTCAAAGTAATTTTGCCCAAGAAATTGTTAAGATTTGTACCAAACACTTTTGACCAACAGCTGTACCTAACAGGGTTAGATGGTTATTAGGGTTTCATTTAAATTATATAGTTGTATGATTTTAGCAAGGCGAAGATATAATTAAGTACTATATAAGCAACAATGTTTGTCTTCCAAGATTGGTAGGGGCACCAGTAACATATGCACTTGCTTAATAAAGAGTGAAGTTCCTAGTTTGAAAAAAAATCCAATAGTGCACTTAGTATTTCTTGACTCATTGATAACGTAGTAATGAAAGCAAGTTCTGTTCGACTTGCTCTTTACTCATTTATTGGACGATAATTTGACCATGTTGACAACTTTGAATTTTGCCCACTGCTTCTTACCCGAACTGTTTATAGAGTGTACTCCTCTAACCCGACTTCAGCCCACACCTCTATTATGAGATTATTAGTATATGATATTCCTCCCCTTTAACATCCTATTAGTCTAACGAACCTAAAATATCAAATTTGTATCTGAGATCTACTTCTCTTTTTGGAGGCATCGGGTACTGGAGTAGGCTATGGTCTTTGCTACTCCCAAGACGATACACTTATAGTCAACACATTACCACGACCGCAATAAACACTCTAGGCAAGATCACTATTATCATTGTTGGCCAGACTGTACTGGATATAACCACATAAACATTTTGAAATGTAACACTTCCACTTTTTTAGTTGCCACACCCTCAAACGTTGGGAAGCAACGTACCTACTCACTCTTTGCAGCAAGAAATTCCGACTTTAATTTTAATTTGGATACAGAGCTTAAAAGAAAATTTTCTTAGGTGTATTTTATCTGCGTTAAAATCAGTTTATTTGTTGCCAAATTCAATTTAAAAATACCTGTTTATGTTCCATTCTACAGAATAAAGCTTTGGCACACATCATCACTGAATAAATTATATTTTACACAGCATGGAGGTGGTGAATATATATTAACTGTGTAGTCATCATTTAGAAAGGTTTACATTCAATGGTCAGTCTGAAAAACATGTCTCAACTTGGGAACAAAAGCATGATAAATATTAACTGGTCCCCTCACCCCTTTAAGACCGAAAACAGAGTGCTTTAACAGTTTTTCGTCAAACGAAATCACTTTAAATTCCAAATCTCATATTGAGAGGAAAGATGGCTACAATCTTTGACAAAGCTGTCGGAACACCTCACGTCCTTATGTTGTGTATGGTGCCGAGTGATATTTGCACGACCTTTTCCCCCCTTCTAAATTTGTGTCCTACAGAAAAAAGCGACTTAGGAAATCCCTGTTCCCGAGTACAATGTTGGGTCCCAAAGAAAATGATGCGTCCCGAATTGGCTTTATTATCTCAAACATTGCAAGAGGGATCGGGGTTGTTCCAACTAGTTTTGTCCAAGACTGTAGGTCAAAGGAGCATTCGCCCGGTAAAGCGTATTTGGATAAAGCTAAAATGGCAGCAGGAAGAGGAGGATGTAGATTTTAAGGTAATAGTTTTTACCGTAATTTTTTGAGATGGTTTTAGCAAAAATCTCATAGCTGTAAAGGCAAAATGAATAAACTTTAGTTGCAAGAATATCCCTGCCCTTCTCGGATTTTGATATTAATATGTTTAGAAGATATCTGCAGTTAAGTTTATCCTATTGTGCTCTACTATGGGGTGGCACGTATTGTTCCAGGATTTACCCTCTCTTAGTTCTTCAGAAGAAAGCTCTTCGTCTTATAGCTAATTATCATCCGTCTCAAACTTCGTGTGAATTGTTTACAAAATTCAACATTATCCATGTATACGATATTCATCGCCATCAAATTGGTATTTTTATGTACTCCTGGTGTAACAATATTCTGCTAAATATCTTCAAATCCATGTTTCACTTTCGACATGAGACACACACACACTTTAAACGTTCCATGAATTCTCTTTCTACTCCCTCATTTAGGCTGACATCTTCGCAGCAAACAATTCGTTTTACTGGACCCAATCTTTGGAACTCCCTCCCACTTAAAATCCAACGGTGTCACTCCTTAAACCTATTTAAGAAATCCCTAAAACTTTTTCTGATGAGTAAACGTAACTGACTCTTCTTCCCAGTCTCCCTTCTTCCCAGTTTCCTCTCTCTGATTTTCCTGTTGTTTTTTTTTTTTTTTGTTTTTTTTTGTTTTCTCTTTCCTTTTGTCAACTCTGTTTTTGTTTGTTTGTTTGTTTGTTTGTTTGTTTTTTTGTTTTTTTTTTTTTTTTGTTCGGAGGGCTCTTTCACAAGCTCTATGGAGCTTTTCTGAGTTTCCTCCTGAGTTTCTCTTTAGCTTTGTTTCGTTGTCTTATTTTTTGAATTGTGTTGTAAATCCAGAGAATGACTCAAATAAATGTTGTCGAACACGAACACGAATTTTATTTCAGCATGCAACTAGCTTGTGATTCCTGCTTTCTGTGGCTAGCTCAGGCGATTTGCGATCTAATACCGGAGTTGATATTAACTCTTTTGGCGCCATTTAAAGTACCCTCGCTGCAATGTAAGTCCTGGTGCACCCACTTCCCAGATAAGTAAAATCCCTTCATCATTTATTTAAGTTTTTTGTAATAATGGTATTCTTTATTTGTTTAACTTTGAAATTGATGTTTATAAAAAAGAAACACAAGTGAGCAGATACATTTCAGTCCATTTGTTGTGACACTCCTAACTGAAATAAATATCAACTTCCTTTCACTTCTAAACGGAGGGGAAAATAAGCTAATGACGTTCAAAAAATTAGAATTATACGTGATATTTGAAACTTACCTGGACTTTCTGAAAGGTATGAACAGCTCGAGCTTGCAATTGATATAAATATACGGACCCCAAGGAACAATAGCCCAGGTTTTGTCAGCTCAGCGTTTAAATGGTTCGCTTTTGAGAAGGTTAAAATGTTCTTTTGGTATTTCTGTTCACTGTTGGTAAATAATAAGCTCACTAGTTTGCATGACGTTGAAGAAAAATTAAGATTCCAAACTAGTTGCTAGAAATTCTTCAGAAAAGTCTATGCAACTTAAGCAAAGGACACTTGATTAGATGGGTTCATTTATTAGATGTTTATCCGAGTCTCTGGTAAAAAGTAATACAAGTCAAACTAGGAAGTTGCATTGAACTTAATTGATGGATGGATGGATGGATGGATGGATGGATGGATGGATGGATGGATGGATGGATGGATGGATGGATGGATGGATGGATGGATGGATGGATGGATGGATGGATGGATGGATGGATGGATGGATGGATGGATGGATGGATGGATGGATGGATGGATGGATGGATGGATGGATGGATGGATGGATGGATGGATGGATGGATGGATGGGTGGATGGATGGATGGATGGATGGATGGGTTGGTGGGTTAGTGGGTTGGTGGGTTGGTGGATGGGTGGGTGGGTGGGGGGGTGGGTTGGTGGGTGGGTGGGTTGGTTGGTGGGCTGGTTGGTTGGTTGGTTGGCTGGTTGGCTGGTAAGCTGGTTGGCTGGCTTGCTGGCTGGCTGGCTGGCTGGCTGGCTGGTTGGCTGGTTGGCTGGTTGGTGGGTTGGTTGGTGGGTTGGTTGGTAGGTTGGGTGGGCGGGTGGATGGGTGGGTGGGTGGGTTGGTTGGTTGGTTGAGAGGCCAAATCCCACGACTAAGGGTCTTTTTAATTTTGTGTCATTTTATGTTCACACAGAAAGAGAGTCGCTACAAAGAAAAGCATCAGTTCATATTCAGTTAAGACATAAAAAAAAGCGGAACTACAAGAGACCTTCAACTTCGTTCTCATAAACATAATAAGTGCTGGCAAGAACCACTTGCACACCTTTTTGTGGAAAATATTGAACAAAAATTGCTATTCTTTCGAGTCTGTAAATTAAGCTTAGGGCAAAGAACGTAGCGAAATTGGTTGATTTCTAAAAAAAAATTCGGCATGGTAAACTCACAAAAACTAATGAAACAGCTTATTTGTTCCAAAAAAAAAAAAAAACAAAGATTTTAAATATGCCGGAATTTCTTTTCCTTCAACCAGTCAAAATTGCAAGGTTGTTTTGAACAATCGTCTTCGTTAAATTAAAGCGGTGGGCCTAGGACTGCAATGCATTATGGTGGATATTTGAAAATGCACCCATGACAAAATATTTTCCTGTTCGAATGAAAAATGTTTTTTACCCCGAAAGCGGTTGTCTCCCGAACTGATGAGGTGGGTGATTTAGGAAAGAAAGGAGCTAATGCAACTATAGACGAGGAGACTGTTGAAGGAAGTTGAGATAATGTTATACTCTCGACTGAGGGGCTGACCTCCATCTCAGGGCATTCAGCCTTCCTTAGATGGCGAGATGGTTGAAGTAAATGACCCGGACCATAACAGGGCAGTCAGCTTTTCAATGAGACAGGTAATCAGGAAAATTAAAGCCAGTTAGTCTTCTTTGATGACCCCGATTCCGTAGTTAAACCGATTCTTAAGGCTCGGATGAGGTGCTGATTGACAAAAAGTCTTCGGTAAGTAGGCCTGACATGTACACTTCCGAAAGCGAATCTAGTGAAATTAAAAGAGTTTGAAAATTGTGCTCATAATCCCCACCCTAGGGTAAATATTGATTTGTCTAACGAAACAGAGGACTTAAGCTCTTGTTAGACCAGTATGGACATTTCCCAGAGTCCAACGTGCGATAATCGTATTCCCCAACCCAAAGCTAATGTAAATTCTTCCAAAACTGGTAGCAACCAGCTATTTCTGTGGACAACGAAGCAGTTTTTGTGAAACCCAGAAAGAATTTTCTCAACATAACTCTCGGAGAAGACCCAAAAGGTCAAAGTCCGCTTCCCGCTTGAAAAACGCAGTCAGGGGCACTTAATGAATATCCATGTTTCAGCTGCTTTCGAGACCGCATCGACCACACCGTCAAGATACAACCAGTGTATACTGATACTGTACGTACGCAATACTGTACCATATTTTCATTACACTAAGCAACGACGAATGTAAGGCTAGGATGTTCTCGCTGTACGAAAAATGTATAGCTGTAGGGCCTTACTTTTCATGTTCATACCTGAAGTGTAAGCCTTTGCTGCCTCTTTGTGTCAGGCACCGTTCTCCCTCTGTTCCACTTTGGATTTAATGTGAGATCTTTTTTCCTTTTTCAAGTTATTGAACAACAATTTCGATGGCGTGAGTAAAAGCCCACTTTAAATCCAAAATGGAACAGAGGGAGAAAATTGACTGACACATCGAGGCCTCGTAGGCTTACACTACAGGTATACATTTTTCGTACAGCGAGCACATCCTAGCCTAACATTCGTCGTTAATTAGTGTAATGAAATAAGGTTGGCGATTGCGTACGTACAGTATCAGTATACATTGGCTGCATGTTGGCGGTTTGGTCGATGCGATTTCGAAAGTAGCTGAGACATGAATATTCATAAAGCGCCAATGACTGCCTACACAGAAAACGAATTGCACAGTCGTTTGAGTAACTGTTTTTTATTTTTTATTTTTTTTTTTTTTTTGTATTATACCGGATTGATGGTTCTTTTCCGCCAGTAAGCTCACTCCTCGTTATATTTTTGTGTTTTTGTGTGGAGAACATGAAGCAAAGGTTGTTCTTTGCCATCGGGAGCTGTCAGAGATCTCGTACTTTTGCTTCAGTTGTGTAATAGAGAGGATGAAAATTTTTCTCGTAAGTAATATTGGACAGCTGGACAGAAGAAAATTACCGAACTTGTTCCTGCATATACCCCTCTTGATTGGTACAAATCTCAGCACCTGCTAAATCCCGGTTATACCTGGTCCCGGATGGGCAATTACTCGAAATCAAGGGCAGACAGATTTTACCTCTCAAAAGAAAGTGTTCCCAATACGGCTCGCATTGCTTTGTGTCCTTATTCCAACCACGACTGTGTTCATGTGGATTTCAAGCTCCGCGTGGAAAGGAAAGTATTATTGGAACTGTAACGCTTCTCTTAGGAAGGACAGAAACTTGTACGAGGATTTACAGTGTTACTACAAATTTTGGTCCACTCTCAAGCCTGGTTTCCAATCTATATCTCACTGGTGGGAAAACATCAATTGCAGGATTAAACAGCTCCCTATCAAGCACAAAGTGCGTATAAAGTCCGTGTAAAGAGGTCCCGTATGTTATTTTTACTTAAAATGTGAATAAATGTAAATAAAGATGAGGTTGATGAAATTATAGATTGCGAACTGAGGGGGGCTTGTATCCGTTTACGGGTTCATGTACTTGATGAAAACGAAAAACCATCTAAGTTCGTTCCTTAGTTGAGGAGAGAAACCCAGAGCCCAGCAGAAAGTCATTTATAAAATACAAAACAGGCATGGTAAAATACTTTCCAAACAAAATGAAATCACGAATGTGTTTCGTACCTTTTACATGTGTCTTTTCACTTATTGTACTGTATAACGAAATATGCATGACGCCTTTATCAATTTGTTAAGATTTTAAAATAAGTGATGATAAAAGTAATATTGAAAACCCCTTTAACAACGGTAATCCTGATTCTATGTTTAGAGCTACGCTTAATCATCCCCGGGTCACGTAATTCTCTTATTGTAAGCTTATTGATAAAATCGTTTTGCCTCCTACATGTATTGTTCATTGGAATGATACGTTCAACTTCACAGAGGATGATTGGCAAACAATTTTTACTCTCCCCCGCGCTTCCCTTTCTCATAGCAAGCCTTGCCACCAACAAGCTGCTGTTTGCTATGAAAAAAATTGATTCCCCTCACTGTTCATTTTGCAAAACCGAAATCGAAACTTTGGAGCACCTATTTTGGAGTTGTCCGTTCACTCCCTCCTTTCTGTTAGACAACGAACAGCATCTCTTTGGCATGCAATTTATTTTAAGTAAATTCGATTTTTTCTTTGGTTATAAGCTTCTTCTACAGCACCCATACAATTTTGTTTTTTTGTTTTTTTGTATTGTAAACATTTTATTTATTGCTGCAAACTTAACTCCGTAATTCCTGAGTTTAAGAGTTTCTACCATAAACTGTTATTTATACTTAAAGTAGAAAACCATATTTGTTCCAAACTCAGCTGTTCTCCGAAAAGACACAAAAGGTATCATGAACTTGCTAATGCCCTCTAATTCCGATCAAATTCTCCCTAATTTTTTTCCTTTTTCTCCTTTTGCCGTAATTCTCCTCTATTAACTGAATTTTACTTGATCAATTACTGGTGTTCTCTGTTATATGATTTATGCTTCATTGAGAATGTCTTCATGTCTTTATGTATGTGCTATGTCATGTTCTCTGCCTTTTGTTAAATTTATCTTACTAATCTAAAATATTGAGGACAAATGGTGAAAAAGTGTTTGCTGGTATTCTCATAAACGAGTGTTACACAAAACGTAACTATAGGTCGATGTAAAGATTATCTGACTTTAAACTGTATTTGTGCTGATCTGTATATGTTATGTTAACTAGGTATATATAGTAACTGTCTAGAAAAGAATGTTTGAAAGCGTTCGATTGTTGTTATATATGAACACCGAGTCTCGAAATAAACGGAGGGAAAAAAAAGATGATATAAGTAATAAATTGGAGAAAGTTATCAATCTTAGTTGGTTGGTTTGCTGTTTCCAGTTTTGCCGAGAATAAATCTGGTAATGACTGCCTGCTCTACGGATTGTACTTATACTTCATTGATTTGATAAGAGATGACCTAGCAAATGTTCTAGCAAGGAAATGTTCAATGACATTTTCAATACTGGCACTCTGACCAAAAGTCAACGTGGTGGCGTTATTACTCTGACCCCGTAAAACTGTGAGACCACAAACCCGTTTAACTGGTATCCTATAAGACTACTAAATCCGATTATAAGGAACTTTCTAAAGATCTGAAAACTAGACTAAAATTAGCCATCCGGCACATTGTCAACGAGATTCAAGCTTACGCTAAACCAGGGATATATATTCATAACAGTTTGCTTATTGTAACTGTGATGTTTGAACCTTGAGTAGGCCTAACCATCAATGTAGTCTTACTGTCGACTTTACCCCAAAGATACCCATTTATCACAAAACGACTTATCATGTTACTGTACAAAATGGATATTCATTCAAAATGTTTTACCAAAATTAAGTTTTTGCACAACCTTCATTAAAAAGTACCAATTTACTCAATCGAAAGATACTTGTTGAGCAAAATACTTGTTATTTGTTTTTCCAATACCTGAACGTGTAATGTAAACGAGATACACAAAGCATCGTTAACCTTTTATGGGGATTTATTAAGCCTTATTTTGGTTCTCTTGAAATCATCACACTGCCAAAGAATTTTTGGTGATTAGGTATCGACGAGTCAAAATGAATGCGTTGCCTGCCGTTATTCTACCTTTTTCTCGAAAAAGACCTGCCAACTCACCTTACGAGAGCTCGCTACTCCACTGAAAGGCATTTATGTTATAATTTAAATTCTCTACCCCTCTGTTTCGTCTATTTCTAGACCTTATAGCAGCGTTTGTTCCCTCTTTACCACATCCTTAAAACATTCGTGTTCCGAACAATTGTTTAGAGTGAACACAAAATTTGCCAGTTCATGTAGGAATACGAAGAACATTACGAAAAATTTACTACCTGAAAATGTTACGATCTCTTTGGTTGAAAAACATCCCAATTGACCTTGGAAAAAATGGGTTTATCCTTTTGACAACAAACTAAGGAACGTCCAGTGGATACTGGCCCATCCGGTTTCTTTGCAGCGGGATTGAAAAAGAATGGAGGGCTGGGGTATAGTGATGTTATCTGTCCTCTTAATGATTATACTGCTATTGAGACTTTGCATCACATATTGGGGGAATGTCCGAGAGTGCAACTCATCTTCACCTCAGGAGGAAATTTTCTACATCAGGCGGGGAGCAAAGATTGTGTCTTGGGGGGGGGGGGGAGATTTGATGTCATACGGGGAGGGGAGGTTGGGGCACGACACGGGGGGCACGACTGTCTAAGGACAGAGCGGCAAACCCGTTATTTTAGGTGTTTTGGGGATTGTAAGGTTGGGTCATAGGCCGGTCCAATCCCCCTCCTCACGTGGCTACGCCACTGTCCTACATTATTTAGTAGGAAGGAATGTTTACATTGAACACCACTTGTTTATTTTTGGCTTTCCCAATACTGAGTGCAAGAAGCAATTATTTTAGAAAATTTGGTTTAACTTTTGAGGGTCCAAATTTATTTTCTGGAGATCAAGATGTTTGCATATTTTTAGATCAAAGTACAAAACAATATATCAAGAAATACTTTCAATGATCCTACAGGCTTCTGAGTATAGGAATGAAGCGGATCGTGGCACATTAACTAAGGAAGGTATTTCAATGTGTGGAAAACATAAGCCATATGCTACTCTGAGGAATGGTCAGCCTGTCTATAATTTGTTATAGCAAGCTCACATGTTGTAAATCACGTTTTTGAGTTACGTTATAGTTGTCCGTGGGGTTATTTGATTCACCCTTTGTCAACTTTTCTTCCTTTGGAGTTGTCCACATTACAGAACAGCGTAACTTCCTAAGTTATATTTTGTGTAATTTGATTGGTACGATTTGTCGTCTATTAGTGTATAACTGTGGAGTTAAAAACACATGTAAATTAATCAAGTTGTAAATACCTGTAAATACTTTAAAATTCATTTATTCTTGAATTTTAGAATGTATAATTTCAGGCGGAAAGCAAAGTCATTTTTTCAGAAAAAGAAGAAAGGGCATCAAACGTATTAGAACATCAGAAGGCACGTATTCTGCCCCAAGTCAGATTGTTGACTTCAATAGTGGTGTTGTCTTTCGGAGTGTGACCATTAGGTGTGTTTTGTTACCTTTGGGAGTATGTTGTTTTGAACTTGATATTTGAGATAAATTTGGTGGGAAAATTTTTTCTTTTTGGTGTTGATAATTTTTTCGTTTCTTTGCTGTGTTGTATTGTGCCCAGTGGTCTTCGGTTGCGTTTTTGATCCGGTCCGGTCTAGTTTCTTGTGTTTCTCGGTGTCTGTTTTTATGTTCGTAACAAGCTTTGATATTGTTACCAAGTCCAGTAATCTTGACTTATAGACAGATAGAACAGTCGCTCCTTAGGTGGAGTATTCTGCTAATGGGTGCGTTTTTTCAACCACGGAAAAACTGGAGGGGTTACAGCGCCATGACACATATGGCTTTCTAAAAATGAGATTCTTACCCGGCTTAAATGGTACCAATTTTAAATGGTTGCACAATTCCTCAACCAGAAAGTACAAATCTGAATGTAAAATAAAATGGTTCTTTAACAATGAATTAAAAAAATCGATCCAACATCTCATCTAGAACATGGAAGGGAAAGGCATCGATCGAATTAACGTTGAATTTCATAACTTTCCAAGTGATGATCCCATAATGAAGTAACTTTTGCTATCACATGAAGAGTCAAAATGTATATTTGTGTAATTAGCAACTCTTTCGATGTCAGCATTACGAGGAGGAAATGAATTTGTATGTGTCTTGTAGCATACTGAAAGTTCAACTACTTCTTCCAAAAGTCATGAGAAATTTTGTTGGGGAATTTCATGCTCTCTGAAGCGGTGTCGTGGTAAGGAAGACACTGGTGATCTCGGTCCCTGATAGGCCTAGTGATATTTACCCTATAATGTTGTTAGGAAACATGACGAGCTATAAGAGTGAAATACAAATAAAACTCTTTCGAAGTAGCTGACAAGGTGACAGTGTTTTCTTGTGTTGGTAAGGAATATTTAAATTGAAATACGGAAAAGTTAAAAATTGTCTTTATTACTTTTGTAACCTTTGGAATGAGAACGGAATGTAACTCCACCCTGTTGCTTCGAGTCTTACAATTGAATTGGCACCGTCGACTTGAACATATTCGAGTTCCTTATTGTATAGAATAGCGACTTAAGTTTGTGCACTACCCAATTACCAATAAAATCCAAATTGAACTTCTTTCAATATTTTCAATAATGCATGTGATCAGTAAATGTTTATACCTAAGGTTCCCTCTTCTTAACACTGAATTGTGAAAAAGAAAATGAAATGAACATTCGTGTAGTCCCCTTCAACCATTTTTACAGTGTTGTAATGTTAAGTACCCTCGTAAGGTTCCAACGGACTGGAAAAAACTTGGGATCTATACCAGAATTGATAGCAGGCAAGTCAGGGCATTTTCCAACAATAGTTTCACAAATGTGGCACTGAAGACCTCTGATGCACTTACAGAGGGATGGCGCTATAATGAAACGGTGATACAAATTTTGCTGTTTATCCATTTTTAGTATCATTAATTTACGATAACAGAGCTGTATGCTGAAACTAGATTTTTGGTTGTTTTTTCCCATACGGCTGTCGTTCCAAAAGAGGTTTAAGTTATCTTGCCTTTACTTGAAATTTGAAAAATACGATATTTCAACACCTATTGCAAAAGATTTATGACAGTATGGTTATTAAAGCATCCATCATAAATAAAGGTGTGGTTTGGTGCAGTCGAAATATTCGCTGTCTAATGCAGGCTTGTGCTTGCCATAGGGTCTTCGTGTGTTACTAAAGGAAAGCGCAGAGTAAAATTATTTTGATAATGGTCATGGGGATTACGGTGTGCATTTACAGGTTATTCCAAAATTTTGATTCGTAACATTCGAGCAATCTCCTTGATGATTTTCTCCTTTCGAAATCTCAATAAAGTGTTGAATGATATTATTTCCCTTCAAAGTTTTGATTTTCCATAGCGGAAATCCAAGTATATTTGTTCTTAATATTTCTAAGTCAAACGTTTCTTAATGTGATTTTGCTTGCTGGGTCGTGTAACCCCAAAGAGGGTTTTTAATTAAACTGATTACCTTGCAATAGATCATGCAATGCCGGAAATAACTTTTCTGTAACAAGAGCGACAGCAAATCAAAATTGATAAGTAAAAGGCTTATTACACTTAAAAAACTTCCGGGGAAATTTCACCACTATCCGTGTTGTTATAGCACCTTTACGATCCTGGTTATTTTTTACCACATAGTTATGCCTACATTAACAATTACACTGGTGAATGTAACAAACTAACTGGCTATTCTTTCGGTGTTTAACCAATATCTTAGTTTATTTGAAATTAAGTTCCTGGTTAAATTAACCAGGATTGTGTGGGTGCTATTACTGACACGGAGTCTGGTGAAACTACACCTGATATTTTTTAGAGCATGAACATGAATAAAACTAATTTGTGGAAGCGGGTTTAACTTGACTCGGAAAACATAAGCTCAGGATGAAGAGTGCCTCATAACAACTTTAACTGTATGTTAGGCGGAAAATGTCCGCATAGCATAGTGATGTTGATGATCCATATTCTATACACAAATATCAAGATCAGACAGGAGTACGATCCTTGGTGAGCCTCCGTAAGCATGTTCTACCCCCTCACAGCAATTGTAATTTTAGATTCCTAACTGAAGTTTTGTTCTTTTGGAACTTATGTCTCTGTTTTTGCTATGGGGAAATCCAACAAAATAAGTTTCCAGGAAGGTTACGTTGCGGTGCTATGTCATTCTCACGATATAACTAGTTTAGGTTTATATAGGTGAAAGCTTAGACCAATGAGGACATTCAGGCAGATGTAACTGTTTTTATAATATCCCTATGATTATTTAATCTCAGGCATCATTCTCTTAAAGCTACAAAACTGGGGCAATGAGACTAAAAGGAGTGGGAATGTTTCAATGCAAGTTGTTATACGGAACAAATCTTTATTTACGAGTTATATTCTCATTGAAATTTAAATTGTCATGCATTACGTTAAAATGTTAAAATCAAGCAGGTTTATAATAATAAATAATTCGAGTTCTTGAAATCATACTACTACTCGTTGCATTGTGCACCCTGAGAGTGGTGATGGCGTTACTCTATTTCCCCGCTGACTTCAGCATACGTTCCACAACCTGCAGCATTGCAAGCCCTTACTTTGAAAGTCCATTGATCACCAAGTGTTAAATGACGAATAATGTACTGCTTCCGGTGTACGGTGTTCCTCTCTCCATTCACTTCCACGTCGTTCTTTAAGGCAACTACTTCGTAATGTGTGATTTCTCCATTACGTTCCCCACACGGTACTTCAGACCAAGAAAATTCTACTCTTCTCCTTCTTTTTGTTTCGTGAATTATGTTTCTGGGTGCTCCGCTCGGTTCTGGGGTGAGAAAACATACAATAAGCTTTAAAGGTATACCTAAGGCATACATTGCATTTGTCGGAATATTGATAATGAATTAACCGTCGATGAATTAACGTGCGAGGCCGCGAACTTTTCTACCCAGAAAAATTCTTCTTAAAATGAGTCATCTACTTTCGAAATAGAAATTGTTTATTTAAAGACTGTGACTATTTAAAGACGGATGGCGCGTTAGAGTCACAATTTTATAGAGAAAATGCGGTCATCCCAACTTGAATTATAAAAGTAGACTGTCAATATTGTGTCACAACCAGCTCTTGAGAATCATGTGACAATACTTTTCCTCCTCCGTTGTGAAATATACAAGCATAGCCTCTTACCTTGAATAAGCAGTATTTGAGTGAAAAAAATATGATAGGCACTTTGAAGAAAAATAGATTTTAATGTAGTTGAAAGTCTTTTAAATGAGATTGGGACGACTGTTCTTGCCCTTATAGGTCATGTTGAAACTGGAATTCAAGATAACATGGGCATGATGAAACGATCCTTCTTACTTTTGTTACATTCTCCTTCTATGCCTGATTACCCCTTATCGCCTCAGGGAGGAAATGAAGCTCACTACACCCACACTTGAAATAGTCACATTTCACGTTCGATTGACAGTAACAGATATATTAAAATACACAAAAAGTTACGTAACATTTGAGGTTAGCTAACAGGTCAATCAAGAATGTGTTAAGTGCTTTTCACGCAGGGTGAATACAATGAAAGCTCAGCTCATTTTAGGGCACAGATCATGTGACAAACTCACATATCCGTTACACCCCACACCGCTTTTGATGTACTGGGGTGTCTATGTTGCTTTCTCAAGAAGATACGTCACGGCATGGTATTTCCTTTAGGGGGGTATCTTATTTAACAGGGAAAGGGGACATGAATCTGTGATGACACATTACTTGTATGTAGCCACCTTGTGATCATTCCCATTGTTCTCAAACTAAAAATCCATCGGGCCCTTTTCTCCAGTGCATCTGCGTATTTGTTGGAGAGGTATGTAACACCTCGGTCGAGAAAAAGTTGCCACATAAAGACTTTTTCTCGCTTTGTGAGTAACATTTTTGAACCATCGGCAGGTGCGTGTCAAGGCCTTTTCTTCATATGGCGCCAAAACTGATGGGAGAGAGCGAAGCGAACAAGCACGACCGATCGGGGGTATGGGTCTGGGAGGGTCCAAAATGACTCCCGATCGCTGGAAACGACCCTAGTATTGTTTACGCCATAGCATTATTGTAAAAATAAACATTAAAATACCAAAAATGTTCTTATGGGAGCGCTGCCCCTTCGACCTTCACCCTGTGGCTACGCGTCTGCCTCATTATACCCTCCAGTACATCTACATCGTTATTTTATTGTTTTTTTCTCAGTTTCCATTGAAAGAAAGAATTAAAAGATATATCCCAATGCCCGTTCCCAGGAATTCCCGTGGCGTATGCGCAGTGACGAAGTTTAGAATAATGAACATCGGTACATGACAGTGCATGGCAGCAGGCCCATTATCTTTGTGGAGCGCCCCATCAACTGACGCGGAGCGTTAAGAAAAGTACCTTTGAAAAATCATACCCTGCGGACAGTCGAAAATGGCATTTCCCAGGTTTAAAAGGATGTATTTTGAGTTTTCATTTTTTGAAAGACTTTCGCTCCAAACTTAATTCCAGCCATAAAAACTATCTAAGCAGAACCCAACCATTAGTTGGCGAGGAGCGCACAGAAAATTTTGAAAAATAGGAAACCTCAGACAGCTGGAGATGGCATTTTTCAGGCTTAGAAGGAGGATCAAAGCAGTGCTATTTTGATCAGAAAATAACCAGATAAAATGATTTTGTATTACTGGATGTATCTCTTGTATCTCTTCGGGGAAAACTGGAAAGTGCCTTTTACAATTTTAAATTCTTCTAGATTCAAATCTTAACGCTATTATAAACGACCTTTTTTTATTACGCTTTTTAAGCTCTACTGGATAACTAAGCTATTACAACGTCGTTTGTAATTTAACTAGGGACAACACCTTTAACTTCCATGGTGAAACTTCTTACCTGCCTCTGCGGTCCGATTAACTTGAGATACAACAAAAGATCCTGCTGAATTTCTTACAAAGTAGGTGATATTGTACAAGGAGTTTGGCTTCAAAGTTTTGAAACATCTATGACGCTTTTCGTTTTCTAGTTCATCATATCTGGGTTCGGCAAGATGTGAAGTGCTGCAGTTATCGTTATCAAGTTCATGTAATGTGATTTGTTGATGAGTTATTTGGCATTCATCAGTCAGATCAGGTAGTTCCCAGGAGACATTTAAACGACTGCGAGTTGTTCCACTTTTCCACCACGTCTCAACCCGAAGATTAACATCCTGTATTTCTGGGAAAAGAAACGTTCATTTTAGACCTATGAATGGATATTCATTTGGGGCCTATGAACTTGCTAACAGCCTTTAAATTACAAGGATAAACAAAATATGCCCCTTGGTTACAACGTTTGTTTCAAAATCTGAGTTTAAAATTCATAGTTGTTTTTTGTGCAACGGATTGTGGTAAGAAAAGTTGCATTTAATTTGCCTAAAAAGAAGGACTGAATTCTCCTTTTTAGTTCGGTTGGCTAGAATTTAACATTTGTGTCCATTGCTGTATGCTTAAACTACGCGAAAGCAAAGGAACACAGTAAACTATGTGCTTAGTTCTGTCTAACAACCACTGAGCATATACTGGTTCCATTTGGAGCGAATGTTTGAAACCCGTTAAACGAATCCTGTGACATCTGTCACTCAATAATTTGTCGTAGAGCTACACATTAGGCTTAAAGTCACCGCCATTATTACGAGTTAAACGTCACGTCAAAATCTATCTGAATACCATGCTTGTTTATTCGTTATAAATTATTGACTGAATTTCATCCCAATTCTATGTAAGAAAATTCTTCATACAGTAGGGCCTAGAAAGAATGAAATCTAGAAGTTATATGTATATAGTAAAAAAGTTGACAAGATCAACTTCCGTTTTCATTTAACTATAGGTTTAGGTTTGTTTTATGTTTTTGTAGGAATCCATACGGGAATTTCCCATGATAATCGTGTAGCATTTTGACAACAGTATTATACACGTTAGTTTCTGCGGTATACACTGGCAGTTGCGACGTTTGCTGTGATGTTTGACTATCGACACAAATATATGGGGCCTAAAATGACGGAATACATATTTCTACGGGTTAGTTTCAATATTAGACAAGTGGGTCAACTTTATTTGTCGAATTCCTATTAAAAACAAGTATTATTTGCTTCCAAATATCAGCAGACAACAGATCGACCACTACTTTTTATGTAGTAGGTTTCGAGCTAATGATGGTAGTTTTGAGAATGCCAGAATTTAACATAATTCATTTAATATAAAACAAACATTATTTCGTCTCCTACGACCTCATTGAAAATAGGTTACATTTTACACATATCCTGGCTGTTGAATATCACATACTAAAAGACCATTTTAATGTATCCTAAGAATTAAAAAATTCGTGAAATTGAACCGAACTTTGGATCATATGGAATTGTTAGAGAGGTGACATTTGCATTATTCAAATTACTGCAAATCCATCCGGTGTATACTTTAACATTAGAACAGTGAACACTGAAGGTACCAGGGCAGAGCGTGGTTTGATTTTGAATTCTGCTGGGCTGACACTCTGGTGGCTCCCCGTCTCTCATCAGAACTATTCGAAACTGGTAGACAGAACCACTGTTTAGTCCACTGAAACGGTAAGATAGATGAGTACTGTCTAAAACCGTTTCTTCGAACATTTCATCCCCTTGGTGACGGTATAGAATCTTATAACCGGTCACTGGTCCGACCCCGATATCAATTGTTTCGTCCCATGCTGGCCAAGACACTGTGATGCTATCTTCGGTAACTTGGGAGAATTGCAGTGGATTAGTCTTGCTCGGGTTGTAGCAAGTGGGCTCTGAAACGAAGAATGAAGAACTGTAACATCAGTTGTACTTCTTTGACAAAAATATTATCACAAAAAACTTTATTTTCAACGAAAGAGGGAGAGAGAGAGAGAGAGAGAAAGAAAGCTGAGAAAGAGTCGAAAAAGTTGGAAAAATAAGTGAAACTACTGGGATGTACAATGGCACTTAGTTGAAGAATTCATTTTGTCTTGCCCAAGATTTCAATTTAATGATCTCTTCTTTGAAAGTAAATGAATTTTTCGACATGAACCTCGCCCTGCTTTGTTCAAGCCCTTGGTCTTATCCTACAACACGGTACTGTTGTTGAACCATTTACCTGTAATACACAGTATGCCGTCATCGAGGCAGGGTCGATCCGCAGTCCACGGACAATGGCCAGGCTGTGAAGCAGAACTTTCACAGTTTCTATTTCCTATCCAAAGTTTACCTCGTCCAAAACCCATGTGGGATCTAAGATAAGTAGGTGGTGTCTGGAAAAAAACCATCCGCCTTCCTCCGCTGAGTGCAGGCAAATTGTTTAACACAAGTCCGCCGCCATCCGTAAAAACAAGTCGCCCCCCAAAAGCGGCAGCCTTCATGCGACATTCTTAAAGAGAAAGAAGGAGATAATACTCATTCAAGCTTTTGTATAAAGCAGTAGAGAAATTGAGCTTTTCAAAATCCATTATACTGGAGTGTTTTTCAAGAGTGGTAAATTTATGAAGAAGACGAATACTTATTGTTAACGACCAAAAAGGCGATTCATTTAAAACTAGAAGCATCTTCCATGAACGCGTTTCTGTAGCTTCAAGAGTTTTTACCATCAATCATCTCAAGTGCTCCAGAAATTGTGTCAGTTGTTGATCGATTGTCAAATGATCACTCCTACTTAAATGTCCGTCACTCTATATAGGACATGTATTTCGGGAAGAAACATAGGGCGGAGTAAAGCCTAATGTGCTAGGTCGCTATTTAAAATGCATTTTGGCAAACGTTTCGATAACAAGTGATCGGTGTCAGTTGGACTGTAATGTTATCATTTGGCCACTCGACAAAACGTCCCTCTCTCAACTGAAATACTGAAAATTTACGAAGGTCACTGTTTGCTTCGCACCTGGGGAGGACGTGTCCATCAAGAAAGAGCTAGGTATTTTAACTGGTACAAGTGCAAGAACTATTTTGGACGGGGAAGTATGAAATTCTGACAACCAATGACGAACCAACTTGCCAGTAATCCCGAGGGTTAAGGTTATTTCGACAAAATTATACCTTCACTAACATCTTGGAATTAAAGTGAGACGGGGATAATACAGACTACGTATTAAAATGATTTAGTGATCAATAAAAACTTGAAGGACAGCTAGACATTTAGTGCCAGGCTCCATGCACTGGTGTTCTGCATAAAGTGCTTGTAATATTACAAAATTTCTGAACAATAACGGAAGCGGAAAAATAAAGAAATACAAAATGAAAACATGAAGGGTGATGTCAATGAGATGACAGCCCTTTTTATGTATAATTTTCTGTAAATGTGAAGACATTCCTTCAGTGTAGATTCTACATATACAATGCATTGAAGATTTATTGCACTCTTGGTACGATAAGCAAAACGACAGGTAATGTGACACAACGGATCGGATCCCCTCCCCCATCGAGAATCCTTGCGCATGTGCCTGATTTTCAAGTTTCTATGCCCTTTTTAAATTTAGGGGATGCACTTTTGTTCTTTATTAATCATTTCAATTGGTAGAAATGGACCAAGTGCACCGTGTACTACCCTGCTCTTTCTGCCTTACGGATGTGATAAAAAGGTTATCTGTCTTAAGCCAGTTTCTTAATTTCTCCCCATTCTTCCACCCGTCCGTGAATAAGTTAAATTTAAAATTGATGGCTTTTAGAACAATCTGATTCACTAGCTTTCGATTTCGATTTGCCAGTGTTTCAGTAAAAACAAATTTTACTTTTTTCAGTTATATTATTTCCAAATCAGCCATATGACCAAATTGTGTCAACAAATCTCTGAAGTCCCAAACATAAACTCCAGATAGCCAAGCAACCTTGACCAATCACAATATGTAAAACAAAGATAACAAGCTAAGCGAATTTAACCTTGATCAGTCTGCCCACTGTGGGGTAATATTTCAAATAAAGCAGATCCATTATGTTGTTAGGTCAACGAATATATCACAGAGCACGAAGAGGAGATCAAATGAATGTGAGATGGTGTAAGAAAATTATAAAAAAATAAACATGTCCGTCGTATTGAAAAATAAAACATTTTGATGATGTTGGTATTTTGTTTTATTAATATAATGTACTGAGACATCTAATGACATGTTTCTACTAGCCAGGGTTAACTTGACTCGAGAAAAATATGGCCGTCTCAGATTGAATTGCCACAAGTGTTCCCATTTACTGTCAGAGTAGCATAATCAAACTTAAATGGAAAGTTATTTTTGAGAATGAGTTAACTGCATCATAAACCTTTGCCTGAAGCCACACAGTTCAGATATAGCAGGAAGCTAAGAACATAGATGCATTATGGCCTAGATCCCAGGATGAAGGGGCGGTGTGAAGTGTAAAGGGGGATACTGATTAGGTGACTAAAACTTCAAAACTACTAGAACTTCATTTGCCTGCAAGTACGCAGAAGTAAAGTGCTCCGTTTAATGGCAAGTCCTAGACCGACTGTATGGTTACAAACTGAGCCCTAAAACCTCATCTAACTAGGAAACTAACCGACTACATGGTCAAGTGGTTTGAGCCCTGACGTTCATATTCCAGAATTCTTCCCCTTGAAAGTGGACATCATTAATTGACCGGTAACGTAACGACTTGGCCAAATTTACATTAGAAAATCGCAGATAACAATAGGCGGTCAATGGACAGTGTTATATGTAACAATGCAGCTTTTTGTCACTTATGTAGCAAGCAAGGGCTTCAAGGACAGAATAAGTTTGTCCACGTTTCAAGGGAGTGGATCCTCTAATTTGATAAGTCGGAATGTCCTAAGGGGATTCAGTTGACTATAGGCCCGGTCACCGAAAACTTTAAAAACCCGCTACTATATACTGCCATATTGCGCTTGTCGCTTAGCATAACCTATGGATTAGGGAAATCAAGCTCAGGCCAGTTAGCCACAACTAGTTGGGCCGACCTGACTTAACCAATTAGTTAAGTATAATTGGTTAAATGTAACTCACTATAGCAAGTCCTTGCAGTTGCAGTTTGATGTGGATTTAATATAGGCCGACACTCATTCATGTGACAAGGCATTCTGTAAGGAAGGCAAACGGCCAACGATATATCAAAATGGCGAAAGAAGGCGACTTTCCAATTCGAAATGTTGAGGTCTCAAGCTTCTATGAATAAGAAATGATAATGTGTCGGCCCTTGTAACCGAAACTGAGGAAAAGATTTGGATGAAAGCTCGTGAATGCAATAGACCTAATGCATTCTCCGCATTCCTGTCTGGTCTAAAATACACCGTGGTGGCTGCGCAAAATGCTAAATTCTATTCTGAAGTCCCAGCGCTGTGCCTGTCTGTAGCAGACTTTAGTAAACTTTGACTGAAGAACCGACCCTCCGTCGGCGTTCGCTCTTCCAACAGCAATCACACACACAATTGTAGCATGTAATTGTTTAGTAACAACTCCCTGATTGTAGCGATCAAAGTGCTCATGATTATACCAGGGTGGTGCTTTTAACACCTCCCTGATTATACTTTCTCCCGTAAGACCGCACTGCTTGTTTGTTCGTTCTTGTAAGCTCTCAAACCATTAAGCTACCTTTCATCAATCATGAATATTCGTACGGACGCGGGTACGCACAGGAAAGGCGTTGTGAGGCATACAAGGCTTAACAAAAGAATTTGGTTTTGTCTGGTATAAAGGCAATTTGAAGAAGCGGAGCTCTTCAATTATAATGAATGTTTGGCAAAGAAGGGAGTCCTAAGCAGCAGAATTTTATAGGAACCATATTGAGCTTCTCAATCAAGATAGATTATATGAAAAATTTGTCATTTGTTGTAAGGTAATATTGGAGGGTACATTTATCAGCCTGACAAACTAATGAGGGCCAGGAGAGGCAACCGTCTTTCGAAGACAAAGGGGCAAAATAAAGGAAGACGAAAAATTAGAATTGGAGAAAAGATAGGAAGACTAATGTTGAGAAAGACACGAAGACAAATATTGAGAAGATAGGAAGGCAAATGTTGAGACAGATAGGAAGACAACTGTTGGGACAAATTGAAAACAAGGAAAACAAATAAGAAAGTTTTTGTGCTTAGATTAATTGGGAAATTTGATGGTGTCATGCATGTACCATAGGTAACCACAGGCGGCGATCCGTCTTTGAAAGTGTGGGGGGATATAGTCGGTGTCACTATCTATGCGGAGCACCACCATCATTTGGCGCGGTGCGTACAAAGAAAATTTCGGCCAAAGCAAAATACACCCAAGATCACAGAAAAAATGGCCCCGAGGGGTTATCTTACGTAATATCATAGCAACTTTCAGAAGCGTAGTTTCATAAAAAGGTAACAAGGTTTATCATAAAAAGTCACGTATAGAAAAGTGAAAGTTGTCTGATTGATTTAAAAACGGGGATAAAGTTTCTGAATCGAGTGAAAGAAAATCATTGAGCAGTGGCGTAGCTAGAATTAAGATTTTTTCCGGGGGAAAGCACCCAAATTTTACGTAGTTTTTATTAAATTGTGAAATTCATTTCTTCGAGGGCGTGAATTGCGGGGCGAGAAGCGTGCCGGAATTCCTTCCCTTATTCGGCAAATGTTCGAAAATGTGGAGCTTGTATAGGGTAAATGTTGTATTCTGGGTTCCCCATAAAAGGAAAAGTTCGGGGTAACTGACGAATCTTTTCTTATTTGGAGGTATGAGACTGTACAGCTACCAAAGATCGTTACTACTGCACAGTGTTATCTAAGACCTACAAATTGAGGCTTTGAGACAACACTTTTTAGAGTCAACAGCTTACATTGAGAAAAACTTGAAATTTACTGTAGTTGCCAATATCACTTTGTTATTTGGTGATTTTGTCATTTCCGGGGTTAGGACAAGTTTACTGATTTAACTTCGTAACTGATTTATTTAGGAAACACGACTGCGAGCAGTAGCTGAAAAATACTGCGCGCGAAGCGCGCTAAAATTTTTGCATGTTTGAAACAAATTATTACAAAAAAGAGCTTTCAATGGATTAAGATAGGAATTTCATGTTAGAACAGTTTGGAAAACCACACTGTAGTTGACTGATATCATAAGTGGCAAAGTTGCAAACTGTCCCATTTTGGAGCCTAGGGGGCAATCGCCCGCTGCCCCCTGTAGCTACGCCACTGCTGAGTATCATTCATTACTTCATACAGTATATCTTCCATTCCCATGGAAATTTTTGTAATTTCAAGGAGTTTCGGTGCACATCACAGCATTTCAAGTTTCTTTTTGACATTCCTCGCGGGTTCTTGTTGTTTAATGAATCAATATATATATATATATATATATATATATATATATATATATATATATATATATATATATATATATATATATATATATATATATATATATATATATATATATATATATATATATATATATATATATATATATATATAGGTCGAAAGTGTTGTAGTAATAACTTCGATCATGAATTTTATACCGATCCAAGATAGAGTATAAACTCTTATCAAAGAAGGAACGGTTGAAGAAAAACACCAAAGAGAAAAATTGAGCCGCACGGGGGACCGAACCCACCATCCTCCGCTTTCCGGGCAGAGTCTATGACCACTACGCTAGAACAGCTATATATATTTGTGTTCACTGTTTATAATCAAGTATCTTTTAGTTTTCTTCATAAAGGCCTAAATATTAAGTATTTTTTGTATTCATCAGCCATTTTCTATTTAAATTGTTATTAATGATGGGCCTAATATTTAGTAATTGTTTAGGTCATCAGTCATTTTCTGAATTTAATCATTCATACATTTTTTTATCTGAGAGAGTGAGCTAGAGGAAGTCGATAAAACTGAACCGAAAAGAATAAAATAAGAACAATAACTTTTCTGCAGAAAAAAAACCAAAGTTGTATCAGACTTTAATCTTTCAGGAAAAGAAAAACGTTGCGGCAAGGCAAGCAATTATGTAGAGAGCCTTTTACAATTTTGATGGCATTTGTATATCCATATGCACCGTGAAAAAATTTCTCTGTAAATTTACATAATGTTTATGGCAAATTTTTTTCTAACCAAATAATATTTTTTTTACAGCCACACTGTAATCATGAAAAATCATTGAGGGTTTGATTTTTCTTTACAGTTTTTGCATGTGAATTAGTTTACAAAATTTGACTGTAAAATCGAATTACAGAATTGTTCTGTTTCGTTTACCTTAATTTTATGTGAATTTACACCCTACTGTTTTCATTCCCGACGTTTTAATATTTACTATAATATCGCTTTTTTTTACCTTTCATATGTTATTACGTAACATACACTTCACCATTACGTAGATCAGGTATTTGCTTATCAACGCAATATGTCGTTACGAAGTTGTTTTCAATCAAAACACATTGAGGATGCTTTGTTGTCATATTGTTGTCGAGTAGACTGCTATCTCTAGAAACTTTGTAATTGGAAAGTCACATTTTTTTGTACAATAAAATAATTGTTTTAAGAATAAATATGACAAAGAATGCAAATACATTGGTTGCAAACATTTACAGACAAGTCAAACAATAAGTTTATCACTTCCTGATTAAAAAACGCCAAAGAAGATATTATTAAAAGCAACAGCAATCTTTTTGTTAGGAAAATGCCTACAAAATAAGTTCCACCCATTTATGCAAAATGAGATTTACGTCATTAAGTGGTAAATTTACAGACTCTTTCAAGTAAATTTGTGAAACGTTTTAAATTTGCTCCGATCAAGTGCATGAGCGCCTGTGGAGATGAGTTGACATCAGTGTAACAATTGTCAGTGCTCTGAAATTAGGGCCTTACAATTTCTTTTTACTTAAAAATGTGTGACAAAACACCAGTTGTATGATATTCATAACTAAGAACGTAATAACTCAGTATGCTTTTATAATAAATGTAAGTTAATTTTCAAATAGGTCCATAAATTTGCCAAAAATGTTTTTTTTACTGAAACTTCGCAGAACGATGCATGTTACATATTGAAAATTTTCTGGCTGTATCTTATTTGTTTGTTTGGGCTTATTTTTGTTTCTTTTTCAGCTTAAAAACAAAATGAATGTTTGTTAAATGACAATATATTTATGTGAAATCAGAAAAATACAAAATACTGTTAAAATTTCTGTAAATTTACAGAAAAGGTTTTACAAAGCAGTGAAATTTGGTTAAAAAAGCCGACAGGAATAGTCTTTCAAATAAACAGAAAATACATGTTAAACAACCTTTTTTTTTTTTTTGTAGCAATACAAAGTGTCTGTAAAGATACAGAAAATCTCTATTAAAAGTAAAATACAAAAAATTTAAGTTAAAAAAGTCTGTAAATTTACAGGAATTTTTAACAGTGTGGATGCCGTATGTACCTTCTATTTCAAGTAGGGATATAAACTTATGGATGATCACTTTCGAAGGTGATAGGCAATTGAGGATACTGAAGCATATTTTCAATATATTCATGTTTGCGTTACCCCATCGGAGGGTGTACAGAACTGTCACGCCTTCAATTTTTAGAAAAACGGTTGTGTGTTACATTTTAAAGTGTGGATTTTGCAATCCTCTAGTTTTCCATTCTATTAAAAACGTTTTTCTAAAAGTATAGGCCTACATAACTTTTACATGTTTCCGAATTTGAAGGTTTGTTTTCATTGGGGTGGGGGGGGGGATAAAGTGTACAGTATCCCCCCCCCCATCCAATTTCATGGGGGATATATCCCCACATCCCTCCAGGACAGTGTCCGTGTCGGTAACCAGATCACCCTAATATGCTTCTTGAAGATTAGTCACCGTCTGCTCAAATTAGTTAATATATTCCCGCATGGGAATGACCGCTGGGCAAAGAGTTTTGTTGAGTTTTACTAGATGGGAAGATCGAAGAAGCAGATAGCTCGACCCCCTTGCTCTGGTTGCGTACGTCATGTCACTTGGCAGTCCTCTGCAACACTGCTTACGTTGTTAAGACGCCTCTTCAAAACATTTCGCCCACTTCATTAAATTTTTATGCGACCAGAGTGTTGTTCTGATATATTTCATCTCATATAGAACTAGCTTCCGCCGTTTACGCGGAAGGCCCGGGTTCGATCCCCAGGTCGAGTCATACCAAAGACTCTCAAAATGGACCTACTGCCATTGTGCGTAAAGCTCCGAACAAGCAGGAAAACAAGCCAGTGAGCAAAAGAGGCCGTGGCCGACTCGACCAATAGGTTGCAAACTGGGCCGTTGAACTCCATCTACTAATTAACTAACTCATATATTTTGTTGTTTGTTAAATCTCGAAATATGCAAAGGATTTACGGGATATTTCACATTTACTCCCATTATGGAATTAATTTTGTACATCTTCAAAATTTCATGAATTAGATTCATTTTTCTCAACTTCAGTCGCGCAGTAAAGGACACTGAATCTCTTAATCACTGAGAAGTACTTTAAAATTATCTTAGGGAATGGTACCCTCGTCGGCAGTAAAGACTACTGTATAGCATTTTTGTGTTTTAATTTAATTCAGGAATTTCGTTTGCATGGAAGTACTCCTTCCTTGGAAAGACTGTTAAATTTTGATTGGTCTTAGATTCAGGAAGCTGTCCGCTTTGCTTGGTCCACCTCTCTAGTGGTGATGATGCAGAGCATGGGATCTCTACCCTCTCCGTATTTGGGAAAGTGGCTAAAGACTGCCAGTGCACTAGTGGAAAAAGGGAATGTGAATCAAGTCAGCGTTCATCAACGAAAACTATTAGTGGCCGTGCTATGGGGAGTTGATGGGACATTTGCCTCTTCAGATTTTGCTCATGCTCCCAAATTACCCATTCCCCCAAGAAGCGCCAGTTAAGAATTAGTTCAACTTAATTTGCACCCAGAAATATTTCTAAACGCGTAGATTCCGGTTGCTTCTCCACACGGACCACAACAGGTGAATTGCCCCTTGACCCTACCGCGTTCACCTTCGGTTTTGCTCTGCGCACTTTTTTTTACCCCAACATTTGCCTTTGCCCCTAGTTCCCAGTCTCCATTTTTTGCATTCTGGAGACGTCACCACTCACTCGCGTATAAAGTCCTTGAAGAAGCAAAAGATTTCTTGATTGTCAAATATTAAACTTATATATGTATCAACTTTGCTCTGTGAAAGACATTCTAAGGTTAAATTGTTGATAAAGTTCTTCACTAATTAACTTCCCCAATGCCTTCACTGCGTTACTGACTTAGTTATCGCTATATTTTTGCCTTTTAAGAAAACCTTTTTGTGTTTCACCAAGTTGCATTCGTTACTAAAAAAAACCTTCTGGTAAATTTCTTCCTTTTATTCTGAAATAATCCCAGTTATAAGAATTTAAGTAGGTTAGCAGGTGAATTGCCTTAAAGGCCTAGATCTGTCATCTCAGACATTTTCATTACCATTAAACTATTAACTTAAACCACACCCACGTTTGCCCACAACTCATCCTCATCCGGACACAATCTCACTTTATTGCTTCAGCTGGTCAGAGTTGAAGTGCAAGACACTAATGTGTAATCAATGCTCAGTATTCATATACTCATTTCTCCACTACTCAGTAGCTGCATTTTTTGAACTTGCTGTTAATTAAAGAGCTCTACCGATTGAAAATTGCTGTAGACTGCTACAAAATTGTAATTTAAGGTGAGGGAAGACTACCTTTCGATAAGACAAAGACATAAAACCAATGCTAGCAACTCCCTGGTCAACCCCAATCAGCCGATCATCACATTTCCCTTCATATGCACTATCTTTCCCAAAAGCGCTTACGTTTGACCACTTGTGACTGTAAAATACAACATAAGTCCATGACACCGTCCCCTAACTTTTCCATGCAAGCACCTCTTCAGCATTTTTCTCACAAAAACATCCAAACTACTCATTCAAATTTTTCAAAGGACATTACGTCAAGTAAAGACTTTTAATCTTTTCCCTAAATAAGTTTGACGTAGCCTATAACGCCTATTACGTCTTTAAATAATACATCCCAGCTCCCAACCAATTGGTTCAAGTCGTTTTCCAGTTGTGGCTCACTGGTTTGTTTTTCCTACTCCACTCTTGTGCTGAGCACCAAGCACAATGACAGCGGGTTTCTTTTTTTTTTGTTGGAATAAAATAAGTTCCAATAGCTAATAGTCTTTAGCTGAGAAATGTTACTTTCATTAAATAGCTGTACACAGCGTTATGGAAATCTTGTATTTATCAATCCTCTTGAGCATCCCATATTTTTGCCATTCAAACACTTTAAGACTTGTCAACTAAGCCTTTCACTAAAGTTCATTTTATTATTGTTTTCTTATGAAGCCACTTGATACCGTTGTTTTTCCCAAGCATTGGCGTTTAAAACCACTCCACAAGACCACAAGAGTTGAGTCATATGAGTTTGAATAAAGTCTGTAAACATGTGTACAGAATTTCAATACTTTCACTTTCAAAATCATTGGGTCCGTCTTGAACTATTAACATAATGATTTCATTACTATGTGCAAGTGAGAGATTGACATATTAAAAGTCCCCTTAAATAAGTTAATGCAACTTCCTGGTTAACGTCATGCCTAAATATAACTGTATATATGGTCTTAATGTAGGGTCGGGTTTTTCATGTAGCTTGTACACATCGAACGTATAGAATTATTGTGGGCGTGCGCTTATCCTTTTCTAAAAGCTTAAATTTTCTTGGAATTAACACTTAGTGATCGACAGGAACCTGTGTTGATAACAATAAAATGGGAAATTTGGAACAAACTGATCGATTGATAAACTGCGTTAAGTGAAATTACGACGACTGCAGACGATGTTTTTTGTAGCACGAAAAATTAAACTGCTTTTCCAATGAGCATGCTTTTGATAATTACTGTGGAGATAAACTTAGGAAGTTGTCACACAGTTGCAAGTTCAAATTATTCAAACTTTGTGTACATTGAACAAAAACCCCCGAAAGGAGTAAAATGAAAAATGTATTACCACTTCTCACCAAATATTTATTAATATTAAACATCAAGATTGTGACTTTTGAATGTGTTTGCATATTGGGACCAAGTAGAAGATGGTAAAAATGTCAGTAATGAAGTAATCACTATATGGAAGAGACATTGTCATCCAATAGAAAGTTTTATGGAGGTAATTTAATCCCCTCTGATTAAAACGTGATCTAATGGAAATTTTGCATTGGAAGAGGACATAGCAGACATTTTCTTCAGGAAAATGGAAAAAGGTGGGAAAAGATTAATGAGATGCTTTTTAGATAGCGAAGCTTTTTGGTATGTTTTGGAATGTAATACTTAAAGAGGTAATTTGAATATATCTTATAACATTTTAGAAATTGCTAGGCACCTATTTTACTTGATACATCAATAGCCGTAATGTCTCTCCCAAAAAAGTATTTCGCGTGTGCAATAATTTCAACCGAATCCAGTAGAAATGGATGGGAAGGAAATTGGCAATTGACTGCGTAACTTCCATGTACTGATAACAGGTATTTAAGAGTTTGTGTCTGATTAGTTCTATTGTTTCAATTTTTGCGTTTATTAAAAAAATGAAAATTGCATTTAATAAATTAAGTTCCTATCAATCAGAATAAAACTTTTTTTGATTAACTCACCCAGACCTTCCGGAATTATTGACGACTTTGATCCACTGATGGATACCAACGTGAAGACCGCAAATTGCCACAACCGAAGTATTGTCATCCTGCAGCTGAAGACGTCAACTTTTTGAATTGGTAAAATACAGAGTCTGTATGTTGTCTTTACTGCATTGCTTGACTCTCCTCCTTGGAACAAGGTGTGCAAGGAAGTGAGACAGACCTTAGCTTTTAATCATCTGTTGATAGGGTTCTGTATTGAGAGTAAGGTTGTGATAATTGTCTTACGTCAGTCAAAGATAATATTTATAGATAATAGATACCTTTCGCTATTAAAGTGATACCACAGAAGTTTTATCGATCTTGTATATTTTGGAACGGTTGGCATAATTCAGAGTTCGGAAACTGCACACAAGAGGAATTTTAATTTACTGATAACTATGTTTTTAAGGAGTTATTACATACCGTTACAACCAGAAAAGATTAACATGTTAAACACTTTTGATACAATACACACGAAATACATCACGACTGTGAATTACTCTGTTTTGTGAAAAGGAAGTATGACAATAGTTATATCCATACTTTTCGTGATCCATTTCCTTTTTATGAGCCCACCACCCCAAGCCTTTGCCCCTTGACCAAGATCAAGATTACTCATCACCACATGGACTGATTAACAACATACAAGTAACATAAATTAAGATGGCAATTATTTTGTACTTTGCTTTTATAAATACCCTTCATAATGTTTTGTCGGTTGATTGCATTGAAAAAGATCTTATTCTTGTTAAATTATGGTTATTATGTGAAAGCAAATTACCATCCATGCGATTGAGGTTTGAGGTTTGTTATGAGACCTACTTGCTCTCAAGTCATCTTCATGAGGGGTTTTGAGTTTAAACGTAGTTCCCCTTTAACGTTTTGTTTATTTGTTTTGGTGTAGTACTTTCATAATGTTATAATGCTAAATTAGAAACTCGTTTATTGCGACACGTGTCATATTACTATTGGCCTATGTTTCAGTTTAATGAGTGCTTCGGCTTTATTTATTATGTTGCAGAAGCCACCCGTCATGCTATTTTATGAAATTGCTACACCAATAACAGAGGAAAAACGATGCCTGTGCCCTTGCCTGGTCTGCTATTTCACACTACTGTTATTTACGCCGAAGTTAATGCAAATAACGAAAAACGTAAATATTTTATAGTTTATCAAGCTTCTCAGTTTATTGCTGGTACCAGATTCAGTACAATCCGTAACACAAAGTAGAGGTGGCCTAATTAACTCCTATAGTTCGCAGAGTGCCAAAAAACCACATGAGATGTTTTCGCAACATGGGAATCTTAAGAGAATCTACGCTGCACTCCGAACACGAAGTTAAAGTTCTAGGGGCCCTTAAAAGGAACTGCGTGCCCTGCGATTATCACCATCCTGAAGGAAGGTTAGTGAAATACCATTACAAAATGGCCTGTTAAAATAGGGGCATTTTTATTTTCATTTCATTTCAGTATTGTTTCATTCACAACAATATTTCATAAATGTGAGAAAGATCAATTGCATCATATTAGAAAAACTCCTGAAAAGGGAAGGGTATTAAAAAACCTTTGAGGGTTTGTCTAGAACACACTCCCCTGCGTAACGTCGCCCACATCACCACCTGGACCTGATGCTGATATTGGTCATCTGGAATGGCTGAGGTGATTTTTGTACAGATCGGGACACTGATTAAATAGAAAAAAATTACTCCCTTAAGATATTACTTTTTCATAATGGAGAGTTTTAACCTCGTTGTTATCATAGTCGGGTATGGGATGGAACTTGAAGGGAGAACAAAGTGTGCGAAGATCTCCGAAAATTTTGATATTAGGTTTTCAATCATTTAAAACGCCATTTTTTATGGTAAAACTTCCGTGTGAATAGTATTTTTAGACACTCTGATGCCATAACAAAAATGAATCCATTGAAAAATTCTGCTTAAATTGTGACTTTTTATAACTAGTGCAAGGCCTATACATTCCTTTTTTTTACATAATTTTATTCAATTACACGAAATTTTGCCCTTGCAAATATCAAGCCTAATTTTTAAAAGCGTTTGTTTAACGTTGCCTGTTGAACGAAATGAACACATATGAGACGGTATTGAAGAACTTTTTGGCGTCTTAAAATTAGTCTGGTTATGCGAATAGCCTACTTACTGGTAATTCGCTAAATATAAGAAATGGCTAAAAATTAAGCCATTTGGTCTTATACGAAAATTCTAAGTTCATCCTCTTCAACGTTATGATGTACACTTAACACAACACCTTGTTTATGTATAAACCCATTTTTTGCATGTAAAAACGTATGATTCTTAGTACTAAAGTGAAAGTAAACAGCAGTTTCATATCTCGCCTCATATATTTTACAACATGCATGCCATACAGTACTTGTCAATTCTCAAGGATGTGCGGGTCCTGGACCTGCAACGGTTAGACTGAACGGAGCGGTACTTCCGGATCTTGATCTAAGTTTCACCATGGCCCCTGGGCATGTGTCACGCAAATAAAAAGAACAAATGTTCTCCTTACTGAGTTTAATGTAATGTGTAAATTTAGTTCATGAACGTTGGCAATCCGTATATAAACGCATAAAATGCGTCCATGTATGTAAACAGGACATGACGTATGCAATCAGCGCATGGGAGGCAGTAAGTACAATAACGTTTACTTTTACCTTAAATGTTTCAGATGGCGGACCTCGAGGTGGACTGCTTACACACCGAAAGGCTTACTCAGTATGGCATGTCAAAAGGAAATTTAGCAACATGATGACCATACGTTTTGGGTTTTAACATGAAGAACGCGTTGCTTTACATGTACATCGAAACCCTTTATATGATGAACGTATGGTTGTAGTACATGATGGTGTTAATTTACGTCATGATTGTATGAAGTTAATATATCATCGGTTTATTTTTAGTACATAACATTAATGTATAGTTTTAGTTCATGAACTAGTACTTTTAGACCATCGTAATATGTGGTGAGTCTTTTCATAGCAGCAATATTCTGAATACTTTAATCACGTCCCTGTTCTGTTTTTTGTGTATTAAAGGTGTCTCTTATTTTGAGAATTGGTCTCGTTAAAAGTAGGGATAGGTTGAAGTTGAGCACCTCTCTAATAAGCGATGCTATTTTTATTGAACATATTATAATTAAAATTCTTTATACTTTAAAAATTGTAAAATAATTTTGACCCCAGCCCAATGTGAGTAGCTTGTAAGGTCAATAACATATCTTCATCAATTGTTCAAGACCCTAGGCAATCTAATGCCAACAAGCATGAACGCTTGTTGATTAAGAAACTTTCCAGACTAGAGCAGCAAAATACAAATCTCCCGTCCAAATCAAATAAGTATTAATTACAAGAAGCCAGACCCGCACTGGATGCAATCTTTGAGGAGGTGGAGGGAGAAAACAAATACCAAATATTTATTTGGAAAGAAATACTACCGTACTTATTTTAGACACAAACATTCACGAGATTTCAAGAACTCAGAATGTGACAATTTAGGTACTTTTATATTGTTATTTATTAAGATTAGACGATGACCGAGTACTTCGACACAGAAAAATTACAGTTTATACATGGTGTGGATGACTGACCTGAAGCTCTGAAAAAATATAATGTTAAGTTTTTGGGAGACGATAAATCAGTAACTTTACGGAGTACTTTCGGTGACTGAAATTTGTTAAGAAGATCGTACCTCTATGGGGTTTGTGTTTTACCTATAACTACACAATCAGATGCAGCCTAAGTTCTTAAGTTTGCTTTAACGCGAACCACTTACGCTGGTCCTTTTTGTTAGGATCCCTGATAGGGCAAAGAAAACCTCTTGTTTAAGTTACGACCAAACACGTGAAAGGAAACGGATGACCTTACTCAACTGATAAGATATGTAAATTGATTTGAACTGAAAATAAAAATTGTTGCAAAATTATATGCCGTTATTACTGTATACATATTGGTGAAACTTTCATCTCCTCAAGATATGCGCCATACATACAAGTATATAAATTTGTATCATTTAGTTCAGTGTCGTAGCTAGACATTTCTCCGGGGAGCAAACTCCAAAATTTTCCAAATTTTAATTTGCGGCTCGGGAAACTCGTCGAAGTATTTGACATTTTAAAAAAATACTGGAAAATATGAAACTTGTGATGCAGAAAATTTTGGATTCTGGGTTTCCTGTACTGTAATCTGAAGAGTTGGAGGATAACCGAAAAATCTGAATTTCCTATTGGCAAATATAATGTTGCGTGACGACCAAACAAACGGTTGTTGCTACATAGCGTAATGTAAGGCCTATGAATTGAATTTCTGCGGCTACATTCTAAAGTCGAGAGCTAATATCGGAAAAAGTTGGAATTTTATTAAAAAAAGTTTATGTAAACAACACTTTTCTTGGCGTCCTGAAAATTTTTGGAAACAAAAAATTAAAACAAGAGGGCAATCCCACGGAGTTGCATATCTCATCGCTAACATGTGCGCAAGTTGGTTACAGAACCCTGATTATTTATGTGCTAGAAGTTTTATCTGTGCTGTTTTTATGCTACAGTAGAATTTCATTGACAAAAATTACCATACTTACTAAAATTCCATGCCACAACCCTTTGAAATTCCTATTTGAAGTCCAAGGGAAGTGATTTTTATCGTTCCAAAGGATGGAAGTTTTTTTCGTAAGATAGCGAGGGGAAGGAATATGGCACAGACCAATAAAGTTCTTGGAACAGACGCACCCCTTGTTCCTAAAAACGTCATTTGGATATTTAAATTCTGACACCGGATTATGTGAGAACTGGAGAAAAAGGCTACCCAATCTTTAGGTCTCTGTAGGTCTATAGGTCTATCTAAAATATTGGAACAAATTCATATTTTAAGATGCTGTTATCCCCTTGCAACACTATGAAAAAACAAAAACAACGAGCTTGGCTGTTACTTATACTAAACTGATACGGATATGGACGCAACGATTATAAAAGTAAGACGCTTTCGGGTACGCTTTAGACAAGTTCGTAATTGTTATTATTCAGGCGCTAGCTGGGCGTATTCTTCATTTTGACGCGAAGGCAAACTTCATGTGTGTCGAGCTGATATGCACATCAAGTGCGTCTCAATTAAAAAACTGGGCGTGTGCGCGGTGGGGTAGCTAGGATATTTTCCGGGGGAGGGGCAAACGCATGAAATTCCCCTAAACCTTTCCCGGTCAGTGTGTATGTATTTCATATAAAATATGCAAATTACAAGAATAACAACATTACCATGTTATTATGTAATATTACCTGTATTTTAATCTTAAAGTTAAACATAGATCAATTGGAAATAACAACTCCTAGGCCATATATTTATTTTGTTCACCAATATCTGGTTTATTTGTATGTACCGACGCAGTGGCGTACGCAGGATTTCTCTGAAGGAGGGGCATGCAGTTTGTTGAGTGATCGCCAGCCTAGGGAAGGGGTCTAAGGGGAGGAGGACACCCCTCCCCTTTGAAATTTTTGGAGTTTTTGAGAAGCCTACATGCAAAATGGTGCAAGATTTTCAAGTTTTACAGGAACAGTGTTAAAGGTTGAATTGAGGTGGTTCATGAGGATACAACCGAAACCTTTGTGTCTTTAAATGCATTCTCATGTCATTTAGGCTACCTTACGAAATAAAACTTGTCATAAAAATGGCATACTCTTAGGCGTCAGAATAAAAGAGCTTCGATCGGTATAGACGAAAGGGAACATTTTAGTTTGCGGTTTTTTCTTGGCCAGAAACCGTTATTCTGTCATAAATATTATCTAAGCGGAGCGCCACCATTGGTTGGGGCGGAGCGAAGCGAAAATTTTGAAAAATCAGACCCTACAGATGGCCGCAAATAGCATTTTCCAGACTTATAGAAAAAAAAAAGAATCTAACGAGTCGTTATCTTCTTTTGTCGTTGGCAATAAAATGCTCACTTATGTTCGCAAACTGCAAAGTAATCAGAGAGTTAAAAGCTACCTTGACCACCAAAATGTAATTTTGCCCAAAAGACTGATCAAAGCGCCACTATTGGTTGGAGCGTAGAGAAAATTTCGAACAATTAGACCCCTCAGATGGCCAAAAATTGCGTATTCATGCTTGTAAAGAGAATCTTAACATACAGTCTTTACAGCCTTTTGTTTGCAATATGAAAAAAAAAACCAGGAACACGCTAAGTGATCAGAAAATTACCACAAAAAATCAGTGCACTATCTCTATTAGGCCTATACGTAATGGTCTTGATTCTTTCGGGGAAACTATAAAACCAGTTGAAAATATGCTAATGCTTCTCTATTGTGACTCTTGGCTACATTGGAAACTGGAAAAAAGGCCGCGGCCGGCTCGACTTAAACCAAAAGGTTGGAAGCTGGGCCATAAAACTCTATTTAACTAGCCAACTAACTTGATTAAATGAAAGATCCGCTAAATTGATGAAATTGTGTGTGACTGATCGAAATCGAATACCCATATGTTAATGATTTTACCTCTAGCGTGATAAATGGCAAACTACTTTCCACCGCACCTGAACACCCTCCTCCCCCCTTTCCCCGTCTTGTACGTCGACGTCTCTGCCAGCCAACGAAGGAGTCGATGGGGTGGGCCCTCAATCTTAAAAATTATTTAAAAAGTAGGTGTTCTTATGCAAACGGTGCCACCAGTGGGATACAGAGGCTACCTTTTGTGAAGGAAAAATTTGAATTTGACACAGTTTGCCTATTTGTAGGAATTTAAAAAATCGGCATCACTTGCAGAATCAATTCTGCAAGTGAAAATTGGCATCCTTGCAGAATCAATTCCTTCCCCTTTGAAAATTTTTGAAAAATTGGGTGTTCTTACATGCAATCTGGTGCCACGTATGCAATCTTCGGAAGTAAAATCTGGGTTACTTAAGTACGGCTACGTATTTCTTAGAACAAAAAATGGCATCCGTGAGGGGGGTCATTGCCCAATGTTCCCGTTCGTAAGCCACAGATCACCGAGTAAGTTCTAGCCTAGGACAAGGTATTCATGTACCCGTTTATTGTTACACCCCAAGTGAGCAGAATGCTTTTTTCCCGAAGTAGTCTCTAAGTCTCCAATGATTAGGTTAAGTATCAAAATCTTATTATCCCCATGGATCCCGTCCATTCTAATTTCCAGACTAATGTTATGCTCATCTTATGTTAAACTTAAGCCATGGATTGTTTCAGCACATCCATCGTTATGTACACAGAGTAAAATTGGGTTAGTTTAAACCCCTCCCGCTACTAGCTTGTCGGACAATGTAACCTCGGGGGTCTACGTAAGTGACTTGTCAGTTTTCACATCATTTCACTGAATTCCCAAAGTGTACAAGGCAGAGATTGTGTAGAAGGTGGTCATATTCTTAAGTCTGGGTTTACAACTTTTCACTGTAGTGATGATCAGCTGTTTTTAAGTTCCTAAATAACAGCTTCCTGTGCACACACAATACACTAATCATAACGCCCGCGCGTATATATGATAGGAAACATTCAATCTGCGGTGCGGAGAGGACATTTCTGTGGAACGCGAGTCGGGCCGGTTCATGCGACACTGACGAAATCTGGGTTAATTTGTTGCATAAAAATACGAATTATGTATGAGAAAGGTCTCACAATTTCTTACTCCAACAAAAATTTTGAGAAATAGGAGAAGGGCATATCATTTCATCAAATTTCCCCAATTTCATCAAATTTCCCCAAATTATTTTGCAGGGGAGGGGGGCAACTTTCCCCTGCCCCCCCCCCCGAGTAGCTACGCCACTGCGTGTGCGCGATGTTGAACGTGTGGCGTTAGAAGATTTCCGGGCGACGCACAAACCTTTTCTGCGTACTGGCATGTGGCCAATCCTAGCCCGTGGCAAGAAAATTGTCACGTTCCTTTTTTTTGGCGATGCTTCACAACCGCCAAGTTTTAAGGGCACTAATATGAAAGATAGGTAGGCCCTTTGCCTAATGTTAGTCACCCACAGTTTCATATCTTGGGTTATAGCTCAGGCCTATGAATGGAGTAGGTCTAGTCCCTGACCTTGCCTACATAGCGTTAAGCAGCTTCAGATTTCAAGTCTAGCCCTAGGTTTGACTAACTTTCATACTACTAGGCCTAACAGTTACAGCAACTTTGGAGTGAAAACAACTGCCTGCATAGACCATTTGAGAACACTCTAGATATAAGGGCCATCAAAGTGAAGTGCGAGCAGGAACTTAAAAATCTCACTGCAGCATACAAGCTAGAGAAAAAAGAATTTGAGTTGTGAAGACGAGACTGCTACTACGAAGTACTTACCTACGAGTCTAGCGTATTTGTATTAATTGATGGAAAATAGGCTAGTTACAAAACATTTAAGTGGGGATGACACGGCCAAGGCAAGTTCCTCGGTAACTGTTCTTTGGGTAACCTTGAGATAAAGTGAATGATTTCCCTACTAAATTATGTCCATAAATACCGAAATTCGACGTTTTGAATTCCCAATTATAGGCCAGGCTCAGCCCATTTGAAATTTGAAAGCGGAAAACGTATGTAAACGCGTCTCAAAATGGTGACGTCATTGGAGGGACGGTAAGTGAGCATATAGTTCACTGGGCATGGTTAGCAACACTGTACCAGAGAGCTCACAATCATCGAATCATGTGCATGGTAACGCGTGTTAGCGCATACGTAATTGCAAACACCGGTGCTACAATAGCAGTGAGCGTGGCCACTGACATTGTGAATTGTGCATTCCACGGTTACTGCTTAGTATTCGCAATAGCATCTTCACCAAACAGCTCACACAGAAAAGACGCGCTCGTAGTGGGGACGCGCTTGTTGTGGTCCGTCCATACATATTCATAGCTGTTCTTTATAGCGCCCGAACCGCTTCTTTCTTGCACAAAAACAGAACTTTTTTTACCCGCGCGCATATACACGTGAACATATTGGTCAATGATTTGCTCCGAATCCCCACCATTGACCTATTTCCAAATAGCAATTACAAAGGATTGTGGGATAGAGTTTTGGTGTGTGTCGTCATTGTCAATGACATTTCACTGTGGCAAAAAAAGACACACACCAAAACTCTATCCCACAATTCATTGTAATTGCTATTTGGAAATAGGTCTATGGTCCGCCCCTTTGGCTCTGTATGTTGGACTCTGTATTGTGATGCAATCGTTTTCATACTAAGATAAGATAACTTTACCGAGCGTCACATTATTTCCACATCTAGATGCGCGGAGTGGGGGGGGGGGGGGTTGTGCCGCAAATTGTATCATAACAGTCAGGTGAGCTGTTGCGGCATTTTTCGAAATTGAATTTCGAACGCAGTCTTCCTTCGAATATCATTTATGCCGATTTGTACGGGTTTTTAATGGGGTGTGAGATGATATTTGAATTCTGTATCTAATCTTGCAATACACAAAAGTTTTTGTGGCCGTATCTTTAACCTTTGACAATCTGTAACGCCAACTATGTCCTTGGTTGCCATGACAACCACACACATCGGTACAACTTATCATGCCTAGGCTATTACACTTAAACTTTCAGATTTGTGGGATGCTTCCGTTAAGAGTTAAAGTGAAAACAAAAAAAGTATTTGACCCCCTGTCACGTTACCTTGGTTGCCATGGAAACTACATATGTTGGTAGGACTAGTCTACCCTATTATACTTGTGAAGTTTCATGTAAAATGAATGTTTTCTTTTGAAGTTTTAGCACGAAATAGTAAAAAGGTTTTTTTTGCAAAATATGACCTTTGACCTCTGATCTTTGATCTTAACTTCCGAGGATCTGGGAGACATAAGTGCTCACCCTGGGGTACCCACCTACCAATTTTGAAAAGAATCGGTCCAGCCCACTAGGAGGAGTTTGAGGGACAAAAAGGTTGTTTTACGAACAAACTATCACTTGAAAATTTTTGTTCCACTCTACCACTTGACCTTTGACCTCTGTTGCTATGGCAACCACATGTTTTTTCAGGTGTAGATGCAATCATCATATGTGTGAAGTTTCGTGTCTAAAGAACGTTTTGTTTTGGAAATATAACAGAAAATGTGATTTCACTAAATTTGACCTTTGACCTGTAACCTTTGACCTTCACTTCCGGTTGTGTATTAAAATGCAATTGCTCTACCTATGGTATCATCCTACCATGTTTGAAGAAAATCGGCCCAGCCGTTCACAAGATATTAGGAAAACAAAATTGGACACACACACACACATATAGATGTTTTGACCGTCAATCGAGGACACATTTTTTTAACCATGAAAATGTGGATATCCCCACTTTGGGTGTATCGACACTTGACTAGGGGAAAAAACGCTCATGTCCCCGATTTACTGGTACTACACAGATACACATACACCTATGCTCCAGCCCACGGTTTGTCACCTACTGTTAGGTCCATCACATGGGAATTGGGGAAAACTCCAAAATGCTTCAAACTTGCTGTGGTACATCCTTGAAACGTGAGAAATGCAATTCCATGGCTAATTTTGCATTTGGCAAGTGGGGATATCCCCACTTGCAGGTGTATCCACACTTGCCCGGAGAAAAAAAGGCTCATGTCCCCGTTTTACACAAAAAACATACGCACACACACACACCCAGGGCGGGCACTTGCATATCACGTGACAGAGCTCATTGCAGTGTCCGAATTTTCGGGTAGCTACGCCAGTCACGAGCTCCGCGTGAGCGAGGAAAGACGTGAGAGGCTTCAGCTCTCATGAGCGGCCTGTACCCGGCAAGGTATCGTTCACAAAGCTCTCTCACACACACACACACACACACACACACTACACACGCACCCAAACACACACACACACACACGGACAGGTTTTGACCCCTCTCTCAGCCCTGGACCTTCAGTCAGCCCGGGATACCTCACCATGGGTTAGACCTCGAGACTAGTAACCTGGGAAAATTTACCGTTACCATGGTAACCATTGCGATTTAAGCTGGCATTGCCATATATAACCCTATAGGCAAAGTGACTACAATATCTCATCCTCCTCACGGAGCGATGAGATAAACAAAACTTGGGTATATGATGTCAAAGAGCGGAAAGTATGCCCTCCAATGTGGGACAAAACAGACCAACACCGACAAATGCAGACAGCTGATTCGTCAACCAGTCTGCTACACGTGCAGGGTGAATTCTGCGTGTAGTCCCGTGTTCTACTGTTCTGTCCAAAAGATGACGTGAGTGTGTTGTCAATGCACAAGTAAGTTCTATAAGAAACTTTTGTTGGAAAGAGTTAAGACTTTCGTGAGAGAAGAGTTCGAAAAAACCACACTGTAGTTTCCTGGTGTTACAAATGGCAAGTTTCCAGATTTTTCAATTTTTCAGTGCCAGGGGGCAATCGACCCTGCCACGCCGCTGATTTAAGTTATCATTTAGTGCAAAAATATGGAATTTTTGTCTTGGTCTGAAAAAAAAAAATTTAAAAGAAGCAAAAACCAAAATAAAAAACGAACTGAAAAAATTAATGGGAAAATGTGTAGACCTAAACATAGTTTAACTTTGCTTAACGTTTGCATTTTGTCGGTGTTTACACTAAAAAGAAAAAGTACATGTGAGTCTTAAAGGCATATTCTGGAGACACAATTCGTTAAATAAGCAGGAAATAAACAGAAAAGTGTTCTCTTTCAGAAAGTGAAAACTGCATTTCAATACCTTATACATTCGGATGATACAAATTTTTCTTAGGATTTGATGCATCATTTCAAGGACAAGCAGGAAATTCAATTAAAAAGAAAAACAAAAGAATTTGAAGCAATGTGTCCCCACTGGCTTTGTTGAAAAGCAGCGGTATTTTCTAACAGAAATAACCAACCTTTGGAGTGAGATATCTTGAGTTAGGAAAATGGGATTGTGATAGGGTTTGAAGGACATGGTGTGGAATATTTTCGTTTTTCTTGAAAGACATAGGCAAAAAGTCACCAGAACATGCCTTTAATGATACTACTGTTAAATCCATTCCATGGTATGATCTCTCTGTCCGGTTCTCACAACATTTTCATGAACGTAGTTAGCGTAGTGTTACTCTCAGGTCTTTAATCAGAAACTACCTTACTAGTCGTTCAACTCTAGTAGGGGTTGCTAATACCAAGATTATCCGCGATTCACCTACCCTCCACGAAAAAAGAACCAACTATTCAGATCACTATAATGAACAACTTTACTTTTCTGCAACCGACTTAGTATCAGAAATGAAAATTGAAAATTTAAATCACAAACAAGATATTTAATGTTATCCATTAATAATCCGGTACGCTATCAAGATTGTTAATGTGTCACTATTATTTGAAGATATTTCAAACTCAAATGCACACATTGCTTCCCTTTATTAAACGTGTCTTTCTTCAAAAGGAAATTGTTTGTGCATTGAAATTGGATGGCATTACTAAGTTGGAACTTTCATGTGTGAATAATCAGTTGCACATTATGACTTAATTGGGATTTTCCAAGGGCATTGACGCGGGAAGATAAGAACGAAAAACGAAAACGTGTGGACTGCATTGAATGTAATACGCCAAAAATGTCCAAATAGCACTTACGAGGGTTATGATAGTGTATGTACAAGACTTATTGATCCTATGAGTTTACAGCGACGAAGTTCAAAAGCGAATGATGTGATTGGTCCGTACTAGTTCAGCTTGTTTATTTCTGCTCAATATAACGAATTAATAGCGGTTAATGAAAGGGGAGTTTTCCTGCTGCTATGCCTAGGGAAATTTATTTTAGCCAAGTGAACTCGTTTGAAGTGGTTGCTGTATGATTTGTAACTTAATGCGATCACGAGTGTTTCTTTGATTTCTTCAAAGCACTATAGTTTTCGCGGACCCCTAGACATTCTACGGACCCCCACGGACCCAATTGCCATTCTCGGACCCCCAAACAACTTCACGAACCCCGGGTTGAGAACCACTTAGATACAGCATGAAGTTCCCTAGAAAAATTGAAAAGGCACTGGTTCAGATACTTGTCTTTTATTTTATTTTATTTTTGGCTGTTTTCAGAGAACGAACTTTCCACCCAGTGTTAACAATTTGTTGGGTAAAATTAGTTTGGTGAAATTGTTGGGTAATTTCTTTTGTCCAACTAATGAGTCAATCACCTATTCAACTAAGTGGGAAGTTGCTTACCCAGTTCCGGTTAGTTGACGTACGGAACCAACAGCTGGGTTATTTTTTGCCCAGGTTTGGCAATCAATATTTAGAGTGTAATGGACGTTGATGGACGGTGATTATTGGGTGAGTTTTAATGATTTTGTTCGATATTAGGCTATAATAGTATTTTTAATCCTGCTAGTTCTCATGTTAGTTGGGTAGTCCTGCTCCTGGTTTCAAAGAACCGAAGGTATAGTAACTTGCAGTAGCGTAGCCAGCGGGGGGCAGGGGGGCAGAGTGCCCCCCACAGAAATTTTGGGGACGCGATGGGCGATGTTGAAAAATTAAGGGGAGCAAAAAAAATAAAAAAAAATAAAAAAAAAAATAAACGGCAAGAGGAGGGAGGGAATCGGGGACATTTTTTTTTACAGTTTTTCGGGGGGGGGGGGCTCTTAGTCGTTACGATAAAGTATGCAGTCCCCGACGGCGACTAGTCTCCCCGATGGTTAACCTGTTTTTTGCTCTCAAGGGACAATTTCCCTAATAAGAACCCCAAATTTTCGGCGCGCTACGCGCGCTGTAGATTCACTCCAGTTTTTTCAGTACTTCCATTCCACATGTGTAGAAATTGTAAGTCCTCTTACCAAGTAACTGGTAGGCAGAGTGCACAGGTTATGCAGAGGTCGTAAATTTTATCCCATATCACAAAGCCTAGTTGCTGTTCTCTTGTGTGTGTCATGTGATAGGTCAGATGGTGAGCCACTCACGGAGCATAGTTTGGCTATTTTATCGGGTATTCCAGGTGGTTTCGACACAATGTATGTTATCCCCGATACGGTCTACAACTCCTACAGTTTTTATTTTTTTTCTTTTTGTTCTAAATGATTACATAGGCTATGTTATTTTTGTGACCCCACCCAAAAATTTCGCGCGCTTTGCGCGCTTTGCAATTTCACGATTCAGATTCAAAAGAACACTAACTCGGCTTTTAAAATATTAAGGACCATTGTGGAAAGTGTGCCCAAGGCTGCAATGATATGGGATAGTTAGTCTCCTTCATACCACCCTCTCGACATAGGGGCTGTGGAACTTGTGGTCGCTGGCATGGCCCGCCCCCTGTCGGGGATAACCTGTCGCCTTCTCATGGTCGGTTTAGTTACTTTGGCTTTCACAAGAGTTATTTCTGCGATAAACCCCAAAATGTTCGGTACGCTTTGCACACTCTTCCTCAGTTCCGTTACCTAGAGCTAATAAAGTACAAACCCTTCCCATCTTTTCATGTAAATTAATAAGTAGAATAAATGGATTAATGTACATGTCGGGAATTTCATCTCATTTCGCTAAACTTAGTTAATTATCTCTTGTGTCAGTCGTGCGGTACGGACTCGAAGAAGAAATTACAATATAATTTGTGTCCGATAGGGCCCAAATGCCGGGACAATTTATTGACCTATATAAGATTTAAATAAGTACAGATTCTTTCTAGTGTAGGATAACCCCCAAAATTTTTGCCCCCTTTTCCACGGTAAAATCAGTGCGGAAATATCTTCCTCTAGCATATACAAATTTGATGTTGTATATGGCTCGCAATGACAGGTATAGTTCACAGGTTTTCTTCAAACCTCCCTCATCAACTCATCGACTGCATCCTGGCTGTCGGGGCTTGGGTCGCTACCCACCGTGCCCCTCCCCCGTTCGGAGAGTGGCCCTTCGTCGGGCAAATCCTGGCGCCAAGCCTGAAGGGAAGACACATTTTTCCAGTTATGTGTAATGAAGCAATGAACTAGAAATGGAAGCTGCATTTTTGGAGAGCGGCAACTATTTTGGAGGGGCTGTCAATTTCACTAGGAGGACGTGTCGGCCCTCTAAAACTCCCTATGGAGAACACTGGAATCTAGTATAAAAAGAACAAAATATAGCACCATATTGCATTTAAGCTCTTCGAGACAGCAAAACATTCCAAAAGGGGAAGGTGACACCCAGGGAGACAGGCCCGTGGTCAGGGGGTTCAGGGGGTTCGCACTTAGTCCCGCCCATACCTAATTTTTCTTATTTTTAATTTTTTTTTTTTATTTAAATGGAGTTTTGGCGTTTTTCAGGGCAAAATGTCAATTCCGCTGGTTTAGCCAAATAAATGTAAGCTTATGAGTAGCTGTTTTGTTCAAGTGCGACACAATTCCCTAGGGCCCCATTGACTCGTACCGAGTAACCTTCTTACAGTCACACACTAACCCTGCTAACTCTCGAGGGAATAAGGAAAACATTGATACAAGATTGAAAATGTCCAAAAATTCCAACTTAGGTGTTCACCAGATCGCTCAATTTTGATGTAAAATCTCCTTGGGGCAGGAGGGGGAGAACCACACCTTCTCCCCGTTCGGTCGCTCGGCTCCTCACTTGGGCGCTTCGCTCCCTCAAGAAACTGCCACACCCCAGTGGCGGCGATGAAAAATGAAAAAGTTTGGGCTAAAGGTATGTTCAGTCCCTCAATATTTGTCAAGTGCTCCAATTAAGAAGCGGGGAGAATTTCGAAGTTGGGCTGAACGTATTCTTGCTTAAAACACTCGGGAAGTGCCGTTTCCGGCCATCTGAGGGGTTTGTAAAACCAAAAATTTTCTTGTACGCTCCGCGCCAATCGATGTTAGAGCTCCGCTTAGAAACATGTATTAACATTTTTCATAGATTGATTTTTTTTTTGCATTAATTGAGAAATATCAGAAATGAGATCCATATTTCTAGACTGGGAACATGCAGCATAAAACACTCGGGAAGTGCCGTTTCCTGCCATCTGAGGGGTTTCTAAAACCAAAAATTTTCTTGTACGCTCCGCGCCAACTGATGGTGGCGCTCCGCTTAGATAGTCCCGTCGGTCAAGATTGGGGACGATGAGTCGACTTTGCCCCCCCACAAGAAAATCCTGGCTACGCCCCTGGTAACTTGAATATAAATGGTGACTGCTAAAGAACCGCAGTGGTTGGAACACTTTTACTGCCTACCAATCATGCATTATTTCAACTTGAAACTGAATAACGTAATGAAACATAAAATAACCAATAAAAATGGTAAATCATATAAAAATTGATGTTGTAAATTTCTTAAAAAGTCTCTATATATCTTCATCTTTCATTTCCCTCTTAATATTTGTAACAGTTTTGGTATTGAATTGTTTATTAGTTAATAGGCATCTTTTGGCAGATTGAGTCTAATCAGTAAAAGGAATGCCGTAAAAAGTATCCCAAGATTTGGGGCTAGACTAATAAGTAAAAAATTTTGGTTTTTTCTTAAAAAGTGTACATTCTGAACAGAGAAAACTGAGCATCAGAAAATCTCCCTTACTCTGAGTCCTTATTTATACTGAGGATTCCATCTGCCTTAAAGAGGTTACGTAAAGACAATGTATGGTATTTTAAGTTTCACTTCCTCACATCGGTTGTACCTGTTGCTTTTTTATTGTATCAATCTGATTAATTTAGGGATTAGGTAAAGGATTAACTCAATCTTTAGCCAGTTAGGATTTTTTGTTAAAGAGTGCGCATCGCCCTTTGCCATATTTGTATAGTTCGTAAATAGATGGAAAATTGGAGTCTTATAATCAGCAAATACTTGCAACTGCTGAAGGTTTGTCTTTCTAGCTTAAAATGCCTAATTATTGAACTAAGTTAGATATTTTAATAATGCTTTTGTCAAACATAAACTCCAAGAACTGAATGACAAAAAACTAAATTAATGTCTAAATTCTCCAAAGTAAACTAATCTCTACGCAAGAACTAATGCGGGTTCTTTATGAGGACCAAAACACCAATTTTGTCATTTTTATTGTCAGAAATTATTCCAAACTTCGAAACTTCTTGCTAGATCTGTCCATGTATCGCCATCAATTGGATACATTGAAAGCATTTGCTAAACAAAAGTCAGATGTTGGTTAGCTGTTCGATTTTGAGGGAGGGAAACTGTAGCCAAGTCATTTAAGTTTTAAACCCTTCACTTTAAATAATCAAGTCCCTTGTTTAAGCACACTTGCGATCCGCACTAAATGCTATGATTAAAATAAACAAGGGCAGGATATCATATCCTGCTAAAGGGTCCTAACGGACGTGTCTCGTCGCATGAGAAGTTCTGCATTCACAAGTCAGATGTCAACTATCCTTAACTATTGTTACCTCATGGAAATGTGTCAAAAATTGCTAATTGCATGGGCTGAAAACATTTGTTTGATTATATTACATTTATCAATGCCTTCCTGAGTATTTCACTCCATGCATGCTGCTAAATTACTTTGTCAATTAAGATAGAAAGAAAAGCTTAAGTAACTTGAAAAACGTTCCGTTGTAAAATGGAGTCCAACCAAACTTTTTCGACGCGAAATTTGCAAATTTTTGCTAATTTGGCACAAGACATGTAAGTCACATGTTAACCTACATCTCTTTACCTCACTGCTATTCATTTTATTGTGACTTTTTATTGTAATTACGAGTAAAGCCCGGGTTCTATACCCAGGTTGAGTCACACCAAAGACTCTAGAAATGGAAACTACTGCCGTTTTGTGATGCTCCGCATAAGCAGTGGAGTAAGGAATACAAGGCAGTGAGAAAAAAAGGCAGTAGCCGGCTCGATTTGAACCAAACTGGGCCGTAAAACTTCATCTAACTAACTAACCGACTTTATTGTAATTATTTCGAGGCTGAAAAGCAGAAACATGCACTGGGAAAGCCACTTCAGGGACAACGTACGTTCATTGTTTTTTCCTCCCACTTATGTTATGGTTAGACATAAATATGATCCAAAACAAACTAAAGTATTCTTGAATAGGATAATAGTCATGATGGCGCGGTAACTATCCCATCCGATGCCTCTTTTCTGATGTCTTAAAATAAAATTAATGTAGTTAATGTAACGTTTCTTACAACGTTAAATTCCAGTCCAGTATTTGTGTTCGTAGTGCCCTTTCAATTTCAATATTTACAACACGTTTTCCATATTTTTATGTCTTATTATAAAAGTTAACACAATAGACTACTTGTTTTGTACTGTAATAGCCCACTGGCATAATTTCTCTCAACATTTTCATTGTTGCGACTTTTTGGAGCTGTAAATCATAAATACATGTTGTTTTAATTCCGGATTCTGTTGCGCCAGTTAGTGCTCATTTTACAAGCATATTTTCAGTGATGTGTCTTTCTTCTGGAAGAATTTACATACCAGGATGGGAGATTGTAATCTACTGTAAAACGTTTTACGGTATTGTAGAAACTGCTTCACCTACTTTATGGAATATGCTAACGACCTTGTGACGTTTCCAGTTTAGTGCAACCTAAAAAGAAAACAAAGCCTTTAGAAGCCTGATGAGGCCAATTTTAGAACATGTTTTCCTTTATTACCTCTGATTAAACCTGAAGTTTAGCGTGGGCTCAGTCTGTTCCAATCTTAAAGGCTTTCGAATTCATCCGAGACCCGGATAAATTTGTAATAACTAGTGCATACAAGCACAATACGACATATTAAATCCCGTGGTTGCTTCAAAAACTCTCTTTAGCCTAAGGAAAGCACAAAGAGGTCATTGAGATTGTCATACATTTCCACAAGCTCAAAATTGATGCTTTCCGATAGAAATGTAACCTAAACTGTGATACAAACAAACATCCTTAAAAAGGAAAACCTGTCGTTTAGTTTGTTGAATTTAGCTAAAGGTTACAGATATTCAGTTTCATAAATACACACAAGATCAATGACATGGGCAGGACAAGGTGTGGCGATAATTTGATCAGATGTCTAAGTTGAGAAGTAAACCAGCAACAATTTGGACATGCTCCTCGTAATATTTCAGTCTCGGCCAGTTTCTAAAATCAAGACGGAATGGTGACATGCCTTGACTAGTTCTTCGAGTTAGCTTTTTTATCTTAACATAAGTCCTGCTTTTGCACAATAGGAATCCACATATATACGTGTCGATAAGTTTTACAAAGTTTATTTGATGCTGTAGTTTACATATTAAAGATGTGATGTATGCCAATACTTTAGTTCATGATATTCGATTATGCTTGTCTGTACTATTCACCCATCTGACGGTTGGCAACCTAAAGTCAAAAGTGAGTGATACTTTAAGCTAGTTTAGGTCACGTATTGTGCTATGAAGAGATAAAAACAAATCCGAAATATAGTCCCAGTTGGAGTCTCCAAGATAAGCAGTACCAGTTAGGCTGAAGGCTAGGACTCCTTGACTAAAATAATAGAAACAAGGAACAGAAAACGAATGTTTGTTGTGTTTTTGGTTTGATTCATAATGCTCCAATTTCTAACCTTCTGCCAGAGGTTTTAGCAAGTTACTCCACGACCTTTTCCAGTCGTGGGTCACTGAATTGTTTTCCTCTCTTCACTGCTTGTGCAGAACATAAGAAACACAGGCATTAAGTGTCATTTTTTAAAGTCTTTGGAATGATCTGGTCTTATGAACCTAGGCGTCATTCTCCACCAACCGGTATCAAACAACTCCCTGATACAACCTGGTCTGGTATTATACCCACCCTGTTTTCAGCTGTTGCCATTGAACTTATTTAACAATAATCAGAGTGGCAGAAATCCAAGCATTTTAAGACACATTTCGGTCAACAGAAAAAGTTTGTCATTTTGATCAAATTCAGCGCCAATTAAGTCACAACTTGTTGTTTTTTATGTTTATTTTTTAAAAATGTATTTTTTCTTTTATTTTTGCATGGATCTAAATCACGTTTCAAGTCGATTCCAGCATTGTGCAATCCACTTACATACACTATATCGGTACTTAATTCAGACCCGAGTAGCACATTCTGACGTTTACTCATAATACAAAAATGATGCATTGAATGTTAAAGGAAATTGCATCTTGCTGAAAATAGAAAATAGGCATGAGCTTGAAGACAAACAGCCATGAGGTTATACGCGGAGCATATGTTGGCACTACCTTTGAAGCAAAAACTTGTCCCTAAATCCTTCTAAAATTTTATCAAAAAGATTTTCAAATAGAGTGTTACTTTATAATAACAACAATTGAATTAAGCCCGTAGCCAAAAATGCGTTTTGAAAGAAGGAATAAAAGAGAGGAATGCAAAACTTTTGTGACACCATGTAGAGTAACTTGAAGGGCTTTCTGCTGGGTTTAAATTATCTCCTGACGGAAAGAGAAAGTAAACCAGCTCGAACAGTTTGTTACGATAGTGTACAAATGGTGGCGCATGACGAATTTGTTGAATAATGTCTTGGAAGTCAGTTACTTTCAGTGTTTGACGTGCATACAAATAAAAGTGTGACTGTTCTTAAAGGGGAGCAATTGTGGCCATTTGACTCCCCACATATGTGTAGTACTCATATAAACATCAGATATTTACACTACTGTGTTGTTTTTCCACAAAAAAACTCATACCGAAAAAAAGTTTCAAATCTCCCGCTCTTCAAGACATGAGTATCGCCATACTCAAAGAAACACGACCATGGACCAGCTGATTGATGACGTAAAACCTGCACCTGATCAGATTTCACAAAAGTTGTTACCAACTTACGTACACTTACAGCTGGATTTATAATTACCCTTTACGAAGCTTAAAAACTTCATAGTTGCTTTTGCTTTACTGATAAAAATTTTTGATAACCCAATAATTTTTTGTTCTTTTTGTTTCATCTTCAAATAAAAAATACTCGTTATTTCTGACTGCTTCTGCACAAACCAAGATAAGTTGCTTCCAGTAGACCCTGAAACTACAAGTTGTGACTAGCGAGACCGCCAGTATTTTAGCATGCTTTTCGGTGCAACAGTTACGTTCATTTTCACTCATTTTCGCAAAGATTCGATTTAGTCGAACCTTTTGTAATTCTTGTAAGTAATGTAGGATATTTGTGGACACTTAAACATTAAAAGAAGGCAATCGCGAAGAGAAATCGGATAAGACACCATACACATCGATCGGTGTTATAGTTACACGGCATAGGCTACGTATTGCTATACTAGTATACTACAAGCTAGTATACGTAACGTACTGACCCTTGGTCTAACGTTAGCTTGTATAGACTGTACGGCTGGTTCGCTGCGGGTGCTGGTCACATCGCTCGCAGGTGCTCGAGTTTTCCTTGGTCAATCGAACTGGCTCAAAATCATATGCACTTGGCCCGGAAGAGGCATCCATATTCTTTTAAGGAGTTAATCTTTTGATTTCTGAACCTTTATCTCAAACTCAACCGTTGAAACGTTTGTAAAATGAATTAAACGATGGGCAGTTGCGTTAGTCTTCAGTAGTGTTACGAACGTTTGTGCAGTATAGTATATATGTTATTCAGCAGTAGCAAACAAAAGTATACATTGGGTGCAGGTTTTACGTCACTGTTCTGTTGCACTATGGGTAATTTCGGAAAAATATGGCGCTTTGCACTGCTTTGCTTGACTGGCTTTCAGACTTGCCTCGAAAAAAACTCATACTACGTTTGACTTGGGATAAAATTAGTCTTTAATGATGCCACATTGCTTGGAATAATTATATTGAATTTCTGTGCTGTCTAGAAGGCTGTACAATTGCTTCCCTTTAATGGAACTGGGGTTAGATTTTGGAAAAAGGGGCGCGAGTCGCGAGTCGCGAGTTTATTATGAAAAAAAAGTATTTGAAGACTTGCAACAAGAATTTTTTAAGTCACATATTCTCTTTTGGCTTCTACAGATGAATCAGTGTCGAACGCAGGATTTCTCTGAAGGGGGCGGGACATGCAGTGATCCCCGGCCTGGAGGGGCATAAGAGGATGACACCCCCTACCCTTGAAAATGTTTGGCGTTTCAAGGAGACTAGATGCAAACTCGTGCATGATTTCCGACTTTGACAGGAACGGTGTTAAAATTTGAATTGTGCGGACTCATGAGGACAAAACTGAAACTTTTGTGTCTTTAAATGTTGCAGTTTTATGTTATTTACGCTACCTTTCAAAGTAAAACTTGTTACTAAATTTGCATACTTTTAAGAGTAAAAATAAAAGAGCATCGATCGGTGTTTGCGAATGGACGCATTTCAGTTTGCGAATTTTTCTTGGCCACAAAATGTTATTCTGCCATTACGATTATAAATTTTGATTTTGACAAAATTTCCAATTTTTTAGGTTTAAAAAAATGGCATCACTGAGGGGCTTTGCAGAGACAATCCTCCCCATTTGAAAATATTTGAGAAATCAGGTGTCCTTTCATGCAATCTAGTGCCACATAGGCTACCTTTTGAAGTTAAACCTGTGCTACTCAAGTATGTCTACGAATTTTTTGGATTTAACGAAAAAATGACATTCGAGAAAGGGTTGATGGCCCAATGGTCCCCAACCTTTCGTATGCCACTGAGCAGATCAGTTTGCAGTTCGTACAGGAGGGTCAAATTCAGAGCACATAGTACTCCTCTAATCCATTCAATTGTCTTTTGAAACCTGCCCTGGTCCTCTCATAAATTAATGTGGCTTTTTTCGTAAATGTTTAAGTCAATTTACTAATACTATAACCAGAGGCGTAGATTGGCCATCCCCCCCCCCCCCCACTTTTTAGACTGTTTTAGATCCTTAGAATACTTACTAAAGTCACTTACCGTTTTAAGAATTCTCAAAAGGGAGTTAAGTTGCACATCCCTTAGACTCTTTCCCTGTCCGGAATAGACGTACGTGACGGGGCAGGGGAGCGGAAGGCTCAGGTGTGCTTAACAATACTTTGTTATTTATTATGAGAAAGATGTTAGGAGTAAAATCATTTACAGTGCTCGGGTGGTTACGTAGAGAATTTCCTGAATTCAGCCGATCTTAAATTTAGCCTAGATTTACAATATAGAAACATTAGTATATTTTCTATGCCTTGGTAAAGTTTTCCCCCGAAAATATTAAAAACCATTTCATATAATGATAGTGTTACTTTCAATGTTATGTGTTAAATATCTGACCACTCACCAAATTGTAAATTTTTTTTACTGTTATTATATATTATTGCAAACAAAAGCTTTGAAGAGCTGGGGCTCTGAAGTCTGGGAAATGTTGTCACCTGATGGTGGCGCCCAAATTAGATAGTCTCCATGCCAGAATTAAGTTTTTTGAGCAAGAGAGGACCCCGAACTGAAATGCTCCCGTTCACGTAAATCAATCACTGATGTTCTTTCATTTTGACTCCCACAAGAATGCAAAATTAAAAACAAGTTTTACTTCGAAGTTTCTTTACACGCATTATAGATTGCATTCAAAGACACAATATTTTTAGTTTTATCCAACCACGGCAAGCCAATCTTCAATACTATTTCTGCCAAAGTCGAAAATCTTGCACCATTTAGCACCTAGGCTCCTTGAAAAGGCCACATATTTTGAAAGGGGAGGAGATAGCCCCTCCTTTACATTACTCCGCCAGGTCGGTGATCACTCAACAAACTGCATAGTGCCCCTTCAGGAAAATTCTGGGTACGCCTTTTCATTAACAGAACAAGTTTGTGGACCTTTCAGGAAAGACACTAAGAAATCAACTCATCATCCCCCTTACCCGGGTGTTTATATGGGAACATTGATTAACAGATTTCTTTCCACCATATAGAAGTGAAATTAGTTTCGTCTTTAGACGTATTTGTGTGGTATAGTAGATATTCGCAAGTTATGTGGGGCCAGAGAAGTAAAATAAGGGTAGGTGGTGCGACCATCTGACGTCACGTAACAGCCGTCGAACCGCACATTTTTTAGGAAACGTCCGAGTTATACGTCTGACTCATGCGAAGGAACAGTTAGGCTTTATAGTTTGGCCGGGGGTTGTAAGATATTAGTTTTCCTCAATAGCTCTACTGACTGGTGGATATAAAAGTCTTTTAACGAGCGGGATGTGAAATTAGTTTGATTCTTATTATCAAGCTAGACCGGTGTCTGATCTCATGTGTTACAATAGCGGAGCTTCATCAGTAGCAAACCTTTTTCTGTGTGGGTTTGGGATATTCAAAATGTTTGAATATTGTCTTTCTCGACTGATTTAATTAATTAATTTCGGAAATAGCTTTTTTTTAATTGCTTATGTTCGGAAATAAGGGACAATGTTTGGATAGGGCAGGTTTAATATGCGCCGTCCGAACATGTGAGGTGTAGGTCAGTTTAAAAACCAGTGGTTTAGTTTTTGTTTTTGATTCCGTGGTTAATAGATTGACTCTCTCTGTGTGCTTGATAGTCAAGGTGGCGGATTCTATATCAGCACGGGAATAGTTTCTCATTAATAACTTCTGCGTGAAAGAGACGCATTTTTCTTGAAAATCACTCACATTATTGCACAGGCGGGCGTGTCTTAGTACTTCGCCTTTGATAAAGCCTTTTAAAGTGGCTAAGGGGTGTGCAGAATCTCGATCGAGATATTGGTAAGTTTCTGTGGATTTAGTAAAGACTTTTGTGTCGAGGATACCACAAGAGCGAAACGTTCAACTTTAAATATTTTGATATCTAGGTAAGTGACTTCCTCAAAGGATGTTTCAGCAGTGAGTTTGAAAAATTCGTGAGAAGTATTAAGGTTTACCACTAGATTTTGAAGTTTCGTTTGAGTTCCTTTGTACAACAATAAGATATCATCCCTGTACCGCAGCCATTTTATAATGTTTGGATCTGCAGATATTATGCCTTTCTGTAATGGATCCATAACAATGTCACAGATTTCAGGGGAAGTCTGACTGCCCATGGCGCAACCCATTTTTGTAGGTAGAAGTTTCCGTTAAATTCAAAACAATTTCTGCTTAGAATGCGGGTCCTATTGTGCTTACGATCTCTGTGCTAGGAAATTGCGCTACGATTTAACACGGAAATTGCAACCATGAATTCAAAGTGATTTGTTTTTAGTGTAAGTATATGTTGAGGCTATAAAAGCTCTTTCTTTCAGTTTTCATAACAGTTTAAGTCTTTCTTTTTATCTACTACTTATAACATTCGAACTGATCCAAGATGATAGCTACGAATTGGGCTTAGTCATGTACTCTGTTTACAAAAGTGGGCTCACTACAAAACAGTTTGTTTTGTTGATTTCTCTGAAAAATAAGTTTTCGGCTTTTATGTGTTAGGTTATATTGGACTGTTTCAAATCCCTATTTTTCAATAAATCTTTTGAACAATCGACTTCAAAATCTTCAACGAAATATTTGAGTTGTGTTCATAGATGTCCTTAGGAGGTCAATTGGACTGTTAAATGTTTAAGGAAGCCCCATGGTGTCCCCCAACCGCTTGCAATGAGCTCAAACTTTCTCCCGAGTTACACTAGAAACTTTCGCAGAAACATGCATATATGAATTCCCAGTCGTCAGTTCGTCAGATAGGCTAATCACTTTCGGAGGAAAATGAGTTTTCCCCAGATCGGGGAAATTTGACTGTCTCAAGATATGGATATCGTGTTCAACACTTCACAGTCGTTGATTTGTTTGATAAATGTGTATGTATTCAAATGTGAGATTATAGTTAATACACAAGAGGTAAGCCACAAAGAACCGTGAACAACTAATGCACAAATAGCAGTGCTGTTACAATCCACTTGCACACCTTCAAACGGAAAATACCGCAGAAACATTAGTCTGCGTCTGTGTCGGGTCTACCTTAAGCTTAGGACAAAGAATGCAGATAAATATATTGCTTGTCTAAAATCGGTGGATTGAACAAACAAAGATGAGGAAGCTTTTCCTTACAATAAAGAATAAATTTGTCCGAATTTCCTTTTCTTAAAATCGGTTAAAAATGCAAGGTTGCTTTGAACGTTCAATTCCGAGGTAGGATCGCAATGCAGCATGAGAGATATTTAAAATTGGCGCCACCAATCGCAAAATATTCTCCCGATCTGGTGAAAATTGTTTTCCCCCGAAACCAGGTATCCCCCGAACATAACCAGAATTGATGTAACGTTTTTTTTCTAGTTTAGTGTAGTAACGCTACAACTATAGAAATAAAATCCATGGCGCTGCAACAGAAAGCATAAAATTAACCAAAGGAAGAGCGCAAGCAAAAGGAAAAGACAACTACACATTAAAAGTTGTCTATAAAGGTAAGGTTGCCAATGAATGGACATAATCAGAAAGCAGTTGCAATAGTAGAGATTGCAGGATACGAAAGCATGGAACAAAGTTTTGCAAGCATCCAAGACATCAACTTTCTCAGTTTTCTGATTTTGAACAGCTGGACGAATGCTTTATTGAAAACTTTACTAACAGGAGTACCGAACTAAAATTCTCAACAAACGGACTTCGGTTACAACATTTATCGATGAATTAATGACACTAAAATAGTATTAACGAAGACCTTAGAAAGCATTCTTTGCGGACCAATAATTGGGAACTTGGTATTACTGTCGTTAATCTTTAGCTTATTCTTCATCAACCGCATTCTAACGTTAGAAATACAATTCTGCACATCAAGGATAGCAACGGTTTCTTTAAGTCATCGGCTTTACACGATAAGTACAATTGTACATCAGCCGTATACGTATACGTGTGGCAGAAAGTTAAAAAGCTTACTGGCATAAAGAACAAGTAAGACCGGGCGTAAAGAGGAGTCCTGCGGGGCATTAGATTTTAAGTTGAATTCTCTGGGGAAAGAATGATAGTTTATTTTAATACGTTGTGTACGGTCTAGAAGATAGGAACGACGCTAGTCGGCAGCCTTTTCGCTAATGTTAAAGCCTTTAGCTAAAATGCTAAGGAGGATAGTATAATCAACAGCGTCTCAAGCAGAATTTAAATCAAGCATCACCAATAAAGTAACATGCTTCTTGTCCATGTTCTGCAAAATATCAGAAGAAACTTTTGCAAGTGAAGTCGTAGTGCGATGGAATGGTCGATAGGCAGACTGACAAATAGGAAGTGAACTATTGATGTTCGTATGAGCCATAATTTGTTCAACTGCAACTTTACTGATCACAACTGCTCCCTTTGCTAACTCAGAAATATACGATAGGTTACTTACAAGGTCTTTAATTAGCAAAAAAATGTATCGAGGCCTGGTTTCTTCAAAACAGGGCTAACGATCGTACATTTCCAGGGGTCGAGGGCACATAAGTAAGGAGAGACAGATTATCTCTGTTATGGTTGGGGACAAAAGATAAAAAATTTCTTTAAGAGAAAAGTGGGAATAGAGTCGAGTGTACAGGATGAATTTCAACTGGACATTACGAATCTATTGACATCATTGACGGTTAGAGGCTCAGGTTTGGTAAGCGAAGGAATTTTTCAGTGTCCAAGGTAGGAGGAGAATTTTTTGCAACATCAATGTTATCAATTTCGTTATGGAATGAACTCGATCTTACAGATAAAAAATATCACTGAAGCCACAAAGAAGTTGTTAGGCGGTAGAATTGTCTGGTAAAGATGATGAATGATTATTTCCAACTGTGACATCATTAAATACGTTATAGAATTTTCTTGGGGTATGAGAGTTCTTGCTCAATGATCTACATTGGAAATATAAATCTAACCAGGCAAACGTGAATTAGTTTAGGTCTCTGGGATTTCTCACCAATGTCATCTTGTAGGGCTTAAGGTACGATCTCTAATCCATTTATCTCGAAATTAGAATGTCATTTTGCAAATAGGCGCGGAGTATACGATGCTCATTAGGGGTGGGGGGGGGGCTAATCAATTTCTGTTCTGTTGTCAACAAATTTGGCATGGCCTTCAAGGCAAAGAAAACTATTTTATGAATATATCTTACAAAAATGTTCCTTATCTTTTTCTGTAAGATATAACTCAGAACATAATTCCTCCTTTAAACTACACCCTGAAATGCATTGTTTGATAGTATATTTGTATGTATACTATAAACTATAAAAAGTTTTGGCACACATTAAGGTTTTCAATTGCGCGAAATATCTATTTCACTACATATTCCAAATTTTCAAGATCGCTGTCATCCCGCGGCTTTATTGAAGTAAAATCTAAACAGTTTGGTCAGCCGTCCTTGTTAAAACATTTTCCCTCTGAGACATAATATGATTACAGAATGGGAGTATGAATGAAAGGATCATTGAATGATTTGTTAGAACGGAAATCGTTATTTTAAAGTATTTAGATAGGCTTGAACATTAGTTCTGTATATCTCAGTTGAGTACATAATCTTAACATTCTCATTTCGTTTTATCCCCTTCATGGTTTCCTTTCCATTGCAATCAAATCATGCTTTTAAATCATATAGGGCTTATCCACGTTTTTGATGTCTTACCGTAACCTACTATGTTATCCAAAAGAAAGGAAAGTGTGAATGGATCGGGCAATTCCTTATTTAAAATCAAGCATTTATGATGGAAATACACACATAAATAACTACAGTTAAGTAACGTTTTATCCTTTTTGTATCCGTGAATCATTCAAGTAATAGAATTATTAGTTAAGTCATAGTTAAAAATTATATACTCCTTCCTTCCACTTGTAAACTCCACATCCGTCTTCGTTGCAGGCCCTTACTTTGAAACGCCATCTTTCTCCGCTCGTCAACCGTATAAGTTTTTGATGTTTCGCGGGTATGGTACTTGATGAATGCATGACGCCCTTTTGGTTTTTCCTCCGGTTGGAGAAAGCGACATATTCGTATCCCTGAATTACCCCATTACGTTTACCGCAAGGAAGCTCGTTCCAAGACGCTAGTATCCCGTCCCTGGTGGGGATACATGTGAAACCATCTACACAACTTGGTACTAAAAGAAACGAAATAAACACATAGTGTTCGCTCTTGAAAGGTAATTTTCAAAGCATGTTGAAAACAATTTCATTCCTTTAATTTGATTTTAATACAAGATACAAACAGACTCTCTACAATCTGCAACTTCAAAGAAAAATACCCGTCGTAACTTGTAAGTACATTCATGACAAAGGCTCCAATAAATTACAGTTTAAAGCTAGCGGCAACTTTCCAACATAAGCTTGCGTACTTTACAACGTTCTTTCCTTGAGATTGGGCAAAGGGCTAAGTAGAATTTAGAGAGCAGTTGCTCCCAAAATTTAAAGTCTTCTTACTGGGCACAAATTTATACTGACATGAAAAAAAGGAAGGGAAAATAAAATTAAGGTAAAGTTGGGGTTGGGTTGGTGAAAGCAATAATGAAATAAAGGTAAGCATGCAGCATAGAGAAAAGCTTGGAAATTCCGTGTTGTAACCAATTGCTCAAGTTGTACAATCCCTAGTGTTACCGTAAATATTCTCTTACCTGTAGTAGGTGTTCTAAAAATTTGTGAAGTCACGTGGGTATTTCCCGCGCCGTTCCTTAAAATAAGGGTGATATTGTACTTGGTGTTTGGTAGAAACCTTTTAATCTTTCTAAATTGCTTGTCGAGATCCATTGTAACCTCAGTGGGCTTCATTTTAGGTTGAAGAGGACATTGGTCAATGTCAAGTTGATGACGGGTCAGCTTATGGGTAGTGATTGCACAATTTCCTTTAAAATTGGGCAGTTGCCAAGTCACATTTATACGAAAGTTTCCGGTGGATTCTTCCAATCCCATTTCAAAACCAAGGTTTACATTTGTCAATTCTGCGAAAAAGAAACAGAAAAGCTGTATTTACTTCTGACCGTCTTTTTTACATAATTCATAACGTTCATTTGAGGTACATAGAATGTGAACACTAAATAAATGGGTTTCCTCTGTATTTTATGACTAGTTGATAGTGACCTTCCTTTAGCATTTGTGCAATATCTGGGAAATAACCTTTTTCATGCCCATGCTATGTCGAACTGAATGTTGTAAGACAATTTTATTTGAGGTCACGCAATTTTATTGTTTTAATTGGTGACTGGTTTTTCTGGAATGAGGAAATCGAAGTTAATTCAAAATGGGAGTTATAATCGGGAATGCTTCTGCTCTTGAAGTCACATACATACGAATGGCATGCTGTATAGACCATCATTAAGCATATGTCACAAAAAAGGTAAATGGGCACATTTCATGACTACGCGTCTGCATATGTACGTTGCAGTTGCATTAATGTTGAATTTTCCTGCCTAAAAAAGGTATCAGTTGGGAAGCTGACCTCGGTGTCACCAAAATATATTAAGTTCGGATGACGTCACACAATTTTGAATTTGAGCCGCTTATGAAAACCCACACTTGGAAAAAGAAAGGCATATTTATTCTGTATAATTCCAATTTTCGATCAAAACTATGATACTTTCCAGACTATGCTTTGCACGTTATCATACAACCACTTTCAGGCGAAATTATCGGCCAAGACATGAGAAAATCTCTCCCCTTGAAGAAGTGCAGAACAAACTGGACGACCAGAGCACGAAATGACCGTTTTTTCACCACACCACGTCATTTAACCACAAGGATTGTTTACTTAGTCAAATCAAATATTTACCCATGGAACTGACCATTGTTTTGTTGCAATTTATTCCACCAAACCTAGACCAATTTTCTGGTTAAAAATTTGTTTTAACTTCAATTTATCCATGAAATTCAGTTTCAGCGAATAATTTTGTATTAATGAGAAAATTACGTCGTTAAGCCTTAAGCCACTCGATGTCCACTGCAAGTAATTTAACCGCAAAAGTGTGACATCTGGAAATTTATTCCATTAAGCTGGTGAAGGCAATTTTGTCCTTCCTTCAAGGGAACAATTCTCTAATGGAGGCACAAGAACCACCGGGACATTTTAGGTCACCCACGCTGATCGTTGGGCGAATGGTCACAAATTTGTCCCAAAATCATCCACAAAGTTCATAACAAACACATTATGCTGACAGTTTTTTGGGAAAAATACTTACCCACATAGGTTCTTTGATAAATTATTCCAGTTTTCCTGAAGACGGTCAACCCCGCTTTGTTTATGCTACGAATCTGGCGCAGTACAATTTTTTCAGCCCGTCATCTTGAAACTAAATGCATGACAGTACCATCGAAATCTTAAGCTAAAGAGTTCTTTGGATAGTACCTAGTATATTGCAGCACAGCGTTACAAGATTCAACACAGCGCCGTGCATCGGGCGTGGACTTTAGTAGGTGATGCAAAAGTATGTTCATGTAATGAATATAGATGAAGCAGAACAAAGACAGAATTCTTTATAGCATTTGTAGTGAAGACAAAAGCATAACAAGAAAGTTGCCACTATATTTTGGAAAAATGACTTGTTCTCTCTCTTGCAAATGAAATTTCAACATATTCTCATTTTGAAGACCGAAAACGTTCAGTTTTAAAGTTCGCAAGTGAGCTCTCGCATCTTTGGTTTTCTCGGAAAGCCAATGACGAAGCCTCTGGCTAAAGTTCACTTGCCGACAACCGCTATCTTCTAAAACGAGTTTCTTTTGATTATTTAACTTTCCAATTTTTTACAACTGGCAAAAGAAAAAAAAACACTCAATTACGCAAGACCTTGATAAAGAGTTATTGACATTTTTAACCGGTGTCCGTTTTTACCGCTCTGCGTATCTAGCTCAAGAACGGTCTCCCAGAATGTATTTTACTGCAAGTGCAGAGGGTGGAAAGATTGAGCAATAACGGTCACAAATGTGAGGTTTGCTTCGTAACTGGTATGACCACATCTTTTTGTTTCACTGAACAAAGGTAAATAAAAACCAGATGGTAAGTTGCCCTACTGCTTGCCGCACACAGCTCGCAATCAATTAGTTGCACATCTGACCGAATATATATATATATATATATATATATATATATATATATATATATATATATATATATATATATATATATATATATATATATATATATATATATATATATATATATATATATATATATCGTGATGATATTGTTATCAAGCCGGCGGACAAAGGCTCTGCGATTGTCGCAATGGGGACTCAATTTTACAGGGAGGAAGCCCTCAGATTACTTGGCAATCCCGACCACTACAGACGTCTAGACTCAGATCCCACTTCGGAAATTGCGAAAAAAGTGGAGGCGGCCATCAAAAAGATGGTTCGCAACGGGTCAATTGACTCCGAAACCGGCCCGAATCTCCTCCAGGTAGACCCTAAACCAGGCCGTTTCTATTTTCTGCCCAAAATTCACAAAACGGGTAGTCCGGGCAGACCCATTATTTCCGGCAACGGGACTGCAACGGAAAAAATTTCAAAATTTGTTGACCTGCTTATCCAACCCCTGGTTCCAACCCTTCCCTCCTACGTTCAGGACACCACGGACTTCATCCGCAAAATTGGGAAGATCAAAAATCTCCCGTCGGACACAATTCTGGCCACTCTTGACGTGTCCTCGTTGTACACAAACATACCAAATGAGGAAGGCATCTCCGCTTGCACCAACGCCTTCAATCCGATTCGGGGCAAAACTCCCACCAAGAAAGACTTAGGCGAACTCATGCATCTGATTTTGACCAACAACAATCTCATTTTTGGTGACCACCACTACCTCCAAATTCATGGTACAGCCATGGGAACCAAAATGGCTCCCTCATTTGCAAACTTGTTTATGGGCAACTTCGAGCAAAAATTTCTGTCTCGACAAAATTTGAAACCACAAATTTGGTTACGCTTCATAGACGACATCTTCATGATCTGGCCCCACGGTGAAGACTGTCTAAAAATTTTTATTGAAAACATCAATTCGTTCCATCCCACCATCAAATTTACGGCCGACCATTCCAGGTCCAGTGTCCACTTCCTGGACACCACTGTAACCATAGAAAATGGTTCACTCAAAACAGACTTGTTTAACAAACCAACGGACAAGCACAACTACCTTCTACCCAGCAGTTGCCATCCTCCGCACTGCACCAAAAACATTCCGTACAGTCAAGCACTCCGCATAAAACGCATCTGTTCCTCTGAAACAGATTTTGACACTCGGGCAAAGGAACTATCCGGCTACCTCCGTAACCGGCAGTATTTTCGGGGTTCAATTGAAAATGCCATCAAAAAGGCAAAAGAAACTCCTCGATCTCAAACTCTGACGTACAAACCTCGTCAGCGCAATACCGACAGAGTGCCGTTGGTAACTGAGTACCATCCCGGTCTACCACCACTAGGCAAATTCATCAAAAGCATATGCCCACACTTCAGAGCACCGATCGCCTAAGGTCTATCTTTCCCCAACCCCCCGTTGTTGCCTTCAAGCGGCCCTCAAATTTACGGGACATTTTGGTTCGGGCTAAATTCCAGGACAAAGCCTCAGTCGAGGAAAACAACGAAAATATTGGTTGTTCACCTTGCCCTTCCAACTGCAAGACGTGCGCCCTGGTCGATTCCACAAAAGGCTTCCAGAGCAATCAAAATGCACGCACCTTCCAAATTAGACAAGAAATTAATTGTCTTTCCAAAAATGTCATTTATCTCATATACTGCAATTTATGTGGTGTGCAGTATGTCGGAGAATCTAAAAATACTCTTCGAATGAGAATGACACAGCACAGGTCAGCAATTTAAACCAAAAAGGTTGAACAACCTGTTGCAAACCATTTCAATTTGCCTCATCACTCTATCAAAAACTTACGGGTCATTGCTATCGACCAAAACGATACATGGACCGACAAAGCTAGAAAAGCTAAAGAAAATTTCTGGGAACTCAATCTCAAAACCACATCGCCTTTCGGCTTGAACATCAGGAGCGATTTACCAGCTTGCTGATAACACCAACCTAAATAATCCGATCAGGCCATTCCAGCCTAACAATTTCTCTAATTACTTTTAAGAGGATTTTCCTATTGTTGATGGGTTACACCCGAGTAATCCGATCAGACCCTCCCGGTCAATCAACCTGATCAATTGCCTTAAGAAGGATTATCCTGTCACAATAGAGGTGAGACCATTGTCAACACCTTTAAAAGCTTCCAAAATTTCTCACTCCTTGTCATTCTCTGACCAGGTATTGACAAAGAGGTAGTATTCCTCGAAAGCTCTACTTCAAACCTTTTGGCTGTTTAATTTATCTAAATTCTAGCCTTCCGCTATTTGTATCTCCTCGGAGATCCAGCCTTTCAATTCTGTAGCACCGTTGTTTTACAGTTTCTCCGTCATGTTTATATATTTCTTTCACTGTTTGCATCAATTTTGATCCAACCTTGCTACACCCATGGAGAGTACTTTGGAAACTTTCAAATTACTTCGACGCCTGTGCGAAAAACGTGTCAGGTATCGACATCACCTTTCCAACTATAAAACGTACCGAGCAAACAATACGGTACCGAAAGGGCTTCAAATTAAAGTCCCTACCGGCTTGCCACTCTCCGACAGTGGAAGCTACGCCAACTGGAAAGGTATACTCAGAAAAACGTCTCTCAGACTGATGGAAGTACAAATTGGAAATTGTCGAAAAACCATCAATGAACTCAATCACCAAATTGATTCCAAAACCAGGAAGCTAAAAAGAGAGCTTCCCAAATCCGAGCTTCAAAACAAGCTTCGGTTTATCTCCCTGGACTGTCTCCGACTCTCTCGTACTCTAAATTCTAGGCAACAACGCAAGTTTCAAAGAGATCATGTCACTTCAAACCATGTGACTGTCACTTCAAATCAAGTGATTTCAAATTTTCAGAAAAGCAGGTCTCGCAGATTTATTCGTAAACCGGTTACCGAGCCTTCCACCGCCACCACCGCGGTTGTAAGCATATCGTGTCAGCTTTCTGAAGGAGAAACTAAAATTCTCTCGAAGGGACTCAATTTCTGCCCCAAACCAAGGCAGACTGACACGCAGAAATTATCACTAGACATGAAAGCGTTTTTCCGACGCTTGCGCCTTCGGGAGTATTTTGCTGACGAAGACGGCCTAAATTCTCCACCGGACAACGATATATCGTATCAATTTAAACCAAAAAGCACCTGGAACCCACCAAAGGGGCGTTGTCCGCAACTGGAATCATTTATTTCGGCCATTGAAGAGGATGTGAAAAACCACACCCCTTCCCCAGATTTCCGCGACAATCTCACAAAAAGTGAACGTCAGGCCATTCGAAGTCTACGGCATCGTGATGATATTGTTATCAAGCCGGCGGACAAAGGCTCTGCGATTGTCGCAATGGGGACTCAATTTTACAGGGAGGAAGCCCTCAGATTACTTGGCAATCCCGACCACTACAGACGTCTAGACTCAGATCCCACTTCGGAAATTGCGAAAAAAGTGGAGGCGGCCATCAAAAAGATGGTTCGCAACGGGTCAATTGACTCCGAAACCGGCCCGAATCTCCTCCAGGTAGACCCTAAACCAGGCCGTTTCTATTTTCTGCCCAAAATTCACAAAACGGGTAGTCCGGGCAGACCCATTATTTCCGGCAACGGGACTGCAACGGAAAAAATTTCAAAATTTGTTGACCTGCTTATCCAACCCCTGGTTCCAACCCTTCCCTCCTACGTTCAGGACACCACGGACTTCATCCGCAAAATTGGGAAGATCAAAAATCTCCCGTCGGACACAATTCTGGCCACTCTTGACGTGTCCTCGTTGTACACAAACATACCAAATGAGGAAGGCATCTCCGCTTGCACCAACGCCTTCAATCCGATTCGGGGCAAAACTCCCACCAAGAAAGACTTAGGCGAACTCATGCATCTGATTTTGACCAACAACAATCTCATTTTTGGTGACCACCACTACCTCCAAATTCATGGTACAGCCATGGGAACCAAAATGGCTCCCTCATTTGCAAACTTGTTTATGGGCAACTTCGAGCAAAAATTTCTGTCTCGACAAAATTTGAAACCACAAATTTGGTTACGCTTCATAGACGACATCTTCATGATCTGGCCCCACGGTGAAGACTGTCTAAAAAAATTTTTATTGAAAACATCAATTCGTTCCATCCCACCATCAAATTTACGGCCGACCATTCCAGGTCCAGTGTCCACTTCCTGGACACCACTGTAACCATAGAAAATGGTTCACTCAAAACAGACTTGTTTAACAAACCAACGGACAAGCACAACTACCTTCTACCCAGCAGTTGCCATCCTCCGCACTGCACCAAAAACATTCCGTACAGTCAAGCACTCCGCATAAAACGCATCTGTTCCTCTGAAACAGATTTTGACACTCGGGCAAAGGAACTATCCGGCTACCTCCGTAACCGGCAGTATTTTCGGGGTTCAATTGAAAATGCCATCAAAAAGGCAAAAGAAACCCCTCGATCTCAAACTCTGACGTACAAAACTCGTCAGCGCAATTCCGACAGAGTGCCGTTGGTAACTGAGTACCATCCCGGTCTACCACCACTAGCCAAATTCATCAAAAAGCATATGCCCACACTTCAGAGCACCGATCGCCTAAGGTCTATCTTTCCCCAACCCCCCGTTGTTGCCTTCAAGCGGCCCTCAAATTTACGGGACATTTTGGTTCGGGCTAAATTCCAGGACAAAGCCTCAGTCGAGGAAAACAACGAAAATATTGGTTGTTCACCTTGCCCTTCCAACTGCAAGACGTGCGCCCTGGTCGATTCCACAAAAGGCTTCCAGAGCAATCAAAATGCACGCACCTTCCAAATTAGACAAGAAATTAATTGTCTTTCCAAAAATGTCATTTATCTCATATACTGCAATTTATGTGGTGTGCAGTATGTCGGAGAATCTAAAAATACTCTTCGAATGAGAATGACACAGCACAGGTCAGCAATTAAAACCAAAAAGGTTGAACAACCTGTTGCAAACCATTTCAATTTGCCTCATCACTCTATCAAAAACTTACGGGTCATTGCTATCGACCAAAACGATACATGGACCGACAAAGCTAGAAAAGCTAAAGAAAATTTCTGGGAACTCAATCTCAAAACCACATCGCCTTTCGGCTTGAACATCAGGAGCGATTTACCAGCTTGCTGATAACACCAACCTAAATAATCCGATCAGGCCATTCCGGCCTAACAATTTCTCTAATTACTTTTAAGAGGATTTTCCTATTGTTGATGGGTTACACCCGAGTAATCCGATCAGACCCTCCCGGTCAATCAACCTGATCAATTGCCTTAAGAAGGATTATCCTGTCACAATAGAGGTGAGACCATTGTCAACACCTTTAAAAGCTTCCAAAATTTCTCACTCCTTGTCATTCTCTGACCAGGTATTGACAAAGAGGTAGTATTCCTCGAAAGCTCTACTTCAAACCTTTTGGCTGTTTAATTTATCTAAATTCTAGCCTTCCGCTATTTGTATCTCCTCGGAGATCCAGCCTTTCAATTCTGTAGCACCGTTGTTTTACAGTTTCTCCGTCATGTTTATATATATATATATATATATATATATATATATATATATATATATATATATATATATATATATATATATATATATATATATATATATATATATATATATATATACTGAAAAAAAACTGATGAAATGGTGGGATGCGCATCATTTCTAATCCTTCATTTGTTTCTAATATTCGTCTAACACTGGCAACCTTTGCCTTAGTAAGAAAGACGATATCACGAAATGATGAAAAACTGAGGCCCGAGCTGGGTTTGAACCAACGACCTACTGCTCAACGTGCAGTACGCTCTACCGACAGAGCTATCTGAACTCTTGTCGGAAGAACTGGTCAATTTAATTCAAATACAAGACGGGACAGTTTTTCATCATTATTTCACTAGTAAGCTCCGCCCAGCTTGTGTAAATACGGAAGTGTAGATGTGACGTTGCGACTATATAGAAACTGAAGAAATGGTGGGATGTTGACACAGTGGCATAATTTTTTCCTTGATATTCGTCTAACATTGGCAACCTTTGCCTTAGTAACAAAGACGATATCGAATGTATCTATATATCAATATAAATATATATATATATATATATATATATATATATCTATATATACATCTATATATATATATATATATATATATCTATATATATATCTATCTATCTATATATATATATATATATATATATATATATATATATATGCATATATATATATATATACATTTGTATATAAATATATAACGCAAGTTCCCACCTTAAAGGGAAACTATTATATCTGCTTGTACATAGGGCGAAAAAATAACAATAAAATACATAAGCGAAAGAGTTCGCCCTAACGTCTAAACATATTAACAACGTTAATTCAATGGCCAGCCATCTGTTCGTGTTAACATCTAGGTGTCCGTAAATTTGACAACTTTGAAGTAATTGTATCTACTACTACTACTATCTACCCTTGACCGTTTACGTATTCCTATAGAAAAAGTGTGTAGAAACGTTAAGGCGAAACTTATATTTCGCCCCCAAAAATTTTTCCCCCTATGGTCGACTTTTCAACAACAACTTCACGCCTTAGTGCGGAATTAGTGAAATATATATATATATATATATATATATATATATATATATATGTATATATATATATATATATATATAATAGGTCGAAGTTGGTAGATCGAAGTTAGAATGAGTAGGTCGAAAGAGTTGTAGTAATACATTCGATCATGAATTTAATACCGATCCAAGCTGGAGTATAAACTCTTATCAAAGAAGATATATATATATAGATAGATAGGTAGATGGATGGATGGATGGATGGATGGATGGATGGATGGATGGATGGATGGATGGATGGATGGATGGATGGATGGATGGATGGATGGATGGATGGATGGATGGATGGATGGATGGATGGATGGATGGATGGATGGATGGATGGATGGATGGATGGATGGATGGATGGATGGATGGATGGATGGATGGATGGATGGATGGATGGATGGATGGATGGATGGATGGATGGATGGATGGATGGATGGATGGATGGATGGATGGATGGATGGATGGATGGATGGATGGATGGATGGATGGATGGATGGATGGATGGATGGATGGATGGATGGATGGATGGATGGATGGATGGATGGATGGATGGATGGATGGATGGATGGATGGATGGATGGATGGATGGATGGATGGATGGATGGAAGTGCTCAACCTGTGAAGGGAGCTGTAACATTGAAAAGGTTGCAATAAGTTCTTACAACATAGCTTTACAGAACTGTTTCGTAAGGGCCAATAATGTATAGGTCCTCACTCCTCAGAAGCCTGAGGTAGAATGATGTCAATAACGTTAAATGCGTATATGTTCGCTGCTTTTGAACTTGTCCGTTTTTAAGCACGTGTTCGTTCCGTGTTCGTTGTGAACAGGCACGAACGGTGTACAGCCAGCCAAGATACATTACCTATTAGAATAATTACACAGTAGATGTTTGTTCCTGTGTCTACAAGAGCTTATCAGTTCGTTTCTTTTATTTAGAGTTGCTAAGGAAGGTTTGAGTATAATGAAGAACTTTCCTTCCAGACAGAGATTACAAGTTTTAGATGATGTGGAGTATGCTCGAGCTTTATTCATAAGTTTCCATTTTACGGAGTGTTCTACGTTTGTATCCTTTAGTTTCCAGATGTATTCACTGAGTGCAGTTGCGTTTCTTTTGTATTTGTGTTTAAAGCTAGACTTGTGGGCGGTGTATCTTGTTTTGAATGTGTTCTCTGTTAGACCAATGTATGTTTCTTCGTTGTGGTTGTCGTGACGTGTTACAGTTGCTTGGTACACAATGTTGTTCGTGAGGCAGTTGCCTTCCAATGGGCACTCACTTTGCTTTCTGCAATTGCAGTTGCTTCGCGTTGCTGGTTGTACTTCCTGTTTCGCCAGTATGCATTTGTTGTGCGCTGATATAATTTGGTCTATGTTTGCCATGCAGCTGTAACTTAGTTTCACCGTGTTCCTGTTTAGTAAAGTATGTAGTTTGTGCCCAGGTGGGAAGCAGCTGTCCAAGAGGTTAAAGAATTTCTTGCCAATGTTGGTTGTGACACTGTCACTAAACGGGGGGTTGAACAAGGTTATGTTCCTATTTCGTCTTCGTTTCGGGGCTCCCTTGGAATTACTGGTGCTATGGGGTTGGGTCTCGTACTTTAGGTTGTACCCATAGTCACTTCTTTGTAATGCTTCTTGGTATACGGGTGAAGATGTGTTGAATGTATTTTCGTCGGAAGAAATGTTGGATAGTCTCCTGTTGATGCTTTCTGGAATGTTCTTTATGATAAGTGGGGGGTGGTTGCTCTGTTTGTGCACATAGAGAGGGGTGTTGTTTGGTTTCATGTATGGCTTGTATGCGCTTGTGCTAAGATCAAGGGTAAGGTGTAAGAAGTTCACTATTTTTTTGTTTGCTTCAATTTCTATTTCAAGGTTGTTCTTTGAGAATATCTTGCATATCTCTTTCTTTATTTTTTCTGATTGCCTTGGTGCAGCCAAACCGTCGTCTCTGTATAGGCCGACATTCATGTTAATGTGCTGAAGTTGTGACAGGAGGTACAATCCTATTAGTTCACAAGTTTCAGCACCGAAACTACCCTTGGTGACATCGAATAAAGATTCGGTATATATATATATATATATATATATATATATATATATATATATCAAATAGTAAAAACTGGTAAAACAAGAGCATATATTTAACTTTCAGGACCACCGGCACCTTCCTCAGAAACGTGTTTAGACAACTAAAAGGCAAAACGAAAAACAGACACTATAAAACGGATGAAAGGCAAAAAGCACTTACTAGAAATCTAAAAACAAACCCAACCCAACACAAAAGATAAAATGTAAAAACTAGGACCCTACAAAGGAGACCAAACCCTGTCAGTTGTGCGGTCTGCTTATTTGTAATGATTTTATTGTCAGTACTTCTTCTGGTAGAAAGTTCAAGTGCAGAAATTTTAATACTTCTTGTGATGCTAAATTGGTTAGTTATTGTATCTTTTGTCCGACTTGTAATTATCAGTATGTGGGTCAAACTAATAACTTTAGAATCCGTATGAATGCTCATAAGTCAGATCTTTCAAAATGTGTTAAGGGTGGTTCTGATTTCAAACATTGCACAGAGCTTTACAAGGCACATTCACCTACCAAGTTCTATTTTCAAATTTTAGATGTAGTGCATTCTTCTCGCAATTCGGATAGAGATAATCTTTTGGATAAAAAGGAGAGGGAGTGGATTTGGAATTTGGATTGTGTCTACCCAAAGGGTTTCAACATAAATGACGGTTTTAACTGTCAAGCCAAAAAACGACGTGCTCGTAGACTGTAGCCGCCTTTTTATCCCCTTTTATGTCTCCTGCTTCTTCTTAGCTTTTTTCTCCTTTGTAGTTTCCTAGTTTTTACATTTTATCTTTTGTGTTGGGTTGGGTTTGTTTTTAGATTTCTAGTAAGTGCTTTTTGCCTTTCATCCGTTTTAAAGTGTCTGTTTTTCGTTTTGCCTTTTAGTTGTCTAAACACGTTTCTAAGGAAGGGGCCGGTGGTCCTGAAAGCTAAATATAAGCTCTTGTTTTACCAGTTTTTACTATTTGTTTTATGTTTTTACTGGTGTGGTGCTTTTCCATTTGGTCTATATATATATATATATATATATATATATATATATATATATATATATATATATATACATATATATATATATATATATATATATATATATATATATACATATATATATATATATATAATACTGAAGACAAGGATCTTGTCAAATCTTCTGAGGCAACAAGATATTAAAAACGGTAAAGAGTTCAAAACTTAAAAGTTTTAAAACGGCAAAGCTCAATTGTTAAAAACGCACTACGTTTCGGGGAGATACACTCCCCTTGCTTAGAAATAACAGTAATGGAAAAAATACTAGCTTTTAGGCAATGCTCTATTGAGGCTTACATCTTTTACGCTAAGACCTATAGGGGCAAGAGTATTCAACCGGTAAATCCATTTCAATTCAACCTCCTCCCTCGTTTTCTTATTATTGTTACGTAGCTTTTCGATACCTATTAATTCGAAATTTTTTCACACCTTAAAATGCTTACCAATGGGAGTTTGACTTTTTCTAAACTCCTGTTGGTGACCCCTATGTCTACTTCTAAGCTCTAATCCATTTTCACCCACATACTGCTTATGGCAGTCTAAACAATTGAGTCGTGGGACCGCCATATTCGTAATACTTCGTTTCACCTTATGAAGGAGACTATTGCTTTTTATAAAAGAAGAAATACTGATTTGAGAAAGGAAATTTTGAACATTTGAAGGAAACTTAAACTACTTTTCTCACCAGATGACGTAAGTAACCTAACTCTGCTTATTAAACGCCATAAATTTAGAGTTAGAACTCAACTATCGACTAAGAAACAACACAAACTTAAGAGACTTTCGGAACTTTTTCAAGTAACCTTGTCGTACAAACATAAAGGAAGGAGGAAAAGACGTAGGGGTATCGAAAGAGAAATCGAAATCTTTAATTGTAACATCCCAAGTACCACAAGCGAGGTTTTCAATGTCTCGGACAGACTTTTGACCCCAGCAGAAGAGTCTCTCCTCAGCAAAGGTATTAAATTTTGCCCAACTCCTTTAAGGCTAGACACACTGCAGTTGCAAAGAGATTAGAAGCCTTTAAACGTAGATTACGTCTTTTTTAGTACTTTAATTCTTCAGACGAAAACAGTGAGACTTTATTTTCAGCAATTCCCCGCTTTAGGAACAAAAGTAATTGGTCGCCGCCTGAAGGAAGAGATCGCTTCTTGGATTGTTTTTTGGAAGCCGTCCAAAATAATGTGGACAGTTATACACCCCCCAAGTTTGTTCATGACAATCTTTCCAAGACTGAAAGGCAGGCCCGGCCTCACTCTCTAGAGACAGTAACATTATCATTAAACCAGAAGATAAAGGACCAGCTTTTTTAGTGCAAAATAAAACCTCGTATGTGGAAAGTGCTTTAAGTGACCTTAGTAACCAGAAATTTTACAAGGAAAATAATGCCTACCAGACACCAGAAGTTGTCAGTCAAGTTCGTTTGTTAGTCAACAAAATGCTTCATGAAGGGTTTATAGATGAAAAAACTGCCGAATACCTAGTTCCGTACGAATCCGTATGAATCCGTATGAATGCTCATAAGTCAGATCTTTCAAAATGTGTTAAGGGTGGTTCTGATTTCAAACATTGCACAGAGCTTTACAAGGCACATTCACCTACCAAGTTCTATTTTCAAATTTTAGATGTAGTGCATTCTTCTCGCAATTCGGATAGAGATAATCTTTTGGATAAAAAGGAGAGGGAGTGGATTTGGAATTTGGATTGTGTCTACCCAAAGGGTTTCAACATAAATGACGGTTTTAACTGTCAAGCCAAAAAACGACGTGCTCGTAGACTGTAGCCGCCTTTTTATCCCCTTTTATGTCTCCTGCTTCTTCTTAGCTTTTTTCTCCTTTGTAGTTTCCTAGTTTTTACATTTTATCTTTTGTGTTGGGTTGGGTTTGTTTTTAGATTTCTAGTAAGTGCTTTTTGCCTTTCATCCGTTTTAAAGTGTCTGTTTTTCGTTTTGCCTTTTAGTTGTCTAAACACGTTTCTAAGGAAGGGGCCGGTGGTCCTGAAAGCTAAATATAAGCTCTTGTTTTACCAGTTTTTACTATTTGTTTTATGTTTTTACTGGTGTGGTGCTTTTTCATTTGGTCTATATATATATATATATATATATATATATATATATATATATATATATATATATATATATATATATATTTATATATATATATATATATATATATATATATATATATATATATATATATATATACATATATATATATATATAATACTGAAGACAAGGATCTTGTCAAATCTTCTGAGGCAACAAGATATTAAAAACGGTAAAGAGTTCAAAACTTAAAAGTTTTAAAACGGCAAAGCTCAATTGTTAAAAACGCACTACGTTTCGGGGAGATACACTCCCCTTGCTTAGAAATAACAGTAATGGAAAAAGTACTAGCTATTAGGCAATGCTCTATTGAGGCTTTCATCTTTTACGTTAAGACCTATAGGGGCAAGAGTATTCAACCGGTAAATCCATTTCAATTCAACCTCCTCCCTCGTTTTCTTATTACTGTTACGTAGCTTTTCGATACCTATTAATTCGAAATTTTTACACACCTTAAAATGCTTACCAATGGGAGTTTGACCTTTTCTAAACTCCTGTCGGTGACCCCTATGTCTACTTCTAAGCTCTAATCCATTTTCACCCACATACTGCTTATGGCAGTCTAAACAATTGAGTCGTGGGACCGCCATATTCGTAATACTTCGTTTCACCTTATGAAGGAGACTATTGCTTTTTATAAAAGAAGAAATACTGATTTGAGAAAGGAAATTTTGAACATTTGAAGGAAACTTAAACTACTTTTCTCACCAGATGACGTAAGTAACCTAACTCTGCTTATTAAACGCCATAAATTTAGAGTTAGAACTCAACTATCGACTAAGAAACAACACAAACTTAAGAGACTTTCGGAACTTTTTCAAGTAACCTTGTCGTACAAACATAAAGGAAGGAGGAAAAGACGTAGGGGTATCGAAAGAGAAATCGAAATCTTTAATTGTAACATCCCAAGTACCACAAGCGAGGTTTTCAATGTCTCGGACAGACTTTTGACCCCAGCAGAAGAGTCTCTCCTCAGCAAAGGTATTAAATTTTGCCCAACTCCTTTAAGGCTAGACACACTGCAGTTGCAAAGAGATTAGAAGCCTTTAAACGTAGATTACGTCTTTTTTAGTACTTTAATTCTTCAGACGAAAACAGTGAGACTTTATTTTCAGCAATTCCCCGCTTTAGGAACAAAAGTAATTGGTCGCCGCCTGAAGGAAGAGATCGCTTCTTGGATTGTTTTTTGGAAGCCGTCCAAAATAATGTGGACAGTTATACACCCCCCAAGTTTGTTCATGACAATCTTTCCAAGACTGAAAGGCAGGCCCGGCCTCACTCTCTAGAGACAGTAACATTATCATTAAACCAGAAGATAAAGGACCAGCTTTTTTAGTGCAAAATAAAACCTCGTATGTGGAAAGTGCTTTAAGTGACCTTAGTAACCAGAAATTTTACAAGGAAAATAATGCCTACCAGACACCAGAAGTTGTCAGTCAAGTTCGTTTGTTAGTCAACAAAATGCTTCATGAAGGGTTTATAGATGAAAAAACTGCCGAATACCTAGTTCCTAAGGAGTGTAAAACTTCAAGGTATTATACATTGCCTAAAACTCACAAGGAACCAGACATCTCTGGCCACCTTAAAATTCGTCCTGTTATTTCCGGTAGTGGATCACCCATTGAGAGACTGTCAGAATTTTTGGACTTTTTCATTAACCCAGAGGTTCAAAAACTGGACTCATTTATCAAGGACTCTAAGGATATGGTTAAATTAATAGAAGGAATAAACGAGAAAGGACCTTTGCCATTATCAACTGGTATGTTTACAATAGATGTCAAAGCCATGTACCCCAGTATGCCTCAGCATTTAGGTAAAAGAAGTTAGAAAGGCCTTGGATTCTCGCAAAATTAAAAACCCTCTACTGATAATTTGATTGATTGTTTAAAGCTTTGTCTCACAGAGAACCATTTTGAATATAATGGAAACTTTTTAACCCAGATACACGGTACCTCTATAGGTCCTAAAATGGCCCCCGGGAACGCCTGTTTAGGTATGGGCATTGTTGAAGAAGAATTATAGCAACTCTTTACCGTTTTTAATATCTTGTTGCCTCAGAAGATTTGACACGATCTTTGTCTTCAGTATTTTATTAAAAATTTCAGATCGTTTTAACAGTATGCCGTGTGTTTTGTGCATGTTTCTTGTTATCGTTTATATATATATATATATATATATATATATATATATATATATATATATATATATATATATATATATATATATATATATATATATATATATATATATATATATATATGTATATATATATATATATATAAGTAAGTCGAGTGACGTAGCGTCCTTATATGAATAAGTGAACCAGTGCGGTATTGAAAAGTCGCATGAAGACCTTAGGCCATTTTTTCCTCAAACATAGGCATTGCCTAAGGTCTTCATGCGACTTTTCAATACCGCACTGGTTCACTTATTCATATAAGGTCGCTACGTCACTCGACTTACTTAATATTACAGGGGACGCGTTCCTATGACATTCCTCTGACGTAACAATGGAGAACTTAACCCAACAGTATTTATAATTACTTGACCGCGCTCAATCACATAGGCCTCATTGGCTCAGTGGTCAGAGCATCCGCCTTGTAAGCGGGAGGTCGCTGGTTCGAATCCTGCGTGAGGCTAAGTTTTCCATTGCAAAAAAATAAATCCTCTTCAGTATAAGGCAATGCCTATGTTTGAGGAAAAAAATGGCCTCAGGTCTTCATGCGACTATTTAATACCGCACTGGTTCACTTATTCATATAAGGTCGCTACGTCACTCGACTTACTATATATATATATACCACTTGATTGAACATTAGGGGGAAATTTGTATATCTTGATACGTTAAGGCGAAAAGAAAAACAATAAAATACATAACTGTATATTTCACCTTTAAGGAAAAACATATACATGTACGTAAATTCAATAGTCCAAAAGTTGTACGTGTTAACAGATAGGCGTCCGTAATTTGGTCAACATTGAAGAAATTAGGTATATTACGTACCCCTATATGTATTTTACTATACACTAACGTATTCCCATTAAAACAGTGTGTGAAAACGTAAAGGGGAAGGTAGATAATCCCCCTAACGGTAATTTCCCCCTAACGTTATATTTTGCCCAAAAATTTCCCCTTATTCCACAGTTAGGTATATATATATATATATATATATATATATATATATATATATATATATATATATATATATATATATATATATATATATATATTTATATATATGAATCAAATTGGTAAAGCTGGAAAATCTGGCTGAGGTGAAAAAACGATGCTGACTCCACCGGGATTCGAACTCCGGACCTCCCGCCAAGTTGCCAAGCCAAGTTGGTTTGGCCTTTGTTCAAATAACAGATGAAGCTACTCGCAATTCACCTCATGAGCAGGCGCCTTATTTTCTGGAACAGCACTAGTTCTCGTTTGACGCAAGCCCAACCAGAGATCAAAGTTGATGCTTTCCAGCTGAACACAATTTAGATATAATGTTTATATATATATATACATAGATATATTAATATATATATATAAACATATATATATATATATATATATATAAATGAGGACTATCGTGGACATTATATATATTTATATATATGTATATATGTATGTATATATATATATGTATATATATATATGTATATATATTTATATATATATATATATATATATATATATATATATATATATATATATATATATATATATATATATATATATATATATATATATATATATATGTGTGCCTTGTTTGTCTATAAATTGTTACTTAGGGAAATAAAGTATGAAAAAAAGCGACTGTTGGAAGAACTTGAACATAGGTGAAAAATCCGTTTGTTGTATATGAGACTGCGTAACACTATACGCAAGTCCGATTCACCACATAATGTCCACGCAATTACTTCGATGTTGACCAACTAACGTACATTTATCCGCAAACACTAAGGACTAACGGGCCATTAAAATAACCTGCATGTATATCTCCACAATTAGACTTTCTTTTGAAAACAGAATAAATTTCCTGAAAAAAGGGACGAAAGTTGAGGAATTCTAAAGCCAATGGGTACATGCTGACATAACTTCAATTATTCATTGCGAACTTGACTCCGCGTTGTATGAGTATTGAAACGAAGATGACGTAGGCCTACCTGTACATGGAGAAGTATCACTTTGTCTTCCACTGGCATTCAAGAGATGCTCTTCAATTTCTACGATTCAAAACAAATTAAAGAAATATCAATATTTTCCCTAGGAACTTTGAGAAGTAAATAGAAATTTGGGTTTCCGATTTTGCCTCATTTCAGTCTTCAATTAACAGGTCATATATATATGAACACATGCCTCCTACATTGTACGCATTCTGGTTTTAACTACTTCAAATTGTGTTCTTGAAAAGGTAGTTGGGGGCTAGATTCCATTATAACTTGTTTGACCAGGACCTAGGTAAATTTCTCTCATTTAAGGTGGGATCGTTTCGACAAACACCAAGTCTTAGGTTTAATGCTTGCCCTGTAGAAGTTTTATTCTTTGTGAAGAATAAAACTTCACAAAGCATTTCCCCCATTTTCGTACAATGTATTGACGGTTGGACAAGAGAGGTTAATGCACCATATCACATCTATATTTTGCTACCCGTGATTACAAAACGACATTTACAAGGAATCTGTTACAAATCGAAAGTTATAAAATTTTACCTTTTTCACAGGGTATTCCTTTGTCTAGACAAGGTTGGTCGCTAGTCCAGGGACATTGATCCTGTTGGGAATTGGAACTCTGACACGATCTGCTACCTAACCACATTTTACCCCTTCCTACTCCTATATGTGTTTTGCGGTGTGCAGGAGGCGTCTGGAAAATGAAGATCTCTCCTCTGTTAGCTGAAGCAGTAAATCTTGATGCTGCCGATCTTCTAACTCCAAGGAACACGAGGCGACCTCCAAATGAAACACCAAACAGAGGACAACCTTTTGCAAAATAGAAACATATGCATAAAAAAAAATCATAAAAAGGTTTAGTTTTCGGTAGAAAGTGAGACCCAAGCGTCTAAACACTACGAAAATGTACACAGATTTTCATGATTAAGGATAGGAATTTATAACTTAAAATGGTAGCTTCCTTAATTGAGCTTAATCGAATAAACAGCATCTTTTTAAGCACTATCTCATCAGTCAACGGGCAGTATTAGCCCCGTCTAAAAATTGGATGAAGGCTTAGTTTCCTCGTTTTTTAATCTCACAGATTCTCTAACCGATTGTACACTCTAAAAACACCAGGGTTAAATTTAACCAGGGATCGGTGTTCTATTTACTCCAACTCAATTCTGGTTAAATTTAAACGAAATTTGTTTCATCTAAAACAAATTTGGTTTCAATAACTAGGGTTTGAAATAGTTTAACAGAATTTGCGTTAAAATTTAACTAGGATTATGTTGGAGTAAATAGACCACCGATCCTCGTTAAATTTAATCCTGGTGTTTTTAGAGTGTATAGAATCTCATAACAAAGGTACAGTGATGCTTCAAGACTCAAAATATAAAAGCATGCAAATTTTTACATACATTGTGTAGAAGGAATACATCAACAATAAGTAAGGAATGGCAAAAAATAGAATAGCAACAGGACTTAAATGTTGCTTTGTGAGGAGACTCAGTCGGGGACGTAAAAACAAGATTTACATAACCTCTCAACTTCTTTTCTTGCCTATCTGTCGAATGCAATGTATGTTTCGGAAATTCATTCGACAACCATGCGACATGCCCCTTCACTTACTCCAAGTGCCTCTTACTTTGGGGCTAGCCGCGAGTGCTTCTTGTGTCATGATCTGACCCCTCAAAGGCTTGAGACAATGTTGAAGCTTGTATATGAACTTACGAGTATTTAGATTTTCTCTCTCCAGCAATTTAAACGCTGTACCTTCCTAAAAAGTGAGCAATCAGCACTTTTGGATATTTTAGGTGGGTACAGTTTATTGCTGAACAAAACGATTAGAAAGAATTTAATAGTTCATCAAATTTCAAAACATACAGCGTCGTCCTACGAAAGATAATGGATCTTGGAGCAAAAAGGACCAAACACCACCTACATTGTGTTTCCATAATATAAAGAAGGTCATGCACGCCTTCCTTCCTCCCTCCACTTCCTGATCATGTATTGGAGATATTAAGCATTGCCTCTATTTGAGACAGTTTCCTCTTCCTGTTTTCACAGCTATTTAACTCTTGTATAAACAAGTCATTGATGTTTTTATAGGCTGTATTGTAAACACGCTTCCTTCCTTACTGTTAATAAGGGACCAGCAGTGCTTAGTACATTTGCAATGTTCACAATAATTTCAGGACTACTTTTCAATGTGTTTATCTGAGCAATGGCGTATCTGCCTGCCGTGGCATGTGGCAAACTGTGCCCCTTTTCTGGTATTTTAAACTCAGCTCAATCCTCCGGGTTGAAAAGAGCGTAATTAAAGAAAGAAGAAAGGGAGAAACCAAAAGAAAGTAAACAGAAGAAGAAGAAGAGTGGAAGGTCATCAGTTTATTTAGCTTCAGAGAGGCTTCCACAAACTTTTTTCGTTATTTGTCTATCGGGCTAGCTGTTATTTGAATTTCCTTGTTGGTATGCATAATTATTTGTCCACCTCTAATATGTATTTGTGGAAATTTTCCGAGCTCTACGATATTGAACAGTGTAGTTGCCCGATTAGCTCCTTACATGTCCCAGACTGTAAAGCAGGGGATTTGTCGAAGCCTGTTTCAGATAAGAGAAATCTGAGAAGATCTGACCTTCCCTTTTAACTTTTTTAGAAGTTTTAAGTGAAATTCCTCATTACTTCCATCAGAATAAAGCAGAGAAAAGTTCTTCACAGTTAATTGTTTTAAGCAAATTCCATCGTTTTTATGTGTAAAGGCCTGGACACGTGGGCAGCCATTTTGGAATCTTTACAAATGGGCATGTTTTTAGTTTCACTGAAGACTCCTACGAGTGTCCTAGTTTTTTCAAAATATTGTCTGATCAAAGCAACGCATTTTAGTCACAGTTGAATTTTCATGGAAAAACAAAACAATTATGAAAATCGCGACACATTTAAGCAGCTTTTAAAACAATTATTTCTCAGCCTCACTTCATAGTCCTGGTCAATACTTTGCCACGAAATGGTAAAGGATTGGGACGAAACTTGCTACGAAAATGTTCTGAAAATTATTCTTCTGAAAATATTCTGAAATTATGACTGCAAGATTATACAGGAAGACGAGAGTGTACAGGTGTTCAAATGGGCTGAAAATTGTGCCTGTTGAAATGGTAGTTATAGGTTTCATGTGGTAATTTTTTGACTATTTTGATGATTTTTTGTTCATTATTTTCATTTAGAAAAGCATGTTATTGCAAATGAAAGTTCAAAGTAACGACTGCTTGGATTCTATTCACAAGCCAAATGCCTTTTCCAGCGGTCCAAGGGGTCGAAATTTTCAATGTTTTCTATACGCTCAGAGCCAACAGACGGCGGTGCTCCGTTTAGATAGTCTTTCGGACGGAGTGGTATATTTCAAGCAGAAAAACCTCCCGACCACACACTGAAATTCTCCTAGACACCTAGGACCTAGCATCATGTAAGCTTCTAATACAAACTTCAATAACCTTCGGCATCTGAATAATTTGTAAAGCTTTGCGAATGGGGAGGAGGAAGGGAAGTTTTTGCCGAGAATGATTAAAGGATTAGCGTGGTTGGTCTGAAAACGTTTTATACACGTGGATACATGGGATCTGCAGGTGCCCATTTGCTGGTGCTCATGTGCAACGATGTATTCTGTCTGATGTACAGTCTCCACCGACCGATGTCAATCCTATTCCTGTGCCTTACGGTGTTTTATGTCTCATTTCAAAGAAACTAAGAGGACTTTTCAAGCAGAAAAACCTCCCGACTGAAATTCTCCTAGACACCTAGGACCTATCATCATGTAAGCTTCTAATACAAACTTCAATAACCTTCGGCATCTGAATAATTTGTAAAGTTTTGCGAACGGGGAGGAGGAAGGGAAGTTTTCGCCTAGAATGATTAAAGGATTAGCGTAGTAAGCCTTTTGTATGGTCATATAAAGCCAGATATACAGCCAGATTTAGATGCCTTAATATAATATATCAAGTTTTATATAGCCATATCAAGCCAAATATAACTTGATTCAAGGAAAGCCCAGATATGCAAATAAAGTTTTATATGGCCATATCAAGCCAGATATGAATTGATGAACTACCTTCCCGGATATACAAATAAAGTTTGATATGGTCATATCAAGCCAGGTATAAATCGATGAAATACCTTCCCAGATATAAAAATTAAAAAGTTTTATATGGCCATATCAAGCCAGATTTAACTTGAAGAAATGCCTTCCCAGATATGAAAATAGAGTTTTATATGGCCATATCAAGCAGATATAAATTGATGACACGCCTTCCCAGATATACAAATAAAGTTTCATATGGCCATATCAAGCCAGATATAACTTGATGGAATGCCTTCCCAGACATGCAAATGAAGTTTGATATGGTCATATCAAGCCACATATAACTGATTGAAATACCATAACAGAATTACATATAGACTTTTACATAGCCATATTAATACTGTTTGGTTTAACTTATGTACCTTTTTCTACATAAAGACCTTCTCTGGGAGCTGAACACGTATCAGCAAACTAAAACTAGAACATTCAAACCATATTCAGCCATAGTATACTAACATATGCAAATGACTTTCCAATGTGGGCGTGGTCAGGAATTTAGGACCCTGATTTTCTTTTTATTCTGATTGAGGAAGTAATATGTGAAAAATCATGAAACCTTCAACAGAATTTATGTTGGGATATTGTCCCATACCCATTCAAATACTTAATTCAATGTTATACAATGAGCATTCAACTTTTTTATAGATGTTCAGATAGTCCTTAACATTATGCTGGCCCGGGAAGCATATCAAGTTTGGTTTCGACGAACGACCCTTTGTCAGAGGGTCGGGGGGACTTTGGAAAAAGTACGCTGGCCCAGAAGGCTTCTGATACGCTTTACACAAAGGTAGTGCACTAATAAACTTTGGTCCAGTCATATATGGTCCAGATATGGGACATATATGCACCATACTTGTCTCCTTAATATGGGATCAATACAGTGAATCTTTATATAAGCCAGATATGGCACTGCGTTATATGGGATCAGTATGGAATAGCTTTATATAAACCATATATGGTATTGCTTTATATGGTACAAATCTGTTCCAGATAAAGATCTGATCCAGATAAAATTTTATCTGGCCCATGTATGGATTAGATCTGGTTCTGGCACAGATCAAGATTATATCTGCCCAATTTTTTTTTTATCTGGACCAGATATAAATCCCATATCTGCAGCAGATATGGGCCAGATATGAAATTCATATCTGGCTAATATATGGAATTTCATATCTGGCCCATATCTGGATTTGGATTAAGGGCATGGAAAAACTTTTAGTATTAATCTGGATTTTTTCTCGAATAGATGCCTTAAAAAAGTTTATTTTGAAATTGTCTTATAGTGACCTGGCATCCCTTTTCCCAAAATTTCGCAGACCCATTTGAATAACAACTCGATGTAACAAACCGAACAGCGGTAACAACTGGAATTAATGCAAGAAAGATGATTTATTGAATACGACGTGGAATGCCATGGATGAGCTCGAATTTTTTTCAGGTGTGGCTTTGACTTTTTCAGAACTATTATTTACTAAGCATGTGTATTACAACGTCGAAGGTACTGTATTGTAAAATACGATAAAATGTTCATGTTATATCATGGACCACATATTTCTGTAACCAGATTACAAGTTATCGCGGCTTTATCACTGCCGTCTAGAACCGCAAAGCGCCTGTGTTTTGGTACATTTCTTACTGGGTATTTCTTACCATCCAAGTTCTAGGTTGAGCATGATCTTGACCTTTTAATGCATGATTCAATTTATATTATTGCTTGCGGTTATTTAAAGTCCCCAATACGATAATATTGCATATTTGTTAAATGATTTCATGATGTTCGGAAGAAAATAGCACCCTTATCTCTTGGGCATCATTGTACTCATCCACACTTCCTTGTAAACTTGTTTTTATTCTACACAGCCGGAGATCCCTTAAAATGCCTAGCAAAAGGAAACGACCCAAACTATACAGACAGCGTAAATCTTCTACGCAACATTGACCCAGGAAGTAAAGATACATATTCTCAGCAAGAACGCAAAACAGGGAGATGGATAAGTGGAACGCTCCACTGAGCACCCCGTGATGGGAAATGCCTCACACCAATCATAATCTACAAGACTGAAACCACTTCTAACGACGCAACATACTCTAAAGTAGGCGTGTCCGGCAGTCCCTTCGACGATAGGGACACCAACCACAAGAAATATTTTACCTAGCACGCCTCGAAAAAGAAACAGAGCTCTCTAAACACGTTTGGGTCCTGAAGAGGAAGTGGCCAGGCTTTTTTAATTTGTTGGCACATATAAGCACGGTCTAATACGCACACAATTACTTCTGGCTTATGCAATCTTTGTCAAGCTGAAAAACTTGCTATTATAGTCAACCACCGCTCTTCCAACCTGTTGAACAAAATATCGGATTTGCCTTTAGGGAGACAAACCTTCTTTGGAAACGTGGTTGGGGCAACCGTTTGTTATGAAGTAGCCGGTGTGGGCAGAGACCGAGATATCGTAGCCAGCGGGGTCAGAGCAAATACGTTTGGTGAGAAGATATTGACGGTAAACTCTTTATTTTTCTATTTCTTTTCGGTGGAAACTAGCAAAATTTAGCAAGAGATGTTTGCCTTTGGGTTTGCAATATAAGGAAGTAGAGATGATTCCAGCGTCTAGCTTTACTCGTCAAGAAAAGTTATTTGGTGGTTTGAAATCCCCCCAACGTTTATATTTTGCCCCTTATCCCCCTAATTCCACAATAATATATATATTAATATATATATATATATATATTCAGAGGAATGACGTAACAATGGAGAACTTAACCAAACAGTATTTATAATTAGTATAATTAGTTTTACCCAGCGAATTGAACAGTTCAAAATGCTTTAGAACCATGTTCCTTCATGCAAAATAAATAAAAAAAAAAAAATGTGCAGTTTAAGGTGGAGCTTTGCCTGTATTCGTTAGCTCACATGTCCACTGACAGGAAGGATAATGTTATTTGTGGAGAAAATAGTACAGCAAAAGGGTCTGTGTTTTTAGCAATGTTTAAAATACATTTTCAAACGATGACAACAAAATTTCAAAACAACATTCAGATTAGAAAGGGTAGATTGCATGCCCGTGGCCAGCCCATGTGGAGGGGTGGGTCTTTTTTCCAAGATGTGGACCTTTTTCCGAATAAGGACGCGGCTGGCGCATGCCGTAAGCATGCAGTTGCTAGGGTTCCGGGGCATGCTCCCCCTGAAAAGTTTGAAATCTGCAGATCTCCTGCAATCTGGAGCAATTAATAGGACCTTTGAACACAACAGAAGTCTTTTCTTCCCCAGGAATTCTACACAGTACACCACTTTTAAAGTAGTGAACTGAAATTCGTCCTCAATATGTCAAGATAAAAATTATTTCATAGCTGACCCTTCAAACACAGGGTTGGAAAAATGGACCTCCCTCAAGTTGGGGTGGGTCGTTCGAACGCTCCGACCCCCTCCTCCCCCCGGCTACCGTGACTGGCCTGGATTGCTTGAACGTTGTAGGTTTAAGCACATCGAAAAAATATATGAGAAAGGTTTGCCTAACATTAAAATAGTTTTGCAGGTTCTTTATTATTTCTATCTGCGTTGATTTTGTTCCAGTGGCCTCTCCCCTCTGAGATATCACCTTGTACAGATATTTTAGAGATCAAAAAAATTGAGGATTTCTTTACAATCAAACGGCTTGCGGTATCTTTTGATTATTCCTGAAATTTAATCATTGTTCTCGAATCTCTCAACAGGAAATGTTTGTAAATGGGATGACTTGACCAAAAAGGTATTTAGTAGCTAGATGGAGTTTAACGGCCCCGTTCCTTACCAATTGGTCTAAGTCGAGCCAGCTTTGGCCCTTTTTCCAGTTTTGGCTCAATGGCTTGTTTTCCCTAACCCATTACGTATGCTAAGCACCAAGCAGAATGGCCCTATTTTCCATTTTTAAAGTCTTTGGTGTGACCCGGTCAGGAACAAAACTCTAGACCTCCCGACTGCACGTCGGATGCTCTAACCATACTTCCAAGCTGTCAGTTTTTAGCGAAGAAGTAAGCTCATGGTGAGATAACGCGGGGCTTAAAAAAGGCAATATACCTAACATGATTCCAAAACACGAATTTTACTTTTAGTATAAAAGACCATCTCCTAACACCTTCTGAAAATACCATCTACGAAGGATTTCCAGTCTAGACTCATATCGGCTCATAAGATACAACCTTTGGTATCAAGGTGACCACGGCGACTTCTCTGAAAGAGTATTTCAGAACGACTGTGCAATTTAAGCAACAACTCTTCACATTCATCATGACTGCATATTGTTAAGAACGTACTACACTCTTAAAATGGTACTCAAGAATAAAAACGTTTTTTTCTATACACTTCCTCAGCATTCCGCTTTCAAACTTTTAGTGTTCAAGTGATAAACATGTTTATAATTTTAACATGTTCACGAAGCGGGAGTCAAAGATGTGTTAAAAAAAGATTTAGGTTAACGTAATTTTATTGGAAAGCTTATCTATTCACCGAGAAGCAAAATCTGGAGCAATACCTGGATCTGTTGTTCAACTAGATACCTTAAAATTCACGCTTCTTTCCTTCTTGTCTTCATTTACTAACAGAAAAATAACTGACAAACCCATAGGTGGTCCACACCCATACCAATAGTCTCTACGCCTACCAAACCTGGTGCCTCAGCAACTTTTCAAACTTTATCTTCTGCAACTATCAGAATAGCAGGGGTGTTTTGTTAAATTGTCCATGAAGTTCCCCTCCACATTAATCTGTAAAATTTAGAACTGCTCCAACATTACGTATTTTGGAGAAGTGCACGTATCTATGATTATTAATGCAATGAAGTAGGTGTACAAACTTCATTTCTGGTGATCAAGACACTTATTGAGAAAAGTGTGAAACCAATCAGTTAAAAAGACTTTCTATCCATTTTTCCTTGCTAAACTGAAACAGATTATTTTCAAAGAGTTCAAAAACGACGTGTATTAAATTGTTATATTTCTTTCACAAGTTGCTTCACTTGGCTTTCGTTTACGGATAGTGAAGATTGATATATATGACAGTACTCTCAAATAAATTTCTGGAAATTCCGGCAGTACTCTTAAATGAATCTCTGGCAGTTCTGAATATCTTTTTAAGTAACTACATGCAAAACTAAACTGAAATCGTAACCTTTCTGGCTCTTTAAGATTGACTGAAAGACGGGTTGGGGACTTGAAAGACATCAATCAGAGCTGAGCTGTCTGAACTGTTTGGATACTTAGCCAACTGACGCGAAGTTGTTATTCATAAGCCATTTTGAATTCTTGTATAGTAGCCTATTTGTCACTTATCTCCTAGAGACAATTGTTACAACCGATAATGTAAAAAAAGATACCGATAATGTAAAACCAAACGATAATGTAAAAGAAATTACCGATAATGTAAAAAATTTTTGAACCGATAATGTAAAATAAAAACAACGATAATGTAAAAAAAATCTTTGAACCGATAATGTAAAAATTGTTTACCGATAATATAAAAACTGTACAAACGAGAGTTTCTTACGGTCTTACCTAAAGGTGTGTATATTTTAGAGAGTTTATGTAGGTGGACAGGTAGGCTGAGAGGCGTCAGGAGGGCAAGACGGGGAAGCAAATAGGCTGGTGGGTGGGTGTGTGTGTACATGCGCATGTGGGCATGTACCCCGTGTGAACGTATTGGTGTTTATTGACTATGTTGTGTCTGAGTTAAGCCTTCATCACGGGAGTAGCCACGACATTTTATTGAGGTGGGTAGCCAACTACAGGGCCTGATCGTCGTCCGTGGGATTTTTTTGAATGATTAAGTACCTAAGATGTAGGCTGATCTGGCGATAATAGCATTTGCGTTATTAGCATCATTTAATGTCATTCTTTCTGAACCATAACAATATTTTTTAATTCGATTGGGGGGCATGGCCTGGAATCCCTGTAGCTCCGCCAATATCCTTTACGTGGTTTATGACTGAGTTTATGAATTTCTCTTGTCGCTCGAGAAAATGCATTCCCGAAGAAACGTCAAGGAATCAATGTCTAATCAGGAAGCAGCTTACTGGTCTAGTCGGACAGATTTTCAGCATATAAATGACCAGGAAATACTCTGTTATGTATCATACTCACATCGCCTGCTCGATTCAAACAAAAAGTCACCAAAGTCACCTATCACACCCCTTGCTTTGCCCCAATTGTCATTAGCACAATGCCGATTATGAAAAGAATAATATTGTGACAAAAATTTACAGGCGAACGCGAAGCTGATCCCAAACCACCTAACGGGGAAGTCCAGAGTACAAAGCTCCCGGAAGCTGTGAGGTTTCAGAGTAGCCTATCTCTGGATGAAAAATTAAGTCTCATGAGATATATTTTGTTTATTTATTTGGTTACCCCAACTCCCAACTGACCGTATTGGTTGGGCGGGCAAGTGAGCGGGCAAGGAGAAACTCTGGTGGGGAAATGCGACACTGATAAAGCGACAAGTGATTTCTCATTAACCCAGTCATATACCAGGTATAAGCCATTGGCGAAGGGAGAGGGAGGCCAGGAGCCCATGCCCACAATCGAATTCTAAAAGATATTTTGAAATGTTACAGAAGGAATGACATCAAATGATGCATATGAAGCAAATGATATTAGCACCAGATTAGCCTATATAGTAGGGATTTTATTATTCAAAAAATCCCTCGGACGGCGATCAGACCATGTCGTTGGCCACTTCTCCCCCATAAAAGTCCTGGCTACTCCCGTATCGAACGCTACACTCAGACAAAATATAGTCAATTAAAAACTCTAAGAACAGATTGGCAAAAAGTACCTAATGTTGGGGAAAATACCGTAGCTCAAGAAACATTTTAAGCAAACTTTCTTAAATTTATTGGACAAAATTTTAGTAACAAAAAAGCAAAATAGTGATGTTTCGTCCAACCCTAAGCAATTTCTTCCCCAACAATGTAGCATGTGCTTTGTTTGCCTTACTGTGTTTAGACTGTGAAGGCAAAACATTCAAACAGGGTACATGCGCACGTACGCATGTACATACGCACCCACCCACGAACCCATTTGCTTCCCCGCCCTGCCCGCCTGCCTACCTACATAAAATCTCCCAAACATACAAAAATATAGGTAGGACCGTAACAACAACAAGTTTGAACAGTTTTTACGTTATCGGGTTTTTTGTTTTGTTTTTTTACCTTATCGGTTCAAAGATTTTTTTTTTACTTAATTGGTAAATTTCGTTACATTACCGGTTGCTTTTACATTATCGGTATTTTTTTTTATTACGTTATCGGTTGCTTTTACATTATCGGTTGAATTTTATATTATCGTTTGCAACAATAATTGTCCCTAAAGACCTGTATTGGTATTCATTTATAAAATTTGCCATTATCCACTGCCATTTGCAGGGGACATTACCAAAAAAAAAATATCTTTAGACTGTTGACTCCACATTTTGATAAAACAACGATTGCAATTCACATAGTTTGACTACAAACTGACTTGTTTTACGGAGAGATGTCAGTCTGACTTTGAAGTATTTTGAATCTGATAAGGTTGGTTACCAACATAGTACCTCACTATGCTTACCAGGAAACTTCTTATTTAAGGAAACTGTAGGAGGAACTTCCTCAGTGATCTATACTAAATCATATTACCATTAGTTTCCAATTGAAAGAATGAATGAAACGTTTTGTCGGGTGGAATCTTGTTCGAAAACCAATGGACGTAAAACAAATCCAGTTGAAACAGCTAGTAAATAAGTTCTAGATTTGAAGCTGGGAATTGCCTACAGTAGACAAGGTAACCGGTAATTTGTTTTATGAATTCGGAAACAGCTCCTTCGTAATCGTTGCCTTTAAAGACAAAGGAAGTGGATGGTTCTTCGTTTTAACACTAATCGCAGGACTGGTCTCCTGAATATGGTTAAAGAAAATTAATTATAGATTTTGGTCTGCCTTTCTGTTGTTATCAAATATTTTAGAGATCTTCTTCGACCAATTCTTCCCCCCATGTGTGGATAGTCGGAACTGCACTAAGAATTTATCTAACAAAATTCTTATGCGCTATTTGAAGCTTTCTGTAAATGTCGGAGATAGATAGAGGAGTGCCCAGACGATAAAAAATAACCAAACTATCGATAGACTGTACAGAAAATGTTAAACAAACATGTGATTGCCAAGAGAAATCATGTTCGACATATCTTTTTTATCGTGCATCTAAAATCCAAACCTAGTACCTGTGTGGACCTTGGACCGCCCCTTGTATTATTATAAGATTAAATGGCTTTAGTATTTTGCAAAAATGGAAGCTGATACAGAAGTGGAAGAGAAATTCTTATGGAGGTGAGGGACTGTTCTGCAATATTTAATATTTTTATTTAAAAAATGCAATCATTTATTGATTTTGTTATTGAATTTAATGTTGTTTCACATCTTTGCACGTTAATTGTTGTTTTCAACGGACAAAAGGTTCCTGTAACGTTTCATAGAAAAGCAAAAGCGAAGACGGTACACTAGAGTACTACCCAAAAAAGCAAGGCAAGACAGTAGGGTTCGTAGGTTTACTAAAAGTGAATAATGTCCTTCATTGAGTAGTAAAGAATTAAAGTGGCAACCAGAATTTGTTTTACAAGTAATTTTTCACAACTTTAATTCTGAGCCATATTTGTGCATTAGCTTAGATATACTTATCACAAATGATCCCTTATCACGGTTGTGATGGTTACAGTGTACTAAAGGCTGTCTAGTCTTGCATCTGTGTGAAATTTTATTCACCCAACAAATATTCAGAAATTTTCATTCAACGGAAATTAAAACAAAATTAAAGTTTCTTTAGCCTAAAAGACCTCTTAAACGTTTCTGTATTCTTGTAAACAATCAGCTTAGTAGGAGTAACTGGAATTAAAGCGTAGTAATTGTTCCATCAAACTCTGATTGTCCCTTTAACGACGGGACTGAATATGTAGCCTCCCATTTTAAATGGAAATTAACATCTCCGAAAATTTTAGGACCAAAGGAGACCTTAATGGAATAGAAATAAAATGGTATCCAACTCACCCTGCCGTCTCGGTGACAACATGCTTTCCGAACATGAAATAAATGCTATAATGATGAGCCCAAATTGCCAAAGTATGGCCATTTTGCCCTTGAGTGTCTCTAACAAGATGAAAAAGTTAAAGATATTTTCTGCAAATCTCTGCAAATTCGTCCTGCAAAATACAAGCGTACCCGGTGAAACCAAGGTTCGCAATGGTGTAAGACTTCATATCGGACCTACATATCGGGTTTATAACGAGCTCTCTATTAAGCAATTAATAATTGCTGATCATATTTCGTCATATAAAAGTTATTTATAGAAGTGAAATACCGTATTCAAGGCTACATATAGTATTGTATGTAATGAGCGCCAAAGGTGACTCGTAGGTTAGATGGAGTTTAACGGCCGAGTTTTTAACTTTTACTTTAAACTTAACATTTCATTGTAAAGTGGCAACAAAAATATGAGTTTGGTAAGATGATACTGGTACCCTCTGAAATTTATATACACTTTACAATGGTAGTTGAGCTGATTGGCAAAGGGTGGCGCCAGGATTTTTGTTCCAGAGGGACCACATTCCCCGACAGGGGCACAGCATCCCCGACAAAGGACATGGGTAAGTCCATGTGGGACGTGACTTGGCAGAATTTGAAGCGCGCGTACGGTAGCGCTGCGCTGCGAAGTATGTGGCTTTATGTTTTAAAGGATTATAAAAATCCGGCGAGCTTGTTTTAAAGAAAGATTGGGAAAGAAATTTGACTTTTTGTAAGAACCACTTAAAATTGGGGTGTGGAGAACGTGCCAGCCATATGAGCAAATTCAAAACATATATGCGACAGCTGAAATTATTTGAGGGTTATGCATTTTATTGTAAGCCTACATATTAAGGCTCTCAGACGAAACTGGCATTTTTCCTGAAACATTTTACCTTTGACTAAACACTACGTGAAAAGCAATTAAAGTATGCTTCACTTAAGAAACTTGCTACTGTCAATCATTAATGAGATTTGAAACGTTCTGGCAATATCGAGTGTGCATGTACTTCGCTTCATTCCCTCCCTGAAGCTATAAGAGATAATCACGTGGCAGAGAAGGAAGATGGTACAAAAAAGGGAGAAACAACGATACTTTCATCATTATCTCATTATCATCATTAATATTTGGGCCCGTTATGAATATTGGAAAAATTTCCCGACAAAGTTTGGGTTCCTCTGAATATATACATGAAGTTTTAAAGTTTAAAGTTAACAATATATGTACTAGACCGTTTCAATTTATGTTTTAAGGGGGATTTTTAGCTAGAAAAGTGTTAGCCTGTCCGAACGACTATTTGAGCGGGGACCGAACGTACAGAAACAAAAAATTAAAAAATGTACAACCTCCAATAAGCCGGAGATGCCATATTCCAGGCTTGTAACTAGAAAGACAGCAGTTGCTATTTTTAACTTTTGTTTGCAATAACATTTTCACTTCATAATAGTGCCCCCAACTAAGAAAGTGATGTTAACATGTATTGTTCTGTTAAGTTATATGTTCTACCAAAAGGAGATCCCCGCTATCAGTCGGGACGGTACGTATAGGAATGTTTCAAAAAAAAAAATAGAAACCCTCAAACACCCGGAAATGACATTTTCCAAACTTGTACCTAGAAGTTAACCATTGTTATTTTCAGTTTTCCTTTGCCAGAAGAGTTTCACTTCAATAGAAGAAGCCTAGAAGAAAATAAAAAGGTAGATAAGTTTAATTATTAATGATTTTATTCTGACGTCTTTAAAAGCATGTCACGTTACAAAGTGGGCTCAAATTAATTTCAGTCAGACTTATGAGTATTCATTCTCATAATACTCTTTATGTGCAACTGAAAACGGCCTGGCCGATTTCCATTGCCCGATCTGTTTGAAGCAGCATCATGACAGATGGGGATCCATTAGGTAGTGCATGTAACTGAACATCCTTTCGTCCCATTTTATAAGGAAAATTTGAAATTCTGAGAAAAGAATATGGTCTTTTAGATGAAAGTCTCGCGACGGAATGAGATATTCTCCTCAATTGGAATGCTGGCCCCACCACCCTTCTGCGACTGGCATATATTGAAAAGACAAATTTTCAAGGGACGGGAGGTACAGGATTGGATGAGTTATTGTCACTTTGTCTTTTTTGTGGGTGGAGGTATAAACTATTTGCACACCGCTTCTGTTAGTCGGGGACATTGTAATAAAACATGACTCTTCGGGTCTCGGATCGTTTTACCATTTCTAGGCATCAGGGGCGCCTTTCCCTTGACTCCTGAGTGGGTCAACATGTATTGCGAAATAATCGGGAATCCTTCGGCAGCAATTGACTCATTACAAAATAATCCCGAAAGCTATCTCTGTGAGGAAAATGATTATTACCGTATTTGTTTTCATGACTCCATATAATTCAAACTGTCAAACGTTCAAAGTGTCCATTTTACACAATTTAATGGGATCATTGTCAACTAAGGGTTTTTAATGGAGATTATAATCTGAGATTTACTACTGACGCAAAAGCGATGAGATAAATAAATGTTTTTATGAAACAATATTCGGCGTTTTACTACCCCTTCTACATATTAGCTGCATTTTATCAATTTTACTTTGCAACATATTTCTTTTATTTTTGTAGCCTTTGGGAACCGACGTGATATTGTTGGAAGCCATTTTCTCATTCTGACGCAGGAGCAGAAGTGTTCATTCCTTCCTTAAGTTCTTAGTGTGTAATTTGCAACTAGCTTTGATGTGTCTTCATTGAAAATAATCTCATAAAAAGAGACCGGTTTTAACTCCGCGAAGTCGTAGGGATTGTGGAATGTCGTGTTCATCATTGCATGCCTGTTTGCATGACGTATTTTGCTGTGATGGTATTCTCTGTACAAGTTGTTAGTGGCGTCAGAACGGGGCTCGTTTTAAGAATGAATATTCCAGTCCACATAGTGAGTCAAAGGGTTAGAAATATCCAATAAAAAGCCATTGCATAATTTCATCATCAGAACTGAAGTGACATGTCAACTGAAAATCCAACAAACTTTTTACAGCGTATTTAATACGTATAGGAAATGACAAGCAGTCATAATAACTCTTCCAAGTCACAAAACGCACCTAGAGTGTCTATAAAAGAACGAAATAATGTGAAGCGTACTACCTTAGAAAAATCTAATTTTCTGTATTGGACAAGAATGTAAAATTTGAAATTTTTTAGAGACGTGACCTTATATGTTTGATCTTGTTAACCAATAAGTAAAGAAAAGTAGGACTTTCAAAAGACGTAAATAATCAGGGCAACCTCGTGTGATGATATGAATGGCTTACGCTGAACAAGCGCAGGGTGACTGCAATACATTTTGTAGTAAATAAAGGTAAATGCGGTTCACTATCTAATCCTACGGTTTTGTTGTTGAACCTTGCTTATTTTTAGGAAAGTTCCAAAATTATCATGCGTGATTTCATGGGAAAGATTTTTATGCATTTATAATAATATAATATCTATCATGTTTGTAAGACGGTTCTTTTGATCAAGTTAGACCGGTATCTGCTGTCTTACGCATTCACTATGAATGGCGCAGCTTCATCAGTGGAGGCTCGTCGTGCGCGATCTGAGTTTATTCTTGCATCTAAAAGAGCTATAAGAAATTTAATATTTTATGTATAACTCTCAAAGCTTGCAACTACAAGGCAACACCTTTTTTCTTTCCTTAAGGGCGGATGAGATTGTCTGAAAAAGAGTGTAGTCAGGAGCAGCTCAGCGTTATTAACTAAACGCTCTGGGTAACTTGGGTGAGCGAACTATTTTACGGATTGGTGTTACTCATGTTTTCACCACTTTTGTGGAAGTGAGGTTGGATGCGTTTAGTTTTGCAGTAAGTAGTGATTTTTTATTCCTTTGTTTCCCTGTGAGGGATAAAAGGATTTAGGTACGGATTCATGTACGGAGAGGGTTTGTGAGTCCGTTTACCCGTAGCTCTCAAATTTTGAAAATACAAGGCAATTTATAAAGTTGAAACCTTTTTACAGGCCTTGAATAACTTACCTAGATGAAGTTTTACAGCTCAGTTTCTAACCACTGGGTATAAGTATTATAATCATACAATTTCTTCATTCGTTAGCTGTGAATCATAGAGATTTTTGGTGTGCTTTCGACATCCTCCGCAGGTGAGGTTACAGTAAAAAAGACTACGTTTAGCCTACTCTTCCATTGAAAGCAAATTTTTGCATGTCCTTAAAATGACTTGTTATAAGTAGGGTAAAAAAGCGTCTTTAGACTGGTCTGTAGGTTTTTCCTACGGACACTTGCTGTACCGGTTAAGCAGTTGCCTGTATTCGGCGAGATTTGCTGTTGTTGCATGTGGACTTTAACGTATGGGTTAAGCAATTGCTTTTCGGATGAATAGCAAACTGAATGAGCGTGTCTACAGCATAACTGTTTGTTGGTAAATACCGAAACGTTGAAATTAGAAACGTCAGTTTACGTGAGTGAAAACCGCAAACTAACAGAGAAAGAAGAAGAAAAGTCTGGGAGTAAGCTGTTTCAGAATAATTTTGGCCATCGACGATCACGTTAGAAGTTCAAGAAAGAAAACAAAAATTCTCAGAAGTGGTTGTGTGGTCACTTGGGCCTACAAAGTACGCAGCTAGTTGGCTAACGTGAGAAATGTTAGCCCAACTCCAGACTGTGGAATAATATTTAATGTGGTGGAAAGTCAAATTCTTGTTTGTTCTTGAATTTATATCTTTAAGTTTAATTTGGATCATATGCCTAAATTCCTTGTTATCGTCTTGTGAATATTAAAGACAGGCTACCGATGAATGTGCCTCGCGAAATGTTCACAAGCCTTTTTTTTTAAGTGGGTTGGGTATTGTTGGCTGGATATTGTTGAATTTTGTTAGTTTTCCTGTGTGAGTTTACTTGGGTTTCATTGAGTGGGTTCGGTTGGGGTTTTCCGAGTTTTGTTGGGTGCATGACTTTGGTTGGGTTTTGTTGTGTAGTTGAAGTTTTGTTGGGTAGGTTTGCTTGGTTTGGGGGTTTTGTTGGGTTGATTTGGTTGCATGTGATTAGACGGGATTGGTGGGTTTTGTTGGGTATTGTTGAGTTTTGGCGGGTGGGTGTGGTTGGGTTAGTTGGATGAGTGCCGTTGGGATTTATTGCGTGGGTTTGAATGAGTTTCGTCAGGTTTTGTGAAGTGGGTATGGCTATTTTTGTTGGCTTTTCATGGTATGGTTTTGTTGGGTTTTATTGCGTTGTTTTTTCTTTGGTTTTGTTCTGTTAATTTGGTTGGGTTGGGTTTTGTTGGGTGATTTTGGTGGGGTTTTGTTGGGTTTTGTCAAGTGGCTTTTGTTGTGTTTTCTTGGGCGGGTTTCACTTGGTTTTGTTAGGAGAGTAAGGTTGGGTTTGTTAAGTTTTGTTGGTTGAGTTTAGTTTTGTTTGGCGTGTTTCTAGTGGGTTTGGGGGGTTTTGGGTGTTTTGTTTTGGTTTTTAGTGGGTCTGGTAGGGTTTTATTGGGTTTTGCTGGGTGTTTTGTTTGCGTTTTGTTGTTTTGGTACCGTTGGGCATTCGTAGGTGTGTTTGGTTGGATTGGGACTTGTTGGATGTGTTTGGTTTATTTTTGCTTTTTTAGGTCAGTTTAAAAGTGTTTTGTTGGATTTTGTGGGGTGGACTTGGTTGAGTTTTGCTGGGTATTGTTGGTTGGTTTGGTTGGGTTTTGTTGTGTAGATGCGGTTGGTTTTTGTTGAGTTTTGTCGGGTGGGTGTTGTTTCAGTTTTAATGGGTCTTTTGGGGTTTTGTTTAGTGTTCTTGGTTGGGTTTTGTTGGTAGTTTTGGTAGGCTTTGCTGATTTTGTTGGGCGGGGTTTGGTTGTGTTTTGTTGGGTCGGTGTTGTTGGACTTTGTTTTGTTTTGTGGGTTCGATGCGATTTTGTTTGGTAGATTTGGTTGGTTTTGTTGAGTTTTGTTGGGCGCTTTTGACTGGGTTCTCTTTGGGTCAGTTTTGGTATACTTTGCTGGATTGGTTTTTATTGGGTTTTGATGGGTTTTGTTGAGTGGCTTCGATTGGGTTTGTAGGGTTTTGTTGGTTAGGATGGGTTGGGTTTTGTTGCGTTCGTTTCGGTTGGTCTGGGTTTTTTTTTTTGAGTATTGGTTGAAGGGTTTGGTTGAGGTTCGTTGGTTTTTGTTCGGTAGGTTTGGTTGAATTTTGTGAAATTGTATTGGGTAGGTTCGGTAATGTCTTTAAGAGGTGTTGTTGGGTATTGTTGGGTAGGCTTCGTTGGGGTTTGCTGTATGGGTTTAAATGGGTTGTGTGGGGCGGGGTTTGCTTAGACTTTGTTGGGTTTGGTTTGTTGGGATTGGTTCGATTTTGGTGGAAAGATGTGTTTGGTTTTTTGTTGAGTTTTGTTGGGTGGTTTGATTAGGTGTTGTTGGGTCATTTTGTTGGTAAGTCATTTTGGTTGGATTTTGTTAGTTTTGTTGAGCGTTTTTGACTGGGTTCTCTTGGGTCGGTTTTGTTAGGTTTTGCTGGATGGGGTTGATTGAGTTTTGATGGGTTTTATTGCGTGAGTGTGCTTGGGTTTTTATGGGGTTTGGGGGGTTTTGTTGGTTAGGATGGGTTGGGTTTTGTTGCGTTCTTTTGGTTTTTTTTTTTTTGGGGGGGGGGTCTTTTTGGTATTGGTAGGAGCGTTTGATTGAGTTTTGTTGGTTTTTGTTCGGTAGGTTTGGTTTCATTTTGTTGGATTGTATTGGGTAAGTTCGGAAGTCTTTTTTTTGGGGGAGGGGTGGGTGTTGTTGGGAATTCTTCGCTGGGGTTTCTTGGGTTTGCTGTGTGGGTTTAAATGGGTTGTGTAGGGCGGGGTTGCTGGGTTTGGTTTGGTGGGTTTGGTTCAATTTTGTTGAGAAGATGTGGTTGGTTTTTGTTGAGTTTTGTTGTGTGGTTTGATTAGGTGTTGCTGGGTTTTGCTGGGTCAGTTTGGTTGGATTTTGTTGGTTTTGTCGGGTGGGTTTCGTTGGGTTTTGATAGATTTTGTTTTGGGGATTAATTGGTTTGTGTTGGGATTTGTTGGTTGGATTTTGTTCGTGACTTCGATTGGGTTTGGTTGCTTTATGTTTGGTGGGCTGGGTTAGGTTTGTTGGATTTTGTTGGTTGAGTTATGATCAGCTTTGTCGAAGATTTTTTTGGTTTTTGCTTAATCCAAACGGTCGGGGTTCGGTTTGGGAGGCTTGGCTGGATTTTGGTTGGTCGTGATGGATAGATTTTGTTGGGTTTTATGGGTTTGTTTCCATGTGTTTGGTTGGGGTTTGTTGGGTTTTGTTTGGAGGGGTTTGTTTTGGTTTTGATCGTCAGATTTGGTGGGTATTTGTGGAGTTTTGGTAGGTGTGTTTTTGCTAAGTCGGTTTGGTATGGTTTCGTTGGGTTTTGTCGGGTGGGTTTGGTTTGAGTTGTGTTAAGTTTTGTTGGATTAGTTTCGTTGGGTTTTGTTAGGCTTCGTTGGGTTGGATTAGGTGGGTTCTGTTGGGATAAAATGGGTGCTTTTCTTTGTATCTTGTTAGGTGGGTTTGGTTTGGCTTTGTTGGTTTTTGAAGAGAACTTTATGTGGTTTTGTTTTGTGGGATTGAATGAAGTTTGTTTGGTGGAATAGGTTTGGTTTTATTGCTGGGTTTAAATGGGTTTTGTTGCGTTTCGCCAGGCAGGCTAGTCTGGTTTTTGTTGGGGTTTATTCAGGGGTTGGGTTGGGTTTTAGCGGGCTTTGGGTTTTGTTGAGTTTTATTGGCTGGGTTTTGCTGAATTTTGTTTTGTGGGTTTGGCTTGGTCGCTTCATTTTTTTTTTTTTCATTTTTTTTCTTTTTTTGTTGAGTGGGTGTGGTTCGCTTTTACTGAGTGGGTCAAGTTGGTGTTTGTTCAGTTTTTGTGTGTAATTGGTTGAGGTTTGTTGGGTTTTGCTGGGAGAATTTTGTTGTTTCTTGCTGCGTGGGATGATTAGGTTTTGTTACGTTTGGTTGGATGAGTTATATAGAGTTTATCTTCGTTATAATGGGTGTTTGGTTAGTTTTTGTTTGGTTTTGTTGGTTGGGCTTTTTTGTGGGTGTTGTTGGGTTTTGTTGAATGGGATTGATTTGGTTTTGATGGATTTTGCTATGTGGGTTTTCTTGGATTTTGGTTTGTGGGTTTGGTTGGATTTTGTTGGGATTTGTCTTGTGGCTTGATTTGGTTGAATTTGGTTGGGTTTGTTGGACTATGAAGGGTCGGTTTGTTGGGTTTTAATGTGTTTTATCGGGTGGGTTTTGTGGGTCTTGCTGGATTTATTTGGTGGGTTTTGGTTGGGTTTTGTTTGGTCGGTTTGGTTGTTTTTATTTCAGATTTGTTGGATGGGTGTGTTTCGGTTTTACTGTGTGGGCTAAATTGGTGTTTGTTCGGGTTTTTGTGTGTAATTGGTTGGGTTTTGCTGGGAGAATACCGTTGTATTTTGCTGGTTGGGATGCGTAGGTTTTGGTAGGTTTGGTTGGATGATTTATTTAGTGTTTGGCTTGTTTAAAATGGGTGTTTGGTTAGTTTTTGATTAGTTCTTTTTTTTTTTTTTTTTTTTTTTTTTTTTGCTAGGCTTTTTTGTCGGTTTTGTTGAGTGGGATTGGTTTGGTTTTGATGGGTTTTGTTTGATGGGTTAACTTGGGTTTTGCTGTGTGGGTTCGGTTTGGGTTTTGTTGGGTTTTCCTGTGTGAATTCGGTTGCGTTTGTTGGACATTGAAGGGTCGGTTTGTTGGGTTTTAATGTGTTTTGTCGGATGGGGTTGGTTGGGTCTTGCTGGTGTTCGTTTGGTGGGTTCCGTTTAGATTTGGTGAGTTTTGTTGGCTGGATCTGACTCGGCTTTACTGGTAGGTTTTCTTTCTTTTCTGGGTTTTATTGTTTATGCTTGGTTGGGTTTTACTTGGTAGATTCGATTATTTTTTCAGTTTTGTTAGGTGGGCTTTGTTGCTTTTCTTAGGTGGGTTTCGTTGGAGATTATTGTGTTTTATTGTGTAGGTTTGATTCGGATTTGTTGGGTGAGTTTGATTGTGTTTCGTTTGGGTGTTAAAAGGTTTGACCAGGGGGTGTGTTTTGTTTTGGTGTGCTTGAATGGGATTTGGTGGGTAGATTTTGCTGGTTTTAATTGTTTTTCTGTTGAGTTGTATTGATGTAGAGTTTTATTGAATTGGCTTTTTGGTTGGGTTCTGTTTGGTTGGTGTGGTTATTTTCAGTTGGGTTTTGTTGAGTGGGTTTGGTTCGGTTTTACTAGGTGGGTTTGGTTGAGGTTTGTTGGGTTTTTGACTGGGATTGGTTGGGTTTGTTTGGTTTTGTTGGATGGGTTTGATTGGGCTTTCCTTGGTTATAATGGGTATGTTCGGTTGGTTTTTGTTTGGTTTTGTTGGTTGGACGTTTTGTGGGTTTTGTTGAGTGAGCTTGGTTTAAGTTTGATGGTTTTTGTTTGGTGGGTTTTCTTGGGTTTGGTTCGGTGAATTTGGATGGGTTTTGTCCAGTGGCTTTGGTTGAATTTTATTGGGTTTTCTTGGTTACGTTGGTCGGGTTTTGAAAGTTCGGTTTCTTGGGTTTTGATGTGTTTTGTTTTGCTGGGTTTTATGTGGTTTTGGCGAGTTTAGTTGAGTGGGTTTGGCTTGGTTTTGCTGGTTGGGTTTGATTGGGGTCTTTTTGGTTTTGTTGTGTGGGTTTGGTTGCTATTGATAGGTCTTGCTGGATCGGTTTGATCTGGTTTTGGGGGGTTTTGACTTGTGAGTTTTCTTAAGTTTTGCTCGGCTTTGTTGAGTGGGTTTCGCTGGGCTTTGTTAGGTATCTTTGTGTTGGATAAGTGGGTTTGTGTTGGGGGTTTTTTGGATGGATTTTGCTGGTTGCGAATGGTGTGGTTTCACTGGGTTACGTTGAGTGCGATTTGGTTGGGCTTTGTTCATTTGCTACGGCTTTTTTTTTTTCAGTTTTGTTGGGTGGGTTTGGTTAATTGTATTGGGTGTGTTTGTTGAGTTTTGTTAGATGGATTCGGAGGATTTTGGCCAGGGGGTTTTGTTTTATTTTCTTGGGTTGGAATGGGCTTTGGTGGGAAGATTTGGCTGTTTTTAGTTAAGTGCTGATGAGTTTTATTGAATTGGCCTTTTGGTTGGGTTTTGTTTGGTCGGTTTGGTTATTTAAAGTCCAGCTTTGATAAGTGGGATTGGTTCGGTTTTACTTGGTGGGTTTGGTTGATGTGTGTTGGGTTTTTTGTTTGAGACTGGTTAGGTTTTATTGGGCTTTGTTGGATGGGTTTGGTTATAATGGGTACGCTTGGTTGGTTTTTGTTTGGTTTTGTTGGTTGGCTTTTGGGGGGTTTTGTTGGGTTTCGTTTAGTGGGTTTTGGGAGGGTTTTGTTGTGTGGGTTTGGTTTGATTTTGTCCTGTGGCTTTGGTTGGGTTTTGTTGGGATTTCTGGTGTGCCTTTGGTTGGGTTTGTTGGGTTTTGAAGAGGTTTGAAGAGTCGGTTTGTTAAGTTTTAATGTGTTTCGTTGTGTGGGTTTTGTTGGGTCTTGCTGGGTTTTGTTTTGTGGGTTTCGTTAGGTTTTGGCGAGTTTAGGTGAATGGGTTGGGCTCGGTTTTGCTGGGTGGGTTTGATTGAGATCTTTTTGGTTTGTTAGAAGGGTTTGGTTGTGTTTTGTTGGGTGCATTTGGTTGGGCTTCTTGGGAATTGTTTAGTTGGTTTGTTTGGTGTTTGTTAGGTTTCGTTTTGGAGGCTCTTGGTTGGGCTATGGTGGGTTTTGTTTAGTGTATTTTGTTTGGTTTTGATTTGTGAGTTCGGATGGGATTTGTTGGGTTTGTTGAATGCGTCTGATTTGTTTTGGGGGGTTGGAAGTGATTGGGTTTTGATGGGTTTTGCTCTATCGGTTTGGTTGAATTTTGTTCGGTGTTGTCGGGTGAGTTTTGTAGAGTTTTGTTCGTCTTTGTTGGGCTGGTTTCGTTGTGTTTTGTTAGGTGTTGTTTTGGTTTGGATTAGTAGGTTTGTTTTGGGATTTGTTGCATAGATTTTGTTGGTTGGGACTGGTTTGGTTTTTGGGGGGTTATGTTGGGTGGGTTTTATCGGGTTTGGTTTGATTTTAATGCAAGGGTTTGAGTGGGTTTATTTGGGTTTTGTTGCGTGTTCGGTTTAATTGCGGTGGTTTTATTGGGTGCGATAGGTTGGATTTTGTTGGGTGGGTTTGTTTGGTTTAAGTTTGGTTATGTTTGGTGGGTTTCGTTCGGTTTTGTTGGGTTTTGCTGGTTAGGATTGGTTTGGTTTCATTGTGTAGGTTTGGTTTGGTCTGGTTTAGTTTTGTTGGGAAGGTTTGGTTGGTTTTGTTTTGGTGGGTATGTTCTGTTGGATTTTCTTGTGTTTTGCCGGGGTAATTTGGTATGTTTTGTTGGTCTTTGTCGGGTGTTTTTGGCTTTGGGTGTGCTCAGATTTGTTGGGTTAGCTTCGTTGGGTTTTGCTGTGTTTTGATGGTTTTGTTGGGTTTTGTTAGGTTTCGTTGGGGTTGATTAGGAGGGTTCTGTTGGGTTTTGATGAATGGCTTATGTTGTATCTTGTTGGGTGGGTTTTGTTGGGTTTTGTCGGTTGGGTTTTGTTGGGTGAACTTTTTGTGGTTTTGTTTCCTGGAATTGAATGGGCTATGTTTGGTGGGATAGGCTGGGTTTTTTGCCGAGGGATTGGTTGGGTTTTGGTGGGTGGGTTGGTTGTTTTTTTGGGGGGAGGGGCAGATTTGGTTGGTTTCTGTTGAGTTTTCGTAGTTGGGTTAGGTTGGGTTTAATTGCGTTTTTGGGGGGGGGTGGGGTTGGAGGGAGGCGGGTTTGGGCGAGCTCCTCTTGGGTATTGGTGACAGGGTTTTGATGGGTAAATTTTGTTTTTGGTTTTTTTGGTGGGGCTGAATGGGGTTTGTTTGGGGGGATAGGTTGGGTTTTGTTGCGTTTTGGAGGGGTGGGTTTGGTCAAGATCTTTCGGGGTATTGTTGAGAGGGTTTGGTTGAGTTTGTTGGTTTTTGTTCGGTAGGTTTGGTTGAATTTTGTTGGGTTATTGTGGGTCTGGTTGGGTTGGGTTTTGTTGGGCTTTACGAGGTAAGTTTTTTGTGGGTATTTCGGTGGGATTGAATGGATTTTGTTTGATGGGATAGGTTGGGTTTTGTTAGGTTTGATTTGTTAAAATTTGTTCGGTGTCGTTGGCTTGGATAAAATGGGTACTGTTAGGTGGATCCGGTTGAGTTTCCACCAGTGGGTTTTTGTTTGGTTTTGGTCGGTTTTGTTGTGTAAATTTTGTTAGGTTTTCTCGGCTTTGAAAGGTCGGCTTGGTTGAGTTTGACTGAGTTCTGTTGGAATTTAATGAGTTTGTCGGGAGGGTTTCGTTGAGTTTTGCAGGGTTTTGATGGGTGGGATTTGTTGGGTTCGTTGGGTTCCGTTGGGGTTTAATTAGGTGAGTTCTGTTGGGTTGTGATGGGTGGCTTTTGTTGTATCTTGTTAGGTGGGTCTGGTTTGGTTTCGTTGGGTGAACTTTTTGTGGGGTGTTTCGGTTTGATTATATGGGTTTTTTGTCGGTAGGATAGGTAAACCCAACAAAATTCTCCCAATAACTCCCAATCAAGCCTACCCAACAGAGCCCAACCAAACTCACGCAACAAACCAACCCAACAAAACCGACTTAACAAAACCTACCCAACAAAACTCAACCAAACCCAAGAAAACCCACCCAGCAGAAACAAAAAAGGCCCAACAAAACCCAACTAAACCGATCCAACAGAACTTAACGAGACCCAACCCAACAAAACCCTACCAAACAGACCATACAAAACCCAACCAAACCTACTCAACAAAACCCAACAATACAAATTCAACCCACCTAACAGTCACATATAAAACACACGATCCAAAACGTAGCAAATCCCAAACAAACCGGCTCAACTAAACCCAACCAAACTCACTTAACAAACCCAAGAAAACCCACCAACAAAAATCAGACCCAACGAAACCCAAACAAACCGTCCCAATAGAACCCAACCAAATTTACCCAACAAACTCCATCCCAATTAACCCAACAAAACACCAAACAAAACCCATCCAAACCCACCCAACAAAACCCAATAGAATACAGATCCAAAACACAGAAAAACCAAAAAATCCTTCCCCCAAAAAACCCAGTCAAACCACCACCAAAAAAAAAAAAAAAACTCAGCCAAACCCATCCGTAAAACACAACAAAATCCGACTAAATTCAACCACAGAACCCATCCAAACACAAAGCCGAAACCCAACCAAACTTACCAACGAAAACTTAACCAAACCAAACCAAACAAAAACCCACCGAACAAAACCACGAAAACCGACCGAAAGTACCCAACAACACCCAACCGAACATATCAATCAAACTCACCAAAGCATGACCACACCCACTCAACAAAGCCTAACAAAAGCAGTCCAAATGGATCCAACCCGACTGAACAAAACACCAAACCGTTCGTACCTAACAAAGTCCACCCAGCAAAAAAAACAGAACCCTAACTATCCCTCCCAATGAAACCTAACAAAAGCAGTCCAAATGGATCCAACCCGACTGAACAAAACACCAAACCGTTCGTACCTAACAAAGTCCACCCAGCAAAAAAAACAGAACCCTAACTATCCCTCCCAATGAAACCTAACAATCCCCCCAAATACCCAGCCAACGAAACCGAGCAAAATCCAAGAAAATCGACTTGACAAAACCCAAGAAAACCTAAAATAACCGATCTAGCACCAACCAACAAAACCCAACGAAACCCAACGAAAAATACCCAACCAAACCCACCCAGCAAAACGAACAAAAACCATCCAAACCTACCCAACAAAACCCAACCAAACACTCCAAACAAAACCCAACCAATAACACTTAACAAACCAAACAACTCCCAACCAAATCCACCCAACGAAACAAGAAAGAACCTAACGGAACTTACCGAATGAACCCAAACAAAAACCAGTCAAGCCGACCTGAAAAAACTCAACAAACATATCAAAACCCATTTACACCTACCAAACAAGACCCAACCAATCCCACCAAACAACACCCAATCAGTCCGACCCAACAAAATCCCTCAAAATTCTCCCAACAGAACCCACACAACAAACCCCACCCAAACACACGAAACAAATCCGACGAAACCTACCAAACAAAAGGCAACCAAACCCAATTAAACTTACCCCACCAAAAAACGGTAAAACCAACTCAACAAAGCCCAACAAAACAAAAGCAAAAGAAACCAACCGAAAGCACCCAATAAAACCCAACAAAACCCAACCAAACATACCCACCAGACCCACCAAAACATAGCGAAACCCACTTAACAAACCCGACAAAACCATACCCAGCCAAGCTGACCTAACAAATCCAGACCATTCGAAACCAACAAAATCACAGAAGCAAAACCCAAAGAATCCCAACATATCCCACCTATCGAAATCTAGAAAAACTTAAAGAAACCCAGCCAAAAAACCGAGCAAACATCACAAAGTCTACCCGACAAACCACAAAACAAGTCCAACCAAACTAACCCCGCAAAGCCCAACAAAACCCAAAACCAAACCCGAACAAACCCCTAAAAAACCCACCCAACAAAACCCTACCAAGTAGAAAAAACAAAAGCCATCCAAACCCAAGGTAACCAACCCAACAAAAACCAAACAAAACAGGCCCAACAAAACCCAACAAAACCCAGCTAAACCCACCCAACAAAACCCAACCAAATAGACTCAATAGAACCCAACCAAATCCATTCTACAAAACCAAACCCATCCAATAAAAATCCAACAATATCCAACCAAACAGGCCCAACAAAACCCGACTAAATCTACCCAACAATACCCGACCAACAAAACCAAACCCAATCAACAAAATCCAATAAAACACACTAGACACCATCCAACCGAACCCACCCAACAAAATCCAACACATCCCGACCAGTCCCACCAGTCCCACCAGACAAATCCCATCAAAACGAAACCAAACAGACCCAACAAAACTGAGCAAAACCAAACAAAATCCATCTGTAGCCACCCAACAAAACTCAACAAAAAAGGAGTAAAACGATTCAAACCCACAAAGCAAAACCTAACAAAACTAAACAAAACAAACCCGACAAAACCCAATCTAACAGACCAAACATAACCCAACAAAAAAACCAACGGAAACCACCCAACAAATCTCAACAAAAACCAACCAAACCCACAAAACAAAATCCAACAAAGCCCAAACAAACCTACCAAACAAAACCCAGCAAACCCAACCAAACCCACCAAACATAACCCAACAAAAAAGAACAAAACCAACCAAACAAAATCCAACCAAACCCACAAACCAAAACCCAACAATACCCAACCAACGCCGAAAACTCAAAAAAAAAACAAGCAAACCCACAAACCAAAACCCAACAATACCCAACCAACGCCGCAAAGGCAAAAAAACAAGCAAACCCTTCCAACACAACCCCAAAAACCCCAACCGAATCAACCCAACAAAACCCTCAAAAACCCGACATAACCCAACCAAACCCACCCAACAGACCTCAGCTAAACTTAACCAAGCCAACCCCACAAAACTCAGCAAAACCCAACAAGACCCACTCGACAAAACCCATTAAAACAAATCTAAACTGACCCTTTAAAATCCAGCAAACTCAAAAAAATTCACCCACCAAATTTACTGGACAAAACAAAACCAAACCCACCCAACAAAACCCAAGTAAACCCTTCCAATAAAACCCAACCAAACCCCCCGAGCAAACCCCAGGAAAACCCAACCAAACCCAGCCAACAAATCCCAACAAAACCCAGCAAACAAAACCAAACAAAACCCATTCACAAAACCCAACTATACCGATAATGCGAAACTTAACCAAACTCACCCAACAAAACCGAACAAAGCCCAACAAAACCCATCCAAAATAACCCACCCAACAAAACCGTAACAAACACACCGAACGAAACCCAACCAATAACACATAACAAAACCCAACAAAACCAAACCTAACCCTCCCAACAAAATCGAACAATTTTTGTGAAGTTTACGAACTATGCAGCACAAGCAACAGTGCTTAAAGCCTGGAGAAAATTAAAATCTGTATCTATTGTAATTTAAGAGGATCTCACAACAGGAAATCGTGAACTTCTAAAACAAACCAATGCTCATCCTAAGGTGTCCCCTGCTTGGTCTCAGGATGGTGTTGAAAGCCATAAAGAAAGATAAAAAATCTTCCGCCTTCCGCCTTCTTTTTCATCCTCTACATTGTTCTTTTGCTTTTGTTTTTTTGTTTGTTTGTTTTTTTTTTTTTTTTTTTTTGTTCCAATAGTTCGTATGCTAATGTAATCGATACTCTATTATTAATGACACTGTTACGTTTAAGGAGCATAACCTATGTTTTTATATTGACCCAAATGACTTGCGCATATCATCTCTAAAATATGCGTTTGATCTATCCATCGTCCATCTAAGTTTTCGTAGTTTAAGCAAGAATCACGATGCAGTTCGAAGCCTCCTGTTTTCTCTCACACATAGTTCTTTCACAATTGCTCCTGTAACCAAAACTTGGCTTCATCATAATATTTCTGCAACGCTTTTGATATCCCAAATTACACCTTAGGAACGATCGTTTGAACAAGCGAGCAGGAGGGGTTGGTTTTTACATTAAAGTTGAGTTTGGTTATTCCGTTTGTAATGATCTTAGTAATATTTTGAACCTTTATTCATTGAACTTAAAAATTACAAGGATATTGGATCTATTTGTCGTCCTCCTACACATGATCCATTCCATTTTATTGTGGATCTGCATAAGCTACTAACCCTTATTATTGTTTATTGTTTATTGTTTATTTTTTCAACTGTACTACGTGCAAACGTACATTCATTATCATTATTATTATGATACAATACGTAATAATATTTACAAGAAACGTGAGTATGAAGACAGTAGAAAAGGAACCAGATGAAGCTTGCAAGCTTTTCTGGTCTGGCCTTAATAACTGAGATGTTCTTAATTGCTTACACAACTAGAATATATAAATACGAATATGACTCCTATAACATTTACATGATTGTATACAAAGAATTGCTGCTAGTTTGATGCTTACTTTTAGCCAGATTTTTAATTATTTATTTATTTGATTATTTATTTATTTTTTTTTTTTGCCAGATAAAATTAATTATCCACATACAATAACAATTAATGCCCACAACGAAACTTGCTATCCTTTTAGGGATTTCAACATTGACCTTATTCAGTATTTTGAGAACAGACATGTTAATTATTTTCTTGACCTACTTTACTGTTCTTGTTTTCTACCTCGTACCTCCAAACCAAGTAGAATCACTTAAAACTAATCGATTATTATTGAAAATATCTTTCGTAATAAACACAATGATCAGCTTACCTCTGGTATTATTGTGCGTGATGTAAGGGACCACTCACTCATTTATGTAATTCATCAAAGCTCCAACCCAAGATAAACTACACATGATGACATTTTTTTCTTTAAAAGGGACACTTGCACAGCCTTATTGCAAAAATTCTCTGATGACCTTCGTTTAGTAGATTGACGTTTTATTTACCTTAATTCCGATGTAAACAGTGCGTAAAATAATTTCATTCATGTTGTTTCTACGTTGAACAACAAAACTTGTAAATTTACGAGGCTACGGAGAGGAAAATTTATAAGTAATTCCCCTTGGATGACCAGATAATCTTGAATTGAATGAGAATTAAAAAAAAACTCTTCAAAAACTTTCTTATTAACCCTACTGTTGATAGCAGGACCAAGTTTACTGTTTACAAAAAACAAACTTACTAAAATTATTAGACAGGCCAAAGAAATGCATTATCAAAATTTTTTTTATAATAAAAAAGGTAATCTTACTTGAGCATGGCAGATAATTAAAGACATTCTTGGATCTTATAAAATGAAGAGTAATAAATTTTCCTTTTGTATAAACGATAAAACTGTAACCTATAAGCCGAAGTTGCAGAGGTCTTACATAGTTATTTTAATAATATTGGTCCAAACTTAGCGAGCGAAATCCCTGATCACTCTTCTACCTTTTTTGACTTATAGACCAAAAACTCTAACACCAATTCCTTTTTTCCTCTTTCTTACAAATGTTTCTGATGTAATTATTGTGATTAATAACTTTCCAAACAAAGCTGCCCCGGTTTTTTAATATTATTGTGAGTATTCTACACCAACTTTGTCTTCTAATTGCAGGGCCCCTGACTCACATTGTTAATTTATCTCTCACTAATGGTATTTTCCCTTACCACCTTGAATAAAACCGAATCATTCTCAGAGGCATTGATTCTGCAGTCTGTCAAATTTGTACTCTAGTTGTGTCTTCTACTCCTTAAATGAGTACATTGACCTCAGATCGACATCTTGGAACAGAAGCCATGTACCTAAAGAGAAAGTGACTGTTTTCAAGGATGTTTCCCCAGTATTGGTCAAAAATAACCCCTGTAAATACAAAGAATGTTTCTGGAAACCATCGCAATGGAATATTATCTTGGTTATGCTAGAACTGCCCCTTTTTTGAACTAAGGCCATTAAAACAGGGGTAAAAGTTAATTGACCTATGACCACCGTCTTAAAATCGATATTATTTGCTCCTGCAACAAAGTTTAGACATGCTATAGGTTGCATTCATTGCACTATGTGGCCGAATAGTAAGAAGTGCATTGACTCCTAGCCACCATCTTGGCACAGAAACAATATCTATATATAGATAGTGGAATACATCAACACTGTGTCCTTCTCATGTCAGATTTATCCTGTAATTGCCCATATTTTATCCAAACACTAAGAATGTATCTGAAAGCGGTCGAAGTGAGCAATGTAATTGGTTAAGCTAGTGCACAAACAAACGAATGGTCATTTCTTTCTTCTCGAAAATTCTGAATAAAGGATAGATATAAGGAAAAATAGTACATTGACCCCTAGCCGCCATCTGGGCTTTCAGGCTATGCGTATAAAAAAGACTGCCCTTGTCCTGGTCTGTATATTCTGGTGCCATTTGACCGAATATTGCAGTTGTACTAATCGAAAATGAGTATTAAGTGCTGGAATTAGAGAAAAAGGGCAAAAAGTGCATTGACCGAAGACAGTCATCTTGGATTTGATACAAGATGTCTGAAAATCAACATCAGCATGTATCTTGAAATCACAGTCCTGAATGTTATGGTTAAAAACCAAAGTGCACAATATCGGTTATATTTTGGCCTAATCAGTTGTACTATTTGAGCTGATGCAAAATGAGAACAGGGCGAAAAACTATTTTTACTATTTCCTGAAATTTCAAATTGGTAACTTTAAAAGACTGTAACTTTCGTTTCTGAAAAGATATAACCTTGTTTTTTCACACAATAGAACCTATGTATAGAAAAAAAGTTTAGGGAAGTTTCAATATATTATCTTGAAATTTGTTAAAAATATGACAAAATATGTAAATTAATGTAATTTAAATTTCGGGAAAAATTGACTAAAAATTACAATTTTGATATGAAATTTATTTGTCTTTTATATGACACCTTCCACGTTTTAATAGGAGGACCTCTCAAAGTTTTATTATCAAACATCATAATGCCTACTAAAACATGGGAGCAATTTTGAAAAATGGCCGCCAAGCCTACTAGCAACGGATGGTGCACGGCAGACTCACATATTTGAACATCCCAGGTGACTCTCTTCATGCTGATATACTTCGTTATTGGTACCTAGTTCATCCACCCCAAGCCCTGGTCTGTCGGTCTAATTGTACCACTGCTTGAGGAAACACCTTCCTTGCTAATCTTAATAGCACTGCAAAAATGAGCCATTCGTCTAATTAATTCCACTATAGGGCTAACGCAGCTGGCCGTTTCAGAGGATTAAATATTTTAAGTGTTTTTGACATTTATAAGCACCAAATGTGTATCTTTATGTTCAAAATTAGTCATGAGTTAATACCTTACCTGTTTGACTTGGAGTATCTTTCATATTAATAAATCTGTCCACAACCTCTGCACCAGCCATTCAGAAATCTTTCACCTATGTAGAGTCAACACTGAGGTTAAAAAATCATTTGTTACTTCCGGGTCTCAATTATGGAATAACCTTGTACCTCAGCTAAAAAAAATTCCTCGCGTTCCCCTTTTATCAAGAAATTTACATTATGTCTTATTGATAAGTATTGACTTTATTCTTTTTTACTACCTCATTGATGGTGGATGTTGAGGGTTTCGGAGGGGAGGTTGGCTGTTACTTAGTTCTACTTTATGTTATGGATCAGGCTTTCGTCTTTTTTGATATATTCTATTTCTTGTTAAGGTGGCCTGCGTAGTACAAGCTTTTTGCTTTTTAAGGCGTCCTCCACCGTTTTCTGACATTTTATATTAGCTCCTTTAATTTAAGACTTTGGAAAATAAATTAATTGAATTGAAATTGAACAAACCCTAACCAAAATCACCCAAGTGAACCCAACGAAACCCAACCGAGAAACCCAACGAAACCCAATGAAACCTAACCCAACCCACCCAACAGAACCCAACCAAACCCAAACAAGCTTACATAACAAAACCAAACAGAACAAACCCAACAAAATCCATTAAAACCCAACCAATCTCACTAGAACTCAATCAAACTGACCCAACAAACTCCACCTAAACTAACCCAATAGAACACAACAAAAACCCAGCCAAACCCACCCACCAAAACCCATCCAAACCCGCCCATCAAAACTAAAAAAACAATCAACCAAATCTACCCAAAAAACCCCAAGCAACAAAACCCAGAACAACCCACCCACTAAAATCTAACAAATCCCGAACAAACCCAGCCAACAAAACAAAAAACAACTACCGGAACCCACCGAATAAACCCGAACAAAACCAGCCTAACCTACCTGACAAGACTCAACAAACATAAAAAAAACCCATTCAAACCCAGCAAAGTAAACCCAACCAATCCCACCAAACAAAACCGCACCCAACCCACCAAACAGCAAAGCAACCAAACCCAATGACCCCCCCCCCCCCCTAAATAAAACACCACCCAACAAAGACCAATAAAACCCAACAAAACCAAACCGAACATACCAGCCAAACCCACCAAGAGAGAGCGCCGTCTTCTCGAAGGCTACTATAGAGTCTGCTCCGCAGGGTAATGGATACGGGAATGATTTTCTGACAAACAACCAAAGGTCCTAACATCAGAAAAGTTTTATTCAACGTTAACCAACACAAAGTTAACATTTCTTCTCACTTGAAGGACCCCTTCATTGTATGTTTATTCTGGTAAATTAATTTGAAAAGGGGAAGCGAAGTGCTGGAACAAAAAGTAACTTTTCGCTTCCAAGGCCTCATTCCCATTTTAATTATGCAAAAGCCTGCAATTCCAATGGGTCATTCGGCATATCACTTTGTCAGATTTTATCTCATGTTTCAGCAGTTTGCGGGGCCAAAAATTTTAATAACATGTTTTCTCAAGTTTTGAGGAAATTAAAGAGTAGAGGCTGACGGTAAATTTACTGTGATCCCTGCATAGAATGGCCTTTGCTGCAAAGGTATATTGCACACATTCATGCAATCGTACTGCACTACGTATACTTGCATTACATGCAGGCAGTACATACTTTATGCACTGCATTAAGTTTACAGCCCACCGGTCCCATCCACTGTTACTGGTAACGAATTGGGTGATTTTTCCTTCAATGCCGGTTTAGTTTATGAACTTTTCAAGGGTTCTTGTATTGGATCTATTTTGATGCAGTTTTTTTTTTTTTTTTCAAAACATTTTAAATTGAAAGTGAAAGGTATGGGAAAGATCACAATAACTGTGCACCTTTTGGACTATTTTTATGACTAGGTATTTGGGCTGTATGACTGTGTGTTCTGCAGGATCAACCGTCTTTTTATACTTCACTGGACATTGTAAAAGGTTTCCTGGAAAATGAAACACATAGTGTGAAGCAACATTAAATTCAAATCGGAATGAGGTTCTATATTTTACAGATCCATCTCACAGGGGATTAGTCCAAAGATAAACTTGTTAATTGTTAACACTAGTTAAAGAGTGAATGGAACTAAAATAAACTGTCTAACGTTGTTGAGTCAATGTGGAAATTGAACACATATAAAAAGTCAAATGAAGTACTTCACCTATGCATGATAGGTCTTATGAACTTATCTTTTCATTTGGACGGCTAATCTTATAAAACTTAAATGGGAAATGCAGTCACCTTACTTGAAATAGTGTAGTAACTGTCTTTTTTCGTGATTGGCTCTTGAGAGTTATGGGACAATGATACTTTTTCCTTCTCAAATGTTTAATTTACAAGAGGTACCTTCTTGGTTAGTACCTTGGATGTGCAATATTGAAGTACAACAATATTATGAAAGATACTTTGAAGAGAAATAAAACGAAACTTGGGAGATTGATCCATTGATTCAAATGAAGATCTGGCCGACTCCTCTTACCTTTTAAAACTTGCTCAGTGAAAGATCTGAGTAATTACAAAGTAATTTACTTTGCTGGCTTCTTGTCTACTATCAGCCAATTGTAAAGCTTCACAGTGTATGCTTAACAGTGCGTATATGCAGAACAGGATGACTCATACTACTATTACCTGCTTGAGTCACATGCCAAAGCCGAATGACGTTTGCCAGATTGTTTGCTAAGCGAGGGGAACTCCCCGGGAGCCTTTTCATTATCAAAATGCATCTGCCTAGCATACAACCTTACACTAACTAATAAACTGTAGCATACAAAAAAGGATAAAATATTGAACTCAGTGACGAATTGTATTTCTTGTATCGGGTATATTAAAACAGGAAAAGCACGCACGACTGTACCAACATATCGACAACTAAACTCAGGAAGCAACGATAACAAAGCATTCTTTATCACTTGCCTTTTAAATAACAACTCCATGAAACTACATGCAGCTCGAGTTTGGTGTTGAAGCGAGTTGCGAAAGGTCGTGGGGCTGTAGGGAAATGACTCAAGCAAAACATGTAACTAAATGTAGATTGCAGTAAGGATATTGAAAAAGGCTAGATATATATTCGTTTACGTACGTGCCTTTGTTAAACCTGACTCACTGTTTGCTAAGCACATACTGGTTGTTTTGTTCGTTGTAGGCGTTTGCGGAGTACATACAGGTTTACACGTTGTTGAACTCACACGTAGAACTGTGCCATGTATTATTTTGTAATTCGTCGTGGTTTGTCCTTAAGTTGATTAATACTCATAGAGACAAAAGGAATACAAAGGTATTGCTGCGTTATGTTAGAGTGATCCTGAAAATTTTGTAGTAACGAATTCGCTAAGAGGTAAGTTAATGTTTACTGCCCTTTTGGTTCCTTGTGTAACAAAGGAATCTATGCAATTACCCTCGCGTATGTGTGTGTGTGTGTATGTGACCTATTGAAATACGAGGTATGTGGTTCGATAACTCAATAACCAAGTGATCATTTTTTTAAACTTGGTATGTATGTAGATGTTGTTGAGTTGATGTGCCCTATCGTTTTTGGTGGAGGTCAAAGGTCACTTGCGATCACCAGAGGTCAAACAGTGAATTACTATTAGTAGCTGTAACTTGGTATCCGTCGTTCAAACAATAGTGTAATTTAAAGACAAGTTTGATTGGCAGGAGGTGAACATTTTTGTACGTTTACCAAAATAATTGCAAAGGGTCAAAAGGTCAAAAAGTATTTTTTATTTGTATCTCGCCGCTGAAACATTTTAGAGGGGTGGTGTAATGGAGATTTGCGTTCGTCTAAGTGAAGTGCGTATGATGACCCACTTTGACCTAACTTGACCTTTTGACCTTTGTGACTTTTTGTGACGACTGGATTCCTCTTGATGAGACGAACCAAAAAGGCAATAACACTTCGCTCCTACAATGTTCCTAACTCAAGTTCTTGACATTTAAATGCCAGGGTAGTTAGTGTGTAGGTCATATGCATTGGAATGTGAGGTATGCAGTACAATAACTCAAAAACCAAGTAACATAGGGAGATGGCATAATGGAAATTTGTGTCCATCTACGTAAAGTGCACGTGTTGACCTACTTTGACCTCATTTGATTTTTTTGAACTTTGTAACTCTTTTATGACGCCTGGATTTGTCTTGCTGAGAAAAACGAAAAGGTAATTATACTACCCTCCTATGATGTTTCTAACATGAGTTATTGTCATTTGAATAAAAAGTTAGTGGTTTGTGTATAAGTGCGTGTTATAGGCTTTGAAATGCGAGACATATAGTGTGAGAATTAAAAAACCAAATGATATAGGGATATCACATCAGCAGGGATGACCCTTCACCAAATTTATCTGGTTGTCCAGAGGACAACCTCCACTGAAATTTGGTTTTCCTCCCTAAAACTTGGTTGTCCCTCACTGCTAATGCAAAATTTGTTTGCAAGCTATAACAGCACTTCTTCGTGATACATTGAAATAAATAGAAAAATAAAAAGCTCTGCTCTAAGTTATGGTGCTGTAGCAACTGAAGACTCTAGAAAAAAGGCAAAAGAGGCACATCTGGATGCTCTCATGCCTTATGAAACACATGTCACTAAACCTATTTGGGTGGTGTGTCTTTTGTTCAATTGGTATAAAATCCAGCTGACGTTTAATGCCTTTTGACAAATGCAATGTATAAAAGAAAAGAATTTTAGCCCCCTCTCAGTCTATAAGCAGTTTCGTTAACAATCGGGGCAGTTATGCATTTTTTTAAAAAAAAAAAAAAAAAAACCTTTTTCTCATATACAGTATTCAATTAAGTTGGCTCGAGTTTTTAAAAAATATTGTTTATATATTACAATACTAAAATATGAAAGCAGCTTCTATCCTTTACCTCTGATTTCACCCTAGGACTACTATGGCTTTTCGAACACCCTCTTCGGGTTGAAAGGTCAAGTTGAAAGTCATTTATTAGATTTTACAGAGCTATGTTTGTTTCTTGGTCTTCTAGCCAAATTGTGAAATAGAAATTGGTGGTAATAGATCACTCTGATTTTAGTAGCAGACTTAGGGCCATTTTCCCATTTTTGCTTTTGAGGCAAACACATTAGGTAGTCCAAAGGACAACCATGACATAATTTCTTTTCATCCATCATATTTTTTTTTTTTTTTTTTTTTGGTCAGGAATGACCAGATGACTGTAACATTTCTTCCCTACACAAGGGACAGAACTTTGCGTTTATGTAAAATGCAGTATTGACCTACTTTGACTATATTTGACCTTTGTGACTTCTTTGTTAAGTCTAGATTTTAATTGTTGAGATTAATCACACGTCTGGAAATGAGAGGTACTGTACGCAGTGTGGTAACTTGAAAAATCAATTGTTCAATTTCTCCTAAACTGCAAGTGTTTGTAGGTTTTTGAAATTTAATATGTCCCTATGTTTTTCGGTGATGGCCAAAAGTCATTGGGGTTGAAGGTGCAAATGCCTTTCCTTGCTACTGCCTAAAAACAAAATCATCTTAAATGCAAGGAACCAAAGTGCCCTTGGGCTCTTGTAATTTTATAATTATTATTATTATATTTTTGCCTTTCGTTGTGCAATGGGGTAATATTTTGCAGCATGCCTCTAGTTTAATAATGCAATGTAACGTTTGATATAACCTACTCATAGTTATATTCGAGTGTGGCGATAAGTGTTAAAGATTTCAATATAGGTAAATGCACTATAGATAGGGGAGTATAGGTACTGCATGATGACATATTGGGCTATCGGGAAATCCAGCATGGCTACCATAGTTTTTTAGGGAAAACTTCCAATCAAAATACCCGACCACTGGTTTATAGTTTTATGTGGGATAAACTGCTCCTATGAATGTATGAAATAAATACACCTGTTTATGTAGAGCGCATTTTGCCACCCATAGTAGGTTAGAACTTTAAATTGTAGTACATCAGCATCATGATTTTTAAAAAATGTTTTCACGAAAAATTTAGTCAAATTCGATGTCACTTATTTCGTACGGATTGTGCCTATCCAGTAGTTATCTCCTGAGCAAATCACTCAACCTCAGTGTGTTCCATTGATCTTCGCAATCATTATAAGTGCCCAAACCTTATCATCCACCTGCTTTGCAGCCTTGCCAGGGGAACAGATTTCATACCTGTTTCTGTGTTTTTTGCAACTCTTAAATTGTCTATATGTTATTATTATGTGATTATGGCTAATTTCCGGATGGCCTGAGCTTAAGGCAAGGGTGTAGAAAATTCCGGGAAGCTACCATTTGATTTTCACCCAACAGAAATGTCTCATCAAGCGTGTCTGGATTCTGTGAAAATTTTGCACGAAATGTTAAAAGCATTTTCATGAAATATCAGAACGATTGTAGAATTTCCATGATGGTTAGGTTACTAAACATTCTACCAGTGGACTGCATGGTACTTCTCATCTGGCAATTTGCTGATCATTTTGAAATTTTCTCATTTCTATTATATATTCTATTGCAAATAAAACTGAAAATAACGACTGCGTAGCTGCTACTTACAAGCCAAAGAAATTTCATTGTCGACTGTTTTTCAAAATTTTCTCTAAGCTCCGCGCCAACTCAAGGTGTCTTAGATATTGGCCTGTGAGTATTCTATATACCAGATCTCTGTGGAATGCAAATGTAAGTGACACGTTCCATTACCATGGGGTCGTTGCCAATTTATTTCTAGTGACCCTATCAACAGTTAGTTTTATCCTGCTTTCTGCTGTTGAGCTTTTTATAAAAAAAAAAAAAAAAGGACCACATTTCAGATTTTGTTACCTCGTTGTTAGGTTGTTTTCAAGAATATCGATTGTTCATTTTGTTTTATGCTGATTAGTGAATGGAACAGAAAAAACTTGCCATTAGTTGTACATGAGAGAAACCTGCCCTTAGCTCATTTGAAAACTTTGAAGTACTCAAGCAAAAGAAAAAGATTAATCCTGGCAGTCATCACTGCTTTTGTGTTCAGTATCATGGAAGAATTCAATCACAATGCCTGTATTGTGCCAGTCACTAGACATTCCCTGTGTAGCTCCATATTTCCTGCCATGTGCCTGCTATGGCGGGAACCAAATTTGAAAAAAGCTTACCTTATATATGAAAATACTGTCCCGGTTAAAAATTACCAGACTGAGTATTTTATAGCTGGTTTTAAATAAAAAATACTATCCTAGTGAAAGAAATGACCAGTATTGTATAGGTACCTCAAGTCTTAACATGGACTAGTGAAACTTGTAGAGTGTGTGCATGAAAGCAAGAATAATATACTACCTATTTATAAGTGATATCGCCCAATATACTCAGGCTGCAACCTTCTGCATCGTCAGTTATAGACTCGGAAGTGCAATATCCCCCATACAACGGCTAGTGTTGTTTATAGCGTTGTTTAATCTATCCTTTCTTATATGACAATGTAGTTCAAATGTCGTAATTTCAATCAGTTTTTCAGGGAATGGATACACCTAACCAAAAAGAAGACTCAAATGCCGTTGACGATGAAGTTCAAGGCCTCCATGGTAAGAGATAACCGACATATGTGTATATAGAACCTTTTTTTTCTAACTTTACTGATAGCTCAACAAGTGTCAAACCACCATTATTGAAGCATATTTATCTGTTGCCTAAGATTGCGATTGCATGTGGATGTTCCCTGTTCGTAGTAGGTAGCTGACAATCTTAAGTCCGGCAACGTTATGTGTGTCAGTTTTAAAACCACCTTTGTATTCCAACACATAGCTTTGGTTGGAACAGTACTCCCTGTAATAAAAAATTAACATTATTGTTGTTACTTTATCTTTTTTTTTTTTTGTAGAACCCGTCTATAAATGACAAAAATTATCTAAATTACAGACTTTCTAGATATTTTCCAGAACTGTTTTATCAATGATGGTGCCGAATTTGTTCCAAAGAATGTTCTCGAGAATGGTAAGTTCATCCGTCTTGATGTTCACTTCGTTTTGTAAGAAGCATCGCATTTGATCTATTTTGAAGCAATAGCTTCATGGTAATTGACCTTTTTACTTCACGGAGAAGATTTACTTTTTGTAATTACGCTCCTAAAGCCGTCACCCTGTTATTATTTCCCACATACTTTCAGAAACTTTTAAATTTATTTCAATATTATAGTAAGGATAACATTTTAGGTCTCTACCAAGATAAGAAAGATGTATATTTCAACTTTTCTCGATGAACCAGGGTAGGCCATAAGGGCAACTGTTTCATTTCGTTTCTCAGAATATCATTACCTCTCCACGATGATGACATTTTGCGAAACAGAATGAAAAACCTGTAAACACTTTAACCGATTGAGTTGTTTTGCAATCTTTATTCCTAAGTTTGCTATGTATCTAATAGATCGTGTTTTCAGGGTAAGGACTTAACGCTGTTTTGTTTCGTTTCCTTTCGCAAAAAATCAACACCCCACCACTTATGATATTTTTTGAAACAGAACCAAAACATATGTACAAAGGCCTACGCCTTCTTTGATCGATTGAATTTTGTCCTCCCCCTAATTCGTTAAAGTTTCAAGGGCAGTCTAAACTTATTTGTTTCGTTTCGTTTCGCACAATATCATAAGCCCTTTTTCAGAACGATTGGATGTTAAACTTTTTATACTAGGATTGGTATCACTATGTGGCATAGGTTTGTTTATTAGTCTGTGCCCTTCGACATGCCAACTATGTAAGCAATGTCATCTCAAAGTGCAACACTCTGAAATAGTGTGAGAGGTATACATTTCATACTATACTTTCTACGGGCTTGCCTTTTCCTTTCCTTTGTTAAAAGCTAATATTTATTACAAAAAATAAATAAAATAAATAAATAAAATAAAACATTCTCGAAAACAACCATCTTCCCTAAAGTTGTCAAAAACTGTCATCAATACCATTTATATAGGTGTTCATTCACGTATATACCAACAACCCTAAACGTTGACATATAACAGTAGTAAAACTAAGATCATACAGAGAGGGGATTTCAATGCATTATGAGTAATCGGCATTGCGAGTTTTAGCCAACACGTATTTCAGACTTGTTGTACGTTGTTATTTAAACCTCTTGCATTTTGGGCTTCTTTGAGTCAGAATTTCTTCAAACTAAATCTGCTGATCGTTAAAGTAATATATTGAAGTAATGGATCCAGAGTTCGGTTACTTTTATGAAGAAGAGTAGTGGTGCTTTCTTTCTTTCTTTCTTTCTTTCTTTCTTTCTTTCTTTCTTTCTTTCTTTCTTTCTTCCTTTCTTTCTTTCTTTCTTTATTTCTTTCTTTCTTTTTCTTTCTTTCTTTCTTTCTATAAACTGCGGTAGCCGTGACCGATTTCTGTCAAAGCAAACATTTCCCCATGTCTCTTTTTAATAATTTTAATAAGCATTTTGTTTATAAGGGTCCTCATCCCCCTCTAGTCCTTATTTCATAATAAGAGATATATGGATCATAAACTTTGTTTATCTTATTTCTTTATTCAGCAACGGAAGCGGACTCACTTAAACGTAAAAGAAACGAAGAGTATGTAAGGTATTTAAAAAACGTTTGCATACCACAATGGAGACTCTGCCAATTAACCAGGAATGTAGAGGTAGGCTTACTGTAATTAACAATATTATGTGCTGCTGTGATATCATAACTTACTTTGATGTTATAGCGCAGGTTTAGTTGCATGAACAAGAAAGTTCTTGAAACCACTGAAATATGTAAGGGAAAAAGATAAGCTATACCCAGTGGCGTTGTCACGGGGTGTGGGTGCTGGTGTTCCACCACAACATATTTGACTCCAAATATAAGCTTTAAAAGCCTAGGTATAATGACTTAACTTATCACAGTCTTTTGAGTACATCCTGTTTTAATTCTACCCAAAACAGGATTTGGCACTTGGTTCATCACAAACAAAAAACAATATTACGCACATCATGAAAATCAAACTTATTTTTCTTGTACCTGATGGCGCTTTGATTGTTTTTAAACAAATTTGGTAAATTTTTGTACATGAAAAGGATCGGGTATGGACAACACAGGACAGTCTCTTCGAATTAAAGGCGTCGTATACGTACTGCAAATTTTGAGTAGAAAAGGTGGTTATTATGCAAAACGAAATACACAATTACGAAATGAAAATGTCTCGGAACTTAAACTCTCATATTAAATCCACAATTTTTTTTATCATTTTGAAATTGACTTGGACGTAAAAGAGAGTTTAAGAAATTGAGACTTAACTTTTAATACAATGTTTAGTTTTTATGTCAGAGATGTGATAACGTACAGAATGTTTTCATTTTTATTTTTTACCTGTTCTTTTTGACTTTTTAGAATGAAAAAAGTTCCACCTTAAAAGGATTAAAAGGTAATGACTGCCAAATTTGTGTTACAATCAGTCGTTTATTGATCTTGTGCATATACATGCTAAAGTCAATTCATATAATTTTAGCTCATTACGTCTTCTAAGGGTACTAATATCTTTTTCCAATAACTTGAATATATACATTACACATTAAGGACAGATACCTTTACCTGGTAACATGTAAAAGTGTTTGTAATAAGTACAGGGAAGAATCTAGAGGGAAGAAATCCGTCGTCCCTACCCCTAAAACATATTTCAAGCTGATTTGTTTAACTTTGGTAGATGAATTATTTCGTATTTCTATTTTAAGGTCTCATTGTAACTACAGTGCTTTCTTCCTGTCTTTTCTACCATAAAGTTCCAACGTTCCTTCCAGCACACGCTCTTTATTTTTATATGTTTGTCTAAAAAGGGAAACAAAGTTTCTGATTTTCTTTTTTCTGTACTTCAATGTTGATATTTGTTTGCATTCCTGATAGGGTAGTTTCCACATTTTAAAAAAAGAAATCGGATCATTTGGGTGCTTGAACACCCGGAAAACAGTCAACCTCCACTAAGTGTCTAAGAATAGTATATGCTCTATCATTATAGGCACATGCCAATTGTGGGCCCGTGTAGTATTCATTGGACCATGGTGGCACCCCTGTATATTTAAATGCCTTAAGTTTTACCCGAAAAAATGGTAGTGATGCATCTTGTCTGGTAATTTTCTGACCCATTTGGTCTTGCTTACTTAAACTGACTTCCCTTTTTATTTCTCTCTCTCTCTCTCTTTGCCAACGAAAGCGCTACATAAGGATTCATCTGCTAGGCCTGAAAAATGTCATTTTCTGCTGTCTGTCGGGTCGCCATTTTCAAAATTTTCTGTACCCTCCGGGCAAACATTGGTAGCGCTTTGCAGTTGAATATTTTTGGCCCAGTAAAACATTGCCCGCCCTTGGATCCGCCCTTGGTAAAACTCCTCCAAAATAATGGGAAAAAAGCTCATTTCCGAACACATGCTGGTCATCGGTCATCACCCACCCCCCCCCCTTTGCAAGAAACTATAGGTCAGTCCCTCAAACACAATCCATATTTTTATATTGGCTGCCTTAAAAATGTGAGTCACATCGACGTATCAATGACAGATTGAATTGGCAAGTATTCATTTTTTAAAATTTCAACCATGAGACAAATGCTCCAAGCCTTTATTCATTCCATAAATTGATTACTATGATACGGTGTTTTCGGCCATGTTTCTTTCATTAGAGAAATCTGCCCCTTTGAAGTGTGGACTACATGACTTGGTCGATGTCATCACTTAGCCGATATTTTACAGTAGAAACCCGCAAACAGCAATATCCGCTCACTGGACCAAGAAATGTCCAACAATGTGCCTTTTTGTCAGTTGTGTAAGAAGCAAGGATTTCAAAGACATGACAAATTTGTCTAGGTTTCAAGGGACCTCAATATTTAATTTGAAATAAAATTGTCATTCCCTCCACAGGATTAGAAAAGCATACCCAAGATGGCCCCGGAAGAACGACGGAATTATTTTTGGTAATATTTTATACCTTTACCCATTGAGATAACTCTCTTAACTCATCTTTGGTTTACTGGTTATGTCCTTATTACTCTGTTGGTTTTAATAGTCGTTATTTTAAAGCATTAGGTTTTCGTTTATTTTATTTATAGAATTCATGTTCGGTGAAATGTTGCCCCGATGATTTCTCTGTGCGGCATTGTTACTCACTTTAAGATACGTAGGTGAAGTATTGTGATATGTAGACTTTACAAAGGGATCTAATCAGGCCAGGATTCAAGGGGAGCGGGGTTTTTGCGGCCTCAGCCGTCTCCCCCTTTTTCGTCACATCAACAGTAGAAAATACCCTAAAATAAGCACAACGTTCACCTACGCGAATATTCAGGGGGCTCATCCTTTCCCTCACAGCACAAATAAAAAAACACGAACGTCGTATGATATAGGCCCGGGTGAATGCGGCTATCATCTTACTTTCCTGCCCCCTTGCCTTCGCAGAAACAGGGAGCTGCAACTCCCTGGCCACAACAACAAGGTTTGAATAATGTGAATAGCTGTCAGCCAATAGCATATGTCATCACATAATAAGCATTATCGACTGAACTATGTTCACACAGTCGCACTCTAGCTCATGTGTGCAACGTACCGTAGCGGCTGTGAACAGTCGGCACGTTAGTCTTGGTACAGTTTCCAACGATGGTTCATTTTGGTACAGGAAAAGACCGGGTGTGCAATTTTTTGGACCAAATCATGTTGCTGTGGCCATCTGAGTGGAACCGTTGGAGCAGATATAGGTGTATATTTTATTAAGTGGCGTCTTACTGCCACCCTTTGGCTACATCCTTCCCCGTTTTATTGACCAATGTGCCAGGAACCACATGCACACCTGTCGTATAGAGGGACAGCGATCAAAAACATTCATATCCGCGGAGAAACACAAAACGCATCTTACAATTTTCAAGTTTGTTAATTGTGTTAATTATAATGCGACACTTAAGAATTGAAGCCCTTTATAATTGTTGATGCTGACAACGGATAATTCGGCTTTACGTTAAATTTGATTTCTGTTTCAGCTATTCAGGCTGCTAAAACACATGGGATCCTTGTAAAGTTTGATTAAACTTTTAAAGTCTACGTAGCCGGTATATGATGCATTGCCATCTTCTCTTGAAGCTCAAGAGGGGTTTTCGCCGGTTAGTGAAATTTCTAGAATTTATGCTCATTATAATCTTGTGTTGCAACGTAGTAAAATAGTTTTTAGAATGCCCTTACAAGATCATTTTCCCAAGATTAATTTGTTTACATTATATATTCATGCAATGGTAGTGGATCATTTTATCTCGTACTTTTTTTTATCATTTTATAACTTACTCTCTTTTTGTTGTAGTACATATAAATTTAATTGCAAACGAAATTTCACATTAGTGATTGCTTAGATCCTACTTACAAGTCGTAATGCCGTTTCCGGCGCTCTCCAAGTAATCGTGATTTTTCGAAATTTTCACGCTCCGCGCCAAAAGATGGTGGCGTCCGCTTGGTCTTTCGGGCAGAATTAGATATTCCATAGGCGTAGGAAGCGGGAGACTGGGAGGCGAGAGCCACCAATAACAAATTAGGGGCGTAACCAAGCTCCGTCCCCCACTTACACAACATTATGTAGCAATAACGGTTTAGTCGTCGTGCAATCATTCTCAGATTATTGGTTTGTCATGCATGGTTCCATTCAAGACAGGATAAAAGAACAGATACTACACATTATCTTAGGCAAAAGGTCGAGAAGCGCCAGAGGGTCGGGAGGACTTAGGAAAAGTATATCATTCCCAAGTTTGCCACCAATATATGAAGGAAGTGCAGATTCTTAGGTAATCCCCTAACTCTTTACATTTCCTTACAGGAAACCCAGAATCCAAAGCTCTCTGCAGTACAAGCTCCATATCTACACATATTTGTTTAAAAGGGGCCAAAATTTCTGCACTATTCGCTCGCTGCAATACTTCCCTGATACAGTGGTATTCACACTTGAAAGAAAAACTTAGCTACTACTTACAAGCCCGAGTCCGGCTGTCTGAGGGATCGCGATTTTTGCTCTCATACACACCTATCATCAGGTACCGTTCCAGCCTGTCAGTTAATTAGTCTTAGAAGAGGAGTTCTTTAGTTATTGAAGTGTCAAAATGTTATCAATGATCAGTGTTGCAAAGCAGTGACGTAGCTACAGAGAGAGGGCAATTGCACCGGCTCGACAAAGTGAAAAATTCAGAAATTTTGACATTTGAGACACCAGTCAAATACAGTGCGGTTTTCCCAACTTTTTAAAAATTCCGAGTTCTTCCCTATTAAAACTTCATATTTGTTATTATTAGTTTTAAAAAAGTAAAGTTTCCGCGCGCTTCGCCCGCCCTAACCTGCAACCCTTAATGCAGTAAGTAAGGTATCTCATAAAGCAGTCAGTGGTAAACTTTCCCGAGCTGCTACAGTGTAGTTTCCGTAAAAGTCTCTAAGTTCACCCCCCCCCCCCCCCTCTTTTTGAAATGTCTGGATCTGCGCCTGCTTCCGAGTTCTTCCCTATAAAAACTTCATATTTGTAATTATTAGTTTTAAAAAAGCAAATTTAATTAGAGAAAGTCTGAAGTTATCATTGAACTGTGGTGATTGGTAAATGCACTTGTCCTTGAAAAAAGCAATAACTGGTACATATGGAGTTACATTTTAAACAAGGACCTACCAATTAAACTTCAAAGAAAAGGGTTTAATTGATGAACTGGGAAAATATTTATGAACTGCTGTAGTAGAAAAACAAGGATTACTGTAGCTGTTCACAGAAGAGATGCTTTCAACAATCAGTATGATTTAGTTAATAGCATGTAGCAGGAATTTTGTTGATTTTTTATTTTGCCTAATAAAGCAAGCTGCTTTTTATGGGAACAATGAGTAAAAAATTCTTTATTAATAGAGGTGGTGTGATGTAATGCATGATGGTTTCAACAATTGTAGAAGTCTTAGTATTCAGCTTCCTGAAATTGTCCTGTTTCATGATTGGCTGTTTAAAGTCATGTGACAAAATCGTTTCCCTTCAAAGGTAAAATTTACTGCTTGGTTTACTCAGAATAAACAATATTGAAGTGTAAAAGTAAGATGAAAGATTTTTTGGAGAGAAATAAGAACAAAGTTGTGATGCTTAGCTGTTGCTTTTAAACCAGTTTCGGGACTGCTCTTTAACTAAAAGCTTAAGTTTCACACAAGACAGAGCACCTAGGAGGACATGTGGTGTCAGGGTGTATTCCCATGTAACTGCGGGTCTCACTTTTTTAGGGAAGTATATGACTGGCAGAGGTATGAAAGTTATCTATTTTGTTTTAAAAGTTTTACCCTTTAAAACCAGTAAGTTGTACAACTTTTATGTGCTTTTAAAATTTCGTTTCACAAACAGTATAAACAGGGGCGTAGCCAGGATTTTCTTGTGGGGGGCAAAGTCGACTCATCGTCCCCAATGTTGACTGACAGGACTATCTAAGCGGAGCGCCACCATCGGTTGGCGCGGAGTGTAGAAGAAAATTTTTGGTTTTAGAAACCCCTCAGATTTCAGGAAACGGCACTTCCCAAGTATTTTATGCTGCATGTTCCCAACCTGGAAATATGGATCAGATTTCTAAAATTTCTCAATTAATGCAAAAAAAAAAAAATCAGTCTATGAAAAATGTTAATACATGTTTCTAAGTGGAGCTCTGCCATCGATTGGCGCGGAGCGTACCGGGAAATTTTTGGCTTTAAAAACCCCTCAGATGGCGGTAAACGGCACTTCCCTAGTGTTCTTAGCAAGAATATGTTCAGCCCGACTTCGAATTTTTCTCCGCTTCTTATTTGGAGCACTTGTCAAATATAGAGGGGCTGAACATACCTTTAGCCCCTACTTTACCTGCCATTGCGAGTCATATACGACATAAAATTTTTATATGCTGGAGGAAGATATTTCGGCTCTGATTAAACCGTGGAAAAGCGGGCGAAAATTATTTGGGTTAGCCTACACTAAATAGAATCTGTATTTATTTAAAGCTTCGGTAGGTTAAAAGGTCAATAGTCCCAGCATATGGGCCCTATCGGGCACAACTTATATTGTACTTCCTTCTTCGAGTCCGTACCGCACGACTGACACAAGGGATTATTAACTAAGTTTAGCGAAATGAGATGAAATTCCCGACATGTACATTAATCCATTTATTCTACTTATTTATTTACTTGAAAAGATGGGAAGGGTTTGTACTTTATTAGCTCTAGGTAACGGAACTGAGGAAGATTGTGCAAAGCGTACTGAACATTTTGGGTTTTATCGCAAAAATAACTCTTTTATAAGCCAAAATAACTAAACCGACCATGGGAAGGCGACAGATTATTCCCGACAGGGGGCGGGCCATGCAAGCGACCACAAGTTCCGACAGCCCCTATGCCGAGGGGGTGGTGAGAAGGGAATATGAAGGAGCCTAACTACCCCATGCCATGGCAGCCTGGGGCACATTTTGGACATTATCACTTAATATTTTAAAAGCCGAGTTGCGCACTGAAAGTGTTCTTTTGAGTCTGAATCGTGAAGTTGCAAAGCGCACGCGCGAAAATTTTTGGTAGGCTTACACAAAATAACATAACCTATGTAATTATTAAGAAAAAAAATAGAAACTATAGGGGTTGTAGACCATATCGGGGATAACATACATTGAGTCGCTCACCAACTGACCTATCGCATGACACACACAAGAGTACAGCAACTAGGCTTTGTGATATGGGATGAAATTTACGACCTCTACATAACCTGTGTACTGTGCATACCCGTTACTTGGTAAGCTTGACAGGACTTACACTCCATAGATATGTGGAATTGAAGTATTGAAAAAAACTGGAGTGAGTCCTACAGCGCGCGTAGCGCGCCGAAAAATTGGGGTTCTTATTAGGGAAATTGTCCCTTGAGAGCAAAAAACAGGTAAACCATCGGGGAGACTAGTCGTCGTCGGGGACTGCATACTTCATTGTAAAAAAAACTGTAAAAATACCCTGATCCCTCCCTCCTCTTGCCGTTAATCTTTTTTTTTTTTGGCTCTCCCTAATTTTTTCAGCATCGCCCATCGCGTCCCCAAAATTTCTGTGGGGGGCACTCTGCCCCCCTTGCCCCCCCCCCCCCTCGCTGGCTACGCTAGTGAGTATGACATGATAGTGAAACTGATGGAGTTATTTGTCAGTGGGTCTTGAATACTTTTCATTTATGTGTGGAGTGTTGTGTACCATGTAACAGAGTCAAGCATTTCCTTTCAGTGAGTGAGGAAATTGTACTGTATACATGGAGCCATGGACTGAAAAAGTTATCCTGCTTTTGAACTGTGACACCAATGTACTGGTGACCTTTTATGGCTTGCTTCCTTTTAAATAGCGATTTTCTTGTTTGAATACACAGAGCCTGTATCATTATAACATAATATGAGCAGTGATGATTGTTGAATTATAAAATTTTATTCACGACATGTAGGCTACCTTCTGATGTTCTTGCTGCGGAGTGAGAATGAGTCCTGAGGTTGGAAAACTACATAACAGTGTTGAAATAGATATTGTAAATCAGTTACAGGACAACAAATGAGAGGCATCATTGAATGGACCACAACACTCAAAAAGATATTTTCTACAGATGGCTATGGACCAGTACCAATTTTTGAAGGAAATGGTTGTGTCCTAGTTTTTGTGCCTCGTTTATAGTAATCTTATAAAATGAACGGACTTGTTTAAACTGTCAGGATGAGGTAATTAAGAAAAGTTGAATCATTGGTGTTGATTATTTCCTTTACTCAGGAGTCAATGGAGGATCGGACGAAGAATACAGCCGTTGGATTTGGACAAAAAATAAATTTTCCCCTTCGTGGACCTTTAATGTGCCGTGTGTGCAAACTATAAAGGCGTTTTGTTAAAACATCTCCTTGCTTTTCAACTTGGATAATCACGATAATACTTTTTCATGGACCAAAGTAACCAAACTTTGTTTTACTTGAAAAATGTGAGAAGATTGAAGCCTACTCTATGATTTTTCATGAAGTACACTTCATCATGAAAAATCCCCATTATTTTAACTGCAAATGTGAAATAACTTGTGCTTATAGTATAACTCACTTGGTGGACCATTTTAATATTTTACATACATACAAATATTTATATAGCGCTAGCTCCAAATGATCAAAGCACTTTAAAACAGACAGAGAACGGTAAAGTACAGTACAGTTAGAAAAAGTGAGACTTTAGGAGCTTTGTAAAAGTAGTGACTGATTGAACTTCCCTGATATTACGCGGGGTGTTTTTCAAAGTGAGGGGCCAGCTACGGAGAAAGGCAATGCGTTTCTTTCTAGACGGAACTGTTAATAGAGTTGTATCGGTAGCGGACCTCGGTAGCGGACCTCGTTACCGGGCCTCTAGAGGGCAGTTGTTTCCATATCAAAGATTTTGTAAGATAAACTGGTCCGCAGTTATTTAGGCATTAGTAAACGTAAATACATTTTAAATTTAAATCGTTTATCGATAGGAAGCCACTGAAGTTTTTTCATTAGGTAAAGGACTATCCAGACTACAGGCAGAAAAAATCAATTTAGCAGCTCTATTTTGCAACAACTGTAGACGGTTGAGGTCTCGAGCATTCGCACCATAGAGGAGGGCATTACCATAGTCTAATCTAGAAAGGACAAGTGCACGTACAATAAGATGTCGTGTATCCTGATCAAGATAACGACAAATGCGACGGATGTTACGGAGCTGGAAATTTCCCGCTGATATGAGACTATTAATTTGTTTGGTCATGGACATATAGAATCAAAGAAAACTCCTAGATTACGTTTGTTACAGGATTGTTCAATTTGGCTATCACCCACTGTAAGATTAAGTTTCGGAAGCTTCAAAAGTCTTTGTCTAGTACCCGCTATGAAAAATTCGGTTTTTCATTATTTCATTTTAATTTGTTTTGATTCATCCACCTTTTGATATCAATAATGCAATCTTGTAACAATTGCAACGCCCTTACAGCAGCACCAGTTTCATTAGGATCAAAACTAAGATACGCTGAGTATCATCAGCGTATGAATGAAAATGAACATTGTGACTACGTATAATATCTCCCATTGGTTGTGTGTAAATTGTAAAAAGAATTGGTCCGATTACAGAACCCTGAGGAACTCCATATATGAGTTGAGACTGCGCAGAGAGAACTTTATCAATACGAACACAACGCGATCTGCTATTTTAGTAGCTTCTAAACCCATTAAGAGCAGTTCCAGATACGTCTATATCACAGTGCAAGCGCTTTTATTTTTTACCATGAACAAGACATTCTCTTCAATGATTTTTCTACCCTTCTTCCTTGCAAAGAAAACCTACAGTACGATTTTTTCATTCCTTCCGTTTACTTCCTTCCGTTTACTGTTACAAAGGTGTACCCTACATTTGAATTACATCGTTATATTTTTTGTTGCATATGAGAGCGCATAACATGATTTCGGACACCATGAACTGTTTCACATTTGTTTAAGTTTGTAACAAACTTGCCAAGTGTCAATTGACTTTGGAATTTAGAGTGAAGTTATTCTCATATGGGCTATTTATGTTGTTCTTCATTTACCTTGTACGTATCAGTGCCCAATCATTACATGTAATATTCTTCAACTGGGTTGCCAGCTCCATGATCAGTGCTATCCATCATTACTGTCCTTTAAGCTAAACAGAATGCCATCAGGGGATAATAAACATACACTCTGCTGCTACTATAGTTAAATTCTTATATTGTTTTAACTACTTTTGGTTGTACAGCAACTGTACCGTATTTTCCATCTTAAACTTGCACAGAGAAACCATTGGCAGACCATTTGTGGGTGGTTTCCTTTTTAAATTATTTGAAACTATTGAGATGCATTTACATGATCACCCATCCACAAACGATTTGTGGATGGTTCCAGTCATTTCATTCAAAAACCATTTGCATGCCAGACTATTTGAAGACCATTTGCAAATGGTACCATTCAACACCATTTAGAACCAGTTATTCCATTGAAAGACCATTTGATAACCAGACCAGTTGCAAATGGAACCATTCAAGACCATTCAGCACCATTCAGAAGTGTCCAAAAACACAGTATAAGAAATTCCATTCAAAACGATTCATACCATTCGCGAATGGTTTCAAATAGAATTTAACCATGGGCTGTCTAGGCTTTTCCTGCCCGACTGCCTGACATTCCTAGGTGAGTTAAGAACCGGCACTGTCCACAATAACGGTTCTGGGTACTTTGCAGTACCAGTACCAATATTTTTGCGGTACCGCCCAGCCCGTCCTGTCAATGATGATGCCGTGTCCACCGCACAGAATAGACTGATGTGCATTTATTGCCGTTGATGTACGTAACTTCTTATGCAAATGTATTTGTACCCCACCAACACTTGACATCCAGTTGGCATTGGAGATTTTATAACTGACCAAATTAAGATTTTTTGAATGACTCGTCAGATAAATGTCGTGGTCACATTTGTTCTGAAGCTCTTGTACAGCTTAGTTACGAAAAATGTATACAAAGTTTTCCAAACCGTGTATACCAATTTTGAAAGGTTATTTGCCCAAGTCAGACTTACAAAAATTTGCATTTCGTTAGTTTCTTGTGAATCTAGGCACAGGCCTATAACAACAGCGGTGTTCATTACGTCATTTCTATTTATTGGTTCTCAACCCTGAAGTTATCGTGCCTGGAAACTGAGGGGTAATGGTCAATCAGAAGGCAAAGTGGACAATTTGGATTGATGAGATACTCACTTGAAATGAAGCCGAACGAGATTCCGAAATGTTTTCCCTTCTTTCCTGGTTTGAATGAGTTACATCGATTTTGAGATGCAACGAAACTTTTGCTGTCCTAGCGAGGACCCATACATAAATGTTATTAAAATCCATGACCGAACTGATCAGGGGAACAAATCTTCCCTCCCATTTTACCTCGATTTTTTTTTTTTTTTTTTTATTATTATTTTTTGTCTATTTGACATCAGTAACATTTATATGTGACGGTAACATATAAGCAAGCTTTTGAAATTAATTGTACCATGCGGTAAAACATGACTTGGTGTCAAAAATATTTTTAGTGTGCTCCAAGTTTGGGGTGGTAATTTTCTTTTGAGTGCCTTGTTCAAATTTCATGCGACTTTCTGTAAAAGAAACTTTAAGTTCATCAAAGGGAGATATAACTTTCTAACGCAAAACCGTTAATACCTAGGTAATTACAATGGTAGTCACAATTTGATAGACAGCGCATTTAAGTAGTTTTTATAATATCGTGAATACTTTAGAGTTTCTAGTTAGAACTTACGGTGGACACTCTTAAAACCTATACCGCACCTTAACTTTCACCAATAAAAAATTCTAAAAAAAAATATGTCTAGAATCCCAATGAACTTTCTTTTTTTCCTATATCTTAAAGTAATCGGAACAACTACTTTGCATCCTTAGGGTTTTCTTTTTCTCTCTCACTCTTAATTTTAGGAAACACATGAGAAGTTCCAAGCCTGCCTCAAGTTGATATCATACATCGGTTTAACACATGAAACTGGAGACAACACAACAGAACAACACCAGCGGGTAAGTTGAAGTAGAATGTTGTTCGAAAAACCGTTGTTTTTATCCCTCTCCACTTTGAAGCTATCTAACATGCATGTAACTGATATTTTTCATTAGGCTAAATTTTAGCTAAGCCATCACTTCTCATACCTAGGCCTATCAGATATTTTTGTAAAGTAGCTTGGTGTTTCCAACAAGTTCCGAAAGACTGTTCGCGATTTTCAAGGTCATACACCCTATTTTTGTCTAGTTTTATTGACTCCTTTGTTTGTTTACTCACCAGAATTTGGCGACCTTCCATCCCTGTGTATTCTATAGCTCTATATGGATTCCTAAGGTAGGAAAAGTTCCCCCTCCCATCGACTTTTCTGACCTGAAAATTCAAATCAACAAGAAAGAGCTTTCCTTCGAGGAGGGTACACATAAATGTCTGGAAAGATATTACATGAATGGTAAGGGTGTTTTCCGTGTTCCCGCTATTATATTCCAACAAAACGAGTTACGCATTAATCGAACAACGGATAAATTGACGGATTTAGCCTTGAGGACTGATGTTGACATTCAAGATGAAGAGAGGGACCCACTTCTGAGACACATGTCAAAGTCCCAGAAAGTAGAAGTTCTGCGCAAGAGAAGTGCAAAACGGTCAGTCGAAGTAGTTGCTCATACTCTGGAAATATTTGGACGTCGTAAAAATTTGAACATGTTCATATTTTCTGATTATGAATACTCGAAGTACTTACAGCATGTTCAATTAAAAAATAATGAATTTGTGACTGATGTAAGAGGCGACCATGATATTTTGGTAATTTGTAAGGAGTTCGGAATACTGTTTATTCAAGTGAAGAGCGTAGTCGGGGACAAATCAATTAAGACTATTAAGAAAGATATGGGATTAGCATTGGAACAACTAATGTCAGACAAGTATGCGTTTTGGCAGTCAAACAGGGACCTAGCATTCATGCAGAAATTACCTATGTATAGTTTCATAGCCTTCCCTTTCATGGAAGAAGCATTCATGCAACATTTAAGCATTTGCTCTTACCACAGAAATTTTCTCCTTTCGAGAACAACGTTTGAATCCGCTAAAAACTTCTCAAAGTGGTTTGAAAAAAACATAAGACCACTCAATCCTTTCTCTGATACAGAGTATCAAACATTGACTGCTCGTTACGTGGGTAAGGCTTCTATGGCATCCCTTCGCGATCCAATAAAAACTACCGCTCATCAATTAGGCTGTCATAGAGATAATGTTTTCTTGAATCCAGATCAATTGGCTGTTGTAAATACAGAGAGCGTAGAAAAGTTCCATGTTCTCGCCGGGAATTATGGAACTGGTAAGACACTACTCTTGATTCTTTTGGCTAAGAAATTGGCAAGAAACTATGATCAAAGTTTAGTTCATTTCATAACATGTACAGATATAAATAAGGAAGGATTGTGCAGGATATCCACCCCTTACCAAGCTACCAACCACGTAGATGAACATTTAACAAACAATAAGTCGAAACTTTTTGGGGAGGTTTTCAGGGGAGAAAACAAAGCATTAGAGTCCAACAAACAAACCATTTTATTCATCACACCATCGATATTCTTTAATACTTTGATATCATTAAAGAGTCGGTCGGGAAATTGTCATTTTGTTTTGGACGAAGTTCCTTTCTTTCTTCTCGACAAAACTCGTGAAGATGTCCGAACCGCGTTTCAAAAGTTTAGGGAAGTTTTAGGAGCCGAATCCTTTGTATGGATTTCAGTCGGATCCCATACATACAAAGTAGACGTTTCCTCCGACGAAAATCCCATGAAAATAAAGGAGTACTTTGACCCGTGTTTCAAGTTCCATTACCTGAAATACACAATGAGAATATGTGGTAGGTTGTTTAGAATGGTACAAGGCGTTGAATCATTCACTAAAGATGGTCACCATAGGTTTTCAGAATGCGGGCATGTGATAGAGGGACCGATGCCACGCCTCTACATGCTAAATCGTTGCACGTGCGAAGAATCGGATAGCGACGTGCGTACCCTACCGTGTAACTGTAGCGGGATGAGATTAGCGAATGTTTTAAGCAAGGTGTTCCGCTTTCTAGAGAGGAATAACAAAAGTGATATAACCATAATGATAGAATGTGGAATAGAAGGGCCTTTCTTTCAACAACTGTGTAAATTAGTCAGTATTAGTTTACGAGGACATAAAACAAAGTGGTTGATAGCGTTTAAGGCGGAAACAGGGGGTTGCAGTAGGGAAAATTTATTTGCAGAGAAGGAAACAGACGTTATAACAGTAGCGGATGGAAGGACGTTTAGAGGTTGCGAAAGTCGAATAGTGATAATTATAGATCCATTTAGCATGAATCAATGGTTTCAAACGCAAGGTCACGTGGGTGTACCGACGGTAGTGTTTACGCGTTGCCTAATCCAATACATTCATGTAGCATGGCCACAGGAAGAGGCATTCAGAATGGCCGAGCGTATTCTTCAAGAGTATCAGCATTTGATTCAGTCAAGATCTAACTTTCCAAAGGAATGGGTTGCAAACACGACGGAATATATCCGTCAGGCGATAAATAGTCCTCGATACTGTCTTCAAAAGTTAATCGAGGATGAACTTATCATGCTCTGTAACAACTAAAGTCACACCAAGCAACCGCCATTGTAACAGGACTACAGCAATATTATGCAGACACTGTATATATAAATGTATGTGCTGATCTTTACATGTTAGGTGGATTTTATTTTTATATATTGTACAGGAGTTCTCTATGCCTTAAAATTTTCGGTTACTCCTTCTTAACTGTTTCAAGAAATCTCGAACTCTTGCCCCTTCTTGCCTCATATCCATACGAACCCTACTGCCTTAGACCCTTCTCTGTACGACAAACACCTACGTTCCATCGTGTTTAACTGTGAACAACATTATGCCTGAACAGATTTAAGCATTGTTTACGGGAACAACTGGGCAAATGAAGCCTGCAAGAACATAGAGGGTTGGTTATTTGGTTAACAAATGGTGATGAAGTTGTCCCTAACCGCAGAATTGTTCCTTGAAACAAAGAATTGCTATAATTTGTAACACTAAAACCTGTAAATAATTAACTTGTTCAATAATATGAAGTAGGTAAGTTAGTTACATGGAGTTTAAGGCCGAGGTTTTAACCAATTGGTTCAAGTCGAGCCGACCACGGCCTCTTTTCCTTGTAAGTTGTGGCTCACTGCCTTGTTTTCCCTATTCCTTCATTTATGCTGAGCCCAAAGCACAGTGTCAGAAGGTTCCACTTAAAAAGTCTTCCGCATGACCCGGACAGGATTCGAACCCCAGACCTCTCGAGTAGAAGTCGGATGTTCTAACAACTTTACCATGCATGAGATATATCATTTGTTATTTCGTTAGTTATATGAGGTAATGCACTTTGATTTTGAGAAGGCGGGGCCCGCAGGAACCGCGTTGTGCGAATTTTGAAGTAGGGGGTAATTATCAAAGCGGCCAAATGTGTTCAATAATGTAAAAGGGATGCCAGGCGGACCAAAATGCCTATGGGAGGAAAAGTGGGGGGGGGGGCTAAAGCTCTCTAACCCCTCCCCCTCCCACTCCCCCGTCTCGGTGGTCCTGACATGTCCCAGACTATTTGGAAAGTCGCCCATCCCCATTAGTCTAGATTTCTACACAGTAAACATTCGATGGAAGTAACAATGTCCCCCACCTTCGAGTAAATATCGAAGCGTTAGGATGGCGTTTTACTGCTCAGTTCCTAGCAATTGGGTAAACTAGGTGAGCTGCTTACCCCCTTCGTTCGTAATTTGACATGATTTTCATCAATACTCTTTTATATAGAGAGCTTTTACAGCTCTCTGGGAAGTTTTGTCACTTCCCATATTTACTGTACATTCTGGCTTTTATTTATTTCACCTTATCTGAAAAGATCTTTAATGTGTGTGTTTTTTAATGTACATGTATGTTTTGAATTCTTTAGGTTTTCGATCTTTCAAAGTTGCTACTGCACTGGTATAAGTCACTTCAGTTTGTAAATTTTGCCAATCTACACTTTGCCGAGGATGATCCTAGGTAGATCAACAACAACAATAAATTCTTCCAAAAGTATTCCTTTTTCTTCAATTATGGTTTGTACTTTGTACGTTTTCCTCTTATACGTATATATAGATATATATATAGTAGTCACTAGCATTACTGGAACCAAGCAGAGTGCTGAACTAAACAGGAGCGGGTAAAACAATAAAGTTCTAAAAGTCGATCTAAAAGCTAAAATGCCATTTCTACAAGCTTGTTTCGTGATAAATCAACTCTTCACAATAAAAGCATTGAATCAGCGCGTTGACTTGCGCTTGCATTTAAAACGAATTTTCAAAGGCCACGAAAATGGAGGGGCAGGGGTGGTCTGCCCCCAATATTTTTCAGAGGTTTTGGGAGGCACGGACCCCCACGTCCCCCCCCCCTCCCTAAATGAAATTAAATTTTCAGTTGCTTTTAATACATTTCGGCTATTCGTTTGCTCAATTATTACTTTTCAGAGTGGAAAAGTTGCAAAGCTTCCGGGGGTTCTCCCTCTGGACCCCACATCAACAATAACCTGTAGGAAAGTTTACTTTCGCACTTCAAACAGTTAAAACAAAAACTTCTCCAAGCTACCTGTCTTTTTCAAATTATCTTTCTTCTTCTCAAATCAAGGCCTTTTAAACATACTGAGCAAAGGGCGTGTCCCCAGTCCCCTTATTGGCCCCAATGACACAAATTTGCCCCAGGAATAATTTCTCTTTAAGGAATAATTATAATACCTATACAAAGGTACTTTTTTGCTTCCATTAAGTCCACTAAAAAGTAGCAAGTTTCAGACTTACCGGGGCCCTGTTGCCGGCCCGTGGACCTCCCGCATATTCTCTCGGAATTTTAAATAAAACTCCCTATGGAGAAAAGCCCCAAAACACTTTGGATCTCTTAAAAATACCCTGTTTCAAATTATCAATCACATGTTCACATGTTTGAGTAGCTTTAACTTTTTTTTTGCTCCCTAAAATTACTGTAAAGTAAGTTTCTCTTTAATCAAATGCCATAGTACTTCACGATTTTATTCTTGTTCCTTACCTCACCCTACTCCTGATTCATATTCATAGTTCAGAATCCTTAATTTGAATATGATTTTGGACCATTTTGGGAGCCTCTCAAATCACTAAAATCGCTGAGTTTCCGGGGCCCAACAGGGGCCCTTAAGGGGAACCCTGTACCCCACGCCAATGGGGTCTTGCGCTTACTGCGTCACCATTATGTCTGCTGCGAAGTCCTGTGCCCAACCCCCCCACCCTTCCACCAAAAAAAAATCTTCCGCCGCCTATGATTTCTTCGTAACGGTTGGATTTCACACTTCAGCTGACAAAGCCCTCAAGAGAGGGCGAAAATTTCTGTTTTAATCAATAATTCGGTTGAATCACAATGCATACTTCCCTTTTTATCTTTCATTAATCGATGCATCCAAAACATGGACTGTAATGTTATATATACGTCAGTTGTTGTCAGTCGACATTGCCATTTTTCTTTATTCTTTTATAACGCGTCATTGATTGAAAAGATTTAAAAAAACCACAATCAACTTTAAGAGCGCCAAAAACAATATATCTACTACATATGACGTTTGAACAAGTTGTAAATAAGTATATCAGGTAATAAAAGGTATTGCCCAACAATATCGTGTCTGCAGAATGTATAATTTAAAGCTTGCCAATATAACACCCACTTTTTCACATACAAAAACATATAACGACAAAATAAATTGTGCCCGATAAAGGTATGCAATAGGTCATCAAACAATAGGTCTTCACCAAAATGAGGACCTTTGGTAAATGAGGACCTAATGTGTACATTTTTGACGACGAAATGACGACAAAAGAGGAATCAAGGTAAATACCTGAATAATAAAAGTACTCTAAGTTTCCATCTGGTATAGTGTAACTTCGGTGCATTTAGTACAAGTGAAATAATCAAAACAATTAGCGCAGTTAACGTACACCCGTTAAAAATGACATTTTTTTCATAGCCTTACGTAATTGAGTACTCTTTGACAATTGAAGGTTGAGTATTGAAAGGAAACTCTTTTTCAGTTGATATTCATCGTCAGGGAGTGAACTTTGACTCGAATCTCAGTTACAAGCTTTCCGAAAAAACCGAAGAAGCGAGGGCTCACTTGCCAAGTTTCAAACTATTTACTGTATTCAATGTGAGAATATGAAGAAATGTCATTTCCAAGAGAGAAAAAAACAATTTTAAAGATTTCCAAAATATTGTGGTGGTTTTCTTGTTATCATTCTGTCTTCACTGAAAATGCTAAACGTCAAACATACCGTTTGTTGTGCTTATTCATGTTTTATACGGTACATACTTTCGTACAACCTACGAATGTATATGCCCAATTGCATTGTGTTGGATCTTGTGTCGAGGGTCTGTTTTTCATTGCATTTTCAAGATGGCTGCCTGATTACAAAGGCGTACTATTGACAGTTTCGTAGCAACAGCAAAGATTTTCCATCTTCAGGAATATTAGAACAATTTATCACCAAACCTATGTAGAAAATATATTTCTTGACTAAATTTGAGCATTTGCTGCTTGTTGTGCAACTCTGGAGATGATTTCGGGACAAATTTGTGATCATACGCCAAAATTGTTCAGAAAGGGTAACCTGAAACATACGAAGACGGTTTCACATTCGAGCTTGCCGTATCGTGGTTTCATGTGTATCGTGATCTGATGCGATTATCAGTTGGGATGCAGACCTCACATTTGTAACCGTTATTGCGCAATTTTTAAACCCTCAGCATTTGCTGTGAAATGCACTTTGGAAGACGATAATCGAGCTAGCCTACGCAGAGCTAAAACGGACACTCAAAACAAGTTTAATGTACTAAATGAACTGCTGGTTAATAGTATGATTGCAGAGACGCAAATAAAGTGAGTTGGTAACAACAAGGTAGAAAAAAATTGGAAACAAAGGTTACATGGAAGTTGGTGCCCATGAAAAAGGCATCGTAAAGACTGATCTTGAAAACCAAAATCAAGTGGGTTCACATTCGTTAAACCTGTGGTTACTTCCTTTTCGCTTCTCCTTAGTTTTGTTTTATTTTTTTGTAATTTCTTTTTTCACAGGTAAAAAAAACAGAATCTTTTGCTAAATTTGTTTCAATTTATGAATTATTTAGTTACATGGACTTGTGCAACACTATGTTTGCTGAGCGACACAACGGTCAATTTGTCTATAATGAAAATGAAAGTTACATTTCCCGAAAGGGATATTCTGACTCACTTTTCCTGAATAAACCCATTGAGCATAAACCCATTGAGCATTCAATAACTGAAGCCTAGCTGGGCTTCAGCTGGGAAAGGCTAGCCCAGTTGGGCCCCAAGTGGGAACACCTGACAAACACAGATGGGCCCCAGCTGGGGCCCAGTAAGTAGCCCAGCTGGAACCCAGTTGGGGCCCAGCTGGGCATGTTGGCTGGGTCATGCCCCTTTTGCCAAACGATAACCCGGTATGACCTCCAACCCCCTTATAATATGCATTGGGAGAGTGATTCCACGCGAGGGTAGAGGATTACTTGCCAAAAAATTGGTATTTTACTACACATGTACAGACCCCTCGTCGTACACGTAAAAAATACTTCTTGAAAATGATGAATAAAAGATGGAATTTTTAATTTCAATTTGAAATTTAAACGAGAAAAAACCGCAAATAACCAACTGACCTTGAGATTTCTATCAGGTATCCACAACCCAAATAAAGACAAGGGGTGTACGTCACTGCTAAAAATAGCAAGAAATAGTGCTGCTTTGAAATTATTTACAAGTTTTTCTTGAAGTTAAGATCACGTAGTTCCTATGTTGTGTGTTTTTTTTTCTAAGATCAATAATTTAACAGATCTGTCTATATATCTTAATATTATTCCCGTACTTTTTAATATCATTTTCATGCATAACTTTACCCAATCTAGACCGATTTTCATGTTGTGAGCTTCATTCGGTAACTAATTTAGCCACAGCATTCCATTCTATTCACATTTTACATGGAAAACAAATCAATCCCTAAGATTCTTTTGAACGTGGATGCCCAGTATCTAAAGGTTAACCGCAGAAATCGGTCATTTCACTGCTGGATTCGGAAATCAATGTAAAATAATGAATGTCAGGGAGCGGAATTCTGCAATGGTTTATTTTCACGATTGACCGAAGCGTACAACTTGACTGACATCTTAATATTCAAAGGTTGTCCTTAATTGCCCAGCAAATCCTGAAAGCAATCTCTTCAAAAATGTTGGTATTCATGAGAGAGAAGTTTATGTCTTCAGGAATACCAAATACTAGTAGTACTTTGAATGCGCGTTAGTCTGTTACCTGAAAGTTACAAGTTTTCTTTAACAAGTGAATAGATGGAACTTTGCATTATATAAACATCCTATTAAAAGTTTGCAAAGCCTGACAAAAAAAGGAGAAAGAATAAGCAAGACACTTTTCTAATGAAAACGTAGAAAAGAAAGTGTAGACAATACTTCATCTGCACAATATGTATGGTAATATGGTAATAGGCAATAAGTTTCTTTACACAGGTATGACAAGTCGTATTCAAGTCAGTACTCATAACATATCAGCTACCTTGAGAATAAGCGTACACTATTACAACAACATGATGAAAAAGTACAGAAGTGCCAAGGAAAACGTCATCTCGTGGGCGTACTCAAAATCAATTCAAGGGCCATGTGTGCAAATATATATCTTGCTCATATGTGATCCACATGGAATTTATGTCTGTCTTTAACAAATATTGGGCAGATATAATTTGATAAGAAATTAAGGAATTTATGACCTACATAAAACTTATTATGGCTCAGATTTTATATGGGAGACAGATAGTGCATGTAGAGCAAATCTTTACACGCGCCATATATGGATTCCATTAGGGTTATTGCTGGACTAGTTGTGGGATTTGTATAACTTGAAATAAAAAAAGGAATAAATGGCTTATATAAAAATTTATGGTCCAAATTTTATCTAGGACAGATATGATGCATATATGGCGAAACCATATATGTGTCATTTACGAATTCTTCATCTGAGGCATATCTGGACCAGAGATGGGTTTTGTACATGGCCTTTCTAATTTGCATGTTTCGAGAATGTCATCCATGTCTAAGCCATGTCTACACCAAAATTTATTATTAGTGCAATACCTGTGCGTCAAGCATAAGACGCATTGCATTTTTAGTAAAGGCGAATGCTATGTGAACATCTCTTACTAAGTATACGTTTAAATATATCAAATTGACTTAAGTATTTGAAGTTTTTAAATTATTAATTAAGTTGTGAGTTTATATTACCGTTTAAGGCAATATTTTTACATACACTTTTTTGAAGATTCCATGATTTTTTCATGTTTTATTTCCTTAATCATAAACCGAAAATCGGGCTCTAAAATATGAACACGTCTACATTGGTTGCATATATATTAGTTTTATATGGGTAAATATTAGGAAACTGGTTTGAACAGGCACGCCCCCCCCCCCCCCCCCCGCTCTGTGGTCTTGTACGGTCAGACCACTTTGCAATAGTAAAACTACAAGTATCTTTTTAAATATTGATGTTTTCTTCAGTCTCTCAATACACACGAACTTCACAAAGTTAAGATTTGTCCCAGTCGGTGGAGTCAATCTACGGATGGGACGTACACGTTACAGGTTTTGTCCATGTATATAAGTCCGTGGATCGCACACATTCCTATGCTTGCTCAAGAATAACACGACTTTCACGATGTTTTGCTTACTCAATTTCGTATCAAGTGGAAGCACTCGGTACAACTCTTTCCCGACGTCTCGTGCCACCAGTCCAGTGTTGCCAATTGTAGACAGTGCGCCATGTGACGTTATCATAGTCAATGAACCTTGCACATTTTTCAGGAAAGGGCAGAATCATCGTTGGGATTTCATGCAAATGATATCGGGATTTTTATGAAGCGGTGGTTTGAATTTAAAAAGATTGGTTCCTATGACCAAGCTAGACTGTTTTCTGTTGTCTGGCTAAAAATGCTATAGCATGGCAGCAGCTTCATCAGTAGCGAACTGTCGTGCGCGGTTGTGGGTTTAATTAGCATTATGGATAAGTAAAGTTAGTAAACCCCTTTGGTGTGAAAATTTAAGACCCCGAGCTTTCTGTAAGCCTTCAGATGACATGTGTAAAATGTTTATGCAGTGTTCCAATGATAGTCGTTTTAAAAGCACGGGTGGTTAAAAGGGGTTTGTTAAATTTCGTTTTGATTAACGGAAACAAAATACAGTGTGCAAATAATAAGCAAACGACAGGTGAGAGGCATTTTAAATATTTGAGAAATCTTTTGAGTGTTTCACCGGGGTTTTATTAGCGCTGGCCATTCGAGGTATGGCGCTTAAAGGTCTCTCTTGTGAACAATCAAGGGTCTTCATGAGAATGTATAGCTTTTAAGACAATCACCTGCTTATCTTGTCTGTATTCTTACGATACAGGTTGAGAATAGTTTCAACCTTTTACAAAGAGTGAAGTACGAAACATGGGGGTGCTAAAGGTTGAACCACTCCCCCATTACAAATCAAGCTCCTTTGAAAACGGGACAAACTAATCATGTCATTGAAACCCTAGCTTCTTGACCAACTGACAAAAAACCCCATTGTTAGAGATCACATGGTCCATAGAGCGCCTATTCTTTCTTGCGTGTTTCTTTTGTTTAAAAACCGGCCAGGTGATGATATCGACTTTTCAAGGGGCAGAAGTCTCTAATGCCCTGATTCCCCCGCCCCCCCCCCCATGGGCATTTGAGCACTGACTCAAAACCCATCTGATATGCATTGCCATTTTTCATACATTGCGTTTTTATAAATGACCGTGAAATTGCAGACAGGGATCCTTTTACATGGCCGAATACATGTAGCTTAGAACACTCAGGACTTTATGTCGGACAAGTTCTGAAATTAAGACTAAAAACTATAAATATTGCCTACAATAACTCGTTTTGATTTTGAAGTAATACATTGGCATATATGGCTTCATGTGGCCATATAAAACTTAATGATAATCAGATATTTCTAGTTATATGCCAGATATCAAACTGATTGAGTGATGTGATTGATAAATTGCGATAATTCAAATTTTGGAAGAGTTTGAAAGATAATAAGTGGAACAAAATTTAAAATTCTTCTTTTGATTCGTGTAATTAAAAACGTGGTTAAGTTTTTGAAGGCTTCCACCGATTTTTTTAAAATTTTTTTGGTTCTTTTCCTTTACCTATTTTTTCTTTTTTATTTTTCCTTCTATGAATACCTATAATGCAAAGAACGAAAGGCTAATGCAATGGAAAACTGCACACAATTTAACTCATAGTACGGGAAGGTGCTACAACACCAAATGGTTTGTAACATGACCTTTTGCGTAATTTTAAGCTAAGATTCAATTTTTTAAGCGTTCGAGGTGAGTTTAGCAGGCTCATAATTCGGGTTGTCAATGCCAGGTTCATTCGATAGAGAGCTTGTCGGTGTTATTTTCGCGTCATTTCCATTGTTCTTGTACAAAAAATTGGCTGAAAAGGTGACCTTTCTTGATCGAAGGAATAGGAAGATTAACACTGCGACGACAGCAACGAAGAGTACAGCTACAATGATACCTATGATTATACCAGCTTTGCCCCCTTTAGGGTGTATTGTCATCGATGGTTCATGAGCTGAAAAAGAAAATTCATGTTCCTGTTAGGTTAAAAGTACCTATTTTGCTTTAAAACGACTACAACTGTGTTCCACGTCGAATACAGCTTTCGTAGCCCAATGTTCTCAGTGACTCCCTTAAAGCACACCGAAAATGGAATGTGCTCAAAGATTTGGACTGGTACACTGACGTGATTGTAATATAGTAAATGTCATCTTTGCATTTTACAGACGCTAAAACAGAAAAAACAAATGTACATCTACAAAACAATTTCATCGGTTTTAAAGGTGAAAAGTTTCCTGATGTCTGACGAATAGCATGATTTTTTTTTTTCAAATGTGCCATGTATTCCTATTCATTACAAAAATTTTAATTCGTAAGATGCTTCTAAAAGACACTCTTCGTAGAGTTGGTCGATTTTTTATACTCGTTACTTATTCTCATCCTGAAGAAGATACTTTATTTTATTTAACGCCTTTCAAAACAATACTCACTTCCTGGAAGCTGAACATCTTGACATGAGACGGCCACCACCTTGACGTTATCGACGGCAATTGTACCCAACGTAGTAGTACCAATGAAGTTTATCTAAGGTAAAAGAATTCACCTGAGGTCGATTCACAGACTAATACACATGGAAAGAGCATGTAACGTGTACGTCCTATCCGCAGATGGTCTCCACCGGCTGTGGCAACAAAGCGCACTAAGATGGCCGCCGTAAAGATACAATTTTTATGATTCGACGACGATACTGTAATATTTTAAGCAAGAGTTCAACTTGAATGAGGAAAAATGTCATATGCATGCAATAAGTGTAGTGATATTCCTGTAAAACGTGTAGTGATTTTGACCTTAACTTGCCATATTTCCAAAATATTTCAACTTTCTTGCAAAATATGGGAATATACTTAAGCAAGTCCAAACTTTCACACAAAACCATAACAGACGGCAACCATGGTGCGCTTTTTCTCACACGTACGGTAGCGACAATCTTTCATGCAGTATGCCCTCTCCATGTATACGGAGTCCGGGGGTCGATTACAGAGAAAACTGTAGATTTAACTTTTTATTCAACAAACTAAGTGCCTTCACGACGGGCACAAATACCAGTCTAAATCATTGTTTTATTACTACGATGATATGAAATGTGCCATGTGTGCAATTAAATGTTAGCCCTTACATCAATTATGGATTTCGGCACCCCACATTTACCTTTATCCATGCCCCCCTCCCCATACACACATTTACCAATTATCAATAATGGATTTCGGCACACCACATTTACCTTTATGCCTTACTAATCAGTAGGTCGAAGTACTGATTATTCATCCCGCTTGGGAGTAGATAAATATCAGTTTAAATCGAGAATGAATTCAGAATCGAGAATTAAATCAGTAGGTCGAAGTACTGATTACTCATCCCGCTTGGGAGTACCATTGTAACAAAGAGAGAAATTTGATTCACGGGGTATTTATAGCCTGTTGTCGCTTCTGCGGCTCAATTTTTCTCTCTGGTGTTTTTCTTCAACCGTTATTTCTTTGATAAGAATTTATACTCTATCTTGGATCGGTATAAAATTCATGATCGAATTCATTACTACAACACTTCGACCTAAATATATATATACACATATATACACATATACACATATACACATAAACACATATACACATATATATATATATATATCTATATATAAATATATATATTTATATGGTTTCTGTATCTCTTCGGAGATCCGCTGGCGAATAAACAATTGTGTTCAGCTGGATAGCATCAACTTTGATCTCTGGTTAGGCTTGCGTCAAACGAGAACTAGTGCTGTTCCAAAAAATTAGGCGCCTGCTCAGGAGGTGAATTGCGAGTTGCTTCATCTGTTATTTGAACAAAGGCCAAACCAACTTGGCTTCATGGCTCAGTGGTTAGAGCGTCCGCACTAGAAAGCGGGAGGTCCCGAGTTCGAATCCAGGTAGAGTCAACATCGTTTTTTCACCTCAGCCAGATTTTCCAGCTTTACCAATTTGATTTATATATATATATATATATATATATATATATATATATATATATATATATATATATATATATATATATATATATATATATATATATATATATATATATATATATATCACTCATTCGGCACTTAGGGGGAAAGTTGTTGTTGATAAGTCGACCTTATAGGGAAATATTTTTGGGGGCGAAATATAAGTTTCGCCTTAAGGTTTCTACACACTTTTTCTATAGGAATACGTAAACGGACACCCTCCTAGATTTACAAAGAAGATGCAATTACTTCAAAGTTGTCAAATTTACGGACACCTAGCTGTTAACACGAACGGATGGCTGGCTATTGAAATAACGTTGTTTATATTTTTGGACGTTAGGGCGAACACTTTTTCTTATGTATGTCATTGTTATTTTTTCGCCCTAAGTACGCACAGATATAACATTTTTCCCCTAAGGTGGGAATTAGCGTTATATATATATATATATATATATATATATATATATATATATATATATATATATATATATATATATATATATATATATATATATATATATATATATATATATATATATATATATATATATATATATATATATATACATATTTATATTCATATATATATATATTTATATATATATATATATTTATATTCATATATATATATGTGTGTGTTTGTATGTATATATATATATTTATACATGGAATGTTTGGCGATGTCATATAATGAGGAATCGTCACACATCAATTTAAATCGACATATACCAATTTGTTAGTTCAATAAAATATTACAGTTACATGAAGTTTTACGGTCCAGTTTCAGACCAATTGGTTCAAGTCAAGTCGGCTTTTTTTCTAGTCGTGGCTCACTGGTTTTTCTCCCTTCGTGGTTGCTTATGCAGAGTACCAAGCACATTGTCCGTTGGTTCCTTTTAAAGTCTTAGGTGTGACCCGGCGAGAATTGGAACTTCCGACCTTCGTAATGCAAGTCTGATGCTTAATTAATGTTACATATAACTGTTTAAATTGACATATTACCAATTTAAATTGACATATTCCATGTTTAATAGATAAGTATCAGTTTAAATGGACATAACCCAACTTAAATCGACACCTTCTGATTTTCCTCATTAATATTCGAAATTATAAATCGCGATTTTTGCAATTGCTGCTATTCACATACACTCATCATTCAGGTTAGGTAACAAGTCGATAACTTTCTTTTTCTTTTTTTTTTTGGTGGGGGGGGGGGTTAGATCAATGCAATGCGCCGCCTGATCGCATTACGCAGTCAAAAGTCCGCAACACGAATTTTGTGTACTAGTTTAGGTAATGCTGTTTGTCCAATCGTCATATACTCTCCGTTTGAATTTCCAAATAGAGCATCCGACTTCCAATTGGGGGTTGAAGCTTGACTCACAATGCCCGAATCATGCCAGTGAGCCAAAACTGAGAAAAGGGTCCAGTCCGGATTAAGCCATGTGTTTGGAAACTGGGATGAAAGACATCATCTACCTAACCAAAATACTCTCAAATATCAAGTAACCATACCGTACTCACCAACATAATACCATTAGCATTTGACACGACAGCGATCGGCTACATGCGTTCAAAATGGTGACGGAGGCCAAAGCGTGTGTTTTGCGGTGGTTTGGAAATTGGAATATCAAATTATGTTAACCGGGTAAGTTTGTAGGTGGCGATTTAAACTTGTTTATATCAATTTAATGGGTAAATGACAAACCAAACTGTAGTATGTCGAATTCAGTTGATATGTGTCGATGGAAATTTGTATTTGTTGGTTGCCATTGATATATGGTGAATTAAGTCGTTATATGTCGATTAAACATGATATGATACCGATTATTCGACACAGGCAAGGAGGTACTGAGCCCTCGTAATCTAAACGTGAGAGTTAAGAACGTTGTAAATCATTTCTTCCCGACCAATATGTTTCATGGCAATATACCAAAATATATAAGATAGAATGCACCATATTAAGGGTAATACTTCCGTGAAAATCTGATTGTCCTATTGAGCTATAGTTGGTTACCTTTCCGCTTCCATCCTGTACCGCATCAAGGTCAATTTTAACATGTTTCCACTGCGTCGTGGGTGAAACTATCGTCACCAGGTCCTTAGCATCACCTGTCTCAGTTTCCAACTTAATTTGAAGGTTTGACGTGTTTCCAGTTTCGTAGTAATCGAACATGACACAGTGCACCGTTTTCAGTTTGAAACCACTTGACAGAATAGACGCTACAGTTTGCTCAGAGCTGGACGAAGTGTACATGTATGAGCCTGAACCTGTGTATAGATCAACAAGACATTTGACAACAGTCATGGGTAAGCAACCACTATGGGAACCGAGTACCACCCAAGGAAAAAAATTTACAGCATTAATGTTGCTTTATCAATGTCAAATCCATGTCATTTTTGGGTTGTAATATTGGTGGCAAAAGGAGATAAGTTGCAATTTTGTCAATAATACACAACATACTTCGCAAAAGCCACGCTCAACGCTCAAGCTCAAGCTAAAAGGATCAAATATTTGAGGGGATTTAATTCATTTTGAATCAAAACTGGAAAACTATTAGATCCGCTTGTCCGTTTAGTGCCTGCTCGACCCATTTCCGTTTAAAATTGAGACGGACGTTTTTAGAGTTAACAGTTTTCACCACTTAAAAGAATATTTTTCAATGTCTAAGTTTGAAAGGTATAAGATATATCGAGTTTACTTGTCAGTCGATACCACATGAATGCCCTCTTTACTACTTAAGGAATCTAAAATGTACATAAGATCACCTTATAGGCCAAACCCCAGTTCTATTGGCTTTTTATCTCGAGCTTCTGCAGCGGTGATGATTTTATCTATCTCAATTTGTTTGAAAGCACTTCCCTGCTGAACTAGTATGTGATGTCAATGACCGTATCGTTTATACGGTTGTTCATCCGGTATACCTGACTGTGTGTGACAAATTGTTCTGTAATACACAAAGCGCGCGCTCGGTTTTGTCTGTGCTGCGAAAAGTTGTAGTTGTTTACAAATCGCGAGCGTCATTTCATCGGTGCAAGACTTATGCAAATATATATATGGGGTTGTTTGTACCCTGTTATCCTGGTCCCTATGGAGGAGTGTTGAAAATTGGAAAACAAAGGCTACCGTTGAAAATTTTACGTTATAAGCATCCAGCGATCCATGCAGTAGGTCAATAGTTCATTGCTATCGCTTATCAAGAAAAATAATACCTTCAAAATCTGCCCTTTTCCATATGTAAAAGTTAAGTAATTTGGGATTATTATATCATTCAAAAGATAGGGCATAGTGTTACCGAAATGTGATTGAAAATCAATGCAGTTTTTGTTATAGCAACAGAGCACTGACGATCGAAACCGTACTATTTTCCATAGAACCCGTTTTGTTCGCGTGTGTTACGCTGCCACACGCTCAATGGGTTGAAGAAACAAACACATTTGATATGTTAAGTAATGTTAATCAAGTGCTACCTGCTTGGACTGGACCATCTCCTCTGTAAAAATCGTACCAAGTCCATCGTGGTCTTCCACCATTGCCCATGAAGTCGTACCTGCAATCGTCAAAGCCCAGTTCGAAATTACAAAAAATCTCGGTTGGAAACCCTCCACAAGGTTCTCGGAGAGTCGTGATATCGTCTATGGCAATGTCGCCGTATATTCCTGGTCCAACAAGGCCTTCAAAACCAATCTGAGAATTTGAAAATGAACTCGAAAAAAGCAAATTTCTAAATAATAGATGGACTGGGGAGAAGTAAATTGTAGTTATAAATATTTGGCTTGTAATTATGGGTTTACGACTCCGAAACATATCAGAAAGCAGGTGCGGATCCAAGAGGGGCTTTTAAGGCCTCAGCCCTCCCTCAACAATAAAGCTTACGGAAAACTAGCAGTCCAACTCCCTCACTTCCTTTCTCCCTCTTAAGTTTCAAATTTTAATAAAAAAGACCATTAAAGTGGTGGGGATTGAGATGAAGGCATTGTTGTATTAAATCCTCCATGATTTGGAATCGCCAGGCCATAATAGGGATTATAGGCAATGGAAATTGAACAAAAACCATTAAATCGAAGGAACAAGTTGAAATAAGGTCAATTTCCCGGTAATATTTGGTAAACGCTTGATAAAGTGTTTGATAACATATCATGTTGCTGGTTATCCATCTGAGTAACAGCTCCCTTATAAGTGTGTGTTTTTAAATCAACAAGTATGAGCACACCTGTACAGGTGCAAATACAAACAGCCAATTATCTACGGAGAGGAGAGAACATGAAAAAGGTTATAGTGTTTAAACAACAAAAATGTACAAAATCAATGGCAACCAAACTAAAGGAAGGTTTTCTTCAAAACAAGAAGTAAAGAAACAAATATTGCTGAAACTTACTCTCATTCCTGCTCGAACTGGTGGGATGTCAACCAACAATGGTCTCCAACCAGGCTCCTGTTGACCACTCAATCTTGTCAATTCCCGTGTTTGCTCGTTGTCTACTGTCTGAAGGACTCGCAGCCAGCCAGTGTCCTCCCCACTCATGTGATAATAGAACTGAAGACACATGTGATCGAACGTGTTTAGAAGACGAGGAGACACTAACGAGGCGTAGTCATTTGGTCTCTGTGGCTGAGATGCTTCAATGTAAAGGTAATGTCCTGTTACAAAGATAACAAATTTTACCATTTATTAGAAACATCCTATATCCTGAGCTGTATATAAAAGAGGGTACCTTTTCCTCATATGGTAATGTATAAGTGACATATGGCTTATATTGACATATAAAGTCGATTCATTTTTCAGTGATGTCTGGACTGACTGTACTATGTAAGCAGGGGTAAGCTCATCTGCCTGGACATTAAGGCTATCAGGTTTGAAACAACACTCTAAAGGTAAGGCTGCGTGACTTGTCTTTACTATACCTGTTCTTACTTGGGCGTATCAAATTTGGTCTAAACATCATGAAATGTTTATCTTTCAAATTTTATCCGATTTTATAATGTCATCAAAAGTTAAATAATCAAGATATCAATTACGGCAAGCTTGTAACGAATGTGTTTAAATTCTGCGAGTCACTAGTTTCGGCAGGTGCCTAGGATTACGTTATTGGTAGTCTTAAGATGTAATAGTTCCATTCAATATACTGTAAAATTCATAACTTTGCTGGAACCTAAAAGTGAATGTTAAACTATGTTAAGGTAGATATTTAAATGTAACACATGCATTTGCGGGAAATTTCATACTTATTGGACTTTTGGGACAAAAGCAGCTACTAAATATGACTCTCACTAAATTATTGAAGGCTGTGCAAATCATTCAGGAGCTGCAGAAAGCCAGCAGCCAGGCAAGCTGCAGGTTTGTATTTAATAAAGTGCAAAATTGTCCCTGACCTTTAGCTGTGCCATATGTGTGATCATTATCTGGACCAGTTTCTTCTGTAGTTGTAGGTCCTTTTTGAAGAATCCAATCTATTCTGTCCGAAACTTGAAACTCCAGGACACCTTGTTCATAACCACAGAGAGGATCGTCCTCGCTCTCAAAGTCGCAATCAATGTTTTCGAGGCCAGATGGTCCGGTGGGTTCTGCAATGGCCACAACGTACATCATAACGGTGCTTCATTCATCAATTGGCTAATAACAATAACTCTCTTAATTTAAAATATTTACTCAGGAAACACTCAATTACATTGCCTTTATTAACTGAATCTCGGGAAATTCTGAAGAAGTGTTTTTAAGTAGGTACCTTGCAAAAATTGTCCCTCGTTGACTTAAATCGAGGAAAAAATCATGAATCTAATCTAATATACCCGATTCATTCATTGACGGTTAAAATATTTAAAGTAATCGTGAAGAGTAGCTTACGCCTTTAATTTGTACTTTTTGAATATTGGCCGCTCACTTTTCCTAAAATGTAGCTTTTTTTCAAACTACCCCAAGGAGGCTTACCCTGCAATTAGCCGCGCTGCCAAGTTTGAGTAAATATTTCCCAGGGCTGGCCCATTTTTCCCCTTTTTCGAAGTGTCCCACCAACCCCCCAACCACCTCCCCCCAGGTTGGTGGGTGGGGGGTTGGTGGGACACTTCCCACCCACCCACCCCCAGTTGGTGGGTGGGGGTTGGTGGGACACTTCGAAAAAGGGGGAAAATGGGCCAGCCCTGTCAAATATTTACTCAAACTTGGCAGCGCGGCTAAGTCTTTATGTTGGAGAAACTAGCACTAAGTTTCGGTACAGATTTAACAGCCACAAAACGACAACGTTATCAAACGCGATTTTATAGCTGCCGAACACAACCCGGTAGATTCCCTTAGAAATTTAAAATGTGTGCTGCTTGGTTCAAACTTCCAAATTCTACTAAGCACCATAAACTTACAGAACTAAACTTTATCCTTAAATTAAATTACTACAATAAATAAATACAATGGTAATTGTCAATGTAATGCATGTTTACATTTACCTGGTCAGCATAAGCTGTGAAGTTAATCCAAATTTACTCATACATGTGTAAGTCTCATGACCGTCTTGGCCTACAAAGGCTTAAAGACAAGCTAAAAAAATTCCAAGTTTAAATGAATGAATACTTTTGTCGTTCTTCGTGCGTCGTGTTCAATTTAGATACCCCCACGTCCGTAGATGGTTCGGTTTTTCTGACTGTTTCAGATTTGTCGTTTGTCGTGTCCTCCTTTATGTACTGTTGGTTATTCAATCTGGTGTTTGCCAACTTTTGAAGGGTTAGTAAATATATATATATATATATATATATATATATATATATATATATATATAAACCAAATGGAAAAGCACCACACGAGTAAAAACATAAAACAAATAGTAAAAACTGGTAAAACAAGAGCATATATTTACCTTTCAGGACCACCGGCCCCTTCCTCAGAAACGTGTTTAGACAACTAAAAGGCAAAACGAAAAACAGACACTATAAAACGGATGAAAGGCAAAAAGCACTTACTAGAAATCTAAAAACAGACCCAACCCAACACAAAAGATAAAATGTAAAAACAAGGACCCTAACAAAGGAGATAAAAGCTAAGTAGAAGCAGGAGACATAAAAGGGGATAAAAAGACTGTAGCCGCCTTTTTATCCCCTTTTATGTCTCCTGCTTCTACTTAGCTTTTATCTCCTTTGTTAGGGTCCTAGTTTTTACATTTTATCTTTTGTGTTGGGTTGGGTCTGTTTTTAGATTTCTAGTAAGTGCTTTTTGCCTTTCATCCGTTTTATAGTGTCTGTTTTTCGTTTTGCCTTTTAGTTGTCTAAACACGTTTCTGAGGAAGGGGCCGGTGGTCCTGAAAGCTAAATAAATGCTCTTGTTTTACCAGTTTTTACTTTGTGTTATATATATATATATATATATATATATATATATATATATATATATATATATATATATATATATATATATATATATATATATATATATATATATATATATATATATATAAGGAGGAACAACAAACGACAAAAAATGATACTTTCATTTCCAACTATATAAAAAAAAAAATGTTGGGGGAGGGGTCGAGGTGTGTGCATACCATGCATCTAGATTTTTTGCAGGTGACATTTCCACAGTTAGACTCATGATTAGAAGAGGGGAGGGAGGTTCGAACTAATACAGACCTGATGTTACGTGGTTGTCTATAGGCAATCACTGGGGGCTCTTTGAAGAGTTTTTCCAAAGCTGGATCAGAACTGAACATTCCCCAGGATTTTTTGATGTCTTGGAGGAGGGTGGGAAGAGAGGGGTGGTAGGTTACAACCAGGGGTAATCTGTCAGATGCTTCTTTGTTGCGGTACGAGGGCAAGTTATTTCTTTTTAAGGATTTTACCCTTTCGAAATGATGGTGTAACAACCGAAAGGGATATCCCCTTTTGAGGAAGAAACCTACAAGTTCAAAAATCTAGATGCATGGATACAGATACCCCCACGTCCGTAGATGGTTCGGTTTTTCTGACAGTTTCAGATTTGTCGTTTGTCGTGTCCTCCTTTATGTACTGTTGGTTATTCAGTCTGGTGTTTGCCAACTTTTGAAGGGTTAGTAAATATATATATATAAATATATATATATATATATATATATATATATATATATATATATATATATATATATATATATATATATATATATATATATATATATATATATATATATATATATATATATATATATATATATATATATATATATATATATATATATATATATATATATATATATATATATATATATATAAGGAGGAACAACAAACGACAAAAAATGATACTTTCATTTCCAACTATATAAAAAAAAATGTTGGGGGAGGGGTCGAGGTGTGTGCATACCATGCATCTAGACTTTTTGCAGGTGACATTTCCACAGTTAGACTCATGATTAGAAGAGGGGAGGGAGGTTCGAACTAATACAGACCTGGTGTTACGTGGTTGTCTATAGGCAATCACTGGGGGGTCTTTGAAGAGTTTTTCCAAAGCTGGATCAGAACTTAACATTCCCCAGGATTTTTTGATGTCTTGGAGGAGGGTGGGAAGAGAGGGGTGGTAGGTTACAACCAGGGGTAGTCTGTCAGATGCTTCTTTGTTGCGGTACGAGAGCAAGTTATTTCTTTTTAAGGATTTTACCCTTTCGAAATGATGGTGTAACAACCGATAGGGATATCCCCTTTTGAGGAAGAAACCTACAAGTTCAAAAATCTAGATGCATGGTATGCACACACCTCGACCCCTCCCCCAACTTTTTTCATCAGGCTTCGGGTGTCTCTTTGAAACCGGGGAGATTTAACTGAGACTCCGAAAATGTAGTCTATCTACTTTATTGTATCAAATGCCCCCAGGTCACCTACGTAGGCGAAACGAGTACAAAGTTTAGGCTCCGATTCAATAATCACAAACTAAGCATACGGCAAAACAAGAAAGGTTTCCCGGTTGCTGAGCATTTTAATCTCCCAAACCATGGCCTTTCCGACCTTAAATTTTCCATTCTCTATGGCAACTTCAAAACAGCCCAGGAAAGAAGCAACCGGGAATTGAAAACAATCTTACGTCTAAACACCCATCACACTGGACTTAACAAAGATCTCGCTTTTCTAAGCTTCTACGCCCGAATGCACCCCGATAAGGTCTAGTTTCTTCTCTACCTACTGTTATTCAGTTCAACTGAGGAAGAGCGGTGTATACGACGCTCGAAATATTTTGCTTATAATTTTATTTTATCGTTTGTGTAAACGTATAAAGTTGAAAATGAAAGTATCATTTTTTGTCGTTTGTTGTTTCTCCTTATATATATATTTCCAACACACGCCAACCATCATGATTATATATATATATATACATATATATATATATATATATATTTATATATATATATATATATATATATTTATATATACACAACAAGCTCCCCCTTACCCCTGCCTGCGGACGCCCATGTTTCTATCCCTCTCTTTCACATTCTAGTATGAAGGCGGTCATTATTTTTCATGTTATTGTCAGGTCTCGATTTAAGATTTTAATCTAACAATTGGCTACTTCGTGAAGATAAAGATTAAACTTGCTATAGCCAATACCAAGCAATCTTACAAGGGGGAAAAGTTATGGAAATTAATCACTGTAAGGTGTACATTTTTGGCATCTGGAAATCAAGATGAGTTCGCGAAGAAACATTAATTGATGTAATTTACATCATCTGACCTCTCTGAAACAGGGGTGGCACCAGCGGGGGAGGAGCCGGGGGCCGTGGCCCCCCGACGGGGAACACTACCCCCCCCCCCCCCGTGGGGGAAGGTCGGTGGTTTCGTCGGGGAGGCCTAAAAAATAAAAAAAAAATAATAAAAAAAAACCCACAAGGACTGAAGTTACTGGATGGGCAATCTAGAACATATTTTTTGTTTTGAAATACTATTTTAAAACATAGGCCTATCGGAATCGATTTTAAATCACTTCTTAATTTTTGGTTAACCCAAAGGCGGATGTAAAGAAATTAGTTTGGGGGGACCAACTCAACTTGAGACCAAGACGTCTCAAATAGTATCAGGGGATGACGTGCAAAAATATTTTTTGGGGGGAGGAGGGGCATGAGAAGTGGTTACTGACTGCCCGAAAGATTATCTAAGCGGTGCGTCGATATTGGTTGGCGCGTAGCGCACAGGAAATTTTGAAAAATCGCGACCTCTCAGGTAGCCGGAAATTTTATTTGCCAGGCTTGTACGTAGAATTTAAGCAGTCGTTATTTTGAGCTTTCCTTTGCAACAAAATTTTCATTTTAATAAAAGAAAATCAAATTGCAAAATGATCAAAAAATTGCCAGATAAAATATACTGGCTCCTTTACAGGACGATATGACATTTTATCATTTTCTTTGTTGCAAAGTATTATCTCCATTAAAAAGAATAGACCAGAACAAAATTTTTGTTTAATATGTTAAAAACGAACATATTCTTAGCACTCTGGTGAAGTTTTCATTCATTTTTCATGTTCGGTTCTCGAGATATTAGCAACTGAAGTTGGCACATTTTCTACAAAAGGTAAATTTAAACCAAGCAGGTGCTATGTCATGTATTCATATTGATGGTCAATGTTAATTTTTTTATTTATTTTTGATCGTGCTGTTTGATCTTGAATTGATTAGGGATGCTATCTTGCCCTTAAGGCAAATTAATTTCCTAAACTTCCATTGCTCGGGATGCACTTATGGTTACAACATATCACAGTTAAATTGTATAAATATGGTGTTAAATTTTAGAGAAAAACAACTAAACATTTCCATTAATGTGAATACATGACATCACGCCTACTTGCTGCAAATTCACTCTTTGTAGAAAATTTGTCAACTTTAATCCTAATATCTCGAGGACCAAACATGGGAAATGAGTAAAAATTTCCACAGTACGCTATTCCTAGAATATGTTCCTCTTCAAAATATCAAACATAAATTTTTCTGGACTTTTTTGTTTCAAGGAGCTGCACAACATTGGAAATAAATTGAAATCCTAACTTTTCGAATCATATTAACTCATATGACCAGTGGTCGAAGGAGCCTGTAAACCTGAACCGGCCACACAGAAGCATTGGTAGCCCTACCAACACCAATGACCGTACTGATTCAGTACTGCTATTGGTGCTGGGTGGCTGGTACTGAGCTAAAATTATGTTACAATTACGAGCTATATCTTTGACAATTACGCATTAGTTTATACTTTATAAATAATATAGTACATTTGTATGAGATATAGGAGGCTTGGATACTTTGCCCAGATTAAGAAAATGGCTACTTTTTATTCATGTCATATCGAGTAACGTTATTTTTGGAAAATTGAAGACCATGCTTTGGAAATGTTTGGGGGGCAAGTGCCCCCCGTGCCCTTATGGCGAGCCGCTAATGGTTAAACCCCATTCTATGTACCTTGTCCTATCTCTTCCCCCGTCGGGGAAGGACGCCAATTTTTCGGGGAGGCCTGTACATGAAAAACGTAAAGGACTGAAGTTTCTTTTCGAACTATTTTTTTCTTTTGTAACGCTATTTTTATGCATATCTGAATCGGTTTTAATCCCTTGTTACTAACTGTTCTATCCATCATCCCATCTTCAATCCGTGCGCGCAAGGTCATGCCTCCGTCGGGGACGGGCTACCTACCTCCTGTTGTTGAGAAAATCCAATTTCGTCGGGGATCCGTCTTCTACAGACCTACGATAAAAGATGTGAGTCTGTAGTCACTCGACGACCCTCTTGATCTAGCTTACTTGAAGACTACAATATCAAGAAAACTCACAATTCCGAATTCTCCTTACAAAAACGGACTAGGGGTTGTTCATGTGTGTGCAGTACTCAATGGTCTTCCATCTGGCCTGCCCGGACAGCCGAATTCTCAAAAAGGTAACGAATATCGGCCATGTCGTTTTCAGCTACACATAATGATAAACAGTGGTGTGAGAGAATCTTCCCATAAGACTGACTGAAAATTTATTTGAAGGTACCTTGAAACGTTCCATATTTTCAAATACGTTGGGAGCAAAACCATTTATAGTCTTGAGTTCGGGTAGTCACTTTAAAAATCTCATCTATTTAGTGGACCTTGCAATTGAATTCAACGAAGATTCTTAATACAGTCCAAAACATTTTAGTATGTTTTCAATTCCGTTGCATACCCCCCCCCCCTCCAAAAAAAAAAGAGACAAGACCATTACATCTTATTGTAGCAGTAACTTTTACCTGGTACTTTTCTGTTCATTAGAAAGTTAGGGTTTTTCTTTATTGAAGTGAAACTTTCATTTTAAAGGAAAGCTCAAAATAAAGAATGCTTCATTTCTAGTTAGGAGTCTGGGAAATGCCATTCCGGCTATCTTGGCCGTTAGATTTCTTAACAATTTTCTGTACGCTTCGCGCTAACTGATGGTGGATGTCCGCATAGATGGTGTTTTAGTCGAACAGATAACTAAACAAAACAATGCGTGTTTGGTAATTATTCTTCGTTTTCGGCAGTATTATGAAGTGAAAATAATTTTATTGCGAAAGAAATCTGAAAGTGAGGACTAATTATGAGCCCAGGAAATGTCAATTCCTGCTGAACGGGGGTTCTCCATTTTTCAAAAATTTCTGTGCCCTCGACTTAGATAAACTTTCGGGCATGATTACATTTTCCGGACAAAAGAACAATTCTGCCCACTCCCAAACTCAGCTGACACGCTTCCGTACGCCTATGACAATAAATAAAATATAAAACTTCAAATATATGCGAAGCTAAATTTTCATCTCGGGAGAATGCTCCAATATGGTCCGAGGGCCTAAATCTGCATGATGATATTCACTAATCTCAACAGAACTACTGATTCCCCCCCCCCCCCCCTTACTTCATTTTCCTCATGAGAACGTCAGATTCCTCCATAAAACCCTAAAACTGTCATAAAATTACAATTTTTATCCAATATTAACTTTAGATTGTAAAAAATGGCAATAGTCTCCAATTTCGATGGATACTCCGTACAATAAATAACCAAAGCCAAAATCTGCTTATCAACCAGGAATACTAAATAATTTTGCTCCTGAAAGGCATATCTTTTAATAAAAGAAACCAAATCTTTTCATTATAACCTTACCAAAAAACAAAATTTTCTTTCAGTAAAATCCAAAATTTCTCCATCATGATAAGCTCTTGATTTTGAAAGATTCGTTCAAAAAGGGAAAAACCTTCCGGGCAAACTTCTAGTCTCGTCTCAAAGCCTTAGTAAGTTAGTAAGTAGGTCTTATACGATTCAATGCGTAACCCCAAAAGAATTTAAAAAAAAAACTCAAAATTACGTTTTTGATTTTTCCCTTATGAAGGACAGATTCTTCAATAAACAGCCAAAAAATTTTAAAGTACCAACTAAAACCAATTTTCTATCAGGAGTTTCAATTTTTACTTCAAAAAACTTAACTTCAGATTATAAGTATTTGTTAAAAAGAAAGGCCAAAATTTCGGCGGGCTCCGCGCGCCTCGAATTTTGCAAGGTCACGCTCGACCGGGACATAACATCGAATTTGTCGGGGCCTTGAAATTCTGCCCCCCCCCCCCCCGTCGGACAAAACCTGGTCCCACCCTTGCTCTGAAATAGCCATTAATTAAGTACATTGCAAGAACTAGCCGAGACAAAAGGTCTGCTTGGCTCTCTAGATACAGAATTCATGATAAATAGAAGTAGCCTAAACCTAGAAGGCTTATTAGATGCAATTTTGGGGCTTTTGAGACCACGAAAGTACAAAAACAGGCTTTTTCATGGGATTGTCGTGCAGTTACAGCCATTTATCATGAGAATGGTCGTTTCAAAAGAAAAATGGAAACTGGTCATTAGAACTCTTAAACCATTACCACTATCATAACAGTTTTATTTTATTTACAACCTGAATGTTCTCTCAAAATAATTTTGAAAAATGTTGTGGAAGCTATTTTGGTATCTTTCAGTCACGTTTAGTGCAGTGGTAAGGCACTTGCCCGGAAAGCGAGGTGTCCTGGGTTCAAATCCCGCTTTGCTGAATTTTCCTTCTGGTCTTTTTCTATATTTCTTCCCTTGTTCAAAAGGCAATGCCACTACTTTGGTTGAATTAAAATTCATGATCGAATCATTACCAACTTTTCGACCTATATATACATATATATATATATATATATTCAGTTTGATTTATCCTTTATATTATAAATTATTTTCAATTTGCATATACATGTTTATATTTCACTCTTCATTCTTTACAGTTTCGTATCTCTCCGCGGGATCCATGTATTATGCGGTGATTCAAACTGATTGCATCAATCTGGTTTCCAGAAGTGATATCTGTCAAAAGGCCGATCGGAGTTTGAAATGGATATATGTCCACAACTCTGTGTAGCGCCCTCTCGAAGAATCATTGACTCCTTTCTGGAAACTCGAACAGCCAGGACCGGCTTCATAGCCAAACTGGTAAGGCGTCTGCACGTAGATTCGAGTCCCAGTGGAGACGGTCAATTTTTCGTCGGGGCAGATTTTCAGTTTGATTTACATATATATATATATATATATATATATATATATATATATATATATATATATATATATATATATATATATATATATATATATATATAACGCTAGTTCCCACCTTAGGGGGAAATTGTTATATCTGCGCGTACATAGGGCGAAAAAATAACAATGAAATACATAAGAAAAAGTGTTCGCCCTAACGTCCAAAAATATAAACAACGTTATTTCAATGGCCAGCCATCCGTTCGTGTTAACAGCTAGGTGTCCGTAAATTTGACAACTTTGAAGTAATTGCATCTACTTTGTAAATTTAGGAGGGCGCCCTTGTCCGTTTACGTATTCCCATAGAAACGTTACGGCGAAACTTATATTTCGCCCCAAAAATTTTTTCCCCTTAAGGTCGACTTTTCAACAATAACTTTCCCCCTAAGTGCGGAATTAGTGAAATATATATATATATATATATATATATAGATATAGATATATATATATCTATCTATCTATATATATATATATATATATATATATATATCTATATATATATATATATATATGTGTGTATATATATATATATATATATGTATATATATGGTCGAAATGCTGCGGAGCACTGTTGAAATGTGTAGGTCGAAAAGAGGTAGTAAAAAGTGCTTAAAAGTTTGCGGAAAACTCCACGACATTTTGGGTATAAACCCTTCATCAGGTGGCAAAATCCAAACTGAACAACCAACAGTAACAATTGGACACGACAAACATCAATCTGATTTGATTGATCTATATACAAACCTAATTCCCACCTTAAGGGGAAATTGTTATATCTGCTTGTACATAGGGCGAAAAAAAACAATTAAATAGATAAGAAAAGTAATTCGCCCTAACGTCTAAACATATAAACAACGTTATTTCAATGCCCAGCCGTCCGTTCGTGTTAACAGCTACGTGTCCGTAAATTTGACAACTGAAGTAATTGTATCTACTCTGTAAATCTAGGAGGGCGCCCTTGTCTGCTTACGTATTCCTATAGAAAAAGTGTATAAAACTTTTAGCCGAAACTTTTATTGCGCTCCAAAGGTTTTTTCCCCCTAAGGTCGACTTTTCAACAACAACTTTACATATGTATATATATATATATATATATATATATATATATATATATATATATATATATATATATATATATATATATATATATATATATATGTGTGTGTGTATATGTATATATTGAAATAGTGGTATACTGTCCGAGTAAAGTGCTCAATGCAAAATAAAAAACAGAGCTGTTGAATACTTAAAATTGTAATGCACGAATTACATGCTATTTGCTACACAGTGTTTCACGCCCGTGCGGGTTGCACGGCGATCCTCAGGCAAACTACTTAAAATTTCCTTTTGGACCGATCCGAGGCTTGGACCGTGACGGCAAGTGGAGATAAGTTCAGATCTTTTGTTAGGCTTGTTGGTGGAGAGCAAGATTATGGTCTTCTCTTCCATACACAAGTTGCAAAGGCCGGATGAACGCATGTGTGTGTTTGACTGCGTATCTCCCAGTGGATAGAAAAGCTTTGGTCTTTGTCCCTGAGTTCCCAAATGTATTTAGATAACTCAGTGTCATTGGCGTAACGTCTATGCCTAAACGATTTGGTGTGATTGTTATAGCGTGTTTTAAAATCACCGCCTACGAGCCTTACGTACTGCTTAGAGGTAGCCCCGCTCTTCACTGTAGCCTTATAAATAACAGAACTAACCAAGCACTCTCCGCGCAGGGAAGAATTGGCTAGAGAGAATAGTTTGCCTGAGGATCGCCGTGCAACCCGCACGTGCGTGAAACACTGTGTAGCAAATAGCATGTAATTCGTGCATTACAATTTTATGTATTATATTTTAATATACCTAATTGTGGAATGAGTGGAAATTTTGGGGCAAAATATCAATGTTAGGGGGAAACTACCGTTAGGAGAAAATTTACGTTCCCTTTACGTTTTCACACACTGTTTTAATGGGAATACGTTAGTGTATAGTAAAATACATATGGGGGTACGTAATATACCTAATTACTTCAAAGTTGACCAAATTACGGACGCCTATCTGTTAACACGTACAACTTATGCCCTATTGAATTTACGTACAAGTATATGTTTTTCCTTAAAGGCAAAATATACAGTTATGCATTTTATTGTTTTTCATTTCGCCTGAACGTATCAAGATATACAAATTTCCCCCTAATGTTCAATCTAGTGGTATATATATATATATATATATAGGTCGAAAAGAGGTAGTAAAAAGTGCTTAAAAGTTTGCGGAAAACTCCACGACGTTTCGGGTATAAACCCTTCATCAGGTGGCAAAAACCAAACTGAACAACCAACAGTAACAATTGGACACGACAAACATCAAATCCGAAGCGATCGCTGTAAAAACAGAACCGGACGAAAGTGACTGTCAGAAAACATGAGTGCGAAGGATGAAACACAAATCAAAAAAAGAAAGAGAGCGTCCTGGATGAAAAAATGCACGGAAAAATCGAACAGGTTCTTAAAAAAGGGAAAACAGGAGACAAAAACTAGCTCCGGAAAAAAAAGAAAAACTTGTAAATAAGGCCTATACAGAAAAAAACGAGCACGAACGGGTAAGTGTAAAAGGAGTAAAAACTGGTACAAAAAGGGGGTGAAAATTACAAAAGGTCAATTCTAACGTTAAGCCCGTGTGGAGCGAGAGTACCTAGCCTCATGATCAGTCGGTTTTCAGCACTAAGGCGGTCACGATCGGAGCCTCGGCACATTACAGCTGCCGTAACGGTTAAATGCTGTATTGAACAAGGTGAAGGGGGATTGAAATGTGCAGCCACCGGGTATCCATGGAGATTCTGTTTGATGGACCTAAGGTGCTCGGTGACTCGATCCGCGAGGCGGCGCTTGGTCTCTCCCACATACAACGAGTTACATCTCCCACAAGCTAAAATATACACTACATTTGAGGAAATGCAGGAGAATCTTTGTTTGACAATAAAGCTATTGCCGTTGGGGCCAGAAATGTTGACGAGGTCGTGTTTGCGACAACTGGACATGTATTACACCTCGGACGGTTACATGGAAAGGTACCAGCCGTGTCGTCGAAAGAAGTTTGTGGGTGGGAAGCCCGAACTAAATGGTTGGCTAAATTTTTCTCAACTCTAAAGGCAGTGATGGGGGGTTCCGGGAAAACATCACGGGTTGAGGGGTCTTGTCGGAGCAACTTTACATTTTTGTGGATAGCGTGTAAAATAGGACGGATCGAAGGGTGATAAGAAATAACTAAAGGGATACGTAGATTGGTACCAGATTTGCTCTTTTTCTCCAAGGCTACCTTTCTGCTGGTTCCTTGAATTCTGCGTAGGGCATTAGAGAGAATTTTGGCAGGGTACTGGCGTTTTTCAAAAAAGGACAAAATTTCTTCAGAGGCAGTAGAGAAGTCAGAATCCTCCGAACAAATTCGTCTGGCTCGCAAGAGCTGGGAATAAGGGATAGATTTAGTGCAAGATTTGGGGTGATTGGAAGGGTACAAAAGGTAGTTATGCGAGTCGGTTGGCTTAAAGTGTAGGTTAGAGGTAATTGTATGGTTGTTGATGGACAGTTTAAGGTCGAGAAAAACAACAGATGAGTCCGAGATACAATGGGTAAATTTCAAAAAGGGGCAAAAGGAATTAACAAAGTCGATAAAAGTTTCTAAATCACGACGGGATCCAGAGGCAACTCCTACAATATCATCAATATACCTTTTGTAAAGTATAGGTCGTGGCCCGGTATACTGAGTATACCGGGCCATTTTTATTGTTTGACAATAAAGCTATTGCCGTTGGGGCCAGAAATGTTGACGAGGTCGTGTTTGCCGACAACTGGACATGTATTACACCTCGGACGGTTACATGGAAAGGTACCAGCCGTGTCGTCGAAAGAAGTTTGTGGGTGGGAAGCCCGAACTAAATGGTTGGCTAAATTTTTCTCAACTCTAAAGGCAGTGATGGGGGGTTCCGGGAAAACATCACGGGTTGAGGGGTCTTGTCGGAGAAACTTTACATTTTTGTGGATAGCGTGTAAAATAGGACGGATCGAAGGGTGATAAGAAATAACTAAAGGAATACGTAGATTGGTACCAGATTTGCTCTTTTTCTCCAAGGCTTCCTTTCTGCTGGTTCCTTGAATTCTATTCTCCTGCATTTCCTCAAATGTAGTGTATATTTTAGCTTGTGGGAGATGTAACTCGTTGTATGTGGGAGAGACCAAGCGCCGCCTGGCGGATCGAGTCACCGAGCACCTTAGGTCCATCAAACAGAATCTCCATGGATACCCGGTGGCTGCACATTTCAATCCCCCTTCACCTTGTTCAATACAGCATTTAACCGTTACGGCAGCTGTAATGTGCCGAGGCTCCGATCGTGACCGCCTTAGTGCTGAAAACCGACTGATCATGAGGCTAGGTACTCTCGCTCCACACGGGCTTAACGTTAGAATTGACCTTTTGTAATTTTCACCCCCTTTTTGTACCAGTTTTTACTCCTTTTACACTTACCCGTTCGTGCTCGTTTTTTTCTGTGTAGGCCTTATTTACAAGTTTTTCTTTTTTTTCCGGAGCTAGTTTTTGTCTCCTGTTTTCCCTTTTTTAAGAACCTGTTCGATTTTTCCGTGCATTTTTTCATCCAGGACGCTCTCTTTCTTTTTTTGATTTGTGTTTCATCCTTCGCACTCATGTTTTCTGACAGTCACTTTCGTCCGGTTCTGTTTTTACAGCGATCGCTTCGGATTTGATGTTTGTCGTGTCCAATTGTTACTGTTGGTTGTTCAGTTTGGTTTTTGCCACCTGATGAAGGGTTTATACCCGAAACGTCGTGGAGTTTTCCGCAAACTTTTAAGCACTTTTTACTACCTCTTTTCGACCTACACATTTCAACAGTGCTCCGCAGCCTTTCGACCCTATATATATATATATACATTTCAGTTGTCTTTAGCGTTCAGCGTTTATTCACATTTAATTTGTTTTCACTGGATTTTATATCTCTTTCGTGGTCGAACAATTGTGTTCAACTGGATTGCATCATTCGTCCTTTCTTATGAAATATATATAATCTTAGTTTACTCCAACACAGCAGCAGAGCAACATCTTTGTATATTCTCCTCTTCGCTTTCACCATACCACAAACGAATTACTAGGGCAGAACTTGACTCTTTCAAGAACAGTAGAAGTTAATTTGTTGCACAACCTAGATAAACTCTAGGCGGATATGCTGCATACTCCGACAAAGTACGTCACAGCGGAAGAAATCACGTAACCTGATTCATTTTGTTTAGAAATTTTGTCTTTTGCAAAAAAGCTCAATTAAAACAGGAGACACATCTTTGAATCATTACAGAAATGAAATAAGCCTATAGTTTACCTATATTTATGATCTTGCGTCGATCGATAGACCCTATTTGCTTCTGAAATAGCCTTTATTTCGAAACTGGCTCTTCGACTTACCTGGGGGACATGCGTTTAATTCAACTGAAATATCATCGAGAGCTATGTCACAGTTGTAACCGTAATATGAATAGCTACCTTCAAAAATTATCTGAAAATACAAGCGAAGTATTTTATAAGATAAAAGAAGTTAAAGGAAGTAAATTCGGGATGAGTAGCCGATGAGTAGTACAAATAAAAACTATCACTCCAAAATAATTGACTTGCAAACACTGTCGTGAACACATCAACAAATAGAAAGCAACTGAACAATAATAGATAAGTACGGAAATCAGTGGAGTAACTTACCAATAAAAAGCATTATTACTAGTGGGATACACCTGTTGTGTGTTTTTAATGTATTTCATCCTGGAAAGGGTGGTTCAAACCATCCGCATTTTTAAAATTGAACATTATGAGTTTTGAACAAACGTTTGTTGCATCAAAGCCAGCCTTAAAGTCTTATCTTTATCCTCTTCTACATTTTGCTACTAAAATTAATATTTCTGCAGCGCAGTTATTAATATCACCTACGTTAACGGGCTCTGTAGATGGGGGTATGTTCACCCATCCTTCAACCCATGCTCCTTCCGGTGTGGCTCCAAAATAACTCCAGTTTGGGTCGAATGCGAGTCTGTGACCCCATTGTGTGATGTAGACGTTTAGAAAGTCTTGGGTCCTTGAAGTCCTGCTATACTTGTAAAAAAAGAACTTTAAGCATCTAGCAAAATCTGAGGCCTCGAGAAGTGGAGATATTATTCGTGCACGGTCATCGAATCTCAGGTAATAGTTAGAGCAGTCGATAAGTGCGAAAAATCCTGCCGAGCGAAAGAAAGCGTAAGAAAGCGTTTGTCAATGTACAGCAAAGCAAATGAACTGAAATGCATAAAAACGTTGATACCATACAATAGTTTTATATTGGTGATTGTGTGTGAGAGAGAGTCCGTGTGTTCACTTATGGTACTAAATCACTGGTGCATTAATTTTGTATTATGCCAACGACCGAACCATGTGATCTGCAACGTTCTGGCATTTTTTTTAAGGTGTTACATGCAAGAACTACCAAGACAAAATAAGCCTAGGTCTTTTTAAGTGATGGAATCCATAAATGATGGGATGCTATTGTCCTGTCCTATATCATAGTCTTCGATCTGGTTTGTTCATTGGTGGAAACACAATTCTCAACATCCGGAACCCTGGATCATGTCCCGGACCAAACATGTCTATAATCAGTTCACCCACCTGAACGCGAGCGCAAACGTATACGCTCATAAACAAACAAGCATACACTCACATTGAAGTGCTCATACAATAATAGCTGGTGCATTGTGAAAAGTGTTTAACATTAAACGGTTACTACGAAGCATTTAACTTTCTTATCCCTATAAATTTAGAAAATAAATTTTGATGAGGATGGCAATGATTGTTGGTTAAAATGACGAGCTAAAGACGTCGAGGGGATTTCCAACGGTTCGACACTTTCCGAGGCTCAACATTATAAAGTTAACAGCATCTTCAAAACATTATCGAGAAATACGGTCTTACCACGTTATTGGGATTGAAAATAAGCTTACCAGAATCATGGGGACCTATTCAGTTACACTAAGGCTTATACACTATTCCATTTTCGTGTCCCAAGACACTGGAGACGAACTTCCAGAGTGCGCTCGGTACGGCTTGCCAGAAAAATTATTTATGTGTCGTTTTTATCATTTCCAGAGCTGAGAAATATATTCGGGAAAATCCCCCCCCCTCCCCCCTAATAGATCTCCATAATACCGCCGATGACGAGGGGTCTTCCTGTGGCCACCTGTTGTTCTCAAGCAACTCCCTACCTTTATCAAATTTTTGCGTGTTCCCGAGGACGTTTGAACGTTTATCGTGACCATCACAAAAGAGGAAACCATAAATTAGCACGGGGTGGAAAGGCGACTTTACTTTGACTCACCTTGGGATTCGGTCCCAAACCGATTGTCCCCTATGCTTTATTGCCTCAATTGCTTGGAATATGAATCATTCAGAAATTCTTCACGGTGTTTTCACAAGATGGCGGTATAAATAAGAACAGCAATAATTTTTTTTTAGAAAGACCATATGTAACATGCTAAAGTAAAAATGTAGGAACTGTTTTATATATTAATGAGCTGAACTTTGAATATGTTGTTATTTAGAAAGTAAGTAACGACGCTACACTGTGAACAGAGAGCATAAAGTGTGCACTGGGGGAAAACTATGTAAACGAAAACTTAACATAGTAAGTTTATATTAGGTGTTTTCACAATGTAGACTTAAGTACATTTGATGATACGTTTCGAAAGATCGACCGTTAGCCACTTATACCGTTCGTTCTGTGCCTTATACGTGCGCAGTGATTTAATAATAAAGGTCACTTGCCTTGCTTGACCACTCTGACTTATCGAGTCACTTGACTGAAGTTTACTCTACACAAATGATAGAAATCTCGAAGGTGAGACTAGAAGGCGAAACGTATTAGACCCACCTAGTGTAACCAAATATTTTTTCAGGGGTTATAATTTTTTAATACTAGGAACACAATACTATACACATGTGTGACACAAATCAGTGTTCCACTCAACAAGCCTCTCTAAGACATAATGCTTCCCTCGGCCTACTTCTTACTTGCCCTTCTAATTGTGTTGCTAAGTTCCACACTGCTGTTTATGTTTTACCTTCTGAGGTTCCTGTTGTATGGTCTACATCTGGTCCAGATCCAAAAGAGCGTGTTGGTCCCGATTGTCGTTTCCAGTCAAAAAGATCATCGGTTGCCTGAACATATTCACACCAGTCGGTTTCAAAGTCACAGGCGATGGTATCCATCGGTTCTGGTCTTGTAGTGGGCGGGGGTGGCTCGGTTACGACTGTAGAAAAAACATATTCCAAACGACTGACTCTAATATTGATATCCAGGGGTTTTTTTATCTGACTAAAAGTTGTGTGAGGCGATTTTGTTATTTCATTTTGTTTCCATTACCCACAAAAAGTCGCAAGTAGTCACATATATATTCGAAATCCGTTATTATTGGACGTTGTTTTATAGCACTAGTATTTACTGAAAGTTTAAAAAATTTATGCATATTACTGCCAGGGGATTATCTCATTTTATGTGTTATCTTTAGCATTCATATGTTCCAACCATCTTTACCATTTATTTTTAGGGAATGTTTGAAAAGTAAGTGAGGGGTTTCAACGGGAGTGACCATGCTAAGATGGTGTCACAAAACTGTCGTCAAAATGGAAAATGGATTTGAAATGTTTGGTACTATATGGGGAAAATGTGTCTTTCACTGCCACTTTATTTTTTGGATTTATCAATGTTGACTTCTATTTATGATACGGGGCAAATTAAGGTTCCTTCAAACTAACTCATTTAGCGTGATTTTCAAAAGAATAATTCGGTTTCTATGGAAAATTTACCCTTTCTAGGTGTAACGTTTTTTGGCTTACCGAGCCAAAAGGTTACAAAAGAGTGGAGAAAAGAGGTGATGGATACCAATCTTGATCAGAGAAGCGAGAATGGGTTGCACTGGCGTGTTAAAGCAGGATGTTAAAAACTTTAAAGGAACACCAGCAGGTGGTTCCTGGCCATAAGAACGCTTGAAGAAAGGGCAGAAAGGCTCACATGAATTGCGTACCTGTTGTGCTGCATTTTAACTACAGATATTTTAGGCTGGCGGGTTTTTAATGGACGGCTAGACGGACTGCTATATCTTCGGTGAAATCAATTGTTCATGACTGCAAAAGGTACGTTTTCTCACTTGAAAATAAAAAACAATAGGTATCTTTCAAGACTTTTGAACGTAACATCGTACTACCGCTTACAAACTTCCAACGTGGTCTTCACTTACATTCTGGACAATCTTGCGAAAAGTATAACTTCACGTCATCAAGTGCTACATCATCCCTTTCTCCAACTCCGTTTCGGGTTTCAAAAATTACCTTTAAATAGGACAATAAATTTGGAGTAAAATTGCTCAGGACAAGTTTCTAATGAACAAATTTGAAGAAACCAGAAGTTGATGGAAAAGAAGTCAGACACGAAGGTGTAACGTTTAATGAAGGCTGCCTGTGATAACAGCTTCTGTACGTCTTTTTCTCAACATCAATGTCATATGATTTTGGAGAAATTTCTTGTATTGAATGCAAAATTTTGTCTATTAACTCCTTTTCAAAGGCATTCAAAAGCAGTTGACAAAATTATTTCACGGATAAGTATAAAAAAACTAACAAAAACTTTACAACTCGTTGGTTTTGTTTAGTGCATATTGACAATGGGCTTTTTGCAAACAATCCGCAAATTCGATTACGCTCTGAACAGTAGATTCATTCTTAACTGTAAACTATTCCTGCATGGCCAGAGTAGTGATACGACGATCAGTTAATCCTTAAACAAAGGCTGGACATAGGCGGCGAAAACGGGTGGACAGGGGGGCCTGGCCCCCAATATTTTTTTATGGGAGTTTGGAGGGGGAATGCCCCCCCCCCCATAGCTGAATGTCGCAATTTTGAGTTACTTTAATTTCATTTCGGCTGTTCTTTGGCTAAATTATTACTTTTCAGAGTGCAAAAGTTGCAACGTTTCGCCCCCTGGACCCCACATGAACGATAGCCTGTGGGTGAGTTTACTTTAGAACTTCAAACAGTTCAAACAAAACTTTTTGCAAGCTATCTTTCTTTTTCAAATTATCTTTCTTCTTCTCAAATTGGGCCCTTTTAAACATATTGAGCGAGGGGCATGTCCCCATTTTCTTATTGGCCGCAATGACACACATTTACATCAGTAATAATGTCTCTTTTAGGATTATTGGTAATACCTATACAAAGGTATTTTTTGCTTCCAGTAAATCCCTTAAAAAACCTTAAGTTCCAGAACTTCCGGGACCCTGTTGCGGGCCCCTGAACCAAAGCATATTGCCTTGGGATTTTTAAATAGAATTCCCTATTTACAAAATGCCCCAAAACACTTTGGATCCCTTAAAAATGCCCTGTCTCAAATTATTAATCACATGTTCAATTTTGAGGAGCTTCAACATTTTGGCTTTACCACCTAAAATTACTGCAAAGTATGTTGTCCTTAATCAAATGCCATAGTTTTCCCCGATTCCATTCTCGTCCCTAACCTCACGGAAGCTCAGCGATTTTAGTGAGCTTCCGGGGGCATCGCCCCTGGACCTCACGCTTGCGCTTTGCGCAAAACCGGACGCCTTACGGCGTCACCATTATGTCGGCTGCCGAAAACTTGTGCCCCCCCCCCCTCCCCAGTTAAAAGCTTTTTCGCGGTATATGTTTAACATTTATTAGAACTATAGATTTGATGTCTCACTTTGGATTGAGTTTGTCTCCGGGGTATTATTACTGATCCTCGGTGCCAGTAGTTGCCTTGGTTACCAGATTTTGTCCACAATGGTGTATCTGGAAGTGATGTATAGGAAGCTTCTACAACGTAAACAGTTAACATCTCTACATCATAGCCGTACATGTGGTACCAAAATTCCAAGCAAGATGACGTTAGCGTTGCTGGAGTGGATGGAGATATGAGTCTTGCATATGTTTCTCGTGGGTTTCGATAATGTCCAGTGTAAACCATATAAAATCCTATGAAAGCAAGACACTGATATTTGAATTGAAATAAAATGTGCTGATAAACCTATATCAGTAATAGATTACATTCTAGATGTCTTTGTCTGCATGTCGTGACTTTGCATCTTTAGTACTGAATAATTGAGATCAAAAGGCCGATGTTACAGGCCAGCATCTACGTTGTTTCAAGACCCGTGTACTCATGTGATAAAGGCTTTCATTGTGTTGACACTGCGTGAAAAGTAACTATCACCAATTTGAACATACTTGACTGGTATGCCAACCTATGGCAAAAATTACGTACTTGTTGTGTATTTTGATGTATCAGTTACTTCCAATCACTTGGTCAGGTGTAAAACCGACTGTTTTACGTGTGTATGCAGTACGTGATCTTCATTTCTTCCCTATTACTGTGTTCAGGCAGAAAACTGAGGATAATTCAAAAATTTAAGATAGAAAGTTGCATCATGGTGTTTGAAAAGTCAAGATGAATGATGTGTTCATGCATTACCTGAACGTGCTTATAACTGTCATGATTGTAACTTTTTAAAGATCAGATTAAACTGTGTCATCTCTATCATTACAATTACGCCCTTATAAAAAAAATCCCACATAATTCCTACAAGAATCAGCATGTGGGATTTATGTGGGGTTTTGGGCATGTGGAAAAAAATGAATGTGTGGGAAAATTCCCACATAAATCCCACATGCTGGTCATCCCTTCCCATACTGGGTTCTTCCGTATTTTTGAAGGGGGATTTTTAAATGTACTCAGGTCTTCATCGTTATTTTACATTAATCATCCTGTGCAGGCACACTACTGTATACATGTGCGGTATAAAGTCACAGTATAATGTTCCTATGAATTCAAGTGTGTCCAAAAGAGTATTATGGCTGATTTTAAATATAAGGTTCACCTTAAAGTTCTTGCCAAACTCGATACACGATTGTTTCTTCATCAAAATATTTTGTGAAGGCATGTGCAAAATGAAAGTCCACTAGATGCAACTGGTTTGAGAATCAATATGTTTGAAATTCATCCAAGTTTGTTTGCAACACGATTACTGATTCCTTTTTAAGTACATTACGTTGCCTGCATGTGTTCTGATGCATGCAGTCTCTTCTTCAGAATACTTTGTGACAAAGGCATGTGTAAAATTCTGATGAATGTCCATAAGAAAAGCCCACTAGATGCAACTTGTTTAAGAGTTAAATGATATGTTTGAAATTTGTCCAAGTTTGTTTGCAACACAATAACTGATTCCTTATACAGCACATCCCATTGCCTGCCTATGTTTTGAATATGAGAGTCCAGTTGCTGAGGCTACACCTTATAAAAAATATCTCAGTCCATGCAACAAAACAGCACTCAGACTTAGTCACTTACTTAACAGTATTCAGCACATATATAGTCCACAGCCTCCACTCAAATTTACAACTGCACCGTGTGCATCCACTCTCACTGCTTGCTAACTATTAACTGCTGACAGCTGTATACAACACAATGTTAAACTGGTACACTACTTGCTTTCCTATAGAGCTCAACACTGTGCATGTACAATACAAAGACTCATTTCAAAAGGGCTTTGTTGTAACAGAGCCTTTGAATAAGCCAATCACAATAGACTTCCTCCAAAGCTGTTCACTGCACAATCCACACATCCATTTTGTGCCTTCCCATATAGGGAATTTAACTTCCCATACCAAAAGATGACTTCCCGCATGAAGAGTTGCCTTCTCATATGGGAAACTGAACTCCCCATGTGGGAATTTAACTTCCCATAAGGGGATTTCAACTTTCCATATGGGAATTTCAATTCTCATGAAGGAATTCAACTTTTTGATGTGGGAAACTCGCACACGCTGAACATTATCCCACATAATTCCTGTAGGAAGTTGTAACTTCCTATAGGAAATTACAAATTCCTTTAGGAAGTTTTGATTTTTCTACAGGAATTATGTGAGAATTATGTGGGTTTTTTTTATAAGGGCGACATGAATGGCACTGTATTTCTTACAATCAAAGAAAATGCCTTTACATGTTTCGATATGCTTCTTCGTAAATTTTGGCCCGTTAATTTGAAACTGTTCAACTGGTGAAATATTGATTGGGGTGTTCTAAAAGGCCTTTTTAGTCTCTCGTCTAATTTCAATGAATGACATTTTAACAGAGATGTATCCCATGTAGTCGCATTCTGTTACATTACATTTAATTGCACATGAAAATGAATTTAAATGAGGAGGACAGAAAACAGAGCAATGGTCATTTGAGGTTACCGGCGGACAGAAGCTGCTGTAAAACACAATATCTCGCATGATATCTAGAAGTGTTAGATACTTTCCATACTTTACTTTTACCATATTACGAAGAAGTATACCTTATTGTTTGGTTGAAGTGAAAAGGTGAGGCCATATGAAGTAATAATCATAATCTAGTAAATACATATATTAATTGTAATAGTAAGCATACGTTTATTCTTGGTGTATGGATGCAGTCATATCATGAAGAAAACACTTTTGGTAATAACAGAAGTCGAAGGTTACCTAAAGTCAATAAAATGTAACAGTGAAAACGGTATAGAAAAATATTGGACACTCAATAGCTAAAAACTCGAAGAATTCTTTTAACCAACGAGCTGCTAAGTGATATATATTTCCTGATGGTTTGAAACACCCACCAATTTAACTCTTTCGACCTTTAACCTTTTGACCTTTTACCTTTTGACCTTTCACCTTTTTGTCCATTTTTACACTTGAACGCACCTAACAGTCCTTGTTATGCACTCGCTCCAAAGCTACGGTACATTTCAATTGAATTTGAATCTGAATTTTCGTCGCTAGTACTGAAAGACAACGTAATTTTTGCTGAAACGTAGGCCTAATAAGCATTTCTAGGATATTCAAACCTCTTTCCATCAGTGTCCCTCGACTCCCATTTTGAGGGAATTTCATGTATCTTAAACTTGTTTGGGTGGTGGATAGTTGAAAATCACTATTCCACTACAGATTCTTTAACTGTACATAAATTCCGTTTCGTTATATGTGTAGTAAATGTGTGGAATAAATATAGCAACCATGCTTCCACCGCCCACATCGAAGGAACCAAAGATAAGCGTTACCTGACGAAATATTTATCTTTAGGAAAATCCGCCATGGCGGTCCCTTATTAAAAGTATCCTGCCACTGATATATTTACACAAAATATCTGCGTAGAAGAGGAGCAGTTTTAATTATCATACTGGCACAATAAACCGAACGGCCCGGGGGGTTAAAGTACAGCTAATAACAACTTTTGCAATAAGCGGTCGCGAAGAAGAGATTAATTACTCATGGTGTACTGGAGGGTGAGATTCCTTTGCAATTTCATCTGAGAACTACAGCTATCAATATTAACCTTCAAGGCTACTTTCAACTGCTCGTAAATATTTCGTGTAATTGCTATTGATAACAGTTCTGGATAAAATTGAGCATTTTTTTTCAAATGAAATGGTTTCTTTTAAATTAACACCCTTGTATGGCCATGATGGAAATAAACAAACTTTCGGGAAGGAAAATAGATCTAAGCTATTGTATATGGCTCATTGCAGTTGTTACAAATGTATATTACTTATGTTATGTTTGGTATATTGAAATATCATAACTAACCGCCTCAAAATGTTCTACATAAGTGATAAATTAAATGTGCAATTTCGTATATCCCCATCGATATACGAAGTGATTCATATCGAAAGAATAAACTTGTCAACTTGGAACAGGACTCACCCAAATTAGTTCCGAGGGTGTGATCAACATCGGGACCAGTGTATCTATCGGTGGTTGCACGATTTTGCCACTTCCAGTCATCATCGTCAGTTTGATCTTGTTCGTAGTAGCATATTTCAGGTGTTTCAAAAGTACACGAAACACCACTGGTGTTTTGAGAGGCATCTATTAAGTTAAATGGGAATAAATCGACTTAATACTACCCGCAGTGCCTAGCCCGAATTGTTAACCTAGTAAATATTTTTCACAAAATTTGTTTTTCATTTTAAAGTGACTACAACTTTCCCTTCCGTTGTGGGGACTTAGCGATAAATAGAATCCAGGAGAGGCTACTATAGGAGTGTGATGTCGTAGAAAAGACCCCATAAGTATGGAGGATGATAAATAAAGCATCGCGATCGTTCCGATCACCACTTCGATTTAATAGTTTTTTATTCTCCTTTCTCAGTTTTGCTTTCTACTGTCATGTGATCTTACCAAATTGTCGAGAAATAGGCCCCGAAAAGAGATTTGGACAACTAGCAAGATTTAGTAGGAAGTTGAAAGATGCAATAAAGCTACTTGGGACACTTGTCGAAATTTTTACCATAACTTTAAAAAGGAAAATGAAAAATGTATGTCAATCGTTGGTGATGCGAATGTGTTATAAAATTGTGACGCTTTTGGGGTGCAAAAAAGGTGGAAAAAAATTTGGCAAATGTGCGGACAGAAGGTAGTCAAAAAAAAAATTAGGCATAGTGCGGACAGAAGAAAGTCAATGCTTCAATGCTTATCAAGTGGCACCACTTCACAGGGCACCCTCCCACCCTATCCCACAATCCATCCTTCCCAAGAAACGTCTTTGCCAGGAAATCTTATTTCGGGGCATTGGTATCCCGCAGGAGGCACCTAAGGCTAACAGGGCCATGTTTATATTCAGTCTGTTACTAGTGACACCATATGGTAACCACTTTGAAGGAAGAACGACGTTCTCAAGTCTAGCACAGATAGCTTTACCGGGTTCCCTTCAATGTCCAAAGAATGAAAACGCTTACATGGAACTTTTATCAGGACTATAAATTACAACAAGAATTCAGATAGTAGTCGGCTAAAAGTATTTTTACTTTGGAGGAAGTTTTCCATGGCAAGAAAAGCTTAATTTAATTTCTTTATAAATTAATGCATGGTACGAATAAAACTTAGCTTCGAATTTACAAAAGCTTTGAGTCATTTGCTAAGCAAGAAAGTCAAACATTTTATAAACCGCAGGAAACCCCTTGATGATGCACCCCAACTAACTTCGAGCTTTTTCTGTAGCTTAATCGTTTATAGCTATAGTTCACTGCTTATAGGTGGTACAACTTTGATACCATTGATTGTGGCTGTATTGCACATGAAATGGGGAAACGTTTGGAAAGTGGGTGTATTTATCTTTATGGTGAAGCCTGTTGGATAACACGGATAACAAGACAAGGAGGCCAAGCTTCAGCTAGGGATCCATCAACTGAACAGATAAAAGCCATCCAGAAACGACACTGTCCGTGAAGAAATTAGGAAACAAAGTTTAGTCGCGCAAAGCGCTTTAAAAAACTTTAGGGTGCTGTTCAAAATACTAAAAATTGCTTAGTGCCTGTTTGGGAAAGTTGGTTTTATAAAAGAACATTCCCTTTTCACCCTTGCAATTTCAGTTTTCATCACTTAGTTCCCAGTCAGCAATATCTGGCGGTCCGCCGGCGGCCATTGTCGGTTTTTGATCGGCCATGAATAAGTTGTTGGCCACTGAAGGACCGCCGGAGGACCATCGGTGGTCCGGTGGCTGCATCCGACGGGTCAAAAACAAAATTGAATGCTAGGTAAAATTTTTCAGCCAATCAGTTTCATCGTCGGCGGTGCTCCGCCGGTCAGCCACCAGACATTTCTCCGACGGACCGACGATGTGACCTACGGTGGTCCGTTGCCGAGCCGACCAAATTTGCTGACAGGGTTATGGCTAATCCTGAAAACTGCCTTGAACCAGGCCAGAGTCTTTGTGCAATCGCAAATCCTACTACATTGCTCTTTCCCTAAGCTGACAGTGCATACAAGGTCATAGTATGTAATGAGGACGTTCTACGTGCATACTGTATTATTGCAACTACACATTGCACCATGTCAAGTCCCAAAGTAGCAAAGGTAGTAAAGGCGCCCCCCCCCCCCCCATCATCATGGACTCTGTATACATTGGCACTTAACGTTTCAACTTAACTTTTTAAACCTAATATGATACTTGTATGTGAGTTATGAATCTTCCACAAAGCAACAAAAAGACAATAGAATTTCTTATCGATTCCAAATTGTGTATTGGTTTAATCACGCCCATACGAAACAAAGATATACTAGTTGTGGAACTATATCTTTTTACAACCAACATACCTTTCTACCTATCATTCTCACTGCTTTTCATTAATATCCACTGAACATTAGTCCGGCTTTTAAAGTTATGGTTTGAATATATTTTTCGTACTTTTTCGTGTTTGTTTTTTTCTTAATAAACAAAGAGATATTTTTGAGGATGACGAAAATATCCCGTTTTTGTAACCATTGTAATCTTTAAAGAACGGTACGAAGTCACAACAAGGCCCTGAAAAAATAAAAGCATGATGACATAAGTCATACGACTTAAGGGGCAATTGCCGCCCTGGCTCTAAAAAATGAAAAGCTTGCAATTTGTAATATGTCACACTAGTCAACAACAAGGTGGTTTTCCCAGCCATTCTTTTATGAAATTGTCTAAATGAAAGCTTCTCATTTGTAATCATTTGCTTCTAAAGAGCAAAATTTTACGTGGGCTTCGCTGGCCGCAGGTTGCAATTCCTAATGCAGTAGTGTTCTCCCAAATAAGCAGTTTGGCGAACTTCTTCGAGCTCTGAAAATGAAAACTTCGGAAACTTTCCCTAAGCGACACCAGATCATCTAGTAACACCAGCAACTACAGTGCTTATTTTCATAAAATTTATGATGAATATTCTTATTTTTTTAAAATTCAAAATTTTCAAAAGATCCTCAAATTCGTATGCCGTAGATAACATTATGTAGCAACAACGATCTTCGGTCGCCGTGCAATCTCAAATTATTTTGACAATAAGCAATGCAGATTCTTCAGGAATCCCCAAAATTTTTAAATGTTATTAAAGGAAACCCAGCTTCCAAACTTTTCTGAAATGCAAGCTGCATGTTTTCAAATATTTGTTTGAAAAGGGCAAAATATTCGGCGCTCTTCGCGCGTCATAAAATAAGTCCCTAGTACAGTGATTTTTCACACTTTTATAAAGAATGCGGAATTTTTTTTTTTTTTTTTAAGTTTTACAGACTACACATTAGTAGTAAATCGTACCTTTTCATGTTTCTTGTGTTTTAAGAATTTCATTTCAGAGTTCCGTAGGCCAAAAATTTGGTCCCCGTGCCTCCCTATCAAATTAATGTATTCCTGATCTTGTTAAATGTATGCTATTTTTAGGTTGCAGGATTGACCCTTCCAAGCAAAAAAAAAAAAAAACAACTCACGTTGTCCCGTACACGAAGTTCCAGTAATAGTAAAATCGTCGAAAGCTACGTCTCCTCTGTGATCACCAATAGTACGCACTTCTAATACAAGCTGAAACAGGGGAAAAGAATGAATTTGCGTAATTAACCAGCTTGAAATGATATATGTATTCTTTCTCACCCTGCGCAGCCCTATCTTGTGAAAACGTCTGCTTGATATTTTTACCCATATCTGGTTTCGAACTGACCCTATGACCAAACTTGTGCGAGACCGTTTTCAACATTCTGTCGTTGCTTATCATTAAAAGTTTGAATTAAAACTTTTAGTGCCAATTGGATCTTATCTACAGGCCTTTCAATGACATATGATGTAGATATGGTTTTGGATTTGGTCTAAGAATAGTTTTAAAGACAATTGTTGGTGAACGAGCTTCTAAAATAGGAATTACCTACATCAATGCACATTACTTTAAGATAGTCGACAATTACTACAATTAAACCTTAAACAGGTTCCATTGTGGTCCAGTAGACTTGGCGAGAGTTTACCATGAAGTGAGTCAGTCAGTCAAACCCTTGTGAGGAATGCAATCCAATGCGCAAATTAATTTATCAAGGGAATTAGTATTATAATACAGTTAATCATATATCTGGTGGTTTTTCATGTGAGTCCTGGTCTGTAAAGAACCTACACAATCATGGTTATATTCATTAAAGTGAGGAAGAAACTGGTAAAATATTGGAAAAATGACCAGGATACTTGTTAAATTCGTACTTTCATTGTTTGTACGTTAATCATGATTTTCCGGAAAAAACAACCACAAGTCTGTAGTCAAATATCAAAATGGGCCTGGTGACCTGGTAATATTTCCGAGATGTTTTCAGGGTGCATTTTACTTTTTATTCTTTTGTTGTGTTTTTTATTTTGCCTTTTTTGTTTTTTAACTGCAATAGTAATCATTGTGTATTATGGAACACATTAAGTATAAACAAATTTTGAATGAAGTAGGTTCAACTTACGACGAAATCTTCACTTGACTCCAGATCTATTTCAGTAGCCCACCATTTGTCTCCTCTGTTACCACTCAGAGACCACAAAGGATCCCCAGTTTCCCTTTCATTAGGGCTTCTCATATAAACCGAGGCTGTGCCGATACCATATCCGTACATGTGATACCACAAGATGAGACAGTTGCCCCTCTCTTTAGTTTTCGCTAATACGGGGGAACTAATCCTTACTTGTTCGCCATCTCTTGCAAAAACCGATTGGACGAAGATGTAATAACCTTCAAGTAAAAAAATATGAATGCTTCAACACAAACACAGAGAAAGGAACTATAGCTGCGTGACTATAGTGTTGGAAATCTTTTATCATTGTACTTCTCCCATGCTTAAAAAATTGTCGGTGCGGTAGTATTCTTTATATGACTAAAATGGACAGTATTCTTGTCCTGTGATATAGTTTGTGGAAGAACGTGGTGAAGTCGCGTTCCAATTCGCATCTTGCTATAGAAATAAAGAGTAATTATCAGAATAGCCAACGCCGGACCTCCCAGATGTACGTTGGATGCCATAACCAAACATGAGACTGACAAGATATCGTATGGAAGTGTGATGAACGTTCTTCACACTTTAGGCAAAGTTGTCAAGAGATTTAAAGAGAGATGTCATGTTTGGAGGGGTGGGGTTACTTGGGAACTAATTTTGCAGTCAATTATTGTTTTGCTTAACGGCAGCCTGTAACTCTATAAGCGAGCAAGCAAACAAAAGTATGAAGCAAAAAGAAAAATGAACTAACAACATTTGACCTTAAACTGGTCCGTCACTAAGTATATAGTGTTAGCGGGGTAGTATTTTAACGGAACCTATATTCATTTCTATAGATTTTAAAAAAGTCCATTTAATTCACGGAAATTATTGTTACAGTAATCAAGAAACGCCTGACGCTTTTTAATGCATGCTAAGGTATGAAGTACCGTATGAATGATCACTTGCAAGAAGACCCCTTATAAGCGTATCATCTACTACCTACTACCGTACGTTGTGAGAGGTGGCTAGCCTTAGTGTGGATTATCAATGAAGAAAGCTTCAAATTGATCAGTTGAGCCCTACGTTAATTTCCTAGTTAATGAGTACATAAAAACGTTTGTAACATATCTTACCTGACGAGTTGCCGAATGTGTGATCCGTGGATGGTCCTGTGTTTACAATTGGTGTCTCCCCTCTTTGGCGGATAAATCTTCTACTTTCTGTTCCGTCATATATAAAACCGCATAGTCCTGGGTCTTCGAAGCCGCACATCATTTTATCTAAATGCAAAAATTACAAAATAAAGACGTGCATGTTTGGTCTATGTGAAGTGATGTTTTTTATCATCCACGAGAATCGTACCTTTATATCAACGATTTGCTTCAAGAATTTATTTCTGTTATGGAAACTGAAGATTTTTAATATAGCGCCTGGAAAGAGGTTTGGTGTTTCGTCCAACTATCCAAAAGACCAGCCAGTTCAAGATTGTGAGCAAAACAGAGGTATCGATATGAAGCATTTCTATAAAGAAGTCTTTAACGCAACTACAAAGTTACAACTTCCAAAGTTAATTAGATATGGACATACGGCTAAGTTTCCAACCAATTGGTTTGAGTCGCGCCGGTCACGATAACCGTTATAGATTTGTCTAAAGGCCTACGTGGTTGAATCTTGTGTTCAATCAGACTTTATTTTAGATACGCGTCGGCTGACTGAACACATTTCCAAACTACTCGCAGCAAGTTACATAAGGAAATCCGTATAGCGAAGAGAAATTTTGTTCATTACGAAATTAGTGACAAGGAGACAATAGTAGAAGCACTTGTCAATGCAAGTTTTACACTTACTCTTACAGCCAAATTATTTAAAAAAACATATATATATTTTAAATTAATAAAGCCAAAGAAGATTGCAAAGTCTTCTAAGAGTAATTCGTTTGGTAACTAACACGTAATTTATCACCCTTTTAGACAAAGATCATGTATATTTTGGCACCTTTCATTGTTTGAAACAATGAACAAGAAAACAAAAACACACAAGTAAATGAAATAAAATGAAAAACTGATTTTTATTTCACTATGCGTATTATCAAATTTCTGGACTTTTCTGATTTAATATCTCTGACAAAGAAATATTTACTTTTTGTGATCTAATACATGTTGTTCTCTTTCATACAATCATACTCATATTAAACTGTAAAGTCTTTGTCTAGGTGTACACAAAACAATTAAAAACCACGCGGAAAAAACGTTGGTAAAAATGTAATTAACTTGATTCGGAAGTTAACAGAACTTTATTGCCATTAGGGCTCTGAATTCAGTTTCTCATTGGTTTTGTTTTCCTTTTTTTTTCTTATTGGGGGGTTCTGTAATTCGACATCACGCCTGTTCCGTTTTTGGCCACTGCGTGTAATCTTGAAATTGTTTTCTATCTTTACCGTTTACCTTTTCTCGCACACCGACTGAAAGGCTTTGAAGTAAAGATGTACAAAGCGATCACGCTTTAACTTGAAAGTAAAGACAATGACGTTAATCCTCCACATTCGAGGTCAAAAAGAAAGTTTCTCAAAGAACTGATAATGACACTATTAATTAAAGCAATAAGAAAGTACCATTCAAAAATAATCCTGTATAATCTCTTATTTTCATGAAATTTAATGATTTTTTTTCGCACACGTATGCTAATTTGGTTTAAGCTTATTTCAACTCTGGTCATTTCATGTATTGACCTATGACGTAAAAGATAACTCAGGAGCAAATGCATGTTTTCACCCACTTTACACTTTATTGTATAAAATTAAAGGTGACACATTTTTTGGAACGTTAGGGCCAATTTGTCATCTACCCTTTGAGGACGAATGCACTTGCTTACACAGTTGTAGTCTAAAATATCCACAGCAAGTCCAACGAGATTATCAGTAACTCATGCCAGATTTATGGAAACAGGTGTCTATTTACCTACGCGATAAGTACTCTGAAACAGTGTTGACATGAAAAAGGTCACATTTTGTAAAAGTGTGGGATCCCCAATGATTGACCCACATTGTGTATGATCTTTGACCTGAAGTAGAAGGAACGGAAGAACTACTTTTGTAATCTCTGATGATGTGCAAGAAGTTGACACTAAGGTATTTATTAAAATTAATGGTTAGAAAATCTTTGCGAAAAACATGGGAAGAATATAAGTCATTAGAGTGGACTCAGTCAACTTCCGATTCAGATACGGAGACATATGTTTAAGTGTCGACCCCAACTTTAATCGAAGGTGTGTCATTGGTCCGCAAACGCAAACACATTTGCATGAAAACGGATGAAAAGGTAACTGGGATAAAGCATGTTGCCCAACATTAACATTAAAAGTTTCATTAACGTATTGACTAAAGATAGTACCCAATCAACCAATCTTGGAATTCCAATCCCAACCGACGGCACTAAGTTATAGAATAGTAATACTAACTCGCTAACTTACCGACTATTTACCAGGGGCGGCCGCACAGAAGCGTTGATAGTGAGAGCTTTGATAGCGCTATCAATCCTCTATCAATCCTTCTCCTAACAGTACCGGCCGCACAGAAGCGTTCATCCCTCTACCAACACCACTTACAATACTGAAAGCCAATTTTGACAATGCAGAAACTTTGAAGTTAGGGGATTAGCTATCAGAGCTGATAGCCTATCAGTGAAAGGCCGCACAGAAACTATCACTATTGGTAAAGTTTTACCAATTCACTAACTGTGACCAAGGCACAGTTAGTGATGTTGATAGCACAGTTAGAAGCTGCCTATACACAGATGTGGGTTGCAGAGGCAGCCTTAACTTTGAGATGAAGGAACGAAAAGACAAAAGATACGATCCTTTACAAAAGGAAAGTGAAAGTGTTTTTGCGAAAATACATCACTTTTCAAAACCACAGTTTATTTTTTACATTTTTTTACATTGTAAAAATATCGGGAAAATGTGTTTGAGACAAAACTTCACAAACACTTCTTGCAAGAATGGAATTTTAGTGTATGCACTGGCACAGAAAAAAGTTACTCAAAATTGTAAAAAAAAACCAAAATGAAAAAAAAAAAAAAACACGTAATCGAATTAAAACTGGGCCAAAGTGTGAAAGTTCCCACACTATCACATTTTGGAACTGTAGCAAGAATTGCAAATATTGATTCTGTTTCGGTAAATGGAAAACCTTATATTTAGCCTATATTAGCGAAATAACCGTGATATATCAGTAAATGCATGATATTTGTTGACGTGAATAAAGCATCAAGTAGAGGTCATGCAGGCACATGTCCGATGTCCCAGTATAATTTTGATGTCATCGGGGGGGGGGGGGGTTCCCGCAATGTATGGGGCATTTGAAGAGTGGGAACCATGATCGTGTCATTTTCCTCCAATAAACGGCAAGCAACGGCACTTCACTGTTACTACATTTAACTTTCAACGACAACCTTTTTTATGCAACTTGAAATGTAACGAGACAAGAAGTTAAATTCATAATGGAATGTGATTAAATGATGACCAGGTTCAACGTAGAGACAGACAGAGGGGCCCAAAGGGCTCAGGAGAACCCCCTATGCAACTAAAACCCCAATTTAATTGAGGGCAACTCCAAAACATAGGTATGGGAGGAGTATTCATAAACATGTATCAGCATAACGAAGCCCTTATGAAAAACCTCTTTACGCTCCTGAATATGATGTGGAATAAGTATTTTCTGTCAATGTTTAAAAATAATGAAGAGTTACCTAAGACTGTAAGGTTTTTATCAAACTTTTTTCTGGTATGAGTAAATTTACTTCAAATTATATACATGAACTTAGAGGGAAAATGCAGTCATCCCAATTTGAATAAGTGTAGTACTTTATCCTATTTCATGAATAACTCTTGAAGATCCTGAGACAATATTTTTCTCGCTAAATTCTACAATTTATGGAAGGTTACTCAATGTTTTACCGCTCATATGCCATATCTAAGTCCTGAAATTTCTTGAAAGGTACAAGGAAAAAGTAATATGAAGAAATTTATGATAATTAACTGTTGCTTCAACATAAGTTTGGAACAATGAACATATTACATCAAGAGGCCATCGACACATTTAAGATTGATACTAGTGGTCATTACAAATAACTGTATTTTCATTGGAATTATCGATACCTTTGGATAAGATTTGGAGGTAATGTCATCTTATTCCTGCAAGGATTTTGCTGGAACCAGGTCAAAGCTGCATAAAAGTTATTTATCATGGTAAGCCATGCATGCCAGAGGCGAATCTAGTGTGGTACAACAAGAAAATGGCACATCCCCATTTTCACCTTTCATATACGATGCCAATTTATTTAGTTTCATATTAAAATACTTTGGAATCGTTATAAAGTTTTGTTTACTGCTTAGAAGCATGATGCAAAAATCAGTATTCACAGGTACAAAATCTATGTGGTTTTCCAAACGCGCAGTTAGTTGCGGGATGGCCGGGGGGTGGGGGTGGCTCTGAATCCCTTTCTGGCCAGGGGCTTGGTAGTTTGATCTTTGCCCTGATCTAATCCTCCCAATTTTTGGTGGAGTGAGCATTCCTTTGGGTACGGTCCATAGCTTTTTTGGCTACTCAGTGCCTTCATCCCAAATAAAATTTTACCAACCAATTTGTTTGCTCTGGGGGAAGTGGCGTAGCCACGGGGGAGGGTTTTGGGGGTTAGAAACCCCCCCCCCCCATGACCAACCTTGCAGATGCAAAAAACACCTAAAATAGCGGTTTTTTCTATCCTCAGACTTTTCCCTCATATCGTGCCCCAAATACCCCCCATGACACCAAAATCCTCCCCATGACACAATCCTGGCTAGGCGCCTGCCTGGGGGTATCACTTGTAGTATTTACCTTCAAATCTTTCAGTCCATCTGTAGAATCGGTTCGTCGAGGGCAGGGTTTTTCCCTCTTCTCCCGCATACTGCAGGCAATCTTGTCTTTACACCCTTTTAAGGCTCTGCCGTTTGTCCGTGATACTTTGCACACTCCTGTCTGCTGCACCAACTGCAGTAACGTCTACTCTATTATTTTAAATATTTCTTCTTTAGTTTTTGAAAAATTTCATTGCTGTGCTTAGCCTGTAGCGTCTTATTAAATCGAATGAAATTATCCCGCATTACACTAGTTTCTTCCTAAGAGAATCTGGAGCACGGGATCGTTTTGGCTTGTTTGGAGCTATATTTGATTGCTAAGTTCTAATTTCTTCTTAAAATAATAACTTCGACCTTTTGTTGTCAAGTATCACTAAAACTGCCAGTGTAAAGCTGCCTCAACTACTGTGTGCGACAAGCAGCTTATCCTTTGTTTCAGGAAGTCCCGGTTTACAATAATGTCCCTTCAAGTGGCGATTACCGAGCAAAGCACTGGGAAATACCCCATCCGTAAGCAGACTTTGATGTCTTTAACATGCTAATTGAGCCTAAAAGCTTTCTATCAATGAGCAGCTCTATCAACATTTTCTGTGCGGTCATTTTGCACCTGTTGATAGTAGCAGGTTTGATAGGCAGTTGATAGCGCTATCAAAGCTTCCACTATCAACACGTCTGTGCGATCACCCATCCCCTATCATATTTTTACCGTATAAAAATAACTTGAAAACGTTTTTAAGTGAGATTTAAAAGTAGGGGATGGGGAGTTGATCTGTAAATAAAACAGAAAAATGAATTCAGGTGGGTTCAGAAATGCCACGTGACTTCCGGTGATCTGGAATGTGCTTTTGGTCAAACATTTCCGGTACGCTTCTGCGCCAACTTATTGTAGCGCTCCGTCAAGGTAGTCTTTCCATAGTTCTTATCCCCCACCTTAGTCCAAATTCTGGACCCACTGTCTACGAAGTTCATTTTGAGTGGGCAGGGTTTTTTACGGTGACCACAGACTTCGTCCTCCTTTCTTGACTTGTGCCACTGAAGTCTTGAGGAATAGTCTAGGCCCCAAATCATTTGTGGCCAGAGCCCCATGGTAAATCCGGCATTGTGTACCAACAGCATAACGGACAATTTGATTTGGTGGGGTTCCAACTCATGTCCTCACGACTCGAAGTCCGAAGATGTGCAGACTACTGAGATCCATGTTAAATTTGAAGTACCGAGTCTCTCTTTTTAGGACTTTCTAGGATTTGACTTAAAGAAACTCTGATTTAAGCAACAAATATTGCAGGATTTTGCATGTCAACACCATTGGAAACGGAAACGTTTCCAAAGGATGTCCAAAGAGAAGGGGAAACCCCCTACCCCCATACTTCTCTCCCAGGACGGCGACCCGAAAGTGAAATTCTGCACCAGGTTTCATCCGAGGGTACTTTAATTTTTTAAAAAGTAATCCAAGGGGGGAGGGAACACCCCTCTCCTCTCCTTTCACCCCTCCCCAGTCCTCCAATTAAACCATGCGGTGAGCTACCACAGGAAAGATCCCCGTCTTTGTAGATAACGTCTTACATAGCCATATGACAATATTCGCCCTACCTTTCCCCTCCAATCAATAACTAGACTCTGGCGGGGTCCCTGGTGGAAGGAAAGGCCCTTCAACTTCGCCAGATCCCGATGTCTCACATCCACGTATGGTAGTTTGGGTGAAGAGCCTTCACCAGCCCCCCCCCCCTCCCCATCACCCCGAGCATGTAATTATGTGTTTTTTCTGTCACTCCTATAATATACAAAAGTTCATTGAAACGTTCGTTTGAATTGAAAGTTAAACCATTCTCGCTATATCTTCAACAGCCCAAAATACTCTAGGCTACCATTGCCGTTGGCTGAATTTGCTCCGTCATTTGCCAAGTAAATGTCAGCACCTAACATGCCACATCTCCATGCTTACTGAGAACAAAATAATTTTACTATCACCATCATTAACGATGCCTTGGTCATTTTTACTGAGTCGATATATAGCATTACCAGTAGTGATTGTAAAGTGCAGCCTACTGCTGATAGGCTATCAGCGCGATAGGCTGATCCCCTTATCAGTAAGCTTCTGTGCGGTCATAATTTGCTATCAGTACTGATAGTGGTGTTGGTAGCGCTATCAACGCTTCTGTGCGGCCGGCCCAGGTCTTTCCTTTACCAGACCAAACCTCGCAAACTGAGGGTTCCAGTGTATTTAACTGTGTCAGTTAACTACCTATTAATAAAACGTACCTTTTGGACAACTTTCAGCCTTGATGGAAATATCATCAATCGCTATGTCTCCTTTCTCACCGTTGCCAATAGTTGCTTCCACCAAAAGCTATTGAGAAATTAATAGTCAGCCGTTACTTGCTGGTAAATGGTAAAATTAGTAGACGCATTCATTATAAAAAAGGGAATTTTGTGGTTATAGGTACTAACTGTATTCCTCTAATGTTACCATAAAATTCCCATATGTTTCCTCAGAGTTTTAATTATTTATGTATTATCATTTTATACCATTGTATTTTGTACGCGGAATTTTAATTTAAAGTATCGAGTTCCAAACTTATTTAAGAGGACGCTTGCATATCATATCATATCATGAACTATAAACATTCTGTCCAGGCAAAAACATTGTTATATTATTCGCTCCCTCCACGTACCGTACCTCTTGGGAACAAACTTCCGACACAGTACAAAGCCGCTAATACATTATGCTTATCGTCACACATTTACTGCGTTTGTAGTTGGTGGAAGTCGAGGTAATTTGTCTGGATATACACCTGCAACCGAGGTAACACGGGCAATCTAGGAGTACCTCGGTTAGAGAAACAAGTCTGGGCGCCCTTCTGCAATGAAGTAGTAGTGAGAAGGTGTTTTGGAATCGATTTGAGCAACTTCCTCTATTGTATGTTACAACCTTATCTGGATAACATTTTTGTGTATGTTTAGACATGGTCGAAATCGAGGTAATTTGTCTCGGTACACACAACCCAACCGAGGTAACATACGATTTCAACCAATCAACGGAAGGTCTTAGGGCATCAGTCAGAATATAAAGATTGTTTATGTAGACGACCCCTTCATAACCTAAGGTAGTTTTTATGTCTCTTAATTTTAACCGTTTCCTCGGTTGTGTGGTTCAAAATTTGCCTACCTCGTTTTCCACCGTTGACAAGTATTTGTGGACGAACACCTCTAGTCCATCCAATGAGGAAAGTGACGTTTTTGCATCTGATAGTGAACTCATAAAAGGAAGGCTAATATAACAGATGGATTTTTTCGGCCCGGTTTCTAACCCATTGGATTATGAAGTCACAACCTGTTTTTCAGTTGTAGCTCACTGGCTTGTTTCCCTACTCCAATTGCTTATGCTGAGCACCAAGCACAATTGCGGTAGCTTTCATTTTTGCCTTTGGTATGACCCGGCCAAGACTGGAACTTCCCGGATGCAATTCGGATGCTCTAAAGGATTGATGTGATTCATGTAAACTACTTTCAAATATGGTGTCCTTTTGCAAACCCTGGGCCGTAAAACTCGATCTAACTACCTAACCCAATTTTGCAAACCAAGTTATGCAATTTATTTACTTCACCTCCATCATTATGATGACCTCCGCTAAACCTCGTATATTTTGGGGGGTTAACTTTTCAAAGCAACCTGCATTGTATTGTTTTTTAGAAACCATCTTATCAAGTGCAACCACAATCGCGGGGAGTCGTACACCAGACTCCTTATTATTACCCATAGTTTCGAATCTACACTATGAAGGTAGGAAAGTTCCAAATCTGTCATGTTTTCACCTGCACGTTCTCTCTACATTTTAAAGACCATCCTTTGACAAAGAAGGGTTTGCCTCCTCAGCTTGAAGCCTTTATTCATCTCTCAAATCTGCAGTGATGTAGGAATTTGACTAAGTTAGTGTTATCCTGTTTTTAAGTAAAAATATACCTCAGTATAAAACCTGTGTCACCACATATCTTCATACCCCCTTACCTGGAAAGAATTTAAGTCAGGACCAAAATCAAATAAACCTCGGTACCATCCTTCTCCTTGTGATCCAGTTTTATGCCAAAGAACTCTCAACTCGTTTTCATTGTCTATATCTTGTATGTAAACCTTTAGTGCACCAATGTTTTCACCCAGCATGTGATAATAAAATTCAACACATCCCGACAGGTGTCGATCCACTGACAGCCCTGGAGAGGACAACACAGCTGTATCTGAACGGTTTTGCGAACTTGCCTCAGCATACATGTAGTAGCCTGTTGGTTTAAAGCACTCTTTGGTTAGTTGTCTAGAAATGTCCCGATAAATTGAACTTAACATTTCGGCTAAACATTAACATTGGCCCTTTTTAAAAGTTAAAAAACCATTTATCCGAGCTTCTTGAAACCTCTCTTTCATCTATTAAATTCGGTTTTTTAAATGACATATGCTCCATTTCTCATTTCAAAAATAAGACTGAAACAACCATGATTTAACCGTTGTTAGGCTCCACATAGTCACATTTAGCAGTTTTGTGTTTATTTTTTAGACCTTGGATATAAAAGAGTTTTATTTTCATCCTCAAGACAAATTTTAATTTGTTCTTCAATTGGAAAGTAAATGCATATGACAAAATTACTCGTCCGGTCAGGGTAAATCTATAACGTCATATCGTATTTGGCAGATGGCCTTTTTGTAGGAAAATATACAAAATAGAAAAATAGATAATGCTAGTATCTTTATCTTAAATTGCCGAATCAATATTCCAAGATCCTTGGCCCCGTTCCACTTCTGAAACAGACTTCTGAGACGAATGTGCAATTACCTTTGTAGCATTAGTAACATGTAGCTCATCATTTTTACGATGACTGGTGTATGACCGCTAAATGTTATAACAACGCTAAATGTTATATACCCATCGTAAATGCTATAAAAATTAACGCTGAATGTTATACCAACCGTAAATATTATAAAAGTTAACCCTAAATGTTATGAACGATTCACCCTAAATGTAATTAAAATCAACGCCAAATGTAATATTTTTTTTTTCAATTTTCATTCCACAGTGAAGAAGAAATAGAGGTTTAAAATCAAGAGTTTTGGAGCATGTATGCATGTGTCCTTGATTCTACTTCTCAAGTTCTCAGCAATGCTTTCTGAAGGTTTATACAAGGAAATGGTGAATTTTTTGGTAAAATGTTTTCATGTTGTATCCCTTGTGAGTGATGCATTCGTGCTGGGGGAGACATTGCATATGTGAGTATCCATGTGTGTGCGCGCATGTGTATTCATGTTTGAGTGTGTTGCCTGGCCTTGTATCCACGGTACGTCGAGAAGGCGTGGTCAGATAAAGGTCACACCCGGTAGATAGAGTGGTTTCGCATTTATCTAGACTGCACCACCCCTCTCTTTATATATTCCAGTTCTAGCTTTTGAACTCCTCGAAGTACATCAGTCTGTTGTCAAGATACATCAGTCTGTTGTCAAGATTAGAATGACGTAGCCACATGGAGGTTGGAGAGGGTGAGGGTTCAGCATAGTCCTCCTCCACCTATTGCCGGGTTTTTTCCAGTACAACCTTCTCAATTGTTCATAATAAGAGTGTGCTATGCTCATAATTATGTAGTGCAGTGCAAAATAACTATTCTCCCTTAAGGGTCCTCAGAGCCCACCTCTTGTCAATACTAGAAACTAGACATGAGACGGCGCGTGCAGTACTGGCTGTAATATGTCCTCAGAAACACGATAAGTAGCTGCCATTATTGCTCGAAATGGCTTATATGCCTAAGAAATGTGTAATGAAAAGAATGAAAATGGGTCATTGGGAATATAAGGTGCCCCCGCAAAGAAGTTTTAATGCGTGAAGAAAGCTCCGGCGATGGAATTTTTTTACCGCGCCTGTATATAACGAAGACTTTTTACAATAAAACTGCACATGGTCGCAGCTAAGGACATGTTTGATGCAAAAAGCCGTGCAAATGGTTGAAAACGCTCCGAAAGGCGAAATACGCAATAAAATGCGGCCGCGGAGTCGGCAGTTCGGCGTGTAGAACCGGCGAAGAAGATGGTATGAGAGACACACCATGACATTCCTGAGAAATATTCGTTCCACATGAATGTCATCGACAACACCTGTCGTAGCGAGTGTAACACTCTAAAGGATCGAAAGTATTGGATTATTACATTTAACGTTGAATTTTACTACATTTAGGGTGAGTCCGATTTATTACATTTAGCGTTAATTTTTTAAACATATAGGGTAAGTCGTTTATTACATTTAGCGTTAATTTTTTAAACATTTAGGGTAAGTCGTTTATTACATTGAGCGTTTACTTTTATAACATTTACGGTTGGTATTACATTAAGCGTTAATTTTATAACATTTACGGTGGGTTTAACATTTAGCGTTGTTATAAAATTTAGCGGTGATACAACTGGTCACTACGTAAAGAATATTTCTTTTACCAAATGTCTGTAAAAATTTCCATTTCAGAAAAACGTTAAATTCATAACCACAAAATCACGGACTAATTGAATTTTATAGTCGTTGTTAATTGTAGGTGGCTGATCCCTTTGACGTTTTTGCATTACATAGGACGGATCATTTACAGATTGGTATTACCAGGGAGCTGTTATTTGGAAAGAGTTGGAATGAAATTTTCAATTTATGCATATACTTTAAAACCCTCTTAAAGGAATGAAGATAGGCTGCATAATTGCCGCAAAGGCGTTTCCTTCCTTTACTCGCAGCACCGATTCAATATAATTCCTGGAACACCATCTCATTCCAAGCAACTAATCCGTAGACAAGTGGCTCATGAAGAACAATACTTGGATAAGTAAGTCTGCACTACCAACAGTTTAAGAGCAGAAGCAATCAAAACGACTGTTTAACTGACAAAAAATGAATTCAATTGGCCCTTCCCTCTAGAAGGCATGATAATTATGCAATTCAGGTGTAAAAGTCTAATATTTTTGACAACAAGATTACACGATCCCTCACATTTCCAGAAATAGCCAGATGCAATTCTTGTTCAGATTTCGACATACTACGGTACCGAGTAGATATTTTTTCATTCGCGTCTTCCAGCTGCCAATTAAAGACCGAATTTTACTTCTTTTACCTGACGACTGTTATGGTGCAAAAACCTGCCAGTCCTACTCTGACCGCAGTAGACGACAAATGCCTTTTTGGGTCTTCCTACTGATCCCCTATTTTGTCCAGAATGGTACATACGGAACACTTCTGGACGATTCGGGACAGTTCGGGGTATTCGGGAGCAAGCAAAGTGAAATTCGGTAAGGCCAGAATCCAGGCCAAAATCGCCCGGAAAGTATACTGAATGGTACTACGGGACGAATACGGGACTTTTCTTGACTGTGTGAGAGTACCTTAACCAGAGTGTAAAGAATGATACAAGAGACATATTACTGAGTGGCCTTAACGGCGTAAACCTCATCTCAAAACTCATGCATTCTGTTTCCATCCAACTAACAGCTCCCTGGTATGAACGGATTGTGCACAAAGCTGGCCGCGACCTGCAGGGATTTCGTTCGTGGCAGTCCTGAGAGTGAAATTCAATTACCAAAATGCATTGCTCTGAAAAAATTTCTGGGCGTACGCCCAAAAGTCCTATTTGGGTTTTGTCCACTCTTCTGATTTTTTCTTCCTGTTTTCAATTTGATGGCTTCATATTAAAGGTCATGTGACATGAAAATAACAAAAATGGGGTGTTTGAACTTTGATGTCAAAAACCAAGAAAATAGCGACAGTTCCCATTAAAATCCATCAAAAATTGACCATTTTACAGTGCAATTTCTGATTTGTACTAAATTATTTATAAATATGAGCTCAATATGCAAATCTTTTGATGTCATGAGAGGGACATGCCATGTATGGCCTATATTTTCCTTTGTTTTTACAACCTTAATTTCAAGGACAGTTGTAAACATTTGTTTGTCCTGAGGGTTTTTTTTTTTTTTTTTTTGAAATTTAAATTGTATCCTTAAAAATCATCAGTATCAGTTACCAAGCCCTAAGCTATCTCTTGGGCTTATAAGGGATAATTAATTTGGGTTAGCAAAAGAAATGTCAACACTGTGCAACATTCCACATCTGTATTTTTGCATAAGCAACAAGTTGCTTTATAAACATTCGAACTATGAAGCGGTATATCTTGAGAAACGTAAAAGATATTGAAATAGTTCCAACGAATTTTCCCTAAGAAAAGTTCACTCCGTACCTGCCAAGTAAAGTCAGGTCATTTTGCTGACATATCACACTACCTTTAAGCCGGGCTCACATTACAACGAATTCGGATCGGATTTCGATCCGATTTTTTCTGGGATGGGGTACAATCTCCTCAATCTCTGCTCGGAAAGAGCCAAAAAATTGCTTACATGTGTAAATATATGAGTTGTACCTCAGGCCTATAAATATAAATAAATTTATGCTTATTATTTCGTGACGTCACATCGACAGATTTTATCGAGTTCCCCTGTCCGATAATAAAATATACGTCGGTGTGACTTCACAAAAAAAAAATTAGTTGGCACTTTATTTTCATAGACATCAAATGCAAATCACATATATACACTGGTTGACAAATTTTTGGCTCTTTCCGACCATTATAGAAGATTTCGACAAAAACCCGAAAAAATCGGATCGGAGTGCGATACGAATTCTACGAATTGGCCATAATATCATGGAAAGTGGTCATTTTGATATAAAAAAAACTACTGTAAACGTGTTTTTCACGATTCTTGAAGTGAACCTCAGAGGAAAAATTTCATTCTTCTTTTTTATCAGTTTTTTAAGGATTTTTTCAACATTGCAACTCCCATTGGTATACATATTTCATTGTGGATAAATTAAACGTTGAAATTTGCTCACCTAAAATTAATAAAATAGAATTTCGTGTAACAAGTTGTGACCTTATTACAATTTCAACATTGCTCCCTTTAAGCTATGACCTTTTGTCGCATAGCATGTTGTACAGTGAAGAATTAACAAAGTACACCAACACCATAAGATTTAAAGTTTATCACAAGGTGCAGTAACTTCGTACAGGAAACAAAGAAACACAAAGTGTAATCTGATTATTACCACTTTACAATGACATCAAAAACTTTTGTACAATGTACCATTTTAGTAAATTAACATTTTATATCTCAGCTCATCAGTTTCATATTAAGATGGGGATAAAATTCTTTAAATTCGTTTTTTTTTTTTACTGTAATATATTTTTTGCTAGAAATTTTGGACTTGCGACACTTTAAGGAAAACTCTCACATGTGCGATCTTTACCAAAGTGTGTTTCAGGCTGATCCGTAAGCTATCACACATTATCTCATGGTGTTCTTTCCTTCATTCAATAAATAAGCAATTTCGCCTGTGTATATGCACCCCATCCCCTTCTTCTTGGCACAAAAAAGCTAATTTCATGTCCATGGATAGGTAAAGTACTGCGTGTACTGTACATGCGTTTTAAAAATAAAAAAGGAAATTTAGAAGATGCATTAAGTATTAAGGTACTGGAAATGTTTTACCGGCACTTGTGCGCTTGGTGTGATCTACTGGTGGTCCGGTTCCAACGGTGGTCGTAGGACCTTTATTCCATGTCCAATTGAATTGATCGTTTACATCCTGGGTGAAATTGCAGACATCGTCATTTTCAAAATCACAGGAAAACGATGAAGCTGAAGTAATATGTAGTGACTGGGAATCTGTAAACAATGAAAAACAAACTAAAGAAATTTATTCAAAATTTAATTCAATAGTAATCCCAACTGTAGTGTTTCCTTTCAGCAAAATCTTTCAAAGAAGGGACGTTGCTATTGCCAGTGTCACGAACCGTGTTATCTAGAGATTGCGACGTTTTTAATCATTTAACGATGGCTTTGTAAAAGGTGTGCTTAGAGGTCTGCTTATCAAGAGGTACTTACTTAAAACTTCAAATTCCAACTTAACTTGCCAAGAAAAGTGAGCTTTATTTAAACTTGAATTCAAGTTAATCTAGCAGGTTCAGTAAATGTTAAAGCTTATGCCAGTTAATTTCATTTCCATGAACCATTAATTAACACTTTGGGCTGGTTTGTGACAACTACTCACTAAGTCTTTGAAGTTTTCTTCACATACCAATAACAAATCGTTCTATTTTAGACAATACCTATATCTTACACATAACTAATCTTTTTCCTGAGTGTGCAAATGACAGTTGAGTTCGGATTTTCAAGATTTGCCGCTAGATACTTTTTCAACTTATAACCTTTACCACACAGGATGCAAATTCAAAACTTCATCATTTTTTATTTATTTATTTATTTATTTTATTACTTTTTATGGAAACTAGACCAATTATTCTTGAGGTAAGCATATTCATCTGAATCCCCAACACCCAATACCTTTGATAAGTAATAGATATCCACTCATTGCAATCTTTCATGAAGGTTTCTTGCACCGATTGTGCAGTATATCCCCTTACTGCAGGGCCGTTGCATTAGCACCCGGATGTAAGTAAGATACCCTATGGTAAATACTTAGGATAATTTTGGGAACGACACGCACTATTTATACATGAGATGAAATCCCGTATGACTCATCGGCGCATGGGATATCATGTGGTTTATTTATTGAAAGCCTTATGCAAGTCATCCTTGTCCGTGTACGGGTCTCCTTTTGGCCATGTTAGATGGACACGATATGGGATTCACTTGAACCGTCTTGCTAAGGGGAAATAACTAACAGCTCATCAAGTTAACCACCGGCGGGCTCTAGAGGGCTCTGTCCCCAAAAGTGGTAAGCCCCATTGACCCCCCCCCCCCACCCCACTCATCAAACTGAAATGAGCAAACTGAAACTTTAAAGCGGTCATTAAAACATTTTTATTAAGCGGAATTTTTAATGACTCTAAAAATTGTCATCCATCAGCGCTAGCACCAGTAACACCCCCCCCATCTGGAATAAGAAAAATATGTATGTAGTTTAACGTCGTTATGCAGGTCCCATTATTATACATTACCTTTGACAAACGCCTTTAATCACATGTAACCCGTTGTAGAAATGTCACACATCATAGATAGGCCACGCAATGCAACGAATCAGGGGGTGGTCAGGCGACAATAGCATTTCCACGCCTGTTGTAGCAATCGTCAATGTAGGCTACAAGCTGGAGTTTTGCACAGTACGTACTGCAATTCCACAGTATATATGCACTTGCTGGCTGGTTACGTGTTACAGTTTTACTGGGCCGGAACTCTCGAGACGTATGATCAGTAGAGTACTGTATGTACACTGCAATACAGGGAGCTGGCACGTGGAAGCTCCGTGTAACAAACACATTAAGGTGCGATGCATTGTTGTACTGTCCATGATGTCATGGACAGTACCTTAGGCACGCTTCTCATTTTCGAGAGGCAGTCCTTTCGTTCAATGTTTCTTGACCCAAATTGGTTTGCTCTCCTGTTGAGCTCATTGTGTAGCGTAACTCATGTAGGCTGGGACGAAACTTTGGTTTTAATCTTATGTTATGTATTGTATTGTTTTGAAAATAAGACTTAAGCAAATAAAACGCAAACGAATCGCTGAATCGCCTAAGTATGCCTTGTTCTAAGCAACCATCCTACTATATTGTTTGTTTGTTTTCTTTGACACTCACGATAAACTGGCAATGCCAGTCTCGTGAGGCAAACTCACAGTTTAACGTCTATTATTATTTAGGGATAGCAGATAAACTACAACCCAGAAAACTAAAAGAACCAAACGCTCGTGTACTGCATGCAGTACACGAGAGTGCAGTAAAGCGTCCGTAGCAATCACCTGAAGTCATCTTAGTAGTCCTACAGTCATAAGCGTATGTGGTGGGGGTGCAGGGGCACTAGCCCTCCCAAAGCAGTTGGTTCATTAATTCGGCAAAACATGATAAAGGGTGCCATTATTCGGGCAAAACTTGTTCTTGCCCTCCTAACAAAACTATACTCGTACGCCTATTCCGGTCAAATTGTCCTCATTCAACTAAATGTTCCTCGAATGGCTACCACTAGATTAGTCGACCTACACAATATCCTAACGTTTCGCCAAATGGTCATTCTTATTTCATTCTTAAAAGAGATATTGACTTGGGCAACCTTTAAAAATTTACAGATGCAGGTCTGATTCACAGGTTATATGCGGGATTGCGTTTCCTAAGCCAAATTGCAAACTTTGACTCATCCGTTCGAAAACTGCAAGTTACATTACAATTGCACGTTTCAAAATGGATGTGGTAGATTTCTCACATTTTTAAAAAGCAAGTCTTGATGATAAATCATAATTCTTTAATACATTATGCATTCTTGGATCAAGATAAAAGTCGTCCTTTTTAAAAAGTTCCTTTCTCTTTGTCCCTCGTAGTCAAAAGTAGAACTTTGAAGTCGCGGACAACGTCTACAAATACAGTTTGCCCTTTTTCACACATAATGGGTGGCAGTCCCAAAAATGTCCCCTATTAAGGAAGTTTAATTCCCAGTAAGCCCCTTCTGCTAGAAATTTTGTTTTTAAAAGTGGAATCAGTAGCGTACCCAAGTTGGACGAAAGGGGGGGGGGGGGTTAAGGAACTTAAACCATTCTGTGCATTAATAAGTGTTCAGATATTGTCATATTGTTGGGTCACTAACCATTGCCAAAATCCAGAATCCAGTGCTTTCTAATAGACAAAAAGGCGTTTTGAAAAGAGTTCAGAACTGGTTAACGTTTCAACCCCTTTATGATCCCAATTCCATGTTCACATGTTGCCGTGGTCCATCTAGCGTTTTTAAATAAAGATTCAGACCGCCATTTGTTTCAACACTGGATATTGACGTGGCTTAGTTCATACCTCTGCTTAATCAAATACAAATATTGTCGTGTGTCTTGCAGTTTGGGATGACCTTTATTTTTTTTTTAAATATTTAATAAGATTTTATTTATCTGATTTCTTTGTAAAATGCACCATTACTAAAAAGAATCCTTTAAAAAGACCCTTCAGTTTGTTGTTGTCACAAAAACCTATTTTCATTAAAGAAATTTCAAAGAACCCTCCTTTCAAACCTGTCGAACTTGTGATTGTAACTGAACGGTTGCAAGGTGTTTGAATTTCGAACATGTTTCACTCCCAGTTGGCGTAATCAGCCATTCAGTCTTTTAACTTCTGAACTTTCATTTTAGCACATTCCATTTTCGAAGGATTTTTAACAGAACTTAAAATTTGAGCCCCAAAGGACACTGTATAAAAATGAGTGGTTGTTTTACATGAGGTCATTTGCTCATACTCCACTTATCCAGGCTTCGTTAATTAAACCGGAAATTAATTCAAATCAACGAAGAAGTTGTTTTTATAGAAACCAGATAAAACGGAGGAACTTCCCTAGGTTTTTTCAGAGTACATAAGAACTCGTTCCCTACAATCCTCAGAGCGAATTTTTCTTATTCCATTTTTGATATTGTAGTTGGTTTTCTGATATTTCCTTGAATATTTATGTCTCCTTTAAAGAAACTGACAATTTAATTTCCTTTCCAGTATTGGCAGCGTGAGGTTTACCTCGCAGTACCAAAGGGGATCCTCGTGAATTTAATGGTCAAAAATATTTGCATTTTGCATGAACAATACATTGTAAAAATATGTGGTATCTTTACTTACCATGAATTATCCTTCTTAACATTTGGATACTCTCCAACAGTGCTGAATGAATTCTTTGTCGGAAATCGATATCAATAATCAATGCACCTAGTCCAATTTTTTTTTTTTTTTTTTTTTTTACTTTTAACTCTTGTCAGAAAATCTGACGGAAGACGTGGAAAAATTCACTGGCTAACCAGTGCAGATAAATTAATGAACAGTGAGACATTTTAAGCCTACCACGTGCCCTTCAGTTTATTAAATAATGCAAAAACATATTGAAGAGGGAAGATATCTATATTCAGTTTCCTTTGCGAAGTGGTATCTTTCAAAAGATGTTAACCAGGAGAAAATAAAAATGTAAAACAAGAGGGCAATCCACGGAGTTGCATATCTCATCGCTAACATGTGCGCAAGTTGGTTACAGAACTTGAACTATTTATGTGCTAGAAGTTTTATCTGTGCTGTTTTTATGCTACAGCAGAATTTCATTGACAAAAATTACCATACTAAAGCTGCATGCAACAAAACTTTGAAATTCCTATTTGAAGTCCATTTGGGAAGCGAGGGGAAAGAATATGGCACAGACCAATCAAGTTCTTGGAACTATAGGCGCATCCCTTATTCAAAAACAAAAAACATCATTTGGATATTTAAATTCTGACACCGGATTATAAAAGAACTGGAGAAGGGCTACCCAATCTTTGTAGCGGTTGCCCTTTTAATCCAGTAGGCCTATCTAAGATTTTGGAACAAATTTATTTTTAAGATGTTGGTATCCCCTTGAAACTCTCTAAAGAAGTAAAAAAGTAAGACGCTTTCAGGGACGCTTCAGACAAGTGCGTAATTGTTATTATTCAGGCACTAGCTGTATGAGCGTATTCTCCATTTTGACGCGACGACAAACTTCACGTGTGCCCCGGAGCTGATATGCGCATCAAGTGCGTCTCAATTAAAAAACTGGGCGTGTGAGCCATATTGAACGCTTGGCGTTAGAAGATTTCCGGCCGACGCACAAACCTTTTCTGCGTACTGGCCTGTGGCGAATCCTAGCCCGTGGCAAGGAAATTGTCAGGTACGTTTTTTGGCGATGCTTCAAAACCGCCAAGTTTTCAGGGAACTAATATGTAAGATAGGTAGGCCCTATGCCTAACCTAATGTAAGTCACCCACAGTTTCATATCTTGGGTTATTCCTTGCCACGGGCTAGGATTCGCCACAGGCCAGTACGCAGAAAAGATTAATGCGTCGGCCGAAAATCTTCTAAAGTAAGTTCCTCGGTAACTGTTCTTTGGGTACACCTTGACATAAAGTGAATGATTTCCCTACTAAATTATGTCCATAAATACCGACATACGACGTTTTGAATTCCCAATTACAGGCCAGGCTCAGCCCATTTTAAATTCGAAATAATGCGAAAAAACGTATGTGAACGCGTCTCAAAAATGGTGACGTCATTGGAGGCAGGGTTAGCAACACTGTACCAGAGAGCTCACAATCATCGAATCATGTGCATGGTAACGCGTGTAAGCGCATACATAATTGCAAACACCGGTGCTACAATAGCAGTGAGCGTGGCCACTGACATTGTGAATTGTGCATTGTACGGTTTCTGCTTAGTATTAGCATCTTCACCAAACAGCTCATACAGTAAAGACGCGCTCGTAGTGGGGATGCGCTTGTTGTGGTCTGTCCATACATGTTCATAGCTGTTCTTTATATCGCCCGAACCGCGTCTTTCTTGCACAAAAACAGAACTATTTTTACCCGCGCGCATATGCACGCGAACATTTTGGCCAATGATTTGCTAAGAATCCCCACCATGGTCGGCGCCTTTCGCTCTGTATGTTGGACTCTTTATTGTGATGCAATCGTTTTCATGAGGTTGCTAGGATAAGATAACTTTACCGAGCGTTACATTAGTTCCACATCTAGATGCGCGCCGTAGGGCGGGGTTTGTGCCGCCAATTGCGTCATAAAAGTCAGGTTAGCTGTTGCGGCATTTTTCGAAATTGAATTTCGAACTCAGTTTTCCTTCGAATATCATTTATGCCGAATTGTACGGGTTTTTAATGGGGTGTGAGATGATATTTGTACAATTCTGTATCAAACCTTGCAATACACAAAAGTTTTTATGGCCGTGTCACGCCCTCTTTAACCTTTGACAATCTGTAAGGTGAACTATGTCCTTGGTCGCTATGACAACCACACATATCGGTACAACTTATCATGCCTAGACTATTACACTTAAACTTTCAGACTTGTGGGATGCTTCCGTTAAGAGTTAAAGTGAATACAAAAAAGTATTTGACCCCCTGTCACGTGACCTTTGACCTTGGTTGCCATAGAAAGTACATATTTTGGTAGAACTAGTCTACCCTATTATACTTGTGAAGTTTCATGTAAAATGAAGGTTTCCTTTTGAAGTTTAAGTACAAAATAGTAAAGAAAAGTGGTTTTTTGCAAAATGTGACCTGTGACCTCTGATCTTTGACCTTTACTTCCGAGGGTCTGGGAGACATAAGTTCCCACCCTGGGGTACCCACCTACCAATTTTGAAAAGAATCGGTCCAGCCCACTAGGAGGAGTTTAAAAGACAAAAACGTTGTTTAACGAACAAATTATCACTTGAAAATTTTTTGTTCCATTCTACCACTTGACCTTTGACCTCTGTTGCTATGGCAACCACATATTTTGGTAGGTCTAGATGCAATCATTATATGTGTGAAGTTTCGTGTCAGGAGGGCTTTTACTTTTGGAAATATAGCAGAAATGTCGATTTCACTAAATTTGACCTTTGACCCGTAACCTTTGACCTTCACTTCCGGTTGTGTATTAAAATGCAATTGTTCCACCTAAGGTACCATCCTACCAAGTTTGAAGAAAACCGGCCCAGCCGTTTACAAGATATTAGGAAAACAAAATTGGACACACACACACACCTACGCACACACACACACGCACCCACCAACACAGACACACACACACACAGACAGGTTTTGACCCCTCTCTCAGCCCTGGACCTTCAGTCACCCCGGGGTACCTCACTATGGGTTAGATCTCGAGCCTAGTAACCTGGGAAAATTTACCGTTACCATGGTAACCATTGCGATTTTTGCTGGCATTGCCATATATAGCCCCATAGGCAAAGTGACTACAATATCTCATCCTCCTCACGGAGCGATGAGATAATAATTAAATATACTGTCATTCTGAATTGTTATGTTTATCAATTGTATGGTATATCTTGGAGCAACAACAGTAGAAAACTAAGGCTAATAGTTGTGAGGTTATTAATATCGGCTAACGTATAAATATGTAACGTGATGTGTTTTTATTGAACCGTTAAGATACCTCTACCCAGTGCTGTAATCGAGTCACTGAACTGATGTCGAGTCACGAGTCACCTTGAGCTACAAGGTGTCGAGTCGAGTCATGTCGAGTCTTCCCTCAGCTTGAGTTGAGTCACTTCGAGTCTTTGGAAAGCTTGGTCGCCTCGAGTCACAAAGTGCCCAGTCACGAGTCATGTCGAGTCTTCAGCAGTTCTGTTCCAGTCTTTTGCTGACTGACTGCACACTTTTGATGGAGGAGGGGGTATAGGCGTACAATTTTCTATGAGGGGGCAAGAGCATGTTTGCCCGAATGTCACTGTTTATCATGCTTTGCCTATGTTTTGTCCAAATAGGCTAACTTCTTTTACCCAGAATTGGGAGGACGAGTGCCCCCTGTAACCCCCGCCTTGTACGCCTATGGAGGAGGGTGAGGGTTACGAAGTTGACTGATGTCCACTCCTGTACTCTCAAATGGAATTTGACTTCACAACCCTAAGGTGAAGATTGGAACACACACATTATCTGTAAGTTAGTACTATATTAACCTTTACACATTGCGCACTGACATAATTCATCTAATAGTATGTTTGTCATACAAGAACTCTCAGATATAATCAAGTGCCTATTAAACGCCTTCACTACACTATCAAGCCTTCATTGAGTCTCAAGCCATACATTTAAAACACAAACTAGGCAGTATATGCTTCCGTACATAACCTCATCATATAGACCTACGATACACCCTATTAATTAATCTTGCTGCGAAAATATAAACACCATTGCTACCCGTTACACGACACTAAGGCCCCAATATTACGTTCACAAGTGATAATTATAATAGGCCCGACTGTGATTCATCAGCAGCCACAGGTCACACAGGTGTTCCCGTAAACAAACTGAATTCGTAAATCTAAATCCTCGATACCAATAACAGATATTACCAACTAAAGAGGACTACGTGGAAATGAGATTTTGTTCGTCACATCTTCAGCTACTTCAATTCAAAATACTACACACTAGTACAGAGGCGAGGGAAATCAGTCATCTATCTGTGGACCGTAGTATACTAGGCTAGGCACTAAGGTCTAGGGAAATCTTAATGTTTACATTGGCACGGTACCTAGTACTACTACATATACAGGGCACTCAGCTTCGAGAAGTTTGTTGTACGAGTTATCCCGTGAAATTAACGGCGCTACACATGTTAAGCAGAGCTGTATGTTAGGATCACCTATATACAGACAGAAGCGCATAATGGATAAACCAGTAATGAACCGCCGTTGGTTTGCGTCTGATGATGAAAACAAATTTTAGTTTTTGTTTTATTAACTCAGGTGTGACTCGAGTCATTGTGGACAAAAACTCTAGCCAAGTCGAGTCATTCACTTCTGTGACTCGAGTCATGTTGAGTCTTTCAAATTTTATTTTTTGGTTACTCGAGTCACGTCGAGTCTTTGACAAGTGGATACCCGAGTCGAGTCGAGTCCCGTGAGTTTGGGATTCGAGTCAGACCCGAGTCAGATCTTTGACTCGAGTCATTACAACACTGCCTCTACCTTGCAAATAGTTGGTAAGCCAGTTATATTTAAGAAGGCAGGGAGAACTATGAACGGAAATAAAAATGTAAACACTGTTGCTATATTCTAAACTTTGTTCATTTAAAAGGGTAAATAGCACCTAAACGATAGCCTGCTAATTCAATCATGGCTCCTTCACGAATAAAAACAATGTTTACTTCATTTTCCATTCTTATTACAGGCATTGGGAGTTATGTTCAAAACTATCTCCAGCAGTACTTATGAGGAAGAAGGGATTAATTATTTTGAGGATTCCCTACAAATTTGGATTGTGTCGACTTCATTTATTGCCTTACTTTTTGTCAGTCACTTAGCGCAATCGCAGTGTAAAGGTCAATATTTTAATGAACTGAAAAGATCATCTAGAATACCGTCAAAGGTGCATTGTAGTATTTGAAGCATTTCACGTGCTCGTGGTCTATATAAATAAAAGCATATATTAAATAGTACTGGGATCAATTGTTAAACGTGTATATGACCAATACCGTCTCATAAATTACGAATATATCACCATAAAATACCCCCTTCTTTAAACATCCAAAATTCAATACAGTGATCAAATCTCTTGGGGTGGTTGCCGACGATTGTAAATACTGCAAACTGACAACTCCATATTACTGTTTTAAGGGTCTGTGGCCGTTATTTGAACTTAATAATGTGAGGTTTGTGTTGCAAGAAATAGTTCCCGTTCCCGCTCTATGAAATTGCCCTTATGTTAATCGTTTTCTCGAGTGGCGACGAGAAAAGTGGTACAATATTGCAAAAAGGAACTATAGTTAATCTATCGACTAGACCAATGGATGTGACTTGAACGGCATATTCTAGTAGCTTCTAATTAGAGTGTTGTTTTAAAAGATATTCCAGACCCTGTAGCTATACCTTCTACCTAAACCAGCATATCATATTTTACAAATTGCTTTAAAAAGAAAAAAGAACACCTCCATTTCTCAACCAGGTTACAGAATGTAATATAAAGTGGGTACATTGCTTCAGATTCCTTTCGTTTTTCTTTATCATTGAATTTCCTGTTTATCCTTGAAATATCATACTATTGGACTATTGAGATTTTTTCCTGTAGATTCAGACGAACCCTACGATACAGTTAGGGTACAGCAAACATTGGGGCTAAATAATCTTGTCAGCAGCATCAATATCATTAAAAAAATGAAACGCAATGTCAAATTAATGTGCCGCGAATACTTCACAGATCCCCCACACTAAAGTTGATATCTTCTGAAAGTTTAATGCTATTGAGATGCAGTTTTTACTCCTGACTAGCAAAATGTTTTTGCACATTTTGAAGTCAGTTAGTTTTGTCTTCAGAGTATCTCTTTATCTTAAATACTTAAGCTAAATGTTTAACGCTAAACGCCAGGCTGACGAGGAAACGAGTTGCCTTGTTGAGTATCTGAGATTTTCCTTCCAATCTAATGATGAAAATGTACTATACTTTGAAATGAGTTCATCGGGACTTGGCTAGTATTCCGACAGTTTTTAAAAATGATTAGTAGAGTACTGGACATAGGCGGAGGAAGCGGGAAGGTGGGCATGCCCCCAATATCTCTTTTATAAGATTTTGGGGGGCATGCCCCCTCCCGATAACTGAATGTCGCAAAATAAGTTTTAAGTTGCTTTTATTACATTTTGGCTATTCTTTGGCTCAATTATTACTTTTCAGAGTGCAAAAATTGAAACCCTTTCCGGGGGATTCGCCCCTGGACCCCCACATTAACGATAACCTGTAGGAGAGTTTACTTTAACCCTTTAAACAGTTAAAACAAAACTTTTTGTAATCTTTCTTTTTCAAATTATTTTTCATCTCTTCACATCAGGGCCTTTTTAACAGACTGAGTGAGAGGCATGTTCCCAGTCCCCTTATCGGCCCCACTGACACACATTTGCCACAGCAATAATGTCCTTCTTAGGATTACTAGAAATACCTATACAAAGGTACTTTTCTTTCCTTTGAGTCCCCTAAAAAGCCTTAAATTTCAGAACTTTTGGGGTCCTGTTGCGGGCCCCGAACCACCGCATATTGTTTCGGGATTTTAAATAATACTTCCTTTTGATAAAATGTCCCGAAACACTTTGGATGTCTAAAAAATTCCCGTGTCAGATTATCAATCACATGTCAATTTTATGTAGCTCTTTCATCTTAGCTTTGCCTCACAAAACCTACTGTAAAGTATGTTCTCCTTAATCTTAATGCAATAGTACTTTTCGATTCCATCCTCGACCCTTACCTCACCCCACTCCTGAATTAAATTCATAGTTTAGAACCCTTAATTTGAATTGGATTTTCAATCATTTTGGAGCCTGTCAAATTACTAAAGCCGTTGAGCTTCCGGGACTTCTCCCCCTGGACTCCTACTGGGGTTTTTTCGCCCAACCCACCATGGACCCTTAAGCGGGCCCCTGGACCCCACGCCGATGGGGTTTTGCACTTCACGCAAAACCGGACGCCTTACTGCGTCACCATCATGTCGACTGCCGAAAACTTGTGGTCCCTGAATAAAAATCATCTTTCGCCCCCTATACTGGAGGACACTCTTCCAATCCATCAAAACGTTAAAAGACAAGTTATGCTATACGGGGGTCTACAATGAAGGCCTTTCGAAATTTTCAAGGTTATGGAAAGGGTAAGACAGGATTATCTGAAGTCGAGTGAAAGAAAATATATCAAAATACAACAAATATACCATTTCTTTTTTGGTACACAAGTTTTAGTGGAAGTCCTGTCAGCGTTCCTTGGAGCCATTTAATTTTATGGAACGGCAGTCAAACCAAAACTAGGAGGCAATGGTCACTGGTTTAGATAACTAATCAACCTTAACTGTTCATTCATTCATTTGATTTTTACAATACATAGCAACAATTTCAACAATCTACAGAAATAGAGATGGAACATTACACGGCGTCAGCTTGTGAAAGGAAGCATAAAATATCCAGAATAGGAAAAAGGGAAGAGGGGACAAAAAGAAAGGAACGAAAATACTTCAATCTGAAAAATTACATTGGGACCATGGGCGGCGATCAGTGGGACGGAAGGGGATATATCCCCATGAAATTGGATGGGTGATATCGCCCCCCCCCCTCCCACGTGAAAACAAACCTTTAGATTCGAAAACAATGTAAGAAGTCATGTATGCTATTATCAAAAATTCTTTAAAAAAACTGAAAACTAAGAGATTACAAAAATCATCGTTTCAAAATGTAACATAAAACCGTTTCTCTAAAATTAGAAGGAAACGTATTAATGTGGCTTGACAGTTCTGTACACCCTCCCTTGGAGTAACTGAAACATGAACATACAACTCATACAGAACAGGACCCTTAATCACCTATCACCTTCAAAAGTGATCCGGGATCCTAACTGGCCAAACAAAATCCGAACAAAGAATACAATCGACACTATACAATGGCAACAGCCAATCAAGAAACACCTTGTTAAACAGTGGGTATCTACCCGGAAAAAGAAGGTAAATACGGTATCATTTCTTACATAAATATTCTGATAGGTTAAGTTTTACATGCAGTGGAAGAATATGTAATATTTAAATGCCATTAAAATTGCAAAATACTTTTTATATAATTGCCCGACAAGCCGTAACTTTTTTCTGAAAGATTTAATTCTGTTACAACTTGGTTTTCTGCTTCTCCAAGTGAACTTTGTGCAGTTTAAGCTCCACACGGTGTTTGCAGTGATCTCTACCTTTAAAATCTTTGTTGCTATTTTTATTCCTTTCGGTTCAGTTTTATCGACTTTCTCTCAGTCACATTCAAAAAAAATATTAGAAATTTTTTAATTTAGAAAATGACTGATGATAATAAACAATTAATAAAATATTCAGGCCATCATTAAGAACTTTAATTCATAATACGACTCACTGATGTTAATAAGCAATTACCTAATATTCAGGCCTTTGTGTAGAAAACTAAAAGAGACGTGATTTCGAACAGTGTATTCAAAAATATAAATTGATTCATTGTACAACTGTAACTAGAGCCCGAGAAGTGTCGACAAGAAACTTGAAATGCTCTGATATGCACCGATGTCTTGATATAAAAAATAAAATTACAGTGGAAAGACATACAATTTAAAGACATCAATGATACTTAAAAGAAGGGTTTAAGGTCATGTCAAGTTGTGATATATGAAGGGGTACGTATTAGTAAGCATTTTGAGGAAGTTTACATTGAAATTCGATTTACGGTTCTCAAGATATGAGCAAGTAAAGTCGTTACATTTTCAACAAACAGTGAACTTGAAGCAAGCACATATGACATCATATCTACACATTTTTTGACAGTCTTTTGCTTTTCTTTAAACTTCACAGCCTATTTTCTCGTCAACAGTTGTATTTTATAAAAATGTGATTTCATAAGTCAGGGGCGTAGCCAGGATTTTCTTGTGGGGGGGGCAAAGTCGACTTATCGTCCCCAATCTTGACCGACAGGACTATCTAAGCGGAGCGCCACCATCGGTTGGCGCGGAGCGTACAAGAAAATTTTTGGTTTTAGAAACCCCTCAGATGGCAGGAAACGGCACTTCCCGAGTGTTTCATGCTGCATGTTCCCAGCCTGGATCTCATTTCTGATATTTCTCAATTAATGTAAAAAAAAAAAATCAATCTATGTGTTAATAAATGTTTCTAAGCGGAGCTCTACCATCGATTGGCGCGGAGCGTACCAGGAAATTTTTGACTTTACAAACCCCTCAGATGGCCGGAAACGGCACTTCCCGAGTGTTCTAAGCAAGAATATGTTCAGCCCAACTTCGAAATTCTCCCCGCTTCTTAATTGGAGCACTTGACAAATATTGAGGGGCTGAACATACCTTTAGCCCAAACTTTTTCATTTTTCATCGCCGCCACTGGGGTGCCGCATTTTCTTGAGGGAGCGAAGCGCCCAAGTGAGGAGCCGAGCGACCGAACCGGGAGAGGGTGTGGTTCTCCCCCTCCCGCCCCAAGGAGATTTTGCAATTTTACATAAAAATTGAGCGATCTGGTGAACACCTTAGTTGGAATTTTTGGACATTTTCAATCTTGTATCAATGTTTTCCTTATTCCCTCGAGAGTTAGCAGGGTTAGTGTGTGACTGTAAGAGGGTTACTCGGTACGAGTCAATGGGGCCCTAGGGAATTGTGTCGCACTGGAACAAAACTCCATTTAAATAAAAAAAAATAATAAAAATAAAAAAATTAGGTATGAGCGGGACTAAGTGCCAACCCCCTGACCAGGGGCCTCTCTCCCTGGGTGTCACCTTCCCCTTTTGGAATGTTTTGCTGTCTCGAAGAGCTTGGATGCAATGTGGTGCTATATTTTGTTCTTTTTATACTAGATTCCAGTGTTCTCCACAGGGGGTTTTAGAGGACCGACACGTCCTCCTAGTGAAATTGACCGCCCCTCCAAAATAGTTGCCCCTCTCCAAAAAATGCAGCTTCCATTTCTAGTTCATTGCTTCATTACACATATACAAGTCATAACTGGAAAAATGTGACTTCCCTCCAGGCTTGGCGCCAGGAATTTGCCCGACGAAGGGCCACTCTCCGAACGGGGTGAGGGCAGGATCTCTAGCGACCCAAGCCCCGACAGCCAGGATGCCGTCGATGAGTTGTTGAGGGAGGTTTGAAGAAAACCTGTGCACTATACCTGCCATTTCGAGCCATATACGACATCAAATTTGTATATGCTAGAGGAAGATATTTCCGCACTGATTTAACCGTGGAAAAGGGGGCAAAAATTTTTTGGGTTAGTACACTAAAAAGAATCTGTACTTATTTAAATCTTAAATAGGTCAATAAATTGTCTCGGCATTTGGGCCCTATCGGACACAAATTATATTGTACTTTCTTCTTCGAGTCCGTACCGCACGACTGACACAAGAGATAATTAACTAAGTTTAGCGAAATTCCCGACATGAACATTAAACCATTTGATCTACTTATTAATTTACATGAAAAGATGGGAAGGGTTTGTACTTTATTAGCTCTAGGTAACGGAACTGAGGAAGAGTGTGCAAAGCGTACCGAACATTTTGGGTTTTATCGCAGAAATAACTCTTGTGAAAGCCAATGTGAAAGCCAAACTAAACCGACCATGAGAAGGCGACAGATTATCCCCGACAGGGGGCGGGCCATGCCAGCGACCACAAGTTCCGACAGCCCCTATGTCGAGAGGGTGGTATGAAGGAGCCTAACTATCCCATGTCATTGCAGCCTTGGGCACATTTTGCACAATGTTACGTAATATTTTAAAAGCCGAGTTAATGTTCTTTTGGGTCTGAACCGTGAAATTGCAAAGCGCGCGAAATTTTTTGGTGGGCTTACAAAAATAACATAGCCTATGTAATCATTAAGAACAAAAAGAAAAAAAAATAGAAACTGTAGGGGTTGTACTTGTAGACCGTATCGGGGATAACATACATTGTGTCGAAACCACCTGGAATACCCGATAAAATAGCCAAACTATGCTCCGTGAGTGGCTCACCATCTGACCTATCGCATGACACACACAAGAGAACAGCAACTAGGCTTTGTGATATGGGATAAAATTTACGACCTCTGCATAACCTGTGTACTCTGCCTACCAGTTACTTGGTAAGGTTGAGAGGACTTACACTTTCTAGATATGTGGAATGGAAGTATTGAAAAAACTGGAGTGAATCTACAAAAAATTTGGGGTTCTTTTTAGGGAAATTGTCCCTTGAGAGCAAAAAACAGGTAAACCATCGGGGAGACTAGTCGCCGTCGGGGACTGCATACTTTATCGTAACGACTAAGAGCCCCGATCCACCCCCCTCCGGAAAACTAAAAAAATGCCCCCGATTCTCTCCCTCCTCTTGCCGTTTATTTTTTTTATTTTTTTTTTTATTATTTTTTGGCTCCCCTTCATTTTTTCAACATCGCCCATCGCGTCCCCAAAATTTCTGTGGGGGGGGGGGCACTCTTCCCCCTGCCCCCCCCCCCCCGCTGGCTCCGCTAGTGTCATAAGTGGCATGAGAACTTTCAAAAATTGCAATCCCCATAGGGAGATCCTATTTCAATTAAAGTCAAGGTCAACACAACAATCTGAAAAACAAAGGGAAACAAAGCATCCCTTGTCAATGTGAGGAAGTGATATAATCTCTGCTGACCTCAGTATCACTTTAGAGCACAAATCTAGTAACTTCATTTGCTGATATCTCGAGAAATGCATATCCCATTCGAAAGGAAATTACATCACACTGAGCAGATTTAGTTCTTCTCTCACATGTTATTTTTTTTTTTTTTTTTTTTTTTTTTGCTTCAACTTTCCCTTTAATGAGAGTGGCGTAGCTACAGAGAAGCCGGGAGGATTTCCCCCCCCCCCCCCCATCCCAAAGCTGGGAAATTTGCTTTTTGTGAAATTAGTCAACTACAGGTGGTTTTCGTAACTCTTCTCTCATGAAATTCCTAGTTCTATGCGTTAAAAGCTCAATTTTTTAATTTCTTGCTTCAAGTAGGCAATTTTTTACGAGCGTCCCGCGCGCAGTAGGTTTTCATTTTCTACTCGCAATCGTGTTCCCTCATAAATCAGTTTGGTAAGCCTTTTCGAACTCTGAAAATGATAAAATCACCAGATCATCATGTGGTATCGACAACTAAAGTGCTATTTACATAAAAAATTTCTATCATTAAATTCCAAATATTTTCTAATATAAATGACGTCGTGCACTCTCAATGTGTAGGTTTTAGATAACACTGTGTAGCAACAACGATCTTTGGTATCTGTGAATTCACAGACTTGCCAATAAGAAATGAAGATTCTTCAGTTTCACATTGCCTTATATATAGGGAATCCAGAATCCAAAATTTTACCCAATAACGAAACTTAGCCCTTTTTTAAGCCTCTTTTTTACTTTTTACGATAGCCTTTTCTACCTTTTTATGAAACACGTTACTGACAGTTGCTGTCATGTTAGATAACCCGGAAAGCGCAATTCCGGTGATCTCGGGCGTTGTTTTTTTGCCCACATTCTCTTTGTACCCTCCCCGCCAACTGATGATGGCGCTAAGTGACACCGACTATACCCCCCTACCCCTTCCGTCCAACGTTCAAAGACGGATCGCCGCCTATGGTTGGGACAGGTGATACAAAAACAAAAACCTATACACCTCCGGCCTTACTATCCGAGAATTTCAAACAATAACAGGGGAAGGGTATTTTGATTTACATTTGTATGGATCAGTGGTCTCGTAATAAATGTCATCTAAACGGGATTCGAAGTATCTTAAATCTGTTACTCAACCTTAGGTTTCATGACTGAAATCTTAAACCATACTTGAAACTTTAAGAGCAAAGATGTCGGTTGACAAAGTTAGCTTACTTAGAGTAAAGTAATCATACAAAGGAAATCATACCAAAAGATCGCAGTCATGTGCCTCAACGTTTATGAAGTTAATAGTTGTACGTAGCAGTCTGTCTGCTATATAAACCTAAGTAGGGTTGCTTACAAGTAGAGGTGTTGAACAATATTGCTTCAAGAAATGATGTCAAAACTTATTCTTCAAGGCAACAGTTGTGAATGAACGACCGTGTAAACCAATTTGGGGTATTTTTCTCTGTTTGGTAAAACACAAGGTTCTGATTATATTTTGAATTGTCTCACCCCTTGACTTTCTGCCCTTATTCAGCAAAGATAAAAAACATATATAAATGCCAAATGTACGACCGACATTTTTGTATCCAGGGTATCATATTTCAGCTGAGCGTGTTTAAATGCGACTTAGCGAGTAGGACTGATACATTTTTTACATTTCGGTGAAGTAGACAATTTTTTTCAGATCTTGAGAAACTGTCAGAAAGCCGAGGTCGAACTTACCAGTTGACAAAATGGTAGCTAAAACGATGACTATAACGCCGCAAAGGAGTTCCTTTTTTAGGGTGGCCATATCAAGGAGTGACTAAAGACAAAAGACGTTTATGTCTCAGTTTTACGTTTAACGTAGGCTATAGTAAAGCTGGCATTAGAGATTATCAAGATTATCAGACATGCGTCTCAAACAGGCAGGTAAGCTACCTATGGAGTTATTAAAAAACACACCTCTAACGTAAGCAAATAACAAAAATTTCTGAACAAACATTTCACCACTTTGCAAATACCAGCGGTGCTAATGCAATCAACAGTGTAATTATATCTACAAAAGTCAAGTGCACATTATATGGCGAGACAACGTTATGATGACATGACAAATAGTCTCAGTTTTCCAGCGACGGAGTCTCCGATAAACCAGACTGAGTTTTCAGCTGACAGTAAGCCAGTTCAGAGTTGTAACTGCGCACACCCAGGTCATAGTTCATAGGGGTATAGCAGAGTGACAATGTTGTTCGCGGCTTCGAAATTGGACACTGGCATAGAGAAAAGGCAAATAATTGGCTCCCCCAGCAAAAACAATATTGCCTGAGCGATAAAATATGAGACACATGGCTTACCTTGATGGGAAAGTTGAAGTTACCCTTTTATGTTTGTTTTTTTTTTTTTTTCTACAGAAAATCTTGACTTGAGCTTTCATTACGATTGGTATGTAAGCATGTGACGTCTATAAGATCTCCTTAATCAACCAGTTATTATTTATTTTTCACAAAAAAATAAACTTCTTTTTTAAAAGTTACCGAATCGTAAAGTACCAAGACACAAAGGTGCCATCATGTATCATACAAACTCAGTGGGGACTTCAGTGAGATTTTAAACTGTATTGACTGTTATGAATGACCGGTCATTCACACGTAGTTCCACACCGCGGTAATGTTTGAGTAAGTTGGTACTTCCAGTCGGCCTCTGCATGATAAATATTTAAAATTCCCGTGTATATCTTTTTGTCTACGTGCCGAAAACATCCTAATGAAACAACAAAAGTTTGAATACTCGAATGTAAAGTACGACTGTTGGTGGAGTTGGATAAAAGCTAAGCGATCACCGTACCTTGTATGTCTGCAGTGCACGGCCGCTGATCGAAGAGAATTATTACGCAATGGACTACTGTAATTTTTTAAGTGAATAAATTTCAACATTGAATATCTCGGCTTAAAAATGTCATATGAAGATGGGAGTTGAACTTTTAGAATTCATTTTTTATTTTTGAACTCTTTCACTTGAGGTACACTTCAAATTTAGCTGAAAATGTTGCATGATTGGCTTGTTTCAATTCAGTTGTCAAGCATTCTTGAACATTTTAAAACCGTCTACCAAAAAAATGTTAAAATAACAACCCCCAACGTAATCATTTTGTTGTTGTAATGTTTCTTCAATATTATTTTCCCTTGCTTTTCTTCCTACGCCAGTGTCATTTTCTACACGAATTAAGCATTGATAACGCTTCCAAAACCTTTATTGTTGTCAACAGCAGCCATTACTACGTTGAAAAAGGGACTGCTACCATAAATTTGTGCGTAATATTTCCCCCAAAAATTCCTCGAAAGTTACCAGATTGGCAACCTCAATAGAAAATACCTGGTCGTAAAATAGAAAATTTACCCTTTGAACTTTCTGCATCGAAACTAGCATTACATAATATACATTTATTTCAACATAATACGTATGGAAGGATTGGCATTTGGCATTACTAATGGACGAGGCCACGAAGTAGCAGAAGGGGGGTGGGCATAGGAGTGGGCCCTTCCCATGGTAGAGAGCTTTGCAATTTTTCAACTTAAAATGGCGCAATCTGGTGCATAACAAGAGAGGAAATTCATGAGTAGGATTAACTTGGGAGGGTGATTGATAATTGTAATCATTATATTCTCCCTTAAAACACATGAATAATTGACTCACAAATGAATTCTACTCCTAACATAATTGCAACTGCATTAAGTATCAAACACTAGCAACACTCACAAATTTGGTAGGTTTCTAATATGGTCCACTCCTCCAATAACGAGTCTATCCACGATAATGAACCAGTCTCCTGACGGGGACAAAAAAACTATAAATGGTTTTACACTAAAACACAACTTGGATGAAATGACTGATTCCTGTTAGAAGAAATTCTGGCACCTGGGCTAGACTATGACTAGGCCACAGTGTTGTACTGCTAAATTCGCGGATGATTCGGTAGCGTTAAATGCAAACCCGTACTGCTACGAACTGACTATATCTGAGGCGAACCAATACTGTGCTAGTGTAACACTGTGGACTGCGATGCTTCGAACTCGAAGCAGTGGCGGAGCTGCCATGTGTTCAGGGGGAAACCGCCCCCCCCCCCCCCGACGGACCAAAATCGTCTGTCAGCGCACTTTTCAGCTTTTTAACATGCTTTAATCTTGCACCATTACTGGTAAAATACATATTTTAATAGCGATGATTAAAGGCCCAGATAACAATCCTATCTGCCTTTTTTTTCTGATGAAAAGGGTCATCTTCGGTAATACAGGGATAGATTTTGCGGAAGCGTATCTTCATGCTTTATACGCACTAATTAATTTTGTCGCTGTGCTAAGTTAACTGCTTCCACGGCAAGCGTGATTAAAAGCTTACAAAATACACAAACTGACATTAAATTCATCTTCCCGTTCAATAAAAGATGTTGCAAAGGGCGTAACAATATTGGTAGCGCAAATAGCCTTCTTGTTGTCGGGGATAATTTTCAACACAGACATTAAAAGAAATTATAGAGATACCAAAAATAGCTTCTACAACCTTTTTCAAAATCATTTGAAGAAACATTCAGGTTGTATCATAGTGGTAATGGTTTAAGAGTTTTAATGAGCAGTTTCCATTTTGCTTTTCTTCAAGTGACCATTCTCATGATAAATGGCTGTCACGGAACGATAATCCCATGCAAAAAGCCTATTTCTGTACTTTCGTGGTCTCAAATGCCCGAAAATTGCATCTAATAAGCCTACAAGGTTTAGGCGACTTCTATTTATGATGAATTCGGTATCAAGAGAGCCAAGCAGACCTTTTGTCTTCGCTATTTCTTGAAATGTACGTAATTAATGGCTATTTCAGAGTGATCACATGATGTAAATTACGTCAATTAATGTTTCTTCGTGTAATCATCTTGATTTCCAGATGCCAAAAATGTACATCTAACGGTGATTAATTTCCATACCTTTTTCCCCCTGCCTGCTTTTACGCTCTAGCAGGTTTAAGCTTTATCCCCACAAAGTAGCCCATTGTTATATTAAAATCTAAAGTCGAGACCTGAAAATAACATGAAATACAATGACCGCCTTCATACTAGAATGTGGAAGAGAGGGATAGAAACATGGGCGTCCGCAGGTAGGGGCAAGGGGGGAACTTGCCCTCCTCTGAAAAAAAAAAACCTGAAAAAGGGAAGGAAACGTAAGGAAAAAGTCAAAGAAAAAATTAATATCAACATTTCTTAACAGTTCACTCGGTGTTTCCCTTACTTATATGCGGTAAATAGGCTTTAGAAATGCATTTCCAGCGATCTGAGAGGCATCTTGGGCCAAAATTTTCTGGCGCTCCACGCCAACTCATGGTGGCGCGGAGGTTTTCCGCCTAAAAGAATTGTGTGTCCCCCCCCCCCCCCAATTTTCCTCTGCAGAGGCCCATGGATAGAAAATTTAAACATGTTTAAATAGAAAAAACTTGCTGAAGAGAAACGGCACAGTAGTCTTCTACCATGTGCGGCAAATCACATGGAAAGTCTGTAAAGCCGTGGCTTCATCTTGCTGAGGCTCAGGGTATTTACTCCTTCGAGGCGCCCCTGCAAACCATTTCCGCCCCCTCTGACCGAAATCGTTAGCTCCGCCACTGACTCGGATGAAAATGCAGCCCTGGATTCACAGACGTGAATGGATAGACCTCTCGAAGATACTTGCGAGATCGACGGCAAGCTGAAACTTCGCCACATGAAAGTCTAGAAGTAGTGAAAACGTAAGAAAGATTGCCGTTTGGCCGTTCCATACACAATTCCGACCGCATTTAAAAAAAATCTCCACAGCCGACGACACTGCACACTCTGCGGCGACGCCTTCCCCCATTTTTTTAGCCCGGACGGGTCCGGAGGGGGCGTTCACCACCTCCGCACCCCCTCCCGGTGACGGCCATGATAATAATGTTTCTCACACATGCTATATTACTTAACAACACCACTATGGAACAGAGCATTATTACTAGACCAATACGTGGATCTTAAGAAAAATGCGATTGAATCACCAGCACATGTAACAATGACAAGGAAATGTTACGAGCAATCATGAAAAGTCGTCATCATAACTTCTTAGAAATTTCCGACAGTACTATCGGACCCAAGTCCCACGGTCCCGTCTTTCTATATAAATGACATCACTACTTCATCAAATTTCCATCAGCTTGATTTTGGCAAGCTTTGTTAAATGTGAAGGTTTTTGTTGAGGTATGGGATGCGAGGATCATTTAAAAATGCTAACTAGTTGGTATTATTCACATTATGACGATTTTTTTAGTCACAACCTTACTCAAGAAAAAAGGCTTTACCATAATAAAGAGGGACGGTTTATATTTTATTGCTGCAGTAACGACATTTAAAATATCGGCGTCTAGTGTCCCCACTAAATGGTCTCGAGACTGTCTTTGGTAAGTTTGCTTTTAACCTCTGGTTATCCTGATGACAACCTTAGAAACTGTTGGGAAAATGGTGCAATTTGTGCTATAGCGCCAGATGTTTTTCTAAAGGTAAGGTTTCTACAACGTAATGCCCCTGTTCCACTTTCACGGTTGGGTCCCGGTTTGCTACGGTTATGAACCGTGCTGAAACCGGCCTGTTTTGAACACGGTTGAACACCTCCCAAAATGGAAATAGGGTGTCGTTACAGTGTCTACGGAACGACTAATGATGCAGGTTGTGCTAAAGAAGTGCCACGATTTTACCAGGAACAATTGCGGTTATGTGACGGTGCCACTGGAAGCACTATCGGATTAAACACGGATATGGTAAGTCGTCGACTGATAAACCGCGGTTATGTTACAGTTCTTCTGCGGTCAATCGGTTTTGTTTTGTGCACTAGGGTCTCTGATACTGCATCTTCTACATCACGATGCTGAGATGGAAACAACTCCATGTGAAGTTCCTGGACGAAGAAGAAGCTATGCTCATTCGCAATATGCTCTACCTCGCTGCACTCTGCATCTGTTGTGGTATCGACCGTGTTGGCTTCGGCTTCAGTCGATTCCTCTGAGGTGGCGAGGCAGATTGTTCAGGGGCACCCGCCCTTTCACCCGCTTTGGTTTAGGCTGGCTTATTTCTCTTTGTGTGCCGCGATGTGTATATGTTGCAATCTCTACAGTGCGTGAATGGAGTAAGTGTTTATCAGTGTCGTAGGCCACGTGGTAAATGATACCCGTAGCCCTTTCGTAGCATAACCGTTGGATATCCGCAGGGTAACGTAGACACCGTGACACAACCGCAGCTTATCCCTAGCCTCTCCGTAGCATTCCTTGGTCAAATCAGACGGCACAGTTATTGGCGGATGGGCTACGGACATTTTTCGGTTGTGCCACGGTGCCTACGGTTGTGCTACGATTTACCTTTTACCTACGATTGGTGATGGAAAAATTAAAATTTTTGAACATGTAACAAATTGAGCTACGGCAAAAGCGAGGTTACGGAATCGCCACGTTGGATCCAGGAAGGCAACGATCCTGTCTACGGTTTCACTACGGATAGTCACGAATGAGAACCGTAGGCTTCCTAGACGTCGAACCGTGGAAGTGGACAGTTGCATAAGGGTTGCCACACAATAGATGATTTTTCATTTTGGTAACACTTGGCCGTAATTTTGAACATGAGCCTTTAAATTATTATACATGAAGGACACCAAATTTATTCGTATTATGTTCCTTTTGTACATTGTGGTCTTCGAAGTTTTTCATCCGAAGGCGCAAAGTCATATGCAAAGACACGTCAAAGAGGTTTTTGTTCAATTTAAAAAAAATTAAATCAGGAACCTTTGATATTATCACGAACGACATCTTTTAGCAGCCCACTCGTCCCAGACATAATTTGATGTGATGCTAACAACTTTATAATTTTTAACATCGGTTGAGTTGATGAGTATGGATCCACTTGGGAGAGTCAAATTGAATTGCAATTGTTCTGGAAAGAAATACTTTCAAATGGCACAAATTTGCACCTAAACCATTTGAAACAGCTCAGGAGGGCGGTCAAGAATGCCAACCGATCAGTCGACTTAGTCCCACACCCCAAACAAAATCCTGGTTTCTCCTCATGACCTGAGTTTCTCTCTTTTTTGTAACTTAATAATCAGCCAAAATATGCTTTCAAGTGCTACTTTTTATTCGCAAGATTCGGTGGCTTCCCTTTGTAAACGCTGTGTGCCAAAACACTGAGACGAGTCCTGCCCCCCCCCCCCTTTTTGTTCGTAAGGATTTCTAGTCTCTTTACGGTGTCGTGGATTGCGTCAGAGATCCGGTCGACATTGAACGTGTTTCAAGAGGGTAAAGGCCACTGATTTCAAATTCGTAGTATGTCCCATTTGTGCCTCATGGGGCGATTGTTGCATTGGGCCACAGTCTCCCCCCGCACGTTTTTCTTTTTTATCTTGTCATATTCAAGATTAAATTTCAATTCATATTTTAATTTATAGGTAACCTATAGGCAAGCAGATTGTATATAAAGACATGTGTTTATTCCAAAATCTTCACAGAGTGGGCCTCATATCCAATTTAGATCCCTTGTTTACGAAACGGGTAAGGGGCAGACTGTCTACCAGATTTGTCAAATATAATCTCTTTATTTGCTTTCCTTTTAAAAATTTAGTGACTTTTTTTTTAAATGTAACCACCCTCCGCTTAATTGTCTGGCATTTTCAGGAAAGAAATACACACTCTAAAACGTGACTGATGAGCAATTAAACACTTACTTGATCTCACTTTGTTTACACGTTTAAACTCTAAGCATGCTTAACTATTGAAAACTGAATATTTCGCAATTAAACGTGTTCAAAAGGAAAATGCTGAGGAATAGCACACGCGTTTTTAGCATCTAAACGTGTTTATGCAGTGGAGTTGAAAAACGTTTTATCCCTAAACACCTTTCTAGAGTGCTTGCAATATTGCTTTCACATTCAGTCACCCAGGGATATATAAGAGGGAAATAGGCCAAAAGAATCCTTTCCATGACTTTCCATTTATAGACAAATAATGTTTAATGTTAAGGGTCAAAAGAGGAAAGCGCCACTGCATGTACTGTTGCAAGTCAAAGTTTATCCAAAATTAGTATTTCTGAATATCGCAATTATATGTGATCGAAAGTTGTCCCACAATGAACTTACGGCTTTCCCAATATCCAAACCTAGCTCCTCAAGCCAACTTTGTGGTAAATGACATGTCAGGCTAGCCCATGGCATTTTAGCATTTGCTTGTAGTTGGAATTAAGTAGCAACAAAAAAGTAGATACTTTTTGTAGCAATATACTTAGCATCAGCTGAGTCTGAATGCATTCTTTATAACATGAAAGTGAAATTTGTTGTAGAAAAAATGCATTCCTTTACGGATGTAACTTGGTAGCAGGAATTCTTTGGTATTTAAGTTTTGACGGTAATCCTCAGTCTTTCTATCAAAAAAGAGTTACTTTCTGGAGGATGCCATAGGAAAGAGGGAAAGGGTGGAAACATTCGACTGTAACGAAAACGAAATAGAAACGATAAAGACCAAACTAAGGAAATTTTAAGATATACTTTAATCTGTATCATTAGAATCCTCACATCAAGCATTCGAACAAAGTAGGAATGAAATTTTAAGATTACAACAAACATGCCGAGAAAATAGGGAGAGATAGATTAACTACCGAATTTTCAATTTCAGGGAATAACCATTTCAACAGTTAATGGCATAGGATACTTCGAGCGTAATACAACAACAAGTAACGTTGTTTATTCGGGCGTTTTAAGCTTAAACAATCTTCTCAAATAAATTTTGCAAAAGACTCCCAATTTCGTTCCTCTCATCGGTTGTTAATTTAGTTGCTGCAAGAATGGTAACCTTATTTTTGGGATGTTCTTAGATGTCTTACTTATCATCATATTTTAATGAAATAATGATTCCCGTGGGGCCCTTTCAAAAACGTTAAAAAGGCTATCCCGGAATATGTTCCAAGAATTTTATAAGACACCAACAAAGATTGAACACTTAAAGCAGCCTTGGACTGGTATTCGTGATAATGATCATCTCCGTTGCACAAACAATTGTAGTTTCAAAATGGTCAAACGCGACATTTGTGTACTACATTAGCTGTAAAATCTAACCCCAAATTCAGAACAATTGCAAACAATGCGGTTTTGCTTGATGGTGGAAACAAAGTTAGAACAGAATATTATGGAATGATTTTTAACTTCTTGAAATTCGTACACCCGTTTCCTTAACTCAATGCCGAAAAATATGAACAACTTGGGTATTCTATGTCCTTGTTAAATTCCCAATGGACAGAAAGTGGTGATTATCATGCAAGGTGCACGGGCCTCTTTCATAAACACAACGACTGTTCCTAACAAACAGATGGAGAATAAAAATCAATATAAACAATCAGGTATGCGAGGGAGACATGCCACGTGATTTTCAAAATATTCTTTCTATAAATTTGGATTAAACGAAATATTTATTGTTTCTTTTAAATTTTAGTTTTAAAATACACCAGTTCTTGGCAATTAATTTCTATCCATATCAAAGATCACTAGATTGGTGTGGCATTTACCATTCATCATATATCTGAAATTCATGTATTTGAAATCCGATTGGCTCGTTCTCTGTATAAATTTTAAACAGCTTATTTGATGACATTGATGACGTCATAATTTTGAGGAACATGGGCGTTTAACGGACTTCCTATACATGAACAGAGCATACTGCACTGTAAATTGTCGTTACCGTACAAGTGAGAAAAAGAGCACCAAGATGGCCGTCTGGTATGGTTTTATGTGAAAGCTTGGACTTGCTCAAGTAAATAGACAAATTTTGCCAGAAAGTTGGAATATTCGCGAAATTAAACAAGGTAAGGTCAAATTACTACAGTATTGCAGGAATATGATATTTTAAGCCATTCAAGGTTAACTTTTGTTAAAGATATTATACAGAGTCGCCGTTAAATCATACAAATTATAGGTCATCTTGGTGCGCCTTTTTTACCACAGACGGTGGCGACAGTCTACGGATAGGACGGACGCGTTTAATGCTCTATCCATGTATTTGGGAAGTCCGTGGGCAGTTCTTATTTGGTCTTTTATTGAAATATAATGATGCTCTATAAACAAATGAACCATAGGGTACATTTTCTCAAGCATTTTTTATATCAAACGTTTCACAGGCTTTCATTGTGTCTTAGTGTTCTACTTTTCTCTTTTGTGAAAATGGTGCCTTTTCACTTCAAAATTTCCACCCACTTTGAGTTAAGCTTTAATCGAAGCTAGTTTAAAAGGATCATAAGTCGGGTTGTCGATTCCAGGCTCATTTGATAGGTTGCTAGTCGGTGTTATTGTCGAGTCGCTTCCTTTGCTCTTGTACAGAAAATCTAGAGATGGGGTGGTCCGTCTTGAAAAAAGGAAGTAGAATGCACCTACTACAACGACGGCCACGAACAATACAGCTGCAATGATACCGATGATCATACCAGCTTTACTACCCGTCTTAGAATATTGTTCATCAGCTGAGAAAAAAGAACATGTTCCTGAAGTTAAAAAAGTACTTCCGATGTACCTACTACTGGGAAGAGGAAATATTTTGTTGTGAAGAACAAACTTTTTTATAGGACAACATCTTCTGTAATTACATAATCTGAAAATTTTAAAGCGGGGTGTGTAGAAAGCTTTGGAATAGTATTAGGTGGTACAATGACATTACTGACATGCAAAACGATCTCTACAGCCCTCGTAGTCATTACTTAAGGTGCTACTGCGATATATAACCACATCACTTTGACGTTAGTGCCATTCATATACTAGATATTCACTTACCTTAAAACAAATACCTTTCAAGTGTTTTTGATTTAAAAAATACCGGTCTGAAGTGGCTCAATTTTTTAATATTCAGCTATCAAATTATCGTAATGTATATAATAAAAAAAATTATCGTTAGAAGATACTTTTCTTATTCGCCATGACCATCATATTTTATCGTGGTGGATCAACTATCGCTTATCTACCCTCACTCAAAATCTATATATGGTCATATATGGAAATTTATATCTGACCCATATCTGGTTCACATATGGAATTTGTACCTGACTTTAACAAAAAATGGTAGACATTACTTGATATAACATAAAGGAATATTTGGTCAATATAAAATTTGATACGGCTCAAATGTTATATGGGAGAGTAAAGTCCTCCCGACCCTCTGGCAAAGGGCCTTTCGGCGGAACCATAACCTTCAGTGCTTCCCAAAGTAGCTATTACGTCCACTAAAGGACAATACTTGACCAAGGTCGAGGCCCTCAGACCTTATATATCATTGTGTAAGGACTATCTGAACATCGCTAACAAAGTTAAATGCCCATTGTATTACATTGACTGACGTATTTGATTGAGTGGTTAGGTTACATAATAGTGAAGAACAAAACTGCTTTAAAATTCATACTTTAAAATGTTTACACTGCATTGTTGGTTTAAATTACCGTTTGGGGCTATATTCCAACATAAATTTTGTTGAACACTTCATGACTTTTCACATTTTACTTCCTTAATCATAACAAATAGGACTCTTAATTCGTGATTTTGCCCACATTGAAAAGTCTTTTGCATACGTTAGTATAACATATGGCTCAATATGGTTTGAATATTATGATTTTGGTTTGCTGACATTTAGTTAGCTTCCAAAGAAAGCCTTTGTGTACGACAGGTACACAAATTAAACCAAAAAAATATTAATATGGTCATATAAAAGTTTATATGTTTATCTGGCATGGCATTTTAATCACTTATATCTGGCTTGTTATGTCCGTTTAAGACTTCATTTACATATCTGGGCAAACATTTCATCAAGTAACATCTGCCTTGTTATCACCATCTAAAACTTTATTATCTAGAATAGCATTTCATCAAGTGTTATCAGGCTTTTTATGACCATACAAAACTTTATTACATATGCGGAATGGTATTTTATCAAGTTATATCTTACTTAATATTGCCGAATGAAACTTTATTTACATAATCTGGACTGGCATTTTATCACGTTACATCTGGCTTGATATGGCGATATAAAACTCGAATGGTGTATCAAGATACCTATATATGGTTTTATATGTTGCTTCATATGGTCAAATAAAACTTTATAACAGCTAGATATTTCAGATGTAAGCTTGATATAAATGTTGAGTAAGGGTAGGCTTTGAATGTTAAGAACAAAGTGTGTTTACTCACTTCCTGGAAGTTGAACATCCTGACATGAACCAGCAAGCACCTTAACGTTATCTACTGCAATAGTGCCAGATGTGGTTGTACCAATAAAATTAATCTAAAGTAGAGAGATACATTTCAATTGCTAAAAATGCGATTAATTTCCACTAAATTGAAGAAATGTGAACATTTACTGAACTTAGGGAAATGCAAGACCTTAAAGAACCCGAATAAATTCATTCTCACGATGATTAAACATTAAAATATAAATATTGGGGCCATTTTGTAACATTGCCTCAAGAACCTTAAAGCTAAGTCTGCAATTGCAATTGCATATTGACCCAGCTACTCCTCAGATACTTTTTTGTCGCTCCTAAATATTGGTACTCTCTTTTGACGGATTAGGGCATAACGGATAATTGTGAATTGTATGCCTTTATGTCGATTAGTCCAGAAGTACTTAATGAGAGTTAAAAGACAGGAAAATGCCAAAAACTATGGAAGATTTAGTTCATGTAATTGTGTTATACTAACCTTTTGAAGTTTAGAGAGGACTTTTTGTCACAACTACACTATTTAGGCTAATATGGTTTACTCAAAAGTCCTCAAGGTGGTTTTAAATGATGCTTTTTAATATTCTGCACTGTCCTAGATCTAATTTAGAAACCGTTTTGGGTTATTACAGAACTCTAAATCACGGATATGTGGATTAGCTTTCTATGTGTTGTAACTGCTTTTTGTTACTTTTTTGTGACTTTAGCAGAAAAATCGACGTTTGAAGCAATTTTCATACCAACGAAACAATCGGGTGGGGATCAAAGACAACTGCACACTGGGAAGTAGCCAGTCCTTTTTATCTTACGTTTTGAATGCAGTGAAGGACATATCTCCAAGCAGCGGTATGATGTCATTATACTTAAGCACAGAGCCTAGAAGAACGGAAAAGTCTTCGTCCAAAAGTCCACAAGACGGGAAACTTGAAGATTTTGGAAACCCGACTAACAAATTCATAAATTGAGATGAAGTATAAATAAAGGGGAATATTGCGTTTGTTTACAAGGAAATTTCATCATTTCAAAACCAATATTTATTGGCAAATAGTGACAAATACTTAAAATTCAGGCAGTGTGGTACCTTTTTTTTAAAAGTAAGTTTCCCTCATACAGATATTCAGTTGTTTGTGGTTCAAGATTTATTTGTTCACCCAAACTTTCAACATTTCAAAAGATATACCTTCTACAACTTTTCTTATGCATAATATTTTGAGGAGATGAAGCTATTGCTAGGGTTTATTTTTGACACTGAATGAGTTGATAATCACTTGAGCTAGTTACATTAATTGCTATGTTGAAGCTTTTAAAACGCAATATTTTCCTTTACGTACAGATGAGGGCCAGCAGAAACTTCGTAAACAACCTTTTTTTAGTGAAACAATAATCTGCAGCTTTCTTAGATGAAAACTGGATCTTCGAAATATAGAACAGAAAAATAATATTTATTATTTTGTTTGTACAAATGAATTTTACATTACAAATAACATACAAAAAATAAATTACATACAAATCCTGCTGATTACCTTTCCGCTAACATCTTTAACAACATCGAGGCCAGTTTTACCACTGGTCCACTCTGTCGTAGATGCATCTATCGTCATTAGAGTGCTTTCATCATCTGTCTCTGTCACCACATTAATTTGAAGGTTTGAGGTGTCCCCGGCTATATAATAGTCGAATGTGACACAGTGAATGGTTATCAGTTTGAAACCACTTGACAGAATAGATGCTACAACTTGTTCCGAACTGGACGACGTATACATATATGAGCCAGAACCTGCATGAAGAGCAAAATAAATGCTACTCTTTATTACACTCTATGTTTGTGTAGTACTAATATCCCGAACAGGGCAATGCATGCCATTATCAAAACATCGTCTCACAAGACTAGAGGAAATATTAGATATTAATTACTAAGTCATGTTTTTCAAACAGGTAGGCTAACAAACTTTTCGATGATATTATCGAATGATTATAGACTCTTCGTCAGACGTTTTGCCTACAGCTACTTCAGTAGTTCAGTTGTGACTCACGTGTGCTGTTTTTGTGGTTACTGAACGACTAGAGACCCTTAAAATGATAATCAACCCACTTTGCCCCCCCCCCCCCTTCGTAATACATATGTGTTACCTGCTTGTATTGGACCATCTCCGCTGTAAAAATCGTACCAGGTCCACTGTGCCCGTTCACCATTAGCCACAAAATCGTATCTGCAATCGTCAAAGCCCATTTCGAAGTCACATGAAATTTCAGTCGGAAACCCACCGCAAGGTTCGCGAATAGTCTTGATGTCATCTATAGCTATGTCACCGTAAATTCCTGGTCCGATTAGGCCTTCAAAACCAATCTAAAGGTTCGAACGAAATTTTAACATATGCAAAACGAGCTTTTGAATTGTTGATAGATGTGTTAAACTGTTGATGGTTAATTGAAGGCTTAAAAACTTCCATGTTTTTATTATGATTCAGATCCCACATGTAAGTTTCACTGTAGCCAGCCACGAAAGACATCACGGAGCATATACACAAATATAATGATACATAAATATAATAGATTTACATACAGGAAGAAAAGGTCACAAAAAAGTGTTTTGAAAAATGCTACATCATTTCTAAATTGTGCAGACATCTTACTCTCATGCCTCCTCGAACTGGTGGAATGTCAACCAAAAAGGGTCTCCAACCAAGTTCCTGTTGTCCACTAAGTCTTGTCAATTCACGTGTTTCTTCGTTGTCTATTGTTTGAAGGACTCGCAGCCATCCAGTGTCCTTCCCACTCATGTGGTAATAGAACTGAAGACATATGTGATCAAAGCTGTTAAGAAGACGAGGAGACGACAAAACAGCGTTGTCGTTTGGTCTCTGGGGCAAAGAAGCCTCAATGTACAGGTAGTGTCCTACAATAGAAAGTACAAAACTGGATCAATTCAAATACTTCAAGGGTAACCCGCAGTGAATTAACACGCCTACTGAACACTTACCACTTATTGAAGATTTTTTGAAATGTTTGACATATTTATTCTTCTTTTTTAACCTTGGCTTGATCCGTAATTCCCCTTTCGCCTTACAAAAATAGAAGCAATAAGCAAATTTCCCCCAGCGATATTGTGAGGACATATGTTCCTTTACCAACTTTGCAACAAAAGCGGGATTGCACCATTTTTGAGATTTATAGCGTCTGTGTGTCAATCTTTGTAGGATAAAGTAAACCTAAGAATTAACTTCTATGAATTTACTTCTTCGATGGTATTAGTTCCATGATCCTATCAAGGAACCAGAGAATAACCACGACAGAAGAATTTCACTTCGAACGCGAGCTTAAAGGTTTAGTTTTACCAACAAAAAAGACTCAAGGAAGATACCGGTAACACGTAACTTTTAAACCGATATGCCTTTTCATTTAACACCTGTCATGTTAGTACTTTTGACAATTGAATTAATTTTACTTTCAATATCCGGATGGCTGAGCTTTTATGAAAATAGTTCACACAATGGTTTATCCATTCTCGTTATTCATTAGGAGTTTCATTTTGTTGTTGAATTTAACCGACTTATTAGATCATGACGTAGACAATGAACCCTTTGTAATCCCTAATGACGAACCGTGATTCAATTAAACTGGCATGGAAAAGTATGTCAAGACTTTTCGTATAGTGCCCAATTTACCAGGACATGCATTGACGTGAATTTAGTCAGCAAACCTACCTTTGGTGGTACCATACGTATGATCATTATCTGGACCAGTTCCATCCGTAGTTGTCGGTCCTGATTTACGGATCCAATCGATTTTTTCAACGTATTGGTATTGTATAGCCCCTTGTTCGTACCCGCAGATAGGGTCATCATCGTCCTCGAAATCGCAGTCGATGTTATCAAAGCCGATTGGTGCAGCAGGGTCTACAAACGCCAAAACGTACTACATTTTAAAAGAGTGACACTCTCCCTAGGAATCTCACTAAAAAGTGGTAGAGGAAACCAATGGTACGATTATCTTTATACAATCGGAATGTTAGAATTACTCTCTGAATATGCAACCAAACCGATTGGCATGGTTAAGTGGCTAGAGCACTGGCCGGGACATACGGTGAAGACTTTGAAAATGGAACCTGCTACCCCGTGCTTGGTTGTGGGCATAAGCATTGTAGTGGGCAAAACAAGCTAGTGAGCCACAAAAGCAAATTGGTTCTAACTGAGCCGTAATACTTCGTCTATCTAACTTAATATTTAACAGCGGACTACCAGCTGCAGGCCTACTGAATCTGGCCCTGATCGAGAATCCAATGATCATAAAAAGTGTGTTCTTGAAAACCGTGTGGAAAACTGAAAGTTGGGATTGTATTTCTAGATATTTAAGAAGTTTTAGTTAGTTATTGTAGACATCTAATATATGTCGCAATGTATTAAAATATTAAAATGAGATTTGTTAGAATTGCTATGTCAAACTCATAAATACTTAGAGAAACAATGGAAAATAAGTTTGTAAATCCTGAAAACAATACTGAATATCATTATATATATATATATATATATATATATATATATATATATATATATATATATATATATATATATATATATATATATATATATATATATATATATATATATATATATATATATATATATATATATATATATATATATATATATTGAACGTTTGCAATTTCTTCCTTATTATTTTACTTTCTCCCTCTCCCTCCCTTATTGCAGGCATACATTAACATTTTGTAACTCAAAGAGAGCCTCTGGGTCTAGATGTGTTTTCTTCATTTAACAAGAAACCGACAACGTCAACGGGCAAATATGTTTCAAATTTATTCGTCAAAACTACAATCATTATTCTCTTCATCAAATATATATATATATATATTTTCAACCTCAATGTCAATATAACCATTGGCCCAGTTATTCTATTTAGAGTTAATTAGACTTTAAGCCAAGTTCAATTTTAATCGATCATCCTTGTGGTGATATTCGTCCATGAACTTTTTTATCCTTTACTAAGGACCATTACCCCCAAAAAAACTGTACCATTTTGCTCTACGTGATGGAATATCATATGCCATAGGGTAAGCCCTACAGATTACCACTGTTAGGATACTTTGTTCAAAAGCAGCCTTCAACTTTCTGACAAGTTTCAGCTTGTTATATTGACTCAGCTTTCCGTGAGAACGATGTGCTATTTGTTATCCCTGTCGTTTTCTGCTTGTCCGTGTATGACTTGCAATGATTTACTCCTTCAAAAAAATAATTTGCCGTTCTTAATAAATGACTACTCCTTAAAGGCCCAATTCTCCCTCCCAAACTGTACCAATTCTCCGAACCTTCTTACTTAAGCCCCTCTCACAATTGTCTGAATTTCAGCCTCATCCAGATACAATCTCAGCTTATTGCTACAAGGTGAGTATATAAAAGCTCAATTTATGTAATCAAAACACCGTCAGTACCGTTCACGTGTGTAATAAAAGCTTTGGTACTCTGCATTGTTTGAATTAGCTGTCAATCAAAGAGCTGAGCCAATTGAGAATTTTGGTACCCCTGTACCAAAACTTTAGTTCGGGGTGAGAGGTTTGGCCCTTTAACTTACTCAACCGTTATCCAACATTTTGTATGCTACCGTTCTTCCTATTGAATATTTTACCTTCAGAAGAGCCATAATACCTAATCTAGATGATAACCATTTCAAAGCCGAATATATAAATGCACCCATTTACCGCTTTAACAACCTATAGTACTAATCCTGGACTACCTTCAACCTAAGAATACTGGCAGTCCTGATAACCGTGGTGGCAAAATGCACTTGATACATAAAGAATTGTTATGAACAGGTAGTGGTTTTCGAAACGAGTTAGAAACTACCAAACGTCCCACTTTATAAACGCTTGAATAAACCATTCGTATTTTCTTTCAAAAATTAAGATAAAGCCTAGCCTAATATTGTAGGCAATTGAAATAAAATGGCTAAGTATAAAATGTATATGACGCACCTGGGGGACATGGGTCCAACTCAATGGAAATATCATCGAGAGCTATGTCACAGCTGCGTCCGTAAAATGGATAGCTGCCTTCAAAAATGATCTGCAAGACAGGAGAAATTTTCAATTGTTTGAGCCCAGTTTTCTATGGTAACAGTCAGCGAGCGGAGTTTTCTTTAAGAATGTGAAAGACGTTTCAATGATGCAACGAATACCAGATCAAAATTATCAAATCCATGTTAAAACTTTTCTTCCACTTAAAGGTATCAACGTGTTAAATATATTACTTACGTTAACGGGCTCTGTAGATGAGGGTATCTCCATCCGCGCTTCTACCCATTCTCCTTCTGGGGTGACTCCAAAATAACTCCAAGTAGGGTCAAAAGGAAGTCTATGACCCCATTCTTTAATGTAGACATTTAGGAAATCTTGGTTTCTAAAATAACTACTGTACTTGTAAAAAAAGAATTTCAAACATCGAGCAGAAGACGATGCTTGTAGAAGTGGAGATATTAGTCGTGCTCGGTCATCAAATCTCCGGTAATAGCTGCTGCAGTCCATCAGTGCATAATATCCTGTCAAGAGTAAGAGAATGTTTGTCTATGAAAAGAACAAAAGTCGTTATATACGACTTTCATAGGGCTTTTTCTTTAGGTTTATTCAGGATTTTAAAACGGTTTTTGTAGGGAAAAATATTGTTGAGAACAGCCTTTTGCCCCTTTTCCTATTTTGTTCCAAACGAAGCCCGGAACCTTAGTTGTCGCTGACTTGTTCAACCTGCAATGAACCCGCCACAACCCTGACTCAAAAAAGTTGCTGTACTTTTGGTTCTTTTAACGTTCTTTTCATCCGACACTCTGTGTAATACTTTTCAAAGTTTCCTATACTAAAGTTCATATGCATTGTCAGCTACGGGGATATATTCTACAGGAATCGTACACGAGATTAAACAAGTTACTTACCGTACGACTTTTGTGGGTCCAATCAGCGATAACTATTTTCATACGTGATCTGTTGTCAAATCATGTAGATAAACACGGGCGATTTGCATATACATTGTCTTATACGGAACTGACGGAGATTTCTCCATCACAAGACAAATTTAAAGTAAACTGTTCAGTCATATCCAGTTTCGTAGCAACTTTGAACAAGACGACAAATTCGAAGTAAAGGAGGAAGAAATACTACTAATTAAGTCGTTAGCCTTGATTCAGTTTTACAGGTATGCTCAGCGGTAAAACATCAGCGTTTTCTACACAAAATCAGAAAGTTCATTCAGAGACCTAACGTTTGTCCCCAGTAAAGAAATGAGGTCGTTCGCTCAAAACTCACTATAGACTACCCATGTATTGCACGGAGCACTTCCGAGACCGTTTGTACATAGCCTATACTAAGGAGTAACGCGAGTGGGTGAATTGCATTATGAATGGCTTCGCCATTCGGTAATGTCTTCCAAGAATCCCCATCCGGTTGACCGGATATGGGAAACGTTCCCCTTGGAAAACATTGTGCCAACGTGTGTCGCCCACTATCACATTTTATTTTAAGAAAGTCATGCCTGATTTATATAAATTGATTCATTTTTTGGACACGAAAAAGCAGTGAATTTTATTTTCCTAGTAAATGCCATTTTCGCCTGACAGGTTATGTTTTGTCATTTTTTCTGTATTCTATGCTCTGAGCCAACTGGAGGTGACTTTCAGTCCAGGTAGCCTTTCCGATGCAGTATAAAACGTTTCTTTAAAGAATCACATAAAACTGCCGATCAACTCTTCTCTCGAAAGTTCGGCTCTCTTTCCCCTTTTTTATTATGTCTGCCGGATCCGCTTCTGGTAGTAGTAGTTTTCTTACCAATATAATCTTACTTAGATTACTCATTCTAGACTAGTTCTTGATAGATGAAAGTACCTTAAAATGATTACTTTAATACCTCACATAACCTAAAACCCATGAGCTTCTGGGATTTCGCCCCCTTGACCCCACCGGGGAGTTGCCTCTAGACCCCACAAGGGCCCAAGGTGGACCTTTGGACAAGCCTCTCTGTAAAACCCTTTTGCCCCTCCTGGGCCCCATGGATGGAATTTCTCGCGACGGCGCCTGGAACCATTCCTTTGATTTAAAAATTTTAAGGATTTTAAATTAGAACTTTTCTTCACATCGAGTGGTTTTATTTTTTACCAAATATGACTTCCTTTAAATTTCTCTATTAGATTGGAAGGCCGGAGAATGCTTTGGGTTGAAAAAAAAACACTTTTCTTGTTCGATCCTGAATTAGACTGTTAAAGAACTCCTGCGTGCTAAGTATTTTTGCCAAAATGACACCGCCTTTGTGCACTCGTCCAAAACACCAGTTCACTGTGATCTTCAACTCATATATTCATGAAATTTTTCAAGTTGTGATCCGAAAGTGACCGTAAGGTCGATGAAGAAGTAAAGCAACGGACTCCTTTAAACAGGATTTGCGTCGGCCTAGTTTTGAAGATTGTTTAAAGTTATGTTTTTTCAAAATAATTTATATGGGCACTTTCCGGGCTTGTTGGAAAGAGATCACAAAATTGTCTCAATAGGTTCAAATATAGACTGATGTGAATTGCTCACATCCAGTGAACTGTGGAGATCACAAGAGGTGGTTTTACTATGATTATACACTATTGTATTTGCTAATATGTTTCTTCGGATTAAATATGTCGAACATGGGAACAAATGAAACGTCTTTTCAATCAAGAACAAGAAGGATACCAGCGATGGAGAATTTGAGTGATTTGCCTTGAAACGCCCTTCCCAAACTGTCACACGATCCTCCACTTTTCATGTAATATTTGGAGGTTGTCTTTGGGTTTACCTGAGAGTATGCCTACGGGTATACTTGCACAAAACTCAAAACTCAATTCTGTGTAAGAATGCGGCACAATGTGGGAATTTCAGTAAAACATTCCTCTTTGATTTACGAAAAAATGTAGGTTATTCACGGTGCACCCAGTCTGTCCTTGTTTGACCTCGTTATGTTAAAACAAACGTTGTTGCTTATCTGTTACCGTTTGCTGTTCCTGTTGTATGATCCACTTCTGGTCCAGATCCATACGAAGTTGTTGGTCCCGAGTGCCTCGTCCAGTCAAAGAGATCATCAGTTGCTTGAACATAACCACACCAGTCAGTTTCAAAGTCGCAACCGATGGTATCAATCGATTCTGGTCTTGTAGTGGGCGGGGGTGGCTCGGTTACAACTAAAGACAAAAAAGCAATTTCAACTAACAGTTGTCTTATTGGAGCAAATTTAAGGCTTGTTGTATCTGGCTAAAAGGTATGTTGTGCAATCCTTCACATCACGTTTGAGTAGGCAAACATAGTTGTCAGCAGTCACAAGTAGTTATAAATTACCATAAATTCTATTAACATAAAAGCTTATTCAACGCAAAATCTGCAAGCACTACTGTATGTCACTACATCGCGTAGCCGAAGGTGATAAGATACTGTGACCACATAAAACACATGGTGTGACTGCGTATTATGGTGTGTTTACTTACATAAAATCATGTGGCGACTTCATAACATGGTGTGAAGTACATTAAAACATGGTGTGACTTCATACAAAAAACATCCACTACACAAAAGGAAGGTGTGGCAGCTTGTAATTGCATTGCGATCGACAAAATGCATTGTCAACTGTACGTTACGACGTAGACTGTGGTTATGGTTAATAAAGAATTTAGCCTAGGCTATATAATTACGGTAAGATGAGATGTGGGCATGTGACTTCCTAATGTGAGGGGTGTGATATTCCGAGATAGTGAATTGAACTCTTCCCAGTACACTCAACATATTTTGCACGTGTACTGCAGTGCTGAATTGTTTTTATAATAAATAACAACAACCGCGTTGAGTATAGCACAATAGACCTAGTGTGCAATCGTGCAAGGTTATGAAGCGTCGTTTGTCTCAATTAAATTTGAACAAAAAATCCACACCCTTTGTAGAGGAGGAGAACTCCCTCCCACACCCCCTAGCTTTAGTTAGTTGATTAGTTAGATTGAGTTTTACGAGTCAGTTCCTGACCGATGGTTTTAGTTGGTACGTCCACGGCCCTTGATCTAGCTGTGTCTCACTGATTTGTTTCTCATGCTTACATTCAACACCAAGCGCAATAGTAATAGGTTCCTTTTTGCCTCAACAATAAACAAAACGCGAAAATTGGCATACCTCTAACCCTTTGAAAAAACTCAAAATATCGACTGCTTACATTCTACGTGTAAAGGTCCATTGGCCCTGGTTAAAAAAATATCCACCGGTCTGGACAAGCTACAGTCTAATGAACTTAGCCTAATTCAGTCGAAGTTCGAACCTTCCGTCTAGTGAGGATTCGGTCTGATGAACTCGCGGATTCTATGAAGGGAGAATCCCCCTCCCTACGCCAAATATCAGAATATATCTCCCCTTGGAAATGCCACAGACCCCAATCTGCATAACTAATATGAAGAAAAGGGGTAATAAACAGACTGTTAAAAGTATTTTTGAGGAAAAATTCTGAGAAAATTTCTGAGTGGAGAGCTACAGGTAATTAACGTACCAAAATTGAAAGTGTGAAAAGAAAGATTGTCTTACGAATAGTATGAATGTTTTCCTTCCGTTTTGGTGTTTACTAAACGGCACGATTTTGAGGGTCGGACGTCTGCCTAGACATCGTCACATTTCGCTCAATATCGCGTCATCCTCAGCTTCAAAATGTGTTGCAGTTTGTCATTGGCCAAAATGGACAACACCTACGTGCATATAACACAACTGAATGAGTTTTGAGTTGACAACCGTGACAGCAGAATGAGTTCTGAAGGAATATAGACTTTTGGTAACAGAATCAGTTTTGAAGGCTGAAGAAAGTTTGACCTAAGGGCTTTTTGAGGCAGGATGAGTTTTGACGACGGAATAAATTTTGACGGCGTAAAAACGTTTTGTGGCATAATGACATTGCACAAACGCCATAAAGTTGCACGCGCACACTCGATCTTGTACTATATTCACCTCGGTTGTTGTTCAGTATTAACTCTTTTGATTCAACATGGTAGTGCACGCGTTCTCAGTAATTAAGCGGAGTACACTAGGGAAAGTTCAATGCACTGTATCAGGTCATTACACCCAGTCCGCACTTTAGGGAGTCAGTTGTCGACTTCTCATCCCACCTACTGTCTTTGTCGTCACATACAGTTGAAATCGCCAATTGTCGCTCAAAATGCTAATTCAAGTGGCCACACCGGGTTTTTATGTAGTCACACCATGTTATGTAGTAACACACTGTTTTATGTGGTCACACCATGCTATTTTTATTCACACCATAGGTCACACCATGCTTATATGTAGTCACACCATGTTTTTAGGTAATCACATCATGTTATTAGCTTCCGCTACGATTTAGTAGTCATATGGTGCTTGCACATTCCGCGTTGCACTAATCCCTTTATCTTGTAAAACCAACTACAAAGTTCAAACAATTGTACACAATTTTTTGTCAGGACAATGAAAAAGTTTTCATTAATTGAAGGATATTCAAGGAGGGCAAACATTACTGCATAAGGTACACATCACCATGTCAACAAAAAATGTAGACTTTCTCATATTTATTATTAGAGCCTTAAAGCACTAAAAACAAAACATTCAATAATGGGCTTCAACTTACAAGGTGGGCAATTTTGTGAGGAATATAACATTACGTCATCAAGCGCAATATCATCTCTTTCTTGGAGTCCGTTTCGAGCTTCAAAAATTACCTTTGAATAAATAATGAATTCGGGGTAAGAGAAGCATATTTGGTACTATTATTCATTGAAAAACAAACTCAAAATAATGTAGAAAAGTGGTCGCAAATTACTGTCTTCGGCACAAACTTTGCTTTATTCTTAAAAGTGGTGAAAAACCATATGTGAGAAATATTATCCTCACTGAATATGACATTTTGTCCCTAGTAATCTTCTCTAGGAGGCCTGCACTTGAAAGGAAAAACATTTCTAATTTGTTAACCAATATCAATAGAATATTAGTAAAGACATCATACCCTTGTAACATAGAACACCGCCAAACCAAATTCCACACAATGAATTTAGTACTAGCAAAGTTTTGTCCAAAGTAAACAACTTTGTTTGGTCAACTGCTCGTTGAGACATTGCAAAAAATTAAATTTTTCCCACAAACTTTTGCCACATCCTGTCTGAACAGTAGCTGCATTTCTTTCAACAAAACAATAACCTTGGCCTTAACGATGAATTAACGAAAGTCGAAATATTTCGGCAACCCGAAAGATTTCCAAGATGCTGTCATATCTTACCTTAAACTGAGTTTCCCTACGAGGGAATGTAAATGCCGCTCGGTGCCAGTAATTGCCTTGGTTACCAGATAATGTCCAGGATGGTGTATCAGGTAGTGACGAATAGGAAGCTTCTACGACGTAAACGTTAAGCATCTCTACATCGTAGCCGTACATATGGTACCAAAATTCCAAACATGATGATGCCAGCGTTGGTTCGGCGGATGGCGAAATGAGACGTGCATATGTTTCTCGTGGATTCCTATAACTTCCGGTGTAAACCATATAAAAACCTGCCAAGGATAGACACAATGATAGTTCAGGTCGAATGTTCACACCCTTTAGACGGCGTCGGGTCCAGCTCTAGGATATGAAGTTGTCTTAAGCATCAGAATAAACCATCTGTGTAAAGGGCCTGAATTCCTATTAAACAATATTGGGAAACTGCAATTTCACAAGTTTTGTACATGCGCGAAGGTTTACGATGAAACCAACTTGTTGGTGAGCAGGTCTATGCAGGAGTGGGCACCGTAAAAAGTGTTGGCGTCGTGGGAAGTGGCTATTGCCCAGAGGACTAAGTGTGGCACCATTATCGGTTGTGGGGCATAGTACAAAAAATTGTGAACCTTGACAGCCGGAAATGTCATTTTCAGGAATAGGCAGTCAAATTGAAGCGTTCGAAACTTTTAACATTAGTATGCAACATCATTTAAATTTGCGGCAAAAAAAAGTGAAATATTACAAAATGATATGAAAATTTTGTCTACCAGAAAAACTGCACCTCTGACAAAAGATTAAATGGAAGGGAATAGTAAGCCAATCATTGGTAAATAAGCTCGGTCGCGTGATAAATTATCACCAACAAAGAGATTGGCAGGGAAAAAAGTGACGGGGAATGCGAGCATTGGTTCCCGGCAGGGGGATTTTTTTTTTTTTTTTTTTTTTTTTTTTTTGTTTTTCGATAAAAATGCATCTGCATCGCTCGAAAAGGTACTTCTAGAGCATTGTTACTGAATGCCGAGGTTTGTAATTTTGTTTTGATGATTTGATGATGTTTCGTGCTCCTGGACTTTCGAAGAAACATTAAGAGGCCTACCGGTCGGCATGCACTGCTGACTACCTAAAAATAAATATAAATATATTCTGATAATGAGTTTGAATGAAACCCATTAGAAATTTAAATGAGGGAATAATTCGTTCCTGGGACTATGGTTATGCTGCTATTCATCAGCAAGTTACCATCCAGTAGTGCATCGATGAAAACAAGTTATGCTTAAGAACACACTGCTTAAGTTCCTCTTTAAAAGAGTATGATACTCTCTCTAAGATGAACTCTGCGATAGGTCGTGACGAACCATATGAAATTATGCAGCACTGACAGATTTTATTGCGTGAATAATTAAATGCATACAGTGTTTGACACATTTGAAAAAGTTTTGGTCCCAAAACATGATGACATGGGTTTTACATGTCTTTGGAAGAATCATTTATCCGTTCTGTCGGATGTCTGAATCTGTCAGCTATCTAATATAAGTTAGTTAGTTAGTTAGATAGACCTTCACGGCCCAGTCTTCGTCTATCCGGTTTAAGTCGAGCCGACCATGGCCTTTTTTCTAATTGAGGCTCACTGACTTGTTTTCCCTACTCCATTGCTAAATGCTCAGCACCAAGAGCAATCTAAGAGATGAACAGGCTTAGTGCATCAACGTGGTACTTTGGTAAGGCAATAAATCTCACATTCTTCAATCTCCATTTTACATTGTAAAATGCTTTCAAGTTTTAATATGTTTCCTCTATATATTCAAAACATAACAGAAATTTATCATTGTATTGGCCCACAACGTAATGAATATGATTGGACATGTCGTTCGTGATACATATGTGACACTGAGGAATTTTTGATAGGCCTATATGTCCATCCAGCTGTGAGTAACAGAAGTTGTGTGACTAATTGGCTTCTTAGCAAGCGTGACTCAATGTGCTTGTCTGCTACTTGGGTGCACTCCTAATACCAAAGGCACATGGCCAACACCTGCTACCAAGGTTACTCTATGGCAACCAGCTCCAAGCTCCTATTGTAGAGCTTTTTTGTGTTTCTTAGCGTAGAAGTATATTTGGTTCACTGGGATACCAATATAAGCCATACTACAGGTGCTTTCATATTAAGCCTACATGTCGGTGATAGTACGGATTGTGGGTGGAGCGATTCGTAGATTTAGAGTTGAGAAAAGGTAAATAGATCATTTTAGAATCTATCCGCGTGAATCTATAGGCGTCATGACTCAATTGGCCGATTGTTCAACGATTGAAAACCGCAAATAGCAAACTGACCTTGAGATTTCTACCACTTGTTCACAATCCAAACAATGACTATAAAGGGGCGTACCTCATGGCTGAAAATACGAAAAAATTATGCTCGTTTGTACTTATTAACACGTTTTTCATCAATTTGGAGCATGAAGTACCTAGGCTTTCCGATGCGTTTTTTTTTTTTTTTTTTTGTTCCAAACATCAAAAATTTGACACATTCGTATAGAAATTTTCAATTTATTCTCGTTCATAACTTTACTAAATCAGAATCGATGTTCATGGTTCGAGATTCATATGGTAACTAATTTAGCCACTGAATTCGATTCTAGTCACATAATACAGTAAGTGGAAAAGCAAATCAAACCTTAAGAACCGTTTCAAGATAGATGCCCAGTGTCTTAAGGTTAACCTCAAAAATACGTCATTTTACTGCTCACTTTGAAAGACCAGAAATGCCGCTTTTTTATTAATTTTGTAACATTACAAAAATAATTAGTGGCGTAGCTAGAAGTGAAAAGGACGCAAGTTGCCCTGGACGCCACGTGAAGGGGGTGACAAATTGAGATCACTTAATAAAATGTATACTATTTGCCAAGAGCCAAATATTTGGCAAAAGATTTCCAGTATTTTTTCTCCAATTTCCGTTGATACCCTTTAGAATAAAGAAACCCAGGTCAATTTCCATCACATCGACTTTCTACTAGATTTTGCTCTTGAAAGGAAGATCACTTAACCAACATCCTAAATTGTTATTAAATATCTCCTAACCAAAAGCCCAAATTTTACTTCAATAAGTTCCAAACTTTTTGTAATATAAAACTCTTAATTTTGAAATCTTTGTTTAAAGAATTAAAACGTCTTCGGGGAAGTTTCCAGTTTCGTCTGAGGAGCGTTTGTTTGTAGACCAGTAACATTCCCTTAGCCCATATTTATTTCAGTAACCCATGTGACACTTTCGATTTTGCCCATAGATAGGGAAGATTCTTTAATATCTTAAGTGGTTCTTACAAACTTGAAAACTAAATTTCTTCAACAAATTTTAAACTTTCTGTGAAACAAGTTCCAGATTTTTAATCATTTGCAGAATTGAAAAAGCCAAAAATTTTAGTGAGCCTTGAAATTTGCAGTTACTTCCCACCGCCAGTAACTTCCCACCGCTTTTGTCGGGACTTAAAAATGGTCGTCCCGCAAATATTCAGACAAAAATTATCCCTTATTGGATGAAATGGTCTTGTATCTCTTTGGGCTAAATACAAAATTTACTGAATTAATAAGGTGTTTATGTTACCACTGAAACGGAAGACTATAAATGAGTTCACTTCTAAAGGAATGTAATGAGTAGCGGAAACAGTCGCATAATTTTTTTAAATTGTTGTAGAAGTTTACATCTAAAATTGGCAACCTTCTATTTATAGGTTAGTGATATATTGAAAGTGATACCTAGCAACAACATCAAACCATAAACTTGTTCACTTCAAACTTGTTCAACTGTAAAGAATATAAGAGTCACGGGAACCGAACTCACCCAAATTAGTTCCGAGGGTGTGATCAACATCTGGACCAGTGTATCTATCTGTGGTTGCGCGATTCTGCCATATCCAGTCATCATCGTCAGTTTGATCTTGTTCGTAGTTACATATTTCAGGTGTTTCAAAAGGACACGACACACCAGTAATGTTTGCAGGAGCGTCTGCCAAATCACAAGCAGATAATTAGAATGACATTCAGAGTAAATTCCCTGTCATTGGAAATCAAGTGATTTGCTCTAAGAGAGAGTTGTCTGAAATCTTGAAGTGATTGAGATTTTCCCGTTAAAATGTAAGGATTTGATGATAAATACAAAGCAGAGTTATTAACCAACAATTTGTTCGATCGCTGTTATCACTGTTTTTGTTAATATCCTTTTTAGGCTTTTTGTTAAACTCTTATCTATTACAATAAACACTCACGTTCTCCCGTGCACGAAGTCCCTGTTATAGTAAAATCGTCGAAAGCTACGTCTCCTCTATAGTTTCCAATGGCTCGTACTTCTAATACAAGCTGATGTATAAGAGAGAAACATTTATTAATTGAATATCTTGAAATGAAGCACTTCTCTAGTTCTGTCTTCGGGATCTTTCTCATGGTATTTATTTCCGTGCATGATGATAGATATTTGATTCCCTGAATCATCCGAACTATATCTCTATATGCCAGGCGAATGACCAAGCTTCAAAGAGACCAAAAAACCTCCTTTGAATAATTTGTTCAATCACAATGTCATCTGGATAAATGAGTCAATTTTTACAATGTGCATTCTTGTATTAGACATAACTACTCTCATTCTAACTTATATTAATATTTCAATGGGCTTTTCATACAGGTCTTTGTGTGCCACTGTCTATTAAACCATTACATTGGTCTACGTCAGATATTCAAATCGATATTGTAGCAGCTATTTTATACGGCGCTGCTCGTCATGATTTCCCAGTATTTTAAGCACATTACTTGACTTTTTGTATAGACTAAAACAGTTCTTGAGTCAGGGGCTAGAAACCTTTTACTATACAACAAACGTAGTAATAAGCAATACTGCAGTTTTAGCAATGTTTACCAGCTGAATACCTCCATAATAAGATACGGGCAGTAAGATGACCATACTTTTGGGGTGTCAAAGTTTAACTTGATTTTATTATCGCTCACAATATATTTTACCAAATTTGAACTTACCACGAAATCTTCGCTTGACTTAAGTTCGATTTCAGTAGCCCACCATTTATCTCCTTTATTGCCGCTCGAAGACCACAGTGGATCTCCAGTTTTCGTTTCATCTGGGCTTCTCATATAAACCGAGGTTGCCCCGATACCAAATCCATACATGTGATACCACAATATAAGACAATTGCCATTTCCAGTAGTTTTCGCTAATACAGGGGAGCTGATCCTTATGAGGTCACCGAATCTTGCATACGACGACTCGACGAATATGTAAAAGCCTTGAAAAATAAAAGCTACGAATGTTACTGACCTTTATAGTCACAAAAATATCTTAACGTATAACATAAAGTATTACCAAACCAAGCATTTTTTTTTTCCAGTCACGTTATGTAAAAGATGACCTTTTGTTCACAGTTGTTTTTCCTTTCCGATCATAGATCACATAATTAAAATCACGTGAAAAGTTCGTAATTGTTGCAAATAACCCTTCACCTCCAACAGAATTCTAGTAAAATTGTTAAGCAAAACCTGGTTACACTGACACAAATTCTGGTTAAGGTAACTAGGATATGAGATAGTTTACTAGAAAACCTTATCCAGGATTGTGTTGGAGTAAACAGAACACCGATTACATTCCATTTCACAGGGTGATCTAAAAAAAAGACTTCCAATTAGTACCGACACTTTGAGAAGATTTTCGTCAAAGCATTTGCGAGAGCGATTGTAACTTTTAAAGAGACTATAGCTGCATAGAGAGTGCAAGTCTCTCTATTAATCCTCTCAAGATTAAAATTATATTAAGCCCTATCAGTGAGATAAATGAATGAACTGGCAATGTAGTGCTATGCGAATGTATGTATGTATGTATGTTTTGCATTTCAAAATAAAAAAAAATATAGCTGCCGTCTTAGAGAACGGCGTTGTGCAGATTAACGATATATCCATTCACGCCCTCACATAGGTTGTCTTTTAAAAGGGGAAACAGAAGGGAAGAGAGTCTTCCACGTTACATTATGGTTCAACACCTTGCCAGTACACCAGTCTAGAGGGAACCATTCCAGGGAGATGCATTGTCACAGTCACTGTGTAGTTATCAACCCCCTGAGTCACAAACGGCGAAATGCACCACTGGGATATACACTCAGATCGAGTTGTCACAGTTCAGTGAGTTCACCACCTCCAATACATTGACGATCAAAGCTTATAAGTGAAGAATGGGAAGGAAATGGACTCATGATAAACACCGTCCAAATGTTCAGTGTTGACAATGAGCCAAAGGCCAATGGCCGAACTAGAAAATGTGATTACGAAAATCGTAACACTTACTGTCCATGATTGTTTCTGTGCCAACATACTTTGGTACGTACTAAAGCTAAGAATATCGTCCTTTCACCTTTTTTGGCCGATGTGATATACCTGAATATAATCAATGCAATACTGTGTTGGTTGCTTGTTGTAGATATCAATCCACATGAATGATGTACTTTTTCTCAAAATGCTTATCAGGCTAATTGAAGAATCACCATCTATAGGCTAAGTTCATGCAATGCCGATGTAACGGCAGTGATAAACCGGAAGTCGCAAAGTAGGCCTACAGTGCTCACAGTAGCACTGCAGGTAGGTAGGGTGCGTTCGGTTTTACCAGAACACTTTCTATATAAACATGGACAGAGAATCGTGGGAAAATTGGTCGCCACTGTTCGAACCAAAAATACGTAGCAAGATGTCACCCGACTAATAGACCCAATAGTAGCTATATATAACTCAACACTTCCCACATCGACAGAGCAGACTGCACTAACGTCCTATGCGCAGATTGTCGCAACCGTAAGTGTGATTATAGCAAGATGGCTGCCTGCTATATGGTTTTGAAGAGAAGGAGAAGGATAAGTTCTTATTACTTTTCAAGATACATAGCGTTTGGCAAGCCTAAGTTAAGCCTTACGTAACTGCTACTAAGAGAGAAATATAACAAGAGAGTTAACATCAAATTCTAAGATTAAACTTAGGTCTAGATGCGTACATAAATTTCATGGCTGTACTCCGGCGGCGAACTACAAGCACTTGCGAGATAGGACAGTACAGTGTGTGTGCCACAATACTCCAATGCTCTTTAACCTTGTTAGCGTTTAGCGACACTGTACGTGTACGCGATATACTACAGGCAGGGCCAGGTACAATGCGGCCGCTGTTGCGTGATGAGCAAGTGTACTGTATACAAATTTGACTAACTCAAGTATTCTTTTACAAAACAATAAAATACATAAATGCCAAAACAAAACCCGCTCATTTTAGGCCATATCATAACCAAAAGTGACCATGAATTTTCGTTCCCGTCTACATGACTCACTCTACATAATGATCTCGATTGTAGAGCAAACCACTCACTGAGAATCAAGAAACATTGAACGAAAGAACTGTCCCTCGAAAATGAGAAGCGTGCCTAAGATACTGTCCATGACGTATGGACAGTACAATGGCCAATCAGTGTGTATAGTTTTCCCTTTTACAGTGAACCGAAGCACCGTACGGTTTGGAAAACATTTCCTGACGAGTTGCCAAATGTGTGATCCCCGGATGGTCCTGTGTCTGAAGGAGGAAAACATTTGTACAACTCTCTAATCTATTCAGTTTTTCATGATCTCTTTGCCTCGTTGTCATCATTTTCAAAATCCAAAACAGGTTAAATGTGATCTTTTTCTGGGACCAATTTCCGTTAATATTGTCTACAATTTACCAGAGAAAGGTTAAATCCGTTTACAATGCATTACCTGATGAATTGCCAAATGTGTGATCCACGGATGGTCCGGTGTTTGAAGTAGGTGTCTCCCCTTGATAGCGGACAAACCTCCTACTTTCAGTACCGTCATACCTGAACCCGCATAGCCTTGGATCTTCAAAGTCGCACACCATTTTGTCTACATAAAAAGTAAAACGTATATAGGCCTATGATTTTTTTTTTCTATTTTTATTTTTATTATTTTCCTTTGATTTGTTTTGTTTCGCATGTCGAACATAGACTGAAACAGAACATAGACCTTTTACGAAAACTTAAATATGCATGCAAATAAGTCAACAGAAGCAACTACAAAGCATTAAAATAGTTAAAACTTAAACTCAATTCTAAAACTTACCGAATATTTAAACATCGTTATTTTTTCATATTGTATTCCATTTACCTCTTTCACTAGTTATGAAAACCGGAGATTTCATATAGCTCTAAAAACAAATATAACGTTTCGATCATCCAAACAGGGATCAAGTTAGCTTTCTTTTAAGAACCCTTCAGGGTGGTGACTACCTCTATAATTTAGATGAAAAATGCAAGGGAGTTTTAAACTAGCTCAATCCATCCCCTTCTCGAGATATAAAAATTCACATCAAATATACACGAATGACTGTCCGAGATCTGCACCTTTATTGGTGAGTTTGACGATCAAATTAGCAGATTGGGGCAAAACTTTCCACAGCTGGTCGAACTCTGGATCGTGTCTCCGACCTGATTTATCTATAAGCAAATTCACTCTACGAACGCGAGCACTGAGTAAGCACAAAAACAAGCATTCATACACTCACATTGACCCTTAGATACACTTACTAGATTAACGATCTCTCAATCTCTTAAAGTCATCTGCATACCACAATGTGATTTTTTTGTTTATACCTCCTCTTTTTTTCTTATTTAATCTGCCTTAATTAGGGGAAAACGAATGTTTGCCCCATTTTTTTTTATGAAGTGACAAATGCCCCCTGTCCACCCCGGGATCGACGTCGCTGTAAGTTTGTAATCCTGGGCTTACCGAAACGCCTCTATTATCTTAATAGGCAGAAAAGTTGGAGTAAAACGTAAATGTTGTGAAGATGAGGAGCAATTACAAGGAAATGGTCTTTCTAACACAAAAACTTGTTTGTTCAAGACTATATATTCTTGGCGGGCGCTGTTCTAGACATTGTATATGGGGAAAGGGTTTAAAGGGGATTGAAACGATAGTACATAATTATTCTAAGTATGGGAATTTGCCATAGCAACCTCAAAGGCCCAGTTCTCTCACCCCAAACAGTACCAATTCTCCAAACCTTCTTACCGAAGCCCCTCCCACAATTGTCTGAAATTCATCCTCATCCAGACACAATCTCAGTTTATTGCTTCAAGGTGAGTACAGAAAGCAATTCATATAATCAAAACACTCTCAGTACCGTTAATGCTGTGTAATGTAAGCTTTGGTCCTCTGCATGCATTGTTTAAATTAGCTATCAATCAAAGAGCTGAGCAAATTGAGAATTTTGGTAGCCCCGTACCAAAATTGTAGTTTGGGGTGAGATGTTTGGCCCTTTAAGACCGTGAAAATATCTTCAGTACCATAACATGCATAAGATATTCACTTCATAGGCCTTTGTCCATGTAATGTACAGGCAACTTCATTGGAAAGAGCGCACATTCGGCGTCCCTGAGAAACTACAAGGAGCCGAACCTGTTCACTGATATCCATGGAAGAAACACCTGTAGGTCCTACAGGTATTAACATCTGACTCTAGGAATCGCCAGTAATAATCATTCGTTTTTTAGCTTCCAATAGATAATTAATCCATCACCCCGATTTTAACTACGTTATCATTGATGCCATTTTTAATTTTTTTTTTCAACCAACATTTCAAAGTATGGAGCTTGTATTGCAGAAAATGTTGGATTCTTGGGTTTCTTGTACGGAATCTATGAACCGCAAGGAAAGCATCTCACTTTCTGGACAGTCCACATGGTAATCAGTGGCGTACCTAGAAATTTTCCAAAGGACAAGCACCCATTGTTTTCTATTATTTTTTTTTTCAAGTGCGAATACCCTCACAGTAGGAGCATAACCGCCCCAGTGTTTTAACATTTTTAAACAGATATTTAAAAATATGAAGCTTGTATTGCAGAAATTTGCAGAGTTTTAAGTGGGACTGGGGATCTTTGTTGTTACATTATATTATTTCAGGGTAGATAAGGTTAAGTAAGATGAAGTTTAATGGCCAGTTGAACTGAGCCAATTGGTTCAAGTCGAGCTGACGAATCCCTTTTTCCAGTTGCGGCATACTGAGCTGTTTTCCCTGCTCCATTGCTTATGCTGAGCACCAACAACAATGGCAGTAGGTTTCGCTTTTAAATTCTTTGACTTGACCCGGCATGCATGGACTCGAACTCCCGACCTCCCGCCTGCATGTCCGATGATCTAATCACTTGACTCGCAATTATGAATTTAGGATCCTGATGGCCTTTAAAGTGAATCCGAAACTAAGCTGTCTCTTTTAGACAAACATTTGAAAATCAAGAGCTTAAGTTACAGGAAATGTAGAAACTTATGAAAAAAATCAGGCTCACAGCACCTTAGATAACCATTGGCACTTAAAAAACATTTATTCCTCAGGGCATATTCCATTTTTTTTTTTTTTTTTTTTTTTTTTACATTTCCAGGGTCCGGTGGGAAAGTCTATAGAGTTTGATTTGTTTTAAAGTGAGAGCTTAACTGCATTAAAATCTTCCACTTTACGGTGCCACTATTTTTTTTTCTTTAGAAAATCATTTAAAAATAATTCTTGCATTTCAGAAATTGGTAATATTATGTAAGAAAGTTGTTAATACCGCATTGTTCACCGGCGCGTCTTTGATCTGGAGTCGCTTTTGACAAATTTTCAAACATAAATATGTATGCACAGTTACAGTTTCTCAGTTACACAAAGATTGCACCTCTTATAAAAACATTTCATCATCCACAAACCTTATATGTCTTCCTTGAATAATAGGAATGAACTTGTCATTATTTATACATATATATATATATATATATATATATATATATATATATATATATATATATATATATATATATATATATATATATATATATATATATATATATATATATATATATATATATATATATATATATATATATATATATATATATATATATATATATATATATATAAGGTCGAAATGCTGAGGAGCACTGTTGAAATGTGTAGGTAGAAAAGAGGTAGTAAAAAGTGCTTAAAAAATTGCGGAAAACTCCACGACGTTTCGGGTATAAACCCTTCATCAGGTGGCAAAAACCAAACTGAACAACCAACAGTAACAATTGGACACGACAAACATCACATCCGAAGCGATCGCTGTAAAAACAGAACCGAACGAAAGTGACTGTCAGAAAACAAGAGTGGGAAGGATGAAACACAAATCAAAAAAAGAAAAAGAGCGTCCTGGATGAAAAAGTGCACGTACAAATGGAACATGGTCGGAAAAAGAGGGGAAAAAGTAGACAAAAGCTAGGTCCGGAAAAAATAATAATTAGGGCTAGACAGTAAAAAATGAGCACGAACGGGTAAGTGTAAAAGGAGTAAGAACTGGCTCAAAAGGGGTGAATATTACAAAAGGTCAATCCTAACATTAAGGCCGTGTGGAGCGAGAGTACCTAGCCTCATGATCAGTCGGTTTTCAGCACTAAGGCGGTCACGATCGGAGCCTCGGCACATTACAGCTGCCGTAACAGTTAAATGTTGTATAGAACAAGGTGAAGGGGGATTAAAATGTGCAACCACCGGGTATCCATGGAGATTCTGTTTGATGGACCTAAGGTGCTCGGTGACTCGATCCGCGAGGCGGCTCTTGGTCTCTCCCACATACAACGAGTTACATCTCCCACATGCTAAAATATAAACTACATTAGAGGAAATGCAGGAGAATCTTTGTTTGACAATAAAGCTATTGCCGTTGGGACCTGAAATGTTGACGAGGTCGTGTTGGCCAACAATTGGACATGCATTACACCTTGGACGGTTACATGGAAAAGTACCAGCCGTGTCGTCGAATATATATATATATATATATATATATATATATATATATATATATATATATATATATATATATATATATATATATATATATATATATATATATATATATATATATATATATATATATATATATAAATATATATATATAAATATATATATATATATATGACAGTTGGTCAGACGTTTTATATGAATTTGCTCCGACGAGAGACGGATTTATTGGAAAAGATCAAGAAACTTATTCATGTTGTACAAACTTAAATTTAAAAAAAAGACAATCACCTTACATAATGAAGCACGATAGAAGATTTCCCATCCTTCCGGTAATTGACCGGCATCGTTGGAGTTTCAGGTAGAAGATCTGCAGTCTAATTGGAAAATTTTACCTCTCTCCTTATTAGACAACTTGTGTGACTATTCTGACATTTTATACCATTAGAAATTATACCTTGTCATACAATTTTTTTTTATATTTTTGTAATGTTTCTAAGGAATGCGCTTTCTATTCGTTAGTTTAATAAATTTCTCAGGGAGTGGAAAATCAATTCTGTGCTTAATACACAGTTAATACCATACTTAACTACGTTCCGAAGATGAACAGGACACTTTGTTGTTGGAAGCTTTCGACTATTTATTCAGTCTTCTTCAGCAAACTCCATGACCATTAAAATGATTTACACTTTTATACAAGGGTAAATGCATACAAAAGGGAAAAGTAAAAAAAAAATTAAGATCTTAGTAGAAAATTCAAAAGGATAAAATGGGTGTCAAAATACAAAAAGGCAAAATACAAATGTAAAACAAAATAAAGGTCAATTACGGGGCATCAGCGGTCCCTGGACTGCTGCACTGTACCTGAGCTTTCTTTCGTTCCTCATTCAAAAAACATGTTGCCTATAGACAAGGTATTGGACCAGGCTGAAGCCAAATCAGCAAATCTTGGCATTGTAGTTGACCTGTCTCAACACTGACTCCAATCCGATGTCACGAGTTTGATGCCAGATTACTTTCTTTTTTTAGAGCCTTTTGCCCTACCTTTTCTCGCAAGCTGAAAGTTTTTATTGACTTGGACGGCGTGACTTACGTCTTAGCAAAACATACCTTTTGGGCAACTTCCAATTTCGATAGAAACATCATCAATCGCTATATCTCCTTCTTCACCGTTACCAACAGTTGCTTCAACGAAAATCTATTGAAATATTCAAAGTGAGAACTTAAAACTTTGAAGGAAAGATTGTTCTGCCTTGATGTGACAAATCTAAAACCCAAGCGCTCAAAATATCAGTCTGAACCCTGAAGAAATGTTGTGCTCGTGAGGTATGGTTTTTGGTACCCTTACTTTTTGGTGGAAATCAGTGTTAACATGTATTCCTAAGTATGTCGTTGCATTATGTCTGAAATGAGAACCGTTAAGTTTTGGGAAGACAGTCAGAGGTACTTTATTATCACCGATAATCAAACAGCATCATTCCTCAAAAATTCCAAAGATCATCATATGAGATCCCTGGGGTGAAAAAGGAAAATATTGCGATTGCTTCTCTCGGCAAGGAATCATAATATGTCTTTGGGCTTTCTGGTTACATTGCGGACCACATATTTATTTCAGGGCGATGCGCAATGCTTAACAAGAAATTTCCTAACTGGCTAACGATAGTCCTAATCCCAAACTTAATCCCTACCTTAATCCCTGACCCGAACAAAGAATACAATTGATACAATAAAATGGCAACAGCCAATCAAGAAACACCTTATTAAACAGTGCAGATCTACCCGGGAAAATTTCCACTTACCTACACCTACATGTAAGGTTCTTTTTCCCTAAATGAGATAAACGAAGCCTCGTGATTCCTCCGTGAAGAAGGCCTATCTTTCTATTCGAGACCCTGGTGTTATAAATGACCTTTCATCTCTCCCAAGTTCAACTATTTTTCTTTCTCACAATTTATTGAATTTAAATACTGAAGTTTAAAAATCACTTGTATTTTCAATACATAACATTCATTCTCTAACCTAAAAGATAGCACACATCAATTTGGAAAATGACTTATGATATTGTGTTGAAGTTTTCTGTTTTGTCTTGTAGTGGTCACTCTTGACCTCCAATTTTTTCAAAGAGTAATAAAATAAGATAATATTTTAAAAATGCACCTCTATTGCTTCCTCTGATATACTCACAAGGTGGCTACAACCCTCCCTTTTTTGCACATCAACAATAAAAACATGCGGGAAATAGAAGTCTCCACCATCCTTTTTGAAATGTCTCGATCCACGCCTGAGTATTCCTAATCACACTGTTGTCGCATTCACTTTGTCGTGTGGTGTAAGGATTTGTTTAAACAAATCCTTACACCACACGAAAAGGTGTGAGATGAATAATACTGTTTGTTGACGACGTAAAAACGGGCCCTTCGATTTCTAAGAATTGGAAGCAGGCTGAAGGAATGTGAATTTCCCAATTCCAGGTTTGTAGAGTCAAGACTGGATGATAGTCGGGACCTGGTGTTGAATACCCGACATGGCATGTCGGTTCCTTGTGATGTAGATGAAGTTACAATTAAATTGTAGAAAACTCTGCAAACCTTGTTAGGGAAAGGCTTCTTCGTAAAAGCTTCGGACAGTTATGATTCAATTTTTTAAGACTGGGAACTTCAAGCACCATTCAACCTTTTTTAAAGAAATATAAACTATGCCTATCTCAGCATGACTGTCAAAGGTGGATAAAAAAGCATAAAGGAAGATTACCATTTGAAAGCCCTCTAGATTTGCATGAAGTTAATTATATCTGTACGCCCAGGCGTGTTATTTAAATCAGTATGTCGTGGCGTGGGCCGGAGTGCAGAAAAGACCAGAAATGCGTTGTATTGCTACGATGTTAAGATGCTTTTCAACGTTTTATTTTACAGTTCGGTCAGAGCTCAGAATATAGGTCATGTTGCAACTGATAATGTGAAAATTAACCGATGACGCAAAGACAACCGATAAAGTAAACGTACTTAATGTAAATGTACTTATACATTTCACACTTGTCACGTGACTTGTGACCGACCGCCCTAGTTCAGAGCACGATGTCAAATAGTTTCTAGCATGTCTCCTCAATGGACGAAGGTGGAACCAGTTCTTGGAGATGGTCATCTCAGGGACCAGCTCTCTAGTCATCTGCAATTCGAACACTTCCAAATTTCAGCTTGAGTGGACTCCCATGCAAAGAGCTTATAACGTCGTAGTATTGCACTTTATGGAACTGATTTTTGCTTTATCCGTCTAAGAAGATCACTTGGCATGCATTATAACAAACTTCCAATGTAATTATATTTATGTAAGTTATATGTCATGTTTGAAAGTCTATCTCTACATCTTCAACATACGTAATACGTAAAACGTAATCTTCAACTTACGTAATACTACCTATTTACTTTCCCACCCTGCCCTCCTGCCGTCTGTCAGCTTACCTGCCTAACTACATAAACGCGCGCACATACACACCAGTAAAGGTAGGGTCATTTGAACCCTCGTTAGAACAGTGTTTACAATATCGGTTACTTTTTACGTTATCGGTTCTAAGAATTTTTTACATGCATTATCGGTAATTTTTTTACATTATTAGTTCAAAGAATTTAAGGTTATTTGTACTTATTTTTTACATTGTCGATATTTTCTTTAATTATCGGTAGTAACAGGTTAGTCTCTAACGTTCAGGACTACCTTACTCTTACCTTGAAAGAATCTGAGAAAGGACCAAGGTCAAATAAACCTCGTTGCCATCCTTCACCTTGTGATCCTTTTTTACTCCATAGAACATTTTCCTGGTCGGTATCATTGTCCCCTTGTTTCACGAACACCTTTAAGGTCCCGATGTTTTTACCCAGCATGTGATAGTAGAATTCGACACATCCCGATAAGCGTTGATTCATTGTCAGCACTGGAGAGGATAGCACAGCTCTATCTCCAAGATTTTGTGAGCTTGCCTCAGCATACATATAGTAGCCTGTTGCAGAACAGTACTCTTTGATTAATCGGCTAAAAAATTAGGTCTATACACGAAGGAAGTGGTGGTCTGTCACCTTTAAGTCTTTCGATTTCCCTGCTTACCTCTATCATGGATGGTTGTACACTAATTTGTATCTTTAATTCTCCAATCTCACTAAATATGAGGGTTTGAAATTCATGTAAAGAATAAATAAAGACGATTTTAGGCTGATGGACCCCACTAATGGCGGCCTACAGTCACTAAAAACAAGCGCTAATCGGATTCGTCTATACATGACATGATTTCGGTTTTTAACCTCAATGTGGTTGTTTCCTGCAAGTTAATGTGATCTGGTTAAGGTTGCTACTTCATTTTTTCCGGACAAATGAAACTTTGCGGAAAATTAAGCTGTAATTTAGTTAAAATCCTGCAACAAATTATTGATTAACAATGGCGGCGCCAGAATATTAAAATTGAGGAGGAGGGGGGAAGTCAAAATTGAAAAGGAGGGGGAACTAAGGACAAAGAATAATGCGGGGCAAACATTTTCAGGTGTTGAGCGAAACCGAGATCAAAGAACTTGTTCATGGGATTCGGGTCCACTGGTACGTGAAACCCCGACGGCTCTAAGGTTTAGCACACATCTGGAGAGTTTTATTATTATTTATTACTGTTAACCCAACTCCAAACTGATCTACCTTGGTTAGGGGAAAGACAAAATCTGGGGAAAGGAACATAATCCGAGGGAAAATACCCCTCCCCCATCCCCCCTCGGAGCTTCGCAAATAGTGACCATCGTAAGGCTCTGTCGACATAATTGTGTGTTTAAGAAAGTGGTAACAGCTTGATTGTTAAGATTAGATTTGAAAAGAACATATAGAAAGTTCAATGTGTGGAGATGAAAGGTTTACAATTACAGCTCATGTTGATTCCTATCACACACGGAAACTGACTAGTAAAACTCCATCTAACTAACTAACTAACCTAACCCAGATGACCCTGCAGTTTAGACAAAACGACGACCACTTCAGAAATAAATAAATTTCAATTAACCAAGAGGAATTCAAAACGATGAATAAGAAATCGACTCTAGATCCTTCCTTTTCAATTATTCGTTCATCTTTTCCTATCTTGTGATTTCCATGTTTAGTATTTTATCTTGTCTCAACTAACATTCCATATTTGAAATAGAGTTTGTCCCCTATATTATTGAATTCCGACCTTCCACAGTTTTTGTATTTCCTTTTTTTTTATTAAGCCAACTTTCACGTTTTTTACACTCTTCTGGACACTATTAGTTAGCAAAGACATAAATGTGGTAATGGCAATGTGGTTAGGATTCTAATCCGTAATATTGTAATAAAAGAAAAGTTAAATGCACGAGGGTTGTACCAGGGGCGTAACTAGGGTTTGTGGCGCCCGGGACAAGAATCGAAATTGGCGCCCCTACCCCCATCTTCGAGGGGGAGGGGTATCTTATGAATACTTACACCACTCAAGATCTTAAACAGAACAAATGTTAAAGTAGTGGCGTAGCCAGGATGGAATTGTTAGGGGGGGGCCTAAGTAACAAGTGGGGGACCTGGTATCTCCGCGGGCCAGGCACGGCAATACTATCTAAGCGGAGCGCCACCATCGTTTGGGGCGGAGCGTAAAAGAAAAATTTGGGTTTAACAAACCCTCCAGATGGCTTAAAACCGCACTCCCCGCGTGATTTAAGCTGGATGTACCCAGCCTTAAAATATTAATCTCATGTCTGCCACTTCTCAAATAATGAGAATAAAAAACGATCTATAAAAAATGGTAATACATACACTTTTTAGGGACCCAAAATCTGGGCATTTCTGATCCGTGGTCTGGGGGATGAGACTAAAGGGAACCGGTATTTCCCTTTCCCTTGGGTAAAAATTGTGGACTTCAGGAGAACGTAGATCTCAAATGCGGCAATATTTGAATGGATTTCAGCTTTCTTAGGAAAACCAAAATTAGTTGTGTCCCCTCTGAGAAACTTTCTTTGCGTTAGATTTGTTAGATACAAAATGGTGCTATGTTTGGCAAAACTTTGAACTGATTATTGGCCTATGATTTAGGATTTTGCTATTTGGGGAGCTTGGAAAATATCAAAATACTCATTTTTAGTCTTCGTGGAGATCAAGTTTCGGAAGTGACATACATACTACCAAAGAAACAATGTTTTCTGGTTTTCGGTGGTGCATAGATGCAAAATAGTGTAGTATTTGTTCAGTCATCGGTACATTACGTAGTCAAATTAAAATACTACGAGTAAATCTCTCAAAATATTTAAACCGCAAAGCAGAAGTATGGATCATGAGGGAAACACATGAAATCCGGACCTTTTGGACATTTTACAAATCCGCGCGGACGCCAGAGCCAACTAGTAAAAAGAGAACTTATCGAAAAAATCATTCTACAGTGGTACTTGTCATGGGAAGGAGTGAGGCACGGCATAGGCCTACTTGTTAGGGATGAAAGAGAAGAATTAGTCGAAGGCAGTACCTTACCATTAAGGCATCCTTTGTGTATGATAAAGTATAGGAATGGTCGGGTAAGAATGGTCTTCAGTGTACAATTGCCTTGTTTTCAGTAAATCAACCAGCTATCCGAAAGGCAGGAAGGGTTTTAACCTAACAAAGTAACATTCGAGTTTGGCGTCGAGACGTTCGTTTCATCTTCGAAGTGAAATGCAATAAATGACAGTGCAGATTATATACGGTATCTAATTTAATGAAAGTAGGTATTTTGAAGTAATTGCTTGATTTCATACATACGTGCAAACAAAATATGTTTTACACAAATTCACGCATGTTTTCTTAATTGTTACACATTTTATTTCTTCACTGCTTTAGAAGGAAATACTGCGAAGTTTATTTCCGTTCAAACATTTTATTTTTTCTTAATTTCTTTATCAGGAGGCAAAAAATCTGGGTGGTTCTTAGGCCTCCAGTCCCCCCCCCCCCCGTGGCTGCGCCACTGTGTTAAAGTCTGACCCAAAGGACTTCAATTACTGCATTATTCATGTTTAAAAATAATAGACACAACGTTTCGATTTATTTGATTTATTTACTTTACTTGATTTATTTACCGTTATTAAATGACGATGAGCTATAACAGCAGTTGATTACAGGTTCACCTTTCGTGCTTTGGCTTCTGCGCATATATTGATTACATCATCAAAATCTAATGTATTGGTTTCCTCAGACTCGATGCTGAGGAGTGCCAGTGCAGTTGATCTTGACTGTCCCATGGTGGCTCTGAGATGAGGGAGATCACGTTTCAACTTGCTGAAAGACCGTTCACAACTAGATGTGGAAATAGCCACAGTGAGCATAATCTGAATAGCAACTATGGTTGTTATTTTGAATAACAACTATGTATGGTTAGCCAGCGACAATTCTCGCAAAACTCGATGGGTTGTTGCCGATTTATGCGTTCATTCGCCCCTTCTCTAGTTAACATTGGCATTTAATTGTGTCTATATTACTAAATTATTCTTCTTAAAGATGAAATTACTATATCAATGCAAATGGTAGGTTCAACATTTTTTAAGTGATCTCGATTTGGCGCCCCCTAGAGGTGGCGCCGGGGGCAACTTGCCCCCCTCCCCCCACTTTCCCCCCTAGCTTCGCCACTGCGTTGTACCCATGTTAATATTATGGTCCCCAAAACGAACGGAATAACCAACAGACTGACCTTTAAAACTATCACGCATAACATTTTCTTCCTCCCAGTTATTGAGCCAGTTGGGATACGCGACACTTCCTGTTGGGCCACGCCCACAAGGTCAAATGTAGCTTTGCAACCATTTCACCCGTGCGCATGCTTGGGGAAATATACTATTCCAGCAGTTACTTTACCGGCAATAGTAGTAGTGTACAAGTCCGAAATAATGCATAATGAAATGCCGTGAAAGTTGAAAAACAACTTCATCTTTTATTATCCATTCCCCAAGTGCATTGCCTGTGAACATTTCCCCCGTATGCCCTGAATAACATGAAAAATGTTTACCATGATGTAGGGTACGGGTAGTTTCTGTTCGATGAAACGGTTAAAAAGATGGTTGGATGAAGCATTTAATATAAAATTAGTGGAGACGTTTTACCGGCGATTGTTCTCGTAGTGTGGTCCTCTGGTGGTCCTGTCAAAGGAGTGGGTGTAGGGCCTTGAGTCCGTTTCCAGTCGAATTGATCATTTAAATCCTGGGTGAAGTTGCAGACATCGACAGTTTCGAAATCACAGGAAAACGAGTAAGTAGACGTTACTTCTATTGCTGCTGTCTCTTTAAACAATTGAAATCAAATCAAAATATGTTTATTCCAACATTATTATATGAATGAAAGTTGTACAACTGTTTTGTTTAGTCGCGTCCTTCAATCAAGGTCAGACGCTTTTGTCAGTGACAAGAAGCTCTTTGAGAAGCGATCGTTTCCAATCATTTAATTATCCCTTTGATGTTTCACATCCTGAAGGGCAATTTAAAAAAAAACGCAATTCGTACTTACCGGTTGACAAAACGGTAGTAGCCAAGACGATGCAGACGATGCTAAAAAGTGACTGCTTTATAAGGGAAGCCATGTCAAATCGTTACACAAAAAAGGCTGTATATCTTCGTTTTACTTTGGTCGTTGGCCTTATGAAATGTTTCATTAATAATGAGTTTAACTTGCAGTGGGTGATCCAACAGACTTGCATTGCAAGGAGCCTGTTGAAAGTTACAACCCCCTTTATGTATGAAACGTCAGATATCGAAATGGTCTCGATAAGGTAGCAACTTCCAACAAATTATTATAGTTAGGGCCAAACCACCCTTTTGCAAATACCAGGAGCAATAATGCACTCAACCGTGATATTACAATATCTAGAAAAGTCAAGTGCTCATTTCATTGGGGCACTTATATGATGTTACGATAAACAGACTGAGTTCACCAGAGATGGAAATTCCGATAAGGCAGTACCCAGATAATAAAATGACAAAGGTTGGGTTTGACTTGGCTTTTTTGGAGTTTTCTGCTTACCTGCTAACCCTTATGTTTATTATAGTAACGCACACTGAACAAAGTCCAATCCTGATTTCATGAAGTAATGGCTAAGTGTAAATTGAGGAGAAGGGCTCAAGTCTAAGGACTGCAATTAGGAAGAGGCACCTTTTAAATATTCCGTAGGCCAATGCCGCATTATAACAAGACGTTACAGTTCATAGTATTGCAAAAAATATTTGCCCTCCTTATACAGCTTTCCTCCGGGAAAGCGTTCTTCTAAATGGTTGACAATGTAGTATGTACACTTTTATTTTGGACATATATGCCTGTAAGAAAATAGGCCTCATTTTCAGTCTCACAAACTTACAAATTGATTTTACCAAATGCTACATGTTTTCAATCTATGGTAGTGAAATGTCTAAAGTTGTCAGAAAGGACTTTGCCAACTGACGCAAAAGAATAATCGCAGGTAGTGCGGACCAGTGACATACGAGGACTAGCATACAAATGATCCGTTCGCAACCTATAATGTGTAATAATGAATAACGTGACTATGATTTTTCAGTAAAAAGCCACGTCGTGGCCACCATGGAACGCAGAATTGTAATGTGGAATTCTGTCATTTCCTTTAGTCTAATAACTTTTAAATTAAAAATGCATAAATAACACATGTGAAAGGAACTAAATCACATTTGCCTCATATTTATTTCAATTTACATCTGTGCACCATCTCGGTAAGAGAGCAAACAATTATTGTTACAGTATTATGCACATTGAATTAAAGGCTTAGAAACCAACCCGGAGCTTCTTTTACGTTTTTACTTCTTACAAACATTTAAAAAAAAAGACTCTAAGGTCAAATTGAGCTTTGATATTTAGAGAGAACTTTCCCTCAGTTATATGGAGAAATTTTAAGTAAAATCCAATGTATGCTACTTAACCTGAAGATATCGGTAATTACAGTTTTCAGTTTTTACAACATATAGTGAACTTGCAACAAGCACATATGATCTTATATTCTCACATTAATGAAAAATCTCTGGCGTTTACAGCATTAAATGTTTTCTCCTTTATAATACTTCGCGTCCGATGGTATCTTAAGAAATAAACGTCCAACCTCGATAAAGTGGTCAGCAACTTGTGTGGATTTACCTCAGTTTTCAACTCTTAAAATTATAATTTTGCCTTACCTTTTCTTTGCTATCTGTGAAGAACAGTTGTATTGAATAATGGAAGAAAAGCAATTCCTCTATTGCATACAGTGCTATTAATAGCTATATACTATTCCATGATTTTAAAAACGCTTTCATTGCCCGTAAATCAAAATACACTTCTTTCGCTCCAATTTATTCCACATAATAGTAAAGCCTGTTAAAGGGCTGTGTCGATAGGGACAATACATTTACAAGTTCATCCTGCTCGAATCAAAATTTTGGCAATCTTATTAAGTTTTTCATCATTAGGATATTCCATCAAGTTTATCGACAATTAATGCCAATAGTAAGTCTTATGAAAACTCCTTAAAAATCAGTTTTGACTTATGCATCTGTAGCTAGTTTTGAAGGTTCATAATTCGGGTTGCTGATGCCAGGATCATTAGATAGAGTGCTAGTTGGAGTAATTGTTGAGTCATCTCCATTGCTCTTGTACATAAAATTCAACGTCGGAGTGGCCCGTCTTGAACGAATATAGACGAACATACCGACGGCGACGACAGCCACAAAAACTACAGCCACAATGATACCAATGATCATACCAACTTTGCTCTTTTCTCCAGTAAATGGTCCCTTCGTTGGTGAACTAGCTGTAGAAAGAAAAAGAAAAATTCATAAAGGAAGTGGAACATATTTAATTATACTGCCCTGAAAAAGGAAGTTGATTAAAATTTCTCCAATATTGGGCAAAAAAAAAAAAAAAACATTATTGACCACCCGTTGATTAAATGACTACGGTATGTGAGTTTACCCCCAACGTTTGTTAAACGTACCGCCATTCAATTCTTCAATAACAATTATTTATGATTTTTTATTTACAGTAGGTACTTTGCCAAAGGTTCACCTTTACTGTGAAAATGTTTGCTTACGTAATTAGAGCGAGCATTGTGTTTAAAATGATTTTGAATTCTATACAACATCAGGTTTTTACACCTTTCATCTGGGAAGGAAATTCAGTTTTTTAACTACCTCGGGGGTCAAATCGTAATAAATTCATAACTGGCAATGGTGAACCCTCGTCGAAATTATATTTCTCAATTGTACAGTACAATACGAAGAATGAGGAAATAAACTAAACGTAGAAAACTAAATTTAAAAAAGACAAACCAAATTAGCCTTCTGTGAGTCTGTACATTCATTCCTTATTGAAATTCTACTACTTTTAAAGAAGATTATTGGCGACTTCTCTGCCGTATGACTAAAAGATTATGTGTAGTATATGGCAATCCGCCTCAAACACGTTTACGAATGTGGATAACTTTGTTCGTAAGTTGTATGAAAAAATCTGTCTTTTCTGTCAGTTTATGAATGTGTCCGTGATGTCCTCCAGTTGCTTTCCTAATTGCAACGTCACGGCCAGGGCGTTGGAAGTGTACCCGATGTTGGGAATGGGGGCTATTTGGCCGGTCAAAGGCATTCCCCCTCATTTGCCTCCGTTTACAGTCTTTGTCATAAAAAGGTTCCCCATGTGGCTTTCCTTACAAGTATCTAGCTTCTAATGTAGGAGGAGTGATTGGAGGTGTCCCTTTTTTGGCCCGCTCGAAACTGTCCTTCATGTATTTTGGGATTGTCCTTCTCTGTTATATGCATACTATATTAATAAACGTAACTTTCCGTTTTAAAACCCATTTAATAGGTAGTCACTGAAAGTGTATGGGGTAATTCTTCTGGTCATATTCGTATATAAAACATCTTCAAAAGGTCCATTAATAACTAGACTACAAAACTTATTGCACCTAAGCGGTTCATGTCGTTGTTTAAGAGGTTTCAAAAAGGTCCATTGCTATCTCATGATGTGGTCATAAAGATTCATTTGTCGGCACTTATTTTGACGAAAGTTTTGTCATTGCCTGCACTTGCTTCGAACTTGTTTCGGACTTGACACTATAAATCCTGAGATAAATTTAGCGGACGTCCATACTTTCGTTAGCAGTATAAAAAAGTTTTTTCGCCATAAATATGCCTTGCAACCATGTGAATCTTTGGTTTTGAATATTCGAAAATTGGATATTGATGCATCATTTGCAGAAACTGCGCAATATACTCACTTCCTGGGAACTGAACATCATGACACGAACCAGCAACCACTCTAACGCTATCCACTGCAATACTACCTGATGCAGTTGTACCAATAAAATTAATCTGAGGTTTAAAGAAAAATTCGAATTAATGAAAAGTATCGCCAGTAATGGGCATGTAAGTGATAAAGACGTTAACTCTTTGTCAGATCCAGTTGGGCTTATCTCCCTGATGAGAGCCGGTTAGAGATCAGATATAACATTGGAATGAATTGATCGGATCGGCAGATTTTCTTCTCATTCGTACGAAACGTGTGTACCAACAACTTTGATCATCTGTATGATCTTGATTGTTCATTGTTGTGGTAATAACACCCGCAATGTGTTCGTTTCTGCTGACATGTTTAAGATCATGATTACCTACAACTTTGGACAAAACTGTTGGAACACTTCACGTCATTCTGTTTTCGCATGATTCCGGGCGATATTTACACGAATTGTATTTCCCTGTGATATGTTGGGATTTACGAAACCCCCTCCCCAGTGCAATCATGGGTCTCAAAGAAAATATTGCGTCCCGGATTGGCCTTATTATCTCCAACAGTACATTGGGAAGCGGGGTGTTCCATCTAGTTTTGTCCAAGTTTGTAGTTTTACCGCTTTTGGAGATTTTTCCCCACGTATATGAATACGCTCGACATGACCGAGTTGATAATCCTTTTTTTTGTACAAGAGATATGAAAACTAACGAGGAAATTTCATCAAGACTGTTAACTACAGCTTAAAATCAGGTAGTAGTTAGAGTTTTGTAACTTTGAAAGAAATTTTCCATGTCGAAAAAAAGTTAATTTATCTTTTTCTTTTTGGTAAATCAGTGCACGGTAAGAGCAAAACTACTTCAAATTCATGTAAACATAAAAACGTCATGTTATATCAACAATTTGTTAGTACCCTGACGGAAAGCCCTTGTTTGAAACTCTGAGTTTTCCCTTGGCGTAGCAATACTTCACTGGAACTTTTGTTTTCAAACAAAAGCTATTTATGAGGGGCACAACTTCAATTTTGTGGATTGTGACTATTGCACACGAAAAGTCTAACAAGTAAAAGCCTGCTAAACGGACTCAAGAAGGGGAAGTCAAAGAAAATACCCTACAATAATGCCAAGTTTCCTCTAGAAATCTAGAAAGTCATGGCAAACTATGAGCGACGTTTTACCTAAGTAATGAATTTCGTGCGCAAGGTTCAGGCGAAAAAGTTCGTGGTAGAGAAAGATGGGATACTTGGGTTTTACGAAAGACCGTTCTCTTTTCATCCCAAGAATTTCATTTTCCCTACTATCTTAAGCTATTTATAACCCTGAAAACTATCTTGACCCAAGACGAGTCCTTTTGTAGACACAAATCCGGTTACGTTGCTTATTTCTTGGGCTAACATTGACTACAGGACCATAATAATAATTAGAATCCTTGTGCCTGTTCTATTTTTTCACCTTACGTTGCATCCTTTTTGTCTTGGATGTCAAAGTCGAATGGTACAAAGGTGGATAAGCTCCCTCAACTACTGCGGACTCCGTTGAGAGACACTTGACGTTTCATACGAAAATATGTTGCATTTACACTATGCGTAATGCGTAATCTGGTATGAATCTCCGAGAAAGTAACAAAAAGAGGACAGAACTTCTTATTGACTCCAAATGCCCTTACCAAAATACGCTTATTGTAGAACTATAACTGTATACAACCTACATATCTTAAACAAAGTGGTGCTAACCTTTAACAAAAGCATAACTAAGGACAAATTCATACGAAATGTATAACATATGGAAGACTGCGCCCTAACCCAGGTTTTTATAATAGGAGGAGTTTTCGAGTGTGACTTGAGGAGCAATCTAAAGGGAGGGGAAGGGAATATTCTGCTGTTTAAGCTTTTATTAGGAATCCAGATACAAAGTGGTGCGGTAAAGTTGAGCTTCAAACGCAATTCCATGATGATATCAGCGTTTTTGCAATTCTTGTGATTATTTTTAATTCATTGAACTTTGATCACGGTTGAATCTGTAAAACCTTTCCCTGGCAAGAGGAAGGGCTTTGGAAGGCTTAGTTTCACATAAAATCGCCGTAGCACTTAACCCCTTAAGTGTTAAACCAATTTCTGGATGAGTACCTTTCCGTAACCAGCAAGCACAACATTGAGTTCAATTTTAGCATGAGTCCACTTGGCCGTTTGCTCATCGAAGGATATTAAATCCATTGCATCATCAATGTCAGATTCCAACTGAAGTTGAAGTCTTGAGAAGTTTCCCCTTATGAAGTAGTCAAAGAGAGCACAGTGCACAGAAGTCAGTTTAAACCCACTTGATAGAATAGACGCTACGGTTTTTCCAGAACTGGACGAAGTATACATGTATGATCCAGAAACTGTAAACAGAAAACGTTAAGCAAGTTACGCAGTGTAGCAAGAAGAAACACAGAAAAATAAGTTAATAGTGCAATTTCATAAAAACAGAAGCAAACAGAAAATATCCTTTCACAGTGTACAATTAGGACTACGAAAAATATTTGCCTATAAGGTGATTTAAAAAAACTGCTGATGTAACGGAATAAATGACGTTTTATAGTGTCGATGAACAAAGGGAAAGTGAAGAGCTGAAGCTTGCATCTTTTACCATACGTTCATTGTAAAAAGTAGTCAAACTCTTGACCAGATCGTTGAAGAGTGTTAGTGGCAGTGACGTAGCTACTGGGTGAGGGGGCAAGGTCGCCCCACCCCCACCGGAAAATAATTGGGGGAAATGAGATGAAATTGGGGAAATTTGATGAATTTTCTTATTCTGACAAAAACTTCTCAAAGTTTTTGTTAGAATAAGAAATTGTGAGGCATTTCTAATACATCATTCGTACTTTCGTGCAACAAATTAACCCAGATTTCGTCAGTGTCGAATGAACTGGCCCTACTCGCGTTCCACAGAAACGTTCTCGCCGCGTAGCAGATTGAATGCTCTCTTGTATACGCGCGGGTGTTGTTATCAGTGCATTTCAGTGCACAGGAAGCTGTTATTCGGAAATTTAACAAAGATACAGTACAAGTAACACTGAAAGGCTGTAAACCCGAAATAATCCCCTTGTACCAAGAAAGTTTCTAGAGAGCAGTTCCCTGCTTGTACACAGTCTCTGCGTTGTGCACTTTGGGAATTTAGTAAAAGGATGTGAAAACTGACAAGTCACTGACGTAGCCCCCCCCCCCCCCCCCGAGGTTATATTGTCCTACAAGCTAGTAGCTCGAGGGGTTTAAACTATACCGATTTTACTCTGTGTACATAACAATGGATGGGGCTGAAACAATCCATGACCAACGATAAACTTTATGTTAGTCTAGAAATAAGAATGGACGGGATCCATGGCTAAACTTAGATTTTGTTACTTAGCCTTATCCTTAGAGGCTAACAGGCTAGTTCGGAAAAATAGCTCTCTGCTCACTTTGGGTGTAACAATACACGGGTCCATGAGTATCTTGCAGCCTTCTACACTTATCAGACTGCTGTTCTTACAGGATATCATATAGCCACTATTAGGCTTCCTTTCAGTGGCGTACGAAGGGGGGGGGGGGCATTGCACCAGGTCCCCTCACCGATGCCATTTTTCTTTGTTCTTAAAAATACGTAGTCAAACTTTAGTAAAACAGATTTTACTTCAAAAAATAGCATATGCGGAACCAAATTGCATAATCCTTTAAGGACACCAACTTTTTCAAAAATTTTCAAAGGGGGAGGATTGTCTCTGCAAGGCCCATCCGTGATGCCAATTTTTTTAATTCCTACAAATAGAAAATTTTTGTCAAATTCCAATTTTTACTTAAAAGCTAGACTCTGTATCCCACTGGTGGAATCGATTAAATTAAAGACTAGATATACAATGAGCTGTTTTTGGCCATCTGAGGGGTCTGATATTTCGAAATTTTCTTTACCCTCCGCGCCAACCAATGGTGGTGCTTTGCTCAGTCTTTTGGGCAAAATTAAATTTTGGGGGTCAAATAAGCTCTTAACTCTCTGATCACTTTGCAGTTTGCGAACATACTTTAAAGTGAGCATTTTATTGCAAACGACAAAAGAAGATAGCGACTCGTTAGATTCTTCTTATAAGTCTGGAAATCGTATTTTAGGCCATCTCTACGCTCCGCGTCAACTAATGATGGCGCTCTGTTTAGATAATCTTTATGATAAATTAACGTTTTGTGACCAAGAAAAACCAAAAGTCCTATACCAATCAACGCTCTTTTATTTTGAGTTCTAAAAGTGTGCAAATTTAATGACAAGTTTACTTCGTAAGGTAGCATAAATGGCAAAGGAATGCACGTAAGGACACGAAAGATTCAGTTCTATCCTCATGGACCACCATGATTCAACGTTTAACACTGTTCCTGTCAAAGTCGAAAATCTTGCATCATTTTGCATCTAGGCTCCTTGAAAACGTCAAACATTTCCGGTACTGTTGACCAAAATAATGTACTTTGTTATTTCCGATTGCTCTATGTTATACTTTAAGATTAAAATGCAGGTAATATTACAAAATGAAATGGCAATGTTGCTATACTTGTAAATTTGCATATTTTATATGAAATACATACACATTGACCGGGAAAGTTTTGGGGGAAATTTCATACCTTTGCCCCCTCTGGAAGAAATCCTAGATACGCCACTGGTTAGTGGGTCTAGTAAGAGAAGCATAGACTGTAAATGGCAGTTATAAAGGCTTTGCGCTCACCTTGTTCAAAAAAATCTGTATGTGTAATATCCACATTAGAAATAAAGTGAAGGAGAGTTCGGCAAGGCAATGAGGAGATAATAGGGTGCAAACAATTTTGTTAACATTAGTTCCAGTCTCTATAAACGAATCCGAGTAACTGAGTGAAGTCCGCCCCCAGTAGGTCCGTTGGAATAAAATCGTCTTAATTTAATGGTCTACATGCAACTTTAAAAAGTCAAATCCGGTGATACTGTGGGAATGAATAGGTTTTTTGGTGTACAAATATTAATGATACACGTAAGCAAAGAACTTGAAGATTAAGTTGATGGACCCCAGTTATGGCTGACTAAATCAGTCCATCACTTGCATGTTCGTGCTCGTCTATAAGCTTTTGTTAAATTTATAGAACAGTGGACATGGTTAACCGTGTATGATTATGACAGAACCTGTTCTGTTCAATTTGCAGTTACAGTGGCCAAAATCAATAACATAAAACTTCACGACATATTGTCAGTAGGACGGTAGATGTAGCCAGAAAAAGAGTTTACAAGGTTTTAAATGATGTTTGAATCAATATACGTTTATCCTTATGTACCAGTCCAACTTGAAGAATCGCACTGGTCGCCCTCCCTCTTCACGTACCAAGTCTATTGATCCCTCTGTAGCGAATACATTATCTTACCCGCCTCAACAGGACCATTTCCGCCATAGAAATCGAACCAGGTCCATTGGGCGAAGCCATCATTGCCCATGAAATCGTATCTACAATCGTCAAACCCCAGTTCGAAGTCACACGAAATTTCAGTGGGAAATCCGCCACAAGGTTCACGAATGGTCCTAATGTCATCCATTGCTATATCACCATATATTCCGGACCCAATCTGTCCCTCAAAAGAAATCTGTAAATCAGAAAGTAAAACTTTTTCAGACCTCGAGATTTTTACTCTTAAACAGTCTAAATCATTTAATAATTTGCTCACTACGTTGAATAAATTTAAATACAAGTCTAATAAACACTCACTTTCATTCCTCCCCGGACTGGCGGGATGTCCAACAAAAAGGGTCTCCAGTCGGCCTCCTGTTGTCCACTTATTCTCGCCAATTCACGTGTTTCCTCGTTGTCCACTGTTTGAAGGATTCGCAGCCAGCCAGTGTCTTTTCCGCTCATGTGGTAATAAAGCTGAAGACACATGTGATCGAAGCTGTTCAGAAGACGAGGGGACGTTATAGCAGCATTGTAATTTGGTCTCTGTGGCTGGGATGCCTCGATGTACAGATAGTGTCCTAAGGAACGTGGTGTAAAACATTGATATTGATGACATAAACATTCGATTTGCTTATCAATTGTTACACTCATGTGTAAAGCAATTGGAAACACATTGTTCATTACCGTACTCACAGGGCCGCAACTTGCGGGGGAAGGGGCATGGGACATTGTCCCCTGGGATTTCCAAATCCCACATATCGCACTACGTAATGAGTGATGGTTGCGCTCGATGTAGGCAGTGTTTGACCAGTCCCTTCCCTCGGGGATTTGTCCCGACTATGACCCTGACTTACCCTCTGCTGTACCATGTGTGTGATCATTATTTGGACCGGTCCCATCCGTGGAGGTAGAGCCTGATTTAACTATCCAATCGACATTGTCGGTGCCTTGGGTTTCTTCGGCACCCTGTTGGTACCCACACAGAGGATCGTCCTTGTTTTCAAAGTCACAGTCGATGTTATCGAAGCCAATTGGTGCAAACGGATCTGCAAAAGCATCAAGGGGACGAATACTCTAAAACTGAGGTAAAGCCTATATTAATAATATTTTTTATAATAGGCTAACTCTTTAGCAAAATTATAACGCGTATCAACAGTACACATAGGCCTACTGAATCATTTTTTTTTTTTTTTTGAACGAAATTCTTGAAGTTTTTCATGATTTGTCTTAGATGTCTTTTGACCCTTTTCAATGAGTTTTGAAGGAATTGAAGAAATACCTATACATCCATTAAATTACATATTAAATTAAGTTCCTTTCGTGGACACTTTATTCTTTAAAAAATATCGGCCATTTCTGATACAGAGGCTAAGTTTGAGTTTCTACGGTACTTTGAAAGGAACTAAAGTATCACGAAATCTGATGTTACAAAGGAATATATCTTGTTCGATGTCAAAATTCTTTTTACAAAAAAGACTGGCCGGCTAGACTTGAACCAATTGGTTGGAAACTTGGTCGAACGTCTCCATTTAACCTTACCTAACCCATACAGAGTAGATGTAATACAAACACAACCAAAAACCAAAATGGGGAACCTTTTGCAGTTTTCAAAACGGTTTATGGTATCAGACTATGAAGGTAAAAGAAAATGCTGGAAAGTTTGTTTATAATGTAAAATATTTGAGTTTAGAAACACACTGATTTGGCTACTTACTGCCTACTCTCAAAAATTGGTAAATACAAAGTTAAAATCTCCGTAAAGGAAGACTTAGAGAATTAATTGATACTATGTTTCGTATATGGCCCACCTACAAAACCTATTTGTATATAGTCCAAAAATCTTTTCTGAATATTTTTAAAGAAGATATCGTTTTTCACATAGAACACCCATAAAAATGTTAACCTCCAGTTCAACTCAAATAATTCATCCAAAACGAAAACCTGTCATCTTCTCCAAATGGATGTGAACCTTACGTACCATATATGGTTCTCGCATTACCTTTTTAACCTTTGGTCATCATTCATCAAACAGTCTTCCAATCCCCAAAATGCATCATGTTAACCATAGACAAATGGTAAATGCAAACAAGCCCACACACGTAAACATAACTTTCACCTATGATATTATACAGCTGAACCGCCTATACGACCAATAATAAGCTATACAGTTTTAGGTTACCCTTAACAAAAAAAATTCTGTATAAACATTAAAATTTACTTACATGTTTATTCAGTGCTTCATAGCTTACCTGGTGGACAGGAGTTAAATTCAATTGAAATGTCGTCAAGAGCTATGTCGCAGTTGTATTTATAACTTGGGTAGCTGCCCTCAAAAATTATCTAAAAGATGGAACGTAAAATTGGCTTTTAATCTTTTTGGAACAGCTTAGCATTGTAAAGATGTGCTTATTACGTAAAACATTGACACTTCCCAACACAAAAGTGCCCTTTTATTGCGATTCATATCCTATTAGAGAAAGTCCGTGTAAACAGTCTCCCATTGAGGGTTATTTTGCCCAACAAGAACATATCACTTACGTGCATGGGCTCGTCAGATGACGGTATTTCCATCCATCCTTCAACCCATTCTCCTTCTGGCGTGACTCCAAAGTAACTCCAATCTGGGTCAAAACCAAGCCTATGGCCCCACTGTCTGATGTAAATGTTCAAGAAGTCTTGCGCCTTCGCCGTTCTGCTATATTTGTAAAAGAAGAATCTCAAGCATCTCGCAGATGATGATGCTTCAAGTAGTGGAGAGATTAATCGCGCTCGGTCATCGAATCGTAAATAATTGTTTCTGCAATCCATGAGTGCATAAAATCCTGTTAAAATTAAAAGTGTGTTGCTTTCTTTATTCATTTGAATTAACGTCGCAATACTTTATTGCTAATTGAAGCTCTAGCTTATTGAAGCTCTACTGCAGCAAAATACTCAAAGAGGAAAAAAAGTTGTTTCATACCTCCCTCTCTTAGGAAAATTTTATTGCTCTGGGAGGTTTTCCTCCAAGAAACGATCGAAGGTTCTAAATCTCGTCCGCTGACTTCGATTGCCATTGATATAATGCAAACAGTGCTTGGCCCTGCTTTTAGATTACGTCTTTACATCGCAAGATAGCACAAACCGCACCAGGTCACACACACACACATACGCACACACATTCTTATGTATATACATATTACTGGAAATACCAAAATTCTGTAGGATGCGAGAACAAATTTGATGTTTCCATATAATTATAGGCTAACTGGAGGATATATATATATATATATATATATATATATATATATATATATATATATATATATATATATATATATATATATATATATATATATATATATATATTTCTAATTGCGGATTAGGGCGAAAAATCGTCTGAAAAAACGACCCATAGGGCGAATTTACCCATAGGGCGAAAAAACCGTTTCCCCTTAACGTTTTGACACACATTTTCAATGGGAATACGTAACAGTATTGTATGAGGGGCCATTGAAATAATGTGTATGCATATCTCAAAACGCAAAGGGGAAATATATTCTTATGTATTTTATTGTTTTCTTTTCTCCTTAACGTTCTGACGGTATACCGATTTCCCCCTACCGGTCGATCCAGCGTTATATATATATATTTATTTCGTCCAACACACGGAATTAATTAATGCTATCCTTTATATATATATATATATATATATATATATATATATATATATACTTTTCCAAAAGAGAACATTTGCACGAATGGTTTTGTCCCCCAGTATGCCTATAATTATATGGAAACATCAAATTTGTCCTCTCATCCTACAGGATTTTGGTATTTCCAATAATGTCCCTCTTGTAAACCTTTTTTAAGGAGAATTCATCCATATTTTCACAAAGCCTGTATATATGCAAATTCAAACCACTCTTTCCAATTAACATTTCTTATACCTTCTGCAGTTCCTGTTGTGTGATCTACATTTGGTCCGGATCCATACGAACGTGTTGGTCCTGAGGTACGCGTCCAGTCGAAAATATCATCGATTGCCTGTTCATAACCACACCAATCCGTTTCAAAGTCACAGTCGACGTTTTTAGAAGGTTCTGGTCGCGTTGTCGGTGAAGGTGTATCAGTTACCACTACAAGACAAATGAAAACTATTGAGTTCCGTCTTTGCATCGTGGTAAGTTGTCCGAACGTGAAGTGGCACAAATAATTTTCATTTAATCCCATTGACGGTATTTTTTATATTTTCCATATTAATAACAGTCTTTTACTTTTTTTATTCGGTCAGGTCCCAGAGCATAAATTTAAAATATATCTTATGGGTATGGATGAACTGATAAACAATAGGTTAAATGTATAAAACTGAATAATTTATGATGATTCCAAAGCATAATAATTTTAGGTGGACAACAAGTTTTGAAAAATGAACAATAAGCACGAAAAAGAGAACCTTACAACCTGACTTTGAATTTGGCAAATGATACTAAACTTACAGTTTGGACAATTTTGTGAAGCATGTAAAACCACGTCATCAAGCGCTACATCATCCCTCTCTCTGACTCCGTTAAGTGCTTCAAAAATGACCTTAAGACGAAAACAAGGTTATTAAGAGTTGGGACAGAGATGTGTTTTGTTTATGGCAAACCAATGAAGCAAGCTAGGGATGATCGTAAATTTACAAGTAAGAGAAGCGTGCACAGTGTTAAGTGAGTGGACATAATGAAAATCATTTGTTCGAACTTGCATTCATTTTTGCCCATGGTTCTTGCAGTTTGGGGTAAGTGTAGTTAAGTTATATAGATTAACTATATGTACAGCACGTAATAAGTGCCTATACTGGCGTAGAAAGAACTCTCTGAGTGAGTGGTTTACATTTCAAGCATTACAGATTGCCCAAAAGCTGATGACTTCGTTGTGAGGAGTCCTCATATTCATATGAAAACCCGATTGAGGAGCTTTTTTGAGCATGTAAACTTCAAACTGAAAATCCGTTCTACGCCAGTAAAGGAACCAAAAAAGGGCTATAAATAACCCCACCTCCTTTATTTCTAGCTGTGTAAATTAATTTTGAAAGGTACAGAATCAGCTGCCAGTAGCAATGGCATCCCTTTTATTTCCATTCTAAGTATTCTTCTAATGGGACAATCGGTTGAAATTATCTAATAACGTTTTTTTTTTTTTCTTTTTTTTTCTGCAGAAACTTTAAGAAGCGTGTAGCCCTTCGCCATTTCTATCATCTTACCCTGAATTCATTTTGTCTCCTGGGAAATCTGAACGTCCCTCGGTGCCAGGTGTTTCCTTGGTTACCAGTTGTTTTCCAAAGTGGATTGTTAAGTGATAAATAGGAAACTGTAACTACATAAACATTGAGTGTTTCTACATCATCTCCGTACATATGATACCAAAATTCCAAGCAAGAAGCCGCATGAGTAGGTGGCGAAGGGGGTGAGATGAGCCTTGCAGATGATTGGCGTGGCTTACGCATATCCCCCGTGTAAACCATGTAAAACCCTATCACGAAAAAGAAATTTATCACTAAGGAAAAAAGGAAATATTGCCTAATATTATGGAAATGCTGCTTTTATTCTACGCTGCTGTGATATATCCATGTGGAAAATTAGTTGAAAAAACTTTCTAAAGTACGCTTTTATCAGAATTGAATTATTAAGTGAACAGTATCTTTGCCTTATTCTTTTCAATTAACAGCACGACCTACACTTAAAGCTTGCTTATCTGTATTACATAATCTATATTGAAGTGAAAATTGAAAAAAAAGTAATTTGAATAATTTTACATCCACGTGGAAGAACAGATTTGTCCTTGGGGCGTATTCTTTGTTTAAGACTCCCATTAGACTTACCCAGATTAGTTCCTAACGTGTGGTCAACATCTGGTCCAGTGAATTTATCGCTGGTAGCACGATTCTGCCATTGCCAATCACCGTCGTCTGTTTTATCTTGTCTGTAGTAGCACATTTCAGGTGCCTCAAAATCGCATGAAACGCCACTAGTATTTTTGGAAGCATCTGTAATCATATAACAGAAATAAGATGGGACTGTGCGATAAAAGAGCGAATATTGAGGTATAGCCTGCACAAAAATATTGCAAGAAAACATTGTACAACATACTCCTGGAAGGTGTTCCATTCATTCCAACAATAGTGTAAGACACACTATATGTCTTCATCCCAAACAACATGATTCCTAGTTTCGCAATTGATTTCCTTATGGTTGTAGTTTCTGTTTGTTTTCCCTTCAGATTGTGGAAATAAAATTAACGGTAATGGAGGCTTTACTGGAAATATAACATGACACACCACTTTCAAATTTCCGGTTGTATCCCTGGATTTGGTAGGGCATAAGATCACCGAAGTTAAAGTAAAGTAGCCACTCCTAATGTAATTCAACTAGGATTTCAGATAATTTATTTCAACATTTCACCAGAACCCAGCAGTTGCTCCCTCACAAATAAGAAGCTCAGATTTTGATTTTTATCGGAGCCTCTAAACACTAATATTAGAAATGATGCCAGTGTAAAGACATTTAAAAGAAAACCGACGTAAATGTTGCTAGTAAGGTAAATATGTCATATTGTCTATTTCCCCCTTTTCCGTTTTAAGTGTCGTCGTTTTTCCACTTGTTTTTTGTTTATTTATTTATTTATTCATTCATTTATTTATTTATTTATTTATTTATTTTTTTATTATATTTTTTTTTTGCTGCAAGAGACCCATAGTGTAGTTAGAGATGAAAACTACTGGCAAAGCGAATGGGGTGGAAAAATTATTTTTTGCCACGGCTCTTCTACAAGTCGTGGGGTTTGTATTTTACTTAATCCCACCCTTGAGTATACTATTCATCGCTATGTTTCTTGCAGCAATGGTCGTTTACTTATTGTCGAAGTGACGATAAGGAAAAAGAGTTTCACCATAGTGTGTTTTTATGGACCGAACGCTGATGATCCGGCATTTTTTGAGTCTCTTGTACACAAGTTAAGGGATTTTCATTGGAACTCCCTCTTTATTGGTGGGGATTTTAATTTTGTATTTAATTTGGACCTTGATAAGGCTGGAGGTAATCCCCACACAAATTTTAATGCAAGGGACAAATGTCTTGAAATTATGTCATCTTTAAATGTTGTTGATATCTGGCGTGAACGAAATCCTTATCAAAAAAGTTTTACATGGTCGTCTATTATAACTCCGGGCATACACTGTAGGCTCGATTTTTTCCTCATTTCGAGAAATTGGATCAACTCGGTTGTAAAGAATAATGTTACTACTGGCTTAAATTCAGATCACTCTATTGTTAGTCTTGAAGTAAAAATTTTTTATGAAAAGAGAGATCCCGGCTTCTGGAAACTAAATAATTCTCTCTTGCATGACGAGTGTTACGTTGAAATGATCAATGACCTACGCATGGGCCAGTAACTATCCTAGGTATAACTTTCACTACAAATAGAGAAGACCTTCATCGTTTAAATTATGTGCCGAAACTTTCAAGACTGAAAACTATTTTGAACGGTTGGTCCTTAAGAGACATTACACCCATTGCAAGAAACGTAATTGTAAAAACGTTTGCACTCTCCCAACTTGTTTTTCTATTTCTTGTATTACCCAGTCCACCAATACCCTTTATTAAAGAAATTGAGAGTGCAATCTTTAATTTCATTTGGTCTGGAAATCCAGACGAAATAAAACGTTCCGTAATTATGAATCCTGTTAAAGAAGGTGGTTTAAAAGTCACTCATATTCACAGTTTTATTAATAGTCTTAAATGTACATGGGTCAAAAGGTATTGTTCTACTTTAGAGAGCCCTTGGAAATTGTTTTGGGACATATCTCTATCTGCTATAGGAAAGCAATTTTTTTCAGTGTAATTGTTCAAAAAATGATGTCGCTGATATTCGCAATACTTTTATAAAGGAGGTCGTCACTGCGTGGTGTAGCGTTTCATTTACTGAGCCGACTGAAAATTTCGGTAATCAGATTATTTGGAATAATAGTTTTATCCGTATTAATAATTCCGTTGTTATATATCACCAGCTTTATAAGAAAAATGTGTTATATGTAAGAGACCTTTTTGATCAAGAAGGAAAACCACTAGATTTTAATAGATTCATCCACCGTTTCCAGATCGAGAGATTCCCCTTTCCCCTTTATTTTGGTTTAATTCATAGTATACCACGAAGCTGGAAAATGGCTGGATTTCAGCTTGATGACCCAGAAAGTAATGATAATCGGTTAGAGAGAATATTACACGCACCACGGGTTTCACAATACATATATAATTTACAAGCTAAGCGAAATGTCACTGAACCAACAGCTGTAAAAAAATGGAAGGGACAATACGTAGATATTGAAACAAATGATTGGGAGAGTTTTTTCAACATGTCTAGAAAGGTCGTCTCGGACGTTAAGTTACAGTACTTTCGATACCGTTTTCTTCATAGGATTATCGCCAAGAATAAGCTCTTGTATGCCATGGGGAAGGTGGAATGTGACCAATGTTCCTTTTGTAAAATAGAAATAGAAAGCCTTGAACACCTTTTTTGGGACTGCAGTATTACTTCAGCCTTTATTCTTGATGTTGAATATCTTTTCTTAAGGAAACAATTCTTTTTTTCTAAGTATGAAATTTTCTTTGGATTCGGGAAAGGTTCAATTCACCCATTTAATTATCTCATTTTAAACATGAAGAATTATATTTATCATTGTAAGAGACAAGGCGAGTTGCCAAATATCCATGTATTTTTTCACAAATTTAAGTTTGCAATGAGAATTGAAAGATATAATCAACACAAAAAGTTTAGAAAGAAAAATATGGTGTCTTATGTAGAACTGAAAGAAGCTTTCAATATGTGTAATGGTTAATTTGATTTTGATAATTAGCTTTTACGTTTAATGATATATTATTATATAAAGTATTTGATTATAAAGTATATAAACCCACATGTACATATGTAGGCATATAGGGGTCGATCGAAGTAGGAAGATGTATATAAATTTGTGTAATTTGTTTTTATATTTCAATAATTTGCAATGAGAATTTAAAAGAATAGTCAACAAAAAAGATTAAGATAGAGAATTATGGTGTCCTACGTAGAAGTGAAAGAAGTGTTTGATATGTGTAATGGTTTATTAGTATCGATAATGAGGTTTTTTGATTTATGATTTCTTAAGTATGATGTATAAAATTAAACAGGTATTAATATATGTTGGAGTCGATCGTTGTAAGAAGATGCAAAATTTATGTTATCTGCGTTTGTACTATTGAGTGCGACTCGGACAGATACCTACTTGTAAATGTTTTTTTTTTTCAAATTTGAATAGATGATAACGTCATTTAATAATTGGATTACTTTAACAACTATGTATTACATTGAATTATTTCTGGAAAATATTTGAATAAATGGAGAACAAAAAAAAAAGAAATGATCAATGACCTAATTATTAAGGTGATAAATCAGAATAGAACATTGCATGACAGACTGAAGTGGGAATATGTGAAGTATGCTATCCGCATGGCTTCTATTAATTATAGTAAATCTAAGGCCAGGGAAAGAAGGCAGAGAGAGCAAAATCTTATCAAAGATATTGCCCGTCTGGAGCAAAGATATTTCATTTCTAATGCCGATGATGATCTTAATTGTTTGAGGCAAGCGAGGAATGACCTCCAGCTTATTTATGACTACAAGCTCCAGGGCATCGTAATACGTTCCAGAGCTCGATGGGTTGAGGAAGGGGAGAAATCTACTAAGTATTTTTTAAATTTAGAAAATCGTCACAAAAGTTGTAATGTTATTAGAAAATTAAAGTCTTATGATGGTAGTGATATACAAAAAAACGTTGATATTATTAAAATTTTGTCTGACTTTTATCAGTCACTTTATACGAGTGAAAACTGCCATCCCAATGTCATTTTAGATGATATCTATTGTAATAGAGCTCTTTCTCAAGAGCAGGCGGTTAGTTGTGATGGAAAGCTCGCCCTGAAAGAGTGTTGGGAAGCACTTGAGTCTTTTACAAATGGTAAAAGTCCTGGAAGTGACGGACTTTCAGCTGAATTTTACAAAACGTTTTGGCCCACTATTGGAAATTTGGTTCTCAATTCACTTAACTATGCCTACGATAACATGGGCATGTCTGATGAGCAAGGGCGAAGCATTATTTCCTTAATCCCCAAACCGAACAAAGATCATACCTTAGTGAAAAACTATCGCCCTATATCTTTATTAAATGTTGATTACAAAATTGCAGCTAAGGCTCTGGCTTCCAGGACGAAAAATATTTTATCCACGATAATCAACCCAAATCAAACAGGCTTTATTAAAAACAGATTTATTGGTGAAAATATCCGTTTCATATTAGACTGTATTAATTATTGTCAAGATTATGAAAAACCTGGTTTTCTCCTCCTTGTAGATTTTGAAAAGGCGTTTGATCGTCTAGAATGGAATTGTATTTTTGATTGTTTACATTTTTTCAAGTTTAATGATGATTTTATAAGATGGGTTCGTGCACTTTATTCAAATGCCTCTGCTTGTGTCCAAAACAATGATTTTTCTTCTGCCTTCTTTACAATATCAAGAGGAGTTAGACAGGGCTGTCCTCTCAGCCCGTACATTTTTATAATTTGTGCTGAAATTTTAGCCATTCGTATCAATAGTTGTCCTTCAATTCGGGGAATCACTGTTCTAGAAAGAGAGATAAAAATCCTACAGTACGCTGATGACAATACTATTTGTTTAGATGGATCAGAAGAAAGTCTTCGTCAGACTGTTGCCGTTTTCCACTCACTGCAGATGTCCTCGGGATTGAAAGTTAACTATGACAAAACCAGTATCTTCCCATTGGGTCCATTAGCTAGCCGAAAACCACAGTTTCTATTAAATTTTCACTTTGCCTGGACAATGGGGCCAGTTACCGTTTTGGGAATTACTTTCGATAATCAAAGAGACCACCTTTTTCATCTGAATTATACCCCAAAGTTGTCCCGTCTTAAAAGTAGGTTAAATTTATGGTCCACTAGAGAGCTGACACCAATAGGGCGGATCACTATTGTGAAAACTTAAGCTATCTCACAGTTGGTTTTTTTATTTCAGATTTTGCCTGACCCTCCACGAACTTTTATTAAAGAGCTCGAGACTGTCATATTCCGTTTTATCTGGGAAGGCCGTCGAGATAAAATTAAACGTAGTACCTTAATTGGTTCATTTGAGCAGGGAGGTTTAAAGGCACCGGATATCAATTCTTTTATTAAAAGTCTCAAATGCATCTGGGTTAATCGTTACACTAATGATACCCCTGCTGACTGGAAATTATTTTTCGATTTTTATCTCCAAGCTTATGGAAAGCGTTTTCTTTTTAATTGCAATTTCCAGATTAATGATATTTTACTCGACAATTTATTTTTGAAGGATGTGTGTAAGGCTTGGTCTACTTATTCTTACAGGTATCCGACTGATCATTTTGAGAATGAAATTATATGGAATAATTCCTCAATTAAAATAAATGGTAAACTGTTGTTTTATAATTTTATGTATGAAAAGGGGGTAGTAAAGGTTGCTGATTTAATGGATAATGTTAACCATCCTTTATCACTTATCAATTTCAGGAGGAAATTTCCGCTTCATACGTTTCCCTTTACTTTGTATTACGGTATTATCTCAGCAATTCCTAGACATTGGAAAGAAAACTTTTGTATTCAGAATGTTAATCTTGCTGAGGATGATTTTTCAGTTAATGTTTATGAAGTTACGCTTCCTTCTCGGTGTAAATAGTATCATTGTGCCCCCGGTTGCAATTAATAAATGGAATAATGAGTTTCAGCTCGATGATGCACAATGGCAGACAATATTCCGTTTTCCGTTTGCTTCATGTACTGAGAGCAAGTTACGCTACTTTCAGTTTCGCTTCCTTCACCGCATTTTAGGGACTAATTATTTACTTGCTAGAATGAATATTACTGAAAATCCACGGTGTACTTTTTGCGGTGCCTATGATGAGACTATTGAACATCTGTTTTGGGAATGTATGCATACTTCTTCTTTTATTTTAGATGTAGAGCAATCGATTCTAGGTAGGCAGTTTATTCTAAGTAAACATGACATATTTTTGGGATACAATCTTATCTTACGCCACCCTTTCAATTTTCTTATCCTCCACTTGAAATACTATGTATTTAGTCAGAAACTAAAAAACGATATCCCAAGAGTAAATCACTTTATGAACAAATTTAAGTTTGCCTTGCAAGTTGGAAAATTATCTTCAAAGAACAAAGGGTAATCGAAAAATTCCACATGAAATTTTTTGTGCTGTATTTAGCCATAGTAATTACTTATTTGATTGATTTATCACCCTATGTCTACATCTTAGTTAGGTTTTTGCGAGAGGGAGGTTGTCTCTTAACTTGATTGTGATGTGAGTGATTATATTACTTAATAGCAAAGTGTTTTGTAAGGAAAATTGTGACAAGGTAGTCTACGATTTCTTGTTGTATATAGTTATTAGTTTGTTAAGAACCCAGTGGAAAACGCAGAAAGATGATATATAGAAAAAACAATGGATGATTGTTTGAATGAAGTAGAGTATAGTTATGTTAATTAAATGTGTATACACTTACAAATTGAATTTCAAAATTACAAAAAGATGGAGTAAAAAAGGTGAGTGCGAGGTGGGTGCGAGGTGGGTAGAGAAAGGTGAGAAAAATACAAAATATTTTTTAAATTTGGAAAAAAGAAACAAATCTTTCAATTCAATTCAAACTCTCCAGAAAACAGATAGTCCGTTTTTGATTTTTATCTAATGATAAGATTCTCTTGGAGATAAAAGCTTTTTATGAGGGTCTATATAAGTCCAACGATTGTGTCCCCGATCCCTTTTTTACTGATATCCCAAGTACTGATACTGATGATGTTGATTTTGAGTCCTGTGAAGGTGAACTTACATTGACGGAATGCAATAATGCTCTTTCTTCAATGAAGAATGATAAGTCCCCAAGCTGCGATGGCCTCTCCGTTAATTTTTATAAAACTTTTTGGCACTCTATTGGTAAGATCGTGCTTGATTCGTTAAATTATGGTTACTTTAGAGGGGAACTTTCACCTGAACAAACTATAGGTATTGTTACCTTAATTTTAAAGCCAAACAAGGACCGTACATTGCTACAAAATTACAGCCCCATTACTCTTCTTAATACGGACTATAAAATTGGAGCAAAGGCGATCGCCACAAGACTTAAAAATATCATTCAAAAACTTATTGGCCCCCAACAAACGGGATTTTTGAAAAACAGATTTATTGGTGAGAATATAAGGTTCGTATTAGATCTGATTGACTTTTCTAGGCAAAATGATATTCCTGGCTTTCTACTGCTAGTTGATTTCGAGAAAGCGTTTGATAGAATTGAATGGTCGTTTATTCATAGAACCCTTGATTTCCTAAAGTTCGGTATAAATTTTAGAAATTGGATTATAGTTTTTTACAATAAGAGTACTACTGCCATTTGTAATAATGGGTATTCTACAGGATTTTTCCCCACTTATAGGGGAGTACGTCAAGGGTGTTCTCTGAGCCCGTATCTATTTCTTCTTGTTGCCGAGATTCTGGCTTTGAAAATTAAGGTGAATGACAATATTAAAGGAATTAAAATATGTAACCAGGAAATAAAATTAATGCAATATGCTGACGACACAACTATATTTCTTGATGGTAGTAGAACTTCTGTGATTCAAACTTTACATACTTTTAATCTATTAAAGGAGGCTTCCGGCTTATCCATTAATCTGGGCAAGTCGAATTTATTTCCTTTAGATTCATATATTAGAACTATCCCCCTTTTCTATCGATGACTTAAACATCAATATTACTTATGGACCAGTCCAAGTCCTTGGTATTTCTTTTACAAGTGAGGGAGGTAATGATTTGTTCAGATTAAACTATATGCCCAAATTGTCCCGGCTCAAAAGTTGTTTGAATGCATGGGCTACCAGAGACTTGACGCCAATTGGCCGTACTATTACACTTTAGACTTTTGCCCTGTCTCAACTTGTTTATCTTTTTCAGGTCTTGCCAAATCCACCACATCACTTTATTAAAGAGCTAGAAAAAATAATTTATAATTTTATTTGGGGAGGTAATCCTGACAAAGTTAAACGTTCTACTATTATTAATACCATTAGTGACGGAGGTTTGAAAGTTACACATGTGCCATCTTTCATTAAAAGTTTAAAATGTACTTGGATCAAACGTTACTGCAGTGAGACTCCAGGTAACTGGAAATTATATTTTTGATCTTTATTTAAAACCATTTGGCAACAGTTTCATATTTCAATGTAATTACCACAGTAAGGATGTCCAAGTAGTTAATAATGTTTTCATCCGACAAGTGTTAGAAGCATGGAGTCATGCAGTGTTTACAAGACCGGTTGATAATTTTGGTAGCCAAATCATTTGGAATAATCACTTCATTCGTATCGATAATAATCTTGTTATGTATAAGAATCTTTTTGCTGAAAATGTCATATATGTTAGTGACTTATTTGACCATGAAAATATACCTTTACGTTTGAGCAATTCAAAAATGCCTTTGGGGTTGAGTCTTTTCCATTCACACTTTATCATGGATTGATTAATGCAATTCAGCAAACTTGGGAAAGATCCCATTGTGTAGGCAGTATGTCACTGAATGGAACTATCGATTTTTTGATAAAGTTTGTCATTGTACTTCAGCATCTCAAGTCATTTACTCCAGGCTCATAAACCGATTCACTAAAGCCCCAACATCTAGGATTAAATGGCAGATCCAATTTAATACTTTAACGGATAATGATTGGTTTAGAATTTTCAGAATGCCCCATCTCACTGTTTCAGAGGCTAAACTGTATATTTACAAGTATTTAATTGAGAAGAAAGGAGAAAAACCAAAGGCAATCCAGAGATGGCAAGAAATTGATAATGAAACATATGACTGGGACAGGATTTTCATTCTACCTTATTTGGCTGTTCGCGATACAAAAATTCATTATTTTCAGTATCGCTTCCTACATAGAATACTTGGAACAAACATGTTTTTAACTAAGATCAAGGTAAAGGATAGCTCTTTACGTACTTTCTGTCATAATAATGATGAAACGTTAAGACATTTATTTTGGGATTGTGAATGTGTTAAAACATTTTGGGAACAATGTTGTAACCTTTGCCTAAAGAGCAACTTCGATTTAAACTATGATCATGTTAAGTTTGGCCTCTTTGATGATGCTAAACATCCGATTAATTTTTTCATCTTACATGCGAAATATTATATCTTTTGCTGCAAATTAAATGGTAAGACACCAGATCCCACTGCATTTTTCTACAAAATTAAATATTACTTACAGGTGGAATGTCATATACTTAAGAAATTAAATAACGAAAGCCGTCGTTTGTTTTTAAAAATATATTTAGAGAATGATAGGTTCCCCTATTTAACTACCTTTTTTGGGTACTCTAATACATGTCTGATTGTGAAACTTTGTTCAAATATTTCAACTTTCATTGTTCAATTTCTGAATGCATGCAAGTTTATGGGCCAAAGTGGAGTACTTTTCAAAACAATGTTCATATTAACTATGAATGCATGACATCTTAGTATCTTTACGCCAATGTTTTCATCAACAATGACATGACATTTGGTTCAATTTTACTATTGCATCTGTGCTTAAGGAATTGAAGACTCTTTAATGCTATCAACAAGATGAAACAATAAATTACTATAGTTCTATTTTGTAACCATGAACAAAACATCTCAGATAGCTTTGTTAAACGGTTGTTTAATGTTTATAGCTATGAAAAAATGAAAGTTCATTGTAAGCCTATAGCTTTGAAAAGTTAAAGCACAATGTATATAACTCTGAAGAGTTTAAATTCAATTTATATTGCCATTACGTATGAAAATTCAATGCATATAGATACGAAAGTTGAAAGTTCAATGTATGTAACATTGCTAAATGGCAAGTTCAATGTATATGGCAATGAAAGATGAATGTCCAACGTAGGCTACGAAGAATTTAAGTTGAATGCACATAGCAATGAAAACATGGAAGTTCAATGTATATAGATAGCAATGAAGAATGAAAGTTTAATGTATATAGCTATGAAAGATGAATGATCAATGTAAATAGCAAAGAAAAATGGAAAATCAATGTATATAGCAATGAAAAATGAAAAATTCAATGTTTAAAATTGTAAAAAATGACATATGAATAAACGAGACAAAAAAAAATATTTATTTATTTGTTTGTGTATTTATTTATTTATCTATTTATTTATCTATTTATTAATCTATTTATTTATCTATTTATTTATTTATTGTTATGTGCATTGTAAGGGTTACATTTGAACAATAAATTATACATGACATATGCATAAAAATTTGTGAAAACCATATCATACTTTCTTATTTTATATTATTCTTTCCAATCTTTTCTTCTTTTAATTCGTTATATGCAGCAAGTAAGTTTACATTGACAGAAACAATACTTTCACAGCAACACAGAATACAGAATCTTCTGTGTGACAGTCTCTCGGTTTTTGTTACTTTGGAAACTACATTCAATGAACAAAAAGCCATGACGTAAGACTACGCGATTGTAGTTGATTTTTATCAAGTTCAGTCTACATATGGTTAAAGCTGCGCTATTTATAAAAAAAAACTTACGTTCCCCGGAGCACATTTGTCCAGTGAAAGTGACATCGTCGATAGCTATGTCCCCTCTGTAATTACCACTGGCTTTTGTTTCCAACACGATCTGAAATATGAGATTCATACAGTTTCATGTGAATGGTATTTGAAGAGAAAGTGGCATTGCCCTTCCTAACGCCTTCTCACCTTGAAAGTAATTTGCTCTGAAACTCTAGGCAGATTTCTAGCCTAGCGGCAGTGACGAATGAAATGCACAAGATCATGTAAGGCTTACATAACACAAAAACTTACAATAATTATGCAAAATTGTAACCAACTTCGACATTGTCATATTCTCACCGAAACGTTTTATTGGCGGGTTCTCGATTGTCTACTGCTAAATTTATTACGCGAATTTGTTTTAAACACAATAATTGGCGGAGCTAGACTAAAACGAAGTCTGCGATTTCCATTGCCGAATAGGCGTTTAATTTAAAAATTTACCAAAACCACCCCTCACTGACTATTTTTGCCTGTTTTTGTTTGTTTGTTTTTTGTTTGTTTGTTTGTTTTCTTTCATCCCCCCTTCTGGGAACTCGGCAACGCCCCAAAGAGGGGTACTAACACCAAAATGGCAATGCCAGTTTCGTGCGACAAACTCACAGTTTGACGTCTATGATTAAGGGATAGCATAGCAGATTAAGTACAACCCGGAAAACTAGACGACTTTAGAACTATTTGCCAGTCAATTTATTATTGTTGAAGAAGGAACTCTTAACCGAAGTAAATAAACGCATTGAAGAGCAACTGTCTTTGTGTTTAGTAGGTTTTAGTGCACTGTATCAAGTTGTACCGTCATATGAAATTAGGGATAATATGGTCCGTCGTATCACATCTTTTCCTTTGCTTGCAACAAGGGTGACATTCAAATTGTCTCAAAGTGTAACCCTCATTGCAAGCAACATTGTTCTACACAACGTAAGATCACTGTAAATTTATTTCAAAATTGTTATGATTAGCAAATTTGAAAAAAGTATGTGTGAAATTGATTCGACGTACTCCAATTCAAATCGACAAACACCAATCCGAATCGACATATGCCAGTTAAAACTGGTTTACATCGAATTAACTCAAAAACTATTCGACATTTACCAGTCACCATATACTCTTGGTACGATACCAATTGCTCGATTTAAAAATGAACAAAAAGCTGAATTAAATTGTGCAATATTTACTGAGAGACAAACAGACAGACAGACAGACATACATGCCATTCAGTTTAAGTTTTCATTACAAGATCCTAAGCCACAAGAAATTCCTGCTTTTCATAGCAAACGAGGCATAAGTTTGTGGAACATACGTTCGAAGAATTTGTAGTAAGTTACAAAGCATGTGATCTGTCCTGGTTGGTTATTTAGATTAGGTTTAGCAGCTCAGTTTCTAACCAGTTGGTTAAGGTTAGGCTTGCTTCCCTTATTTGTTTTCTTTCTTGTTTTTGTTTTTGCTTCTTTTTGAGGTCGTATGCTGATATGCTGAACTTAGTTAGCATTGCTTAAAAACTGAGATGTACAGCCTTATCTTTCTAAGTAAGCAGTATTGGTTTTAACTTACTACAAAATCTTTATCAGACTTTAGATCCATCTCTGCGGCCCACCATCTGTCACCTCGGTTACCTGTCTTGGACCACAACGGATCCTCGGTTATTAGTTCATCCGCGTTTCTCATGTAAACTGAAAGGGTACCAATTCCAGTTCCATACATATGATACCAAAAGATGAGGCAGTTACTTTTGCCGGTAGTCGCCGCCATTATTGGAGACCTTATCCTCGCTAGCATATCCTTTCTTGCATAGGAAGCTTCCATGTAGATATAGTAACCTTCAACAAGTAAGAGTTAGTGTACATATATTTAGCGACGGCGTAAATGATTTAGCGTAAATTATCGAAACATGAAGGAGAACACTTCTATATATATTTTTATAACGTTCCCTTTTTCATCTGTGGATGACTACGTCATAACAAGGTCAGACCATCGATTCGAACGTCCTGATTTGCGAACATGGAGTTTTGCCTCACTTGTGTTACTGTACAAGAAGCATAAAACGAAAAACTGCATGCTATGTGCAATCCAGGGTTACAACAGTGTACAGTGCAACACTACAAGTCTTGCAACTGAATAATGTAGACTGGGAAACAACTGATGACGCAATAAAAAAGGGAGAAAAATATTTCACCTGTTGAATTGAAGTACGTATGGTCATTAGATGGTCCTGTATACGTTGAAGTTGTTGAGCCTGCGCGGCGAACAAACCTTATATTTTCAGTACCATCGTAACCAAATCCGCATAGCTGTGGATCTTCGAAGTCGCAGATCATATCTCCTTAAAAAATAAAAGAAAGCGCAACACGTTTGACATGAATATCCCCTATAGTTCCAAATATTGTTTTGTATACAAGGCTGAGCTAAGTAAAGAGAAAAAGGTTATTTAAATCAACGCTTTCTAATGCTACTATAACAGAACAAACCCATAAAATATATGTAACACTTCGGGAGATAAAGGTTTTTGGCTGGAAGTAAGAATTCACCCGATCCGGGAAAACTTCAAGCATGGAAATCATGAGCACCTAGTGTACACCTCTTCAAAGTCGCCACTTTGTTTTATAAATTTGGGTTTAAACAAATACACGGTGGTTGTTCAACACCACAGACCGAAATGACAAGAATCTTTCAATAACGTATTAATGAGCATAGCTGCAAGCACGAGAAGCTTATACAATGTTCTGTAGGAAAAAAACATATAAATCTTGCGGCTGCGTTGAGTCTATAATCTTAGGACACAGAACGTGTCAAAATTGCTCGATATTACAAAATTGTCGCGGTGAACTACGGTTCCAAACACGATCAAGCTTTTTTGTTCTCCTATAGCAACAAAGTTCCTAAATATTCCAAATAAAATACTTCCCTTTCCTGAAATCGATGAAGTTTTCCAGGTGTTTTGAACGTTCGTCTCCGTTGAAATTGCGCGGTAGAATCGCAAACTATCAAGGGGAAAATCTGAAAGCGCCACCCATGTCCGTATTTCCCCAATCGAATATAAAACCATTTTCCCCGGAAAGAGGTTATCTCCCAAACTGTTTAAGACGTATATAGTTGCAGCCTTAATATTTTACCGTTTTAATAGAATTTAACTCGCAATACTCACGTTTGTACCTGCTCTGGTGCTGCAGTTAGAAGAAATTTTATATAACACCTGTATGAGGCATTCAAAGCCTTGGGAAAGAAGTAAATTCTTTTAGCTTTAGATTTTGTTAAATCACTTCTGCGTCACTTTGTTCCTTCAACTTTAATAACATGTCTGCATATGACTGGAAAATTTTCCTTCAGTCGTTTAAATATATTTGCTTGGCAGTTGATAGAAGTCAGAGAGTTAAGGCCATTAATGTGTTTGACGCAGCAATAGAATGTTACATGCATTTGCCTGCCATATAGGATGGCAAGTTAGTGGCAGGTAGGCCCTTGATTGGAGATTACATTGACTGTGAACAAGGAAATTTGCCAAACATGTAGCATTCATTTGAAAAGATCCTAGGAGTTAAAAAGGAGGATGAAGAGCTGTTATGATCGGAATCCTTCTGTAAAAAGCATGAACAGTTACAAGAGATACAAAATTCGGTGAATATCTAATTGTATGCAGTGGCGGATTTAGGCTGGGGCGCACCCTGGGCCCACGCCCCCCCCCAAAAAAAAATGTTCCAAAGCTTATTTTTTACTTTCACTAAATAGATCATTTAGCCTACTTGTGTCTACATAATGTTGTACTATCTTGTAATTTTCAAACTATGTAATTATAATTGTTACATAATATTAGCAATTAAGAACACACAGTTTAAACTTTTCCGATAAAATGTCAGTAGAGTGATATCGAAGGTCTCAACCCTATTTGGGACCACGCTTTATGTAGAACACTAAATTTTTCTTACAATCAGTCTGCTATTTTGGTTCATCAAGTATGGAGTTTTTTAATCAACGGAAATCCTCGTTAATGTTATCATACACTCGTCATGGAAAAACAAAAGAACCGTGAAAACAGTGGCGGATTTTGGGGGAGGAGGCACTGGGCCATGCACACCACCCCCTCGCTGGTGCCAGTTTTTTTTTTTTTTTTTTTTTTTACTAGATAATTTAAAAATTGTAACGCAAGGTTTACCGTAGGCTACCTACTTCCTACTTTATTCACAATGTTTTATGGCCTTGGCTAGTACCATCATTCTGTCACACGTAGCTGGTAGGCACGTACCTCGTGCGTCCGTACATATTAACCAACACTCACATAAAATGCCGGCTATCGGCCTGGGATGTTTTCATTTGCTAGATTTATGGGCAGACGGGAAGGCTTAAAGGTATACAGTATGCAGTGCTCAAAATTTAGCCATAAAATTAATCAAAACCATCATGTGTCATATTTCTTGATTACAATAACACCAGTAGTCATTGATAGTCGACTGGGGTGTGTTCGGGCAGTCTAATGATCACAATTTTGCTGTCTTCAATATGATTCTCCATGAGGTTGTGGACCCGAAATTCGGCCAACGGTAAAAAGGAGGTCGGGGTACCTTTCGTTCAACTTCAATTTGTAGAATGCGCATACAAATGAAACTCATTTTACGATGATTACCTTACTTTGGAGTAAACCATATCATGTTAATATGGTAATTTTCTGATCACTTTGTATAAATCCTCGTATTTTATTGGGGTGAACATTTAATTTCAAGTGAAAACTCAAAATAGGGACTGTTTAGATACAACTTAGAAACTTGGGAAATGCCATTTCCGGCTGTCTGAAGGGTCACGACTTTTCAAAATTTTCTGTACACTCCGCGCCAACTGATAATGGCGCTTCGCTTAGATAGTCTCCCGGATCAATCTCACTCCACGTGATTGGCCCCCTCCCATAAATTTTTAGCTACGCCACCACGTGAAAAAGTCCATAGGCTACGCGCCATCGATAATGGAAGTTCAAACTGTATGTAAATTTAAATTATGCTATCAGTTACAATGGCGTTCCTTTCAAGGTAATTACGAAGGAATCGAGAAAAATAGTCAATTTCGGGAAATGTAGAAAAGTGACAAAATTAATTAATTTTTTTAATGAGAGTCGACTGAGTGCTCAACTAGAATGATTTCTGCAATAAGTATAATTTTACTGGTATTTTTCCTTTTACATTGTATTTATAATGGAAAAATTCTGCTCTCCCGAGGGAGTGGAGACTGAATCTACATGTCACTAATGAAATCAGTGATAACGCAAAGCGTTTAGCAATGTTTATCTCTCATTCACATGACAATAAACTGATAAAGTAGTATATTTCATCAAGCAAAAGACTTTCAAGCTACTGCGATCTCAGTTATGAATAGTACAGCAGTACATCGTATTTTTGGTCAGATATTTTCACCATCGTCTTTGAAGCTGTTGGAGACCCCAAAACTCAATTCTTTCAGTTTTTGTAAGATCTGGAATTAAAGGTTGTTACGAATTTTTATTCAAAGTTAAAAAGGAAAGATTCTCCTCTCTGTACCTTGTGTAACATTACGACATAGTTTTGGAAAGATATTTCATCAAAAGTGTTTAAAGAGTGGTATTAGCTTAAATCAAGATCAAGTAAATTTTGGTTCAAGCAAGATTTTGCAATTTTCTCACATTTAATTGAAGGGAATATTTTTGGCAAACAACAGCTCAAAGTAACGACTGCTTAGGTTCTACTTACAAGCCTGGAAATGTCATTTCCGGCTATCTGAGGGGTCGCGATTTTTCAAAATTTTCTCAACGCTCCGCGCCAACTGATGGTGACGCTCCGCTTTGATATTCGTCTGTGAAGATGATCAAACGTCAGCGAGCCCCTCCCCCCTAACGAAAAATCCTAGATCCGCCCCTGGTATGAGTATACAAAATTCTGCTTATCCTAGTTTACGGGGTTCGAAATGTCAACGGTGAACGTCCTTCGAGTGTATTATATAGCCACACACCCATATTTAAATAAATCCGATGAGGCTCGGAGGGCAAAAAACATAACATGAGAATTTTTCTGTCGTTTGTACAAAAAAGTGTTAAACAAAAAAAAATATTTCGAAGCATTAATACCTCTCATAATTGGCAAGGTAGTATCAAATGAAAAATGTTGCCCATTGAATTTGATTGTTTAAAGTAACGGTTTTTGAAAATACTTAGAAAAAATTACCGTCCTTGGCTTCGCCCCCGGCAAATTGTACAACTTAATTTCTAAACTGGTGACAATTGAACATGCCGAAGAATTTAGTAATTGGTCGATCATTTCATTCCCTTCAACAACTACCTTAATTCGTCGTTGTTCATATCACTACAAATCGGACTGGGATCTTACAAGCTTCTACGGTCTACCCCGAGATCCGGGTCGACAAAGCATTGAAACTGAGCTTCGTTCACAATTTTGACTGTTCATTATGCACATTAGCAAAACCCACCTTTCGGACAGCTTCCAGAAGCAACAGAAACATCATCAATAGCTATATCTCCGCTATGACCGCTGCCAATCGTAGCTTCCACCAAAATCTGGGACAACAATAAAAGTAACCACTTACTTGAAATCTAAAACATTGAAAACTCCAATTAATTCTTTTGTTGAAAATGGAACTTGATGATCGTAAATTAAACTAGTCTCATATGACTTATGCAAACGTAGTTAGTATTTCTTGTTGCCAAATAAAAAACAAGGTTAATGATCTCTCTGAAATTATCAATTCATTATTATCTTTTGTTTTATTGACAAAAATTGAGGAGTATGCCACGGCTCAGATCCTGTCCCACCCTGGTGCTACCCATCTTTTTAATCACTACCTGAAATTCCGTACTTTGCATCCTCGTTCAGATTGATGAAAGCGAGAAAGCCAAATATTCTTGATTGCTATCAAAAGTTGGAGCTTCATGGAAACCTATGCATCTGTAGCCAACTTTCATGAAAACGAACCCTTTGCTAACCTGAAATGGATTTGGAGTAGACTCAAGGTCGATTAATAACCTTTGCCATCCTTTGCCTTGCGATCCCAATGCACTCCAGACCATTCTACGCTGTATGTTGTCAGTGTTAGCATATTGTTGGTATACCTTCAAACCGCCAACTTGACTGCCATCCATGTAATAATAAAATTCAGCACAACCTATCGAAAGTTGATCTATTACAATCATGGGAGAGGAAAGCAAAGCAGCATCTCCAAGGTTCCGTGGTGAGCTGGCTTCAGCATACATATAGTAGCCTGTTGAAAAAAAGTAAACCTTTTGGCGTTTTCATATATATGGAATCAACGTTAAACGAAAAAATATTTTCTTTAGGGTGAGGAAGAATTTTAGGTTAAAATACCAGGCAAACCTTCCATTAAAGAAATATATTCGTTGATCGAAATATCAATTGCAAATGTGGCACTACCACATTGCTAGCGACAAATTATCTTAGAGCAAATGAAGGTGATGTAATCAATCACACTAAAGAACATTGTTTGTGTTTCTTCATTTCTGTCTTTTCTTCCGAGTTTTCTTCAAGCAGGCAAATTCTGAGACACACATTTCTAGGGGGACTCATGTATAACATTAATTGGATATATTACATCCAGTGGCTGTGTGTTAGGACCTTTGAAATGGTCCAGTCAAGTGTCAAATAATTGTAAACGGTTGGTCGGTCTCTTTCTTTAATTTCTTAAATATTATGAAAGTTTGTTCGTACTTAAACTAAAATTGTCATTATACTTCATTTTCATTTTCTTTTACAATCCACGGCAATTATTTTGCCAAATTTCGTTCCATACACACTAAAAAATACCTGGTGAAATTTTACCAGGAACTGGTGAACTTTTCACCAGGATCCATGTTGCTATTGCACCAACATTATACTGGTTAATTTAACCAGACTTTCATGGTGAATTACCTTTAACCATAATCCTGGTGAATTTCACCAGGATAATGTGTTCAATGTTGGTGTATCAGAATTGGTCATTAGAAGCGTGCTGAGAGTATGTCTTGCTGCTATGGATGCCACAAATAATTCCATTAGCCAAAACCAGGTAGGTGTAACACAACATTTACTTCTGGTACAATATAAAGAATGTATAGAACAACATTGGCCATTAATTGCCGTCAAATTGTACTCTGCTTTTCGGATGCAAGGAGGAAAATTTGGTAAATGAATAAACTGACAGGTCAGCCGCCCTTAATGGTCATTGCATATTGAAATCGTGTTTTTAATGCTTATTTGATTGCTTATTTTGGTTGTTGTTGTTTTTAAGTTTATATTTTTATTATTTGCTTTGCCTATTTTTTGGTTTTTGTTCTTGTTCTTGCTTTTTGGTACCATAATTTTCTTCGTCAACGCCGTTTCATTAAGTTTGGATAGAATTATTCTTTTCACATTGGTGTGCGATGTAACACCCTGGAAGGAGAAAAAGATACTGATCAACATGGTAAACTTCTCCTGTAGATCATTTCAAGATTACTTTGATTTAATTATTTTTTAAACTTGTCAGTCCCAAGCTCCCTTTCGCCCCTCCTGCGACCTGTTTGGCCAGGGGTTTGCTCTAAAGTTTGTCGTACTTGAGGATATTTCAAAAAATCCCAAAGTAATCTTAACTAACAAGCAGTATTTTGTAAGCAACAACCTTTAGAGTTCCAAGCCTTCATGGGAGGCCTCATGCTGAGGTTTCTTCTGTTCCTCGTGTCTAGAATATATCTTCAGCCTTAAAGACGTGAAGATTTTGTACCAGGGTCTGATATCAAAAGTTGGATTTCCCTTTATGGAACATGCTGGTTGGACAGAGTGGCAGTTTACTTTTTGTGGGCAAATCAAGTGCAGGGCTTTAGTTGCTCGCCTCACTGACATATGCATCTACTTCACAATTTTTAATTAAAGTATTTGAACAACTAAAGCTACAATAGCAAAATATACGTCGCTTGTAAGATAAAAATACGCCGCTTATGACAAAAAGAATCGGCCACTTTTCTATCTTTAGACCACAACAAACTTCACTAGCCTTCATGATAATTCAGTTCTAAAATTGCAAAAACTGGGGTCGTCTGTCAAAATGCTTGTCTACTATGAGTCTTAACATCAGAGTTGCTTAAATGATACAATCTTTCCGAAAGACTAAGAGAGAGTCACAAGACTCTGGTTGATGGCATCCACGAGACGAAGGCACTTTGGTCGGCCTAAGTTACCAGTATGACATTTTAGCAAATATAACCGTGTATTTTAGTTGCCTGCATTTCATGTAAACTTGTATTACCATTTTCCCTTCTGTATTACATTTTGCGACAAAAATCAGTGCGAAGACGGTGGTTCTACTTACCAACACTTGTGCCTGTAGTGTGGTCCACTGGTGGCCCAGTCCCAGATGTGGGCGTGGGTCCTCGTTGTCGTGTCCAATCGAATTGATCATTTAAATCTTGCATAAAATTGCAAATATCGGCAATTTCGAAATCACAGACCAGTGACGACAAAGGTGGAGTCTGTGTTGTCTGAAACAGTGTTGTCTGTGTTTCTGTGGTCTTGGCCTCTAGATGGGAGAAAGACTGGCTTGTATTTCATGTAAAGAATGACATAGGTACATTACGAAAGCTTGTATTTATTCGTCTTTTAGGGCTTAAAATTTCTGTTTATTGTTACTGCAATTTCAAGAGATGTTTCGAATACATGTATCATTGAAAAGTTGTTACACCTTCAATTTAAAGGTACTTTTATTTCTTAATTAACTTTACCTTTCCAAGGTTTGGAATGCATGAATCGGTTTATTTATATAAGCTACCATTATTCTTATATTTCACTTGGGTAACGGTAAAGTGAAGGAAATTAAATCGACAGATTTGTGTAAAACTCAAGATACATCGTTCTACACTGAAGTAGTATAAACATTATAGAGTTTTCGTTTGACGCGTCACCCATTCTTTCTAAAATTATCTCTTCACCCAAATAGCTAATTAAATATGTAAATTAGCTCATAAATTGCGCAATCATCTGTGAAACTTTCAACAGCTTTTCACCCATCGCTGATGTGGACAACATTAATGCTTATAGTTAACTAAGAAAAGTAGTGCCTTGCATTTTCCCGATACTTTTGTGGATGAAAAAAGAACATTTAAGATCCTTATGATATTGCAAACGGATTTAACCATTTCTTCACTAACGTTGACCTGTATTCAAAGATCCTTGAAAAGTTTTTTTGAGACAAGATTTGACAATTTCATTGAAAAATAAAACTGAAATTCTTAGTCACAGCCAATACGGTATGTATTAGAAGTAACACATGAACAACGATGGGATCAGTTGAGTTAACCGAAGAGACCACAAACTGTACTGAAAATAAATATTGAAAATATTGTCGTAGCCATATAGTTAAGTGTTTTTCAGTAATGTTCACTAATGTGTAGATTTGTGCTCCTCATCACATTTAATTGGACTGAAAAGAAAGCCAACATTGCCCCCCACCCTGTCGCTCTGCAAACGCCGTCAACAATGAGTTCGCTCCTGCCTCTAAACCAACTTGTTGGAGTATATCACTGTGATAAAAGGCTCAAAATCTCTGTAAATTAAATTATTATTGCCGTAAAAAATTAACGGCAAAATAAATAAAGAGACACGCAAAGATTACAGAAAAGTTCTGACAATAAATTCACGAAACTTTTCTCTAATCCTTATTTTTCTCTGTATTTTGTTATTCTGTTGAGCTACCTAATTGTTAGTGTATATCCAATCTAAGTTACTTAGTTGGTTAGTTAGTTAATTAGTCCGTCGGTAGGTCGGTGGGTAGGTCTGCCGGCCAGCGAGCCAGCCAGTCAGTCAGTCATTTAGAAGTCAATCAGTCAGTCAGTTCCTTTCAAGTTTTCACTATTTCATTGCTCATGACATGCCTACCACCAAGCACAATGGCAAGCTAGGTAAAGATGAAAAAGCAATGTTTATCTTCGTTGGAATTCCCACAAAAGTACGTAGGCTAGAATTGGCAAAATCACCGAATTAACATTTTTCGTTTAATTCTGTTGCAACTGCGTTGAGCCAATGCTCTCTGCTGGTAAAAGGGAAACAAAACCAAGAGATAATGCTGTTTCAATAGTAAAATGGAACTATTCAAAACTTGTATTCATACTAAACTTTACCACAAATGAAGATAATAATTGATCCCTAATAGCTGCGAAGCTACGTGGGAAAGAAGAGGAATTATCCACCCAGATTTTTTCCTTTGCCTTCCTTCCCAAGTAAGGTTTTCCCCAACATTTCCCTTTGCCCCTAGTTTGCGCCATCCCCTCCCCCAGATGATGACATTCCGGAACTGCCATTGAAACCAACGCTGTTAAGGTAAGAGAAATTATTAATCTTTTTCTTAGGCCTTGACATTTCAAGACTTTATTTTGTGAATTTTGTGTTCCATCAAGGTTTTAACACAAAGTTAAAATTTTACACATAGTTAGGTTTGTTGGGTTGGGAACAATTTTGGGGTTGAGTCTCATGCACTCTACTTAGTTCTTCATAGTCAAGCACCCTATTTTGGTGATAAACATTAATGAACTGTTGACTGGCAAATGTGAATGTGTACATTTAACATCAAGATGTTTCTAATGCGGCAGATGCTACTAATATGAACGACGTACATTCCGCATTCCATTTGGCTTTAATGGCAAACATGTATGCCATGTAAAATGATGGTAATCTTATACTGGACCAAAAACGTAGTGTTTAAACATTTTAGTAAAGCTTGTTCCTGTCAACGTGGTGCAAGTCTTATCTTTGTTCTCTGTGATACTATTCAATGAAGTGTGCAAATATTTAAATTCGTGTATGAACTAGTGTCGGCAACGCGTACGTGACACTTTTTCGGCAACTCAGAAAGCACGTTACCCTCCATGTTAAGATGAAGCCGCCCAACTGGGGCTCGTCAGATTTGGCATTATATTGGGAATATTGGGCAATGAATTGGGAGATTTTCTTTCAAATCGGGAGATTTGTCTCTCTTTCACTTTTATTTCATGGAATTCCTAAGGTTGGCTGCCACTAAGTGTATATTATGAAAAAAATACTTCCGAACATCACACAAAAAATAATTTTTGGAAACTTTTCTGCTTCTATGGAATATTAAAACCTTTTTTATATATTCTTTTTATGTTCACCGGCGACGTGAAAAATAAATAACTATGGAAACGATATAAAATGGACATGCAACGAAATTTTTAGTCTTGGTCAAGACCCTAATACTAGTTAATAATACATCTGCTACTTCTTTGAGTACGCCCTCTATTACTTCAGAAATTCTCAGCTCTGTATTAGGTTACTGAAGGCAAACCTTTGCAAAACGGTCAAGTTAAAGCCCGCCCTCTAATTGAGTTCTGGTAGGAAAGGTGTAATAACATCTTGACCAAATTTTAAGCATGATATTCAACATTTTGAAAGCAATTTTATCAATGTAATATCAACTTTGAAAAAATGTGTACAAAATTTCACACCAGGGAGTTGGGTTCATAATTACCAGAGCTGTCATTTGGGCAACTCCCTGATTTCACAACAAAGAGATGCACTATACAAGATAGATGAGTCAAGGTAATTAGTAAACAAATCTCAAAGGGTGAGAGTAACTTTATTACAGTTGGCAATTTATGTTTCAAATAATGGGTCTATTATTGTATGAAGCATAAAGCTTAGTGATTTCTTTACCCTTGTAAAATGCCATAACTCAGTTGTAACAGGAAAAGGCAATATACCCTTAACACTCATAAAACGGTTAGGTAACTTTGTAACCGGACAGTTCTCGGATTTAAGTGTATTCATGAATTATTGCAATCACATCCAACAAGTATTCTTTTTGAGTCTTGAAAATTTTGGAAAAATTTATGCAAACAAAACTATTTGCAGCCTTTTTTCCTACACTGGAATATGGCTATCAAGTTGTACACAGTTTGAGTACAATTGTTTGTTAGTCAAGAGTAAATATGTGCATTGCCCACAGATTAATCAGTTGTCACAAGATATCTATTACATATCTTGTAACGCCAAAAATGAATTACACAAACAGTGATAAATCATTCTTTCTTCTTGAAAACATGATGATAAACTAATCATCCAATTTGGGTAAACAACTTAACAAGTATTTACAGTGTATGCCTTTACTTTATCACTTACCACGAAAAAGTTTTGAAGGCCTTGCCTTTCGGTCTCAAATCGTTTCAATGTCTTTTCAGTCATGGTTGTAGAGGAACACAATCTTTTTTTTTCTTTGGTTTACAAACGCGAGGAGAAATTAGAGTTTACATGAATCCGAGCAACAATTGAAGGAGACTTTTAGTGGGGTCCTTCAGTTTTAAACCGTTTCGGAGTAAATTTTATTGTCTGTACACAATTCTAAACTCTCACAATCAGTAAAATTAAGGGAATCAAGGAGTATTTTAGTGTATAATCGCTCATGAGACTCTTTTCAAACTAAAATCGGTTCATGCGATGTATCATATTTGCTTAATGACACGAGTGCTATCACAGATTTCATTGCAAAAAAAAAAAAATGCCTAAAATAATGACTGCTGAAAATCTGGTCACAAGTCCTGGCAAATTAACGCAAAGATGATTCCACAGATCTGACGGTATTCAGAAGTGGCAATGAACTGGAAAGCTCTGGCAACGAATTGGGAGATTTAATGCTTTATTTTATGGGCTCGTCAAGACTGAGCTTTATCGGGAGTATCATAACATAGGTTTCTCTTCAAAATAGCGCATTAGGCAAAGGTTGTATTAAACAATTTTGATTCTATGGAAAATTTACACCTTTCTCGGTGTAAATATTTTTAAGTTCAAGTACTTAGAACGTTTTAAATGAAAGAAGAAAATTTAAAAAAGATCAAAATAACTAAGCACCTGTTGGACTAGACTTATGACTAGACTGATGGGTTTTTATTGCACTGTGCGACCGTGTGTTTTGTGATATCAACCTCTCATGTTCCGTTTCAGGCTGCCTGAAAGGGTTGCGATTTCCTAAATGTTCTGAACGCTACCCGCCAAAGTGTGGCGCTCCGCACAGATGACCCTTTCGGACAAAGGCCCACGATGGCAGGTGCTGACTTCCACCCCCCCCTCCAAATTTCCACCAAATCTAAAATTCGGGCTGGAATTTGGAAAAATTCGGACAGCCAATTGAGTTTTTAAATATGGCTGTTCGGAAATTTCCTAAGCGCGCTTGAAATCTTAAAAAGATATGCCAGAAAAAGGGAGAGACACGTCGTAACCGCAATTCAACAAGATTAAAAAAATATAGTCTCAAATGCAGGCAGCTCCAAAGATATTATTCGTGAGCTTCACTTCTCTGTCTTACAAAACACTATGCTCGAATTGATCGGATACCCACATTCTTTCAAGAATTTGACCTAAAAATAGAAAAGAATCATGGCCAGATTGATCTATATATATACCAAAAATCAAGAATATAAAAAAATTGCGGCACTTTCGGGAAGCCTGTCGCTAAAAATAAACAGTGTATCTTTCTACAGCTGTTTTTGTTTTTGAATTTTGTGCAACATAATGTCCGAAACTGTGGAGTAGCTTAACAGGGAGGCAGGCATACAAATTTTCCGATTTTTGTTAAAAACAAGTTCCATTTTCAAAATGGATTTTATAGCTCTATCTGGGCAGCTCTTTTTGCATAACTTTCCCTCTTTTTTGACAATATTGTAGCCAATACGAGAATCTCATACGTTATTCCATGGGGAAAGGACCGACTCTTTGTCACACGTGCGACTAGTAGTCGTTGACTGTTTAAAAGAATGGCGGACATCCCAGTGATAACAGCGGACTCCTCGTCGCACGTGTGACAAGTAGTAAGGCTGAACGGACTAACTACTTGTCGCGTGCGACAAAGAGTGACGGTTGTAGCCACAATTGGCAATTTTTCTGGGTATTGTCAACATGAACCCCAAAGAAAACAGACATATTTGATGAAAGTTGTGAGAAGACATGGATTTTGCAAATCATGATTTTAAAATTGCATGGAACCTGTTTAAAGCTTGAACACCATTGAAACTTGAACTCCATTGGGGAGAAATTTTGTGGGCCGAGAAGCACACCGACATTTTTAGACAACTGTTAGTTAGACAACTCTTTTAGACCACCATTTCAAAATACGGAACTTGTATTACAGACAATTTTGGATTCAGGTCTTCATAAGGTAAAGAAATTTGAAAAGTTGGGGGGATTACTAAATAATTTGCATTTTCTATTGGCAAATCTGACATTGCACAGCGATCAAAGATCAATATTGATACATAATGTTATCTAAGGTCTACAAATTGAGATTTTTCGAGGACATATCAACATTCAAGAGCTTGGAGAACTTGGAATTCTGTAAGAGAAATTTATAAAAAATAGCACTGTAGTTGCTGTTGTCAGTTGATGATCTGATGTAACATACGGCACATTTCCGACTTTATCATCTCCGGAGCTTGAAAAAAATTACCAAACTGATTTATGAGCGAGGAATACTGCATTAGAAATTTCAATAAGCGGCGGGCGAAACTCAAGGAAAAATTTTGCTTTTATGGAAACAAACAATAACAAATACTGAGGTTTTATTGGAAAGAAATCAACCATACTCTAGCTGACTGTTTCACGAATAGAAAATTTCCTATTTTTTCAGAGCCAAGGGGGCAAACGCCACTTGCCCCTCCCCCTCCTCCAGAATTACAAGGAAATGACAGTGCTTTGGTTCTGTTAACAAGCATGAGGAATAACATTTCCGGTTGTCTGAGGGGTCGCGATTTTTCAAACTTTTCAACGCACCAACCGATAGTGGTCCTCCGCGTAGGGAGTCTTTTGGACACGCATTTTTTGGGTATTGGATCCTATATCCCCGTCACCTGACTGAAATGCTCCGTGTGGCTATGCCTTTGTTTGCCCTCTTATAGCGACATTCTGGACAAAACTTTCAATACCTGAGACATGTAAATACATTGAACATCAGTGCATTTTTACTTTCAACTAAGTGACTATTGCAAAGGCTAGTCTCAATATATGACATTTTTACTAAGTTTTATGTAGTCATTCCACGTTAAAACAGTAATACTGGTACCATTTTTCATTTATTCTCACTCAAGAAATGCTGTTAACCCTTTACCGTTGTTTGGGTCCTTTTGGACCCATGCGGAGAGCTCTGCTGTCACCCATCTTTACTGGTTCACGCGGAGCTCGAAACTGCGAGTAGCTACCCGAAAATTCGGCCACAGCAACGAGAGAGACAACAGTTTTAGGTCACCCGGTCAATGGCCTACGGAAGCCGATGCGGGCGGGCTACGTCCGCTTTTCCGCCCACTCCCGAGGCGCGCAAATATGCCTCGATCGGAGCACAACGGTAAAGGGGTAATCTAAAATATCTGCACCACTCGGCTAGAGAGTTACGTGCACACACGCAGAGACAGTGGCATCAGCTTTGCAGTAAACACACTTCACAGGCTTATTTTAACCCTTTACCGTTGTTTGGGTCCTTTTGGACCCATGCGGAGAGCTCGGCCGTCACCCATCTTTACTGCTTCACGCGGAGCTCGAAACTGCGAGTAGCTACCCGAAAATTCGGCCACAGCAACGAGAGAGACAATAGTTTAAGGTCACCCGATCAATGGCCTACGGAAGCCGATGCGGGGCGGGCTACGTCCGCTTTTCCGCCCACTCCCGAGGCGCGCAAATATGCCCCGATCGGAGCACAACGGTAAAGGGTTAACTACCACCTGGAGGGTTTGTCAAACCAAACATTTGCTTGTACCCAGTGGCGGCGGAAGCATAAAAATTTAGGGGGAAACAATCAGTGAACAAGATAGAATGGTTGGACTCAGTGGCGTAGCTAGGATTTTTTCCAGGGGGGGGGGGGCAAAGGTATGAAATTTCCCCAAAACTTTTCCCGGTCAACGTGTATGTATTTCATATAAAAAAAAAATGCAAATTTACAAGTATAACAACATTACCATGTCATTTTGTAATATTACCTGCATTTTAATCTTAAAGTATAACAAAGAGCAACCGGAAATAACAAAGTATATTATTTTGGTAAACATTATCTGGTTTATTTGTATGTAGTAACGCAGTGGCGTACGCAGAATTTCTCTGAAGGGGGGGGGGGCATGCAGTATGGTCTAAGGGGAGGGGATGTCCGGAAATTTTTTGACATTTTTAAGGAGCCTAGATGCAAAATGGTGCAAGATTTTCGACTTTGACAGGAACAGTGTTAAAAGTTAATCGTGGTGGTTCATGAGGATAAAACTGAAACTTTTGTGTCTTTACATGCATTCTTATGCCATTTATGCTACCTTACGAAGTAAAACTTGTCATTAAATTTGCGCACTTCTAGAAGTCAAAATAAAAGAGCATTGATCGGTACAGGATTGTGGGTTTTCTTGGCCACAAAACGTTAATTTGTCATAAAGATTATCTAAGCGGAGCGCCACCATTAGTTGGCGCGGAGCGTAGAGAAAATTTCGAAAATCAGACCCCTCAGATGGCCGGAAATAGCATTTTCCTGACTTATACGAAGAATCTAACGATTCGCTTTCTTCTTTTGTCTTTTGCAATTAAACGCTCACTTCAAAATATGTTCGCAAACTGCAAAGTGATCAGAGAGTTAAGAGCTAATTTGACATGAAATTTTGCCCAAAAGACTGAACGAAGCGCCACCGTTGGTTGGCGTGGAGCGTAAAGAAAATTTCGAAAAATTAGACCCCTCAGATGGCCAAAAATAGCGTATTCATGTTTTTAAAGAGAATCTAAACATGTTGTCTTTTTTTCGATTTTTTTTTATCGATGCCACCAGTGTAAACAGAGTGTACCATTTTAGGTAAAAATTGGAATTTGACAGAATTTGCCTAGGTCTATGTATAGGAATTAAAAAAATGGCATCACTGAAGGACCTTGCAGAGACAATCCTTCCCCTTTGAAAATTCTTGAAAAATTGGGTGTCCTTACAAGCAATCTGGTGCCACTTATGCTATCTTTTGAATAAAATCTGTGTTACTGAAGTTAGACTACGTATTTTTAAGAACAAAGAAAAAGTGGCATTTGTGAGGGGGGCATGGCCCAATGGTCTGCCCTTCGCACGCCACTAAGGAGGCCTAATAGTGGCTCGATCACACAGGATATCCTGTTAGAACAGCAGTCTGTTAAGTGTAGAAGGCTACAAGGTACTCATTGACCCGTTTATTGTTGCACCCCAAGTGAGCAGAAAGCTATTTTCCCGAACTATACTGTAAGCCTCCAAAGATTAGGCTAAGTAACAAAATCTAAGTATGCCAATGGATCCCTTTCATTCTAATTTCTAGACTAACTTTAAGTTTATCGTTGGCCATGGATTGTTTCAGCCCCATCCATCGTTACGAACACAGAGTAAAATCGACGTAGCTACTAATAGCTTGTAGAACAACATAATAACCCCGGGGGTCTATGGTAGTGACTTGTCAGTTTTCGCATCCTTTTACTGAATTCCCAAAGTGCACAACACAGAGACTGTGTAAAAAGGGATAAGTTCGGGATTACAGCCTTTCAGTGTTAGTTGCACTGTATCAGCTGTTGTTAAATACCTGAATGTGTGCACTGAAATGCACTGATCATAACCCCAGTGCGTATACAAGAGAACATTCAATCTGCTACGCGGAGAGGACATTTCTGTGGAACACGAGTAGGGCCGGTTCATTCGACACTGACGAAATCTGAGTTAATTTGTTGCATGAAAATACGAATTATGTATGAAAAATGTCTCACAATTTGCCCCCCCCTGCCCCCCCCCCCCCCAGTAGCTACGCCACTGGTTGGACTCGTGAAACGAACCCTATGTGCGCGTAGCGCACATCACGAGCGCGAAGCGCGAAGCCCCACTGGCTTGGGTCCAGGGCCAGGCTTAGGGCTTTGGAAGCTCTGAGATTCTACAAGCTCTCTCGTGCATTCTAAGCCGTTTTGTGAACATGTTACGGTGAATTCAATGAACAAAAATGTGAGAAATATTTGCGTTCACAGATAGCCTATAGGCTATTTCCTGACCGACGCAGAATTTAACGTAGGCCTACGTATAGGCTAGGCTAAAAAATGTCCGAGTTCACCTAGCCTAACCTGATTGTCACAGAACGAGCTATAACGCAATGACATGATAAGCCTAAGCATGTGACATCAAATACGCAACATTACATTGGATGAACAAATGTAGTGGAAATAGCCTACTGTAAGTGAATGACTCACCTATGATGAGTGCATAGGCGTGCGGGAGCATTTCAGTTTGGGGAACAGAGGATTCCTGCGCCCAAGCGGAGCGCCACCATCAGTTGGCGCGGAGCGTAGAGAAAATTTTGAAAAATCGCAACCCCTCAGACAGCCGGAAATGGCCTTTCCCAGGCTTATAAGCAGAATCAAAGCCGTCGATATTTTGAAATTTCGTTTGCAATAAAATTTTCAGCAAAAATGAGCAAATCTACAAAAAGGTCAGAAAACTTCCAGATTAAATGTACCACTAACCATTGGATGACTACATTAAGCTATAATCATTGGAAAATGAGTTTGCTTGCGCATTCTATAAACTATTTTACGTCATGCAGCATGAGATTATCATCAGTATAATTTTGAAAATTGAAAAACTTCAGAAACCCTCGAAAATCCCAAGGCTTCATAATATAATGATATACCGCACCTGGGAATGTATAAAACATTACCTACGGTCTTGTATCTTTCCGTGGAATGCTGTAGAACGGAATTTAAAACATGAGTACCGTATGTCTGTGACTCTGTTGCGACTCTTGCCCGAATTCCAGTTCCACTGAATTGATACAACTGTCTATATGACTCGACCCGAACTCCCGACTATATATAAATGATTTTTTTACTAACGCCGTTTGAGAAAAACCCGGCTTGTCACGTTGCTAGATATTTTTACATGAATTTGTGGACAGACTTACTTGCAGATTTGTTCACACTAAATTCGTATGAGTGAGCAAACAAGCTACGCTGATTTGTTTACCATTGCCCGAAATTCGGTTCCACAGCACTGCAGGTTAAAAAGTTTCGCACAATATTAAGAGGATCATTTTGAAAAGTGCAAAATCGTCATCTCATTCATATGCTGCCCAAGTACCTCTCGACCAAGTATACGTTTCATCCTTCTGGTGACTATTCGTGATTGTCATTTAGTGATATGGTGCGTCACAAGATAGCTTTTGATTGATTTGTTCGGGCAAAATTTGGGGGACTGTATGCATCCTCTCTCCCCTTGTAATCTGGCAATTAAAAATATCCCAGAACTTTTTTGCAACTTTTGCCCGAATATTGTGTCATTTCGGGGCTGACGAAACATTGTTTTTTCATAAGTTGTCCGAATGTGTGGCAAATTTTGGTGTCTTTCAGAGTTTTCATGAAAATTGTACCGTGACTATGATGCTTTTTTATTATGTTTTCGGCCAAGTGTTTGAAGGAATTCGGGCACGCCTAGCAGTTTTCTGTGTAAGTAGAAAAAAAAAAAAAACAGGTTTTAAGACTCAAACGGCTGCCCGAATTTTTCCAGATCCCTGCCCGTATTTTAGGTCTTGAGAATTTTTTTTTTTGGGGGGGGCAGTCTGCGCATGCCCCCCCCCCCCCCCCCTCGTACGCCTATGGATGAGTGAATACTGGTAAACTGTTCGTTCACGTGATGGCAATGGCAATGCTTCACTTCTCGCGGAGGGAAAATACTAGTACAGTAAAGGTTCGGTTTCACTGAATAAGTGATATTCTACATACACCTGGTTTGCGGACCGGATGAGGTTGCCAGATTCTTGTAATGATTTGTAGCCAAAAACTAGGTCACAGGCATTAAGCATTGTCGCAGGGGACCGTGACAAAAATCAGCCAAACAATGGCAGAACATAGGCTAAGTCAATTTCGGCTGCTCTGTTCGGTGACCAGTGGGTTAACTATAGTCTCAACTTTGAGTTGGTTCAAGGCTCCCAAGTTCCTTTTAATTCTTCTCTGATTTTTTTCGGGGACGTCCCCTCGCTAACAATTTTAGGGGGGGAGGACCCCTCGCTAAGAAATTTAGGAGGGGACGTGTCCCCCCCCCCCCCCCCGCTTCCGCCGCAGTGCTTGTACCTTCCAACCAATAGTGACTGTTCGCTAAAATTGTCCTTCTGACGTTCAACTCCCCCCGCCCCCATAATTGTCCATTCTGTCACAATTGACCTGGAAACTAGCTCCTTCCGGCAAACCCTGGATCAGCCACTGAAGTCATACCCGTTTGGATGTGCAACAAGTGTGTGAAGTGTGATTCAAATCTGTCAAATGCAGCATCGTTTTGCAGCTTGACTTTTTCTGAAATGCAAACAAACTTCCAAGTGATGGGAAGATCCGCCTCTTCCTACACTGTTCCCAGGGACAGAGAGTACTCAGTTGCGAGTTGGATAGTCCGGGGAGTAGCTCCTTATGTTTCAATGTCGAAAATGGCAAAGCGAACTTATGAGACAAATGAAAAAGGGGACTCAGAAGTTCACTGCAAAAAGTTAGAGGGCTGAAGCTTGATTCTCATTTCCGGACAACGTTGTATTTAAAGAACATATTTTATTGGGTATTCAAACTCTGTGTCCAAAACTAGCCACACAAAAATAAAACAGAAGAATCGAATCGAAGATGAGAAGTAGAATCTTGGAATGGCAGATCGGTTATCCTTGGTTTTGCAAAATGGATGCAAACCGGCGTTATTAATGTACATTTTATCAAAATTACAGTGGTTATCAAATTCCTGTATTCATTAACTCTAACCTTAGATCTTCACCATTTTGTGCAACTGAAGCGAATAGACTACCTACAGCCTTTTTACTGGCTTGCCACCAACAGTTGAAACTTTTATTTGAAAAAAAATGAGCATAAATGGGAGTATAATTATACGTACCAATGGCGTCGGTCCGGTTTTGGAGCAAAAGTGTGGGGGCAAAAATTTTTCATAGGCCGCAACTCGGGATTATGTACCGGACCGGGTTCGTATATAAGCAAAAAAGCATGCAAGCACACTCTTATTGATGGACCTATACACAAATCATAGGTAGATGCGCATCATTTTAACTTTAATAGGTTCAAGTGATGTTTTATCAACGCTCTAAATTCGTTTGCCTATCACAATGTTATATTTTGTTCACTCTGCCTGTTATTATCTTTCAGTCTGCCTGAATTATTGCATGGGAGGCCAAACAATACCTTTGCCCCCATATTTTCATTGGGAGAAATAGCCCTCTGTCCCCCCCCCCCCCCACCGCAACCGACGCCCCTGATTGTAACTCTTAGTAAGTGAGACAGTTGTTCTGAGGTATGCGGATTCTAATGAGGGCGATTAAGAAATAACCCCATTTTAACAAAATAGTTTGGAGTGGGCTAAAAAGCTTTAAAGGGTTACAGTTTCTTAGCAAACGTTTCTTTTATTATGACAAATAAATCCTTTGTAAGAAGATTTTGACAAGGGGAATAGCCATTAAGAAAGAGAAATGTTGATGACAGCACCCAGAGAATTTTTAGGGAAAATGGAAGTTCTTTCCTCTATTGTCATAAATGAGACATACGTGTATGCTTTCAAATTCTTTGTTAATGTGTTAACGACTTGGTAGTTACTGCCCCCGTTTAAATAAGAAACACGAAGCCAGCGGAGAATGTGTAAATAACGTGAATGTAAATTGTTATCAACATGCTGTGTGTTTTAATGCAGAGGGTTCCACTCTTAAAGTGGTGTCTAATTTCAATAGTTATTGATGTATTAAATTTTTTTTTGAAATGACAAATTTTCCAAGATTATTCGATTTTAACCCCAGTGATATTTCAAAGGTTTATCACTACCGTATTCAACCTTAATTACATGGTTTATTTTTGTCAATTAAAAAGCGATATACCGTAGTATGTTAAGAGACTGGGGTACTTCCTCCAACCTTTGACTACCTTTGCAAAGATATGTTTCATGAATAAGGAGGATGCCAATCATTACGAAGTTAACAGGTATAGCATTAAAGGACATATTTTAAACGTGATGGACAAGTTTCAAATCATTTTTTCAGCCTGCCTTGAGCTTCTACATTGACGATAAATGAGTTCATTGAGCATCAATCTAATATTTCACGCTACCTTCCTCAAAACCCCATCTGCTAAAATCCCTTGCAAACGTTAACTGTTCGTCTTCAAAATAAAATTTGATGCCATTTCTCCAAGATTGTAGTTACCTCTAAACTTTTGGGTATGTCTACTTAAAATCACCGGCACTGAATGATGACGGCTGAAGTACCCAGCAGCAAGTGACGTCGGCCATCAGTGGGGTTCATCAGTCTAAAATTGTCTTAATTTTATCATCTATATGCAGGTCTGACGCCTCATATGAAGTGAAATTGAGTGTATCAAGGTGTATTTCCATTTACAACTACCCATGATACAAGTTAGCAAAGAGTTAGAAAGGTTAAAACTCATGGACCCCAGTTATGAACTACCATCACTTGACTGTTCGAATTCGTCAATAGGTCCACTAAGGTACGTGCTGGTAAATTTCCTTATCCTCGCAAACAAATGTTACTATTAGGCCTTTGTAGAGTCCTACGTTTTGGTAAAGCAATATAGAGATTAACCTTTTAGTAAACTGACAGAGTGTCTCACATCTTGGCATTTTATTCGAAATCTGGTCCTCGTACTTACCCGTTTGAAAACATATGCCCAAGGCAATGCATGTGACAATAAGAAGGATCTTCTCTTCATTTGAAACCATCTTGGAATTTGACGATAGGCCAAGCATGTTTAGGCATACTAAGCCCAATATACAAGTTTCTTGCTAGATGCGGGTGGTTAATGTAGTTAGGATCCGCTTGTGATGGGTGACTATACCTTCAGTTGCAGTGACTTGGACTGTTTTAAAGTCAAACATTGATATGAGCCCAGCAAGACAACTAGCTCTAACCAAGTATGGAGGAGGTTTTAGAACAAACATTACGCCCCTTTTTCTGATGAGATACTTGAAGCAATATTGCAATCCATCATGATATCACACATACAGGTACATTGTTCTCTAAATGAAGATATCTTCACGATAGCAATTTCAACAACCGTTTATTTGGTGAAGAGGAAGCCTCTGATAAGGTAGCATGATTCAGCCGCCAATTTGAGCAAAGTTCGATGTTAACATTCTAATTTGTATACCATCGCTAACACTGGAACAGGGGCTATAAGGTGTTGGCTGGACATCGTGCGGTGTAATATTGTTCACATCATGAGGGTTCCTTAGCACTGACGTTTGGAACACCTGTGGAAAATTTCGCTACTACCACCTAGGTGTCAGTCCTTTTATACTGGGGTAAATATGCCGGGTTATTAAAAGCTTTTCTTTTGATAACAATTTTAGTTATGGAGGATTTTATTTGGTGTCTCTTGGATAAAATATAAAGTATAATGATGTTTTGTTTTTGGTTTTTATTCCTTGCTTTTATTTTACGTTTGATTTACAGGGAATATGTTTTTTACATGACGGTGTGAGATTCAGAGCTATAGCGGGAACTTAACTCCCAAGGTACATTGGAAAGAATAATTCTGGAGCAGTTATTATGAAGTGAAACGATATGGGCTAGAAGAATAGATGAAAAACAAAGGGTGTCGCAGGTTAAAAGAAAATTTATGGCATTTTTCCTGTGTTAACTATTAAAGGATTTGGGCACGTTACCCCACCCAAGAAATGTTTTGAAAGGAATGAAAGGACACAGAAAAATATTTCAAAACCTAGCTGAAATTTCATCATACAGACAACTTTTAACTTTTGTTGTAACTAACTTCAACTCACCAAAGAATCTTTTTCTTCAATACATTAATGTCAGAAATGCACTTCAATTTTTGGAGAAAGGAATTTTCGCCAAACAGTTCCCTGTTAATACGGTAGCTGATTAAGTTCCTAATGGTAATGAGATACGAAAATTGAAACAGCATTGAATTCTTCTCATAAAACTTTGCAGTGAGGCATTTGTTACCTCCTTGAAACACGTGTTGGATAAACAAAAAGGAGCCCATGAGTTGACAATATTGTACTCCTCATTGTACTTCAATTTTAATACGGCAGGAAAACCTCCACTATTACTCGTTTCATCCAGCTTATTACAATTACGACTTTAATGAATATGTCAAAAAAAATTTTAAAACACACAAAATAAATTTTCTCAATCAGTTACGTAATGAAAACGTAATTTTTAGCTATTACATTATACGACAGTGGCAGCACCAAGATATCTTAAGTAGTGGCGTATAGCTACTGGGGGCAGGGGGAGACCCCCCCCCCCCCCCCGCTCTAAAAAGTGAAAAATTCCGAAAATTGCCATTTGTGACAACAGTCAAGTACAGTATGGTTTTCTCAACTCTTCTTCCATGAAACTACGGAATCTCTCGAATGAAACCTCCTTTTTTTAATTATTTGTTTCAAAAATGCAAAATTTTCCACCCGCTTCACGCGCATCAATTCGCACTTCCTAATGCAGTCGTGTTCTCCAATAAATCAACGCGATGAATTTTTCCGAACTCTGAAAATGACAAATTCACCAGGCAATCAAGCGATACCCGACACTACAGTGCTCTCTTCATGAATAAATTCCAAATCTTCTCTTATATAAGCTCTTGACTCTTAAAATGTCCAGGATTCCTGCTGTTGGGAAAGTTTTGCCCCAAATCCACCAACCAGACCGACGCTCATGGGGTGCATTAAAGGTAGGGTCTAGGAATCTCCCTATTGGTGCATATCAGTGGGTGAAAAATTCACTATCATGATATATATTTATCTTCCTGTAGCAGATGACGTACAGGAAGGTGACCTTTACTGGATCCCTGTAGGATTCAATAGGGTAATACCTTGTTGGGTTCCAAGGAGCAACTCCCCTCACCCGAAGCTCCGAATCTCGACATATTTCTGGGTGAAAAAGTCTCAGAATCTTAGTTATACCTGCAGGGTTTTACTGGGCGGCAAATGCCCCCTTGTCCTCCCTTACTAGGCGTCGCCACCGATTTGTGTTGTCCATGAGATACACAGGTACCTCGTAAAAACTAATGTACTTTAATATTCACAGTGAAGTCCGATTGGTTTTGATAAGTTTTAAAGATGAAGGTCACTTGCTGCAGAGACCTTTTAAGTTTTATTCAACTAAGAATCTTAAGACTTTGCTTCAGGGACTTCAGGGAAGCCAACCTTAAACGTCCATGCAGCAAGTTCCTCCAGTTGTTCCATATTTTGACTTTCTTATGTTTCCTTAAACGCCAACTCATATTACCCTCTTATTGACTAACACTGAACGATATTCAGACGAATCCATGTGGCAACATGACTATTTAGCCCATAACTAAAGCCTGGATATTTAAAACTCATCTGATATCCTAAAGGAGTTGTGTTTGCAAAAATAAAAAAGAACTATGTGGTTATTCAATATACATTGAAGAAATCAAAATTTTCTTGAAATTGTTCAATGCCTTTCACAAGTTTCATGTGTGAATAAAATTTCCGCTTTTAGTGTGATGTTTCCGTATGATTATGAAAGACCACGTTGCCAAGCGCATTGTCAGGAAAACACTAAGTTATTTTATGACCATGACAACAGCGAGCTGCCTGAGAAATATTCACATTTAATGTCCACATAGAAAAGAAACAAATCTAAAATAAGGGGAAGGGATCCAATATCGACGTTTTAGACAAAGTCAGGAGCACGCCATCAATACATGATATTCCAATGCTACCATCTCTGTTCATCAGCTTGAAATAGCGGCAACCAATTGCTTTGTTAATGGACGTACTTGACTATCTACAAACTTCGACAAAAAGTACAGTGAGAAAACCTCGCTCTCCGCATCAATGTTGAAGTTTAAGAGCACCTTGGAATATTGCAAAATTAAATAACAGGGTGGAAGGCAGATAGGGTGATGGCGATCCACTAATTGTTTGTGTTGCTCCACCCTTTTTGTCGAGAACTTTAGCTTTGATAATGGCGAACTTTACTCGTTGCTTACACGGCATGAAGAGACCCACAGAAGCATACCTTCCCTTGTCAAGCGCTCCCCCTTATACACTTTCCAGAAGTTTTATTCTGGAAAATCACCTGCATATTTTGTAAAATAAAATTATACTTATATCTAGATGAGGTAAATTGTTATATATTCAACATACAACACTTCAAGAAGTAATGTTTTTCTCCGTAAAGTCAAAGCAAAATTTATATTTAGATCATGCAAGACTTAAAATAGTTGAGAAACAAGGAATAGGTCACGTTCAATATTTACAAATAAATCTCGCTCTCATACAACTTTGGCCAAAAATATTCGCTATTCGCTAGGGTTCAATCCAGGACCCTTCTCCCCCACCCAACCCCATCTTAAAGTGTACCCCAAGTCAAAAAGTCAAAAATATATTAAAAGAGCAGGAACAATGAATTCTAACAGTCTAAATCTCATCTTCATCGCACATTCCTGAGCTGAGATAAAAAATGTTGATGAAGTTTATTCACTTAAAACGAATTTGTCCATTGAGCAGTATTTTGTGACTTTTTTGCTGTACAACTCAAGCTACCTGCTTTGTTTCCCTTTACATTAAAAAGAGTGGGCGTCATCAATTACATCACCCCATAATAGTAAAAGCGATATCACACCTTGGTATCATGTGTAGTAACTTTCATACAAGCAAAGAAATACAAATATTGTAATTTGAGTAGTGCAACAATGACATCACAAATTATGGCGCAATATTAGTTTTCAGTTGAGGGAATAAACTTCGACATTTTACATCACCGCTCAGGAATGTCCTATGAAGATGGGAGTTGGACTGTAAGAATCATTTTGCATGCTCTTTAATAAATATTTTGGGTTTTTTTACCTGAGATACACTTTAACCTACGTCACCCCACCCTGTCTCCTATTTGAGTACCGTCGTCCCCTCACTAAAATTTCCATTAGCTTCAATTTAAGCCTGCGATGTTAGTTTAGACGGCTCATAATTCGGGTTGGCGATGCCAGGATCTTCCGACAAGGTGCTGGTCGGTGTTACTGTAGACTCATTTCCATTGCTCTTGTACAGGAAATCCATGGTTGGGGCGGCCTTCCTTGAACGGATAAAGAAGAAGATACCCACGGCGACAGCAGCTACAAATAGTACAGCCACGATGATACCGATGATCATACCAGCTTTGCCTTTCTCTCCAGTGTATGGTTTTTTCGATGGCATGTCAGCTGAGTAAAGAAATATACTCAATTAATTAAAATAAAGTTGATGAAAAAATCTCAGCCGAGTAAGTTACCAGTTTTGTCTTTAAATTTACAAAGTGTTAAACTTGAACTGTATCCACAATCCTGGACAAAGTTATTGGGACAATTTCTGAACTGTCACATAATTTTACCATATTTTCCGAGAGGATTTGTATTGCGAAAAGTTTAGTAATCAGTTGTTTCAGGACAAAGCTAGTGATTTCGCCTGTATTAAATCTCTTGGGCGGCTTCCGTGGTGTATTGGTCCCACCAGCTGTAATTTTGGTGTACAAGATCTGATATGCGCTGTTCCTACAATTTTCCAATAAAGATTCTTTGCTTGAAAATTCAAATTTTTAAAGCCCGTAAGGGTGTTATGCACTCTGTTAATGTCTCCATAGAGCCTTCATTCTTTTTAATGCAAATTTGACAACATCAAGTTTTAAGCATTCCTTTCGAATATTTTTCAGTGAAATTCACTATTTAAAGTGTTCTTGTAAAGAATACGCAATGACGATGTAGTGTAATATTTGTCCAGATTAACAAATCTTACGATAGTTTGTGAAAAGCATCATTTCTCTTATGTTAATTACTGCAAACAATGCTGCAAATTTTCTTTAAAGGATAAATATTTTATTGTCAACTTTCAGGCAATTTTGATACTTAACTGAACAGCAAGCAATGTTTTGAAGGTTGGGATCGTTGGTGAGTTATTTGAAGGAGGCAATCTTGTAAATCGTTTTTGGAAAGTTCAAATAATCAAAGTCATATACAAACAGCATTTACGACAAACAGAAAACGTTCACAGGCTTGTGAATTTGAAGGTTAGGGAACGGAGCGCAGACTTTGTTCAGTGTACCGCAATATGTGCTATTTATCGGAATAACATGGCTCTAAAGGATAGACAAAAAAAGATTGAAAAAATTCAAGCCTAAAAGTTGTGAGTTTGAAAACAAAAACCGAGATGGCGGGAAGGGTTAGTTAAATGTAAAAGACATTATTAAGTTCCCAATTGAAAGTTGTCTTTCGTCCCAACTTCCCACTGGATTACCTCTACCTATCCATCAAAATAATCTAATATCAAGTTCCATTTTACTGTTTTAAAAATGGATTTTCCTCCTCTCTCTGAAAAAACCTTTTTGCATAACCTTTTGTCACACTTCGACAACAGTGCTCACTTTGACATGCTCATATGTGAGTGAATAGAAGGAGGACTTGGCCTCTTGTCGCAAGGCGAAAAGAAGCCGGGTATAATTGGCAGATGGTATTTTCTCAGATATAAAAAGAATCCTTTTCGCACTTGCTATTAGTAGTGTACAGGATGCACTGACCAAAACAGTCAGGGTTGTTGCTAAAAGCGGCACTTTCTCGGACATTCTCGGCATAAATTCCACAGAAAACTGATAAATTTGATGAACAAAAATAATGAAACATAACATTTAAAAATTCATACTGAAATTGAAACTTGTCTACAGTAAACTTCATTGTGGAACAGTTGGATTTTTACAAATTACCAATTAAAAAACAATATAGTTTCTACAATTTACAAACCAAAAAAACAAAAATTGTGCTTAGATATGCTTACGTGGGTATGCTATTGTTGTTGGCATTTTTACGAAATTCATGAGATTTTAGAAAAGCAAAAAAACCAAACGAATGTGTGTTTCGTTCCGATTAGGAGCTAATTACAGTTGTTGAAAAGAACAGATGCTACACATCATCTTAACGAAAGTCTGAGAAAGTCATATTATGTTTTACATTTTTTATGAAAACTAAGAAACTTAACGTCTCAATAGTAGTTACGTTTCCTACTTTGAAAGAAAAACGATGAACCTCTAATTGAGTATACTCACTTCCTGGGAGGTTAACATCTTGGCAAGAGCCGACAGCCACGAGAACATTATCCACCGCAATAGTACCAGAACTGGTTGTACCAATGAAATTAATCTGATTTAAAGAAAAACATTTTCATCGTTGAAAACATAGCTATTAATACTTAACAGATAAAAAAGTATTAACCCACAAAAATTAGTTATCTCCATCCAGCGGACTAAGACCGATGAAATCAGAAGTGAAGGTATTTCAACCAATGGTTCTTCCAATTCGACTAAATTGTGAAGGCACATCTGTGTATGAGGGTATTCAGTCACATGACCTATATTGATCACCGTTTTCAAAGTAACGGACGAATCAAGTTAAGGTTCTACTCAGTTAACTACAAATAAAATCCAGTGGGCCTAAATTGGAAAAAAAGCCGAGGTCGACCGATTTGTTGAAAACTGAGTCGTAAACTCCATCTTACCATCCAAACTCCCTCCAGCTTTCTTGTTTAACAACTTACATTGTCTGTGTTGCTTTCCTTTGAAGTTAAGCATGTTTTATGACCTTGAGCTCTTCCTGTTTGATTAAGTAGCATGTGCAGAGGGGGCTTTAATAATTTCGTCAACCATCAGAGTGAGACGACCTTTTTGGTACAAGGTGCAATAACTTTCACAAAAACAAAGCAATACAAAGACTAATTTGAGTTAGGATTATTTCACACATTATTGCCCAATATACCACTTTAAATGATTGAATGAACTTCATCATTTCCTATCTCATTTCGGGAATGGCAAGGTACCGCGCGTATCAATCTAAAATAAAACCCAGTGAGCAAAACCTTAAAAGAAATAAGCCGTGGTCCACCCGACATAAACCGATTGGTTGAACACTGAGTTGTGAACTTCATCTAACTCCCTAACTGCTACCAATAACAGGTTTGTGACTTTCTTGCTAAACAGCTTACAAAGACTGTTTTGTTTTCCTTTGAAATTAAAACGGTTTATGACCTTGAACGCTACCTGTTTGCTTTCACAGTATGAACAGACAGGGCTTTAATAATTCCGTCAACCAATAGAGTGCGAAGGTTATTTTCTTACAAAGGGCATTAACTTTCACAAAAACAGAGTTATACAGAGACTGTAATTTAAGTATTACAACAATATCACATATTATTGCCCAAAGTACCATTTTAAATAGAGGAATGATCCTCAACAGTTTCTATCCCCTCTCAGGAATGTCCTTTGATGATGGGAGTTAGACTTGGAATGCAGTTCGCGCGATCTGTAATATACTTTTTTGAAATTTAGACTTGAGGTACACTTTAACAAAAAGGAAAACATTGACCATCAATGTAACCTCATGGCATTAGCCCTACCTGCCTCGAATAAACCTTTTGTAGAAAATGTACCAACTTTACATGCTTATTTCTCGAGAACTAAAAATGGAGAATGAAGATTAACAAAGATTAGCCTGAATGTTGTCGAAACCGTTCACATGCATGAAAGTATTACGACAGTACTCTCTAAGGCCTCATTATCGAATGCAGTGCATCGACTTTTTCAAGTATGAAAGCATGTTCCAGGTCTAAAGAGCGGTTCGATAAAACGATTCACGATCACCACAAATATGGTAAAGAAAATTATGCGGACCTTAACGTGGAAACAGGACAATATGGATGGTTTAAAAATTAGACAATTGATTCTTAAAAATTCTGTTTTCAAAGGCCTCTCAAAAAGTGTGATACACAATAATATTCGGAAATGTTTTATAAAGACAATTAACTGAAAGTTAAAGCTATTATACAGACTTGCTCCAGGTTAAAATACACTTTGTTCAAATTTAACCTGTTTCAAAGGTTTTCATTCCGTGGTTTTTTCAGTTATTTTAGGAGGAGAAACAGTTAGAAAAGAACTAGTCTTGTCATTCCTTATGTAATCTCTACCTTTCATGGCTCTATGGCAGGGCGATTTCGTTTGACTCCTTACTTTACTTTCTTGAACATGAATCCCCGTAAAAGTATAATCCATACGTAAGACATTACAACAGGAAATCCAATACCTGAATACACTGGATGTTGCCCATACAGAGAACTGTTCAAACTATTATAACAAGGCTGCAACGTTACCTTGCCGCTACCATCCTGGACAATATTTAGTGCGGTTTTAACACTGGTCCACTTTGACGTAGATGCATCTATGGTCATCAGAGTCTTGGCATCATCTGCCTCAGTCTCCAACTTAATTTGAAGGTTGGAAGTGCTTCCAGTTATATAATAGTCGAATACAACACAGTGAATAGTTGTCAGTTTGAAACCACTTGATAGAATAGATGCTACAACTTGTTCTGAACTAGAAGACGAGGTGTACATGTATGAGCCAGAACCTGCGTACCAAAGGAAAAAAAGGTTTACATTCGCAAAATACCATAGGGATTCTTGATGGATGCATAGCCCACCTCTTCCCGAGCCCCTCAACAACCCGCTTAGAGCAAACTCCTTCTCCTACTTGTGAAATGATTTTCCATTCATCTAAAAAGAAAAGTGCAAGTAACATAGTGTGTATGAAAAAGTTGTAAAGGATGAACGCTGGAATCTGCAAAGAAACTATAGCAAGATGGAAATATTGCGTTTGAAGATGGTGCTGATGGCGTGTTGTCCAGCCTTACTGTTTAATTCTATACAAAGTTATTGCGGGACGGAGGAAAAGAATGTCATGAAAAATATGATTAACATAGTTCAAAGTGGTTGTCATTTTAGAATGTATATGTTACATCTTTAGTTGTAATGACTGAGCAATTTCTAATGTAGCAATATGTGCAGAAAACTAAGGAACATACGGCTCTTCGTAAAATAAAAAGCTGAAATGGAAGCGTTGAATTTGATTCCAAACCCGGGAATCTTAATCAAAAGACGAATAGCAGATAATATACTCCTTTGAAACATCTGACGAACTTTTTCTCAAGCACAACTAGCAAAGGCACAAAAAAATACAATCAACCAGTGAAAAATTTTATCATAATATAGCACTTTTCTGGTGCATAGTTTGTCTTATCATAAGCTTCATTTGACACTTTTTAGTTTTGTTCCAGGTCACGATCCCCTCAAACACCATCCCACCTAGGACTTCAACCATATTCGTTCCTTGAGTACAATTCGATACTTGTTCCCTTCAAATCACATGTTACCTCCTTCCACTGGACCATCACCACTATAGATATCGAACCAGTTCCATTTTGCCATGCCACCATTGTCTATGAAGTCATATCTGCAATCGTCGAAGCCCAGTTCGAAGTCACATGAAACCTCAATTGGGAATCCGCCACAAGGTTCACGAATAGTCTTAATATCATCAATGGCTATATCGCCGTATATTCCAGGTCCAACTAGGCCCTCGAAACCAATCTGAAATGAGAAAGTATATATATGACAAACGACTGCATCCGAGAAGGATGAATTACCCCTCACAACCTCTGAATATCTGACATGACCACTGGTCTGTATCCAAAAAACAAGAAGGTTCTTATGGTGTTAACATTCGAGAGCTTTTATAGTTTAACCTCTGGTGACCTCAAATGGCCTTTGACATCTACCAAAAACAATAGGGTTCTTTCTCTCAACATGCCAAATCTTTATCTCAAATATGAAAAGTGACGGTCACTCCTATCTTGAGATATTGTGTTAACAAGCTACTTTTGACGTTTTCACAATTTTACCGCTGGTGACCTCAAATAACCTTCGACCACTACCAAAAATAATGTCGTTCTTTCTCTTATTATCACAAATCTATATACCAAGTATGAAAAGTATCGGTGACTCTTATCTGAAGATATCGTGTTAACAACCCATTCCCAAAGTGATCGCAATTTTACCGCTGGTGACCTCAAATGAGCTTTGACCTCTACCTAAAACAATAAGCTTCTTTCTCTCAACATGAAAAATGTATATGCTAAATATGAAGAGTATTTGTCACTCCTATAAAAAATATCGTGTTTACAAGCCATTTTCGGTGTCTTAACAATTTTACCGCTGGTGACCTCAAATGATTTTTGACCTCTACCACAAACCATAGGGTTCTTCCTCTCAACATGACGAATCTATACACCAAGTATGAAAAGTGTCGGTCACTCCTATCCGAAGATATCGCGTTTACAAGCAAGTGTCACAAACATACACACACACACATACACACACCCGCACACACACGACATCACCATCGCATAGATTACTTGCCTGCCTTTCGCAAAGAATCACAAGCCAACCGCTGTTCTTCAATTTCAATTTCAAATTTATTTCTAATATGTTTTACAAAGTATGTACAATTCAGTAGTGCGGATTATAATATATGAAAAAGTATACATATGAAGGACACTAGATAAACAAAGTAGACTGCTATCTAAACTAGTGACGATAAAGAGAAAAAGCACAAAAGTATACAACAAGAAAACAATAGTAGACCCAGTCCCATGTCAGTCTGGGGATAATACTTGCAATCGGATGAACATATTTCAATCTTACCCGCATCCCTCCGCGAACTGGCGGAATGTCAACCAACAATGGTCTCCAACCAAATTCCTGTTGTCCACTAAGTCTTGTCAATTCACGTGTTTCCTCGTTGTCTACTGTTTGAAGGAGTCGCAACCAGCCAGTGTCCTTCCCGCTCATGTGGTAATAGAACTGAAGACACATGTGATCAAAGCTGTTTAGAAGACGAGGAGACACTATAACAGCGTTGTCGTTTGGTCTCTGTGGCTGGGAGGCCTCGATGTACAGGTAGTGTCCTGAGACAAAAGACAAAAAACTGCCAAATGAAGAAATGTGGCGGTACCTTTGAACCAGAACGCATTACAAGATTGCAGCATACAGATAATCCTGTTTCATTCCTATGATGTATGTATGTGCAACAAATACCAACACTTAATACAAAATTATTGAATTCATATTCACGGAGAGATGTACCTCTTCACAACTGGTATATCTGGCATTATCTTCTGTCGTGGGATCAATCTGAGTAGATTTTGCCATACAAAAATAGGTATGTACAAATAGTACTGTCATTTATCTGTGACATCTCCCTTGATTTTGACATATTCTTGTATTTGTGGCGGCGCCAGAATTTCAAAATTGGGGAGGGCAAAATAGGGGCAAAGGATAATAATAGGGGCCTAAAATATTCAGACGCAGCGCGAAATCGATCTCAAAGCGGGGGTGGGCACCAGGGGCGAGGTCCCCGGGAACTTCAAACCTTTGGCATATCTCTGGATAAAAATTAGGTCTCTGGAGAGGTATATTCCAACTCCTAACTCACCTCAGTTGGGGGAGCAATTGGGGGCAAGGCCAAAATCTGGGGGAAAGTGCCGCTCTTGCCCCCCCCCCGTAGCGCCGCCACTGGTAAGTATAGCTTGACCAAGTCTTTCGATAGAGTTCCCGTGTGGAGCTGAAAAAACCGAATTTATGGTCCTACTTATAGTGGTTGCCAGATTTCCTACAAGAAAACTCACAAGACACTAGGGCAACCCTACTCCTCTGGTATAGTTATTTACCTATGATGTTTTGTTCAACATGACCATATGAAACTCGGTCAATGTGCATAACTGACATTACTCATTTATCAGCTTTATTTGGCTTGATGTTACTGCACATTAAACTTCATCTATGTGAACGATCATTTCTCCAAGTTATTTATAAATTTAATTAGTTCATGAAAAACTTGGTTTAACATATTCAGATATTTTCCATCGGTTTATAATTTGTCTCGATATTGTCATGGAAACATTTTTCCAACCTGATATTACGAGACTGTATAAAGCTAAGTGTAGATTTGTAGGAAGGGTTTACTGTATGAAGGGTACTTTGGAGTAATAGGCACTGCCATGTTGTACAATTTTATCACCCTCGTCACTGACCTTCTGAGGTACCATATGTGTGATCATTATCTGGACCAGTGTCTTCTGTAGTTGTAGGTCCTGAATAAACAATCCAATCGATTTTGTCTGAAGCCTGCGAATTTAAGACATCTTGCTCGTAACCACAGAGAGGGTCCTCCTCGCTTTCAAAGTCGCAATCGATGTTATCAAAGCCATCAGGACCAGAGGGGTCTGAAAAATAATCATATGGGCCTGACATACTTCCCATTATAATTTAAAACTGAAAGAAATCATGCCAACCTTCACCTGCTGCAACTATTCCAAAGAATAATCTCTCCTTTGTTGTTAACAGTAAAAATGATGTCACTGCATGTGAAACTGCTTTTCTTGGGCAGCTTTTACTCAAGCAATAAAATATTTAAGAATATATTTCCCCTTTGCGTTTTGAGATATGCCTACACGTTATATCAATGGGCCCTCATACATTCGTGTTAACGGGTACGTGTACGTAGGTTGGTATACATTGAAGTAATTACATGTACTATGTATGGTATGTGGGGATTTACCATACTATTACGTATTTCCATTGAAAATATGTGTCAAAACGTTGAGAGGAAACCGGAAACCCTTGTTTCTGTCTCGCTCCAGCCATATCAGCATCGGTGAAAGAAATGTATACCCTGCTTTCGTGATAAAAATGGACATTTATGTGTTGACTTTTGGAACAAAGAAAACTGGTACCAACATATAACCCAACGTTCTTTTGTTTGTTGTTCTGTGTTAAAGGGGAAACGATTCATAAGCAGGAAACTTCTGTATTCTTCTTTTCTAGCATTTAACTCTTACTTGTATGATCTGCGTTGTTTACAATTGATACTTTGCTGGAAATAAACTGTTTAATTCATTCATTAATTCAAATAACTTAATGACTTACCAGGTGGACATGAGTTAGGTTCAAGTGAAATATCGTCAAGAGCTATGTCACAGTAGTATTCATAAAATGCGTAACTGCCCTCAAAAATGATCTGAAACATAAACGGAACAGTTAACTTCCACCTACTTAGCTCAGCTGTTACCAGTTTTCAAAATTTACATAAAGAATATCTTAACTTGAAGTTCGTACACAATAATACCGGGGGTACTGATCTTGGGGTGCAGAGGGGGAAATTGCGACCACTTCGAAAATATTTTCGGTCAACATATTGTTTTGCCCAACCCAGTTATTCAGACATATAAAAAAAACAGACAGAATAAGCAAAATATCAATAGCGGTAAACAGATGACGTTATGACTTCGAGTGAACATCAATTTTAAGGCTTGTCAATATTGAGTGACCGTTTACGCATGTTTGTTTGTGTGCGTACACGTGAAATTGTCAAGGGTTCCACAGACTATTGTAAAATTTTCCCCCTCCCCCTAAACAAACCAGATGGACACCCCTTCACAATACCCCAGTTATATCTCTTTTATTGAATTTCATTTCAATCGTTTTTATTCAACGACAAAAGATCACATACGTTTACAGGATTTGAGGATGGAGGTATGTTCATCCATCCTTCGACCCATTCTCCTTCTGGCGTGATTCCAAAATAACTCCAATCTGGATCAAAACCGAGTCTGTTGCCCCACTCTTTGATGTAAACATTCAAGAAGTCTTGAGTCCTCGGATTGGTACTAAACTTGTAAAAGAAGAATTTCAAACATCGAACAGAATTTGATGCCACGAGCAATGGAGATATTAGTCGTGCGCGGTCATCGAATCTCAGGTAACTGTTCTGGCAGTCCATGAGTGCATAAACTCCTAGGAAGGGCAAAAATACTTTAATCAGTTGTGACATTTTTGCGACCACAGCTGCGAATCTGGCGTAAGCATTATATCCTTGAGAGTGCCTTTGGCAAACTTCCCAAAACTGACGAATGTGAGTTTAGCGTAATACATACGACCGTCTCGAATGAGGTAAAAACGTTTTAAAAAGCCATATCCTGAACACTATGTTTTTTTTTTTTTTTGTAATATTACATCATTTCCGGCGTGCTATTCAGAAAGGTAATTTTCCGCTTTTTACCACAATGTGTAGAAAAAGCTTTGCGTGGATAATTGCAAATAGATCATTACTGATGACTTTCCATGTTTCTTCCCATGTTTCGTATGGCAGTCGCTTAAATGTTTTAGTATATGTTGACATGGTTTTATGAAGGCAAGATACATTTACTCAACCTACAGCGCCATTCCTTACTTCCTACATTCACAAGAGAACAAAACTTTTAGGACAGGAATACTGCGTGTTACTTTTAATACGGCAAGCGTAGAATGAGTAGTCCCTCTTCTTGAGGGCTCACTTCTGGTAGGCTATCTTTCATATGCCGGGAATAATTGCAGGAAAGTGAGGGTTACGCATGTAAATAGGAGGTACGTATCAGGGCTCGTAGTTTCCTAAACCAGGGAGTTTTGTGGAATATGTTGGTATTTTATCTTCAAGCCATCACCCTTTGACAAGGGAACGAGAGTCTTAAATCTTGACATTTTAGCTACAGGTAAGAGTATTTCTTGAAACCTTCTTATTTCAAGTTCTATTCATATTTTTTGATGACACATTATTCTCTTTGTCGTGTGTCATAGACCTTAGTCCACCAGATCATTTCAATTGAAAGGCGTATACATAACTGTTACATGCGTCGTTTCCCTATACACGAATGAAACCGGGTCATCCACTTTCTGGCTCTTACGACAAATTCTCGCAGAGGCTCTAACAAGGATGTTTTTGAACTGCCAGGAGATGCAACCATGAATTAACTTTTACTCGTACTTGATCTTAACCTTTTCACTAAGAGGCAATCTATCTCTTTGGTGCTAATTTGATATAAATTGTTAATTTCTAATGAACATACGCTCTTGCATATAAAGGGAGATATTTTCGACTATCACGTTCCATACTGTGACCCCTCTTGTTTAAACTGTATAATATTGCATTTTTTCATATTCTTGATTTTTACCTTCAGCAGTTCCTGTTGTGTGGTCAACATCTGGTCCAGACCCAAATGACTGTGTTGGCCCGGAATGACGCCTCCAGTCGAAAAGGTCATTGGTTGCCTGCTGATAACCACACCAATCTTCTTCGAAGTCACAGTTGACATCTTGTACCGCTTCTGGCTGTGTAGTGGGTGGTGGTGGGTCGGTTGTAACTACAAGACAAACGCCCCAAAAAACGTTGTGGAAAGAATGCACACGACAAGCTTTCACTGCGAATCACACACTAGGCCAACAGAACTCTATGATACGATTTCGGTCCGATTTTTGGTATATGTTTCAGTTGAAGACTTGTTCAACTCTGGATTACAAGAGTCACAAAATTTGTTTTAATATATCTCTTGTTTCAGAGGAGTAGAAAATGAATGGCGAATTATTTCTATATATATATATATATATTTATATATATATATATATACATATATACATATATATATATATGTATATATATATATATATATATAACGCTGGATCGACCGGTAGGGGGAAATCGGTATACCGTCAGATCGTTAAGGCGAAAAGAAAACAATACAATACATAAGAATATATTTCCCCTTTGCGTTTTGAGATATGCATACACATTATTTCAATGGCCTCTCATACATTTGTGTTAATGGATACGTGTACGTAAGTTGGTATACATTTAAGTAATTACATGTACTACGTATGGTATGTGGGGATTTACCATACTGTTACGTATTCCCATTGAAAATGTGTGTCAAAACGTTAAGGGGAAACGGTTTTTTCGCCCTATGGGTAAATTCGCCCTATGGGTCGTTTCTTCAGACGATTTTTCGCCCTAATCAGCAATTAGAAATATATATTTATATATATATTGAAAAGGTTGCAATTAGTTCTTACAACATAGCTTTACAGAACTGTTTCGCAAGGGCCAATAATGTAGGTCCTCACTCCTCAGAAGCCTGAAGTAGAATGATGTCAATAACGTTAAATACGTATATGTTCGCTGCTTTTGAACGTGTCCGTTTTTAAGCACGTGTTGGTTCCGTGTTCGATGTGAACAGTGAACGGTGTACAGCGAGCCAAGATACATTACCTATTAGAATAATTACACAGTAGATGTTTGTTCCTGTGTCTACAAGAGCTTACCAGTTCGTTTCTTTTATTTAGAGTTGCTAAGGAAGGTTTGAGTATAATGAAGAACTTTTCTTCCAGACAGAGATTACAAGTTTTAGATGTATTCACTGAGTGCAGTTGCGTTTCATTTAGTTCGGGCTTCCCACCCACTCAGTTCTTTCAACGACACCCCTGGTACCTTTCCCTGTAACCGTCCGAGGTGTAATACATGTCCAGTTGTTGCCAAACACGACCTCGTCAACATTTCAGGCCCCAACGGCAATAGCTTTATTGTCAAACAAAGATTCTCCTGCATTTCCTCTAATGTAGTTTATATTTTAGCATGTGGGAGATGTAACCCGTTGTATGTGAGAGAGACCAAGCGCCGCCTCGCGGATCAAGTCACCGAGCACCTTAGGTCCATCAAACAGAATCTCCATGGATACCCGGTGGCTGCACATTTTAATCCCCCTTCACCTTGTTCTATACATCATTTAACTGTTACGGCAGCTGTTATGTGCAGAGGCTCCGATCGGGACCGCCTTAGTGCTGAAAACCGACTGATCATGAGGCTAGGTACTCTCGCTCCACACGGCCTTAACGTTAGAATTGGCCTTTTGTAATATTCACCCCTTTTTGAGCCAGTTTTTACTCCTTTTGCACTTACCCGTTCGTGCTCATTTTTTACTGTGTAGCCCTAATTATTATTTTTTCCGGACCTAGTTTTGTCTACTTTTTTCCCCTTTTTTCCGACCATGTTCGATTTGTACCTGCACTTTTTCATCCAGAGCGCTCTTTTCCTTTTTTTGATTTGTGTTTCATCCTTCGCACTCATGTTTTCTGACAGTCACTTTCGTTCGGTTCTGTTTTACAGCGATCGCTTCGGATTTGATGTTTGTCGTGTACAATTGCTACTGTTGGTTGTTCAGTTTGGTTTTTGCCACCTGATGAAGGGTTTATACCCGAAACGTCGTGGAGTTTTCGGCAAACGTTTAAGCACTTTTTACTACCTTTTTTCGACCTAGATATATATATATATATATATATATATATATACATACATATATATATATATATACATACACACATATATATATACATACACATATTTATATATACATACATATATACATATATATATATATATAAATTATACATATGTATTAATTACATCGTAAAGGATGGACCTTCGTCCCCCCCCCCCCCACCCCCACCCCCGATTTCTTTCGCAGTATAAAACATTTTGTATTTTTATTTCACTTTAAAAGACTTTTATTGTGGAGGTCTGAAAATCGTGACACAAGGAACACTTACATATTGGACAATCTTGTGAAGCATACAACATGACGTCATCAAGTGCTACATCATCTCTCTCTTTGACACCGTTCAATGCTTCAAAAATGACCTTCACGGGACAAAAAGATATTTTGGATGGAGAAAATTTAAAAAGATGATTCTAGTCATCAGTCAATTAGAAAAAAAAACCAAAAGAAGCTAAAAATCGAGTAAGACATACTTTGTACGACTGTGAGGTTTAGAGAGTAGAGGTCATCATTTCAAAACAATGGCATGATTGTGAGGTATTTTACTGTTGCATATTTTATCCTATTTAACTGATGTTGTAGTATATTCTTTTCCCTAGCTCATAGACAAGGGCGTGTCTAATTTTCTTTCATAGGTGGGCCAAAAATGATGCAAAAAAGCGGAGCGGAGCGACCAAGCCCTAGCGGGCTTTCGCGGCAACGGGATGTGGGATGAGGGACCCCTTCCACGATGTATAGCTTTACAGTTTTTCAATGTGAAAATACGTGATTTGGTGCATAATTTGTACGATATTTTGTTTGCATAAGGAGGAACCTTATTATGTATTTTATATACTATTTTGCACGAATAATCACACTGAAATCAAATACACACATATTGTTGAAAAACAATTAGGTATGCGCAATTGCATGAAACGTTCGACCCAAAATGCCTCCCAAATTGCTGATGGCACTTTCCATGCCTGTTCGCCATCAAAACACAGAGAATACCCTAACAATACTGTGAAAATATACCAAACATGTGGTCGGGCGGCTGCCCCTTAGATCCCCACCTGGCTACGCGCCTGCCTCACTAAACCCTCCAGGGCATCTACATCGTTACTTATGTTTTTTTGCATTCCCCTATTTCATTGGAGACATAAAACCAGAATGCAAACATGCATTGAGGTTTTGATGATGCATACAGAACATGTTCTTTTCAAAAAATGCGGCATTTATTGTAACACATGGTGACCCAAAGTGACCTTTGACTCCACCAGTAAGTAACTGGTTTTTCTTTTAACCAAAACACTTCTTTATTCAAAAAGCCAAAGATTCATGCTGTGCCTTAAGATATTCTATCCTATTAACAAAGTTTTCATAGTTTGATCTCTGGTGACCCCAATTGACCTTCAACCTCCACCAAGGATGACAGAAGCCATCTTCCAACTATCACACATCCACATTCTAACTTTGAACTCCCTCTCATTTTCCCACCTTGAAATACAAAGTAGGAAAGGTTTTCAAGGTTTGACCTTGGATAACCCCAGGTGAACTTTGACCTTTACCAAAATTAATAGGGTCCACCCTTCCTTCATAATTCATTAACAAACCAAGTTCGAAAAATCCAAGTTTGAGATTAATCCAAGTTTCCTACCTTGAGATATCATGCAAACAAGGTTTTCGGAGTTTGACCCCCTGCAACCCCAGATGACCTTTGACCCCTACCAACATCAGAAGAAGGATTTTTTTTTTACACTTAAAAGAAAAAATCAACATATCAAGTTTGAAACCAATCTAAGCTTCCTTCCTTGAGATATCATGACAACAAGGTTTTCAGGGTTTGGCCCCCTTGTGACCCCAAATGACCTTTGACTTCTACCAAAATCAATGGGGTTCTTCCTTACATTATGATGCATCAACATACCACGTTTGAGATTAATCCAAGTTTCCTACCTTGAGATATCCTGTTAACAAGGTTTTCCAAGTTTGAACCCCTGTAACCCCAGATGACCTTTGACCCCTACCAAAATCAGTAGGATTTTTACATACATCATAATGCATCAACATATCAAGTTTTGAAATTAATCCTAGTTTCCAACCTTGAGGTATCATGTAAGCAGGGCTTTTGGGGATTGACCACCTGTGACCCTACATAACCTTTGACCTCTACCCAAAATCAATAGGGTTCTTCCTCTCATCATATTGCATCAACATATCAAGATTTAAATCAATCCAAGCTTACTACCTTCAGATATTGTGTAAACAAGATTTTAGGGGTTTGACCCTTTGTGACCCCAAATGACCTTTGACCTCTTCCAAAATTAGAAGGGTTCATCTACCCATCATACTGCATCAACACATTAAGTTTGAAATCAATCCAAGCTTCCTACCTTAAGATATTGTGTGAACAAGGTTTTCCGGGTTGGACCCTTTGTGACCCCAAATGACCTTTGACCTCTTCCAAAATTAGAAGGGTTCATCTACCCATCATACTGCATCAACACATTAAGTTTGAAATCAATCCAAGCTTCCTACGTTAAGATATTGTGTGAACAAGGTTTTCCGGGTTGGAACCCTTGTGACCCCAAATGACCTTTGAACTTGAACAAAACCTATACCATTCTTCCTCTTGATATGGGGCATCTATGTGCGAATTCCAGACATTTCTACCTTCAGATACTGTGTTAATGAGTGAAATGTAAAGTGTTTCAAGTCCTTTGAACATTTCTACATTGAGATACTCTGTTAATTAGTTAAATGTAAAGTGTTTCGAGTATTTTGACACCTGTGACACCAAATCACCTTTAAACTCGTTGAAAACTGATATTGTTCTTTTCTTGATATGGGACATCTATGTACCAAGTTTGAATACTTTCAAACATTCATACTTTCAGATACTGTGTTAATGAGTTAAATGTAAGTGTTTCAAGTCCTATGACATTTCTACACTGAGATACTTTGTTAATGAGTTAAATGTACAGTATTTCGAGTCCTTTGACACCTGTGACCCCAAATAACCTTTAAACTCAACGAAAACTTATGTTTTTTTTTTGTTTTTTTTTTTTGTTTTTTATATGGGACATCTATGTACCAAATTTGAATACTTTCAAACATTCCTACCGTGCCATATCGTATTGTAAAGTGTTTCACCAAAAACAATAGGGTTCTTCCTCTTCATGTGGGGCATCTAAGTACCAAGTCTGAAAACTGTCAGATATTCCTATCTTGAGATATCGTGTTAACGAGTTAGTTCTGTTAAATGTAAAATGTTTTGAATTTTGACCCCTGTGACCTCAAATGACCTCCAAACTCGACCAAAATCAATAAGGTTCTTCCCCTTAATATGGGGCATCTATGAGCTAAGTTTGAAAACTCAGCGACATTCCTATCTTGAGATATCGTGTTAACAAGCAAAGTGTCACAAACACACACACACATACACACGCACACACATACATACATACATACATACATACATACATACATACATACATACATACATACATACATACATACATACATACATACATACATACATACATACATACATACATACATACATACATACATACAAACACACTTGGTTTCTCTTTTCATCGAAACCGAAAATCAAATGATATATGCAGGCCAGTACGTTAGATTTGCCAGGACGTCAGCTTTTTCGTGTTTAGTTGGAAGTAACGAAATATTGAATAATTGAATACAGTAACATGGAAGCATGTCCACTACCTAAGTGCAGAGCCACCATGTCTGGCGCGTAGCATGCACGAAAAGTATCTCCCGGATCACTGGATAAAGCTGTTTAAATTGGGGTGTTCGGGTCAATTTTTAGCCGACCAGTTGAACCACAGAGAATACATGTATTACTATATATATATATATATATATAAATATATATATATATATAAATCAAATTGGTAAAGCTGGAAAATCTGGCTGAGGTGAAAAAACGATGTTGACTCCACCGGGATTCGAACTCGGGACCTCCCGCTTTCTAGTGCGGACGCTCTAACCACTGAGCCATGAAGCCAAGTTGGTTTGGCCTTTGTTCAAATAACAGATGAAGCAACTCGCAATTCACCTCCTGAGCAGGCGCCTAATTTTTTGGAACAGCACTAGTTCTCGTTTGACGCAAGCCCTAACCAAAGATCAAAGTTGATGCCATCCAGCATTTATATATATATATGCAGTTGCAGTTTATTCCATACAAGTAACATCTTTACTTTTATTATGGTTCAGTTAACAACTTGAAATTCCCAACCCATTTGTGCCCCTATCTGTCCTGAGAAAAAGATACGGAAAAACATGAAATGGAAAATACATGGGACATGCAGACTTTTCAGATGTACTTGGAGAAGTATTAAAAATCACTGGCACAGCCCACCCTGGTCAAGGTTTGAGACCAGCTAGAAAAACGTTTCAGTGAACATTCCATGTCCAGTTCCAAAACATTCAAAGGTTTCGTTGCAGTTGCAGTTTATTTCCTACAAGTTTACGCCAGCAGTAGCAGCCTAGGCTTAGTACCAACAGGTAACTGTTTTACCTACGTAGTCTATTTTGCAGTGAACAATAGTGCGTGACAACATTCATCACAGGTCCATGACCATTGCGCAGATCATTATATTCATCCTAGAAGACTGAAAATTCTTCTGCTTTATTGAATGAGGAAACAAGGTATCGGTATTACTTTCTCCATCTTACCCGAAACTGAATTTGCTTCCTTTCGATTGTTAACGTCGCTCGGTGCCAGTAATTGCCCTGGTTACCAGTTGTTGTCCAAGATGGTGTAGCAGGAATTTCTGTACTGGAAGCAGTTACTACGTAAACGTTTAATTCTTCTACATCATTGCCGTACATATGGTACCAAAATTCCAGACAGGATGGCTGTTGTGTCGGTGGTATAGCGGGTGAGATGAGCCTTGCTTTTGCTTGGCCTGGCTTTCGAGTGTTCCCCGCATATACCATGTAAAATCCTGTTAACAGGAGAAAACATTTACACGTCAATAAAGACACAGCATTTGGCTATACTTTCACAAAACTTTGTTTCCATTCTGTTCATCGCCACCTGCACTTAAGTATTTGGACTACATTAAGATATTTCATAGATTGAAAATTGTCACTATCCTAACAGAAATGAGCTTAGACTGATTCAGACCTTTGTCTCTTTTTCTCTCTTTTAAAGTCAAGAATAACCTGCATTGATCGAAGGAAACGAATTGATTTATTGGGGTATTGGAATTCTCAGTCCTTTGAAATGTCTGATGATTACACAATGGAGTTCAGTAACCATGATGAAACTTTCCTTCTGACGTTATTTACATCCTCCTTCTCTCACTGATTACCTTTTTCGCTTCAGGGAGGAAATGAATTTGACTACTCCCATACTTGATTTTAGTGAGGTTTCACATCCGATTAATTCATTGAAAATAACAGATAGTACATTAAAATACCAAAATATTTAAGGTTAGCTAATAGGCCAGTTAAGTTAATGTCTAATTCCTCTTCATGCAGTGTGACAATGAAAGCATAGATCATTCAACGCATATCGAAGAGTTTCGATCATAAACGTCACAAATGCGCTACAGTGTGTGGGCGCATGGGTGTATTGTTCGGGTTTTCGCTTAATGTAGTACTCGGGGTTGTGTTTCAAAGTCTTGCTAATTTGGATTTGTTATGTTCGTACTATTACACACCCAGTGAATACTTTTTTGATTGGGCACACCCTTAAATTTGTCGTAAAATATTAATTTATTTGAATTGATGTCTATACGCAAAAATGTGCTTTTTACCCCAAATTTACATAATTTACAGGACTAATACTTCTAGCCACAAGTATATCAAAATGACTAAATGCGTTTCTGGTAGCTGCGTGTCAAAGGTAGCAGGAGGAAAAGAGCTGGTTTTATTTGGATCTGTAATTTTCTCGTAAACCGCGATTGAGTGACATGAAATGACGCATTATTTGGGGGGAAATTTCCCCAAATAATGACGTCACCAAATTTTGAAATGATCAAAAATCATGTATTTCGAATGAAAAACGGCATTTCATGGGCTCTTTCCACCTAGAAAAATCATTTTGAAGTATAACTGATTAAGCTTACCTTAATTAGAACAATAAAAAAAAATTGGTGTATGAGCAACTGATCGTTTTAGTATAAAACTTTTCGATATGCAGATACCAGTCACACCCCACACCGCCTTTGATCTACTGGGGAGTATAATGTTGCTTGCTCAAGAAGCAACGTCACGACATATCGTTGCCTTTTGGAATTGTGGAACACACGGTGAGATACCCAAGCTGAGATCAGCACATGCTAACATATTGAACTTTGTTTTGCTCGAGCAGTGCATTCATATAGCACTTAAATTTATCTGTGTCGATATCAAATGATCGAAAATAGCAATCTCGACCGTACTTTACACTTAATTGAATATTTTTTACACAAAGGCAATATAAACACACTCACGACAGATGGCCTTTCAAAAGAACCCAATTATATTGGGGATGGAGTTAAAACAATAATCCAGCATTGCTTGAAGGTTACTAAAATGCCGAGGAACGTTTTGTAGTTCAGGGGATAGTATGTTCAAGTTATCTCAGACAATTTGGTCGATGTGCGCATGCGCGATTTACCAAATTTGCCTGCATTGCCCCATCAATCTTCAACGTGCTTTAAAGAACTTTGATTTTGAGAAAACTATTTACTCACTAGGTTAGGTGATGGCAAAGCATTGGATGTCGTGGCCACGTTAATTCGAAGGACATCCTTTTCCCGGGCAATGTTTAATTCCCCAACCGGTTATTCCAACAACTTTAACCTCGAGTTACAAGACGTTGAACTAGTAAAAAAAAGCGGAGTAGCTGGGATTGCGCGTTGCTTTTCATTTTATTCATACATAAAGAAGAGCTTCGTACAGGATACATAAGGCCCTGTAGGATGACTGTCTGGTTTTGTGATCAAAGCTACATGAAAATTCTAGACCTGAGAAAGATCACCCCTGTTGCCACATCACAGGCTAGGGCAGTCTTCAATTGTGAACTTTCCTTTCCTGAGGGAGATTAAACTGACGAGTGTCTGTCTTGACGCCATTTTGCAAAAGCCAAATCCCGGAGATGCTCTGTGCACAATGACTGAATCATTGTGCATACCACTGCACAAACAGCTATATCTTAGTAGTAGCAAAACACATGGGAGAGGACATGAGCCCCAATGCTGAGCCAATTACACCTATCCTGATACTAAATTTTTGGCCTCGAGATATATAAAAAAAAAAACCAGGGCTTCCGGGATTCGCCGATAGACCCATCGGAGTTTGGCAAGAACCCACATTAGAGCATTCTACTCCTTGATTCTGGGCGTCATGACTTGGCAGAATTTGTGACAAAAGAAAACCACAAGCTGACGTTACAAATTCTACCAAGTGTCACGCAGCGCAAACAATGACTTGGGGATTATCTCACTGCTGAAAATATCAAGAAATAATGCTCGTTTGTAGTTATGAATATGCTTTTTGGTTCTTCCGGAACTTGGAGTACCTATTTAACATGTTTTTGGCCCTGACCATCAATAATTAAACAGATAAGTCCGTAAATTTTCAACTCTTCTTCCGCATTTTTTAATTTTAATTTTCGCTGATAATTTCACTAGATCTGAACCGATGTTAACGATTCAAAATTCACTTGATAACTGACTTAGCAAGTGAGGTCGATCTTTATACATTGAAATACAAGTCAATCCTTAGGAATCTTTTGACGGTGGATGCCCAGTATGATGCAGTTAGCCACAAACATGCGTAGCTTCTTCGCTGGATACAAATCAAGGTCACAGTACATATGTACACTGTACAAGGGGCAGAAATTTCCCATAACCAAGGACCCTACAGAATATTAGATCGCAAAGCAACTATTTTTACGCTTAATAATGTTCGTATCAAACTCATTATGACCGTTCCTTTGAATCACCGGAGTCTTATAGACAACCGGAAATCCCATAACTGAGGACATCAAAAAGGCATCAAGAAATTTCTTTTCAAACAAACAAAAAATTTACGGATAATTTTACACCGGTATTCTCTCATTACAAAGCAATAAACTCAACAGTCAACCTAACTCCGCTCCATAGAAGAAGTTGTTCGTTCGATGTTCATCAAATCACATTCTACCAATGGAGTTCTAAGATATCGGAGTTCTGGACAGTTTACATGAATTTAAGTTTAAGAAAAATCTCAACCCAGTTGTGCGTTAACATTACAAGGAGAGTGATGGCACAATTTGTATAGAATGACCATCTTAACTCAGTTTTGACTAGAATGAAAGAGGAATACCGATTCTACCTCGCCTATTGCATTCACTACACGGAATTGTATGGGAAAATTGATATTTTTATGCATTCCCTCCTTTAAGCTTGATATCCAAAACACTACAGAAGATAAAGAAAGACCATGCCAGGGTTTTCTCATTTTACCTGCCTGGCCAACTTAACGCAACACTGGTATGGCAAAATGTAACACATGATCATAGATGCGCCAAGGTACCTTCCAATAACAAAAACTGAGGACACATTATAAATGCCAGGCGAGCAAAACCATTTGCACCCTCTACATCAGATGAGATTGTTGGCATGTCTTGTCTCAGGCAAAGATTGCGAAACTGTGGCATATCAGGAGACACATTCGCTATACGTATGGCTTCATGGCGACAACCCACCAAAACACAGTACAGCAGAACAAATGGTTTACATTCTGCTCATCAAGACGGATTAAACGTTTGAAGAATCTTAACAACTCTGTACCAAGCAAGTCTGAGCTACAGTACAATAAACTGTATTGTCGATGAGCTCTTCGGCGGACTTCTGGCACGCCGAAAGGCTCACTCAGTGTGGCATGCGGAAGGGGCAATTATAACATGATGGTTATACATTTTTACATGTACAACATGTGTTTTAAGATGTAAAAAGTGTGTTTTTAGATGTACCTCGTAACATTTAACATGATGAACTTGGTTTTAGTATATGATGGTGTAAATTTACATCATGATGGTATAAAGTTAATACATCATCGTATATTTTTGGTACATGAACGTATAATTTTAGTACATCATCATATGCGGTGAGCCTTTTGGCGTGCCAAACTTGTCAGCTTGCGCTTCTCCTGTTCTAACCAGTTCTGAAAAGTCACGTAATCATGAGTGATTTAATTGAACTTACCCAAATCAGTCCCAAGGGTATGGTCGTAGTCTGGCCCGCTGAACTGATCTCTGGTGGCGCGGTTCTGCCAAGTCCAATCATCATCGTCTGTTTTATCTTGCCTGTAGTGACATATTTCCCGAGACTCAAAATCACAGGACACACTACTGATATTTTCGCGAACGTCTGCAAAACAGCAAACAATATAAATATCTAAAATAAGTTCAGTTGTATACATAAAAACACTTCTTAGCATGATAATTGAAGGGAATGTCTGAAAGTAATCGATGATGCAAGGAAACTGTTACTAACTGGAATATTCGTTTCAGTTTAAGCATACCAATCCTCTGCTTGCCCTAAAACTCAACATGAACAAAATATTGACACTTTCGCGAGGGCTTCTGACATTCCCTTCCTTAGAAAGAAATTCATTGTGATGTTATGGGAAAAATTCTTCAGGCAGGAATATCACCTTTTGAACGAAAACTTGTCAAATAATTGATGCTTTTCGACCAAGTGCCCATTTGATTCTTTCCTGGTCCAATAATTTCAGTCGATAATTTTTTAGAGTGTGTATATCCATTTTGCCGGACACGAGCTTGTTGATATGTTACTGTGCGCCATTCCAATAACATATGAGTCATTTAACTGTTGTTGGGCTGAAGATGACCATTATATCTCTTAAGTACATTTTGAGGCGTTTATTTTAAAATTTTGCCAATGTTTGTACTTCGTCAAATGACGGGACAACGAGAGGCTTTGGGAGAGGACTGCAGTCTTGCAACTTTTACGATACATTGATTTGGCAGAATCCGCCTAATAGGAGAATCTTAAAAAAGAGAGCAAAAGCTAATAGAAATGAAAATAAAACCGGACGAGTGCGACTGGAATAAACTCTAAATTGGCTTAATAAAGCGGTAAAAAGAATGTCGCGACTTTTAAAAGAGCTGAAGTAAACCAAAAGTACATTAACATGTTACCCAGTGAAATGCTTCGTTTTCTTGCAATTCACGTGCACCTCCCACAGGTTTATTATCCCATGAACAAATACACAGAATGCCCATAGTTTATCTTCGCAATTTATTACATTATGTTCTATAATCTGGACATTGTTTCCATTATGAAACCATTTGTCGAATTTGAGCGTACTAGCGTACCAAGTACAATTTTCAAACGATTTCAATGCCCATTTTTTATATGGAGTGCTTTCCCGTGACGTCACAATTACGGTAAGCCACGCTCTCTGCTAGGCAAAAAATCAGCAGTGTTTCAGTGCACCAGTCACACGTGGGTCGTCAGCTGCTTCTCAGCTAGCTAAATAGCTAGCGTAATGCACATGTGAGGGATTGCGCCAACGAGGGGCCGGGAGGCCATTCCCCATCCCCTTCCCGTCGGGGAAGGTCGGCGGTTTCGTCGGTTTTTCAATCAATCCTTTTTAGTTTTGTTATACCTCATTCCATGTACCTTGTCCTTTCTCATCCCCCGTTGGGAGAAGGACGGCATTTTGGGGGGGAGGCCTACAAATGAAAAACGTGCAGGAGTGAACTTGGATGAATGATAATGAACTTTTTTTTCATGGCTTTTTTTTCTGTTACGCTATTAGAATGTATATCTAAATTGGTTTGCATCACTCCGTATTAGCTCTGCTATCCCTCATCCCATCTTCAACCCGTGCACGCAAGGTCATGTCTCCGTCGGGGAAGACTGCCCTTCCCTGTTGTTAAGAAAATCCAATTTCGTCGGGGAGCCTCCATCTTCAGGTCCACGATAAAAGATGTGTGCCTAATAACTTCAGTCACCCAGACGGTCTTCTTGATTTTTGCTTATACCAGAAGACCATATTCTTCAAGGAAACTCAAAATTCCTAATTTTCCTTCCAAAAACGGACGAGAGGATGTTCATGTGCATGCAGTGCGTAATGGTCTGCCATCTGGCCTTCCCCGATAGCCGAAATCTAGCAACGGTAATGGAAATCGGCCAGACTGTTTTGAGTTGCACATAATGATAAACAGTAGCGTGAGAATGTTTCCCTATAAGTCTGAAAATGCATTTGAAGCCACCTTGTAACATGACAGATTTTCAAATAAGTTGGAAATGAAATCATTTATCTGCTGGAGTTCGAGCGGTCACGTGAAAATTTCATCTATTTATTGTTGAATACAACGAAGATTCTCGGTATACTTAAACAATATATAGCATGTTTTCAGTTCCATTGCATAGTTTCCCCCAAAAAAGAGACAAGACCATTACACCTAATTGTAGCAGTACCTTTTATCTGGTAATTTTCTGCTCCCTTGCAAGTTGGGGTTTTTTCCTATTGAAGTGAACTTTTATTTCAGAGGAAAGCTCATAATAACGGCTGCTTCATTTCTGGTTACAAGTATGGAAAATGTCATTTCGGCTGCGTGAAGGGCTACATTTTTTTAAGCAATTTCCTGTACGTTCCTCGCCAACTAATGGTGGCGCTCCGCTTTGATAGTGTTTGGGTCGAACAAATTACTTAACAGAACAATGCATGCTTGCATATTATTCTTCGTTTGGGGGCAGTATTAAAGTGAAAATTTTATTGCGGAAGAAAGCTCAAAATAATGTCCACTTTGTTTCTAGTTACCAGCCCGGGAAATGCCTTTTCCTGCTCTCTGGGGATCCTCAATTTTTCAAAAATGTCTGTGCGCTCCACTTAGATAGCCTTCGGGCAGGATTAAATTTTTGGACAAGGGAAAAGACAATTCTACACCTCCCAAACTGAAACGCTCACGTAAGCCTATTTCAATATATAAAATAAAAAACTCCAAATATATGGAAAGCCCAGCTTTTTCCGAGGGAAAATTTTCCAATATGGTCCGAGGGCCTTAATCTACCTGAAGATATTAGTTACCCCAACAAAACAACACATCATCCCCAACTTGATATTTCTTTAAAGAAGGTCAGATTCTTCTAGTTCATGAAAACCCAAAAAATCTGTCACAAAATTACAATTTATCCCCAATATAAGCTTCAGATTGTCAAAAGTGGCAAACTTTTCCAATTTCGATTGATACTCAGTACAACAAATAACCAAAGCCTACTAGCTGTTAATCTGATAATCACCCCGACATTCTTCCCAGTTTTGCTCTTAGCATATCAAGTAGTACAGAACCCGAATTTTTCATTTTAACCTCACCAAAAAAATATTCTTTTGTTAAGTTCCAAAAATTCTGCAATATAATAAGCTCTTCATTTTCAAGAAAAAAACTTTCCGGGTAAACTTCTAGTCTCGTCTCGAGACCTTAGTATGACATTGAAGGCCTAGAACAACTAAATGCATAACCCCAACGGAATTTCAGCTATCGCGTATAAAACGTTTTTGATTTGGCCCATATGAAAGATAGATTCTTCAATAAACACCCCAACTTTTAAATGGTCCTTACAAAATTCAGATTTCTTTCAAAAATTTTAATTTTTTCTTTAAAATAAACCCTAGACTTGTAAGTAAATGTTAAAAAGGAAGCCAAAAATTTCGGCGCGCTGCGCGCGCCTCAAATTCTGTCACGTCACGTCCCTCCGGTACTACGGTACTAACTCGTCGCCTTTTTCGGGTCTGGAAAGGCTGGCCCCCTGTCGGGAAGCTTGGCCTCCCTGTCGGACAAATCCTGGCGCCCACCCTGACACAAGTTCTCGCCCGTCAAAAGGTGCAGCACCGTGGTGACGTCAGTGAAAGCACCCTGTTTTTTTAACTTAGGTCTACTCTGTGTATAAAATGGTGTTCTTACGTTCTCCTGGACATACATCGCCAATAATAGTAAAATCATCGATAGCTATGTCTCCTCTGTAATCGCCAGTGGCTCGCGTCTCAAGTACAAGCTGAAACATAAGATATAAATTGACACTAGATGGTGTTTGCCGAGAGCAACAAGCAGCTTATTTGTCTGAGAAACCAAAGGTTGAACAACAGTTATTTTCCTATCTGCTTTCCCCGAGGAAAAACTTTCACTGCTTCCCGAAGAAGCTATTACGTCCACTGAAGGACAATACATGGCCAATCTCACCACCCTCAAACCATTACATTATTAGTCTGTCAAGTATGGATTATTTTAGACTGGATGAAAAGAACAGATACTGCACACAATCTTAGCCAAAAGGCCAACAAGCGATCATTCATGTTGTTGTGTCGACAAATCTCATCTATTTAACCACCGACAGGTTCATATTATACAACAGTGTAAGTTATAGACTGCGGGGTCAGCTCGGCCGAGTTTCACTCCCTCTGGATTAAGACATGCAATTACTGCTCTTCCATGAATATCTTTCCTTCCTTATCCAGTGTCCGTCCCTCACAAACCCTGGACACCAATTTTAATTATGCACAAGACTTTTGTTTAATTGTATAGTTTTGTTCAGTAAAGTTAAGTTGAAGTTGCAAAGGTAGCTACTCGTCAGACTGGACTGGAATGTAAAACTCAAATGTGAATAATCATGTGCACATAATAATCGAGGGTGTCCAAAGTCTTTGAAGTGGATAAAGGGCGATACGCAAATACAGGGGGACGATATTACAGGTGTAAGGGACAAAGAAAAAGGCACGTTTTCTTCAACTGGTAGTCGCTAAATCTGACCATTTACATTAAAAAAGTTAGTCATGGAATGATATTTATCGCAGAGAAAGACTTTGCAAAGTCCAAAGTATGTGAGTTGCGGAGGTCTTAAGGAGAATATTTATTTGTACTGTTACACTTAAACTTTTAACTGGTCACTGAAGAGAATGGTCCAGAGTTATTATGTTTGATATGTTAAAAAGGAACACATTGAAGCAATACATGACAGTCCGATGACTGTCATGTATATGCAAATAGTGTTCTGAAGGCCGTGAGGTTGGTCAAATGTCGTCCTTCAGTGGACGTAATAGCTTCTTCGGGGAGCAGTTAAAAGTTTGGTGCCGCCGAACAGCCCTTTGCCAAAGTGTTGGGAGGACTTTAGGAAAAGAGGAATACATTCTTAGTTCTTACCAACCTAGAAATATTTTCCATCATTTCCAAGTTCCCTTTTCTTTATATTAGCAATCAAGTGGACACTTTTTCTATTTAAAGTGAACTTGAAGCAAGCATGTGTGGTGTCATATTGGATTCACATTGACCAATGCTTTGGTTTTCTTTATATTTCATCCTATTAGTTTGACCATAAATTGATTAGGAATTCTACCTTGCCCCTAAGGCATATGTTTTAAAATTTCCTTTGCTCAGAATGCCTAAATGGTGTATCAATTGATCAGTTTAATTGCCTAAAACTGGAGTTAAATTATAAATAAAAACAAAACTTTGGCCGACAATTTGAATACATGATATCACGCCTACTTGCTTCTAGTCCATTCTATGTAGAACATTTCTTTCATTCAATTGCTAATATTTCGATAATTGAATATGGGAAATGGATAAAAATTTCACCAGGATACTTACAATATTTTCTTCTTGAACATATTGAAAATAAATTTGACTCTGGACTATTCTCTTTCAATTGAACTTACATGAAAATCTCTCTGTGACACCAGGTCTACTTCAGTGGCCCACCATCGGTTTCCTTGGGCGCCACTTGTGGACCAAAGTAGATTTCCGCTGGTACCATTGTTTGGCAAAACCATATAAACCGACAGAGTATCGACAGCTTCTCCAAACATATGAAACCACAACACAAGGCAGTTTCCTTCGCCGGTTGTCGCCGCCAGCAAAGGGGATCTGATCCTCGCGAGCTGGTTTTCTCTTAAACCGGAAGTTTCCATGTAAATGTAATAACCTTGAAAAAAATGAATGTGAATTTTGAACGTAACGCCATTTCCAAAACTGGAATTTATTGTTCTTCGAAAGTCTGGGACACAACCGAATCAAGCAACATTTTTAGCCCCTTCTTTACCATGCCTTTCTGTTGTGACGTTATAAAATGTGGAGGGGAAAGACAGTTTTCTTCTTTAAAGACAGACATTTTTAATACATTGAGAGGACGTTTAACGTCTGTGTTGTAGAGATGCTCTAACAACCTTTTTTGTAAGAGATTTTCTATTCAAAAGTATTCGGAAAATAGTACAGTATATTAAATGTTTCGCTTTTACAGTCAGGGAGTAGTCGAGAATGCTTACACTGCAAACACGCACAAACGCACACACACACACTCAAGCGCGCACATTCACAGTTCCAGAGTCATCAGAAGGGCATTTCTGTTCTTATGCATGAGGTGACTTTTTTGTATTTCTACCTTTCTCTCTGCCCCTCTCATCTCTCTCATTGCGCTTATTTTTCGCGAAAGGACCTGCACATATGTAAGAGAACTCTTCGTAAGTAACGCCTCTCTGGGCCAATTGTATTTGTAAACATGGATGGAATATCTAATCTTGCGTTTACGTGTGCATACCAATTGGTATATGAACTGTACATGCGTATGTCTTTTGTTACACAAATAGTGTGTGGTCGCCAACAGCCATCCCAGGGTCATCTCGTTATTCAGAAGGTATTTATTCATAAAGGCCTGTATACACGAGCAACATTTGTAAAACATTCTCAAAACACTTTACCTGCAACAAACCCAAACCATGCTTGTTTTCCGTTTGTTGCACAGTGTAGAAAGAGTAAAAACAATTTGAAAACATTTTGAAAATGTTTTGAGAATGTTTTGAAGAGAATTGACAGGACATTTCTTTTGCAACATTTCCAAAACATTTTCAAAACATGCGGTATACCCTGTCTACACTGTGCAACAAACCGAAAACAGCTTGTTTTGGATTTGTTGCACAGTGGATGTTTAGGAAATGTTTTCGGAATGTTTTGCAAATGTTGCTCGTGTATACAGGCCCTAAGGTTCATTATTTATAAGGTTCGCTAATCAACTATTCATAATTAAACAAAGGTTCGTTACTCATATTTGGAAAAAAAAATCTACATTCATAAGTAGGAAAAAGGGTTCACGATATTCAACACAAAAGGAAGACATGTTCACCGTCCATATTAAGGAAAGGGGCTTGTTAGATATTCATTATGAGGGGAAATGTTCGATGTTCATCATGAGAAAAGGGTTGAAATTATAAACAGAAAATTTTTCTAACTAAAGAACTACATGACTTTCTAACTAACTAATCAGATAACTAAATAACTACATAACTAAATTACGTACGCCGTCCATTCCTCTCCGTTACAACTGTACAAGGTATCATAATAAAAGTCAGTAATTTCACTCCTTAAGGTTTGAGAAAGCTGCAGAAGATGTTAACTGCTATGCAAACGGTTTCTTTAATTAAATAGAGAATCTCGAACCCTATTTCCTTGTAACGAACATCCTGTACTCTTCATTGTACTAACAGTTTTATGGGTATGAAATCTTTTCAATAAAGTATATCGACTTTTGTATTATGGATAACGAAATTTTTACCAAAATGGAACCTTTTTTACAATGTTGAATATAGAGCACCTTCTCGGTCATGAATATCGAAACCTCTCAATTGTAAATATCAAATCCTTTTTACGATTATGAATATCGAACTTTTTTTATTTAAAACTCGAACCCTTTCTTCGATGATGAGTACCGTACCTTTCTTTTGTGAACACCGAGCCCTTTGTTCAATTATGAAACCTAATGAACAATGGACATAACTTTTTCGTTTCAAGAACGAAAAACCCTAAAGGCCTGTATACACGAGCAACATTTGCAAAACATTCCGAAAACATTTCCAAAACATCCACTGGCAAAAAATCTAAAACATGCTTGTTTTCGGTTTGTTGCACAGTGTAGACAGGGTAAACCGCATGTTTTGAAAATGTTTTGGAAAGGTTGAAAAAGAAATATCTTGTCAATTCTTTTCAAAACATTTTCAAAATAGTTTTAAAATGTTTTCAAATTGTTTTTACTCTGTCTAAACTATGCAACAAACGGAAAACAAGCATGTTTTGGGTTTGTTGCAGGTGAAGTGTTTTGAGAAGGTAAAGACTGAATATCTTGTAAGCCCAGACTCTGCGTTGTCCAATACTTATCAGCGGGTAAACCAGTTCTTAACCTGAATATGAAAAAGACCGTGCCGTGAACAATGCTTCCTCTCTGTTACCAAGGAGTAACAGCCATGTCTTTGTAGAAGCGCCATCAGGCGCGTAGCCAGGATTGTTTCATGGGGGGTGGGGGCACTAAGGATAGAGAGAAAAACCGCTATTTTAGGTTTTTTTTTTAATTTATTTTTTGTTTTGTTTTTTTGCATTGCAAGGTTGGGTCATGGGAGTTCTAACCCCCAATACCCTCCCCGTTGCTACGCCACTGAGCGACATTAAACATGACCATAAGATTAAAGGTCTGCTCCAGATCTAAGCGGTCTTAGTACGCCTTAGGGTTGACGACGATGAATAAAAGAATGCCTCACCTGACGAGTTACCAAACGTATGATCAGTAGATGGTCCTGTGTTTGAACTAGGTGTTTCACCTGCTCGACGGACAAACCTAACATCTTCAGAACCGTCGTAAGTAAATCCACATAGTTGCTCATCTTCGAAGTCGCACACCGTTAATACTTCAATGAAATTAGAAGTGAATAAAGAGTTATGTTTAAAGTTATGTTAAATACCATAGTTCTATTCAACCAAGGGTTACCCTCGTAGAGAGCATTTTTTTAGTCAGTTAGATACGATTTAATGACACACCAACACTAATGTGTCAGATACAATTGCAATTTACATAAAAACTGTCCATTATGTGACTTACCTACATCACTTGGTTAATGAGTTATTGTACCTGTGCACCAAATGCCTCTCATTCCAATGCATATAGCACGCACATATACACACACCACTAACTTATCTGAAATGTCAGCAACTTCAGGTAGAAACATCATAGGAGAGTAGTTAATTGCCTTTTTTGTGATCTCAACAAAACGAATCCAGGAGTTACAAAAAAGTCACAAAGGTCAAAAGGTCAAAGAGGTCAAGTGAAGTCAAAGTAGGTCAAAACATCAACAGGTCAACACGTGCACTTTAAGCCTGGCGCACACTATACGACTTTGCACATCGCAACTCAACTCAACCGTCGTGACCCGTTCTGAATCGTCGTCACGATTTTTAGTCGCACGACAGGGCCATGCCCACTATACGACTGGCTATCGCTCATTGTCAGTCGAACGATTACACGTGCATACTATTGCTATACATATTACGGTACAACAGCACAGAGCAGCATACAGTTTGCAACAGTACTACACTTTCAGTGTGTAGCTGACGTACTAGACCTATGCAAGTTTACAGCTCACCAGTGATGTCGACCGCCTCGGTAATCTCCTCAACGGTTTTCCCAAGCATTCCTATAGGAATAGCTTTTGCTTCCACAGTTAATAAAGTACAGGTCGTTGCTCTCACATTTCTACGAGTTTGTCTTATCACTACTCGCCGTACTCGGTTCATATATCCATCTTTTCAAATGAATGTTTACACAAAGTTACGTCAAAAGTTGTCACCGGAACACAGACAACTTTCACCGTACTTATATCACGTGCATATAAATCAGTAATTTTGATTGGCCACATTTTTCAGTCACTTGCGACTTTCGCCGTACAGAGTCGGGAAGAACCAACATGTTCGTTCTTCCCGACTGGAGGCGATGCGACTTAAACCTGGTCCTTAAACTGCCAGTCGCAGTCGTAAACTCGCGCACACTACACGACTGTTGGAGATCCGACGATCTAGTTGAGTTGCAACGCGCAAAGTCGTATAGTGTGCGGCTAGCTTAACTTAGACGAAAACAACTTGGCATTATGTCATCCCCCAATGTTTCTTATTCATTTAGTTATCGCACCGCACACCTCGTATTCTAATCCAGTCCGTCACACACACACACACACACCTATACGCGTTTCTGGCGCCTATCGGGGACATGCTCATTATACCAGTCAAGTGGGGATATTCTGTTTTTCCTAGTCAACTGGGGATAATCACAGGTCATAATCAAGGTGAATGGGGATCCTGAAAAATCTACACACACATTTTCACACAAATTCAAACAAAAAACATGGAAACGTGGATATACCTCAGATCAAACTGTAAAGCTACAGGCACTTATCTGACACCCCACTTTGCATTATTTTGGACTTTCTAAAACCGGGGATATCCCCGTTTCGCGGGGTATCCCCAGTTCTACTGTAATTTTCATGCGTGTATCCCCGATTGACCCCAGAAACGCACGCACACACACACACACACACATACCATTACAGGCAAATGCCACGAACCGTGGACTAATTGACTGGAACCTGCAAACCGAGGACACCCTTCTAATATGGCTATAATGAGATATAAACCAATGCTGTATAGTGTAGGTTATGTCATTCGTTTACGTATTCACAAATCACTAACTGATTTGTGCCTGTGGGTCACATGCATACAAAATCAGTTCCAATTTTGTTCGCTATACACAAATCACAAGGCTGAATCTGATTTTCTGCAGGTAACCGTGGACTATCGAAATATCCATGAGATATCACTATAGCACCTCCAAATTTATGAAAGAAGTGTTGCTAGCATGCTGGCATAACCGTGGACCGTCCTCGGTTTCAGGGGTGTCCACGGTTCGCGGGTATGAATTCAATCTTTTGTACACGGTTTGCACCAATTGTCAAAGGTAACTGCATAGGTACGTTTGTTTAACAAGGAATCAAAAATTGGATCAGAATCCGATCCGAATTCCCTGCAGTGTGACCGTGGGTTTTTACGACGGATTCACTAAGCCATGATTCAATCAACAGAAGTAAATCATTACTAGCGAGAATCACTAAATATTGTGTCCAGTGGCGCAGCTAGACCTTTTTCCATGGGAAGCAAGCAGCCTGCTTTTCAATTTTGTTTTAAACCGATGCACATTCCTCTGATTGGTAGGTACGCACCTATGGACGCGCCGCGCCAAAATTTTACCTTTCATTTTTTTTTTTTAAATTAAAAATATAGACTAAATTGCAGAAAATGTTAAATTCTGAATTCCTTGTAATAGAGCTATAGCACATTATGCACTTAACACTTTTCAGTTCAGATGGCAATTAGGGCCAGATTTCACTACCGTTTAGCGATTATTGCCGACGCCGAATCCATCGCTAAATCATAATTCGATCGCAATTTAGCGACCGATTTTCCAGAAGGATTTCACTACATTTTAGCAATCAATTTTTCATCGCTAAGTTGTGCCGTTTGCAATAGGTTTAGTGAAACCCAATACATACAGCTATTGTCACTAGCGATGCCGTAATTTCTAGTTAGCGAGCGACTTAGCGAAGATCGCTTTCATTGATGTTTTTGAAGAAAAAAAAAGGGTGTTAGTAAAATCGATCCCACGCGTTAAAGGATTGAATAGCAACGTTATATGCGGCGGCCCAACGCGCGCCGAAAATTTCGCTCTTCTTAAATGATTACTTAAAACTATTGACATTTCATTACAGAAAATTGTTATTCTAGATTTTATGTCAGAAAATTTGAAACGTTTGGGGATTTTTGGAGAATCTTACCTCCCTATTAGCAAATCTGAGATTGCACGGTGATTGAGGATAGAGGATCGAGAAATTTCTTTAAATGATGCTTAAACTGGACAGAATTCTAAATTTTATGAAGAAACATTGGGAATGCGGCAATGCAGTTGTCCGGTGTTACCGGTACTTGATGCTCTGGTGTCACATATAGTGAAGAAAATTTCCTGATTGTTCATTTATCAGAGCCAGGGAGCAATCACCCTTCGCCCCTGGAAAAAGCCTTGCGGGATTGCCCCTTCCCCTTTAAAATATTTTGTAAAAGTTATTGTCCTTACATGCAATCTGGTGTAACATATGCTACCTTCTGTGAGGAAGGGGGTGGCATGGCCCAATGCCCCTCCCTGGGTACTTCCCGAGTGGGCTAAGATAAAATTTATCGATGTCCATAATAAAATAACAATGGACAAAAAGAACTCACTTAAAAAATGAGTAAATACATAAGTGAAGTTATCTATGCATCTTACAGTGTACTTAACACGTCATTTTTAGACATTACCGTATTTATCTTATTTAAACCGAAAATAAAACAAATTTTTGGTCGGTCTCGAAGAGAGACCAGGACGATTTCCGAGACCGCAAGGGTCCGCAACCCAGACCGAGACCGCAGGGTAACTAGGCCGAGATCGAGACCGAGACAAGGAAAAACCGGTCTCGAGACCGGTCTCGAGCACTACAACACTGGTGCAGAATGTGAATACCACCGACAGTAACTTGCATTCAAATTTGCTTTCGTGAAATAATAAAAAATAAAGGAAAAAGAAAATACTTGCACAATTTATCAGGAGAAGTGGACTGAATCAAAGTATTTCGTCATGGGAGGGGGGTCAAGGTTTGCCGTTATGCAAATTTCGGAAAATCGCATCCGCATTTCGGATAATTTAAGGGCGTCATTCGGGAACTCTATTTTTAGCATGTGGAAGCACTGTAACAGACCCACTAATTTCGGCAGTTTGTTATAATTTGGCAGTTAATCTGTTCAATTATATAATTGTAGAACTTACCCACTGGACAACTGGAAAGACTGATTGTGACATCATCTATTGCTATATCTCCTTGGTGGCCGTTACCAATCGTAGCTTCCATAAGGATCTATGGCCAAAGTAATAGTTATATCTCAATAGATGTATTGCGAAAGTTTATGAGAAATCTCATCTCGGATATGCAGGGAGAAGTCCAGTTTCAAGTAAATTCCTACAGGTTAGAGTCATGTCTCTTGTTATGCAGTTCGCTGCAAGTCAAGTCTTGTCACTAGTTATCTGGTAACACGTCACGGCAAGTCTCGAGTCATTTAGTTTACTCGCACTTCAAGTTAAAGTCATTTAATGCACGACAAATTCATGTCGCATACCATATTGTTTAAGTATACACCAAACTGCATGGTCTCAGTTGATTGTGCCATGACGGCTGGTACAGGTCATAATCTAGCACATAAATTTAGTATTAAGTCGTACAATTATGCACGAAACCAATGAATGTAGCTCAGTGGCGTAGCTAGGATTTTTCCAGGGGGCAAAGGTATGAAATTTCCCCCAAACTTTTCCCGGTCAATGGGTATGTATTTCATATAAAATATGCAAACGTACAAGTATAACAACATTACCATGTCATTTTGTAATATTACCTGCGTTTTAATTTAAAAGTATAACATAGAGCGATCGGAAATAACAAAGTATATTATTTTGGTAAACAATATCTGTTTTATTTGTATGTACTAACGCAGTGGCGTACGCAGGATTTCTCTGAAGAGGGAAGGGCATGCAGTATGGTCAAGGAGAGGGGTGTCCGGAAATTTTTTGTCGTTTTCAAGGAGTCTACATGCAAAATGGTGCAAGATTTTCGACTTTGACAGGAACAGTGTTAAAAGTTGAATCGTGGTGGTTCATGAGGATAAAACTGAAACTTTTGTGCCTTGACATGCATTTCTTTTTATGCCATTTATGCTACCTTACGAAGAAAAACTTGTCATTAAATTTGCACACTTTTAGGAGTCAAAATAAAAGAGCATTGATCGGTATTTGTGGTTTTTCTTGGCCACAAAATGTTATTTTGTCATAAAGATTATCTAAGCGGAGCGCCACCATTAGTTGGCGCGGAGCGTAGAGAAAATTTGGAAAAATTAGACCCCTTAGATGGCCGGAAATAGCATTTTCTAGGCTTATACGAAGAATGTAGCCAGTCGCGTTCTTCTTTTGTCGTTTGCAATAAAATGCTCACTTCAAAATATGATCGCAAACTGCAAAGTGATCAGAAAGTTAAGAGCTAATTTTACCCCAAATATGTTATTTTGCCCTAAAGACCGAGCGAAGCGCCACCATTAGTTGGCGTGGAGCGTAAACTTCGAAAACTCAGACCCCTCAGATGGTCAAAATAGCGTATTTATGCTTGTAAAGAAAATCCAAGCATGTAGTCTTTTGATAGATGCCACCAGTGGGAAACAGAGTCTACCTTTTCTAAGTAAAAATTGGAATTTGACAGAATTTGCCTAGGTCTATTTGTAGGAATTAAATCAAAAAAATTGGCATCACTGAAAGACCTTGCAGGGACAATCCTTCCCCTTTGAAAATTTTTGAAAAATTGGGTGTCCTTATAAGCAATCTGGTGCCACATATGCTATCTTTTGAAGTAAAATCTGTGTTGATAAAGTTAGACTACGTATTTTTAAGAACAAAGAAAAATGGCATCTGTGAGGGGGGCATGGCCCAATGGTCTCCCCTTCGCACGCCACTAAGGAGGCCTAATAGTGGCTCGATCACACAGGATATCCTGTGAGAAAAGCAGTCTGTTAAGTGTAGAAGGCTATAAGGTACTCATTGTCCATTTATTGTTACACTCAAAGTGAGCAGAAAGCTTTTTTTCCCGAACTAGCTTGCAAGCCTCCAAGGATTAGGCTAAGTAACAAAATCTAAGTGTGCCAACGGATCCCGTTAATTCTAATTTCTAGATTAACTTTAAGTTTATCGTTGGCCATGGATTGTTTCAGCCCCATCCATCGTTATGTACACAGAGTAAAATCGTACAGCTACTGCTAGCTTGTAGAAGAACATAACAACCTCGGGGGTCTACGGTAGTGACTTGTCAGTTTTCACATCCTTTTACTGAATTCCCAAAGTATCACCTGAATAACAGCTTCATGTGCACTGAAATGCACTGATCATAACCCCCGTGCGTATACAAGCACAAGAGAACATTCAATCTGCTACGCGGCGAGGACATTTCTGTGGAACGCGAATTGGGCCGGTTCATGCGACACGAATTATGCATGAGAAATGTCTCACAATTTCTTATTCTAACAAAAATTTTGACAAATTTTTGTGAAATTTTTCGTAATAATAAGAAGATTCATCAAATTTCCCCCAAAATCCCCCCCCCCCCCCAGTAGCTACGCCCTTGATGTAGCTCACACTTGGTTTTTTAAGTCCCATCCACACTATGCGACACGACCTATTGCAACAAGACTGTCTTTTCGCGGTGAGCGACCGGCGACCACTAGTTTTAAGAGCATTGTGTCCACATTATGCAACAAGTCACAGGTCCATGAAGTGATTCACGCAAAACTTTAACGTTTAACTTACTCTTAGCTGTTACGTTGAAGAAACAGTTCTGTCCATTTCGATTAACTGAACTTCGCGAGCTTCATTCCAAAAGTCCGTATTTGTTGTCAGTTACACGTTTCAGTTTCTTGAGACCGAACATGTTCGGTGGCATGAAACTGGGTTGCGCGTCTGCTTTCAACTAGTTCCAAAGCATTCCACACTTTGCAAAGCGTGAAGTGTTACTAGATGGAGATCCATCGGATCTTTAATTAATGAGAATCCAATTAGATTGATTCCAAAGTGGACACGTAATCCTTTATTTGGGGATGATTGAACTGAAGGGCGTGAAATTCCTTTGTTTAATACCTAGGCAACCTTATTCATACCTACGGTGACTTGGTCCCATAGGCGGCGGAAGATGTTTCTTATTGGGGGTGCCACAAGTTTTCGGCAGCCGACATAATGGTGACGCCGTAAGGCGTCCGGTTTTGCGCGAAGCACAAAACCCAATCGGCTTGAAGTCCAGGGGGCCACTTAAGGGCCTCTGGTGGGATTCAGGGGAATAGTCCTGGTAGTGGTCCATGGGGGGGCTGGATACTTTTGTAGGGGGTGGCTGGAGTTTACTATCTAAGCGTAGCGCCACCATCAGTTGGCGCGGAGCGTACAAAGAAAATTTTGGATTTTAAAACTTCCCAGATGGCTGGAAATGGCATTTGCCGGGTTTATTTGTCTCTAATTTTGGTGAGAAATTTTTTTATTTTTCCTACGTTTGAAACACCCTTTTGAGATACTGATTAGCTCAGTTCATTGAACTATGTATCCTAGGATCGCAAATCCGGAATCCTGCTGAATGTTGCAAGCAGCTGTTCCAGTGCACGCCTGAGTAAGGTATTTCCAGGGGCGTAGGGGAGCATTTCACTTTTGGGGCAGAAGATTTTTGCCCGAAAAACGTAATTCTTCCTGTAGGACAGTCAAAGCGGAGCGCCACCATTGGTTGGCGCGGAGCGTCCAGAAAATTTGAAAATTCGTACCTCTCAGACAGTCAAAATGACATTTTCCGGGCTTGAAAAGGGGACCCAAGCAGTCGATTTTTAAAGTTTCAATTGCAGATAAACGCACGTTCGTTCCAAACTAAAATTAAGCCAGAAAGACTAAGCGGAGCGCCACCATTGGTTGGCGCGAAGCGTACAAAACATTTTTAAATATCAGACACCTCAGACAGTTGAAAATGGCATTTCGCGGGCTTATATGGGGATCTAAGCGTTCGCTATTTTGAGTTTCCTTTTGTAAAAAATGATCACTTGAAATTTAAATTCTGCTATGAAGCGGTCTAAGTGGAGCACCACCATAAGTTGGGGCGAAACGTGCAGGAAATTTTGAAAAATCTGACCACTTCAGACAGTCAAAAATGTCACTTCCTTTGCTTATAGGGGGTCTTAGAAGTCGCTAATTAGAGGGTCTCTTTGCACAAAAATTGTTCACTTGGAACTAAAATGCTGCTAGGAAGACTATCTGCGCAGAACTTCACCACTGGTTGGCGCGAAGGGAACAGAAATTTTTGAAAAGTCGGACCCCTGAGACAGTCGAAAATGACATTTCCCAGGCTTATAGGGGGATCTAAGCAGTCGCTATTGATCACAAAATTACCAGATAAAATGTGTCACTACCAATCGATGATCCCGTATATATTCGGGGAAACTGCAAACCGGAATTGAAAACATGCTAATAAATTTTATTCTATTGCGACTCTTGGCTATATTCAATATATATTGAAAAAAATTGTATGCCCCACCTTCCGACTATATATGATTTTAGTTTTGAAGAAATTAGGGCTATGGGGATCTTAGTAGTCGCTATTTTGATCAGAAGAATCAGATAAAATATACCACTACCATTGGATGAAATAAAGTAGATGGTTTTTCTTCTATTAGTAACACTTATTGACAGAGTTGTCACGTTACAAGGTGTGTTGAAATGAATTTTCAAGCAGACTTACGGGAAGACATTCTCACCCTGCATCATTAAAGTATCGAAAAACAAATTACCCGATTCTCATAACCATTTCCCGTATTTGGCTCTGGAGCAGGATACATGACAAACTTTTGGGCACCTGAACACCCTCCTGAACATCCGTTGAATTAATTTGGCAATTAAAAACGTTCCAGCATTTTTTTTAACCTTTGACCATTTCGGGAAAATTTTTGATGAAAGCCTTTTTTCACATTCTACCCAAATGTGTCGCAGATCTCTTTATTTTACATGAAAATTGTACTTCTGTTTTTCGGCAAAGATTTGAAGCTATTAAAATAATCGGCCATTTCGGGTATTGTGTTACACAAGCTTTAAAAACAGTCACAAGAATAATTGTTTCTTTTAAGCAACAGGCTTCCCAAATGTGTCGCGATATTTTTATCTCTCAACTTTTCGTAACTATATTACCCATACTATGACACTTTTCCATTTTCGGGCAAATGCTTGAAAGAATTTGGATATTCGACAATTTCGAGCATTGTGTTGTAATTACTTTGAAGTAACGGTCATAGCTTTTTGAGCTAATAGACCCAAATATTCTACCCACCACAGAAAGGATGATTTTGACTTGTGCAGCTACAGGAATTAAAAAACAAAATCCCTACATGACATAGAATCATGCCAGATGCTAGGAGCACCAAGGTACCACATCAAGGTAGCCAGTTTCAGCCACTCCTAATCTGTTAGAAAATTATCCATTCTGAAACCCGAGTTGAGTAAAAAGTGAAGAGATTCCGAAGATATGAAGCTTGTCACAGTCCACCTGAATTTATTCCGAAATTCAGAGTGGGGCACAATTGCAGAGTACCCTGCAACTGTTTGAAGGGCGAAAATAAACTCTCCTACAGGTAATCGTTAATGTGGGGGTCCAGGGGCGAAACTTTGCCACCTTTGCACTCTGAAAAGTAATATTTGAGCCAAAGAATAGCCGAAATGTAATAAAAGCAACTTTGTTTAATAACTTTTGAAAAATTTATTTGGCGACATTCTGTTATTGGGGGGCCATGCCCCCCCCCCCCAAAAAAAAAAATCTCGTAAAAAAATTATTGAGGGACCAGCCCCCCTCCCTGGTCCCCGCTTCCGCCGCCTATGCTTAGTCCAACAAAAGGGATTTATAGGAACTATGCTGTTATGTGTAAGTAGTTGCCGACAAAGAAGTGCCAGACACTGTCTCGGCATATCAAACGACTGGCTATTGCTAATGATCCCAATGATCCTGGCTATAGACCAATTCTGATGACTCAGGTAAATGGGCAAAAAAGGAATGAGACTAAACATTGCTATCGGATTTTCATTAACACTAGCATTCGCGCGCATGGTTCAAAAGGCACACCTTAATAAAGTAAAATACCGAGAACAAGACAAGTAGGTGGTGATCCACGTCTAAGTCGTCAAGTTAATTTCGGGCGATGCGCACTGTTTAACAAGAAATTTCCTAACTGGCTAACGATAACCCTAATCCCTAACCTAACCCCTAACACGAACAAAGAATACAATCGATACAATACAATGGCAACAGCCAATCAAGAAACACCTTGTTAAACAGTGCGCCTTTACATCTTTGAGCGTCTGGCAATATTAAAGCAAGGGACAAATTTCCCGATCTGCTGTTAAACATCCAGCAGACAATTTACCAGGCTTGAAGTTAGTTCCTAACACCTGCTGGTGCCTCAGTGTGAAGCCTATTGAGTCATGAAGAACAAAACATATATTACTGTCGGCAACTATTACGTTTCAAACAGAAAGGTTGTCCATCTAATCACACTTCCCTGTCTGAACAATCTCGTTGCAATGCGTTTGGTCGCATCTTGTCGCATCAGGGAGGTATGACACCTCCCTGGTTGCATAGTGTGGACAAGGCTTAAAGTGAAAGATGAATCAGAAAATCTGGAATGGAAGCTATTGAACAATTTGTTGAACAATAGTGGAGAAATTAAAGTGTACCTAAAGTAAAAAAAGTTAATATATATATATATATATATATATATATATATATATATATATATATATATATATATATATATATATATATGTATGTATATATATATATATATATATATATATATATATATATATATATATATATATATATATATATATATATATATATATATATATATATATATATATATATATATTAAGGAGCATGAAAAATGATTTCTAACAGTTCAACTCCCTTCTTCGTAGGACATTCCTAAGCTGAGGTATACAATGTTGAAGTTTATTCATTTAAAACACTATCTGCTTTGTTTCCCTTTAAAAAATTAAAAACATGTTTTTATGACCTTGAACACTTCCTGTTTGTCCGGATAGCGTGTTGCACAGAGCGAGCTTAATTAATTACATCACCCTATAAGAGTAAGATTGCTATCACAACTTGAGACAAGGTGTGGTAACTTTCCGAAAAACAGAAAAACAAGAAGATTGTTATTTGAGTAGTACAATAATGACATCACAAATTATTGCGCAATATATACCATTTTAAGTTGAGTGAATAAACTTTAACCATGGAAGTACTACCTCGGAGGTAGTACGTCAATGCTTTAACTTACATCTCAGCTCAGGAATGTCATACGAAGACAGGGGTGGCGCCAGGATTTGCCCGACAGGGGGGGCAAGCTCCCCGACAGGAGGGCCAGAATTTCACGGCCCCGACAAAGGCGATTTTATGTCCCTGTGGAACGCGACTTGGCAAAATTTGAGGCGCGCGGAGCGCGCCGAAATTTTGGTCTGTCTTTTTAAGAAATACCTTAAAATTTGGAGTTTATTTAAAGTAAAAATTAAAACTTTTGAAAGAAATTTGGCTTTTGTTGGTACTCGAAAAATTTTGGGTGTTTATTGAAAAATTTGTCCTTCATAAGGGAAAAATCAAAAGCGTTATATGGGCGACAGTTGAAATTCTTTTGAGGTTACTCATTGAATCGTACAAGACCTACGAACTAAGGCTTCGAGACGAGACTATAAGTTTGCCCGGAAAGTTTTTCCCTTTTTTGAAAAAATCTTCGAAAACTAAGAGCTTATTTTAATGGAAAAATTTTGAACTTTAATGGAAGAAAAATTTGTTTTTTGGTAAGGTTACATTGAAAAATTTGGTTTCTTATATTAAGTGATATGCCTTTCAGGAGTAAAATTAGGTCATGCCGGGTGATTAATAGGGTTGGCTTTGGTTATTTATTTTACGAAGTATCCATCAAAATTGGAAGATTTTGCCACTTTTAACAATCTAAACCTAATATTGGAGGAAAATTGTAATTTTATGACAGTTTGGGGGTTTATGGAGGAATCTGACGTTCTCATGAGGAAAATCAAGTAGGGGGTGATCTGTAGTTTTGTTGAGGTTACTGAATATCATCATGCAGATTTAGGCCCTCGGACCATACTGGAGCATTCAGGCTCTCGAGGAAAAAATTTGGCTTCGCATATATTTGAAGTTATATATTTAATTTATTGTCATAGGTGTACGGGGGCGTTTCAGTTTGGGAGGGGGCAGAATTGTTTTTCGTCCGAAAAAATGTAATACTGCCGGAAAGGTTATCTAAGTCGAGCACACAAAATTTTTTGAAAAATTGAAAACCCCCGGAAAGCAGGAAATGGCATCTCCTGAGCTCGTAACTAGAATTGAAGAAGTCCTTACTTTCAGATTTCTTTTGCAATAAAAATATTTTCACTTCATAATACTGCCCCAAAACGAAGAATAATTTACAAACACGCATTGTTCTGTTCAGTTATATGTTCGAACAAAACACTATCTGTGCGGAGCGTACAGAAAATTGTTAAAAATATCTAACCCCTAAGATAGCTGGCTGGAATGGCATTTCCCAGGCTTGTAACTAGAAATGTAGCAGTCGTTATTTTGAGCCTTCCTTTAAAATGAAAGTTTCACTTCAATAGAGAAAAAAACCAACTTCCTAATGAACAGAAATGTGCCAGATAAAAGGTACTGCTAAAATTAGAAGTAGTGTTCTTGTCTCTTTTCGGGGGGGGGGGGGACTATATGCAACGGAATTAAAAACATATTATAATGTTTTTGTCTGCATTAAGAATCTTCGTTGAATTCAATTGCAAGGTCCACTAAATTGATGAAATTTTAGACGTGACTGCCCCAACTCCAGACTATAAACGGTTTAACTCCCAAGGTATTGAAAATATGGCACGTTACAAGGTGACTTTAAATAAATTCTCAGTCAGACTTATGGGGAGATTTTCTCACACCACTGTTTATCATTATGTGTAGGTGAAAACGACATGGCCGATATTCATTACCTTTGCAAGAATTCGGCTGTCCAACCGGGCAGGCCAGATGGCAAACTATTGGATACTGCACGCATATGAACAACCTCTCGTTCGTTTTTTTAAGGAGAATTCAGAATTGTGAGTTTCCTTGAAGAATATGGTCTTCTAAAATGCAAGATCAAGAAGGTCGTCCGAGTGACTACAGACCCACATCTTTTATCGTGAGCCAGAAGGCTCCCCGACGAAATTGGATTTTCTTAACAACAGGGGGTGGGTAGCCCGTTCCCGACGGAGGCATGACCATGCACGCACGGATTAAAGATGGGATGAGGTATAGAAGAGCTAGTAAGAAGTGATTAAAACCGATTCAGATATGCTTTAAAATAGCGTTACAAAAGAAAAATGTTCAAAAAGAAAAGAATCATGGTCATTCATCCAGTTACTTCAGTCCTTTACATTTTTCATGTTCAGGCCTGCCAGAAAAATTGCCGTCCTTCCCAGACTAGGGAAGATATAGGACAAGGTACATAGAATGAGGATTAACAGAGTTAAGAAGTTATTTAAAATCGATTCCGATACGAATTGAAATAGCATTACAAAACAAAAAATATGTTCTAGATGGCCCATCCAGTAACTTCAGTCCTTGTGAGGATTTTATTTTTTAGGCCTCCCCGACGAAACCGCCGACCTTCCCCGACGGGGGGCCAGTGTTCCCCGACGGGGGGCCATGCCCTGTCCCCCCCCCCTCTCCGCTAACTCTCAGTGTTGTAAGAATTACAAAACGAGGCAAAGGCCACGTCAAAAAGATACAGTTGAATGCCTCGACTTTCAACGAACAACAGGGTATACCTGTGACAGTCACAAGTGAAAATAAAAACCAAATTTATGCGGCGGCACAAAAGGATACGGGCGGGAGCATCAGCTGTTTTTTAGTTTTTAGTTTTTTTTTTTTTTTTTACTATATACTTGGCCTAACAGCTAAATTCTCTTTAATCAATGATTACTTTCTACGTAGTTGAGATACGCAGGAATGGTAAGTTAACGGTGTTGAGAGGTAATTATTTATCATGAAAGGACATCCAAATGCGGCGGTGAGAACCTGGGTCATTAATAATTTCATTAAATATTTCAGTGCTGCCGCTAATTTGACTAGAGAGAAATTTGTTTCTTCAGCCCTTTTTAGAAAAGTAGAAAGCGACTAACCATGATTGTTTAAATGAAAGAAGTTTTTCCATAAAAAGTTTTGTAGCAGAAATAAAATGACCTTGTTCAATTTGTTTATGCTTTGCAAGATAATAATGGATAGATGAACAAGTTGATATTCAAACTGTGCTGGCACAGGTGACTGATAAGTTTTTTGTTCTCGTTACAAGTAAACTAAGTAATGCCAGTCGGTGTTATCAAGAGTTAAATGTTTTCCTTTTCTCATTTTACTTCATCTTTTCTCTGTTTTGTTCTTTTATACGATTTTTTTTAATTAATATTTATTTTATTTATTTATTTTTGTAGTTTGGTGCATTTCGCTTTATACCTCACCATTTATTTGTAATAATGATGTTTAAAGGCTCATAGCCCATTTGAGGTGAAACAGGGAATAAATGAAAACTGAAAATGTAGACATCCATGTTAGAGTGAGGTCGAGTGACATTAGGTTGTCTATTGCCCTCACCCACCCACCCCCCCCCCCCTCCTGGAAAATGTTATCCACATGTCCATCCACATGTCCATATTATCCATCTGGTTTTCAATTTCATGTCGTCATAAAAATACACCCAGACTTACCTGGAAAGGGTCTGAGGTAGGTACAAGTTCAATTAATCCTCTTTTCCACGTCTCCCCATGCGATCCTTCTTCTCCCCACAGCTCCTTTGTTGTATTTGCATATTGTGCATACACCTTCAAATTCCCGACGTGATTGCCATACATATTATAATAAAATTCAATACATGCTGATGACTCTATTAACAAGTCTGGAGTGGCTATCACAGCTTTATCTCCTTGGTTTTGTGGTAAGCTGGATTCAGCATACATGTAGTGGCCTGTTGAAAAATAGGAGCATATTAAGCTCATATTAAAACAAGAGCCCAATGGGCACTGTGGTTCCTTGCTGGATATTATAAGAACTAGTGTACAGCCACTCTTCGAAATAGAGAGAAGCGAAAGCTCGTACTCAATGTTTGTAACATCTTCACAAGGGGTATTTTAGTACTTATATTACATGATATCAATGATTAAATTTTTGTGGCCTTACTTACATTCAACTTGTATAATGCTTGGTGATCCTTCAAAAACATTTCCTCATTTCCATATGTATTTATGCTTGTAATCAAACTTGATATTATCACCAATAAACAATACACAATGTGGTTAGAGAGAGAAAAACACCCCTTGTACTTCTCTCATAACTTATTTTTACCTGCTCTCAAATAAAACTTGCTATTACTTTAAAACAAGCTACCATTTGTCCTGTTTGCTATCTCTACACAGAAAACAGGGTTTATTCAGCAGTTAAGCCTAAAGCAAGTGATTAATGGGGTGTGATAATAGAATGAGGATTAGGTTACCCCACAGAGCACAGCAGTATTAAAGAGACATACTGTATAACCCATGCATTGCTTCCACTGGCAGAGAGACCAGTTTAATGCAGTGTGACCTGTGCTCATTGAAATCTACAGATTTCAGTTATTGCCCTCTTACAACTTTGAATGATCCAAAATCTGTGTACAACCCGAAGTAATCATTACTGAACGAATGTAAAGGCCGAACTTCTACAGTGTTTGGGTGTGTAAGCATGCAAAACCAGGTGAGATAAAAAATCTATTGAATCTATCTTTATCTAGCTTACAACATTTTCTAAATAACATTTCCAGTGGCTGACCTCCAGTGACCTTGATGACCTTTGACCTTAACCAAACACAGATTGATTTGAAATCTGTCCTTTTTACCTTAAAATACTATGTTAAAACGTTTTTCAGTTTTTGACCCCTGGTGACCCCAGATGACCCCTTGACCTTCACCAAACATATCAGATTTCATCCTTACACAATAACACACCCACACACTCAGTATGACATCTATCCAAGTTTCCTACCTTGAAATATCATGTTGAGAAGGTTTTTAGTTTTTGACCTCTGGTGACCCCAAATGACCTTTGACCTCCACCAAAAACGATAGGGCACACCTTCAAACAACGGCACTTCTATATACCAAGTTTCAATTTAATCCAACTTTCCCTTGTTGAGTTACAGCGTACCCAAGCTAGCGTCACAGACACACCCACACACACACACACACACACACACACACACACGCCAACCTGACTACATAGGTTCCTTTTGCTAACGCAAGGAACCAAAAAAGGAATTTTATTGGTAACTTATCCGATCGGCATACAATACCTAAATTCCAATACATAAATTAGTAACAGGGAGAAACGCCTAGCAGAACGGTCCATGCATATGATCCCTTTCGGGAGCTATGAGGATATTTCTTTTACGCTGTTACCTGAAACCTTAATGACCTACCAAATCAGGGTCATTTTTTTCTCCTTTTTTTTTAAATTGGTAATACCAACACTCGATTTCACACAAGCTGATGTTGTCTCCCATAAATTGCCGTCTGTAGATCAGACATTGTTTTGCGTTTGCAAAGAAACCTCCGCATTTTACTTGTTGCCATACATCGGATTTCCTCACTTTGCACACATTTTTCAGAGTACTCAAGGTCATGAATATTCACCACCAATAATTCTGTTGCCCAGGACATGTCTAGGCATGGATTGTCATTTATGCATGCGCACAATTTCATTCGTTTGGTAAGCGTTGCTTTAAATTCAGTTTTTGGAAAAGAAGTCACTGCAATTTTTCCTTAGTAAATAAGTTTTAAAGATGTATGACACGAAACCCCCAAAACCAATACGTAATTAACAGCTGTAGCCTTTAGTCATGTAAAATGTCTTATTCAAGGTGTTTAGCTTTTCCGTCACACCTGTTTTACATTTCATGCCTTTTGTAAATTATATTCTAGTTATGGAGGCGAGTCATAGGCGCAGGGCAGCATTTCATTTTGGGGGGCCAGGAGCGGATCCATAAGATTTTTTCCAGAGGTGTCCAAAGTGTGATCGCCGGCCCGAGGGAGGGGTATGAGGGGAGGGGTGTTGAGTATTCGACCATTTCGGACATTGCGTTACGAATGACTGAAGGAAAGCTCACGAATAATAGCTTGATACGCTGTCCAAATGTGTAGCGAATTTTTGTAAGCTTATTGATATTTCATTAAAACGTTAACGCGACTTTGTTGTTTTTCTCCTTTTCGGACATATCTTTTTAAGATTTCGGGCGCTTTTATGGATTTTCTGAGTACAGATAATTAAAACCATGTCAATCCTTAAATCTCAAGTGGCTTCCCACATTTTCGATCTTGCAGAGAAGAACAGAATAGGACCCTCAGTAAAAAAATGCATAGCATACTATGTCTGAGCAGTATTACTTTGACTTTGTACGAAACCCGTCATACCCCTTGCCTCGTATAACTGGCTGGCACGTTTTACCTTTAAAGGCAAACGTGATGAACCCGACAGCTCATTTCGTCATTATCTCTTTTAAGTATATTGACTGAGTGTTTTTTGTTCCATCGAATTTCCTTCTTTCTGCCATCTTCATCCGTTTCGTGTGACATTCTTTTTGCTTGAGTTTATGAAATTTCAATAGTGCATTGTGCACGTAATAATAGGTTTCATTAATAACGGTAGAACCGGGAGGTCTAGGGGACTCAGACCCACCCCACCGCTTTCTGCGCCAACCGATAGTGGCACACGGTTTAAATAGTCGTGATTGCACTGTGCTATCCCCTCCCTTCTGGCAATATTTGTGTCCTTCCCTCTGCGCCCGGGTTCATCCTTAGTGGACATACTCGAGTATTTGTTTTGAAAAACATGAAACTATATATATATAACACATTTCGAAATACTTTAGATGCTTACCTTCACTGTTGCCAAAAGTGTGGTCAGTTAATGGACCTGTTGAAGGTGTAGCCGTTTCGCCCTGATGCAAAGTCCAGTCAAAGTCATCATCTGATCTTTGTGTAAAATTGTCGTTGTTGTTGTTGTCGGTTTCAAAGTTGGAGAAGAATGATGAAAGGTAAGGACTCTCTGTTGTCTGTGCCTCTGTAAACAGTATAAAACCGTTAAATAAAAAGGTATAAATATAATGAAGGTAGCGTGTACTTTGCCAGTTTGCAGTCTCTTCGAAACAAAGAATACAATCAGTGTTGCTTCTGGTACCTATAAGAACATGTTCTACCATCCAATTCATTTAAAGACCTACCGGTACCGTGTAACTCGACCCAGTTCGTCCAAACCTCATAAAAAGAACACAAATATCAAAATGGTCATCCATGCAGAAGAAGCAATTAGACCGAGTGCTACGCTATCAGTGGCCACCAATGTCAAAGTTGTAAACCACTGATCTACATACCTGGATGAAAGGTAGTGCCGAAAATTCCGAAGCAAAAAAGCCGCCGTATTATGTGTGGCAAACGCGTCCAAAGATGTTATAAACATAGATACCAAACTTAAAATGGCGCTGTGACTCCTCATGGAGGCCGAATCGGAGGGGCGGAAGTGCTGATCACTGATCAGTCGTTTAGAAATCTAACAGTTAATTGATATCTTCCAGTAGTATAAGTACATGTGATATTAAAACGTTGCAATTCTTGCAAACACCATTCTTCAAAAAATTTCACTTACATGAAACAGTTTCAGGCTTCTTCGCCGGCTTTCTACTTAAGAACATTTCAACATTAACGCACAACGACTGGTCTATGCACGCGTCTACATTCTTACGCGCTTACAACACAAAATCAACTACTGCGTTTTTTCCAAGCACGCGGAAGTACGCGTCAATTACTCAGGATAACACACGGAGAAATGCATTGTCCGCATACAGAACTCGCTTTGAAAATGCACGCACGCCGAAATCTCGTCACAATTGAATTTTCTGTTACGCATGCGTAATTGTGCATGCAGATTACCGAATAGAACTGTGCGCATGTCAAGTCATCACTTCCGCCCCTCCGATTGAGCTTCCGTGAGGAGTCAGGCGTCTTACAGTGTAGGGATGGGAATTTGGTATCTACGTTTATAATATCTTTGAACGCGTCGTGCAACAGCGCCACTCTCCACACAGTTGGATAGGCAATTTGATATGTTGGCTTGATAGTTTAACGTTTTGGCTTGAAATGAGGCCAGATTTATTGTGGGATGTGCTCATTTGCAACAGAAAATGTCAATTACTTTGAAACCTTAACACGATAATGTAATATAGAGCGCAATCTTTGACTTAGTGCAGTTTGGCTGAGTGGCTATGGGGCGTCTCAGTCCTCTTTCACAGTGGCAACTAAGTGCAAGTTCAATAAAAGGGGGGGGGGGGTGTCGAGTCTCACCCTTTAAATTCGAGCCCACAAAGTCGCTCACGCAGAATCGCCCCTAACAAAGTCTCCCCTGACAACTCCACCCCTCAGTTCATATCGGCCCTGCCAGAGGTGACTTCAAATATTCCTTTTATGAATGGAAAGTAAATTAAGCTTCACTCCATAGGCAGGAGCGTTGAATTATGAAGTCAATAAACCACGCAACGTAATCAACTCTTTCTCTCTCTCTCAGAAACACTGTTGAATATTTTACTGTCCAGGTGAAGAGAGGCCTGCAGTTATTTAATAGTACTAGCCGAATGCTGATGCTTCGTCGTGGTCAATAAACCTGGGTGGCACAGTGGGGGCAATGCAGTCACTCAAGTCGCCTCCTATAAAGAAACCCCTGACAAAGTCTCCCGCTTGGCCAACAAAGCCGCCCATAACAAAGTTGTCCCTAACAAAATCTCCACCTGACAAAGTCGTCAGCCCCTAAAATAAAGTTAAAAAACGTGCTATCAAACATAGGTAGTATGGGTCCCTCATATTGGTAAGTCCCCCTGTGGGCTGGGCTGTAGAATATGCCTACAGTATTCCCCACCTGTCGTAAGAGGAGACTAAACGGGAGAACTTGTACCGCATTTGACCTATATGACACTATATATTTATAACACATTCGTGTTGGTGTGTCGTTAAATCTTATCTTACTAACAAACCCTTATGGGTAAGTCCATACCGGTGGGGGCATTTGCCGAGATTGATAAGGGGCCCATAAGGGTAGCCCACATGCATGAGGAATATTTAAGGATTGAAGCTGACCCATATTCAGTTTTCCACACACTATCAGTTCCTTAAATGAGCCTCAGAACTAGTTGCCCATGTAGTCACTTGGATCAACTTAAGGAGCCGCCCATGGGTCTATTATCATAATTCCGGGTGCAAAACCATATGGACCATTAGGGGTTATGAAATGGGTCTCGTAAGATTCCCAATGAGAACGTTACCTGTAAAATGGTTACTTTTTCGGGGGTGAGTCTTTGAGAGACATAGAACAGCATAATCTTGACGGAGGCGGCGGACTTAGTTAGCCCCGGAGAAACCTGGCTTGTCCAGCAGGCACCAGGGGCCTTTTTCAAAGTGAGACTTCGTTAGGAGGCGACTTTGTAACTGAGTGTCTTAGTTTGTTACTAGGGAGACTGTGTAGAGGAGACTTCAGATGTGGAAGACTTTGCTAGGGTGCCTAAGCAGTGAACTTGAAGTACATTTAGTAGGCCTACCATGAAACCTGCGCAGGCGTCAATGTTTTCAACTTCATGTACTTGCAATCTGTTGCTGCATAATTGAAACTAAAAGCAACACACGATCTCGGCATTTCTGTTGTGTTCATTTTAGGTTGCATACAATGTATACGTTTTAGTCAGAAAATCAAGAAATTTAACTGGTTTAAAAATTTGTCAGTTGTCACTCAGTGCACATATGGCTATAACGAATCAGTGAAGTTTGTGCCTCGACTAAATGTTTTTGCCACCTGCAAAATGGCCACCGTAAGACTTTCGGTTGCTTCAATTTGTCAATAGCAGTTACGTGCACGCCTTACATCCAGGTATATAGATCAGTGGTTTAAACTAGGGACAAAGAAAAATGTAAGAAGGCAAAAGCAAAAACTTTTCTCGCGGAGCGCAAAACTGTTCGCGAAGCGCGGGCTGCTGTGGGTGGGCTCCAGGGCAATTTGGGCCAGGTCGTTTTGGGAGGGGGGCAGGGGCAAATTCCCGGAAGTTCTGAGTTTTAAGCATATCAGTGAAAATTTAGTCTTAGGATTAGTACATTACTTGCTTTTTTTTGGGGGGGGGGGGTGGACCTACCTCATGATGACTGGCCTAACTTGGGAGGGTAACTAGGGAACGGACAAAACTCTGACGGGAAATGCCCTCTCATTCCCCGCGTAGAGCGACTGCTTTACTCTGTAAACGTACATCATTATAGGCCCATTAGGCCCTGGGGATGGAATTGAAAGCCAAAATTGAAAGTCCGTCCATGACCGAAGATAACATTTGTCGATCTTTGGCATGGGGTGGTACGAGGCAGTGGGTAGGTAGCGGGTAGGTAGCACATTTCTCCCAGCATGGTCCACAACACGTTAGGGCAGGGGAAACATGACCAATTCCCTAGATTTGAAAGTGCAGGGACTGCCTTGACGTCATCCTTTCAGGGCTGTAATGAAAGAAGTAGGAATCACCAACCTGCAGGACATCAGACCGTAATCACGTTTTTCACGTTTTTTTTTTTTTTTTTTTTTTTTTTTTTTTTGCCAGTTTTAAGATGTTTGTTAATGCAGTGGCATACCTAATGCAAAGGATTATGACACCTGCAATAGGCATAGGGACCGTTTACTAAGTGGAAAAAAGAAGTGTTTTGAGAAGCGTTAAATCCTAAACACCGTGTTTTAGAGTTTCAGATATGCTAAAGTTTTATGATAAGGGCGCCATGTGCAATGTATTAATTTACTGCAGAAGTTGACACACAGAACCGTTTTATCAGCTTAAACGAAGCTATATTAGCACATGGTGAAAACATTTTACGTACTCACGTAATAATTATCACGTACGTACTACTATTACGTACGTACGCAATAATAATTACGTACTTGTTAATATTGCGTACGTACGTAATAATTATTATATATGTAAGTATACAAAATATATATAGGGACACGCAAAAAATTAAAAAAGAAATCCGCAAGCAGGAGACCCTCCCGTAGAACCCTTCATCGTTGGTCACCGCATACACCAGCCTCAGCCGTACCACTTTCACAAAACCTCCTGTTGTACCAACGTTTCCACTGTCGTTGAAATTTTTATTCCATCGTGAGCAGCTGAGAATAGCTCATGATCTCACGATAGGACAGTGTACCGTATATGATAACTTTATCTTTATGGGATTCGAAAGGTCCTTAGCAACGAAAGACAATGATAGCGTTAACAGTGCTCTTTCTTTGTAAAAAAAAAAAATCAGACGCTCGAACCCAATAGATAAGCAGTGCTTGGCACTATGCTCTTAACTTTTCCTGCAGATGCGGCACCGTATATGAAGTGATTTAAAGTCATATGAACCTAATCAAGTACTTATACGTAGGTTATTTTTTCTTGAAAAGTAAGTACTCTTGGTGCAATTAGAGAGCAAAGTTCGGCATTTTATTAACTTCAAAGAAAGAAAATATACAGGAAGAACATTTTGTTGCCGTTCACAGACCTGTGTCTACTGTAAGCCCAGCTGTGTAAGTCTACTTAGAATATGTTTGATGTCGGTACGTAATAAGTCCACAAAATATTTCTAGGTGGTAACTTAATTAATGTGGTACAAGAATGCACCCAGATGAGCTGCTAGGTGTTATTAGACTTGCACTCAGTGATGACAATGAATATCATTCTGATGAAAATCGATTGTAAACAAAAACGATTTTTCTTGGTTGGTCTATAAAAACGTCGTATTATGATAGGCGAAGTGATCTTATGAGCAAATGGTAATATTGAGGGTGTCAAAGTCATTCACTAAAGAATCATACGTGACAAAATGGAAGCAGTCATTTTTCACACTGATGCAACCTTAACTTGCTTTTGAGACCTTTAATGGCCCGTGGCTTTACTTCAGTTTTCCCAAACACAGGCAAAGAGAATCATGCACAATGTACATTTTCAGGTTGTCCTGATCATTTGCATTCCTGGCAGTAGTTCTTTCAAACAGTCAAATGTTTCACTCAACCACGTGCACCGTACCGAGTCTAAAACTCGAGAGCCATTCAACTGCACTTTCAGTACCATGCGGGTCACAAGAAATTTCCTTCCTTTTTCACACGAAACTGATTAGGATTGTAATTATAGTCATGCACCCTTATCCAGTAGTGTTTGAATTGCGGTTTGTAGACGGTGAAAACAAAAGCAAATCGTCAACCCTAAAGATGATAGGTCATATTTGGATTTACATAAATTGACGCAAAAAGGGAGGTAATTGGGTGCATTTTATGTGGATAACAAGGCCTGTACAATTAGGTATGTGCAATGGGAACAACTACATCAAAATCATGCGCTATATTAACCAGTTTTGTATTCGCAAAGAACCAAAGGTCACCTAAGACTGTTTGCCATTAACAGATGGACGGCAGAATTCATCACTTTACGACGTTGATTTGAAAGGGTTACATTCACCAGTGACTCGTCCAGTGGTTACATTCACTCGTAAGCCTACGCTACCGCCTAGATAAGCAATAAGGACTCCAGGAGAGAGTGAGAGAGAGAGCACTTGGGATTGTGGCATGCCTCATATGACAGAATGATGCTTCTAATCAATGGCGGCGCCAGAATGTCAAAACTGGAGGACAAAGGAAAATGTTTGGGCTCGGTTGCAGCCCGAAACCGAGCCCAAAGCGCCCGCCCCTGCGAGTGGGGGTCCAAGGGGATCGGGAGAGAGGTTTTGGCATATCTCTGAATGAAAAATTTATTTTCAGGAGAAGGCCGTATATTATTCATTTTGTCGATTAACCCAACTTCCAACTGACCTAAGTTGAGGGCCATGAAGTGGAGGTAATTGGTTGAGGACAAAATCTGAGGGGAAAATTCCCCTTTCGCCCCGTACAGTGCCGCTGCTGCTTTTTAATAAGATGTATAAAATGCAAGCCTTTCTATGTACGTCCTAATAGCAACTATAGTCTAAGGTAATGACACCGCCTGTTTTCTTTTTGAAACAAACTTGACAGAGGTCTTCTTCTTATGAAATGTATACAAGCACCCTATGAGATTAAAAGCGGTGCTGGGTGTAACTGGTATCCGCCCTAGTTACATGATCTGTACCCTCAAGTGATAAATGCTTTCATGGTGTCCACAATGTGTAAAAAGCAAATATTGCCGGTAAACTTTAACTGGTTTGCCAACTAACTCCAAATGTTGGGGCTATGCACACTGACTGCTTAACAAGAATTCCCTAACTGCAGTGTTGTAACAAGTCACGACTCGAGTCACTTCATCTCAAAATGGTAGTGACTCGATAGAATTCAGGAGTACTTTTGAAATAGTACAGTGACTCGAGTCAATGACTCGACTCGAGTCACTTAAAAGTTTGAAAACTGGTGACTCGAGTCACTAATCTAGTGACTCGATTACAACACTGCCTAACTGGCTAACGATAGCCCTAGCTAATTCCTTACCTAATCTTAAACTCTAACAAAGAATACAACCGATAAAATACAATGGCAACCGACACCAAATCAACGGAACGCCTTAAACAGTGCGCTTCTACCCCTGATGTTATGTACTTTTTTTATGTATATCGGTATATCTGGTATTGCCAATCAATTAGCAAGATGTGAAACCTAACTGTATTAAGTGTGTATGTAGTGTGCCCTAATTTCTTCCCTGAGGCGAGATGCTACCAGATAGAGAAATGAGGATGTTTGAGAAAGTAAGAAGAATTTGAGGGGCAAAATCAGCTATAACAAAGGACATCACGTTCTTTCATATGTTTCTGCAACTTACTGAATCATTCTGTTTCTTTAAGCGAGACGACTGATTTCGAAAATAATCTTTGATAAACTTGATGGGGTGCAGAGGTGATGGTATCGCCCCTCCATCTTAATAGCAAGTTGCGCTCGCAAGTATTTTGTTTTTTGTTTTTTGTTTTTGTTTTTTTCAGTACTGCACTGCACAATCGAATATCTGCCACGTTATGACAAATGAATACTAATTGAACATCTTTCATAAAGCTTACATACAAAAAAAAATGAAGTGTGCAGACGCTAAGACTCCTGTGGGCCTAACTTTTATTCTCACAATATTTGTGCAATCTTCCTGAAATACATGACAAACTGTAACATTAAAGCACTAAAAAAGTTCGCATTTGACAGAAAAGTTTCCTGAATGATGAGTAAGCATGACACATTTTTCGTTTTAAGGGGCACAACTGATTTAACTATTGGTCAGAGACACAAAGTTAACATCACATTCGGTTCATGTTGTGTATCATCGCTTGCTTCCTCATCGTTCCCTCCATGGGCCCTCCTTTAACTGTCAGTCAGTCAGTCCGTCAGTCAGTCAATCAGTCAGTAGGTCAGTCAGTCCGTCAGTCAGTCAGTCAGTCAGTCAGTCGGAGCGGGCCGAAAATTTGGGTTCTTTTACTCATTTGTAAATGTGGTGCTTGTATTGTAGAAAACAGTATAGATTCAGGGTTTCCTATGAGGAAATTGAATATTTGGGGGACTACCGTAGAATCTGCGTTTCTCTGGTAAAACAGCTTTTACCAGAGATAGCATGTGCACAGAAGATCGTTGTTGTTATATAATGTTTTCTAAGGAGTGCGTATTGAAGATTCTCGGCGAAATTCAAAAAGCTCCCGAAACTGCCTTTTTCTGACAAAATATTTAAAACTTTAAAGACTATTTTAAAGAAAATTTAGTAGGGAAACGGCACTGTAGCGGCTCGGAAAAGTTTACCACTGACTGCTTTCTGAGTGACCATTTGCTTCTTTAAGGGTTGCAATTAAGGGCGCGCCTTTTTAAAACTAATTATTACAAATATGGAGCTTTTAGTAGGAAGAACTCTGAATTTTATAAAGTAAAAGTTGGGAAAACCGCACTGCACTTGACTGGTGTTTCAAATGGCAAATTGCCGAATTTTTCACTTTTTGAGCCAGGGGACAATCGCCCCTGCCCCCTGTAGCTACGTCACTGCTCTGCAACATTGAATACTGATAACATTTTGACACTTGAATAACTAAAGTATCCATCTATACAGGCTACTCAACTGACATGGTTGAAAGGTATCTGATGACAGGTGTTTATGAGCGCATTTGGGTACGGTAGGCCAATGGTTCCGTGCTTGGAATACGGAGCCTTGTTCGAAAGACTATCTTCAATTGGTGCGGAGCGTACAGAAATTGTTGAAAATTCGAGAAACATCAGACAGCCGGAAATGGCATGTTTCGGGCTTGTAACTAGCAGCTAAGTATTCAGATTTTTCTTTCAAGTGTGATCACCACTTTACCGGGGACGAGTTGCGGCGACGAAGCGCGCTAAAAATTTTTCACCTTTTAAACAAGTATACGTAGATATGGAGCTTGTCCATTTAGCTTTGGATTTTGGTTTTCCTGTAAGGAAATTTGAAGAGTTGGGAATAACTGAAGAATCTGCATTTCCTCCATATATTGTTGGCAAATCTGAGAATGATTGTTTTCTTTAAGTCGCCCCGACTGTCGGGCAAAGAGCCGTTCGGCGAAACCAGATCAAAAACTGCTTCCCGAAGACAGGTAGATTGCGCGACGACTGAATCGTTGTTAATATGTTGTCTAAGGCCTGCAAACTGACACTCGTCGATGACATTTCAAAAGCTTCCCAAACTTTACTGCCCTTTTTAGACAAAACGTGTCAAAATCAAGAGCTTTTATTGAAGAAATTTGGGAATTCTGTGAAAGACAGTTTACAAAAATAGCAATAAAGCTGCCGGTGTCTCTTGACAATGTGGTTCCACATGTGGTAAACATCCGATTTTGTCATTTCCAGAGCTGGGAAAAGTTTACGAAACTGATTTATGAGCGAAAAATAGTGCATTTTACATTTCATTTTTTGCGCCGGAAATTTTCCTTATTTTGAGATCTGGAAAAATGAAAAAATGGACCCCTTTTCGTCCTATAGATTCTTTAAGATCCTGGAACAGTTACCATACAATGTCACAATTTTTAGACTTAAAGAGGTAGTCAGAGTTTAACAGAAGGTATTAGTCCTTTTCCAGCACTTCATTTTTCCTTTTTTGAACTTTTTACCGAATCAAGAGACATTGCAGAGGTCTTTCAAGTGAACAGAAACGTTTCCTTTTACGTTTACTGTCAATGGAATTTCGTAATTATGTTCGGGTGACAAAATTCCACACAGACGCAAGACTAGACAACCCCAACTATACGGTGACTAGTCACAACGTCAGATCATTTGTGACAGATTTTTTATAGTTTTAACTCAATTTAAGATTGTGGTGTAAAGTTAAAGTCAAGAAAACTTTGTACAAACAATATGTGGTTGCCCTTTAAAGGACCATTCCTCTCACCCCAAACCACAATTCTTGTACGGGAGTACCACAATTCTCAATTGGCTAAGCTCTTTGATTGACAGCTTATTCAAACAATGCAGATTACCAAAAGTTGCATTACACAGCATGGACTGAGAGTATTTTGATTATACACATTGAGCATTTTATACTCACCCTGAAGCAATTAACCTGGAATGTGTCTGGATGAGGACGAATTTCAGACAATTGTGGGAGGGGCTTAAGTAAGAAGGTTAGGAGAATTGGAACTGTTTGGGATGAGAAAGTTGGGCCTCTAAAGAAAACTGGAAACTTCTTGTTGAACTTTGGTGGTTAAACTAATTTCTTACTTTTCATGGTTAAATTTAGAAATTCGTAACGTAACGTAACATGTAAATGTGTCCGCGCTTAACTGCGGGTTGGATGGCAGGGGATAAATTGCGATACATATTACCCCTTAAAATGCACGTTAATACATGGTGGCAATATACTGCAGTGTAGTATACAGCCTTTAAAACGTTTGGACCCTCGACTTTTTAACTGGTTACTTTCGCTATTTTCAATCAGATTACTTTTGCTTAGTAGAAAAAACTAGATATCATAAGTCCGGATTTTCCTGTGCTGTTCATTTTAAGATTACTTGTCTTTCAGAATAAGGGTTTCCGACATCAAACTGAGGCACTATTGGCTGTTGGTTCACTTTGCTATTCACTGATAGACACACTGATTACAAGCAGGAAGCTCCCTGTGGTTAAGCAGAGGTCTGCAGTTTAATGGGAGATATGCCTATGTAATGTGTTTTACCATAGTCATTATAATGACATTAAAGTTGACCCAAGGGATGAAAGGGAAATGCAAAAGACCTCCTAATCAGTAAATTTTTAAGTTTTTGAAAAAATGAAGAAATCCTCTAATCTCGAGTTTCATTTTCTCTTTTTTAAGCTAAAATGCTGGTTCTGAGGCCTGGCGTTTGGAGACCTTCGCTGAGGACATTGACTAGGTCCTACAGGCTTATCAGACCGCAGTCAGTGTGCGGTAAGGGTGAAGTAGACTTCTTCATTACGCTAGCTGGTCTTCCTAAAGTCTTGTACGACCATAGTTACTGATAAATATTGTAAAATATACTCGTCTGATGAACCGTTACACTCTTTTTTTTCAGATGGTTAAATCCAACTAGTCTAACGTTAAACAGTGCTATTGCTACGTGCTTCGCAATTTCGCGGAATTGTTGAGTGTGCTTACCAAGTTACTACTGGTAGCCCAGCCTTCGGTTGTCCCGCTATATTAGATTTGGTACAGTTATTCTCTCTTTACGGCCGTTCTAATATAAGACAGAAATCTTGATCAAACATTTCGCAATAATATACGCCCTAATTGAATTCATTACATTTTGATAATTGTTCGCAAGAGACTCTCGAAGAAATTAGTTTACGGTTATCCCGTCTGCATATATACAGTACGTATGGAGAGTCTAACCGTAGGCGGGATTACGGGGGACACGGGGGCACTTGCCCCCCCCCCCCTTTTTCAGAACTTAGGTTTTTACGCCTTAGTCTTGTTGCTTTTGCTACAAAAATAAAAACTGGAACTGAAAGAGCCACGCGAGTGATATCTAATCAAGTTGTATAACGTTGAAACAGGTCATATACTGCATTGAAAACTAAAAAAAAACAATATTCTTCCAATTAATGTCTCTTTTTTTTTCGACACGGTTCTTCTTATAGAACACCTCTTCCATTGTCACTGAACCTTATCACCAGTGCCCGGGCCATACACAGCTGTAGGTCTACAGTAACAAGTGATAGGGTGAGGCAGGGCAGGCGGTTGTCTTCTGATCCCCTTCTCTGACCAAGTGCCCCCAAGCTTTCTGAAAGGACGATGATTTGACCCTAATCTGGAGCTCCTCTCTTTTTTTTTTTTTTTTTTTTTGGCTGAAGTTAAAAGGGGTCCACCCTTTCTCTAATTTCCATGGAATTCTCTATTGAGATTTCTCAAAAGTCCATTTTTCGGCTTGTTCAACGCGTCCAATCACAGATAAGGACTCTACAAACATCTCATGAAAAGGACTCTATAGGAAACCAACGGTATGTTTTTGTTTAGTACAAATATCCTCAGGGGTCACCCTAACTCAGCTGCAGTGTAAAGGGACATCACTTTTTCTAATTTTATTTCAATTTCACTATTGAGATGAAGTAAGAATTCATATTTTTTCGGCGCGCTCCGCGCGCTATTTTACAGGTAACGGCTCTGTGAGAGTCACCTGCAAAACACTATATAGGAAACCAGAGTATGTTTGTGCATCAGTAAAAACGTCTTTAGGGGCCACGGTTATTCAGCCAAGGTTAAAAGTTGCCCATCCTTCCTCTAATTTCATTCAGTTTCATTACTGAGATGTCTTAAACGTTGATTTTTTTCGGCGCGCTTAGCGCGCCCCATCACAGACAAGGACTGAATTTACATCATATGAAAACCTCCTAGCTCTCTAAAAAGAAAATCTGGGGCACCAAGGAGGTAGCCCCTGAAGAACCTCAATTTTAAGAAATCCATTCTCCCTCCCCGCGCCCTCTGCATTATCGATTCCGGCCGACTTGTTAAGTTCCCAGCTTATGTAATTTGAAGTTGAAGATAAAATGCATCATTTTAATGCCTTCAATTTCGTAAATATCCAGGAGCTACCGGAGGCTTCACCCCCTGGACCCCTACCGAGGCTTTGCCCCTGGATCCCACCAGGAGCCCTAAGGCGGGCCCCTGGACATCACGCCGTTAGGGGGAGCGCTTCGCGCTCCCGCGGCGCCTTGGGTGCCGTTTGGTAGTCTGCCAAATTTGCCCCGCCCCCCATTTCAGAGATCAAATCCCGCCCCTGAGTCCATTAACAAGCATATTGTGTACTGTCAACGTCACATGACTGACTAAAATCGGAATCTCAACATAAGCAGTCAGTTCGCCGAATTTCCCAACCAGGGAAAAGTATAATAACTATGGTTTTACGAAATTTTTACCTCCGTGCACTAGGAAGCTAAATGTCTTGACTCCCTAAGAAATCTTTAATTTCATACTTAATTTTAAAAGTGTTTGAGTTCATCGTGGATGACAAGCTTATCACACACAGGCTCTCGTAACTGGTTCTCTAATCAACCTCATTACGTGGTTTCATAGTGTGCTTTCAGTACGCATCGTACTTTTATAAACGAATCCGATCAGAGCTTGTGTTTAGTGACTGTGGGCAATCATTAACGTTGGGTCCATCAGACTAAAAAATCGTCTTCATTTATTGCCTACTTGAATTTCAAACTCTTATACACAGTGAAATTCTGGGAATCAAGATCAATTCAGAGCACAACCATATGATACAAGGAAGCAAGGAAATTGAAGACTAAAGGTAATGGACCACAGTTAAATCCTTTTGAAATCAGGCCATCACTCGACTGTCCGGATTCGTCTTTAAGACTCTATAACATCTCATCAGGTCCGTCTCCTTTGTCCACCAGCAACATTACACGCAGCAGGCCTATCTTAATTGCCCTGAAATTGTGGGTGATCTCACGTAGGCCTATTCACTTCCCATTTCATACCTCACCACGTTGCTGGCAGTAGCGGAGAGGGGGACCTTGACCATGCTCCCAACTCTTCTTGTAGCCGTGGGAAACCACTCGAAAGTAGTCTGACCAGCGCTCGACAGAGCAACAACCCACTGGCCGTCTGACGTGTTTAAATATGTGTCAAAATGTTTCAAAACAGGGCCGTTTTAAATCTCAATGTCCCTCATAAAGCAAAGATTTTCCAAAGGGCGGGGAGGGGATGAGGATGACCTCCCATAATATTCACCCCCCCCCCCCCCAGAAAAGAAAACAATTATATCTTTTTGGACAACTCCTATTTGTTCTATTGATAAATATCTACCTCCATATTAATCATTGGAAAGTACCATTTTTCATTAAGCTGTAGTTTCGTTGGGAAAAATTCCCGGTGCCCCCTTAGACCCCTATCCATGTCAATTGAGGGAATTCACCGTTAAGACCCACCACCTCACAGTTCTCAAACACGCCGCCGTTGGTTGATAAGATGAGAAAGAAACTAATTATTTTGTCTGAAATTTTCGATTGTGCAATAAATTGTGATTTCATTTTCCTTTTTCTACGACTCACATCACATGCATTTGGTTCCGATACCGATTGGAATAAAAAAATGCTTCCGTGCGAAGCTTGCTTAGTCTAGGAACTCTATCATTTTGAGTGAATAGGCCCAAACAATGCATTTCGCTGAAAGACACAGTACCTTTCCAGACTCAGAATCGGGGATACAGGGGTTCCGAACTACCTCCTCCCCCCCCCCCCCCCTCTTTCTTTTGACAAAAAAAAAATTTTGAAACGCCAATGTAAACATGTGCGTTACGAGGGCGGTCAAGTGTATGAATTTTAAGGCGTGCACCCCAAATATGCCTAAAAATCTGTACTTTCGAACTTCAATCAATGTACCGTTTAAACGTAATATCAAAGCTACACAGGTTTTTAACGCTATCACTTTATCGTCGCTGTTTATGCACACCCCAAGTCGAGGTTGCTTGTGTTGACAAACTGCCACCTTGACCAGTTGACTCCTTGGGTGACAACCAAGACATGCAGGGTCTTGGAATATTCGAGTGGCAGAGTGGTCTATTCCAGCTGCTATGCACCAGTGTGATTCACACCGTAGTTCAAATTTCGCTGACTTGCTCGATTTTCTACGGGTAACTCTGGCTGTCCATCCTCTTGGCATTATGCTTGCCACTAGAATCGGTAGTCCAACCAACGAATTCGATTGAGAATTCAGTTGGAGCAGTTAAATATCGTTTCGTTTCCTAATGCTGAAGTAAATAAAAACGCTTTGGTTTCAGGGCTAATTTTTTCCCCAGTTCCTATCAATTTTCATTGCAGAAAATTCTGTCTTTTCGTATGCTACCGTGCACCACATTGCATCTCAGAACCTTTGAAAGTGCAAAATTTTCCTCTCACTTGGCATTATGGTTGCCACTAAAACCGATTGTCCAGACGAAGAATTCGGCTGCGAGTCGCACTGAAGCACCCACTGGTGCATGGAACAGTTAAGTATCGTTTAGTCCATTAAGACTGAGGTAAAGAAAATCCCTTTTAATTTTCAAGTTGCGCAAAGTTCTGTCTTTTCGTATCCTAAAACGCACGAAGTTAGGGACCATTGAAAATGCAAAAATTTTCAAATAATCTATCAAGCCGGCTACACACTTCGGGCACTCCTCTGGAAAAAGTATTGGATCCCCTGCTTCCGTCGTTAGGTACGTAGGGTTTAACGATTCAGCCGATAACCTTCTGGTTTAATCCAGGGGCACCCTTTGTTGTATTGAATTACTGTAGTAACCCCTCCTGGAACTCAATTGTGTAAGTGAATGAATGAAAGTGTATGGAATTATAAGGCGTGCACCCAAAAATGCCTAAAAATCTGAACTTTCGAACTTCAATCAATGAACCGTTTAAACGTAATATCAAAGCTACACAGGTTTTTAACGCTATCACTTTATCGTCGCTGTTTAATGAACACTCCAAGTCGAGGTTGCTTGTGTTGACAAACTACCACCTTGACTCCTTGGGTGACAACCAAGACATGCAGGGTCTTGGAATATTCGAGTGGCAGAGTGGTCTATTCCAGCTGCTATGCACATGGAACTCAATTTCATGTTTTTGCAACACCCCCAAACTGAAGATTCTGACATGCAGAAAGATCTACCTTTGTCGGGATCTAGGATATTTTGTCATTTTGAGGTCCCCGGATTCGATGCAAGTCGTACAAGTTCAGGCACCATAGTGTTGCCAAAGAACGCGGAAAGATCACCATCCATCTATCTGATGAACCCTAAACGAGGAGAGAAGTTACTTCACGTGGCAAAGTGAAAAATGTCTGAGGTCTGAGGTTTACCCGACGAACCTATAACCGAGGAGAGAAGCTACATCACGTGATCAAGGGACTGCTGTCTCGGGTTTCTACAGGCATTGCATATTACTACCTACTTGAACAGAAGTTGACATAAAATATTGTTATCGTGCGTGGAAACAAACACACCCTTTACTGGAGCATCGAGTCAAACAAATTCAAAAGGACAACTTAAGGACGCAATCCATCAAAGTCTCCTCTTACAAAAAGGAATAATTTACTTTCAAGTAAGTATGTGTTGTAACTCGATGGTCACATCAAGGTTTCCCATTCTCCAACCAACACAGGGTACCGTAAAATGACAATAGGCAAAGTACGGTCCGTTTCATATGCATTGTTTATCATGATGTTACTGCAGTACAAAGGGTTGATGTGAAGAAGTAGGGGTTGGGGAGGTTATAACCCCTGCACCTTTTGATAAGGGAGGTTTCCAACGCATTCCCCCTTTTTCCAAAATCCTCCCGACCCTCTGGCAAAGGGCCGTTCGGCGAAACCAAACTTGGAACTGCTTCCCGAAGAAGCTATACGTCCTCTTAAGGACAACACTTGACCAACATCAAGGCCTTCAGACCATTTACATTATTGGTGTGTCATGCATGGCTCCATTCTAGACTGGATGAAAAGTACAGATACTTCACATGATCTTAGCCAAAAGGCCAAAAAGGATTCCCCCTTCCCCCGTCCATTGTTCATGTCTATCATAGGCCTACTTGGTCTTGGAATGTTTTATTCTTTTAGGTTCTTCTATTCAATTAGTTGTGAAGCAATTATACTTCATGCAGCAATGTTTTTAAGTCCATTTTTTCTGACCTGTGCTAATTTATTTCATTATATTATATATTTTATTATACTACCCAGCAAAGAATTTACCGCGTTAAACCCTATGGTAACTTACAGTACTTGGTGGGTATCTTCAACCATTTTCATAACGTAAGTGCGTGTTAATATTGTAAGAGGTAAATGGAATGCAAAAAGTATATGTTTGAATATTCAGTATTGACGTCATGGTCTTTATCATTTGAATGTTATGTAGTTTCCGGTGTCAATTCGTTTGCATATAATTTTAAGTTACGCAATGACAAGTTCTTTGTGATAAGTTTTTCTATGAGTTGAGAGGAGCTCTGATTTGGTCACAATACAGTTAAGTTCGCTTTCGGTCAGTCTCGTCCCTCTTCCTTTTTGTGTATATGTTCGTCTCTCTATTTTACACCGCCCTCGTTTCCTAAGTACCCACGTTACAATATGAACACAACTTCAAACCGCCTATCGGTGTGTCTTGTCTTTGATTTCATCGACACCTAAAAACTTCGAACGGAAAAATTACCTGTCCTGATATGAGAAACCGATCACTTTGACTCACAAGGCACTCAAAACCAAATTGATTCATTTGTGGGTCACCACAGGCAAGTTTCGACTTCTCTGTTAAATAGTTAGAGCCGTTAGGGTTCGAGTAACTATAAATGTTAAAAAGGAAAGAATTTTATAATACTTTTTTCTCATAGACTCGAGTTTCTGACTAGATTCGAATAACAGTAAAAGTAGCAAATTACTCGACTCGACTGCAAAATCGAGTGACGTGTTACAACTCTCTATCTCAGCCTCTGCCCTGAGGGGTGTACTACAATCATTAATCATCACTTCAATTTTGAATAGGTCACCCATTGAAACTGTGTCGTTTACAACAAGATTTATCTTACAGCAACAATGTCAGTCATAAAATACCATCTATAATAAGGTCATAAAATTCGTAGTTCACAGTTTTGCACGAATTGCAAAAGTGACATTGAGAAAACTTCTTCAGGGTGGTTATGTAGGTTTGCACAATGGTAGGGCATAGACGAATCTGAAAAGTCAAGGGATGGGCCCATTTAGTCGGGCATAACTGGCGTCCAGCAGCTTTAATCCCCCAAATTCTGTATCATGGACGATTTTACTTTAAAAAACTCCTTGATCCCATAAATGTCACTGAATATGGGGGTTTTGAATTGCAAATTTCATAGAATTGAAACGATGTAAGGCTGATAGAACCCACTCACCAGGGGCTTAGATTTCTTTTCAACTTTGGGGTCAAATACCGAAAGTGAAGGGTGGGGTTGAGATACCCGTCTTTAAAAGTGGGTACAAGGACAAAATCCCAGTGGGGATCCAGAGGAAAAAACCTCAGAAATTCCTGGGTTTTAAGGGGTAAATTCCATAGATTATGTTGAGGTAGGGTAGAGTCTGAAGCATTCAAAGCGCAAGAAAAGCTTCGTTTAGCTTGAGAACCATTTGTGATAGAATGTTTAAGTATAATTTCAAATTAATTTTAATTTTTATTTTTATTTTTTATTAAACTATAATAATAAAAACTTCATCGAACTTACTCCTCAGCCTACCCATACAGGAATATAGTGTAAAGGCTGGCCCTTGACAGTTTGAGGGAAAACGAAAATTGATGGGCACGCTCACCCATTCCCCACGCATTTGCCACTGAGACGATGAGGTGTTAAAGGTAAAGAGCAGTCCCCCTAAACTTATTTTGAAGAAAAAGCTAAATAACACACTTTTCATCTTATTTTTCTTCAAAGTATCTTTTATTATATTTTATGACTTTACTATTGCATTATTCAAGGTAAACCAAGCGGTTACCTCTGGTAAATTTCACATTCAAAGAGAAAAAACATTGTCACATGACTCCCAACAGCCAATCATGAAACTGGACAGTCTACTACATTTCCTCAATTTGGGATGACTGCTCCTGTCCTTTAAACAGTTAAACAGAGGCAATTGCGAGCGAAGCGGAAAGGACTTATGCATTACACCTGTTGTAAAATCCATTAAGCGTTGAACACTGGATTTAAAATAAAACAGGAGAAATTAAATTGATAACAAAGTTTTGCAATTTGGAAATATGTGAAAAATTGATTAAGATGTGTCCATTATTCGTTCCAACGACATGAACCTTGTGCAGAGGTCCTGCAGACAGAGGATATATACATTTTCTACAGAAATAGTTCGGTGCAAAATGGGAACCATGACGAACGCGGTCACATACATGTCGAACGTTTGTATTAAAAATCGATTATATCCTTGACAGACTCTGTGCCTAGACAACTTTCAAGGACAATCTGCTGCTTGGATATCCGATAAAGCTTGAAATTTTGTATTTCAGATAACTTCAGAAACGGCCAAAGCAAAAATAGTCCCCACTTCCGTTGTATCCTTTAATTTTGTGCTCCTACATCACACAACCCCTTCAACCTAACCATGTTCTCAACCAACAACCTAATCGGGCCGATAACTAATGTGAATAGGCCCAATGATAAAGACGCTATTTCTAACAAAGGAGACTAGACGTCGCGGAACGCCCATGATGAAACGATCCTTCTTACTTTTTGTTACATTCTCCTTCTCTGCCTGATTACCTCTTATCGCCACAGGGAGGAAATGAAGCTCACTACACCCACACTTTGTTTAGTCAAAAAATAAGTAACATTTGAGGTTAGCTCACAGTTCAATCAAGCATGTGTTAATTGCTTTTCACGCAGTGTGAATACAATAAAAGCTTAGCTCATTTTAGGGCACAGATCATGTGACAAACTCAGATATCAGTTACACCCCACACCGCCTTTGATGTTCTGGGGTGTCTATGTTGCTTTCTCAAGAAGAAACGTCACGGCATGCCCCAAAAGTTTGACAATTTGCGAAGGATCGGTGAAAATGTTGCTCTGCACGGTGCTAAGGTAAGCAGTTATAAAACACGCAAACGACAACGACATATGGGAGATAATGTGAACATGGAACATTAGCATTTCAAAGCTTCATCCCATTTTCTGTCTGTAGCATTGGAGAAATTATTACATGGGTAATTCCCCCTAATCAAATGTTGGGGTAGGCCTGTATATCCCCCTATCCCTCGGGATCCATCCCAATGCCAGTAACGGCCTATTTCAATAGCTTCCTAGCGGCCATATTGGAGATATAACTACGTAAAAGATCAAACTCGACACCCTACTTCAACGAACGTGTAGGGGAGACCGGTGTCAATTGTTACAAAAGTCATATTTTTTAATTCTGGCAAAATGGATATATTTTTTATTATCTAAATGTTGTTCAGTTAGTTACATTTGTGATCCGCTCACTCGATATTAACTCTTGATTATTTACTTCATGGAAAAGGAACAAAGTGAAACTCAAAATGGAAAAAATGTTTCATTTAACCCCGGTGCTAGGGTCGGGTGTAAAATACTGTACGTATGGGTCAATTGTAAGGATCCAAAATGTTACGTAAAAAACATTAAAATAGAAAGTTATAATAATGAACTGTATTGTGATGTGCATACATGCCCCCTAAAACCTACACTGTTATGGAATGGCTCAAAATCGCTGTAAATTTACAGAACAAAAAATAAGGAGAAACATAAAGATTACAGACACTTTCTGGTAATAAGTTTCCAAACCTTTTCTGTAATCCTTTTTTTTTTTCTCTTGATTTTTTATTTTTGTAAATCTACTGTATTCTTTTACAGTGTAGCAAACAATACCGACTGGTAATGAAACGATAAAAGCAACTTGAGGAAGTAATGAAACGGGTTATAACATTTTACCTAGAACTCTCTAACTGTTGACAAGCTATAGCCTACAGTATAAGCCCCATTCGGGATCAAAGTACCACATCCGCTGCAATTGTTACCACATAGTGAAGGAAGTGCTCTGCTGTATTATAGGGTACTTGAAAAGTGTGTGCTTGGTGACAGATTTACAGTAGCAGAAAGAAACTCTATCGGCCTAAGTATATCACCGTTTTATGGTAAAAACATGAAACAGTTTGGAACCCTACCTGGATAGTAGACCAAAGAACATGTGCACCATTTTTTATTACTATTATAATTTTTATTTATTTATTTCTATTTTTTCCTTAGTTTGCTCGCGTAGACTGAATACGGTTTTTCGGAATATGTTCTTCATACTGCGTCGTTTTTCTCAGGAATTGGTGTGTAATCGCAGAAGTGGTATCCCCATAAACTGAAATGACATGGAGGGTGTACGCAAATGTTTCACTGTGTTAAGCCTTCTGTTACTTGATTGGCACTTGTTACAATCAGGGAGTTGTCAGGGCCACAATCGATCTCGGTTTCCCCCACATACCGTTTATAGACCTTTTGCATTGTGACGTCGTCCTTTAGGCAGAACAATGGAACACGTGGCCACACGCATGAAATTTCGCCCTATAGACGAATCCGATTAGCGCTTGTTTTTAGTGAGTGTAGGCCGCCATAAGTAGGGTCCATCAGCCTAAAATCTTCTTCGTCTTTATTTATTGTTTTCATGAATTTCAAACCCTCATATTTAGTGAAACTGGGGAATTCAAGATACAAATTAGTGTACATCCATCCAAGATAGAGGTAAGCAAGGAAATCGAAAGATTTAAAGGTGACGAACCCCAGTAATGGCCCATTTAAATTAGAACATCACTTGCTGTCCGGATTCGTGTATACCTGTAGCAAATTAGGCTATGCGCGTGTGCCATCAGGTGAAAAATCAGCATTTTTCTGCATTTGTCGACCGGTTTGGGGTTTATTTTGCCACAGAGGGCGCACTTTTCGCTCCGTGACATCATGTTCACAAAAATGCACGCTGTGCAGGGCATTCAGCCCAGAACCATGCGTACTCGGCAGGACTGTCCTCCAGCATGGCGGATTTGTGAAGTAATTGCAAAGCTTCTGTTAGCAAATGAACACAGGAAATTTCCAATCCATAGATCACAATTCACTGCCCCGATGTCCGGACATCACAGTAAATGGCATCTAACCACTTGCCCTCCGATACAACCCAGTATTTTACAGAGGTGGCACAAGTGGCTTTCAGCACTTTTCAAAAAATTTTGATACCCTTCATTTCTGAATTAACTGAATCCTCTATTTATTTATTTCAAGTCAATTCCCTTGTTAAAACAAAGGAATGGAATGTAGAGCCGACAAAGGAACTAATTCTAGGTCCTAACCAAGATTTAATAGGCCTACTGCGCATAAATTACACCCGAAGGATGTGCAAATCATTCCTCGGCGTGAATAACTTGAGTCCCTTGGAAGTATCAACCAAACAAGCAAAATCATCTAGAAATCAATTCTATTTTGTCACTCATTTCCCTGAGTTTGACAAGATTTTTATCGTCAATTGTCTCAGTCAAGAGAACCTGCTAAATGCATGGGTCACCCAACTTGAATAAGTATAGTCAGACTGTCGTGTTTCATGATTGGTTCTTGAGAGTCACGTGATAATAGTTCTTCTGCTCTAATTGGAAATTCCCTAGATTGGTTAGTTTTACGGCCCAGTTTCTTACAAATTGGTTTAAATCGGGTGGCCGGACTTCTTTACTAGTTTTGGCTAGGAGTAACTTGTTCACCTAGACTATGCAATAATGAAGACCTTAAATATTATGAAACGTACTTTATAGAAGAAGGAAAAGAAAATTATGAGATATATCTGTTGCTTCAAAGTTAGTTTGGGGTGACTGCTCTTGCCTTTTGGCCGCCTACTGGCAACGTTCAAATATAATGCAAATGACCTTTGGTAATATGTTGGACATAATTTCCTTATCACGGACATGGACTGATTCCTCAACAACCCGGAAAATTTTTGTGTATGGTAATTTCTTTAATTTTATTTTGTTTTATTTCATCTTACTTCCTATTTTTATATCTTTTTTCATTCAAGTTATCAGAACCGGCCAAAAGGATAAGGCAAAATTACGCATGCAGTCATGGCCTGCATATTTCACTTATTTTCGGAGAGTCTTATTATACCATCCTGCACAGGCAGTCTGGCACACATCATCATCAACTCGTTTACACGAACTGACGAAGGGAACCTGATCCTACGGTAATGGTTAGAATTTTCTTTCAATTTCAATGTGTGCTTCTAATGATATTTATAAAATATCCTATAATGCACGTACTTGAAGGAAAATTCCCGTTCCCCGATTTATCTCAAGATTACGTCGTTGTTTTGAGATTTCTTTTGCAATGACATGTTTAGGGCCACCCAAAACAAAAGTGCGAAATAGATCAGAAATTAGCCTGTAATACCGTGCAGTGGGAAGACACATTTGGTGTGAATGAGGGGCAAAACTTGCACTACTGACAACCTTTCATGAGAGGAGGGTTAAGAAATATGGCACTTCGCAAAATGGCTTGTGATTGATTTTTTGGGCCAAAATTTGACTTGCTCACACACCCGTCTGTGCCTGAAATCTGGCAGTTGAAAACATCTCGAAACTTTTGCCCAAATATTCTTACCTTTGGAGCAAAGTTTTTGTCAAGGGCATGAAGGGGGCTAAGGAACAATTTGCTTTTTTCCATAAACTGTTCGTATGTGTTGCCTTTTTAATCCCTTTGATTTCCACAGACCGTAATGGAAGTACATTTCGCTTTGGCTTTGGTGCCCTCTTATTTTGGAAGGTTCGTATAATCGACCATTTGGGGTACAAATTTGCTCAGGACTATGAAAAAAGGAGTATTTTTTATGAGCCGCCCAAATGTGTCGCAAATATTTGCACTTTCTTTGACTTTTTATAAAAACATTCCTCTAATTAAAAGACACTATTCATTTTTTCGGCCAAATGTTTTTAAAGTTGAAATAATTCGGATGTTCGGCTCCATTTGTTCATTGTCTTGCGCAAGTCTAAGAAATTTTAATTTAATTTATTTTTAATTATAATTCATTATTCGGGTAAAGGACACCTTCGGCTATGTTATCTTTCGGGAAATTTTTAAAGAAGTCGTCGGGAAGGCTCAGAGTTTTTTTTAATAAAAATATGGCATGCTACATTTTTCAGACTCAAATGGATTCCCGAAATTGCGGGACTCCTGCCCAAAATTACATTTTGCAAAATTTGGGGAGCATGTTTTGCGCCCCCTGCACCCTGTCTTCCTGCCTCGTCCTGTGGCCTACAATGAAGAAAATGATGTTGTGCCATATTTTCGCTAATACCAGTACGTTTGCTTGATACGACTTTTATCTAAGCCAAATTATGCTTTTTATACAGCTTGGTATGTCTGAAATCTACATAGATTCCGCCCTAAGGTAGCAGCTTATTATAACGCCAGTGTTTATAATTTTAGTCGATATTGCAAAGGTCTACTGTACAAACATACGGCTAGGTAGGCCTAAGTCTATTTTTTAATAATATGCATAACTATCTCGTAACTTTTACCGATTCTCAATACTTCAAATACATTTCAAGTCAAAAATTAAATCCGAAGGCTCAAGCTGAGTTTCTTCCACAAACGAAAATATCACTGACATCATGAACAATACAGCCGCATCATTTAGGGTGTCTAAAATGTTATCAAAAACAAGACAATGGTCAAAATGGTGGGCATGACAAAACAAAACATGTAGGCCTAGATATAAGTACCAAGAATGAAAATAGCTGTACTGTGCGTAGATGTAGTTGTAACCATAGCTTCCAGTCCGGATCCTAGAGAATCTCGTTGAGTAATTGGATGACAAACCTTAGGGTCAGGTATTACTTGGAAAGTTGCCGCAACCCTTGACTTCGCATGCAGCACAGTAGCAACCTGGCAACGGGAATTTCTACAACCAACCATCGGACACCAATACAACACTATGTACATAGTACTTTCACATTGAGTCAACGCGGAGTGTGGAGACATATAACTAAAGGAATGAGCGGATCTCTCACATTTAGGCTCACAAGAAGAAAGTTTTGTTTAAACTTACCGGTTGACAAAATTGCGGCCAATACGACGAATATTACACAAACAAGAGTTTTCATTTTCAGTAGATCCATATTGAGTGATGAAGAAAGTGGAGAGGGAATTTAGAAAGATTTCTTGCAGGAAGGAAAAATCGAACGGACTGCTACAATGGAACCATGAAGTTACCTACGCAGGCTGGAACTTTGTTAATCTGCCTGTGTAGGCTGCAGGAAAGTTTATGTTCGCCGTTTAACCTGTTAGTACCGGGTGGTCCCGAGAGATGTGTTACAAGGAGGCACACTTGAATGAACTCGGTGAGGTAACTGGCTCCACAAAGCATAAAAATTTCAGGACAAATATTACGCCCCTTTTTACAACCGTCGTGTCGATGTTAGGAGCAATAATGCAATCGACAATGATAAATGAAAATGCTCGAAAAGTCAAGTGTTCTTTGAATGGAGAGAACTTTATGACGACATGTTAAACAGTGGTTGGTTTGACAGAGATCGAGACTCTGATAAGGCCGCAATCAAATGAAAATTTGAACAAAGGTCAGTTTAACCCTAACAATTAAGTGGTCGGGGTGAGGGGTGCGTCAGGATTTGGTTCTGGAGGCACCGTATCCTTGAGAGGTGTTTTCGAGCCATCTGACCCTATATGGATCATAGACATGAACCGTACACAATAATGTACGCAAAGGTCACCCAAACAGTCCATATTCCCCCAACCTAATTACTTCCAGCTCTTCCACAGCTGTTTAAAGTAACATAATATGGGACGTCCCTTCTTGAAAAAGCAACATAGATACCCCAGTACATCAAAGGCGGTATGGGGTGTAACTAACATCTGAGTTTGTTACATGATCTGTGACCTCAAATGAGCTATGCTTTCATTGTGTTCACTGCGTGAAAACTTAGCAATTAACACATGCCGACTGAACCAAATGTTACCTAATTTTTTGTGTATTGAAACACATCTTTTACTGTCGATCAATAGATCAGATATGAAACTTGACTTAATCAAACTGCATGTAGTGGGCTTCTCTTTCTCCCTAAAGCGATAAGAGTTAATCAGGCAGAAATGAAGGATGTAACAAAAAGTAAGAGGGAACCTTTCATGGGATTTTGTTTGGGGTGATCTGGCTTCACTCATAAGTTAGTGTACCTCAAGTAAAAAAAACCCAAAAATATACATTAAACAGCATGAAAAATGAATTCTAACAGTCTAATACCCATCTTAATAGGACGTTCCTGGGCTGAGATATAAAATGTTGAAGCTTATTCAGTCAACTTAAAATGGTATATTGCGCAATAATTTGTGAGGTCATTGTTGTACTATACTCAAAAGACAACCTTTGTATTTCTTTGTTTTTCGGACTTCACTGCACTGCACCTTGTACCAAGATGTGATAACCAGGAAGGTGTAATTAGACCTCCCTGTGATAACACTCTTATTCATATGCGGTGATGTAATCAAGCCCCTCTGTGCCATAAAAACAAACAGGAAGTGTCCAAAGTAAAAAAAAAATCATTTTTAATTTTAAAGGGAAACAAAGCAGGTAATGCGATTTAAACAACAAGAAAGTCACAAATTATTGAGCAATGAGCCAATTTGTTTTAACCCTTTACCGTTGTTTGGGTCCTTTTGGACCCATGCGGAGAGCTCGGCTGTCACACATCTTTACTGTTTCACGCGGAGCTCGAAACTGCAAGTAGCTACCCGAAAATTCGGCCACAACAGCGAGAGAGACAACAGTTTAAGGTCACGGGGTCAATGGCCTACGGAAGCCGATGCGGGGCGGGCTACGTCCGCTTTTCCGCCCACTCCCGAGGCGCGCAAATATGCCCCGATCGGAGCACAGCGGTAAAGGGTTAAGTGAATTAACTTCAACATTTTATGTATCAGCTAAGGAATGTCCTATGGAGATGGGAGTTTGGCTGTTAGAAGTCACTTTTCATGCTCTTTAATATATATGTTTGAATTTTTTGGCTTGAGGTGTACATTTTAAGGGCTCTGGGCGGGGTTTAAAGTAATAAACTAATGAAGATAACACAGCAGGACTGGTGCATGGCACACAAAGTTAGTTGAATTGCCGGAATATGGTTGCCGTCCCGGGTCTGTCATAATTAGTGGAAAGTTATGTCAAGGCAATTTGGAGGATTCCTTGCGTACCGGTATAGGCCTATGATCTAATCTACATTTTTACTTCCATGTTAATGGCAGGTTTGTGCCAACTTGAAAATTAGTTAGACTAATAAATTCCAGTTTTGATGAAGAAGGAATGCCTTTAAAGCTTAACTTGATTTACCTGACTCCCAACCTGAGAAGCACAGGAAGCATGCATGTTCTTTAACTGACCATCGTCACGAGACTTTCCATGTTAACTATCAAAGGGGCATGCCACCGTCCGTGACATGTAAGCTGTGTTTACCAAGCAGAAAAATCTTCCAGATTGCCAAAAGAATTGTAAGATGTCAAGTTTTGTAAAATTTTCGCTTAAGTAGAAAAAGATTCACAGGGTCCGTCTTTGCAAACAAGTGGAAATATAATTTTCCGTTTCTCTCGACCGTAATGACGTGCCCCCAAATTCCTGACGCTATGGCTCCGGATAAATCACAATTTTGAAGTAGAAAACACCAGCCTGCACGTCGGCGGCACGAGGGGTCAGCCAATCACTTTTTTTGTAAGAAGCAGTAGGTCTACTGGCGTAATCAAGAGCAATGACGGCACGGGGGAATCAAAATTGGGGGGAGGCAAAGGAAGGGCAAAGGATAATTATGAGGGCAAAAAATCTGCGGGCGAAGGGAGAAACAGAGCCTAAAATGTCCGTTGCTGGGGGTGGGCGTTCAGGGCGAAGCCCCCGCCCAGAAGTTTTGAACTTCTCAATGAAATTTGGGGTTTTAAAAAAATGATGAGTACCCACATCTTTAAAAAAAAAAAAAATGATTGGTTCAAAGGTAAATTATGGTTATTGGGTTGAACAATGCGCATTATTTGAGACGGGGAAACTCTTAACTGGTTAAAAATATCAGTAATCCCTACCATTGCAAAGAATATCATCGATAAAATATAACACCAACAGCTAATCAAGAATTTCCTTCTTAGACGTACCGTACCAGCCACGATTTCACGGCGAAAGCTTAGCCTGCGTAGCGCCTCTTTGGCTGCCGTTCTCTTTCACGGCGAAAAACTTGACGAAAAAAGTTCGTCCGCTCCTCGCGCTTGCGAAGGCTTCGCGAACGTCTTTTTGCTAAAGTGTTTCAGCAGGCTTAAACATGTTCCAAACTTTCTGCTTAGATTTTGCGTTAGAACCCCGAAGGCAAAATGATACCAAAGTGTTAGTGCAGCACTAATGTAGAACTGAAGTTTCGCGTAGCATAGAATTCTTCTTGCGATGAGAGAACTCTCGTACACAAGTTGTTTAACGACACAAATGATAATTTAGTTCAGATAGAAAAGCTTATGATTTGCGATTGTTATTTGACGTACCTTTTGGCGTTCCTGTCTTCATTGTAGACATACTCACCAAATTCGCACGGTTATATTGCTACTTTTGCGTGTTTGAAAAGGGCAACATTGGCAAAATGAAGGTCCAAATTAGTCTTAACGAGATTACATACATATATATACAAAATTTTATAAAGCGCAAATTCCATATGATAATTGCGCTAAGAAACCAACAAAAATAATACCAGCAAAACACAATCAACTAAATAAGTAAGCCTTAAGCTGTTTTAGAACACAGGGGTGGCGCCAGCGGGGGGGGGCGGGGCAATGCCCCCCCCCCCACCGTCGGGGAACACGCCCCCTCCCCGCCCTCCCGTCGGGAAGGTCGGCGAGATCGTCGGGGAGGCCTAAAAAATAAAAAAAAAAATAATATAAAAACCCGCACTGACTGAATTTACTGGATGGATGATCTTGAACATCATTTTTTTTTCTTTTATAACACTATTTTAATACATATCGGAATCGATTTTCAATTACTTCTCATAGCTCTTAGTTCATAGCTCTGTTAAAACTCATTATACATGTACCTTGTCCAATCTTAAATCCGTGCGCGCAAGGTCACCATAACCAAGACTTGTGTTGCAGACCTAGGAGCTGGAAATGCAGACGTAACCAAGGATGGCACCAGCGGGGAACCAGGGGCCATACCCCGTCGGAGAAGGCTGCCCTTCCCCTGTCGTTAAGAAGATCCAGTTTCATCGGGGAGCCATCATCTATAGGCTAACGATAAAAGATGTAAGCCCGATAAACGTTAGTCCCCGGACGATCTTCTTGATTTTACTTTGCTAGTTTTCCTTACAAAACGGACGAGAAGTCCACTTGTATGCAGTGCCCAATGGTTTGCCATAGGTGTCCTGCCCCGACAGCCAAATTCGAGCAACGGTAATGACAATCGGCCAGGCCGTTTTCAGTTATACATAATGATGAACAGAAGTGTGGAAATGTCTCCTGTCCTGATAAGTCTGACTGAAAATTCATGTGAAGCCACCTTGTTGAAACGTGACATATTTTCAAAGACGTCGGAAGTAAAACCATTTATTGTTGGGAGTTCAGATATTCACATAGAAAATTTCATAAATTTAGTGGACCTCGCAATTGAATAAAACGAGGAGTCTCAAAATAGTAAAAAAATTGGTGTGTTTTCAATTCGGTTGCACAGTGAGAAAAAGACAAGACCATTTCATTTAATTGTAGCGTTACCTTTTATCTGGTTATTTTCTGATCACATAGCAAGTTGGTTTTTTTTCCTATTGAAGTGAAACTTTCATAAATAACGTCTGCTTCATTTCTAGTTTCAAGTCTAGGAAATGCAATTTCCGGCTGTCTGAGGGTAAGATATTTTTTAAATTTTCTCTTCGCTCCGCGACAAATTATGGTGGCGCTCCGCTTTGATAGTGTTTTGGTCGAACAGATTACTCAACAGAACACTGCATGTTTGCAAATTCTTCTACGTTTAAGGTCAAAATGAAGTGAACATTTTATAGCGAAAAAGCTTAAAATAAAGACTGCTTTGTTTCTGGTTACGAGCCTGGGAAATGCCATTTCCGACTGTCTGGGGTTTTCAATTTTTCAAAAATTTTTCTGCTTTTCTAGTTAGTTTTACATTTTTCAGACAAAATAGACCATTCTGCCTCCTACAAAATTGAAAAACTCCCGTACTCATAAAGTATTTCAATATACAAAATATAAAACTTGAAATATATGGGAAGCCAAACTTTTTCGGCGAGGAAAACTCCGAGGGCCTTAGTCTCCATGATGTTATTCAGAAACCCGAACAAAACTACAAATCACCTCCTACTTGATTTTTCTCATAAGAGGGTCAGATTCTTCCATAAACCCCCAAAATATGTCATAAAATTACAGTTCCATCAATTATCCTTCAGATTCTCTAATATTTGTTAAAAATGGCACTTTTTCATTTTCGATGGATACTCCGTATAATAAAACACTCAAGCCAGCGCTCTTAATCACTCCAACAATTGCTCTTGACAGGCATGTAACGTTTTTGATTTTGCCCATATGAAGGACAGATTTTTCAATAAACATCCCAACTTTTGAATGGTCCTTAATAACAAAAGCCAAATTTTGTTTAAAAAGTTACTTTTTCTTCTAAACAAACTCCATTTTTTTTAAAACTTGTTGAAAAAAGGCCAAAAATTATGGCGCGCTACGAGCGCCTCAGATTCTACCGCGTAACGTCCCTAACTCATGGCCTTTGTCGGGGACTCGAAATGCTGGTCCCCCTGTCGGGGAGCTTCGCCCCCCTGTCGGGCAAATCCTGGCACCACCCCTGTTTGAACAGCTCAATAGATTTGGAATTCCGCGTAGGAGAAGGAAGAGAGTTCCATAACATAGGACCTGCAATGGAAAAGGCCCCCTCACCTACTCGCTTCTTGGAAGGAGGTATGAGGATTGCAATAATTTTCACTTCAGAACTTGATTACGCACATTAAGTTTTGAGTCTTCTTGCGTTCAAAGAATCAGTAGTTGCAAAAAAAAATGCTTTCAAATTGGTCTTCGACAGATTCTAGTCTTAGTGCAGGGTGGAACAGCACCCTGTGCCAGCGTTGTAAGCGGTTTGTTTTACATCGTATATGGCGACATTGCGTGAGAAAGTGATGCGTACTCGCGAGAGGGCCAGATTGCACAAAAATGCGTTATTGCCTGAAAGATGACAGTCCTGCCACCGATTTCCTCAGTGTTATGTCAGGAGAGATGTTAATGCGTCGATGTACTACCAAAAACACAAGCTCTTTGTGTGCTTTAAGGAGGAGATCGGTGTGCACCGAAAGCAACACTAGCGCAAAGCGCGTTTTTACCACCTGGGGCCCATGGGTCCATGTCAGGGCCCCGAGAGGTATCCAGGGCAAAGCCCCGATGGTAGGAGACGGAGGCAAAGTACACGGAAGCTCTCACAATTTAAGACAATTTCAACACCCAGAAAATATTTAAAGTGCTTTAAGAGATAACCGGGGATCCCTTCTTTTTTTCCCCATTTAATGATCCCACGGGGTATGTTGCCTCAGACCCACTTCATATGCCTAAAAGTACGCACATACGGGCAAAGCGAGCTAAATTTATGCGTGGCAATTCCTTTCTATGCAGGCGTGGGAAGTCGTCGCAAATAAATAGAGCACTACACGATGAAACCGATGATTTTTCATAAGCTCTGCAAGCGTAACGGAAGAACTATGTGCTTTAAAAACAGAAAGAAACGTGGACCAGTGTGTGTTTTTTATACGAGTGCCCATGTAGAGTGATCATTCTTTCCAAGAGTGGTGCCTGTAGATACTCCGTCAAGAGTGAAATTGGAAGTAAATTTCACGTTTATTGGTGTGAATTTACACTGTAATGAAGTGCATTTACTGTTTTTCACTCTAATACAGAGTGCCTAGAGAGTAGTCTTTCGGTTAATGTCATTTTTTAATTTTCTTTTTAAGGTAAGTGACAATAAGCAATTTCGGTAATTCGTTGCCGCGCGGAATTGTGGGGCACAGCGAGGAACACAAACCGAGCTCAGCACCTAGCATACAGCGTTCTCTTGTTTTCGTCTTTGAACACACCTCCATCAATTTCTCCATTGACTTACACACTATTTTGCCTTTACTAAATGCCCCTCACAACCCCGTCAAAGTTCACACCCCGCTTTAGCTACTCCTCACATGAAAGCCAAGGAGTTGGCTAATCATGGCATCACAAATTCACCATAGCATGACCGTTTAGATTTTAAGCTACATGTGGAGAAGTTTATGGGTTCTGCACCCACCCCTATTTATCTGCAAAGTGACGAAAATTATACTGCTTTTCAAACCCAGTACTGAAATAGCCTGAAACTGAAATTTTGGAATACGCGTTGAAGGTGCGGGGTTGATTTGTTTATCCCGACGATTTGGAGGTTGTGCGCATGTGAACATCCACCAAAACGAATTACCGAGCTGGCTTATTGCAACTGCTAGTATTAAAATACTTTTCATTTCGTTACCGTAGGTACAAAATATAATTGCGCCATTTTTTTATGTTTTATTTTTAGCCAAGTGCCATTTCCGGCCATCTGGAGCGTTTAAAAAGCCCAACATTTTTTTGCATACTCATGTAAAAACTTATGGTGTAGCTCCGTTTAGAAAGTTCTGCTGGCACTCACAGAAAGTGGAAAAAGGAAATGAAAATGAAGACTATTGCTCAGTGCGAGTAACGCTTGAAAATTATTTTTACAAGAAATAAAAACCAAAAGAAGCTTATTTACTTAAGCCTTTTGTTGTCATTTTCTGTAAAACATTGACTTACTTTGATCGGTTTTCCATCATATACATTCGTACGAGGCATGAAGTAGCTTTACGTTCCCATGCCCCCTTAAGGCGAAGGATCTTCTGTCAGTTTAACTGAAGCATGGACGACGGAAGCGGGGGTCTGCCCCCCCCATATTTTTTATGAGATTTTGGGGGGCATGCCCCCCCCCCCCCCAAAAAAAAAAAAAAAAAAAAAACTGAATGTCGCAAAATGAATTTTTCAAAAGTAGTTAAACAAGTTTTTAAGTTGCTTTTATTTCATTTCAGCTATTCTTTGGCTCAATTATTACTTTTCAGAGTGCAAGAGTTGCAAAGCTTCCGGGGGCTTCACCCCCTAGACCCCCACATTAACGAAAACCTGTATGATAGTTTATTTTCGCCCTTCAAACAGTTGCAGGGTATTCTGCACTTGTGCCCCACTCTGAATTTCTGAACAGATCCAAGTAGACTGTGACAAGCTTCTTATCTTCGGAATCTCTTGGCCTTTTGCTCGTCGGGTTTCTGAGTGGATAATTTTTTAACAGATTTGAAGTGGCTGAAATTGGCTATCTTGGTGTGCATTAAAGTGTGTTCCTAGCATCTGACATGTTTTATCTCCTGTAGGGGTTTTTTTCAATTCCTGGGGATGCACAAAATTGTTCCAAAATCATACTTGGTGTGGTGGGTAGAATATGGGTGAAATGGACCTACTCAGTGGCGTACAAGACGGGGCAGAGGGAAGTCTGCCCCAAATTTCCGCAAAATCTAAATTCGGGCAGGAATTTGGGAAAAATTCGGGCAGGAATTTGGAAATAGTTCGGTCAGCCCTTTAATTTTGAAAATGGGATGGTTTTTTAGAAAATTCCTCAATGTGGCTGAAATCTCAAAATGATATACCGGAAAAAAGGAAAGAAACGTCATATAGTCGCAATAAAATTTTCATGAAAAACCAAGTCAAGATTCCAACAAGTCGCTACACCTTCGGGTAGCTCAAAAAGCTATTATTCGTGACCTTTACTTCACAGATAATCACAACACAATGCCCGAAATTTTCGATTATCCAAATTCTTCCAAGTGTTTGTCCCAAAATGGAAAAGTATCATAGTAAGGGTAACATAGTTAAAAAAAAATTCGCGACACATTTGGGAAGCCTGTGGCTTAAAAGAAACAATCATTCTTGAGCCTGTTTTTAAATATTGTGTAAGACAATACCCGAAATGGCCGATTATTTTAACAGCTTCAAATCTTTGTCGAAAAAGAGAAGACACTATATTTAAAGTAAAATTTTCATGGAAAATAAAATACATCTGCGACACATTTGGGTAGAATGTGAAAAAGGGGTTTTCATCATCCCAACTTCATACTGTAGTCTTGAAAAAAATTGCCCGAAATGGTCAAATGTTCGGGCAAAGGTTAAAACAATGCTGGGACGTTTTCAATTGCAAAATTAATTCAACGGATAGGCAGGAGGGTGTTCAGGTGCCCAAAAGTTTTCCATCTATCCTGCTCTAGAGCTAAATACGGGCAATGGTTATGAAAATAATGTAATTTGTTTTTCGATACTTTAATGATGCATTGTTAGATTGTCTCCCCATAAGTCTGCTTGAAAATTCATTTAAACACACCTTGTAACGCGACAGTTCTGCCCATAAGTGTTACTAATAGAAGAATGCTTCATTTCATCCAATGGTAGTGGTACACTTCATCTGATTCTTCTGATCAAAATAGCGACTGCTAAGATCCCCATAGGCCTACTTTTTCAAAAGTAAAATCATATATAGTCGGAAGTTCGGGCACACAATTTTTTTCAATATGTATTGAATTTAGCCAAGAGTCGCAATAGAGTAAAATTCATTAGCATGTTTTCAATTCCGTTTTGTAGTTTTCCCCAGAAAATATGCGGAGCCATTGCATCGATTGGTAGTGATACGTTTTATCTCGTAATTTTCTGATCAAAAAGCGACTGCTTACATCCCCCTATTAGCATGGGAAATGTCATTTTCGACTGTCTCAGGGGTCCGATTTTTCATTTTTCATTTTTTTTTTTTTTTTTTGTACGCTTCACGCTGCCTAATGGTGGCGCTCCGCCTAGTCTTTCTGGTGAATTTCCTAACACCTCCCTGATTTTAGTTTGGAATGAACTTAAAAAAGCGACTGCTTGGATCCCCTTTACAAGCCTGTGAAACGTCATTTCCCACTGTCTGAGAGGTACAAATTTTCAAATTTTCTCGACTCTCCGCGCCAACCAGTGGTGGCGCTCCGCATTGACTGTCTTACGGACAGAATTACATTTTGGGGGCAAAAAAATTCTGCCCCCAAACTGAAATGCTCTCCTACGTCTATGGAACTACCTTACTAAGGCTTACACTGGAACAGCTGCTTGCAACATTCAACAGGATTCCGGATTTGCGATCCTAGGATACATAGTCCAGTGGAGTAATGAACTGAGCTAATTAGTATCTCAAAAGTGTGTTTGAATCTGAGAAAAATCACAAATTTTTCTTACCAGAATTAAAGACAATTAAACCTGACAAATGCAATTTCCAGTCATCTGGGAGGTTTTAAAATCCAAAATTTTCTTTTAAGCTCCGTGCCAACTGATGGTGGCGCTACGCTTAGATAGTAAAGTCCATCCCCCTGCAAAAGTATCCAGCCCCCCATATAGCCCCACCACAAAAGATACTAGCTACGCCAATGCCCTGGACCCCTACCGGCGGCCCTTGAGAGGGCCCCTGGACCTCATGTAGATATGGTTTCGTGCTTCATGCAAAACCGGACGCCTTACGGAGTCACCATTATGTCGGCTGCCGAAAACTTGTGCCCCCAATAAAAACATCTTCCGCCGCCTATGTGAAGTGTGTGACATATTACTCTAACACAGTATTTAGACATTTGTATGAACGTTCAGTTAAGTTACAGTTGGTTGGCAGGGACTCCTGATTCAGTTTCATCAAAATTTTACACACCTCATACCCTATACACTGGAAATATTCCATAAAACTTAGTCGTTTCGATTATGTTTTATTTTTTATCTTTTGTTTGTTGCACTTTTTTCTTTGTCGCCCCCTCGATCCACTCCCCCCCCCCCCAAGTGTTCCGCCCTTGGTCGAATCTCTCTAGATCTAAGACTATCGTTTGATCGATCTCAAGAGCGCCGCGATTTATACAACTCAAAAAGCTAACACTCCATGTGGCATGGGGCGTTGTGCAAGTAACTCGATCATGGGGTAACAAAAGCGAATTTTTTTACCATCAATGAACCGAAGTAACCGTTATGTTATGTAGTTTTGGTTAATTTTCCTGCATAAGGGGTATCAGTTCAGGATATTCACTGTGACCTTCAGACTTTTTGTTATCGCCAAGTCTTGTTCTGCAGGTTGAATTATAGCCCAGTGACAAGTATCCATACCGTTCATACTCAATGCACTTAAAAGGCATGTTCCCAGTCTTTCGGACCCTTGGATTGGCATCGGATGCGAAGCCCGCTTGAAGAGTCTTAAGACTGAATCAAGCTTGAAAATAATATCACAATTTAGTGATCATTACAAAGTTAATATGTGAGCACAAACATTTCAACAGTTCATCTGGAGATATATATTAAGTCATTAATCCTCTTACTAGTAGGGTGATATCATTTCACCTATAAATACCACTCCTCAAGTCACCCTCTAACCACCCTTCCCACGAGCTTGGCCAGGAGATCTCAATTTGTCCAAGTAGCAGCAGCTCCTCACTTTATCAAAACCTAAGTATGAAAAGTTTCCCGAAAGAAGGGAGAAATATTTCTTCAGATGTGGGCAGTACAAAATAACCTCCAAGGGAATCAAGGGGTGGGCTCAGGTGAGGGGAGAAGAGATATACTTGATAAATTACAGGCCAAGAACGAAGTTTGCGGTCATAACCACTGAATTAATTTCGGGTGTAGGTAAGCTTTGATGGCCCACTGTTTGTAGTCAGTTTTTGTGAGTTGGGCTGAACTTGACTTTGAGGTGTTGTTTAAAGTAAACAAATAAACAGTTATTTAATCTGTAATATTTGGGCTGGTTGAAGTTGTTATCTTCAGAGTTATTGAACCTGAAATGTGATTTTTGGCAATACTTCGGAAATACATGAAATTAAAATACAAACCAGGGGGCAGAAAATGAAAGACACATGAATTACAATTTCTAATTACATTGTCATATTAAATTGTGAGACATGGAAAAAACAATCAGAAATACAAAGAAAGGTTCTGGTTTGCAAGGCCATGAAAATGGACGGCTTTAAATACTTGCAAAATGTGGTTGGTAAGAAAATCATAAGAAAATACAATGGTATAATTTTCAAAGTAACTAATATCAGTGAAACCCTTAAAGAAGTGAGGCAATTAGTTCCAAATATGCAGGTTTTCACATGTTTTTTTCCAGGGGTTATCACAGGTTTTGGCATGAAAACCTGTTTCCCTTGACATTGACGCGGAGATTCAAACAACAAACAGCTTATTAAACAAACTAGCCTAATTGCAAAGTTTGTCTTCGGGTCTAACTTTAGGCTGTGAAAAAAGCGAGTGAGACTCAGTAACATGTACACTACGACGGATCGGTTCAAGGTACGTGACGAAATGATTCAATGAAAGTCACGCTTGTGTTGTCACTGCGATAAAGAATAGAAAGGTCGACCGGATAAGTGACCGATGAGAATGTCCAGTGTCTTCTACTTAATCATGGGGGGTAAAGAGTGTATCTTGGCCAAAAAGTTCCTAACAATTTGTACCAAAGGTATCGTTGAAGTTTCCAAATGGGAGACAAAGCTTTAAAAATAATTTAAAACATGATTTACAAATCAAAATAAATGTTAGCCTCAATGCAAGAAACACGGCAATATTTTACTTTGCTCTCTGTTGATGTAAGGTCACAACCACTAACTGACCCGAATGCATGCATTGTGCAAGCTATTACGTAACTGCGGTCGAAAAGCCGGCCCGACGTGTGACCTTTTAGACGGTAAATGGCTTCCACTTTAACAAAAGGGAGTAAAGCTGTATCTTGAACTAAAAAATACCTCACAATTCTTAGCGAGAGCATCAAAGTACCATTTACCATGGATAACGAATAGTAAAATTATAATTCTTAGCAAAAATGTTGACAAAGTCTTGATGTATAAATGGCGGTCACTTTGTAAAAACATGACAATATTTGACTATGCCCTGCTGTCAAGTAATGTACAACCGCTTAGCGAAACAAAGTTTTATAAAGATTGCTACATTTTACAAAAGGTGCACATATTTCTGACGGCCCCATGTGGACATATTTTCGAGACGAAATTTGATGTTTATGCAATTATGCAAGCAAAAATTATAAATATACCCGATGAAAGTCACGGTATTCTTTCAAAAAGGAACAAACAGCCGCACATTGCAATATATTTTGGTGTCCAGCAGTCCCATTCACACAGCTTTCACTCTTAACAATGATCTACTCTAGCAACAACAACCTCGATGATCCAAAATGAACTTAGTCTTTGGCTTGGTACTATTCTGCTGAAAACAGGGCGAAACAAAGAAATAATTATTTTCAGTCGTTGAGCTTACAAATCATAGCCTGAGCCAACACTAAAATGCACGATCCTACACATGTTTTGCAAAAGTGTTGTCTGCATGAGTCCAAAGGATTCCCCTTTCGGGAAACCAAAAAGGTTGTGACTCATGTTCTAATCAAAACCTAAGTATTAAAAGTTTCCCGAACGAAGAGAGAAGTCAGATGTGGGCAGTCCAAAATAACCTTCAAGGGATGGGTTCAGGGGAGGGGAGAAGAGATATACTTGATAAATTACTGGCCAAGAACGAAGTTTGCGGTCATAACTACTGAATTAATTTAAGGTGTAGATAAGCTTTGATGGTCCAATTTTCGCTAAGCGGTTGTACATTACTTGACAGCAGGGCGTAGTCAAATATTGTCATGTTTTTACAAAGTGACCGACATTTATACATCAAGACTTTGTCAACATTTTTGCTAAGAATTATAATTTTACTATTCGTTATCCATGGTAAATGTACTTTGATGTTCTTGCTAAGAATTGTGAGGAATTTTTTGGTTCAAGATACAGTTTTACTCCCTATTATTTAAGTGGAAGCCATTGTACCGTCTAAAAGGTCACACGTCGGACCGGCTTTTCGACCGCAGTTACGTAATAGCATGCACAATGCATGCATTCGGGTCAGTTAGTGGTTGTGACCTTATATCAACAGAGGACAAAGTAAAATATTGCCGTGTTTCTTGTACAGAGGCTAACATTTATTTTGATTTGTTCATCAATACTTCCACAAAAATTTTGTTTTAAATTATTTTTAAAGCTTTGTCTTCCATTTGGAAACTTCAACGATACCTTTGGTTCAAATTGTTAGGAACTTTTGGACCAAGATACACTCTTTACTCCCTATGATTAAGTAGCTGACACTGGACCTCCTAATAGGTCACTTATCCGGACGACTTTTCTATTCTTTATCTCAGTGAAAACACAGGCGTGACTTTCATTGAATCATTTCGTCGCGTCACTTAAACCATGGAAACCGGATCGGATTACTGAGTCTCACTCGCTATTTTCACAGTCTAAAGTTAGACTCGAAGAAAAACTTTGCAATTAAACTACTTTGTTTAATACGCTGTTCGTTGTTTCGAATCTCCGTTGTTTGAATGTCAAGGTAAAACACATGTTTTCATGCAAAAACCTGTGATAACCGCTGGAAGAAAATTGAATGGGACTGCTGGACACCAAAATATATTGCTGTCCCTTTTAACAATGATATACCCTAACAACAACGACCTCGATGATCCAAAATGAAGACAGTCTTCGGCTTGGTACTACTCTGATGAAAACAGGGCGAAACAAAGAAATAATTATTTTCAATCGTTGAGCTTACAAACCATAGCTTGAGCCAGAACTAAAATGCACGATCCTACACATGTTTTGCAAAAGTGTTGTCTGCATGTGAGTCCAAAGGAGTTCCCTTTCGGGAAACCAAAGAGGTGTTCTGAAGTATATACCAGCTAGGTAAGCAAATCCCAATGTTTTAGTGTAAAAATTATTCCGGTTCGGCAAGGCAGGTAATTGCAGTGGTTAATAAAATCAGATAAAATTGCTACCAACCATTGTCTTTATTTCCCTCGTACTTCGTGCCACCTGCTTACACTGCCTTCCTTGATTACTACATTGTTTTACCTCTTTTTCACACAGTTTAGTTACCAACTGCACGTTTGGTATATTCTAAACTTTTCAGGTTACCAAGGCTGAAAGAAACATGGTTTATAAGCTAATAAGGCAGTGTAGAAGTAGATAGACAATATGTTTTTCAGGCCCTAATGTAGGATTTGGCGAGTGGGGCTTGATCATGTTTACTAGTCAGAACGGAAGATCATGTAAGCGAAGCGTCTTAAGTTGGCGCGGAGCGTGCAAAAAAATCAAAAAATTTTAAACCCCTTGATAGCTGGAAATGTCATTTCTCAGGCCTGTGAGTAGAACCTAAGCAGAGCGTCATTTTGAGTTTCTTCTTTTCCATTTATGATTAAACGTTCAATTCAATAGGAAATCGACAAATTCCCAAATTTCATAATTTACTTCCTGATGAAAATCAGGAGCAAAGTGAACTCATCGCCTCCATTCTAGACTGTCGTCTTGGAAGGGAGGGGGGGGGGGGTCAGGAGATGGGGCATTTAAGGAGATGGGAAATTTTCTTTTGAAGTCTAGACGAATGTATATAAGCTTCTTGAAAATGGTGCTGTATGGTTTGTTTCTTTATACGACAAAATCATGTGCTACATGATTTTCCCTCTATTGATGAATGATAAATTCCTAATTTTGACTAAAAACGAATATGACGTGAAACCCTACATTTTTCCGTTTACCTGTTTTGACCCATTTTTCAATTACATATCATTAAAGGATCACATTTGTGAAACAAATATTTACCAATTGCTCCTTTCCTAGATCTCCATATTACTTATGTGCTACACCTTGACATGATGAAACGATCCTTCTTACTTTTGTTACATTCTCCTCCTATGCCTGATTACCCCTTATCACCTCAGGGAGGAAATGAAGCTCACTACACCCACACTTGATATAGCCACATTTCACGTCTGATTAATCGATTGACAGTAACAGATATATTAAAATACACAAAAAGTTACGTAACATTTGAGGTTAGCTAACAGGTCAATCAAGCATGTGTGCTTTTGACGCAGGGTGAATACAATGAAAGCTCAGCTCATTTTAGGGCACAGATCATGTGACAAACTCCCATATCAGTTAAACCCCACACCGCCTTTGATGTACTGGGGTGTCTATGTTGCTTTCTCAAGAAGAGACGTCACGGCATGAATATATTAATTGTCGATTTACCTTAGCTGTCGTCGATGCCCTCCGGTGCCATTCATATGTGTTTGACCCTTCTGTTACCACTTGCTCGAAACATAAGACCAAAATATTTGGGACGATGCGAGAAAATTTTGAAAGGCCAGTGTGTACAACTTCAATGTTCACTGGTGTAAAGCCCGTGAGATATATAGGGAGATATATCCTTCCCACTTTTTACCAATGTGGGATGATGCATGCAATCACGCCCCCCCCCCCCCCCGGGCACACGTTTTGTGCTGAGAGTAAAAAATAATCCCGGACTAACAAGGTAACGGTAAAATATGCATAAGATAGTAAGTGTAACTGACAGTACTGTGCATCAACTTCCATTCGTTTTAGTGTTTCAAAAAAACTACAGCCCTGTTCCACCCTCCCCCACCACCATTTTCACTTGTTTCCCCAAATTCTGGTCTTGTGCAATGAATGCACCATGTTGCGAATATTGACGTTCATCTTCTCGCGGTTTCCTCGAAAAGAAGCAAAGATATATTTCTTGATTATGATACCGCACTTGTCATGAGAGCATGGAGAGACAGCATACCGTAACTTATCAACCAAAGTTTGTGGATGCCTGATTTTTCGAGTTATTAAGCCAAAATGTACAAGATTAATTACGAAAGGAGATGCCATATCTACAAGCATTCCTCAGTCAAGATAAAAGCATTGTATCATTCAATGCTTTGTATAGATATGGCATTTCAACTTTTAAATGACTTTTAGAATTTTATAGTTTATATTTATTTTAGTATTACTGTTATCAGAAGTGTTTTTTTTATACAGGATATTTTTTAAATGCTTGCTTACATGGGTTCCATTAGAAGTACATGAATACTAATACCGCATTGTAATACTTTTACTTTGGAGAATTTCATGCCTTTTGGACTCGGTATTCAACTCAAAATACATAGCAGAAATCTGCACACAATCCAGAGCTAAACTTGAACTTGACTTCGTTTCATATTTTTACAACTAAAGGGAATGAACTAAGCAATGCGGCTCGTGTTCTTTCTAGGAATCTGTTCTTAGCCCCAGGCCTACGGCAGTAAAAGAGGATACAGTTCTCAAGTTCCGGTTGCAGAGTTTTTGAAGCATCGCTGTTACCACGGTAGTAGTGTTACACCTCTAGCGGCGACTTCCCATTCGTGGACAGGAATTCTTACCAGATTTTTTCCGCTCTCCGAGCGCACGTGCACAATTTCAGCATAGGATGAAGCAGGCTTGTGGCATCATACCCTGTGGGTAGCTCTTGCAAACTCTGGTGTAACTGTACTGACCCGGTAGCGTCTCCTATGCGGTGATTAGTAAACCACGTTGAAAGTTGAGCCTTAAAACTTGAACAAACCATGGAATAAATTCACGCGGATTTACACCCCCCCCCCCCCCAATACCAGAATTCCCGGTCATATTGCCCCTGACTGACAATCACAAGCGTGACAGATAAATGTCTTTGGGTGAAACGTGGGTTTAAAGATTAACTCATAAAGTTGGTTAAAAAGTATGCCAACCTGGTCTACACGACAGAAAGAGCAGTCACCACCAACTTGAAGAAGTGTGGTAGAAAGTCCTGTTTTATGAGTGGTTGTTAAGAATTATGAAAAAAATCTCATAAAAGTGAAGTTTATTAGAAGTAACTGCTTGGTTTACTTTGCATGAAGCCATAAAATATTATGAAAAAATAAAAGTAAGTTGTAATGTTTAGCTGTTGCTTCAAAACAAGTTTGGGGGACAGATGAAGGCCATAGCATTTATAGTCCTACAGTTACCATCCCATAGGCATTTATGCTGATAGTGGCAGGAACTCTCTTAATACAAATTGATTTCACTTCTGTAAATTTCTTTAATTTGCATCAATTCCAGTAACAGCCTCTTCTTCAGTTAGAGTGCAAATAATCGTATCCCTGCAAAGAGTCTAACGGAACATTAAATGGGTGTAACTGATGGATTTCTTTTCAACTTTGGGTGGATAGTTTGAATTATGACAAACCTAAAAGATTTACACGCAAATCGTGCACGACGAGCGCGAAGCGCGCAGGCCATCCTGCTCGGGGTCGAGGGGCCAGCCTTAACCCCCCCCCCCCTGGAGGGGTCCAGGAGCAAAGCCCTTGTGGGGGTCCAGTGGCGGAAGCCCGGGAAGCTCAAGGGTTTTAACACCTCAGCGGCACTAAATCGAAGACTGCTTCAACAGTTCAAGGGTTTTGAGAGGTAATGCTCTTGGACGTTGACATCTTTTTACATTAAAGAAAGACTCTTTTGAGCCCAACGCGCTTTAGCAAGATGAACCGGAGGATTGAACCTGAACAATGAAATCTGTAAAAAATGTACTGTAAAACTTAAAAAGGTAGGTGGTTATCCCCGGCAACTAGAAATTGAATTCGGCGACTAAATATTATCCCTACATGACCTGCAAGTTGGCTTGAGATTACCAGATTATTTGCAATTTCATTCATGGAAGTAATGGAACAGTGAATGAATAGAAAATGCCAATTTAGCTTATTTTCGTACTCAGTTTACAGAAATAATTGATAAAGTTCCCAAATTATCAGCCATAGTTTGAAAAATCATCAATTACATATAAAATTCAGTACTTACCGGGGTTTTCACAGTGAATAAATTGTGTTTGTAAAAAAGATTGTGACATATTAAACATTGAAGATGAACACCTGATCATGTTAAAGCGGAGAATAAATGTACTTGCCAGCAAAAAATGCCGGCATGCACGTCATTCCCCCTGGCAATTTCCCCTCGAATCAAATATTTGGAGATATATCCCCACCCCCACCCCACCCCGGATTTTTGCCCATGGTTATGTTACGTTATGTAGTTTCTAGAATGCCTGAGATAGCCAGCCCTTGTATTCAAGCCATACCAAGAATTGAAGACTCCACCCAAGGTGTCCTAAAGCTCCTGGAGGATTTAAACCCTCAGAAAGCAAGAGTGTGCCAAGAATGTTGTGCCTTTTCCAAAAAATCTATTGACACAGGAGATTTACCGGAAGATTGGAGGCAGGCCAACGTTTCTCCAATTTTTGTAAAAGGTAACCGCTCCGACCGAGCAAATTACAGACCTGTTTCGCTAACATCGATTCCGTGCAAACTTCTTGAACATATTATTTTTACTAGTATCATGGCTCATCTGGAAAACATAACATCCTTAACGATGAGCAGCATGGCTTCCGCAAGGGTCGCTCCTGTGAAACCCAACTTGCCTTAACTATAGATGACCTTGCCCAAAATTTAAGATAAATAAGGTCAGGCTGATGTCATAATTATGGATCTCAGCAAAGATTTTGACCTAGTACCCCACCAAAGACTGTTGTTAAAATTGAGGCATGTTGGTATTTCGGGCACTCTTAACACTTGGATTAAGAACTTTCCCACTCAAAGGGCGCAACAAGTAGTTCTGACGGTGCTACATTTTTATCTATAGCTGTTACCTCTGGGGTCCCTCGGGCACAGAGCTGGGCCCCTTACTTTATCTTATACCTTAATGACCTATCTGATGGATTATCATCCCAAGTTCGTCTTTTAGCTGATGATTGTATCCTGTGTCGCGAAATTACTTCAATGGAAGATAGTATATCGTTCCAAAATGATACACCTCTGCCAACGGGAATCTAAATGGCAAATGAAATTTCATGTTTCTAAGTGCTTTGCTATGCGTGTTACTCATAAGAAGAAACCTCTATAATTGCGTGCAAAATGAACGATAGTGTTCTACAAACAGTTCCCAGCCATACTTATCTTGGAGAGTAAATTAAGATGGGTCGATCACATTGAATGAATAACTTCCAAAACACACAGAGTCCTTGAATTGGCTTGTTACGTCGTAACTTGTACAGTTGTTCCCCAAAAGTTAAGGAAGCTGCTTATAAATCCCTTGTTAGACCAAGGTTGGAATACTGCTGAAGTATTTTTGGGATCCTTACCATCAGGAGCATTTTGACAAGCTTGATGCAGTTCAACCGAAAGGTGCCAGATTCGTCTGTAAAGACCAAAGACGTAAAAGTAATGTCTCTTCAGTGACTGCTGACTTAAACTGACCTACTTTGGAGGAACGCAGGATAAGTGCTAGGTTGAGTGTACTGTACAAATCTCTCCATCACTTAGTTGTCATTGATTTAAACGGATGTATTTTTAAGACCGACAATAATTGAATCTCTCGCAAGTCTTCATCGATCTCCTTTCACCATCTTGCTGTAAAGAAGGACTGTTATAGGTTCTCTTTATAATTCCTGGGAAAGTGGCAGAGTGGAATTGCTTACCCTCAGCCGTAAGGGATTCCACATCTATTGAAACTTTTAGAAATCAAATACGCAAACTGAACTTGACATCCTTGAGGAGAACTGAATCTATTAATTCGATCTAATTTGCATCCGCTAGCCGTTACACAGGCTACAACCGTATATTCCGTCTGCGGAGAACTGCTTGTAGTATCCAACCAGAACCAGAGTCAGAATCAGAATCACTTGACAGAAAATCACTCCAAAAATTTCCTTAAGTTTCTAGAGACTTATGGAATTTTCATCTAACTTCGGGATTTCTTGCGAATTTACATAATTTTGTACACAGGTTCTGATCATACTAAGCAGGTCACCGAGGTACTCTGAATCGGTCCCTGAATCAATGCAGTTTTAGTCCCATTCATTGACCGACTCAATGTGCTAACCGACTCAAGGTTCGTACACGCAAAAACTGTACATTGTCAGATTGTCAGCGCTGACAAACTTATAATGTTAGGTTCCACCGTAATCCGAGGTTTGATAAATTTTACAATCTTTGACAAAGTCAGAAACACTTTTTTCACCTGTTAGCCGATTCGGAAGGTTAGGTTGCCACGTACCCCAAGAGCACATTTTTCTCACAATCCCAAGAGTTTGTAGCTAAAAGATTTTGATGTTCCCAAGAACATGTCGTGTCCCATGGGATTCATTTTACCTCATATCGGCCGTCATCTTCGATTCTCAGCGAAAATTGACAGATTTTTAAGGTAACTGCTTAAGGGGCATTTATAATTCATTATGATTCTTATTAGAGGCGACTCTTTTCAATTGATAAATTTTAAACATGCATAAGATCCATATTTCAAGGATTTCTTCTTCTTCTTTCTTCTTTCTTCTCTCTTCTTCCTTTTTCTTCTTTCTTCTTTCTTCTTCTTTCATCTTTATTCTTTCTTCTTCTTTCTTCTTCTTTCTTCTTCTTTCTTTTTCTTTCTTCTTCTTTCTTCTCCTTTCTTCTTCCTTCTTCTTCTTTCTTCTTCTTTCTTTTTTTTCTTCTTCATTCTTCTTCTTTCTTCTTCTTCTTTCTTCTTCTTCTTTCTTCTTCTTCTTTCTTCTTCTTTACTTAGTTTGTTCGCGTTGCGCTGCTCCAGAACCATACCATACTTGAAGGTGTTATTAGGAAGACGTTTGGAGTTTTACTATTTCCTTCGTGACTTTCAACAGCCCTTGACAAATTTTCTGTCAAGGTTTGACTTTCTCGGCAAAATTCAGGCCACCGTCGGAACACTAGTGCCGGCCGTGTCAACGCTTTTTTCCCAAGTTATACTTTTTAATGGTTTTGTAGAATGTTTAGAGACTAAGTATTACTATTAGCAAGATTTTAATTGCGTTGTCAAGTGAAGTAAAGTAGTAGACGTGCGACCTAATTATTAGACCGACCATTCTATCACCAGCTATAACAGTTCGCGTATATATTAGCACACTGCACCAGCCTTGTGTTGCACCATATGCGTTACCGTAGATTGTTGTCAAGTATCGAACAGAAGACAGTTGAAAGTATCAAAAACATTTCATTGTTTTGCCAATCCGAGCTTTGGAGGATAGTTACTGGCGTCGTGCCCATGTGGGCCAGGGAGTCCTGCAGGGCGACCCACTAAATTTATAAATTTATGAAAGACAATTTACAAAACTAGCTTTGCTGCGGTGTCTCTTGATAATGTGGTGTCACGCATGGTAAATATCCGGTTTTGTCATTTCCAGAACTTGGAAAAGGTTAGGCCTATCAAATTGATTTAGAGAGAGGCTAACTGTCATTTCAAATAATTCTTCAGTTTGTTGCGCGCAAGACGCGACGAAAAGTTTGCTCCTTTAAAACAATTAATTACAAAGATGAAGCTTGCATTGGAGACTAATTCGGAACTAGTTCATGAAAGGAAAATTGGGAAGAGCACACTGTAAATGCCTCGGGTGCCACACTGGATGGCAAATTTTCGAATCTTTCAGAGGCAACCTAGGGGCAATCGCACCCTGCCTCGTTGCATGTAGATTTGCCACTGCTAAGTAGAGTCCGATGACGGTGTGGTGGACTCAAACTAACCCGAGTCTTGAAGCAATATCGATATAGTTATCAAATTTCGTTTGCAATACTTCAATAAAAATGAGCAAATTGCAAAATGATCTGAAAATTGCCCAAAAAAAGTCAGGGGGCAAAATTTCGAGGGGGTGGGGGGAGCAAAACCTACGAGTCACCTTGAATTAACACGAAGCGTGCAAAAATTCAGTCCAAATTGCCTTCCAGATCGCCGGAAATGGCATTTCTAAAGCCTATTTTCGCATAGAAACTTGGAAAACACGTTTTGTTCGGGTTTTTGCTTTGATTTTTATGTTTTTTCAAAGTTTTGATTTTCCAGGGGGGCAAGTGTCCCCCTTGCCCATACCTTCGGACGCCCATGGCATAAGCGCTTTCATATATTTTTCATGAAAATTTTACATTTTTAATTTGACATCAAAATAAAACTTGCTTGTAATATCTTTGATAACAGAATGAAAACACGACTCTATTTAAGGGGTACACTGACTAGTTGCATGTTCGTGCTACTGTGCGTGCACACCACTTATCCCTATTGAGATCGCTGGTGCACACTGACCAGTGGGCGTGCAGCTTGTGCAGCTGCTAGTTGTTGCTCAGATCTTCGTTGGGTTTTCGCACAACGAGCTCCAACGAAAATTTACAGCCAAATGGCTGGGTCATTTTACAAACAGGACATGCCTCCCAAGGGGGGCTATGGTCCCATTGACTACAAAAGAATGATGCCAAAGCGTGGACCGTCAGGTTCGTCTTACTTCATATTACGACGCTTCAATTTTAACGTTACCCTCATTCCTCAACAATGTTAGTGTAGCCTAAGTTAGGTCTAACGTAAGTCCTATACTATTCTGTAGCCTAACTTACAAGTAACTTGGCGTAAAGCCTAACGGTAGTATAACTAAGGCTACTGTAAGTGTAACTACAATCCTTTAGAACACATACTACAGTGACATAGCCGACATAGTAACAATAACACAACACTAACAAACTTGAGTTCAGATTGATATTCTGTAATGGGGTTGATTGGCATATTGATAATACTAGGGTTGTCGCACGCACACAGAATTTTTCTCCAAAATTCTCACGGAACTACTCACACCCAAACATGAAGCCGCTAAAACAGTGTGCTTAAAAACTGAACACCTAAGATATATTTCTACTATAATATTTTACCAAATAAGCTTTAAAACAAAAAGAAGAAAAAATATGTTGCAGTTTCTAACGATCTCTTTGAAGCATTGTTGCAACGGTGACAGTCAAAAGTGTGTTTTGGTCACATGTAAAATGCCACACATAGGCTAGCCATCTTTGACTTGATCGTGCATTGGGACTGAACTTTTGACCCCTACAATCCATATATCATTAGAAAGAAGAAAAGGAACTCTACATTATAATGGAGGGAAGCAATCGCCAAAAGTAATATTTCTTTACCATTTTTTGGCTTAAAACATTGGTGACATGATTACAATGTGTTCCAGAAAAATTCGCAACTGCTTCCAGGTATCATTTTGTAGCATTTTTTATGATCTTTCCATTTCCAACAAAAAAATGATTTTTTGCTCAGCCCTGATGCACGCTCGATTTAAATGAAACAGCCCATTGATCCCCGCCTAAATCTTTTGTACTGAGCCGACATTGATATGTTTATTTATGAACCCATTCTTCAGCTTAGCAACAAGGGATTTCCCGCCAATATTCTTACATACAGTACTGCATTGTATATACCTGTACGTGCAATACCGAAGTACGGTTAGTAAATAACATACTTGTGTACGTGTGCGTAAGCACATGTAGGGATTGCTAAAGCATAGACTGTGTGTAAGCAGGCTATGTGTGACTTGTTAATGCATGTAACGTACACAGAATGCAAGCTATCATGACACGGACGCGTGATCACCCGGTGTCTTGCATTGCATATTCACGCCGGCACATCTGGTGAACGTAACACAGTCATGAATAATCAAAGCATCTGAGTGAGCAGTTACGATGTTGTTTTTGACCAACTTTTGCAGGCAGGTTGTAACACTGAAGCATACGGCGACTTGGAGAAATCGTAAGGATTATGGAGACAAAATCGGCTATGTTTTGAAAAGTACTGGTCGGATTACTCATGATTAGCCCAATACACGCATAATGATAGGTTAGGGATGTAGGACCTGGACACATTGGTCTAGGACCATAAAAATATGAAAACATCTATAAAAATCAATGCAACCTAACAGTAATGTTTTATACTAATTTGTCTTCCTAAATAAAAAAATAATATGCTATATTTTCATGTTGTTTGAATTAAAGGTTACAAGATGTCCCCCAATCTTATTTTTCCTCAAAGTATCTTTCATGACATTTTATGATTTTCCTATTGCATGTTCAAGGTAAACCAAGCAGTTATATGGTAAATTTCACATTTAAAGAGAAAAAACATCATTACATGACTCCCAACTGCCAATCATGAAACTGGACAGTCCACTACACTTCTTCAATTTGGGATGACTGCTCCTGCCCTTTAATTACACAATATAAATCATGAAATGTAGGAGGCAGTTCAAGCACAGGCACTCAGAACTAGTACAGTAGTAGAGGGCTGGCCAACATAAAACAGGGAAAAGTACTGTAGGATGAATGGGATCTGACTCTGACCAAATTTTGAAGGTTTAGCTATCCAGTTCATCAAAATAACTAATTACTAACCTTAAAAGGTTTACAACCCCATCTCTCTAGTTTGCACGTAAACTTGTACAGTAACAGTTGGTTGATGTCTTAGGCATTCCCTTGCTGTGCAGTATATTAAGATTTTCGGGCAATTGACACCCCCAGGGGCACTCTTATCCTACTGATTTTCAGAAGAAGTACTGAAGACAGGAACAGTGCTTCCACACTGGCAGATATAGATTCCTAAAAGGACAGTCACATTTTTCTATTTGCTTCTGGAACTTCTTTTTTCTAAGTTAAAACTCTGCAAAGCATCCCATTTACATTCAGATGGATCACTTTTTCATTCACAACATCTTTCCCAGCTAATATCAATCACAGGGAAAATTGAATGTTCACAATTCACATACTGTAATGGTATGGTTACAAGGCTTTTATACATTTATATTTTTAATTTCATAGCATGTAAACACCAAGAAAGCAATTCATAGCCCTCTTTGATTTTCTATTAAACAAGCCCTGACATCCACATCCTCCAGAACAATGTTCTGTCCAAAAGAAAATGTGCCCTTAGCTGACATTATTTCCAATGAAATTTGTCCAAGACTGTACTGTAGCCTTCTGTACTGTTGTACCATAGAGTGTTCAGTACAGTATACATGTGCACAATTACATGTGCTGTACTCTACAGTGGCAACAGTGTACTGTACAGTAGGCAGTTTGACTCTCCAGTAAAGAGTGCCGTGTCCATTGAGTAGTGTACCTGTGTACTGTCTCAAAATCCATTTGTTTGTAGCTTATTAAAAGATGAAAGCATGTCTGCAGTTCTTCAGTTTTTTCTCATTATATTTTTGGGGGTTTAAATTTAATTTTAATTATTATTTTTTGTACTCTGTGTAAATTGGCTAATCTGTGGCAGTGTCATACAGTGAATGAAATCTACAGTACTCCTGTTGTGCTTGGTGCTCAGCATACAGTACCTGTAGGCAATGAAGGGCTGTATGGAATACATGCCAATAAGCCACAAGTGGCAAAAGTGCTGTGACTGGCTTGAAAATAAATTGAATGGTCAAAAACTGAATCATAAACCCTTGTACTGTACTGTTAACTAACCAACTACTTTACTGTACACTGAGAACTGTGAACCTTAATTCTGCTTGTTAATGTCTTTCCAAACAGGTTACATCTTGTTTGCTGGATGTATTGGAGTGATGGCTATCGGCCATGCTGCTTTTGCTTACACAAATAGACAAAGGAGGTGAGTATATCCATTTCATGTTGCATGATACATTGCTCAATGAACACTGATCCCCCTTACATGGGATGTAGTGTACAGTAAGGTGCAATACTGTAACAATTTGTAAATGATCTGCTTTCCCAGGAAAGAAAGACTCCCTTTGGTGGTCTATAGTGTCTGAGCGATTATGCCATAATCCGTAATACCTGATTACTGATTTTTGGAAAGAGGGAAGTCACATGTTTGTCTCTCTAGTACACACCCTTTGCTTCGTGCATATCGTATTACTGCAACCAGTTCAGAATTGAAAGTAATGGGTATAGTTCCATTTGTTTCATGAATTGATGTCACATGCCCTTTGATAATTAAGTCCTTAGGTCAAACATCATGCTCTGTCTACAGGTAGCTTTCATCCCCCAATCATGTTGGAACATTTGCATTCTTTTTCTGTACTGGGTTGTAGTTGCATTAATGTACTGTACTGTAGCTACTGTGCTCTCCCGCTTTAACGAACCCCATGATAATCTTCTAGTTAGCAGTTCTTGGCAGCAGAACAATTGCACCTGATTAATGTATCCTATGGTTCCTTTCAGGTATAAATATCCCCTCAATTTTAAGCAGTTCTTGGCCAAAACTTTTGTCTTGTTTGAAAAGAATCTGCAACTGAAATGCACGTAAGTCAGATCCGAGAAATATCCATGCACACACAGATTTGTGATGCCATTTCTTGGTGAATTTAACATGGGTCTTGCCCAGCTTTGCTAACTGGCTACAGTATATAAGCATGTGAGTGTGACGTTCGTAGCACAAACTCAACAGGAGAACTTGTCTCGAGACAGAGTATTCACACACTAAATCACATAGGCAAATTCGCCAGTTGTGATTGGCTGGCTAGAAACAACGCAGTTGAACAAATCACGATGCAGGGGCCAGTTTAAGTTTTGAAATGAATCATATGCATATGATGTCACCAAGCAAAACATGATGCCTTGTTTTTCGGTAGAAATGGACGTGCAAGTAAGTCCAGGGAATACTGTAATTTACCCAATATTGCATGGCAATTTGCTACAAAATCAGGCCAAGTTGCTACACAATTGAAAAATTGTGTAGCAATTTTTGTGTGCATAACCTTTGCATATTTACAAACAATGTGTGAAAGACCTCCAAAATTTTCAAAACTGCTATGCAAAATTTGAATGTCACTGTACTGTAGATTATTGCTTGAAGTCTACTGCATGCGCTGGGCCAAGAACTTTGCTGCATGAGACTACGTGCATCACAGTTTTCATTTGCAATGACATTGCATGACAACATTGCATAAGTCCTACTGTAAATTACATTACGGAAGGAATGCTGGGAATGGCATATATGCAAGATAATAACCACCAAACTTAGCAAGATTAGTCTAAGAGCTACTACATGTGCAAAACTTGCACAGATGTGTAGGCTAAGCGTGGGGATTTGAAAAAAAAGGCGAAACCCTGCAGCTCGATAGTCTGTACTACTGTACGTGTTTTGTCCAAACCAGTTTGTACAGCAACTTACGTGACTCTCTTTGCGAGACAGCAAGGAATTCAACTTGAATGCAATTCTAAATCGAATTCCAGTTAATACTATAGGGTTACAGCGGAAAATATCCAGTGATCACTTCCATGGCAGGGTTAAAATTTATACGTTTGTGATTATTAATGCATCTCGTTTTGGCGGAAAGTTAAAGGATTGAGTTTTCGGGAATTTTAATAAAACCAAGAGCAAGTTCAAAGTATATTTTAGCCCCTTTTTCCAGTTTGCCAATAATCGATGTAATGATTGGTTGAATGGCAGAATCTTACCGATGCCAATTATTTACCGATAATGAAATAATTGGCGCAATGCCGATTACTTTAATAACAGATGATCGGTCGAGCACTAGTGATCTGTTTTCATAATTAATGGACATCTGGAGTTGATGTTGACATCTTAACAAGGTTGTTGAAGGATACTGTCACATGACAATGCTTACAAGTATAAAGCATTGTGATCCTGCCGCACCTGTGTTACAGTTTGGCAATCCATGACAGCAATGAGAAACTTGGCCATCCACCTACAGTGCATTGCATCAAAGGACGATGCCATGTGCTCAGTCTCTAAGATGGTTTGATGATGAACTATATTGAAAAGAAAAGTACAGTAACATTGTTGTATAGTGTTTTATATTGTTTGGAAAGAAAAGAACATGTGCAGTTTTGTCCCAAAAATCATTTGTCAATTGGTCACTAAAGGAAACCTAGTCAGATGACGATGTATTTACGGTTCCAGTTCTGTAACAGATATGTATTTTCTGCCTTCTTCCAGGAATCGTCTTCATGAACAGAGGGAGGCTTTCTTTGGAATTATGCCTCTTTTAGAAGCAGAATGGGACAGAGAGTAAGTAGTCTACTCCGACATTCATTGTACATAACACCCCAAACAACAATGTTTGAAGTAATCTACGCAAGTTCTTTGTTTGCTCAGCTATTTGATTGACATGAAATAAAAATATGCAGAATTGCCCATATTGCGCAGCATGTGCTTATCATGATAATGAAATTTAAGCAATAAAAATTTTTCATTTTATTCCATATTTTAGCACTTTAAAACAGTTGAAGCACTCACATGAACAAGAGGAAATAATCATGAAAGATGTTCCAGACTGGGTTGTAGGAGAATCAGTTTACCACACAAAGAGATGGGTGAGGCCAAGAGTAGAAGACCTTTACTTTCTTGCAAACTCCAAGGAGCAAAGGGAGGCCATGTTTGGATTTAATACATATGTATGAGAAGTTTGAGAAAGGTCTAGTTGGTGTTTGGATAGACCGTATTTACCAATATACCATGTGATATGAAGAAACTGTGTATAAAGGGAGAACAGTAAACATTTTGAGAGTGGAGAATCCCTTGAGGACATCATTACCTTAACTTCATGGTGGAAAAATGCAAGTGTGATAGAAAGTAACTTATGTGAATTTTTCATAACATCCTGGTAGCAAAAGGAGAATAAACGTTACGTAACTCTGAAAAACTGCAAAGAGTTCTTAACCTCATACTCATAAATATGAGTGTGCAACTAAGCATTCTTTGCATTGTGACACATGCAGAGGGTTAATGTGAAACTTAGGGATAGAACCTTTCTGTGGAAGTATTTTAATTAACAAAACTTTCTTCCCATACAGAAAGCAATGCAAATAAGCTTTCATAGCAACCTTCATCTACTGTAACTGTACTTATTCAATCATTTCAATTACTCATCTCAAAAAGACAGACCCCTCTAGGCAAAAGTTGAGAAATATTAAAATTAAAAATACAGGATAAAAAAATTAGGAATTTTTTTTAAATATTACAGAGTTGAGGAGAAGCTTGTTGAAAGAGATAATTTTAAGTGTATTTACTTTTGCAAAGATGAAAATCGTCACTATGGTTTTCTATTAATCTTGTAGAAAATCATTTCTACCAGTTGTAGGGGCAGATCTCTGTTGAACATTTTTAAGAATTGACTGTTGTCAGTCAATCTTGCATCTTCATACCACCGTCACTAAATTCAGCATATTACTTTTGCAGGTGTATCAACACAATATTACAAAAAGTTTGTTTCTAAATTCCACTTCATTTTGACAGAAGCATTTGCTTGTAATGAAAAATTCATATTTTACTGGACATTAGAGGAAAAGGAGTGATGTTGCAATAAATATTGAGTTTATCATATATATTATGTTACTGTTTTACTTCATGTGAATGAGTATGTATGCCAAAGGAAGAAACAATTTCAGGGATTCTCTCCCCACTTTGTCGGGTTTCTTTTATTAGATAAATCTGACCAACACTTGTGTTTAGTGACTGTAAGCAGCCATTAGTGGGGTCCATCAGCCTTACATCGACTTCATTTATTGTCAAAATGTATTTTTCAAACCTTCATTTACAGTGAAATTGAAGAAATCAAGAGGTATTACAGTTTACAACCATCCATGGTACCTGTAAGCAAAGAAACAAAGATTGCAAGGTGATAGACCCCAGGTATGGCCGACTAAAATCAGACCATCACTTGCTGTCCATCACTTGCTGTCTATAGCATTGGAGTTTCCCGGGTCTAAACAGTTGTTAGGTGGTACTAGTCCATGAAATAAAATTAAACCAGGTTTGACACCCACAGGGAGGAAGAACTATCAATTCTTCAATAGCTAACACAGAGTAGGTGGCCACTGGAGCAGAGTTTCTCCTAGGTTGTAGCTGAAATCTGGGAGGTTACCACCTCACACCCCAAAAAAAAAAGGCTAAGAGAAATCCTGAGCATGACAAAGACCATTATCTGACCACATAACTCATGGTTGGTTTAATGGGATGGAACAGGTCCAGAAACATACACATAAATACATGCAATTAACTCTTATCATTCCAAAATACTCCCACAAGTTGGATTTCTAAGATGCAATTTAACAGCCCAGTTTCTAATGAGTTGATTTCAGTCAGGCCATGCCATGGCCTTTTTAGCTTAACCCAAAAAGTGTGGGTAGAGCTTATGTTATGCTGTAGAGGGAAAATATGTCTATCTCACAAAAAAAGTCTGTCTCACTTTTTAACAGGTTTCAGCCCCTGTAATTGCCAGCGAATTTTTCTTAAATTTGTTGTACAGTTGTCATATTCATGGGGCAACAGATTTCCTTTGTAGCTACAAGATAAACCAAGGAAAAGTGTTAATATGTGGCCATTTTCATCATTTTTTGATTCAGGGCAAAATTTAGTGAAACACTATCCCAGTGGAGGCATTGTAAGCATAAACTGTAGGACTTTTTATGTAACTACCTGTGTCCATTGTATACCCACAATGAGTTTCCAGTCAGCTAATTACTTATCCTTCAGTAATTTTTGTATATATTACCAGCCAGCTGCCATTACACAGGTCTCTCCTTGCTGTGCGAGGACACTTCCATACCGTGGGGTCACTATAGTGCTGTTTGGCTCATCACCTAGTTTGTTTCCCAGGTCAAGCTGAAGAAGTGGTGGATATATGATCTTTGTGACATGTTACAATTTGGAATAATGTCAATTTGACTGGACACAAATCAGCATTTCCTATCAGCCTTCAATGGATGGCACAAGCTGAAGTTTCTTCCAGTACTTCACTTTTTGTTTACAAATTTCAGTATTGTGCAATAAACCAATTTGTTTCAAGTGACTTAACTTCAACATTTTACGTCTCAGCTCAGAAATGTCCTGTAAAAATGGGAGTTGGACTGTTTGCATTCACTTTTCATGCTCTTTAATATATATTTTTGACTTGTTTGACTTTAGGTACACCTTAAGGGGATAAAATAGCTATAGAGATTTATCCCTGACACAGTTCAACTTCTAGGTGAACAATGTTTACATGCTGGCCCACCCAACTGAAGTTGTCTGGGTATGTGTTAAGTGTATACCATGATTTTGTTCAAGATGAATGAAAAACTGAACTGGTAACATCAGAACGGTTGAGCGACAGTAGCTTTGCTACTCTAGTATCAAGTTGTGGCTCACTGGCTCATTTTAGCTACACCATTGCCTACCATACACTGAGCAGGCACCTAAGCAATAGGTGCCATTAATGAAGTCTTCATTATGACCCAGCCAGGTTTCTAACTGCAAACCTCCAGATAGCAAACCCCAAGTTCTTACGGCTTGACCTTGCAGCCAGTTGGAGCTTGGAATTTTGAGTTTCCATGTCACATACCAGCTCCATAGTATTTCTTTGTAGATCAACCACAGGTCTTGAATTACCATTCACAAAACTTAAATTTGACATTTTTCCTGAAATGATGGGGATTTATGATGCTGGGATGCATACCTTGGCTTCACCACTGGTTTGGCAAGTGGTCGGATACATCACACTGAGCACGGGAATTACAGAGCCCTTGATGAGGTGGCAAATTACTAATTTGCAATTTAGCTATCCTATTCTAAACAATAGAACTTAGACCAGTTTGTTAACTTTACCTCAACGATTTCAAATTAATTATATTTGTAGAAATTTATGTCAATTGCCAGACTTTTAGATGCCCAGTAAAACCCGCAAAGTGATAAATTACTTAAATTAATAGAAACCATGTTCTTCAAACCAATAATTATTGGCACAGAATAATCGATTATTCAAAGTGATTGGTGTTGTTGCTTTCTTTTCAAGGCATAAGTTTCACACTAAGTAAAAATTTACTAATTTGTTGTTGCTGAAAAACAACCTGCTCACTTACACTTTCCAAAATTCAAATGATTCAACTTGCATTTAATGTTGTGAGGAGATGAAGCGATTTCCGAGGTTCATATTTGAGAATGGATTACGGACTTTCTACATACATCTGTACATGGGCAGAGCATGTAACGCATACGTTCTGTGTGTAAATTGTCGCCACCGCCCGGGGCAAAAAAGGCGCACCAATATGGCCGCCATGGAGCTATTACTTTTACGATTTGACGACTCTTTAATATTTAAAGAAAAGAGAAACTTGAATGCGGAACAATATCATCTTCCCGAAATACTTGTAGTGATTTTGACCTTCCCTTGATTATATTTCGAAAGTATTTCAACTTACTTGAAAAATCTACCGTTTTTAACTACTTTAGCAAGTCCACACTTTCACACACAAAACCATAAGCAGACAGCCATCTTGCTACGCCTATACTCACGCATACGGTAGCGACAATCTACAGTGCAGAATCACTGATCTACATACATGGATGTAAGGTGGTGCCGAAAAATTGAAGCAACAGGGCCGCCGTATTGTGTGTGGCAAAAGCGTCGTGCAACAGCGCCACTCAGCACACAGTTGGATAGGCAATGTGATATGATGGCTTGATAATGTGACGTTTTGGCTTGAAAAAAACGCCAAATATGTTGTGGAATGTGTTTATTTTCAATAGAAATTTCAATTACTTTCAATTACAACATCATGTTGTATTGAGTGCAAAACTTTCACTTAGTGCAGTTTGATTGAGTGGCTATAGGTCTTCTCAGTCCTCTTTCACAGTGACAACTAAGTACAAGTTCAACAAGAGGGCAATCCACGGAGTTGCATATCTCATCGCTAACATGTGCGCAAGTTGGTTACAGAACTTGAACTGGGTATGAGCTAGAAGTTTTATCTGTGCTGAATTTTATGCTACAGTAGAATGTCATTGACAAAAATTACCTACTAAAACTCCATGCCACAATCTTGAAGTCCAAGAGAAGCGATTTTTTTTTCGTTCCAGGGGACGGAAGTTTTTTCCGTAAGATAGCGAGGGGAAAGAATATGGCACAGACCAATCAAGTTCTTGGAACAGGTGCACCCCTTATTCCAAAAAACATCATTTGGATATTTGAATTCTGACACCGGATTACATAAGAGCTGGAGAAATAGGCTACCCAACCTTTGTAACGCTTGCCCTTTTAATCCAGTAGGCCTATCTAAGATTTTGGAACAAATTTATTTTTTAAGATGCTGTTATCCCCTTGCAACACTATGAAAAAAACAACGAGCTTGGCTGTTACGCTAAACTGATACGATTAGATATGGACACAGCGATAGTAAAAGTAAGACGCTTTTGGGGACGCTTTAGACAAGTGCGTAATTGTTATTATTTAGGCGCTAGCTGGGCGTATTCTCATTTTGACGCGACGGCAAACTTCATGTGTGTCGAGCTGATATGCACATCAAGTGCGTCTCAATTAAAAAACTGGGCGTGTGCGCGATGTTGAACGTGTGGCGTTAGAAGATTTCCGGGCGACGCACAAACCTTTTCTGCGTACTGGCCTGTGGCCAATCCTAGCCCGTGGCAAGGAAATTGTCACGTACGTTTTTTTTTTTTTGGCGATGCTCCAGAACCGCCAAGTTTAATAAGGGCACCAATATGCAAGATAGAGGCCCCATGCCTAACCTAATGTTAGTCACCCACAGTTTCATATCTTGGGTTATAACTCAAGCCTATGAATGGCGTAGGTTTAGCCCCAGACCTAGCCTACATACTGTTAACCGGCTTGAGATTTCAAGTCTAGCCCTAGGTTTGACTTCAACTTTCATACTACTAGGCCTAACAGTTACTGCAACTTTGGAGTGAAAACAATTGTCTGCATACACCATATGAGAACACTCTAGATATAAGGGCCATCAAAGTGAAGTGCGAGAAGGAACTTAAAAATCTCACTGCAGCATACAAGCTAGTGAAAAAAGAATTTGAGACTGTTACTACGAAGTACTAACCTAGGAGTCTAGCTTATTTATATTAATTGATGAAAAATAGGCTAGTTACAAAACATTAAAGCGGGGATGACACGGCCAAAGTAAGTTGCTCGGTAACTGTTCTTTGGGTACACCTCGACATAAAGTGAATGATTTCCTTGATAAATTATGTCCATAAATACTGAAATACGACGTTTTGAATTCCCAATTACAGGCCAGGCTCAGACCATTTGAAATTCGAAAGCGAAAAAACGTATGTGAACGCGTCTCAAAATGGTGACGTCATTGGAGGCACGGTTAGCAACACTGCAACAGAGAGCTCACAATCATCGAATCATGTGCATGGTAACGCGTGTTAGCGCAAACATAATTGTAAACACCGGTGCTTCGATAGCAGTGAGCGTACATTGTGAATTGTGCATTGCGCGGTGACTGCTTAGTATTCGCAATAGCATCTTCATCAAACAGCTCATACAGTAAAGACGCGCTCGTAGTGGGGACGCGCAGTGTGGTCTGCCCATACATATTCATAGCTCTATAAATCCTCTTTCAGTATAAGGCAATGCCTATGTTTGAGCAAAAAATGACCTATAAGGTCTTCATGCGACTTTTCAATACTGCACTGGTTCACTTATTCATATAAGGTCGCTACTTCACTCGACTTACTTAATATTACAGGGACGCGTTCCTATGACATTCCTCTGACGTAACAATGGAGAACTTAACCCAACAGTATTTATAATTAGTTGAACGCGCTCAATCAGATAGGCCTCAATGGCTCAGTGTAAGCGGGAGGTCGCTGGTTCGAATCCTACTTCAGGCTAAGTTTTCCATTTCAAAAAAATAAATCCTCTTTCAGTATGTGTTTGTTTTCAGTGATGTCAAAGTAGAGTGTCGAAGGTTAAAATACTTACTTTTTTTTGTGTAAGATGAACTTGTTCTGTTTATATTGTGTGCTGCTTTAATTAATCTTTTGTAAATATTGTAAATTATTTATTTATTTTTCTTCTTTGTCTTCTCTATGTATTTTTGCTTTGTTAATAAAGTTATTCCTTCTATGGAGGAAAAAAAAAAAAAAAAAAAAAAAAAAAAATCCTCTTTCAGTATAAGGCAATGCCTATCTTTGAGGGAAAAATGACCTAAGATCTTCCTGCGACTTTTCAATACCGCACTGGTTCACTTATTCATATTCATAGCTGTTGTTTATAGCAACCGAACCGCGTCTTCCTTGCACAAAAACAGAACTATTTTTACCCGCGAGCATGCACACGCGAACACATTGGCCAATGATTTGCTCCGAATCCCCACCATGGTCAGCGCCTTTCGCTCTGTATGTTGGACTCTGTATTGTGATGGAATCGTTTTCATGAGGTTGCTAAGATAAGATAACTTAACCGAACGTTACATTAGTTCCACATCTAGATGCGCGCCGTAGGGTGGGGTTTGTGCCGCCAATTGCGTCATAAAAGTCTGGTGAGCTGTTGCGGCATTTTTTTTTCGAAATTGGATTTTGAACGCAGTTTTCCTTCGAATATCATTTATGCCGAATTGTACGGGTTTTTAATGGGGTGTGAGATGATATTTGTAAAATACTCTATCTAATCTTGCAATACACAAAAGTTTCCGTGGCCGTGTCATGCCCACTTTAACAATCTGTAACGTGAACTATGTCCTTTTTTGCCATGACAACCACACGTATCGGTACAACTTAGAGTATCATGCCTAGGCTATTACACTTAAACTTTCAGATTTGTGGGATGCGTCCGTTAAGAGTTAAAGTGAATACAAAAAAAACGTCACCTGACCTTTGACCTTGGTTGCCATGGAAACTACATATTTTGGTAGAACTAGTCTACCCTATTATACTTGTGAAGTTTCATGTAAAATGGAGGTTTTCTTTCGAAGTTTTAGTACAAAATAGGAAAAAAAGGTGTTTTCTGCAAAATGTGACCTTTGGCCTCTGACCTTTGACCTTTTCTTCCGAGCGTCTGGGAGACACAAGTTCCCACCCTGGGGTACCCACCTACCAATTTTGAAAAGAATCGGTCCAGCCCAATAGGAGGAGTTTGAGGGACAAAAACGTTGTTTTACGAACAAATTATCACTTGGATTTTTTTGTTCCACTCTACCACTTGACCTTTGACCTCTGTTGCTATGGCAACCACATATTTTGGTAGGTCTAGATGCAATTATCATATGTGTAAAGTTTCGTGTCAGGAGAACGTTTCGTTTTGGAAATATAGCAAAAAATGTGATTTCACTAAATTTGACCTGTAACCTTTGACCTTCACTTCCGGTTGTGTATTAAAAATGCAATTGTCTACCTGATGTACCATCTTACCAAGTTTGAAGAAAATCGGCCCAGCCGTTTACAAGATATTAAGAAAACAAAATTGGACACACACACCATCACCCACCAACACACACACACACACACGGACAGGTTTTGACCCCTCTCTCAGCCATGGACCTTCAGTCACCCCGGGGTACCTCACCATGGGTTAGACCTCGAGACTAGTAACCTGGGAAAATTTACCGTTACCATGGTAACCATTGCGATTTAAGCTGGCATTGCCATATATAGCCCCATAGGCAAAGTGACTACAATATCTCATCCTCCTCACGGAGCGATGAGATAATAAAAGGTGGTGGTGGGGAGGTGTCGATCGAGTCTCACCCCATAAATTCTAGCCCACAAAGTCGCCCACACAAAATCGCCAGTTAACAAAGTCTCCCCTGACAATTCCACCCATCAGTTCAAAATACCGGCCCTGCGACTTCAAATATTCCTTTTATGAATGAAAAAGTCACTGTAGGAGCGTTGAATTACGAAGTCAATAAACCACCCGACGTAATCAACTCGGCTTCTCAGAAACACTGTTTAATATTTTACTGTCCAAGTGATCTGGCCTGCAGTTATTTAACAGTACTAGCGGAATACCGATGCTTCGTTGTGGTCAATTAACCATATATGGCACAGTGGGGCCGGCTATGCAGTCACTCAAGTCTCTCCCTACAAATTCACTTCTGACAAAGTCCCCCGCTTGGCCAACAAAGCCGCCCGTACCAAAGTTGTCCCTAACAAAATCGCCTCTGACAAAGTCGACTGTCCCTAAAAAAATGTTAAAAAACATGCTATCAAACATAGCTGGGTCCCTTATCGGTAAGGCCCCCTGTGGGCTTGGGGTTGTAGAATATGCCCACTGTATTCCCCGCCCTGTCGTAAGAGGCGACTAAACGGGAGGACTTGTATACCGCATTTGACCTATATGACACAATACATTTATAACACATTCGTATTGGTGTGTCGTTAAATTTTATCTAACTAACCCAAGGTAAGCCTATACCGGTGAGGACATTTATTGAGATTGATGAGGGGCCAATGTCGGTAATCCACATGCACAAGGGATATTAAAGGATTAGAGTTGACCCATATTTTACCACACACTATCAGGTTATTGTTTAAATGGGCCTCAGAACTAGTTTCCCATATATGGTTCATTTGGATTAACTTGAGGGCCGTCCATTGGTCTCTTATCATGATCCCGGGTGCAAAACCACATATGGACTAGACCCAGGTTATGAAATTGGTCCCGTAAGATTCCCTTATGAGAATGTTCCCGATAAAATGGTTACTTTTTTTTTTTGAAGGGGGGGGGGGGTGAGTCTTTGGGTGCACAGTGTAATCTTGTCGGAGGCGAAAGACATAGTTAACCTCGGGGAAACCTGGCTTGTCTGGCAGGGGACTTTTTCCACTGGCAAGGTCAGACTTTGTTAGGAGGCAAATATGTCAGAAGTGACTTTGTAACTAGGTGCCTTAATGTGTTACTGGGGAGGCTGTGTAGAGGAGACTTCATTTGTGGGAGACTTTGCTAGGACGCCTTGTAAAAGCATGAAATTGGAAGTACCGGTACTCCCATTTAGTAGAAACCAGCACAGGCGTCAATGTTTCTAACAATTCACATACTTGCAATCTGTTGTTACATAAATTGAAACTAAAATCAGCACACTTCATGATCTCGACATTTCTGTTGTCGTCAGTTTACGTTGCATAAAATGTTTACGTTTCAGTCAGAAAATCAAGAAATTTTAGCAGGGTTAAAAGTTTGTCAATTGCCACTCGGTGCACAAACGGCTGTACGAATCGTGAAGTTTGTGTCGAGGCTGAATGTTTTTGCCACCTGCAAAATGGCCACCGCAAGACTTCCGGTTGCTTCAATTTGCCAGTAGGTAGTTGCGTGCACGCCTTACATCCAGGTATGTAGATCAGTGTGCAGAATGCTTTGTAGATGTTTATAGGAAGTCCGTAGACTAAATGGTTTGATAATGACTAGAGCTATTTTAAAGATTTTAAACATAATATTTCCCTTGAGAAGGCGTCGGACATCGGCCGATTGAATTCATATCCTGGGGGTGTGACGCAACCCCCTTGGTGTGGAATGTACTGTTTGTCAGGTTTGCCACGGACCAATCTTTTCTGGGTTATAATGTGGTCGCATGCGCCTCTCTTTCTGATTTTAAAACGAACTGTGGGTTACAACAAACAGTATGAGAGAATGCTGTAAGATAATGGTTTGAAATCGAATGCATTACAGACAATGGGTGCTGGCTATGTAAGTGTACCACTTACAAAGATACTTCATGTAAGACTACCTAGAAGGGAGATGAGTGGGCTGAACAGCCTGAATTAAATAGCTTTAGTAGGTGTCTATTCACTTCAGTTTGAGGTTGACTTACATGAAGTATATACCCTACTCAAGCAAGGAGGGGTGTGTGTACGAAACATGTAAAAGGAAAACAGTGGGTTTCTTATGTAGGGTTTCCGTGCCCCTTCAGAATAAAAAAACATAAGTACTTGTCGGAGCGACATCATCGTTAGAAGTTACATTAATCATGATTATTTAAAACGTCCTCACCCCTATCCCCCGTCCACCACCAAAGGTAACTTAAATAGAGGAGTCCTTTAAATTGAGGTGCACATTTTCCACCTTGCTCCACCCACCTCTGTCTAACAATGACATATTTTTAAATTTTGTCAGGCTGGCAATTTTGGCAAGATCAACCATATTGGAAAAGCGAAGTAGATGACTAATAGAAGTTACACCGGTCCTCAAAAGGAGGGTTTAAGGCCATTACAGGATTTGGTATGTCAGAGGGGTACTTATTCTAACTATTTTGGTGAAATTTGCATTGAAATCCGATGTGTAGTTCTCAAGATATGAGCACGTAAAGTTTTCATATTTTCAACAAAAAGTGAACTTGAAGCAAGCACATATGACATCATATCCCCACATTAGTGCACAGTCTTTTGTTTTTCTTTAAACTTTAGAGTTGATTTTCTCCTCAAAAAACCCACATTGTTAAAATGTAATTGCCTAAGTGGCATGAGAACTTTATAAACTTTGCATCCCCCACAAGGAGGTCCTATTCCAGTTAACCCCAAGGTCAACACAACAGTCTAATAAACCAAAGGGAAACAAAGGATTCCTTGTCAATGTGAGGAATTGATATAAGCTCTGCTACCCTCAAACTCACTTTGGCACACAAATGTACTGACTTCATTTACTGATATCTCGAGAACTCAGATTTGAATGGAACTTTCACCAAACTGTGTAGTTTTGGTTCTTCTTTCACATATGAAAATTAAATTTTTGCTTTAAAGGGGCTCATTGAGTTGATATTGATAACTTGATGAAGATGTTTAAGGGTACTACTATTTGCAAATGCTTATAACTAACATGATTAGTCAATTTTTACATCCAGTAGTTGCGAAAGAAAGTTAAAAGTTCGAATTTTGTGGTGTCCTGACTTGTAACGGTTTTGTGCATAATTCGAAAAAGTCTCTGGTCACGAATTTTTGAAAATCGAATTGAGCGGTTAAGTACTCGCTCAAGTAAAACAGTTATCTGTATGTATGATATGGGGATTGTCTAAGTATGACCATTTGTCATTGGTATGTGAAGAAAACTTAACACCTTTGGGAAAATTGTTAAATTTCATTTACCAACTCAATGAGCCGCTGTAATCGTCCCTTTAAGTGCATTTCCCCCTCCCCTCTTTAGTGGGAGCTGTTTAGAGTTATCCCTAATTATGAGTACAGATGGATCAAGTCATGGGTCCTACTGCATGGCTGAGATCACAAATTAGAGAGCGAATAAGCAGGTTTTTCAGGCCCCTGCCCTGGAATGCACATCGAGGCACTTTCCCTTCTGTGCAAAATTCCGTTATGACACTTTCGCATAAATTGTAGGCCTATGCTCCACGATGATGACTACTTTGAGGGTGATTACTTTGTACAAGACCAGATGAGTACGACTGAACTTGCAACACTGAAATGGTAAGACATGGCTAATGAAGAAATCACAAAAGAGTTGGTTTCTTGCGTATTTTATTAGGGTACGAAAAATGTTTAAAATGGTTGCGTTAAACTTTTTCTAAAATAGAACATTTGTGCTTGATATACAGTAAATTCATAGCAACTAAACTGTGATCTACCGCAGTAGAAATTTCTTCCCATAAAAAGCGGTGAATGCTTTGTATTCTTTGTAGGTACCAAATCACAGATTAACATGTTGCTACTCTTCTCCAATTTAAATGGTCATGGTTCCCAGAGGCAAGGAGCTTTTCTGTAGACTGCTGCTGTCGTATTTCATCCTTTCCGCTCGTTTGGCTGTGTATGTGGCTAGATGGGTGGTATCGAAGTAACGTTCTTGATGTAAAGGGGGAGTCATGTTGGACTTCCGCAGCTGTGAATCAGGAAAAGACATCAGAAGTCACATGATGGGTCATCCAACATCGTTTGTTAATTTTTTCTCATTAAAATGTTGAAAGGGTAACATCCCACCCGTCCCCTGCAGGGCTATACGACACGACCAGATGAAACCAAACACTCGATCGTGTCGTCCTTTAATGAGGCCATTCACGTTGCGGTCTCTGGTTAGCACTGATCGGCAAAAATATTCGCAGGAATGTAGGCGTGCTAAGGTTTTGCGCTTATTTACACTCACGCGCTTGCGCTCACGCGATTCCACACATCAGATGGACAAAAAGACCCTACACACTGGTGTTACACCGACATCAAAACATTGGAAAGCAATGAAGCTACGGACTCATGCGCAATGTTTTCCCGCGAGGTTATGGGATAATCGGACTAATACACCAATTAGCTTTATAGAAATTGGACACGCCCTAAATCCAAAATACCCGCTTTTAGACCGTTTAGTAATTATGAATGATCAGGCTAAATATTCTTGACAAAACCTTAATCTAAAATTAAACTCTGACCACAACTTTGAAACTCATTTTTTATTTATTTATTTGTTTCTTGAAGAAGTAACATCTTCCCATAGTCTTGTGAAAAAAAAAACATTTTCAGTGCGCTTGATCTACGTTTTCTTTTTATCAACCGTAGGTACCCTTACAAAAAAGGTGAGGCAATTAGTTACAAATTCACAAGTTTTCACATGTTTTTTTTTCAGGGATTATCACAGGTTTTTGCATGAAAACATGTGTTTTCCCCTGACATTGACGGACGCAGGTTGATCATTTGCCACCGGTTTGACACAGGTTTTATGTGCAAAATGTGTGGTGATGACAACCAGGTTTAACAAAGATTTCTTCAACAAAACCTGTGGTTTGATATTAAAGGCAAGGAAATGTGTGCCAAACCTGCGTCAAACCTTTGAGAAGAAGGTTCGAAAAACGCAGGTTTGCAACCCAAGAACAGGCATGGTTTCATTTTTTTTTTTCACGCGTGATCACATATGGTGCAGACACAGGTTGATGCCCCTTTTTGTAAGGGTGGCCGTGAAGTGACTTGCTTTGAACGTGACTGTGTTCTGTAGGGCAATTAAGCCTCTCGGAAAGAATACTGTAAATATCCACCTCACCTACTCTATGTAACTATATTGGGAGTTCATTAGGGACCTTTCGTCTACCTCCCAGATTGAACAAAGCTGGCTACGGTATGTGACACCCGCAGAATTAAAGAGGAATTCACAAGTAAATTATTCCTCTTTTTAGGAAAATTTTGAAATATTTGTGCGGAATGACATTACAAGTCTTACCTCGTTTACAGCACCAATGCCAATAACATGTTTGGGAACGCCCTTCCACTGTGGATATTCGGATAAAGTTGTAGTTGAGTAATAACCATCGACTGCAAAAATACAAAAGACTAAGTCCTAAGTTAAGTTTTCCCTCGTGAAACGTACAACTGGTTCATTTTTTACAAACGTTTGCCTAAACAACTGTTCCACACTCTCTTTTTTCCATTGGCAAGGTCGGTCAGTGTTCTTAAGGAGTGTGAACTTTTTTTTGCAATGACACATCCCTGCGTCACGCAATTGAAACAATAATCCATAGGCACAATTGTTGTAGAATATGACGCACATGCCGCACATATTAGGTTGCTTTGAACTTGGAGGACTTTGACACCGTCCGTGCGTCACAATTCGGGGTAACATGACTTACCGTTTGCCGTTTGACTTTTGACTTACCGTTTGAATACCATACACTATTAAAAATGTCACAGAAATGTTGTAGTTTACAGAACAAAAAATAAAGAAATACAAAGCGGATATGGAAAAAGTGCTGTCAATTTTTTGAAACAAATTGACAGTACTTTTTCTGTTTTCTTTATGTATTTATTTATTTCTGTAAATCCAACGAAATTTTTAACAGTGTACGCAGTTGCCAAATTTTGCTAGAATTTATCGTCTTGCTATCGTATCATCTTATTTCTTAATAGTCGGCCAAGAACTGCCGTTTGAAATGATAATTATACCAAAGATAAATACAGAGTTTCTTTTCCAATTCAACATGGAAAATATATCCTCGAAAACCCACAAATTTATTCCAATTACACCAGAAAGCAATGACATGCCACAGCTCGTACTCTGTTCAATTTAGAAAATGTATTAACAAATAGATTAAACTCACTGGAAGGCAATATAGCTTATTGGCCTCAAGACAGCAGCTTTGGCTGTCAACCCAAACATTCGCAACGTAGGTTACAAGTTGAATAATATCAAATACCTTTTTCAAAAAATTTTCTTCTCAGCAATCTCGTAAGATCAGAATGCGATCTCAAAAGGGCATGGGAACTCATCAAATGTATTGTTTATTACCCTATTGAATGTTCTGGTCTTATCTATATATTAAATTCACCGTCAACATATCAGCCTGAAAAATTGTTTCTTGTCAATGTGAGAGAGTAACATTAACTTCGGATGCCGTCATGATGAGTCTGATACAGAAGTCTAATAACTTCACTTGCTAATTAATATCTCGAGAAATGCATGTGTTATTTGATCTTAAGTTAAATTGTGTTGTTTCATTCTTTCTTTCACATCTGAAAATTTATGTTTTCTTGAACTCTTTCAAAAACACGTTTTGGAAGGGAGGACAGTTTGCCCATACGGGTTTTTTTTTTTCACTTCGCTGTCGGTATGGGACTGAAGTTTGGTATGGCTACGCTACTTGTTGAAATATGGAAATATCATGTCCATTGCCTGTCAAAGATAAACAAACATGCCACTTTGTTTTCTTTTGCAACCCAGACCAAAAGTAGGAATTGTATATGTCTTACTGAAATTTCCAAACCTATGAAGCACTTTCGTCTCTGCATGGCTCAATAGCTGACATATAAATACATGCAATTACGGACGTGTAGTTTTCGGTGGTAGAAATGTTTCCCGGAGAACACATCCCGGCAAACACACAGAAAATAAATTAAAGTTGAAAAACACGTGCATTACTTACCGTAGTAATCTAGTGGTACTTTGCTTTCTGGGTGTCCAGAGGCTCTCATTAGTTTGCCGGGTAATTTAATTGAAGGATAGTCATCGGACTGCGTTGTACTAAATATTTCACGACTTCTGCTTGGCTCGCCAAATGTAACTTTACTGGCAGTGCGCTTATCGGCACCACGTACGATAGGATTTTTGAAACCCCTTGGAGGCTGTAGAAAACAAGAGATGTAAATCGTGTTATTGCATTATTGCAACTGTTTCATGAGTGAGTAATTAACGGTTTAATTCGGTTTCCAAAAATTCGTGACCAGACACTTTTTCAAATTGGGCACAAAACCGTTGCAAGTCCGGACACAACAACATTCAAAATCTTAACCTTTTCCGTAACTATTGTTCTGTTACTAATTGGTGTAAATCGAGCCAGCCACTGCCTTTTTTCCAGTCGTGACCCACTGGCTTGTTTTCCATTCTTCTTTTCTTACAGTGAGCACCAAGCAAAATAGCAGTAGGTTCTATGTTTAAAGTATCTGGTATGACCTAGCCAGGAGTCGAACTCCATACCTCCCAGCTGAGATCGAAGTATTCCAATTTGGCAGATTATGTTCAAACTCTACGAAAAGCTATACCAAACCGTACCTGTTTGTGATGAAATCCGTAGTTGGTTGATGTAACTAATTCCTTTACTCTTTCCGGATGCCTGTCACCTTCTGGAAAACTACTGGCATTACTATCTCGTGTCACAACATTGACCGGCTCTGAGAACGAAAAAACAGTTAAAGATAGAAGTTTCATTATGCATTTTAAAGATGGTCCCTTCTGGTTGGCATTGACAATTAGCGTTCCATCAAAGTTCAATTTGTATTGACGGACTCTCACTACACCCCCCCCCCCCCCATCCCCCGGCCCTCTCCATCAACCGTCTTTTCGAGAGGTAGTTTAAAACTTCAAAATAGGCCTAAAGCAACCTTCATACAACTGAACTACGGTGTTTCTGGCATAGCTGCCAAGGTACTTACTTGTTGCTTCTTTTGCAGAGTAATAGTCCATTGAACACGTCTGGAATTTGTCCATTTTAGGATCGTGACCCATTTTGAAATTTGTGCCGCCAATTGTTGTCAGGGCGTTATCACGTTGGTAACTTTTATAGTGTTGGTTGTCGAGCTTGGCAAAAGACGAAAGCTGTGTTGTTTCTCTATGTACGACTTTATCCACGTCACCGCAAGGAATATCTGATCCAAGAAGCTACAATCGTGACAGGAGATAATTCAGTTAAAAGTTGCAAATTTGGTGGCACGAACATGTATCCGATATTGTTGCACCGAATTTGACAGGTAAACCATATTTAGAAAGTTAATGTAACAGATGGCGGAAAAATTTTCTTCTCTGTATTGTGCCAGTGTTTGATATCTGAGATGGAAATAAGACACGGTGAAAGACCAACAAATTGTCCCCCACACTGTATACAAAAAAGGGGACCTGAGTTGCAACTTTGGGCATATAATCGCGTTAAAATTTTATAAGCAGTCAGCATAGGCAATGCTACTTTTATGGAGTATGGTAAATTTAACTCAAAGGCCGGTATCGACAAACGCACCTTCATCTACCCGCCATTCTAATTGTGTTCTAGTTTCTTACTCTTTTCAATTAAAAATTAAACCAGAATGTCGAACAGTTTCAAGAGGATAAAAATACCGACTGTTCATGGACTTACGTTTGGTTTTTTTGCAACATATGGCAAGTAAAACCCAGGAAATTGTGCGCTGGCGGATGTCGAAAATTGTTCATGAGTTCTGTTATCACCAAGAATTGTAGACGGCCCACCTGCAAATAGACGAGAAAAAAGTCGTGAACTAAAAGGAAGTTCGTAGCTTTATGTGTAGAGTTCTGGTTAGCGTTAGATCAAGGTTAGGGATTACGTTTAGAGATTACGTTTAAGGTTAAGCCAGTGCTACTAACATTCTGCGGTACCTTCACCCTCTTCAAGTCCAGTGCGGGTTTAAAAATGTAGATAATTTTCAGCAGTTATTTACATGCTTACAAACAGTAACCGGTCATTTCAACCCACATTTCTACAAAGAAAATAAAAATTTGGTCGAAAGCTCATTGAAATTTACCTACAACTTTCAACTACAATTTTTCATGGATTTACTGTATGCAGTTGTCCACAAAAACGTTATTACTAGCTACTGCCAAAGTAAAGGCCAAACTTTTCCGGGCGGCTCTTTGTAGTAATCTGCTTGACCCGCGTTTATTTGCGAAAACTTACCCAATGTCACCATACGCTTGTCAAAAATAGCGCTTAATACGATTGCGTTCGATTCGGGAGCATAAAAATATTACATATTTCACAAATCACATTCTCGAGGCACGTGCATGACCCTTTAGTTGCACCCGTTTTGACGTGCGCGTTTCCGTTGGAGGGCTCCTTCCAGCTAAAGCTTAGTATTTCTATGTTTTTTCGTAAACATGGATGACTGTTGGAACGAAAAGTGCGTCGGGCGTCTCTCTATTTTGCCATCCAGGCGTACTTTTACAACAATTGTTACTACGGTTCTTTTGTGCGCACATTTCGGAAACACAATGACTACGCATGACCAGTTCCATCCTGTATGCCAAATTGAAACAAGCTGACGTCACGTGAATAATCCCTACAGACGAATCCGGACAGTCAAGTGATGGTCTGATTTAAGTAGGACATAACTGGGATCCATCACCTTTCACTTTCCTTGCTTATATGAATTAATTTGAAAACTTATACACTTCGTGTAATTTATTACGAAACTGCGTTTAGAAAAATGCGAAGAAAAGTAATTTCACAATTATAATTATTATAATAATCAACAAACTATACAAGCACGAACAACCTGGTCATTATAGCTCACCTGTGTGCATACTTGGAGCTCTTGCTGTCTTGTGAATCGATGTATCATGCCCTGGATATTTACCACGGTAATCGGATATCGGCATTTTCTCCTTCTGTGGATCACCTTGTGGGACGTAACTTTTCATGGGGTTAGCCATTGGGAAACTCCGACTCACGAATGAGGGGGCAATGTAGTCATTGGCATGACTTGTGTAAAATGAGTTCACTCTTTTGTCTGAGTCCATTTTGAAGTTTGTTTTAGTCAACGCAGTGCATTGTGGGACCTTAGGTAAAATTTTTCCCTGTGAAAACATAAAAAACCATTGAGAACCCAAATGAGAACGAACTTAAGTCACTTGAATGCCTTAAAGGGCAAGAACATTCGCACAAAAAATATTTCGAAGCAACAGCTTCTACTTAGTTCTTTTCATTATATACATAAATAAATAGAGTTCTATCTCACCACAATGCATTACATGCAGGAACTACGTGAGAGCGCGCCACTGACTAGAGTCTCATTGTGTCTTCTGACTTCGTTGGTGTAATAAGTAGAGTTTTACGGCCAAGTTTCCAACCTATTGGTCCAAGACGAGCCGTCCACGCCCTTTTTCCAGTTGTGGCTTACTGGCTTATCTTCCCTACTACATTGCTTTATGCGGAGCATCTGGCACAAAGGCAGCAGGTTCCATTTTAAGAGTCTTTGGTATGACTCGACCTGGGGAAAGAACCCGGGCCTTCCGCGTGAGAGGCGGCTGCTCTTACTGTTAGATCAAACACGCGTATCTTTCATACCATTTTAAGACTAATACTGCATATTCAAGTTGAACTAAGCAATTAGTCCAGGTAAATTTCACAATTGAGAATAAAAATATTGCCACGTGATCCTCAAGTGCCAACCATGAAACAGCACGGTCTATATAACACTAATTCAAGCTGGGGTTACTGCATTCCCGCTTTAGCCTCAGCCAAACCAACCAGCCTAGTAAAGAATTTTAATATTTAGACTTAACCTTATTGTCATTAGAGATTTGTGAGATATTAATATGAGACCACTGTAACATCTAAATTGATTTAGGCGAAATTTATACTCCTAAACCACCTCATCTTCGCTTATGCCGTACAAAACTTGTTGACAAAATTAGTCTCAGTTGCGATGACCCTTGTTATGAGCTAATGCATATTAAATTGGCGTTGGTAAGGGCAAATGGGCGCAGCCTCCCCTTTCCGCCTATCCCAACGGGAAACGCTTGGTCCCTTCAGAAAACTTAGCTCGCCGAGTGTAAAAATACATACGATTACACAAAAACTCTAATCAGCAGTGCGAGATTTAATTTAGAGAATTTTTTGTTTGAAGAAATTCGAAAAATCTTAGATAAACAGATAAACAAATACACGATTCAACAATTAATATTCGTATTCATGATTCATAAAATATTTTGTGAACATTACCTGGTATGAGTCTTGCGTAACAGTTGAGTCGGGTAATTTAAACGTTAGATCTGAATGCATCACTTGAGCAGGGTCTGGTGGTTCTACAGCTTCGGACTTATCATACGTAACATGTGGTATAAAATCTTTCTTAAATAAGCTACGTTTGGTAGCACTCTTTGTCATCCTTCTGTCGTAACCAACCCGAAAATGGGATGCAGCCAAGAATTCTTTCCCTTCCAGTGGAGGTCGTATTTTAGGAAGAGGCGTTGCAACTTCGGACATGATGGAATAGTTCAATTAAAGCGTTTCCTTTCAAAAATGTCTGAAACAAAAGAAAATATTACCCTGTTAACCACAAATATGCACAGGTCTGGAACCATTACGGTGAAAGCAACCACTGCATATTGCCGCAACCAATTTAAATACGATATATAGCGCAGTAGCATGCACAGGAATTCCGAGGTAGGCATGGGCGTCCGAAGGCATGGGCAAGGGGCAACTTATAAAAATCAAAGAAAAAAACGAACAACACGTGTTTTCCAAGTTTCTATGCGAAAAATGGGCTTTAGATATGCAATATCCAGCGATCTGGGAGGCATTTCGGGCCGAAATGTTTGCACGCTTCGTGTCAATTCATGGTGACTCGGAGGTTTTGCCTCCCCCCCCCCCTGATTTTTTTCTGCAGACGCCTATGGAGGTACTGTAGGGATCAGACGGTGAATTTCTGACTAACATGGGAGGGTCGGTCTTAGAGAGGGAGCACCGAACTGGCCTATTGCCAAATGGAGCCTCATAATTAGTAATATGAAGGTAAAGTAGTCATTACACAAAATGGATAGTGGGCCTATATACTGGAATGACATCAGAAATGTGGCGTCTGCAATATTAATATATAAATAATAATTAATATATAAATAATATTGGCGGAAACCATGGGGATATGGGGGATGTACCCCCCCCCCCCCGGCTAAATTTTGACACAATCACGCCCCTCCCTAATTTTCAAAAAAGTGATCACGTTAGTTCGTTGGATAGAGCTTTACGGCGCAATTTCCAACCAATTTGTTAAAGTCGAGCCGACCGATGCCTTTTTTCTTTTCCAGTTGTGGCTCACTGGCTTGTTTTCCCTACTCCATTGCTCATGCTGAGCACCAAGCACAGTGACAATAGGTTCCGTTTTTAAAGTCTTCCCTTTGACCCGGCCGGGACTCGAACTCCCAACCTCCCGACTGCAAGTCGGATGCTCTAACCACTAGGTCATGAAGTCGGTCTATAACAGAAGTCGCATGATTCAATGTACTTAACCGCTCAGCGGACGTGTATTACTCCTTATAGGCTACTTGGGGCTCTCCTAAAACCAACGGTAGCCCACATGACCAACACCTGCTACGAAGGCTTCTCTCTGGCAACCAACTGACCAGTTCCCTGTTCATATCGTACTGCATTTTGTGTTGTAAGTTAGTTAGATGGAGTTTTATGACCAAGTTTCCCAACCAGTTCTTGTGTTGTTTCTCGGTGACTTAGTAACAAGGCTTAGAATCCCGGGGATGCGTATACCAATTGTGTTATACAATACAGGTAGTTGCATTTGTATTTAGCTGGTATCACGGTGAGGGTACGGATTGTGGGTTGAGAGAAGATCCCATAGACCTAGCTGTCAAGGGTCTGGCGTTCGCGAATGGATGGTTACCTTGTAAGACCAGAAGAACTGTTTTCCTTGATTTAATGTAAAAACATTGAAAAATTAATGGCAAGTGGCATGCCATTTTGATCACTCTGACTGTATACCTGTATCTAACAAAAGTCAGTGTGATTTCACTTTTCTGGTAATGGGCTATAAATACGAAACGGTCAAATCGTTATACGATTGTGTGATGTGCGCGTGTCGAAATTTTGCGATTAAAAATCAGATTTTTCAGAAAATGTTGCATGCAGAATGTGCACCGAGGTATTTTCGGTTTCCTCAAAATTTTTTGGCCAATTTCAGTTTGCCAGGCTGGTCATTCACTGCAGATTATAAATTTTATTGTAACGTTAGTAGGGGACGATTCCTCTTCTTCAAATTCCGAAACGTTGTGCTCCTTCATAACCACACCTGCTGGCCTCTGCACACGAACAATCAACATTATCGTACACACCTATTAATAATATGAGTACATTTGATGTGCAACTGAAAAAAAAACATCAATGAGTTCGCTTGCAGTCTAGACTGCAAGCGAACGGGTTGAGCAGGCAAACATTTGGGGGATTTACAAAGAAAACAGGTGGAATTATTGATACAAAAAACCGATCGTAATCGGCAGAAAACCCATTTCATAACCTACATGTATAGTCTTTTTGGTAGTCCCCGGCTAAGTTTCAGGTCACAAAAGTGTAGGGAGGGGGGTTACGTTAGTGTTCTCTCCACTCAAAATGTGTCCGCTTCCCTCAAATTTATTCTATGTAGAAAACTTGTCACATTCAATTGCTAATTACTAGAGAACCGTTTATGGAAAATGAATAAAACATTTCTCCAGAATGCTTAGAAAATGTTCCTCCTTAACATATCAAAAATCAATTTTGGTCTGGACCATTCTTTTAATAAGAATCCAGGGCCATTAAGACTTACAGTATCTATATGGTTCATCCGGATGTGCAAATCAATTAAATATCCCCAGAGCTTCTCGGGCTTTGCTCCTTGGGTCTCCCATCAGGGACCCTAAGGCTGGCCCCTCGGGACACCACGCCGTTAGGGGAAGCGCCTCGTGCTCCCGCGACGCCGTCTAATCCCCCCGTTTCCGAAATAAATCTCTGTCACTTATTTCACACATTTGGACTGTTGAGCATACATAAAGTCAATGCGCATGGTGGTGATATGAGCCTCTATTGCTCGGTAAGACTCAGGTCAGAGTTAAAAACTAGTGATTACCCTGACTGATTCCCTCTCTTCGAAACTGTAGCCACGTGTGAGCCGCGGTCACACTACAACGAATTTGGGTAGGAATCGATCCGATTTTTGTTTTATTCAAACCTTCTCCATCTCTGGTGGGAAATGAGCGCCAAGAATTTGCCAATCAGTGTAAATACATAATTTTCATGAGCGTCTATGAAAATGAAATGGCAACAGTTTTTGTGATGTTACTGTGCATGAGAGTCTTATCAGACAACATAGTCCGATGAAAGCTGTCTGTCTGTGTGACAGTCACGACATGATTATTACAAATTCAATATTTCGTTGTTCTTAATCACGAAAGTTGTATTAACCAAGATCCCCTTGCAATAAAGAAAGCTAAGTTTTTGATGCGACTAAATTCTTAAATTTTGAAAGCGTGTGAAGAACCCTATTAATCCGGAACAACCCACTTCATTGCTTTCCCGTTGTTTACGTACACTAACTTTGTTCTTGTCCTTTCTATTGGTACAATACATACTTAATTTTTCGATTCATTCTCTCTTCTCTCATTCTCTTCTCTCTCATTTCTCCCAAACGTATCCCACTTTACTTGTTCTTTTACCGAAACCGGTCTTACTGTATTTTAGTTATTACATGAGTGTTTCTGACGAGACGTATAGGGAGAGCTACTAGGTAAAAGTAGGCTCTATCATCCTAGTTGTAACTAACAAGTTAAACGAGACCAAACAAAGCTGTACAAAGTAACCCTATCGGCCTGAGTTAATTTTGTCTTTTTCCAATAAAACTGACGCATTGCCACATTGAAGCGATCGTGGCATCATCATTCTTTTACCAGTTTTAGGATATACAACGTTCAATACCCTGCCTTGGTACTATTATTTCCATAAACTGTATCATATCATAGTCCCTCACAGGCAATCACATATCACTAGTGTGTTGAACCCAACACATCCCGTCGAGATTAACCAGATGACCTGCCTTATAATAGACGGGAAAGGTCCCACAGAAGGGACAGTACTGGACTAAAACTACGAGATGTGACTTTGAACACAAACACAAATTCTTTTTTAATTTTACTTACCTCACAATTTGAATGTTTCCTTCTCTCTGTGTTCTTCCTCACTGTCCGGCCGAAGAGATGTAATTTTCATGTAAACAGACAGTTTGCAAATGGTACAACAGTTACTGTTACTGCACCTTCGAACATGTAAGCACTGTTGTAGCATCTTCCTATTGTTGTCTCTTTTGTTACGACACAGATTAACCTTGCTTGGTCGTCAAGACAACACGTGTGATGTGTGCGTATTCAATGACGAGGGTACACAAGAGATAATACCATAGGTGAGCGCGATTTTAAGGTCGTCGAGTGGCAGAGTGGTCTATTCCAGCTGCTGTGTACCAATGTGTTTCACATGTGCATGGGTTCAAGTCCCGCTCGATGTACGTGGGTTTTTCTCCGGGTACTCCGGCTTTCCTCCCACTTGGCATAGGCTTGCCACTAAAATCGGTTGTAAATTATATTTATTTCTTAAAATTCTGTACATACTTGTTTGCTTATATGTATTTGAAGGTTGAAATAAAGCGTTCCTTCAAAAAAAAAAAAAATCGGTTGCGCCTTCGGGTGGACCAGTTAACTAGCCGACTTTGCTTTGCTTTTGCGGTTTTAAGGGCGTTGTGACATCGGTTCCTAAAACGCAATAGTCAGATGTTAGCATGCCCTGTACCTGTCTGATTTGATTGTGCCTAGACTGTAGGTCTACTAGAGTCCTGGTTAAGTGCTACGCAAGAGGAGTTCGTTCATTCAGTTTGTTCGTTGTTTCATTTACTGTAAAGGGTATAGACGGGTAAGATGGTCATGGTGAGAAATGGAAATTACACTGGGGTCCATCGGCAATATCTTGTGACAATACCCAATACCAAATGGCCGGAAACAATCCCAAACCTCACAATGTAAGCAGATAACGTGTATGACAAGCCGTGTTGAGCATACATACCATATTTTATCCCTGTATTAATTCAAATATATACCAGTATTAATTCTATTTTATACCAGTACATATTCAGTCAAATCTGAGGACATGGAAATAAACCGGTATTAAAATTCAATTAATACTGGTATAAATTCGAATCTACCCTTTCACGAAATCAATATTACACGAAAACCTACCATTCAAGCATTCATGTAGGGGAGGCCTTAGAAGGATTGTGGCCAACGTAGCAACTGATTCGTGAAATAGTATGATTTGACCTAACTTACCACAGTAAAAAATAATATGGAGTGTAAACGGCTTGAGCAAACTTACATCGGCATGCGACACTCCCTGTCGGCTTCAATTTTAATGCGTATTCCGCATTGACGTGCGTCATTCTGATGCCATCCATTAGGTTTATTAAGGTAAGCGCGTATCATTGCAACTTTGACCATAATTTTAAACAAACAGCGGATCGGTCAACAATTGGATACATGTATTAACAAAAATTCGTGAAACTTTCGACCAGCTCATAAAAAACAGGCCTAGTTTGCAACCTTACGGTACTTTGTAGTCTTGCGCATTACTTTGTGCGAAATGATAAGTGTTCGAATGCCTAACCGTTTTGGGATGTTTCCATGCAATATTTCACGGGTGGATGGAAGGTTTGCAGGTGTATACAAAATGACACCGTCATTGGAAGGGGCATTCGGTTTGTCCTGAATCATAAGTTGACCCCAAAAAAAGATTAATTGGCGTATTTAAACAATATATTCAGGAGGACAGCGGGCGCTATGGAGGGGTAAGAGGGAGCATTTCACCCAGGGGTTTGTTATTTCCCCCACACTTTCCCCACCGTCAAGTTAGGTCAGTCAGCAGTTGGGTTAACATAAAAATAAATAATATACCTCTCCAGTTATTTCATTTACATCCAGAGAGAATGCTAAAAATCAGGAGCTTCCGGGGCTTCTCCCCCTGCTCTTCACGCCTCAAAAACGGGCGCTTTTGGCTAAGTTTCGCGCTGTGTCCGAAAATGTTTTACCCCCAACATTATCTTTTGTCCCTAGTTTTCCCCCAGTTTTGACATTCTAGCGCCACCTCTACGCAGAGATGGTGTGAGGTGTGAAAAAACGGAAAAAAGTTGATTCCAATGTGTTCACAATGTCATTGTTTAGTGATCTGTGGGATATTTTTGGAAAAAAGTCTGTTCGCCACGTGAAAACTGATCTATCATAAACATAATGGCAACGTTCGCCCACAATAAAAAAATCCTCGCAGGTTCTCCAATTTTTGTTTTTAACTAAATTCGCAATCTTCTGCCAAGAAAGCTCAAAGTGACTATTAATACGGTATATTCTACATTCGGGATACTACTATCAAGCCTGGGGAATGCAATTTTCGGCTGTGTTAATGGTCATGATATAAGACATTTCGACTACGCTACGGTGCCAACTGAGATCACAGCCGCTATGCTTAGGAAGTTTGTCGGTCAGGATCACAATTTTTTCACCTTCCTAAGACAAAATGACTGTGGAAGGCATTGCGTCATCAAAAAGAATCAGATTACGGTTCCGTTTTCAAAAGACGTTCGTTTCTGGACACTGGTGCATACTTCAGGGATTTGCATACAAATTTTCCACTTAACCTTTTTTGGGGGAAATTTGCTTACTGACACATGTGATCTCAAAATGAAGGCAATTTTTAAGCTACTAACGACTGAGCAAAGTTTAAAAGTTCCCATTTTCCACAATCTAAGATACAATCGTTGAAAACGATTCCTAAATAGCCTATACGCTACTACCCTACAGACGCTGACAATCCATTAAAATGCATATTCATATTAATGTTCCACTTCTCAAATAACCCACTCATTTGATGTGCTACTTACGGGCCAGATGATAGCATAACAAGTGAAAAAGTAATTTACTTGAGCTGTACGTATTAACATAATGAGTGACGCATGTTGCGGTTTACTCTGATGCTAAACATTGTCATCAGTGGGCGGCCGTAATCACTTTCACGAAATGTTGGTTTCGTTTTATGGTATGTATGTACACCACTAGGGCCTGAGGTTGTTTAAACTTTTGTTAATTCTTCAGAATTAAAATGGCAGTTAATGATGGTCACAAACAGATGCAGGCTTGCTCACTTTACTGTTTAAAGGGACGTACCGAGTTAATATCGATATTTTAAGGATAGTGTTGAAGGAGAGTCACTATTGAAAAGTTGGGCAAACTTTGAAGAAAGCTGGGCAGTTATGTGTCCAACGGACTGATGTGTAAAACTTGCCTATCAGTTGGTGTCTGAAACGACACGCGAACTAATTGATTAAAGGGCCATATCTGTTGGTCTTTTTAAAGGCACATAGGCATTTTAAAAATTCCAACTGCTGGGAACCTTTAAAGAAGAATTTAAGGTCACAACAGGATTTGGTATGTTAGAGGGGTACTCATTTTACGCATTTTGGTGAAATTTGCATTGAAATCCGATGTTCGGTTCTCAAAATATGAGCATGTAAAGTTGTCACATTTTCAACAAAAAGTGAACTTGAAGAAAGCACATAAGACATTGCATCCGGGCCCACATTAGAGCATAGTCTTTTGTTTTTCTTTAAACTTCAGACTTGATTTTCTCCTCAACAATCACACAGTATTAAAATGTGATTGCATAAGTGGCATGAGAACTTTACAAACTTTGCATCCCCACCGGGAGGTCCTATTCCTACACTGTTAAAAATTTCTGTAAATTTACAGACTTTTTTTAACTTAAACTTTTTGTATTTTACTTTTAATAGAGATTTTCTGTATCTTTACAGACACTTTGTATTTCTACAATAAAAAAAGGTTGTTTAACATGTATTTTCTGTTTATTTGAAAAACCATTTCTGTCTGCTTTTTTAACCAAATTTTACTGCTTTGTAAAACTTTTTCTGTAAATGTACAGAAATTTTAACAGTATTTTGTATTTTTCTGATTTCACATAAATATACTGTCATTTAACAAACATTCATTTTGTTTTTACGCTGAAAAAGAAACAAAAATAAGCCCAAACAAACAAACAAATAAGAAATAGCCAGAAAATTTTCAATATATAACATGCATCGTTCTGCGAAGTTTCAGTTAAAAAAGAAAACATTTTTGGCAAATTTATGGCCCTATTTGAAAATTAACTTACATTTATTATACTGACAATTGGTATACTGATGTCAACTCATTTGCCACAGGCGCTCATGCACTTGATCGAATTAAAAACGTTTCACAAATTTACTTGAAAGAGTCTGTAAATTTACCACTTTATGACGTAAATCTCATTTTGCATAAATGGGTGGAGCTTATTTTGTAGGCATTTTCCTAACAAAAGGATTGCTGTTGCTTTGAATAACATCTTTTTTGGCTTTTTTTAATCAGGAAGTGATAAACTTATTGTTTACCTTGTCTGGAAATGTTTGCAACCAATGTATTTGCATTCTTTGTCATATTTATTTTAAAAACAATTATTATATTGTACCAAAAATGTGACTTTCCAATTACAAAGTTCCTAGAGATAGCAGTCTACTGGACAACAATGTGATAACAAAGTATCCTCTTTGTGTTTTGATTGAAAATAACTTCGTAACGACACATTACGTTGATAAGCAAATACCTGATCTACGAAATGGTGAAGTGTATGTTACGTAATAACATATGAAAGGAAAAAAGCGATATTATAATAAATATTAAAACGCCGAGAATGAAAACAGTAGGCTGTAAATTCACATAAAATTAAGGTAAAAAAAAAAAACAGAACAATTCTGTAATTCGATTTTACAGTAGACATTTGTAAACTAATTTACATGCAAAAACTGTAAAGAAAAAACAAACACTTAATGTTTTTTCATGATTACAGTCTGGCTGTAAAAAAAACATTATTTGGTTGGAAAAAAATTTGCCATAAAAATTATGTAAATTTTACAGAGAAATTTCTAACAGTGTATTAACTTTAAGGTCAACAAAACAGTCTGATAAAACAAAGTGAAACAAAGCATTCCTTGTCAATGTGAGGAAGTGATAAAAGCTCTGCTGCCGTCAAACTCACTTTTGAACACAAATCTAGTGACTTCATTTTCCAATATCTCTAGAAATACATGTCCGATTTGAATGAAACTTTCACCACACTGTAAAGATTTGGTTCCTCTTTCACATATGAAAATTATTTTTTTGCTTAAACCTTCCCTTTAAAAACATCAGCTGTTTGAACACCTAGCTCCTCAGTGCTGGTTAAAGTTTTGCTGAACATTTTAATAGTGTACCATATACCAATGCTTATAATTAACAAAATAAATCAAGCTTTACATCGAATAGTTACGCAAAAACTTGGACGTTTGCTTGTTTTTTTTTTTTCTTTTTTTTTTAAAACCTTTCGGTAATTGTGGGTATGATTAGAAAAGTGTCTAGTCAATTTTTGAAAACAGAATTGAATTGATTAGCTAAGTACTCACTCACGAAACATTTATTTGTATGTAGGATATGAGTGTCGTCAAAGTTTGACCCTTTGTCTTTACCATGTGAAAAAAAAAACTATCGTACTTTCAATGTCTGGAAAAATTGGTGAACAGAATTTCATGAACGAGCTCAATGTATCCCGCTTTAAACCTTAATTAAGCTGACAGCTGAGATAATTCTGTAAACGCTGGCTACATAATTGTCGTAACAGTGTACGTCATATACTTGTCTTACTGCGAATCATCCAAGAATCTGTGTGGTGATTCTTACGGCTACAACAGTTGTAAGGTTTCACTAATGTTTTGCATTTCTTTGCGTTAGAGTACTTGGATACCATTATTAGTAGCAAAATGCAAGTAATACAATGTTCTTTTTAATTGCTTGGAAACGGACACGTACTGTCAAAACAGAAAACCCCCAAAACCGGAGTAATACAATCAGGGACGGGTTTTGATCTCTGGAAGTGGGGGGCGAATTCGGGCAGACTACCAAACAGCGCCGAAGGCCCCCTCAGGAGCGCAAATCGCTCCCCTTTATGGCGTGGGGTCCAGGGGCCGCCTTAGAGCCCCTGATGGGGTCAAGGGCAAAGCCCCGGTGGGGGTCCATGGGGCGAAGCCCCGGGCAGGAAGCTCCTAGGTATTTACTAATTTGTAGGCATTAAAATGATGCATTTTATCTTCAACTATAAATTACATAATATGGGCACATAAGATGTTAACTGCAGCTTACAATGAAACTTCATTGGGTATCTTCCTTGATCTTTCAAAGGCGTTTGACACGATTGATCATTCCATCCTTCTAGAAAAATTATTAACTTATGGATTTCGTGGCACTTCATATTACTGGCTAAAAAGCTATTTGACTCACCGATATCAGTTCACCTTCTTCAAAAATGAAAATTCCGACTTGCAACCCATTATTTGCGGCGTTCCTCATGGCTCTATTTTTGGTTCTTTACTCTTTATTATTTATGTAAATGATAAAAGGTTCTTTACTCTTTATTATTTATGTAAATGATAAAACATCTGTTTCCGGAAATTCCTCACTGGTAATGTTCGCCGATGATACCAACATATTTTTCAAAGACACAAACCTTAAACGTCTTGAGCAAACTGTGGACAGTGAACTCAAATTATATTTTAACTGGTTCGCCTCTAATAAACTTTCTCTAAACGTAAATAAGACAAACTTTATGGTCTTCAATATGACACCTAGTCAAGAGCGCGATTTCAATGTTATCATTAATAACGATGAGCTTCATGCTGCTTCAAGTGTTAAATTTTTAGGAGTTCTTATTGATTCTAAGCTTACCTGGAATGACCATATTTCATATCTCTGTTCACAAGTTGCCAAAGGAGTTAGTATTATCGGTAGACTAAAACACATTATTCCTAAAAATGATCTCTGTGCATTGTATCTAGCTTTAGTTTATCCCCATTTTTCCTACTGAAGCCTTCTCTGGTCTAGCTCAAGTAATACTTCATTGAATAAGTTAAGCGTACTGCAAAAGAGAGCCATCAGATATATTTCTAGTGCTGCCCACGTGAACATACAAGCGTACTATTCAAGTCATTGGACTTGTTAAAATTGAACGACATTATCAAAGTAAACACACCGACATTCACTTATCGCTTCATTAATATAGCTCCCTTCCTCCAGGATTTTCTCACCTTTTCAGTCAAAACAGTTTAGTTCATAACTACAATACTCGACAGAGCAATCGCCTTCGTCTTCCAGATAACCAGAGGAAATTCTCTAAGACGGGTATATGTTGCCTTGCTATCAAAATTTGGAATTATTTACCCAATGATCTAATAATCAAGCGCTCTGTATCCTCATTTAGATATAACCTAAGCAGGTTTCTTATCAATCAATATTAGCTGATTATACAGTTTTAGCATCCCTTTCACCATTCACTTTGGATCTTTCTCCTTCAAGAGGCGTGTCATGTGGGGGAGGGGGTGTAATGTAATGTGTGGGGTTAGGGTAATGTGTGTGCAATGAAATGTGTGTGGGAAGGCTGGGGCACAGGTAGGGTATTAAGGGCAAGGGTGAGGTAGAATGGATGGTATCTAGGGAGGGATTTAGGGTGTGACTTCGGACAGGTATTCTTGATCTATGTGTTTTCTCTTTCTTTTGTTATATCCTGCCCTCATATACTTTTTAGTTTGTATTATCCTAGTTCTTTTTTGTTTCTTTTTCTGTTTTTTGGGAACTCTCTACTCGGCAAACCCTATGGATTTTTTAGAGTGCTTCCCTTCACAATATTTTGATTTCTTGTAACATTCTACTTTTGTTTCTGTGTATTGTACCAATTACTATCGAATATTGTGGAAAAAACAAACAAATGAAATGAAATGAAACAGAACCAAAATATCACAATTTGACTTTCTTCAATTATATCCTCACTACGTATGATTAAATTCGGGAGGAATCGATTATGCAGAGGGTGTGGAGAGGGAGAATGGATTACTTAAAATTGAAGTTCTTCAGGGGCTCCCTCCTTTTTGCCCCAGATCTTCTTTTCAGAAAGCTAAGGGGACTTTTCATGTGATGTGACTTCAGCCCTTGTCTATGATGGGGCGCGCGAAGCGCGCCGAAAAATTTAACGTTTAAGACTTCTCAGTAGATGAAACTGAAAGACAATTGGAGAAAGGATGGGCCATTTTTAACCATAGCTGAATAACGGTGGCCCCTTAAAGACATTCTTCCTGAAGCACAAACATACTCTGGTTTCATTTATGTTTTTCAGGTTACTTTCACAGAGCCGTTACCTGTAAAGGGGAGCGCAGAGCGCGCCGAAAATATTAATTTTTACTTTATCTCAATAGTGAAATTGAAATAAAATTAGACAAAGAGTGGTCCCTTTTCACTAAAGCTGAATAAGGGTGATCGTTGAGGATATTTGCACTTAGCAAATACGTACCTTTGGTTTCCTTTAGAGTCCTTTTCATGAAATTTTTCATAGAGTCCTAATCTGTGATGGGACGCACAGAACAGAAAAAATGGACTTTTGAGACATCTAAATAGAGAAATCAATGAAAATCAGAGAAAGGATGTGCCCTTTTCACTTTTCCAGATGAGGGTCAAATACGATCATCGTCCTTTTAAGAAAGCTTGGAGGCACTTGGTCGGAGAAGGGGACCAGAAGACGACCTTCCCCCTTTCACTAGTTACGGTAGACCTTCAGCTGTGTACGACCCGGGCACTGGTGATGAGCTTCAGTGACAATGGAAGAGGTGTTCAACAAGAAGTAACCCCGAATCCTGACATATTAAAACGGGTGCACGTGAAGCTTTTCGAAAAAAAAAACAGCGTTGAGACATTTATTGGGAGAATATTGTTTTTATTTAGTTTTCAATGCAGTATATGACCTGTTTAAACATTCAACATTATTCAACTTGATTAAGTATCACCCACTAGCTCTGTCAGTTCCAGTTTGCATTTTTGTAGCAAAAGCAACCGGACTAAGACGTAAAAAAACTAACTGAAGTCCTGGAAAAAATGGGGGCAAGTGCCCCCCGTGCCCCTGTAATCCCGCCTATGAATACAATGTTTTAACTGGGCTCGTTCATGCACTGCGATACTGGTAATCGAGAACCATGGAGATTAACTGAAGCTTTATAGAGTAATAAAGCCGGAGTTTGGGTTTTTTAGCGATAAAGCTCCTCCGATTAATAGCCCATTTTTCTTCATTAAATGAACCAAAGTGAAACGCCTTTGTCTGTTTTTGGTCTCATTCTAATTCCGGCTTTGAAAACCCCGAGAGGAAATTATTTCACAACGCTGGGCGACTATAAACCATACCGGTTCATCCATATAAAGGTTTGGTACCTGGGCTAAGTTATGAAATACTTTTGAGGATGATTCGCGGACAAAGGTCCGTATCTTCGTGTAGTCAAATTGCCCAAGGATTCCATCTGCCGAGTCCACTGTTTGTTTGTCGTGGAATCTACATCTCCTATGGTATGCGGCACCTGTAAACTTTATCATTTTTTTATTCCCACGTACATGACCCCAGTTTAGGTTTTAGTTTCTAACCAATTGGTTCAAGTCAGTGTGACTCACTGGTCGGTTTGTTTCCCCAACTTTTTGGCTTATGCTGAGCACAAGCACATTAGCAGTAGGTTCCAATTTTAAAATATACTGTTTGACCCAATCAGGAGTCAAACTCTTGATATTTGAGAAAAATACCACTTACAGACAATGAAGACTAACCAAATGAACCCCTTATTAATACCGAGTTAAAAATTATTGAATGAGTTCCATAAAAAAAAAAATGGTTTTACCGAATGGATATAAGGCACTTAGACGTTTGCTGCCTGGGAAACTAGCACAATAGAGATTTCAAACGCCTAACGTAGTCCAAAATTATTTCAAATTTTTGTGATGTTGTAGGTTGTCAAAACTAAACGACTTTTGAAACAAAAACATATTTAGGCTATATTTGACATGGTCCGACTTATTGCAAAGAAGTTCTTAATATCTTAAACTAATTATGACAATTTATAGGAAACTCGCTCTTCCAATTTCCTCATCAGTTTCCTTGGGTTTGTAGGTAAAAACATTGTGAAAGAAGGAAGGCTCACTCATTTATTAAATAACAGCAATAGATCCTTCGTCTGAGTTCATTTTCATTATTTCCTTGTGTACTGTAAAGAGTCATCGTATACTTTTGGAGAATGTGTGACCATTTCTTTCGACATGGAGGACCACATTAACCTATGCATATCGCTAAATCGCCCAGAGGTAAAAAGAACTTCTCACGGCTGGCCGACGCTCTTCTGGATAATTTTGAAGACTCTGTCTGTGTTTTACCATGAAAACCTCGTAACTGAGCGAAAATGTTACGCGTGTAGATTGAAATATTTGAGTGAAAGGAAAAAAATCAACATAGATGCTGTAGACGATGAGGTATATTTGAACAGTTTGCTCCTTATGTACGAATCTGACTCGAGGATTACAACTGAGGGGAACCAGGTAGACTGTACAGCTCCTTTGGGAGATGGAGAAGGGAGCATTAACCAATTACAAGAACCTTGTGAAATGTGTGACACGATGTGGTGGAACTGTCGGGGCGAGATCGAGAGATATACTGCAGAAGAAATAGGTATGTTCTATAAAACTTAGACTGGGACATTCCCCTGTCTCCATCAGTTCCTGACTGTTGTTGAATTACGCAGCCAGAGGGAAGGGACCATATGCCCCTGTCGAATTCTGAAATTTATTTTATGTAACAAAACATTGAATTTAAGAAATGATGAGTGTTGCATCAGATTGCTCCTGAGGGCAGGTATACAGTAAAAAGCTTCTCAAAGGGAGAGGCCGGACGACAGACCACGCAGTTGGCCACCTCCAAACAAAAATTCTAGTTACGCTAGAGCTGGTGTTAACGTATTTTCTATACTCATAGCTTTTTTGATCACCGGGTGCAATTTTCGCCCCTAAGAAGCAAGTCTTCCCTGATTGACAGCCACAACCCTATATGTCCAAACATTTACTTTATGTTGAATATAAACTAAAAGTTTAACGACGATGGACCATACATATACGGTGCATACTAGCACGAAATAATAAGCGATCAGAGAGTTAATGCAAGTGATGCACAAGGGCCCAGCCGTGTGCATCCAGCGATGATAGCAAGTCAAACTTTTCCCAGTATTCCGACAAGTGAAGCCCACAGTGATGCAATTTTCGAGTTTCTAACTTAAAAAAGTGGATAAGTTTGGTTTATCAATTCGCAAAAAACTTAACTTACCAAATCGATAAACGTGGATGTTGATAAACCTGGTTTTTCGATTAATAAACTTAATATCCGCTGATTCATCTGGTTTGCCGACGCCAATCGACGATAATCTAGGCTTATCGAGTCGAAAAACGGTTTACAAGCCGAAAAAAACATTTATTGACAGATAAACAAAGTTTATCGAATCGGGCATTTAGCACTGAAAAGATGGCAACACAACTGCCCAATAGTTCGATTAACTTGGTGAAACAGGTTGACTGGGCATTTGGCTTCTAATTAGCGAAATGCGATAGCATTTACGCAGAAAGTGTGTTGTTCTGTGATATTTCACAGGTCCAGATTTGTGTAACTTCGTACACAATAATATTTTGATTAACAGCAGGAACAAAGAAACACAATTTCATTTGTAAATAACCCTTTATAAAAAGAAATAGCACAAGGTGCAGTAGATGATAGAACCCCACCCTCCGTGACCCAAACTTGCAATGCAAAAAATAGCGGATTTTTCTCTCTATCATTAGACTTTTCCCTCATATCGTGCCCCAACTCTCGTGCCCCAACTCTCTCTATCATTAGACTTTTCCCTCATATCGTGCCCCAACCCCCCCCCCCACATAACACCAACCCTCCCCCCCCCACATGGCACAATCCTGGCTACGCGCTTGTCAAGATGATGTTATGCCTTGGTAATACACGGTTACCTGACTGTTTTGAACCAAGAAAAGTTGAAGGTTATTACCAAGTGTGAATGAAAATGTTGAAGTTCATCCAGAGGCTCGATATCAAAGTAGATGACGAGGTAAGTTTTATGAAGATAGGATATTTTAAGGGACCGAGGTATGTAAAGATGCACTGGAGCAATGGTGTTTTTTTTTTTTTTTTTTTTTTTTGCTGTTTTTTTTTTTTTTTTTGTAATAAATAAAGAGGGCGTCGCCCCGCATCTTTTTCACTATCAAGCCTATCAAACAGAAAGACAGAAAGTTGTCTTGGTTTCGTTGGTATGAATTATTGAATGAAAGCGAACTTAAAAGCTTAATGAACACTCTCATGGTTGATATGAAATGATCCCAGTCTGAAATTTCGTCGACATAATGCTTTTATTTTATTCTGAATTGTTCCCCTTTGCGCAGGTGCAACCAATTGGAATCACAAGGGGAGTGGCGTACTATCTTGCTGTGTACTTCTTTTAACAATTTCGGCACTGGTGTTTGAGATGAGCTACTACGTTTCTGTTATGTGGGCGATACCGGAGCAGATTCTTCGTCTCCTTAACCGATTTACCATTTTTATTCTCCTCATCTCACATCCTTTTCTCTGCCTGTGTTCCAAACTACGAAGTATGCTTCGCAGTGCGGTCCCCTACCTTTCATGGGCGTCTACATTCAATGCACGCTTCCTCATTAAAAGAGCCCAAATCCTGGATCTTTCCCGAAAAGGTATCACTTCCTGTTACAGCTTTCAAAGATGTTTTTTTTTTTAATTTTTTATTGTTATTATTCATTTGTCTTTCTGTCTGATAATTTTATCGATTTGTAGCGTTATTGTCCGTTCGTCCGAGTCAGTTTGTTTATCTGAATGACTTCTTTGCCTGCTTGTCAGTCTTTAAGACTACCATGTTTCTAAAATTGACTATTTCAGAGTCCGCCATTCTGTTATGTTCACTTGTTTGCTCGATAATCATATTCAAATTTCAAATATAAAAACCGTTTGCTAACATCTTCAGTTGGCAATATAGCATGGCAGGATTATCTGTCGTAATACGGTACTTTTTGTAAATGATTTGTTCACTGAAAAGAAGTACGTGGCGGTGTCGGATTGTCAAAGTTGAAGAAAACGAGGGGAAAGGAAGATGTCGGGTACAAAAGTTTTCGCGCCCAGAGCAAAACCAAACGCGAAGAAGGAACTCATGCGGATGGGGTCCTGGGGAGAAACCATTGGATGTTTTAGCATATCTCTGGAGAAAATTTAAGTCTTAGGAGAGGTATATTTATTTATTTTTTCAGTTCACCTAACTCCTTACTAGGGAGGCATCTCGGTTTGGACGGGGTAAGGCAAAAATCTGAGGAGGCAAATTCCCCCTTATCCCCCTCCCGTCGTAGGACCGTCACGGCTGAAAAGGTATTTTTCGGGGGGGGGTTCGTTGTCAAAACGACATCATATGGCTTGGTTTTTGTTGTCACTTTGCAATAAACTAATCGAACCCTTTTCATCAGTCATCAACAACTTGTATAAAGTGTATAAAGCAATATGGAGAAAAGAATTTTGTTGTTTTCCCCCAGGTCTGCCAGGCAAGGTCTTCTTCTTCGCTTGTATGATGTGGCCGTTTTTCAATTCCGTGTACCGTTCTTATATTTATCTTTATGTCAGTGAATGTGATTTGGAGGTGCATAATGTTGCAACTGCTGTTGTAGCCATTCCTTTCATGCAAACCTGGGGATTGTTCGTGTACCTTCTCTACTTTATTCGAATGTCTTTTCAGCGAAACATGAACCTTCTACTCTCCTTCATCAAAGAACACGAGGGTCACCTGGATAAATGTAAGGGCGCCCTTGCTAGCGTTGCTGTCGATTTTTTCTGTTACAGCAAGCTTTGTGGACTTTACGTATTAGTAATGATTCCAGTGGGCGTTTTGGCTCTTACCACAAACATTACATGGGAGTACATGCTCGGTGCCACCTGCATATCTGAAGATTCACAAAGTGCAAACATTCAACATCACGTCAAACTGATGTCCTGGTCGGAAATGACAATGGCATTTTTCCTAACGGTCAGTGCACTAGGTGGACTTCAGGTGACTTACATGTGGGACGATCTGTCGGTCAACATTTTACATTTGACATCAGAACGTCATTACCATTTCTGGAAAGGATTATCACTTGTCGTTTCATCGCTAACCAAGAAGTCAAACAGTTTACTTACAACAGTAATATGTTCACTACTCGGCATTTATACAGGGCTTCAGTTTGGCAACGACCAAAACGTTGTATATCTTTCAAAGTCTTGCTTAAACCCAAATTCTACATTTACTTGTACCTAGGATACGCACATCACCAATGTAGCTTTGATTTAAGGCCAACACGCCAGCGATACTGTGGTATCCTATAATTGCAGAGTGGCACACTTTAATCATGTTAAGCCTATAGTTTGGTTATGTGAGTTGTTTTTGTTCTGTTTTCCAATTTATGTAAGGTGTCTCCCTGTCAATAGGCTATTTATGTTTGAAAAACCTCTAAAGAAACGTGCAAGAAAGGGGGATAATATGTAAAATTTAGGTGATGTTTTCAGAATAAATTTGGGGTAACTGCTTATTGACTTTAAATGACGTAGAGAAGAAAGTCATCTAAAGAAAATGGATTCGTTATTTTTTGAGGATATTTGAAACTTTCTTCGACTTGTCGACGTAACACCTAACTTCTTCTGCAAGTTGTTAATCCGAAAAAATATCCTTCCGCTTAAATGTTCTTGAACAAGTTCAGGGACACAAGTTTGATCCAGTGCGAACTACTTTTTCAGAATATTGGTGTGCCGTCGTCTTTGAAGGTTACTGTGTGGTCGGTAATTGTTTCGTGGAAAGCGTGTACCGATATTCCAACATTCAGGGATAGAGAGAGATACAGGGTATTGTTGGCCGTAATCACAGTTCAACAAATTAACTCAGATCGGATTACGATTTTGTTAAAATCTTTTCCATCTATGGTAGGACAGATTTTATCTGAATAAGCTGTCCGATAAAAAAAAATATGTTGGTGTGATGTCACGAAAAAGTCACTTGGCATTTTATTTTCATAGGCATCAGATTTAAATCATATGATTACACTGGTTGACAAATTTTTGCCCCTTTCCGACTAGAGATAGAGATGATTTGAACAGAAACCTGAAAAATCGGAACGGAATCCGATCCTAATTCATTGCCGAGTGTGACTGCGGAATAAACGTGAAATATAATTCCTTTCACTGAGCGATGCACAATGTTGCGTGAAGCAGGTTGACATATTTGACAACTTAGATCTCTTACTTATTAACAAGATTCCAAGCCACCAAAACACAATAATTCCTGATAAAATAGAGCATTGAACGGTAGATGTGTAGGTGGCAGTTACGTCACTGAAGGAAGGAACTTAATACCACGTAGGAGACGCGCCCACTAACTTCAAAGTCGCGACTTTTCAGACCGGGGTTCCCGACTCCAGACAATCAATCTCCCAACCCCAGTCCCCATGCGTTACTATAAATGACATTCATCATTAAGCAGTTGAGAATTTTGACCAAGTCCCAAATCTTTAGGCAATTGACAAGGAGTCAGCAGCGTGTATCATCATGTTATCATTGACCCGTTTCGATAGTTTACCGTACAGCATGACATCGAAACGCTCCCTAACTGCTTAATATGCAGTGATTTTGCCGTCAACGCACCTCATCTATAGAGGAATCCAGACAGCAAATGATGGTCTGATTTCAATCGGCCATAACTGGGGTCTATCACCTTTTAATTTTCAATTTCCTCGGTACCTGTAGCATGGATGGTTGTATACTAAAATGCCTCATGATTCCCTCAACTTTACGGTATATGAGAGTTTGAAATAACATTTTGACAACAAATACAGACGATTTCTAGCTATCAGCTAGTAGAGACCACAATTCTAACACATTTTCTGAAAAAAGCTAATCGAATCAGCATAGTTCCAAATTTTTATGAATTTTTCAATTATTTTTCTTCCCTAATGAATCCCCATGATGTTCGTAGCCATTTTCTGGTTTTCAAAAAAGAGGGCGCTTTAATATGACGTAAACGAGCCACATCGTAAGTTATACGATTTCCCATTCATTGCACATGGCGTGTACACTATTCCACAAACTGAAGGGATGTATAAAAAAGGGTCTGAGCCTTCCCAGGGGCAATACAGTCTGCATATACCCATCCTAGCCTTGAAAATATGTCTAGGAGGACTAGGTAGCATTGCCGACAGCTTTGGCAATCTCAAAAGATTGTTAGGACCTCACTAGGCCTAATGAAGCTGGCGATTGCTGTTTCGCTACGGTAAGAATTGCAAACTGCCTACCTTGTCGTTATGTTCACTCAGTCTTCTCTTCTTTGCCTCAACTAAACAAATATCGGCAGTCAAAAAATCCGCATAGGGACTATTCTGGTATCTTTCTCAAAAGCACTTCCCCAAGATACTGTTAGCTCACTCGCTATTTGCGTAGAAAACAGACAAGATTATACAGGTTCCGACTAGTGTCAAAACTGGTACAAGTGCTAAGCGTACTAGCCACATGCTAGAACCTTCATAAGAGATCCCGCCGACTGCCACTTTGTCCTGTTTTCTTTCTTTATTCTCTGAATACTCAGGCTACCAAAGATACCGTTTGATTCCATCTTTCTATACAAACGTTCCCGTCCTATATTCCATGTTTAGCAGGAGAGTGTACGACAAAGAGTTCGAGTACATCCTGCTCGTAAGTTGTAACGTTAACTTCCGTGCACAGTGTTTTCACACTGGACACTGCACAACAGTTAACTGTATGTTAGTCAAGGTCACTCTGCCATGAGAACGTGTTTGCAGTTCTCTACATACAGTTATTTCCTTTCATCAGGGTTACCCGAACTGTAAGGGTACAGGCAAAGTGTATGGTGACAGACAGCGGTGCGATGGTATTGCCAATTACGCAAACTATTTTTTCATGCTCTTGTTAAAAACCTGTTTTTCATTTTACTTTATTATTGTATGATGAAAATAATTTTATTCAGACATTAGGAATTTTATCTCCTTTTTCAAGGGGAATTCAGAAGATGTGTTATGCAGGATATGTGCAATTATAGATAGTTCATGCGGGTTGGTAACTTTTCTGTTGAAATATGATATGTGGCTCGCTTTCGTCATTGAACATCCAGGAAATGGTGAATTTCAAAAAACAATGGCGCGGACCAGTAGCTTCTTAAAAATCAATATTTAAGGTTGAAATGAATACTTCAAAAACTTCTTTGTGCTTCTTTTGGAAAGAGCAAACATTAAAATGGTAGTCTGTAGGCAGAAAAAGCTAGGGTTGCCTTCTCCTTTAAGATTGTTGGACCCCACTAATGGCTGTCTACAGTCACTAAACACAAGCTCTGATCGGATTCGTCTGCACTAGGTTCTTGCAATATGGTGTGTCCACATTTTCGTGCAGTGCTCATTGCCATAGATACGGTCAGTGGCGTAGCTAGGATATTTTCCAGAGGGGGCAAAGGTATGAAATTTTCCAAAACTTTTCCGGGTCAATGTGTATATATTTAATATAAAATTTGCAAATTTACAAGTAAAACAAAATTACCATGTCATCACATAATATTTCCTGTATTTTAATCTTGGAGTATAACAAAGAGCAATGAGAAATAACTACTTAGAATATTTATTTTGGTCAATAATATCTGTTTCATTTGTATGTACCAACGCAGATGCGTTCACAGGATTTCCCTGAAAGGGGGGGGGGGGGTAATGCAGTATGTTGAGTGATCGGCAGCCTTGGGGAGGGGTCTAAACACGCCAACAAATTTCAAAGGGGAGGGGGACACCCCACCCCTTTGAAATTTGTTGGCATTTTCAAGGATCCTACATGAAAAATGGTGCAAGATTTTTGACTTTCAAGTTGACAGGAACAGTGTTAACAGTTGAATTGTGTTGGTTCATGAGGATAAAAAGGAAATTTTGTGTCTTTACGTGCATTCATATGCCATTTACACTATACCTTGCGAAGTAAAACTTGTCACTACATTTGCATCTTTTAAGGAGTAAAAATGAAAGAGCATCGGTCGGTATGGAGGCGAAAGGGGAAATTTTAATTTGCGGTTTTTCTTGGCCACAAAACTTTATTGTGCCATAGAGATTAACTAAGCGGAGCGCCACCATTAGTTGACGCGGAGCGTAGAGAAAATTTCGAAAAATCAGACCCCTTCGATGGTCGGAAATAGCATTTTCCAGACTTAAACGAAGGTTCTAACGAGTCACTATCTTCTTTTGTTGTTTGCAATAAAATTTTCACTTCAGAATATGTTCGCAAACTGCAAATTGATCAGAGATTTAAGAGCTCCTTTGACCCCCAAAATGTAATTTTGCCCAAAAGACTGAGCAAAGCGCTACCATTGGTTGGTGCGGAGCGTAGGGAAAATTTCGAAAAATCAGACCCCTCAGATGGCCAAAAATTGCGTAGTCATGCTTGTAAAGAAAATCTGAACATACAGTTTTTATCTTCAGCTTTTGTTAGTTTGCAAAACTAACTAACTTGGCTAAATTAAAGGTCAAGAGCCGTCCTTCCAAACTTATTTTGAAGCAACAGCTAAATATCACAATTCTCGTTTCATTTCTGTTCAAAGAATCTATCATAATATTTCATTACTTCAATATAACATTTGAAAGGTAAACCAAACAGTAACTTCCAGTAAATTTCGCATTTGAGGAGTTAAAATGTTGTCGATGTTGTCACATGACCCTCAACAGCCAATCATGAAACTGGACAGTCTACTATACTGATTCAATTTGGGGTGACTGAACCTGCCCTTTAAAGGTCTGCTGAATTGATGAAATTTTCTGTGACTGATCGAACTCCCATCTGTTAATGATTTTACCCCTAACATCTCTTGCGTGATAAATGGATAACTATTTCTCACCGCACCTGAACACTCCCGCTCCCCCATCCCGTCTTCTACGTCTATGCCGGCCGGGGAGGGAGTCTATAAGATGGGACCTCTCTTATAAGAATTCTTAAAAAGGTAGGTGTCCTTAGAGGCAATCGGTGCCACCAATGGGATACAGACGCTACCTTTTTAAGTTAAACCATATTTTCTATCTTCTGAAGTAAAATTTGTGTTACTAAAGTATGGCTACGTATTTTTAAGAAACAAAATGACATCCGTGAGAGGGGACTTTGCCCCAATGCCCCCCCCCCCCTTCGTACGTCACTGAAAGGAGGCCTCCTAGTGGCTCGATCACACAGGCTATCCTGTTAGGACAGCAGTCTGTTAAGTGTAGAAGGCTACATATACCGTGTAAGTTCTAACCTAGGACAAGGTATTGATCCCGTTCATCCTAATTTCTAGACTAACGTTACATGTTTATCGTAAGTTATGGAATGTTTTAGTCCCATCCATGGTTATGTGTACAGAGTAACTTAGTTCAAACCCTACCCGCACTAGCTTGTATAGGACACCCTCGGGGGTCTACGTTAATGATTTATCAGTTTTTACATCCTTTCACTGAATTCCCAAATTGTGCAACTCAGAGACCGTATACAATGTGCTAAAATTCTTAAGTTCGGGTTAACAACCAATGTCAGCCTGTTAGTTGTACTTTTTCAGCTGTTATTAAATTCCTGAATAACAGCTTCTTGTGCACTGGAATGCCCTGATCATAAGACCCGTGCGTATACAAGAGGACATTTCTGTGGAACGCGAGTAGCGCCTGTTCACGCGACACTGCCGAAATCTGGGTTAATTTGTTGCCTGAAAATACGAATTATACATAACAAATGTCTCACAATTTTTTATTCTAACAAAAACTTTGAGAAATGGGGACAGGGCGTATCATTTCATGAAATTTCCACATTTTTATCAAATTTCCCCAAATTATTTTCCGGTGGGCAACTTGTCCCCCTGCCCCCCCCCCCCCCCCAGTAGCTACGCTACTGGATACGGTACCGTTCAGATGGCAATCATTTGTGTCAACGTTAAAAGCCTTATTCCTAGACTGCATAACGACGGTTCAAACAAGACGGAACTGCTAAATGCGGTTCAGGAACATACAACCTTAACCCCATTCCCATGCAGTCATATATAATGCTATGAAACATCATTTGACCATTTTTACAAGTAAACTCAATTTTGAACTACAATGTGTTATTGGTACGGGACATTTCTTTATTCGGACGGTTTGGGAGTGCGCATGTGCAGAGGAATTATTGAACTAGCTAATCGGCGAAGAAAAATATGAAACAGTACATCTGTACATCTGAAAGTGTGACCACTGGACGACAAATCATGATTATATATATATATATATATATATATATATATATATATATATATATATATATATATATATATATATATATATATATATATATATATATATATATATATATATTATTATTATTATTATTTTATTTACAGGAAGAAATTGATGGGTTTGTTATTTATCCTTACAAAACTACGATTATTACTAGTGTTTGTAGAATGAGATATCCCGACCTACATATTTATATGAATAATTTTTTAACAGGAAAGAGAGAATGCATGTAAACAGTCCTGCAAGTATTTCCCACGGTTTGTCCAAGTTTTCATTATCGGTGAGTAGGCTATTAAAAACTGAGTTTTGTTGTTCCGAACAGAAATTCTCTTCGGAACAAAAAACTCAGTTTAATTTTAAGCGTACACACCGATAATGAAGACGTGGGTAATGCATTTATGCTGGTCCAGGAATTCGTTAAAATGATGTTACTTTTGAAACGTAAGATTTATATCCTATCTTAAGTTAGACGCTACCTGAATGCCATGGAATTAACAGAAATTCTCTTCGGAACAAAAAACTCAGTTTAATTTTAAGCGTACACACCGATAATGAAGACGTGGGTAATGCATTTATGCTGGTCCAGGAATTCGTTAAAATGATGTTACTTTTGAAACGTAAGATTTATATCCTATCTTAAGTTAGACGCTACCTGAATGCCATGGAATTAACAGAAATTCTCTTCGGAACAAAAAACTCAGTTTAATTTTAAGCGTACACACCGATAATGAAGACGTGGGTAATGCATTTATGCTGGTCCAGGAATTCGTTAAAATGATGTTACTTTTGAAATGTAAGATTTATATCCTATCTTAAGTTAGACGCTACCTGAATGCCATGGAATAAAGATATATGACCCCGCGACAATAGAGGCATACCCAAAAAGGCCAATCATACGCTTCAAACAATGCAACCTAAGACTAAAAGAGAGAACTCAGTCACTTTGTGAAAGAGTGAAAAGTGTTATTTCTTTCCACTTTTAGTTCACACGTAGAATTATTGGATTAATCCCCAAAAGAGTGAACATTTACCCTTTTACGAATGCTTAACGGGGTCACCATTTTTTGATGTAATCCGGTACATTAAATGGTCTATAAATCAAGAGTGAAACTTTGCTCTTTTGGTGTAAACTTAATAATTTTTACTCTTCTAGAGAAATTTCACTTTCATATTTTTAGAGTATGAAGCAACTGGATGTAAGTTTGAGAGATTTATCCTTTATCACCACACCCTTTTCGCGATTAGTTTTGCATACTTTTATATAAACTGTTTTGTTATGGGCGACTTCAATATAGATTTCTTTAAGCCATCGTTAAGCTATTTTGTTCAAACTCTAGCTGCTTGTGGTTAGTACGCAACTATCAGTAAGCCTACTAGAGTAGCAGGCAACAGTGCTTCTCTTATCGATAACATATTTACAAATCTAGGTAATGTAAGTGTTACTTCTAAGGTGAATGTAGCAGGAATTTTTATAACTGATATAACCGACCATTTTCCCATCTTCTTACATTGGTAACTTAAATTTATCCTCATCCTCTAATAACACCACTGTGTATTCTAGGAATTATTCTCAAGCAAACATTGAAAACTTTGTCACGTCTTTATCACAGATCGAGTGGATCGAAATATTTGAGGCCAAAGACGTAGATGTTGCTTTCAATGCTTTTAATGATAAATTCTGTCATCTTTATTCGGAAAGTTTTCCGCTTTGCAGCAAGCGTTTTAGACAAATAAATCAACAACCTTGGGTAACGAAAGGATTGCTTGTTTCAATTAAATGTAAGAATAGCCTGTTCAAGACTTACTTGAGGTCACCATCCGATTATCACAGAGATAATTATTAGACGTATCGTAATAAACTGAATCACATTTTGAAATTTGCTAAGAAAAACTATTATAGTAATATATTTGAACATGATAGTAAAAACATTGGAAAACATTAACACCATTTTAAATAAAGGTAAACAAAGTCACACCTATCCTGACGCCTTCATCGATAATGATGTCTCGAGTAGTGACCCGCTGGAAATTGTAAATGCATTTAACACCTTTTTTACTAACCTAGGCCCAAACTTAACCCAAAAAATACCCTATCGAAATCCCACAAAACTGACCACTAGGTATAACACTCACACGATATTCTTATCACCGATCAGCAGCAACGATGTTATAAAGGAAGCACTTGATTGTCTTACGCCGAAGTCGGCTGCTGGTTACGATGAAATTCGCCCAGCTATAGTTCGACAAGTTATTCATCTCTAAGCCTTTATGTCATATCTTTAATCTCTAATTTTTACATGGATGTTTCCCTGATAAATTAAAAATTGCAAAAGTAATTCCCATTTTCAAAAAAGGTAGTCACTGTCACTTCGTCAATTACCGACCAACCTCTGTCCTTCCTTGCATTTCCAAAATTTTAGAGAGGCTTATGTTTATTAATATACCATTCTTTCTCAACAAACACCATATTCTCTTTAACAGCCAGTTTGGCTTCCGGCCAGGTCTTTCCACTGAACTAGCTCTTATTCATGTTATGGACAAATGAAGCAACACTGCAGCTAACAATGAAACTTCATTGGGTGTCTTCCTTGATCTTTCAAAGGTGTTTGGCACGATTGATCATTCCATCCTTCTCGAAAAATTATTAAATTATGGATTTCGGGGCACTTCATATTACTGGCTAAAAAGCTGTTTGACTCACCGATATCAGTTCACCTCCTTCAAAAATGAAAATTCCGACTTGCAATTAACCCACAATATGTGGCGTTCCTCAGGGCTCTATTCTTGGTCACTTACTCTTTATCATTTATGTAAATGATATAACATCTGTTTCCAGATATTCCTCACTAGTAATGTTCGCCGATGATACCAACATATCTTTCAAAGACACAAACCTTAAACTTCTTGAGCAAACTCTGAACAATGAACTCAAGTTATATTTTAACTGGTTCGCCTCTAATAAACTTTCTCTAAACGTAAAAAAACAAACTTTATGGTCTTCAATATGCCACCTAGTCAAAAGCGTGATTTCAAAATTGTCATTAATAACGATGAGCTCCATGCTGCTTCAAGTGTTAAATTTTTAGGAGTTCTTTTTGATTCTAAGCTTACATGGAATGACCATATTTCATATCTCTGTTCAAAAGTTGCCAAAGGAGTTGGTATAATACCTTGACCAAAACACATACTTCCTAAAAATGCTCTCCGTTCATTGTATCTAGCTTTACCAAGCGCTCTGTATCCTCTTTTAGACATAACCCAAGCAGATTTCTTATCAATCAATATTAACCTAACTCATTTTACTACAGCACTTGCTTGCTCTTAATTTTAGTTGTAGTTTCCCATCAACCATTCACTTTGGATCTTTCTCCTTCAAGAAGCGTGTCATGGGGGGTGTAATATAATGTAATATATGGGGTCAGGGTAATGTAGTGTGTGTAATGTAATGTGTGTGAGAAGTTTGGGCACATGTAGGGTATTAGGGGCAAGGGTGAAGGTGAGGTAGATTGGATTGTATCTAGGGAGGGATTTAGGGTGTGAATTTTGACACTTTTCTTCATCTATGTGTTTTCTCTTTGTTTTGTTATATCCTGCCCTCATATACTTTTTTAGTTTGTACTATCCTAGTTCTTTTTTGTTTCTTTTTCTGTTTCCTGGGGGCACTCTACTCGACAAACCCTATGAGGTTTTAAGAGTTCTTCCCTTCACAATATTTTGATCTCATGTAACACTCTACTTTTGTTTCTGTGTATTGTACCAATTACTATCGAATATTGCAAAAAAAAACAAACAAATGAAATGAAATGAATAAATACGAGACTTCTGAGCTTAATGTTATTTAAAAATTAACACATTCGCTATCTTTGCATTAGATCAAAGATATATGAACATTGAGTCAAAATTTCTATCCGTAAGCTCTATTAAGACGCGCTGGCAGTGGCGGAAGTGTTGTTTTGGCATGGGCACAGTTCTTTTCTATGTTCTGCGTGCTTAACTGTGGATGCGTAACAGAAAATTCCACTGTGACCAGATTTCAATGCGCGTGCATTTTAAAAACGAATTCTTTACGTGCACATTATTACATTTCTCCGCATAAAGAGCGGGGTAATTGACGTGAATCCGCGTACTTGGGAAGCGAACACACTTTAAGCCCGGGTCCCACTTACGCGATTCAACTTGCGATTCAACTTTCAACAAGTTGCGCGATTTTTCAAGCAACTTTCTTCGCAACTGTGTGGTGTTCCCACACGCGCAACTCTCGTGCAACATTAGTTTGTGTTGCCTATGGAGAGGTCACCCGACTGGGATAATAGGGAGCTTTAGATTTCACGACGCGGACCTCATCTACAACGAAATGACGTCATTTGTACCTAGCCAATTCGAACGAAACTCGCTACACACAGTTGCTAAATGACAAGGGAAATGTAGGTCGTGACGTCACTACGTTGTAGTTGACGTCCGCGTCGTGAAATCTAAAGCTCACTAATAATATGGGTGATGGTGAAGATTCCCAGAAGAATGCATTTGTTCCCCTCCTTAATCACATCTGAGAGATGTGATTAAGGCCTACGAAGGTGCGTGGACCGTATCATAGAAGTAACACCTCTCTGGAAGAACTACCTCGGATAAATCATAGAACACATGCCTGTCATGACATGTCGGACGAACTGAGTTGAATAGAACATAATTATCAGACTAGTGGGTATGCATGGCGTACGAGGCGCGGGGAATTAAGAGGGAAGGCCACTCCCAATATTTACAAAATATGAGTTTTGTGGAAGTGTCTAGAAAAATTCGCGTCTAAAAAAGTTTGGCATGTTTAATTATCCGTATATTCTAACAGCTTATGAAAAGCAATCATCACTGAGCTTAACTTCATATTCCTGCACAACGTACTACAATAATTTCTCAAAATGGCTGAATTTTCAATTTTCATCAAAAATTTGCCAGAAGAATAGAAAAAGCATCACAGTCAAGGTCAGATTTAATCATGAAAAATCAAGAAATAAACCTTTGATATTAGTTGTTAAGATTATGAGACTCGGGACTCATTTTCAGCCTGAGTTCATGAATCAATGAGCAAAATATGGTAGTTTTTGCATCAAGACCCTTCGAGACGGCAAAGAAAAAAAAAACACCGGGAATGGAGTTCCTTCATACCCCTCCGTGCATCAGGACGACGATCATAAATGGGGACCATGCGAGGAGTTATGATGAAGTAAAGAAGTCATAGGCCTAAAGCTAAAACTGGGACCATGCATGAAAACCTGGAAAATGAGAATAACATTGTCTATAGACACAAAGATTGGAAAATGTCATTTACGCAAACTTTAGGTTGGGAAGTCAACGATATCACTCATACACGGCACCACGGTGAGGGAAAATTCTTTGCTATTAGTTCAAGTATGGGCAGATATAGGCGGATCATTGAAATGGTGCACAAGATTGGGGGTACATTAGCCCTCAACAGTGCCTTGTTATAGGCGTACTACGCTCCATAGACTACGCTCCGAATGCACGAAGCAAAGTTCTATTGGAGCGTAGTGTGTAGGGCCTTATTGAGTATAGGGGTACATTGATTATCCTTGCAAAATTAACACTTTAAAGGCTCCTTTAGTTACCTAATTCTTTGCAGTGTAGACAAAAGAAGAAATATAATTTTAACGTGCCGTGAAGCGATTGCGAAACTATATTTCTTTTTTACAATATATGCATTGGAAATGTTCAAGCCCTGACTGTTCCAGTTTCCAAATTACAACAAAATGTCGATTCCGGTGCACCCGCGGTCGATTCTTAGGCTAACAGGGTAAACTGGGGTAAAAACGCCCTAATTGTAAAAAGAAACCATTGTGATCTAAATTCTGAATGATCACATTCACACCCTATAGGTCTACATTCAGTTGAAAAAATTATTGGGACACTTTCGGACCTGTCGCAACTTTTATTCACCCTCAAAAACAACATATATTTCGGTTGGGCGTTTGAGTTTGCCCCAGATAATTTGTCCAGGATTGTAGTCTCTCTGTGAATATTAATTAGTTTTGACTTCACTTGTATACCGTCCTCTTGCCGACAGTACGTACTGTAGTCTGGCGAGTACTACTACTAGGCCAGTCTTATCTCACGTCTAATTAGTAAATTCTAAAGCTGACTTAAAGGCTATCTAGTGTTATCAAGTTTGCTTTCAATGCACTTGAAAACACTAGTGTTTTGTGTGACTTCAAAAGGTGACGTGTAATATGAAGAACGTATTTTCATAATGATCAGGGAAAATGACGTTGTGATACTGTAAATAACAGCCCCCTTCATGACCTAACGTTACACACGCTCCATATTTATAAGCATAACCTAGGCACGTACGACTGAGTGCTAACTGTTAGGCCTAACGTTAGACCTAGGCTAAGTAAATTCCACGACTGGTTTAGGTTCTGCCGATCGTCAGGTTTACTGTATCATCATATGATTGTGGACTCTGAGGTAACCTGTGACGTTGGTAACATAAGATGTGTGTTCTGATGTCAAGATCGGTCATAGTCGCAAGGTACAACGTGTAATTAACAGTTAAAGTAGCCCATTTCCAAGCATCACAAAAGTCATCCACCTATACTAGACTGAGTCTAGGCCTAGGCGAGGTGCAGTAACGATATAGTGCTGGCTTGATATGTTGTAAACGACAACGTTACAATAGCTAGGCTGTACTGATCATTGTGTACACTATGTATGTATGCTAGGCTGTACACTCGCTACTCGAACTCACCTTTCGATCGCATTTGTACCTGCTGTACCAAATTTCGTGGCAAAATGTTCCAAAGCTTGTCTTTAATAGATCTGTTAACTGTTAATCCTTCGAGTCCGTTTGCCAGAGAAATTGTTAAAGCACACACGCCTTCTCTAAATGCGAACTTAATGGGCTGTCTTTCCTGCCATTACTACCAACTTTGTGTTCGCTTGATCAGTCAAATTTCGCGGAAAGCACAGTTCAACGCATGCGCAGTTCGAAAGTTGATTGTTAAGTTGCAGCAAAATAGAACATGTTCTATTTCCTGCAACTATCAGCCATCGGACAACGGGCGAGTTAATGAGCTGAAAACCAAGTTTTCTTGTAGCCCCGCCCCCAAAAATTGAAGCAACTGATGACATTTCGCGGAACTAATACTGGATGTATCCTTAGGTTTACGTTGATGAATAATGCAATAGAAGGCGTAACAAAGTACCAAAACATGATAATTCGAATTTCGAAAGTCTTATTTTCCTAGAAAGACTTTGAACATTTTTCGATTGATCGTAGTAAGTGAAAAATCAGATAACGAAATAAGGTAGCCTTTTTCAAGGCTTAAAAAGTTGCTGCATATTTGCCGTGAACTTGACTTCGTTAAAGAATAAAAACAGATAAACTTGGTAAAATCAGTTAGAAAAGAGTCTTAGCTTCCTATTGGTATCAATTTTGCGATTGGAAATGATTATGCAATGGTGTAACGGTGCCTAGAAAATTCACCTGAAATTCGATAGTTTTGCGTGTACATTTGCACAGGTTTGTATGGGACGTTAGTGGTGAGCCAGCAACGCACGTTGTAAGTATGCAATTTTATACGCGCCAACCTGATCGTACAATCAATTGAACACTAATTCAGTGATTGAGTCATAACAATACATGATGTTCATCTGAGCTAGCTACAGGCCCTCACTATACTAGTTTTGTGGAATCCTTAGAACAGTTGGTCCAATGGTTATAAGGTGCGTGTTCATTCCTTCTAGTGTCTTTAACAAGGCGCCTATTTACACAGGAATTAATTGTCCAGGTCCAGTGCATGCAGTGCTATGTGTCACTGTGTGTTTGTTTGGTACAGTGCATTGCTAAATCTCTCTACTTTTCAGTAGCCTGGGGATAAACAGAAGACTGGATTAGTACCATTTTCAGTTCATGTGCTGCTAGAATATTTCTTGCTGGTTTTGCTCTATGCGATAAATTAAGGTAAGTCTTCCAGACATTTCGGTGATTTTCTCAAGTCATGATGCCCAATGAAAATTCTATCAATAAGTTGCATATCATGACTTGAAGATCTAAGTACAAGACCTAAAGGCCATGCAAGTGTTGGGTTCATTTCTAACCATGATATAATGACTCATTATAACATTTTGTAGAAATCCGAACTTTATCTGTGGGCAAATGTGAGAGTTGCAACTAAAATAGTGTGCGCTTGAATTACATATTTTTGCCTGTCATTCTGGAATGAGCATTGCACATTGCAACAGTCAGTCTGATGAATTAAGTGGTATGTGGATATATTTGTGGGAAAGTGTTTTACACCCTTAGCTAGTTGCTGCCCAGTTCGGTCCTGTATAGGCCTAGAATTTTAAAGGGAACAGCTAGTAGCAATTAACATAACATAACAGGTTGAAAGGCAAAGGAGGGCCAAGGTCCCATAAGATGCCCTAGCTGAAGTCCAAACCCTATCAAAAGTCAAACCACCAAACCTAAACAAACAGCCCCAAACAATCAGATATACCAGTCATGGAAGAACTTGTCAATGTTAACCTTAAAACAGTGTACTGACAGGGAGTTAAGTTAACTACCCTGCTGGTACTTTTCAGTAGAATAATGTATGCAGTAGCAGGATTACATGTCATACTGAGAAATAGGGGGTAGAGCCTGATATCCCAGCCTCAGTCAGTGAAATATAGTTTCCCCATCAAATCCTAAGACAAAAATCCTAAGGCAAAGACTAATTTTTCATCCCGCATATTCAAGAAATGAAGTGCATCATTTGCTTGCATTTATATATTTCTCCAGGTTTATTTACTGAGATGTTAATTTCATTATAAATATAGACTTCCAGTGTTAATTTGGAAAATCAATTCCCAAATGCTTATGCATGAATTAGTGATGTCTCCCATTAAACAGGAAATCTAGGAGAGCCTAGCATAGCCCTTTTTCACACAAAGCACCCTATCACCACACCCAATACCCCCTCCCAAAATAAATAGGGGGAAACATGCTAACTGGCCTGAGAGCTCTACTTCTCAGGGCCTAATTACTCTCTACTGAGTAAGATCAGCCAATGACATAGTTCTGTCAGTTGCTTGCTAGAAATCATGATATTTGCTGTTAGTTCATTATTTTGAACAAAGCATGCAGTCCATGGAACCTTTACTAGCATGTTTACATTTATGATGTACCCCTTGATTGAAATAAAATCACATATGTTCTTTTAAATTTATATTTTATACAATGGATATTACGTAGCAAAGGGCCACCTTGAGTCGGTCATGAAACAAGTGTTATCCCCTCATTTGATTATTACCAAAATGACCGACTTATGGTACCGGTTGACTCAACGTACACTCGTTATATACTGTACGCATCGAATTATTTCGCACAATCAATACGTGCAGTACAATGGAGAACAGTGTGGGGGTTGTTGTTCACGAAGCCACTGGTCTACGAATCGCCCTGTGTTGCCGTGAACTTGACTTCGTTAAAGAATGGTTAAAAAAGAAGTTTATTTAAAATTGTAGATTAAGAAATTTTTCATCGAATATGCAAGTTTTTAAAATTGGAAATAGCGCGATTAAATAACAAAAATCGAATTTTTTGAACAGTTCAGATGCAGCTACGTAACTTTTCCAAAATTTGGCCAGAATGCACTTTGCAATGTATGAAGTTACCTGTAATTGGCAAAATTTGATTTTCGCATTTCTTATTAGTAAAATTCAGCCATTGGTTTACTTTTAAACAACCTAATAACTGATATATAAGCCCTCGAAAATGGCAAGTTTTATCTAATTACGTATTAATGAGCGATGACGTCATGAAACGTCATGCATACTCCCACAAGAAAAGAAAGGCTTTTTCGTACCGCTGTCTACTGGCTGCTATGAATCAACTCGACCGAGTTGAATCGATTGTAAAGTTGATTCCCGGTCCCACTAAGCAACTTTTGTATCAACTTGGTTGAAAGTTGAATCGCAAGTTGAATCGCGTAAGTGGGACCCGGGCTTTAGGTGCAGTTGTTCTTTTCTCGTTAAAATATTAATATGCGCTGCGTGTAATTTGATCTTGTAAGTAGCTGTGTTCGTCTTTGTGGAACACTGTACACTTGGCGTTTTGGATATTTAGCCTAGGATTTTTAGTTCGAGGACTCACACGCGAAAGTAAGTGCCATTATCCATTCCAGTCTATATTTTCTAAGGTAGACTACTAAAGCCTCGATTCGTTATCGGCACCCAGGGTTTCGTAATGAATTCTGTTGCTAAGGTAACGTTTTGTTAACTTGCTTTACATTCACGCTATATGCGTCGTAACAAGTCAAACGAAGACAGTGGTTAACATTTACAGTTTCTATGCCTTTATAAGCGAGGCGGCTCAATAGGCAACTTGATACCTTTTATCTTCGCTTTACGACTCTGAAAGTTGAAAATAAATCTCACATATTGGCGATTTGCTACTAATTTGTTACGCCAACTTTTTCATAGTTGAACTCAACGTAAAATGATGTTCCTACAGCAAAAAAAGTATTGCTGTTCCTTTTCTCCTCGGGAATTGCGAGGGAAAATGCACCTCTTCTGAGGTTTCGAAAATGTCCAAAATGTTGTCGCCACAGTGCAGTGGCTGACCGTCGGAGACTAAACCATTTTGTACCTTGCACTTGCTTTCAAACTGGCCGAAATTTTGTACAGGGCATGTGTTAGACCTTTGCCTCTAGTTAATAAATACTCTTAGGTTTTGATCAAAGATATTATAAACGTAGATACCAAACACCTGTCCCTACACTGTTAGACGCGCTGACTCCTCATGGAGACTCAATCGGAGGGGCGGAAGTGTTGATTTGACATGCGCACATTTCTATTCGATTATCTGCGCACACAGTCACGTATGCGTAACAGAAAATTCCATTGTGACGAAATGGCAGCGGTGCGGGCATTTTCAAAGCAAGTTCAGTACGCGCACAACGCATTGCTCCGTGTGCAGTCTGGTGTAACTGACGCGTACTTCCGCGTGCTTGGAAAAAGAGCGCAGTAGTTGATTTTGTATTGTAAGCGCGTAAGAATGTCAACGCGGGCATACATGTGCGCTTATGAAGATACCATAGAAACTGACCAATCACATTGAACCAGTGAGTCGATGAACTTCAAACCAGACGTTTTGCGTTAATGTTCAAATTTTCTCAAGTAGAAAGCCGGCGAAGAAGCCTAAAACTGTTTCATGTAAGTGATTTTTTTTTGAAGAACGGTGTTTGCAAGAATAACAATATTTTAAAATCACACGTATTAATACTACCAGAAGATACCAATTTGCCTGTAGGCCCCCAAAACGACTGATCAGTGATCAGCACTTCCGCCCCTCCGAATCGGCCTCCATGAGGAGTCGCCGCGCCATAGTTTGGTATCTATGTTTATAATATGTTTGGTTTTGATAGTGAAGAGCCCCCTCTATTTGTTACAGTGTTTGTAATTTAGTCGGTTGTCTGTGAATTTCGGGAGGGCGATGCACACTGTTTAACAAGAAATTTCCTTACTGGCTAACGATAGCCTAACCCATAACCTGATCTCTAACCCTAAAAAAGAATACAATCGATACAATACAATGGCAACAACCAATCAAGAAACACCTTGTCAAACAGTGTGCATTGGTATTTATGCTTGTAATATCTTTGGATTAGATAGTGGACAGCACCGTCTACTTGTTACATTATTTATAATTTACTCAGTTGTCTGTGAATTTCGGGAACCGCATAAGTTAATATGCATGGTAAAAGGCGTCGGCGGATTTGACCATCATTACACATGCCGTTAGAATTCGGTTCAAAATTTTATCAACAGTTTAGACTGGATCCAAATGTGAACTAAAAACGTTTTGGATGCCAAATTTCTCGCAAAACACATGTAAATAGTGACAATTGTGCATAGTTCTGACGTATTCCTTAACCGGTGATGCATGGGGCCTACGAAATAGATCATGTTTGAACGGGAGTAGGGAGAAACGGATAGGGGAGAAATAACAGTAGGGCCTATCATATTTGAAGATCATCGCTGGTAAATGTATAGTACGTGTGATTTCAACTCTTTCGATCTGGAAAGCATTTGATCAGACATTTTCTAGGCGCTAAATAGTTTGTCAACGGGCTCCATTTCCCACAAATTCTTGGCCACATCCCTATATAAATCAACAACATTTTGTTATTAAGCTCTTTGGAGAGTAAAGAATTCCCGGAGTAATGTGGTCAATCAACACTTCCCCTAATTTAAATAAACGAAGTTGTTCAGCGGACGTCCATGTCTGACAGCATGTACGGTAAACTTTACAGTGAAACATTGGATCCACCGGTGCTAACATTTCTTTATTCAGTTGTTTTTTAAGTGGTATTTACACAGTTTTGGCGTACAAATGTGCCTTATTTAATAGGCAACTTTATAACACTCAATGACACTCCGGTGTAAGAAACGCAAATATGATACTTTATGATTTGGTCTAACGTTTAGGGTGTGAAAGGGAAGCATCATTATCTCACTCTAAATATCCTAAACAGAAACAGCCTACGCTGCTTTTTGTTTCCTTATTTAAGTTCTCCCTGCTACGAAAACTAAACGGATAAGCAGCAGGAAATACGCTGTAAGAATTACACAAGTCACCTAAGTTTAAATAACAGTTGACTGCTGCAGAACTTGAATTGTTTTGAGAGTGTATGAATGTTGTTTCAACATGGATGACCGTGTTAACCTAATTGCCCCGGCAAGTAGCTCTAGGGTAAAAACGATTTCGTCTCGTCGATGGCCGACGCTCTATTGGCTAACTTTGAAGATTTTGTCTGTTTTCCACTACGAAGACCTTGTAACTGATCGAAAATGTTTCGCCTGTGAATTTAAAGATTTGAGTGAAAGAAGAGGAATGGACGAGAATGCGACAAAAGAGGATTTAGATTTAAACTATTTGCTTCTCATGTATGAATCCAAATCGAACGGAGGAGTCGGTATTAACAACAATCGACAACCTTGTGAAGTGTGTGATACGATGTGGTGGAACTTTCAAGGAAAGACGGAGAGATATACTGCACACGAAATAGGTATGTTCGTCAAAAATGACCTTTTTGACGTGTTCTTCAAGCGTAGGATAACCATCCTCCGTTCTAAGCAGGTGACGAATTTTACTCCACGGAGCGCACGAAGCTTTCTCGTTTACCTTATCATGGTTGAAGGGACCCTCCAGTGCACGCAAAATATTATGAATACAGTAAGCGTACAACACACACACCTAAGCGAAGACTGTGCCACAAATCGTTTGACGGGTTCTTCTTCTTCTTCTTCTTCTTCTTCTTCTTCTTCTTCTTCTTCTTCTTCTTCTTCTTCTTTCTTTCTTTCTTTCTTTCTTTTTTCTTTTTTTGTTTCTTTCTTTTTTTTTTTTTCCTTTTTTTTTCTCTTTCTTTCTTTTTTCTTTTTTCTTTTTTTCTTTCTTTCTTTTTCTTTTTCTTTTTCTTTCTTTCTTTCTTTCTTTCTTTCTTTCTTTTTCTCTCTTTCTTTCTTTCTTTCTTTTTCTCTTTCTTTCTTTCTTTCTTTCTTTCTTTCCTTCTTCGTTTCTTTTTCTTTCCTTCTTTCTTTTTCTTTCTTTCTTTCTTTCTTTCTTTCTTTCTTTCTTTCTTTCTTTCTTTCTTTCTTTCTTTCTTTCTTTCTTTCTTTCTTTCTTCTTTCTTCTTTCTTTCTTTCTTTCTTTCTTTCTTTCTTTCTTTCTTTCTTTCTTTCTTTCTTCCTTTCTTTCTTTCTTTCTTTCTTTCTTTCTTTCTTTCTTTCTTTCTTTCTTTCTTCCTTTCTTTCTTTCTTTCTTTCTTTCTTTCTTTCTTTCTTTCTTTCTTTCTTTCTTTCTTTTTTTCTTTCTTTCTTTCTTTCTTTCTTTCTTTCTTTCTTTCTTTCTTTCTTTCTTTCTTCCTTTCTTTCTTTCTTTCTTTCTTTTTCTTTCTTTTTTTCTTTCTTTCTTTCTTTCTTTCTTTCTTTCTTTCTTTTTTTCTTTCTTTCTTTTTTTCTTTTTTTCTTTCTTTTTTCTTTCTTTTTTCTTCTTCTTCTTCTTCTTCTTCTTCTTCTTCTTCTTCTTCTTCTTCTTCTTCTTCTTCTTCTTCTTCTTCTTCTTCTTCTTCTTCTTCTTCTTCTTCTTCTTCTTCTTCTTCTTCTTCTTCTTCTTCTTCTTCTTCTTCTTCTTCTTCTTCTTCTTCTTCTTCTTCTTCTACAAAGTGGTTCACTCTACAAAGCAATGAATAAGAGGAAAGTTCTTTACGATGATTATCTTCTTCATTACAGTTGAAGAGATAAAAGAAATCTTAGAGCGAAAGTAAAGACACTTCACGAACTACACAAGAGAAACTTGAAAAATTAGGTCCATACCAATGACAGTTTGCGCGGAATTGGAATGTATATAAGATATATGACCGATTGTAGCCCACTTTTGTTCACCAGTTGACTGCCAGAAAGTTTGATGTGACTGACTGGGATGGCTGTCTATGACCTACATATGCTATGTCCCTGCTCCTCCATCTGGAATCATTGGAAGTAGGAGCGTAGTTGTAATCTAACAACACTCCGTCTGAGGGGTCGCGATTTTCCAAAAATTTGTGTGTGTTCCCATCCAACAGATGGTGGCGCTCCGCCCATAAAAATAGAAAGTCCTCTCTAGTGCCCCTTCTCCCGCTCTTCCCCCAGATAAAAAGGTCCTGGTTATACCACTACATAAAATAATAAAGATAAAAAGGTCTTGGTTATACCACTACATAAAATCAAATAACACTATTCGCCATTGTCAAATCTATGTTTGATGTGGTTGTTGGGTTGCTTTATCTTTCAATATTTTTATTTTTGATTTCTCGGAAGTTTGAAAAATCACATGGGTTAATTCTTATGTATTGGCCAGGGGATGGACGTCAAGGTCAAGAAACCCCACCCGTCCAATGTCAAACATTTTCCTGAGTCGCTGTATTATCAAACTTTTTTCAGAATTAAAGTTTCGAAATAAATATAAGCTACAGAATAACTTACGGCTAAAAAGGTCCTGTCGTGAGTGTTAGGTGATGTCAGGATTTTCAGATTCCATGAGATAAGAAACAGCACGTAAGACATGAAGTTAAATAGAAGTAGACGTTAGTCCAGACAGATGACCCATTTGTTGTTGAAAAGTACTGAGGGGAGACAAAATTCCACCGGCACAGTGAAGTTTTCATTTCTTCCTTTTCTAACGACCCGCAAAAAAGGTTCTCCGTCCATCCATGTCTTAAATATTAGACAATTACACTATATAACTCTTTCTGTTCCCTCTCCTGCATTCCGAACAATCGAAATATTTCTTCTATGTCAAAAAAGCGCATAGAGAGAAAGGGGAGTGACATCCCTCCCCAAGATCCCAGCTTGAAAACGGCATAATGGTCCAAAAGGTGACTACTATTTACGAACTTATTTTAAGCCCAAATGATTGCTCAATTCTCATCTGGAAACCTAAAAAGAGTTCATCTGAAAGAGGGAGAAAGACAAGTATCTCTCCAAAGCGGAGAGGGACACCACCCGCAATAGTAGCCTCCCATGGACTTCCTATACATGGACAGGGCATACTGCACGGTACATTGTCGCTACCGTACGTGTGAGAAAAAGCGCACCAAGATGGCCGTCTGCTGTGGTTTTGTGTGATAATTTGGACTTGCCCAAGTATATCGCCATATTTTGCAAGAAAGTTGAAGTATTTTTGAAATATGGCAAGGTATGGTCAAAATCACTACATGTAATGCAGGGATATGATATTGTTTGCTATTCAAGTTTAACTTTTGCTTAAAATATTACAGAGTGGTCGTCAAATCAGACGATTTATAGCTTCACGGCAGCCATCTTGCTGCCCCTTTTTTGTCCCAGTCGGTGGCGCCCGGCTATGGATAGGACGTACACGTTACATGCCATGTCCATGTATATCAGTCTGTGTACCCTCCTCAGTGGCAAACTCCGCAGCTTAAGTCCTCCCACGACACTTTCCTGGTTACGCGTCTGTACCAAATGCAATTATCTAACTAATAAACAAAGATTCATTAAAAGATAAGATAATTCTTATCCCTACACTGTAAGACGCACTGAGGCCCAAAGGGAAGGGCGGATGTGTGGATTTTACATGCGCACAATTTTAGTCAGTGAGTTGCCCGCGTATAGGGATGCGTAACAGAAAATTCATTGTCACGAAATATCAGAGGACGTGCATTTTCTAAACGATTATATAAGCGAACAATACATTTCTCCCAGGATGCACCGAGGTCGGTAACGCGTACTTCTGCGTGCTAGGAAAACGAAAGCACTATAATTGGCTAGTTTCGTTGTGAGCGCGTAAAAATGTTTATGTCCGTATAGATGAGCGCTTGTGAAGATACCCTAAAGAAACTGATTTATCAGTAAGTCAATTAACTTTAAATCCGTGCGTTTATATTCAAGTGTGCACAAATGGAAGGTCCTCGCCAATAAATCTTACATGTAAGTGAAGTGCGTTGAAGAACGGTGTTCGTAAGATTTGCTATGTTTTTAAGTCACGTTTTAATGATACCAGAAGATATCAATTTACCTGGTCCCCAACTTAAAGACTTAATAGTGATCACCAACTCCGCCCCTCCATTTCGGCCTTCACGAAGAGTCACCGCGAAATTTTGTTTGTTGTTTGTTATCTATGCTTGTAATATCATAGAAATCCTAAGCTAAGGATTTCTCTGATCTTTGCTATTGAACAAAAACATAAACGTAGATTCTAAACTCCTATCCCTACACTGTTAGACGCGCGCACTCCTCACAGAGGCTCAAATGTAGGTGCGAATGTGTTGATTTGACATACGCACAGTTCTATTCGGTGCTCTGGGCGCATAAATGTGAATGCGTGAGAGCAAATTCTTTTGAAGAGAGGTCACCGTGCGTGCATTTTTAGAACTAGTTCTCAAGATACTCGCTCAAATGTGAAGTCCGCATTTACCTACGAGCTTGGTAACAAACGCACTACTCAGTTAATTTTCCGTTGTAAGCGCCTAAGAATATAAATGCGTGCATAGATGCGCGCTTGTCAATGCACCATTGAAACTGACTAATCAGTAAGTCCCACGGACTTCCGAATAGCGCTTGTCTAGTGACTGTAGGGAACCATCAGTGGGGTCCATCAGCCTTTAATCGTGTTCATTTATTGTCTATGTGAATTTTGAATCCTCATATTCAGTGAAGTTGAGAAGTTCAAAATACACTTCAGCGACAACTATCCATGGAACAGGTACGGAAGGAAATTTAAAGATACCAAAGATACCAAAGACCATCACAATCTGTCCGGATTCGTCTATACATGGATAGAGCCACGGACTTCCTATACATGTACAGATCATACTGCACGTAGTAGATTGTCGCTACCGTACATGTGAGGACAAGCGCGCCAAGATGGCCGTCTGCTATGGTTTTGTTTTAAAGTTTTAGGCTTGCTCTAGTAAACCGCCAGATTTTGCAAGAAAGTTGAAATATTTTCGAAATAATACAAGGTAAGGTAAAAATCACTAAACGTATTGCAGGAATATGCTATTGTTAGCCATTCAGGTTTTACTGTTGTTTAAAATACTAGCAGAGTCGTCGTTAAATCATACAAATCATAGCTTCACAGCGGCCATCTTCGTGCGCTTTTTTGTCCCAGTTGGTAGAGCAGGACAATAGGTTCCTAGTATCCTGCTCTATGGTCGCGACCAACCTACCTTTATTACGAATCCAGACAGCAAATGATGGTCTGATTTCAGTGGGCCATAACTGGGGTCTATCACCTTTGAATCTTCCAATTTCTTTGCTTACCTTGTGTCATGATGATGGATAGTTGTGCACTAAATTGTACCTTGATTTCTTAAATATCACCGAATATGAAGGTTTTAAATTCATGTAGACAATAAATAAAGATGATTTAAGGCTGATAGACCCCACTAATGTTAGTTAGTCAGTTAGACAGATTTTTACGGCCCAGTTTCCAACCTGTTGCTTCAAGTTTAGCCGGCCACGGCCTTTTTCCAGTTATGACTGCCTAGCCTATATTCACGAAAAACAAGCGCTGATGTTCGACCTATAGAGGCTTTTCACATGACGTCATAATACTCTCCGGCGGCCATGTTGGAGTACATGAAACTATGTAGTAAACCACACTGGACGCGCTTGCTCGTTGAATGTGAACACAGCGTGCATACCAAAGTGCACACTGTGCAGTGCGTTGGGCACAAAGTCACGTGTATTTGGCATGAATGTCCTCCGACATGGCGGTTCCGTGACGTAATTGCAAAGCCTCTATAGAGATTATACACTCGGCGTCAGCGCGTTTCACTGGATGAAAATGATCAAAGGCAGTCGTTGCGTTACCGAAACGCGTGCACAACAGTACCTCAGTAACAATTGTTCTGAAATGGTCCGACCCCTGGATGGAAAAACAGAGAGATGCGCAACGAAGGGACGTAGGTGCATAAGCCCTGTATGGAGTGTACCCATTATCACGCACCAACTTGAATAATGAGTGTTTTCACAAATTGCTAAGTGCTAATGGGAGACACACACGCCCATGCACAAGACGGGCGTGTCTGATCGCGTCCGAGTGTATCAAAGGAGTGAAATTATTTGTAGGTAGACAGAATTAGCAAATGTAAAAAAGATGATATCCTGACTTTTTAGTCAGTTATGTATATTTTTGAAAAATAAGTGATTTTTCACTATTTTTTCTTAACCCTACAGGTGCATCCGTTTGGAATCACAAAGGGAGTGGTGCCTTATCTTTATGTGTTCTGCTCTTAACGATCACCTCACTGGTTTACGAAATGAGCTTCTACGTCTCTGTAATGTGGGCCGAACCAGCGCAAACTCTTAGTTTGCTGAACCGATTCACCATTTTCGTTCTTCTGATATTGCACTTCCTCTTCTGCCTCGCTTCCAAGTTGAGGAGTACACTTCGCAGTGCGGTACCTAATCTTTCATGGGCGACTACATTAAATCCCCGATTTATTATTAAAAGAGCTCAACTGCTGGATCTTCCTCGCAAAGGTATGGAATAACTCCCCTTCATTTGTTCGCTAAATTTTCTTACACCAAACTAAAGTTATTGTACAGTTCCTAGTAGTCCACAGAAATTCTTAATTGGCACAGCTCCTTGATTGACAGCTCTTTCAAAAACTAAAGAGTACAGTTGCCCATATTTAACCTCATACACTGTATACAGTGTGTATTTTCATTACATACTCTGTTATTGGGATCTTGTATACTCACCCTGAAGCAATAAACTGAAATTGTGTATGGTTGAGGATGAATTTTAAAAAGTTGGGACAAAAGTTAGTACGTTAGGAGAATTGGAAATGCGTGTGGTGAAACGGTAAGGCCCGTCAGAAGTTTCGTTCCCCGCGTTTTCTCTCTGTCTGTTTCTCTGTTTGTCAGTCTGCCGACCAGTGACGGTGCTAGAATGTCAAAATTAGAGGGGGAACTAAGGACAAAGGATAACATTGGGGGTAAAAATTTTCGGGTGCAGCCCAACGCGCATGTTTCTCGATTTGCTTTTTGGGGAGGGTTGAGATGCAAAATATGGTGCTGTCACTGCTGACGTCTCACGTTCCCTCTGCTCGTTCAAACGATTTTTCCCGATCGACTTTCGCTGACGACTTTCCTTCCATGGGTGTGTAATTTATCCCCCCCCCCTCCCCCGCCTCCTTAGACATAACTGTAATTTGCACCATAGAGCATTCGGTCATGATTGATGTACTGAGTTGAGTACTGATTAATGCTTTCTCAAAATATTTGACTTGGCGGGAAGCGAGGCGGTCTGCATGCATTTGACATTCTGGAGGATTGAGGCGATATGTATGTCACTCGTCTGAGAAACATGCTTCTAATGTCGGGGAAAATTTAATCAAGTTTTTTGTTTTTGTTTTTTTTTCACCAGGTTTGCCAGGGAAAGCCTTCTTCTTCGCCTGTATGATGTGGCCGCTTTTCAATTCCATGTTCCGCTCGTACATTTATCTTTTTCTAAACGAGTGTGTTGTGGGACTGCATGCTTATGCAACTTCTGTTGTCGCTATACTTTTCATGCAAACCTGGGGGTTCTTCCTGTACCTGCTCTACTTTATTCGAATGTCGTTTCAGCGAAACATGACCCTTCTCATCTCTTTCCTCAATGAACACGACGGGCAGGTGGATAAATGTCGAGGTGTCCTCGCTAGTGTCGCCGTTGATTTCTTCTGCTATAGCAAACTATGCGGTCTTTACACTTTATTGATGGTTCCAATCGGCTTCCTGGCTCTGACCACAAATATCACGTTGGATTACATTCTTGGCGACAAATGTAAACGTCCACATGAAGATTCGCAAAGTGTAAACAGTGCCCTTCTGACCAAACTGATGAGCTGGTCGGAAATGACAATGGTATGTGTCCTTACGCTGATGGCGATGGGTGGACTTCAGGTAACGCACATGTGGGATGAACTGTCGATCAAATTCATGCATTTACGGTCAGACCGCTATCATAATTTCTGGAGGGATTTATCCCTGGATGTTTCGGCACTAGGTAGACGGTCGAACAATTTCCTAGCAACCATTGTATCTACATTGATCGCCATTTACATGGGATTGAACCTCGGCAGCAATCAAGATATTTCAGTCATTACAAAATCTTGTCTAGACCCAAATTCTACACTTTCCTGTCCCTAGACTCCAAATGACCTTTGACCTCTGCCCAAACAAAAGGGATCATTTACCAACCCACACTCTATATATAAGATACGTTAGTCACTCTTACCCTTCTTGAGATATCGTGGTTCCGAACAAAAGCGCCACATACGCACATGCACACACACGATTTCGCCGTCGTATATATTCCTTCTGTTGACTAGTTGTTGACTAGTAAACTAGATGTATCGAAATTGGCAACGGCTACAAAAATGTTTCTCAATGCCTCAAATATTCGGGGAACATTCGATATGTGATTTCCTCCCCAAAGATATTGGGGAACGCGTCCCCCCCCCCCCCCCACCTCAACCCATTGTCGCCGTCCATGACCGTAAGGTTCATTTGAACCGGTCGGAATTTGTTTTCAAATTAGCCTTCTATGTATACCTTCTGTGTACGTCTTTTTCAAAGTAAAGGTTATCTTTGCATTAAGCTGAGCCAAATGGTTGACCGCGAATGAGCATTGATAACATGAATTACATGTTCCTCATTAAGTGACGGCAAAACACATGGCTTTTCGGCGGCACTGCACCAAATAAAGGTATGAGAAGTGTTTATACCAAACTTAATAAGCCTTTTTTGAGTTGCCGTTTTGTTCTAAAAGTCACCGGTTGGACCACAGGGTCACAGGGTACAAACGACAAGCCAACGATGTCATATCAACGCATCCCTTACTCCAAATCCAGATATGGACCAGATATGAAATTCCATATATGGACCAGATATGGATTTCATATCTGACGCGCTGACAGTGGCGGAAGTGTTGTTTTGACATGCGCACAGTTCTTTTCTATGTTCTGCGTGCTTAACTGTGGATACCTAACAGAAAATTCCACTGTGACCAGATGTCAATGTGCGGGCATTTTGAAAACGAATTCTTTACTTGCACAACACATTTCTGCGTATACACGAATCCGGAGAGCAAGTGATGGTCTCATTTGAGTCGGCCATAACTGAGGTCTATTACCTTTAAATCTTTCGATTCCCTTGCTTACTTCTATCATGGATGGTTGTAAACTAATTTGTATCTTAAATTCTCCAAGTTCAATAAATATGAGGGTTTGAAATACATGTAAACAATAAATAGGCTGATGGACCCCAGTAATGGTGGCCTACAGTTACTAAAAAAGCGCTAATCGGATTCGTGTATTGAGAGCGGGGGAACTGACGTGTATCGGCGTGCTTGGGAAACGAACGCACTGTAGTTGATTTTTTTCGTTGTAATTAAGCGCGTAAGAATGGAACGCGTCCATAGATTTGCGCTTGTGAAGATACCACTAAACAGACAAATCCTAAGCTTAGGATTTCTATGATAGACACTGACCAATTAGTTATTCCATGAACCTGAAAGCAGTCTTTGAGCGTTCATATTCAAGTATTCTTAAAAGGAAAGCTTCGAAGAAGCAAAAACCTGTTCCATGTAAGTGGAATTAAATGATCAGCAGTGTTTACAAGATTTGAAATGCTTTAGAATGATACGTATTATACTACTGTAAGACATCAGTTTACCAGTTGGTCCCTCAAAACGACTGAATAGTGATCAGCACTTCGTTTTCCGTTTCGGCCTCCATGCGGAGTCACCGAGCCAATCGGTGTTATGCTTGTAATATTTTTGGATTAGATAGTGAAGAGCCCCCTCTTTGTGTTACATTGGTTGTAATTTTGTTGGTTGTCTGTGAATTTCGGGGGCGATGCGCACTGTTTAACAAGAAATTTCCTTACTGACTAACGATAGCCTAATCCCTAACCTAATCCCTAACCCTAAAAAGAGTACAATCGATACAATACAATGGCAACAACTAATCAAGAAACACCTTGTTTAACAGTGCACATCTACCCAAATTTTGGGAACCGCATACGTTAATATGCATGGTAAAAGGCATCGGCGGATTTGACCATCATTACACATGCAGTTAGAATCCGGTTCAAAGTTTTATCAACAGTTTATACTGGGTCCAAATGTGAACTAAAAACGTTTTGCATGCCAAATTTCTCGCAAAACACATGTAAATAGTGACAATTGTGCGTGGTTTTGACGTATTCCTTAACCGGTGGTGCACAGGACCTACGAAATTGATCATGTTTGTACGGGAGCCGGCAGGAACGGATAAGAGGAGCCCGAATAAAAAAAAAACTGAACAAAGGAAACTTTAGGGAAGAAATAACATTATGGCCTAACATTTTTGAAGATATCGCTGGTAAATGTATAGCACATGTGATTTCAATTCTTTTTGCATTTTGTCAGACATTTTCTTGGTGCTTCGTTGTACTACACAATAGTTTGCCAACAGGCTCCATTCCCCACAAATTCTTGGCCTCATCCCTATACAAAACAACAACATTTTATCATTAAGCTCTTTGGAAAGTAAAGAATTCCCCTTATGTGGTCAATCAAAAGTTCCCCTCCTTTAAACTCGTTTAGCGGAAGTCCATGTCTGACAGCATGTACGGTAAAACTTTGCAGTGCAACATTGGATCCACCGCTGCTAACATTTCTTTATTCAGTTGTTTTCAAAGTGGTATTCAACCAGTGTTGGCGTACAAGGGTATTTACGTTATCTCAGTTTCCCTCTCTGCCTTCCCCTAACGACCTAGCTCTTAGAGATGACATGGGTGTATAATTTGTAAAAGGAAATAGTCCTTTTGAATTGTCTTGAACGAAAGTGCAAGAATCTTTGGCTTTATGTACGGCTATATTCCATATATGGCCATACCTGCATACGGCCAAAGTATGGCCATACCTGCATACGGCCAAAGTATGGCCATACCTGCATACGGCCAATAACTCCGCAATGACCTACACTCTAAAATCAAAAGAGTGAACTTATTCACTCTATGATCGAGTGAAAAGTGTGAATTCACTCCATTAGAGTGGAAATTCACTCCAAGAGGAATGAAGTTCCCTCTAAAAAGATTGAAGTTCACTCCAAAAAGAGCGAAATTCCCTTAAAACGAGCGAAGTTTTACTTTTGATGGAGTGCCCACAGTGATCGCTCTTAAAAAAGAGCGATCATTGCAGGCACTCGTGGAAGAGTGAATTTTCCCTCTTCCTCTAGTGAATTTCACTCTTTTTGGAGTGAACTTCACTCCTCTTGGAGTGAATTTACACTTTTCACTCGATCCAAGAGTGACTAAGTTCACTCTTTTGATTTTAGAGTGTACCCCCATGCCTTCAAAACAAATCCATGCATCAACGATTCCAACGGCTACAAGTCCGAGACAGAGAAATCATGAAAAGGGTGTCTAAATTGAGAATTTAGTTTTCCTTTAAAGAATTCTGAAAGATTTTTTTCTCGCCTATCTCACCTATTTTATTTCTCATCTATTGAATTTTAGCTACACGTCAAAAAGACTTTTATTAAAATGAAAACATCATGCTTGTATAGTAAACACATTTGCCGGCCAACTTGTGTATATCAGACGTGTTCTGACGCTTCAGTTCCAGCATCATAAAAATGTGCCTTATTTAATAGGCAACTATATAACACTTAATGACACTCCAGTGTGAGAAACGCATATATAATACTTTATGATTTGGTCTAACGTTTAGGGTGTGAAAGGGAAGCATCATTATCTCACTCTAAATATCCTAAACAGAAACAGCCTACGCTGCTTTTTGTTTCCTTATTTAAGTTCTCCCTGCTACGAAAACTAAACGGATAAGCAGCAGGAAATACGCTGTAAGAATTACACAAGTCACCTAAGTTTAAATAACAGTTGACTGCTGCAGAACTTGAATTGTTTTGAGAGTGTATGAATGTTGTTTCAACATGGATGACCGTGTTAACCTAATTGCCCCGGCAAGTAGCTCTAGGGTAAAAACGATTTCGTCTCGTCGATGGCCGACGCTCTATTGGCTAACTTTGAAGATTTTGTCTGTTTTCCACTACGAAGACCTTGTAACTGATCGAAAATGTTTCGCCTGTGAATTTAAAGATTTGAGTGAAAGAAGAGGAATGGACGAGAATGCGACAAAAGAGGATTTAGATTTAAACTATTTGCTTCTCATGTATGAATCCAAATCGAACGGAGGAGTCGGTATTAACAACAGTCGACAACCTTGTGAAGTGTGTGATACGATGTGGTGGAACTTTCAAGGAAAGACGGAGAGATATACTGCACACGAAATAGGTATGTTCGTCAAAAATGACCTTTTTGACGTGCTCTTCAAGCGTAGCATAACCATCCTCCGTTCTTAGCAGGTGTCGAATTTTATCACGCGGAGCGCACGAAGCTTTCTCGTTCAGCTTATCGCTTCAAATGGCTGGAGGGACCCTCCAGTGCCAGCAAAATATTATGAATACAGTAAGCATACAACACACCTAAGCGAATACTGTGCCACATCATTTTTTGCGTCCAAAAATCGTTTGACGGGTTTTTTTTTTTTTTTCTTTCTTTCTTTTTTTTTTTTTTTTTTTTTTTTTATTTTCGGGTGACAAACAGACGTGCTGTATGCAGCTGGCCTCTATCAACGACCAAAGTGGTTCCTTCTACAAAGCAATGAATAAGAGGGAAGTTCTTTACGATAATTATCGTCTTCATTACAGTTTAAGAGATAAAAGAAGTCTTAGAGAGAAAGTAAAGACACTTTCACGAACTACACAAGAGAAACTTGAAAAATTAGGTCCATACCGATGACAGTTTGCCGGAATTGGCATGTATGTAAGATATATGACCGATTGAAGTCCACTTGTTCACCAGTTGGGATGGCTGTCGGTGACCTATATATGCACTGGGTCCCTGCTCCTCCATTTGGAATCATTTAAAGTGTTAGTGTAGTTGTATTCTAAAAACACTTTGTCTGACGGTTCGCGGTTTTTCAAAAATTTGTTTGTGCTCCGATCCAAGTGATGGTGGCGCTCCTCCCACAAAAATAGAGAGTCCTCTCTAGTGCTCCCCCCCCCCCCTCCAAAGAAAAAAGTCCTGGTTATACCACTACATAATATCAACTAACACCATTCGCGATAGTCAAATCTTTGTTTGATATGGTTTGGGGGTTGCTTTATCTTTCAATATTTTTATTTTTGATTTCTCGGAAGTTTGAAAAATCACATGGATTAAATCTTATGTACTGGGGAGGGGATGGACGTCAAGGTCGAGAAATCCCACCCGTCCAATGTCAAACATTTTCTGAGTCGCTGTATCATCGAACTTTTTTTTCAGAATTAAAGTTTTGAAATAAATATAAGCTACAGAATCAGTTTCGGTTTAATAGGTCCTGTCGTGAGTGTAAGGTGATGTCAAGATTTTCAAATTCTCTGATATAAGAAACAGCACGTAAAACATGAAGTTAAATAGAAGTAGACGTTAGTCCAGACAGATGACCCATTTGTGTTGAAAAGTACTGAGGGGAGACAAAATTCCACCGGCACAGTGAAGTTTTCATGATTGCTTCTTTTTTCTATTAACTCGCCAAAAAGCTTCTCCGTGCATCCATGTCTTAAATATTAATTATTCTATGTACTCTTTCTGTTCCATTTCCTGCAATCCCAACAGTCGAAATATTTCTTCTATGTCAAAAAGCGCGTAGAGAGAAAGGGGAGTGACATCCCTCCCCAAGTTCCCAGCTTGAGAACGGCATAATGGCCCAAAAGGTGACTACTATTTACGAACTTGAAAGTTAAAGCGAAATTATTACTCAATTCTCTATGGGAAACCTATTGTTGTGTTTTGTTTCTCCTGGGTTCGGCCAAAACACCTCGATAATAATTAGCAGTTCGATTAGACGATTCTCAGGGTAAAAAGGATAATCAACAGTCCAAATAATTTTTAGTCCATTTTATTCTTGATTTGTATTTCTTCTTGGTACACACAATTATTACTGCAATGATTAACCTAGATTAGTTGTCTTGACAGCTCGAGTTCTCAAACACGACTACTCTCTTAGTCGTACCGTGAGAGAACGGATACGCAAAGGAAGCACTAACTGGAAGACTTCCTTCCGGGCCAAATCACATGATATCCTGACATTAATATTCATCAATTGACAACCAATTACGATTAATTTCACATGTCTTTGATCTTCACAATTGAAAGTGACCTTCAAGAGGTTCAAATTAAAGTGATATGATATCTCTACACAACATCCCCTTTGTTTGTAAAAAAGAAAGATGGAATCTTTTCTTTTGGATCTCTCTGAATGAAACTAAATTAATCAGAAATCACATTTTTGTTTCTAACGCATTTACAAGTAAAAACTTTCAAACATATTAACAAGACTCTCTGTCGATGGTTCAATAAACCATAAACAAATTTCTGGTTTAAAGCACAAAATTCTTTGACCAAGGCTTGTCATAGGTACAACAAATGACTAAAATGACTATACATAAATATGAAAGAACTTCAAATCTTGTGGGAAAAGGATTTTTTTTCGTTGGTGAGCCCTTTCACCTCTTTCCCCTTCTTTGAAAAAAAAATCAACATTAAATCTCTGAAATTTCTTCAACACACAGGTGCGCTCTGGACGAAAAATATCAAGTTGCCTTTAGCAAATACGTCAAAGTAAAGCAAAAGGAAGTCCAACCTGTTTTAATTCACTGTGGATCATCGTTTCACCAATTATTACAAAACCCTTTTGCAACTAACTTCAAGAAAATAAGAAGCAAACCATTTTATGTAAAAGCATGAAGACAACAAAAATTGTCCTAGTTTGCTAAACATTACATAAAAAATACATGTTTGACATCGGTTCTTGTAAGCATTAAATACACTTTGTATGCAAATGTTGCAGGATAAACGAAACACAAAATTCTACAGGTACAAATCCTTGAACAATCTTCTGGGATTCCCAAACTTTGTAATTCTTGTATCTTGTAAGATTTGTTTCACCAAATCTTCCGAATCAGCGTATTTGTCCACTGACCACCAAAATCGAAAATCTTTACTTTTGTCACAATTAGGTGACCTTTGAAATGAAAGTAAAATTTGTAAACGGCCTGATTTGAATCTTGTTTTCTGAATGTCCATAAAAGGATCTTTTGGAGCTTCCAGGATTAAATTCAATTGTTGTTCTAATTGTTCTCTACTCACAGGACCTGGAAAACCTAAACCTTGGTTTTCTGAAATGTACTTTGTGTATTGATTAAGATCAATTGACCCCAATTCATCAACACACTCTATGTCTTTTGATGAAACATTTGGTAAAATTTGATCATTTTCATCAATGAATTGTAAAATTTCTGCTTCTTTGTCGTTTGGCTGAGGGCAATTCTCTTGACCCAAAGCAGCTTTCAATTTTTGAACATTTGTGATATTTTTAATATCACTTGAACTTCTGATGAAACACGGTTTGAGACGATTGAAGTTGAAAACATCATTCAAAATTTCTCCTTTGATTGTAGACAGAACGTAATGAGTACGATCTAAAACTTTGTGGATTACCAAGGGACCACACCATTCTGCAGCTATACGTTTGGAATTTGCTGTCAGTGATGAAGAAGTAGGTTTGAATAAATACACCAATTGTCCGACTGTATAAACTGGATTCCTGGACAATTTGTTTGACAATTGTACATTTTGTTTCTCTTGTTGATGTCTTTGAAGAGACAACATTGTTCTAGAGATATTGCTAAATTTGTCTTTTAGATGAGAAACATATTCTTCATACGATAATGACAATCCTGACATTGGGTTAAATTTCAAATTCGTCAAATTTGGAGCTTCTCGTCCAAATACGAGTTCGTAAGGGCTGTGGTTGCCCAAAAATGGTGACGAAAAAGAGTTGTAAGCATAACAGGTCGTTGGAATAAACCTTACCCAATCATTTCCAAACTGGTTGAGATTGACCTTGAGAAATTGTGACAAAGTACGAATATGACGTTCCACTTGGAGACTTCCGTGGTTTTCCACACTAATAACTTTTTGGTCAATATTTAAAGCTGAACACAAGACATTAAGCAACTTTCCTGTTAAAGATGCTGCCGCATCTGTGATTAAGCATTGTGGTGGACCAAAAATTGACACAACTTTCTGAATGAAAGCTTCACAAATCGTTTTTGCGTCTAAGGTTTTCAAAGGCGCACAGATCACAAACCTAGTGACTTCGTCACATGCGACCATAAGGTGTTTAAAGCCGCTAACAGATGAAGGCATAGTCTTGAAATCAAGACTAATCTTTGAAAAAGGCTTGTATTCATCTGGAATTCTTTGATGATACATTCTCGTCTTATCTGGCTTATCACGGAATTGTTGACAACGCAAACATGATTTGACGTAATTATTAATTCTCTCAAACATTCGAGGCATGTAAAAATGTCTACGAATGGTCAAATAAGTTCTAACTGTACCTTGATGACTACTGAAAAGATTGTCATGGAATTGTGAAATAATCGTTTCAGCTACATTCTCTGGTACTGCTAATTGTAAATTGAAATCACCTTTCTTTTCACAGAAAAATAACCGAAATAAAATTCCATTACACAAAATGTATTGCTCTGACTTCAACTGAACTGACTTGGCAGACTTTCGGTCATTAGGTAAAATGTCATGTGCCAAATAATCGTACACAGGCTTAAAAATGCCGATGATTCTTGTTCTTTCCTTAACTCATTCACATCAACAGGCAAATTGAAATCACGAATGATTTTCCTTTTAATTACATTCATCAACTTATCTAGTTCGGCTTGTTTTGGAATGTGCCGTGTAACCAAATTATCTATCTTAGAAATAAGTGGTCTAGGCGGAGAGTACAACTCTGGCGGTACTTCTCTGTGATCATGTGGTACATTCGTACGATCAACTAATCTTGGCTCTGGCAAATTATTTGACCGAGTTCTGGCAGGTGGACGCACTGATGTATTTGGGATGTGACTTACACCACTCTTATTTGACTCTTTGCTTAAGCTTGAATCTGTTTGTGGAATATCTATAGATAATGGGGTAGGTTGTTCTAAATTTTGCACAACTGACTCTGAAGAAATGGGTTCTGATGACTCTCGTTGATTTTGTTCAGTCACTGGAGCTTCCGTCTGTTTCTTTGGAAACAAATCGGGAATTTCAATACCCATTTTCTTGGCATATGAGCGAGTGACAATCGGATTGGCAAATTCAAGTGTGTTACTATCATCATTTGCCGAAAAAGCAATGGGAACAATTTGATCTATTTCTGAATCGTTATCTCTGGGAGATCTAGATAGGAGATCTGCCAAAACTATTTCAGTGTCTTTCTTATAACCAACCTGAAAAGAATAATCTGACAATTTTAGAAGCAGTTTTTGCATGCGAGACGTGGGCGGTTCACTCTTAGACTTTAAGATTTGAACAATTGCCGAATGATCAACAAATGCATTAAACGTACATCCCTTTAATAAGTGTCTAAATGCTGATATGTTAATATACAACCCGAGAAGTTCTAATTCGGTAACACTGTATCTCTGACACGCATTCGGTAATATTTTGGAATAATAACCAAGTAGATTTTCTTTACCATTGACCATTTGGGTAACGTAGCAACCTATAGCATACCTAGAAGTATCACTGTATAATGAGAACACACCTTCCTTTTTAGGTAAATGCAACACTGGATGACTTGTCATCAACTCCTTAATTTTGTTGAAAGCAGTTTCGCATTCTTCTGTCCACTTAAATCGTTTGTGTTTCCTGGACAAATGATGCAAAGGACGCAATATTGTCTGAACGTGTGGGAAGAATCCCGACAAGTAATTAATCGCACCAACAAATCGTCTAGCTTCCTTTGGGTTAGTTGGTCTTGCCATATTTTTAATGGCTGCACACCTGTCAGCTAGTGGTTGAATCGTGACATCTCCCGATTCGTTCACTTTTAGACTATGTCCCATGTACACAACTTGCTTACAGAAAAAATTACATTTCTTGGGACTTATTTTGAGCCCACTGGATGCAAGAGCCTGAAATAGACTAGCTAAATGTTTTCTATGCGACTCTTTATCTTGACTGAATACAATGATATCATCATGGTGGGCGATACAAAAATTTCTTGAATCCTGAACTTGACCTAAAACTTCGTCTATTTTTGCTTGAAATATACCAGGTGAAACATTCAAACCTTGTGCGAGACGCTTGTAAAAGTAATGTTTGCCTCCATTAAATGAAGAAACACCAGTATACTGTTGAGCATGTTTAGTCAAAGGCAAAGAGAAAAATGCTGACTTGAGGTCCATTACACTCAAAACTTTTGCATTTGAATTTCCTATACGTTTCATGGTTTCAGATAACAATGGAAAAGGATGATTAATACGCTTGATACGGGAATTCAAATATCTGAAATCGGTAACTACTCGTTTCTCGTCTGTACCTTTCTTCGGAACAAGCAAAACTGGTGAGGTATAAGATGAATGACCTACACCTAATATTCCCAATGTAACCAATTTATCCATTTCTTTCTCAATGATAATCTTATCTGACTCTGTCGTAAAATATGGTCGGATGAAAAATGGTTCATCGTTTTCTAATTCAAAATCAATTTCATGACCCTTACAAGTTGAAAGTTCACCGTATAGAGAGAATGCTTCTCTGTGTCTCATTAACATTTCCAAAAATTCGGATCTCTCTCTTAAATTGAGAACACTGTCTGTCAGATTAACGTTTTGATAAAACACTTCCTCCTCTGTCATGTCTTGTAATGGATCATGAGGATCTAAATGTGGATACTTCTCTTGATTACGCTGTCTCAAAGTTTGTTGAGATGAGACTTTCGAACGTTCAGTACTAAATTCTGTATTGTGCAAGTGATGAAATAATTCGTCACTAATTTCCTGAGTAGCATGTGCTACATCATTCACATCAAAATATGCCACTGGTCGATTCTGAACAAAATGTTTAGACCTTACACTTTTGTTTGTAACCTGAATATAAGTTCTACTTTTCCTCAAATTGACCAACATTTCGGAAGGACACATTTGGCTTAAAAAATGATTACATTTCAACACAACTTCACTATTTCTCAGAAATGAAGGTACTCTACCATGCAAAGGAATTCTTCTAGTTTGACCTGGGGGAACAGTCACATTGAACACAGGTCTAAAATAGACTCTCTTTGGTCTGATTTGAAAACAACTCGGCAAAATTGATGACTCCACCTAATTCTCTGAGAGTATTATTCCCCAAAATGAGATCTAATCCAACTAAATTATCAGCAATTAATGCACTCAATTTGAAAAGATGACCTTGAATTCTGATTTCAAACTCAATTGTATGTGATGCAGTCAAAAAATTACCATTGCCCAATTTGAAATGTACTGGTTTAACTTTCTTAGATGCAAGTGATGACAAGTAATGTGATTTACGAACAAAAGATGCAGCAATGATTGATCTACTACCACCGCTATCAAACAATATTAATACATTTTTACCACCAGGTAGATTACCTGTTACACAATTCATTGAGTCTAAGTCTATTGTGACTTCGACATCGTTGCCTAAGTATTCGGCTGTACTGGGAACTTTCTGCATGGGGGCCTGACAATGAGCGCTATTGGTAGGTCCCCCTACTGAAAATCCTGTTCCTGTTTGTCTTTACTACCCTCATTTTTCTCATGATCAGCCTCAGTACTTTTGTCTTTAGGGCTAGGCTTTCCTGAAAAATTTGTCTTCGCTGTTCTAAGAGTTCTTGTCTCTCACGACACTGTCGCCATTTGTGACCTGGCTTTAAGCAGAAGTCACAAAAAATTTGTCTTGTTCTAAAGTTGGACCTAGGCGCATATTCCCTATTGCGACTTCCAAAATTTTGAAAATCTCTTCCTGGAGGACGGGCTCGGTAGCGATTATCCTGTGATCTGGAGGTTGCATTATTATTACTTGGCCTACTACTGGTGGCTGCGTACGAGGTTTCATCAACTAGCGTAGGATCAGACTGGTTGTTATGCAAGTCGAAATAGCATTGAGCTCTGTTGACATACGTTTGTAACCTATCATTTTGAGCTGACATTAACACCGATGCTCTACACTGGGGTGGGAGGCTACTCAAAAATTTGTCTCGTATTTGCGCATCCCCGTAATTAATTTTGCGCGCTGCCTCTCTGATTTTACTCAAATGTACTTCTGCGCTATCCCCTGTTGCATAAGAAAGGTTTGCGAAGTCATTGACTAAAGCAAACTTTGACTTGCTTGGGCTAAACCTTGCAATAAATTTAGCCTTAAGGTCCGCAACTGAAGTAAATGCCTGATCTTCTACCCATAGCCTTGCTTGACCTTGTAGAGTACGTTTAAACATTGAAAACACATTTTGTAATTCTTCATTTGTTGCAGGTGTACTCAACTTATGCGATTCCAAATAATCAGTAAACAGTAAGAAATGTGCAGTACACGCATCCCTGTCAATTGAGCTACCGGTATATCTGGTTGGCAGAAAGTCAGTTTGCCTTAATGCCGGTGGGTTTGCCATGATGCAAAGGAATAGGCCTACGAGAAGGAAAGGCAACATACCAAAATCCAAAATGGTTATCAAAATTCACATAATTACAATTCACGTTAGAGCTTAGGCTTTCAAAATATGAGAGGGCGAATTATGTGACGTTCTACAAATGACGGGTTTCATACCGAGTAAAAACATAACAAACTCACCATGACAATCCAATGAAAATAAACACAATTCAGCTTAAACACATGAAATTGACGTGATAAGGGTTCATGAGAAAACAATGCATAGCCTAATTTACAAATAGGAAGTCCTGACTTCTCTCACGAATCGAAAAACACTGGTAGGAACACGAGTCGCTGAAGGGTGGTTTCAAACGTGTTACGTAGATTCTTCAGAAAATGGCCGGAATTGAAAAGTCGATCGTATTCGAAAGACGTCTGGGCGACATCGGTTAAGCGTACTGGTTTCAAAGACTAGACCCTATAGGCACCTAATCTGTGTTGGCTCGGCTATACAAAACTAGACCCTAATCTGTGTTGGCTAGGCTAAACTAAGTTACATCTTATGAGTCACAACACAAGCGGCGATGCCGGCTGATAGTTATACCGGAACGTGTCCCTCTAGACATACCAGGTTCGGTCGTCAGTAGACTGGTCAGACCAAGGCGATGAATCGAATACCATGACCATAAAGCTGAACAATCAAGTTACAGGAACGGATCCTCCACTGGGTTAGGCTACATCATATCAGTGTTTTTCAGCAACGATAAGCATGATATAGGCTGGCCTAGACTGGATTCGCCAACTGGATAGAAGTTTGAAAACTTTGACAGGCCTCTCGGGTATCTGCATAGGGCCTACAATCGTCCGATGGAGTTTCGTACAGGTGCAAAGTACCGTTCGTTACTGCAAAGTTTGGACGTTTGCCCCAACTGGTAAAGACTGTTTAACAAACGGTTAGTCAAACCTCTCGGAGTCTCCTTAGAATCGTTTCCAAGTTCGAAGGTCGCATACTGGTATAGTTGTACTCGAACGTTGGTGAAATGGAAGCACCATAGGTAAAAAATTCGCACAAAGATTTCAGCAGGAGCAGTTTGTATTTGCGAAAATCAAGATCACGAGTTTAGGCTAACAATGTTGATTCACGTTGGGCGCCATGTTGTGTTTTGTTTCTCCTGGGTTCGGCCAAAACACCTCGATAATAATTAGCAGTTCGATTAGACGATTCTCAGGGTAAAAAGGATAATCAACAGTCCAAATAATTTTTAGTCCATTTTATTCTTGATTTGTATTTCTTCTTGGTACACACAATTATTACTGCAATGATTAACCTAGATTAGTTGTCTTGACAGCTCGAGTTCTCAAACACGACTACTCTCTTAGTCTTACCGTGAGAGAACGGATACGCAAAGGAAGCACTAACTGGAAGACTTCCTTCCGGGCCAAATCACATGATATCCTGACATTAATATTCATCAATTGACAACCAATTACGATTAATTTCACATGTCTTTGATCTTCACAATTGAAAGTGACCTTCAAGAGGTTCAAATTAAAGTGATATGATATCTCTACACAACACTATGAAGAGTTTATCTGAAAGGGCGAGAAAGACAAGCATCACCCCAAAGGGGAGAGGGACACCAACCCCAACTGCCCAATAGTACCCTCCCTAATGGCAAACTCCGCAGCTTAGGTCCTCCCACGACACTGTCCTGGTTACCCGTCTGTACCAAATGCAATTGTCTAACTAATAAACAAAGATAGCCTACATTAAACGCAGATTTCAAATTCTTATACTTACACTGTAAGACGCACTGAGGCCCAAACGGAGGGGCGGGCTTGTTGATTTTACACAAAGTTATTATAAACGTAGATACCAAACTCCTATCCCTTAACTTTTAGACGCGCTGACTCCTCACGGAGACTCAATCAGAGGGGCGGAAGTGTTCATTTGACATGCGCACAAATCTATTCAGTAATCTGCGTGCACAATTGTGCACGCGTAACGGGAAATTCCATTGTGACGAGATGTTAGGGTGCGTGCATTTTCAAAGCAAGTTCTGTACGCGCCTAATGCATTTCTCCTTGTGAAGTCCGTAATAATTGACGCGTACTTCCGCGTGCTTGGAAAAAGAACGCAGTAGTTGATTTTGTGTTGCAAACGCGTTAGAAACGCGTGCATAGATGTGCGCTTTTGATGATACCCTAGGAACTGACCAATCAGCAAGTCAATGAACTTCAAACCAGCGTTGTGTGTTAATGTTCAAATGTACTTAAGTAGAAAACCGGGGAAGAAGCCTAAAACCGTTTCATGTAGGTGAAATTTATTGAAGAACAGTGTTTACAAGAATTGCAATGTTTTAATATCACACGTATTTATAGTACCAAAAGATATCAATTAACTGTTAGCTTTCAAAACGACTGAACAGTGATCAGCACTTCCGCCCCTCCGATTCGGCCTCCATGAGGAGTCACCGCGCCATTTTAAGTTTGGTATCTATGTTTATAATATCTTTGATTTTACATGCGCACAATTTTAGTCATCGGGCTGCGCACGTATATTGATGCGTAACAGAAAATTCATTGTGACGAAATATCACGGGGCGTGCATTTTCTAAACGGTTGTATAAGAGAACAAAACATTTCTCCCTGTATAAAACCGAGGTCATTAACGCGTGCGTCTGCGTATTAGGAAACCGAACACACAATAATTGGCTGGTTTCGTTGTGAGCGCGTAAAAATGTTAACGCGCGCATAGATGAGCGCTCGTGAAGATAAAATACAGTAACTGACCAATCAGTTAGTCCATGAACTTCAAATCCAAGTGCACTCAAGTGCAGGAAAGCCTCGAAAAAATGTTACATGTAAGTGAAATGTGTTGAAGAGCGGTGTTCCTAAAATTTGCAATGTTTTGAAGTAACGCTTAAATGATACCAGAAGATATCAATTGACCTGTTGATCCCCAACTTACAGACTGAATAGTGATCACCACTTCCGCGCCTCCGTTTCGGTCTTCATGAAGAAGGCTTCATTTTGTTGTTGTCTATGCTTGTAATATCATAGAAATCCCACGCTTAGGGTTTCTCTGACCTTTGCTATTGAACAAAGACATTATAAAGCATAGAGCAGAATAATAGGAACGTAGAGAAGGATAATATATCCTGCTCTATGGTATAAACGTAGATGCAAAACTCCCATCTCTACACTGTTAGACGCGCGGACTAATCGCAGAGGCTCAAATGTAGGGGCAAATGTGTTGATTTGACATACGCACAGTTCTATTCGGTGCTCTGGGTGCATAAATGTGAAAGCGTGAGAGCAATTTGTTTTGAAGACAAGTCACCGTGCGTGCATTTTCAGAACTAGTTCTCATGATACTCGCTCGAATGTGCAGTCCGCGTTTATCTACCTGCTTGGTAAAGCAAACGCACTAGTTCATTTTCCGTTGAAAGCGCCTAAGAATATAAACGCGTGCATAGACGTGCGCTTGTGAATGCACCATTGAAACTGACCAATCAGTGAGTCCCACGGACTTCCCATAGACGAATCCGAATAGCGCTTGTTTTTAGTGACTGTAGGCAGCCATTAGTGGGGTCCATCAGCCTTTAATCGTCTTCATTTATTGCCTACGTGAATTTCAAATTCTCATATTCAGTGAAGTTGAGAGAATTAAGATACACTTCAGTGTACAACCATCCATGAAACAGGTAAGGAAGGAAATTCAAAGATTAAAGGTGATGGACCCCAGTAATGGCCGACTAAAATCAGACCATCACAATCTCTCAGGTGTTCATAGCAAGTGATGGTCTGATTTCAGTCGGCCATAACGGGGGTCCATTACCTTTAAATCATTCGAATTCCTTGCTTACCTGTATCATGGATGGTTTTACACTAAATTGTATCTTGATACCTTCAATTTCACTGAATATGAGGGTTTGGAACTTATGTAGACGATATACCAAGGCGATTAAAGGCTGATGCACCGCACTAAAGCTGCCCACAGTCACTAAAAAATCGCTGATCAGATGCATCTATAGAGGCTTTTCACATGACGTCATAATACTCTCCGTCGACCATGTTGGAGTACATGTAACTACATAGCGAACCATACGGGACGCGCTTGCTCGTTGAATTTGTACACACCATGCGTGGCACAGTGCACACTGTGCAGTGCGTTCGGCACAAAGCCGCGTGTATTTGGCATGGATGTCCTCCAGCATGGCGGTTCCGTGACGCAATTGCAAAGCCTCTATAGAGGCTTTGCAATAACGTCACGGAACCGCCATGCTGGAGGACATTCATGCCAAATACACGTGGCTTTGTGCCGAACGCACTGCACAGAGTTCATCGTGGTAAGCACGATGCGTACACATTCAGCGATCAAGCGCGCCCAGTGTGGTTTATTACGTAGTTACATGTACTCCAGCATTGCCGCCGGAGAGTATTATGACGTCATGTGAAAAGTCTCTATACATGGACAGAGCCACGGACTTCCTATACATGGACAGAGCATACTGCAAGGTAGATTATCGCTACCGTACATGTGAAAACAAGCGCACCAACATGGCCGTCTGCTATGGCTTCGTGTTAAAGTTGGACTTGCTCAAGCCAACCGCCAGATTTTGAAAGAAAGTTGAAATATTTTGGAAATAATACAAGGTATGGTTAAAATTACAACATGTATTGCAGGAATATGATATTGTAAGCCATTCAGATTTAACTTTTGTTTAAAATACTAGCAGCTTCGTCGCTAAATCATACAAATCATAGCTGTACGGCAGCCGTCTTGGTGCGCCTTCTTGTCCCAGTCGGTAGAGCAGGACAGTAGGTTACTATTATCCTGCTCCATGGTGGCGACCAATCTACGTATTTTACGAACCCGGACATCATGTGATGGTCTGATTTCAGTCGGCCATAACTGGGGTCTATCACCTTTTAATCTTTCAATTTCTTTACTTACCTTGTGTCATGGGTAGTTTTGCACTAAGTTGTACCTTGATTTCTTAAATATCACTGAATATGAAAGTTTTACAAGCGGGCAATCCACGGAGTAGCATATCTCATCGCTAACATGTGCGCAAGTTGGTTATAGAACTGTAAAAATATCGGATACGGGAAAGCACAGATACTTCAGTAAGTTTGTAAGTTAGAAGTTAACATGATCGGAAGGGAGGGTTCACTAAATTAAACTGATATGGATATGGACGCAACGAATATAAAAGTAAGAAGCTTTCGGGAAAGCTTTAGACATGTGCGCAATTGTTATTATCACGCGCTAGCTGGGTGTATTCTCCATTTTGACGCGACGGCAAACTTCATGTGTGTCGAGCTGATACGCACATCAAGTGCGTCTCAATTAAGAAACTGGGCGTGTGCGCCATGTTGAACGCGTGGCGTTTGAAGATTTCTGGCCGACGCACAAACCTTTTCTGCGTGCCGGCCTGAGGCGAATCCTAGCCCGTGACAAGGAAATCTGTCACGTACTTTTTTGGCGATTCTTTAGAACCGCCAAGTTTTAAGTCCACTAATATGTAAGACAGGTAGGCCCTATGCCTAACCTAATGTTAGTCACCCACAGTTGCATATCTTGAGTTATAACTCAAGCCTATGAATGGCGTAGGTCTAGCCCCAGACCTAGCCTACATACCGTTAACCAGCTTCAGATTTCAAGTCTAGCCCTAGGTTAGACTTTAACTTTCATATTACTAGGCCTAACAGTTACAGAAACTTTGGAGTGAAAACAACTGTCTGCATAGACCATATGGGAACACTCTAGATATAAGGGCTATCAAAGTGAAGTGCGAGCAGGAACTTAAAAATATCACTGCAGCATAAAAGCTAGTGAAATAAGACTTTAAGTTGTGAAGACGAGACTGCTACCACGAAGTACTAGACTAGGCCTGAGGCTCAGTCTAGCTTATTAATATTAATTGATGAAAAATAAACTAGTTACAAAACATTAACCTTTGACTATCTGTAACGTGACCTATGTCCTTGGTTGCCATGACAATCACACATATGGAAACTACATATTTTGGTAGAACTAGTCTACCCTATTATACTTTTGAAGTTTCATGTGAAAAATGTCTTTTGCAAAATGTGACCTTTGACCTTTACTTCCGAGGGTGGGGGACATAAGTTTCCACCCTGGGGTACCCACCTAGCAATTTTGAAAAAAAGTCCGTCCAGCCCATTAGGAGGAGTTTGAGGGACAAAAAGGTTGTTTTACGAACAAATTATCACTTGAGAAATTTTTGTTCCACTCTACCACCTTACCTTTGACGTCTGTTACTATGGCAACCACATGTTTGGTAGGCCTAGATGCAATCATCATATGTGTGAAGTTTCGTTTGTTTTGGAAATATAGCAGAAAAGATGATTTCACTTAATTTGACCTTTGACCTGTAACCTTTCACCTAACTTCCGGTTGTGCATTAAAATGCAATTGTTCCACCTAAGGTACCATCCTGCTAAGTTTGAAGAAAATCGGCCCAGCCGTTTACAAGATATTAGGAAAACAAAAATGGACACACTCACGCACATACACACTAACCCACCAACACACACACACACGGACAGGTTTTGACCCCTCTCTCATCCCTGGACCTTTAGTCACCCCGGGGTACCTCACCATGGGTTAGACCTTGAGACTAGTAAATTGGGAAATTTTACCGTTACTATGCTAACCATTGCGATTTAAGCTGGCATTGCCATATATAGCGCAATAGACAAAGTGACTACAATGTCTCATTCTCCGCACGGAGCGATGAGATAGGCCTAATAAAGATGATTTAAGACTGATGGACCCCACTAATGTTAGTTAGTAAGTTAGACAGAGTTTTACGGTCCAGTTTCCAACCTATTGGTTCAAGTCAAGCCGGCCTGGCCCTTTTCCAGTTGTGGCTGCCTACATTCACGAAAAACAAGCGCTTATCGGATTCGTCCATAGAAATTATGCACGTGACGTCAGCGCGTTCCACTGGATGGAAAAGATTACAGGTAGTCGTGGTGTTACCGAAACTCGCGCACAACACATTAGTAACAATTGTTGTAAAATGGACGCCTGGATGGAAAAACAGAGAAATGCGCAGGGCCATGACGTAGGTGCGTAAGCCCTGTATAGAGTACCCAATATCACGCGCCAACTTGAATGATGGGTGTTTTTGCAAATTGCTAAGCGTGGGTGGGAGACGCACACGAGTACGTTCAAGACGGGTGCGTCTGATCGCGTCTGAGTGTATCAAAGGAGTGAATTTTTCTTGTAGGTAGACAGGATTAGCAATTGTAAAAAAGATGATATCCTGCCTTTTAAGTCAGTCATGTATATTTTTGAAAAATAAGTGATTTTTCACGATTTTTTCTTAACCCTACAGGTGCATCCGTTTGGAATCACAAAGGGAGTGGTGCCTTATCTTTATGTGTTCTGCTCTTAACGATCACAGCACTGGTTTACGAGATGAGCTTCTACGTCTCTGTAATGTGGGCCAAACCAGCGCAAACTCTTAGTTTGCTGAACCGATTCACCATTTTTGTTTTTCTGATATTGCACTCTCTCTTCTGCCTTGCTTCAAAGTTGAGGAGTACGCTTTGCCGTGCCGTACCTAATCTTTCATGGGCGACTACATTAAATGCGCGATTTATTATAAAAAGAGCTCAACTGCTGGATCTTCCTCGCAAAGGTATGTAATCACTCCCCCTTCATTTAATAGTTAAATTTTCTTGCCCCAAACTTAAACACTATTGTACAGTTGTAGTAGTCCACAGAAATTCTGAATTGGCACAACTACTTGCATGTTTTTGAAAGAGGCGATTGACAGTTCTTTTAAATACTAAAGTGTACCGTTGCCCATATTGAACATCATGTACTGTATACTGGGAGTGTTTTTATTACACATTCTGACACTGGATAAATATATAATGAACTGAAATTGTGTATGGTTGAAGATGAATTTTAAACAGTTGGGGTACTGTTAGGAAATAGATTAGCTGTAAATAAGTTGGTTAGGAGAATTGGAACTGCTGGTGGTGAGAGAGTCAGAACTTCAAAAGTTTTGTTTACCGTGTTTTCTCTCTGTCTGTTTCTCTGTTTGTCAGTCTGCCGGCCAGTATGGCGGTGCTGAAATGTCAAAATTGGAGGGGGGAATAAGGACAAAGGATGGTTGGGGGAAACTCTTCGGGTGCAGCGCGAACCGAGTCCAAAGCACATGTTTCTCGGGTTGGGGTCCAGAGGAGGAAGCCCCCGGAAGCCCTGAGGTTTAAGCATATCTTAGGATCAACTGCAAAGTATATTATTCGATTTATTCGCTTTACCCAACTCCTAACTGACCTATCTTGGGGGTGGGGCAAGTGAGGGGCAAGGAAAAATTCGGTGATGGGGGACTCTTCCCCTTACTCCCCTCTTAACAGTCGAAACATGTGATCTAGCCTACTTTTTATGTAGAACTTTCATGCAACATTCTGCCGTCAGTCTGTTCATTTCCTGTGCATGAAAAGTATGTTGAAGTGGCTCATTTAGCTGGTTCATGGTATTCAAGATTTTTTCCAAACCTGCTTAAGTTTTCTTCAAATACCAATGACACATAGTCAAACTTAAACCAGGCAGCTGTTATGTGGATAACAAATAACAAGTCTGTTCATTTCCTGTGCATGAAAAGTATGTTGAAGTGGCTCATTTAGCTGGTTCATGGTATTCAAGAATTTTTTCCAAACCTGCTTAAGTTTTCTTCAAACCTAGCCTAGTCAAACTTAGACCAGGGAGCTGTTATGTGGATAACAAATAACAGGTCTTCATAACTACAGGTCCCTACTTAGACAATGCCCATGTCCTACATACAAATAACTGTATTATTAGTGAGCACTATAATGGCTCATTTCGGTTTTCAAATATTCGTAACCAGACACCTTTTCAGACTATGAACAAAACTGTTACAAGTTAAGATACCACAAAATTCAAAATTTTTCACTTTTCCGTAACTATTGGACTACATGAAACTTGACTTACCGGTATCATGAATTAGCATTTCCATAGAAGTGTCCTTACACACTTTCACGTACTTATCGATATCAAATAAATGAGTCTCTTTAATATATACCAAATATCAAAAGGGACATGCATCTGTAAGAGAACAATAGAGAAGTTGGGAAATTCGAAACTCCCGGCTGGGTCACAAATTTAAGTCAAGTTTACCACGACAACCGTGTTGTGTGTGAGCATGCGCATGGCGGAGTGTATTTTTCCTGCACTGGGTAATAACAGTATGCGAATTCGAAATGTTGCATGAAGGGGCAACTGCCGCGAGGTTCTAGGTCAACTTCACTTTTGGCCCATTCCTAAGATACTCTATCTGTGAACAAGTCGTTGATTCAAAGACTAAGATAAACACAGTACCTCTGTTAGTAAGAAAACAAAGAAAGGCGTAGCTGTAAACGTTTATCCGGGGAATGCTACTCAGGTAAGAAACTGAAAAAGGCATGGTTCTGAAAAGAATGAACAAAACTAGGTACAACAAGTGGTTATGGCAGATGGGGGTTGGCGCTATAGGAGCGTAGATAGTTGGTTATGGAAGTTTTAGATGGGGGTCATTGTTCCGAAGTCCCGATGTGCACCGAAACATTGAGAATCCGAAGGGCTTTTTTACAATACCGTGTCATAACACCACCAAACATCATGTAATTGCCAACAGCATGGACAGGAATTATTGTGAGGATGAGAACCGTTCCTAGGCATGGATGAGGAATCTACGCGGGCACCGAAAATTTTTCGCCATCAGGACTGGCTACACGCAAATTTGTGCCTGCTTGTGAAAAATATTAAGGTGCATGGTGTGCTGGGGATTTTAGGAACTAGCGCATGGTGAGCGAAGTGGCGATTAAGTTTTAGTAGAGAGTCTTCGCAAGGTGTTCCGGGAGAGCGGTTTCCCTTTCCATTCAGAAAATTTTAGCTTTCTTGGGAGGGTTGAGATGCACAATATGGTGCCGTGAAACATTTTGAAGCATATTTTTAAATAATGACGTCGCACGTTCCGCCCACTGCTCGTTCGAACTAGATCAGACATCTTCGGAACGGTTTTTCTCGACTGATTTTCCCTGCATGCATTTGACATTCTGGAGGATTGAGGCGATATGTATGTCATTCGTCTGAGAAACATGCTTCTAATGTCGGGGAAAATTTAATCAAGTTTTTTGTTTTTTTCACCAGGTTTGCCAGGGAAAGCCTTCTTCTTCGCCTGTATGATGTGGCCGCTTTTCAATTCCATGTTCCGCTCGTACATTTATCTTTTTCTAAACGAGTGTGTTGTGGGACTGCATGCTTTTGCAACTTCTGTTGTCGCTATACTTTTCATGCAAACCTGGGGGTTCTTCATGTACCTGCTCTACTTTATTCGAATGTCGTTTCAGCGAAACATGACCCTTCTCATCTCTTTCCTCAATGAACACGAAGGACAGGTGGATAAATGTCGAGGTGTCCTCGCTAGCGTCGCCGTTGATTTCTTCTGCTACAGCAAACTATGCGGTCTTTACACTTTATTGATGGTTCCAATCGGCTTCCTGGCTCTGACCACAAACATCACGTTTGATTACATTCTTGGCGACAAATGTACACGTCCACATGAAGATTCGCATAGTACAGACACAGCACTTCTGGGCAAACTGATGAGCTGGTCAGAAATGGCGATGGCATGGTTCCTAACGTTGATAGCGATGGGGGGACTTCAGGTGACGTATATGTGGGATGAACTGTCGACTAAATTCATGCACTTGCGGTCAGACCGCTATCATCATTTCTGGAAGAATTTATCCCTGGACGTTTCGTCACTAGGTAGACGGTCGAACAGTTTCCTAGCAACCACTGTATCTACATTGATCGCCATTTACATGGGATTAAACCTCGGCAGCAACCAAGATATTTCAATCATTACAAAATCTTGTCTAGACCAAAATTCTACACTTTCCTGTCCCTAGACCCGAACTGACCTTTGACCCCCCCCCCCAAAAAAAAGTAGGGATCATTTATTTAATATGGCCAACCCACAATCTATACATGAGATAAGTCACTCTTACTCTTCTTGAGATATTTTATTAGCAAAAGCCCCACATACGCACATGCAAGCACAAACCCATACACATACGATTCAGCCACCGTATAGATTCCTTTTGCTGACTAGTTTACTTGTTTGGGGAAACTCTTGAATGGATATATATGATTTGTTTTAATCAGAATTGATATTTTCCCAATTGTAGAAAATTATGTAGCAAATTAATTACTCCAATGATTACGAATACATCAAGGAAAGTTGATGCAATCAAATGCCGTTTCATCATTGAGTCGTTCTACCATGAGTAGTGATCCAATATATAACGCAGTTTAGAGTGTTGTGGTGTAGGTAACTGGGTTTTTGTACGAAACCTTCCCAAATGATGTTTTTATTTTCTTGACAGCATGAAACATGTAAATAAAACTAAAACGTGCACGGCTTTTTCATTTTTGGTTTTCCGAAAGAGAATACCTATGTAGTCGTGCAGATAGCCTTTGCAAAACTAGTGTAGGATCGTGCATTTTAGTGTTGGCGTATACCATGGTTCGTTGACTTCCCGGGTTCTATTCCCAGGTCGAGTCATATGAAGCACTCTAAAAAGGAATCTTAGGAATGGGGTTCTTTAATTAAAACAGGTGCTAACGAAAAGTGGTGGATATCAAGAGGACAGCAGACCATAAGTTCGCTCATTTCAAATTTAAACTGATTTGTATAAATACAAAGTGGTAACAAAACTCAATAATTTCTGTGATTTTTTAATAAACTTTATGAAATATTGACATTTTAACGACTAATAATAACGATTTTGCTCTCATTTGTGCTCAGCATTGCTTCAAAACAAAGTGTATCATACTTCCATGTTATGCAACCCATTCAATGATAAGAATATGGAAATTTGCATAAACAAAATGGACCACTGAGATTTGGACATGTCTACCTTTGGCCCTTTTCAGTTTGTCTCAGAAATGTAGTACCAAAGTGTAAATCAATGTAAAACTAAGGTTTTAGATACGAAAGTGAAAACGAATTATACATTTGATCATTTTTAATTGAAATTCATTTGCATAATTCCAAAATGGTTGCAAATTTACTTTGTTTGTGTGATAGCTTTTACAAAAACTTACGAAATATTGCCAAATTTGGAGTTATATACCATACTTTTTTGCATTATCCTTGCTAATAATAATTTTTAAAACGTAGATACAACATGTATACCTGTTTAACTTCTTACTTAACGACACACATGCTAATTTGCATAAACAAAATGTCCACCTTTGAAATTTGAAATTATTCATTTCTCTTCATTTCTCGGCTTAGAAAAGGAGTTTTGACGTGGAAACAAGTTCTGATATAAATTATGATATACCACGAGAATAAACAATCATAGAATTTTTCATTACAAAAGGAATTTCATTGGCATTAATCCATAACCGTGGTATATTTGCATATTTTTTTGTCTTTTTCGTAGAATCTTATGGTATATTGCCATTCAACCTAGTAACAAGGATGTGTGTATTATATTTGCTTGTCATTCTACAGCACAAATGTAACATATGCATGTTTACTCATCCATTTAATGACGTAAACATGCTCACTTGCATAAATAAAATGGCCGTTACTGAAATTTGGAATTGTTCATTTTTGGTGTTTTTATCTTTTGAATGGAGTGTCAAGGTGGAAAAAAACTCTAAACTTAAGTTTTGGATACGGAAGGGACAAACAACTATAATTTTGTTTATTTTAAATTGAAAATTGCTCACTTAATTCCCAATTGGATATGACAAAACACAAAATAGAAATATGTGTTATTTCAAAGGATTTTTCTCTATCTGAACCCATTTTTATAGTTCAATATTCATTTGGTAACTCATTTAGCCACGGAATTCGATTCTAGTCAAATTGTAAGTGGGATACGAATCAATTTCTAACTATAAATGTAGTTACGGTAACCGTAACTACTGTTTATGGAAGCGATCGGTACAATGCAGACATTTGTACTGTCCTGATTGGTATTCATTCAACTGGTATAGCAGTTGACACTGATGAAACAAAAGATTAAAAACTGCACGCATGAGACTAAGTTAGCTAGGCTACGAAATGTCCAGCTTCTCGCTGTGCAATCTGATACAGTATCGATAAACTAGGCCTACGCCTAGTTTACATTAAATACTGTTCCTAATTGTACCTGAAGTACCAGTTTGGTTTGGTATGATAGAAAGATAATTGTGGGCTTATTTTAAGATAATGCTTCTTTCCTCAACTTCACAATGGCTACTCTAGGCAGTTAGGCGTATGTTTTTGATAATGATCAAAAAACGCTATCCTAAGGCCGATCTAAGGCATACTGCAGTATAAAAACCAAGATGAATACTGACCCGACTAATGTTTGTGAGAAATACTCTGGTTGGTAAAGCTACTGATGTTGGTCCCATCAGACCCAGCAGTACAATCAAAAGCTTGGGGTTTCTGTACCCGGAAGTAACATAATTTTCACAACTTTAAAAGAGGGCGCTGAAACTTTATGTTTCAAAAACAGGTTATTTCATTTTTTTAACTTAAAAAACCTCGTTTTCCTCAGTCGGGAAAGAGCGCTAGACGTATGAACTGTGGAGAGAAGTGAACGGTTTTCCCCCATAGAGAAATAACTTAATTTACAGATTGAACATATGTGCATACAGAAGAAGTGAATGGTTAGTGCTGTAGAAAAAAAAAAACAGAAAAAAGGGAATGCACTCGTCATACCGGGAACCAAACTCTCGACCCCAACGGTATAGCACCTAGACCAGCCTACTGCGCTAGTAACGTCATTGCCGGTTAATGGGTTAAAAACACGGACTTCCTATATATGGACAGAGCATAGTGCACGGTACATTGACGATACCGTACGTGCAAGAAAGAGCGCACCAAGATGGCCGCCTGCTATGTGTTTGTGTGAAAGTTTGGACTTGCTCAAGTATATAAGCCCATAGGAATATGATATTTTTCACATTTAATTATGTCACGTTTGTTTGAAATATTTCAGAGTCGTCGTCAAATCAAACGATTTATAGCTTCACGGCGGCCATCTTGGTGCGCCTTTTTTGTCCCAGTCGATGGCGACCATCTACGTACGGATAGGACGTATACGTTAGGGGAAAGCCGTGTAATTTGGACCCCCTAATTACAAAGCCCCGCAAAATCAGAGATAAGCGAAACCAACTGCTCTAAGGGGCACTATTGGGAGATTAATGGAATATTCTTTTTGTAGGAGAGTAGAAACTCTCCTTACATTTTCCCAGGGAGAGTTATCGCTAAAAATAGTAAATTTTGAAAGTGGTCCAATTTACACCACCCATGTGTAATTTGAACCAACAAGGTGTGTAAAATGAACCACCTGCCGTGTAAAATGTCAGGGCAAAATTTTGCTGCAAAATTTCTCAAACCATCATGTGAATTGATAACAGAAACACTTCTCACACCCTTCCTGTCTTTTAGTGTTATATTTTTGGCCTAATTGATGTTATTTCCCCTTAAAATGACTTGCCCTTTGCTTGCCTCCCTCATCCCAAAGTCAGGCGCCGCAACGTACCAAGTAGGCACAGACCAAGTTTAGTAATTGGCTCATGGCATGGGAATTACGCATATGCCCAAGCTTATTACTAATACAAACTGCGAAGAGGAATGAAAGGGTGAGCAAATTCTTCTATGTAGGGTACTCCTACTGTCTATTCATTTCCATGTGTGTAATTAACTGAAGCACCAGGGCCCACGTGTTTGTAATTTGGACCGGTCCATTTTACACATCATATAGTTTAATGTGAACGAGCCGTCCATATTACACACCATGGGGTGGTTCAAATTACACGATGTTACTAATTTTACCCAAACTCCTCTAGTTTAGCCAAGTGTAGTTTTTACCGAAATGTAACAGCCCAGCACTCAATAGGAATTATTATATTTTGTCATAATCATTTTGCCTTGGGGGTGAACAAATCATTTCCGTGGAAAAACCCAACAAAGGGTCAACTCGAAAATAAGATCAGTTCACCAGCTTTTAGTAAAAACCACACAGAATTGTGGAAATTACCTTAATCTCATCGATTGCGAAGTCAAACGTGAGTGTTCTGAGTTAGGTATCAATGACACATAAAAGTAAGATACCCTCTCTTTCTGTGTTGGAATAATGCCGGTGGTTCAATTTACACACCGGTCCAAATAACACGGCTTTCCCCTACATGCTGTGTCCATGTATATGAGTCCTTGGTTAAAAATAATCTAAGTACTGTCTGATTGTAATAATTCTGTTTTATATACGATCAACAAATGGGTTTAATACCTTGATCATGAATACAGCGTGACGAACGATGACAAATGGGTTTGCTATAGCGCTAACCAGCGGCGGGATTTGATCTCTGAAAGCGGGGGGGGGGGGGGCTAATTCGGGGAGACTACCAAACGAAGCGCTCCCCCCAACGGCGTGGGGTCCAGGGGCCCGCCTTAGGGCCTCTGGTGAAGCTCCTGGGTATTTACGAAATTGTAGGGATTAAAATGATGCATTTTATCTTCAACTTTATATTACATAAGATTGGCACTTAGCAGAACACAAATATCACAATTTGACTTTCTTCAATTATATCCTTAATCCGTATGATTAAAGTCGGCCGGAATCGATAATGCAGAGGGTGTGGAGAGGGAGAATGGATTACCTAAAATTGAGGTTCTTCGGGGGCTCCCTCCTTGGTGCCCCAGATCACACATGACTTTCACATATATGTTGCTTGTAAAGGGGCGCGCGGAGCGCGCCGAAAAATTGGATTTTTACTTCACCTCAATAGTGAAATTGAAACAAAATTAGACAACGAGTGGTCCCTTTTCACTACAGCTGAATAAGTGTGACCCCTGAGGATATTTGTACTAAGCAAAAGCGTACCGTTGGTTTCCTATAGAGTCCTTTTCGTGAGATTTTTATAGTCCTTATATGTGTTGGGACGCGCAGAAGAGAAATTAATGGAAATTAGAGAAAGGGTGGGCCCCTTTTCACTTCAGCCGAAAAAGGGTGACGCTCCATATTAGAGTCAAATAAGATCATTGTCCTTTCAGAAAGCTTGGGGCACTTGGTCAGAGAAGGGGACCAGAAGATGACCGCTTCCCTGCCTCCCCTTTCACTAGTTACGGTAGAGCTTCAGCTACGGCCCGGGCACTGGTGATAAGTTTCAGTGACAATGGAAGAGGGGTTCTAAAAGAAGTAAACCCGAATCCAGAAATACTTAAAACGGGTGCACGCGAAGCGTGTCGAAAAAAAGGAACGTTGAGATATTTTTTGAAAGGATATTGTTTTTATTTAGTTTCCAATATGACCTTTTTGAACACTAGACAACTTAATTGAGTATCACTCGCGTACCTCTGTCGGTTCCAATTTGTATTTTTGTAGCAAAAGCAACCAGACTAAGACATAAAAAAACTAAGTTCTGGAAAAATGTGGGGGCAAGTGCCCCCGTGCCCCCCTCCCCGTAATCCCGCCTATGGCGCTAACAAATCGTAATATGATAGCCTAAGTGGTTTAACCAAAAGTGGAGCTGAGCGAGCCTTTCTAATTCACGATTTGGTTATCATGAAATCTCCTTCAATCTTACGTAAACAGTTTACTTTTACCGTCAACGTCAATTAACGTTTGAAACCATTAAACAAACGGAGACAAGAAAAATATATTCAACGTAGTCTTCACTGTCTGTAATCCTTTATACAAGAAGTGTATGAAGAAAAGAGCCAGCTTTCAATTTTGGTGTTTGGTCACAGTTACGGAGCACTGAATTCTATTTCTAGGCACATCTGCACATACTCAATAATGAAGGAAGTGGTACTAAGACTAATTTTTCCCCGAAAACTAACAATGTTTTCAGTCAAGCTAACATATCCTATGGAATCGAAGAAAGATTAGACGTTGGTTTTACAATACATTGACCTCAAAAATTGTATTTTTTTTTTTGGGGGGGGGGGGTCAACGGAACAGTATTACAAAATGGTAGATTTTTAATTTTCTTTCCTGTTTATGTTAATGGCATTTTTAAACTATCTTTCAGTCACACATGATGTCTAATATGTTAAGATACGTAAACTTGTGCACTTATTTGTCTAAATCATTCAGACGTGTGGACGTTAGGAAATCTTCGAAGTCTGATTTCTCGATGACAAGATCATAATTTTCTTAATGACTGTTTTGCAATTATGTATATGTGATAGCAAATTATGATCTATTTCTTCAGATAATGCTGGACAAAGAAACTGTTATGTGGACCGACCTTTGTAACCACAGTATGTTTATGGAACGCTGTCGCTTCCATAAACATAAAAATCTTTTTAGCGTGACCACAATAACACCGCACAGCACAGCTGGATTTGAAAATCAGTTGGTCAAAGTAGTAAGTACCACCCTAATGTCCACTTTTCAAGGGCCAGGATGCAGTTCCCTTTCAAAAAGTGTTAAACGCTTCTTGGGAACACAAATAATTTACATGTGGTATCCTAGAGCATATGAAATCACATTTGGAGAAAATTTACTATTGGTGGTGACAGATGCAGCATGTAACATACAAGACCATGCACACTTTTCCTGCCTGAATGTCACACCAGAAAACTCGAATTAAAGTGAAGAAACGTGTGACTATTGAATACATGTGGCAAAAACAGACAAAATGTGGTACTGAAACTGCACTTTTGAACGCATTAAGTCTGAAAATTTCCCCTATTTAACCTCAGCTTGCCATCTTTTCCTTGTATTTCCAAATATCCAAAATGTGGACAAAGCATGACACTTTGGACAAGTGGGTCAAAATCTTAAAAAATAAAAAAAAAATACGATGAAATAAAAATAGTTACCATTAACGCACATTCCAACATACTTTTCGATCTTAATACGATCTTTCAAGTGAGGTATTGTACTTTTTGAAATGACGCAACTCTTATGAAATAATTTCTGGATTGAGTATGAGAATTAAAATAGAAGACAGTGGTAAATCTGGGTTCTGTACAAGAAGTAAACTACAGATTATATACTCTTTTCATTTCAAATTGAAGCTGGCTCGAAATATTTCTATTCTGTTTGGCAGTGTTTGCTAATGTTCATTATTTTCTGATTCTTAACATAAAACTTCACTTTTAACTTTTCTGCCTTTTACTTTAATACGCTATCATTCATTTATCTGTAATTCTTTTTATGTAAATAAGTTTATTCGTGTCAATTGAAAAAATAAAACGAAAATAAAATGACTGACTTTGAAAATCCAGAGTATGGGTATTCTCTTGTATTTTAGTGATGATAATTGGCTTTAAAGTGGAGCTATGACTGATATGAGGTGTTTCAACATAGCCTAGCAACTCCATCAACCAAGGTTTGAGTTCTAATTGTCTCCTCTTATTTCTGTTGATGTAATTATTTTGTCAAGCTGTGACTAGCTTTCATGGTTTTTATATTCAAAGGTATCTTCAGGATATTTTAATTTTCTTTACTCATGATAACACGACTACATCTTGGTTTCATGGAGGTACCCCGTTCAGCTTTCATTATGAAGTATGCAACCATGTCACAGTTTCCTCTGAAACTGTGACATGGTGCAAACCTTCATTGGGATGTACATAGTAATGTTTAGTTTCATCCATTTTAGGCAACGCGAATGTCTACATGTCTGTAAACGTAGAGACAAAAAGTTTTCTTCAATACTCTATACCTAAGTAAACCAGTTGCCCAAAGTGAATATTTCCAACTTTCGTTTATGCAAATTAGCAAGTTTTTAGCATTGAATGGGTCATGTAGAATGACGATTTGTTGCATAGTTGTTGTAGAAAATTTCTGAGCTCAAACAAGTTAAAATCATTGTTATTAGCTCGTAAAATGACCACAATCGATCCGGGCTTATGTAAAAAAAAATCACAAAAATTATGAAATTTTCCCCGCCATCTTTGGTTTATGCAAATGAGTTTTCATTTGATATTAAAACGTCTATAAACTTTGTAATTTTTGTATTCAACACCTAAGTTTTGCATTCGTTTCCACTTCAATATTCATTTCCTAAGCCAAGAAGAGACGAAGCAAAATATTTCATAATTTTTGCGGCGGTTATTTTGTTTATGCAAATTAGAAGGATAAAGATGTGACTTCGAAAGGTCTATCATGCAAAAATCTATTGAGGTGATGTTGTTGAACAAGCTGATAGCCCTCTTTTTGTGCCCCAACTTGGTACCAATTATCCAAATATTCCACCTTAACCCAAGGACTAGTATTGTTCACAGTCTGAAGCAATTCCATGTTTCGTTGAAATTGATCTTGATGAATTAAACCAGGCGAGGTGTCTTTTACTTCTACAAAAATAGTGTTGTTTGGAATTAAAAGAAGCCGAATATATTTCTGATACTATCTCTTGCACAATCCATTTTACGTAACTAGAATTTTACTCTATATTTGAAACTTTGAGGAACGATAGCTTTTGGTAAGAGGAAGTGTCTTTGAAGTGTATCTAACGTTTATCGAATATTTAGTGACGTCATATGTATCCATCTACTTTCAAGGGAGATAAATAGTGTACGGAAGCCGTGAAAAGGCTTCATTACAAAAGGAAGGCATAGCTACGTACTGCCGTTTTCGGGAATCAGATACGTTTTTACGGCTCATTTTCTAACCAATTTAGAACTAGGGCCCTCTTTTCCAGCTGTGTTCCATTGGCTTGTTTTTCCTACTACATTGCTTACGCTTATTACCAAGCACGATGACAGCAGGTTCTTTTTTAAAGTCTTCGGTATGATCCGGCCAGGAATTGAATTCCAGAACTGACCATCCGGCCAGGAATTGAATTCCAGAACTGACCATCCGGCCACGAGTCGGATGCTCTAACCACTTGATCATGCAGTGGGTCCAGCCGTTATCTAATAATCCCTTCGGGAAACGTTTCATATTTCAGTTTTGATTTCACATTTAAATATTGTTTAATTTTACCTGATAATTCGAAACCTGCAAACAGATATGCACAATAGAGGAACGACAACCCGGCCTTTCATACATTAAAAATTTGACAAAAGACTCTCCTTCGCATCTGCACCAAGCATAATGACAATAGGTTCCATTTTCAAAGTCTTCGGTGTGGCTCGGCAATGAGTCTAACTCCAAGCCCCCGGCTGCAAGTCGAATACCCTAGCCAATTGACCACACAGTCGGTCAGCAAAAGCAATTGAGTAGGGAAAACAAGCTAGTGAGCCACAACTGAAAGAGAGGTCGTGGCTGGCCAGTAGTGTTACGCAATATATCGTTAATATTGACACACTGTCAGTTTGAAAATATACCATAAGTTGAAATATGACGATCATTTCCTTAAGTGGAAAGACGTGAAATAAACATGCCATGATTAATTTCATTCTTGTTGTGGTCTTTTTATTCAATTGCATAAGCAAATTTCTATTTTCTCTTGCACTGATCATACGCTCTGAATTCCTCGTTAACACACCCTTTCCATACCACGGATGACCAGGTGTCTCCATAGGGTAAATTTGTTTCAGAAAAGTTATGATCATTATGGAACTATCGCTATATTTTTTTTTCTTGCTTTATCGTGACGGTAAAAAGTGAACATGGCCCAACACTACAGCCCCAAATTTACACCATGATTTGGTTAAAAACTGGGCCGTAGGCTATTAAGAATCTACACATTTCAGTGCATAAGAGTTGCCACCTGCTCCGCTATTAACGTCTAAAAACCCAAAACTCGAAGGTAACATTTTTGCAACGCCATACGTAAAAAGACATAATTGCTAGAAAACAAAAGATCTGTCATAAGGTACCCTTTGGTGTTTAAGTAAGTTCAAGAATGAACTGTACACTGATAACACTGGTATGAAATTGGAAATTTCCTTGTGAGAACCTTTTGTATCGGAAGATATTTAATATGCTCAGCATGCACCTATGATGTACTATGACAAACAAAAAATAACATGAGCTATGATCAAGTTTAATAATAGGAGTCAATTCCGTTTATGTTCTTATGTGCAAAGAGAAACATTTTGCATGATTTAAAAAAATGTATACTACTCCCTACATGTTATAGACTGAAATTGTACCACACAAATTAACTACATCCTTTGTTTCGAACAACATTTGAATTCTCCGTCTAGTGAGTGAGACATTTTCACTCTTTTAGAGTGAATTAACACAATTTCAGGCGATTTCCACTGGGTAAAAGAGCATCCATCCACTGTAGGCGAATGATATCTGTCCAATTCTGCGATAGCCTGCGGGGCATAAATAGATTGAACTCTCCCAGAACACTTAATCGTACGTCATATACACTACAGTATATTATATTCGTCCGCAAACTGCATGTTAGTGGTAATACTGTTTTAGAACTGAATTGTTCTTGTCGCTGATAAACTGAACAAAACCCATTTGCAGGCTTATTCTACTACTTCTGTTATTAAGATTCAGAGCTTTTGTTTTACAAAAAAAAAACGTGAAACGTGTACAGAATAATGAGAATGGTTCTCAAAATGCTATTTGGTTTTTACTAATAGCGTGTTCGATTACTCGCCCGAGTTAACTCGTGTCTGGCACGACTACGTTCGATTAGCCAATGACGTCAGTGTTCGCGCTTACTCGCGCCAGGCCCAAGTGAGCGACCCTTCGAGTCGGTTACTTAGGCAAATATCCCATCGTGCTCTGGGAGAACATGGCAGCTAAACGAAAAACATGCATTCGTGAACAATTTCTGAGCATGTAAATACAGTAGGGTAAACATGAAACTTCTGACTTGTGAAAAGTGGTTGATGTCGGAATTAGTGAAGTCACTCAAGTGTTATTTCTCGAGAATTTTCTAAATGGGCATTGTTTCGAGTCTACGTTCATCGTACAAGCGAACCGCATGTAATACGTACGTACCAGAGTTCGCTCTGCCATCCAGCTACGGGCTCTGTCATTGGCTATTGTGAACCAACTTCTCCAATAATTACCGTAAAACGTTCGTTTATTTCACCCAACTGCGCATGACCATCGTAGCCCTAGCTATATTAGCGTGTTCGATTTGCTTCCCTTGACTTACTCGAGCCTCGAGCTAGGGCTACGATGGTCATGCGCAGTTGGGTGAAATAAACGAACGTTTTACGGTAATTATTGGAGAAGTTGGTTCACAATAGCCAATGACAGAGCCCGTAGCTGGATGGCAGAGCGAACTCTGGTACGTACGTATTACATGCGGTTCGCTTGTACGATGAACGTAGATTCGAAACAATGCCCATTTAGAAAATTCTCGAGAAATAACACTTGAGTGACTTCACTAATTCCGACATCAACCACTTTTCACAAGTCAGAAGTTTCATGTTTACCCTACTGTATTTACATGCTCAGAAATTGTTCACGAATGCATGTTGTTCGTTTAGCTGCCATGTTCTCCCAGAGCACGATGGGATATTTACCTAAGTAACCGACTCGAAGGGTCGCTCACTTGGGCCTGGCGCGAGTAAGCGCGAACACTGACGTCATTAGCTAATCGAACGTAGTCGTGCCAGACACGAGTTAACTCGGGCGAGTAATCGAACACGCTATATGTGACTTATCTGCAGATATTGTAGATTTTAGATATTATAAGAACAACACTCTATTGCTATAGAATGTGAGTTTAAGGTTTGGGACTTCCTCATTCACATGCCTGTGGTAATTATACAGTGATAAATACACTTCTATAAATACACTTCTACAGCCAATAAACCATTACAATAATACAAAACTGTAAAAACAGTAAACAGATATTTTGAACTTGATGCTGAGAAAAATTTATTTTGGTACGTATATGTACTATATGTGCTGCAGGGAAAAATGAGACATAGCTATCCAAAAGCCAACTTCTCGATTTTGAATTAAATTTAACCGGCAAAACTGGCTAATTTAATTCAATAATTGGCAACAAGAGAAAAGAATCAATACAGTTCTTTTGTTATGTTGATTGTGCATGGAATTGACCCGCCAGAGGAACAGTGGATTTGCAATAAATGCTGGTAAGATGACAACAGAGACTACAAATGCAAGATAAGTGACTGATATTAAAGCAATTTTGGCTTAGAAAATCACGACTTCTTCTGACACCAAAACAAGGATTTTTTTAGGACAAAACACTTAATCATTTGCACTTTTTAAGGGAAAAATTCAAAAATGTGACATTCCAAGGTGCCCAGGAAGAAATGGCCATTTGTGGTTGTCCTGGTCTTGGGGGACTTGTATGTGTTGGTACCTGCATTGTGAAACAAAATTGCCAAAATTGGTCAACAGTACAGTGCAGTATTTTGCTGAAAGAGATGATACTGTTACTTTTGTGACCAAACAGTGAATGAGAAACACAAGTAATTTGTGACAGGTTCAAGTTGTAAGAAGAAACACCCTTGAAACACCCATGTATACTTTGTTCAAGAAAACCACAAAAAACCTTTTGTATAATTTTGATTGGTCAGAAAAGAAATGGCATGAATATTTTCCAACTTCATTTGTTTTTTGAGGGAATGTTTAATAGGCAGAGTAGTTGCTAAACCAAAAGATTTAAAGATTTGACCACTTAAAAATAAAAGCAAAGTTGGCTATTTTTAACTACAGTAGCTTCTTTGGTCCCTTGGAAGGGGTTTTAGCCAGGTGCCCACCCGACTTAGTCAACTGGGCAACTGATCTAGACTAGTGGCAAACATGATGCCAAGCAGAGGGAAAACCAGAGTAGTCAGAGCAAAAATCCCAGTACATTGAGTAGGATTTGAACCCAAAAACATGCGAAACACATTGGGACACAGCAGCTGGAATATACCATTCAAGATTGCCTAAGAAAGAAGCTTTTTATCTTTCAACTTAAAAATGCAAACAGAGAGAATGTCAGCTGGAAAGGTCCATACAGTGACCTTTGCATACATGCAAGACAAATGGATTTTTTTCTTACAACAGTAGTTAAAAGAACAGCCCATGTTGAACGTCCTGCTACATTACAGATTGGATGCTGTAACTTAATCCCCATCCCTGTAGCCGTCTGTATACTTGGTTTTTACTTTCTTCCACTTCTTAGAGCAATTGATTTCAAAATCATACTGTAGTTGTCTTCAGCAGTTGAAGAATACAGCAAACTTAAGTTTTCATGTTGAGTCTTTACTATTCTGTTCTATCTTTAGACATTTCCTTCAGTCTGGCTATCCTTTGGTCAAACACCTTACCCCAAAGAGTAAGCATTGGAATAAAGTCTCCTTCATATTTTAGCTCTATTAAAGTTTGCAATCTCTCTTCCAAGTGGGGCCTACTTCTTTCAAACAGCCGTGGGTTTTTTACAATGTTGTGGGGTTGAAAGCCAGCTTTTTCAAAAAGAAAGTCGAATATGTCTTCAATTTTTTCATCAGCTAGGGTCAAAATTCTTGGATACTTTGTAACAAACAAGGTAGCTTCTTCATGGTTCAGTAGAAGTCTTTGTTTCAGATAGTCCCACCTCCTTTGGAGAAAATCTGTTCCAATTCGCAGAGCACTGGGACAGTAGCGAATTATCTTAACTAAGGTTTCCCCCTCAAATCCAAGTTCTACAAGAAACTTTAAATTTCTATCAACCTCCTTCACTGTCCTATTAAATAATTTCACATCATTTCGAAGCATATGAGGTAATATAGCAAAGACATCAGCATCTGGTTGATGCTTTTGTATTACCTTAAGGAGATGATTTCCAATCTGTTGAGGTCTGCCCTTTACACGATAAAACAAAGACGGTGAAAATATGATCAGATTGCGAATATTTTTGTTTGAAACACCAACACTGACCATGTACTCCACAATATCCTGTGCAATCAATGGAGATGACATGAAAAAGCGTGGCACTCTTTGCATTATATTGGAAATATCTGAATTACTGAGATGTATGCTTTGAAGGAATTCCACATGAGAATTCATAAAGGCACTCTGAACAAAGCCATTTTGCTTCCCCTCACACTGTTTAATGATGTCATTAGTTACACCTAATTTATGTAGCAAGTAAATATTTTGCACAATCTGATCTTCATTCTGTATTAAAGCTGTTCGTTTTCTTTGAGATTTTGTGACAGTCGAAAATCCAAGTTCTGATAAAAGTGCCGAAACTTCTGCAGGATAAGGGGGAGTTTCATTTGTTATGAATCTTGAATTTTTTAAGGGTAGGTACACTCTAGGCTGAAAAAAATTTGAACTAGCAAACAGTCGACAGCATCTTGGCCAGTTTTGTATATAGCATACATTTATCAAGTTCAGGTTGACTATTTGGTATGACTTTGAAAATGGTAGAAGGTGGGGAAGTCTTCGGATACACCAGCTCATCATGATGACTTAAAACTGACTGTAGACCAGAGTACAGTAGTCCCATTCTTGCAAGAATCATACAGAAAATTTTTGGCACTGGATGCAAGGTTAGCTGAAAAGAAATGAAAATTTGTTGTTAGTTTTATACAGTGAAATAAAAGGGCAAGAGCAGTCATCCCAAACATAAGTAATGCAGTAGACTGTCCAGTTCCATGATTGGCTGTTGGGAGTCATGTGATGACACTTTTTCTCTCCAAATGTGAAATTTACTAGGAATAACTGCTTGGTTTACCTTGACTGTGAAATAGTAAAGTCATAAAATGTAACAAAAGATACTTTGAAGAGAAATAAGACAAAAATTCTTTTATGTAGATTTTTCTTCAAAATAAGTTTTTTTTTTGGGGGGGGGGGGGCTGCTCTCAACCTTTAATGTAAATACAGGTATGGCATTCAGTTCACCCCAAAATGAAGGAGAAACAGTGGTTGTTGTATGCCCCTGTGAAAACTTACATACTGTGAAGCACAATACAGTAATGTGGTTACAGCTGACTTGGAGGTTTACTAGACAGGTGTTGTCATTTGAGAGGATCTGGGTTACTTTTTTTACTTTTTATGATCTAAGAGGAGTGGTTAAAGGAAATTCAGTGGGGGAGAGATTTTCCTTGGAGTGACTTTAAATAACCTTTATATGCATTAAAATTGTTTGAAATATACCTAGGACACTTCTTCTCATGAAAGATGGGCATTTGAAGGAAACTTTGGACATTGGAGCACAATATTACTCTTTTGTGTTTTCATACTCTTACTAAAGCAATTGTGGAATATTACTCTTTTACCTCCTGTAGCATTATCATGATTCTTTTGAATAACAATATTACACAGCACAGCAACAGAGCTAATGCTATGTCCCATGCTTTTGTGCATATTCCTTTATTTAGAATACCAAATGAAAGTTTATTCTGCACATGGAGAACTAACAACTGGAGAAATGTTTTAACTTACAGGCAAATTGTTTGGTAGTTAGTTAGCTAGGTAGTTAGATGAGGTTTTCTGGATCAGTTTCCAACCAAATGGTTTCAGCAGGGATGACACCACTTTTTTGCAGTTGTGGCTCACTGACTTGTTTCCCCTAGATGCAGTACAAATAAATAGCCTTTAAAGGCATATTCTGGAGACAAAATTCATTAAATTAAAAAAAAAGCAGAAAAATTTTCTCTTTCAGAAGATGAAAACAGCATCTTTATAGCTTAAAGCATTCGGAAGTTACAAATTTTTTAAGTATTGCAAAATTTTCTTGGGATTTGATGCATCATGGGAAATCTGTGATGTCATCGTGGCACATTAATTTTACATTGCATTCAATTAATTTATAATTATGATGCCCCTGTAGGCAACATTAAGCAATATTGTTGGTTGTACGCTATGTATGGTTAAAGCACAGGTATTTTTAAACAAAAATAACCAATCTTTAAAGTGAGATATCTTGAGTTAGGAAAATGGTATTGTAATAGGATTTGGAAGGACACAGTGTGGAATATTTTTTTTCTTCTTACAAGACTGAGGTGAAAATCCACCAGAACATGCCTTTAAGCCAATTAAATTGAAACTTATATGGACCTTGAAACTAGTTTTTGTCCCTTAAACCCATATGTAACTTTGGTCAAGGGCTTGCCTGTGTATATGTCTTTGTGTGAAGTCATGGTTTGCATTGTAACATGGTGTGAACTATAATTGGAATCCTAGCAGTTTTTAAGCCTGATAAAGTACCTTCAATGTTGTGTGAGTACCCGCTCTTATTCAGTAGGCTAAATGGATTTGTGTATCAAAGCATGCTCTATTGTATACATGGGGGAGTACAATTTTAAAAGAGCAAATAGTTTGCTCTTTTTGATCTCCTTTTTCTTGAAAAAAAATTAAAAACAGTTGAAATAGCAATACAAAAATTTTTTAAATTCAAATATGATAAGGACGATGTCCCAGTAAAGAATGTACCCTCTTGGATACTAATTCAGAAATAAAGTAAATTTTACTTCTGAAAAGCTTATCTCTGCCAGTCTGTCAAAAGTATGAATTTTTACAGATCTATTTGAGGCTAACATTATTCATTCACGCCTTGAGTTTTCAATTTTCCAGGTGTGCTGCAAACCCTCCTCCTGTGGAAATTAAGGAGAGTCATGGGTGTGCTGTTTCATTAAACATTGATACATTTTCCTAAGTTCCCATTCCTTATTTAGGTGTGCAAAAAATTTTTGGCACACCTAAACTAGCATGGATGATGGTGTGCAATAGCACGAGGGTGCCTCAAAATTTAAGGCCTGATTAATTCTGATTGAAATTTGTGCAGAATTTATTTATGAATCGTTTAATCACTAAAATAACTTTTGGAAATAGTTTCAGCAGGGAAATTTACCCTAACTTTCTGTACTTTTCTTAGTTCCACATCACAGTCATGGAACATTTAAAACTGTAGGTAATATTTTTTTATTTCAGTTTGTTTCTTGGGCTCTCTACATCACTTTAGCATGATGATTACTTAATTTGTGGGTTTGGTTGTAGCCTAGGTGGGCCAGCTTAAGCTTGCTGTGTGGTTTAAGGGAGGATTGGAACCCTAGATGTTTATTATAACTTTGCTATGCAAATGTGACTTTTTCCTTTCCTACACAGTAAATTTGATGACTTTGACTGTAGGCTAGCCAGAGAGGATGTGCTGGTGATGCCACAACAAAATTCAAATCTGCTACACTCAGGGCTGATGGGCCCTACTAAGTTAGAGTAGTAGGCCTAATCACAGGCGCTCCTTACGATGTTGTATACACAATACACTATATAGTGTATGGTGTATATACAACATCGTAAGGAGCGCCTGTGGGCCTTATATCTAGCCTAATTAATACCAAGTTAGGCGTAACGTTAACTAGCCTTGGCCTTGATGCTCTTACTGTAGACTTACAGTAGGCCTAGGATGAATCACAGTCTAAGTCTCCAAGTATTCAGTGCTACTATTCCTGTCTAGTGACCTACTGTATGAGATATACTAGTGTAGGCATAGGTCTACATGATACAGACATGCCAACCTCCAAAATGGTAAACCTTGAGATTTTCGAAAAAAAAAAACCCCTGGAGATTGGTACCCTAAACTTGGAGATTCGAAATTTCTCTTGTACTAGGCTATACCATGACAAGTTTTTTCATCACTGGGAAGATAACAGATGATGAGGTGGGGGGTCTGGTCAGGGTGATGAAATACAGACTGCACACTTCCTTTACATGAAGGCCTCTTGCCTTGACCACCAAACTCAGTTTGGGAAAACAGGTTAGGGTCTTTCTTGCGGAGGCTCTGTCACGCCCTTTTCCTCCCTATCATGCAAATAACCACAGTCCTAGAGAATGTTAAATACTCACACTTAATGATATTTCTTGGAATTAAGCTGGCAAATACTTCTTTAGTAAAAGTTTAATGCAAAACAGAGTTTTTTATATTCTTTCATAAATTAAAGATGACATCAAACACTTTTATATTGATGACAGTACAGTGTTACAGTTTGCCTTTCTCTGAATTTATGTCATGCCTGTAATATATATGAGCATCTGGACAAATTGAATGCAAATGTTATATGGCTATGAAACTAAGACTGGAAAACAATAAATGACATCTTTAATGAATATTTAACTACGTTAGGGCTCAGCAGGGTGTACCTTCTTTTGAACCGGTCTGTGCCACTTGTTGGAATTGCATGCACTGTGATAATGGGAAGTACTCTTTTTACATTAGGCATAAGCTTCCTCTATGCAGTCTGGGCAATTCATCACGCTTCAGTGGCAGCACAACCAGCCTACATGTGTCCAAAGAGATAAGCCTTTTGTCCTGGTCTGCTGAGACAGCTCTGGTTGCAAACTTGGTTTGCACTGAATGAACAGTCTCTGCCTTTATGAATGAGGTTTTCAATGGGACTCTTTGTTTACATAGTGCTGGACATGGCAGCTACTATTGACAGAAAGCTGATAATAGGAAGTCGGGTTGACCTTGCTGTAACATCACTTCTTGAACAAAAAGTGGGGTGTCGGGTATAAATTGTATAGAGGTAACCTTATGCCTAATGTATTGCAGGACTTTGAGAAGACAAGGATTTGAACTATTGGCACTGCTGAAAAAAAAATCGCAATCCACACGCTGAATGCAGTAACACCTCCCTGATTAGTCCATGCAACATTATATCTCACCGTAACTCACTGGAGCCCAACGGCAGTAACTGCCGATTGGGTTGTAAAAACTGGGGCAGACAGCCATTTTTGGCTTATGTAGAGCCCCGTCTTTTTCGTAGAAAAGGATCGATGACGTTTTTGAAATCCGTTGACTGACATAGCAGTTAATTACAGCTTCCTGTGGCAAATTATTCCATTCTGTAATAAATCTCTGACTAAAAAATACTTCCTAATATCCAGTCGACAACAGTGTTTCTGCAAATTTTAGCTGACCAATGTCCTGAATGCGCTGAATGCATGACCGAAAAGTTGCACGTTGCATGGGCAGGCTAGGGTTCGTATGCTAACTTGCCGTGCCTATGTGTAGCAGCCGGCCTACGCCTGTGTGACTCTACTATGGGATCACAATCCCATTTTACGAGTAAGCAAAACAAGTTAAGTCGTTATCTCTTTGTAGGCTTATGTGGTACAGCATTTGTATTTCTTTGAATAATAGTCCACAACTATTTTACTCATCAATCTCTTCTCCTGCATACTATTGTTACCTCATCCTCACAGTTGACCCTAAGCTACAAAGCTATTAAACTGTGGAACTCATTACCTAACTCATTAATTAACAGGCCAAGTATAAATTCTTTTCAAAGAGTTTTCACTCAGGAAGTAGCTTTGTACTAATTCTTCAGTAGTCTTCATCACCATATTTTATATGCAAGGTTTATTATTTTAAAACTTCATGGTTGACTTATCATACTGTTCAAGTGCATGCATTACTTGTTTTTGTCACTATGCACATTTTGTTTGTGGGGTGCCTAGGGCTTTCATGGGTGGCTGGGGGGTGGGGGAGGGGGCGGGGTTGGTAAGAGGGGTTTTGTAAGGGTTAGTTCTGGTCTTGTAATCTTAGTCATTACCTTTCCCTTTAGTTGATTGAATTTTCCGTCCTTTTTTTTCTCTTATATTCTGTTTCTTTATGCTTAGGCCTATTTGTGTTTGCAACACAGCTACAGTACAGTACCTGTAACTTGCTTTTGTTGTTTTGGGGAGTAGAACTCTCGACAAGCCCCTCAGGGTTTTTTAGTTTTACTTCCATCTAATTCAGTGTTATGTATGTAGGCTACTGTATTCATTACTTTTGTGTATCCATACATTTTGATGATGTAGAAAAACAAATAAACCAAACGAAACGAACCAAACGATTTTACCTGGAGATTTGAAAATTTGACTGTGTGAGATGTAGCCCTTGAACAGGGCTGTGTGTTACGTTACATGGCCTAAGCTCATTACACTCCACATCACAGCCCTTGCCCCGCTAACACAGGGAATCCCAGCATTAGGCTTTCAGAACAAAAAACGTTCTAAACTGGTAAATATTACACACATCGAACTTATATTACCACAAAATGATGTGCAAGTGACTTTCAATCGAAAAGTTAGCAATAAATCGGCTTTCATGGACAGTCTGAGGTCAAAATGCAGCAAAATGACACTTCGATTCTGGTTAGAAACTCCGTCGTTTGAATGAGCCCTCGTACAATAAGTGTTTCTACATGAACTTGCAAATAGTCAAAAATCATTCCTAGAAGGTTGTAACCATTTCACCAAATCGATAACTTTAACGATCATTCCACCTAATGAATGCAAATTTCATATGAAAAATTCTTGTTTGTTAGTATTTGAAGCTTCTAAGCATTTTTGAAATTGTTGAAACGTTGTCAAAATTTCTCTAAGTGTGAAAACTTTTTGAATAAGTGGAAACCCCTGGTATGACCTTTGACACCAAAGTGGATGTCACGAAGACGACAAGTCCTTCTATTCCGCGCGCTGGCACCCACTGACACCCGCTGGTACGCCCTATCTCAAGTTCCACGCGCTGCCGTACAAGCCGATAGCATTTAATGAAATTAATATCAGCGTTAACTAAATTAACATCCAGCGTGTCAGCGCATGCCTGGGTACACAAGGCATAGCCAGGCGTGCCAGCACGTGGTTTAGTAGGATCGAAGACCAAAAAAGCTTGCAAACATGGTGCATTGAGTTAGTGTTACGTTCAATTTTTCGAGGCAAAATACACCATTATAACATCGAATCTGGGTGAACAGCTTATGCAGAAAGGTGGATGCGGTGCCAGAGGTCATCTGTGTAAAGTTTGGTGAGAAAACATAGGAATTTGTGAACGTGAGAGATGACGACCCTGGCCAAGGTCGCCTAGTGATGGGATTCCCTGTCTTAGCGGGGCAAGGGCTGTGATATGGAGTGTAATGAGCTTAGGCCATGTAACCAAACATACAGCCCTGTTCAAGGGCTATGTGAGATGATGCCCCCAGCTATGAGACCCACAGTGAAACCGTGAGGGTTGGCAAGTATGCATGACAAACGATGCAGTATCCTTCGTTAATACACATGCTGCAGTGTAGTGTTACTAGTCTGAATTCCATCTCCTAGCCTATTTGACAATATTCATTACACGGGTAATTCTTAATACTAGCCTAACGTTAGTAACGTAAGGCCTAGTTTTGCGAGTAAATATTTTCTGGATCTGGATCTGGAAAAATACTGCACAACACTCCTGGTGGAGTCAAACGTTTCCTCCATTTATTAATGGTGATTTATATTTCCTGAATAGTCAAAAGAAGTCCAGATAAATATAAGCAAAACCAACTTCATACTAACTATGAGCCAAGAACAAGGTTAATCATAACGAGTCAAACGCAAAGCAGCCAACAATTTGATGTTTTCTTTCTCCCGAAGACAATGGTCAGGCCTGAGGCCAAGGACGAGGGAGTACATAAATAGAATAAATGCATGCAACGTAAGGTACATATGGTAAGGTTGTACCGTCGTGGACGATAGCACTTATCAGTGTTGTAGCCGAGACCGAGAACAGGGTGTGTGGAGACCGAGACCAGGGGTAAAATTCGAGACCGAGACCAACAAGGTCCGAGACCGAATGTACATTTTGCATAGGAAAATAAACTGTCCAAAATTTTGAATACGTTTGTACCACGGACTTCCTATACATGGACAGAGCATACTGCACTGTAGATTGCCGCTACTGTACCTGTGAGAAAAAGCGCACCAAGATGGCCGTCTGCTATGGTTTTGTTTAAAAACTTGGACTTGCTCAAGTATACCTTCATATTTTGCAAGAAAGTTGAAATATTTTTAAAATTTGGCAAGGTAAGGTCAAAATACCTTCACGTGTTGCAGGAATATGATATTTTCCCCCAATCAAGTTAAACTTTAATTTGCTTAAAATATTACAGAGTCGTTGCCAAATTGAAATCAGACGATTTACACCTTCTTCACGGCGGCCATCTTGGTGCGCCTATTTTGTCCCAGCCGGTGGCGACCATCTACGGATAGGACGTACGCGTCACATGCTCCGTCCATGTATATAGGAAGCCCGTGGTTTTTACCTACTGTAATTACTTTACTTTATGCTCTAAAATGACATGTAGGAGCAAGTGCATCATCATTAATTTTGTGCATATGTTGTATCATATGCATGGCTGTACGCAACAGGAGGCCGGAGCCATTACCCCGAACTGGCCAAGACCTTGCTTGCTGAATCGGGCAGACTATAGTGTCTCAGTTGGGCAGAAATAATGCCCTAGTTGATGATCTGGAAAAATGCAAAAGGTCACCGCCCTTAGGAAAAAGAGCCTGTTTTGGTTATGGTCATATGCCAAAACAGGGAGTTTCCAGTTGCCTGACCAGACAAAGAATAAATAACTTTTAAACACTAATCCAAGTTTTTTTCCAAGTTTTTTTTTTTTCAAATATGGCCAACATTGCCGTACAGAACTCTTTCTCACAGGGGGTGGTGATTTTTTTCCGACTCCCAGGCATGTGTCCAACCAGAGCAAAATCTCTGCCCCACTGAGGGACCAAAGTCCGTCCGAATTAGGGAAGGTAATGGCCATTTGAGGGGTGACAGCCCCCTGCGTACCCGGCCCCTTCCAGTACGGCCCAGGTGCCCTACTCATCAAATCATTGTAAGTGAGTGCTACAGGCGTTAACTCACAGGCAAAAGATAAAGGGCGTGTCCTCTCACCCCAACCTAGTACAGTTATCGCAGTAGTCTACAAATTACCTCGTTTTTGGTGTAACGATTAGAGCAACCGCCTCTCACGATGGAGACCCGGCTTGGATTCCCAGGTTGAGTCATACCAAAGACTCTAAAAGTGGAACCTACTGCCGTTGTGCGTGATGCTCCACGTCATAAGCCATGGAGTAGGGAAAACCCTCCAGTCAGCCAAAACTGGAAAAAAAAGCCATGGCCCGCACGACTTGAACCAACAGGTTGGAAATTAGGCCGTAAAACTCTATCTAACTCAAGGCAATTAGCGTTTTTGTAAAGTAAACTCAATGTTTGAATTTATAAAGGTAAGGTGAGGATCAGTGAAGAGAGCAATTTTTCGGAGGGAGGAAATGCAGTGTAAGGGGTCTAAGGGGGAGGGTTTCCCTTTCCCCTTTGAAAATTCTTGACCTTTTCAAGGAGCTTAAATGCAAAATGGTGCACGATTTTTAATTTTTCAGGAATAGTCCTGAAAGTTGAAATGTGGTGGTTAACCCTTTACTGTTGTGCTCCGATCGGGGCATATTTGCGCGCCCCGGGAGTGGGCGGAAAAGCGGACGTAGCCCGCCCCGCATCGGCTTCCGTAGGCCATTGACCCCGTGACCTTGAACTATTGTCTCTCTCGTTGTTGTGGCCGAATTTTCGGGTAGCTACTCGCAGTTTCGAGCTCCGCGTGAAACAGTAAAGATGGGTTACAGCCGAGCTCTCCGCATGGGTCCAAAAGGACCCAAACAACGGTAAAGGGTTAATCGAGTAAAACTGAACATTTTGTGTCTTTGCATGCAATCAGATGGCAAACGGTACCGGTAACTATTCGAAATAAAATTTGTTTTTAAATTTGCATACTTTTAAGAGTCAAATTGAAAAGCATCAGCAATGGGCTAAAGGGCACGGGCATGTCCGTTTTTTATTTTTATGCACGAAAAAGTAATTCTACCATAAATACAATACTATCTTAGTTGAGCGCCTTCATCAGTTGGTGTGGAGAGGAAAGAAAATTTCGAACCACCGCTATTCCTCAGATGGCCGAAATTGTATTATGCTTTCATGTATCATGCTTTTAAAAGTGTATCTAAAACGTCTATATTGTTAGTTTTTCAATAATTTAAAACCATCAACTTGCTAAGAGTCAGAAATTTACCACAGAATGAACCATAACATTACATGAAATGGTAGGCTATTTAATCTTGGGGGGGGGGGACTACAACGGAATTGAAAACATGCTGTTTCCCTATTGCAACTCTATTGCTAATTGATGCAATTTTGTATGTTACTATCCCAACTCTTGACTATAAATGATATTACTCCAAACACCTGTTGCATAATAAATGTAAAACTATTGCTCAGCGCACCTGACAATCCTCCGGCCCCTGCCCTCTTCTCTTACGTCTTTACCGTCTACGGAACGAACCTGAGGAATGCCCCTTACCCTTTGAAATTGTTTTTAAATTTGATGTCCTTATCTTGTGCCACATATACTTGCTACCTTCTATGAGGAAAGGGGTTGGGTGGCATTGCCCAATGCCCTCCCTGGGTACTTCACTGATGGGGTAAGATAAAATATATTGATATCCATCATTAAATAACAATGGACAAAAGCAATCACTCAAACAATGAATAAATACATAAAGAAGTTATCTATGCATCTTACAATGTACGCAGCAGTTCAATTTTCTATTTTTAGATATTAATTACCTTACTTAAATTAAAAAATAGAACAAGAGATTTTTGGCCGGTCTCGAAACGAGGCCAGGACAATTTTCGAGACCCCAAGGGTCCGAGATCGAGACCACAGGGTGTCGAGACAGAGACTGAGAATGAGACCAATAAAAACCGGTCTCGAGACCGGTCTCGAGCACTACAACACTGGACGATAGCAACTAAAGTGACGTGCTGCATTGGTGGCGTCACCAAGGGGAAGCAGGGAAGCACGTGTCCCTCTGAAAAATCGTGTGCCCCTCCCCCCTCCAACTCAGTGGCGTAGCTACTGGGGGGGCAGGGGGGCAAGTTGCCCCCCCCCGGAAAAATTTTTGGGGAAATTTCATGAAAATGGGGAAATTTGATGAATCTTCTTATTATTACAAAAATTTCTCAAAATTTTTGTTAGAATAAGAAATTGTGAGACATTTCTCGTACATAATTCGTATTTTCATACAAATTAACTCAGATTTCGTCAGTGTCGCATGAACCGGTCCAATTCGTGTTCCACCGAAATGTCTTCGCTGCGTAGCAGATTGAATGTTCTCTTGTACTTGTATACGCACGGGGGTTATGATCAGTGCATTTCAGTGCACAGGAACTTCAGGAAGCTGTTATTCAGGTGATTCTTTGGGAATTCAGTAGGATGTGAAAACTGACAAGTAACTACCATAAACCCCGAAGTTGTTATGTTCTTCTACGAGCCAGCAGTAGCTGTACGATGGGGCTGAAACAATCCATGGTCAACGATAAACTTAAAGTCAATCTAGAAATTAGAATTTACGGGATCCGTTGGCACACTTAAATTTTGTTACTTAGCCTAATCCTTGGAGGCTTACAAGCTAGTTCGGGAAAATAGCTTTCTGCTCACTTTGAGTGTAACAATAAATGGACAATGAGCACCTTGTAGCCTTCTACACTTAACAGACTGCTTTTCTCACAGGATATCCTGTGTGATCGAGCCACTATTAGGCCCCCTTAATTAGTGGCGTCCGAAGGGGAGACCATTTGGCCATGTCCCCCTCACAGATGCCATTTTTCTTTGTTCTTAAAAATACGTAGTCTAATTTTATTAGCACAGATTTTACTTCAAAAGATAGCATATGTGGCACCAGATTGCTTATAGGGACACCCAATTTTTCAAAAATTTTCAAAGGGGATGGATTGTCCCTGCAAGGTCTTTCAGTGATGCCATTTTTTTTTATTCCTACAAATAGACCTAGGCAAATTCTGTCAAATTCCAATTTTTACTTTAAAAAGGTAGACTCTGTTTCATACTGGTGACATCTATCAAAAGACTACATGCTTAGATTTTCTTTACAAGCATAAATACACTATTTTGAACATTTAAGGGGTCTGATTTTTCGAAATTTTCTTTACGCTCCGCGCCAACTAATGGTGGCGCTTCGCTCGGTCTTTTGGGCAAAATAACATATTTGGGGTAAAAGTAGCTCTTAACTCTCTATTCACTTTGCAGCTTGCGAACATATTTTGAAGTGAGCATTTTATTGCAAATGACAAAAGAAGAAAGTGACTGGCTAGATTCTTCGTATAAGCATAGAAAATGCTATTTCCGGCCATCTAAGGGGTCTAATTTTCCCAAATTTTCTCTACGCTCCGCGCCAACCAATGGTGGCGCTCCGCTTAGATAATCTTTATGGAAAAATAACATTTTGCGGCCAAGAAAAACCACCAATACCCGTCCGATCAATGCTCTTTTATTTTGACTCCTAAAAGTGTGCAAATTAAATGCAAGCTTTTCTTCATAAGGTACACTCTTAAAAAAATGGGCAAAATTTGCCCAACTTTTTGACCAACACTGGGCATCTATTCAACAACCTAAACAGTTGGGCAAAACTTTAACCAACCAAATTTGGTAAAGTTTGAACCTAACTGTTGGGCAGGAAACTACCCAACTGTTTGGTAAATGAGCATTTAAAACATACCCACTTGTTGGGCACGTCTTTTATTAAGATGTTGGGCAAATGCATTCACCAACCGTTGGTTAAACGTTAATCATCTTTTCCATAACCGTGGGTGCTTTTTCAACATCAGTTGGGCATATTCTTTAACCAACTGTTGGGCTAATCCCTAGTGCATTGCCCTAGTAAATGTGGCCATTTATAAATCAGGCTCAGATTATCCGACAATAAGGCATCATGAAGACTTGAAGATTGTGTTGAAATAAATATGAGCACATGGCAAGGAGAGAAGTATCCAATGATAGAATCAAACGATTAGGAAACCGTGATGCTGCCATAGTTAGCCAAAGGATGTAGGCTAGCCTAGTCTGTAGGCTAATCAAACTCACATTGACACATTACAGTAACAAACATAGTGTTAGGCTATGTTAGCCTAGCCTGGATGAGCAGGCGAACGTTTCGGCCATGGCTCAGTAGCAGCACCAGTTTCTTCCTAAATCGTGTTGATTATATCTTCGATATAAACATTAAATACTCCACACAACTCCTTGTACTCGTATTTAGCCTCAAACACACTCAAGAACCCCCCAAGCTCCATTCCTCAAGGTAATCTGAGACATTAATCAGCGAGATAGTTGTCGTTTGATGAGCTGCTAATTAATGACTTTGAACCACTGAGAAATACGTACGTACGCGCGCCTGTTCTTAACTTTCACATGTTCATTGTGTGCAATGCTTTTATCACATTTACGTATGCGGAACGCGCAAAGTTTATTGCCCAACCAATGAGCAAACATTATGCTAATTAGCAATTAATTACCCAACAAGTAGATAGACCAAATATATGCCCAACCGTTGAGTGTAAGCTTGTTAACAGTTTGCCCAATGATTGGATAGTGGAATAAACGTGAATCGAAGAAACGTTTTTACCATTAAATGAGCAAAGTTTGACCAACATTTAACCAAAGCGTTTTACCCAACGAAAATATTGCCCAGTGTTTTAAGAGTGTAGCATAAATGGCATAAAAAGAAATGCATGTCAAGGCACAAAAGTTTCAGTTTTATCCTCACGAACTACCACGATTCAACTTTTAACACTGTTCCTGTCAAAGTCGAAAATCTTGCAGCATTTTGCATGTAGGCTCCTTGAAAACGTCAAAAAAATTCCGGACACCCCTCCCCATGACCATACTGCATGCCCTTACCCCTTCAGAGAAATCTTGCGTACGCCACTGCGTTTGTACATACAAGTAAACCAGATATTGTATACCAAATAATATACTTTGTTATTTCCGATTGCTCTATGTTATAAAATGCAGGTAATATTACAAAATGACATGGTACTGTTGTTATACTTGTAAGTTTGCATATTTTATATGAAATACATACACATTGACCGGGAAAAGTTTTGGGGAAATTTCATACCTTTGCCCCCCTGGAAAAAATCCTAGCTACGCCACTGCTCCAACTGAGATTTGAGATTTTAAAAAAAATATGTCCTCTGTAGTCAGATTGTGACTATAATTTTTTTAGGATTCGATTCCTCTGTAAAAAAGGAAAGGCAGTAAATTTTCATGTTTTGCAAATGAAAATATCGCAAAATTAGAAATGCCATTTCCGGCTGTCTGAGGGGTTGCGTTTTTTTTTTCAAAATTTTCTTCACACTTCCGACTACGTCAGTTGAAGGTGGCGCACAGCTCAGGTGACTCTTCAAGCAGAATTAGGCCTACAAGGCTACATTTTTCCTTCAAAGGATCACATCTAAATGTTCATCAGTTGCGGTTTCTCGCCCTTGGTATATGGAATTCTATTTAAATATCTTCAAGTACTATTTCAGATAAGTGTGATTTACCATATGACATCCCACCCCACCCTTACCCCAAAAAGTGAGGCATAAAGAAAAATATTTGTAGCTGATTTACTTTCCGGTTATAAATAGCAGGCTAGGGAATTTATTTTGCGATTAACGTGACATGAAGTCTTATAATTTCTGGAGCATTTGTTCTAAAATTACAACATTTTTTGCGGGCTACGCGAGTTTCTTCTCCACAGTTACATTTGGTTTAAACGGTTTAGAGCGCGTTTCAGGTCCAGGCTGATTGATCGAATAAAAGTATTTTCACAAACAGTGTACTAGGGTTCCGTGCGAGAGTTATCTTACTGAAACATTATATTAAATCGATAAAAGTTCTCTTTTTGCTGTTTTTTGAAAGATTCTTTATCTACACAAAACATTACATTGTGTAGAAAATATTCAGTGTCTCAATAATAAGGGTATTGGAAGAAGAATATATATATCTCACGAAATCCGGTGCTTTTGTTTTCCACCCAAATGTTCTTTACGAGGAAGCAAACTTCTTAACCTGCAAACTGCTGACTGAATGATCGATCGTTAGTTATCATCAAAGTAAAAAGGTGCAGGGTACCAGTGGCGGATCCAGGAATTTGCAGTGGGGGATCTGCATGTGGATGGAACATCAAATGTACAATAAGCGAAGCGCCACCATATGCACGGCTGTTGTTTAGTCTCTGATGCCTATTAGAATTCAGGAAATGGGAAATGGGGCTGGTAGGCAAGCATCCAAATTTGACCATATTTTAAAGTGTGATTACCACTCTACTAGGGGCGTAATTTGCAGCGCGCTGAGCGCTGAAATTTTCGCCCTTTCCAAATATTTGAAAATATGGAACTTGTATTGCAGAAAAGTTTGGGGTGCTGGATTTCCTGCAAGGAAATTTGAAAAGTTGGGGGATAACCGAAGAACTTGCATTTTCTGTCGGCAAATCTGAGGTTGGGCGGCGACCAGAAATCGTTTTTGCTACACTATGTTATCCAACGCCTACGTAATGAGGCTTTCGGACGAATTTTTTGATCTTCTATCGGAGAAAGTATGGAAATTTATGAAAGAAAATTTATGAAAATAGCACTGTATATAGATAACGGTGTCACTTGGTGATATGGTGCCACAAGTGTAGTAAATTTCCGATTGTGTGACTTCCAGAATTCGGAAAAATTACCGAAGGGAAAGTATGAGCGAGCACTTCTGCTAAGGAATTGCAATTTTTGGCGCGCGTAGCGCGGGGAAAATTTTGCCTTCTTGAATCAAATAATGACGAATATGGAGCTATCGTCATTGTGCAATTTCTAAACAAAACGGGAATTTACCAAATAATACGGAAGATAGATACGTTATAATTTACATTTTTCATTTTCTTGAAGAATGTGATACAAAAAACGGTAATCAAATAATGTAACAACTATCACTGTATTTTTAAAATGTAATTAGGCCTAGGCTACAACGAGCCTGGCTATCTATACAATTTTTACCACCCCGGTGGGGGGTATGCATACCCCACCGCCTACCCCACCCCCACCCCCCACCCCCTCTGGATCCGCCACTGCAGGGTACCTGACAACATTTAACCACGGTGAACAGCGAGTTCACTTATTACATATCATGGACTTGAATGCCAACTCTGGATAATTTTGTGAACCAGAAAGCCAAATGTCTCAGTGATTCCTTTCCGCTGAAATACCTGTTTTCTTTCAAAATGCCAACTCTGGATAATTTTGTGAATAATGTAAAAGGGTTTGCATCTGCACAAGGAAGGGACAGTTTTGGGATGGACTAGAAATAAGTTAAGTGGTAAAGTTGGATGGGAACTTGGAACGTTCTTCTAAAAGCGAGTTCAGTAATCCGTTTTGGTGGCTATATACTATATACTGAGTTCTTGGCTTGATTTGTGTATCCACGCTGTGCGAATTACAAAACTAGGTTATTTTCTTAACAGTCATAATGTCCAGTTGGGCCCAAATTAGCTTAACTGGGCTACTTGCTGGACCCTAGCTGAGACCCATTCGTGTTTGTCAGAAGTTCCCACGCGGGGCCCAACTTGGCTAGCCTTTCCAGCTGAAGCCCCAGATAGAGCCCAGCTTGGTTTCACCTGTTCAAGCTCCAACTCGACATTGTGGGAAGACTATCTAAGCGGAGCACCATCATTAGGTGGCACGGAGCGTCCAGGGAAGTTTTGGCCAGAGATACGTCGTCAAAATCACCGAATTTATTTTAATTTTGTTTATTTCTCTCATTTATTTATTCCTACACTTAAGTATATACAATGACATAGTTCAACTTTACATACGTATTTTGAAAGTAGCTTAGATGATAGCGATAATAAGTGCAATTAAAGGCCCTCCCTAAAATAGGCATAAATAACACTAAACATCTAAGACAAAGAAGAGAATGAAGAAATACAAAAAATTACATAAGCTTTCGAACAATTTCAGAAACAAAAGTCAAACATTTATTACATTGACCGTCCCATAAGCAGAGTAAATCCTTCACACACAATGAAAAGCAAACACCCTCTCCTACCCGAGGGGAAAAACACAGGGCAAACACTTATAATCATAAAGACATTAATAACCATTAACATTAGCCTAGAAAAAATTGATAGGAGAGAGGGTTGACGTACTATCCGTAGACATGTCTACGGAATACGGCTAGTATTCCAAAGAGTGACAGTACGATACCTATAAACGAATCCGGACAATCAAGTGATGGTCTGATTCAAGTCGGACATAAATGGGGTCCTCTACCTTTAGTCTTTCAATTTCCTTGCTTATGTATCATGCATGGATGTACACTGAATTGTATCTTGATTCCCTCAATTTCACTGAATATGAGGATTTGAAATTCATTTAGACAATACATGAAGACGATTTAAGGTTGATTGTCCCCACTTATTGCTGCATACAGTCACTAAACACCAACGCTGATCGGATTTGTCTGTAGTGTCTGTTAAAAGATGAAGATGTGGTGGGAATACAGAAAGTCTGACTGAAGTGTAACGTAGAAACCTATAAGAAAATTGCGAGTGGAAAAGTCAGAAAATGGATTAACAGGTAAGTGAGTTTGTATGGGAACGTGACAGCATTCAAAATTGAAATCCATAACGTTGTGTAATTTCAGAAGGTTTGGGTACCCAATTTGTAGGCTACGATAGGGAGGACAGGGGTTTGAACAAATTACTGTTATTATAACGAGACCTTGGAAAAGTAATGTGACGAATAGCTCCTTTCTGAAGAGTAGAATCTTCTAATTACGGAGGATGTACCGCAGAGCTAGACCAGATTGTAGAACAATAAGATGCGGATACTTTAGGAAGAGATGAATAACGTAAGACATTGTGAGGAAGAATCGGTTCGAGTAGACCTAAAATTCCCACAGTGCACCCTTTGATACTTAAGAACACAGGTGGGAAATAAAGAGCTACCATTTAAGGAGTGGGTCGAAATACTAGGAACTTTCTGGCATATTCAATTGGTTGGTTCCTAATATGCATATTGACATTATAAAAAGTTCTTTTCAAACAGGTGCTTCTAGATTTGAGGGTCATTGGAGCTGGAGAATATAAATTTTGCATCATCAGCAAAAGTACTGTTGAAGAGTTTAAAGAAATCTGCCCTAAGTTACGTTATGTTAAGTTACGTGTATTCTGAACTAAAGAGGTTCAAAAAATGGAACCCTCTGAGGACTTCACAAGTTATCGTGTTCATATCTGATCCAATATTTCCAAATGTATGGTCATTAAAGAAGTAGTTATGCACAACGCACTCACCCCTGCATGCAAATATCTCTTACGTACTTTATTCGGTCAAATTTATTTGGGCTGCTTGTCGCCCTTGTAACCCTCCCCCCCCCCCCCCCCTTTGGTGGCTGTGCTACTTTCCAATGCCTTCTGAGCCGGGTAAACCAGAGGAACCAGACAGCCATTTCAAACTGTCAATATATTTTGCCACGTCAATTATGGTGCCGATGAGAAAGTAGTAGACCGTCGGTAAAGGGGGTAAACGTAACAAAACAGGAGATTAGGCCTGGCAACAGTTTTTATCAAAACTTGAAGGCGGTCCGAAATGGGGAGGTAGGCATAAGCATTCTCCGACTTCAAAGTCACGTTATGCAACATTTAGAGCGCGTTGCATGCAGTGGGTGACGATTGCTAAACTATTGCTGTGCGTTTCGTCCCGATTATCAGGTTATCCACTTAAAAGTCAAGATAGGGTGTACGGTATAGTATATATGATCCACATTGATGATAATATAAATAACCTTTTCAATGTTTTGATTAATATTCTGAAAATGTTCATATTGAATGCTTAAAACTGTTGTGTCTGAGTTCATGCCCATAATCACGAACCAGGGGCGGCGGAACGAATTTTGACGTGTAAGGGACCTGGCTGCTGATCGCCAAAGCCGCCCAATATCTTTTACAATTTAATAACAATTTAAGGCGGCCCAAAATGAACAAGGCAGAAAAATTTGGGGGATAAAGCCCCAAAGCTCCCGACTCCACGCCCCCACCCCCTTCTCCACGATTCCAGCAAACGAAAAGAATCCGTTCGTTTCAAAATCAGAAGTAAAATGCTGGTTTTTCCTTGCCTTAATTTCAAGCGGTTAAAGTATTTTTTTTTCTGGGGACAATTCAAATAGTTTTGAATACGACATGTAGCCTAATTTGTTTGATGATCAAAGGGTAAGGTTGTAGCACATTATAGCCCTTACATAATAAAAAATAACTACATGACCATGTTGCATACTCTACTATAGTGATGTTCAATTTCCGTATTTTTATAAGTGTTAAACTAATTAACCGTGCTATATCTGTGTAAGGATTAACACCTATGGAAGTTAGTTTGGCTAGACATTAACAGTATGAAAATAAAACATAACAGTTTCCTGGTGTTGTACGTTTCAACCGAAGTAAACACTGAAAGTTGTCGCCGCTATTTGAGCAACCATATGTCACACATTTTATAATCCCATGTCATCTTTCTTTTGAAACCGAAATACCTTTCTAAAGTTTCGTTTACATGATCATAAATTCACGAAATGCAAAACATAATTATCATTCAAATTTTTACGATGATGTTGGTGAATAATTTAAAGTAAATCCACCTCGTCTGCTGGTGTAGTTTTGAAGTTAAACTGCATTTTTATTACCCGATAAATGTTCAAACATTTTTAAGACAATGTTAAAGTGTATTATGGTGCAGCAATGTTCCAATGGAATTGACAAAAGCATGTAAATAAACCCAATGCTATGACCGAGTGGATAAAGGCGGTGGCATTTGAAGCGATGAACTTTAGCAACAGGGAAATCATGAACGTTATTCATGGCATTAAAAATTCTGCAGGGGTTAAATTTTCTACTACTAAAGCAATTTTGGGTGTCTTCGGGTCATTTTATAGTCAGTTATAAACAGTTATACTCTAAGTAGATTGCTATTGATTATTATGTCCAACACAAGTTAATTATAAACTCATTGAGTAAGGTTGTTTGCGACGAAGACAAGGAGGAATTAGATGCATCTGTTACGTGAGATTGGAAATAACTCTGGTATTAACGTCTGCCAATAAGGCTCCTGGTTGCGACGGAATCCCATATGAATTTTACAGGAAGTTCTTCGATGTAATCAGTAATGACTTCCTTGAAGTTATCAATGATGTTTTGAAAGAGGTAGACTGACGGAACTACAGTCCATTGGAGTTATTACACTGCAGCGAAAGAAATGGGATGATTTGTACCCAGGTAACTAGGGTCCAATAATTACGCCTTCTGAATACAGACTACAAGTTTACTGCTAAAGTTTTGCAATAAAGGCTTTCCAAGATTCTGCCCTCTATTGTTAATGACTTTCAAACGTGTGCAACACCTGGTTGAACCATTCATGATAATATATTTTATTGAGAGATATATTATTGATTATTCCTCTGTGAAAAATAGTCCATGCACTTTCCTGTCAGTAGACCAGGAAGAGACTTTTGACATTGTCGATTAGGTTTTTTAATGGAAGCTCTGCATAAGTTTAATTTTGGTGATAATTTCCTTAAGTGGATTGCTATTCTCTGCACAAATATTCAGAGTCGTATTCTTGTTAATGGGTTCGTTTCTAAATCATTGACACTATCACGTGGTGTTTTGAGGTTGCCCTTTACCGCCCTTGTTATATGTTTGTTTATGGAGCCTTTGGCTAGTTACATTCATGTTTAAAGGGCAAGAGCAGTCATACCAAATTGAAGAAGTGTGGTGGACTGTCCAGTTTCATGATTGGCTGTTGGGAGTCATGTGACAATATTTTTCTCTTTAAATGTGAAATTTACCAGGAATAACTGCTTGATTTACCTTGAATATGTAATAGTAAAGTCATAAATGTAATGAAAGATACTTTGAAGAGAAATAAGATGAAAATTGTGTTATTTAGCTTTTCCTTCAAAATAAGTTTAGGGGAGTGCTCTTTGCCTTCAAACAACTATTGAAGGGTTTAATTTACCCGGTGAAAAACCTAAAAGTTTCAGATACTTACAGTACGCTGATGACGCGACGTACGGTATGTTGCTTCGAGTATTAACGATGTAAATCTCTATCTTTTTTTTTTTTTTTTTTTAGCTTTTTCAAAGGGCCGCTGGTTCCTCCGTTATTTAAAGGAAGAAAGTGCGCTTAAAACTTGGTAATCTGAAGAATGAGATGTCTCGTGATATTTATTTCAGCTGTTCGTCACTCAAAATAACAGGAATTTTCTTTGGATCTTCTGATGTCATTCAGTCTAATTGGACCCAGAAGCTCACTAAAGCCATTTAGAATTTTGAATCGATGGAAATTAAAACAGGCACTTGAGTCTAAATTTGGTGAAGTGCTAGTTGTTAACACGGTTATTTTCCCCCTTTTTAACTGTTTTGCCCCTATCTATCATAATAAATGCCAGACGCCTTTGTAAAGGAATGAAACAATTTTTTGTTCTCGTTCACATGCGGTGAGGGGAAACCTGACCAAGTCACTAGGCATGTGAATTCCCTGCCAAAGCAAAGTGGTGGGTTGGCCCTTGATAGTCTCAGAAATTAAGTTGTTGCTCTTTTTGTGAAGCCGCTTTTTCCTTATTAGATGGAAGATATCCCATATACCTATCCCTTGCTAGGTATTTTCTAGCCATATCAGTTCCAGTTTCCTTGTGGTCTATCTGGTCGAACTCAATGTCTAATTCTGAGCTTTGTTTGCCATCCCTTCTTCATGCAGGTGTCATCCTGTTAAAACGCCTTTTAATAGGAGCAAACTAGCTTTTCTATCATGTTTGTAAGAAGACAAAGGATATTGTTAAACTGCCTCAAAGTATTAACGTTCATGTGTCAATTGATAAGAAAAATCCCACTTTTCCATGGGACAATATCTGGGAACTAACGTTTAGTAAAATTTTGGATTAATTGGATAGTAAGTGAAAAGATTCCAAAGGCGGCTTGCATATGGAATCTTCTAAACGGGGCAAAGAATTAGAAGCTAGGATATTTGTAATGCTTATGCATACATGCACTGAAGTTGAAACCGTCATATAATGGGATTGACCAAAAGTTAAACTTATTATTCATTGGATTAGAAAACTTATTAAATCAGTTATTGGGGGATAAGGCACCGATGCATCTTCGGTTATGCTTCGGTGCAGCCTCACACCCTTTTCACTTATGGTTTTCCTGCTTTGAAAGCCCCTAAGGCAGTTTTAAAAGGATTTGTATGTGTTTGTGTTGCAAATTTAAGTTCATTGTTTTGAAATCTAGATGCCTATACATGTTTTCCACCGACCACCAAAGTTAAACCATTATTTCGTCAATCATTAAAAATGTAGAAGTCAGAGTTAAAGCGGATTATAACAGGTAATTAAAATTTAATACATTTAAAGAAATGGGATTAATAACAAATCATGCGTGCAACTAACTAATAAGGGTGTAGGGTTTACTTTGTTGGTCTCGTGCAGGCTTAAAGGTGCGTTCACTTTTACCGGCAACGGTAATGGCAACGGCAACGACAAACAGGCATGGTTGTTCACATATGACGACAAAAACTATTGCCGCATACAGTAAAAATTTTACCGGATGATACTGACGGGAATTAGAAGCTGAAAAATTTGTTCCATTATCTGATTATCGAACATGGCTGACATTGACGAGGAGATGATTTTTTAATGGCGATAGCGTACCAAATAGATCGGGAGAAAGGGCGGAAGAGGAGAAGATCGTTACAGCAGACTAACTAAATTTGACAGTAAAAGTCTAAACAGATCTTGAGCCAAATACTTTTGTGACAGTTTTATCAGAAAATGTGGGTGGTTGCCCCCTGGAAAAAGTCTATATTAGCCACTATCGCACTATTGCAGAGGGCATAGATATACTGGAATAGGCCCCTTGTCTATTACAGCATGCCTATCAAAAACCAATGTTTCCACCTTTTGTGGGTGGGTAGGTGCCCCTTAGAAGAAGTCTAGCTAAGCCACTGTCGCACTGTTGCAGAGGGCATAGATATACTGGAATAGGCCACTTGTCTATTGTAGCATGGCTAGCAAAAACGGATATTTCCACCTTTCCACTGAGGGACCCGTTTCAATTGAAAAAATGAGGTACGGCATTTGATTTTCTTTAATAAGAAAATGGTTCTTGCTCGTAGAAATAGGGAAAAAATCAGCCTCAAAAGTGTACCTTTTGTTTAATGGCGGAGGGTTAGGTGCATAGCCCAGTGCAAAATTGTTCCGCCCCCCCCCCCCCCACACACACACTCACACTTTCATATTGCTTGCTACGCCACTGCATTTTGATAGTCTAAGTAAGAAGTCAGGTCGGGCCAGGAAAAATATGCGTATGTTTTAAGAAAAAAATGCAACTCATGTTCCTTCAATAAACATTGCAATGCAAGACAGGTCTGTACTCAAGAGGAAATAATCTATAGCCTTATCAGGTATTTCAAGTCTGGCATACGTTTCATCATGGACAAAATTTAAAAGTAATGATTGACGGCTTTAACAAAACTACTTACAGTTCCTGCTATCAACGTAAAAGGTATGAATAGTTACCATTGAATTGGGATTTTCCATTTCCTTTGCTATTTTCCCCCACGTTAAATAATTTCACTTAATCAAATCAGGATTTGTCACGTCGTATATGAATGATTCCTTTTGGACAAGAATAACCAGTTTTTTTAATTTGGGCAGATAAGTCAGATCTTTGAGGCATCTTGTAGTTGAACGCACCGAAATAATTTATGCACTGATTTTGGCGGAATATCACAGAACCTCCCTGCCCGTACCGTTGGCTCCCGCCGGTCAGACAGGCAGGTGCGTGCACACATTGAAGTTGGCAGATTTTTTGGCCGTACGGCAAATGGAGCTGAATCGCAATTTTACCGGATTGCCTCATTGCCGTTGCCGTGGTGGTGTGAACAGTCTTTCACTCTCTATTGTGTGGGATATTTGTACCGTTACCTTTAACGTCACGTTCATTTGATTTAAATCGAGTAAGAATCAATTAAGCTTTACCTTTATAACAACCTATCTGACCGGATGCATCACGTCAACGAAATAACCTGAAACAACAATTCTGTCAGATGACTTCCGTGTGGGTGTGACAAAAATAAAGCACGATTGGCCGGAAAAGATAAGTTTCCAAAGCGCCCAAGTTTAGGAAAAACACATATTTTTTTATTAACTGGGGTCAAATCTTTTGATGACAAACGTAGATCGAGTGTGTTCGAAAGACTGCAAAGCTTCGGTTTGATACAAAGATCGGAAAAGGTGATTAGTGGAGAAGCTCCACCACTGCCGTATTACTATTGTTTAGTTAAAAATATCTTTAACATTTTACCAATTTTTCTTCAAAAGTGTCATATATGTAACCCCAATTTTAGGGCACCCAACTTTTGGAAAATTTTATAAGGGAGGAAGCCTTTATTCGACCAGTTGACCTTCTACACGAAGGACAATACTACCCTCCGGCTCAAATTAACGCAAGATCTGACTTTGGGAAGTTGTCTGGAAGATTGGTAGGCTGAAAGTATACGGCAGCCTGCATGGTCACGGTTTTGTAGTTTTTAATACGGACTGCTTGCAGTAGACTGTGCAAAACTTGCCAAAATTACTAATTACCTCACAGTGACGAAAATTGTCGGGTGTTGTTTTGTGCTCAATTGTGCATTATAATTAAGTACGAAAATTCTTTACATTCCTTAATTCTGCAAGAAAATTTTGTTAAAGGCATATTTTCATCATCCCAAACAGTTCCAATTCTCCCAACCTACTTACTTCTAGTCCCTCCCACATTCATGAGAAGTTGACTGTACAGAACTCACTGCTTTTGGGATTTGCTTGCGGCCTGCGCTACTCAAGGTGTAAAGATACACCGCTCTTATCTCGTTTGATGACTCTGACCAGGCTGTTCCACATATGTGCTGCCTCCCTATAGACACCGTTTCTATTGATAAACCGTAGTTTCTAGGTCTATCTGAACAGATGTCGGTATCACTACAGCAATGGTATCTCTCCGAGCTGCACGTATAGCAGCCCACTGAAATTTGAAATTGATAGAAAGTGCCAGAATAATATATCCTAAAAGCCGATTGTCTCCCGTTGACCTATGTACTATAAAAATATATTAAGAGCAATAGATGAGTTAACGAAAATTCTCAATGCCTTGCAAGTGAATTATTCTTTTTTCCACCTAAGCGCGACTTTTGACTTCGAAAAACACTGAGAAATATGACTCATCATTGTTGAAGGTGAAATCCACGCGAGTGTGTGTGAGAGCACGGAGCTATTACGTAATAGCTTCAGGGTTGTAAAGTACATAAAGAATACGCATTTGCCTCCATCGTTGTACAGAAAAGGACCAGGAAGAAGTGTCACTTGATATCCGGCTTATCTCGAGAAGCTCTCGCATCTTGGAGTCAGACTTGCAAAAGAAATAGCGTGACTCGCAAAAGAAAGAGAGATTGCGTAAGATTTTTCGACTTTTCGTATGCTTTTTGGGGGGTATTCTGCGACTATTTTCAAAGTTTAAGGTATTGTTCTGTAGGTAAAATTCCCACAGAGTTCATCTATGCCACTTTTGAGGGTCTTTGATTGAGTTTTTAAGAAACTATATACGTTTAAATGAAGCCTCACTTAGATCGGGAAAGTTATCTGTGCAGAGCGTAACTAATGTGTTACCGCAGTTACCCCTAGTGTTACTTCAGTTATCCCCATCTCCAAATGCAGTGAGTTCTGTACGATCGTCTTGGCATGTTTATCTAAAACTCATCTTTATCCAGACACAATCCTTGTTTATTTCTTCATGGCTTGTCCCAGTGGCCATACAAGTCCATAATGTGTAATCAAGACACTCTCAGTGCCCATGCTGTGTAATTTAGCTATGATGCATTGTTTGAATGTGATGCCAATCAAAGAGCTGTACCAATTGAGAGTTTTGATATATGTATACTGAAACTGTAGTTTAGGGTGACGAATGACTGCCTTTAAAGAACATCGTGGAATGTGAACTACTCTTTTTCCCACACAACACCATTTTATCCAGTGGTAGGCCTAGTGATACATTTCAACTTAGATAGCCTTCTCTTGATAGCATGTTCAAGGTGAGTTGGTTATTTGCGGTTTTCTATCGTAAAGAAATCGCCAACTTCGTGAAGCTTTGTTTCAAGGGGAAAAATTTTCTCATGCCAATTTTTAAGTGTGAAAACCACTGTACGTACCAGGGACGTAATTTGCAGCGCTTTGAGCGCCAAAATACTTGCCCATTTTAATCAAGTAGTTGAAAATATGGAGCTTGTTTTGAAGAAAATTTTGAGATTCTGTGTTTTCTGTAGTGAAATTTGAAGAGTTGGGGGTCACAAAGAATCTGCATTTCCTATTGGCAAATCAGAGATTAATTGGTTTCCAAAGATCGTTGTTGCTACATAAGTGTAACAGTATTTCAGCAGTGAAAGACTTTGTTAATCTTATGTTTGGCAACCTTTTAACCCCCGCAATTACTTTACCTACTAGGATTACTGACCGCACCATGTATCTTATCCACCATATTTGTGTTCGTCTCCCAAGTAAGCTTATCACTTCAGAAATTTCTTCTGGCAACCCTTACTGTGACATTATAGTCTTAGAAACCATTAATGGTTTACGTGTGCATCTGGACAACGGGGAAAATGTCTTAGGGTCTTAGGCCTATAATTGAATCTGAAAAAAGCGTTTGACCACAAGCGTCTGTCGACCACAGAATTCTTCTTCGAAAGTTACACAATTATAGAATTCGTGGCAAAGCTTTTGATGTTGTCTCTAGCTACCTTTCTGAAAGGAAACAATTCATGTATATGTTTTGTGTATTATCTAATTATCCAAGTGGTGATATTGCCGGTGTCCCTAAAGGTTTTGTAGTCTTGGACCTTTATTTTTCTTGATATATGTGAATGACATTCATAATGTAGTACCCAATAGATCTTTTAGAAGTTTTGCTGATGACACCAACGTTTTCGATCACGATGAAGACTGCGTTAAGCTTGTCTGTAAGGCACAGGACGTTTTAAGTCAGCCCAAATCTTGGTTTGACTAAAACAAACTTACTCTCCACCAAGACAAAACAAACTTTTCGATCTTTCATCCTAATGAAAGTGGTGCCCGTGCCTGTTCTGATCATTTCACACTGAACGGCACTAAAAATTTACAGGACTGCCTGTGCTAAATACTTAGGTTTACTGTCTGAGGACACGCTCTTGTTCAAAAATCATATTAATAACCTGTGCAAGAGCCTCGTTATATACAATGGCATTTTCTATCTCCATAGGACCTCACTTCCCCCCCCCACCCCCCACCCCCCCTCTGTTGCTGTCCAACTCTATTATTCTCTCGTTTACTCAAAATTATCTCATAGAATAGAAATCTTTGGAGTAGCTAGTGCATCCATTTTTAGACCCCTTCAAGTCTTACTGAATAGAATTCTAAAAACAATCACTTTTTCACAACGGCGCTACCCTACAAAAAAGCTACATAGTAATATACTGGGATTCTCAAGGTTAGAGACATTCACGCTCTTAGAATGTGTACATTTGTATTCAAATATGTAAATAGTAAACTCTCTGAAGTATTCTGTTACATTGTTAACCCCAGAAGGTCCTCACATGATCCGAACCCCACAAGAAATAATGCACTTTTTTCAGTTACCAGGCACAATTCTAAACATGGGAAACTGCTTTTGAATAATTATTGTTACAAAATCTGGAGTGAAATTCCACATGATATTAAACATTCTAGATCTTATGCAACTTTTAAAGACAAAGTTAAAACTCATTTGACGGACAATTACTCTGCTGAAGTTTTATGCTAAGTACAACCCCCTCCTTTTGCCAGTTCGTTCTGTATTTAATACATGTTAAGTGTTCTGTTTTCTTAATCTTTTATCATTCTGTTTTCTTACTTTAGAGGTCTCTAGCTTTTATAAAAATAGAACTGTTTTTCCGGCGTCCTATTTATAACTCTACATTTCACCTTACAAATTGTTTTTACATGCATCTTTGTCAAAGTGTTTATAAACGGAAACACTGAACTGAACTGAACATAGTGATATCTAAGGCATACGAATTCAGGCTCTCTGACAACATTTTAAAGTCACGAGTTTGCATTGTGGAAATTTAAGCATTTTATGAGAGAAAAAAAGCACCTTATGGCAGGGCTCGGAACAGTGTACCAAACTGATTTATGAGAACTAGTGCAATAGGAATTGCAATTTGCGGCACGCGAAGCGTGCGAAAAATCTTGTACTTTTGAAACAAATAGGCCTTATTACAAATGTGGGCTTTATTGGAGAGAATTCGAAATTTCATGAAATAATTGCTTAGTACGTGTGATGTTAATTTTTATTCAACTGAAAATTAAAGGCCTAATTCTCACACCCCAAACAGTACTAATTCTCCTAACTTTCTCAATTAAAGGACAAATCCTTTCACCCAAACTTTAATTTTTGTAGGGGTTTACAGAAATTTTCTATTGGCTGAGCTCTTTGACTGTCAGCTAGTTCAAAAAATCAAAGTACCATAGTTCATATTGCACAGCCTGTACTGTGCTGGGAGTGTTTTGATTACACAAGGGTCTTGTATGCACCCTGAAGCAATCATTGATAAACTGAGGATATCTGTGTCTGGGTGAGGATGAATTTGAAACTTGTGTGGGAGGGGTTTAAGCAAGTAGGTTAGGGGAATTATAATTGTTTGAGGTGGGAGGATCAGGCTTTTAAGCCCCTCTCACAATTTTCCAATGTCGTCCTCATCCACACACAATTTCAGTTTATTGCTTCAGGGAGAATATAGAAAAGCCAAATGTGTATAATCAAAGCACTCTCAGAAGCCTGCAGTTCATGATGAGTAGGCTGATATAAGCCTTGGTACTCTGAATTGCCGGTTTGAAGTATAGCTGTCAATTAAAGAGCTGAGCCAAAAGAGAATTTTTGCATACTGCTACAAAAAATATAATTTGGGATGAGAGGACAAGCCCTTTAAGACGAAAATGATGAATAATGAACAACGCCGGTTTCCCAAGTACAGTACTTGGCCGTTCGTCAATTTGTACTCAAAAGTAGGGGACGTGGCCACTTCCATGAGTTACTGGGTAAAAATCCTAAGTCGGTCCAAAAAGTAGTGCGGCACGTCCGCCCCTCACTAGAGCTTCAAGTTGGGAGGTTTTTCGTTACATTGGCTACTTCAGTTAGTATATCCCGGCGTCCACGTGGACAGTGGGAATGATACTTCGATAGGTAGGCATATAACGCATAAAATTCTCGCCCTTTGCCCGCATTCATCTTTGAATTAGGCTTTTATTGCAGGAGATCCCTCATTAAAAGGCTAAAGGGAAATATTGCGTTTAAAATGCTCCCGGCCAACAAAGCATCAAAAGCCTATTCTAGTCATTTTCAAATTATTCGGTCTTATAATAAACCCTATAGCGATAGCTTTGTCTCCTCAAAATATTATGTCCAAGAAGATTTATGGAAGTTGCATCTTTTGAAATGTTGAAAACAGGGTGTCTAAACAAATTATTCTTGAGCAACAAACAACTGAATTTCTATCAGAAACTTACGGTTTTTCTTGAAAAAAAAAAAAAGGCTGCCATACTGCCTTATTAGTTATTGTTTATCAGACTCTTTGCCAATAAATATTGGTTTTAAATGATGAAATTTCCTTGCAAAACAAATGCAATAAGTTCCCTATTACACCAGTTTCAGATAGGTCAGGGTTAGAAATAACTTGGTTAGGAACATTGAAATTGCTGAGATGAAAACAATTCTGACCTCTCCAACTTTCCCTAACACGAACTGGCCTACACTTCATAATAACCATGCACGTACGGTGGTTTTTCGTGACTTGGTTTAAAGGCCAAGAGCAGTCCCTTCAAACTTATTTGAAGCAACTGCTAAATGTCACAACTTTCGGGTAAATCAAGCAGTAAGTTTTAAAATTAGGGGAAGCAACATTGTCACATCATGAAACAGGGCAGTCTACACTACTTTACTTTTGGCTGACTGCTCTTGCCCTTTAAAGAGCTTCGTATTAGATGTCGCTCTGTCAAAACTCATTGCTTGTAGCTGTTAAGACGCTTCGTGTGGTTAATGCATGTACGTTACCAAAACTGCTTTAATTTTGTTTTGCTAACTTTGTGAAAGGGTATACCTAACTGTTTTTTTTTTCTTTATAGTGTAAGAAAGTTCATTAGAAATTTTAGAAACTACTCATCGCAAAGACAGTTTCTAGGCCTAGGCCTAGGTCAATAGTAAAACTTCACCGGCGTTTGGACTACGTATGCCTACCTTAAAAGTTCCACGTAAACTATAGGCTAGAGCCTACAGATAATTTGCGTATTAAACCAAAAGACAGCAGTTCCACGAAACAATATGCACGAGGCTAGCATACTGTACTACTTGTGGACTAGGCCAAGGCCTAACTTGGGCCTAGGCCTAGCCTATTTCATATTTATGTGCCATGGCTAGTGGGTACTTTTATTAACGTTATCCGCGCAACGGCTGTGTTGCGAGAGGAATGAGCCTAGCCTAGGCCATGCAAGGACAACACACAGCCCTCTTCAAGGGCTAACTTAGGTCTAACGTTAGCCCACTTTAGGCCTCCCACTACTGTTCCATCTGTTCATGCCAGGCAATAACAAAAGAAAAGAATCTAAATCATTGCTTCATCAAGCACAGGACAATTAGTGTGTAGGATAATCCCATAATTTGTTGTGTTTGCAATGGTGTAAGATGTGGTAGCAACATATTAGGGGTTTCCTGTTTCGTAATGGCAATTCGCAGAGCATAGCCCTGCAGATAACAAGGCAGTCATCACAATTCCCAGGGCAACTGAGCACACACAAAGAGAACTCTGTCTGACTGCCTTATTTGTGATCTCATATTGCTAGATAGCCTAGCCTATGTGTAATTTGCGGGCACATACGTTATTAATGCGGACAACATGAAGTACTGTATGGCAATGCCTGCGATAAGTATGAAGAATTTTACAATTCCTAGCCTAATGCTCAAGTTTACTTCCAATATAAACAGTCAGCGTACAGCATTTGTAACACCTCTGAGGAATCAATTAACACACATTCCCTGTGTGGCTCTTCAGCAAAATGAAATGAGGATGCCTTGCATATGGCAGGGAGGTGTAACACCTCCCAGTATTTAGTGTAGATGGGACCGCATGTTTGGTCTAATGGTAAGAGCATCTGCCTCTCATGCGGAAGGCCCGGGTTCGCTTCCCAGGTCGAGTCATACCAAAGACTCTAAAAAAGGAACCTACTGCCCTTGTGCGTGATGCTCCGCTGAAACAATGGAGTAGGGAAAACATGCCAGTGAGCCACAACTGGAAAACCGGCTGTGGCCGGCTACACTTGAACCAGGCTTGGGGTAATTGTTATAGGTAATCGTAATCGATTGCAATCGATTACACATTTTGAAGTAGTTGTAATCGCAATCGATTACTTTTGTGAAAATTGCAAAGTAATTGCAATCGTAATAGATTACAGTAGCAAAGTAATCACAATCGTGGTTTCCTTTCTGATTACATTGAAGTTGAGTTGAACAAAGAAGTAAAGTTACTAAACAATTTTTCAGTGTTTGGTTCTTCTGTTGGAATGACAAAATTTAATTTTCCGTCTTTCTTGGATGTTCCAGCTTAAAATGAGTGAGAAGTGCATTGATTCAATAATCTCTACTTTGGGAGGACTTGGTTTTGCCAGGGCTTATCTAGAGCAGTGTCCATGGCCCTTTTTTCCAGTTCTGGATTGTTTTGCCTAAGTACATTGTTTATGTGGAAAGAAAATGTAATTACGATTGCAATCATGATTACATTGCAATGTAATCGCAATCGTAATCAATTACTTTCAATTTTAGCTGTAATCGTAATCATAATCGCAATCATAAAATATGGAGTAATCGCAATTGTAATCGATTACATTTAGATGTAATTGCCCCAAGCCTGACTTGAACCAATAGATTGGAAACTGGTCCGTCAAACTACATCTAACTAACCAAGTTAATAAAAGGCACCTGTAATTAAGTTGGGCCAAGGAGGTGTAAGGATCTCCCTGGTTGGGCAGACTCCCTGTATTCTCTGTTTTCTGCCCTGTGAATATCCCAAGTAGCACTGAACTAGTCATTTCATATGTAACGGAGGAACTAAATTTGGTGTCTCTGTTACACATGATATAATTCAAAATAATAAATACAGACACTGTCCACAGTTTAAAGTCAACCGTTTATGTAGTTCTTTTAGTCCCATCAAATTAAAGCTAGACACATGCATACAGTACATTTCACACGTAACAGAGAAACCAAATTTGGTGTCTTCGTTACACCTAAAATGACTCATTCAGTGTTCCTAACACAGAACTTGCATGTGTTATTCATCTGCCTGCCTAAATTGTTGCAGAGTTTCATTTTGTCCATTCTAGGTCAGTGAAACACACACTTTTTTATTTAAATTTACATTCCAAATATGGCAGAATAGGGTTTATTCATTTCATGTGTAATGGAGAGACACAAATGTTTTTCCTGAATATTTTTCTTTTGGGGATAATAGCAGCAGAAATTTTTAGTAAAGTCATGTTGCTTACCACTAAATATGCCAAATAAGCCAGTTTTGTTGCACTGTTTGTCAGGTAACTAACTTTATTGAGGAAGCAAAATCACTGTGTAACACTTTTGTGAGACACCAAACTTTCAGTGAGATATTCAGTTGTGAAAATTTCATCAAAATTCAAATGTTTCTTGAGATTTATTACTGATATAGGGTACTGGGCTACAAGTATCTCTAAACTGAATTGCAGTTTCCCTTCATACAGTTCAATATAGTGAAGATTTGACTCCTTTTTTTTTTTTGAGAATTTCATGTGTAACATTTGAGACACCAAATGTTACAGTGTGATCCCTCATATGAATGCTCATCAGCCCCAAAACACACAAGTCTGGTCACTACTGTACATTAGATGTATGCATTAGTATGTTTTAAAAGTTAAATGAAGCCATACCTACTTCCAAAACAAATTGTACTGAATCAGGAATAAGGCTTGTGTTTTATGTCACACTTGGTACCTTTAAAAAATGTAAGAAACCAAATGATTTTTGGTCAAAGGTATAAAGTTTTAACCAATGAAAATTCACTCAGCCACAATACATAGTTTCTGTTGCATGTTCTCTATCAAAATAGTCTAACAATAACTGTATGGAAGTACGCATGAACAAGCTACAGCTCAACCAAAACATTCAGTAGCATAAATTCAGCTGGCCTCCGTATTTGTGGAATCACCCATACATAAAAAGGAGAAGGTAGGTCACATCGCCATACACCAGCGCATACACATACACATAGCACCATTAACAACTATTTATCAATTTTTTATATACATTCTGGTTACCAAAGAGTATTTATATTGAAATCATTAAAAATGTATCACATTTAAAAATTGCTGTTATCAGTTTTCAGTGGGAGGACAAACAAGTCAAGTGGGCATTTTTACACCAGTTAACCCTATTTAACTTAAATTATTTTTACAGACTCTGAGACTGGAGAAGGTTTAAGGAATGAACAAAGATGCCTTCCAGTAGACTGGAAATAAACTTCCAGAGGCTTCTTTCAAGATGTGAGACCATGGCTGGTGAAAAATCAAAAGGAGGCTGGAGACTGGAAAAGGTTAAATTTAGGCCTATGTTGTGTTTTAAATTACAATATACATGTTATGATGAGCGATAGTCCATATCCCTGTCCCAGTACCTTCCTCAGAACCTTTTAATGACATTCTTCCTTGCAAATGTAAAGAGATAACTCAATTACAAAGCACTGTGAAATGTAGTTTTCCATTGAGCAACCTTAGAGAAGATGGTTGTTTGGTGTAGTTTTTACCCATCGATTGGACAATGGAATGAGTGCTAAATTTCAGCCCTTTCTATAAAACTGTAAAGTTAATTGAAACTTTTAATTTAGACCAGTCACCATTACCAAAAAATACAGTAGGCCATACATGGACTGACAAAATGAAAAAAGTGCCTGTGTAATTAGTTGGTGATAAAAACCCAATACGGTCAGGGCTGGAAAATGTGTAATTTTCCCTGCAAGCAAATCAAATTTCTTAGCAAGCGAAGTCAAGATTTCCCAAAGACTTTACATGTTTACATACACAAAAGAAGTCAAATTTCCCTCCAAATACCAAATTTTCCCTCCAATGAGCTTCCCAAATTGCTGGTTTTTTCCAGCCATGTATATGGTAGCCTTTAGGCTTTTAATACCCAGTGATTCATTATGCTGTCTGTGAGGTGACAAAATCTTCATGTAGATGGCCCAAATTACAAGGAAGTGCTTCAGAAGTGGGTAACACAAATGCCACTTTTAATTGAACAATTAATTTAGCAACCAATAAAAATTAAGTATGCATAAGTTAGTCAGGCCTTTAATTCTGAGGTGTGCAACTGTGATAGCACACCCTCAATCACCTCAAATCGCTGCTTGGGGTGTGATTTTTCACGCACCTAAACGAAGAATGTTAGCTCATATTGAAGTTTAATAAAACAGTTCACCTAAAACACTCCTTAATTTGCTCAGGAGTGTGATTTGTAGCACACCAGGAAATTCTGATGTAAATCTCAAATGCTTTATAAGTCACATGCCAAAGACTGCACAAGTGCTACCTGTACAAAATACATTAGCTGAAAGCATGAATTTTGCATTTGGTGCATATTAGGGACTCAGTGTTAGAATTTCCAGATGTGCAACAAATGGCAGTCCTCCAGACATTAAGGAGTGTTGTACTGTAGGTGTGTTGTTTAACCTTAACTTCAATAGATGTATATGAGCTAACATTCTTTATTTAGATGTACAAAAATTCACATCCCTATGCGGCCCTAAGAGTGATTTGAGGTTAAATAGTGATGGTGTGCAATCACACTCACAGGGTTCAAAATCCAAGGCCTGACACACATGCTTCATACTGTAGGACTTGGCTTCCATTTACTTAGCCTCTGAACCGCACACATTTTCATCAGTGACAACTGAAACTTCCAAAGTCAAAATCCTGGCTAATGACCTGCATAGGGCCCAAAGTTGTATGCCACCCTGCACAACTTCTTTGTGAATCATTCAAAACTGAAAGATCATATTGTGCAAACTATATGAGATTTAAGAAAAGTGTGCATTCTGAGCAAAAAAAGGGCTTTTAGGTCAGGATGGTGATATCAGAGAGTCCAAACAGGTGATCCTTCTGAACAAGGGTGGAAAAAGTTGAGAAGCTGTGAGACTCATTCCTGGAAAATTTGGCCATCTGGAGCAAAAAAAAAAAAATTCTTTTTTTCTGTACATGAAAATATGTAAGGAATTGTGAGAAGTTTTACCCCCCCCCCCCCTATAAAATAAACATTCTTTTCCAGTGCAGCATTTGAAACTCTAACATTTACATGAACTCCACTTGTGCATAGGAAAATCTAGGATTTAGAGAGTCTAAATGACTCGTGGACTGCTTCCTTGTTTATAAAGCCTCAAAAACCTAAGTGTAATAGTTAGTTAGTCCACTGAAAGGTGCTCTAGTAGAGCACACTATCTTTTTCTAATGCTGGGCAACTGATTTTAGTGCCAAGTCTGTACCAAATGGAAGGAAAGCTAGAGTAACCAGAGAAAAACAGATCAAGCAGGATTTCAACCCATGCACATGTGAAACTCATTTGTACACAGCAACGAGAATATTTCACTCTGCCATCAACGACCCTTTAAACCCTCAAGAAGGGGTGAAAAGGAAGAGCAACAAATGTTACATTTCTAAGATTTAAAATGATAAGTGCTCTTGTTATCCTAATAGGATCCATCTCAATTGAAGAATACTTAAAGTCTACAGTGTCCGTGATGATCCATTTATATGTCAGGTAAAAAGTGTGGATCTGTTTGTTTAAATGTCTCTTATTGTTTTTTTTGTTTTTTTTTTTCAGTATGTTTGTGCCTTGCAAGGTATGTTGGATGACTTGAAGAAGTCTAACAGGTGAATAATGAGAATTTTCCTAATTTAATACTTCAAAATTAATACTGAAATTACAGCCATTGCATTGAACACTTGAGATTTATAATGGAGTTTTTAACTAAGAATGTTGTTTTGTTTGTGCTCAAACAGAATGGAGTGCAGTATGCAAAACCTACTTTGTACTTTCCAAAAAGTACTAACAAGTGACACAGAAAATTGAGTTTATTTTATTAGTGTGAATTTTTCTGAATGAGACCCCAAATTTCTTGATTAATAATGAAAGAGTAATCAGTTTCTTTTGTGTATCCAATAAAGATCAACCCAAAATTTTGTGTGCATCACAGTAAATGTTATTTCCATGCAAATTAGGAATGAGGACACTGTCAACCAACTTTTCATTCCATGATTTTCAATAAAGTCCAATTGTAATCACCACATGATTCATTTTGTCACAATGTAGGGTGTGATTTAAGCATTTCTGAAAAATCTAAAATTGCTGAAACAGGACTATCATACTCCCTGTGGGACTAGCATATTTCCTGTTGCAAGTTCTCTGCTAAATAGAAAAGAAAACCATTTCATTTTCCTTTAGGACTTATTTTACTCTTAATATTCAGATCACCCCCTTTTAAATCCATGAGGAGTGTAAGTGTGTTCTTTTTAATGGTTTTGTGTTTTTGACAATTAGATCACCTCTCACGCGGAAGTCCCAGACTTTTTTCCCAGGTCGAGTCATACCAAAGACTCTATAAATGGAACCTACTGCTGTTTTGTGTGATGCTCCGCATAAGCAGTTGAGTAGAAAAAAAGAAGCCAGTGAGTCACAACTGGAAAAAAGGCTGCGGCCGGCTCGACTTGAACCAATAGGTTGGAAACTGGGCCATAAAACTCTATCTAACTTGACAATTTGATCATCCTCTTTCTTCCAACAATTTGTCTCAATTTGTTTACTTTGCACAATTATGTCTGGCAGTTATGGTTTGGGTTATCTTTCTTTTATCCCATATTTCTTGTAAACCTGTGAAAAACCTTTGTGGGTGAAAGCTTTCATCTCTTAAGGATGAAGTACTCTGTTTATCTTACTCTTATGATGTTTGTTTTTTTAAATAATTTTGTTAAAATATTGAGATGTAATCAGGAATTACACTTCATTACATTAAAAGGAGTTAGCATACTGTAACTTAACTTGCCATTTTTAGGCAAGCAAAATTATAAAATTGCATTTTATGAGAAAAAGACCAGACATTATCAGTATTTTACCTTTGTGACACATTTTAGCAAACCTGGACTGGAAGCAATGCAAACCTATGAGAACAAGGTGTCCTACCTGAAGAGTTTTATTCAAACAGAAAAGTTGGTGAGTACTTTTGAAGGAATCCTATGTAATGTAGCCTTTAGTAAGTTTTAAGTATTGGGACAAAGAAGTCAGGGTAACTTCAGGGTAATTTTAGGTTTAAACATGCATCCACTTCTGTTATTACATCTGTCATGCTACAGAGAACTGTGCATGTATTCTGTTATTTCAGTATTTTTTTTTTTTTTGTCATATTTACCTTCTTTTGTGGTTTCCAAAATTGTTGAACTGCAGGAGTTAGTCACTGTTATAGATGCAGGGTTGTGACAAGTCACCTTATTCTGCAGTGGAGTCAAGTCCTCTGCTACTTTTAATGTGGCCTTAGTTGAGTCAGTGGCTTAAGTCATTGTTATATTTCTATTATGAAAATCATGATGCTAGCCCTCGAGTCACTTCCTTTTTGGAAATTGTTCACTCTAGTCATGGCTCATTACAAGTCTACATAGATGAAGCTACAGAAGTTGAAATTCAAGTCAGGTGTTGACTTTCATAACATATAGAGAATTTTCAACACTTCTAAAAACAAAAAAACACAATATCTGAGTTAGGGAATTGCCTTTTGTCACTAAAAGCTGTAAAAAAGTGATGGTCTCAGTGCTCATTCTTCTTGCAGTTGCAAAAATTGACTCAAAGTAAAAGTGAATGCGATATCAGAAATAATAGCTTTAATCTCCTGTTTGTAAATAAAAGTAGTTGAACTCTGAAACTGTAGACAAAGTTTCGTCAGCTGCAGTTACAAGGAACTGGTAACTTAACTGGTCCTTTTTCCTTCTTTTTGTTTTGCCTTTTACAGTTCAAAATGCTTCCTTTAAACCATGGTGAGAATATGTAGATTCTTCTACTTCCCATGGCCTCAAACTAATATGTTGTTTTTATATTGGTACTTTGTGCATTCTTCTCAAATAGTGACCTCATCATTACTTTAAACACTCACACACAATATTTATTTCAATACACAGCCAAGCACCACAGAGAGAGCTCAACAACATCAACTGAATGCTCCAGCAAGGACCATCAGTCTTCCTGACTCTAAAGCAACTGGTCCCCTAAGTTCCAGCAGACAACTCCACCAGATAACCACAGCTAGGTATCACAAAGACATGAGAAAAGAGTTACTAGGGGAGGTACGTTTTCATGAAAAGTATACATGAATCCAACCAAAGTCCCTAGCCTTCTCGAAATACAGTAGTAGCAGTTAAAATGGTCTGAAATACAAGTTCAAGTCTTTTTCGGCGTTGAAAGTAATTGTAAAATGTTTGATGAACTTGGTGCAAATATTTGCTCACTTATCCTGCTCTTTCCAAGGGACCTGAATTCAATAAGCTTTATACATCAAGGCTTTCTTTGGCTATCCTTGGTACTCCAAATATGTATTCTGTTTGTCTTTTGTCTGTATGTATTATATTTCTTTTACATTGTTTGTTGCTTTGTTATTTATACCTCAGTGTCTTATAAATCAATCGTAATGTCACAACAGAAACAAACTGAAGTGGTTTCACTCCTTTGATGGCAATTCAAATTTGTGCAATCTTTCTTTCTTTTTCTCCAGACTTCTGCATTTAAGCAAAAAGTAAAAAAGTACCACAGTACCTTCAAAAAGCTGCAATATTCAGCAGTAATCATGATAGTCTGATAGATCAGAGAAAAAATAGGAAGATGATTTTACAGATCTGATGGTTTGCAATTTATCATGGGTTGTTTACTTTTTATTTGAAGGTAGCCCAGTGTTAGGGTTATGTCCAGTTGATGGTTCTGAAACACAGTTTTGTCCTTTTAAAGTCCTATTTATTTTTAATACCTTGCTTACATCTTTTCTCATTGTACTTTTCCTCTCATTAGGATGATGACTTTTCGTCTGGTGAACTTAGGCACAGAGGGTAAGATTTTTTGTTATTGCTGAATACCGTAGAGATAGTGGACTGCATTCAGTAGGAAAATAAAATACCCAGAGAGGGTCTAGAACTTGTTGGGATATCAAAATTCTTGAGTGAGAAATGCATGATAAAACTTTCCTGCTTACTTTTTTTTACATCCTCGTTCTCTGCCTGATGACATCTTATCACTTCAGGGAGTAAATGAAGCTCACTACACGTACATTTGATATAGTCAAGTTTCACATCTGCTACCATTGTGCTTGGTGATTCACATAAGGGATGGAGTAGGTAAAACAAGCCAGTGAGCCACAACTGTAGTAAAGGCTTTTGCTGGCTCTTCTTGGACCATTTGGTTGAAAGCTGGGCTGTAAAACTCCATCCAACCTAACCTTCACTTCTGATTAATTGATTCGCAGTAACAGATATATTGAAATAAACAAATATTTATGTACGTAATATTTGGGGTTGGTAAACAGGTCAGTCTGGAATGTGTTAAATGCTTTACACACAGTGTGAACCCATTGAAAGCATAGATCATATGAGGGCACAGATCATGTAATAAACTCAGATACTAGTTAACCTTACACCACCTCGACCTACTGTGGTGTCTGTGCTGCTTTCTCAAGAGGCAACGTCACGGCATGGTTTGAATGGACAATATTTTGTAACCATAAAAAAATGTATCCTTAAAGGCAGTCAATGCTCACCCCAGACTATAAAATTTGTAGTAGTCCACAGAAATTCTCAATCTGCACAGCTCTTTGATTGACAGCAAGTTCAGAAAGTGCATAGTATTGTGCCGCATATTGCATAGCATGTACTGTACTGAGAGTGTTTTGATAATACATTGAAGTCTTGAATACTTACCCCAAAGCAATAAACTGAGAGCCGACGAGGACGAGTTTCAGACAGTAATGGGAGGGGCTTACATAAGTAGGTGAGGAGAACTGGAACTTTTTTGGGAGAGAGGATGAGACCTTAAAGGTGAAATGCAGTCACCCCAGTTTGTTTTAGTGTAGTAGACAATCCAATTTCATGAATGGCTCAAGATTGAGAATCATTTAACAATATTTTTTTCACTGAACACTGATATTTAGGATTAGCCCTTTAAAGTTTACCTCAGATATATGTAATAGTATGTTAAAAATATCATGAATGATACTTGAAATATAAATGAAAGGAAATTTGTATAACTGAGTTTTCAGTTCGAAATAGATTTAGGGGTACTACTCATGACCTTTAAACTAATTGTTAAGTGAAATGGTGTTTCTTTGTGTGGTAGGAGCATATAAATGTGCACAAATAATTGCAAAATGTGGTTTTTGTCCAAGTTACTTCTCTATTCTCTATTTAAAAAAGTTCTTCAATCTTCTTTAAGTTTGAAAAATTTGTGATCTCATAATGATCCCCCTGCCTTTTCCACATAGTGAAATTCAGAACCGCACACTTTGGTACAGTAGATTAGACTATTCTGCTAGTATTTATCCTCAATCGGCAAGTTACCTGGAAGCCATGCCTACAAGTCTGCGTAAAAACAGTGAAGTACCTGAATTCCCATCAGCTTAGATCTGTAATTCTATACATTTGTAACTTCTGCAAACTTTATTTCCTTATAGTACCTTCCATTCTGGGAATTGTAAATTATTAGCAACAATGAATGTAGTTTTGTGAGCCACCTGTTTTCTGAAATAGCAGCCAATTGTTTCTTTTGAAAATTACCCTGGCATTGAAACATTCATTTTGAAAACATCTTTTTTCAAGTAAAATGGGAAGAAATTTTATTTGCCTCTAAATCTGTCATTCTTGGTATTATTGTTATTATCAACCATTAAAATAGCTCTAAGAGCTACTTATTATCTAAAAATGAATTGCTAGTGCTTTCTATTTTGAATAATGTAGTAAAGCTATTATTTTGTGCACCTGTGTTATTTCTTTTTAAAGCTGAATTGAAACAAATTTTATTTGCTCCTAAAATCTGTCATTTGGGTTTTTTATTATATTTTAAGTGGTATAAAAACTTGTCTATTGTCTGTTTAAAGATGCCAGTGATTTTTTTCTTTTATAATGTTGCTCCTCATGAAACAGTCCTCAAGTAAATCTGCACCACTCAATTCAGGTTAAATTTAAAACAAACTTGATTTGGTCAAAAAACTTCCTTTTCGCAACATTAGTCCATTATTATGTTCATGTTCATGTATTCTTAGTAAAATTTAGGTGGTTAATTTCTTAGACAGCTGTTTCAAAATTGTAATATTTGCAATTTATGTTTAGCCTTTGATGACATCTTCATCATAGCATGACTCAACAGCTGAAAGGATGTCACTTGTAAGTCCTTGACCTCAAGCTCATACAAAAGCAAAGAGTCCTTGAAAGGAAAGTGCATTCAAAGCTTCTTCATCATGGCTGGGCTCAAAATATTTCATTGCAAGGTTATAGCTAGCAAATTGTGAGCGGAAGATATAGATTCTGTTGTGGTGGCTGTTTAAGAAAAGTCACTGCAGTAAAGTCAGCCGTTTTTTACATCATTTTCCTTAAAGAGCCATTCCTCTCCCCCCAAACTGTAGTTTTTGTGGGGGGGGGGTACCAAAACTCTCAATTGGCTCAGCTCTTTGATTGACAGCAAATTCAAACAATGCAGAATATCAAAGCTTATATTACACCTCATTAACTGTACTGAGAGTGTTTTGATTATTCACATTGAGCTTTTCTATACTCACCCTGAAGAAATTAACTAAGATTTTGTCTGGATGAGGATGAATTTCAGACAATTGTGGGAGGGACTTAAGTAAGAAGGTTAGGAGAATTGGTTCTGTTTGGGGGTGAGAGAATCAGGTCTTTAAGCTTGGACTAAAGTGCTGTGCACCAGTTGTGGTCCGTTACATGTACTTTTTTTGTAGTTATGGTCACCAGTTGGAAATGCTGGCTAGAGCCTACTACATATCTGTTGTCTGTTTTCTGTTGTCTGTTATCTGTTGTCTGTTGTCTGTTGTCTGTTTTCTGTTGTCTGTTGTGTTGTCTGTTTTCTGGTGTCAGGTGTCTGGTGTCTGTTTTCTGTTGTCTGTTTTCTGTTGTCTTTGTTGTCTGATGCACAACATCACATATGCCATAATATGACATAATAGTGAAAGGGTCCATAGAATTTGGCCAGATTGTATACCATGAGCAGGGGCATAGTCACTTGGGGAGGGTTTGGGGGGTCAGAACCCCCCCCATGACCCAACCTTGCAATGAAAAAAACACCTTAAATAGCAATTTTTTTCTCTCTATCCTTAGACTTTTCCCTCATGTTGTGCCCCAAACCCCTCATGACACCAACCCCCCCCCCCCCACACAGTCCTGGCTACACGCCTGACCATGAGATCTCCTGCAGGAATATATGAATCAGTTAGGCTTGGTGTATCTCTCTGCAAATATTGTTTGTGTAGTGTGACAGGCAGTGGAAGTATGTGCAATCTATAAAAGGTTGGTATAGGGGAAAATTACTGAAAAAAGTATTGTAGTATGGTGTTTGAGATTTTTCTTATATTTTACACAACCAGTAAAACAAAAAGTAAGAGCATCTGTCTCTCACAGGGATGGTCCAGGTTATATTCCCAGGTCCAGTCATACTAAAGACTCTAAAAATGTTACCTGCTGCCATTGTGCTTGATGCTCCCCATAAGCAATGGAGTAGGGAAAACAAGCCAGTGAGCCACAACTGGATAAAAGGCTGTGGTCAGCTTGACTTGAACCAATAGGTTGGAAACTGGGCCATAAAACTCCAATCTAACTAAACTAGCTAATCTTACATTTTTCACTTTAAAAATGGAACATAATGCCATTGTTATTGGTGCTCAGCAAAAGCAATGGAGTAGAGACAAGCCAGTGAGTCACAACTGGAAAAAAGGGCTGTGACTGGCTCAACTTGAATCAACTAGTTTGAAACTGGGACATGAGACTCCTTCCAACCTAACCTACTTGGTGGGTTTTCTTCTTTCTCAGTTTCTAAGTTGGCCCAAACTTTTGTGGTCAATAGGGGAGGGGGAGGGTTCTCCCTCAAAATATTGTGACTCAAGCAGACAGCCTAGAAAGAAATAGTGAACAGGGATTTTTTTTAATAAAATTGTTATCATGAAAATACATCTTTTGGTGTTTCAGAAAATTTGTATCATCAGTTGTGTTATCCTGAAGGTTCTCCTGATTATGGGAATGAGTTATGTTGTCAGTTGCTTTGTTAAACAAAGTGTGTTGAAATGTGGTCTGATTTTTCATCTTTCTCATCTTCATGACAGGCTTATAGATGATCACTCAACCACAGAAGACTTGGATGCAGTCCTACAACATCACAGGAATCTACAGGAAAAGCTGGCTGAGGAGATGTTATCTCTGACAAGAAACTTAAAACATAACACAGTGGTTGCAAGTAACATCATAAAGAAAGATAACATGGTATGTGAAAAGCAAAACTCTGGAATCTGAAATTTGAAACATTGCATTATGGATGTAGAGATGTATTATGATATTAGATTATTGTAAGTGGCAGAAAAGCATTGAGGAAGTTGAGCAATAGCACTGTAGGGATTCTGCCATGCAGAAACTCAAAAAGGAGGACAGTTACTTCTAAACCCCTGGTTCAATGCATTTCTGTGGATGAAAAATAATGAAATCTCGTGAGGTTTTTTCTTAGGTTTTTTCTTTTCTGTTAAACTAAGTCCTGACTGACCTATCTTGAGAGTGGCAACTGTTGGCCAAGGAATGAATCTGGGGCAAATTCCTGCCTGTAGTGCAGCAACCTTTGGTCATGATGTTGATTCCACAGAAAGTGCAAGAACTCTGATATTAGATATGAGAGTTAGGATTAATAGTAATGCCCTAAACACCAGCTGTCAGTAATGTACTTGCATGGACTGGAATTGAATATGGCATCGAAGAGTCTTGGGAAGAACAGGGTAATTGTAGGATGGTCCTGTGTCAAATACCTGTGAAGATATCTCTTTATCACCCAGTTATGAAAAGGTATTAAAATTTCCCCCAAAAAAGCATCATGCATGGACAGCTTAGCCTAAATAAAACAGATGACTTGAATTTTCTAAAACACATACTTGAATCCTCCAAACCTCAGGAGGGACATACCAACAGACTTATATACATGGACAGAGCATGTAACGTGTATGTCCTATCCGTACATGGTCGCCACAGACGGGAACAAAAAAGGCGCACCAAGATGGCCGCCGTGAACCTGTAAATTGTCTGATTTGACGACGACTCTGTTACATTTTAAACAAAAGTTAAACTTGAATGGGAAACGATATCATATTCCTGCAATAGGTGAAGTGATTTTGACCTTACCTTGCCATATTTCAAAAATATATCATCTTTCTTGCAAAATAGGGAGATATACTTGAGCAAGTCCAAGCTTTCACACAAAACCATAGCAGACAGCCATCTTGGTGCACTTTTTCTCACACTTATGGTAGCAGCAATGTACTGTGCAGTATGCTCTGTCCATGTATAGGAAGTCCATGGACATAACACACAAACCTATAACATGTGTTTCAAAATGTAAGTTGACTTGAGAGGCATATAGAATCATCATTTTTTGACTCCATTTGCTAATATAAGACTCTTACATGTAGTATTATGGTTTTGTGTTGTGGGATGCATGAATTGATTCTTGTGTCATTAAAACTTTTGGCATAATTTGCCATAAAAATAATAGGATGACGACATGTATTTTTATGTTTTTAAGTTGGCCACAAAAAATTTAATTCATGAAAGTAGGTCTACTGCATGATAGTAAAATTGCTCTATTACTGAAGTTTATGGGACTATTTTATTATGACTCTACAGGGGTTGTTTTGTTTTTGTTGACAAATTATTAAGGTGAAGAAATGTAATTTGCATACAAATTATCTCCATACTAGCCCTCCTCCAAAGTCCTGCAATTAGAAATGGTCAACATCATTTTCTTTGTGTATTTTCATGTTAAAACCTCAAGATGAGGTTGCTGCCATTGATAAACCTACACTGGCATAAATATTCTGGAGCTTGGGCACTCCCATCCTCCTTGGAATCCATCCACCCTTCCAGTGCCCTACCTCCCCATCCACTGGTAGCCAGAGATGTGTAGTTACAGTATGTCAGTCCTTCGGCCTTTTGTTGGGAAAATATGTCTGACATTGATCCACTTACTGAAGGGACTCAAGTTAATAGTCATGCTGCTGACTTTAATAGCAAGCTGATCAGTGTTACAATAGATATTTGACCAATCAAGTCAGAAATCTACCCAATCCAACCCCACCCCACGCCATCCCCCCACACCATTCATAAATGTGCCTTCCTCCTCAGCTCCCCTTGGAGAATCCTGGCTATGCCACAACTAAAAAAAAGCTGTTGCTGGCTCTACGTGAACCAATCAGTTGGAAACTGTGCCGAAAAACTGCATCTAACTAACTGACTATTCCCCTGACAACTTATGTTACACTTACAAATGTTCAGTCAACAGTATACCTCTGTTCTACTTAGTAAAGATGGAGCATAGTAAAGTGTGCCCCAAGTCAAAAAATTCAAAAACACATATTAAAGAGCATGAAAAATCAGTTCTAAACTGTCCAACTCCCATCTTCATAGGACATTCTTGAGGCTAGTGTTGAAACTTATTCGCTTAAAACAATTAGTCAATTGTGCAATAATTTGTGACTTTCTTGTTGTACAACTCACATTATCTGCAATATCTCCCTTTAAAATTAAAAATGTTTGTATGATCTTGACCTCTTGCTTTTTCCTTGCATAGCATGTTTGCAGACAAAAGGCTTAATTACAACACCCCATAAGAGTGCTATCGCACCAATACAAGTTGCAAAAATTTTCAGAAAAACAAAGAAATACAAAGATTGTAATTTGAGTAGTACAACAATGACATTGCAAATTATTGTGCAAAGTACCATTTTAATTTGAATCAAGAAATTTCAACATTCCGTATGGCGGCTTAAGAACGTCCTGTGAAAGTGGGAGTTGGAATATTAGAATACATTTTTTCATGCTGTTTAATACATATTTTAGAATTTTTTTACTTGATGCACACTTTAACTTGATGTTGTGGGATGTATTTTTGATTGTGTGGAATAGCCTCTCGATTTATATCTTACAGCATAAGTTCCTAAATCCTTCAAGCCACTGACCACTTTCTAGATTTTGCTCTAAATTTGTGTTATTGATCAGACTATTGTCGTCATTAACATATCTGGCTTCTGCAGAATATTCCGTGAGTTACTTTTGTGATCCGCAGCCACGACTTGAGAACCTAAGCTTGAATGGAATACCATTCTTGTGTGCTAATGCTCATTTTAATTACACCCCTCTTGCAATTTTATGGTGAAGTTTTATGACTTGTTTGCTGTCAAAAATGATTTTCTTCTTTTTGATTGTTTTCAGAGATTAGAAGAAACAAACCAGCTAGCTGACTCAAATTATGCCAAGCTGAAGGTTGAGTCGGACAGGTTAGAAGTCCATGCAAAGAGGTCTTGTAACTGGTGGATCTGGGGTACTGTAGTTTTTGTATCTATTGTGTTCCTACAAATGATTATATTCATCAAGTTTATTCCAAAAGGAAGTTGATGATTTGTAGAAAGATTTAAACATTATCAGACATAAAACTATTAAAACTAACATTCGTGTTTATGGGGAAGGATGAAGGACAAGTTAATCTGATGGTGAAGGAGCATGCCTTAATTCATATTACTGTCAAGTGGAACAGGAAAAGAAATCCACATGACATCACTTACACATCAGAAACTTCATTTTGTGTAGATGTTACATGATCAGTGGTGCATTCTGCCATGGAAAAGGAAGGAGAATAGAAATGGGGAAGAGGGGGGGGGCTACAAAGCATCCAAACTTTCCAAGTCATGAGTAGAAAAATTGTTCAAGTTGAAGGTTAAGTAGTATTGAAATGAAGATTTTCTAACTGATGTAATGCAGAATGCACAAACTGCTACAGACAACATTCTGCAGACTAACATCCCTCTGCAAAATGTGTGATCTTAGTTAAAATTTATATTGAATATGCATGTGTTCTTATGTGTGGGATAGTGGCAGCTTAATTTACTGGGGAAAATGCAGTGCAGTAATTATTTGATATTTAGTTGGTGGCTTGTTGGAATTTTGACAAGCAAAGGTGTAAAATACTGAAATAACTTATTTAGGCTTTAACGCTTTAACTAATCTTACTTTGAACATTCAGCTCAATCTCTCAAATTATGGTACATTTACAATAAGAGCCTACTATAAAAAGTGTTTCTTCTTCTGGTTCAGAAGATGAAATTTTCATTTTCATGGGTTGGACAAATGTGCTATTTTGCTGACCGAAAAACGCACAGCAATTTTGGAAAAAAACGTGATTGTAATTGCCAAAAACGTAGTCCCAAAATCTTGCAGCTGAACCCGTTATTTGCTTAAGTAACAGTACTAGTTTACTCAAAGTTTTATTGCTGGTACAAAAGTCTCGTTCGGATTTATTTTTGCAATGTTTTCACACACAGTTAACAAGCTATTCCTCATGGCTCATCTGTCAAAAGCTGAGAATAAAGCTAAAGGAGATCTGCACATAGCACTTTATGGACAGCCTATAACGAGTATTGCCTACACCTATTTATTTGCTTTGAAAATGGGTACGTTTATCCTGGTATGGAAAACGAAAGTGAACCTGTACGAAACCTAGTATATAAAACAGTATGCCTGTACTTATAATTCCTCACCTATATACTGTCTGTGTGGCTGAAACTTTTGCAAAGATCAAGTTTAGTTGCAGCCAAGGATTCATCAAGCAATAGGATCACACCCTCCTAGCAATAGCCTCACACCCTCCCTTGTAACTACGCAACATCTACGTAGCATACTGTCTGTTTGCATATTCACCAGCAGCTTACTGTATTCAGGTGTATAAATGTACGTACAGAGGCATGATCAGTGCAGTGCAGTTAAGCTTTACTTGTAGTCTCATGTAAGTCCAGGATAGGCCATACGCACTGCATGCTGGCATTTATGTAAACTTGTACTGTACTTGTATATCGTTGGAACGGTATAATTTTGGGAATTCCCTATACAGTTAACTCAACGGAGAAGTCCCATTGACTTAACCATTGGAAAGTTGGCTGAAGCAACGTTCACAACAACGTCCCGTTGGTTATATTTTCATTACTTTTCCTTATGGAAATCAATTCAAGAATGAAGGGAAACAGTTATCTTTCCGAATTTATGAAGAAAATACATAGGTGACGTAAAAATGAGATCGTAGAAATCTTGATGTATTTCATCGAGGTCAGTTGTAATACCCACTGCAATATTTACTGTTGCTTTCTCTGTACCTTGGCAGCCGCCAAGATACAACTAATGCTAGCTGGGCTGACGAGATACGTTAACTGTTAACAATAAGGCATAGCGAACACTATTGGCAGTAGGCGATCTGAACCAATGAAGTTGGCAAAATAATGATGCCACATGTGTAACTGTGATGTGTAATGCACACAGCCTGCAGGCAAGGTGTTTACATCTGTTTAAATTTCTTAAAGGCAATCACAGTTGTAGTTTGGTTGGATTATCTATAACTTGGGCTTCAATATTTTTGTCTTTTGGAGAAGTGGGGTGAAAAGATTGATGTTTTCGGTATATTTCAAAAAACAGCAATTTATTGTAAAAACGCAAGTGCGCCACAAAAACGTGATCGCGCATTTGTCCAATCCCCAATTTAATTATGGAACATCAAAATTGCAAGATAAGATCTTCTTTGGAAAATTCATCAAATGGTATATTTTCCATAAATTTATCATTTGCAAGAAACATCCGTAAGTGTTTTCATTAGAAGAGGAAACAACCTTATATTATGAACAACACATGGGGAAAGAGCATGTTTTCAGCTTCTCATTATCAAACTTCTCTTAAAATTTTCTAAAGTGTGTAAAAGTCCACTTCATTTCAGTAGTATCAGCATTTCACAATGGAAAAGATAAAAAATTAATAAATTAATATACTTAAACTGGAATTCTCTCAAAAAGTAACATTCGCACTTTTCATATCCCTTCTGGATAACAGTCATTCCAGGTTGTGTTGCTGAGACTACATACCAATGCCAGGAGTTGCTGAAAATTGAATACACTGGGAAATTAAGATTGTTTTGAATTTGCATAATACAGTGAAGACTAGTGCCAGTTGGTATTTGCCAAGATAGATGCACCTAGGGAAAATTTTACCAACAAATCTTATTTTTTACATCTCATGGTTATGACAGATTATAACACTCTGCAGCAACTAAAGATACCATGTTGCTCATCAAACTGATGATTCTATGATTTGATGATTTGATGATTGCTCTTGGCTCACCAGCTCTGAGATTTGAAAGTGGCAGAATTGATTGCTCTTTGGTGTGGTACTTAATAGAAGAAATTCTCGGGTCATAAGAGCTTCAGAATGGATGGCAGGGTTATAGATGCATCAGGACAGCAAGTGATGGTCTGACTTTAGTCGGCCATAACTTGGGTCTATCACCTTTTAATCTTTTACTCTCTGTACTTACCTGTACCATGGATGGTTGTACACCATACCACAATTCCTCTTCTTTCAATTTTACTGAGTATGAGGGTTTGAAATTATGTGTAGGCAATAAGTGAAGATGATTTTAGGCAGATAGACCCCATTAATGGCTGCCTACAGTCACTAAACACAAGCGCTGATGGGTTTCGCCTATAGCAGCTGCCCCTACAATTTCCAAATTGTAAACACACCAAGTGCTAACTGATGGTGACATGCTACATAAGTAGTGGTGCTCTTCTTAGATGGTGGCATGCTACATAGGTAATGGGATGCTACGTAGGTATCCCTTTAAACTACCTCACTATGGATTTTGCCCAGGTTATAGCCCTGAATGGTGGCAAAAAGTAAATTTATTTTGACTTGCTCATTGGTAATATAAGAGCATAGGGAAGGGGGGATTTAGATGTCAAATCTTTATTTATGATAATGATTTATGATGAACATTTAAATGCCTGCATCAGATGTGAAGAATAAATATTTTGAAATGTGAAAATCTGTCTTATTCGTCAACTTTTAAACTGTGTATGAAGGTAATAAATCACAAAGATTGTATTAAACATTAGCATATTGCCATATTTGATATACAACCTGCAGTTTTGGTATTTTACTTATGCTCTCAACTTTGACAATGAATAATATGGCAAAATCTATGGGAATATCCCATATCTCTTGTCATAATCTGCATTACTAAATATCACCACAAACCTTGTTTCAAAGCTATGGTCTCTAAATCCATACTTTGAGAGAAACAAAAATTATGGCCTCAAAGACAGTAAAAGTCTCTTGGTTTGCAGGTTCATTGGTGCTAAAAGAGAAGAACACAATTTTTACATAAAATAACTAATTTTGACTGGGGTAATATTTTCTGCAACTTTTATAGGTGCGGTGCTGTTTGCTTCCTTCGCATTTATGTGTTCTTGCCTTCCAAATGACAATATTCTGTCAACATAACATAATTCAGAAGCACACTTCACTCTTTGTAGAAGTATTTTCAAAGCAACTCTCTGTTTGGACCTCTGTACCCATATTGTTGTATATCTTTCTTTGTAAACGAGCTTTTAACTCAGTATACTGTTTTAAAACGTAGATGGATCTCAGGAGCTGTGAATCCTTTAATTCTAAATTGATAATTCTGTCACAGATTGGGATTTTAAAGTTAAAATGATGTTCACACAGTGGATAACCTGGTTTTATATTCATTGCCTGTAGTAGAGTTTTAAATGCCATGAGAGTTATGGATATTGGCTGTGTACTGTCTGGTTTGAAACCTTCATGGGTAGGTAGCCTTATAACCAGAGATTCTGTAGATTCTCTGATTGCCTTTAAACAAGGTGTCATCCACTGATCTTGAACTACCTTGTTTATTTTGTTTGTGCTCATACTTGACATCTGGGAATTACACAATATCTGACAACATTAAAACTTTACCTTTGTCAGAGAAAATTATGAGATATTAACTACATTGCCTCAGCCTTTCTTATCGTATGCTTCGATACCAGATATCACTGTCAATGATGCATTTTTCATGAGACAGTTTTTGCAAACCTTAACTGTTGATAGATTTATGAAATAATCAGAAGTGAAAAATGATAAACTCATAAAATAGCCGTTAGGGTTTCATACATTTCAAAAACTAGTTTATGATTTCATTTATAAGTAATCCGTGAAACTTAAATGACAGAAAAGAATTTATTTCGCCGGAGCCAACATCTCAGTTAATGTTTCATCTTTTTACATCCTAAAGCTGTGGGACTAGGTATTTGTGTTGGGGTCCATCAGCCTTAAATTGTCTTTATTTTATTGTCTACATGCAATCCTAAACCCTCATATTCAGTGACACGGAGGAGGTCAAGAGGCATTTTTTGTGTACAACCATCCATAGTACAAGTAAGTAAAGAATTTGGAAGATATAAACTGATGGACCCCAATTATGGACAGCAAAATCAAACCGTCACTTGACTGTTCTGATTTGTCAATGTATGGTCTCTAGTCCCATCTGCTTGCTGAGATGATTCTGCATGTAGTTAGTTAGATGGAGTTTTACAGCCCATTTTCCAACTAATTGGTTCAAGTCGAGCTGGCCTCGGCCTTATTTTCCAGTTGTGGGGCACTGGCTTGTTTTCCCTTTTGTTTCTCCATTGCTTGTATTCATAGTAGTTAGTCTTATTATGGATTATTCTAGAAATGAATGAATTGAGAGGATCCTATGCTATGGAGAACTTGCTTCTTTGTTCTTATCTGAGTCAATCTTTTTGAAGTATTTAATTTACTGACCAAACAAATTTAAACTTTACCATATACATATACATATGCTTCATGTTCCTCACATGAAGGTTAAATCAAGTTATTCCATGTCTAACTAGCAAACAACAGTCAGAATAGTTAGTATCAGTGAAGTGACAATGATATAATTGTAAAAAAAAGTTATCCCCCTCCCTGAAGAAATAAGAAGAGACCTAAATATACTGAGTGATAAAATGTGAAAATCTCTTTGTACAGTGAACATGTAATTTATGTTTTACATGTATTTACCAGTTGATCAATATATATATATTCTTTGTGCAATGCTTAAAATACCTGCTCTTCAAAAATGAATTGATATGCAGTACATTAGAAAAGGCACTTCTTGTAGAGAGGCTTGTTAGCAGTGCAGCAGATACCAATTGATTAAATATTGCACCTGATGCATTTGCCGAACAGCATTTGTTGGTGAGAATTTATATCAAAATTCTGCATCAAGGCCTCTTTCAGGTTCCAGAGAAATAAATAAATGGAGAAACTTCCAATGTATGGCCATGTTTTGATGGTTCCCAGTGTTAACAATGTATCATAATTTCAGTCATGAAAAAAATTTCTAACATTAGACTTAAATCACTGATTACCTCAAATTTACTTTATATCATGCAGGCTTTCCAATATAAACAAGGACTCTTTTGTTTTGGGCAGACAGTCAAATCTCAGTCAATTTTGTGTTGCTAAGAGTAGATTTGGTATAGATTTTACCAAATGACTTGTAGATAATTTGAACCTTCCACTATTTATTTTACAATTTAAAGGAAACCTTGATGAGACCATGGAAGATTATATTCACAGGACTATTACATAATTGCAACCAGTGTTATCCAAAGACAGCAATTTTGTGTTGAACATGTGAAGGGTGGCTTGGATTGTGTATTGCAAGTCAACATTAATTTATGTATGCTGTCTATGTGTATGTCAAAGTCAGTTGTGTAGCTAGATATTTTTTTTTGGGGGGGGGGGGCAAGCTCTCAAATTTTCATATTTTTTTCAACGCGTGAAAGCCACTTCTCTGGGGGTCTAAATTTGTGGCGCGTGCAGGGTGCCCAAATTTTTTGCCCTTTTTAAAGAAATATTTGAAAATATGGAGCTTATACTGGAGAAATTTTTGGAGTCTGGATTTCCTGTGTAAGGAAATGTGAAAAGTTCAGGAATATGTGAAGAATCTGCATTTCTTAAGGGCAAGTCTTAGCTTGCATGGCCACTAAAGGTCATGGCTGTTACACAATGTTACCCTACGGCCTTCAAAAAAAGTCAAGAGTTTATGTTAGAGAAAACTTGGATTTTTCGGAAAGAAAATTAATGAAAATAGCACTGTAGACAGACCTTTCAACTCTCAAGGGTTAGCCGGGAGACTCCTGGTTTTTGCCCAATCTCCTGGCCTCCCGGTTTCATACCCTAATCTCCCGGTTTTTTACTCTTCTGTTCGTAAATAGGAACATTTCTGAAAATAGCCAAAGCAATTAATACTAACCTTGGCTGATAAAGATTTGAGCAATCGGCCACATTAATAAGTGTATTCTTCTTCGTTAGACTGTTTGTGCTCGCCTCACGTCTAGTTTACTTGCATACAGTACGGCGTACATGCAGCTGCAACGTACGTAGATTTTATATGTACGCGCACTTGCACTCAGTTCAACTTAACACGTACACAAATTTTAGCAAATTCCGCATCGATGATACGGCCGGCCCTCATAAATTTTTCCCAGGAGGAATGAGGGCGTAAGTAGGCTACTCGTTTTCGAGTATTTATATATATTATATAATCTCCCTATATTTTGGCTCTGAAAAATGAAATTCTCCCTATTTAAGAGTCAGATAGGTTGACAGGTCTGTGTAGAATCAATGCCACTTGATTATCTGGAGATTTTGTCATTTCCAGAGTTTGGAAAATTGTACCAAGCTGATTTATGGGGAAACACTACTGCATTAGGAACTGCAAATTGTGGCACATGAAGCATGCAGAAAAATTTGCATTTTTGAAACAAATACTTACAAAAATTGAGCTTTTATTGGAGATAATTTGCAATTTCATGAAAGAAGAGTTGGGAAAACCACACTGTAGTTGACTGGTGTCACAAATGACAAATTTACAAATTTTTCACTTACCAGAGCCAAGGGGCAGTCGCCCCTCCCCCACTCCCCCTGTGGCTCCCCACTGGTTAAAGCATATGCATGTATAGTCATAAATGCTCGAGACCCAGACTATAGTTGTGTCATTGCAAGGATGAAATCACTAAAATTAGCAGCATATGCCATCCACTGATTGTAGCAGGGGCAAAGAATATTTGATCCTCTCAACTTTGTATTCACAGACTTTGTCCCTCTTTGAACCACTGAAATAATTTTCAGCCTTAATGATGGCAACATTACTGTCTTTTGTATGTGATTATACAGTCAGCAGTAAAGTAAAAGCAGGCTGCAGAAATATTTGTGGAAAATGTAAAGAAGTTTGTGCAGTTGACATTGGCCATCTTCAGCAACTTCAGTCATGTGTGACCAGAGTTGACTCTTTCCAGTTTTTAGTCTGAAATCATATTTTTTAACATGGGTCAAAAGTTCAGATTTTTTAGGGCTGTGGAAGACTTATTCCCAAATTTTTAGTCACATAATGTCCCAGCCAAACCAGTGGATTTCAGATTTTTTGGTGTTGGCATCTCTGTGGTGCCTCTGTTGTCTCTCTTTAAATCACCCAGATGATAGCCAGCCTTAATGGTAGCAACATCTCTCCCTAACTGCCTGTAAGGACAGGATAAAGGTGTTAGTGATTAAATAAATTGTAAGGTGCTTGCATAGTATGTTGTCAGCAAGATTGTGTAGGACTGATCAGAGCAAATTATCAGAATACATGCAGACAGAGGTTGTTTATTTCAAATATAAATCAGGAAGCAAAAGACATAATTCTGTAATTTTGGGACTGCATTTATCTTGGGGTCAGACAATGATTGCCCCTTCTTCAAAGGTGTAAAAGAGAAACAGTTTGCCTTCAACAAAACATGCAACATTTCATTTTTTCCTATTCCAGACCTGTAAATCAATGAATATTTAAGGTATAAACTACTTAACTGAGACACTTCGAAAGAACCGTCATCACTTTCGCTCAAGCAAACACTGCATTAAGGGCATAAATTTTGCATCACTTTTCATATTTGCCTATTTTATAAATGAATTAAAAAAATGTACCCCAGGACCGTACCCTGAAAGATTTACTCCTATGCCTTTCAGATCCTTCCAAATTTCTGAAGTTTCAATTCTGTGGTTATTCCATGGTACACCACGCTATGTATGCATCAGAGAGCTGAATTTTAATGCAGTTCCTATTGAACTAATTTACACTTTTTCTGCCACCTGTCCCGAGTGATTTATGTTCTAACAGGACCTTCCTTGGTGACCTTGACATTGGGTCAGAGACTGTGATTGGACTACATAACAAATAGTTAAACACTATCATTGTGAATGTATAAGGTTACTTAGATAACAATGTCAAGTTGGTTGGGTGGATAGGTTGATTCAAGGTTCACCTAGTCTGAATGTAAATCCCACTAGCTTCTGTCAACTTAAAAATGTAATGGAGAGAATTGTTAGTCCATACCTATGTAAACTGATTGTTCAAACTGCATAATGACAAATTTTTCAGCTACAGTGAAAAATAATCATATTAGTTGTTAAATGAAATTTTTAGCCTGTTACCATTGTGACTATCATCAACAATGGAAGGAAAGGAAGGTGGAGGGGGGGGGGGGGTCAAATGTTTTACAATGGATTTGGAAAACATTAAGTCCTCAAGTTGAAAAATTTAGACTTCTTAAAATACTCTATTTGGCTTGTAACATTGATTGTTTTACAATTTGAGAATTCCATAGGATTCTGTTAATGGTAGACAGAGTCTTCCCTGTTACATTGACTTTAGTATTAGCCATCTTGACTCTGGAGACTAAAAATTAGTACAAAAATAGTAGTAGTCTTAGTATCAGGTCTAATTGCCTTCTCTTCACATCCTCTCTTATTATGCTAATATTTTCTATTAAGTGGGTTCTTCATTTCCCTCTTTTTAAAAGGAAAATCCTCTTGCCCACTCAAAAACCTTTTTTTTTACCAGGTGAAATTCTTTTCCAGCCTCTGATGATACATTAAAAATCTGAGGCAGACTGCTTTGTAAACCGAGGTGAATGAGAGAGAGGGGGGTGTTTTAAAAGTTTTCATGAGTCCATTTGGAGCATAATGTTTGTGATGGAATTTCCAGAGCAATGCTTGCTCTGCATGGGCATTAACCATTCAAAATAGGTCTCCAGTACCATGGTTACCTGTAGCTTCATATTACATGCTGGGGTTGGAGAACAACCCTGCTGCTTTTATAGTCATAACCCATAGAATGGATTGCCTGTAAGGTGGTTATAATGCACGATCCAATTTTGCCACTCCACTCCTCTGTAATAGCCAGATATAAGGTCCTGGACATGGCCTAGAGTAGGGATCAAAGCAGAAAAAGTATCCCCTCCCTTTGAAATTTTTGAAGATACGTAGTGCTCTTATATGGAATCTGGTGCTACATTATACATTTTGAAGTACAATTTGTGTTAGAATATTTTAAAAAATTGGCATCATTTAGGGAGGCCAATGGCTTCCCTTCTGGCTGTCCTACTGTTACAGATTGCACAGCTTAATGCATTTGTGAAGTACCTGCTAGTCTTTTCATAATAAACCATGTATAGGCCTACTTTATACATACTCCTGTATACCTCCATGTGTTGTGAAAATAGGTGAAACAGACAAGCCTCTCCTTGGCACATAGCCTTTGTGAAAGAGAGACACATGCCTGCCAAACTTGTAGAATAAGTTGGTCTTGCACTGAAGGATAAGAAAAATATTACTCCAATAAACCTCCCACAGTTAAACCTTCAAGACTAATGCTACCAGAGTTGAAAATCCCATCATTTTTCAATTTGGAAAAGGCCAAAAATCTCCCCTCCTTGACGCTGGCAAAACTCCCAACGTTGGAAATCTTGATCTGGGGGCTGTGGACAGGAGACTGGTCTTCACCACACTGTTAATTTGAATCAGTGTCTCAGAGCTGTACAACATGCATTTAAGTATATGCCCTGCAACAATGGTTCATTCTCACAGCAGTAATACCAAGAAAAATTGACATGTTGAAACATTGTGAAAAAGGACATGCAGTTACCTAATACAGTGCAAAAAAATTTATTACACCTTAAAGCCACAATGAATCACTGGCTGTTTGTCTCAAAGTCCCAGTTTTGTCAAAGAAGAATTTTTCTACTTTTGGCCCACATTTTAAAGTGACAGGAAATTAATTGTGAATCTTTCATCATCAGGTATGATTTACATAAAGCCCTATAGGAAAACTTTTTGCATCTGACAGCATACACCTTCATTGTCACCTTGTCTTGTTTACCCACGGAAACGGTCTATCATGATTCTGCCAAAACAGACACTTTAGTGGTTGCAGTTTGATTTATTTGATTTTAATGAAAGTTGGTGTCTTTTGTTCTTTCTCTTTCATACTTCACCGTCCTGTCCAATAGAGTTCATCATCAGATTATATCAAAATTAGTGCTTCTTGGTTTTAACGACCATCTGACACAAGAGATATACTTCTAGGAATATTTTGTCTGACCACTAAACACAGTCGTAAAAACGTTTAAACAATTTGTCATCATAAGATACAGCCTGACAGTAGCAGAAACAAACTTTTCCTTTTTTCTTTTGGACCACCCTGTGATGTAAAGCATATCTTTTTTTGGTAGTTCTATGGTGAGTAATGAGAATCATCATCCCCAAATACAACTTTTCTTGGAAGATCTTGATAAGGATCCCTAATGTAATTTTTAACATGTTTCTTTATTCTTCTATACTACCATTGATTAAGACCAGTGACGCAACGAACTTAATTTACAAAATCAGTCTCACAGCCAATCCCCACCCCTCCCCCAGTAACAGAGACTGAAGGGGTTTAAATTATAGATGTTGGCTGCATACCACATGAATCAGTCACCTTGAAGACCAAAAACCACATAGATCTTCAGTTGAAAAGTTCATATGATTATCTCTGGTAGAGAAGGAATTTCATACATTTCTATTTGCATCCCTCATTTAACATTCAAAATTAATGATTTAAGGCTGCAAAAGTTTCTCAACTGGAGCAAAAGTTTTTACACAGGCATGTACATTTGCATTATGAAGGACTACAGGAAAAAGAGACTTTTCCTTCTTCTTCTTCTGTCTTCTGTTTTTATAACTGTTCTTTTTTGTTTTTGGTAGGGTTTTTGAATACTGTGCATTTTTAGTTTCTTACATCAGTAAATTACCAGCCATTTAATTCCTTCTTTTAAACAGGTGTAAGTTAGGTAGAGTTTCACTGTTCAGTTTCCAATCTAAGGTGTAGCCACTCTGTTGTTGATTTTGAAGTCTTTGAAGTCTTTGGTGTGACCTGTCAAGGAGTCAAACAACAGACTTCGTTTCTGGAAAGAGAATCTGACGGTCAAGCCCTCTCCTCAAAAGTGACATACTGCAAAACTAAAAAAAAATATAATCAGGGTCACAGATACTTTTCTTTGTTTTAAAAGGAGACAAAAGAATGGCATAAATGTGAGTGTACGACAGGCTTCATCTCAAGGTATTTCACAATTAACTTTTTTCTTACACTTAACGAGTTTCAATTTGTACTGAATGAGTTTCGCTCTAGTAAATAAGGTCCTTAGCCTTCCTGATGCTCAAAACATTAAACTGTACTGAATAATTCTTCAGTTTTCAGTAAAAATAAGACAAAGAGCCATCACAGGGATATCATCTCATGTGATACCATATCCCAGCATCTCAGTAACCAATGGAGAATGGAGTTGCATAAATGAGACTGCCATCAGTAGCCTTGATCACAAAATTTTCTTGAGATCTTAATTAAACTCTGAATACATTGTTCAAGATATTAAAAATGAATGTTAGCTCTGTTCAATCTACCCTCATTCATATTAAAGAAATTCAAACTTTGTTTAATGTTATTACATTTCTTTGAACTCATAAATTAAAGCTAAATTAAAGCTATATGCAGTATAAAGAAAACTTTATGCTAAACTAAAAATCCAGTTTCTAGACAAAGAATACAACTCTGGTCAAAGTCGTGTAGGTCGATGGGAAGTGTCTGTGGATACTGCTTAATAAACATGTTTGACATGAACAATTTACAACCTTAGCACATCTGGTGATGACACCGACTGAACTGGAGTAAATCTTTGGGACAAGTCCTCAGCTGGGCAGCCTTGTTAACTCTACATGAGATCCTTTTTTATGACGCTTAATGGATATTGGGCAGATATACAACCTGTGCAGTAAACACACAGTATAAATCAAGACTAAAGTTTGTTTGTTCAGTTCGTGGTATTGGCTTGTAACTTTCTCGAATTCTCCTGTTTAGATTCAGTGTGATAGCTCCCAATGAGAATGGGGTTAGAACATGTGTTTGACTATTTCTACCCAAGAATGTGCCAGTTTTATAGAGCACTGATCATAAACATGTCACATGACATAGTCTAACCTTCTCTCCCCTTGTATCTTGACTATCTGACAGTTTTAGGTGCCAAAGAATCAGGATGAGGTTTTGATTTGAGTAAATTATCACTACTAGTTGTACTTTAAACAGGCATGTAGGGGAGAAGTTCTCACAGTGGCTTCTTATAATAAGTTGGGGGTGAATTACTGTAAAGTTATATTGCAGAGTGCACTATCAGGTGTGTCACAGAACAACTGATAAAACTTCATATGCATCTTTAGCCACACACTGAAATGGTCCAATATTTGTAATCATGTACCATTCATCACTAGCTAGTTATTCGATCCTGGTAAGATATGGACAGATAGTTTATCGAATTTTCTTCTGTTCTGAAGCATTCATCATCGACTTTGGCAAGAATGTCACCTGTAACATGACATGAAAATTGAAGGCAGCTGACACACATGATAATGTTCTATTGGATTTGAAAACACTTTTTATCCTAAATTTTCCCAGCCCCCCCCCCTCCCATCTGCAGCATCCATTACACTATTAAAGGGACCCAGTGGCCTGGAGAAAGAAGCATACATTTAAATTTAGTGAGAATGAATTTTTCTCAGTATGATGAAATGTAGTCTGAGTATTGTGTTGCTACAGTATTTGTCAGTTCAAGTTTGGTTGTGATTTGTCAGATGTGCAAATACACATTGAAAGGACAGCTTGAACAAGTAAGGTCAAAGGCCAGGCTACACGTAGGCTATTATCTACCCTATACTCCTACAAATTCAAAGAAAAAATTTTGAAGTCATTGTAGTGTATCCAGGTACTATAATTCATCAATGGCTCATTTAAAGACAGACTCTCATCTTCCCAGTATAATTTTTGTAAAGGGGTGGCATAGTTGGGGGAGGTTTTTTTTGGGGTGAAGGGTAGAGGTATTTTTGGGGGGGGAGGGTAAGGGGGTGATTTTTTTCCCTTTTAAATGTCACACTCAACAAGCTCAGACATTTTTCGAGACAGTGTAAATTAAGTTTCACCTGTTTCTGTTTTTCAGTAAAAATCTTGTCTTTGAGCAGTGCAACAATAAAATCCTTTCAAGCACAGTACCCCATCATCCTTAGTTGCATACATTGAATTGACACATTCCTTCACACACCAGTAAATGTATATGTGAATTCAGTGCTGCAATTAGCATTATATAAAATACCAAACAATTTTAGAAGCCACTGAGAAAAGTTTTAATTGAGAGCCTGCAGTTATAGGCTGTGTCAGATGTTCCCCCTCCTCCACTAGTTTTTCCATCACCTAGCTGCTATACATTCAGTTGTAATCCTCTGCAGGGGAGAACCATGGAAGAACCATACCCTGATGTGGTATAGCTCAATTTGGACATATTTTTTTATGAGATTTTGGGGGTCATGGCCCCCAATTGCTGAAGGTCACAAAATAAATTTTAAGTTGCTTTTATTACATTTCGGATATTCTTTGGCTCAATTATTACTATTATTATTAATTAAAGTTGCAAAGCTTCCGGGGACTTCTTCCCCTGTACCCCCACATTAACAATAACCTGTAGGAGATTTTACTTTCCCCCTTCAAAAGTTAAAACAAATTTTTTTGCAAGCTATCTTTCTTTTTCAAATTATCTTCCTTCTTCTCAAATCAGGGCCTTGTAAACATACTGAGCTAGGGACATGTCCCCAGTCCCCTAATTGGCCCCAATAACACACATTTGCCTTAGTAATAATGTCCCTTTTGGGATGATTAATAATACCTATACAAAGGTACTCTTTTGCTTCCGTTAAGTCCACTAAAAAGCCTAAAATGTCGGAGCTTCCAGGGGCTTGTTGCGGGCCCCTGGACCCCACGCATATTGCCTCAGGATTGCAAATAAAACTCTCTATTGATAAAATGCCCCAGAACACTTTGGATTTCTAAAAAATGCCCTGTCTCAAATTATCAATCACATGTTCAATTTTGAGTAGCTTCAACATTTTGTCTTTGCCCCCTAAAATTACTGTAAAGTATGTTTCCCCTTATAATCAAATGCTATAGTACTTCACAATTCCACACTCGCCCCTTACCTCACCCCACTCCTGAATTAAATTCATAGTTTAGGTTCCTTAATTTGAATGTGTTTTTCGACCATTTTAAAGCCTCTCAAATCACTAAAATCACCAGGGGCCGTTGAGCGGGCCCCTGGACCCTACGTCAATGGGGTTTTGAGCGAAGCCTTACGACGTCACCACTATGTCGGCTGCGGAAACTTGTGGCCCCCAATAAAAAACATCTTCCAAGGCCTATATAAGCTGACCCATCAGGGTCTACTCCGATAGTTCTCTAGAACCTGCCATGTGTTTGCCTGTTATCCCCTATCTGAAGATAGTATTATTTATGCAGTTTCCCCTTGACTGAAGTTGATTTGTTATACATGATACTTCAAGTACAAAAAAAGAATGGAGGAATGTTTCTTGAGTATGTTTACTTAATATTTTTAAATTCTCTAATGTTCTTACATGACAACATATTTTCTGTTTCCTGTGACTTTGAGGTCCTGTTTATAAATGTTTGTCCTTAATTGAAAGAAAAAATGCCCTGATCGTATCAATAAACTCACTAAATCAAGCCCTATATGTGAACTTAAATGTTGTCTCCTGTCATAACCTACAAAATATATATCAGCAGTTCATTTTATCTCTCAGCCCTAAAGTTTTATTTTCTTTTGACAACTTTCTGTATGCAGACTCAAGCTCATAGCCGTAGGGAAGTGGACATCCCCCCCCCCCCCGAATAATAAACCTCGAAAAAAAAATTTTTTACCCTCTCCTAAAATATGTTTTCTGCCCTTCAGAACCAGATTTGGTGCATGGCTCACACAAAATGTACTGGATAGATAACACTTAGTGTAGTGTAAATTCTAGAAAAGGCAAGAACTAGATTTGTATTCTTTAATAAGCATACCTGAACCATTTAGCAAAGTCTAGAATTTTCTTATAGTTTCTGGAAGAAGGTGGAATGTTCTAGATTTCCTTTACATAGGTATTCATGCTGGTAACTTCTGGGTCCTTCAGGAGTTTTCTGGAATGTTCCTATAGTAGTAAATCTCAATTGTTCTAGAACCTTCTGTAATGTTCTTAAATTTTATGATATATATTTAAGAGCCTCCCAGCCTCTGGATCAGAAGGCTACAAGTTGTCAAAGAGAAAGTGTCTAAGCAGTGATTTGCTGATTGTGTGCTGTACCAGAGGATTTGAGGAGGCATTATTCTTTGTACAAGAAAAGAAAAGAAAAGAAAAGAAAGGAAAGAAAAGAAAATTAAGAAAATTAAAAGGAAGAAGAGGAAAGAGTTGAAAGTTTGAAGTTGAAGTTTCAGCTGAGGTTTAAGTGAAGCATTACTTCAGCAAGGAGTCTACAGAAGTGCCTATACGTATTGTCAAGTGCCTAGAAATTGTGTGAGTGGACTCTACGTAAAAAAGGGACTTCGAAGTGTAAGTAGGAGAGCTTTGTATGCTTATCGCTACTGTAATTTCCATGGGAAATAAGTATCTACCGTAGGGAATAGATCTCCTGTGGACTGCATTTTTGAGATAGCAGGACATTTTGTCAACTACTTGTGAGCGTATGTATGCTTGTTAGACTCCTGTTGTAAAGAGAAATAAAACAGAAGACGTTGACTTGTCACAAAGACTTTGTCTGCTCATTTTTTGGTTTCGGCCATTACATCGGTACAAAGAATAGTCTTCAAGGAAATCAGTAGTCTGCAGGAATCACAGACGAACCATCATGTCACATATCAGCCTAAGGGATTACCCTGACCTGAAGACCAGAGAAACCCTCTGAGGGTACCAGACACAGGCAAGTAAGCAAAATAATGGAATCCGATAGTGTTAAAATGGAAAGACTTGTTACCCTTCGCCGTTCAAGAGGTGGCCACGCTGGCAACATCACACGCAAATACAATGAGCTAAAACAGCTAATAGACTGTAATGCTAAACTGTGTGAAGTAACAGAAATATTGAAAAGGATACAGACTGCCTTTATTGACTTTCAAAAGGTGCACACTGACTTTATGACACTTGTCAGGGAAGTTTTACCTGACAAAGTCGTGGATGAAGAGGTGCTGTTTCAGGATATAAAGGAAAAGTATGATAATGCAAAGGAGCAGTACGACAATTTTTCTGAGCAGTGCAGATTGCAGGAAGAAGTCCAGCCTAATGACAGTGCCTCACAGGTTGGGTCACGTGCTACTTCCCACGTTTCAACAACATCAAGTGCACGAGCTAAGGCAGCGGCAAAGCGAGCTGCCCTCCAAGCAAGGGTCAGAGCTCTGCAGGAACTTCAAGAGTTAGAGCTTGGTCAGCTACAAATAGAACAGAAAAGGAAGAAACTTGAACTGAAGGCAGAATTAGACGCTGCTGCAGCAGAAGAAGAAGTTCTGGCCAGGTTTGCAGGAGAATCTGATCATATAACTAAGGGATCTAAGGTCAGTTGTAATCTTGTTCATGATTGTTCCGATAAATCTCTAACTTCTTCGCATTATTCTAACTCTAAGCATGTTGTTGATAAAGAGAGCAAACCTGTCAATGTAAAGTTGCAGTGTGGGGAGGTATGTGATTCACCTAGGCCTGCCTATACTAAAGCCTACCAGGAATTGGGGGACCCCATGGATAAAAATACAACTAGTCAGGCCAGGAAATTACCTATGACACATAATTTAACTGGTGTGAAGCCTAATGTTGCAGGGGTGTCAGTACTTAACCCAATGGCACCTGAGTGGAAGGAGTCATCGGTGTCTAATAGTAGCCCTACACCCATAGAATCCCAGCTCATGATTCATCAAATGATTGATGCAATTCGGCTTCCTAAAACTAGCCTAATGACCTTTGATGGAGACCCTATGCAGTACTGGGAGTTCACAAATGCCTTTAATAGCATTGTAGATAATTCTAATGTTAAAGATAGTGACAAACTAACTAGGTTGTTTGAGTACTGCACAGGCAGGGCATTAAAGGTTATAAAACCATGTGCACTGATGAACCCAACAGAAGGTTATAAGAAAGCAAAGGACCTCCTGAAACAAAGGTTTGGCAATGACTTCTCCATCTGTAAGGCATGGGTCTCTAAGATAACCGAGGGTCCGCCCCTGAAGCCCAACAATGGTGAAGCCCTTCAGGATTTTGCAGATGATGTTAGGTGTTGTATGGAAACACTTAAGGCTATGAATAGGCTTAAAGAGGTTGATTCACAAGACAGAATGGTTAAGATATTAACAAGACTCCCAATGTACCTCCAAACTAGGTGGAGGAAGGAAGCTTACAGGTCCCGGGAAAGGAATGGTGAGTACCCTAGCTTTGATCAATTTGTGAAGTTCCTTCACTGTGTTGCTGGGGAGGCTAATGACCCAGTGTTTGGAAATGTAGGGATACCCTTTAGGGATGCCAAAGAAAGAGGGAAACCTACACAGTTCAAGAAAAGGGGGTCAAGCTTCAATGTCGAAGCTAGAGAAAGTACCATCTCTCAGAAAGATCCAGAGTCAAAGGGTAAGGCTGCCAATTTCAGGCAAACCAGGCGTGCAGATTTAAACTGCAGAATATGTGGTAGTGGCAATCACAGGGTGATTAATTGTGACAAATTCAAAGAAAATGACCCCGGAGAGGAGGTTAGAGGTGGCTAAAGAAAAGAGACTATGTTTTAACTGCCTAGACTTCAGCAACCATGTTTCAAGGAGATGTAGGATACAAAAGGCTTGTGATGAGGATGACTGTGGAGAAATGCATTCATCTTTGCTGCACCAAGCTATGCTTGCTGCCAGAAAAAGATATCTGAAGGAAGGTGAACAGGTGGTTAAAGGGGAAGAAGTAAAGTCGCCGGATAATCAGGTTGATGCTAAGAGCTATGCTTGTGAGCAATCAGATGTGGCAAATTCAAAGATAGCTCTTCCGATCGTTTCAGTGTATATACGGGGAAAGGGTCAAACTGAATACATACACACACATGCCTTGCTTGATCCAGGAAGTAACAGAACATTCTGTTCCATTGACCTGATAGAAAGGCTGAAACTGCGTGGACACAAAACCACTCTGTCTTTAGAGACCCTAAATGAGGGGAGGAATGCTACTGCTGTTGAAGTGTCCCTGGAAGTGACAGCGATCAAGGGGTCAACGAGAGGGGGCAAGATAGTCAAGCTTCCAAAGGTGTATGCTATATCCAACTTTCCCAAGCTAAGAAATAGTGTGCCATCTAGGGCAGATGTCATGAAATGGGATCACCTCAAAGACTTGAAGGTACCACAGGTGAGTGACTCAGGTGTTACCCTACTCATCGGTCAAGACATTCCAGATGCCCTCATTCCCCTTGAAGTGAGACACGGAAGACATGGTGAACCGTATGCCACTAGAACAGTGCTGGGATGGACACTGAATGGTCCCTTGAGAAGTGATAATTTGGATAAGTCTGTTGTCTGCAATTTTGTCCAAGCTAATCAGGCTGCAGATGCGGGTCTGGAGGCTCAAGTTGAACGCTTCTGGAAATTAGATGTAGGACAGACTTTAGCCGGAGATCTCACAGAAATGTCCCAAGATGATAAGAGAGTACTGAAGATATGGAACGAATCCATCAAGCTCAAAAACAGCCATTACGAGATGGACATACCATTCAAGAACACACCACCTGACTTCCCAGACAATAAAATCATGGCTGAGAAACGATTGCAGAATCTTGGAAGGAGACTAGGGAAGAATCCTGATCTTTACAAACGTTATAAGGCAGGCATAGAAGACTTGGTTCTACAGGGCTATGCAGAGAGGGTTCCTGAAGGTAAACTAAACAACGAGAATGAAATAAAATGGTATCTTCCTCACCACAGTGTTATGAATCCGAACAAACCAGAAAAGCTTCGAATTGTCTTCGACTGTGCCGCTGAATATCAGGGGAAATCTTTGAACAAGCAGGTGCTTCAAGGTCCCGATATGACAAACAAGTTGATTGGAGTGCTCTTGAGGTTCAGAGAAGACCAAGTAGCTGTTATGGGAGACATAGAAGCTATGTTTTATCAGGTGAAAGTTTCTCCACAACACAGAGACGCTCTGAGATTCTTATGGTGGAAAGATGGTAATTTAAGCCTTCAGCCAGAGACGTATAGGATGGCAGTACATCTGTTTGGAGGAATATGGAGCCCGAGCTGTGCGAGTTTTGCTCTAAAACGTACTGCTGAAGATCACAAAGATGGGTTTGACCCACACACCATTCAAACTGTAATGGAGAACTTTTATGCCGATGACTGTCTCAAGTCTGTAGCCTCTGTAGAACAAGCTAAGAGACTGGTTAGAGAGCGGTGCCGGCTGTTGTCACTAGGGGGCTTTAGGCTGACAAAGTGGATTTCCAACAACAAGGAAGTAATAGAATCTATTCCTCCGAAAGACCGAGCAAAGGATGTCAAAGATCTAGACCTTGATTCGACAGCATTACCAATAGAAAGGGCCTTGGGAGTGCAATGGGACACGCATGAGGACATGTTTGGCATCAAGATAAAACCAAAGGAGGTTACTCTTACCAGGAGAGGTCTGCTCAGGATAGTCAGCTCTGTGTATGACCCACTGGGACTCGTATGCCCGTACGTTTTGCTAGCAAAGAAGATATTTCAAGATGAGTGCAAACGACATAAGGGATGGGACGATGATATGGAAGCAGAGAATGTCAGGCAATGGAAAATATGGCTGAATGATTTACCTGAGCCTTGAGAAATTCAAGATGAGTAGGTGCCTCGTTCCCAAGGACTTCGGTGAGTGTATCAAGATCTCACTCCACCATTTCTCTGATGCTTCCCAAGATGCATACGGCACAGTATCGTATCTACGTGTTTTGAACCAATATGGAGATATTCACTGCTCATTCCTGTTGGGAAAGTCACGTCTTGCTCCCATCAAGGGCATGACGATACCCAGATTAGAATTGTCAGCAGCTGCCATGGCTGTCAAGATGGACAGCCTTTTGCGGAGAGAATTGCGTATCCAGTTTGATGGATCAATATTCTGGACAGACAGTATGATAGTCCTACAGTATATAAAGAACAGGACCAAAAGGTTTCAGACATTTGTCGCCAATAGAGTAGCGATTATCCATGACGGGTCTCATCCAAGCCAGTGGAGGTACGTGAAAGGCAAATCCAACCCTGCGGATGATGCGTCGCGTGGGCTCAGAGCAAATGAAATATTGAGTACCAAGAGATGGAAACAGGGGCCGGATTTCCTGTGGAAGGATGAATCTCAGTGGCCTGTTCTGCCAACAGAATTTCCTGACCTTTTGATTGGTGATCAGGAAGTCAAGAAAGAAGCAAAGGCATGTGCCACAGTTTCAATGTCATGCGAATCTTTAGAGGAAATGCTTTCAAGATATTCGTGCTGGTATCGTTTAAAGAAGGCGGTAGCATGGTTGATCAGGTTTGGAAACTGGCTTAGACATGGTAAGCATAAGCTAAACAAAGGGCTAACTGTCATTGAACTACAGAATGCAGAGAAAGGCATAGTTCGATATGCCCAAAGACGGTGGTATCAATTCGAGTTTTCAGATATTGAAAGTGGAAAGGCAGTCTCCCCTAAAAGTAGCATTTTCAGGTTGGAGCCATTCAAAGATGATGAAGGATTACTCCGTGTGCAGGGACGATTGCAAGAAGCGCCTATCAATATCTCCACAATACACCCTGTTATTCTTCCCAAAGAACATCACATCACCAAACTCATCGTGAAACATTTCCACGAACAAGTCTCAAACCATTCAGGAAGGGAATATGTGCTCTCCAGACTAAGGGAAAGGTACTGGATACCACAAGGTCGCCCACTGGTTAACAGAGTCCTCAGAAATTGTGTTGTGTGCAAGAAATTGAGAGGCAAGGCAGGTACCCAGAGAATGGCAAGCTTACCAATAGACAGGGTTACTCCACACAAGCCACCATTTGCCTACACAGGAGTCGACTGTTTTGGGCCATTTTATGTGAAGAGGGGCCGGTGTCAAGAGAAGAGGTATGGTTGTTTGTTCACCTGTCTCACAACGAGAGCAATACACATTGAAGTGCTCAACTCTTTGGATGCAGATTCATTCATCAATTCACTCATCAGATTCATTTCCAGGAGGAACCCCAGAGAAGATCAGATCAGACAACGGAACAAACTTTGTCAGAGGAAGTAAAGAGTTGCAGGAGTCTATATCCAAGTGGAATGAACACCATAAGACTCGGGAGGATCTTCTCATGAGGGATATTGCTTGGGAGTTTAATCCACCCGCGGCATCCCATATGGGGGGAGTATGGGAAAGGCAAATAAGAACAGTGCGCAAGGTACTAAATGCCACTCTTGGGGGTCAAGTCCTGGATGAGGAAAGACTCAGTACAGTATTTTGTGAGGTTGAGTATATAGTCAATAATAGACCTCTCACCCCTGTGTCAGATGATCCCAAAGATTTCAAACCTTTAACCCCAAATGACTTACTTCAATTAGGCAAGGGTTTCACTGTGCCTCCAGGTACCTTCAAAGGGGTGGACGTGTATGGTAGGAGATGGAGGCATGTGCAGTACCTGGCAGACCAGTTCTGGAAACGGTGGGTAAGGGAGTATCTCCCTACACTGCAACTAAGACAGAAGTGGTTGGAGACAAAGAGAAATATTCAAGTCAATGATATTGTGTTAGTGATGGATGAAAATCTGCCAAGAAATAATTGGCCCCTTGGACGGGTAATTGAAACCTTCCCTGGAAGAGATGGTTTGTCTGCTCTGTAAAACTTAAGACTGCCACAAGTGTTGTTGTGAGACCTATTGATAAACTTTGCTTACTAGAATCTGTTGTTCTTGAGCAGTAAACAGTATGTTTGTAGGCTATGAAGGTACATGTGATTTGTACAGTATCTGATTTAGGAATAAGTGTAAATGTACTGTGCTTTATATTGTGTTCTTAAAGTTTGCTTTAAGTATTTGGAATTTGAGATTCATGTAAACCTGTCTATAAAGGTTTGGTTAAGTGTTAATTTCAGCTATTTAACTGTTTCAAAGCTGATGATTGTAGTTACCTTTTTAGGTGTTTGTTCATGCAATGAAAGTAATTTGTTTTGATGAAAGTTTGTTGTAAACGTTCACTGCTATGGTTCACATTTAAGGGGCCGGGAATGTAGTGTAAATTCTAGAAAAGGCAAGAACTAGATTTGTATTCTTTAATAAGCATACCTGAACCATTTAGCAAAGTCTAGAATTTTCTTATAGTTTCTGGAAGAAGGTGGAATGTTCTAGATTTCCTTTACATAGGTATTCATGCTGGTAACTTCTGGGTCCTTCAGGAGTTTTCTGGAATGTTCCTATAGTAGTAAATCTCAATTGTTCTAGAACCTTCTGTAATGTTCTTAAATTTTATGATATATATTTAAGAGCCTCCCAGCCTCTGGATCAGAAGGCTACAAGTTGTCAAAGAGAAAGTGTCTAAGCAGTGATTTGCTGATTGTGTGCTGTACCAGAGGATTTGAGGAGGCATTATTCTTTGTACAAGAAAAGAAAAGAAAAGAAAAGAAAGGAAAGAAAAGAAAATTAAGAAAATTAAAAGGAAGAAGAGGAAAGAGTTGAAAGTTTGAAGTTGAAGTTTCAGCTGAGGTTTAAGTGAAGCATTACTTCAGCAAGGAGTCTACAGAAGTGCCTATACGTATTGTCAAGTGCCTAGAAATTGTGTGAGTGGACTCTACGTAAAAAAGGGACTTCGAAGTGTAAGTAGGAGAGCTTTGTATGCTTATCGCTACTGTAATTTCCATGGGAAATAAGTATCTACCGTAGGGAATAGATCTCCTGTGGACTGCATTTTTGAGATAGCAGGACATTTTGTCAACTACTTGTGAGCGTATGTATGCTTGTTAGACTCCTGTTGTAAAGAGAAATAAAACAGAAGACGTTGACTTGTCACAAAGACTTTGTCTGCTCATTTTTTGGTTTTGGCCATTACACTTAGATTTTAATTTGTTGCCCCTATGCCTACAGTTCTCCAGGGTTGCTGTACTTGTTTTCTGAAAAGGAGGACCGGAATTGGCCTTCCTGGGGTATGGGTCTAAGGGGAGGGGTGTTCTCCTCCCTTTTTGGAATTTGTATCTGTTTTCAAATGTGCCTATTGGTGCAAAGTGGTGCAATATTTAAATCAAAATGAGGAAAATCCTGTCAAGTTATGTGAGAAACAGATGGAATTCAGACATTTCCTGGCAAGTTTAAAAAATCCATCAGACACCACTGTGAACCAGTAGACATGCACAAGTAAAGCTGAAAACCTATACCCCTTTTAGATCAAGTGAAATATTAACACATGTCATGTAACAGTATCAAACTAATTGTTAGATGTGTCGAGTACTTTAAAGGGCCAAACCTCTCACCCCAAACCACAATTTTGGAACCCGGTTACTAAAATTCTCAATTGGCTCAGCTCTTTGATTGACAGCTAATTCAAACAATGCAGAGTGCCAAAGCTTATATTACACAGCATGAATGGTACTGAGACTCGTTTTGATAATATTAATTGAGTATTTCTGTACTCACCCTGAACCAATAAACTGAGATTTTGTCTGGATAAGGATGAATTACAGACAGTTGTGGGAGGGGCTTCAGTAAGAAGGTTAGGAGAATTGAAACTGTTTGGGGCGAGAGAAAAGGGCCTTTAAGTTATATGTGAGGAATACCAAAATGTGTAGATATAGACTCAAAATTTTGCTGATGTCTGCAGAGACTTTAAAGCTGTTGCATTTTGTCTGTGTGTGAAATCTGCATGAAAAAATGGTCTCGCGTACTGCTCGACGACTACAAATCCTGTGTTGAAGTTACCATGCACAGATGTGTAGTAAGTGGTACATAAATGTTGATTGGCAACACTTTTGATGGAGATCTATTGTAACTCTTGTCTGCTGATGTTACGTAATTTGTCTGCAACATTTTTTTCAATTGAATCCGTGAATTGCTGGGACAAAAGCTGATAACTTCAAATCATGTGCAAAACATAAACCTTACCAACAGGATACCCAACTCATATGTTGTAGTAGTCAATATGGAGTATCTTCTCCGTATGAAATTCGTAACAAATTACAAAATCTTTTCCTTTAAATGTATCAATATATTCACATTTCAAAATGCAATACCATACCTGCTAGACAAAAATTACTTTACAAAACTCTCAAAGGAGAATTTTCTGAACTTGTGGGGTACATTGCAATGAATATGCAGACTATTGAAACATAATTAAGATGTTCCTGGACTACATGATCCAGCCATAATATATCATAAATACTTTTTCTTTTGGTACCTTCAATACACCAGCTGTTTGATACTTCCAATGTTACAACATTATACATGTTTCAAGGGAGATTTGTAAACATGGTTGAATTCAGCATGTGGGCGAATTATTCCATACCCTTGGGTCCTCGAAAAAAATTTTGGGAAATAGCATCATGTTACAAAGTGAAAATATATTGCATCTGCTGAAAACCAGTTTGCTCTAAATATATTACTTTGCCAATCTGTAGTTTAAAGTTTGATTTGGTAGTCTGAAAAGCATTTTTAAATTCATCAATGGAAGGGGGTTTGGCATTTTGTTTTTGGTCTAATGGTCATCTGATAACCTAATAACTAGTAGAATTTGCATTCAAATCCTGTTTTTAGGAAGCTTTCCAATGAGCCTAACTTATATTTATCTACTTTTAACCTTTCTTCCTAATAGTACCTTTTTCTGAAAATTGCCCCTTCCTTCTGTCGTACCTTTTTCTTCTTTTTTTTAACTGAAAGAAATTCCATGAAATAGCATTTTATAATTTTGCACAAACATTTTATAAGGGTCATTATGATACTGTCAATTTCACTATTTAATTAAAATGAATGGATGAATACATCAGTGTACTACTTTTGGTCTGACAACTCCCACTTTTCTCATTTGCTGAAAACTTTGATCTTGCAATTGGCCCTAATGAAGCAATAAAGTGAGATTGTATGGATGAGGATGAATTTTAGACAAGTGTGGGAGGGGCTTATGTAAATAGGGTAGGAGAATTGGAACTGTTTGAGTGGAGAGGATCAGGACTTTGAAAGTGCAAATAGTCTCAATTTACAATTGTAATTCTCCAAGCAAAGTAACTTTTTGCCCCACCTTGTACAGACCCAAACCTAGCTTTGTATTGCTTATGGTCATACTCTGGTTTAGGGATATAAGTCCATGCAGGTAACATTAGGTACTTGGCATTATTTAATTTGAGACCAATCAAAGGTAAACCAAGCCAAGCAGAAATGTGGTTTTGGGTGATGAATTTGGTCTTAGAATGTCTCTTTTTTTTATCTATTAAGCTTCAGAACCCAAAGGGACACAACAAACACACTTTTGTCTCCTTCCAGTGCATGGTCAACAGTGATGTTGTATGGTTCAGTTGATGTCAGTATCTCTATAAGGGAATACCTGTCACCCCAAATTTGTTTTGAAAAATTAGCAAACTCTTCCAGATGTCTTCTTATCTGCCTGACTCCAAATCCAGATATGGGCCAGGTATGAAATTCCATATATGGACCAGATATGGATTTCATATCTGGCCCATATCTGCTGCAGATATGGGATTTATATCTGGGCCAGATAAAAAATTGGGCAGATATAACCTGGATCTGTGCCAGAACCAGATCTAATCCATATATGGGCCAGATAAAATTTTATCTGGATCAGGTCTTTATCTGGAACAGATATTAACCATATAACGCAATACCATATATGGTTTATATAAAGCCATCCCAAACTGATCCCTTATAAAGCAGTGCCATATCTGCTTTACATAAAGATTTACTGTATTGATCCATATTAAGGAGTCAAATATGGTGCATATATGTCCCATATCTGGACCATACATGACTGGACCAAAATTTATTAGTGCACTACCTTTGTGCAAAGCATGTCAGAAGCCTTCTGAGCCAGCATAATGTTAAGGGCTATATTTGAACATCTATACCAAAGTTGAATGCCCATTGTATAACATTGACTTAAGTATTTGAAGTTGTTAAATTACTTAATAGTGAAGAAAAAAACTGCTTTGAAATTCCTACTTTTAAATGTTTACACCGCATTGTTGGTTTAAATTCTCATTTGGGGCAATATCCCAACATAAATTTTGTTGGAGGTTTCATGCCATAATTTTTCACATATTACTTCCTTTATTACAATAAAAAGAAAATCAGGGCCCTAAAGTCCTGACCACGCCCACATTGGAAAGTCATTTGCATATGTTAGTAAAATATGGTGAATATGGTTTGAATGCTCTCATTTTGGTTTGCTGATACTTGTTCAGCTTCCAGAGAAGGGCTTTATGTAGGACAGGTACACAAATTAAACCAAAAAGTATTTGTATGTAATTCTGACATGGTATTTAAATGACTTATATGTGGCTTGATATGGCCATATTGAACTTTATTTGTATATCTGGGGAGGTATTTTATCAATTCATATCTGGCTTGACATGGCCATATCAAACTTTATTTGCATATCTGGGAAGGCATATTTCATCAATTTATATCTGGCTTGATATGGCCATATCAAACTTTATTTGCATATCTGGGAAGACATTTCATCAAGTTATATCTGGCTTGACATGGCCATATAAAACTTTATTTGTATATCTGGGGAGGTATTTTATCAATTTATATCTGGCTTGATATGGCCATGTAAAGCTTTATTTGCATATCTGGACAGGGATTGAATCAAGTTATATCTGGCTTGATATGGCCATATCAAACTTTATTTGCATATCTGGGAAGGCATTTCATCAAGTTATATCTGGCTTGATATGGCCATTTGAAACTTTATTTGCATATCTGGGCCTTTCATGAATCAAGTTTATATCTGGCTTGATATGGCCATATAAAACTTGATATATTATATCAAGGCGTCTAAATCTGGCTGTATATCTGGCTTGATATGGCCATATAAAGGCTTTATCTAGCCAGATATATCCAGATATCAATCCATATCTGGATTTGGAGTAAGGGTGAAGATATTTTGGAACATAAATAGAACTGACTTTGTTCATCAAAAGGGGAAAAAACAAGGAAAATATTTCCATAAACCAAAACAATCAGTAACAAAACATATTGTAGCAGGTTAAACAGCCTTGTTACTCATGACTATACATTTAAGGGTACTAGGGTATTCTACTTCTTACTGTTATGGTTGCATTTTTTCATCTGGTTAATATACATGCTCAAAATCCTCTTACAAAATGACAAAACCATCCAGAAAAAGTTGTTTTTATGCTTAGTTTGTATCTGTATTCCAGTTCATTGTCACCCCATATACAGTCATAATAGTTTTTGTGGAATAATTACATCAATGAGTAAATGTCGTCACAGAAGCCCCAAACTATGCGCTGAATACTTCCACTAGCCTTAGGGCATACAAATATTCTCCAATCACCCTAAAAATTCTTGACAATTTGAATACCTATACTGTCTAGTAAAGAATCTTCCAATAAATATTCATTAAAAAGAGAAAACATCCATTTCAAAATTAAATCTTGTACAGAATAAGAGAAAAATAAAATAATATAAACAATATTTTAATTCCAAAGTATTTTGTTGCCTAAACTATTACTTACAAAACTGCACAATGCAGATACCAGCACTGTGAAGTCTTATACCATACAAAACATCCTTTTTGTGCTAACTTTCTCAGCTAAAATACCTCTCAACAAAACAAAGTTGCTTCAATTTTCATGATCACTTTTCAATTCTTTGTAACATCTTTAACAAAAGAGCTGTTCCAAGGAGTAAACAGCTTTCACATGTGGGGTGGGGGGATGGGAGGGAAGAAAGCCAACCATTAAAGAAATACTTCAAGAGCAAATCAGAAAAGCCCTTTCAACAGGAGTTAAGGGCCCATCTTAAGGGCCCCAAAAAGTTGAGGTTTGTCCACCATTTTTATTCATTCAAAGAATGAATTATTGAGCTTGACTTTATTGAACTGTTATTTAACAGTTTGAAACACTTTCAGTAAGGTTTTGGAAAAATAGCTTTTTTGCTGAGAGAGGGGTGAACCATATGATATAAGACATTTTATCCACTTTCAAAAGTGGAAGGATATGTCTCCTACTAGTAACCCACCCCCCCCCCCTCCCCATCCACCGGCCACCTGCTGACACCCATGGAGATATTAAGAAACCATGTTTTAGTATTTTTCTGATGATGCTTGTAAATAAATACTTCTGGAAGCCATGTTTCTGGTCTAGTACATTGTTTCCCATTTTTTGAAATAATATGTGATCTTGATATTGTAGCATACTAAGCTTGGTTTATGGAAAGAATGACATAATGCATAACAGTTATACATGCATGAGAAATTTCACCAGTAACATGAACAGGAATTCATAAAGTTAGGAACACATACTCATCATCAGGATATACAACACCTGGAACCAGGAAATGGATATTATATGAAGTCATTATGGGTTGAAACAGTACATCACAATTACTTAAAGGCCTGGTCCTCTCACTCAAATAGTTATAATCCCCCTACTTACTTTGGCCCCTCCCACAACTGTTTAAAATTCATCCTCATTCAGACACAGTTATCCTTTGTTTATTGCTTCAGGGTGAGTATAAAAGACCCCAATGTGTAATCAAAACACTCTCAGTTCAGTACAGGCTGTGTAATATGAGCTCTGGTACTTTATATTGTTTGAACTAGCTTTTAATCAAAGAGCTGAGCCAATGGAGAATTTCTGTAAACCCCTACAAAAAATTGTAGTTTGGGATGAGAGGACTGGTCCTTTAAATCTGTTTGAGTTTGTGCAAGTATAATGATTGCCTCTGAGTAACTTTATTGGCCTTGAATGAGTAAGCTGCAGCACTTTTAGAAACTTGTACATAGTGCCTCGCCTGATCCCCACAACTCATTTCCATACTGCATTTGTAATACTGCACCAATGGGATGGTTTTACAGTAAGCTTTTAAAATTAATAAAGACTATTGTGCACTTGTTATCACTCGAAAGAAAATTTCATACAAAACCAAGTTTGATTCACTTTGTCCCTGACAAAAAGCAGTCTTCTCTTTTTAACAAAGAATTAAGCTCAACAAAATTCCTGATGACAGCCTGCCATACTCACATGATCAAATCTGGAGCTGCATAGTTTTAAAAACTCAGACATGCTCATCAAAGTGACATCTTCATAAAATCTGTTGAAGTGGGAGATACTATGTGTACTTTTTGTGAACAGGGGGCTGACTTAAAAATGGCATATTAGTCTGAGTTTGACTACCAGTACAGAGATAGACCTACATAGAAATGTACACAAGCAGTACAGGAATAAGGTAAGGATGGACAGAGAATTCTGGCACCATAAATGCATTGAAGGCCCAGTTCTCTCACCCCAAAGAGTACCAATTCTCCTAACTGTCTTTCTTAAGCCCCTCCCAGAATTGTATGAAATTCATCCTCATCCAGACACAATCTCAGTTCATTGCTTCAGGTTGAGTATACACAGCTTAATGTGTATAATCAAAACACTCTAGGTGCAGTTCATGCTGTGCAATACTAGCTTTTGGTTCTCTGCATTGTTTGAATTAGCTGTCAATCAAAGAGCTGAGCCAATTGTGAATTTTTGTTAAAACCTACAAGAATTGTAGTTTAATTCCGTGAGAGGATTGGCTCTTTAAGTGCCAAACGGATGCTTATCGTAAGATATTTGCCTGTTTTCTATTAACAGATGAAAGAGACACTGCAGGAGAATTACGTCATTTTACTAAATGCAGTTTACCAGTATCATGACATCCTCTCACCCTAAACAGTTCTAATTGTCTAACCTACTAGAGCCCCTCCCACAACTGTCTAAAACTCATCCTCATCCATATACAATCTCAGTTTATTGCTTCAGAGTGAGTATGCAAAACCTCAATGGGCAATCAAAACATTCTCAGTACAGTAAATGCTGCGTAATACAGTCTGCAATGATTTGCATTTTGTCAATCAAAGCCTGATTTGTGCCAATTGAGAATTCCTGTACACTTCTACAAAAAATTGTAGATTGGGGTGAGACTGAGAGGATCAGGTCTTTAATTTATCTTACTGTTCTTCTATCATTTGAAGCTTTACAGAAATATGGTTATTCAAATGTTTTTGATAATAAATTCATCTAAATGAGTACAAGAGAGATACATATTGAACATTTGTGGCAATATTCTTCACAGTCATAGTAAAAACAATCAATTTTCACAATTATATATTCTATTTTTTTTTATTGCATCAATTCCTAACAATAATAAGAAGCAATCTTCTAATGTACTGAAGCACGCTCTATGCTTGAGAGTGTTGGTATGCATGCTGACATGACATGTCCTGTGTGAAATACAGTTTATGTGTATACTGCCCCCGCTAGGTAGTCTGTTTTTCTCCAGACTGATATAACTAACATCAGAAGAGCCAGACATAATTATAAATATGGTGTTAGGGTGGTTTTCAAGACTGCTGGCTTTTATTTAACTGTGTGCATCAGGGCTGTAACCAAACAAGGCATCCAAGGGGGCCAGAACCTTTCCAAGTGACATTTTTTTTTTCAGGGAGGGCCAAATGTGTACAAATGTATTATTAAAGTGAAATATAGATGAACTATTGCAATTTTCAATGTTCACCATACAGAGTTTGTGGAACATGCTTAGTTGTTTTAGAAACAAGCATCAGACTGCATACCAACTCATATATGACAGGTAACATATTTGAAATGCAAAATCATCATCTTCAATTCCAAGAGGTAAAAAGACAGAGTTGTTGTAGTACAACCCCAAAAATATGCACTTTATATATGAAGTATAAATCCTCTTCTTTTTAGTAAAGTAGTTTCAATGTCAAACACAAAATGCTATACCAGCTTATTGTTGAACAAATGTGACAGTATCACTTAAAGGAATCCATCCTTTACAAGATGCAATGGCATCCACAAGGGCCAAATCTTCTCACCTCAGACATTTTCAAATTCTCCTAACTTACTTCTAGCCCATCCCACTACTATCTCAAACTCATCTTCATCCAGACACAATCTCAGTTTATTGTTTCTGGGTGAGTATAAGGACCAGTGCGTAATCAGAACTCTCTCATACAGTACTCTGCATTTTTTGAACTTCCTTTCTTTCAAAGACCTGTTCCAATAATGAATTTCTGCAGACTACTACAAAAATTGTAGTTTTGGGTGAGAACTGACTGCCTTTAAACTTCTTGTTAGTAGCCTTGTCTTGCATAGTAATAAAACGTAGGCCTATCAGTGCTGAAAACTTTTATATAAAGGCCTACAAATATGAAAATACACAGTAACTATAAGCATCATTGAACACCCCTTGCATCACAAGTCTTTGCATAGTTTAAATAGCACTCTTGAATACTGTATGTGACCCTGTGCCATATCTTTGAAGACATTTATCACCATTTCTGCTATTAAAGGCAATAGAGAGTTGCCCAAAATTGCTTCTGAAAGTTAGCAATTTTTTTTTTTTTTTAACTTTACAAATTTTACCTGTAATATGTTTTTGAAGGCCACTTTTGCAAACACATGGTAACACAAGGACTTAGCCTTCCCATTTTCAACAAATTTACAATAAATTTGTCACATAATTGATATGTAGGCATTCCTAAATAGGTATGACAGGGTATATAAATTCAAATTAGGGAAAAGTATCTTTCCCTTTAAATGAGTTGAAAGTAATACATTACATTTAAATGCACATACATCTTGCTTCTTCATCTCAGTGAGAATGTAGACTCATTTTAAATGGGCCTGCAGTGTCAAAATGGACTTCTCTACTCCCCAGGCTTTGATAAATTCATTTTTTATTACTTGTCCATCGGGCTAGGGATTCCCAAAGTCTACTTATCCGGATGAATATGCACTGAGTCCATATCTTATTATCTAGTACTAGCCATTGAATTCCTATGTGAAGAAGAATATTGTTCTGCGTGCCCGGCGGGCTGCAATATCGAGCAGTTCACTTGTCTGAGTCATTTTTTACTTGTCCCGGACAGTTGGGCGGGGAATTTGTTGAAGCCTGCTACCCCCAAGTGTTAGATACCTAACTCCAGTACTTAATAATGACTAGAATTGGCTTAAAACACTTTGCTGATGAATGAAGAATGTATAAAATGTAATAAAATAGGTCTCCCACTTCTAATACAGTTAACAAGATGCACAGTGGCAATTTATACTTTGAAGCCAAGTTCATGACATGTTAAATAGAATACATAAATAGGTTGACAATTTTCTGTTCCTCAGATTTGCAGACATTTTACAATCTGTCAATCTTCCAATTTTAAAAGTCATTAGAGGTAAATTTAAATTTGACAGTTAAGTATTTGTTCTTTAGCAGGTCCAGCATAGAAAAATTGGTGGTTCTTCAAGACAGGCTACTTGGTGCTATTTTGCTTCCAGTTTTGATGAACTGTACTTAGGTGTGACTATCAAAGTTTTCAGTTTATAGAAGGCTGGGAGGCATGTCAGTGCAAATCAATGATTGACATCCAAATTCCAAAAAGCATACAAAACTCTAATAGGTCATCTAGGGTAATTCACGCTAACACAACTGAGCATGTGATAGCTTTACTTTGATCAAAAGCATCTTGGAAGGCTGCGATTCCTCAAAACCTTCATCACCAAAACCAAGTGTGAAAAGTTGTTTCATTTTGTACATCTTCTCAGTTACACACATGAAGTTCTTCCTGCCTGGTACATGTCTCACATTCCACATAACAACACCAATAAAATCTACAGTGGCAGCTTTCTGTAACCGTCCTTAACATTGTCTGGTAGCCACGCCCACAGCACATTAATGCACAGCCATCTACCCCTGCGCTAGTCTTGTTGCATAGCCTCCCATGGGTACCGACTGATCCATGCCTTTTGTTCGGCTCACAATAGTCTGGAGAGGGCATTAGGTACACCAAATCTTGTTTTGTGTGCCTTTCTCTCTCTTGGATGGGCACAAGTTTGACTTTTTTCTTAGAAAAATTCACGTGATGCGCTCTGCTGTGTTTATCAGTGAGTTGAGAACTTATTTCTCTTAGTTTAGGCATAGAGTTCCAACAGACTTTTGATGTACAGGAAGCTGAGACTCCATAACATTTACATTTGATGCCCATATTGTTGACAATAAGCTGAAACAATGAGAGAAAAAGAAAGCAAAGCATTACAAAGTGGCCCTCATAATGCTATCAAAACTGAAAATTTCTTATGCATTATGATCAAGTTGACATCTACAATCTTGGACAAAACTAGATGGAACACCCCGCTCCCTGTGCAATGTTGGAGATAATAAAGCCAATTCGGGACGCACCATTTTCTTTGGGACCCAACATTATACTGGGGGACGGGGGTTCGTAAATCGCTATTTTTTGTAGGACACAACTTTTCAAAGGGGACAGTTTTGTCCAAGATTGTAGGTTTAATCTTCCCTCATGGTGAATTTGTGATTTCTGATCCAATGGGCCTAGAAAACATAATTAAAGAATTAATTGTTTGTCTGTAATCTGCTTGTTTTTTTTTTTTTCATAGGGAGTGCACATTCTCAAGCCCCCTGGGGTTTATGTTAAAGCAATATAAAACAATAAAACAATACGAATATGTTTTCCAACATATTCTAATGCTCAGTCTGCATGATTGTGTAAAACATTCTCACATAGGAGATGTGGAACAAAGGTGCTCTGTTTTTTTAATGCAGTTAGTCAGATAAGATTTTAAAGCTCACTCTCTAATCAATTGGTTTAAGTCAGGCCTGTCATGGCCTTCTTTTCCAATGGTGGCTCACTTGCATGCTTATGCTGAGTACTGAGCACAACATGCAGTTACGTTCCATTTTTGGTTCCTTGCGGTAGCAAAGGAACCTATGTAGTCAGGTTGGCGTGTGTGTGTGTGTGTGTGTGGGTGTGTGTGTGTGTGTGTGTGTGACACTTGCTTCGGTACGCTCTAACTCAACAAGGGAAGGTTGGATGGAACTTGGATTTGGTACATAGATTCGTCATAGGGAGAAGGTGTGCCCTATCGTTTTTGGTGGAGGTCAAAGGTCATTTGGGGTCACCAGAGGTCAAAAGCTAAAAACCTTTTCAACAGGATATTTCTAGTTAGGAAACTTGGATAGATGTCATACTTGGTGTGTGGATGTGATATGGTGTAAGGATGAAATTGGATATGTTCGGTGAAGGTCAAAGGGTCATCTGAGGTCACCAGGGGTCAAACACTGAAAAACGTTTTAACACAGTATTTTAAGGTAGAAAGGACAGATTTCAAATCAATCTGTGTTTGGTTAAGGTCAAAGGTCATCAAGGTCACTGGAGGTCAACTGCTAGAAATGTTATTTAGAAAATCTTGTAAGCTAGATAAAGATAGTTTCAATAGATTTTTTATCTCACCTGGTTTTGCATGCTTACGCACTCAAACACCTTAGAAATTTGTCCTTTTTGTTCGTTCAGTAATGATTCCTTCGGGTTGTACACATATTTTGGATCATTCAAAGTTTTAAGAGGGCAATAACTGAAATCTGTATATTTCACTGAGCACAGGTCACTCTGCATTAAACTGGTCTCTCTGCCAGTGGAAGCAATGCATGGATTCTACAATATGTCTCTTTAATACTGCTGTGCTCTGTGGAGTAACCTTATCCTCATTCTATTATCACACTTCATTAATCACTTGCTTTCTGCTTGACTGCTGGATAAACCCTGTTTTCTGTGTAGAGGTAGCAAACAGGACAAGTGGTAGATTGTTTTAAAGTAACAGCAAGTTTTATTTGAGAGCAGGTAGAAATAACTTGTGAGAGAAATACAAGGGGTGTTTTTCATTCTCTGACCACATTGTGTATCATTTATTGGTGATAATATCAAATTTGATTACAAGCATAAATACATATGGAAATGAGGTAGTGTTTTTGAAGGATCACCAAGCATTACAAAAGTTGAATGTTAGTAAGGCCACAGAAATTTAATCTTTGATTTCATGTAAAATTAGTACTAAAATACCCCTTGTGAAGATGTTACAAACATTGAGTATGAATTTTTGCTTAGCTCTATTTCACAGACTGGCTGTACAGTTCTCATAATATCTTGCAAGGAACCACAGTGCCCATTGGGCTCTTGCTTAGTCTCCTGTATGACCTGGCCAGGAGTAAAAAACCAGACTGCCCGCGTGCAAGTTGGATGATCTAACCACTTGACCATGCAGTCAGTTTTTCTTTATTACAACATCTGTTTGATAACCTGTTTTAATTACCAAGAAGGAATCATGAATATTTGATATTTAAATAAATCATTGATTGTAACACATGTCTTTGCCACAAGTTTTCATTGGTCCCTAACTTGTGTGGAACCATATTCTACCTTAGTTTCACAGACATTAAATTCTTTTACCATCCACCCCTCCATCCCCTCCCACCACTCACATATCCCTACTCTCAACCCTCTCTATATGCACATGCATACCCCTTCCCACAGTAACCCTCTCCCATCACCCCCTGAATATTCAATTTTACTCTCCTATCTGTTCAGTTGGTCTGAACTTCCATTAGTATTCTTAAAATTTCCAACGTTAGTGTTCCTAAAGTCCAGGCCTTGAATTTTAAGGCATACAGTACAAGTACAATCACAGACCCATGACTGTGTGGAGAGTAACTTTTTGCACATCAAGATGAAGAATGGGAGCTCAACATATACTGTAAATATAATTAAGTTTAATAAAACAACACACCTACAACACTCCTTAATATCCTGAGGAGTGTGCCTGAATAACGTCACTGTTTATCATGCTTTGTCCATATGTTTTGCCCGAATAGACCAACTGTTTTTGCCCGAATTGGGAGGGTGAGTGCCGCTGTCTCTCCCTCCCCCCACATATGCCGATGCTGTTTAATACATTTTAAAACTTGAAAAAGTAAGTCTCCTCAGCCCAACTTACTTCTTTACATCACAAGAAAAGGTTTCTGTACATTTAGAGGTCAATAAATTTTGTCTCCAAATGCTTTTAATACAGGCTACTGATGTTTTCACGTTCCTGGGTTTCTGCCAAGGAAGGGGGGAAAGGAAGGCTCCCTCCCCCCCCCCCCATTTTTACAGAAAGATTGTAAGAGTATAATCCTCCCCTTCTTTTCATTTCAATAAAAATAATAAAAAAAAAAATGAAAAAATCAAAATCTTGGTTTGTTATTAAAAAAGAGGACTCCTTCACAGAAATGTTTGAGCATACAAGCCTTTAAAAACTTCTCGGATTGCACCTTATAGTAGCCTTGAAGCAAACTTCTTCCCCCTCAATCCACCTGTAACTTTGGCCAAAGGCAGCATAAATTTGACCGTAATGAATGGCCTACCCCTTGCTCTTTATACAACCATGGGATCACTACTTTGGACACAAAATGCTTTAAATAAAGCAGCAGTTTTTTAAACATAGCAGGTAATGTTCATTGTTGGAAAAGGTAATCACATAACTCAAAATTGTCAATTCCTGGAATTCAGTGCTGGACCAATTAGTTAATAAACAACCTGTGTAATATACATTCTTGAATACAGACTTAACAATTTCAAAGCGGAAGTTTGTGCAGTGCATCCTTTCAACTCAGCTAGATATTTAGAACCCAATTAAATATCAGCTTTTCATTTCTTTACAAGAGAACACTTGAAATGGGATCCAGGTTATGTACAAGCAAACATTAGGTCTGCAATTACTCTATTTTGAACAGCAGGCATGTTGCCATGGAAAGTGGGCACACTGCTGGGTATAGGAATAAAGTGGTATAGCACTTAAATTCAATTTTGAACCCCCCCCCCCCCCCCGCCCAAAAAAAGGAAAAAAAAAAACACAACCAAACTCAAGATTAATCCTCTAAAAGTCAAAAAACACTGTACAGTACTATATTGCATCTAAGCTCCTGGAAAAAGATGAAAAATTTCGAAAGGGGGGGGGGGAATAAACTCGTAACTAGGAAGGCAAAACCCCCATACTGATGCCCATCCCATCCCCCCCCACCCCTCTCTTCCCCCAATTGGTTAGACTGAACAAGCAATGGTGAACAAATCCAACAATCAACGGTGGACAATTTAGCACTAAGGACAAGGACAGTATGGCATGAATTTCTGTCGTGTCACTCTGTCCTCAACTGCTAAACAACTGTGAGCTGAAGTAACTATGTTTACATAAACTAAAAAATTGATTTGATTAGTGTGGCCCCATGACATCTAAAAAACTGACGCAATAACTCCTCAGTGTATTAACATTTATGGCCCCTTCCCTTCTTCATTTCACTTTTTATTTGTGATTCATGAAATTAACGACATCATGACCATTTGTGAGGTATCACTTTACAACAGTACAAAAGCATTCATTATTCATTACTCACTAAAAATGTTGAGAACCAATCCAAGGGAAATGCTGTAAAGCTGTTCCTATGTCCATTTGAGTAGCAGCTATTGGAGGAGCATATGCTATTTCCCTTGTTTTTTCTATGTTTCTCATTATGCCAACTTTAAGCAGAGATACAGGATTGGGCTTTTTCTTTCTTTAATGTTATAATCACATGACTGCACAAAAAAAAATATTTCTCTTTAGATGAAGCAATTTTTCAGATTCTTGTAAATAAAACCCAACTGAAACTTAAACCAACTTCTCATCTTTTAGCTACAATTACAGAGCAGCATGAAATCTTAAGTGCTGTGAGCAAAATTAAAAAGGGGATGGGTAGAGGTTTGTTAATCCAATTAAGGGCTACAATTTGTTCCCAATACTGAGTCAGGGCTTTTATTTCACTTTTCAAAACAAAGTGTTAAATGACAAAGTCACCTGACAATGTCTCAAATATTGGTAGGACATATCCCTGTGTCCTCCCCCTCCCTCATAAACCATGAATCCAATCACTCATTATATAAACATAGATTTCAAAATATCAGATACATATGGATACAATACCTGTCTACCCGCTTCATAGTTATGTTTTGTCATTGCGTCAAATGCTTTATCTCCATCTTTAGAGGCATCCACAAACTGTCTCGTAAAATACATTCCATATCGTATGTTATCTGAGCAGCCTCCCCATGACCAGTCCCCCGAAGGATTTGTCTGGGGAAATCTGGTGTCACAGCCACAGTCAAACACGTCACCTGATTCACATGCTCTTGTTACATGGAACATGATACCAGCTGACACCACTGACTGTAAATACGCCATCTCACGGTTTCCTGCAAAGAAACAAAAGGATGCATGAAGAGATTGCTATCTTGCAAATGACTGACTGAAAAAACTTCCATTTGAAAAATTTCTGTCTTTGAAATTGTGCATCAGGATTTAGCCAATACTGTCATGACTTGGCCAAATTTTTAAGGATAGAAATCTGCAAATAACAAACTGACCTTGGTATTTCTGCCACGTGTGCACAGCCCAAAAAAGACTAGGGTGTACGTACCTTCCAGCTGAAAATATCAAGAAACAATGCTTTTCTGGAATTATGAACATGCATTTTCTAAATTTTAGAAAATGAATTGACTTGTTGGATATGTTTTGTGTCTCAAATATCAATTATTTTACAGATTGGTCTGGAACTTTCAATTCTTTTCCATCATTTCTTAATTCTATTTTCATGCATAATTTCACTAAATCTTAACTGATTTCATGGTTCAAAGTTCTTTTGATAATTTATTTTGCCACTGAATTTGACTCTAGTTACATTATATGTGAAAGCACAAATCATTCCTTAGGAATCTTTTGAGGATGGATGCCCAGTATCATGAAATTTGCCGCTAAAATATGTCTCTTCACTGCTGGAGTCAGAAATCAAGATCAAAGTAAAAATGTCCAGTCTTCAAGGGGAAAAATTTTTCATGCAAATTTATTTCTTCAGAGTTTCTTAGAAGACCAATCCCTTTCTTTCTTTTGCTCACATAAAAAGAATTAAGTGGAGGTATTAAAAAAGAGTAATTCTACACGAAAACCAACATATAGGTAAAAACAAATATAATCTTGATAAAATCCATGATGGAAGTAGGAAGACAAGTATAAACGAATTCAAATAAGGGAGACTACAGTTTTCCTTTAACGGCGAGTAATCACCCTTAACCATAATTACTAGTATATAGTCTAAAGAAATTCTCAATTAGCACAGCTCTTTGACATCACATTCCCAAAAATGAAGAGTGGCTCATATTACACATCATGCACTGAGAGTGTTCAATAACACATAAGGTTACAGTTTTTGAATGCAACCATGGTTATAATATGTATGACCTACAACAATTAACTAGGATTGTGTCTAGATAAGGATGAGTTTAACACAGTTGTGAGCAGGGAAAGTAGGTTGGGAGAATTAGAACTGTCTGAAATGGTGAATAACTACATTTAAATGTTGCAATTGATCCATGAATTGCCAATGAATAGCATCAAACTGCTCATTAAATGATCAATTGCAACTTACTCCGGCCCTGATGGTGGTTATGCAACCTAAGGGAGCTGTTCCCCTCGACTGAGCCACATAGATGGTGATTTTGAAGAGCCAAATAGCTGTAACAAATTTTCAAATAGTGGTCCTTGATTGATTAATCAAACAATCAATGGTAGCTCCCAGATGGTGGCCATGCTATCAGAGAGGGAGCTGTCTCCTCAACTGAGGCCGGGTAGTACATCCTATAGCTATGTTATTAAGTACCAAAAAACTGTTACAAATTATCCTTGAATAGAACCAAAATTAATCAAATTTGCTGCTCCCAAATAGTAGCCATGCAACCAAAGGGAGCTGTTCCCCTCAACTTAGCCAGATAATTGTATTATTCCATTTTATAAAGCACCAAATAGCTGTAACAAATTTTCAAATACCAGTCCTTGAAAAGGAACTATAAGATTAATCATATGATAAATTGTAGCTCCTAGATAGTGGTCATACAATCAGATGGAGCTGTCCCCTTGATCCATGGAGTTTCAAATAAGCAAGACTTAGTTGTATGTATCCCATTTTATAAAGTACCGAATAGCTGTAACAAATTTTCAAATGCTATAGTCCTTGCAAAAGAACTGTAAGGTTAATCACATGATAAATTATAGCTCCTAGATGGGTGGTCATGCTATCAGAGTGAGCTGTCCCCTTGATCAGAGCAAGATAGTTGTATATCCCATTTTATAAAGTACCAAATAAATGTAACGAATTTTCAAATACTAATCCTTGAATAGGACTAAAACTTGTATAGGATTAGTAGTGGGCATTCATGTCACCCTAAAATAATTTATCTGCATACTTTTGACAACATTCCAGGGGGTATTTTACTGCCAATTCTTGGTAACATTGTTTGATCTGCTTATCTAGAGGTCACTTAATCCACAACAGTCAACGTTTTTCCCCCATACATGTACAGATTGTATGTTTGATGGCATTACAACAGTAACCTTTATCAAATACCCTCTTCAATGATTATTACACCCAGCCTGTTTCTACTAAGACACCTACGCAGTTTATCGTTTTAAGCTTGATGGTTTTAGAATCATTTACATTGTTTGGCAGATCAATGAGTGTGTGACAAGCAATTAATCAGAGAATTAAATATCCCCTCTGACAGTGGGAAACCCTGTCTACATGCAGGGAGTAAAGCTACTGTGTATAGAAAAGCTGACAGCTACTGAAATCCGTATTTTAAGGTCCAATCCATATAATGACAATTTCATCACTGACTTGCACCTTTTACAAAAGACAGGAGAGAACCTTATAATTTTCACGTCAGGCAAGCTTGGTCTATTCATAGGAAGGTGATTGATCGCATAAAGCCTAGTACTGGATTTTGATTTCCGATCATTGCCGCAGAACTGGTATTAATACTTTAATACTGTAGGCCTATACCATGAGCTATATTCAGATGCAACATGAAAATTAGCTACACAAATAATAACGGTAATAATAACACATTGCACAATATATAGTGCCAAATCAGGAACAAAAGTTCAGCTTTTCTAGAAAAACCAAAACCAGCAGCTGCACCTACACTCTAAAAGTAAACTGCAATCCAACAGTGTACCTATAACTTCGTGTAACTTACAGTGAAAATTCAACCCAAACACAAATTTTAAATCAGAGGAGTGATACTTCACTCACAGTTTAAGGAAAATCACTCTCTTCTGAAAGGATTTTTACTCTATCAAGGTAATAATGCAGCTTAAAGGACCAGTCCTCTCACCCCAAACTGCAATTTTGGTAGGGGTGTACTGGACTGCATTTCTCAACTGGCTCAGCTCTTTGATTGACAGCTAATTCAAACAATGCAAAGTGTCACTAATTGTATTACACAGCATGAACTATACTGAGAGAGTTTTGATTATACACATCGATCCATTTAATACTCACCCTGAAGCAATAAACTGAGACTGTGTCTGGATGAGGGTGAATTTCAGATAATTGTGGGAGGGGCTAAGTTAAGTAAGAAGGTTAGGAGAATTAGTACTGTTTGGGATGAGAGAACTGGGCCTTTAAAACTCTTTCAAATTAAAGGCTTCCCCCCCCCCCCCGCTCACTCTCTTTTAGCATAAAATTTCTGTACTTAAAAAATTCACAGGCACTCTATGTGACTGATTCCATACCGTATGTTAAAATACATAACACAGCATGTAAATACCCTGCGATAAACCCTGTATCCTTGGTAGGCATAAGCAGGACTTTTGTTTTAGGTGGCCAACTGCAGGGTCTAGTCATTGGTCTTAGAGATAGTTCTAAGAGGAGGGTATCCATTCCCTTCAAATACTTGAAATGACACTACCCTCAGATACAATCTGGTGAAACATTTGAGATCAGGGAAATCAATTTTTTGGTTCAATCACTTTTTTCTTCAGAATCCCTGTTATGCCAATGGCCCTATGTGACAGAATGCTCATTAATGGAATACATGTATCAAGGACCACTAAGATGGGAGGGGGAAGGGGTGGCAGGGCTTTAGTCTGCACTTTCTCTGCCATAGGCATTTTGGGCAGCCTTACATTGCTATTAGAGATATTGTTGAACACATTGTGGACCACTGATGATAAGCTCCCCACTCTGCCACCCCCTGTATATTGTTTGGTACTAATAACCATATGCACAGGTCACAAATAAATTTGTACATAGTAGACCTGCTATGATCCTTTTCAAATCCCTCTATACTTTACATCAGTGCTAATTTCTCCTCCCTGAGTCACAACATAATTGTCTTAAGATTTTTTACTTTAAACATGTCATACCTTTGCATCATAGGCCAAGGTGTTTTTACCTGTGGTGTCCAATCTCCAAATATGTCAAGTGACATCAGTTCTCTAGATATGAAAGGGTGATAACTGACGTGACTTGTTTCAATTAACTTTACACACTAAGTTTAATCTTGTCATCGCAGACTCTACTACCACAGTTTTGACAAGTTGAAGTAGCTTGATATGTCATCCAGAACAAATGATGGCATGTGAAGCTTTAAACTAGTGCATAGTTAGCTGTCAATCCATTCATTAGTTGCTATACCTGGCTATAATTGACTTCACTAGACAAATTGAGTTTTTTTCCTTTTTCCTCTTTTTTTGCCTTTTCTTCTCACTTCTTACCCGGCAGGCTACTATACTGATTGGCTATTTGAGAAATTGCTGGACAGCATAAAAGCCAATTAGCATGTAAAATCTTTACACCGACTTTTGTGTATGAACTTCAATCCCAAGATGTATCATTCACGGCAAATCAAGCAAGTAATCCTTGTGAACTTCACATTTGAGAAAAAATATTTTACATGATTCCGCTCAAGGAGCCAATCATGAAACAGGACAGTCTACTATACTGGTTCCAGATATGGTGACGTTTCCCCTTTTTTAAATATATAATTCATGACATACTAAAATTTATCTATTACAGAAATCTGAAATGGCCAAAAAGCATGTGCATAAAACCTCATACATAAAGCCGTAAATATACGGTTATTGGACTTGTCACATTTGCTTGTTCTTTTTTGTGTGCGTTCATAGGCGTACAAGGCAGGAGTGCAGGGGGTTGGGCACTTGCCCTCCCAATTCGGGCAAAAACAGTTGGTACATTCTGGCAAACCATGATAAAGAGTGCCATTATTCAGGCAAAATTTGCTCTTGCCCTCCCCTCAAAAATTATCCCTGTACGCCTATGTGGGCATTTCAGTATGTTATATGTCATGCCTATTGTCACAATAATTTAGCAAAATATGAAGGGCTATTAAACAAAACATTTCCTGTATTCCTAACATTCCTTGAAGTTGGTACAATCATGTACCTTACAGCCTCAGCTACTCAATGTGATGTTTCTCATCATGCTATCATAACGTATTTTCTTCTGGATGTAATAGGTATATAGTCCACATTCTTTGCAGCCCGTGCATCTTCAATGACTGTACAACATAAAAATAAAGTTACACAAATGTTGCACTCTTTGGGACCTCGGCTGTCAAATATTTCCTCGTCTTATGTCAACAATGCTCCAAGGTACAGCTCAGCATGTCTCCAGCAAGAAATACTGTTAAAAAATATTATCCCTCATTTCACACTTACTCAGGAGCCACTGAATAACTCTGCATTGTAAAGGTGAAGTACAAATTGAATACGTAACAAGTCCTCCAAGGCATTTGTCAAGGTTACTGAAGTTCTTTTCAAAAATATGTAAGCCAAACAAAAATCTTTTCTACTAAATGAACGAACACAAACTATGATGGAGAACCCACAAAGAGCTTGACAGTGCATCCTTCTGAGTGGGCAACGATTGTACGGTCATTAACATTTCTGCCCCCTAGCTACAGCAGCTGACTATGAAGAAACTGACTTTCCTGTAAGGTCACAAAAATAGCCAAGTGAAAGCACTGCAATCTTTATGAATTTAGTAAGCAATATCAAGTTTACAGCCAAGTTTGTAACAGATTGGTTTAAGTCCACATCCTTTTTTTTTCAATTGTGCCTCACTAGCTTTTTTTCCCACACTCCAATGCTTATGGTGAGCACCAAGCACAGTGGCAGTAGGTCCATCCCATTTTTTATGTCTTTGCTATTAAAGTTCTGGCCTTAAAAGAAGGGTTTCAGGTCACATCAGGATTTGGTATGTTAGAGGGGTACTTACTCCGAGCATTTCGGTGAAATTTGCATTGAAATCCGATGTGTGGTTCCCAAGATATGAGATGTAAAGTTTTCTCATTTTCAACAAAATGTGAACTTGAAGCAAGCACATATGACATCACATCCCCACATTAATGGGACGTCTTTTGTTTTTCTTTAAATTTTATACTGGGTTTTCTCCTTCACAATCCCATATTATTAAAATGTGATTGCATAAGTGGCATGAGAATTGTACAAACTTTGCATCTCCCACAAGGAGGTCATACTCCTATTAACTTCAAGATCAAAACACAGTCTGATAAAAAAAAAGGGAAAGAAAGCATTCCTTGTCAATGTGAGGAAGTGATATAAGCCTGCTGCCCTCAAACTCACTTTTGAACGCAAATCTACTGACTTCATTTACTGATATCTCAAGAAATACATGTCCGATTTGAATGGAACTTTCACCACACTGTGTAGATTTTTGTTCCTTTTTCACATATGAAAATTACATTTTTGCTTAAACCTCCCCTTTAAGTCAAACTCTAGGCCACCAGCCTGCAAAGCAATCTTTATAAAGAAAGGAACAACTTGTCACATTCCTAACCAAATTCATATCTAAGCATATTCAGTACTAAGTATAAGCTAAAGGTATTATGCATGAAAGCTTCAAGCTCATGTTCCTTATTTTTTTTTTCTTCTTTTCCAGCTATGTTTCAAGATATAGGACTAGTATGGGGCAACTGTTCATGTTCATAACACCTTTTCATTTTAGAAACAGACAGTTAATCATGGAATACGAGTTGTTTCCTCAGCAGAGGAAAGTGTGTCTTGCTGTATTCTTGACGATACTCAAATATCCACCAATCGGTGGCATTTTTGCACTTCAAAAAGCACCAACTAAGATAAAAATTCCTCAAATTTCTACTCTGAACATCTTGTACTCAATCAAATGCATCTGTTGTATGGCCCAAGGTATTTTCAAGTGAGTAGAATACTGACCAGGCAAGATAATCTGTCGAATAACTTACAATTTATCAAGGAAAAGCAGTGGATAAGCCCTTCAGCTAGTACACCTCATGATTCCTGCAACTTACACCTACAAATTAAGATTAAGTTTTGCATGCGATTTGACCATGTAGTGCACTAAGGCATAGTGTACAATATGAGTGAAAAAGTTATATTCCCAGTCAAAGTCATTGGTTGCCCACTAAAAGTAAAATGACATTGTGTGACTCAAATGCAAAGATCTTCAGTATTCTGTACTTCAAAGGAATGACCAGAAACAGTGTCGGAAGTCAATTTACACACCTTGCTTCATCTTTGTGAACACTGAATTCAACCTCACAGACAATTTTCAATAACTGATGTGGATTCTGTTGTGTACTACATAAACCGGGTAGAAATGGTCCAAGGAGTACAAGTTTTACAGTTTCATAATAACTAATATTGTAAAAGAATATTGATGATCATTTTTGTTCTTATGAGCTGGGTGTTAGTACCCTAGTACATTGAGCAAAGGTTTTGCAATTGAAATAGCAGAATATTGATTAAATGAACATTTTTGTTGCCGACTATTTGCACAAATAAATCTATATTGATTAAGAAAGTGGTAAAATAAATGGGTATATGTTAAAGCTGCAGCAGAATTTTTAACAAATTTGGTTCAAAATCTGGTCAGGAATGAATTTAGAAAATTACAGATGAGAAAAACATCATTCCTTTGATTGAAGTACAGGTCTTATCAAGTCATGAACTTAATAAATGATACATAGTTGAGATTGCCCCAGAGGTTACTGACCAATGACCTAAAGGCTTCCTGTGGAGCCAACTGACCTAAGGGTAAATATTAAAATAAAAAGCAGTACACTCAGTTCTCTCTGAGAACATGTTTCTGTAAAATTTTGGCAAGATAATTAGCCACCTAGTGACAAAGTGATGCCAGTGTGTGCCACATGTACAAAACTACATGATTAGGACGTGCTTACTACATGCCCCTAACAAATTAAGTGTGACAAAGATATTTTCCCACACCAATGTAGCCTTTTTTGATTACGGTTTGTTAAATGAATTTGACAGGTTTCTTCTCCTGATACAGTATCACCACAAAATCATCATTTGCTAGTCAAATCTTTGATGTGTAAATATTTGTGAAGTTTTATCACACCTATGAACTTGAACCACCCTCAATACTATATTACCAGACCAAATATTGAACTTTTGTTATACAGAGTTATACGGTAACCACCCTTAACATATTTCTAGACCAAATACTGAACGTTTGTTATACAGAGTTGTACTGGAACTCAATACCATACTATCACACCAAATATTGCACTTTTTGTTATCCAGAGTTGTACTGCATGGAACCACCCTCAATACTATATTACCAGACCAAATATTGAACTTTTGTTATACAGAGTTGTACTGGAACTCAATACTATACTATCATACCAAATATTGCACTTTTTGTTATCCAGAGTTGTACTGCATTGAACTACCCTCAACTCTATATTACCACACCAAATATTGAACTTTAGTTATACAGAGTTGTACTGGAACCACCATCAATACGTACTACATTTTCAGACCAAATATTGAACTTTTGTTATCCAGAGTTGTACTGGAACCACACTCAATACCATATTATTATCACACCAAACATTGAACTTTTTGTTATATCCAGAGCTGTAACATGTCCTGGTTCAAGTCAATAATTTTTTCAAAAGAAACAACTTGGAGAACTGTATCATGATTTCTTCATACAAGTAATACAGTAACTTATAAATCAGGGATGGAACTTAAGTTACACTAAAAGTTGTTAAAATAGCTGCATGGACTTGACTGTCAAAACTGGATGACTCATTTCAACTATTGTTGTATCTCAAAATGATTCCCACTGCGATGCAACATTATGGTCTAAGTACTGTGTCACTTCATGTATCATACTCTAGAGGGATTCTGGCAGAAAGACAAAAGAGGGGGTATTTATTACTGCTATACCCCAAGTCCAAATTGATGCTGTCCTAGGCTAAAGTTACAAGTGGGTTCAGAAGGACAAAAACTTGCTTCTAGGCACCTGTAAGGTGCAATTTGAAGTGTTTTAAAGGCAATTTATTTGTGTAAGTTCAAGCACTGATAAAAAAGTGTCATCTCCTTAAAAAAGAATCAAGATATTGACAATTTTTAATTTTTATGGAAATTAGGAGGGGGCCTTATTACCCATTCTCTTTTTGGATACTTTTGAAAAGAAGTGGACGAATTCCTCCTTTTCCCCTCTGCTGGAAGCACTGGTCTATGTATAGCACTTAGACCTCTGCAAAACTTTGAAACATATTTAAATTACCATTTCTTTGCTGGTGTGTGAAGATAGAATGTTGCCACTTTTCAAGCTGTTAGCTCCATACAGCTTACAAATTTAAGCAAATATGCTTTACATTGAGCACACAACCTTGTTCACCTTTCCCCTCTCTGCCATAAAACAGTCTTATGTTCCTTTCAGTCACCTTTTTTGCACATTTTTGACTTGAAATCTCACCTCTCCAAAGCCAACAGAGGTAACTCTTGATTGGCTGCAACGCTGCCCTTGAGGACGAAATAATTTTTGCGATGGGGCATTTAACTTTTTAAGGATATGTTTACTGGAATGTGATTGGTTGAGCCTTCACAATAAACATTTCATGATCACCAGTGGTGAGAATGTCTGGCTTTGACCCAAAAGTGCAACTTTTATCCCTTATAGTGCTGCGATGTCATTGCACCCAAGCGGTCCAGCAAGTACTATTCTACAGTACTGCTTCAGGCTCTTGTAATCCCAACTAGCAACTACCTGATCTAACAAAGCTGGGAAAAGACCATGCGTGTTGAAAGTTTGGCGTGCCCAATTTTGCAGAAAGCAGCTAGAGACATTTTATTGTTCACTAAAAGTATATAACGTTTCTGAAGAATTTAAATTTTTAAAAATGTAAAAATGCAAAAGTTATTTTTATTACTGGCAGACTGATGGTTCCGTTCCCACTTGAATGACTCAGCTATACTAAGAAAAACAGCTTAAAATTATTTCCAACTTAATTCTCACTTTCTTCAACACTAAATCCATCTTTGCCAATTTGCAACTATATAGCAGTTTATACATGAGTTTACAGATGACAGGATGGTGTTTCAGAATGTATTAGTTTTGCCAATGAAATTTAACAGTGGCTTGAAACAATGCATTGCATACTTACCAAAATTTTATACCATAATTCTTTGCAAGCACTGTTCAGGCAAGAGCCTATCTATTGTTAATTTTCTGATTTTGATGAAAAATAATATCCATCTTGCTACGGACCTTGCTTTCACCTGGGTCAACAAAGACTCTTAAATTTGTAACTTGTATAAGGTAGCCTTAAAATACAAACATCACAACTTCATCCACATCAATTGTCACATTTGAGACGATATGTTTTACTTATTACATCAGAAACACAGGTTAGATTGTTACCAGAAGATTGTAAAATATCACATAACTGTTTAATTATCAATAAAGTTCCTTAAGACAGAGAATTTCCTTAACACAGTTTAGTTTTAGAAAAATTAAACTGGAAAGAATTTTACAATATGAGCAGTTCAGCTTTACTGTGGTGAGGAATTGTATCATCAAAACTTGTGTATTAAAATGGCAAACATTTCTTATTCAATTGTGCTGGAAGATACTGCTTTTTATCAAAAGTTCAATGTTTTATCTAGTATTTTAATCTAGTTTAGATATATTACATACATTACCAATGTTTCCAATTAAAAGACCAATGTGATAGACACAATGTGGCAGGTTTCATGGAAGTACTGTGATGTATCATTCACAGGTCACAGCCACAATAGATTTACCCACAATGCTACTTACTTCTTACCGCATCAAAAGTACCCTCACCGCTAGGAAATATGGTATACTCATTTGAAATTGTTTTTCATATATAATGTAAGATTATTGACCCCATGTGAATGTCCCACATAGAGTGTAAGTTTATGGAGTACTTGCGAAAGGTTAATGTTCCGGTCATTGACCGCCGTGCGGTTGTCACAGTGCACATGCATCGCTTAAGGGGGTTGAAAAATAATCCCACAGGAAAATCTTCAAAGCAACCATCATCACTGTCGGAACATCCAAACTCCCAAACATTTGATGTATAAACTTTCTATATTTTATATTTTGGCCAAAAATACTTAGAAATGTCATCAAGAGAACAAAGCATAGTATTTTTTTATCACACAAAACCAATTTCATTACGGACAAAAATTTCTCTAGAAGTGAGAAAATCTGTAAAAAATTCGTTGATAACCTACACCTGCTCAGTAAAATCACTTCATTATGATGAAGTCACAAAAGAAAACATTTCACAAGAAGAGAGAATCTAAGGGTTTAACTTTTTGCAGTAAATATGGCAAAACTACTTTCTTTGGTCAATAAAAGGTCCACAGACAACATAAAAACCTTCAACAGACAAAGAGTCTCCCAGTAGATTCTTTGGCCATTTTCTCCTGCTGATAGTTATCACAAGTAAATCAATTTGGTGGCACTCACGAAAATATGTATTTAATCATTAATCTTGTGAATTTGAAAGATAATGCTCAGGGCAATGTACTCATACAGAAGCCACTCCCCTCTGTCCTCTTTTCAAAGTTGGCAGATTCAAAAATTTCAAAGATTGTAATGTACTTTAGAATTCAAAGAACTATGTAGGGGTCAAAGCTCCCACAAACTTTGAGAAAATGACCTACTTGTTTCCCTAAACAATCCATCAGAAACATGAAGATCTGCTCTACAGGTCACAGCTGAAACAAGAGCAAAACTTTACAAAACAAACACTTTCCTTTGATTTCTGCATGCTATATCCCTTAAAATGAAGGCATTGATTTGCAAAAAAGAGGCAACTCACTTTTTGGGAATGAGCTGTGAGTCATGGCTCGGACTTGCAAGCAAAATTTCAAAATAATAGTCTGCAAATATTTAATCTCTCAATTTTGAGTTACTCATAATTTAAGCTTCCTTAAATGTTTAAATAATTGCAAATGTTTAAATTAGTTCATAGTCAGTTTCTTTTAGTTCTAAGCCAATGAAGAAAAAAAGGAAAAAATGCATTCCTAATACATTATATCAAAATATTGAAATGAAGTCATTAAATATTTTTGTAGATCCATGATATATACAGAATTTAACTGACCCATAAGATTTTTTATAAGATAAGAATATTAAAGTGCATTTGCTCTTATCTTCTTATTACAACATACATGCAGGCTCCTTTCTAGCAATATATGCACTGAAATTTAAGGATTCACAAATAGTACTGTCTTGACCCAAAAACTTAGACAAGTCACGAAGTATTAAGGAATGAAATATAGTATAACAGAATGAAAGGGAAGTTTTTCACAACTGTCCTAGCATTGGGGAAAATCAACTAAAATATTGCAGTTCTTAAATTGCATCAGCATGGCACAGAAAAGGAAACACTGTCATTGTTGAGATCATTCAGTCAGTCTTAAAAACATTTGAATATCTTAATTTTCAAGCTTAGAACTTTCCCAAAAATCAATAGAAGTTATGGCAATTTCATCTTTTGAAAATGTGACAATTTGTTTTGACTGAATCACTCGTGAATTGTAACAGTGAATTTTACCTCAAAAATTAAAATTTTGCATGTACCCTATTTCAAACTGCTGAGCATTATAGGTAGACCTTCCGAAGGCAAGACATGACAGGCACAGTATGAAAATGGGTAATACCCTCAAATTCAAGTTTGTTTTTATTTTTTTTTCAAAGATTCAAGTGAGCCCTAATTCCACTGGCAACATGTGTAAAATTATCCCAAGATCAGTTTCGGTAAATATAATTTCTGTCACTCATGTAGAAGGTGTATTTTCATAGGTCCTTTAATTGGTCATAAATATAGGCTACCCTACAAAAATGACCAACTTAATGGTCAATATTGTAGGGGGCAGTTTAAACACTGCTGATATAGAGGGCCACCAACAATTAGCATGTGGTGTAATTTTGATCTGAAAATCTCAGATTAGCAAAGTTGACCTCCCCTCCACCCCTTCTCCTTGAGGCTTTTACAAAAGACCCTTCTAATGAAATGTTCTTTACATACTGTAAGAGAACAATTGCTAACCAAAACTGCAATATCTACTACTTGAAATTCAAGTTGTGACTCCTTGCTGGCCCTAGCTAAGAAGTGCATAGCATAGTCCCTGTGGGATTTGCTTGCAAGAAATTTGCAGCAAGGTGCTTTGTAACCTTAGTTCATCCAGGGAGTTGCAACTCCCTGATTCATCTTTGGAAACAATATTTGGGAGAAAAGTACCTTTACCAAGGTCTCAGCACTTAGCAGTTAATAGCTAACTGTTAATTTATAGCTTTAAATATATATTTCAGATCAGTAGATTTCAGGTCTTCTTTTGTTTTGATATTAAAAGGGTCACTTTAACCCCAGGGCATGGAATTCCCTAACCATGCACAGTCTCCCAAAAACAGGGATAAGACTTGGGTTAAATCTGTCCTGCATTTGAGCAAATGGGTTGCTATATTTCTTGTGCCCAAACTGATAACATCATTTTATTCTTAGTACTCACTGTTTCTGAAGCCTTGGCAAATTAAAGCTATTGCTCAAGAGAGTCATTTGAATTGACCAAATTTGTACCCAAAAGAGTCCCTCTTCACCTTAAGTTGAGTAAATCTTGACAACTTCTCATCAATTTATGGTCATCTGTTCTTTATCATATCTCCAAAGTTATCAAATGCATTGGCATATTCTGATTCTTTAAATAACCAATTTTTGACATAAAGTTGTTTGTAAACACAGTTGGCCTTTAGATGGAACTTGAAAAGAAAATTGAAAATTAGTTTTTTCTAGCATCCCAACTTAAAGGAAATACTTTAATGCTGACAGAGACTCACAGCAACTCACCTTAATAACAACCTTGAACAAACTGGTGACTGCATTTGTCATGCTAAGTTGGGTTTTAATCTTAAACAAGGTGACTGACTACATGTTGCATAAAAGTGGGTGTTAAATAATCTTCAAATTTAAGTTCCACTCATTATATAAAGCTGGATGTTCATGTCCAACAAATTTGTCATCACTTTTCTATATGAAGTCAGGTATTCATTTTCAAAAAATTTGTGATCCATTAATTATATATTATGTTGGGTGCTTCTCTTCAACAAATTTGTGATCCATATCTTATGTGAGGATTGGTGATTATTTTCAATTTTTGTGATCCATATGCTGTATAAAATCTGGTGTTTATCTCCAACAAATTTGTGATCTAAAGACTGTATAAAAGTTGGACCCATGTTAATTTGTGATCCATATCTTACATCAGAGCGGTTACATAAAGAAAGGTGTTCCTCTTCAATTTATGTGATGCAATTGAGGTAGCAATCAATCCAGACAGCTGACTATAAATATTCATTGTAGCTATAAATCATATTACATCAGCAATATATCATCTGCTATTGAAAACCCTGAAATCTAATTGGTATCATCCTCCCACACATTAATTTAGCAACCTCTCATTGGAGGTTTGTAGCCTTTATCCCTGTTGAAACCTGTTCATCAGTTCAAAATGAGGAATGAGAGATGTCCCATCAGATATGCGGGGCCTGACACAACAACCTTCTTCCCTTATCAAACATTAAGTCTTATTATCTGTTGACATTTATACTGTACATCAAACTTTTCAATCAGCTGTAAAAAAGTGCAAAAGTTGCTGACCCTAGGAATTGTATTTTTAAACTATGCAGAGGTGTTGGGATCCCACTTGTGTAACACCAGAGGACCATAAACATCTTAGAACCTTCAACTGTAAATAACGCTCTGACAATAAAGTTAACATGATTCCGAAATGTCATGTATACAAAAGTAGGGCAACAGCTCCCACCCATATAATATTCCACAGTACAAACTATGAGGTGAACTACATCTGTTTCAGTGTGAAGGAGTTTAAAAACACTAGTGTTTGCAAGGGTAACTCGGGTACCTGCCCCCCATCGTATTACCCGGTTCCAAATCTACTACCCGAATCTTAAAAAAAGAGATGCATGCAAAAAGGATCACCCCATTTACGCCATGCCCACGATTATGGACTGAAATATTTTGCCAATTTGGTAAACATTCTCCGAGACAGAGAATGAAGAGAGCCCTAGAAATTATGTGTAAGTTTGAAAGTTGTCCATACTTCGTTTCTGAAGTTGAAATTTTTATCAGCGTGTGGCCCAATTGTGCTATCGTCACGTAGTGAGTTACTTCTCACACATCACATGTATATCGGGTACCCGGGTCCTCATTTTTAGTACCCGTGCAAACACTAAACCAGAATGCAAAAATGCATTGAGGTTTCGATGATATATAAATTTTCCATTTCAAATAATGCCATCATGCACCATTATCTTCACAGTCAAGTGTTACACTAGCATGTTCAAAAAATAATTTTGTTATTCCAGATGACTTTTGACCTCCATTAAAGACATACATAGACAGACAAACATGCAGACAGAGAGAGACAGACAGCTATCTTGAAAGATCACATTTAAAAATGTTTCAGACTTTGATCCCCCAGCTGACCTTTGACCTCTGCCAAAAACAATGGGGACCATCTCCTGACTATAGCGCATCTACATACCCAAATATGAAATCTATCCAAGCTTCCTATCTTGGGATATCATGTTAACAAGATTTTCAGACTTTGACCCCTGGTGACCCCAGATGACCTTTGACCTCTGCCAAAAACAAGATGAAACCATCCTCTGACCATAAGGCATCCATCCACATATACCAAATATGAAGTTTATCCAAGTTTCTTAGATTGAGATATGGTGTTAACAAGATTTTCAGACTTTGACCCTCTGTGACCCCAGATGACCTTTGACCTCCACCAAAAACAACAGGGACCATCTCCTGACTATAATGCATCCATATACCCAAATATGAAATCTATCCAAGCTTCCTATCTTGAGATATCGTGTTAACCAGATTTCCAGACTTGGACCCCCACTGACCCCAGATGACCTTTGACCTATGCCAAAAACAAAAGCAACCATCTCCTGACCATAACGCATCCACATACCAATTATGAAATCTATCCAAGTTTCCTACCTTGAGATATAGCGTTAAACTTAAAGTTTTCAGACTTTGACCCCGAGTGACCCCAGATGACCTTTCACCTCCACCCAAAAACAGAAGGGTTCTTCCTCTCAATATGGTGCATCTATGTACTAAGTTTAAAAACTGTCAGACATTTCTATATTGAGATATTGTGTTAACAAGCAACGTGTCACAAACACACACACACCCACGCATACATACATACACACGAACGCCATTATGATCCCATTGGTTTCTCTTATCATCGAAACCAAAAATAAAAAAGAAAGCATTCACCACTGCACAGCTTTCCCAGTTACTAGTTAGGATATTGCAGATAAACATCATATGTATAGGTATAGGTTCACAATGTACATAGGCTAGCCTAGGCCTATGGGTTATACCTAGGCTTAGGCAATGGCAAAAGTGCCAAGACATGCTGAAGAAAATTATATCGTAGAGAAAAACTTTAAGCCTTAAGCTCACAAAAGTATTGCACATTGTTGTATGAGGGACTATTACACACGCCTTGACAATATTTTAGATGTTCTTGGCCACATGGATTTTTATTGACCCTTTTCAGTACTCGATCCTGCTTTGTGAAAGGAATGTAGGCTACTGCTGACTAGCACAAACGTATGCAGAAAGTACTAACGTTAGCTCACTTGCTGAATCAAACCAAACATTTTGGGCTTAAATTTCTCAGTTAAGGGAGGTAGACACTTGGTGTTTTCAATTTTTCCAAAAGCCAAGAATTGACACTGTATAACATCGTTAATTTATTTACCTTTTTCCCCTTTTATAATGGCGAACTTTTTTCCGAGATTCCATTGTCGAAATTTGCGAGATCCTTTAGCTAAGCTGTACACACTGAGAAAGCAGTGAATGTGCCGCGTGTAGTTGTTGTGATTGCGCAAGTATGTGATCGATCATTGGTGTATGGAACAATCACAATTTCCACAAAAATTTCCTGTTGAAGTTCACTTTGTCTTCTTGGCAGGTGTCGAATGTGCACTTCTCCTTCGTTATTACGTAGTGCAAAATACTGATGCAGTTGCCAAACACGTCCGCCAAGCAAGCTATATTTCAGCATGCATCTGCTCAAATCTTATGCCATCCACATGTGTTCAAACTGCTAATTTTAGCTTTAGGCTTAGTGCAAGAGAATTTTGGACCGGGCGGCCAATGTTTTTGTTTTTGTGCCAGGGGAGGGGGTGGGGGGGGGGGGAACTCTTCAGATTTTATCCTGGTTGTGCACCTGTGGTCAAAAACAGCTAGTGGAGAACACTGTTACCTAAAAATGACATTCATTCCAAGTTTCCTATCTCAAGATGTCGTAATAATTAGGTTTTCGGACTTGACCACTGGTGACCCCAAATGTACTTTGACCCCCACCAAAAGTTATATGGTTCGTCCCTTGACAATATTGCATCTACATACCAAGTATGACATTCATCTAAGTTTTCTATCTCAAGAAATAGTGATAACGATGTTTTCGGATTTTGACCCCTGGCGACCCACATGACCTTTGACCCCCACCAAAAACAGTAGGTTTATTCTCTTGATAATAATGCATCTAGATACTAAGTATGACATTCATCCAAGCTTTCTACCTCAAGATATAGCATTTACAAGGTTTTCGGGGTCTGACCCCTGGTGACCCCATACGACCTTTGACCCCCAACAAAAACAATAGGGTTCTTCCTCCCACTGTGGAGCATCTATGTACCAAGTATGGCATTCATCCAAGTTTCCAATCTCAAGATATCGTGTTAACGAGGTTTTCGGGGTCTGACCCCTATTGACCCCAAATGACCTTTGACACCCACCAAAAACAATAGGGTTCTTCCTCTGACAATAACGCACCTACATACCAAGTATGACATTCATCCAAGATTTCTACCTCAAGATATCATGCTAACAAGGTTTTCAGAGTTTGACCCCTGGTGACCCTATATGACCTTTGACCCCCACCAAAAACAATAGGGTTCTTTCTCTCACTATGGGGCATCCATGTACCAAGTTTGAAAACATTCACACCTTCCCTTCTTGAGATATCGTGTTAACAAGCAAAGTGTCACAAACACACACACACACATACATCCACACACACACACACACACACGCACATACACACATACATACACACACACGCCATCATGAATGCATAGGTTTCTCTTTCATCGAAACCAAAAACACACACACATTTTTTCAGAAAATCACATGTGGAGTCATGGCCACTCCCACTAAAAATTTAATGTGTAAAAATCTAAGTCAATGCATTGCCAAAAAGTGGGACTGGAAACCCGCAGAATATCTCCCCCCCCCCCCTAAAAAAAAAGATCACACCCATTTTACAGAGTAATAGGAAAATTGTAAATTTTATTTTTCCATTTATGTTTGTAATATTCCATTTGGGCTGTAGATTATTTTAAGCTGCTCCTTCATTGCTGCAGGCAAGATCAGTTTGATCATCAACTGAAGGGATGAGTATCAGTTTGATCAGCAATTGAAGGGCTGAGTGTGTATAAATAAAGGCTATAGCTTGGCCCTGATGAACCTACTTTATCCTATAAAACTCCAGTACAGAATTACGAGTGTTTGCCTACTGCTGAGAAATATATCCCACCATACTTCAGGAGTTAGTTCCCATTCTATCCCCTTAACATGACATTTTCAGAATTAACTTATTATTTCTGCCTATTAGAAGAAATCCAGAAACGTGTCCATTATATAGCTTTGTTTTTTGCAATATTTACAAGAAAAAGTTAGTTCTAAATCACAACCATTGTGATGTAATTGTTGTACTTTAATGCAAGACAATATTTACAATGTTTATGCCTGTGTTTGGGGCATGCCTGAATAAAACCCAAACTCAAATACTCATGACAAAATTCTGCCCCTTGAACTGTGGACATTTATACTTTGACATTGATTTCTGAATCCAGCTGTGAAAAGACATATTTTTGCAGTTACCTTAGACACTGGGCATCCTCCTGCAAAAGATTCTTAGGATTAATTTGTTTTTCCACGTATAATGTTAATTGAAACAAATTCTGGGGCTAAATTGGTACCAAATGAATCTCAAACAATGGAAATTGGATCAGATTCAGTAAAGTTATACACGAAAATGAAATTAAAAAAATGTGGGAATAAAGTAAAATACTTTTGGACAAGTCTGTCAAATTATTAATATTTAGGACAAAAATCACATCAAACAGGTACTTCATGATCTAAAATTAACAAAAAGACATGTTAAATACAAATGACTAGTTTCTTACTATTTTCAGCACTACAGTGTGCCCTTAGTCATTGTTAAGGCTGTGAACAACTGATAAAAATCTCAAGGTCACTTTGCTCTTTGCAGTTAAATTCTATCGCTAAAATATCAGCCAAGTCAGGATGCTATCCACCAAGTCATGACGCCCAGTTTCAAGGGGATGAATTATCTAATGTAGATCAATGTCATAGAGTGATATCAAACATCAATTGTGGCAAGATTGTAGATGATGCTAGCCCACATATTTTTTTAATGATTCACACAGCTTCATTCAAGAAAGCAACAATTTTTTATCAATAGAAAATTAATGCAGCCCCACCAATTTGAATTAAGGTTTCATTCATCCTAATTTATGAATGGTTCTGTTGAATGTGGTGGCTATATTCTACAAGTTCACTACCTTTTTGCAAAAGTGATATGCATCAAAACTCTATTCCACGATCAGTCGCAATGGATTTTATGAGAACATCCATCTATTCAATGCGTTCAGCGAACATGGAAAATTGGATATTTAATTTGATATGTATAGTTCAAACCCAGACTACACTGTGTAAAAAAGGCACTGTCCCATTTCTCATAATCCCAAATATTCCAACTATGAGCTAATGCCGGGAGTCCTTCAAGAATGAATTTAACTTTCAAGTCCATTTAATTCTAAAATTTTAATTTGCATACAGTATATATATACTGCCTTTGCCTTATTTACTCTGCAGTGCATATTATTCTCATACTAAAATCATATCAACATCACAGCACATTTTTTCAACTGCTGTGTGGCCAAGCATCTATAGATTACAAAGCCAAAGCGTGAAGAACATACTTATTCTCACAACAGCTTGGCAGATCTTGGTGAACTTTGTAACTATAATGGTTTTGTACTCTGATTTGTATTCGATCTCTGTCATGCTATCACAAGACTTAAGTCTTCCTCACCTTTTACTTGCAATCAATGAGGTAGTCAAAGAGGGAAAGTACCCTACCTTACTTCCAGTCATAGATAGATTTATTACTCCAAAACTCCTTCCCCCCCCCCCCCACCTGTTTTGCTGGTAATTAGCACCTAGTGTACAAAAACACACTCTAGAAGCATCATTAAAGTAAAAACTTCTATAAATGCAGTCAGCAGGCTTGAGGCGATTACATCTCAATGTAATCGATTTCAATTGCGATTGCTTCATATTTTACGATTGCGATTATGATTAGGATTACAGCTAACATTGAAATTGATTGATTACGATTGCGATTACATCATTTGCAATGTAATCATGATTGCGATCGTGATTATATTTTGTTTCCACATAAACAATGTAGTGTGCAAAACAATCCAGTGCCCATAACTGGAAAAAAGGCCATGGACATTGCTCTAGATAAGCCCGGAAGGATACAGGTTGAGGCATAAAACCCTATTTAACTAACTACATTTTGTTTCTAACATTTTCTTTTGCAAAAAGTATACCTCTAGGGAATGATGTAACTAGACAAAGAAACAACTCTGAAAGTACTTTGCCTCATTTTTGTGCAAATAGCACATGTTAAAGATTTATTACTCAAAAGTGTAATCAGAAATGAAACCACAATTGCCATTACTTTGCCATTGTAACCGATTACAATTGCAGTTACTTTGCGATTTTCACAAAAGTAGTCGTTTGCGATTACAACTACTTCAAAATGTGTAATCGACTGCAATCGATTACGATAACCCCAAGCCTGGTAGTCAGTTATGAAATTCTTGCTATATACTAACATATATGTTGCCTATGCATGGAAGTTGTGATACCTATGTTTTGTAGAAAGAAAAACATTGGCCAACATCCATAACATGATCGTGATGATTAAACATTTATCCACCATCAACACATTACATCTTACATTGGCAGCTAGGATGACAAATCTTTTGTCCTGTCATATGTTTGGTTGCAATCACTAAACCATCCCTCCTTGTTTTGATTAATAGTAATTGCATCCTGCAAACATTTCACACCTTCAAAATTAAATCCTGTTTAAGTCACTACCATGGGAGCAACAAAAATTGTCCCCTGGGAGCAACAAATCCTTTACTTGGTGAACCAATAAACACGACATGTCTCTGGATAACCAGGAAGACTGGCACCCACGAGTTCTCTTTGGCCTGCCAACAGTCCCAAATGAAGGGCACAAAACTCCAAATGACCGCTTGTACCGGGAAAGGTTTGCACTAATGGAATGTCAATACTGCGAACCATGGACCAATAAAAGTGTGATAGCTGGCAGGGTATTGTGATGTCTCCTTGTACTTTAGTGAAACTTCACATCCATGTCAAAATATGCTGGACCACCACGAGTGATTAACAACCAGAAAGACTCTTCAAGAAGTTACAACCTGAAAAAAGTCTTGATTGCTAGGGTGCACTGCCAGCCTGCTAGATATTTTTCAAAGAAGTGTTTATTTTTTAAAGAATCCAATGTTCAGATTTTGTCAAGGAACATGACAGGGGTATTAAAGGCTTTGCTCATCCAGACAAAACTCATATTTGAAGTGTGGGTGAAAAAATCTGTAATATGGGCCTACTGAGAACAGCAAACCATCCCTTGAAGAACAAAACACAGAAATAAGTTGTCTATGTAAGCAATCGGCTACAGGACACAAGTTGGGTAGGATTCCCAACTTATTACGGTGATAAACACAGACAGTAATATTTTGTGTCAGCACTTTACTTCAACATGTACAATGAATACCTGAATAAAGTAACATAAAACTGTGCAGTGTGATGCTCTCTACATGGAAGGATATGAAATTTTAGAAATCCATGATCCTCTAAGTAATTAAGTGCTGAAAGAGAATTTTTTCAAGAAAAAAAAAATGAAAAAAATTGTCACTTATTTAATGCAGGGAACTGGTATAGATGTAGGCCTACATCTAAATATTCCAAATATTCAGTTTTGAAAAATTCCATCTTTTTCTTAGGGGACGGGGAAGGGGAGGATATGCAGTCATTCACATTTAAGTAAATGTAGCAGACTTTTCTATTTCTTTCATGGCTATTATGAATCATATGACAGATTTTTTCTCACTCAAGTGTGAAATTTATAAGAACTCATTGCTTAAATTACGTGGAGTATGCAATATGGATACAATGAAATTCATGAAAGGACTGTCACCCTTTAAAGAGTGAAGGAGGAAATTTGTGAGATTTAGCAGTAAAACTTCCATCTGAAATAAACTTGGGAAACGTGCCTTTCCCTTTAAGTCTAAGTGCATCCACATCAGACCACATCAAAGTATTAGGTCCTAGCCCACTATACTTCTAAAGATGCATTCACATTAGTTTGGGGACTAAAACATTGTGGTTGGGGTATATACTTGTGGTCATAATTTAAAGGTTGCGGCTATAACTTTGTGACAAAATTGCACTCAATTTGTGTGGACACCTTAATATTCTAGAGGGAATTCTGAGATTGGGAAGTGAATACTGTATGGTCAGCAGTTCAAGGTCAGAATTTGTGTAATTGTTGTTTTTATTCAAAGGAGTTTTGATTGTTCTAAGAAACCACATGGTCCCTGATGAATTCTCAACAATAACTCCAAAGTTCTTTGACATTCATCATAAGCCAAAGTCAATACGGATTTTCCTGCTTTATCCCCTGGTTCAGAGAATTTTATTATTTTTCAAAAGGGCTTCAGATGACTGAATCAATTGGACAACCAATTTATCAAGTCTTTACTTATTATTGTCACTTCTTTTGTGTGATAATCACTTCAACACAAAGGACAGTAGTGGAGAAAATTTGGGAATAGTGGTAATTAACTAATCCCAACAACAAAAGGTTCAACATTTTATATTTTCCAAAATTTAATTGGTCTCTTGATAATCACAGTGATACATCACACTTCTCCTGACAGACCAAGTTGCTTACATGGCAATTGTAAATGGTAAATCAAGTCAATGGTAAATGCAGTCACCCCAACCAATTACTTTGAAGCAATCATCAGATCCAGGTATCCCAGAGATTTCTTCTCATTTTGCCAGCTTCCAAGTATGCCATTGCATACACAGGGAATAATTTATCCAGCATTGCATCGCAATTTGCTACACAAACAGGCCAAGTTGCTACACAAAAGAAAAAAATTGTGTAGCAATTTTTTGTATGCATAACCTTTGCATTTTCACAAACAATGTGTGAAAGACCTTAAAATCTTCAAAACTGCTATGCAAAATTTTAATGCTAAATTATTCTCGATATTTACTCTCCTACATGTCATTATTAGGTAGAAAAATGTTGTAACATGACTCTCAAGAGCCATCATGAAAACATAACAGACTTACTTCATATTCCAAACTGGGGCCCAAGAAATCCAAATTGGGGTCATTGCACATCCCTTTTAACAATTCGTAAGGATGTCAATTTATGGTTCCCCAATCAAAATGTTGTATCTTATGTGAACTTGAAAATGCCACTGCTCTTTGTAAATAAGCCTACTCTAATATCTAATCTAATACTGTAATAACTTTTTTATTACCTTGGTTATGCAAATTCAAAAGTTCTGTGATAAAAAAAAAACAGAGCTCTTCAAGTTACAAAATCAGAAAAGCACCATATGGTGGGAGGTGTTAGATACATGATCAGAAAATGCTGAATTTACCCATCTTGTGTAGACACAGTAAAAACTGTGTACCTTGTATAAACCTGAAAGAAGTAGGCTGGCCTGTTTCATGATTCTCCCTTGAGAGGTTTTTTTTTGCTGAGAGTCATATGGCTTTTTTTCTCCTTACGTGTAAAATTCACAAATGAAGTAACTGCTTCGCAAACCTTACATGCAAAACACAAGTCCTAAAGTATTATGACAGACACTTTGAAGCTAATTATGATGAAAATTATGAGATTTAGCTGTTGTTTTGAAATGAACTTGTTGCAAGTGCTCTTGCCCTTTAATTCCAGTACACAATTACAAACTCAAGAAGCAAAATAGTTTTCTGAATTACAGTATTTTTTTACTTAAGAGTTAACAAGCAAAACATATCAAGTTATTTACACTGGAACATCCTGCAACAAAAAGTTTGTTGAAGTATACTATACAATTTCATAGGATGGTGTATTGCAGTATACTAGAAGTGGAAATATGGATTAAATTTTCAGTTTTTAATGTGTCATTCTTAAAAGTGAATGAACAGTGCATAATATTATGGGACTTTGCTTACAACTGCTAACAAAAATAAAAAACAATAAAAAGAGGGTACCCTCAAAATATCATGATAACACCCTGTACATGATATCAGAAAAAGACACTCAAATTAAAATATCCTTATAATGGACCAATAATCCAATGCCACAAGTTGCCACACTGAGTTCTATTAAAGCACACAAACAGAAGATTTACAAAGTTCACTGGATTTGTAAGAAGATAGGAAAAGCTAACCAAGAGCTAGAACAATGCACTTATCAAGTCATTTCACCAAGATGCAGCTTTCTATGGCCACCTGCTAACTTTGTAAATTTATTTGAACTTTAATTTAATCAAACTTCACATAAGTTTCTGCAGTACCCTTTTTGGCTTTATAAACCACCTTTTACAGTTTTCTGTCATTGGTAATATATCAGAAGAATGAAAATTCAAAGTATACCCACTTACCTACTGAAAGTTTTCATAACTATTGGGATTCAGGAATACCAAAAACACTGACCCTGGTAGTTTTGAAAGTTTGCAATTAATACAACATTGCTTTTTTCCGGTACAGAATTTCTGCAAAGTTTGAAACAGTTGTACACATTGTTTTTACAAAGTGTCGCAACTTACAGGGCTGGTGTCTCATTAATTATCCATCAGGCATGTAGCCAATGGGGCATTTATCCAACATCCCTTTTTTCAAACCTCCACCCCCTTATCTAAAACCCCTTCTACCTCACCAGACCCCTGCCCCAACTCCTCACAACAATGCCACCCTACAAAATAATCCAATAAAACAGTCTTGCCCAAATTGAAGAATGATAAAATGTTCCAATATACCACCAATTTTACCAGGTTTTACACAACTTAGCATCTAGGCTCCTTGAAAAAACAGATAGATACCAAGTGGGAGGGGGGACATTCCTACCCTTATATCCCAGGTCAGTGCATCTTCTTCCAATGAGCCCTGACTTCTCCAAACTGGTTACAATGGCTACAAGTAATATTCTCAACACTATAAATTTCGAAGCACAATTAAAGTGTCATTTTACTAGTGCTTGTAGGAGGTAAATAACATTAAAGATTTAAGAATAGCATTACCATCTACCTGTAGTACATACTAGATAACCTATGGTTTAAAGGAAAAATGTCCTCATAATATAGTTTTCCTGAATAACTTCTAAGAGCCATGCAAGGTCCTTTATGTAACCAGAACCCTATCTGTGCATATATCTAGAGCAAGTGCTAAACATCTTTTGAATTTTATATCCATCAATAAATTTCAACAACTGAGAAATAATTTGCCTCCCTCAATTAAAATGTCTTTGAGGTGAGGAGTGTCCACCTTTAATGTTCTAGGCCTATGTAATGTATTTAAATCAACACTTTAAGTTTCTATTCTCATCAGTGTCCATGGTTTAGATGCTTTCTCTTATCCTTCATTGAGGAGGCTAATTTTATTCTATGTTCTGTAAGCTGTCTTAACCCTTTACCGTTGTTTGGGTCCTTTTGGACCCATACGGAGAGCACGGCTGTCACCCACCTTTACTGTTTCACGCGGAGCTCGACACTGCGAGTAGCTACTCGAAAATTCGGCCACAACAACAAGAGGGACAATAGTTTAAGGTCACGGGGCCTACGGAAGCTGATGCAGGGCGTGCTACGTCCGCTTTTCCGCCCACTCCCAAGGCGCGCACAATGGTAAAGGGTTAAATAGATCAGCTCTCCATGCACGATTTCCACTTAAAGCACAAAAGTTTGCATTTTTCACTATTTATGTAAAATTCCAGAGTGTTTCCAAATCTAGCATGATAAAAATTTATGTTAAAAAAGACACCACCCTTTAAGTGAGAACTTGAGGGTAATACCCACAATAGATGGCAAGTAGAAAATGCTACCACTTCATTAGCCAAACATGTAAAAAGTTCAACTACAGAATTCCTTGAAATATGCAGAAAAGCTCTAACTCTGTGTGTTTACTTATTGTACCCATAACAGGCATGGATTTGCAAGTAATAAAGCTGTTCAAATGTGTAAAAATTGAAGCTCAATGCATCTTTAATTTCATTAAGCAATTTACATTTTTAATGACCATGATCCTCTGTGAATAAGTATGTCAAAGAAAACATTTTACTAAAAGGGATGTCTCTATTTGGTGAGACTTGTGAATAGTTTTGAGATTTAATTTATGACCTGTGCTTCAGTCAATTTTATGTTGAATCTTTTATGAGCCATTTTATGTAAAGTTTATGGGGTGTATAAAGTATTAAATCTTCACAGTGCATGTCAACTCTACATCGGTAGCATTGGCAGCATCTCCCTATGAGAGTTTTGAAACATTTGTTGCATCTCCTCTTGGTTTTTAATTCAAGTACCAGTTGGTGATACATTCCTGATACAATGCCAATGGCTGACATCTTGCCTGCTAAAGTCTTCGATGAATACAATTTAGGGTAAAAGAATTTGCCAAGTTCAAAACTTTGGAATCTTTATCATCTCTCATATTTCCAATGAGTATTGAATATTTACAGGGGGAAATTGCATTTAATATGCCCTAACATATCATTCACAAAAATAGTTCTAATTATTTTCAAACCTGTCAATTTTAACAATAAAACTCTTCAAAACATTATGCAATAGAAGTCACATCATTTGAATTTTCTGAAGATTAGGGGAACAAATTATCATTGAAATATTTTTAAAAACTCTGTCAATTTCTATAGTCACTGAGAAACATATTTCTTGAAAAAAGAGTTATTGTAGTACTACTTTATTTTAATAGATTCAGCTATCATAAAAAAAAAAATTTGCTCTCAAAGCTATCATGACTATAAACTGGCTGGAAAGCAAGGTTCAAATGCAACATCTTTGGCTCAAATGTAATTGCAACAAATAAGTTTGTGGTATATATCCAAGTGTGATATATTGCTTTACAGAAACAAATCCGATCAACAGTTGTGTTTAGTGACTGTATGCAGCCATTTGTTGGGTCCATCAGCCTTAAATAGTGTTAGTTTAATGTCCACATGAATTTCAAACCCTCATATTCAATGAAATTGAGGGAATCGAGATACGATTCAATGTGCAACTATCCATGATACTGGTGTGAGCAAGCCAACTGTAAGACCAAAGGTACCGGACTCCAGTTATGTTTGAGTAAAATTAGACCATCACTTGACTGTCCAGATTCATCTATAATGTGCTATAGCATGTGAATTGAGGACTTAAATATATTACCACTGACCCTTTGCTGAAATCTGCTTGTGAAATAGTTTATAAATCCAACTTAAGTTATCACTGGCAGGTGAGAGATATATGTATCCCCCTCCTCCACCCCCTTGGCTCACATGCCGAATGACATTTATGCTAAAACAGACTGAATTTGTTACATTTGATAGGTCTTTACTCTATAATTTCCAAAATGGATATACTTGTCATGTTTTGCATACAAAAAAAACGTGAATATTGAATCAACAAATATTCAGCTGGCCTACATCATAAAGGTCCCAAAATTTTAGCCATAATGCTCCTTACTGACCCACAAGAAAATAAAGTCCTAAAGAGAAATATTGGTTATTTTTAACAAAATGTATTACAGTATGCTAAGCCACCTCTGGTTTTTATTTCAAGAAATATATCTGTGTCATGGCATGCATGTATCAATGAAAAAACTAGTGTCAATATTTAACTTTTAAGTTTTGCACAATTTAAATGTTAACTTTCCCACAGCCATTTTTTCTAAAAACTAGGCTACAGCTTAAAATTTGGAATGCTGTCACAAATTCAAATAGACAGCTATTGCAGCATTAATCTGCCAAGGTTAACACTAAAGGTTTATCTTGCAATTAGTTCAAGAGCTTCAAAGTAAACAAGAGAGTATGATCTTGGTTGCTCAGAAAGAACTTGCCTTGACTGCACATTTATACTACAGAATACAAAACAACCAAATACCATCTACTGTGTAGCTTTGTAAAGGAGTTAATCCCATTTTTCTTTTAAGTAAACAATTTTCATTTTAAAATCTCCAACAGTTCATCCAAATTGCTCTTTTATTCACCTTCCTCTTTGTGGTCTTTCTTAATTCAAAGTGACCTGTGAACAATGGTTCTATACCTGTGAAGGACAGGCCCCTATTATACAGAATAAAACTGGCAATTACGGGTGCGAGGGGCCTTTCACTAACTGTCTCTATGTGTGGTAGGTATCCCACACTATTCACTCTTAAGTACATTAATTTCAACTTATGTAGGTCTCAGTGTGAGATTTAAGTTCTGAGTCTTCAAGGATCTAAAAGTTAACTGCGGTAACAGGTCACTTTGCACCCTTGGTCTCTTACTTGCCAATCTTTCCATTTTTAGCTGACAAGGGCAGCAAAATTTTACTTTAAATAAATGGTGAACCAAAAAGGGAAGAGTTAAAATTAGCTGATGAAGTGGAAAGACCATTAAGTATTTATAGGATGGTTAAGAATTCATCCTACCCTAAACACCCAATTTTAAGCTCTTCTTAGTTCTATGTATATAGTCATTGATAAACACTGGTCTAGATACTTCTATAATTGTCAACATAAGGTAAGTTTTCTAACATCAAGGGTGGTCACAAATAAGTGTTCTATTGTGTGGTAGGACTCAGATTTCCAATCTTGCAACCTGTACAATTAAAGTTTTAGGAAATTAAAGGATTTAGCAAGCAAGGAACAGAAACTGAAATCTGACTTTTTAAACCAGAAAAATACTTTAAGCATCATTATAAGCAACCGTGTGTTGCTGATTGCTGGCAATATACAGTAAGTTGCACAGACAACCCATATACCTTACGAAAGTATAGGTAAGTTTAATAGATAGTTTACAAGATTTTTAAGGGCAAGAGCAGTCACCCCAACCTTATTTTGAAAACAACAGCCATAGTCTCAAACATTTCTCCTCAGTTATTTTGCTCCAAAGTGTCTTTCAAGTTATTTTATGACTTAAATATTTCATGTTTAAAGTGAACCAACAAATTAGGCCTAATCTCCCATGTTTCATAATTTGGAAAGTATTGTCACATGACTCTCAAGAGCCAATCCTGAAAAATGACAGATTACAACACTAATCCAATTAAAGGGTGACTGCATTTCCCCTATAGATAAAGACATATCAACACAAATGTGAAAGTGTCAACTTCTCTATCAGATAAAAAGATAAAGTTTTAACAATTAAGGTTTCAGGCTTAAAGTTCAGCTTCAAACACAATATCTCAAACACTGTGCAAGTCATTCCCTGTACTGGCCTGTTAAAACAGACAAAAAATGTTTTACGCATTCATACGTCCGTCAGTCCACAGGTGGGGAGGGGCAGGAAGTATCTATAGCAAATTTTCTTCACCATATCTAGTAGCAGTGTCAAATTTACTATGACACTTAATCATATAGAAACAGTGGATATAATCTTATTAAGTCACCCAGTGGCACATTAAATTCCATATGTTATAAACTGAATGCAAAGTGAAGATTTAATGAGTGAATTTATGATAGCTTTTGACTGCATCCTTAAAGGGAAGTATTGTGTTTTAAAATGCTCCAAAAAAGAGTACAAAGAAAATGCCTCTGACACTATCCAACAATTCAGTCTTAATCATAAACCCCAGCAATAGCTACTTCTCTTCAAAAGGCTGTGCGCTAGAAGAGCCATGGACGTTGCATCAATTGAAATGTTGAAAGTTTGGGTGAACAAATTATTCTTGAGCAACAAACAACTGAGTTTCTATCTGCGGGAAACTTATTTCCTGAAAAGAAGGGCTACCATAATGCCTTATTTTTGATAATCTATCACCCTGTGTCAATAAATGTTATTTTTAAAAGGATGATTTTTTTTTCAAAACAAATGCAGTATTTCCCTTTAAATGCTGCTTTACTACAATTCATCAGGAGACAACTTTTATAGATCTGTTTTCCACACTCATAATTTGTGGCTGCCAGTTTTTCAAAAACATATCAACTGACTGATTTTACATTGATGGGGTATGTCTAAAATCAATCAGTGGAATGTTTAAAGGATCCAGCAGTGGTTAAAGTACCTAGGCTACAATTCACTACTGAATAGGTAAGGTGACCAAATATTTGCATTCCATTTGCAGGGCAGGAAGAAATTGAGCCACCTCACTTCACTATGCCACACCTTCACTGCAAGCCAACTGTGCAGCTACCCTTAAAACCCATTGTGCCCACAAATTGTGTGTAAGAAATTAAAATTACATTATCCTTGTTATAATCTACTGAATGCTAATTTAAATTTAAATATAAATATAATTTTAAAATCAGTAAAGATCAAAATTTTCTCCAACTTGAATCTTCCTTACACATTTTTCATGTCTGTCATTTCACCATTTCCCAGCCAACATGCCTCGTTGGGCCCTGAATAGGTTCCTGCTGGGCTACTTGTTGGGCCTCAGCTTGGACTTAGGCCCTATTTGTGTTTATCAGGTGTTCTCACACAAAGGCCCAACTGCACTAGCTTTTACCAACTAAGTCCAGCTGTTAAAGCTGGGCTTTGGTGACTAACTGAGATAGGCCTATTTGTGATATTGACAAGCCAGACTTTTCTAATTAGGGCTGGAATTAATTAAAGGCCACAAAGGCCTTTGTAGTTTTGGCAATGGCATTGTTGCCCCCAAAAATTAAATGACCATCTAGGCCTAGGGGAAATGACCTTGCCCTGCTGAAACCTTAATTCCAGCCCTGTTCCTAATGCTTGATGGAAGTGTTAAAACATCATTCTCCTTACTTGTGCACTCTTTTCTCTAAAATTGTTTTCTAGCCCAGGCCACCCCCTGTGGGCCGGGAGTTACATATATTGCCATGGTATCTTTTCCCTGTTGTAGTCGACTAAAGCCTAAAGGGAAACCAACCTTGAACTTAAACCATACTAGAAAATGAATTTTAGAGTGATTGATAGTAGGCCTACTGTCATTAAATCTCATCTAGGCCTAGCCTAGGCCTATAACTAACTTCTAGGCCAGGCTTACCCCAATCAGGGAATCCATGGATGAGAAACTGGTACTAAGTTAGTTCTAGCCCAACGTAGGACTTAGGCCAAACAAGTAACAATGTTCGTTAAGGCCAAAGGAAAGGCTTTAACGTAATTTACTAATTGGTCCACGTTAGCGTTAGGCTAAACCGTAAACGTAAGACATAACGTAAAGCCTACCGTAACAAACGTTAGGCCAGGCAATTGGCATAAGGCTACGTTGCGTTATGAACGGCATAGCCTATGCCGTCGTCAGCCATCGGACAACGGGCGAGTTAATGAGCTGAAAACCAAGTTCTCTTGTAGCCCCGCCCCCAAAAATTGAAGCAACTGATGACATTTCGCGGAACTAATACTGGATATATCCTTAGGTTTACGTTGATGAATTATGCAATAGAAGGCGTAACAAAGAACCAAAACATGGTTATTCGATTTTCCGAAAGTCTTATTTTCCTAGAAAGACTTTGAACATTTTTCGATTGATCGTAGTTAGTGAAAAATCAGGTAACGAAATAGGGTAGCCTTTTTCAAGGCTTAAAAAGTTGTTGCATATTTGCCGTGAACTTGACTTCGTTAAAGAATAAAAACAGATAAATTTGGTAAAATCAGTTAGAAAAGAGTCTTAGCTTCCTATTGGTATCAATTTTGCGATTGGAAATGATCATGCAATGGTGTAATGGTGCCTAGAAAATTCGCTTGAAATTCGATAGTTTTGCGTGTACATTTGCAAGGTTTGTATGGGACGTTAGTGGTGAACCAGCAACGTACGTTGTTAGTATGCAATTTTATACATGCCAACCAATACAACACTGATTGAGTCATAACAATACATGATGTCAAGTTCATCTGAGCTAGCTATCTACAGGCCCTCAGTATACTACTAGTTTTGTGGAATCCTTAGAACAGTTGTTCCAATGGCCTTATAAGGTGAATGGTCGTTCAGGCTTTCTAGTGTCTTTAACAACGCGCCTATTTACACAGGAATTAATTGTCCAGGCCCAGTGCATGCAGTGCTATGTACGTGTCACTGTGTGTTTGTTTGGTACAGTGTATTGCTAAATCTCTACACTTTTCAGTATCCTGAGAATAAACAGAGGACTGGATTAGTACCATTTTTCAGTTCATGTGCTGCTAGAATATTACTTGTTAGTCTTGTTTTATGCGATAAATTAAGGTAAGTCTTCCAGACGTTTTGGTGATTTTCTTAAGTCATGATTTCTACCAATGAGTTGCATATGAAACTTGAAGATCTAAGTACAAAACCTAAAGGTCATGTATTGTTGGGTTTCTTACCATGATATAATGACTCACAATAATATTTTGTAGAAATCAGGACTTTATCTGTGGGCAAATGAGAGAGTTACAACTAAAATAGTGTGCGCTTGAATTGCATATTTTTGCTTGTCATTCTGGACTGAGCATTGCACATTGCAACAGTCAGTCTAATGTATTAAGTGGTATGTGGATATATTTGTGGGAAAGTGTTGCACACCCATAGCTAGTTGCTGCCCAGTTCAGGCCTGTATAGGCCTAGAATTTTGAAGGGAACAGCTAGCAGCAATTGACATAACATAACAGGTTGAAGGGCAAAGGAGGGCCAAGGTCCCATAAGATGCCATGAAGTCCAAACCCTATCAAAAGTCAAACCACCAAACCTAAACAAACAGCCCCAAACAATCAGATTCTACCAGTCATGGAAGAACTTAATTGTCAATGTTAACCTTAAAACAATCACTGTACTGGCAAGGAGTTAACTACCCTGCTGGTACTTATCAGTAGAATAATTGCAGTAGCAGGATTGCATGTTATACTGAGAAATAGGGGGTAGCTAATCCCTGCCTCAGTCAGTGAAATAAAGTTTCCTCAGCAAATCCTAAGACAAAAATCCTAAGGCAAAGACAAATTTTTCATTGGGCATATTCAAGAAATACTGTTAAGTGCATCATTTGCTTCCATTGATATGTTCCTCCAGGTTTATTTACTGAGATGTTAATTTCAATATAAGATTCCAGTGTCAATTTGAAATATCCTTCCCAAATGCTTATGCATGAAGTGATCTTGCATTGAACAGGAAATCTAAGAGAGTCTAGTATTGCCCTTTTCCACAGGAAGCACCCTACCACCACACTTAATACCCCCTCCCAAAACAAAAAGGATGAAACATGCTAACTGGCCTGAGAGTTCTACCTATCAGGGCCTAATTACTCTCTACTGAGTAAGATCAGTCAATGACACAGTTCTGCTAGCTACTTACTAGAAATCATGCAGATATTTGCTGTTGGTTCATTATTTTGAACAAAGTCTGCAGTCCATGGAACCTTTACCAGCATGTTTACATTTATGATGTACCCCTTGATTGAAATAAAATCACATATCTTCTTTTGAATTTATATTTTATACAATGGATATTACGTAGCCAAGGGCCACCTTGAGTCGGTCATGAAACAAGTGTAATCCCCTCATTTGATTATTACGAAAATGACCGACTTATGGTACCGGTTGACTCAACGTACACTCGTGATATTCTCTACTCATCGAATTATTTCGCACAATCAGTACGTCCAGTACAATGGAGAACAGTGGGGAGGTTCTTGTTCACGAAGCCACTGGTCAACGAATCGCCCTGTATTTGCCGTGAACTTGACTTCGTTAAAGAATGGTTAAAAAAGCAGTTTATTTAAAATTGTAGATTAAGAAATTTTTCATCGAATATGCAAGTTTTTAAAATTGGAAATAGCGCGATTAAATAACAAAAATCGAATTTTCTGAACAGTTCAGATGCAGCTACGTAACTTTTCCAAAATTTGGCCAAAATGCACTTTGCAATGCTTGAAGTTACCTGTAATTGGCAGAATTCGATTTTCGCATTTCTTATTAGTAAAATTCAACCATTGGTTTACTTTAAAACAACCTAATAATTGATATATAAGCCCTCGAAAATGGCAAGTTTTATCTAATTACGTATTAATGAGCTATGACGTCATGAAACGTCATGCATACTCCCACAAGAAAAGAAAGGCTTTTTCGTACCGTTGTCTACTGGCTGTCGTTAGGCTTCTCCTTACTTTGTTGCAAAAACGTTAAAGCAGAACCTAGGCTAAGCCTTTAAAGGGGAGCAATAGTGGCCATTTGACTCCCCACATATGTGTAGTACATATATAAACAGTAGATATTAACACTACTGTGTTGTTTTTCCACAAAAAACTCATACCGAAAAAAAAGTTTCAAATCTCCCGCTCTTCAAGACATGAGTATCGCCATACTCGAAGAAACACGACCATGGATCAGCTGATTGATGACGTAAAACCTGCACCTGATCAGATTTCACAAAAGTGGTTACCAACGTACGTACACTTACAGCTGAATTTATAATTACCCTTTACGAAGCTTAAAAACTTCATAGTTGCTTTTGCTTTATTGATAAAAATTTTTGATAACCCAATAATTTTTTGTCCTTCTTTTTGTTTCATCCCTCAAATAAAAGTACTCGTTATTTCTGACTGCTTTTGTACAAACCAAGATAAGTAACTTCCGGTAGACCCTGAAACTACAAGCGGTAACAACAACAAGCTGGGACTAGCGAGACCGTATTTTAGCATGCTTTTCGGTGCAACAGTTAGGTTCGTTTTCACTCATTTTCGCAAAGATACGATTTAGTCGAACCATTTGTAATTCTCGTAAGTAATGTAGGATATTTGTGGACACTTAAACGTTAAAAGAAGGCAATCGCGAAGAGAAATCGGCTAAGACACCATACACATCGATCGGTGTTATTGTTATACGTCACAGGCTACGTATTGCTATACTAGTATAAGCCTATACGTAACGTACTGACCCTTGGTCTAACGTTAGCTTGTATAGACTGTACGGCTGGTTCGCTGCGGGTGCTGGATACATCGCTCGCAGGTGCTCGAGTTTTCCTTGGTCGAACTGGCTCAAAATCATATGCACTTGGCCCGGAAGAGGCAGCCATATGCTTTTAAGGAGTTAATGTTTTGATTTCTGAACCTTTATCTCAAACTCAACCTTTGAAACATTTGTAAAATGAATGAAACGATGGGCAGTTGTGCTAGTCTTCAGTAGTGTTACGAACGTTTGTGCAGTATAGTATGTATGATATTCCGCAATAGCAAACAAAAGTATACATTAGGTGCAGGTTTTACGTCACTGTTCTGTTGCACTATGGGTAATTTCGGAGAAATATGGTGCTTTGCACTGCTTTGCCCAACTGCCTTCCAGACTTGCCTCGGAAAAACTCATACTACGTTTGACTTGGGATAAAATTGGTCTTTAATGATGCCACATTGCTTGGAATAATTATATTAAATTTCTGTGCTGTCTAGAAGGCTGTACAATTGCTTCCCTTTAATGTTGACAGTCTAATCGCAAGATCTTGGTTAAATCATCTTGGGGTCGTGTTCAATGTTATTTTGATTCTTGTTCCGATACTGACAATCCGAGTTTCGGGCCGGCTACCAACTGCAAATTCTGCCCGATCTGGGCCTGGGTGGAAGGGGGCATACTGTAAATACGAAAGCCTTAGGTGCCATGTATGTATATCATTATCAGATTTATATTCTAAAATAATATCTGTAACCACAAATTAATGATCTGTTCCAACAGATTAGATAACCTGTGTATAATGATCAGTAGTCCAGACTGTAATTTAAGTACAGCTTAAAAATGTGTTCAAACATGTAATTCATCCCATTCTTTTTTCTATCTATAGATTATTAACATGTAAATACAGATTAGCCTATTAACCTATTTATATAATACGGTATTAGATTCTTTTTATAAAGATTCATATTCTCAGCTACATATTCTCAGCAGAGAGACTACATTATACCGCCGAAACATTTCAAAGTTCAGTGTTCAACTTTAATTAAACGTTAACTAAAGCCGCTGTCACACTTGGCCTACAACGATTCCGTTTCGAATTCCGATCCGACTTTGTGAGTTTTTGTTAAAATCCTCGTCATCTCTTGTCAGAAAAATTCAAAAATTTTGCACGCTGTGTAAATATATGAATCGTACCACAGGGTTATGAAAATTAAATTTATGCTAATCATTTCGTGACGTCACATCGATAGACAGTTTTTATCAGACTACGCTTTCCGATAAAAAAAGGAAAATCGGTGCGACATCACAAAAAATCAGTTGGTATTATATTTTCAAGGGCACCAGATGCAAATCAAATAGCCTTTTCACACTGGGTATGAAATGTTTGACTTAATCTTTCCGACCAGGGGTGGAGAAGATTTTAACGAAGGACCGAAAAAAAATCGGATCAGAATCCGATCCGACGTTGTGTTTGATGGCGGCTTAAAAATCTGTATGTCCAGAATTAGCAGCGCTCCGCTTAAAATACCTTTGACTACGTAAGGCCGTGGCCGTCCGTATTGTCCGTCACACATCAACTTGAAGACAGGAAGAAGGGCCCACTGTACCGTACTGATAGGCGTCAGCTTTTCTCTTTTTCTTCTTCTCTATTTTTATATCATTGGAGGGGGGTGTTGAAAGACAATTAAATTAGAAACTGATGGTATCGTGGATATACCGTCATGAAGAGGGCGAATATCATTCTGTGATGCTATGGCAATGTTCCCAGGTTTCAATTATCCCAAGTGCAATATGTTCCCGGATCTTCGGGGAACGTCGACATTTCTGGTAATAAAATCACTGGGATCTCACCCTCGGTATTATCGCCAACCCTTGAAATAAAACGAAAAGGGGGAACGTCGAACCTTGGAAATATTGAACCCCTCTGGAAAATCGGATAGGCCAGGCCTACATCGTCCCAGTCCAATAGCCATAAGGTTTCATAGGAAGTAAAGTGTGTCATATCCACGGACTTCCTACACATGGACAGATTATAATGCACGGTAGATTGTCGCTACCGTACGTGAGAGAAAGAGCGCACCAAGATAGTTGTCTTCTACGATTTTGTGTGAAAGCTTGGACTTGCTCAAGTCAATTCCCGGATCTTGAAAGAAACTTGAATTATTTTTGAAATATCCTAATGCAAGTTAAGGTCTAAATCACCACACCTATTGCAGGAAAAGCCTATGATATTGTTTCCCATTTAAGTTTAACATTTGTGTCGTCGTCGAATGAGACGATTTTTGGCTTTACGGCGGCCATCTTGTTGAGCCTTTTTTTTTTCTTTCTTTTTTTTGTTGTCATAGCAACACCACATGATTGCGCCCCCAAAAAAATCGCCGAAAGAATACTATAATCAGGTATCGGTCACAAGCCAATGACTAGATCATGCATTGCAGTCACAGAGTAACCAATACAATCAAACAGCAGTTCAGTTCCACATTAAAAAGACAGACTGGCAGAAAGTTGGGCGAGGTTTTCAATTTTCCAAACACCAAAGCAAGGTAGGCTAGGTATACTAAGTGGAAAACACGTGGTTTACATTTCCCTGTAACGATGTTAGTCCCCGGACTTAGACCCAGGACTGCCTGGGCCTAACATAGGGCCCATGCCAATGATGCCAACAGTCTATAAACGATTGCGCAAATGCATGTGTGCTACAAGGAGCTACGAGGTGAGTACATTGCATGGCCTTACTATCGCCTCTTGATACGAAACTGAGATACATGGGCGTACAAGGCGGGGTGCAGGGGGAGGGGCACTCGCCCCCCCCCCCCCCCCCAATTCGGGCGAAAACAGTTGGTCCATTCGGACAAGACATTATAAAGTGTGCCATTATTCGGGCAAAATTTGCTCTGGTCCTCCCCATAAAAATTATCCTCGTACGCCTGTGCTGAGATGGGTAGGCTACATGTTTTTGAAGGAGGAATATTTTCACATGTTTTGTTTTGTTGGGGGTTTTTTGTCTTTAATTTTAAGAATTATTTGGTAATAGCGAAATCAATGGCAAGTTACGGAGAAAATTACACTAAATAGTAGCAGCACGCAGAGAAGTCCTTGTGACCCCACTTGACCATTGAAAATGCATTACAAGCCGTCATCGTCTACCATGCCCATTCAAGCCATGGAAATCCCGTAATGCCAAAAATAGCTCATGTGGCCTTCAATGATGATTGGGATGTAACCGGAAGTTATGGAGATCTTTATTTGACGGAATTCTGGAACCTCCTCGACCAAGAACTATCTTAACAATCACTCTCATATTCTTTACAACTGAAGCAAAACTAGTGCCCACATTATATACTATGTTTGACACTATCAAAAACAGTGGAATTCGAAATATTTGTGCTATAGGCTACTTACTTGTTCGTAATTTGTTACTTCCAAATACAGCGGTAATATTTGATAATGGGCAGTTCCATCTTCTGTGTCTGAAATGATATCTACATTCTTTAATTCCTTCAATAGCGCCCTCTTCAACACTTGGCAGTAAATTGGGGTGAAGTTCACAGAGTCTATGTTGTTTCCTATTAAACCACAAATGTTCTCGACAAAACCTTCCGACGTCTACTATTGGGGGCCTTGGTGTTGACAAAGGTTGGTCCTTAACACCGATGACCAGAAACACCAACCTATAGTGATGACAAAGATAGGAAAAATCGAATATTGTAACTTGATACACAATTGTCCAGTGTCATATCCCTTTAATTTGAAATAAAGAATACGACTAAAAAATGAGGAACGCTAGCTAAGTTGGTGGGAAGGTAGAGTACCATCAACTGTAAGGAAAATGTTTAGTAGGTCTTATAATGAAGGTGCCGATTGCGACTGTTACTAAGCCACGATAACATTCCTGTTTTTGTCTACTTGTGTGAGGGTGGGTAAGTGAATGTAAGTGTAGTCAAGCATGTAGGGGTTCTCAAATGCCTGCGCGAAAGGGGTGGTTTCTGGCAAGACTAACAGATTATTGGGACCGTCATAGGGTCGCCTTCAACCGACTGACAATTGGACACTACTCTGTGCCCAGGGAGGTCGACTTTAGCCAAAACATTCTTACTGGACCATTTGGCATCCCAGGTAGGTTACACTTGAAGAAACGCACACTTAAAAACAGAAATTTGTACATGTAAAGTTTGTATCCAGTTAACCTGCCTCCTTCAGCCCACCAAAAATACGCCAAAGATTTAGATCAGATCAGACGCAGAACACCGCCTGTTTTGACTGTAACGAGACACTTTACTTGAAATATACTCTGAGCTCCGTCTAAGGTTCAATCTTTGCTATCTCTCTCATCCGTCTCTCAATACCGCACAGACAAAATATCGTGAGATTGACGTTTACGTGGTTGCAGACTATCTCAATCGGGGTAATTCAAGGTGTAAGGTGTACCTTTAAAGAGTTCGTAACGGTATCTGACGAATGCTTATACGAGATGTTCAACATCAAACCGATATATCATATCGTACTTACAATATAGTTATCGGTCAAGGACGAGGGAAACTATCCAAATTTTTGAAGTATACTAGACTCACTTTGGGAAGTTTTACAAGATGGATGTCCAAAACACTGAACCCCAGCATGCCGGCAGCCAGACAAGCTTAGTCTACTGAAGGTGGGGGAGACGCATTCAGCAATATTTTGAGAAGCGATTTATTATTCATTAGCAGTACAGCAGATTCTCTTTACGTACGGCGTTTCTACAGCTTTAGCGGCGCCACCCCTTTCTCCATATCACCGTCTTATATATTTTAATGGATTTACTGTATATATTTCCAAAGTTCATACGTAGAGGTTGGGTTGGTGACAAACTTAAATTAACTCATTACCCAACCCTGCGGTCCTCGTGTTTAAGTTCTTTTCATTTGCGTGCATCATATTTAGTCTACATAGGTGATGATTCGAGGGGTCGCAACAACTTCTAATTGACATTTTCAGAGCTGCAATATATATGGATCATTTTGGTGCCAACTTTTCTCCCACATCTCCCAGCAGTTACAACAGCTTGCTGTAATGTCATTTCCTTCATACTAGACAAAGTGTCCTAACGATAAATAGCACTTTGCTACAACCACGGGCATTTAAATCGGTTATTTATTTAGATGGAGTTGTACGGCCCAGTTTCCAACCTATGGTTCAAGTCGAAACCGGCCACGGATATTTTCCAGTTGTGGCCCACTGGCTTGTTTTCCCTACTCCATTGCTTATGCGGAGCATCACGCACAACGGCAGAAGGTTCCATTTTCGGAGTCTTTGGTATGACTCGACCTGGGAATAGAACCCGGGGCTTCCACATGAGAGTTAGATGCTCTACCGCTAAACCAAACACGCTGTCGGCATTTAAATCGGATGCCACTAGTTTTTCGTCATACCGTCAGCACAACGCTTCCAAAAAGGTGTCTAGGAATTAGGAATTAAGCGTTTTTCTAAACACTTTTTGCGTCCACTTTGTAAACAGGTTAAGATATTAGACACGCGTGTTTCATTTCGAAACATTTCGCTTTTAAACATGTTTAATTAGTAAACGTTTACTATTTCATAGCTAACCATGTTTAGAATCTAAACGATGTAGCCTATTGTTTATACAGAGCTGGAAAATAAGTGTTTGATTGCTTAACACGTTTTTAAAGCACACATGGGAAACAAGGAATTGCTGTGGGTTGAACGACTTTTTTCTGCTATATCTAAATTTCGAAAATGTCCATTTAGTTTTTCCCTTCAGGTCCCACTCGTCTTAAGACTGTGGGTTATTATTCTATATGACTCGTTCTTCTACCCTGAATTATCAATAGTGAGACCTCTCTAAATCGTCCCATCTGCCCATGGTGGTCACAATAGCTCAACAATGATCATAAACCATACACTAGGGAAACTTGTGTTTTGCCGAAAACACTTGAAATTTATCATACATCGACAAACTTGTAGGACTTTTGTCACATAATTAGAAGAGTCACCCGAGGCCCGTGACCAAAGGGGCGAAGCCCCCTTTAAATTGTTTTCTTCCCCTAGAGAGTTAGAAGTCTGCAATTGTCTAAATATGTATTCACGCAATTGACCCCTACTCTGAGAAAACGCTTCCTTAAGATACCCCCCCCCCCCCTTCTTTCGGTACCTTGTTCAGTGACGGGCCTGAGACAACCAATCAGATAGAATTAGGGATACATATTGCTACATTTATTGAGTTAGTTAGTAGGTTGGTTAGATCAAATTTAAAGACACACCCAACACGAATGCGTTGCGTAGTGTCAACTAAATAAGAAGGGAGTTCAAAAGTTTAACTACGGTGCCAGTCCTTCCCTTAGGTCGCATGTTACGGCTGTACGGCAGACGGAAAATTTCATGGGCCTATCATACAACCCCAGCCACCAGGCCACAGAAGAATTTGAGAATTACACTCTACATTGACAAGAGTGAAATTCACTCCAAAAATTCTTCAGAATGATCCCTCTTAATTACGAGTGAATTTCACCCAAAATGGGGTGGAAATTCTTTTCAAATAGAGCGACATTTCACACACAATGCAATGTAATATATATCTCTATTTGGAGTCTGAATTTTCACTCCATCCCGAGTGAATTTAGAGATTTGGATTTTAAAGGGTATTTTAAAATTCCATGCGTTGTCAGGTTGTGTAAATGATCGTAGTTGCATCCGACCAACCCAGTACTGACAGTACGGTGTTATAAGGCTAATGATAACGATTTTGGAAGACGGGATTTTACATCGTAGGCTCAAGTGTAGAGTTTGGCACGTACCTTTGCCCTCGGAGAAATTCTGCCATTCTTTTCTGTATTACCATCTAGTCAAAAGAGCCACGAATCAGAATCTTGTCAAAACTTTGACTAGATTTGGCCCATACATGAAACGAATAGTGAATCATTTCTAGTCAATTTTGAAACAAATATTTGACAAGATTCCGGTTCGTTCCCCTGTTGACTCTATAGATGTTTTTAGAGTGTAGAGAGTTCGCAAGAGTGAGACGTTGTACTGAATAGCACCAGCTATCATACCATAGTTTATCTTTCTCCTAAAACCAAATACGAAAGCTGGCTCCTTTAAAAGCGCATATTTCGTTGACATATGTCAGGCCAGGTCAAAACCCGGGAGTGTTCATCGTGAGATTACGGTGCACAGCACTGTTTGGCTAAGATTTACAGAAGGAACTTAAACCTGCTGCGGATTAACTCAACAAATAAAGGCCGATCTGAGGGGCAGAAACCTTATCTTTAAGAACCTTTAAAGAAAATAGTGCTAAAACACTGACAGACGTAATTGGTTGCAAGTGCGAAACTTTTTGAACATTTCCCTACTTTTCAAATGCCGTAGGACATAAATGAAATACATCAGTACAAGTATCTGGCAACCATATTTAAGACAAAAATACGCCATCAGAGAGTACGGACATCTGTTGTCGACGTATTTCCGCAACATTCTAGTTCTAGTAATCTTGGCAACATATTGAAAAGAAGAGATCTTGGGGGCCACGAAAACTTATACTAGTATCGGGTTATTGCGGTTACCTGCGTAGCAGGCTGTACGACATATTCCTTGTAAAGTCATATCCCTTTGGAAGCCGAGAAGTTAAAAAACAGAGTCCGCTCCGCGTGGTACCATAGAGGTAACCTAAAGAATTCACTCATACACGTGGCTGTTGGCACGCAAGTAAATGAGCTCATTCGCCGAACCATTCATTTTTCTCTACCTCTGTTCAAGTTAAATGTGATATGTTGGATTCAAGGTATAATTATCTCCTACCAGTAAAAGACAACCGTCCGCTTACTCGCCCCTCCCCTTTCGTTTTACTCTAGTCTATGGGTATTGATAATGATCACAACAATGGCATATTTACCCAATGGAAAAACATGTATTTATTAAACTACATTTAAATACCCTCCCTTTCAGATTCTATGATCATACAGTAGTTATACACTATTTATTTCGCTCGTGTCATGAACAGTTTACATACTCGAAAGTTTACATGCTGACCCGCGTAACCTTTCGCCAAAAAGTTCTGCAACAAGCACTCGCCAGCTTTTGACGCACAGACCGTATAGCAGCCCTTAACACAGAAAGGTGTCAGAAAGATTGATGGGGTGACACGTGAGACAAACATACTATTTATACGTCCTCATATCGGGTCATCTTGTTTGACCCCGTCCGCGAGCTTGTTTGCCGAAGGCTTTAGTTTTCCTCACACATAAAAAAGGCTAGACTTTTAATTTAGTGCTGCTTAATGGACAGCTTTATGGGGAAACGGCCAACCGTATACCTGTTTTCTCTTCCGGATGTGCAAGGGGCTATGACAGTCTTGCCAGGGGAGTAGGTAAATTTTTGACCTAAACAGGGTCCAGATAACTTGAAATGCCAAACAAATTAATGCCGTGACAAAGTATCGATGAACTCCATGACATATGGTCCCTTATTAAAAAAAAAGGTTATGATTTGTCTGCCTGTATAGGTGGAATATTACTTTATTAAAAGGAGGCGTGTGTGTAAAATCGTTATAAACCAACCAACGTAGAGTGGTCAAAGATTTGTCGTGTTTCCGGGAAACATGTAGCCTACGGGATCATCTGATTACATTGACCCACACTCCTACAGTCCCACAGACTTATGTGGAATTCGGTTATTTTCCAGTGCCTTCATGTAGTGTTCCACAATGCAGTAGGGGTGGATCCCCCCCCATTAGGCCCACTCACTCTCTCAGACTACTAACATTTAATGATGAACGGGTTTTTTTCTCTGAAGACCAGGGATGGGGGATTTTTCCCCAAAGGGCGCCATTTTGATAACAAAATCATTATTCAAACTAGATACATACGCATTACCACATACCAGTTAGCTTCCACCACATTTTACAATGCGCATGCGTCATGAAGGTGACTAGTAAGAGTAGTAGCCTATGATGGTGTTTTACATGGCACATGGGGAACATGTGAAATGACGAATTAGTAATTATTCCGTGACTTTTCCTGGTTCGAATTTATTGAGTCTCGGAGGCCTGATGAATTGGCCCCTAGTAAAAGTTGTGCTCACAGGTCGGAGGTTGACAGTTCCCGCTATACAGACCTTTTCTGTCGACTTCATCTCCCCTACTTAGCATGCTGCACTATTATATACCAAACTATCGGAAATGTGTACAAACTTGACTCTAAAGTAGGCTTGGTCGGGGCGTTATGGCACTCCATGACGGCATGTGAATAAGATCCAAAAGGGAAGACAAAGGCAAAGACAGCTCAATGACACCAACACTCTACAATTCCTGGACAAAATTATTGGGGCATTTTCGGGCCTGTCGCATGTGTTCAGTGGCGTAGCCACGGGGAGGGTTTGGGGGTTAGAACCCCATCGACCCAACCTTGCAATGCAAAAAACATTTTAAATTGCTGATTTTTTCTCTCTATCCTTAGACTTTTCCCTCATATCGGCCCCACCCCCCATGACACCAAAACCCTCCCCATGACACAATCCTGGCTACACGCCTGCATGTGTTTAACACGTTTTCCTCACCACCCTTGTTCAATGTTGAGATAAAGTAAAACGTTTGTTTCTTTCTTTTTCTAAAACGCTTTACTTTTATTTACCCTCGAAACCAGCAGTGAGATGGGGCGCGGAGATTTGTCGCAAGTAATTTTGTCCAGGATTGTATTATCTACGTTTTACAGTATAACTGCTTATTGTAAAGGTCACAAAGTACATGTGTGATTACGTATTTCGACAGATAAACTCATGATAGTGCTATATTTGAGAAAATTATTGACTTAAGATGCCCAGGTAGTTATCAAGACGAGATGAGAATCTTTATTTCTCCCGACGATTTATTTTATGCCTTCCTTTACTTTTGATACACTTGACTCTTAATTTCCGCATCGGAAAAAGATTGGTTACCATCAAAACATTCCTCAAGCCTAATAAAGATTCCATCAAACTTTGAGTTTACCGTTTAAAGACAAATTTAAGCTGAGCCGACCTTGTAAGATTTTTAGTGCCAGGCAATTTCTATAATTTACTGGAGGATAAACTAACCTTGTGTGCATTAACATAAGGAGCAAGTGGCAAACCCAACGACCGTGCAGTAAAACCTAAGCACTTCATCACTTAATAATTCTGACAATCCTTTTGATGGCGAATAACTATTGCCGTCGGGAAAGGTTGGATATCCGAAAATCTGTTGGTTAAAATATTACCCTGCCATCGTAAATGCGAACCGTAACAGGTGGTCATCTTTATAACAAACTTCATCTGGAAAACGTGTTGGCAAGTGTTTCTGTCAAAACCGCTACCAGTATCCGAAAATGTCCGCAACTTCTAAAGGCAAATACCACAGACGTACTTTATCCGTTTATACACAGGTAAGCTGAGAGAGTCGTCACTAGACTGGTGCTCGGACTAAAGAGATAAATTCAATATGCCATATAGGTAGGTTCACGCCCATGTCAGAGACTCAAAATTGCGCAATGCTAGAGCGCTACAATTTCATTCCACAATACCAAATATATTAGATCAATCTAGCACAAATCAGGATAGTTTTACTTCGAGTAACAGCTACCCATGTTATAGGGCCGACACATTTTTCCCAAAGAGTCTCACATACTTCTTGCATAGGCAGCTGTTGTGTATACATTAGTGGGAAGTTGAACGACACGGCGCATAGCTATGAATTTCAAGGAAGGTTCGAAAACTGTAAACAGACTATCTAAGCGCTATGCCACCATCAGTTGGCGCGTCGCGCGCAAACATTTTGGTCGAAAATGCTGCTCATATCTCTGGAAACGTCACATCACAGGTCTTTGTAAGTTGCATTTATAGCGGACATATCAACAATATCGTAAAACACCAAAAATATACTCAAGGAGGGGGAGACTGTCCCCCTTCCCCTCCATCTACACGCCATGGGTATGACAAGATGACTGAGGTATCCAAATAGTGCGTATTCAGGAGCCTTGGGCCTGAATTTGCCGAATGTGGGTAATCCCAACTTTAGAGGAGGCGCAACCAAAGTTCAGACAAAAGTGATGTATTTTTCGGCAGAAACATGTGGTCATTTGGGGTTTCCCTGATTAATATTTGGTATATTATGCATAATTTGCTTTAATGAATTTAGGCTTGACGGACAGTGTGGGTTTCCGAATGACAACTTTACATCTGGAGTTGGATGAAAACCCATCTTACTTTGACCCGGTCAGGAATCAAGCGCCCGATGTCCTCGTGTTCGTTCCATAGCTTTAAAAGTCACCACCGCCATGTCGTTTAATTGTTATGCAGACGAAAACCTTCTATATGTGCCGGTAATATAGACATGTACATTATCTCTTGAGGATTAGTTTGACTAATCATCAACAATTAACTTCAGGAAATATCGGAAAGGATTGGTGTCAACGCTAACAGAAAATGCAGCCATTCACGCAGGCTTACAGGTACGGTACTTTTCTATGACATCGTCCCTGTCCTCGCTAGCTGTTATATACAATCATGGCGACAAATGTACAGTATAGTTTAATGTATACCATACTTCCCGTCTCTACATGCTGTCAGGTAATAAATCTCCTTCAAAAACCTATTTAGAAGGCACCGTTTGCCCTCTACCGGTCACCCTTGCCTCATTAATAGCGCACTTCTATACGCATGCAAGACAGACAGATATTTCGGCGAGCGGTTCATTGACTGCTTTGATTTGGTAAACCGACGATTTGGCTTCGTGCCTCGGTTTACACTTGACTTGTTAAGTTGTGCAAAATAATTCGTATTTAAGCAAGGCACCCGCAGAGCGCCCAGATATGAATCCGCCCTCGAAAATAGTTGGTTTAGGATTTAGGGCAGATTTGCTTGAAGAATCGGTACAGACAATTTCATATTTTCGTTTTATATTATACTGATAACATTTTGGAATGACTGCTGCTTTCATCTCAGAAAGTACCGGAGTGTTTAAGCAGTTGTGAAGAATAGGCTTTTACTAACATCTATGACATATAAGCAAACCCAGTGATAGCGGGACCCCCAGTACAAAAGTAGAAGTGGCTAAGCCCCGCCCAATATTTGCTTAGTACCTCGAGAAGTTGGGACCGCGCCAAGAATTTCGAAGTTGGTGCTATAAATATCGGTGCAACACGCGTGCATGTTATTAGTGCCAGTTCCGGTCATCTGGACTTATCTTAACTTGTTAAGTCACATTTGTTTTGCACGTCGGAACTGACGCTTCACCGAGATGTCTCGCTGACACTCACCCCACCCCCCCCCCCCCCCCATCCAATATTTTTTGCTCCGTCCCGTCTGAGCAAAATAGCTGTTTTACTTGATAAGTTGAGGTTACCTGAGGAATATTGTGCTTGAACATTACATACCTCTAAGTTTTCTGTTTCCCAAATGCGTCTCTTCAAAGTTAATAAGATTTCTCATTTGCAAAAACTTTGCAACATAGTTTTGTTTTAACCCACTCTAAATTGTCTGTGCTTTATTTGTTTTAAGATTTATCACTTAAAAAATATATATCACTCAGCTAAAAATGTTAAGGAGGTTTTCAGAATTTGATAAAGCACCTTGATTTAACGGCGAATTCGACCGGACACACCCAACCAAGTTGCATGCAAGATATTCATCTTGTTATATGTGTCAATTTCAAGACCCACTATCTGACCCCAGGCAGAGGTGAGTCATGTTGGTCCAATTGTCACACAGGGGTACCGTATGTCAAAATTCTTCAATTGTTGCGTCAAAGCAACCTTATCGGTGCAGCTTAGGTCGGTCATATTTTACCGGAAACATATGTCAGAGTTTATAAAATGGTGGATCAGTTATGTGAAGGGCGTTAAATGCACTAAATATTTAAGGTTCCGAACGAAATTGACCGACCTTATCCGAGGCCGGGTGCGTCTTACAATAGACCAGTTCGAACTTTCTTCATGGAGCAGTACGTTGCGCAGTAGGTCAAAGGTCAGAGGGGGACCTTTTTACTTGTGTACATCTGATGGCGGGATGTAAACAGTATAAAAAACACGTAAAACAGTATGCTTTGCGCGGCCGGCTCACCGCTCAGATGTTTTGTTAGCTGTTGAATTGCTTTCCGGACAATGGGAACAATGAAGGAAGGTTAAAATAATACAAACAGCCATCTCCTCTCATACAAGATTTAATAGTTGAAAGATATTAAGATGGAATGTAGGCCTCGTTGTAGTGCGGTTGGGTTATGATGTACTTATCATTTCGAAGTAAAAAACACATAGCCTACATCATTACAGACTCAGTGGTCTAACACTCCAGCCTACCCCCAACTGACCCCACCCTACCTCTTGCGACTCGTCAATCTAATGTCATAAAGCAGGAGATAAAAAAGAAGTAGATAACTGGGATTGAAGATTCAGGAGTGTTTGATGAACTCGAAACAAAGAAACAAATGTAACGACAAATAAATGACTTAGCACCGGAAACTCTGTCAGTCCTGAAATTTTGTTGCCTTATAGGCCTATACCGTATGACCCTTGCCGCATAAATTAGCTCATCTTACCTGATTTGTACTAAATCAAGGACAAGCTGAGATACATTTGTATTGCTTACGTCAACCTTTTTCAAATACGTACTAGTCGGTGAGTGGGGCCAGCTTATTACATGATGTGATTTTAAAATACTAGTCCAACCAGGTCCGTAGCCAGACCAGGGACTGAGGTGTTATTAGTAACAAAGTATTTGAGGAGGTGAACCTATATTTTTTCAGGGAGCAAAAATATAAAAAGTATATCAATTCAATTACAAAATTATTTTTCAGGAGGGGGCACACACGACTCTTGCGTTAATGGATCGTATACCGGTACGCTTACGGATAGCAGATACTAGGCCTAATCCCTCAATATCGATCTTATATGGTTATTGTTTAAGACTTATCCAAGCAGAACTCAAGTAAGTCCCATTTGTAAAAGGCCACGTGCTAACGGCTTTTCTCAGCCTGACTATTCCCTGGACTACTTTACTAAATATGTGACCGATGAGAGCAGGTTCATTGACCACGTTCAATTGCATCTCGGCAAGACCATGTTATATCATTATGATAATATCTGAATACCATCGTAGCAGAGGGGAAGCAGAGAGAGCGCCACTCATGATGCACCAATCGAAACATTCATTTACAACGAAACTCACAACTTTTTTAAGTCAAGGAACTGTCATTTCGTGATATTTATCTTCTTCTTCCTATTTGTTATCATTCGGTAATGAGCAGCTTTAGGGGTGCTTGACTTGTCAACTAGCGTCAGATCGACTTGATTTTTTCTTCCATAAATCACATCTGTAATTATAAAACATTGGGCCATGGGACATTTAAGACATGGATGACGTTAAAGCCTTCCTTTATGTTTCTCAGATTTATATAAAACTGGCAATTGATGGAATCACCGACATACTCGGTTCCTCCTTTACACGACTGCCCTAGGCATGGAGCTAAAAACTAAGATATTATCTACCGGTACCCTAAATTTTGATCAGAGAGCTGCCAACCTAACCCTAGCCCGCGGAGCGGATGAATTCTTTTCGTTCATCTCATCGCTACGAAAAACCAACCTAAAGGGGACTGCAGCCACAGAGGTGCTACGCAGGTTAATCTAACCCTTGTTAGACTTTCAGATTCTTCGTCGTAAGGTCTAAGTCCTGACCTTGCAAAATTTCAAAACCATTCCTTGCAAAAATAGATGGTTTTCACATAACAAGTCCCATCACATTACAAGTTTTTCGCCCAAAGTCCAAACATTTATCTTTTATTGCCTGTTGAGAATCGAATAAACCTTTCCAACCTATCTAATTGGTGCCTGCCATTCGTAACAGCCCCTCTGAGGATTATCCTAGCTACGACACCCCAAGCGAATTACACGACTACATGCGCACGCGACCAAACTGGTGCGAGAAGACCCAGAAATAAAAAAAAAATAGGTTAGTCGGTCAAGCGATAGAGCCTACCTGAACATGCCACGCGTATCAAAACATACAGGACAGTTTTGAAAATATTACAAGGGGTTCATGCTATTTAGAAAAGTTGTATTTAAGCATAAGCAGGTACAATGTACAAAAGGATACTGTCTACCCCTCGGGCAGAATTACCTATTTGATGAAAAAGGGAAATACCAGATAACCCTCCTAGAAGCTGGCCCAGATTCCAGAATAATTTCAAGGTTATTTGCAGGTTAAAGCGACTGCGATCATTATCTCACTGTGACCGAAGACTGAAGTGAAATTTTATAGCAAAATATTTACCTTCCGTATCGGCGTAGAATACTAAAGTGATAATTTTGAATACGGTCACTTATTTGACAAAGAATTAATGTTATTCTATTAAAAAAGACTGAAACAGTTAATTCCTACCTCGTCTGGAAAAAAATTAAAGAAAATGTTTAGGATTAAATAGCTCATTCAAATTATTGATTGCTTAGTGTAGGCAGAAAATTTCATGCAATTTTTCAATAAACTTAGAAAATATTTCAAAATTAGAAATTTCATCATCTGTTTTCCTAGATGCTTAGAGCAAACACTTTTTTTTCTCTGAGACACTGAGGCTTTCCCAAGCAGCATGGTAGTTGGATGAAAAAAGAAACCATAAAAATTTCCGTTCAATTTCTCTTTTTTAGTTTGCTTTTCAAAATTCTTACTTCTTCCGCCAGAAGATTTGAGAGACAAACAATTTGATTTAAAAAAATGGCAAATTTATACAGGCCTGTGCATATCTATATGATGTATATATGATGGAAACGTTTTACTTGCGTACTGGCACATAGCATACTCAGAGGTTAGCATGAGAAATGCTATGAGCAAATTACTTCACTTAATGTTAAAACTAGAATATTTTTCTTCGATATTGCCTTCTTCAACATAAATATCACAAACATCAGGCAGGGATCCAGGGCCTATCACCCATTTTCTCTAGGTTAACCACTCCACCCAATCCTCCCTTCGATGATCCGCGTCTTATTTTCTTTAATGGGCGGTTATATCTTATTCATATAAACCGATAAATGGCTTGTGGGACACCAAGAAACTCAAGTCAATGTATAACAATTTAGTGATTCGTGGAATTTGATTGTTTGTCTAATAAGGGTTATGAAATTATCTTTTTTGTTTCTTTTTCGCTTTCTTTTATATCCTTTTACCACTTCAAGATTGATTTTTTTATTATTTTTTGTTGCTGACCATAAAAGACATGGGACATTTGATCTATCACAAAACGTTTAGTTTGAAAACAGTGCGTGATCCATTCATACAGATTTTCAATTAGATACAGCTGCAGAGCGAACTTCAAGGAACTAATTTCGATTTTGCTTACTTTGCACAACTTGCATTTTCAGAAAAAAAAATGGTTGGGCAAGTATTGCCACAGCAGACACCGACAAATGTGTAACCATTTATCACTAAATGTGCAAACACGAAGGCCTACATGATCCCTTTCTTGAAAATATTGTAAACAGTGACATGGTTATTACTCGAAAAAGAGCAAGATTCCATCCGGCAACACTGTGTCTGACCTATCAGCCTAACAGTATGTTTGACTGTATGTTGTGAGGTATGTTCTTCCATGCATGCGGATGTAGCAACATCATGCGATCCTACCCATAACCAATGAATTACGGCATAAGTCCGACGTACACTCATATTGGCTATTCGTGTGGTATGCTGAGTCCATGGTTTGGATTCAGTAAAGGTCATAGTCATTTGAAGCGGGCGTTGCACTGTGAACTATGGACGACAGTTCGTCAATTCCAATGCCAAGGTCACATTTTCCGGTTGGACCTAAATTAATCCCAGAATTACTAAAAATCATACCCTCGGGGAGAAAACATGAGAAGCAAGCTGAGTGCATCATAAATGACTGATAATTAGATATGCATCGCTTCAGGGAAATCCGTTTGGTGTTATTCAATCGAGGAAAAACGCTCTCCATATGAAAATATGGCGCCAAATTTGGGGCTAACGTCGTAAAATGAGAGGAGTTATAGAGAACTGAGGATTCTGAGAACGATAGGTGCACACGGTATCTTCAGTTGTAAAAAGCGAGTGACGTAGCGTTTAACACGGTGGAAATGGAAAATGAGCTTTACAATGATTATACCCGGTAACTCGAAGGAATTTTTAAACTGAAATGCACGTAAATGCTACTCACCATGTTACAGGATCGGCAGTTTGCGGTAGGGCACACAAACAAATGCTGATGAACCGTGGACTACATGCGACGTGGTGTAACTTAAAAATATTACGTTTCTTCCAGTGATGAAATAAAGCGTATAACTTCAAAATATTTTTTGTGTACCATTGTGATCTACAAATCGTGTTTAATAGCAGTGGCAGCGGAACCCCGCTCCCCCACCCATGAAAAAGTGAAGGGGATTAAAAGTGTGTTCACCTCCTCCTCTAATATTGGTTCAGTTTATCTGATATGAATTATCATTTTTCCCTGGATTTGTTTGTTCTGATTAATTAAGACATTGCAGACATAAGATCCATATTTTCGGGCTGGAGGCATGCAGCTTAATGCACTCGTTAAGTGCCATTATGAGCCATCTGTATGGATGGTTCGTGAAGCCAAAACCTTTTCTGTAGGCTCCGCACCATCTAATGATGGCGTTTCGCTTAGATAATCATTCTGGCACCCCCCCCGCCTCTCCATACTTTTCCATTCCGTGGCTCCTGTTCGGTAATTTAACACAAGGATATTAACACGTGATTCCATCTCATGAAACATGTTAAGCGAATAAGTGGAGAAAAGAGTTCGAAAAAATAGAGTCTAGTGTCGAAACAAAAATTCACACAGTTGCATTGAAAGCAAAACGGACGACAGCGATTTGTTTTTATCCAAGTTTTGATCAACCAATAATATCTCCATGATTGCTTCTTTAACACATGATCTTTCACACTGAGTTCCGTCCGTATTTTAAATAGGCACATTATGTTGGGTTGTGAAATATATTAAATTTTACCAAACCTATAAAGTTTCCCTTGCATGCTTATGAGACTGAAGGCTAAACACTCACAATCCCTTTATCCTACTTTTAAATAAATGCTTCATGTGTGGGCCTTAACTATTCACTTTTGTTTTAAAAAAGAAATAAGGACAGGCCCTTTTTAAATCATGCAAAAAGCTAACACGAACCAGTATCATGACAAGAAAAATTCAAAATTTTACTTTTCGGTTAGCTTTTGATGGCTAAACTTGAATACATCATTATAATAACCATTTTCAGGAGACCTTTCAACACCATGGTTACTGTAACAATAGTTACTCAATAACAAGCAAACTGGAAAATATGCATATCATTAGACGAATCTGATTAGCGTTTGTTTTTAGTGACTGTAGGCAGCCATTAGTGGGGTCCATCAGCCTTTAATCGTCTTCATTTATTGTCTACGTGAACTTCAGATCCTTAAATTCAGTGAAGTTGAGAAAACCAAGATACACTTCAGTGTACAACCATCCATGGAACAGGTAAGGAAAGAAATTTAAAGATTGAAGGACCCCAGTAATGGCCGACTAAAATCAGACCATCACAATCCGTCCGGATTCGTCTATGTTCTAATTCAAACGGACAAAAGAGGATGTTACTCTTCCGTTAGTCCGTAACCGGGTATACTGACATGCCAACACCCCTTTCAGTTGGCATTATTGCTCTTATATCAAAGCAATATCACCCCACCCCCACCACTAGTATTCTTTCATCTGTTACCTTATATTTACGATATTTTTTATCAGTAACATTTTAACTGTTCTGCAGCATGGATATATAAAGTAAGACTTTATTTTCTCAAATTGCAATCGCCACAAGCAATATTTTCGTTTTCTGACAACAGGGTAAAATAAGTTAATTTTATCATCTGAGGCGAACTTACTCTAGGGGGACCCCACCGGCCCTCATCTTTCTTGACCTTCGAACCCCAAATCTAGTTTTCATAAAAAAAAAAAAAAAACTTACAATATGGCAGGTCTGCAATATGGAACTATTATTTGTTCCCTATTTACCGGTGGTGTTGCTCGTGCACCATGACTTCGAGTCGATCTTGGCATGTTCATGCCTTCTATAATCTGTACCTTACCACATACTTTGGTAACTTGATCATTCTTTTTAAATTGCACTACCACAACAACCATCGCATTTATAGCTCACCCGCTAAATGCCTCTGAATACTTCTTACACAATTTCTTGGATGGAATAAGCTCCATCTCAGGTAATGCCATCGAAAGAAAATTGTATTCTTAATCCCTTCAACATCAGTGTTGTGACAGGTCCAACAATATCCTCTTAAAACTGTGTTGTCTTCCCACTCACTGTCAATTAGCTTGCCCCTGGTTACCTCGTCTGTGAAAATTACGGGACTACTTAGGGGTCGTTTATACTTGTCAAAGGTGGGGGAAGTTCAGCAACATCACAGAAATTTCACCTAAGTAAATAGAAATCTGGAGTCTAAAATATATTTCATCTACCATAACCCAATTTTTAATTGTCATATAAGGAATCCGCAACAGGAAATCAAGATATTGCGATGTTCAACCACAATAAAATAATTTTGTTATTATCGGAGTTCCAAGTATGTCGCGTGCAGAATTCCGTACTTTTTAGACAGTTTCTGTCAAATTCTGTTGCTTCCCCAAACACTTCGTTTGAAGTGTTTACCATATTATGACAATGGCGCTCCCCAATCGGACATAGTTCATCCGCTAGACAGTGTGAGGTCGACAAACTGTAAGCAGATTAGGAACAAAAGAAGTTGACACTTTCAATCTAGGAGAATTTTGGGAGAGAAAAGTTCCTTTTCCCAAAAATATCAGTCTTGGAACATTTCTTTTGGGGAAGATTTTCTCAGAACCGTTTGTTGTCATTAATCAACTTTCTGGTGGAAAGGTTTTGTCGAAGATAAGGGTATTTATTAGTTACTGGCATTTCGGACCATTCAAATGACAGCAAAGTGCATAAAGAAAAGCTTATCTGGTCAGCTTACTTTGGGGAAAGAAACGAAACTGCCATCCAGCGGAGGTTTAAACCCACAACTTCTGTTATACTGTTGTATTGCGTTCTTTTTCAACTCTTTTTTCACATATTCCTGTGTAATGTTAAGCCATGTGTGAGAGTTTTTTCTTCCGTTTCGAGTTTAACCATGCCATTAACAATAGACACTCTACTGCAACACAATGTCAAATTGGCCATTATCTATTAAAATTCAACTCCAACACGCCTAAGTAAATAATCACCTAAGGAAGTGGATACTAGCCTATATTCAACTACAACCCATGCGTAATACGCGCAAACCGATCTTCATCGAATAATGCGCATAGCCTGCACTTTGTATTTAATAACCAATGAGGAGCGAGCGATGCAAATTATATTACTTCTAGTAACAAGTACGACAATGAATTGGTTTGCAACAGAGGTGCTATTACCTGAAAAAATCACATTACATGCTAAACTTGGCTAAAATCAAAATTGATTCTGAAGTGCTGTGGGCCACCACTGGGACAAGAATCACGGGGCCGTTACTATGGATCGTTTATTGTAAAACTGTACATAATAGCCAAAAAATCATTAATAAAATACAGAACTTCAGACGATATCTGTGTGGAATAAAGACACAGTAGATTCAATGCCAAAGTTTTTAAACGTGGACCGGAAGGGAAACATATCCCAACAATTGGGACCTCGCATATGTAGGTACGAATAGTGTATATCGTGTCAAACTTTCCGTTAAACTATTTAAGGTTCTTTCCAACAAGCTAGGCTCCGCCACCTGTAGAAAGGACATTTTGAAATATACACTTAAAGTCGTTTGGGAAAGGGACCTCTGCACGTTCCATATAATTTTTACAGGATGGGACTCCACCTCATAATTGCAACATTGAAGAGAGCCGTAGTCCGTTCACAGTAGCCTGATTGTCTAACTATTCCATCGTACACTACAAAAATTTGTCTATAGATTTCCATAACAAAAATTAAAGAAATATATGAAGAAGACGAAAAAGTGCTGTCAATTGGTTTCCAAAAATTGACAGCCCCTTTCCATTTTTTCATCATTTTTTATCTGTAATTCGACAACATGTCTGTGACATTTCTTACATTGTACATTAGCGGTGGCACCAGAGTATAATGGCCGTGTGGTCCTACATCTCAGTTTCCGACAGTCTTGTGTGTATAATTTTGTGAAATTCAGAATTTCCATGTATAAGATGAAGAAGAATATTTAAGTAGTTCATATCTGTTGATAATTTTATAAGCTAATATTTATTTGTCATATTTCATTTAACAAAATCACTTGGTACGAAAGCAGGGCCGGATTAGCGTTATGTGGGGCTCCCAGCACTTTCTGTAGCGGGCCCATTTTACAAGTTTAACCTCCTTCCTCTTCGCCCACCCACAGTACACAAAATTAATAACAGTACGAAAGGTCACATAGCAATGGTTTTGATGAAAATTTGATCCTATTTGCAATTATTTTGAAAAGCTGAAACAAAATTTGTATCGAATCAATTGGTGGAAGACAAGTTCTCTCTGTCACGGTCCATACAGACGAATCCGATTAGCGCTTGTTTTTAGTGACTGTAGGCCGCCATTAGTGGGGTTCATCAGTCTAAAACCGTCTCTATTTATTGTTTACATGAATTTCAAACCCTCATATTTAGTGAACTTGGAGAATTTAAGATACAAATAGGTGTACAACCATCCATGATACAAGTAGGCAAGGAAATCGAAAGATTTAAAGGTGATGGACCCCAGTTATGGCCGACTGAAATCAAACCATCACTTGCTGTCCTGGTTCGTGTATAGCAGCAGCAACTGCATATCAGATAATTTATATCTCGGTTGCCATTACAATCGATTTATGTATTATAAGACGGGTTTTTAGGTTAAACCATAAAACCAGCGTCCGATAAATGATTAGTATATGGTAAAATCCTCTGCTTTAGGCTTTAATGATATTTATTAACAATTATTTATTACCAAAAAATTTGTTGTAAACATTATGCAAATATATTTGACACGAGGCTGTCTAGCAACAAACAAAAAAAAACTGCGAGAAAACTTTGTAAGAACTAACGAGGACAATAACATAGAGGGGTGAAAGGTATGTCAAACTGAAAAAATCTCATTGAACGTTTATGGCTTCCTTGTATATTTGTTGCAATAAATATAGGCCTATTCTATAACTACATAGAGTTAAAATGGTGAGTGTGGGCATATAGTTTCAATTCCTCACTTTGCAACGCAAACTTCAGAAAAACCAAACGTTATCAACCATAAACCTAAAGACGTGATTTATTATCGATTTTAGCCTGGGCACAAAGCCCATGGAAAATGACTGGACAATCATTAGACTGTTAGACAGTGAGTAAAGTAAAAGTGCGGATTCCTTTACAGCTATAGGCTCTGAAACAGAGCGGTACGGTAGCGGTTGACTGGAAGAAACACAGAGACCGCCTCCGAACAAACATTGAAATATATAATAATTACGTTTTATTATAAAGTTCACGTGGTGCAAACTTAAATAATGGAAAAATATGCCGCAAAATGGCAATATTTTGAAATTAAGTTAATCACACTACTTTTTTCAACATTGTGTAAGCGAGCCAACTACACTGTAAAAAATACCGGTGCCGAAGATTTACAGAACAACAAAATAAAGAGATAGGCCTAAATAAGGATAACATAAAGTTCTGGAAACTTATAACCAGAACTTTTCTTTATGTTCCTGTTTATTTTTTGTTCTGTAAATTTGCAGCGATTTTCAGCCATTTCTGCAGTGTAATATGAAAGTTATTGAGTGGTAAATGGTGGGGAGGCAGGCTACGTGCAAGAAATCGTGTATGGTGGTATTGGATTCAACAGTAACATAGTTATTATACCATGGAAGTACTACTTCCGACTTGGTTATTCCATGATTGTACCAGTAGATACATAGGAATCCACTGAAACATACATTCAATTCTATTGCGGATGAAAAACACTAGATTAAAAAACATTCTCTATAGTTTTAAGATTTTAACTAAATGCAAACACCAAAACTAGCTGGCTGATGCTTTGGGTTCATCGCTAATTTTTGCGTGGTTCTTAAATGGAAGTTCACCGTGATCGCTTTGCAGTTCACGAATAATTTGTTCACACAAAACTTTCAGATTGTGCCACGTTAGTTATCCACGTAATATGTAGGGTTTTGAATAAATGGGAATTACTGGTAATATTTTCATAACTTTGAATGTTGTAATAATAAAAATTGAGCATTTTTTATGTACATGTGTCATTATTTTGAACACATTAATTCCGATAATTTAATAGAGAAGGGCGTATGCTCAATGTGTTTGTTTTTAGTATTGGGGTTTTTCCTTCTCCTTCTTTTTTCAAATTTTTGTGAGTTGAAATGGGCTACGGTCTGACGGTAACAGTTTTCGTTGTTGTTAGTAGTTCACAAGTGTATTGAAAAAAAAACATTTTCGACAAGGCTTCTATCCTTACCGCCACCCCGTTCCTGTTATACCTCATATGTGTCTAATAAACGTATAACTTAATTACTCTGTTTTTTTTTTTTATTAAATTTTTAAACGTGTACGTATATGCACTGAATAAAAACGTAAAGTATGTATATACATCGCCTAACAATTATTCTACCTTTCAATCCTGGCTGTAAAAATGGTTGCTTTTATTGTTCCAAAGTGAAATATCTAGGACAGTTTTCACTTTGAGGTAATGCAAAATATTCGATTTCCATCATGCGTCTTTGGTTACGGGTGGTTTCCACCGTTAAATCCACTTGTCGAAGATGACATATTGTGCTGTAATGTATTGTTTTGCTCTGGTTTGTTGCAGTTTTCACTCTTAAACTGTTAAAACAGTCGAGCAAACATATACACATGCTAAATCGTTGAGGAAGAAAATTGCTAAAGGTCGGGCAACTGATCTTGATTTTTCCAAAGTTTTAGAAAATATTTACATAAATTAAGCGAAGTGTGTGCTAAAAATATTTCATGTGCTATGTTTCTTCAACATTGGGTATCTTTTGCTCCATTGTTCTTCAAGTGAATACAACTTTCAAACTTCTGGTTTAATCTAGCGACGTCTACTGCCCTTTTCAGTTGCGCTACACTGCATTGCCTACTCCATTACCGGTACTTACTATGAAGGGCATCTCGCACAAAGGTTGCAGGTCCCATTTTTAAAGTCTTTTGTGTCACATATGACTCGGTCTGGGAATCGAACCTGGGCCAGTGTGATCACAAGATTCAACGACACACCAACACGATGGATAAAAGGTAACGTTGAAAAAAACGGTTCACAAATATGGTTCAAGTTCAAGTTTGGTTTCAAATGCAGTTCTTATCTTATTGTCTGGTGATAGGAGAGAGTTCTATGACGTGATTACTGTATGGTGGTCAGTATTATTTTTTGTATCGGTTATTGATTGATATTGATTATTTAGAGATATAGAATAACATGCAAACGCTCAAACGGAAAGAGTTCACTTTTGTTTGGTACATGTCTTGAAATAATTCATTCACACAAACTTGTATAAATACATGTGTATCCACGATTTTTCTTACGGGCCATTTTTGGAGAGAAACGTTATTGTTATGCTTTTTTTATTAAAAGTATTTTTTATATGACAAAGCTTTTATTGTCTGTGAATTGCGAATGTCCCTTATAAAACAGTACCGAAACTTCCTTTTAAAGCCGAGGAAAAGAGCAATTACCGCAGGGTTTCTTTGAAGTAACAGCTAAATCTCACAAAATTCTTATTTCTCTTTCAAATATCTATTCTGATATTTAAGGACTTAAACATTGCATAAATTGATATTCACTGTAACTCAATGAGTTTATCTTGATAATGTTCACAATTAAGTGAGAAAAAACAGAGAGTCACATGACTAGAGAGAGCCAATCATGACCCAGAATAGACTATTACTCTAATATAGATTGATGTGACTGTATTTTCCCATTTGGGACGGGGTACTTTCAGCCATAGCATAGACCACCCCCTTTCCTGCGTGTCGGAATGCAGATACCTCATCGAATGGACCGGTGTACCTCCTAGATGGGATCACAACATAGTTCAAGTATTAAGAGAGGTATACGCATTCAGTTCTTTTACATGCACCGACACGAATTTAACCCCCATGAAGAACATTCCTATAGACCTATCAGCCTTTTGAAATGTTATTGTTTCAAATGTGGTCATCACATCAAAAAAGAATCTTTTGTGTGGGATCACATAACCTTACAAGCCTGGATTAAGGGGTCTTAGAGAGAAACCCTGAAACTTCGAGGTGCTTTCAAAGTAAAGAATCGACTCTAGCCCTGTTTAGACAAGTTAAATTGAACTAAAGAGGCTGGGTTGTCAGGGTGTCTGTCGTGGGCCTCGGATGCAACTAATCCAATTAAATTACCTTTGTATAACGATATCCACATTTTGCACACTGAACGGTAACAGACACTGAGCGAAAATTGGGCAGCTTTTCTTTCCTCAAAGAAGTCACTGTTGATTAAAGGAACACAATGGGAAGAAAGAAACCTTAGCGTATCTTACCTATTGTTCGGTTGATACGCTTTAGAGGATAAAGCCAGTCGTTCAATGGGTTTCATTTTCACTTAGCTTAATACCGGTTTCGGCTTTTGACTGGTCCCGATAACAAAGGAGTAAATGTCGATGTGTCTGGTCCAATGCGAGAGTGAGGTTTGACGTACCTCTGCTCGACTTGGCCCAAAATTTCCCCATGGGACATTTCAAGTCTTTGCAGGGACCCTTAGTGAAAGAAACAGACCAATCTATCGATGCAGATTGGTCAATAACAATTTAGGGATTGTGTGTTTTCTACCTTTAAGCGTTCTTTGCATATGTTCAATAGGGTGATCATGTAAGCAGGAACTTTCATGGGCTTCACTAATACGTCTGAACCACAATGAAGACTTGTCTGTTATGGGGACTAAATTTTACCTAAATTAACTGCTTCCAAAAAGAAGCCGACGATTACAGGCCATCACTGAAGTATTTTTGAGACTTGACAAACAGCGATAACAAACTGGCGAGACACAAATTTAGGTCTATCTCAATAGATGTATTTAGTTGTGTTCTCAAGCCATGCCATGAGTCCATATCCTCCCAAAACAAGAGGCTACGTGATGGCCATCGACTTGTCTGCTTGGCCGGCGTCTGCAGCACTCAGCCACAACATAGATATTCCTGTACAATGCACATGTATCCTACAGCAATTCCTCATCCGAGCTCCACACCAGGCAGAGTTTGTGTCCCGCCGTTTTTCATGAACACTTCATGTACGCTACGAACTTACGATCAACCACATGAACCAGTCACCATATTCTTGCTCATGCGATTGTGCAAACTAATGCTTCAAGCTACATTCCGGCACAACATGGCAAACAGTATACTTGATCAAGAATCACACCAGTATACTTCCTTGTTTAGTAAGGTTTGGTGCTGTTTAACGGAATGGCCTTGCTCCCACCCACCTCATGCCCAGCCCCGTCCACTATTAATATGTTTTACCTTTTGGATGTGACGGTGCATTGTTTCGTGCTTATATCCTCACGTTTTTTAGGTTAACTAATTTTAGGATCACTTTCCAGTGTTCTACAGACTCCACCAAATGTATATTGCCCCTGATGTACAAGTTTAAAACCCAGCATTTACAAATTCGATTACATATTAAATGTCAACAAGGCGTACAGCCACCCATGATTCTCATGGAATTTATTTTTTTCAGAAGCGAAGCGCATACTTATACACATGTAGAAAAATTCGGTTTCAGTTACTCTCAGTTGTACCGTCAACACTATGTAAAATCGGCAGCTCGTATATTCGTTACGTGTATAACTATAACATGATAATTTTTTAACATGATAAAATTTAAAGAGATGTTTTCAGTCAAATTTAAACAGATAATTTTTCAGTCACCACGTATGCTTGCAGAGCTGACCACTCTGCAGTGACCCTTAGCAGGTAGTTCTTACTCCCCGCCCTTAGCAAAGTTGTACTTTCAAGAGTAACGAACGATTTAAATACATTACTATCGGAGCTACAACAGTAGCACCATACATCAGCCACCTAAAGACGAATGAGATCAGAGCTTGCTTTTAGTGACTGTAGGCAGCCATAAGTGGGGTCCATCGTCCTTAAATCGTCTTCATTTATTGTCTACGTGAATTTCAAACCATCATATTCTATAAGTTGAAGGAATTAAGATACAATTTAGTGCACAACCATCCATGATACAGTAAGAGAGGAAATTGAAAGATTAAAAGGTGATAGACCCAGCTATGGCCGACTGAATTCAGACCATCACTTGATGTACGGATTCGTCTATATAGAGAAACAACATTTTATTTTTTTTGAAAAGTAGGAAGTTAAACCACGTTGAATCATGGAAGAAGTATCGTACGGTTGGATATTGCAACAGTTCTCTCAACGTGCAAACATCTCTAATAAATGGCAAAAATTGCCCTTCAGCATATGGCCCTTATATTATTTAGCGACCTTTTTTCTAATTTGAATGGTTTAAAATACCAATGCGCCACTGAAGAATACTCTTAGTCACATGTAAGAACATTTCGAAGAACGCTTGGTGGGTTTTGTATAGCACCGGTATTTTGTTGTTGTAAGTCTAAAACATGCAATAGGTTATATACCAGTACGTTAGCTGCATGTCACCATAATGGTATCAAATTTAAACGAGTTAGGGAACTTGGTTCAAAACATACGGTAAATATTGAGAAGTTATTACTCTTCATTCCGAGGTGAAATTGTGAGATTTTTAATTTTAGTGATGCAAAATTAATACTGCATCAACTTAAATTGACGAATCCCAGCAGCTAATGAACAGATGAAGGCTGCCATTTTGACAGGGTCCATGAGCTCTAAATCGTCTTAATTTTATTAAACGTCATTCTAAACTCTCATATCCAGTCAAATTGAGGGAATCAAGGCATATTTTACTAGGAGAATTTTAGTATACTATCATTCATGATGCAGATAAGCAAAGAATTTGAAAGATTAAATCTGTTGAACTTCAGTTGTGCCCAACTAAATGGGACCATTACTTGACTATTCGGATTCTTCTTCTATAGAAAACTAAAACTATATGTCACATTTTTTTTTTATTTTAGACCAGACATGAAAAACAATTATTTGGTTCGATCGCACTATTGCTGTTAAGTCTTATGATATTTAACACCGATAAAGCGCAGTTTTTATGCGGAATTAGCCTACAAATGCAAAAACCCGTCGCGAAACACGAAGGTATTTTGAGAATAGAATTGTTCATAACTTAGATACGCCAATATGAAAAGTACGTTCATGACAGTATTAAGCTTTTCCATCATTACCAAGATTTCCTAATCTTTCATCGCAGGTTAATATGATATCACCAATATGATTTCCACGTCAACTATTTCCGAAACATACCGGCCTCCTTCTACAAGAATGTTAATCTTGTAAGCAGTCTTCCTCACAACGCTTATCACGTGGCCTCATGTCTCTAATAAAAGGGTTGTCCTCTGTCTGCTAAATTTGAACTCAGATTTACTTTTGCACAATGAGGTCGTTCCCATCACGTTTGTCACCAGGATACAGTGACGAGATAAAATCAGACCAGCCCGTTTTTTCTTTACTTGAAGAGTTACCTACACCTTCAGGAACCCCAGTTACGAGATGTTATCTGTTGGATTAATGTAGCACACTGAGTAACCAGCGCCCAGTTTCATTTAGAAACTGGGAGATATCGGTAGCAGTTTCTTATTCAGTCTGACCCTTTCACGACTTCATCAACAACATGTAAAAGTTAAGCAAATTGAATTAATGGTAACTAGTATATAATTATGAAAAGGATAAGACTGAACATTTGTTAGATTAATGGTTTACAAAATAAAAACGTACCGTAACTTCTTACACAAGGACAATGGGTATAGAAAACGAATCCGATCTTTCTTGCATATTATTGTTTCTGTTTCCACTTTCATTAGGGTCAACGAAACGTGAAAGGATTTTGCAACATTCAAAAAACTTGAATGAAATTGTTTTACTTTTGAACCAATGATATTATTAAGTTGTCTACTAAGGATGATTTAATGATCCTTTTAAGGTAGCCTGTCCAAATGAGAATCTAGGCTATGAAAACAAAAACCGACCCACCTTGAGATAAAATGGTACTAACCTTCGCCCCAAACAGACACATTTTTTCTTCAAAAACTCGGATAGGAAAGGTATAAGTAGGTTATGGATGCGAAGTTCACCGTTATCAAACCATTTCATCACTTTATTCAATGAGACATCCGTGGTTAATCCAATCGTTGAAATGTACATGTCTTTATGGGCGGTATCAACCATGTTCTACTAAAAAAGTGAGCATGTTTTCATTTTTAGAACGTTCTGTCAAGTCGGACCCTGAGGGTGGGACAGGGAATCCGGAGCTTCAGAAGGTGACTAAAGAAGATTTAGGTGACAATCCCTAGCGCTATGAGTGCCAAACGTGATGACATTGTAAGTTCATGATCTCGCCGACCAAAATCACAACATCAGCTATCTTTATGAAACAAAAATGGGTTTTGGCTTACACGAACAAATAGTCTGTGTAAGCCCATGGACAGTCCATTTCTGAGCTATAAAAATATGTATTCAGTTTCGCACGTTCACATTGGTATTTAAAGTTTGCTACAGACTGTAGAATAAATGTACCCGTTAACCCAACTTTTCTTTCCTCCCCGGCGGAGCTAGAGTATATTAAGAACGTTGGTATGTTTAACTTAGATTACGGGTTTACTTCTTCAATGTTGTTCTGTTTATGTTTAGATCGTGTTAAGTATACAAAAGAAATATGACTGCTTATAAATTCACGATAGTATGTGAAACCGTTGTCACGACATTGTTTTCGAATGTTGAAGATGAAAGATAGCGCCTAAAACCCCGAAAACCGAGTAATTCCATTTTGTAAACATGATTTACAAATTACTTATGTATAATTTTTGTTGATGAACTGTAAAAATAAACCGTGATTCGATAATGACGCTGAATGTTTAACTAAGTGTAAACCTGTGGGATCTTTGATAAGCCCGTAGACCTCACTCATAAATCCATTTTAGTAAAGATGACTTTCTACACTTTTTAACATCCTTTGTCTTTAATAGCGGCCAAAAGTTCCAGCCAAAAGCGAATTGAAAGCAAGACCTCCTAAAGTAATGTGTTGAGTTTTCTTCCCATACTTTCTGGCTGTCTGGTCGAACAACCCTTTTCTAAAAGTGCTGTGCCACCTTCGCCTATCCTTAAACATAGAAAGGTGTAGGGGTACAGAAAGAGCGTAGCACAAGCTGATCAATATTTTAAGCTGTATGGCTATTTTATGTTGCAAGTATCAGTTCCACATTTTATTAAAATTACTCAGTCAGGCTACTTTTTATCTTCTGTTAACGTGTGTTGAAAAATATATCGTGTCACTTATATGAGGAGATGCAGTTTTGGCAGAATGTAAACTTCACAGAAATAATGAGAACATTATCCCCCAGTTACTTACAGCCTCAACTATTTTTTTAAATGGAAAGTCCCCGGTTTTAAATCTCAGAGATGACCGAATAGGTGCAAAGTTACCCTGTTTTGGTTATAACTATTCCGACTTAAAACTGCAAGAATGAAAATGTTTAACTAACTCATATCAACAAAATAAAAACCACACTTCTACTGTATGTGTATAATCTCTGGATAGGCAGGTAGGGAGCTGGAAAAGCTTCCAACTCACTGCTCTGGGTTTCCCTTCCATTTGCGGAAAAGTATACTAGAAAAAATGATTTAGTTTCTTTTTTTTTTCACTGAGACATGCTGAAAAACACTACGAAAAAAGATTCAAGGGATGAGATATTTTTCGCTGTTTATCTGTATATGAATTCAATAGAATAGTTGATTTGATTTTGGTGACTCTCATGGCTTTTTGGACAAGTTTGAGAAGAATTGTTATTTGGTTTGTTTTGGACAACTTTCCAAAATGGTGTTACCCAGTATAACACTCCTCCCCACTCCCTTTGACTGAAGCATGATGAAGAAACAATGATTGATTTATTGCATACCGTATGGCATAATTCTAAAAATCCGTTCCTTGGCCGTGTGTTTATATCTAAATTTGTACAAGTAAATCTTTTCCACTTGCTACGATTTGGACCAGGAGAGAAAATAGTCAAACTTTACACATTTTTGAACAAAACGAAATAAATATCCGCACTTCTTTCATTTGCCTCCGTGAATTTTCGGTTTTGAGTCGAGTCTGCTTTTGTTTTCCACACATGCGTATGCTATTGGTATGGTGTCCGTGGTGTCTTTTACACACTTTGTCTCTTGCCAACGAAAAATCGAAAAATAGTGTTTGGAAGAGTTTATTTCTCATAATCAGCCATTTAAATTTTTTTGCTAGAATCTATTCTTTTGGTAGAAATGCTTGCAAATAGCGTATAGTTTCATAAAAAATCACATAAATGGAAGTTTGTTATAAGCAGTTTGCAGTTATTTTTTAAATGGACGTCACATAGGCCAATGAGATTTCAATTGACTTCAGAGATGCACCATAGGCGTACGAGGCGGGGCACAGGGGTACTCGCCCTCCCAATTCGGGCAAAAACAGCTGGTCATACGGCCAAAACATGAGCAAAGCATAATAAATGGTGACATTATTCGGTCAAAAATTGCTCTTGCCCCCTTACAAAAAGTTACCGCGGTACTCTCCTATGATGAATACCATAAGACCAGATTGCAGAGAAATTCATTCATCCTTCAAAACCTGAGTTTAGCGCAATTGCAATATATTCAGTATTTCCGATCTGATTTAATGAGCTGTTCTGAGGTTCATCGCCTCCAATGTTCCAGTTCTTTGTTCAGTTGTTAATACCTATTTCACATTTAAAGTACCGGAACTTCTTTATCTGTTAATTCGCTGAATATAAAGGTTGAGAATTGTACGCTGAAAATAAAATTAAAAAAATTTAACTATGGACCCACTTGTGACCGATTTTACTAGCTGCTCGGATTCGTGTATAGGAATACGTTCGATCCCCAAATTAATTTTTAAATGTTAACTCTAAACGGAAGTTTCAGTTTGCGAGCAGGTGGAAATAAATGATAAGTATGTGGTGGGAGTATACACGCGCAGAATACCATGAAACGCGAAAAATACCAAGAATTACCATCTAATCAAACGTTTTGATAATTCTGAAAGGGAATTCACGTCTGCAACATATACAGTCAAAAGAGGTAGAGCTCATTTGCATCTGGCATTATATTCTTAAGGACCAACTTCTTGCAACTTCAATTCGGTTATGAAATTGAACATTATTCCATCACGATTTAAGTACCTCTAAAAAGGAACTCGTAACAAACACAGAATAAATGCGTGGCAGTATTCTTCAAACTTATTTCTGTAAAGCTTCGTCCAAATATTTCTCACATGGTAAAACGTAGTGTGAGTCGAGCCGATGAAATCAACCCATCTTTTACAAACTGACAGCATTTTAATTTGTTGAATGGTATATAGACAGAAAATATTTTTAGCGGAGATTAATCACCATTAACTTCTCATCTATAACAAAGTATAAAGCAAAGAATTATTGCACTATGACCTCTCTTTTTGATTGATGCAGGAGGCTGGAACTCATTTATCTTACATTGCGTTCGAGACTTTACAGTGACCCAATTACGCCCATTGACATAGACCTATCGACAGAACCCGTCTTTCGAAACTGTAATAAACAAAAATGGTTGTGGTCGTTCTAAGCTGTTCGAAAAGGCGTCAATGCTTGAACGAGTTATGTGACAAAACCTCAGCTGGTATAATAAGTGACTTACACAACAAGAGAATAGTTATCAGCAAATACACACAGAGATAACCGGCCACCGTAAAACATTAAAAATTATGAACGGATACTGTAAACAGAACGGGAAAATATGTCAGAGGAACCTCACGATTCTTGAGGAATTTCACACCTATAGCATCCCGTGTCACTTGGATATGCTACAACTGTATACATATAGGATATCACATGCTTGAATGAAAAGATTATGTTATATTTGTTTGATCGTTCCTTTATACACCGAGAATATGAGACAATAATTTTGAAAGAACAGATTCGGATCGAATCTGTCACAGATGAAAAGTCACAACTGGTTGCATATCGGTGTTATATATACCCACAGCACTGTGATTCGTAGTACAGGCCTACTATGGTAAAGTGATTGATCGAACTTTGCTCGGATGGTTATCTCAACATACCGTATGATGACGATAATTTTCTATAATTTTGGATCTAAAAACCGATTAAGCATTCTGCGTTTCAATGTCCAAATGGTTAACGCGTAGTTTATTGATCTATTAAGTTTTGATCTCAAATCGAACCCGCTGATCACCATAATGCATTATATACAATAAATAGTTGTCTCCAAGTTGTCATAATCTAAATATTCTACTTTTAAAAAGGTGTTTGTTTTTATCTATTCATAGAATTTCATTTCTTTGTACGAAATAAACGATTTTCCTACTGATGACCCGCTTAGCGGGCATTTGAAAATATTCGATAAAAGCCGGAATATATATGGCAAAGCAGACCCCTCCCCTGAAGGGTACTTGGGCTGACCGAATGTTGACCAGTTTTCCTTCCAGCACATAAATATATATTTCTGACAGTATAAAAGTAACAATTTTTCACATGACAGTTGATATACTGCTTCTTGCATCTCAAAGTCTCCAGACCGTAGTGAAATTTTAATTGGATACCGTTCGGACAATTTTCTCGTTTTCAATTTTTACGCGACAAGACATGATCCAGATAACAAACTACTTCTTCCAATTTTTAAAGTTTTTGTTCATCTTTTTTCAACATTTTCATGACCTCCAGCTGTAAATTCTGTTTTCTTTCACATCTTCTTTTCAACTGTTGTTGTATGCTTCTTTTGTCGTGATTTATTTACAAAGGTTTCTATTAAAAGGGTTAAGTAAGCTTCAAGTTTGAATTATTCGCTTTTTAGTGTGACAGATATAGGGGGATACGCCACTGCTGCGCTGTCCAAGAGAGTTTCAAGTTCTCCCCGTAACCACAGGCAGATAGACAGATTAAGTAATGCATATCATACTTTAAGATCACAAAAAATGTCCTCCACTTTGAAGGAAACTTCAGGACAACTGATGTAATCTTCTGTAAGTAGTGCAAGTCTGTGTATCTGTATGAGTGCGTCTGTTTTTATGTCACTAATAGATTAAATTGAGTATCCCTGTCGTATATATTTCCATGATTCAAGAACGCAATCATTCTGTATTCCAAACAGAAAGGTGTTCAATAGGTGTTTCATTGTATCATGACAAAAAGAAAAAAAATTCACGGTTGAATGAAAACTTCGCACCAAACCACGTAGCCTAAACCATTAGATCCGTGCAGTGCCTTGCATCGTATATATATAATTCGATATAGTAAGCTTTAATGAAGTGCCAATTCGTAAACTGGCATTTTTACTGGTTTTGCATCGAATATGTAAGTTATTTGCTTTCATATTTAACTAATATTTTAGTCAGGACTTCAGACTTAGTGTAAGGCAAGGAAGAACTCCATTCGGTTAACGTTGTACTTCAACATATTTAGTTTTCCCATAAATTAAGGCTTTAAGCGATTTCCTTGAAGGGAACCCTAATGTGGACCTAAAGACAAAAAGTTATGAAACGTTAAAAATTATGTTTGGGAGTTTTTCTATCACCGTCTATGAGGAAGTTTATCAACAAATGGAGGCGAGGTGCTTGGAAATATTTGACTGAATTTGGCTCAAAATTGACTAGATTTTAATAAAAAATAAAAACTCGAATTCATTCGCCTCTCTTTACAGACATATCTTTTCAACTATTCGACAAATTCTTTTTAAAGTTTTATACTGTCTTAATTTTTGCTTCGAAATCACTTTTGGAGACAATATTAGAGTTAAGTAAAAGAAAAATATACTGATATAGCATGGGGACTCGAATTCTGCAGTTCATACTTCGCGAGACATTATCTCAATCTGACATTTTTCTAAGATCAAAAAGAGGCTACGTAGAATGAGTGTATAACACATGGAAGATTTATAGACACAGTTACATTAATACTACACATATAGGCTAACGTCGTAATTCAATGTTTTATATCGATTATCTTCAAGTCGTTAAATGAATAGTATTACAGCTCGTAACAGGTCAGATAAATTCACTGCATATACACGCAAACGCCAATATAGTTGATTTAAAACTACGGAGAGGACTTGTTCCCAGTATTCTCCTATATTTCTCTTTAAGTATGGACTAATTTTAAAAATTGCTGCTTCGTCAAATTTAGAAGTTGCGACGAATTGTTCTCAGTATTGGGGGAGGGGCGGGCTATTATCTCATTTTTGAAAATTAAAAAAAAAGAAAAAATACTGTGTGAAAAATCAATGCTAATGGACGGTTTTTCAAATATTAAGGAGTACATGCTCCCATCGAGATCGTCATCCATGAAAACGTCATCCTTTTATTTTTCAAAATTGCTTGAATTAAATACCGGTAACTTCTAAAGTGGACGTTTGTCCACCTCTTCTGAATTTATTTTGATTGTTGTGAGGTATCAGGCAAAATAAACAAAACCGACCACAAATCGATCTGAACACAAATATAAATATCAAAGTAAATTAAACAAAGGAAACAGTGCGTGAAATTATCAGAGCATTTGGATAGTAGGGTAGTATGTCCTCACTTCATGGGTGTACTCCATTATCCCTTAAGAAGGAAAATATTAATAATTCGATGGGATTTTCAGCAACACAAATGTAAAGTCTATACCTGTCATCGTTAAGACATTTGCTGAAATAAAATATTTGATTCATTTAAACATGGATTGTATTCAGACAGTGGTTAAATGCTAAAAACTACATGAATGGACTTTCAGTATCCAGTCATTTAGAACCTATACTACTAGAGGTCTACATTCAATTCTCGAGTTCCCTTCAACTATCAGACTATTGTTGGTGATTGATGACGGATGACTGCAGGGTTTGGGTCGTTTTGTTTGTTTGCTATTTTCATTTACTGGGTACCGTTCGTTTTACTAGGCTGGCTTTTTTTCAGGTAGTATCACGTCGGAGCAGCTGGGTGTAGCCTTTCTTCACAAAGTTCGGTACCTAACTACCAACATGTCTCATGTGAATTCATGTCTAAATTGTGTTGGTTCCACACCTATCAAACACATATGAAAAAACAAAAATATTCCTAATGGATTTTATTAAGTGCTTCATGTCTAATTTCATTGTTCCTAGTCTCTCCGTTTTCAAATATAATTTTAAATGCCTATTTTTGTTACTATTGCATGTTTTCATTTTGAAAAAATACGCAAAAAATCATCAAATTAAAAAATAACAAAACAAACAAAATATGGTAAAAACAACCTGGTATCGCGTATGGAAAGAGTGATGCAATAATTTTACAAAAGTTTTAGAACATGCACGGTGTCTAATTTCTTTTGAAAATGAGAGTACTGAGAAATTTGATTCGACAATATCTAAATATTCCAATATCAATATGTAGTCCTGATTGACTGTGTAAGTCCCTAATAATTGCAATTTGTTTGCTGATTTCAAGTCGCTTTGCATTAAACGAAAAAGTTCGATCAAGATAGAAAAATTCGAAGTGGGTGATTAATTGATTACAACTTTTTCCTCACTATAGACCCATTGAAGAAAATGTTGAGCAAATCGATGAATTTCATCTACTACAGCATGCAGGGACGTTGTGACATATATCTATTTCCATAACACAAACAGTGAAGAATCAGAAAATTGTAATTGCTAAACTTCTACTAAAACAAAGAGAATCCACATTAAAAACAGGTAAATATGAGGTGTAACTTACCATAGTAGAATACACGTCGTGTGCATTTTTGCCGATACCCAAGATCGATTCGATAATTCCCACGGACCTACCATCGCCATATTGTAATGTGTAGGTTCACACACTGTCGGGGATAAAACTATAACAAGTCCAGCGACGGGGTCATATGCTCCGGCAATTCGGTGACTGTAACTTTATATATTCAATGAATACATATCCCAAACAGGAAACATCTAACGATTTACAAATCATCATAAACTAGCGTTATGTCATCCATGATAAATAGATCGAATTATAGACTCGATTTAAAGCGTGGCTAGACGCAATATAACCTCGTCAAGATTGGAATATGAAGAGAAAATCAAACGAGATCGTCTCGGATCTGCCAATCAGATTAAGCTGTTGCACGTTCTTCAGATTTTACCACGACTGAAACGTCATTCACTTCTTTTTCAATTTACATTATTTTTTATTCCTTGGCAACATTCGTTTTATTTGAGAAGGCTCTCGAAAATTTTCAGCTGAGATATTGGTTTGGATTAAAAGACGGGTGAAAGCAACACATGACCTAAACATTTCAAGAGCTAGCACATCTGTCAAAGACGCGAAACAGCAAAGTTACTGAGCTTAGTCCCCGTACGGTCTCCAGTTATGTACAGGTCGGGCTGCATACGAAATCGATCAACCGTAGCAACAATTATCTGCCTGGCGGACTAATCGTCTGTTTTATTCAGCATAAGAAGAAACTGACTGTTTGAGACTGCTAGGGTGAATGTCGAATGGATATCAATTTAATTTTTCCCGCTTTCTTCAAGAGGGTGGTGACATTTCGGACCAATTTCTTGTTGATAAAACAAAAAAATGTTCAAGTTCTTCACATTTTCACCCTTTATGCCAATAACCTATAAATAACCAGGTAGTCAAAACTTTTAGATTAAATCATACCACTGGTTCCTGCTCTAAACAAAGAATGCCAACACCTTTACACTCCAGTTCATAAAAATTAAACTGTGATCATTTAGGAACCACTGGTTATTCCCTGTTCCCTCAACTTTTACAATAACTTGCTTCGCAAACTAAAGGTCACAAGTGGAAAACGCCTCCTCTGGTCTCAGTCTGTATGATATAGCTCATAAATTTTGTACATCCTTACCAAAACCAACAGCTCCGGGCGGGTGTTTTCATAGCAGTAAGTTAACGGGCTATCTCTCTCTGTGTAAGTTTGTTTTCCGAGCCAACATGGTATCGAAATCTATGCAGATCCTCATTCACGGTGCCAAAATGTATGCTGACTATACAACTTGAAAAAAACGACTCTTAAATGAGCAGTTCGTACGATATTATTGTAGGTGCTTGCCAGACGGTTAGACGATGATTTGTATTGTCAGTACAAATGTAGCCTAACTTTGTTAGGCCTATACTCGCTAAAATGTTGTTGCCTTGACGGCGAGATTCGACGCTGTCGTACCGCTTGTCGCAGTGAAAGAAGTTATTTGCTGGAAGTGTTATGCCTGGCGACAGATTCTGTAGAGATACTGGCTCTTCGAACTAAACGGAAATGTACGGCCTGTGGAGCAAAGTCAGGCATTCCTTTGAAATTCTCAGAGGGTTTCTGGGATCAGAAGACAAGCACGTTGTTAGACAGAAGTTTGACTAAATGAAGGAAAGAGTTTTGGAATTACATGAGCTGTTTAAGATAAATCGTAAATTATAATCACGGTTAGTTGACCTTCCACACTCAAAACACTTTCGAGCTCTTAAATTATTTGCTTTTTATGGTACAACACGGAATTAAGAGGATCCATTGATCTCAACGAAAGTAAACTGTCGTCACATGTAAATAGGTATTTTTGCTCTCGAACATCAAAGCAACATACTTCATGTATTGGTTTATAAGACAATCTTTTCGATTCTAGTAGCGCACATGAATCATCGGTTCCTTAGAAGAAATGAAAGTAAAAATGCAAGGATCGTCAGCTAAATGGTAGGCCTAATTTCATCAGTCCAAGGGTTAATTATCAAAATTAATAGATCCAATTGAAAAGTTCCGTCGGCCAACTCGATCACCGTTTTGTTGCAGTTACTTGTTTTCACCAAGGAAGTACTGCCATGTTTTTCATTTAGTGAATAGAGCTCATATTTCCCCTAAACACGTCATTCGGAAGTACAAACTTTACACCGGCGTGTGCTACCTTCGGTCCCGTTACGTCATCAATGATGAAGTCCAAGCAGTGAACAAAGATTCGTTGACTTTCTACCGCGCCAGTCACTTTGTCACACAACCTAAAATGGCTGATGTTAATTTGTAAGCAACCGTCTACCGGACATTAAATAGGTAAATACTACTACACATTGTTACATGAAACACCACGAGCTGTATATGAACCGAGCTAATGCGGTATTAAATCTTTGCCTAATATTTCAACAGGTTTGTGTGGAAAACCATTGCAAAACAAAACCGAGTGAAGTCCAGTAAATAAGTAACGGAGATAGGAAACCACTGGTATGGACTTTGCTTCTTTATCAGAAGCTACTAGTTGGTACATGTCTTTCTGCCATAGTTCTTCAAGAAAGAAAACAAGATCTAATGGCCCGGAGGTCAGTGAAATAGCAATACCTCCTCCTACATATCTTAAGGTGCACCGTGTAAAGTTGATGCGCAAATAGAAGCAAGTGATATGGGTGAATTAACAAATTCCTCACACCTCTTGTCCGTTGACGTAGTCATGACTGTTATCAAAACTCATATCTTGTAAACGGTGGTAACGTGCTTGACTATGTATGACGTCATCTTTAAAATATTGTATGCAGATTTTTTTCTTTTTTCAAATATACCTACTATTATAACGTATAGCCTACTACAGAGTGAAACCTTCGATAGGTAAATGATATTGAATATCACATCGCAATAATTTTAATATAGGCCTATCTCTAGCTCCCTTCAAATCCCCCTCTCTGAGGTTGCCCCCCCCCCTCTTTCATTACTCTGCTCAGTATTTTATATGGTTTGCTGTTAGTCTGCTGTAATTCCAAGACGTTGCTCCTTTAGAAAGCAGAGCTCCTAAAAAAGTTTTAGTGTTGGTGGGATTTTATTTAAATTTTTATATCGGTCTCCTTGAAAGAAAACTAAAACAAGGTTACTTCTGTAGGCTGTTAAGTGACTTAGCGTCTGACCCGTACCCAGATTAGATACTTTGGGGTACATCAATGAAAAAGATATGTGGATTCCTTGAAGGGGTACCCTTTCATATTTTAACAAAATTTAGAGGTATAAGATCCTCAAATAGTGCACCATTTCCCATTCTTCCCTCCTACATTTAATGAACCTCTTTTTCTGATAATACACAGTGATCAAATGGAACCCATACCCAGGCATTACTGTATGTAGAGCACCCTTGTTCCTCAAACTTCACCAAGCCTCATCCGTCTACTCCCATTGTATAACCAGCGAGGTGTGATTACACCTAGTTACACCTCCCTGGTATAACACATTGTAACGTGCTGGTTTACTAGATGGGTGGTTATTTTTCGACGCCAACTTATCTAAGAATATGGAGGAAACCAATTACTTTAACATCAAGTCTCGTCATATCAGGGAACGGAACAACTTAAGTTTTTTAGACCGAATTTGACTTCCTTCCAGTCGTGGACGTTGATTGGGGGAGGGGGGGGGATGGATGGATATTCTTCCATATAACTTTTGGGGGAATACACCCGTTGGCTTAAATTTTTCTTAGCAAACTTTAAATGTATACAACCAACCCACCCCACCCCACGTTCGAGTAAAGATTGACGACTATGCTATCAGTCGGCATGTTGGAAGCTACAATGAACATTCTTCCAACCGTTAGCCGTAGCAGGGAGCACACCACCATTAATTTCTCCATTGACTTACACACTATTTTGCCTTCATTAAATCCCCCCTGCAACCCAGTCAAAGTTCACACCCCACTAAAGCTACCCCTCACATGAAAGCCAGTGAGTTGGCTAATCATGGTACCACAAATTCACCATAGCATGACCGTTTAGATTTTGAGATACAAGGGGATAAAATTTTGGGTCTGTACACCCTACCCTATTAATCCGCAAGGTGACGGAAATAACGTCTTTTTCACACCAAATTTTTAAACAGTCTAAATCACCTTCAATTCTTCCCAAATTGGCAACACTCACACATTAACACGTCCTCTTTCATATCCAAAATAAAACAACCACATCTGATTAGCCTAACTTCAGCAATTCACACTTAAAGAGGACCTACTTTGGAACTACTTTTCCCGGCAAGGCCATTCTGCTAATGGCGGTGTGCTCCCAGCAGCGGGCGGGCAATCTTCGAGGTACCAGATGACTCACGAGGCCTCGACCAAATCACCTTTAATCCTGCGCGACCCCATTGAGATTGGGATAGTTTTAGAGAATGGGGACTGGGTCTTCCTCTTCATTTCCGTGGACAACGAGACTATTACTGATCAGTTGGACAGGGGCTGAACCAGTGGCGCAGCTACGGGGAGGGGGATTGTGGGCTCGAGCCCGCTCCCCCAATGAATCGTCCAGCCCCCCCCCCCCCACCTACCCAACAGCCCCACTGGCGAACTGGGCAAAAATTATATTCTTGCTGGTCGATAATAATATTCAGTCCGGGCTACCCGGCTACCATGACATAAAGCACTTGCGATACATCCACTCTGAATGTCGGAATAAATTCAGGTAGACTGTGACAAGCGCCATATATTCGGAATCTCTTGACTTTTGCCCGTCGGGTTTCTGGATAGATAATTTTCTAGAATATTTCGAGTGGCTGAAATTGGCTACGTTGATGTGGATTACAGTGGTGCAAAAGCGTGCTCCTAGCATCTGGCCTGTTTCTAACGCCGGTGGGGATTTTTTTCAGTTCCTGGGAATGCACAAATTTGTTCCAAAATCATACTTGGTGTGATTGTTAGAATTTTTGTGTTCAATTTGGTAGTTAAATATATAGGAATATGGGAATAAATATGGTAGGTTGGAAGGTATTTGCAGATTGCACGGCAAGTGCTGCCATGAGTCACTGACCAGTGCAACAACCAAACACAAGTTGGGTCAATGCAGTCTCAAGGGTCGCAACCTTACCACTATTACCTCCAAGGACATCACTTAGCTCTTGGGTGGAGTGGACAAACCCATTGGCGACGAGGACAGGGGCAGACTGCCCCGAAAAAATTCAATTCGGGCATGAATTTGAAAAAAAAAATCAGACAGCACTTGAATTTTGAAAAAAAAAATAGTCTTTCTGAAAATTCCTAAATGTGGGAGAAATCTTTAAAAAGATATGCCCCCAAAAAAGAAAGGAACGTTATATAGTCGCAGTATAATATTCAGGAAAAATCAACAAGATTCTAAAAATTCGCTACACCTTCGGGCAGCGCAAAAAAAGCTAGTATTCGTGAGTTTTAGTTCACAGATTAGCACAACACAATGCCCAAAAGACAAACCTTTGCCGAAAAACAGCAAACGCTTCATTTACGCTACGCGACGATATTTTCTTGAAAATAACAAAAATCTGCGACATATTTGGGTAGCATGTGAAAAAAGGTTTTCATCATCCCCACTTCATAATGTAGTTTTTCAAAATCATGCCCGAGATGATCAAATATTCGGGCGAAGCTTTAAAAATGCTGGGATGTTTTCAATTGCCAATTTGATTCAACAGACGGGAGGATCAGGTGCAGTGCCCGAAAGTTCGCCATCTATCCTGCCCAAAGCCAAATACGGACAATGGTAATGAAAATCAGGTAATTTCTTTTTCAATCGATACGGTGTGAGAATATCTTCTTATAAGTCTGCTTGAAAATTTATTTAAACACACCTTTTACTGTGACATTTTTTTAAAATTTCATCAATATATTTCATAAGCATGTTTTCAAGTCCGATTTATAGCTTTCCCCCGAAAATATGCAACACATGCATGTCATACATTGATAGTGGCACATTTTATCTGGTAATTTTTTCATGAAAATAGCGACAGGTAGATCCCCCACAAGCCTGGAAAATGTCATTTTCGTGTGTCTGAGGGGTCCGATTTTTCATCATTTTCTGTTCGCTCCGCGGAAACTAGTGGTGGCGCTCCGCGTAGATAGTCTTCCTAGCTGACTTAAGGTTTCAAATGACCATTTTTTGCAAATGGAACCTCAAAAGAAAGGACTAATTAGATCCTCCTATGACCCTGGGAAATGCCATTTTCGACTGTCTGGGGCATCCGATATTTAAAAAATTTCTGTACGCTTCCCCCCCCCCCCCAACTAATGGTGGCGCTCCGCTTAGTTTTTCTGGCAAACGTTTGTTAAGCAGTAGTTAGCGTTTATCTGCAATTGAAAACTTTAAATAGCGACTGATGAGATTTCCTTCATTAGCCTGGGAAATGTCATTTCCGACTGTCTGAGAGGTACGGATTTTCAAAGTTTTCGGGACGCTCCGCGCCAACCAGAGGTGGTGCTCCACTTAGATTGTCTCTCGGGCAGAATTACATTTGGGGGGGGGCAAAAATCTTTTGCCCCACACTTAAATGCTCCCCTTCCCCTATGGAAATATCTTACACGGACGTGTACTGGAGCAGTTGATTGCAACATGCAGCAGGATTTTGGATTTGCAATCCTAGCGTCCATAGTCCAGTGGAGTGATGCATACTAGAGCTAATTAGTATCTAAAAGGTGTGTTTCAATCTGAGAAAAATCGCAAATTTTTTCTCATCAGAACTAAAGACAAGTAAACCTGGCAAATGCAATTTCCAGCCACATGGGAGGTGTTAAAGAGGCTCATTGAGTTGATATCGATAACTAAATGAGAATCTCAAAGGGCCTCTGCCACATAACAATGCGTATAGTTAGCATAACAAGTCAAGTTTCAAGTCCAAAAGTCACAGAAAACGCTCAAATTTTGAATTTTCTAGTGTCCTTACTTGCAACGGTTTTGTACATAATTTGAAAAAGTGTCTCGTCACATTTTTTTAAAACCGACTTCAACCGTCAAGTACTCCCTCATGAAACAGTTATTTGTATGTAAGGTATGGGGATTGTCTCAGATTGACCATTTGTCATTGGTATATGTGAAGAAAAATTAACAGGTTTGGAAAAATTTGTTGAATATCATGAACCAACTCAATAAGCCGCTTTAAAATCCAAAATTTTCTTTGTACGCTCCGCGCTAGCTGATGGTGGCGCTACGCTTAGATAGTAAACTTCATCCCCCTACAAAAGTATCCAGCCCCCCATAGTTCCCCTACGAAAAAAATCCTAGCTACGTTACTGGGCATAACTACCATATCAGCCAAAGGGCAGTCCGCACCCACTTCACCGACGGAATTGAACCGACGACTAAAACCCGTCTGTCTTTGTATTGTGTTTTAATCTGTGTTCCCCTTTATAATCATTGTTTTCCATTAAAATCATCATACTATTTTGGACCTCTCAGGCCTACCTAGCGATCAAATGCTCAAACGGGGTGAATCATTAGCAAGGATTGTTTAGTGGTACTTTAACCACAAATTTTCTAAACGCTGTATGCCAAGCCGCAGAGGCGATTCGCTCATATGAATAATTACTTTTTAAGTGAGTCCATGTGGACTGCAACTAAGGTAATACCAAAAATTTTGGGAGATGGCAAAAACTGGAATCCTATAGGCTGACCAGTAAAGTTGTCTTTTCTCTAACTTGTTCATAATTACCGTATCAACAAGATTGTTACAAGCGTTCCGAGTAGTCACTTCAAACTGCGAACTAATTAACAATGGCATAGAAAATGCTTCATTGAGCACGTATACATCTCAATTTGAATGTGTGAGACATTCCATCTAAAACCAGTTACGTGCTCAATATGGGGTCGTACACCCCATTTCCCCATGCCCAGTAGCCGAGAAAAATCGGCTTTTCGGGGGAAATCACTGGGAAGAAGCAACAGAAGCGTAACCCGCACTGGTCGTTATGCGTTTTTTAAATATGCTGGCCTTCCATACATTTCAAATAGCACCATTTTGCACCTCAGTTCCCTCCCCCCAACAAAGCACCCCATTTCCAAATTGGGAGGGGCCCTCCCCGCTCCCTCCCTTTAAGCTTAGACTCCTCAACCAGAGCAGCGAACACTCAAATCGTGTCGGCCCCTGTTGGAACTTCTTCGATATTTTTCAACTGGTATCAATAAAACAAAGAGCTAGCCATGACAGAGTACACCATCCGCCTTTATATACCATCTTCCTTTATATATTGCTCATTAGGAGACACCAATCTGCATTCAGCCGATTCCGCGTGATTGATAAATTTCCAGTTACCCCCCCCCCCCCGTAGACCCCCACCCATGTCAGTCGGGGAAATAAGCCATTTGCCCCTACCTCATTATTCCTTCTCACCCACTCTCTAAAACCATGGAGCTCTTACATACTAGCTCCATAGTTTAAGCTAGCAATGACCCTCTTGTTTTGATTTTTTCTGTTTTGTTTTCTTTGTTTTTTGGCGGGGGGTGGGGCTTTTTTGAAGTGTTCTGATGCAAAATGCCGCTACATTTTGTTCTTTGATTTGCGAAATTTGAAAGAATCTATTAGTGTTTTGTTTTCCCCACCCTCACTCCCCCTTCCTCCCCCTCCCAAAAGAAATCCGGGATATGATCTCGATTGCATCCCTTCCTACACTCTAAAAAATGATTACCCAACCTGGGCAAAAAAAAAATTACCCAACCGCTGGTTCCATATGCCTCCTGACCGGAATTGGGTAAAAAAATGCCCAACTCAATTGGTTAAGTGTTTTACTCATTAGTTGGGCAAAAGAAATTACCCAACCATTTCACCCAACTAATTTTGCCCAACAAATGGGTAAAATTGATACCAACACGTTAGTCGAACAGCTGTACTGTTGTGTGCTTGTGTGGATTTTAAAATAACCTGATATATTATTATGTGATTTGGATAAGACGGAGATTTAACAAAGTACCCTAACACATAGGCCGTTCGTCCTCAAAGAGTTGTTGGGGGCACCAGCGACGATGCACTTGGTACGTAAACAGTGAAGTGTGTAGTTTAAAGCAACAAACGCAATCGTGAACTTTGTATCTCTTCTCCCATTGATTACGTAGCAATGGAAACCTTTTTTTTTTCTATGCGACCATTGCTCTTTAAGTACTTTCGTCAAGATTTTTACTGCTATTTTACCGTTAGTTTTTTATTTACCAAATACAACCTTATTCAACCATGAGACCTTATAATTAACCACTTCTATTACAATTATTATTTGTAAAACTTAACTGATCTTTAACTAATCATCTGATTGGTCAATTACATTTTACCCAACTGTTGGGTACTTTAAAACTTGCCCAACACCTTTTACCAACACCTGGATTTTACCCAACCTTTATTTGCCCAACAATATGGGTACAGTTGTTTACCCATTTGTTGGGCAATAATTTGCCCATGCTGAGCATTTTGTATTTTGCCCAATGCTTTTTACCCAAAAGTTTTTAGAGTGTAGGGACTTCAAACTTTTCTTGTTAAGACTGTTATAAGTTTTATGGTTAGCCTCCTTGAAACAACGTCAACTCCACGTTCTACTTCTATTTTGGTTCAACGCCTGTCCTGCTTACCCTTTAAGAAATCAAAACATTGAATGAATTTCATGTTTTTACAAAAGAACGAGAACTAAAATTATGAACATATATACCTCAAAATATGTTCTATGTGTTACTTTTGTAGAAAAAAATTGGAGCATGGAAACAGTTACCACCGCTAGATAGCGGTATAATAGTGTAAGTCAATAAAGGGGCTCATTGAGTTGAAATCGATGATTTAATGAGAGTGCTAGAAGGTCACTACAACATAACAATTCTTCTAGTTAGCATAAAAAGTCAAGTTTTATGTCAATTAGTTAGGACAAAAGTGAAAAATTTGGAACTTTGTGGTGTGGTGACTTGTTACTGTTATGTGCATAATTTGAAAAAGTGTCTGGTCACAAATTTTTGAAAACCGAATTGAAACATGAAACACTCACTCATTAAACGGTTATTTTTGAATAAAATATAGGGATTGGCTAAGTTTGACCATTTGTCATTGATATGTGAAGAAAACTTAACAGGTTTGGAAAAATTTGTTGAATTTTACGAGTCAACTCAATGAGCCCCTTTAAGAGACTGAGGAGTATTGACTTGAGTAATTAATGAATACTACCCAGTGCCCGTCAGCACCAATATCGACCCCTTCACCTCGACCCGACTCATCTTTCTTGCGTCGCTATCATTCGAACATCAAAGCATCGTCGTTCCGGAGTTTCTAGAGATCCATTACGTCATCTCGATTGTTTGGTCTATGCAGTGAATGGTTCTTTACCGGGTTTTTATCTCCTGGGGTTAATTTTGGTACTTCAAAGGGTAGTTATTAATTGCTTACTCTGTTAAGTGTTTTCAAAGTTATTCCAATTATATAAGATTACTTTTGCAGTCCGACGATCTGACACTGTCGTCAATGTAGTTACTGAACCCAACATGATAACGGTACCAGACCCACTTTACTGAATCGACACATTTGGAAGATGAAAAACTAGTCTAACTAGAACACCTTTTTGACTGCTTCATTGAAATATAAAGATGTAAAAGCAATTTGCGTCGCCGGGGAGGGGGAGGGAAGGGGGACCATGCATTTTTTTATTGTTATGGAGCAATAAATTGAATTCCAATAATGCTATGTGTTACATCAAATTGCATTTGACTGTCTGAAGGTACTTTTTTCAAGAGTTTCTCAAGGAGGGGCACATCCCTCGACTCCCCCTCCCCACACTGGTGATTGACTCCCCCTCCCCACACTGGTGATCAGAAAAAGTAGGGAAAGGATGAAAAGGGTGAAGAAACACTTTTATGCAATAGTTTATAGTTTCGTCAAGGATAATTTTTTTAGCTGAATATGTTTGCAATAAATAAAACGATAAGAACTTATCTTGAAAAAGAGCATTTTTGCAACAAATTGAAGGAATATGTAAAGAGAGAACATATCTCAGTTACATTATTTTGCGCATATATACTTCTTCTACTTACTATTTAAAAAAAAAAAACGGGTTCTGTCTCCTATACCTTTATCAAACCCAATCTCCTCAAAAATATCAGGGACAAGTGAGGTGAAGCTCCAGTGGAACTTAATTTTCCCTTTATGAGTAGGTTCCGAGTAAATATAACTCTCTGTGTCTATGGCATTTGTTCTAGCCTATTCCAACATCTTGATTCCTTCAGGTAAGTATTAAGGACATGTAAGATACGTAAGGCTACATTCAGAACGTTGAAAGACTGGTGTCGAATTGTCTTCAGCATGTCATTCCAGGTCTATTTTTACACAACACAAACAGAACAATGCAAATAATACTATACAGAAGGTGAAGGCCTCCAAAAGTTTGAACTTGAAAAGAAAGAGCGCCCATGAGAGGCCGAACACAAAGTAATATACAAAAATGGGAGGGATATACATTGAGCGAACAGCCGGTATTCTTGGATAAGAAATATCTCTTGTCTATCCACAAACACCATAAATTACAAATGCAAAGACTCCGTAATTATCTTGCATATTGCTTATTCAAGTTTGGAGTTTTTGGAAGTTGGAGTTTCAGTTTGACAACTTATGTAGAAAATCGACTAGCCACAACACCGGATTTAAAAATACCAAGGTCTCGACAACGCCAAACCCAAACGAGGATTAAAAGTGTGTGTGTGTGTGGGGGGGGGGGGGGGGACTCCCGAGAGAGTTGTCTTTCACTGCAATACTAAAAGTTTCCCTTTAAATGTTTTACCTTTTGTAAGCTTTATTTCCCACTTACAGTTGGGAACGGACTACGGACCTCGGTCTTTGCTCATTGAAATTTGCCTATGAAGAAGTGAATGAAATGCCAACTAGTTTCGCAGCCGATTTAAGTGATGCCTGGCGAATTTTTTAGTTTGGAGTCCTCCAAAAGCACGACACAGAAGTCACATGCAGTGATTAAAAGGCAATGTGACGTATTCAGACCAGATAGCTACACCTCTTTAAGGAACTAAACAGTTTTAATCTAGTGGAAATTATTTGTCTGCAGGGCACCTTGACAAAATACCGCGAGAAGGGACTTTATCACCTTCCCCAACATGCTATAGCTTCAGACAAATTCTATAAATTGAGAATTTATAAAAATTGGCAAGTTGTGGGCCCATATGTGTAAATAGGGGAAGGGCTATTGGGCCTAAATGATTTTGCGACAACAGAGGCGATTACATTGTTCCTGAAAGTCCCATATACATAACGCTCAAAGGCTCAACTGCTCTTTAAATCGCTTGTCCTATTAAACACAGCAAAAAGCTTTGTCGTCAGGATAACGATCGCTATGTGATTGGAAAATTGGGAATTTTGTGCAAATTGAAAGTCTTTCCTCCGGAGGCTAAATTTTATCATGGAACTGATATGTACCGCAAAAATTTCCGCCCCCTTTTCCAGGTTGCATTTGCTATGGTTTCAATCTCCACCCCCCTTTTATGAAATTAATAGAACAGTTAAAAGTTATTTTATTACCTCAAATGTAGCCATTTCTCATCTATATAGACCACCGACACTTTAGTAACAAAAATTCCTCAAAGGGGAGGAAATTCCGAAATTGTGCGGACATGGTTTGTGTTTTCTCGACGCCCCTTCGGAACGCTGAAAGTTTTGCTCGTGTGAATGTCGTGCACGGATTGCGCCGCAGTAGGCTAGCCGTTACCTATACGTGAGTGTATAATGTTACACGCACAAAGGTCCTTCAAAAATTGGGCAACATTCTCGCAATTCGTTACAAAATCTCTAAATCAAATAGAACTCCTACGCTTATGGAACTCAGGACTTGTTTCTTTGAAAATATATTTCATGATAGGGTGACTGTCAACAAAATACTGTACAGCTTAAGAGAAAATGAAGCACGCCCTCGTTTTAATTATTACGGCTGTGAGCGATATTGGTAGCTTGAAGAGGTAAATTAGCTATACAAAATGTAGAATAATGGTTCCCTCGCAGATTACAAACATGAAAATGAAATATTAGTTACGCAGAGAAAGCTTTGCACTTAAGTAATATATTAGTTTCGATAAGTGTTAAATACCGTAGCTTATTTGCATTTTGACCCATAAATCATTTTAACACATTTATTTTATCTAATCATTAAATGTAAAATTGAGTAGCGCATGAGAAACACACATGTTGACTACCGGATGTCGATGAGTACGTGTTACCCGAGGATTTCTTAAAATGTGGACAGAGACGTCTACTAACGTCTTGAATGTCGCCACATGTAGCATGCACGGAATTGAGGACGTGTTTGATTCCATGGCTTATGTAATATAGCAAATCGTGATGAAATTAAACTCAAAATAGACAGACTTCTCGGCCTCTTGGATAACATCATGTGAAGTATCTGTTCTTTTCAGCAAGTCTAGAGTGGAGCCACACATGGCAGACCAAAGAGGTAAATGGTTTGATGGTCGTGAGGTTGGTCAAGTGTTATCCGTCAAAGGGACTTATCTTTGGGAAGCAGTTTAAAGTTTGGTTTCGCCGAACGGCCCTTTGGCAGAGGGTCGGGAAGACGTTGTAAAAAGACAGAGGACAATGTTGTTAAAATGCCACAGGTTACTCATTTTGCTGACGATACTGACAGGTTTTAGCGAATGAGATCCACAACGGCTGGCCTAGTGTGACGTGAACTTCAATGTTAGTAAAACTTTCCCTAAATGTTGCAAAAACGAACGTTATATTGTTTTTAATAAAGTTGACAGAGATAGGAAGGGGATTTAGGGAAGAGTGAACGATGCCAATTAGCCCGTTAATTAGTTCGTTCACGCCAAATAACGAACGCGCCGTCATGGTCCTCAATTAAAAATAAGCCAAAATGGGCCAAAAGAAGCCAAGAGATGGCGCTCTGCAATTAATAGTGACGGACAGCAGTTTCCTTACGATGGTAACGCAAGAACTACCTCTCGTCAAAAGGCTTCATTCAGAGCAGGGAGGTGTTATTATAACACCTCCCTGTTCAGAGTATAGCAGGGAAATGTTACCGTATTCTAGCTTCATGTTTGGAAGAATTTCATTTGGGAAGGGACTGGTATTCTAGTGTCCCCTAATTTTGGCTTTTGGAAGAGCGCTGAGATGTTAAACGGCGTTAAGTGACATTTTAAGAATATTTAACTCGCACGACGGCCAAATGGAGGGCTTAATCACTTCTTGCTCGGCTAAAATGCTTCCAATTATTTCTCCCCGACTGGCTTATCTTTCCCGACAATTTACAGAGTTGGAGACCATGATGTACCCCCAATTCCGCACGATACCACAAAAAGAATGGAGGCAAGTTTTCCTAGCACTACATTGCAATTGATATTAGAATTTTCCGTCATACAAAGTTGAGAAACTTCCAATCAAAACAGTCTCTTAAAAGTTGCGAAACAATTTCTCTGGTGGCTTCTCTCGTTTTTATAATCCTTATTAATTGTAAGCTCTGAAAATTTTGGGTAGCTTTGGGATTTGGTTTGTTGAGGGCATCCCACTCCCATACTGTTTACAAAGAAAACCATAGAAACACATCATGCATCCTCTCTTTGTAGGCCTAACACCACTTTTCGATAAGCGGTGGTAAAGTTAACGAGTAAATGGTACAATTTAAACGTCAACGGACAGCATTTGATTGATGACGAGGGCTACAATGTATGTTCTTAAACTGTAATTTTCATCCATTATTCATTGTTGGTGTTGTTAATGTTCAAATCACTTTCTCTCCCCATTTTGTTAAAGCATCCCTTACTGAAGTTATGCGGGACGTGTCTCCAATTTTCATGTGTGCATGTAGGCCACGGACTTCCTATATACATGGACAGAGCATGCAACGCGGACCTCTTACCTTACCTATCCTCTTCGTGCCGAGTGGAACATAAGGCCTTCACGCTCTTTCTCCAAGAAACTCTATCCCTTGCCTGAAACCTTGCTTCATCCCAAGTTCTCCACCCAAACTCCTTTCTTTCGATTTCTACTGTTCTTCTCCATGTTGTTTTAGGTCTTCCAACTCTCCTTCTTCCTTCAGGTTTCCATGTCAATGCAGTCATACAGTAGCTTTCCTTATCTTTTCTCAATAAGTGACCCAACCAATTCCATCTTCTTCTTTTCACTTCTTGGCTGATCTTCTTCACTTGAGTTACCTCATTTAATTCATCACAGAAGATGACATTTGGCCAAAATATTTGCATGATTCTTTTAAGGCACTGGTATTGAAATGAGTCCAGTTTCTTTTCATCACTATTCATTTTCCAGGTTTCGCAACCATAAAGCAAAACTGGTCTTACAATGGTTTTGTACAGTTTAATTTTTGTTTTCCTGTTAAAATGCTTCGACTTCCATACTTTGTTTAACTTTGTGAACAATTTTGTTAAAGGATCCCTTACTGAAGTTATGTGGGACGTGTCTCCAATTTTCATGTGTGCATATAGGCCACGGACTTCCTATATACATGGACAGAGCATGCAACGCGGACATCCTATCCATAAATTGTCGCCACCGACTGGGACAAAAAAAGGCGCACCAAGATGGCCGCCGTGAAGCTATAATTTGTATAATTTGACGGCGACTCTGTAATATTTTGAACGAAAGTTTAACTTGAACGAGAAACAATATCATATTCCTGCAATACGTGAAGTGATTTTGACCTTACCTTGTGCTATTTTGAAAATATGTCAACTTTCTTGCAAAATCTGTTGAACTGAACTACTTGAGCAAGTCCAAACTTTCACACACAAGACCATAACAGACAGCCATCCAAGCTTGCTACGCCTATAGTTGCACGTACACTAGCGACAATCTGCGGATAGTACGCTCTCTCCATACAAAGGAAGTCCGTGTATAGGCCTACTCCTCCGATTGCGGGAATGAGGCTCCTTGTCCCCGTTAAGATATGACTAGCACCTCGTGGACATTTTTCAATCTCGCGACAGTATTGTTTTATTTTGCCCATAGGAATGGCATATTCTTCAATACGTAAGACCCAAATTTTCCTTATTAAACCAGAATGCAAAAATGCTTTGAGGTTTCGTTGATATAGGTCTAATATATTCCAAATAAAGTCATGGCGTTCAATATCTTATCAGTCAAATGTTTTACTAACAAGTTGTAAAAACAATTTTTGTGTTACCCTAGATGACCTTTGACCAACACCAGGGACTATCTTCCCACCATAACACATCAATCATATACCAAATAAGAACTATCCAAGTTCCCTTAACTTAAAAATAATGTGTTAACAATGTTTTCCTGGTTTGACCTCAAGTGAACCTAGATGACCTTTGACCTTCACCAAAAACAAAAGGATTTTCTTCTTAATGTGGAGCATCTGTGTACAAATTTTGAAAACTGTCAAACATTCCTATCTTGAGTTATACCGTTAAAGAGCAAAGATTTTCTTCAATAAAATCAAATTTTTCCACATGCTTTCACTAAAGGTTTTGTTTCCATTTTTTAAATAAAACAAGCCGCCAAAAGTTCTTTTGCTCGTCAAGAGAGTCGAAATTTTTTCTTCCAAAAAGAATCATTCATAATTTTTTTCCGATTTTTATGAGGCTTCAGGTAATTGATCGCATATTTAGTGGCCCGTCGCCAAGGGGAGCCTGGGGACACGTCCCCCCGGAAAGCCTCGTGCCTCCAAGTTCGGAAGTTCCCCTACCTCCAAATGAGATTGAGATTTTCAAAAAGCATTGGTTTGTCCTCTGTATTTAGAGTGTAACTACCATATTTCGTGCAATTTGATTCTTCTTTGGACAAGAAATGGCAGTATTTTCTATTCTCTTCAAATGAAAAAAAGTCGCCCAAAACGTCTGAGAAATGCCATTTCCAGCTGGCTGAGGGGTTGCATTTTTTCCAAAGTTTTTGTATGCTCTGTGCCAGTTGAAGGTGGCGCTCAGCTCCGTCAGGCAGCCTTTCAGGCAGGATAACAGCTTTCCCTTAAAAGAGTCACATTTAACTGTCCGTCAACTGTTTTCTCTAAAGGTCATCCCCCCTTCAATGTCCCTGCCCTTTCTAAAATGTCTGTCGGGTGCTCTCCTGGTAGTTTTGTTACCAATGAAATCTCACTTTAAAATCTCATTGTAACACTTTAAGATAACAAACTTATTCATAGACCATTTCAAGTGAATTACCCTTAAATAGTAGCCTTAAAACCTCACAAATACCCTAAATCCTACTACCCCACCAGCTGGGGCTCTAAGGCGGGCCCTTGGACCTCAGCCGTGAGGGTTTTACCAGTTCCTCTCCTGGCAAAATCCTTAAGCCCTCACCCTCCCCGCGGTTCCCTAGAATTAAAAAGTTTGAAGGCCTGCTGGTGAAAAAGGTAAAAGGGGCTATAGTTAACTGGTACACCCAAAGGTACCTCAGTCCGGACTCTGTGCCGAATTTGTCGGCTGGGCAACCGCTTTGAGCCAGCTGGGTAACCCTATTGTGTTTCAAAAGCATGCTACAATGTACAGTTTTTCATGCTCTGTAGTACTCGTTCTGGCATTTGCTAACCTAACCTGGAAAGTTAACATTATTTTGTTCTGCATCGTTCTGCAGTTTTTCGTGGTCTGAAGCATGAATTCTGACAACAGAACAGCTATAATTGTCCCAACTGGATTCCGTTTTGGAGTAGCTTGTTAAAAGGGAAGTTACGATAATTGTACTTGCAATACCTGCTCTTCAGAGCACCCTGTTTTGTTTTTGGGACTCTTATTGGTATGTACTTGCAACTACATTGAGTTTTTATGGACTGAGGGGGCAATTACCTAAATTGGGTTGAGTTATCTCCAGAATCGTACCCAGTGTACCGTAATTGATGGGCAGACCTCCAACGAAAGTCTGGTTAGCTCTGGAGTTCCACAGGGTACTGTCCTTGGACCCCCGTTCTTTTTATGTTCCATAAATGACCTCCCAGATGTTGTTGCCATCCAGATCATGCTCTTTGCATACGATGCCCTTCTTTATCGGCAGATAAAATCTCCCCTCGACCAAAATATCTTACAATCTGACCATGATTGGTCAAATGACTGGTGTATGGAATTTAATCCAAATAAATGTTATGTTCTCTCCACTACCTTGAAAACAAAACCCCTTAAATATACCTATCAACTGGCAGGACAAAATCTTGAGTCTGTTAAATCATGATCCTGTTATCTTGGAGTTACCTTGGACTCCAAGCTTTCTTGGTTCCCTCATATCAATAATGTAGTTGCTAAAGCAACTAGGTCTTTAAACTTTCTATCCCGTAACTTGTATGGCTGTCCATCCCATGTTAAAGAAAAGGCCTACTTCATTTATGTTCGTCCTCAACTTGAGTACGCCTCCCAAGTTTGGTCTCCTCAAACTACCTCAAGGAAAAAGAAACTCGAAAATATCCAAACTAGGGCAGGTAGGTTTGTCACTGGATGCTTCAGGAGAACTCAAAGTATCACTCATATCATGTCTTCTCTAAATTGGCCCATTCTTGAATGTAGACATGATATTTCTGACCTCTCCACTTGTCACAAGATCTTACCTAACAAATAGGCCGTCCCTACTCAGAATATTTTCGTCCCCCATTCCAGTAACACTAGGACAAATTCATAGTCTTTTAAAAATATTCCCTGTAGTGTTGGTGCATTTGGCATACTTTCCTAGAACCATATCCAGTTGGAACAAGCTCCCCCCGGACATAGCCCAACTGGAAAATTAGACCACTTCAAGAGGGCAATAAACAACTGGTTTCAACACCAATAAACCCGCCCTGAACACCAACTATCCTCCGTCGGATGCCTTGTTTGGGCGCATTGGAGTATCAGAAAGAAGAAGAAGAACAAGAAGTGCAGTGCCACCTTGGTTGCTAAGTAACAATCAAACTTTCATGTGGTTCTACCGAACAAGGCGGGTTCTTTTTAAGAAGTGATAAAGCCGACAAAATTCAATATGAGTTCACTTTTAGACACTGGCTCGGACAGTAGAAGCCTTCAAAGAGCATTAAATAGGCAACAGGAAAGAATTAAGGTAAGTGTGTCCTACAACCTACCTGTATCCTAGGTTAAAATGTACTTGATCGCTTAGACAGTTCGGTGACTTACTGTATGTATCTAATGCGCGAGCGTTAGTTATGCATCTCATATAATGGGGACCTAATCCGCGAAACGCTAGCAGCAAGCTACAGAAGATATCTTCAGTCTTCAGTTCCCAACTCCAAAAGGCTAAGACAGCCATCACAGAGGCGTCCCTTTTCTGTTCCAGAGAGTAATGCAATTTTTTAAATTGATATTTATTAGAGAAATTTGAACATTCACAATTTATTGTACTGTTACCTTTTGAATTTTGAGGTCTACCTTTGTAGCTAATTGTTAAGTTAGGGCCTCATATTTTTTGGTACAATAAAATACCCATTCACACTGAAGGTACAACCAAGTTGTATAGAGGGCTATGGGGTCACATAATTCGACCTTGGTTCAGTATGTAGCATATTCACACCAACTTAGGCTAGTCCTCAGTAAAGGACTGTGGTCGTTTGCTATAGTCACTAACGTTAGGCTTTGGCCTATAGCCCTGAGCTACACAGGCCTTAGGCCTAGTCCTTACTCGTAACTGCCAAACTGGTGATCTTTTTTACTGTTGAAATTAACTTTCTTTTAACAGGAATGTTTCAACCTAGCCTAGCCTAGCTCATTTACTGCCATAGCTTTTTCTGAATATCTTTCTGGAGCACCCAAAGTCATTTTGATCAGTGCAATCTTCTGGGAAAGGTGAAAACTTTGGAATGAAATGAGCAACTTTTTCGTACAGCAGAATTTACAATGTGACAATGAACTCGTTTCCAACAGTATGCTAACAATCAAGTGAAACTGTTGCATTAGTGTGGACTACTTCCACACTAAATTTACTATAGAGAGTCATGAAATGTACATAAATAAAATGCAATAGTGATACATCACAATGTTATAGATGAGATGTTAACAAATATTTTATTGCTTAAATCACAATCTCAATTGAAACACAATAGAACACTGATATGAATTTACATTAGACTCGATCATCTTGAGTTCCACAATCATGAAAAACAACTCCCCCACTCCCACTACGAATACTGTGTCTTTTTGAATAAATACCATTATTAGGATCATTGGTCTACATACAAATAGAATTGTACAAATAAAATAGCAGGGCTTGCCAGCTAGCTAGAATACTGAAGTCTGATGTGTATGAGGCATTTAAACACTGAATTAATCTGGATCTGGAAAAAAACTACACAACACTGCAGGTGGAGTCAAGCATGTAGTCAGTTAGTTAGTTAGATTGCGCTTTACGGCCAAGTTTCCAACCTATTGGTTCAAGTCAAGCTGGCCACAGCCTTTTTTCCAGCGTGTGGGGTTTTTGTTCTCATGGAAAATCAATCTTCCTGTCTAAGAATGTTCAAGGTCGGCACTGGTATACACTGCATGCACGACGTATGCTTCTTTTGTGTGTGTAATACAGTAGAACTACATGCAAAGAACAGTAGAAGGCTTACTATTTAGGATGTTAAGTATGATCAAATGTAGGCCTAATGATTGTGGGCCATGTGGTCCATCTATGACACATCACTGTACCAGTAACAGCAGGTTGGAGTTAAAACAATGTATTGTGAGTATTGCGCAAAAAGTGTAGTCTTTTGGCTATAATGGCCTATGATGATTTGGCAACTTATCCACGTGGCCATTTCATATGACACTGTTGGACTACTCTTAGGGTTTGGGGTTGGTGTCAGGTTTAAGGTTGGGATTAAGGAGCAAATTGCTGGCTACTAGGTGGAACTACTGATGAGTGGATATGGATATTCTATTTTTTACAGGATGCATGCCAATTATCAGTATCTGTGCCTGTTTTTGGTGTACAGTTCAGCTCAGTTCAGTTTGGTTTACAAACACTTTTACATAGGTGCATATGAAAAACAATACGCAATGGTGAAATGTAGAGTTTTAAACAGGCTGAGCTAGAAAGATAGTAGTGTGTATTGTAGCTACTAGCTAGCAACCTTTTTTGAAAAAAGAACGGTAAAAAGAATAGGAATTAAACAGAACACTTAACATGCACAGCATTAAAGCCAGAAGAACTATACAAATGCATGGAGGAGGTCCAATTTGGCATGAAGCTTAAAGGGCCAAACCTATCACCCCAAACTACAATTTTGGGATGGGGGTACCAAAATTCTCAATTGGTTCAGCTCTTTTATTGACAGCTAATTCAAACAATGCAGAGTACCAAAGCTGATATTACACAGTATGAATGGTACTGAGAGTGTTTTGATGTATAAATTGAGTTTTTCTTTTACTCACCTTGAAGAAATAAACTGAGATTGTATCTGGATGAGCATGAATTTCAGACAATTGTGGGAGGGGCTTAAGTAAGAGGGTTATGAGAATTGGTACTGTTTGGGATGAGAGAACTGGGCCTTTAAGAAGAGTAATTGTCTATCAAATGAAATTTGACTTTGTCATTAAAAGTTGCATCTAAGATCTAGAAAGTTTAATATCATTTGGGGAAGATCACTCCAGATTTTGTAACAATAATTATTCAACAGTAGTTTCCCATGTTAGGCCTGGTAACTGAAAAGAGTGCACTATTTCTCGTGGGGTATGGAAAATGTAAGGACCTTCAGGGGTTAACATTGTTACAGAATACCTAGGGCAGTCTACTATAAACATATTTGAAGACAAATGTACCCTAAGAGTGTGAATGTCACTAACCTTGAGAATCCTAAGATTACTATACAGCTTGTTTGTAGGGTATTGTCATTGTGAAAAAGAAATGGTGTTAAGAATTCTGTTCTGTAAGACTTGAAGGGGTCTCAAAATGGAGGCACCAGCTACTCCAAAGATTTCTATTCCATGAGATTATTTTGAGTTTAACTAGAAAATAATAGAGTTGGATAGCAACTGAGAGGGGAAGCGAGGGCCTAAGGCGATAGAAAGGGCCGTTGTATTTAACAAGGCTATTGCACAGGTCATCAGTATGATTTTTGGACAAGAGCTTACTGTCAATCAGTAAACCTAAGTATCTAGCACAGGCAGTCATGCAAATTTAAGTGTCGTTCAGTGTGAAATAATCAGGACAGGAATGGGCACTGCATTCATTAGAAGAAAGATCGAAAATTTAGTTTTGCCTTAGGTGGAAAGTAAGTTTGTTGGAGTCAAACCAACTTTTGAGCTGACTTAAAACTGCTTGAGCCTTACAGACGAGCTTAAAATGCAGTCTTTATCATCAAGGATACAGTGGGACTATAATGCTTCAAGGGTAGGCTACTTATTCCTAGGCCTTTTTCTCAAAATCTCTAATGTTACAATGTTGTGAGAGGTGAAGGTTGACATTGTACTGTAGTAACTGATATTATTTTTAAAAAACAACAATGTACAGTCACAACGGCTCACAGCTTGAAACCATTGGTGCTATAGATTGCAACTTTGGGCACCAGATCAAAACAATTCCGATCCTGCCCTGCACAGCACTATTATTTTTGATTCATTCAGAGGCATTTGATATTCTTTTTCACATCAAAGTGAAATCACAAATCATATTCATTCTTAGCTTCAAAGCCAGAAATTTATTTCATCTACATACAGTCTTGCCTTGATGTATATAATGGCCTACATTGACATGTTTAATTTACCTGCCTATTAAAACTCTGTCCACACCTTTTCGCTTCAGTGAACAAAGGTCAACAAAATACAGGCAATAAGTAGCCCTCACTGCTTGCCTTTCACACCTTGCACCTGGCACATCTGGCCAGTATTATTTCACCTTTGTTTACATCTTCTATCAGATGTCTCTTATCAAGCCTCTGGTTTTTTTAGCATACTTGAATGAGTTAAGCAGGAAGTTGGGTAAAATTTGCTTACCCCACAAAAAATTGCTGTTGGTGGGGACATGGGTGAAATATTCAATAGGGTAAGAAATTTCTCATTGAGCTTCCTTTTCCTTTTTACAGTATGATGAACAAATGGCAGCAAGGGAGGCTACTGTTAAAAAGTGAGTATTCACCTATTTCATACACTTCTGAAAATAGGTTGCTACTGAGATAAAACCAATTGCTTTACATTGTTTCAAATGCTTTATCCTTCTAACACTAATTTTCAGGTTTTAAATTTTGTTTCCTACAGTACAGTATGTTAAGTTTTATGTCTCGGGAAGTGTAAGTGTAAAACGTACAAAATTGTAGGTACAGCTGTAGTACTTTGTGTCTTTTGTGATGTCTTTTGTGATCTATAATGTAATATGAGGTCACTGTCACATGCATCTAGAACCCTTACCCAAACGTGATATCTGGCTTATATCTCGAAATATCTGGCTCTTATAAAGTTTTATATGGCCATATCAAGGTAGATAACTTATCAAAATACCATGCCAGATGTACATATAAAGTTTTATATGGCAATACACAATTGAAGTTTTTCGGGCCAAATTAATACAGTTAATTTGTGTACCTGTCCTACACAAAGACCTTCTTTGGAAGCTTAATAAGTATCAGCAAACCAAGCACATTACAACACAAACAAAAAATTACATTATACTGGCTAATCCTCTTGGCCTTTTGGTTAAGATCATGTGCAGTATCTGTTCTTTTCACCCAGTCTAGAATGGGGCCATACATGACAGACCAATGGTGTAAACAGTTTGAATGCTGTGAGGTTGGACAAGTGTTGTCCTTCAGTGAACATAACTTCTTTGGGGAGCAGTTTGGTTTGTCCAAACTGCTCTTTGCCAGAGTGGCATACATGTGAATTTGCCATGGATGCACAATATCTGTCCCATATAAAATCTGAGCTGTGACAAATTTTATAGGGGCCATATTCCTTCATGTTTTATCAAGTAACATCTGCCCAACTTGTGTTAAGGCCAGATACAAATTCTATATCTGGACGAGATATAAATTTCCATGTATGGCCCATGTATGGATTTTGAGTAAGGGAGCACATGATAGCAATCTCTGCCTTTCACATGCATAAAAACATACAAAACATAACCAGTGAAACTAGTTTCTTGTAACTGTCAACCAACCAGTGGCAGCTGGGGGATGCACTCGTGTCCTCAGATTTTTTCTTGCCTCCCCACCAGTTAGGTCTAAACTCCACCAGCAGAAGTGTGTGCACTTGGCATTCTGTTTGACTCTGAATGAAAATTTTTGCCCCCAAATATTTTCCTTTTCCCCTAGCATGACCCCCCCCCCCCCCAATTTCAACATTCTGGTGCCACCACTTTATGCAACATTTGTTTCATGTGTTGTCATTCCATAAGTCAAGATTCAGCTCTGTCTTTTAGCTCTTATTACCAGCCTCAAAGGACAGTACTATGAATGTCACTGATGTACAGAATTAATACTAATCATGCTGACTTTGTTTACTTCCAGTGAAATGGCAATGAATAAGAAAGCTGACTGGGTGGAAAATTTGGAAGCTGCCAGTGAGAGTCAGAGAATGAAAGAAGAGAGACGGTTGATGGCTGAGGAAGCAAAACTTGCCGGAGTGGCCTTAGTTGAGGTATGGTAATTAACAAATTAACTTAAATGACAGGATTTGCTAAATTAAAACCACTTGTTTCGAGCTCAATGGCAAATTCAAAGGACCCACAAGTGGTGCTAGAAGTATTGTAGGTTGAACATTTTTAATCCCTTGGTTAATAGACAAATTATTCATGGCTTCAACATGTAACATCCTGGAATTTGTGGCTTTAACATGTTCATTATCGAGATCTGTACCCCATGCAAAGCATATTTATAGCTCAGTGTTATGATGTTGTCAAAGAAAGATGCACATCCATTCAAGATGATAACTTTCTGCATATGCCTTTATTAAAGCGAGATTTAACATCGGCCAACTGTTTAGTCAAAAAGGAGTTGTTCCCCAAGAAATCTGGTAGTCCTACTCATTTTACAGAAATGCTAGATTTTTCAGACCTTTACTTTTAATAGTTACACTGTATACACTCAATCAAAAGTACATATAATGATTACAACCAAAACTCATCACCAATCAGGAAAAAACAAGTTTGCTGACTTCATCTTAATTCTTGAATTGATGGAAAATACATTTGACGGACTCAAACATTTTGGTTGTCCACAGGAAATTCTTCCACACAATTTTTTGTAAACTTTGGAAGTCTGGCAAAAGTTCTGACATTCTCTGAAGCCCTGACACCTAAAAAAATTATTTCTTGCCTTTCATTTCTAATTTATTTTCATTTTCTCAGATCAGACGAGCTGCTCTACGCACTCAATTGGAACAAGATTATGCCCAGTATGAGCAAGAGCTTCGAGCTCAAGGAAAAGCATTCTACTTCAAAAGGGAATGAGGAAATGCTTAAAGCTTTAGACAATAGCATTTTGAATGTGGCAAATTATTACTCTGGAGCCTTCTTGAGTTTGAATTAGGATGGTGCTTCCCGAGGATGAAATGAAAGGCGTTCGTGAAAGCTTTGGTATGGAATAGAAAAGTGGATACAGCTTGCTTTACAGGATCCAGAGTTAGAAAGTATCACAGGGAAAGGAAGGGTTTAAAATAATTATATATATCTTACTTCAAGTGTACATACTAGATATAATTATCAAGGATTTTTTTTACGTGTATGCTGGCCATCATCTGACTTTTCCTTTGTCATAATTGATTGCTGGATGCTTCATGTCATTATACTTATCATTTGCACAATTCTCAGCTCATTTAAGATTTTGTTTAGATTTTCATCAGTCTTACAGAGGAGTTTTCATGTGCGAATATTTAAAAAAAAATTATGTGAAACAGTATGTCATTTTGATGAAATGGTGCATTTGTCTTCTGTATTTCATTATCTAGAATAAAAATTGTTACAGTAGTTTATCAGTTTCTTATTTTGACATGCAAGAAGAAGAGTCCGTCCACACAATGCTCTTAAGGTGCTTCTTTTCTGCTAGATTTTATCGTCATTCATTGTTTAAAATTGAAAAAATATTCAGTGGCTATGATATTGGATAGTAGTGGTCAATTACATGAAGCTATCATATTAAAGTGAATTACCATTACATGAGCTGTCCTGATTTGTTCCATAGATATCCTTACATGCTTAATTGAGACTTCTGTGCTACCAACTTTGCAATTCTTCCAATATAAATTGAAATATATTTGAAGCTCTAAAAAGTAAAAACAATGAAGCCCAGTAATACATATCACTGCACACTGTTTTGGATTTTTTTTGTTTGTTGGATCTGTTTAACTATATGCTCTACATAGTCAGAAATCAAGTGCTATTCTTTGACATGATCTCCTATATTTTTCTTGAATTTAGGATGTTTAAGTAGCAAAACTTGGGCTTCCTTTATAACAAATGCAGAACTGTGGCCACACAATTGATTTTTCCAACAAGTATGGCATCTAAAAATTGAATCTTTTGACCTGAGACTGCTTCTCCTTATGCAGGCATGGAACCAGACATAATATTGAAAAAAAAGGCAGAGGGGTAGTATGCATACCTAACTAAATTCTGGCAATGTATTTTTTTTATCTTCCTCTCAAAATATTCCCTTGGCTAGGCAACTGATCTACACATCTCATAAGGTACCACACTCATGCAAGTTTCAGGACCATACAGTGTTTGGAAAGCACATCTATGGCAAAAATTTCACTTTGAGGGCAATGTTTTACAGCCATTTACTATTTTGTAAGTTAAAAATTTTCAGTTAATGATTTAGGAAGTGATCAATTGACCATGCAGTTGTGGGATTCACTTGTCTCTCCATTTAAAACTTCAAGACTATCTTGTGTATTATGAGAAGCAGGTGAAGGACTAGAATAAAATGATGTCCTGTTGCCAGTATGTGACCATATCAAATACAAAGACCTTCTTGCAGATTTCATGATAACTCAAACTCTAAATTCATCCCCCTCCCCCTCCTGTGTGCAATGTGGTAGAGCTTCAGTGTGGTAGAGCTTTTGCTTTGAACAACCTTTGACCTTTTCAATCTGACGGCTAAGCATCAGCCTTGGTACTTCTGCAAACATGATAATTAGGTTCAGTCAACTGTCCTAGAAGTTGGCAGCTACAGTATATTGCACCATTCCATTGTGCCAGTGACCTTTGACCTTTTTCTCAAGTGAAAAAACAACAGCCCATCATCTGCTGAACAGTTGATAGCTTCAACTTTGGGAAGGTCTGAATATAACCATATGAATGAAGACTTAGGAGCATATTTCACTTTTTGACCTCATTATGGTATCAAATGACTTATGTCCTACTTTTGAAAGAACAACTTTGATGAACCATGGAACCATTATGAAGTTAAAACACCCAGTTCAATCCAATGTTATCGGACTACACCTATTGTGAGCATTTTAAACCTTAAAGTGAGGATATATTTTGCTTGACAGGTCCTTCAGTTTATCTTTAAAGTTTGTCTGACTTTATGCCCCTCCCCCCTATAATGAGAGTATATTTTTGGTACTTTATTGTAATTTTCAAACAAAGACTTGATAGATACAATGCTTTAATTGTGAGCAAGGTTGCCAACAGGTATACAAGTTTTGTCAGTCTCTGACTCTAAACTACTGTAAATGCACCTTTAAGTGATCAAATTCCTGTTATATTTATTCCTTCTGTTAACACCAGGGGCCCGTTCCACAAAGAGTTACTCACGATCTTAAGTGTGATTTACTGTTGGCTTAAGTACGGTGAATCAAACTTAAGATTGTGCGTAACTCTTTGTGGAACAGCCCCCAGGGCATTCTTCTCATTAGTATGGGAATGTTTAACTTTTGCAATAAACTCTGAAACAATTCCACATTGTTCTTAAAATAGGAAAACATATACCCATGTTGGTTAAGTTAGTTGAAGTTGTACTAAGCCCTTACAGGAACTGTTTACTCACATAAACAACAAAGAATATTTTTTTCTATTTCTTGCTAACTAGCAATGCTACATTAATGGCTGGAATCAAGCCAAGAACTGTTAAAGATGGAACAGATGACCAGGACAATTACAGTTACTACTGAATCCCTTTTATGTGGCCTATAATTTTTTCAAGAGCAGACAATCAGGAGCTTATAGTAAGTAAACTTAATAATTGCAAAGGGAAGGAGGGTGCTTGGCTTGGCTCCATCTGTAATTGCTTCATCCCTCAAAACAGGCTGTATTTGATAAAATATGCATATTGCCTCTAGGAATAAGGGGGCTTTGCATGATTTCACTGTTTGACCTTAATGACCTTTCACCTATTTCAACAGGTACAATTATATGACCCATAACTTATTAGTACTCAAAACACTGACCAGCTTTCATAAAATTTGGTTACAAACATCAAGAGTTGAATTCTCTTGAGTGATTTTACAACTTGACCTCTGTATGGCCCAAAAAATGACCTTTGGCTAACTTCAAAAGCACACCTTGGATGTTCCACTCACCACTGACCACGTCTAAAAGTTAACACATACACCCTATGACCTCTACATGAAAGCGAAATGACATTTGATCTCCTTTAACAGGTGCAACACTGATGGCCCATCATCTACTAGACACACTCGCTAAATTTGAGAAAATTCAAACCTGGCCCTATTGAGTTGCAGGATTTTGTATGATTACACTGTTTGTCCTCTTTTTCACCCAAATATGACCTCTAGCCCATTTCAGAATTACAATTTGGTTTCCCATCATCTGCTTAAGACTTATTTCTACTAAATTTGGAAAGATTTGAACAAGTTTGACCTCTCACAACCCAACATGAACCTTGAGTTGATCTACTAGCTGTTACCATAATTCTTCCCCTTTCTAGCCCACTGACAAATCCTAAAACACACATTTCACTACTAATGTAAATTTTCCATTTCAAATATATATATATTGCCAAATGTTATCTCAGTTGGAGGATTTTTGCTTTAGTCATTATTTTTATGCTTAGAACTGTAGAATATAATACATACTACAAAGATGTTCCAATCTTTAATGCTAAGATAAACAGATGTGGACAGGAATTAAATTTGTAAGATTGCCAAAATTAACAAATTTTCGTATTTGTCACTATGCCAATCTGCAATTCGTCAGTATGTCAGAAAACCCTTGATATGTGTTATTACTTTGCTGACTGAAACAAGAAATGACCTAAGAACATGTGGACTGTTGGGCTCTCTATCTGTCACAGAAAGTGGTGATTATAATGAAAAGTCAAGAAAGTGATGATTATAATGAAAGGCTATAAAACTAAAAACTTCTTTTCATGTCCTGAAATTCTAATTTAATTTTCAATTAATTATAATGTACAAGTTTATAGACCATCAAAAATAAAATTCATGGTAACAACACACTGGGTTTTATTTTCATTACCATCTACCAATATTTCCTTCATGCTAAATCATGCAATCAAATACACACTTAGTATAGTTGACATAACTCTTTTTCTGAGGCTAAACTGAGTATTACAAAAACATTGGGGTAAATTTAACTCAAAAGTCCACTGATGATTGTTGCAAGCATCCAAGTAATATAACCAAATTTAGACACAATATTTCAATGTTACGCAATGTCCACTACTTAAAGTTACATTCAATGAGACGAATTATATATTGAACACAATTTTAGAATATAATTATGTCCAATAGTTGTTTTTGTTTTATTTTTTTCCATCTTTTGAAAGCCTACCTTGTAGCCCACAAGATGGCAGAACAAAAGACAGCTCTAAATGATCATTCTGTGGGTAGCAGCCCGCCAGTACAGGAATACTCTCCTACATAATACTGAATGTGGCCTAAATGTTGAAAATCTGTTTATCTACAAACAAAAAAACAATTGCTAACCTCTTCTTGAAACAAAAATTTGGCAAGCCTCTTCAGAATTGGTTTGAAAACCATAATGTAAGTAAACCATGTAGACAGCTTTTGTCAATATTCAATTCACACCTCTACTCCCCCATACTGCCATATTTGAAGATATCTGCACTTTAAAACCCCTTTCCCATCAAGTTCTTTTCCTGACTCTTAAATAATTCCAAAAGATATCCAAAATCAAAAGTGCCTTACCATTCAACTTTCTTGGTTTTCACCGATCCATGTTAACTTAAATATCTCAGTGCCAAACCTTAATGGTGACACCTCACTCCTCTTTCTTAATATGTCTTCCAAACAAACCACAGATTTTGTAAAAACAAGTTACAAACAACACTTGGTCTGTGAACTTTGAACCAAGTCAGTCCTAGCTTAAAGGACAGTGAGATATCTTCTTCTATTACCAGGCATAAGACCAATGTTACTTCAATCTAATCACATGCATATACTCATAATTTTTTCCTAAAAATATCTTCAAATGATCTGCCATTCAGAGAACTCAAATTATATTGTCACAGAGTACAAAAGAACACAAATCTATATTGACCAGAAGTTTTAAAAGTTTTTTAAGCAGAGGGACACTTTCACAACGGTTTGGGAGGTTCAAATTTTTGATGTTTTTTGTTGCTACACCAAGTGCAATAAACCTTGGTCAAAAACCTTCTAATCTGTTGTAATTTTTTTATCTACAACTACAACCCCCAACAAAAATGATGGGACAAAACAAGCAATCCGAGCAACGAACAAATCACCAGCCCCCACCCCCATTCAATGTTGCGGCAGCCCAAGGAGTCCTAAAACTTCAACATTGATACCGGGAGCAGCATTTTTGTCGAGGATTATATCCTAAAGAGAACTACCAGACTATTGAACCAGCAGCAGCTTCTTAAAATTTGAGCAATATTTACAACTTTTAACAAATGATACTCAATCTGCAGAGACTGCTACATAACTCAACCAACGCTTTCCAAATTGTGAAGAATTTTAAAGGGATTATACCAAGAATAACAAGAAACAGTTTTATATTTACAAGGAAACAAAGTGCAACAATGTTTTATACAGTTTCCCCACTACTGAATATGTAAACAAAGGATCAATATATAAGAAAATATAAAATCTAATTTTTATGATGAATTATATTAAACAATTTTTTGCAAAGGTTTTATTAATATCAAAATTTGTTGTAGGTTCCATAAATATGTTACACATGCAGGTAATGTTGACACCGAGAGTGATGATTCCAACTAGGTCCAAAATTATATGAAACATATCTTTGTAAGACAGACTTTAAAACTACTAAAGACTCTTAGCATAAGGATAAATCATGATAAGAACTTGAACAAGGGATTTGTTGGGAAAGATATCCAACGTTCCATAGTCTCTTTGAGACAATTTACATTTCCAACAGTAACCTTGCTGTTATCCCACAAATTCTTATCTCAATGCTTCGATCAAGCAGGGATGGTGACACATAGCCAAAATTCCAATGAAGAGACACCTTCCTTACACTATACTCTGTAAATTTTCTTTGCCAGTTGTCAGGCAAAAACTTTTCACTTGACGCTTTGCAAGACATGTTGCACAGTATCATTTCATTATAAATTATCAACAGGTTTTCTTTGACAACTCACTTTAATAATTTTTTTTCTTAATGATGGCAAAAATGTTTAAGGTTCAGGAAAATATTTTGACTTGCACAATGCCTCTACCTGATGACAAAAACAAATTGTAGGGGTACAATTTGAAAACTTAAAAAAAACTTTTCTTTCCAGATGTTCAACTGAAAATTCTCCTTAGTAAGCCTTCATCCTTGGCGGTGAAAAACCTTGATTCAAAGCATATGTAGACAGAAGCCTTGGTTTAGGTATTACTTTGAAAATAATACTTTCTGATTTATACATGAGAAAAAGAAAAAAGAAAGTAAAAACAAGAAATTGTGCAAACTTTGATCCAAATTTCAGCAAAAAGTAGCTTCCTTAAAAATCCAGTTTTCAAAATGTCCAAAAAGAAGAAAGTATTTGATTTGACAAATGTGTTTACTATATGTTACACAAAAACAAAACAAAAAAAAACACCCTAGATAAACAAATTTTTTCATGTCAGAAAAAATACCCTTAGAACAATCTCGTCAGGAACTGCTCTCAGTACTAATTATATGCCCATTTAGCATTTGAAAATGACCATGGAGGTTGACAGTTGATAGCACTTTATCTCAGAATTTTACTCTCTTTTTGCCAGCACTTATTTCAGGATTTGTTGTAAGTTGTTATTTGAACCCCAAAGTTGTTGGGCTTCTATTGTACCAGAAGGGTAATCAAATCTGCTGCTCATTGAAGTAGCTAATTGGGGTAATGAACCAGTGGTCAGGTACTATAATTGGGAACCGCAGTTTTTCCCTAAAAACTATGGAACCCATGATGGATCTCCTTAAAGGCTAATATCCCGTAATGTACTTTTTCCCCAAGACACTTTTAAACAACACATTCACCACTACCAAGTTTAAATTTACAAACCCATCCCTATCCAACCTTCACCTCCTCTGAAAACTTTACAAGTATTTAACACTTGAAGTAAAATGACCAAGATGTGAACCAACTCTTTTGAAGCAAAGGCCGCAATGTTTCTGTAGCTTGAATTTTCTCCATTAAGATAATTATCAATGGAATTTCTTATACACTGGATAGTTTTGGTTTAATACATCTTCAAGCACAGACATTGGAAAAAAGAATCTGACTTCTTACAAGGCATCACTTACTCAAAGAACACCAGTGTCTATTGTCCGTAATTGCAACTAAGTGGTGATTTATAAACTCTCAATTGAGCACAGCAAACTTGCACTAACCATACAGTTATGACACTTTTTTTTTGTGGCAGAAAAATTGAGATAATGATAAGTGTGCCTTTACTTGTGGAAAAAAGGATTGCATTTGGAGGCTGTATTTTATATGAGAGTCCTTCTGCAAACCCCTTGAAAGCAAAATGGAAGTTCACTGCAATCTTGACCCACAGAGTAAAAGTCCTCCCCTTAAAATGTTAATTCTAGAAAAATTTCCCATTTTGACAAAAAATACACATGCTGTCTAGTGAAGCGAACAGGCAAAGTTGTATATCCTGGCACTGAGTTTTGCGTGCTCAAGGTCATATCTAGACACTTCTGTGTTGGAGCAATGAGAAGTCAAACTGACTGCACAGTCATCATTGACCAATCAGAGTCAAGTTTTTGCTTGAAATAATGTCAATGAAAGCCTTATAATCGACTGTATCTAGATATATTTGAGCAAAGATTCTAGAGCTTTTAACAAAAGGCAAATGATCTGAGCTGATCGCACAAATCTTTACCTGAGCAATATACCATACCTACAATGTCAAATGAGCTAAAACTTTTGAAACGTTGCTGCTGACAAATTTTACTTAGCTCTCCATGAGTGCATTTTACAAGCCACAATAGGAATTTTGATAAAGAACAGGATTTCACATCATACCAAACAGATCCTTCATGAAGAAGAAGGCAAGAATTTTGGCAAGTTTGGTTTTAAGAGATACCAACTTATAGTAAGAGTTGTCTATTAATGATAACAAAAAAGTATCTATTCATAAAATATTCCTGTGAATTGACAAAAGTACTTCCTGAACCCATAAGAATTAAAACAGCCTATACACAAATCCGGACAGCAAGTGATGGTCTGATTTCAGTCGGCCATAACTGGGGTCTGTCACCTTTAAATCTCTTGATTTCCTTGCTTACCTCTATCGTGGATGGTTGTACACTAATTTGTATCTTAAATTCTCCAATTTCACTAAATATGAGGGTTTAAAATTCATGTAAACAATAAATAAAGACGGTTTCAGGCTGATGGACCCCACTCATGGCGGCCTACAGTCACTAAAAACAAGCGTTAATCGGATTCGTCTATACAAGCAGTTTGGAAAAACAAACATTTGCACATTCTAATACCACTTCTGCCCAAATGGTGAAATAGCAATTCAACATTTCAGAATCTTTTCAAGTCCATGACATGGAACAAGTTTTTGTGATTCTTGTGTCATTATTTCTTAAAATTTGCAGATGTACTTATCTAACCCCATTATCTTTAAGCGTTATTTTCCTTCTGCAAAAAAGTTACAGGTAAATATTTCAACATATGTACCATCTGATATGATCTCCTATCTTATCTTAACATATACAAAAACTAATGTTTAGTTTAAATATACCAACATCACAACATCACTGTATTTCTATTTCCATGCATACTCTAATTTATCCATTAGGACCATGAAAACAAATACTATCTCCACTTATCAAAATGAAAATTTAACTTTATATTGTTTTTAGTGTATTGCTGGTGTTAGTATCTAAGTTTAATCATGTTGTCAAAGCAGAACAAGTTTTTGAAATCATATACTTATTTCCTCTTACTTTGCTTCGATTTCTTTATTTTTCTTTTTTATTTATTTTTTCTTATTTTTTATGCTTTATTGATTAGAGTTCTGGTAGTGAGGTGTCAGAGCATGTTTTTGCAGTACTAAGCACTACATCAAATTCAATTACCTGAAAACAGAAAACACAAAATGTCCTTAGCAGTAATTACGATAAATACAGCAGTCACATGTATGATACACATAAAATGAAAGAGAGTTAAGAGCATTTACGATTTCTAGAAAACGGTGTTCATGTTCTCCATATCCTTCACGCTCCTTATAATATTGCTGTAGTATTTGATGGTGGTTTGTGAAACCTATCGCCACAGATCTTGAAAAGTAAATGAGGGGCACTGGTAAATCTCCTGCTTTTGAGGGCTACCATGACACTTCCTCTGTAGGTGAAAGAAAAACATATCAGCGATATATCAATGTTTGAAACGAATCTCCTAAAAATTATAACATACATGTAGAGGAAATAAAGATTTTTTAAGAGTACCTAAATTCTGAAATTTCAAAAAGTTAATTCTAACAGTTTAACTCCCATCTTCATAGAACATTCTCAAGCTGAGATATATAAAATGTTGAAGTTTATTTGGCAAATTTAAAATCATAGCTTGTGCAATAATTTGTGATGTCTTTGTTGTGATAACCCAAATAACAGTCTTTGTATTTCTGTTTTTTGAAATGTACTGCACTTTTGATCAAAATGTCATCATAATCTTTCTATTATTGGGTGATTACGCTAAACAAGCCTTCTCTGCACAACATTATTATGCAAGCAAATAGGAAGCATTCAAGGTCAAATAAACATTTTTTATTTTCAAAGGGAAACAAAGCAGGTAATATGAGTTGCGGAGCAAATAAGTTACAAATTATCGTGCAGTGGACTATTTTCATTTAAGTGAATAAATTTCAACATTTTAATATCTCAGCAATGGAACAAGTAATGACAATGTAAGTTAGATGAATAAGATTGAGTTTGCAATCTGTAAAAAATACACTTTTTAAATTTAAGACTTTGGTACACTTTAACTATTGTTTGATCATAAAAGAATGATGTTGAAACAATCTTCTAACTTGTGACTGATCATAAAGAGATGGGATTGAGAGTTTTGTAACCTCTGTCTGATCATCAGTATCAATAAACACGGGTATTCCTAAAATCCAGTAACCACAAATACATACATTACTGTCATTGTTCACATTCTCACAACTATACTGTAACATCTTGTGTTTTGCACTTATCTATGGATTCTGTGTTGGAAGAACTGATTTTTTCAGTACATTTTATTTTTACTTCATTCAGAGTTAGTCTGATTTTCTGCACTTCTAATTCCAATACATGCTTAGTTTTGTTTTCATGTGTATGTAAGACATGTGAAATACATATTCATATTCACAAATGAATGTGTTAGTCCACATTCATACATGTATGTGGACTGACTGCATGGTCAAGTAGTTAGTGCATCACATTTGCAGTTGGAGGGTTGGAAGGTCTAGTCCCAAACAGGTCATACCGAAGACTAAAAAAAAAAAAAAGGAACTTGCTGCCATTGTTCTTGGTGCTCAGCAATGGAAAAAGGAAAACAAGCCAGTGAGCAACAACTTGAAAAAGGCTGTCGTCTGCATGGCTTGAGCCAATTGGTTGGAGACTCGGCTGAAAAACTCCATCTTACAAATCATATGTAGGTGTTTGTATGTGCATTTTAGACAAACACCAGGTATCATTTTTAAGGTCTTTAACATAAGGAAGGGGAAAGAAAAACTTGGCATTATGTTCATCCATGTTAGGAGCTTCTGGAAGTTGCAGATGCTGTTTACATGTGGCTTACAATATCCTTTGGGGCAATATCAGGCATAAAACAGGTGTAGGGCTACTGCAGGGACAGGGATCCCCAGTCTGGAGGAGGGGTCTATGGGACAGGGGTGTTCCTAACCCTCCATTTTTCAGTATTCAAGGGTGTCTAGATGTAAACTGGTGCAATATTTAAGGGGAAGTTTAAGCAGAATTTTAATTTTTACATGTGAAAGAAGAACCAAATCTTCACAGTATGGAGAAACTTCCATTTAAATTGGACATGTATTTCTGGAGATATCAGCAAATGAAGTTACTAGATTTGTATTCCAAAATGAGCTTACGGGCAACAGAGGTTATGTCACTTCCTCACATTGACAAGGAATGCTTTGTTTCCCTTTGTTTTTTCATTGTTGTGTTGACCTTGATGTTAATAAGAATAGGACCTACTTATGGGGATTGCAAAGTTTGGAAAGTTCTCATGCTACTTATGCATACATATTAAAAAATATGGGACTGTTGAGGAGAAAATAAGTCATAAAGTTATAGGAAAAACAAAAGACTGTTCGTTAATATGGGGATATGATGTCATCTGTGCTTGCTTCAAGTTCACTGTCTGTTGAAAATGTGACAACCTTACTTGATCATATCTTGAGAACCACACATCACATTTCAATGCAAATTTCACCAATTTATAAAAAATGCTTAGAATAAGTACCCTTCTACCATCTTAAAAACTTGATATGACCTTTAACCCTTTTTTTAAAGTAAAATCAGGAACACCAGTCCAATAATGCAAGGAATACATGAAATGCTCCTGGTAATTTTAAGAATCTGCCACCACAAACAAGAAAAATGAGGATATGTCATGATAAATCCTGATGTCTGGTAACCCTAAACAGGTATCAATAACAGGAAAAATTCCAATTACCAAAATTTTATCCTCTTACAAACTTAAGACAAATTTGAAACTTACCTGACTAAAAAGCTCTAGCATATATTATGAAACTCAATTCCAGCAGTCAATTGAGTTCTATGTAAAGTTTCAGTGGTCACTTATGACATTTACAGCTTTAAAATACCATAACAATTTAATAATATATAATCATGAACAAACCGATTCAAACTATTACAGCATTACTTCAAACAGTTCTTCAAAATTAAATTTGCAATCTGGTTTTGCTCAGTGGGTGTCCATTAAGCTCACAAAGAATGGTTGGCACATGTCAAATTTCGCTTAGATGTCAATGTGCGTAAATGTTCTGGCCTGCAAGGTACATGTGCCAAAAAATTTCATACATAATGCAGTGCAGACACTATTAGCACAGTACAACTAAATAACTTAATAAAAGAGTAATATACCATCCCACTAAAAGACAAGAACCTCCCGAAGCAAGTAATATAATTTATGCTTTATCTTTTGCTACACTAGCTGCAGCTTTGGAGATGGATTACTTACAATCCACAATATTTGGGCTTTGCCATTGTCTGGTTGGAGATAACCCTGTATGAGACCACTAGACAATGCATACATAGTCCTCCACACATTTACATGTCCACAATGTCATGTGAGGCTGGGCCTGGGATAGACTAAACACACATTCCTGAATTGTTGACTTATTTACAAATTTAATACAAAAATACACCCTCCAGATTCACGAACTTGTTGTTCATAAATAATATCAACCATAGAAACTTTGCTATTAAAGAGTTTTGAGAGACTAAGGAACTTTTCTCCACTCCACTGCTTATGCAGAGCCTCACGCACAACGACAGCAGGTCCCATTTTTTTAAGGTCTTTGGAATGACTCAACCTGGAAATCAAATCCAGGCCTCCTGAGAAAGAGTGAATGCTCTACCACTATCGCGAAACCAAACAAACAGTTAAGTTTGAGAGAGATATGTACATGACCATTGAAGTCAGATACTCTCTGGGGTTCATTTTAATTGAACGTTGTTGGGTGTTGTTTAAAGCCGCAATCACATTGCAACATACATGGATTGGATTCTGATCCCATTTTTGGGGGTTAGTTTTGTTAACATCTTTTCCATCTCTGGTTAGAAAAATCCACAAATTTGTAAAAAGTGTAACTATATGATTTGTACCTGATGTCTACAAAAATAAACTTACATTTGTTAATGGATTATGCGGTCTGCTAAAACCTGTCTGCAGATGTGACATCATGGAATAATTAGCACATATTAAATTTTTATAGGCCTGCCATACAACTCGTACATTAACGCAGGTTGGCAAATTTTTGGCTCTTTCTGACCACGTGGAGAAAAATGTAACAAAAACTGCAAAAATGAATTTTAGAATCTAATCTGAATTCTTTGTAGTGTGACCATGACTTTATACTAAAACAGGCAGATCTTTCTGCATAAAATCAAAATCTTTTCAAACCCTTTATTACTAACAGGAAAAAGTTTGTGTTAAGTCTCAGACCTATGGCGAGACTTTCTTCATGAATTTATGAAGACATCAACTAGGGAAAATACTTGAAATCAAGCGATGCAAGGAAGAAAACTGCTTACATAGAAACTGAAGTTGGGTATTCTACATACAATTGAGTGCCTATTAAAAACCTAAACAATAACATCCACTCACCAAAACTTCCTGTCTAATGGTGGTCAGGTTATACTCATATTTTGCAAGTTGCACATCATACTCATAAATTTTATCAGCACAGGCTGCTGTTGCTGCAAAAAGAATGGCAAGAAAGCAGTGAATGACAGTAAAGTCACAGGTACTATCTCACTAGTTATGAATGCTGTGAACTAACCTGTGAGGTCAGATAAAACCTCTGACCAAAGTTACAGCCACAAAGCAATTGTGAGATGACTTATATGACACACTAAAACAAGAGAGGGCTTCAGAAGTTGACTAAGTACAACTTCAAGTTGTTATGAAATTCAACGTTTTAGATCAGAGAAGGTTAAGTGTTGTTTAACCTTGTTGACTTATACACAACAAATTTGATATAAACCACTAAAAGAGAAGGGAAGCCTCGTTTGTAGACGGCCACTTTAAAACAACACAAACATGACAAATGAAGTAGCCTAAGATAGTGCTTTGACCCATTACCTTGAGTCTATCTCAGGATAATGCATAGTCACCTGACCATAATGAGCCTATACAAGTTGAGGATCATTACAAATTATGAAGAAATTACCAAAAAGTCTGTCTGATCTAACCTGAAGAATCCTTTATCACTTCAACTATCATGTCTGCATTGTGGCCTAAGATGAGTGCATTTATCCATTACCATGAGCCCATCTCAGGATAATGTACAATCACCTGACCATAATGAGCCTATACCAGTTGAGGATCATTTCTTATTATGAATAAATTACCAGTAAGTTTGTCTGATCTAACCTGATTCATCCTTTATCACTTCCAACTGTCATCTTTGCACTGTGGCCTAAGATGGGTGCATTTATCCATTACCATGAGCCTATCTCAGGATACTGCAGTCATCTGACCATGATGGGCCTATTAAAGTTGAGGATCATTACAAATTATGAATAAATTACCAATAAGTTTGTTTGATCTAACCTGAAGAATCCTCTATCACTTCAACTGTCATGTTTGCATTGTGATCTTCATGGTTTCTGCAGTTTAACAGAATTGTCACATTTCTAGCCTTGTCAGTCTCCATTTCATTTCCAGTAAAGCGGATGGCAAAGAATTCTGCTTCATTGGAGGCTTTCCCTTCATTTATAGCAATGTCCCAGTATTTCTCCACTTCATCTGAAGGCTCAAAACTGTGCTCAAAATTGCAACCTTTCTTTGCAATGGCAAGTGCATAGAAGTTGACATGATGTGGAACATGTTTGCTCAAATGTTGGTCTCCACCAAAAGATTGTATGATATCTATCTTTTCAGATTCTGAAATAAGGACATATGGATAGGTGGTTAGGGCATTGGGAGTTTCTATCAGAGGGGGGTGGGGAGGAAGGGAAGATTTGTCCCCATATTCCAGAAGAAGATGGGTAAATCTCCTTCACTATTTACTTCCATAAAAATTAGAAAATTGTCAATATCTTAGTTCCTTACTAAAAGAGGACAATTTTGCAGAAATCTTTGAACTTCCATGAATAAATTGCCTTTAAAACACTTCAAGCTCTTGTCCCCTGAACCGAATTGTAACTTACGCCTAGGAAAGCATCAATTTGGAATTGAAATTTAGCAGTAATAACCCTCCACCACCAACAACAACAAAAAAAAACCCCTTTCTGTATTTCTGGTAGAATCCCTCAAGATGCCCAAAAAATGGAGGCTTTTTTTTGGTTTGTAATGCTTTTACATCAAATATCCAATCATCTCATTAACTTGTCACCAGGAGTGGAATCCATTTACATCTGCATAAGAAGTTTTGTAAGTCAAAACACTTAAGGACTGCATAAGAACTATTTGAAGTCTTCTTCATCAAAACAACTTATGCAGTTTGTAAGGATATACTTGAAAGCTTTACTAAATGAACAGCAGCCGATCTTGTGAGTGACTGAAGTTTGTACTGTCACATTGTAAGCCATCCATTTCTAAAATGGCGTACACTGTTTCCTGCAATTGGTTGATTAGAATGGAGTTTTATGGCCTAGCTTCTACTTGATTGGTTCTAGTGGGGCCAGCCACAGCTTTTTTTTTCTGTGGTAACTCATGCAGACCAATGGTGCATTATCTGATACAGTTCCCCTTCATCTGTGTTTGCACAACTTTTTGCACCTATGAAAAATGTGAAGCTTGTTCAAAATTATACAAAATATTTACTACCTTTTGCCTTTGAAAATACCAACTTAACAAAGATGCAAGTCAGACTTGCAAAAAATTTTGTTCATAAGAAGTCTCCTTTTAATCTTGCCCCACTCCATGAAAATGATTTTGAAGGGGCTAACAGAATTAACTTAGCTGGGAGAATTGGAAACTGTCCATGATGAACAGATTTGCAAGGAAAAGAATGGTTAAGATAATAAATGCTTTTTAAAAAGTAGTGTTGGCAAAACTGAAAGACAAATATATGGAAGTTATTTTTTAAATGAAGTTTCATACTTTTTCAGTTACCCCAACTCCTTACTGACATGACTTGGGAGGGAGTCAGGGGCAAGGACAAATCTGAGGTGACAAGTTCCCCATTCCCCCCTCCCATGCAGATATGTCTCTGGGCTATGTACCTGTAAGTGGCTGACTGAGAGAAAATCCATTTTTTCCCAAAATTCACCCAGAAATTTACTTAAACACCAGAGCCTCCTAACCTTTGCCCCTGGACCCTCACTTTGATTAACCCCTTAACTTCACCAGGGCCATAAGGCAAGCCTCTAGATCCAACCTACTTAAAGTCATGCAGAATTCCCCTGATATTTTCTTTACCCTTTAAGATCCAATTGCAGCGATTCAAAACTCATCTTTTTATGTTTAAAAAATTCTTTATCCTCATCCCTCCTTGATTCAAATGCTATTGAAAACAAGAAAGATTAATGACAAATATTGCAATATATCCACACATCACTTACGTGGTTTAAGGTAACAAGGATCATGATCAATAGAGGAATTCCTGAATGAAAAGAAAAAAAGGATGTAATTAAAAATTATAAATCATGTTACAAGAAAAGCATTTTGAGCTGGGCATGAAATATTTTACAAATATGTTCACATTAATTTGGTATTTTTTTATTTTATGATAAAACATCCATTTCTGATGAAGGCCTGCCATGGGATATGAAGAAACGAAAGACAATATCACACTTTTTCGACCTTTACTTAGCACAGGGTTGGGGTATTTTTTCACCTTTTTGATTTCAATTAAATAAATAGATTTTGAGGAAAATAAACTGACTTTTTTAAATTTTGACATTCTGGACTTCTAGACTGTAAAAGTTACTCTTGGTTTGGGTGCAACATTAGTCCCTTTGTAAATAAAGGAACAAGATCTAAGTTTTGATCTAGCTGTCACTATGTAAAACATTCCTGTTATTGTGTCATTACATCCTCCCTACTGTAACTAACTTAAACACAGCAACCCATGGGGACCCACTTTTGAACTCTGCTAAAATGTGCATGGTTAGTAACTCATGGACGGTAACCAGTTTTGGGGTTTCTTGATTTCATCCAAACAGGACCACCACATGAAGGGGTAACAATTGCTCCTGGGAAAATAAGAGGATCAGACCTTATGAGAATGTGACTTCAGAATAAAAACCTTTTTTTTTTAAAATACTGAATGTTTGCTCCTTTCATTTACTTTAAAGCTAAAGTGATTTCATTTAAGACAATTTCTCCACTAATATGCTACCTAGCAGGCTTTGTTTACATATGCCAGGTTGCTGAAAGAGTTCACTTGATTTCTGACAAAGGTTATACAGGAAATGGAATGAAAATATGATCATATATTTCAAATTTATATTCATTTTGCAAGCAAAATCAATGAAATGGAAAATGCTGTGGGCACTTTTAAGCAGAATATCTTTCCCTATTAAAAATAGCATTTTGAGTACAAGGCAACCAACCATTACTTTTAATAGTTGCTCTAACACCTCAGCTTTGCTTCATCAAAGTGGGGGTCTCTGAGATCTTGAGACCTTGTCTACTACTACTCGCAGGAGAAAAAGGGTTGCTTCATGAAATTGGGGGTCTCTAAGATCTCGAGATCTTGTCTACTACTACTAGCAGGAAAATATAGGGTTTGCTTCATCAAAGTGGGGGTCTCTGAGATCTTGAGACCTTGCCAACCACTACTAGCAGGAAAAAAAGGGTTTGCTTTATGAAATTGGGGGCAACTCATATTAAACAAATTGCTAGGATAATACTCACTTTCTTTTGGTACACATCTTATTTTTCCAAACACAGTCAGGATCTTTTACACGTTTACAATCTTCACATGTTAAGTATATTTCACAATACACTACAGGGATTTTGTAGGCTTTCTCCACGGCAGTGGCAATCACATAAGTTTCCCCATTGTCATTATCTGTGTATGGGACCATATCTCTGACCTCAATTGGGATAGCCGGAGACAGCTGGAAGCATGAAATTCACGACACAAAATCATTAACAAAACACGAGGTTTTAAGCATTTCCAGAAAGTTTTTCCATTTTTGACTTTTCAAAATATATTTGCTGGCACAGACTTTCAGCATTTCAAATGATACAATGTTCATAATAATCCTTGAAGTATGCAACAGGTTAAGGAGATAAAAGCCATTGCTGGAGTTCATTTGTAATCCTGAATAGTTAAGTAACACTTAAAAGTTATTTTCTTTGCTCCTTACTTTTGGGCATTACAAATGCTTAAAGCTGACAACAAAAAAGGTTTATTTCACAGTCAAAGTAACTAGTTCCATAAATAAACCTTTTGACTCTCTTTTTCATTGTAAATCCCTCTTCAATATGTGTTGCATTAAAAAAATACAAACTTTTAAAGGAAAAAATTAAATTACAGCAGTGTATTGCTTTGTGAGAAAACTGTGATGTCAAATAAGCAAACGCATGGAACATCTTTTGTACTTCTTTAATATCTAATATAGGCACATGCTGATGGCTTTAACTAGGGTCTGGTACGAAAAGAAAACATTCCGGATATCCTATAACAATTGTACCCATTTTGACTCCTCCTGGAGGCCATCTCACCACCCTGACCTCCATATTCCTTGTCTGGCTACTACATACCTGCTAGCATTGCCACCTCAGAAAATGGAACATATGTAAGCTGGTTGATACACTGTTCAAGGTGAGGGCATAAACACTAAGTCAGAATAACGCAACAGTCTGATTTTAGTGGGTATTTTTAGATCAGAAAAAGAAACAGTTGCCAAGTATGCTACTGGGTGTATATGTTCCATTTAAAAATGAGGACTTTACACATTGAGTGATTGTGCAATAAGATCACCTACATGAATTATCCAATCACATCTTGCCTTTGTTACTGGGTGCATGAGTATAAGAAATGTCTTTTTAGAGGTCAGCATTAGCATCAATATTAGAATAGTGCCACTTCTACACATTTCTTCAATATACATAAATGAAAAAAGTAGTTTCACTGGTTTAAATTACAGACATGTTAACTCCTTAATTTACACACTTTCTGTTTGCACATAATGGACACGTGAAAAATTTTGCACATTTAAAGTAATATAATTGTGCACAAAATACGGAAATGTCATAATTGTGCACAAAACAAGAAAATGTGTGAAAATTAAGGGAGGTAAAAGGAGAGCAAAATTTTCTGTGAAGAACTTTTGAGCAAAGTCCACAGATCATTCTACACAGCCTACCCTTATGCAAACATTGATTTCCTTTGTTTCATGAGACTGAAATCATCCTTGCTTTTATGTTTTTGGAACCTGAAAAGACCTTGGCTAACAGGTTTTTGACACTATCTTCTGAAATTTTACACCAACAGTCAAAGTGTTTTTTGCAGCAAACCTGAAGAACAAAATACTGTCTTTGGTACATATTGTATGTCAACCTTACAAACACCCAGCAGTTTTGCTTTTTCTATTTATACTTACCGTTTCAGTATCCAACTGAATCTCTGAGACTATGGACCCATATTCTTCTGGACCCACTGAAGAGTTAAAACGTGCCTTAAGAATCTTCATGTCAGCTGTTAAAAATGAAAAGTCACAAATAAGGGAAATATTTTAGTTTCTGGGCTGCATCAATCATTCAAATCTGTTCTGGATTTCCTTTCCATTGGATCATCACAAGCTGGCACAAAATGTTGTAAAATGATTGTTTTACATAAAATCTACTGCTACCTGCACCCACTCTCCCATCAAAGGGGAATTGTAAGTAAAAAAATAAATCTACACATAAAAGAGGCATTAAATCTGAACAGTTTGGTGAATCTTTCACTGATATTGGTTGTGTACTTCTTGAGACATTTCCAAATGAAGTTTTTTTTTTTTTTATTGCAATCACTGCATTACAATGCCTGTACTTCTTCTGATATAAATACGTTCATGAGACAATGGCAGACATGGTTTAATAGCCTCCAACTTGATTTTAATATTACGTAACACATTTATTTCCCCCCGTACTTCGTTTTATGTTTAATATTGTTTATAACTGTAATAACTCGCTTCTTTGTTTTGTACATATCTTTGATTGAGAAGAACAATAAAAAAAAAAGTTCCAAATGAAGTTACTAGATTTATGTTCGAAAGTGAGCTTGAAGCAAGCATATATGACATCATTTTCTCCTCAACAATTCCATGTTATCAGAATGTAATCATGTGAGTAATATGAGAATATTCCAAACTTTGCATTCCCTGTGGGATCCCATAATCTAACTTCAAGGGCACTCAAAAAAGGTTTTTGGGCATGAATACAATTAGCTTTGTAAGTGTGTCATCATGTTTTTCTGTATAGGCAGGGCACACAGACTAATTGCAACACAAATATTCCCATCTGAACTGGCCTTTCAAAAAAATACCAAATTTCATCCAAATTGTTGAATTGGTTGCCACCCAACGTGAAGTTGTAATTCATACGCCAGTGGCTTCTCCAACATTCCGTGTCGCTTAGCGTCGTAAAACAACTGTCCCTCAAGGCCTGATCAAAGAGACAGACATTTTACCCCACAGTACCACATAAGCTCTAGCCACACTTCATGGCGTGAGCTAATAGTTTAAGTTTTCCAATAGAAAACAGGAGATGATGAAGATGATGATCACAAATGCTTGATAACTCTTGGTGGGACTTTTGTAATATTTTTCGGGTAAAAAGAAAAATATCCACACAGATGCAAGATAAGACAGCCTCATCCATACAGTGGCTAATCACAACATCAGACCAATATGACAGATCGCTTTCTCCAAGTTTTACCTCAGTGTATGATAGCAGTGCAGAATGAAAGTCATGAAATATCTGTTAAAACAAACTCCTTTGGATTAAATCCAGCTATTCAACAATCCATTTCACTTAATGTCCTATAAAATTCTTCAACCAGAAAAGGAAAAAGAGCAAAGAAAAGGACAGCTGGCTAGGAAATTTTGAAAAATCATACTTGTTCCAATCATTAGAATGACTTCATTCTCGGATACACCTTCTTCAACTTTAACAATTCTGTTGAAGCGGTAACCGTTGCGGTACAAGAGGGGTGACTCAGAGCTGGCACCACTGTCTGAACTTGGATCAGTTACATCTCTGATGCTCGGCACAAGCTCGTCGATGAGGTTGTACTTATTGATAGCGTCTATTTCATCAGATGAGTCAAAACGATGACCGCACTGAGAAAGAAGAGCACAAATATGGAAAGAAAAATGTTAAAGACCTATCACCCCAAACAGTTCTGATTCTCCCAACAGGACTTACTTAAGCCCCTTCCACAACTGTTTTAAATTTATTCTCATGCAAACACAATTTGAATTAATTGCTTCTGGGTGAGTACACAAGACCTTAATGTTGAATTAAAACACTCTCAGTACAGTACAAGCTGTCTAAGATGAGCTGTTGGTGCTCTGCATTTTTTGAACTTGCAGTCAATCAAAGAGTGGGACCAATTGAGAATTTCTGTCAACTACTGCCAATTGTAGTTTGAGGTGAGAGGACTAGCCTTTTACAAAGGGAAAAAGACTATGAAATGCTAAGTATCAACTTCATGTAAATTGATTTTCTGTGACAAAATGAAGATGAAACATTACAGTCTTTCCAGAGATGGTAAAATACCATCAGGTTTTAGTGTCACTTTCCCTTTAGGAATTACTATGTTAGTCAGTATAGGATTTATTGAGGGGTGGTGCTGTGACTATACCTAGTAACTTGCAATACATTTCCTAACATTACCAAAACAGTTCTATCATATTGGGCAGGTAAAAAATACTTACAGTTCCTGGGCGCACATTCAAATTTAACCTTGCATAACTCTTACGCAGCCAGTCTGAGTCAGTGGTTGCCTGTCCTTTGTAACCTGCTTGATTGTCAAAAAGGTTTTCAATTGCTAGCCAGTTAAATGCACAAACTGCAGATGCAGGAGGGCCTTCACTGAAATTGAAAGAGTTGAAGTTTCAATTAATTCATTTCACTAAACTTCAGCTTGCACAAGTACTTACAGAAGTTCTATGATGTGTAACAATATATTGAAACAATGCAAGCATCCACATACAGGTTATGAGAAATATCTACCAGTTCTTTTTTATGAATTTTATAATTTTATACTTGACCTCTGATGCCACTGAGGAACCTTTCACACAAACAACCTATTCTTGTGTTCATGTAGCAAATGCAAACACCATGTATAATATTTTTCTTTAGTTTTTCTACAACTTTTAATATGTTACAACTGGCTCCAAATTTTGTCCCAAATATAAGTGGTCATCATTCTTGAATTATAACACATTTTTCACAAAAACTGACAAGTTTTGAAAACTTCCATCAAACCTTTTGTCCTGCTAAAAGCAGTATTGTAACAAGTCACCACTCGAGCCACTTCCTCTCAAAATGATAGTGACTCGAGAGAATTCAGGAGTAATTTCCCCACTGAAATACTACAGTGACTTGAGTCAATGATTCGACTCGAGTCACTTGAAAGTTTGAAAACTGGTGACCCGAGTCACTAATCTAGTGACTTGATTACAACACTGGCTAAAAGTAGAGCAACTTCAATCGACAGGTAAATAATTTAGTTAACGATACAATACCTTGGAGTAGTAAATACAGCATAGATGATGTCTCCAGACATGTAAACATCCTCTGAAAAAAAGTTAATCAAATTGTGAAATTTTATTTTTATTCTTATACAAATATGCATCTACCTATGGGGTGGGAACGTACAAAACATTTTATCTTTCCCATATTACTCGCTTCTCACACATGTTATTTAGCATGGAGAAAAATTTGTAGTATTTATGAATACCTTTGGGAAGAAAATCATTAACATGGAATGGAATGTCTTTCTCCTAGATTGGATTGTCTGAGGTGTCTTATTTCCAAGTGCTTTTTACTGATAAATTTCCAAACCAAACAGATATGTATTGATTTTTATGTCCGCTTGGATGGACCTGTTGTATAGTAATCGGTACATAAATGACCCTACTTGTGCTCCAAAGGAAAAACAAGACCAGAAAGCTAAAAGGCTTGCCACTGAAATTTAAGCCTATCTTTTTTTTCCAAATTGGCAGTGCTCCGTAATGTACCCACAAAGTGACAGTGCTCCGTAATGTACCCACAAAGTATACATGCAAGGCATCAAGGTTTCCTACAAGAACTGGGGTTCTGCTCATGATATCACATCCACATGTGTGAAATTTTGCAGTATCGAAAACTCCAACCATGGGAAATTTGTCAAAATATGATATTGAGACTTTGACCCCTTATGAACCAAACTGACATTTGACGTCCACCAAAAACTATAAGGATCATTTATTCACCATGCATCATCTATATGTCAAGTATGAGGACCCTACAAGTTACCTTTCTTCTAATACTATGCAAGCAAGTTTGTCAGACTTTGATACTGCTGACCCCAAATGACCTTCAACCTTCAGGAAAATCATCTGGGAACACCATCTCAATAAGGCCCACCCACACAATAAAGATGGGCTTAGTCACATGCATTTTTCTTGGATACCTTGATTACTAGATTTTGATGTCTTGACCTCTCATGACCCCAAATGGCCTTTGACCTCCACAAAAATTGATACAGACCATCTGATCAATACAACCAACCCACACACTTAAAAATTAGCAAAGTCACTTGCACCTTTTTGAAATATCCTGTTTAAAAGGTTTTGACCTTTGACCTCTCATGAACCCAAATGACCTTTGACCTCTTCCACAAACAATAGGGATCATCTACTCAATATGGCCAACCCACACATCGAATATGAGATTAGTCACACTCACCTTTCTTGAGATGCCTGTTTACAAGCAATTTCTAAGGAATTTACCATTTGACCTCTCGTGACCCCAAATGACCTTTGACCTCCACGAAAATAGATAGGGATCATCTACTCAATATGACCAACCTACAAACAAAACATGAGAACAGTCACATGAACTGTTCTTGAGATATCATGTTTAGAATGTTTTGACCTTTTGACCTCTCATGACCCCAAATGACCTTTGACCTCCACCAAAAACAATAGGGATCATCTACTCAATATGGCCAACCCACACACCCAAATATGAGATCAGTCACACGCTTCTTGAGATATTGTGTTCACAAGCAAAAGCATCACATACACACACACATAAGCACAGGACATATCCGTATTCAATGCCTTACGGGGTTCACAGAACTGTTCCCCGTAAGGAAATGGTCGGAATTCCCCTTTAGCCATTCATGTCACGCGGCACGTGAATGCCCCGAGCGAGGGCGGGCTCTTGCATATCACGTGACAGAGCTCATTGCAGTGTCCGAATTTTCGGGTAGCTACGCCAGTAAGAGCTCTGTGTGAGCGAGGAAAGACATGCGAGGCTTCAGCTCTCGTGAGCGGCCTGTACCCGGCAAGGCATCGTTTACAAGCTCTTACACACACACACGACGCAAGGAATCAAAAAGGGGGAAATAGGAAACCAAAAAATTGGGCTTATAGGACAAATTTAACCGCAAAAAGGGATTTACAAGGAGAAAAAGTAATACAGGAAATTATAGGAGTTATAGGGCTTGTAGTAAGCCTGTTATTCCTCAAAAAATTGAACAGCATAATCCAGTCTTTCCTATCCTGTGGAAATAGTTAGAAATTAGGATCAAGCAAGACCAAAGTGCCCAAGAAAACAGGGTAAAATACTGTTTTTCAGTACAAAAGCAGGGCAAAACAAAAGACTTTTCCATCAGTATTCAGCAGATTCTGATGGCATTACATTATCATTCTTTGGATTTGGGGGAGTAACTTGAACCTTTGTAAAATTATGCATTCTACTGAATCAAAAAGATGGGGGAAGGGGTTAAGACAAGCAAAAAGCACCTCTGAAAAAGTTGAGGGAGGAGAAAACTGAGTTTCACTGAAAAGGGGAAATAGGGATTAAAAGGAGTCACTTAATTGCTGAAAAATATTGCACAACACTGTTGAATTCTTTCTTTATAACAATGGTCCATTAGTGTCACTGATTAATTACACCAGGGTTGTCCGACCTTTTACAGCCGTGGGCTGCATGTAATGGTTATGATGGATGGGGGGCCACATGCTACACTCATTTTTTTAATTTTCTTTCTGAAGCCCAAGGCCCCAAAATACAATCACTGGTTGTGGAAGATACTGAATCTGGTTCCTGAAACATTTTGCCCTATAGATCATTTCTAATGAGAGTGACAGGCCTAATGCTGGCCAACCCAGACTTCGACCTAGAATTTTAGAATAACCACTATGTTAACTGCAGTTAACTGTGAGGCAAGATGATATCAAGCTGCTCAACGAAGTACTTGTAAGTTCTCAGTGCTACATGTAACAAAGTTTAACCTGAGACTAATCATTTAGGGCCATGGAGTGCTTTCACAGACATCATGAGTCCTGCCCCTTTTGATGGGCACAATCTAGTGTAAGGGGCTAGCTGGTGTAGTAAGCTGAGAGTGTGACTGTTACACAAAAACACTGTTGACTTTTGTGCCCTGAAGTGGGCGTGGCTTACCAACTGTGATGTCACATGAAAGAATGGTGTAATACACAGAGGAACCATACAAGGTTTGCACAATTAAATTTAAAAAAAACCTGTTCATTGAGAGGAATCTACTAATGAATAATATTCTACACCTCGAGAGAGATTCTCAGGTACTTACGTATTTCATTGAAGTAGAAAGGAAATTCTAAGTCAATTGAACAGTTGAGGCGGGCTTTGACCAGAGTCTGATAAAATTGTCCTCTTAAAGCAGCAGGTGGAGAAACAGAGTTATCCTGTGAATATAAACAAAGAGAGACATGGAAAGCATCATAGGTGCAACAGTTCAAATAAAATTTACCTCACACATGCTCACTTCCCAATGTGAGTTGAGGATAGGATTTGAAACGAATCTGAACAGAATTTCAAACCAACCTTTAACCATGTTATTTTCAAACCATATTTGAACTTTTCTTTTTGACCTAGTTGATACTAGATAACAAATTTGTGCTTGTGTGTCATTTAATCTCATCTAAGTAACTTATACACATAGTTGCTATACTGAAGTTTCATTAGGAATCAAAACAAGAGAACCATGCTTATCCAAGACAAAGCACTCTTTAGGGAAAACTTTGATATGTTTTTCAGCATTCTACCTATTGTGACATTAAGTGACATGTACCACAAATGACACATATGATGACCCAGCATCTACATATACTGTACTGTGACCAAATAGACAATATTCAGACAGATATCACAGGATTGTGAAACCTTTGCATGATCTCATTATTTGACCACACTTCAAGCCAAGAATGTGGTTGAAATATTTTCTCAATACAAATAAGACAAGCTGTGAATGTACATACTACCATAGCTGCATTAAACAAATCAGACACAAATCTGGGATAAGATGGCTCACACATTATTGACTGACTGCATGGTCAAGTGGATAGAACATCCACTTTGCAACTGGAAGGTCAGGGGTTCAACTCTTAGGACTGGAAGGTCATACCATATACTTTAAAAACAGAACCTACTGTTAATGTGCATGGTGCACAGCATAAGCAATGGAGTAAAGAAAACAAGCCAGTGAGCCACAACTGTAACCAGAAAGCCAAAAGGCTTCGTGATTCCTTGCCACTGAAATGTAAGGCCTTTTTTCACATTGACATTGCTTTGCAATGTTTTTCAATTAACAGGGCTAAATAATGTGCCCACAAAGTACACATGCAAGGCATCCAATCTTCCTACATAGAGATCCCTCTTGCCCATTGTGAACCCAAAAAACATTTGACCTCCACCAAAAACTTCTGGGACCATGTATTCACTATGTGCTATCTACATGAAAAGTTACAGGACCCTACAAGTGACCTTTCTTGAAAGACTGTGCAGGAAAGCTTGTCAGGCTTTGAACTTGCTGACAAATGAACTTTGACCTTTGGGAAAATCAATAGGGATCATCTACTCAATATGACCAATCCACACTCTAAATATGAGCACAGTCACCTGTACCGTTCTTGAGATATTGGGTTTACGAAGTTTTGACCTTTTGACCTCTCGTGACCCCAAATGACCTTTGACCTCCACGAAAATCGATAGGGATCATCTAATCAATACAACCAACCCACACACCAAATATGAGCATAGTCACATGTACCGTTCTCGAGATATCGTGTTTACTACGTTTTGACCTATTGACCTCTCGTGACCCCAAATGACCTTTAACCACCACCAAAAACAGTAGGGATCATCTACTCAATATGGCCAATGCACACACCAAATATGAGCATAGTCACACTTACTCTTATTGAGATACTGTGTTTATAGTGTTGAGCCAATAACAGAGATATCGGAACTTGCCGATAACAGATAACTCAAAGTTAATATCGGCCCGATACCGATACAAAAAAAAAAAATCTTCCGTAATCACACGTTTTGTTATCATTGAAAAATTATAATTTTATCACTACTGCACCTTAAACTTATTTTGAACTAAGTCTTCATGTTTCTGTTACTTTGTCTCCCTGAAAAATTTTCCGTTTTTCTGACGAAGTGTTTTAAGCAATCAATCACGATGTATTTGGTGTAAAACACGTGCCAGCCAAGAAACACCGTTCGTAACAAACACATTTCGTCACCTACAGCCAGACTGTAAAGTTTTTTTTTTGTGGGCCTAAACATATATGCCGTGATGCAAGTACAGTATGCCACATTTATAGGTATGTGTATGGACTGTACAGTGTAATTCCCCAAGCTTTACTACGAAAAAAAACTTGCGAGCGGCATACGTATCTACATTATACCAGAGGCGTTCTCAGCATATACATACACACTACAGTATAGAGAATGTGTTTGTACATGGATACTGCTGATAATGATAAGACTCCCTTACACAGCGCTGATCGTTCGCTGGTTACGACAGTTCATAGTTCATGTCTTCATCTGGTCCGGTATGGGTTTTTTCATTTGTTTGTCTGTGCCCATTTCTACGCGCGTAAAAAGCGGCTACGATACTTCATGAGATCGTACATTTTGTCTCAGGCATTGGTCTCTTGAGTTAGCTCTTTCAATCAAACGTTCGCGATCGTGAACATTGAGCATGCCGCTCTGCTGTACACAGTGGTGGAAATCCCCATTGAGTTACTGTCACTGCACGTGGCGAAATTCACACAGTGAAACTCCATTGAGATTTGTCGCAGGATTCGGAAGAATTTGACTTGCGTAAACGGACAACAGATTTGTATAGCGAATTGGCTATAGATTGCACATTACTGTGCATGCACTCTGCTATGGGTGTGTACGTTAATTTTTGAAAGAACACAACAAGCAAGCGTTGTTTGTTACGAACTGCTTCCAAAATGAAAAACATCGGGATTGCCATAGGCGTCCGCAGGTAAGGGCAAGGGGGCTTTTGCCCCTGAAAAATCAAAAATTTGAAAAAAACATATAAAAATCAAAGCAAAAACCCGAACAAAACGTTTTTTCCAAGTTTCTATGCCAAAAACAGGCTTTGGAAATGCCATTTCCGGTGATCTGGGAGGCATTTTGGGCTGAAATTTTCACACATTTCATGTCAATTCATGATGACTGGGAGGTTTTGCCCCCGTCTAAAAATTTTGCCCCCCCTGACTTTTTTTCTGCAGACGCCCATGGGGATTGCGCTAAATATTCTATAGACTACGAACTGCGGGCTTGCGGCGTAGTTGATCTAGTTTGTGTACGTTCACTGCAATGAATTTGTTGAATATTTTATGTTCAACAAAATGATCTGTATTTTATTTAAGTGCATATCGAGAACTTTAACCTCTTTACTGTTGAAATGATGAAATACTTGTTATCGGTTGCCATTATCGGAGACAGCCTTCATTTGTGCCGATACCGATATCTTACCCATAACGCCATTATGGGCCGATACCGATAATACCTATCGATTATCGGCTCAACACTACATGTTTACAAGCAATTTGTAAGGAATTTACCTATTGACCTCTTGTGACCCCAAATGACCTTTGACCTCCACCAAAAAACAAAAGGGATCATCTACTCAATATGACCAACCCACACACCACATATGAGCATAACCACATGTACCATTCTCGAGATATCTTGTTTACAAGGTTTTGACCTTTTGAACTCTCGTGAACCCAAATGACCTTTGACCTCCACCAAAAAACAAAAGGGATCATCTACTCAATATGACCAACCCACACACCACATATGAGCATAATCACATGTACCATTCTCGAGATATCGTGTTTACAAGGTTTTGACCTTTTGACCTCTCGTGACCCCAAATGACCTTTGATCTCCACCAAAAACAATAGGGATCATCTACTCAATATGGCCAATGCACACACCAAATATGAGATTAGTCACACTTACTCTTCTTGAGATACCCTGTTTACAAGCAATTTGTAAGGAATTTACCTATTGACCTCTCGTGACCCCAAATGACCTTTGACCACCACCAAAGAACAATAGGGATCACCTAGTTAATATGACCAACGCACACACCACATATGAGCATAATCATATGTACCATTCTCGAGATATCGTGTTTACAAGGTTTTGACCTTTTGAACTCTCGTGACCCCAAATGACCTTTGACCTCCACGAAAATTTAAAAGGATCATCTACTCAATATGACCAACCCACACACCAAATATGAGCATAGTCACATGTACCGTTCTCAAGATATTGTGTTTACAAGGTTTTGCCCTTTTGACCTCTCGTGACCCCAAATGACCTTTGATCTCCACCAAAAACAATAGGGATCATCTACTCAATATGGCCAATGCACACACTAAATATGAGGATAGTCACCCTTACTCTTCTTGAGATACCGTGTTTACAAGCAATTTCTAAGGAATTTACCTATTGACCTCTCGTGACCCCAAATGACCTTTGACCTAAAAGGAAATTGACAGGGATCATCTACTCAATATGACCATCCCACACACAAAATATGAGCATAGTCACATGTACCGTTCTCAAGATATCGTGTTTACAAGGTTTTGACCTTTTGACCTCTCGTGACCCCAAATGACCTTTGATCTCCACCAAAAACAATAGGGATCATCTACTTAATATGACCATCCCACACACCAAATATGAGGTTAGTCACACTTACCCTTCTTGAGATATCGTGTTTACAAGCCAAAGCGTCACAGACATACACACACACATACACACACACACATACACACACACGACATCACCATGGCATAGATTCCTTGGCCTACGGCAAGGAATCAAAAAAGACTCCGTGGCCAGCTTGACTGAAACCAGATGGTTAGAAACTGAGTTGTAAAACCTCCTCTAACTGACTACACATTACCATGTACTGTTTGATCCCAAATGACCTTTCCCCCGTGGGCTTGGGGTTGTAGAATATGCCCACGGTACTCCCTGCATGTCGTAAGAGGCAACTAAACAGGAGGACTTGAACAGCATTTGAACAGTATTTGAACTGTATGACACTGAATAGCACATTAGTGTTGATTTGTTGTTAAATCTTATCTAACTTACTAACTAACTAACTAACCCAAATGACTTTGGACTTGAGTAAAGCAATGGTGATCTGTCATATAAAGAGGGTAAAGTTAAGGAGGCTTAGAAAAAATCCTAGGGGAGTAAAATTTGCACATATTTTTAGTACTGTTTGACTAGTCTGTATCCCTACAAATGACCTTTGTACCACTGGAAGGTAAATTTGCTGAGCTAATAGACTGTTTTTTTCACTTTCTGGAAACATTTCATATTTAACAAGAAATACTTGATTGATCAACAAGTTTGGTTTCTTGGACATGCATTAAAGCATAGAGTTCTCTTAGTGATTAGGCTTTACAAACTGATTTTCCTCAAAATTTGTGTGCAAATCTCATACTATTCCCCCAGATTTTGACATACCATGCAAACTGTACTCTACATTTGAGAAAGGAACAGTTTTCCACTGAATTTGGTAACCAATGTTCAACTACGTGATTTTGCTGCCAGTTAAGATGGACAATTCTTTGCAACATGACAGTCACTAAATGTGTATGATTAGGGAAGGGGGGGGGGGGGAGATGTCCCCTGAAAAATATTTATTTTGATTTCTGATTGCATGTAGGTCTATAGAGGTCAGGTCAGGTCAGGTCAGGTCAGGTCAGGTCAGGTCAGGTCAGGTCAGGTCAGGTCAGGTCAGGTCAGGTCAGGTCAGGTCAGGTTAAATGGAGTTTTACAGCCCAGCTTCCAACCAATTGGTTCAAGTCAAGCCGGTCACAGCCTTTTTCCAGTTGTGGCTTACTGGTTTGCTTACAATGGCAGAAGTTTCCATTTTTAAAGTCACCATATGAAGTGGCCAGGACTCGAACTCCCAACTTCCTGACTGCAAGTCTGATAGTCTAACCACTTGACCATGCAGTTGGTCCTTGGCCCAAACAGGACCATACTACAATCACATAGGTAGAGTACTTAAGAGAAGAGTGCTGAATTTCTAGCAGTTTGAATAACTTCACAACAAGTCTGAACTGAGTGCAGGAATGATGCAATCACATACTCACATGCTGATTCTGTTTACCAAATTTCAGTTTGACATGTTATTACAGAACGTAAAGAGTAATCCTTGACAACAACCAAATTCAATAAGACACAAAACCTCACACACCTCTAGCACACCCCCACTCTTCGCTGACACATAGGCATGGTTCCATACATGAAACTTGACCTCACAAGTTATGACTTACAAAAGCAACTTCAATCAAATACACTTACAGCACAGATTCTTCCTACTCTTGAGTATATGATCTTTCCAGCATTTTTGTATTCTGTTGCGGTTTCTCTGAAGAAAAAGTATACATAATTTCCTCTGAGAACTGGTTTACCAACAAAGGCTGGCACTGAAAAGAAAAGAGAATAATTTTGTAGATGATTTGAATTATTTGCGGAGGAAATCTGACACTTTCAAAAGCACTACATAAAAGGCCACTGTTTACACTTTATCCATACAAAAATTCCCATGTATGAATAGTCACAAAAATTGTTAAAACTTACTGTTCAACCAATTCTCATTAGAAGGGTTGTTTGTGAGAAGAGATGGTTGGTTTGATAAGAAAAATTCATCCAATGCAACTTTTGCAAAAAGTGATTCTGCTGAAGATTCCCTCTCAGTGCCGACATACAGCAAACCTGTAAAATAAAGCAGTATGCAAAACACATTGAGATTCAATGATACAATATTATAAGTTCTGTTCCACCTTTGGTCACTGATCTAATGCTATTTAAAGATGTTGGAAAATAGTCCTGCATTCATATTTTATTTGGGTGATTCCTGGAACATTGTGCATTTTGACATTTATTAACATAACCAAATAGTCTTTGGAATTCTTGGAAAATTTTGCCTTTCACACCAGCTGACCTTTAATAGAAGACTTGTGACTTGAACCAAATTATATGTTGTGTTGCTTAACCATTTAAATACATATACAGTATAAAATCTATCAAAGCTTCCTACTGTACAGTGAGGTATATGAGAAGTTTTCAGATCTTGACCCGAGGTAGCCCCACATGATTCTCACCTCCACTAAAATCTACAGGTACCATCTTCCAAACATTATGCATTCACATGCTACATATGAAATCTATTCAACTTCTGCCCTTGAGGTGCCATTTTAACAAGATTTTCAGTGTAAGAAACCCAGTGACCCTAGACTTTTGACTCCAACAAAATTAATAGGGACAATCCTCTCCTCATAACACATCTACATAACAACCTACCAAGGTCTTCAGTTTGAACCCTGTTTAAGTGCACATGACCTTGCCTTTCACCAAAATCTATAGGGACTGTCTTTTCACAATAACACATCTATACTCAGGGTACAGTTCGGTACACCCTAAAGAGCTCCATCTTTCAAGATTTTCATATGTGACGTTAATGAGATGCGTACTCAACAGGCCTACAAAGTTGACAGTCACCCTAATAAACATACTACGTATGGAACCTACTCAAGCTTTTCATCTTACATAGTATATCGTGCTAACAAACTTTTCAAGACCTTTGAAATCCACCACAAATGATAGGGACCATCTTTCACCATAACACATATATATACTAAGTAAGAAATCTATCTAAGCTCCCTATCTTGAGAGAATATGCTGGTAATGTTTATAGAGTTTGAATCAAGGTGACCCTGGATGATCGCGTGTTTGGTCTAGTGGTAAGAGCATCCGCCTCTCACGCGGAAGGCCACAACAAGAAGAAGGCCGTGGCCAGCTCAACTTGAACCAAAAGGTTGGAAACTGGGCCGTAAAACTCTGTCTAACTAACTTACTAACTGTGGCATGTACCAGAACAATTGGGGTTCTTCCTGTTTATATGGGGCATCTGTGTACCAAGTGTTACAAACATACATGTAGGCATACAATCACCAGCATTAATGCATAGGTTCCTATTTAATCAAAACCAAAAACAAAACTAAGAAAGAAAATTAAAAAAAAAAAAACTGGAATTAAGTTAAACCATTGGAAAAAACTTTTTTGAATAAAGTTCCACACAATGCACCCTTCCTTAACTTGAAATGTTTCAAAAATCTCTTTGACAGCACTGATTTGCACAAGCTGTTTCTAAATTCACTATACCAACATAAGAGGTCTTTCATTAATAATCAATGTAAGCTTCTTATCTTCAGGGGACTCCTTACTTGCCAACATTGTAATCTCCCCCCACCCTCCAACATTGTTATCTCTCCCCCCCCTCCCCCCAAAAAAATAGAGGGAAAAAATGGACATGTGCACAGAAAACATGCAAGCACTAACTTTACTAGTATTGGTGGTCCAGGGGGTAAAATCCCTATTTTCCCCTCTCTAAATGTTCACAATATGTGGCCATCACTTAGATGTAAGCAAAAACTAATGTTTCTTTTGTCAAGCCATTGTTTTTAATATTTTCTGATCATTTTCATGTGAACAAATGTTTGAATTTTCATACATGTTGGTTTTATAGTTCAGAAAATGGGATGGTTCTGCTTCATACAGAACAGTTGGCAAGCAATGAGATTTCAATCTATCATCAAAGTGACATTAAAGTTTGAATACACAATCAATCCTTTTCTTTGTCTTTGTTACCCCACCTTCTGAACAGGATTGACCTATGTAGTGTACTTGTGTACTTGTTTCATCTAGTTAACTTGTCTTAGATATGAGCTGGCCTCAATGTCCATTAATGTGATGGCAACATGGTCTATATCAATGAAGTATTCATAATTGTAAGCATTTGGCTGTGAGGATATACAATTCTTATAAATCTGTTTCCTTGAGAGGCAAACTGTCAAAGCATATTTCCTGCAATCAGGTAATACTGACTGACTAAACAATTACTCTAACCCATCATTTTTGCAGCATGAAAGGCTAATGAATCACTCAACAGGCTCTGGGAATGTTAAATTCAACTAATATCTGAATCCTAAACACTCTGTACCTTCCAAAAATTAGATTCTAGGATTTGTTCTTCTATTTGTGGAAGCAGAATGAGAAAATGAGTTGACCTTTTAATGACCTCATTACAAAAGATTACACCTCTTATAATATAAACTAAAGATCCTACAGTTAACTTCTTCAAGTCGGTACTACATGTCCTAGACTTTTATGTTGAAAAGGGCTTAACTCACTCTTAAAGGGAGGGTTTCAACAAAAATTACTTGTCGTGTAATATGTGCAATGAAAATCAGGATACGCAATTTGGTGAAACATCCATTCAATTCAGATTTGTATTCCTCAAGCAACCAGCTAATGAAGTTACAACATTTCTGACCCAAAGTGAGCTTGAGGTAAGCAGATGTACTATATACTACTGCCTTACATTGATAAGCAATGTTTTTTTTTTTTTTTTCTTTTTCTTCAGATCATTTTTCTTTTTCGATTTTTACAAGACTTTCATGTTGAGACTGTGAATTTTATAGGGATAGGTCCTCCCACTGGATAATGTTAAGTTTGTAAAGTTCCAACACCTTTGTGCAATCACTTTCTAAAACATGATGTTGTTGATTTATAGAATTTAAACAAACACAAAGTTGTTCGTTGATGCAAGGCTATTGACATCAAATACGCTTGTTCCAAGGTCACTTTATGTTGAAAATGTGGCAACTTTAACTGATAACAAAAAACATATCTAGGATTGGGTTCATGTTGCAACCTGCTGTACAAGCCAGGAAAAAAACCACAGTGGGTAATACCAACCTAATTTAAAGACCCAGTTCTCTCACCCCAAACAGTACCAATTCTCCTAACCCTCTTACTGAAGCCCCTCCCACAACTGTCTGAAATTCATCCTCATCCAAATACAATCTCAGTTTACTGCTTCAAGGTGAGTATAGAAAAACTCAATTTATATAATCAAAACACTCTCAGTATTGTCCATGCTGTGTAATATAAGGAGTGGGCTGTTATTTGGAAGAAAATGTAACAAAAATTTTTATTTATGCTAATACTTTAAGACCCACTTAAAGGAATGAAGATAAGCTGTATTATTGCCGTAAAGGTATTTCCCTCCTTTACTCTCGGTGCTGCTTCAATATCATTCCTGGGACACCATCTCATTCAAGGCAACTAATCCTTAGACAAGTGGCTCATGCAGAACAATGCTTTAATAGGTAGGTTATTACCGCCAACAGTTTTAAAACAGATGCAATCTCACTCGAAACGACTGTTTAACTGAAGACAAATGAATTCAATTGGCCCTCCCCTCTAGATGGCATGATATGCATATAAGTTGTAGGGGAAAAAGTCTAATTTTTTGACAACAAGATCAGTCGTTTCCTCAGGTTACCAGAGATAGCCAGGTGTTAATTCTTGTTCAGATTTCGACATATGACTGAGTTGATATTTTTTCATATGCGTCTCCGAGATTCGAAAGACCGAATTTTACCTTTATTTACCTCACGATTGGCACTGCATGCTGTGGCAGTGCAAAAAACCTGCTGATCCTACTCTTACCATAGCAGAAAACAAATGTCCTTTTGTGTCTTCTTAATAATCATGTTCAAGCATAATAGAAATGCCAAGAACAATACAAAAGACTGATTACTGAGTGGCCTTGATGGCATTAACCTCATTTCAAAGCGTTCTGCCTCCATCCAGATAACAACTCCCTGATATTAGCTTTGGTACTCTGCACTGTTTGAATTAGCTGCCAATCAAAGAGCTGAGCCAATTGAGAATTTCGGTACCCCCGTACCAAAATTGTAGTTTGGGGTGAGAGGTTTGGCCCTTAAAGTGTGTGGTCATTGAACACACACTTAAATTTCCATTTATGTAATACAAACAAATTTTAAGCAGTACATTGAGTTGATTTCTGAAATTCACCAAATTTTTCCAAACTTGTACAATTTCTTTCACATACTAATGACAAATGGTCAAACTTAAGAATATCCCAGTGTTCTACAAAACAATGAAATTGGTTTTTACAAAATTAATGACCAAACCAATTATGTGCGAAACTATTCCAAGTCAGGATAGTAATGTACATATTTACAATATCACAAATGCACAGATGTAGTCAGTTACATTTTTAAGGCTATGTTATACCCAGTGTTTTCACTATTGAAATATGACCCATTGTTTCAATACACTCAATGGGAGAAAATTTGACTAACTAGTAATTTCAGTTTTATAAAACTGCCCACATTCACTCTGGAGAAAAAAATGAGACCCTGCTTTTTTTCTTCATATTATTATTACTATTTCATCTCACCAACAGTACACCCAATTGATCAGCCATTGAGTCATAATCAGCAGAAACCTCTTTTAATGCCTGCATGACAGTTATTAATTACAAAACACAAGAAACAATGGACACAGAAATAGCACCCTTATCAAAACAATCACATCTATTTACTCTTTAACCTTTTAGATAATGCAATCTGCCAAAGACTGCAAGTCCCAACCTTATATTTAATTCATTTTCCTGTGCACAGGAGGTCTTCCTTTACTGTTCTAAATGATGACAGACCTCATATCAGAGGAAGGGATATGATGCAGGGAATTGTTCATTACTTCCACTATTCTGCTACAATGTTTAATATGCAGACATAGCACAGAGAATAGTTCACTACTTTGACTACTGTGCTATTGTACATTGTCTAAACCAGCACACTATTAGGCAAGATAGTTAGATGTAGTTTTACAGCCCTGTTTCCAACCTATTGGTTCAAGTCGAGCCTGCCACAGCTTTTTTCCAGTTGTGGCTCACTGGCTTGTTTTCCCTACTCCATTGCTTATGCGGAACATCACACATACCATCAGAAGGTTCCATTTTTAGAGTCTTTGGTATGACTTGACCTGGGAAAAGAACCCAGGCATTCCGTGTGTGAGGCGGATGCTCTACCGTTAGACGCAACACGCGGTCACTATTAGGCAAGAGCAGTCCTACCTAGTTACACTGGTGTGGTAGTCTGCCGTGTTTCATGATTGGCTCTTGAGAGTCATGTAACAATATTTCTTCACTAAATTACCAAATTTAGGAGAGTTACTCATTGGATTATCTTCAATATTCAATGTTGAAGTCAAGAAATAACATGAAAGATACTTGGAAAAGAATTGAAAAGAAATCTCTGAAACCTGTCTGTTGTTTTACAATAAGTGAGAGGTGTCTGCTCTTGTCCTTTCAGTTAGGAAATTAAATTCAACACATTTTCAAAAATCTGTTAAGTTTACTTTACAAACTAATTGTGGATGGTCAAACTTAGACAATCTACTAAATTTTACACACAGATCAATTTTTTGTGAGTGAGAAATTTACGATTCGATTCCATTTTCCAAAAAATGTGTGACCATACAAACTTTTTCCAATTGACACGCAAACATTTTACTCCAAGTTACAAACTTAACTTCAAAATTTTCACTTTTTGGACAACTAGTGGATGTGAAAATAGATTTATTATACTAATTCCATGCATTATCACATCACACTATCTAAGACTCTAAAAGGGGAACCAATTGTCATTGCACGTGATGCTCTGCATAAGGAATGGAGTAGGGAAAACAAGCCAGTGAGCCACAACTAGAAAAAAGGCCGTAGCCGGCTCGACTTGAAACAATAGGTTGGAAACTGGGCTGTAAAACTCCATCTAACTAACTAAATAACCACATCATATTATTCTTCTTTAGCCCCATTACTCAGATATTAATATCAACTCAATAAGCCTCTGAAATGTGCAGACACTATTTCACTGGACTAATTTGAGAAAACACAAAAATTGAAATTTCAGGTACACAAAGTCGGTTTCCTAAGTAATCTTATTTAACCGTTTTGCTACTGAAGGGAGATCCATTCCGCCATAATGAGCTATATATTATATTAAGTATAAACAATACGTATGTACCGGTGATTGAGATACTTAGTTTTTGCACAGAGACTGCTACAATTTGTCTTTGCTATAGCCAAAGAGGATGCTCACAGGTAAAATTTCTCCTCCTCGAGTCAACTCTGTGTTCAAAACACATTTAGACTATGAAGGGGTTATAAGGGGCAAATCCAGGACGCAGTAAAGCGCAACGGTTTAGCAGTGAAACCATAAATATACAGCAAGGGGAAATTATGGCTTCACAGTGAAACCATGTGTAGAGGAGAGGTTAACTTTTTTGAGCCAGTTATAAAATATTATGTCAAGGAGGCATTAAACCTACTGCATTGAACCACCAACCCATCATATGGAAGTGCCACCTACACTTTGCATGGCTTCTGCAATAAAGATACACGTAATTTGAAAAAGTGCCAGCAATCAAATATCCTTAAGCTTGTGATGCTATGAAAAAATAAAAATGTGACAGGTTCCTGCAGCACTTCAGGCTGAGCAATGAATTTTCCATAAACCAAGGGTAAAAATTTGTGGTGATGGCAGGAACAACAGTGATCAAAAGGTGAATTATGATGAACACACTTCAGAACAAGAATGGATTCCACAAATGATGATGAGGAGAATTCATTTTATTTTCTTCATCACGAACTAAACTATGAGCAAACACAAGTCAAAATTTTATTAACCACAATTTTTTTTTTTTTACTTTAACTTTAAATTCAGAAATATCCTATTTTACATTTGAAAAAGATTGCTTACTACTAATAAGAAAATTACAGAGAAAATGCTTACACAGGTGCACATGGCTTTACAATGTGTAAAGGAAAAAATTGGACGGCTGTGAAAGGATTTGCAGTGAAAAAATGTAGGAAAATTATGTATTATTAAACACATCTAACTTCTCGTGTACCAACAAATATCATATGTGTTGTAATATATTCCATTTATCTCTCCGTCACAAACCACTGCTGTCTGTCGTCACTACAGGTCTCTAAATTAAGAAAATTTTCCACCATGGTAAACACACAGTATTATACACCCCAGATTCCCCTCTCCCCTCCAAAATCAATGTCACACAGCCATAATTCTTAAAAATGAATGCCTAATATACTTACCACTAGTTTTATTGTAAAACCATGTATAATCAAAGTCCAGACGGCTAGGAAGATATTTTTCAATTTCGTCATCACTTGAGTACATGGTACAGACAGATGGCTAGAGGAAAAGAAAGCAACTGGGTCAAACTAAATATATTTTGATGAAAAATAATGTGAAAATATAGACAGAAATTTTTGACGTTTGTTGGATGTATGAATGTATGTATTGCAAATACCTGCCATGAACACTTTCAGTCATAAGAGAGCATCTGGGTTGCAGTTTTTACTACACTCATTGAGATGACCTGAAATCCTGAAAGGTTATTACAAATTGGAAAGAAAATGGGGAAGGGGAGGGGGGAATGCCACTGGAAATAGAGATGTAAGCAAAGTCAAGGCCAATTTCCTAAAACTTGACAGGTTCCTCTTTGAGAACACCCACATGCAAAGAGGCCTAGTAGGTACAAAATGTTGCCACCTTTTTCTGTGTGTTGAAGTATGTTCCTGCAGAAAGCATTACATTTATATAAAACAAGAAAACCTAAAAAGTCTCACACCCTCAGCAAATTTGAAACACTGCGATCATGGCAAACCCAACAAACTGGTTTTTGGGGAATGGGTCTGGTTGTTACAATACAACTGGTTTGTTTTTTCTCTTTGCGAGCTATACACCGGCCTTCCAAAAATTAAAGAGAATACAAAGTTTGTGATTAATAACCCATATTCTTTGTGACATTACGTTGAGACCAGGTACTTATCTGCCACGGTTGAAAGGCGTCTAGCAACAGCATACAGCCATGGCTCACTACCAAGTAAGGTCACTCAATCATGTGTAAACCAGACCCACCCCTTGTTTTCTGTTTTACTATCCTATTTACCTATTACATGGTAATTTGACAACTTCATAGATACATTATCAGTACCTGTTATATCCTGACAAATCATAACAGCAGTTATGTCACTGAGTTCTGGAGAGTCGACCATTCTTTTTAATTCTGATTAAATCCAGTTAGTTAGTTTTGTTTCCTGAAAACAGGAAATTTGCTTAACTCTTACATCTTTGTGAAAAATACAAATCTTTGGAAAACATTGGGGTTTAAATTAGCAGCATGTTTGTATGTATCTCCCAGTCAAGCAACTCTTTTTAAATCCAACCTAGATTGTAAGCAATGCGCAGTGATTCTGTATATTCACCAAAAATTCTATGTCCAAAGGAGAATAGCACTAAATGAAGCCAAGAAATGTGTGCCATGTAAACTGTACTGGTAAGTCTACACTGTACACCAAAAAGGCTGACTCTCTTCACACATGCTTTCCATTTCTTGTGCAACTATGATAATAATTGTCTCAATTTTTTTATTTTTAACATAAATGTAATGCTCACTGCATAAACATACTTGAACACACACAAAAAGGTAGCAACATTTTGCTTCTAGGCCTCCTTTCGATATGAGAGGTTTCCTCAAAGGGGAAGGCTCTCAAGTTTTAGGAAATGGGCCTCTACAATGCTTAGATCTCTGTTTCCAGTGGATCGTATTAGCATAAATGATTCATTTTCCAGAGACTTCAACTTGAAATGTGGTGTCCATCAGTGTTCCTGTTTAGGCCCAGTCCTATTTGTTCTCTATGCCAGTAGGCTTTTTAACATCCTGTCCTCTCACCTCCAAAAGGCCCATACGTATGCGGATGACACACAATTGTACTTATCGTTTAAACCTGATGACAAGCTATCAGAAACTGAGGCTATTAATGCCATGCAGTGTTGTATTTCTGATGTTCGAAACTGGTTAATTAAGAGTAAGCTTAAGATTAATGACAGCAAGACGGAGTTTCTAATTGTTGGTTCCCAAAGAATGCTTTCCAAGATTTCAATTAACTCTATTACTGTTGGTAATGCATCGATCAAAGCTGTAACTGAAGTCTGTAATCTTGGTGTATGGTTTGATAAAAATTTTCAGTTTGACACTCATATCAGTAAAATTTGCAGTAAGTCATTTGCGCAGCTATTTAAAGAGCCCATGAAATGACTCAATGACAACGATTTGGAGTCATTCTCTGACACTATCTATCACCAAAAAAGCATTTATTTTAAAAAATTCTGCCCCACAAAAGAGAAATGCTCAAGTGAAATGGCACCCCTTTTAGCACAACAGAACCAAAAATGACATCATCACAGGAACCAAACTTCACAGTGTGCGTATTATAATGCTATGTTTAAGTAACATTTTGCTCACAGATTGCGTAGCATGAGACCGGTACTGGTCAAATAATTTCTGAATTATATCTGAAGAATGTCCCAGTATAAAGCCAAAAATATATCAATCAAAATTTGAAATTCTCACTCCCAATTCCTCAAAAGAGGAATTTTATCATTATTCACTAAAGCTGTCATCACGTTAGGCCTATCAGTTTGAATTTTTGGTTCCAGCAATCTAGTCAATCTATTACTAGACAGCAATTCTTCCAACCAGAAAAAGAAAATATTTCAACTCACATTCATTCAGATTGTTGAATAAGAAGACTGATATCTCACCCGGATTCCTTTGAAAGACATACCATCCAAGTAAAATTTGTCACAAACATTAATGTAGAAATCAACCAATGGATCTTGTACTAGCATAGACTTCAAAATGCATGAAGTTGAAATAGTAACTTCATGCCAACTTTTGATAAAAAATATGGAATACTTCCTTAAATAACCGAAATATCAGCTAGTCTCCTTTCCCACTATTCTTTGAACCAAGTCAAATTGCAGCATTAGGACATGCATCCACAACACAGAACCTGTTGGTAGTTATTAAATCACTGAGCAGAATGGTATACAGTATTGCATATGGGCCTGTGTAATGAGAGAATCACCGCTTCCTCCCCAATAAAAATAGTAGTTACATAACACTGCAAGACAAATGGATGCAGTTACATCCCCCAGGAGCCTGAGGTATTTTTCTGTGTGTATAACCTGTTACCAGGGAACTTTCAAACACTTGTATGATGTATACCAAACAAGTTTCCCTGCTAGTTGGCTCATGGAATATTGAGAAGTCACAAAACTCCATCTGTTGAACAGGGGTATTCCCAGGTGTTAAAACCCCCTTTTTCACTGGTTTTGAGAAGCAAACATAGGTTTAGGTTTTGTAATGATAATTTGTTGATTATAACAATCACTTTAGGCCATCTATACATGGTAAGATTCTGTAACATTTACAATGCAGGGTATACTGCAAGTACACTATAGTACACACACTGTGAAATTGGGTTCCTGAGATGATGTCATTCTTGGTTCAATGCACTTTTACATTCTTCAGCTGTTGTGCTGGAAGGAATACCATTTCACTTGTGCATTTCTCTTTTGTGGGGTGGGATTTTTTAAAATAAGTGCTATTTTTGTTGATAGATAGTGTCATAGATGACCCCAAATCATTGTTACTAAGTCATTTCATGGGCTCTTTAAGATTAGACAGGTTAGGAAGATGCTTTCTGAGGATGCTTGTAAAACTCTGCTGCATGCTTTTGTGTCCTGTAACCTCGATTACTGCAACTCTTTGCTGTATGGGCTTCCTGACAATCTAATCACCAAACTACAAAGAGTCCAAAATGCAGCTGCCAGACTTGTAACTCTCACCCCAAAGTTTTGTCACATTTCACCTATTTTACAAGATCTCCATTGGCTTCCAGTTTTATATAGAATTCGTTTCAAGGTTATTCTTTTGGTTTATAAAGCTTTCAACGATTTGGCTCCTAACTACTTGTCTGGCTTATTGTCAAAGAGAGTGGGATTAAATTACCACCTGCGCTCGGGTTCTTGTAGTTGTCCCGCGAATTAATACCTCTTTTGGTGAACTTGCTTTTACAGTGGCTGGTCCTCACCTTTGGAATTCTCTTCCACATGAACTTGTGTCCCTCCATTGGCATTTTTAAATCAAAACTTAAGACCTACCTTTTTAGACAGCTTTTAATGTGTAATTTACTTTTATTTTCATCTTCTTCTTAGTATTTTGTTTGTTTTTTATTGTACAGCACAACAGATTATATTTTTATAGTTGTGGCCCTTTACAAAATTTTATTATTATGATGATGATGATGATGATGGTGGTGGTGGTGGTGGTGGTGGTGGTCCTCCCCCCCTCCAATGTCGGTGCAATTTGTGAGGAGGTCCTCGCCCCCTCCAATGTCGGCGCAATTTGTGAGGAGGTCCTCGCCCCCTCCAATGTCGGTGCAATTTCTGATTGCCTTCCAGAATTTCAGGTTACCTCAGGTGACATGAGAGCAATAAAATCACAACCCAGTTGCTTTAATAAAGAATGCAAAACTTGCTAAAGAAAGAGGCTTTTCTACCCAAATCATTACAATGCAATTCAGGAGCTGGGATGTAGTTGAAAAGATCAGACTGGGGGATGCAAATTGCATTAATAACTCTATAAAAGTTAAATGTCGCTATCACTTGGTGTGAAGTGTAAACACAAATTTTAACTTGGACAAGTTGAAAAAAACACTGGTTCAGAGATTTAGTAATCAATTCGTAGCTTATTTATGGATTGACTTCGGCAATAACACACATTACATCAGCATTATTATTATAAGGTAATTGTCCAATGAGATACGAACACTGAAAGTCATGCAGCTATATGTGTTTAAACACTTGGTAGTGTATTTAAACATAATTTGTTTTAGAAGCTCCGGAATTCCATTGATCAAACCAACACAGCTGCTTTGGGAATTTTTACCACTTAAATACCTATCAAAATCACAAAACAGCTGATTCTCAATGTAAAGGTCTCTCTCTACCATGTCACCTTCATGTGTGTACAGTGGTCACTTCCTTGACAGCAGGTGGTGAGTTGTGTACATTCCAAAAATACCAATCGTAGTAAACTTTTTCAATCAAGAATTTCCATTAAAACTTGAAAAATTGCAACTATGTTTTGTTGTAAAGAAATTATACTGAATACATTTCCTCAAAGATCGATCATAGACAAAATTTTCATCATAAAACTTGTACCATTACCTCCTTATTTACCATGTCCCCCCAATCTATTGCCTCAGGCAATAAATAGATTGAAAATTGCTACAGAAAAAAATGGGTTAGTTTGTTCTTCAAATAACTTTGGATGAAGTACTACAACTGTTTAAATGGCTATGATACAAGGACATGTAAACTGCAAAGCCATCTCTTCCATTATTTAACCCTTTTGCTACTGATGGGTGTCCATGCTGAGCTTCATTATTTATCTCTTACACACAGTATGGGTTCCATGTATAGTAAGTTTTTGTATGGAGGCAGCCCATGCACTTATATACATGGACATAGCATGTAACGTGTATGTCCTATCAGTAGATTGTCGCCACCAACTGGGACAAAAAAGGTGCACAAAGATAGCCGCCGTTGAGCTATAAATCGTCTGATTTGACGACCACTCTGTAATATTTCAAACAAAAGTTAGACTTGAATGGGAAATAATATCTTATTCCTGCAATACGTGAAGTGATTTTGACCTTACCTTGCCATATTTTAAAAAAATATTTCAACTTTCTTGCAAAATATGGAGATATACTTAAGCAAGTCCAAGCTTCCACACAAAACCACAGCAGACAACCATTTTGGTGTGCTTTGTCTCACACTACGGTAGCGACAATGTATGGCACAGTATGCTCTGTTCATGTATAGGAAGTCCATTAGGCAGCCATACTTCACTAGCTGTGACCCAAGAGCTTGCACATATGTAAAAATATCTTCTCTTCATGCCTGACCTAAGTCCAAAATATGATTACACACCATAGGTTTACACAAAGCTGTTGCAATGGTTTCAACCGTACCTACATAACAATGGTAAAATAGGGTTTTACAGAGAAACCATGCATAGCAAAGGAGTTAAAAGAAGAAAAAGATTAATGCTGAACTCACTTGTTGATCAAACCCTTTTGTCATGTTACAGTTCCAGCATCTTGGTTTAGCAGCATTTGTGCCACACACCAGGAGTTGATTTTGATCCACAAGCTCTTCTACAATGGAAATTTGGTTCTCACACAAGTACTGCAAAAGGAGTAAGGCTTTTGTTTTGTCTGAGTTAAGTTAGAGAGGGTTTTACACCTCAACTTATGACATTCTGGTTTACTCTAGTGGAATCTGATGGTTTTTATTTTTTTTTCCCTTTTTTCTGGGGCACTCAGTTGTTTTCCCTTACTGAATTGCTTAAGTGCAGCATCATGCACAACCCCAGTAGGTTCCATTTTGAAATCTTTGGTATGCAGGCCTTGTGTTTTAGATTTTTTAGGAGTGCTGCAAATTACACTCCTAAGGAAATTAAGGAGTGTGTTAAGTACGCTGTGCTGTTTTATTAACTTAAATAGATTTCTACGAGCTCCAAATTTTCATCTAGCTGTGCAAAAAATCAAACTCCTCACAACAATTTGAGGCAAGTGATGGTGTGCAAAAGGCACTCGCACACTTCAAAATTCAAGGCCTGGGTATGACTTGACTTAGGAACCAAACCAAGGCCTCCTGCATGAGATGAAGATGCTCTACCACTAGACCGAGGACATGTAAGTCTTTGTTTATATTCTTTTCATATATTTTTTTTTCTTTTTTGGCTCAAATAGAAACAATGTTATTTTGACATGTAAATAATTACCTTTGAGCAAGCAAATTGCATCAACCTTCTTCATATAAATCTCCCCCTTCCCAAACTAAGGCTTACTACAAAGATTAGTCTGAGAGGTTAACTCTTGTTATTGGTGCCACAATCAGAAAATGACACAAATCCCTGATACCCCTGGCTTTAAGAAGGTGCTTAATGCAGTAAATTTGCACCAGAAAGGAAAGCTCTTTCCAAGAATGTTGTTAAAGGGCTGATCCTCTCATCCCAAACTACAATTTCTATTGTCCACAGAAACTCTTGATTGGCACAGATCTTTGATTGACAGCTAGTTCAACAAGAGCCCAATGGGCACTGTGGCTCCTTGCTGGATATTATAAGAATGTACAGCCAGTCTCCAAAATAGAGCTGAACAAAAGCTCATACTCGATGTTTGTAACATCTTCACAAGGGATATTTTATTTCTTATATTACATGATATCAAAGATCAAATTTTTGTGGCCTAAGTACTTACATTCAACTTTTATAACGCTTGGTGATCCTTCAAAAACATTTCCTCATTTCCATATGTATTTATGCTTGTAATCAAACTTGATATTATCACCAATAAACAATACACAATGTGGTCAGAGAGAGAAAAACACCCCTTGTATTTCTCTCACAATTTATTTTTACCTGCTCTCAAATAAAACTTGCTATTACTTTAAAGCAATCTACCATTTGTCCTGTTTGCTATCTCTACACAGAAAACAGTGTTTATTCAGCAGTTCAGCAGAAAGCAAGTGATTAATGGGGTGTGATAATAGAATGAGGATTAGGTTACCCCCACAGAGCACAGCAGTATTAAAGAGACATAATGTATAATCCATGCATTGCTTCCACTGGCAGAGAGACCAGTTTAATGTAGAGTAACCTGTGTTCAGTGAAATCCACAGATTTCAGTTATTGCCCTCTTAACACTTTGAATGATCCACAATTTGTGTATAACCCGAAGGGATCATTACTGAACGAACGTAAAGGCCAAATTTCTAAGGTGTTTGGGTGTATAAGCATGCAAAACCAGGTGAGATAAAAAATCTATTGAACCTATCTTTATCTAGCTTACAAGATTTTCTAAATAACATTTCCAGCGGTTGACCTCCAGTGACCTTGATGACCTTTGACCTTAACCAAACACAGATCGATTTGAAATCTGTCCTTTCTACCTTAAAGTACTGTGTTAAAATGTTTTTCAGTGTTTGACCCCTGGTGACCCCAGATGACCCCTTGACCTTCACCAAACATATCCAATTTCATCCTTACACCATAACACATCCACACACCAAGTATGACATCTATCCAAGTTTCCTACCTTGAAATATCGTGTTGAGAAGGTTTTTAGTTTTTGACCTCTGGTGACCCCAAATGACCTTTGACCTCCACCAAAAACAATAGGGCACACCTTCTTTCTATGACGAATCTATGTACAAAATCCAAGTTCCATCCAACCTTCCCTTGTTGAGTTAGAGCGTACCGAAGCAAGTGTCACACACACACGCACACACACACACACACACACACGCCAACCTGACTTCATAGGTTCCTTTGCTACCGCAAGGAACCAAAAAGTGCAGAGTACCACAGCTCATATTTCACAGCATATACTGCACTGAGACTTTTTGGTTACACACTGGGGTCTTGTGTACTCAGCCTGAAGCAATAAACCGAAATTGTGTCTAGATGAGGATGAATTTTAGACAGTTGTGGGAGGGTGGGGGGGGGGGGGGTAATACTATAGGTTAGGAAAATTGGAACTGTTTTGGGTGAGAGGACAAGGCCTTAAAACTCAAAATTCTTCCATCTAAAAAACTGCCCAAATCTAGTTGTGATTTTATTTCAGTTGACCCCTCTAATTATGTCAGTTGACCTGTCTCATTATCTCAGTTGACCCCTTTCATTATCTCATGCTAGGATAAAACAAATTGCACCAAACTTACCACTTCCTGATCATCAGGTGTTGTGGCTTCACATGGTAAAACCCTGCCTTCTACATCTTTATTTATATTCATTGACCATATCTAAACAAGGCAATCAGAAACAATACTCTAAATGAGTGAAATTTCAGTTGGTACAAGTCTGCATTAGAAGTTACTTTGTATTAAATTCTACAATGCCGCTTGCACATATTCATATTTTCGTAACTTAAAGGTCCAGTGACATGAAAATGACAAAATTGGGTATTTGATTTTAAAAGCAATAAAAACCTACAAAATAGCTGCAGTTTCCATCAAAAATTGATCAGTTTACAGGACAATTTCTGATTTGCACTTAACTGCAGTAAACTTTATCTTAATATGCTACTGTAATCTTGCGATGTCTTCTTCCTCTTCTTTCTGGAAATGGTGACACATCCTTAAATTTGGATATTCCCTCACCAGGCATGTTTCAGAGGTGCCCCCCCCCCCAAGACCTAACAAAACTGGTAATAAGATTGACCAGGTTTTATGGTCCTGAGTACTATCTATGAGATCAGCTGGGAGACTATTCCAATCTTCAACCGTATTAGGTAGAAGACTAAATTTGTAGCAGTTACTTCCAAACTATGCATGACATAAATGGAGGTTTATATGCATTCTACCAAGAGAGAAGTCAAGGGAGAGATATGCCATATATGGCTAATGTTATCATTCTTCGCTTTGACAATCTTAATTTCAAGGGCAATTACAATGTTAGTTTGACCTGAGGGTTACATTTTGGAACTTTAAATTGTTTTCTTGAAAATCATAGGTATCTAGTACCAAATTTCAAGCTATCTGATGAGTTATTAAGAGGCAATTAATATGGGGTAAATAAAAGGAATATTAACATCGTGCAACACTCAACATCATTATTTTTGCAGAAGCGACAAGCTGCTTCAGACATATTCAAATCTTTGACAAAGTACATCTCAAGAACTGTAAATGATATTGACATAATTACAATCGATTTTTCCTTGCAATGGTGTACTATTAAATCACCAAGTGAAGTCAGGAATTTCAGCTGATATGTCACACTACTTAAAACAGATGATGTGCAACTTAAAATAATGAACATGATGGAACTTTACGTGCTAGTAAAATTTAAAACAAATCTCAGATAAAATAAATACATGATTTCATCATTTATATCGTGTTCTCTTCAGTGACATTTAAGGCGGATACTTTCGAAGTCATTTTGCATCTTGCAAAAGTTTAACTAACATAATAAATCACATATCCTTACTTAATGGCATTCAGCTCTGAAACTTGCACCTATACACAAAACATTTTTAACCCAGATTTTCACAAATCTCCTGTGATCCTAGATTGTAAGGGTGTACTACATGAACTTATGGGACACATGTCTGACAGAAAAAGTCATGTGAATATTTCCCCCCTCCCCCCCCCCCAAAAAAAAAAACAAGAAAGGAAATTAATGCCTAAATAGGTCTTATTACCAAATGCATGCAGTAAGTCCAGAGTTCTTACAACAAAATAAATTTTATACATATGCAACAAACCTATACACAACGTAAGAGGGTAGCAGAGGTTATATCACTTCCTCACATTGATACAGAATGCTTTGTTTCCCTTTGTTTTTCAGACTATTGTGTTGACCTTGAAGTTAATAGAAATAGGACCTCCATGTGGGAATGCAAAGTTTGTGAAGTTCTCATGTCACTTATGCAATCACATTTTGAAAATATGGGATTGTTGAGGAGAAAATGTGGGAATGCAAAGTTTGTGAAGTTCTCATGTCACTTATGCAATCACATTTTGAAAATATGGGATCGTTGAGGAGAAAATAGGTTGTAAAGTTCAAAGAAAAACAAAAAACTGTCCATTAATGTGGGGTTATGATATCATACATGCTTGCTTCAAGTTCACTGTTTGTTGAAAATGTGGCAACTTTACTTTCTCATATTTTGAGGACCACATATCAGATTTTAATGCAGATTTCACCAAAAGCTTAGAATAAGTATCTCTCCAAAATATTGAAACTTGATACCACCTTAAACCCTTCCGCTGGTCACGACAGTGAAACTTGTTCCTTGTGGAATGTTCAGGTGTTAGTCAAATAGTGCACCTTTTACAATAACTGAAATGTACTGCAAAGATTCTTTAAGTAATCCTCTTAAAGGGGCTCACTGAGTTGAAATTAATGATTTAATGAGAGTGTTAGAGGGTCACTACAACATAACAATACTACAACATAACAATACTACAACATAACAATACTTCAAGTTAGCATAAAAAGTCAAGTTTTATGTCAAATAGTACAGGAGAAAAGTGGAAATTTTGAACTTTGTGGTGTGGTGACTTGTTACTGTTATGTGCATAATTTGAAAAAGTGTCTGGTCACAAATTTTTGAAAACCAAATTGAACCATGAAGCACTCACTCATTAAACAGTTATTTGTGAATAAAATATAGGAATTTGCTAAGTTTGATTATTTGTCATTGATATGTGAAGAAAACTTAACAGGTTTGGAAAAATTTGTTGAATTTTGCAAGTCAACCCAATGAGCCCCTTTAATATGGAAACAGCTACATCATGTTAGAAGGAAGAAAAATTTTGTGGCCAATACATATACCTCTTGGAAGGTTGCTGCATTGACTTTGTAAACATATGCACTGCTCCCTATGTATAATGTTCCATCACCATTATCCTTGATAAAGGAGTAATATGGTTCTTGAGGAGGCAGAGCTTTGGCACTGGGTTCAAAGATATCAGCAATTTCTATAACAGAAGAAGAAAAAAAAATTAGACTGTAGTTTTGACTTTTCATCTTAAAGGCAGTGGTTTATCCCTTCAGACTGTTCCAATTCTCTCATTCTTCATTCTTCTAGCCCCTCCTACAAATATGTTAAACCCATCCTTATTGTAACATGAATCTGGTTTACTGCTTCAGGCATACCATGGTGTATACAAAGCCCTAATATGTTTAATCAAAACAGTCTCAATGCATGATGTGTAATATGACCTACTTGGCAATTTTTTTTATTTGATGTCAATCAAAACAGTGTGCAAATTGATCTGCAAACCATAACGTATACAAACTATAAAATCTATCTTAGCTTTCTACCTTAATGTATTATGTGAAGTAAAGTTTCAGCTCTTGACCCTGAGTGACAAAAAATTACTTTTGACCTCCACAAAAACGCATAAGAATCATCTTCCTACCACTACACACTAAAATACAAAGTATGAAATCCATCTTCACTTCCTTCTTTGGGATATCATGATAACAACGTTTTTAAGCAACTTTTGACAACCGAGTGCAAACTATGCCACGAAATATTAATCTACAGTTTCCCTCCTCAAAGATGGCAGTTAAAGGCCCGATTCTCTCACCCCAAACAGTACCAATTCTCCTGAGTCCTACTGTAACCTTCTTACTTAAGCCACTCCCACCACTGTCTGAAATTCACCCTCATCCATACAGAAAAGCTTCATGTGTATAATCAAAACACTCTCAGTACAGATCATGCTTTTATTATATATTATTATATAAGCTCTGGTACTCTGCATTGTTTGAAATAGCAGTCAATCAAAAATTTGAGCCAATTGGGAGTTTCTGTTTCCCCATACAAGAAGTGTAGTTTGGGGTGAGAGGATTGTCCCTTTAAAGACCAATTCAGCCAGGCAGTGGTAAAAACACTTATTCTCTAGTTCTGTAGGTTTTCCTCAAGAAAGTGAACTAAGAAAGATGTTAAGTTTATTAAACCAATTTAAACTTCTTTTGGACCTGTCAACTTGTCTTGCTCAGAAAACCTGAAAAATGAAGATAATTGGAGAAAATCCAGAGGTCTGGAATTAATGGTATAACTGCCCATGTAACAACTGAGTTTTGAGAAAAACTGAACTGTAGACTTAGGGAGTGAAATTGGCTAACAAATCTTGAGCCTCCCCATACAGGGTTGAAAATTTTGACTTTTAATGCAACTCCTATACATTTTAGTCTACCAAATACTATCATGTCTTTGTCAACAACTCATTCCCATCTTCTAACAAATTTTCCCATTTTCATGTATTTCACTAACACATCATTAAATGGACACAAAGTGTGTTATCTGTTTACAGGTCTTGAAATGGCTAAATTGGGTATTACTGTTGAAGTACTGTAATGGCCTCATTAAAACCACTAACACCAGTCATAGCTAGAGCAAACTACTGTCGCACAGTGTTGATTATCACGGCTGCAGCATACAGTGAAGAAACTAAACATACTGTAGTTAATCTATTCTCCATTTATAGCAATAGTGTGGTTTTCTGTTAGGAGCAGTAAGATTTTCTGTTCCTTTCACCCTCGTTCTCACAGTCTTACCACAACTTCGTGTATATCCCATGTGTCATGTCAAATGGAGTGTTCTTTGAAGTTTATAGCATGGTACTGTATGTAACTATAGGAGAATAACATGTACAGTAATGAAGTATTAATCCTGATTTCTGTCTGACCTGCTGTACTACACAATCAACTATTTCCGCTAGCAATGTCTACAGTAGTACTACAGCACTTGACAGTCTTACTACTGTCACAACCATTTACAATTACTCACTGACACACAACCTACAAGCAATTCCACATTAACTTGACTCCTCCTATTTCCAGCTGGCTAAATGACTCACACTTATCCCACCTTCCTGTTTTACTGTCACTAAGATCATCACAGACTATGAGCAGGCTATATAATGTGGCACTAATGTTTACATCATTTCATGTACTCAAAATAAATGACACTACCAACAGCCGTGGCTGTTGACCCTTTACTAAATGTCCTATCATAAAAAATATAAACCTGCAGCCTATTTGTTCACTTGGCTGTTTCCTTTTTTTCAAGCTTATTTTGAGCATTGCAAGTTAATTGTACTGCAGATACAGTAGTCACACTGCACGTGTGTACCATCTACAGTATGTACTAGTACAGTACATGCAACGATACAGTGGCACTGACATGATCCATCACAGAAATCAATATGTACTGTATACTGTAGAACATACTGTGAATATATACAGTAGCAATTACTCAGTTCACTTTCCTTTGCTGTGTAATAGCATCCTTACTTAGTCTGCTCAAAGTATGTTCAACATGTGGTACAGCTCATTGGCTTACAGTACAATAGTAGATTACATGTGTTATATATAGTTCAAAGATCACCTCAGAATGGATGCTGCTATAGAAACACTTTATACATACACCACACCCATATTTACACTATAAACACTTTACTTTTACTTTTTTATCAGTATATAAAGCTATGTTTTCATTCAGTCTATGAAGCAATAAATCAATATGAATCAAATGACAGAGATCTGAAAGAAAGGTTTGTTAAGCTTTTTATACAATAACTTATGTGCAGTTTAATGTTTAAAGCATGATATTATGTAGAGTAATACATAATGACTTGGGCAATGTATCAACAATGTTACTTGGTACAAACAGCATTCTCATTGCACTGCTTTTATTTAAACTAGTGAGCTCTATATAAACTGAAGAGCACACATGCAACATGTATGGCTCAAGTTTTAACTGTAAAATAAATGCAATGGTTGTGCCAAATGAAGTGTCTGCACAAGGTAAAATTCTGTACCTAGGCATTCAGCTCAGTAGCATTGAATTCACTGCATTGACTCCTGATCCATTTCATCAATCTGATAGGTTGCACTTGGCAAACTGCACTTGTCTTTCCATGCATTTGGCTCTTAAATAATATACACTCCATACAAACTGTGTATACTTTATATGCATACTTCAAACCCTTTCCTCAAATCAATCAAAGTACAAAGAGCATTGACTGAAAATAAGAGAATATTGTTTCACTTACATCTTGGGCATATCAGCATAGACACATCCCTAAACTTTGCAGGCTCTGAATCTTCATTTAATTTGTAAGTTTGTCAGTCTAATGAAATTAATGATAGGTCTATTATGCTTCCATGTGTAGGCCTTAACCCTTTGCCAGCTAATGTGTGTGCATGCTAGGTGCTGAAGCAATTTCCATACAGAATGTTGTTGTTGGGCCTATATGATTAACATAAGGCCTTAGGTTAGTGAAAGTAGTCGGAAGACTTTGAAAACTGGTACATGATTTCTGATTATCTGTATTTTGATCTTTAACTTCCTCCAAATCCTCCACAGATAAAATTGCCCTCTTGATCACTTTCATCTCCCTCTTCATGTTCTGAGTCTCCAGAAAATTTTGCCAATCTTTGAACTTTGGCCGTCTTTTTTGTGGGCACTGCCATTTTGTTTTAAAAGCAAGTGTACCCTATACAGTCAAATGATGCGTAATAGCACCAACATTAGGGAGCTTCTTTCATTAGCTTCCATATGGCAGACAGATCAAGGGTAATTTGTGGGTAATTGTGAAAAAAACATATATGTACATGGTTAGCAGACTATAGAAATATTTTGAAAATGCAGCTGTATGCACTTAGCTGGCAAAGGGTTAAGTTTAAGATTTTCCAGGTGTGCCACAACTCTCACTTCTTAGGAGTGCTGCATGTGTGAGCAGTTTTATTAATTTTTGACAGATTTATCAGAGTTCCAATTTTTTTGTCCAGGTGTGCAAACAGTTGCACTCCTCACAGTGATTTGAGGTGAGTGGTGGTCATAACTCATGACCTGCATATGAAATGTGTGCAACAAAAAGGTCTGAGAATTTCTCCCATTTTCATCTCTTCAAATTTGCTTTTCAGTCTTTCTACTCCATTTCAGCAGCATGCAAAATCAAATACCAGATGTCTTTTAACAGCCTGTTGTATACATTTATCAAGAGGATCTCATTTTATGTTCAATACTATGTTGTTTCACAACTGGTACATACAGTAGGCTGATGTCTCAAGGCTTGGTGTCTGCATCTGTGTTAAATTACACAACAAGATAAACAGACAAAAAGTCACGTCAAGTTCAATATGTAAGTTTACAGCAGCAATAAAGGAAGACAAAGTTAGCAAGTTGCAATGACAGTGCCATTTCTGTTTGAAAAGAAGGTTAGTTATTCAAAAAAGGGATTTTATGACAAATCAACACAAATTTGTTAAATAGGGTCAGCAGTTAAGTTTCAATATGTTTCAAGTCTTCCTTATTGTCTCCTTATGCATATTCTACAACTCCCAGCCAAAAGCTGGGGGGGGGGGGGGGGGGGGGGGGTTGGTTGAAAGGAAACACAATACAATAACACACAGGATATAATGTTGCAACAGAGGTACAGGTACTGTAGTTGACATTGTTGGTTGGGTACCAGTGTTTTTTGCACAGGTTAACCTGTGTTTTGTCATGTTTCTTTAATTTGAGATTCTCAATTTGAAATAAAATAAGACAATTTCCTTGTGACAATCTTAGTCTTCTTGAACTTGTGAATATGGCTGCTACCTCTCTGATACAGCTAAAAGTATCATGCATTTTTTAGGAGCATATGCAATAAAAAGTTTAAGTAATCACCACATATTAATACTGAATAGGCAGTTCTCATTTTGTAGTGCTATAGCTAAAAATATTGGGTACCCTGATGAAAGTACTACTCAAAATGTTAAAAATTTACCTGATACATTGATGGCATCAAGGGCAAACACAGCAAGGAGACATGAAAATAAGACCAAAGAAATGGTCAGGCAGGGCTTCACACTCATCATGGACACACCAGTTGAGTTGTTACCTACAATTCAGCTGGTGTAAGAGGCTATCCAAATCTACAAAAAAAAAATGAATAAAAAAAACAGAAATAGTTTAAGAGTTCTAGGAGTTTAGGAGTTCTAAATTGGCCAAAAGTTCCCTCCGAAATCCGAACACGCTTAAGAACTTTCTTTAGAAGAATTAATTTGAGGCAGACTCTTGAACAAGTAACTAGAAATATTGGTAAGATAGGATTTAATTAGAGGGAATAAGTAAATAAAACTCATGTCTCCATGTCCATTCACATCCAATAGAGTCGCTTCAACCTACCCCACTCTCAACTATGTATCTGCAGCCATTTGAGAAGAGAGAAAAGAGTCATGGCCCCTGCCCCATCCAACCCCTTTCACTTCTCTCTCACAATACTACAAACTCATGCATGATTCCAATCAGTTGATCCAAAGACAACCAAGCTTGAAACTACTCTTAGTCGAAAATGTGGCTGCATACATAAGGAAAGGGGACAATTGAAGGGGAGCCTCCCCCCTCCAAAAGTTTAAAAAATTAATGGAAATTTTTTTAGTATGAACAGCAAAGTGTTTGTGCCATACCATGCTAACTTTTAAATGGACAAACAACCAATACTTTGTCTACTTCAACTTGGCTACCTAGCCCTTTCTATTAATTATTCATTTTTGCATTTAATAGGTGGATTTCAAAAGGAAACCAGAAAGTCAAAAGGCTTCGTGATTCCTTGCCGCGGAAATGAAAGGCTTTTTTTTCTTCACACATTGACATTGCTCCGTAATGTTTTTCAATTAACAGGGCTCCGTAATCTGCCCACAAAGAACACATGCAAGGCATCCAATCTTCCTACACTGAGTTCCCCCTTGCCCCTTGTGAACCCAAATGACATTTAACCTCCACCAAAAATTATTGGGACCATTTGTTCACTATTCACCATCTACATGACAAGTTGCAGGACCCTACAAGTTATCTTTCTCGTAAAACATTGCAGAAAGGCTTGTCAGGCTTTGACCTTGCTGGCTCCGAATGACCTTTGATCTTTAGGAAAATCAAATGGGATCATCTTCTCAATACAATCAACCTGCACACCACATAAGAGCTTTGTCACATATACCGTTCTTGAGATACAAGGTTTTGGCCTTTTGACCTCATGTGACCCCAGATGACCTTTGACCTCTTCGTAAGTTCTTACGGATTGTCTACTTAATGAGACCAACCCACACCGCATATATGAGCATAGTCACATGTACAGTTATTGAGATATCTTGTTTACAAGGTTTTGACCTTTTGACCTCTCATGACCTCAAGTAACCTTTGACCTCCACCAAAAAACAATAGGGATCATCTAATAAATATGGCCAACCTACACATCACATAAGAACATAGTCACATGTACCCTTCTCGCGATATCATGTTTACAAGATTTTGATCTTTCAACCTCTCGTGACTCCAAATGACCTTTGACCTCCATAGAAAACAAAAGGGCTCATCTACACAATATGGCCAACCCACACACCAAATATGAGATAAATCACACTTACCCTTCTTGAGATATCATGTTTACAAGCCAAAGCGTCACATACACACACACACACCCTCACACACACGACATTACCATGGCATAGATTCCTTGCTGGCCTTCAGCAAGGAATCAAAAATCAGATAGCCTAGATTACAGAGGGCCTTAAATTTGAGTGAACTTTCAATCACCTTATTAACAGATGTCTGAATAGCTTCTTCCCAACATTTCTGTTTAACAGCCTCATTCTGGCATTTATATTATGCCAAAACCCCAGAGCTTCCAGGGGCTTTGCCCCCTGGACCCCACCAGGGCATTGCTCCTGGACCCCACCAGGGGCCCTAAGGCAGGCACCTGGACCCTCAGTTAGTGGTGGATGCACTTCACGCTCCCATGGTGCCTTCGGCCCCTTTCTTCCTCTCTGGCAAGTTACTACCTCACACTCTCAAAACCCCAGGGGAAACCCTGGATTAACAACACAAGTTGAGAATTATTACCAAGAACAGTATGAATGAACAAAAGTTGTATACAGAAATTGTCAATTGCAAGATTTTACTGTAATGTTAGATGCCTTGATCAGTGAGAAGACAAAGAGGAACTGTTACCCTGTTATTCCTAATGTGTTATTGTACAGCTATCCATGGTTCCTACTTTACAAACTTTTGATCCAGTAATAGTGTATACTGATACTATGAAAAGCGGACTACATCCCATACTCACCTAAAAGAATAATAACAGGAAGTTCCCAGCCTACCTATATACCACAGATTCACCGACCACAAATCTGTTGACCCCAATCAGTTAACCAAATCAAAGGGGTTTTCAGTTTCTATGACCTGGAAAAACAAAAGCAAGAACATCATTAAAGAGCACAGTATAAAACAAATCCAAAGCATATTCCAACCCTTGCACAGGCAGTATAAAGCAAATGTTTTCTATTATTCAGACTTTGAGAGTGCAAACCCTGCATGTTTCGAGGTTTGAACAAGCAAGCTTGGAGTTCTAATTCTTATTTCCTTCTACTCCCACATTGATGCCGTACAGAATACTTTATCTAAAGGAGATATAGACTTCCTTGTTTAAACATTTTTTTTTTTATAACCATGCAATTCTTATTGCTTTTAATGTAAGTAAATTATTTAGAGTGTAAGTTCCACACTTTTCTGATTTGATCATAACATTTATGGATGCTTAACTTATGTACAAAACTGTACTGTGCCTGTCACATGATGTTATAAACTGTTAATGTAGCATCTACAGTGTGTGCTTTGACAAACAGGAAACCTGCCAGCTTTCAAAATGAGGGACTGTGTATAGAGTATGCACTACACAGATCTAACAACTGCCTCTGTCCAATTTTGCCAACAGTATGCATGCAAGATATTGTCTTTCCAGCCATTTCAATGAAATAATATTTTATAGTCTCAAGAGCATGTAGCTTTTCAGTTTCTTACAGTATTTAATACATGAAGCTCCCTCTGCTTTTAATACCTGACTGAAAAAAAATTTAGGAAAACTGTTCAAAATGTTCAAAATTTAAGGTTTTCTGAAATGTTTTGGTATTCTACAATCCTATCAAAACAAAAGACTGTTCAGCAGTCTACATAATACATAAATTCACTACAGTACAGTTCCTGTACATGGTTTTCATTTGACTCAAGCCAGTGAGCCACAACTGGAAGAAAGGCCATGGCCGGCCTGACTTGAAACAATAGGTGGCAATGGGTGGCAAAACTCAGGCCTTGAATTCTGAGGCGTGCAAGTGCTATCCCACATCACCATTTGCCTCAATTCACTGTGAGGAGTGTGATTTTTTGCACACATAGCTAAAGAATGGGAAGTGAATAGATCTATTACTGAAAGTTCAATAAAACAGCACACCTACCACAATCCTTAAATTCCTGAGAAGCGTGATTTGTAGCACACCTAGAAAATCTAAACCTCAAGGCCTGAAACCTCCATCCAACTAACTACTGTAACCTACTCAATCAGAAAATCGATCTGGGCAACACAATTATGCACCACAACGTCCGAAAAGTTTCCTGACCATTGCCATTTTAATAACTGCCATGGAAATAATTTCTAAGAATGAAGAAACTTGCCCTCATAAATTATCACCAAAATAAATTGGGTAGAACTTTACCAAAACTATTCTGCTTATACCCTAGCAAGTACAGTGATAGCTTTTCAAACGGAAGCAAAAGAAGAGCTTTCTAAGCAGGTTCAACATTTAAAACAAATTTTTCTACAAGTAAACAGTGTGGAACGACTTAAAAACTCAAATTATTATTTAATAAACTTACATTGACTGAGTGAGAGCAACTCTTTTGGCTTCCATTCCCTTATGTTATTTCCCACAATGCAATGGAATCATGACATCTTACCTCCACCTAGTTGCACTAAGTGCAACTTACGTACATATATACCTAATATTCATTGCGACCTTAAAAACTATGTCTAATTTTCAGAAAATTCATCAGTTACATTTGCCATTAAATTCTCAGAATTTCAACGTTGCTGTAATATCTGTTATCGGTTGGCTCAAATACAAAGGTCAAACAACATTCCCAGACTTTATTTATGAAAAAGGACAAAACTCCTCCAGAAACAGTTAACACACACATAAACAGCTAACACAATTCACTTTGTCAAAACAAAATCGTCACTAGGGTACTAAAAAGGTACAGTATAAATTCGGGAGTATTATCAAAAGACTTGTTCCAATATTGGTGAAGTAATGAACATTTCGTCCATTCATGAACAGGCTGTCTAGTAGTACTTAGTGCTTCTACAAATTCAACCAAATTTTCTAAAATATTAAAAAACCTTTCCGTTTATACATGGATGCCTCCCTCATACAGTTCTTATGTTCCCATGCTCTTATCACAGAAAATATGACAATAAAGAGGCATCACTCACAAAGAAAGATGGAAGATCCTATCATGGCAGAAGAATACAGTACTTCTACATATTGTACAATTCTTAAGGAAGCAATATACAGTATGCTGATCATATGCAAAAAATACATAGCTTTCCCTTCCTATACAGTACCTTGAGCTTAGAAAGTTGGAAGCTCCGAAGGAAACATCAGCCCTTTGCCATTTTTCATTGCACATGATCATGAATAGTTCCCAACCTTTTTGTTTTGGGTCTGAATTGTCATAAACATATTTTTGAAACCTTAACAAAATTTTTATGATTAAATGCATGCATATTAATTTTTTAATTTTGATCAGAAAAATTTTTGCATGAGTCATAAATGTATTGAAGTTATTCGTTGGACATGTTGTACTTCATTAAATAGATGATCCTTGGTTGTCTTTCTTTGAGTTTGTCCATGTTTGTGTCTTGAAAAGCGGGACAATTGAAACTATTTTTCAGTATGATTGTTTTGAATACCGAAAAACAGTGCTCACGACAGTGTTAATATCTAATGTTTACATGTACTACACATATGTGGAGAGTCAAAATGGCCACTAATGCTTCCCTTTAAGTACTGTACTGCATAACAGGCACTGAAAAACACAAGTACCCAAACCAGACCCAACCAAACACAACACTGGAGAATCGCAAATAACAACACAGCAACAGAAAACATAAAGTATTAGCCATTATACTACACTGTACAGTAGCTCTACCGTTATAGTGGCTAGGAATCTGTACAAACGTGTGGCAATTTCATGAGACCATTTGGCGATGTTTCAATGTGTATGACTGCATTGACTCACATTGGAATTTGAAATCTATAGTAACATTTCATGGTACCGCTGATAATTAGTACCATCAGTACTGCCACAAATGGTACCAGTAATACCATAGTACATACCAGTACCAGAAGAGGAGAAAAGTGGTATTTTTAACACATGAAAATATCCATAAAAACAACATTCATTGACATACATGAAGTATTCTGATAGTCCCAGCCTCCTGCTGTATTACTTTTCAAAACATTTAGTCGCTCCACACTAGGGTTAACAAAAGATAAAACTTGCTGCAAATCAGCGTCCCAATAAATTCAGGCAGCAACTTGATGTAATCAGCTCCCCACTGCAACTCTGCACCGGAAAGTCCCACAAGAGCACTCAGAATTATACTGTAGGTTGTGAAAATAATTTCTAAAAATAATGAAAGTCCCCCTCCCAAATAATCACCAAAAGTTTTCAGATGGAACTTTACCAAATTTTTTCCATCAAATGTTAATCCATCAAAATTTTTTCCAATCAAAATTATCACTGTTGTTACTCTTTTCAAAGAGCTCCATGTCTAAATTAACAGAAAGAATAGCACAGTACCACAGAATTATCAATACACCAAAGCAAGTTGATTCATATGGCCACGTGGCGATGTTTTGAGCAGGATTTACTGTGTGTTAAGTCTCATTACTTCACTGTGTAAATTTCTGAAACAAAAATTTCAATCCTAGGAAAGTTGTTCTTGCATGTGTAACAGAGAAGTCCCATTACAATGTATCACTGTGTCACAAACCGTCGAAGCAACTTTCATGTCATTGCTATTATTCTTTGTCTACTTGCAACAAATTTTTCACTCATATACTGCTGTGTTGATATTGTATGCAAGGTGAACATTCTGAATACACATTGTAAAACTATTTTCTCATGAGTAGCAATTGCTTAGAGATTGCCCACTATGTCGAAAGTACAGTAGGTAAGTTCCTTGTTAATGTGGGGAGTACTAGTTCTGTGAAAATAGAGTTAAATGGCAATTTCCAGAATTCTTAGGGGGAATTTGTAAACTAAAATGGTGCAGAATGATTATAACGTTAACACTCCTTGTTTATATTGTAATGTTTAAAGATTGCAGTAATTTCAAGAAAGGATTTTCACCTTACAGTTGAGTACCTGTCTCCACAATACTTTGGTACCTTGGAGTCAGTAATAATATACTGTACTGCTACCATGTATTGTACAGTACCACTGCTTACAGCTTACACATTTGCAAGTTTCTATCACACAGCACTAGGGCTGTGCATTTTCGGTTAATTCACTATCCGTTTAACCGATTTTACTAACCGGCGGTTAACCGTTCAACCGAAAATGACGTAATGTTCACACAACAACAAAAAGTCAACATTTCCAAAGAGCGCCATCACTTTTGTACAGGAAAGTACAAGTCCAAAAATGGCGCCGTAAGTCGTGTTCACTGATGTAAGTACTGTATGTGGCAAAAGTGTTGGTATTTTGCGCTGAGTTTATATCATCTTTTCACAGTAAAAACCCATCCCGCATTTACTGAAGCTTTCTTCAGATCATGTGCACTTTTTAACATTCCACCAACTGTTGTATTTTCCCACCTGGTCCTATGTTATATTGTCAGTTACTTCATGAAACACTCCCACACCGCTGTTTTGATGCAGCTTGCATGCGATGCAGTGTTCAATACAAGTACAGCGCTCACGTGTTTGTCATAGTAGCGATCTGTACAATTGCACTGTAAACGGCCCACCAGCCGCAAACAGCACAACCAAGCCCTATTATCCTGCATAAATTAAGGAATTCCCAGCATTCCTACCTTAAGTTTATTTACAGTAGGACTTATGGAATGTTATCATATGACATCGTTACGAACGAAAACAATGATGCACGTGGTCCCATGCATGCAGTAGACTTGCGTGCGTATCCGTTTTTACCACTAAACAAGGGACCGTGTTTTGCTCGGTGACATCATATGCACACGATCTATTGCAAAATGTGAATTGCCCCGGCATTGTGATTGGTTCAAATGCGTTGGTTCTGAGCCAGCCAATCACAAGTCACAACTCGCGCCATCACCTATGGGATTTAGTGTGTGAAAATACCAGACCTCGGAACAAATTTCCCCATTGAGTTAGCATTATGACGATCGCACTTCCCAGACTTACATAGCTGGCCTGTGCAGCCGACCAAGCCCCGTGCTAAAGTCACCAAGAAACGGCATCACAAATCTCTGCGTACTTGGATTTTTCTGGGATCTGACTTAAGTGCATTTCATTTGCTGCTTATTTTTAAACAAGACGGTAAGGTTTGGACAAGAAGTGGCAAAAATACGGGGATATTTACACCAGAAAGGAACCATAAGATAACGTTAAACAAGTCTATTTTTTGCTGTCCAGGACCGCTAAAAATTAGATCGTTATTTTTATGTGCATCGTAGGGTTGACTTCTACAATACAGTACATTGTCGCAACAACAACCCAGTCGGTTCAATGAACTGCGTATGCTTATTCATAAAAGTCAACATGGAATGTTCCATTTTATATGATATTGGGCAAACAACAAAATGGCGGGAATTATCTGGCGCTTACGATTGTATTTTTACGGGTTAAATTTTTTCCAAATACCGCTACTAACAATGAAAAATAATGAAATTTACGGAAATGTAGCATGATAAAATATTTTGATTAGCTACAGTGGGAAGACTTATTCAAATATACTTTTGTGCCCTTACTATGGTCTCGCGGAGGTTTTATTGCCATAGAGGTACAGGACTTGGTAACTTTTGTTACAGCTCCCTGCTTGTCTTGTGGCTTTCTTTTTGCTTGGTAATCTCTCAAACATGCCGCTGATTTCTAAAGTTGTGCTTGGGTGTTGCTATTGAAGGGATTAGGAGACGGGCACACAAAGTTCTGCCAACGGAAGTTACAATGGATGCACCACTTGTCACTCATCATTATGTACTTAATTCGGGGAGCTGCTGCAAAATTAATCCGTTCAATCCAACGGCCAATTTTAAAACTCTTTTTACAGTTATTGTTCGAGCGATAATTTGTGAGAAACTGACACTGTTTGTTGTGCGATGTTTGTGTAACAATTTACTATCAAAGCCATGCCGCGGTGACTGAGTTATTGGCAATACAAAAACCGTTAATCTATGAAGAGGAATGACGCACGAGTAACCGACGAGTCGGTCGGTTAACCGGTTAACCGATTAACCGTCACAGCCCTACACAGCACACACATGATCTTCCCAGTAAAGTACGTCAGAAATTGCTGAAGGCTGCAAATTGCAATGCAATGATTAGGCCTATACAACAAATTTCTCATTGATACAGTGCCTTTGTTAGCTTTTGCAAAGTGAATTATGCAATATGCAAGCACATGCCTATAAGTAAAGATCGTTGGAGATTTAAATTTCTAAAAAGCAAGTGCTAGTTCAATGTGGACAGTACAAAATTGGTTCTGAGAAATTAATGTTAAACGATGATTTCTGAAACTCCTAGGTTAAATATGAGATTGGAGTAGTGCATTTAAGTGCAATCAAAAGACTGATATTCCTCCAAAATATAGTTCAAGCATTACCTACTGTACACCCTAGCCTATGATGTTTCCACGGCTAATCTAAAGATGGGTATGGTTTGTACTTGAACTGTCAAGACTTTTCTAACACCTTTGGAACTGACTACTGTACCTGAGAATGAGCAGGTCTACAAGCTCTCCTTGGACTGGTCCTCCAGACTACATTGTAAAATTCCTCGGTAAAAATTGCTACAGAATAACAGACCTTTTTTTGCTAAATCCATTTTTTCAATTATGAATAAAGAATGTTTTGAACAACAAACCTTTTCAATCATTATGAATAACGACCTGTTTGAATAAGAACCTTAAAAGCCTAAAGAACCTATGAACATTGATTGATCTTTATGAATAAAACCCTGTATACAGAAAGATCATAAAAAAAAATGCTACAAAATGATACTGGATAGCATTTTGCAAATATTTTTGGAACCGTGTTTATTCACAGCACCAATGTTTCAAGCCTAAAAATGGTAAAGAAAGATTACTTTTGGTGATCCCTACTCTTCATAATAATGCAGAGTTCCTGTTCTTTTATGATATATGATTGTAGGTATCAAGGGGTCAGCCCCAATGCATGACCCAGTCAAAGGTGACCATGTGTGGGATTTTAGATGTTACCAAAACACACTTTCCCCCAGGCCACTAATGTTGCAATAATGCTTCCAAGTGATCTTTACAAATACCAACATAGCTTTTCTCCTTTACGTTTTAAAGGGAAATATTGCATTTGTTTTACATACAAGGAAATTTTATCTTTTCAAACTAATATTTATCGGCAAAGGGTGATAAATAATAACAAATGAGGCAGTAAGGTAGCCCTCTTCAATTTCAAGAAATACAGTAAGTCTCCCTCAGATAGAATTTTAAGTTGTTTCTTGCTCAAGAATAATTTCTTCACCCAAACTTTCATCATTTCAAAGATGCAGCTTCCATAAACCTTCTTGGGCATAATATTTTGAGGAGATGAAGCTATTGCTGGGGTGTATTATTGTTGAGACTGAATGTTTTGAAAATGACTAGAGCTATCTAATTTTAATGCTATGTTGGAACATTTTAAATGCAATATTTCTCTTAAAAGCTTGTTTTATCTTGCAAATGCTTAATTATGATGATGTGTACCTTACCATTTCATTTCATTTATTTGTTCCATCACTCAAGTATTTGAACAATGACATAGTTTAACATATTCACAGAAGATAATATGAGATAAATGAGAGTGAAAAGAAGTGCAACTAAAAGCCAAAAGGAAAGGGAAAGAGAAAGCACTCCTTAAATAAAGTAAAAAAAAAAAAACACTTAACAATCAAACAACACACAAAAATTACATAAACCATCCTGTGAGTAGATAAACCCTTGACACAACAGAATTTAAGTAGACACTCCCACCCAGGGCTGGAGAAAATGAAAATGTAAAACAATCATTGTATACGTATAATTACTATGCGAGGAAGTAAGGGTTGGTTTGCTTTTCAATATTAGGAATGGTATTCCAGAGTTTGACTGCACAATACCTTCAATTTTTGTTGTAAGATGAGGATGTAGTGGGAATATGTAAATTACGAGACTGGCATGTGTTGCAGCCATGTACAAAAGAATTGTGAGTATAAAAATTGGAAAATAGTTTAGGTAACAGATTATGGGTTCATATGAATGTCATAGTAAGCAGCAGCGGTATATCTATATTACCGGTTTTAGTCGGTATTTCCACCTTAGTAATATCGTCAATAGGGCTGCCACGATAACCATTTTTCATTTATCGATGTCGCCGGCATTTCCGCGACGATATTGCGATATCGCGCATTAGTCTAAACATTCTCCATCAGCGTCAAGGAAGCAAAACAGCTGTTTATTGGATGCAGCCACTACTGATTTCATACCAAAAGTGAGGGGAGATTGACTATGCGTGCATGTAGCAATATTGATTGTGCAGAACTCTTCACAAGTCTAGAACGTATGTGAGCTGTTACAGTATTCACTGCATTTTGAAACAGCTTCCGATTTTATATCATGTTTTCTTGTGGTGGGTTAAGTGCAGATTTCATTTCTTGTGACACCATAAATTATGATCATTTTAGATTACTGACTTAAGACAATAAAAATAGGGATTTCACAGTGGTTTAGTCATTTATTTGATTTATTGCGATATCACATCTTGACAAAACATTGGTCGATATCGTCGGGGCAAAACTGTATCGACGATATCGTGATATCGTGGCAGCCCTAATCGTCAATATGTGTTTTCAAAAATATGGGTATATAGTAAAATCTATATAGAACTAATACCATATTCCCCTACTCACTGAAATACCGATTCAAACAAAATATACACACTCAACACAAATACTGATATTTAACAGCAGTGACTCATGACAGATATGAGAAAATACCGATACCGAACAACCAATAAACTAAGAGTTTTTAATGAGAAGAGTAGACTAGAGAGCTACGAGATGTTTAGGTTCACCGATCCGTGACCTTTCCAGTCACAGCGCTGTTCGTTCATGTACTGTGTATGTATTGACAGTCTACAGCTCAGCTTGTGCTGTATACTCAATGATCTGCACAGTGGAATAGTTCAATGCACTTGTTTACCTATATCGGCAGTGTCTGTGTACGCCGGTGTATGCGTAATGGCGGAATAAGAGTGTCCAAGTTCATGGACCAATTGATTTAACCAGTGTTTTCCAAAAATATTTTTGACTGCAAGTACCTGCGTTTCAAAACTTAACAAGTCAATTTCTTTTACATATCAATCAGTCTTACTGTTAGGTGAAATTCAAACGGTATGTAAAGCCTTCACGATGTGTCCACGAAGGGCGAAAAGAACGTAACATTTTTGCAAAATTCTTCCGTACAAGTTAGATGTGGGAATCCACTGCAGGCTACTACTGTACAGTGAACGTTAAAGTCAATGCAGGTTTAGTATAGCAACTCAATCCTTCGTTAGCACGAGAATTTGCTGCATGTACAACACAACGCAAGTGTATACACTGTACATGTGGAAACATGCAAACACGTGGTCAAACAGGCTGTGCATTTCTAGCACATAACCTTGGCTGGATCTGCCCACTTTGATACAGGGGGATTTTTGATACAGAGTTCCACAAGTAATTTATTTCTTTGATCGAATTTTGCAAGTTTTTTAGCCCGCAATATTTTTCATTGACGTTTAAAAAATGTCACTGGAACTAGGACGGGGCGAACTCTGTAAAACATTGCCGCGTAGAAGATGGGATTTAAAAAATATGGGAAAGTTTTTACATCGCGGACCCGGAAAAGGCAACAGTGCTGAGCAGCTAAGGAGCTGCTACAATGCAACAGAGTGCATGGTACCTGGATTTTGACAAAGAACAGTGCAGTGTTCATAGGATCGGACTTGTGGAATAATATTTGAAGCGCGGGATCGATCACGGCCGATCAGGCATTTGACAGAGGTCAGTTAAGTGAATGTGATAACGACTTCTTTCAACTAGTTGACTATAATACCGAAGCATATATTTGATATCCAGAATATCGGTCGGTATTTTAGGTATCAGAGAAACTTTGCAACTATGCTGTCAGAGCTCTAGTGTTTATTGCTGCTTGAATTTACTGCGAGGGCCCGCAGGCCTGTATGGGAAAGCTGCACTTTTTTGTTTGCGGGCAATTTAGGAGAGTTGGGCGGGAATCCCATGACAAATAAAATGAAAGAGAGAGAGAAGTAAGGCTACACGAACATTTTAATAAAAAAATTATTTATTCATCTTTTCTCTTTGTACACATTTAATTGGTTTTTGTCGATCAACATGAAATTGCGAACCTTTGTTTGTCTCGTATATGGATTATGGAGCAAGGAATAACCTTCGAACTTCGTTCCTACACACATAAAGTGTGTGTACCTATTCTGCGAAAATACCGATATTACCGCTATTATCGGTATTTTTGGACCTATATATCGATATTTTTCATTGGCAATACCACTTCACTTTATGTCATAGTGTTTAAATTTATAACGTCCAGTTACAGTACTTCAGAAGGTTTGTCGTTTTGAACAAATTACTGGTGTGATCACAAAGCTTTGAAAAGGCAATGTGACCATTAGCTCTTTTCTGAACAGTAAACGACCTTTAATTTGGAAGGGGATAGTCCTTGAACAGCAATCTATGCTACCTCTACCTCGTTTCACTCCACACTAGAGTCCTTGGCCACAGTGCACTAGAAATTCCATTGTTGCAATGTCAGGACTTAAGGAAAATTGATCACAGAAAAAAACAGCTCATTCGTCCACTAATTTTACAATGGCTATCCTAAAACAATTGGAATCGGTTTTATGTTTATTTACAGCTGACAAAAATATGAATCCGTGCAAGTTAGTGTTACTTTCTGAGGCAAAATGTTACACTTACAGAACACTCACAAGTAGATGTCTTTAAGCAGTGGCCATCTTGCTGTTTTGAGAAATGATTGCGCTAGCGCTAACAGTCAAACCTTCTTCCACATCAGTGGACGGTAAACCCAGTGGACAAGTTACTTAAGTGGAATTCTTCCAATAAATATAAAATCTGTTGTTTATTTTCAAAACCCTTAAAGTTAAATGTAAATTCTTTCCAGTATATTAGATAAATAGTTTGAAAACATTTTCCAGAATTTTTAAAATGTAATACTAAGTTAAAGAAATTCACTAAAAACTATCTGAGGTAGCACCAGCCACAGGTTTTGCACCTTTCCGCCATGGCGGAATGGTGCGAAACCTGTGGCTGAAAGGCACTTTTTAAAAATCTATGAAAGTAGAGGAATTGTTGTCATTGCAACTACCTAAATAGTTCGCTGAATAGACGGAATGGCACTTTTTCTATTGCGGAATGAGCACATTTCCTATGGCAAAAAGTATCAATGGTGGAATGGCACTGACCCCCTTTTGAACACATGTGGAAAATATGTTATTGTTACTCATGTTTCTGACTTGGGTTAGAGTCCTAGGTACTCGCTTTACCAAGTAGTCTACAGTACAGGCTAGTAGTACAGTTGACCTAACTAACTGACCAACGTTTGTCTATGTGACTATGTCAGTAGTTGTACTGCCTAGGCCTAAGTTAGGCCTAACGTTAGGTCTTGGCCTAACTTATGTGTAAAGTTAGGCTACGCTAACTGCAATAATAGGCTAATGATGTTAGGGCCTAACGTTAGACTATTAGCCTAGGAGCAAACACTTCGTTAAATAATCTTACCATCCGCTACGGTTAATGTCTGGCAATCAGAGGACAATTTCAAGTGGAATCATGACCGCCTTAAAATCTTGTATTGTAAATGGGAAAAGGTCCTATAGGCTAGCCTATATCATTATATATGATACATAGTACTACTAGCCTGGGCTGTATCCGTCAATCCCATAAATAGGATAATAATAGGAACTATGATCAATCCCATCCGCTTCACTCAATTCCGAGAATTTGTTTAACGTTACAGATATGTACTGTGCTAGTGTAGTATCTTTAGTGCATGCAGTGTTTATGGCAAGCCAAATGCCCAATAATTCGATAAACTTGGTTTATCGACCGATAAACCATGTTTTTCGACCGAAAAACCAGGTTTTTCGACCGGTAAACCTGGTTTATCAGTCGATAAACCTGGTTTATCGTCTGATAAACTCGGTTTATCGGTCGATAAACCAAGTTTATCGAATTATTGGGCTTTTAGCGTCGATAAACCTGGTTTATCAAACGATAAGCCAAGTTTTTTGATAAACCGGGTTTATCAGTTCGATAAACCAGGTTTATCAATTCGATAAGCCAAGTTTTTCACCAAAGAAGTGATAAACCTGGTTTATCAAATCGAAAAACCAGGTTTATCGGTTGAAAAACCAAGTTTATCAGTCGAAAAACCAGGTTTATCGGCCGATAAACCAAGTTCTTCGAATTGTTGGACATTTGGCGTCGATAAACCTGGTTTATCGACCGATGAACCAGGTTTATCGATTTTGAAACGAGAGACACAGAAAACTCGGTTTATCGAGCCTAGCTTGAACTCAGTTTATTGCCCTTCAGTTGTGGACAAACGGCTTTGTATACGCGTAAAACATGAATGCCATGTCATACATTTCAGTACGTATGAAAGACTGAGAGACTTATTACTTGAAGAAAGATTCGGATAGGAACCTAAATAACATACAGTAGCCGCCCTCGGCAATTGCGTACTACAGTAGACGTCGACACAGTATGTCAGATAGAGGGCTCGGATGGATCATGGCGGTCAATTTGAGACAAAACTTCAGACCTGTCTTAATTTCATTAATCGGGCTTTTTGTAACGGCTGTAAAGGGCCAAATCGTGACGATCATTCTACGCTGCCAACTGTTTCATCATTCCTGTAAAGGGTGTCAAATTTACTTCGATCCTTTCAAAGGTGAGTCGAATGCAGATCGACCTAGCCTCCCAAGACAGTAATATTTACTAATAAGAGTCATACGGTGGGAATCTGTCGTTGGAGTTTAGACCCTACCTTAGCACTACATTTGAATTCTTATTGGCTTTCAATAGGCCACTACGTACAGGACCTGGGCTATGCAAAAAGCATTGGGGAAATGTAACCCCACCTCCCCCCTCCCCATTCGATCTGGCGTAGGCTATGTAGGCCAGTATCCAGTCAAAAAGTCGCAGTGATATAAAATATATTCATAAATACTTAAACTTCTCCGCCTTCTTCCATTGCCGTTATGATTCCCGCACGCGGGCGGAACGTCTATCTACAGGATGACAATAAATGTGAAACTGAAAGTATTCTCTACTGAAGTACTGACCTAGACCTACGAACGACCGTACGTACTCTGACGATATACATATACCTGTTTATCTGTGATTAATGCCCCAAGTAACTCCGTGGAAACAATATACCGGCGTCGGGATATAAAATCGGTATGAAAAACTTGGCTTATCAGTTGATAAACCAGGTTTTTCGAATTGATAAACCTGGTTTATCGAATTGTTGGACATCTGGCTTTTATAAACCAGGTTAAGCCAAGTTTTGATAAACTTGGTTTATCAAGTTGATAAACCGGGTTTATCAATTTGATAAACCAGGTTTATCAATTCTATAAACCAAGTTTATCATCAGTAAAGAGATAAACTTGGTTTATCAAATCGAAAAACCAGGTTTATCAGCCGATAAACCAGGTTTATCGACGCCAAATATTCAATAAATCGAAAAACCGGGTTTATCGAATTGATAAACCAGGTTTATCAACTTGATAAACCAAGTTTATCGACCTTTTTGTGAGAAAATCGATAAACCTGGTTCATTGACCGATAAACCAGGTTTATCACAAAAAAGTGGCTTATCAGTCGATAAACCTGGTTTATCGGTCGATAAACCAGGTTTATCGGTTGATAAACCTGGTTTATCGGTCGATAAACCAAGTTTATCGAATTATTGGGCATTTGGCTTGCCATAAGTATGTGTTAGTGCAGTTCTAGTGGAGAAACCGCCACATGGCGCTCTTTCTTTCAATTTAAAGACCCAAAAGAGGTTAAATTTGCAGAAATAGTAAGTGTAAATTAAAACACATAATTTTCATGAAAGATCAAAGAAAGTTGAACACGGTAATTAACACTTCAAAACTGGTGTGGGGAATTAGCACACATGCATCACAAGTTAGTATGACCTGACATTCCCGAAATTCAGGAGGTATTTTGATATGATGTAATTTGTTACACTTCAGTACTCCACAAAAATGGCTGATAGAAATGTCACGCCGTTACCACAAAAGAGTGTTTTTAACCATATTTTCAAAAGTGAAAAATTATCAGAACATACCAAAAAAAATTTAAGTGTGATGCAAATCATATTCATGGAGGTTAATAAAATGCATCTGAAACAATGAGTGTATCTTTTCATTTTAGCTGTGATTGTGACAAGAAATTTGTTACACTTTTTCTTTTTGGTAACAGAGTGACGTCCTGTTGAATACATAGGCGTACGGGGATAAGTATGGGGAGGGCGAGAGCAAATTCTGCCAGAATTATGACACCCTTTACCACAGTCGCGTAAGAAGCAAAATGAAAGTGGGGGAAGAGAGGGAAACGATCTTGGATCACGCACCTTACCCTACCCCATTAAGAAAAAGTATATACACTTTGATGCTAAATTTTTTCGCCTTTTCTACGAGCAAGAAAAAAAAATAAACAAAATATGACTTTTACTCAAGTGTGAACACTTTTAGAAACGTAATTTTCTGCGCGCGGTCTTATTACACATTTGTAAATGTGTTGCTTGTATTGCAGAAAAAAGCTTAGATTCAGGGTTTCCTGTAAGGAAATTTGAATATTTGGGGATTTTCGAAGAATCTCCGTCTCCTATTAGTATTTATCTGAGTGGTTAACATCATTTTATCTAAGGAGTGTGTATTGAAGCTTCTCGGCCGCATTCAAAAAGCTCGACCCGAAACTTTGCCTTTTTTGGACAAAATATTTTAAACTTAAAAGCCTATTTTAAAGAAAATTTAGCAAGGAAACGGCACTGCAGCGCCTCGGAAAAGTTTACCACTGACTGTTTTATTAGCGACCCCTCACTTCATGACCGGGGTTGCAATTAACTGAGGGTGCGCGAAGCGGGCGGAAAATGTTGCCTTATTTAAAACCCATAATTACAAATATGGAGCTTTTATTAGGAAGAATTCGGAATTTTATGAAAGAAAAGTTGGGAAAACCCCGCTGTATTTCATTGGGGTCTCAAATGGTAAAGTTCCGAATTTTTCACTTTTTCGAGCGAGGGGACAATCGCCCCTGCCTCCTGCCTCTACGTCACTGCTCTGCAACATCGAGCATTGATTGCATTTTGACACTTCAGTAACTAAAGAATCCATCGACACAGACTACTCAACTGACAGGGTTTAAGGGCATCTGATGATAGGTGTTTATGAAAACATTTGGTTACGGTAGGCCAATGGTTCCCTGCCTGGAATATGAAGTCTTGCTCGAAAGACTCAGATGCCGCGGAGCGTGCAGAAAATTATGAAAAATCGCGACACATCAGACACCCGGAAATTACATGTCTCGAATTTGTAAGTAGTAGCTTAGTTTCCGATTTTTCTTTCAAGGTGATCACTACTGTATCAGGGGTGTATTGCGGCGCGCTGAGCGCGCCAAAAAAATTTCCCCTTTAAAGAAAAATACGTAGATATGGAGCTTGTATTGCAGGAAGCTTTGGATTCTGGGTATCGTGTGAGGAAAATAAACAAGTTGGGGAACTACTGAAGAATCTGCACTGCCTTCATCATATTGGTGGCAAATCTGAGGATGATTGTTTTTCTAAAGTCGTCCACACTCTCTGGCAAAGAGCCGTTCGGCGAAACCACACCATAAACTGCTTCCAGAAGCTAGATTTCACAACGACTGGATAGTTGTTGCTATACATATGTTATAAGGCCTACGAACGATCAGTGACACTTTTCGATGGTATCTGAAAAGTTAACCAAACTTTGTTGTCCTCTTAAGACAAAATATTTCAAAATAAAGAGCTTTCATGAAAGAAATTTTGGAATTCTGTGAAAGACAATGTACAAAAATAGCACTATAGGTGCCGGTGTCTCTTGATGATGTGGTGTCACATATGGTAGGCCTATATAATGATATGGTAAATATCCGATTTTGTCATTTCCAGAGCTCGGAAAAGTTTACCAAACTGATTTATGAGCGAGAACTAATGCATCTTATATTGGATTTATTGCGGCGCTCCGGAAATTGTCCTTTTTTGAAATTTGGAAAAATGAAGTTAGGGGTTTTCTTACCAGGGAAGTGAGGGGACGGGTGCATGCTTCCGCCCCCTCATTTTTCATTGGGGGCTGTCGCCCGCACACCCCACCGGTTCCTACGCCTGTGCTTTATTATGTTTTGCCCGAATGGACAACTGTTTTGTCCGAATCGGGACGGCGAGTACCCCCCTGCACCCCGCCTCGTACGCCTATGGTTGAATAGCATAGGGATAGTGAGAGCAATAGGCTCTAACACTGTGGGCACCTAAATGAAGCTGCTGCATGTTCACAGGCCTTCTTTAAAGTGTCTACCTTTTTATTCTAATGAAAATGAGTTTGTGATCTATTTGAGAGCTCATTGTTTTAGATCCATTACCTAACACTCAGTAAAAAAAATGAAGTTCCATGCCAGTAAAAGATTGGCAGCTGAATGAAATTCTGAGTAAGCCTTGCAAACAGTTTGAAAAGTAAATTACCTGTAGGGTCTTCTCTTAACAAAAAATGTGTAAAAATAGATGAGGAAATAGTTTGAAATGTGAAGGAAAATAGCAAAGTTTTCCTCATGGAACACATTTGCTGTGATACAGTAGTTGTCCTCAAAATGGATAATTGATAAGTTTACTGTACAGTTAACATTATAAATGGTAGTGTAAACTAAACAGGAGGACTCACAGTACTTATTTTTCAAAGGTTCAATTTCAGCCTTAGTATCTGAATATATTTGTAATTATACATTACCCACAGATGGACCATCGAGGTATTGTTACCCAGTTTGAATATAGGGATTAATCACGGACATCCTATACATGGACAGAGAATACTGCACGGTAGATTGTCGCTACCGAACGTGGAAGAAGAAGCGCACCAAGATGGCTGTCTGCTATGGTTTTGTGTGAAAAATTTGGACTTGCTCTTAATATATCGCCATATTTTGCAAGAAAGTTGAAATATTTTCGAAATATGGCAAGCTAAGGTCGAAATCACTTCACGTATTGCAGGAATATGATATTGTTTCCCATTCAAGTTTAACTTTTGTTTAAAATATTACAGAGTCTTCGTCAAATAAGATGATTTATAGCTTCACGGCGGCCATCTTGGTGCGCCTTTTTTGTCCCAGTCGGTGGCGACCATCTACAGATAGGACATACATGTTGCATGCTCTGTCCATGTATATAAGTCCGTGGGTTTAATACATTCTGTCGCTCCACAGCACAAAAAGTAACATGCCTGTCACAAGTTCGAGGCGTCTACAATAAACAACATGTAGTCTGTGCCAGAAATCACTTTGGTCAAGTACTGAGACTCACCTAGCTAGTTCACCAAGCAATGATTTTTTGAAGTCCGTGCTCTTTACCCTTAGAAAAATTACTCGCGAGATTTGTCCCTTAGAAAAACTACTCGCGAGATTTGTCCCTTAGAAAAACTACTCGCGAGATTTGTATGAGAAAATTCTCGCGAGATTCATACGAGAAATTAGAACAGGAGAATAACCTCACGAGAAAATCCTCGTGAGGATCATAAGGATGTTGCGAGAACATTCTCGCGAGAAAATAACATCGCGAGAAATTTCTTGTGAAGATATCCTCACGAGGATATTCTCATGAGTTCCTCCTCAACCTGACAGTGTCACTTTTGTTCCATTTTCTGTATGAATCTCACGAGAATTTTCTTATACAGGACACACCAGTTATAGCTGAAATAAATGTAAAGGTATATAATTACCTCAAATGGAAAATATTGTGAGGTCTTGCACAACATGACTATGGAAACTGGACATTGTTTAAAGTTTGTGAATACCAGACTTGCATAAAATCTTCTCGCAGAGAGCCACCGGGAATGTAATTATAAGCATCATTTTGACTATAGTAAAGTGACTTGCCTGCTTGCCTGACCAGAGGGTGTTTTAGTCACAATAAGTTTAAGTCAGGGTTTCAATTCAAGGCACATTGATTTAAGCTTTTCATTTCACCTACCCCTGGCTAACAAACTCAGAGAAAGTAAAGAAAAGAAGAGGAAGTAGATATGATGCTGTAATATATTTATTTAAATTAATAATGAACAGGTGCAAAACAACCACCACCAATTAATAAATACCCAGTTTAATTTACATCAGTTAATGTTAAAAGCAGGGTTGTTGATTTTGTTTATTACTTTAAAAAAAAATCATGATTTAAATTTATATTGCAAACTTTATTCACAACCTATGATAGATACTTTTTAGCACTAAAATACCTTTTCTTAATATATTGATTTACCTTAATTCACCCCTCACTTAATATTGATGAGAGTAATTAAGTTTTGTTTGTCCAGCAATTATTAACTTCTATACTCAAAAGATAGACTGACCTATAAATGGTTGATTTCAATGATTTGGCCATAGCGTACAGATCAATACATTTCTACTGGCACAATGAAACCCTGTATACATATTTGTGTACAGTAAAGTTATGCTGTCACGCTTTTACCGTCACACTGTAACCATATGCAAGGGTTTCAAATGTGGAACAATGTCAATGATTTACATCGCAATGAAACTTGATGGTGAGAATAGTCTACAGAATCAACCACTTAAATATTCCTAATTCCCCTTGAATGCACCCTAAGTTTTTCAGTTAACCACACTTCTTACCAGGTCATTCACCTTCTTGACAGGACACTAACCCCATTTCCCAAAGCACTGGATTTTTGCACACTGGTTTGCTTGTCCTGTAGCTTACAATGTAAAAATCACACAGTTGGGGCAAAATTGGCAAAAGCCTATAATAAAATTCATCTTTCTTATGATATTTTGCAATTATACCTTTTGTCACCCTGTTACCGTCACGCTATTACCACGTAAAATCATAAATGATGTCATGGTTAGTATATAGTGACATCAAAAAATATTTAATAATTGTTATTACGCTAGAGCATATTTGTCCCTCTTTGCAACCATATTAAAATCAAGAACCTACTCCTTTCAATTTCACAGAGTCTGAAACATTTGTAAAATGGGTAAAAAGTCATGTCCATTTGACTAGCACGCTGTTACCGAACAGTGGCGGAGCTAGGGATTTCGGTCAGAGGGGGCGAAAATGGTCTGCAGGGGCGCTTCGAAGGAGTAAATACCCTGAGCCTCCGCACGATCGAAGCCACGGCTTTTCAGATTTTCCATTTGATTTTCCGCACCTGGTAGAAGACTACCTTGACATTTCTAATCAACAAGTTTTTCTATTAAAATATGTTAAAATTTCCTATCCATGGGCCTTCGCTGAAGAAAATACGGCGGGGGGTTCAATTCTTTTAGGGGGGAAGACTCCACGCCACCATGAGTTGGCGCAAGAAAATTTTGAACCAAAATGCCTCTCAGATTGCTGCGAATGGCATTTCTAAAGCCTATTTACCGCATATAAATAGGGAAAACACTGAGTGAACTGTTAAGAAATATTGATGTTTATTTTTCTTCGTCTTTTTTATGTTTTCTTCGTTTTTCAGGTTTTTTATTTTCCAGGGGAGGGAAAGTTCCCCCTTGCCCCTACCTGCGGAAGGGCATGTTTCTATCCCTCTCTTTCACATTCTAGTATGAAGACAGTCACTATATTTCGTGTGTTATTGTCAGGTCTAGATTTAAGATTTTAATGTAATAATGGGCTACTTGGTGAAGATAAAGATTAAACCTGCTAGAGCTAAATAGGAAGCACATGGAAATTACTCAAAGTTAGGTGTACATTTTTGGCACCTGGAAATCAAGATAAGTACACGAAGAAACATTACTTGAGGTAATTTACATCATGTGAATACTCTGAAAGAGCCATGAATTAAGTACATTAAAAGAAATAGCCAAGACAAGAGGTCTGCTTGGCTTTCTAGATACCGAATTCCTAATAAATAAAAGTAGCCTAAACTTAAGCTTATTTGATGCAATTTTCTGGCATTTTAGACCACGGAAGTACAGAAATAAGCATTTTAATGAGATTATCGTGCAGTGTCAGAAATAGTCATTTATCATGAGAATGGTCACTTGAAGAAAAGCAAAATGGAAACTGCTCTTTAAAACTCTTATACCATTACCACTATGATAACAGTTTTATTTTATTTTAACCTGAATGTTTTCTTCAAAAGATTTTGAAAAATGTCTTTTTATTGTCTATGTTGACAATTATCCCCGACAACAAGAGGGCTATTTGCGCTACAATTATTACCGCGCCCTTTGCAACATCTTTCACTGGCCGGGAGGGTAAATGTTATGTCAGTCTGTGTATTTTGTAAGCTTTTAATCACGCTTGGTGTGGAAGCAATGAACTTAGCACAGCGTCATCATTCATTAGTGCGTATAAAGCATGAAGATACGTTTCGGCAAAACCTATCCCTATACTACAGATGATGAATGAATTGCAGATAGTACAGTTATTGGTTGCTCTTTGAGCATTTTGTTATCGGGGCCTTAAAACAACGCTATTAAATTATGTCTTTTGCCAAAAATGGTGCAAGAGTAAAGTATGTTGAAAACCTAAAAAGGGCGCCGACAGACGATTTTGGTCCGTCAGGGGGGGGGGGGGCGTCGGGGGGCGGTCGCCCCCCCCCCTGACCATATGGCAGCTCCGCCACTGTTACCGAAGTCCTTTGATTTAATAGTTCATAAAGTAGTGCAAATTGAAAAGAAATTTGGTGTAAAGCAGGACAGTTTCATAAGTTACAAAAGAGTGAGTTTTGTTTGATTTTCCTCAATTTCTGTAACAAACGCTTAAAGATGAAATTTCCTCGCTGACTGTCACGCTGTTACCGTGGAACTGATCAGTACATCCCTTTGATATCTTCCTCCCTACTTCGGTGCTCACAAGCATAGACGACGGAAGCGGGGGGAGGGGCAGGGGGCCTGGCCCCTCCCCCAATTATTTTTATGAGATTTAGAGGGGGCATGCATGCACCCCCCCCCCCCCCCGATAACTGAATGTCGCAAAATAAATTTTTCATAAGTAATTAAACAAATTAAACTTGCTTTTATTACATTTCGGCTATTCTTTGGCTCAATTCATACTTTTCAGAAAGCAAAAGTTGCAAAGCTTCCGGGAGCTTCGCCCCCTGAATCCCCACATTAACGATAAACTGTATCAGAGTTCACTTTCGCTCTTCAAATAGTTAAAACAAAACTTTTTGCAGGCTATCTTTCTTTTTTTCAAATTATCTTTCTGCTTCTCAAATCAGGGCCTTTTAAACATACTGAGCGAAGGGAATGCCCCAAGTCCCCTTATTGGCCCCTATGACACACATTTGCCTCAGTAATAATGTCCCTTTCAGGATCATTAGTAATACCTATGCACAGGTACTTTTTGCTTTCATTAAGTCCCCTGGAAAAGGGGTTGCGATTTTTGAAAATTTTCTGTACGGTCCGCGCCAACTGAAGATAGTCTTAAGACTTCATTTTCCTACAGGAGGCAGGGGGCAATTGCCCCCTGGCTCGAAAAGTGAAAAATTCGGAAATTTGCCTTTTGAGACACCAGTCAAATACAGTGCGGTTTTCCAACTTTTCCTTCATAAAATTCGGAATTATTCTTCACAAAATCTCCATATTTGTAACTGTTAATTTTAAAAAGGCAAAATTTTCCGCGCGCTTAGCGCGCCCTAAATTGCAACATTTATGGCAGTAAGTGGTTGCTCATAAGCAGGCGGTGGTAAAACTTTTTCGAGCCGCTGCAGTGCCGTTCCTCTAAAATTTTCTTAAATATAGGCTTTTAATTTTTAAATGTTTTGTCTGAAAAAGGCAACAAAGTTTCGGGACCTTTTTGAATGTCGCCGAGAAGCCTAAATCCGCAACAAACAATGATATTCGGTCGACATGCTATCTCAGATATATGATTTAGGAAACGCACATTCTTCAATAACCCCCGAAATATTCAAATTCCCTCACAGGAAACTCTGAATCTAAACTATTTTATGCAATACAATCTCCATATTTACAAATGTGTGAAAGGATCCAAACTTTCGACGCGCTCGACGTCGCAGATTACGTCCCTGACACGGTAAGCAGTGTGCACACTTTAGAAAAAAATCATTTTTTTTATTTAAAAAGAAATTGTTCTTGCTCGTTGAAAACGTTAAAAAAAGCCAAAACATTTAGCATAAAAATGTACCTTTTGGTCAATGGGGTAGGGTGAGGTGCATGGTCCAAAATTGCCCCCCCCCCCCGCTCTCATATTGCTTCCTACGCCACTAATGATTTTCGACCATTTCGGAGGCTCTCAAAGCACTAAAATCGATGAGCTTCCTGGGGCTTCACTCCTTGGACCCCACCAAGGGCCCTTAAGCGGGCCGCTGGACCTCACGCCGATGGGGTTTTGCCGCCTAAAGGCGTCACCATTATGTCGGCTGCCGAAAACTTGTTGCCCCCTCCCCCAATAAAACATCTTCCGCCGCCTGTGACCGCCGGCTCAACCAGTTTCTTGACTGGATGACATCTGATGTAAAATACGTCACACGGTTCAACTAGACCACCTCGGAGGCCGGTCGTTTTGGCCGGCTCAAGTTGTGACGTTTTGATGACATTAAGATCAAATTTCCGAAAGATCGATCACTGGCTGAGACAGTTGAGCTGGCTCGAGTCGCTAAATCGAACTGCTCAGTCGGGCAGAGGTTATGCCATCGTTAGGGACGGACCCGTTACGGGCAAAAGGTCACTGTTTGTGGCCAGTGACGACGCACTGGTTGTACACACAATGATGATGTGCTTAATTTATACTAAACCAAATTACTTTTGATGACTTAAAGTCGGAAAACAATTCATAAACCTTAATGCCGATTTTTATTCAAAATACTTGATTAGAGATGAATCCCGATCGTCATGATGGTCTGATTTTTGTCGGACATAGCTGGGGTACAATTTACCTTTAGTCTTCCAATTTCCTTGCTTACCTGTATCATGGAGGTTGCACACAGCATTGTATCTTGATTCCCTTAATTTCACTGAATATGAGGGTTTGAAATTTATGTCGACAATAAATGAAGGCAGTTTATAACTGATGGGCCCCACTAATGGCTGCCTACAGTCACTAAACAGTCACTGATTGGATTCGTCTGTAACGATTTCATTTTTTGCGACTTCACAAATTGGAGAAATTTTCCCAATGGAAATGAGATGAAAGTGAAAATCTTTGCCCTAAACACCTCTACAAAAAGAAAATATTTTGTGACACTACATCATCAAGACACACCGGCAACTATATTTGCTTTTTTTAAAAATTGTCTTTCATAAATTGCAAAATTTCTTAAATGTAAGCTCTTTATTTTGAAATATTTTTTTTTCTAAAAAGGGCAACAAAGTTTTGAAAACTTTTGAAATGTTAGTTCGTATGCCTCAGGTAACATCATGTAGCAACAACGGTATTTAGTCGTCATGCAATATTCTCATATTTGCAACCAATATAGGAAGTACAAATTCTTCAGCAACACCCCAAATTTTTAAATTTCCTTACAGGAAACCCAGAACCCATCACTTTCTGCAATACAAACAGCTCTGTATCTAAAATATTTGTTTCAAAAGGCCAGGGCCCAAATTTTCGGCGCAGATTACGTCTCTAATAAAGTGGCGTAGCCAGGATGGGATTTTTTTGGGGGGGGGGCCCCTAGGTAACAAGTGGGGGGCCTGGTACCTCCGAAGGTCAGGCACGGCAAGACTATCTAAGCGGAGCGCCACCATCGGTTGGCGCGGAGCGTACAAGAAAATTTTGGGCTTTAAAACCCCTCCAGATGGCCGGAAACGGCACTTCCCATGTGTTTTAAGCTGGATGTACCCAGCCTTAAAATACGAATCTCATGTCTGCGACTTCTCAAATAATGAGAATAAAAAATCAATCTATGAAAAATGGTAATACATACACTTTTTAGGGACCCCCAAACTGGGCACATCTGATCTGTGGCCTGGGGGATGAGACTGAAGGGAACCGATATCTCTCTTTCCCTTGGGAAAAATTGTAAACTTCAGAAGGACGTAAATCGCAAATGCGGCAATATTTGAATGTAAGCGGAGCGCCACCATCAGTTGGAGAGGAGCGTACAAGAAAATTTTGGGCTTTAAAACCCCTCCAGATGGCTGGAAACGGCACTCTCCACGTGTTTTGAACTGGATGTACCCAGCCGCAAATGCGGCAATAATTGAATGGATTTCAGCTTATCTAAGGCAGTACCTTACCCTTTAACAGGAAAACCAAAAGTAGTTGTGTCCCCCTCTGAGAAACTTTCTTTGCGTTAGATTTCCTAGATGCAAAATGGTGCTATGTTTGGCAAAACTTTAAACTGATTATAGGCCTAAGTTTTAGGATTTTCCCTTTTTGGGGAGCATGAAAAATATCAAAATATTTTTAGTTTTTGCAGAGATTTTACAAGAGACATACATACTACCAAAGAAACAATGTGCAAAATGGTGCAGTATTTGTCCATCGGTACATTACGTAGTCAAAATTAAAATACTACGAAAAAATCTCTCAAAATAATTGAACCGCAAAGCAGAAGTATGGATCATGTGGGAAACACATGAAATCAGGACCTTGTGGACATTTTACAAATCCCCCGGACGCCAGTGCCAACTAGTAAAAAGAGGACTTGTCGAAAAAAAATGTCCTACAGTGGCACTTGTCATGGGCAGGAGTGAGGCACGACATAGGCCTAGGCCTACTTGTTAAGGATGGAAGGGAAGAATTATCCGAAGGCAGTACCTTACCCTTACCTGCTTACGGCATATTTTGTGTATGATAAAGTATAGGAATGGTCGTGTAAGAGTGGTCTCCAGTGTACAATTGCCTTATTTTCAGTAAATCAATCAGCCATCCGAAAGGCAGAAAGGGTCTTAACCTAACAAAGTCACATTAAAGTTTGTCGTTGAGACTTTCGTTTCATCTTCTAAGTGAAATGCAATAAACGACAGTGCAGATCACAAACGGTATCTAATTTAGTGAAAGTAGGCATATTGAAGTTATTACTTGATTTCATACGATTGTCATACGATGATTTTTTTAATTTTTACACATTTTATTTATTTACTGTTTTGAAGGAAATACTTCAAGGTTATGTCCGTTCAAACACTTTATTTTTTTCAATTACTTTATCAGGACGCAAAAAAATCTGGGGGGGGGGGCTGAGGAAAATCTGGGGGGCCTAGGCCCCCAGGCCCCCCCCCCCCGTGGCTACGCCACTGCTCTAATACAGTGGTGTTCACAAAATGGGAAAATTTTGGTGCTTGCCCCTTTCCCCTGAAAAAGTGTCCCTCCCCCCTACCGATGCCTACAGCTACTACTAACATGCCATAGAAATGCCGTCTGGTGGTCTGAGGGGTCGCAATTTTTCAAAATTTTCTGTACGCTCCCTACCAAGTGAAAGTGGAACTCCGCTTAGCTTTTGGAGCAAGACTTTATATTTCGGATAGGGAATCTTTGGCCTAGGCTAACTCAAATGTTCTCATATACACCGTCTTATCATCAAATACCTTTCAACCCTGTCAGTTGAGTTGCCTGTGTAAATGGATTCCTTAGTCATTGAAGTGTCAAGTCAAGTGGTTTGCAGAGGACAAAGATACACTGGAATTGTTGTCTAGTGTAGCATGGCTGGCAAAAAAAGAAAAGAAAAAAACATATATTAGGTCTATGTAGAGTTCGAAATTTAAAATCCCACTGAAACTGTTGCAGGGCAGTGTAGGAGTCCATGGATGCATAAGAACATAGTCCCTATTACTTATGTTGTATGCTAAAGTTAGACGCCAGGCCTTTACAGCTCTGTTTCTAACCAAACTGGTTTAAAAGAAGATTTTCAGGTCACATCAAGTTTTGATGTGTGAGCGGGTTACTTGTTCTAAACATTTCGCTGGAATTATCATATTTGAAATCCAATGAGTGGTTCTCAAGATATCGACAGGGAAACTTGTTAGGTTTATATTTTCAACAAAAAGTGAACTTGAAGCAAACACATATGGCATCGTCACATTAATGGTCTTTTGATTTTTCTTCAAATTTAACAACTAAATTTCTCCTAAACAATCCCATATTATCAGAATGTGATTGTATAACTGGCATGAAAATTTGCAAACTTTGCATTCCCCATGGGGAGGTCCTTGCCCCTTCATTAACTTTAAGTTCAACACAACAGCCTGAAAAACAGAGGTAAACGAAGTATTTCTTGTCAATGTAAGGAAGTGATAACGTAATCTCTGCCAGCCTCTAAATCAGTTGTGTGTAACAAAATCTAGTGACGTCATTTACTGATATTTCGAGAGATGCGTCTGATTTGAATGGAAGTTCCCCACGATTGTTTAGATTTGTTTTCCATTTCACATTATGAAAACAAGATTTTTGCTCAAGCTTACCCTTTAAGTCGAGTCGGTCACGGTCAAGTTGTGGCTAGTAAATGACTTGCTTTCCCAATGGCCAGCTAGCCTTAGCAGGTTGATCGAAAAGGTCACATATGGTACTACGTAGGCAAGAAATCTGGAAACTTTTCGTTTTTCTACAAGAAGTCAGAATTTTGTTTTGGAGTTTCTTCTTGAAGCACCAGCTATTCCTATGCCCAACATCAAACATATTGTCGGGTGTGACTATAGCCTGTTGTGATTACCACATATTTTATCTACGGATAAGATTCCCGAGCAAATCATCCCCAGTCCCATCCCCAGTCCCTCCACACATTTGGCTATAATGCAAGATTGGCTCTTCCTTTGAGCGATCAGTTAATTTTTTCCAATCTCCAGCCAGCCAGGCTCTTTCAAAGAGCAGTCATCCTGTAACAATGACGATTGTAAAGAACAGTGCTTTGATCAGTGTACTGCACAGCCAACTAATGTGAGACGTTTGCATTGCGACGATAAAGTGACTTTTCACCCACTCCTAAATTGTCGCAATTCCAGCATTCTCATGCCTTCTTTGAGAAAGAAATACAGCTGTTTTAAAACCAATGGGAGTGATATTTCGAACGATTCTGCATTGTTGCTGTGGTAACAGAAATTGTATAGATATATTGGGGGCATCCCACGAGGTCGAGGTTCACGAGACAGATGGTCCGCAAGACCGAAAATTTAAATGCGAGACCGAAAGTAAGAACAGGTTCTCAAGACCGAAAATGTGAAAGAGTTGGCAAGACCGGAAATGAGAATGGGCCATCGAACCTGAAAATGAATACAGGTCTGCCGGTTTTCAATCTCGCGAACCGTTCCTCACTTTCCGTCTCGCGGATCCTATTTCCTTTTATTTTTCTCTTCGGTTTCGTGAACCACTTTTGATTTTCGGTCTTGTACTTGTACACTTTTGATCTCGCGCTGACTTCAATTAACAAGATATTAATTAGGTGTGACGAATAATAACGACAGGTTAAAATTTAGGCGTATACTTTTGCATGAGACCTTGCAATGTGTTACACAGTGTCACCCAGGGCGACGCGAAAAAAACGTTTTTAGGGGGGAAGGGCGTGCCGGCGTGGGAATTGTGAATCTCAAGAAGAGTACGATCTAAGCTGAGCGCCACTATCAGTTGGAGCCTAACGTACAGAAAAAGGTGAAAAATCGTGACCCCAGACAAGCCTGAATTTTTATTGGGGCCCAAGAATTGACACCTCAGTTCCTTCCTGGGACTATGGTTATGTTGCTCTTTATTAGCATTTTACTATTCAATAATGCGTCGATGACCATAACTTATGCTCTAGAATGATGTTCGAAGTGACTCTTAAAAAGGCGTATGATAATCTCTTTGAACTCTGCAACAGGCCATGAAGGGCCGAAAGCTTTGGTAGCACTGGCAGATTGTATTGAGTGAATATAATTAAACGCATGCAAGTTTTATCTGATTAGTGTTGAAATTATGTCCAAGAAATGGTTTGGTGTAATATATCAGGAACAAACAGCAGTCTGAATGGTTTATCAGCAAGACATGCACATCTGCATGGCAAATCATTTGTGTTTTAAGTGGACTCTTTTCAATAGATGGAAACATTCATCGCAAGAGCTTGAGATTACGCCGAAATGAGCTACTCCTGAAGCTAAATGCGTAAGAAGTGACGGCCATGAGAACAGCCTCCCCAGTAAATCAATGGAGCTGTTAGCAACTCCCTGGTAAATCGAACAAACCATGCTTGTAGGGTTTACATACTTTCATTCAGCTTTACTTTTCAAAAACAGTTAACTTCGCAGAGTACCTCAACATATTATGGGTTTTAAAATGCATTTTCAGACAAATTTTTCGACACCCTAAATTTTTCTTTTTTTTGGGGGGGGGGGGATGACTAGGTCCCACATGGGCACAATGCCTCTGGTGTCACCAAGAAAAAAAAGGGTAAACGGTTGGGGTAAAATACCTAAAAAAAGTAAAAATGGGATCAATTTACATTAAAGTGTCTAGGCAAATGTGGAAGCCATGTCAAAAATTTGTTTTGGGGCCATTAATGAAAGTATAAGGAGTTCACCCAAGCGGTGTGGTATTTGAAGTATCATTCATTCAGGTATTAGAATGATACTCGAGGGGGCTCATTGCCATATTGCCAATGCACCATTAATTCTATAATTGATTAAGGCATTGAGATGGGGGGAAGATTTGGGGCACGATATGAGGAAAAGTTTAAGGATAGAGAGAAAAAAATGCTATTTTAGGTGTTTTTTTGCATTGCAAGGTTGGGTCATGGGGGGGGGGGGTTCTAACCACTCAAACCCTGAAACACCAACCTGGTACAACAAAGGAGGTATACAAAATGTTGTGAGAAGCTGTTATTTAGAAAATAGAAGCTGTTATTTAGAAAATTAGGATGCCAGGGTTTCAGTGTTATAATAACCAATTTCTTAGCATCTGAATTTGGATAACGACAACAACAGAAAGAGAGGACAACTTGAACAAGTTTCTTTCATTGGACTAAATCGTTTGTTTAATTCACATTTTACTTCAACTGACACTTTTGTACTTCCAAAATGCATTCCAAGAACTATAATGCTTCTGAGGAGTATGGGATTGCATACAACTGCTTAACTGTGTCCTTCTAATAGAAGCAACTGCTTGCAAAAGACCTTCTCCCACAAAATGTAAAAAACCCGACTATGCTAAGCAGATATTTTGTCTCTGAGTGGAAAATTGGACATTTATTCTACAGGGAGTTGGGTAAAAATTAATGTCTTCCCTGAGAAAAAATAATCGCATGTGGCCATGAGACAAAGACCAGCTGTAGCTGGTCAAATAAGATTAGGCTGACAGGCCAGTTTTTTACTCACTGTGAAGCTGAAAGAACCAAACATGGTCATCCCTTGCTCTGTGTCAAACATGGGAATAGCTATGAGTTGAACAGAGTGCAATTTTGGCAACTTTACCTAGCCTTTAACACGTAACACAAAACTTACACTTATAGGATCTGTGCTATACCTGCGGGAGGAGTGAGATAAACTTAGCCAATATCAGATGGTATTACTTAATATGAAAACTTACATACCAGTCAAAAGCAACACTGTACAACAGGCCAAACTAAAGTATCCATTAAAAGTTTTGACTGAAACTCACAAACCACAGTCAAACACATATACCAAACAATATTCAGAGCAAATGGCTGTAGAACCTACAAATTTGACAATTAACCTCCTCAGGCAAGGACATATGCCAAGGCTTCTAGTAAGTTTTGGGAGCAAATGGGTGTAAAAACTGACAAATTTGGCCAAAGCTTCAAGTCAGTAGATTTAAAATGTGTATAAACATCACAACGATTGATATTTTTGGTTCCTGAAATTGTGACCAACAGGTTTTGACCATGAAGCCAAAGACACAGGATGGCAGTATTTCACAAAAGCAATGGTTCAATGTGAAGACTTTGTGCTTACTACGTAGGAATGGGTCACCTATAGAAGGAGTGGTAAAATTCCTTTCCTCTTTGTTCCTCCTATGGGTCCTATGCAATTATCAACCCAGTTTGTAGGCACATTGTTGCTTTGGTATGTATACAACACTTTTCATTTTGTATCTTTGTATGAATTTGCATGTTTGGGGGGGGGGGGGGGTGTGATGACAAAGCTTCGTTATTTTCAGTCCTCATCTGCTACCTTGTTGTACTCTCATTGTACTTTTTTAAAAATGATGACATGAAAATAAGCTTGATCAAAGATACAATGATAATGAAAGGTGTTCTCTTAAACCAAAAACCAACAGCAATTTTTGAATATTTACAGCTACATAGAAGCTAGATAAAGGTACCTCAGAAAAAAAGGTGAAGCAACCTCAAATGTACATACAATAATGACCTCACATGACAATTTGAACACAATACTCACCACAGCCCTTTCTGGACTGCCAACAATTTGTGCCTGCTTCACAAGTCAATTGTTACAACACAACCCTGATATAAAAGTACCTTGGTACAAATAGGCACAATCTCATTGCAAGCTTACAAACTACACACAGTCACTTTTTAAATGTGAAGGACCAAACTTTTCCTGAAGCAAATCTTACAAATGAAACAAACCAGAGGCTGTGAGGATCTTTTGATGGCATTTTCCAGCACAGCAGAAAAAATACAGAAGCTCAAAATGAAATCCAATGAAAAAACATTTTAGCGCTCATGCCCTTATATCCATAACCTTATAACCTGCTGCAGATATCTCTGGAAAGCAGTAACAAAAACTTTATCTGATTATGATGGAACATAGAAATGCAAGAGCATGTAATATATCTATGGCTCATGTCATTGTATGAAGACCACAAAGGAATATTTATTAGGCTTCTGGCAACAACTTGGCTGTGTTACACGCACTAAAGAATGAATTAAATGTACCCCCACTCATACAAAAGTTGGCGTAATAAATTTCAGATTCTAAATTAAATAGGCTTCATTTCATGAAGGAAAGGGATGGGAAACAAAGTGCTTAGGGATATTGTAGGGTTGTACTTGTAAAGGTATGGTCTGTATATTTTCAAAAAAACATGAAAGAATGATGTCAAAACTGAACATTTATACATCATCATTCTAGTGATGTGTGTCATTTCAGAACATAGAACATGAATCTGATGATCCACTGAGTACGCAGAGGGCCCATCAATGCTGAGAGGGCCCACCAGTGCTCACATCAAAGGGTGGGGTCCAGGGGGCTTAACTCCACTGTTACTCTATAAATGCTTGCAACATAATGTTGAAACCTCTTGTACACAAAAGAGACCTCTAATTTCCCTACGTTGTTGCTTTGTGATTTTTTTTTTCATTTTCAGTATTAGTACATTTTGTAAAACTTAAGTCATAAAATCAGAATGTCACAATTTTAATGAGTTTTAAACCTTGGAAAATGGAGCACTTGGCAAGTATACACTGTTATTTAATGTCAGTTTCTGCCATGTTGCCACTACTATGTTCCTATTGCTGACATAGTTTGGTCCAAAGTTGATTGAACATAATTGTAGCAAACTTTGAGTAATGTCACCTACCCTACCCACCCTCAAACAAAATTTTGCAAAGTATTTTATTATTATTTTTCATTCTTTCAAATCAAGAAGCACCCAGTGCATTGCTAGCACTAGACCCTAACCCTAAGATTTGCATCACAATGCAATCTACCACCTGGCTTTAAAAAAAATGAAAATTCAAAACAAAAACTTTAATAACAAGTAAACTCAATTTTGAAATTTGATCGAAAAAATAATCCAATTGTAAAGCTACCAAAAAATAACTTGACTGAAAAAGAACAGGGTAGTCAAATAAAATGTTTTCACTGCTTCCCTCTAAAAACCCCAAAAAGAAAAATACCCTAGATGAAACAAGTCAAAAAAAGGGGGAAAGGGGCAAAGAGGGGGTGATAAGAATTTTAGTGAACTCTAGATGGATCTATCTAACTTATGCATCTTCTGGAGTTGGTCCTTTATCTACTTCAAATGACTCTGTAACTTCAATGACCCCGGAATCATAAATTACACAGTCCTTGACAGGGCTAGAACCAGATACAGCTGTACCTTCAACTGCACGTACAACTTTCTGTTGAGAAACAAGAAAAATGAGGCACATTACAGTAGTTTTTAACATTGAAAATGTTGATTAAGTCAAAAAACAAAAAGTAACCCTTTCACGCTAACCACCCAGCGGACTGAGAGGATGTATTCATTATCCACTCTATTCAAGTGACTTAACTTGATTAACATAGTATAAAGATGCACCCCCTCCATGATTCCTCCATGATTCACGTTGAAAATGATAACATTTTAATAAAAGCAGATTTCATGAAATTAGATAAAAAACAAGTTAGGCAGTTGAATTCAAACTTCCGAAGAGTTTTAACTAAAATGGATAGAGATTTCAATAATAAGGCATCTCCATGTAGCCTATCCATTAAGATACATAGCAGTCAGGCCTTGATTTTCGGAAAAATTTGTGGTTGTCCTTCGCGCAACCATTTCATTATTTTCAGTTGCCCACAAGGAAATTTGGTTGTCCATACAGTTTTTACACAATGACAAAGCAGTAATTGTGTTCATGTATCATTGGTCTTGACTCTTGAAGAATAAGAAGATGTGACTTTTTAGAGACAAAAACACTTGCAGTCTGAAATATTGTATAATGAAAAAGTCTATAGTGTTGAACAGTCAGCAGTATACTTCTTCAATCAGATAAAAGCAAATTGCTTTTTAATTCATTCTGAGAGAAAAATGGTTGTGGATTGGACAACCAACTTTTAACTTTTGGAATTTTAGTAGTCTCCGATAATGAAACAATCATGAAAATCGAGCCTTAGCAGTTCACAGTCAAAGGTTCAGTACTTAACAGTAGTTAATTTTAATGAAGCAGTCCCCACAGCCTTTCTCCAGTTGTGGGGCACTTTTTTCACTGATTTCTTTGATTATGGGGTGCACCATGCAAAATGGCAGAAAGTTCCACGACCAAAGTCTGGCAAGTCTCCGTCTGGGAGACAAACCCCTTCCCCCTTGGAAAATCAAACCCTGAACCAAGAAGAATAGAGTAGGAACCTGAACATGATACATATTCCATATGGAATGAACAGACATTGTCACAACATTATTGCACACTTGACAACAACCTCAAGAATTCAAAACATTCTGGAACCTACAAGGACACAGTAACAATTAACATAATTTACTAACCATTCCTTTAAGTACTTTGCCAAATACTACATGTCTACCATCAAGCCAGGATGTTTTGACAGTTGTGATGAAAAACTGAGATCCATTTGTGTCTGGTCCTGCATTAGCCATACTTAGCCAGCCTGCTCCATTATGCTTTATTTTAAAGTTCTCATCATCAAATTTATTTCCATAAATACTCTTGCCTGTAGGGAAAAAAAGACGAATGAGCCAACTGAAGAAATGAAGTAAAATATATTAATTAAAAAATTCCAAAAAGCCTCTAAAAATTTATGTGCAAAATTGTGAGGTGAGGGAAAGGTCTCATTTTGGAATAAGCATTATCAGAGTATTGAACTCTTACCTAACAATTTGCTCAAAATCCTGTCCATGTGACCACTTTTAACTGGGCTTTGTACTTAAAGACATAATTAATACTATTGGCCAACAATTCCATTGGACATGGGCACAGTCCACATACAAAAGAGTCTTTGCTAATAAGCAGGTTCAGTAATTGGCTGCTGCATGGAATTTTGGGGCACAGCTCAGAATATACAAAAGGAGCTCAAAATTGGCAACAGCTTTCCCTTGTTTCGTCAGTATATGTGCACAACACTATCTAAAAGTCTAGCCAACCTGAACAAAAACAGGAATCCAGTCCTACTTTACATCAGATCAAAATGCCAAGTTTCATCCCAAGAAGATAATTTAGACACAATCAAATGCACAAAACCATACTTGAGATCTGTCCTTATGTTATGGACGGATTAAGAAAGAATTCTTCACATAAACTCTAATTTTGGAGTAAGCGCTGTAAGTGTGGGTAAGATCTGCAATACTGTATGGGTGCGAGACTTGAAAACTAACACAACAAGAGGAATGCAAACTGGACACCTTAAAATACAAGTGTTTGAAACCCATCCTTAAGATCAGATTCTCACAAACAATTAGTTATTAGGAAATGGAAGACTTGAAAAAATTACAGAGGATGAGTCATGAAAACGCACAAAAAATATTTTGCCATTTTCACTCTGAACTTCATGGGCAAAAGCATTAAAATACTTACTTTAAAAAATTTTTCTAAAAAACTGCTTTTACAAAAGTAACTTTTCATCAAAATAGACTTTGTCATACATTTCTTTTGTGTTTGGAGTGAATGCTCAAAATAGCTGTGTATGGGAGAATTTGATGACAGGAATTAAAGGGGTTGTGTTTTGGAAATTCATTTTGAAATTGAAACTGTTTATTGTATAGTCAATCATAAAATAAACCATGTTATTTTTTTTTCTTCCACAAATAAGTTAATATGAGGAAGCATAAGCCTGCTGTGCACTTTATAAGTTTTGCCATAATGCCCGAATACACAGGTCTCTCCAAACTAGAAGAAAAATTCAAGCTAAATATTCTTCTGAAGCCATATCTTATTTCATGTCCTCACTTTAAAACCTCAATTAACATGTGCAGAAGTGTTTTTAGAAGAGAGGATGAGGTGTGAAACTTACTTGATGTCAAAACCAGAGGGAATTCAATCCCCCCCTGGGAAAATATTTATTTCCCAGGAAGGGAGTACAGTAATATTATTTCCCAAGAGGGGGGTAGAATTCTCCACAATTCTCTCTTTATTTTTATGGTGAAGACAAGGAAAATTTCCCTCCAGATGCCAAAATTTCCCCAGAAGGAGCTTTAGCTTCAAAACTTTTTCACCCAAAGATCTCACCCTCTCCTCCCCCCCCTCCCCATCCATAATTTGTAAAGGATTTGCAACATGCAGAATTTGCTCACTGTAATCCCAGGCTGTAGTAGGAGGTGACTGTAAAGGTTGATGTATTGATAAACCCCCATGTAACTAACTCAGCAATGCAGCTAAAGAATTGCTGAACAAACCAACACACAAACAATATAATTTCAAGAAGGTGCATTCTACTTCCAGCACTGTGATGCATCCTTACTATGGAAGTTCAAAAACATTTCTTATCACTAATAAGTTGCTTAATTACTTTTCCTGAAGTTCTTAATCTAAGGCTGGTCAGAAATTGATTCAAATTGAAGCTTCCTGTAATGTTAACCATATCCACTGTGCTCATACTTGTAACACACTGACCATGAAGCAACTAGAACATGCATCTCAAAAATAGGGGTTGTTATGGCATCCTAGTACACTATGCATACAGGCAAAGAAAATACAGCCAGTTTATACAATAATGTTCATAAAAACCTCATATTTGAGGTAAAACCGTTCAAAGACAAATAAAGCCATTTAAGCTACATATTTCATAGACATTCCTGCAGATATCCAAGAATGTCAGAAATGGATCATTTTGTTACCAACATTCTCAGCAATAAAAAGGATTGTTCCACCAAGCAGTAAATCAAGCAGTGTACTGTACTTCCCAATAATTCTACTGTTAAGGAGGGGAAATATTGTCACACGAGTCTCATATAAAGTCATTCATAAAATAGGATAGTTTACTCCAGTTAATTTGTCAGAGGTGACAGCATTTTACCTTTAAAGGCAGTCTACTCTTATCCTTAATTATAACTTTTATAGTAGCTCACACAAATTTTCAATTGGTGCAACCTTTTGATTGTCAGCAGGACAAATACAGAGTATTTCAGCTCATATCACACAGCATGTACAATACTGAATGTTTTGATTACACATTGGGGTCTCATATGCCCACCCTGGAGCAATAAACTAAGATTGTGCCTGGACGAGAATGGGTTTTAGACAGTTGTGGGAGGGGCTTAAGTAGGAAGGTTTGTAGAATTTGACTGTATTTCGGATAAGACGATTAGACATTTGAGTAAATACGTTCATGTGTATGATGGTACAGGACTACTGGATACTTCTTTCCCCCACTAGTCATCAAGGATGGAACAGTTTTCTAGGGCAAGAGGAACTTTCAAGTAATGGTTCTAAGTTTATTAAATATAACTTTGGAGTCTTTGAAAAATTGCAGATGTGCTAAAACTTTGATAAAAACGTATCTTCTGAGGGATTAATTTTGTTGTTAGCTTGGCTCTTTTTTATGTTTTCATCTTTATTGGCCTGTATCTGCATGTTTGCAGTGTAATTTTTATTGGCCCCTCTGTTAGATCTTTTAATTGTCTTATGCAGCATCATTTTATTTTTGTTTTGTTTAGTTTGACTTTTGAATCAAATTGAAATGCCCCATTTAAACTGGTATATTAATAAAAATAATCATTTCTGCTGTTAATATTATCACTACCATTATTAAGGTTTACTCTTACTTTACAAAATAAGAAAACTTCATGGATTTACCTCCTGTTCCAGTGCCATGAGTAAAGTCACCACCTTGGATCATGAAGTCCTTGATGACACGATGAAATTTACTTCCTTTGTATCCTTCTTTACCCTATATGGAAGAAAATGTAAAAAAAAAAGAAAACTGTTGTCAGAGTGCGAAGGGTATACTTTCATGCAACCAGAATATAAAAATTTATGGGTTTTGCCAAATACATTGGCCCACAGATTTCACACAAACTGTTCCATACAAATTATACATGGGCACTAGACAAAAATTCTTTGATGTATCTTTTGAATGATGTAATGAATTCACACAGGAAAGAAAAGCATACAAGTAATGCCAACTTTATGATATCATGGGCAGGGTTCCAGTGACACCAGTCAGAAATTGCTGGCAACAGTAGTCTGTCTTTAGCCTGTGTAAGAGAAACAAATCTAAAACTTACTGATCGTTGTGCTAAAGTTTTGAAGTTCTTGACAGTTTTAGGCACAGTATCACCAAAGAGACCAATAACCACTCTACCAATTTCTTCGTCTCCAATTTTTATATCAAAATAAACCTGCAAAGAAAAGCAAGGAAAATTAAAGACTTATTTGAAGAGAAGGCATAAATGACAACAAGCTGCACATGACTCACTGTACCAACTTTAATGACCTAAAAACACAGTTCGAGGTTTCCTCTCAAGTTGGAACATCTACCTGGTATGTTCTAAAAACAGGATTCTTCCCAGCCTTTTTTCCAAACTGGGTGGGAATAAATTCTCCCAAGTTGGTGGTGGTGTGATCTAGGGAGCAAAGCACCCTGAAGCAGGCTTTGACTTTTAGATTTTCCAGGCCAGGTACAAATCACACTCCTCAGGAAATTGAGGTGCGAGATAGGGGTGCTGTTTTATTAAATTTTAATAGATTTAAATAAATCCCCATTCTTCATGTAGGTCTGCAAACAATCACACTCTTCACAGTGATTTGAGGTGAGTGGTGGTGTGCAACCACATTTGCCTGTGGAAGCCAGTGATTTAAACACTTAATTAGGAAAAGCTATACACCACATTAAATTATGAGGGATTTTTCTGCAAACTATTTTGTTATTCTTTAAACATCTCACTTTGAATATATATGTGACTAAGGCTGTCACATTTAGAAGTATAAACGAACGATCGGCCGTTTAAACGGCGCTTTCATAGCCCAAACATTTAAATAATATGAACGAAGTTTGCTCCCAAACAGAGAGCACAAAGTTGTTCACACTTCCATTTACCACTTTTGCCTTGATGTATTTCTTTCAAAAGATGTTCATTTATCGATTTAAACAATGAATAAAGCTTCCAAAATAAACTGTTGTGAGGAGTCTTTTCTTGATATCTGTCTGTCACTCTCTCTCTAACTTACCGTAATCCATATAACAAAAGCTACTGCTCGAGCTGACAAGTTCGTAGCCTGCACAGCAAGCACCCTAACTAACGACACAATGGGGCTTTGGGAATAAACCTCACATCAATGACACTATAATGATGATTGACACAAAGGGGATGACGGGATTATAAATCGTAACAAGATTTAGCCCGAGATCTAAATTAATCAGTGCACTGTGCACAACTTCAGTGAATGAAAAATCAAGGTTTACCCATTTGAATAGTGTCAGCACTGTAAAGAGAAAATGTGGAATAAGAACTGGTGAGTTTTGGGCTGGTTTTCATTGCAAGTTTTGCATCAACAGTCTACTCAACTAGCCTCGCTCTGTTCATTTACACTTTACAATCTCATCTTCTCGAATATTCATCTTTAAGTTATGTGACACACTTGTAGTATAATCATGGGGCTGGCCTCAAACTTAGTGTTATGGCTGCTGCAATACTCATTTGCTTTCATGTTTTACAGTAGTTGCACTTGTAGGGATATGTTTTCATTGCAATTTTGAAAGCAGACTGGAAGGAACCTGAAAAGGTTATACGAACATTCCATGATCCAAGTTACTGTACTCCAAAAATGTAATGTAAACAGGGGCCCGTTCCACAAAGAGTTACGCACAATCTTAAGTATGATTTACTGTTGACCTTAGTATGGGGAATCAAACTTAAGATTGTGCGTAAGTCTTTGTGGAAAAGGCCCCAGATTTTGTTCCAAATTTAGACAAGAAAATATGCACTGTTCTTCACTCACTGTCTTTATAGGTTGCTGCACTTGGACAAAATTTGCAAAGATTGTTTACTTCTGTAGCACCCAAACAAAAGATGTACCACCAGGATAAAAAGTTGACCCATCTGGGCAGGAGCTATCAGTTTGAAATCTTTCAACAGTAACTCCAGGAAGAGTCTAGTTCAATATTCAGTCTCAGTGGTCTTGTTTTTTGACTTTTAAGAGTTTGACAGACTTAAGCTACTTATTCTTCTGTGTATTATTCCCAGGTACTCATGCACATGTCACATAGATCTAGGTAAAACCATATATCCCATTTGCAGAGATCAGTTTGTACTGTACAGGGTAGTATTATATAAAAACCATAACCAGAGCCCCCAAATTTAAGCAACAGGTCTGGGGAAAAATTTCTTTTTTCTTTACAAGAAAATATAGCCTAGGCCTAAGGGAAATAATTTTACCACCTTCCCAGGCAAAGAACAGTTTTTCAAGTCCTGTGTGAGCTATCACTGCATCTTGTTTGCATGGTGTGTGTTACATTCTCAAAAAGCAACATCACAGAATGGTGAGTACAGTAACCAAAATTTCTGAACAGGCCCAGTGCTAAAACCTGATTCCTTAAAGGCCCAATTCTTTCACCCCAACAGTACCAATACTAACCTTGTCTGAAATTCATCCTCATCCTAAAACAATCTCAGTTCATTGCATCAGAGTGAGTGCAAGAAAGCTCAATGTGTAAAATCATAACAATCTCAGTACCGTTCATGCTATGTAATATAAGCTTTGGTACTCTGCATTGTTTGAATTAGCTGTCAATCAAAAAGGTGAGCAAATTGATAATTTTGGTAAACCCCAACAACAACTTTTGTTTGGGGTGAGAGGATTGGTCCTTTTAAACTCCTAAACTAGGGGTGTATTGCACGACCCCTCCATATTTACATTCCAAGTTCTAAAACAGGGTATAGATATCTTTGTTGTTAAACACAATAAGCTACTGCAAAGTAGGAAAACTAAAAACTAAATTACGCCATCTTTGGCCATGATCTGTTTTTCTTTAGTACTGTACAAGTCTGGCTATGTCATTTCATAAAAATATGCCATTTACTTTTAACTTTATTTTATTTCACTTCAGACAATTGTGCTTCAATAAAGTTTCAGAAAACTGTTATCAGGTAGCATGGACAGGTGGAATTTTGTGCATGAGAATTCAAAGCTTAAAAGTATTTTCTAGAAACGAAGATGAAATGTGCCTTTAAGCTACACACTGTATGTTGAATCCTTAATGTCTTAACTTGAATATGTTGAAATATAAAATAGATATCTTCATAACTTCCATTTTAAATTTGTGATATCATGTTGACTGGAACAACTGTTGTTGTTAGTTGTAAAACTGCCAAATTTTGTGCATTAGGTTTAGATTGCAAGCAACGAAACGGAGAGTGCAAAATATATTATGACTTTCGAAGTTTCGATAGCGTACAGATTCCACTCAGCAAGCTGGCACACTCCCACTTACAACAACCAGAATAAATGGAGCAAAATGTGTGATTTTCTGTGACCTTACAGTAATTCAAGCATTAATCGCTGGCCACAGCGAGCATTAATGCAACTAATTCTGGTTAAGATCAAAATGCACCGACCTGTTTTGGCTTCAGTGTGAACATAAACAATGCATTTGGCACGGTAGATTGTTTCACTGCTTAGGCTGGTGCTTTGCTACAGTGAAAGGGAAGAATTGTCACAGGTGCGCAAAATTTGGCATTGTGCAAAATTTGGTATAATTACTATATAACTGAATGAGGCACAGAAAATTTAAAAAAAAAAGGATTGTAGCTAGTGGCTCGAACCCTACACATTTAAAGTTGATCAGCCTTAAAGGCCCAATTCTCTCACACCAAGCAGTGCCAATTCCCCTAACCTCCTTAATTCCGCCCCTCCCACAATTGTCTGAAATTCATCCTCATCCAGACACAATCTCAGTTTATTGCTTCAGGGTGAGTATAGAAAAGCACAATGTGTTTAATCAAAACACTCTCAGTACAGTTCATGCTGTGTAATATAAGCTTCAAATGGTAAACTGCATTGTTTGAATTAGCAGTCAATCAAAAAGCTGAGCCAATGGAGAGTTTCTGTAACCCCCTACAAGAAGTGTAGTTTGGAGTGAGAGGACTGGCCCTTTAAACCATTCCAACTTGCAGTGGCAAAAATGAGCTTATTTGTGAGGATGCTCTGCAGCCTGTGCATCCTGGTACTAGGGTTGGGCAGTATACCAACATTGACTTCAACACCGGTATTAGAGATACAGTTAATGAAAATACCGAAGATATTTGGTGTTTTACCAATACCAGTTCTTGACAAAATTACGAGTCCTCATCATATTCGCCAACAAAAATAACTGTTAAGATGTGTGGATGATTAAAATATTTACAGTGTACGCATTTAGAGCAGAGGTTCCTGCATGGTTATTAATCCAATCAAGCACCCAGATGTGTAATTGCTGTGTAATTTAGCTATGATGCATTGTTTGAATGTGATGCCAATCAAAAAGCGGTTCCAATTGCGAGTTTTGATATACGTATACTGAAACTGTTAGGGTGACGAATGACTGCCTTTAACAAACATAATAAGCTTACAGTATGTCAGTATGTTTTTGTTTTTGTAGCATTGCCAAGATTTAGTGGTGGAGCACCGCCTACCTCAAAAATAGACCAATTGTGGTGAATGCTAAAGAATATTAAGCTGATCAACTTTTGGGCTCATTGAAAGGGACTTCTGACCATTGCCAGCAGGCTCTCAGGGGTTGCAGCCTAAAGGGGGCTGCAGCCACAGAGGGGCTACCCTAGCCCTTGAACATGGCTGTGTGTTACGTTACATGGCCTAAGCTCATTACACTCCACATCACAGCCCTTGCCCCGCTAACACAGGGAATCCCATCATTACGCTTTCAGAACAAAATACGTTCTAAACTGGTAAATATTACACACATCGAACTTATATAACCACAACATGATGTGCAAGTGACTTTCAATCGAAAAGTTAGCAATAAATCAGCTTTCATGGACAGTTTGAGGTCAAAATGCAGCAAAATGACACTTCGATTCTGGTTAGAAACTCCGTCGTTTGAATGAGTCCTCGTTCAATAAGTGTTTCTACATGAACTTTCAAATAGTCAAAAGTCATTCCCAGAACGTTGTAACCATTTCACCAAATCGATAACTTTAACGATCATTCCACCTAATGAATGCAAATTTCATATCAAAAATTCTTGTTTATTCGTATTTGAAGCTTCTAAGTGTTTTTGAAATTGTTGAAATGTTGTCAAAATTTCTCTAAGTGTGAAAACTTTTTGAATAAGTGGAAACCCCTGGTATGACCTTTGACCCCAAAGTGGATATCACGAAGACGACGAGTCCTATTATTCTGCGCGCTGGCACCCGCTGACACCCGCTACTACGCCCTGTCTCAAGTTCCACGCGCTGCCCTACAATTTGTAGCGCATGGCATTTCGCGGAACTAGTGGAATACTCAGGGATCCATTCTAACATGTGTAATGATTAGCAACATGATTAATGATAGCATTTAATGAAATTAATATCAGCGTTAACTAAATTAACATCCAGCGTGTCAGCGCATACCTGGGTACACAAGGCATAGCCAGGTGTGCCAGCCCGTGGTTTAGAAGGATCGAATACCGACTACTGAGTCATTCGAAAGCTTACAAACATGGTGCATTGAGTTAGTGTTACGTTCAATTTTTTGAGGCAAAATACACCATTATAACATCGAATCTGGGTGAACAGCTTATGCAGAAAGGTGGATGCGGTGCCAGAGGTCATCTGTGTAAAGTTTGGTGAGAAAACATAGGAATTTGTGAACGTGAGAGATGACGACCCTGGCCAAGGTCGCCTAGTGATGGGATTCCCTGTGTTAGCGGGGCAAGGGCTGTGATGTGGAGTGTAATGAGCTTAGGCCATGTAACATAACACGCAGCCCTGTTCAAAGGCTAGGCTACCCCAGCTACTTTCCACCTGACTTCCCTACCCAAGAGTTGAGAACTGTTACTGCCTCACTACCGGTTCTGTGTATTTTACAATTTTACTGGTACCAATATTTTAACGGTACCACCCAACCCTGCCTGGTACCAACAGGCATGATATCTCTGATTTGCAGTCAAAATAGACCTAACACTAGTACAGTAAGCGCCCCGTCATAGGCCTACAACACTCTGGGATCACATTTTTAAGTTTCCAATTGCAAAAATCTGGTCCAGCCAGATAGTTTGGAGGCTACTGTCTGGTAAAATCCGTCATGCCAGATCTTAAAATTCCAGATCCAGTACATCCCTCGCCTAAGCTACCTTAAACCTGTTGCAAACAAGTTGGGTCACCAGTATTTTTGCGGCAGACTGCATAGACATGACTCAAAACTACCGCAAAGGCATTGCATGAGAGTGCAGTAACATTAGCTTAGCCTTTATAATCATTCTGGTGGAGCTCTCAGAACATTGCTTCTTGCCTAAGGCCTATGATTAATACTAGTTAATTAGTATTATGTAGGCCTAGCCTTGCGCCTAGCCCTAGAGTGCTACGCCTATTGTATGACTATGACTAAGTTAGGCCTGGTACAGTAATGAGTATGCTATGAGTATGACTCGTCGACACAGCCCTTTAAAGCCCAGGACTAGGCTAAGTTGTTCTGCATTAACGTTACATACTTTGTCTGTAACAGTTGTCAAAGATGGCTTTTCCTTCTTCGCTTCAACTGGGAAGAAAAAGTAAACCAATGCCAATACGGCAAGGAGTATCACAGCAGAAACCTTCATGGCGTTCTTAAATCGGATCGATACGACAGCCACCTTGCGCTCTGTCTGACGCTACGCTGACTGAGATTTGAGGACGAACTATTTCACGTGGCACGAGCACAATGCTGCTCAAGCGTTTCATTAGGTCAACCTGTGTTCATTTACGTGTCGCCGGGTTACTGTATATGGTCTCTCGCGCGCTGCATGCTAGTAGCACTGCCTAGTATTAGGCAGCGGGCCGTACACGAAAAAGTGCTTTCGTTTTTAACTTTCGTGACGCACATCTGAGGGTCGGCATAAAAATTACCCACTAAGGTCAATTTTAACCTTTTGAACATCATATCAATTACCACAAGCGAACGAGATGGCCTACGAAGAGAAATTTGAGGGTGAATTGTTGGCTTTTTGTGGCCAACGTTCATTGTAGATACTAGTTCCACGAATTTTCTGACACGTACAAAATTTGTACAATATGCGCCGGGCAATAGGGATAAACTTTTATGTCAATTAATTGACGGGGGGGGGGGGTATGACAACTTTCCCCTCATCTAGGGAAAGGTTGAATAAATCAGGAACTGGAACGAGAAAGGATAGCGAAAGGATAGCGAAGAAGGAAAATGAAATATGCCTATAGGACAAAACAAGAATAAGAATTTAGAATAGAAAAGAGGAAGGAAATAAACACACTTGACATGAAAAACAAGAAACAGAGAGAAGAGATGCGTTCAGTAAGGATACCAATAGATGATTCACATGATATTGTTCAATCAAGTCTGGTTTGCAGCAGAGTTATGAGAGAGTAAATAACGTACGGCATATGGTCAAGTGGTTACAGCATCCGACTTCAGGCGCGAGTACATGGGGTGTGGGCTTACGCCCCAGCCCTCTCTTTTTCGCCACATCAACAATAAAACATATGGAAAATTAGCAGTGCAGTTCCCTCTCACCCCTGTTTTCTCTTAGGTCAGTCCCCCCTCCCCCCTTTTTTTTTTTTTTTTGAACGTGCGAATCCGCGCCTGGACTTGCAGTTGGACAGAAGTTCGAGTATTGTCCTGGTCATACTGAAGACTGTAAAAAACACAGCGTAAAGCAATTGAGTAGGAAAAACAAGCCAGTTAGTCACAACTGGAAAAGCTAGTCCGCATATCGAAAAGTTTTACACAAAAACGATCATTTGCTCATTCTATATCAAATTTTTTTAAATGTTCTAATTAAGGTAAGCTAAATCGGTTATGCTTTGGAATGATATGTCAAGGTAAGAGGAACTCATGAAATGCCGATTTTCATTCAAAATACTTGATTTTTGACGATTTCAAAATTTTGTGACGTCATAATTTGGGGAATTTCCCCAAATTAATGGGCCATTTTATGCCTTTACTACAAGCGTTTTACGACAAAAAATATAGATCCAAATAAAAGCAAATTCTTCTCCTCCTGTTACCTTTGACATGCAGCTCCCAGAAACGCGTTTATCTGTGTCAATATATTTGTGGAAAGAAGTGTTAATCCTCTAAATTATGTAAAATTGGGATGAAAAACGTTTTTCAGCCCATAGACATCAAATCCCATAAATTAATGATTTACGACAAAAGTAAGAGGGGTGTCCAGTCAAAAAAGCATTCACTAGAGTTTGCAATAGTATGAACATCACAAATCCAGTTTAGCCAGACCTTAAGACACAAACCCGAATACTACATGAAGCGAAAAACCTAAAAATGCAAAATGCGACCGCATAACGCATTTGGGAGGTTTATGATCAAAACTTTTCGATATGTGGCGGCTCGACATAAACCAATTGGTTAGAAGCTGGCCATGTGGGCCGTTATGTAAAACTCCGTCCATCTAACCGACTTTAGAGGAAAGGCCTCAATGGACACTCCTTACGGCCAAGCAGAACTTAATTCCCATTGAGATCTTTTGTCCAAATTAACCAAAAGGTTTCAACAGTTTCCAAATGGTAACGGGTTTTCAAAAGGGTTTGGTTTATAAAAAGGGTAATTTTATAATTCCCTTTGAGTTTTGACCAATTTCCATCATCTACCAAAGGGATTGCCCTTTAAATGAAAAGGGTATTTACAAAAGGTATCACTTGAAACCCTTTGGGTTCAAAGGGTTTAACCCAAAAGGGTTCCAATTTTCAGCTGGGCTGCCAAAAAACTTTGACTATACCTTAAGCTGTAAAGTATAATCTCTTCTAGTAGGCATGCCTGCATGATTTTGAACCAGCGTCGAAACTCCATGAAGCCTTGGCCGTTCACTCCAAGTATAAGTTCAAACTATATGATCTATCACTCAAAGAACCAATCTAAAATTTCCTGCGAGAAACTTAGCATCATGTAGTACTAGTAGAACTGATCGCCAGCATCTCTGTCTGCTAGGAAAAAAGGGAACCGATCGTGGGGTAAAGTTTACAAAATGTGAAAAGACCGGGGTGAGAGCTGTACTGTATCAATACATTATCTTCTTTCAGATGGAGAGGGGCCCAAGATTCCTAGAGATATAATCACAACAACCAGTGGTTCGAACCTGCCATGCACTTATTCATAACGCTTGATTTTGCATGTATTTTATAGGTAAACATTTCATTTGGAACCCTTTGAGCACAATTGGTTTGAAATGGTAGGCATACCTTTCGAAAAGTAAAAAGAAAAAAAAACTTTTTTAAGCATCGGAGTAGGAAGCGGGGGCTGGGGGAGAAAGCCCCCCCCCCCCGAGTGAAAAATGAGGGGCGGAAGAATGGTTCCGCTCCCCCACTTCCCGTGAGTCAGAAACCCCTTTTTTAATTTTCCAAATCTCAAAAAACAGCGAAATTTCCGGCGCCCTTTGCTCGCCGCATTATGCAACATAAAGTGCGCTAGTTCTCACTAAACTTTTCTGAGCTCTGGAAATAACTTGAACAAAATCGGATGTTTAAATTACCATTGTGACACCACATCATTAAGAGACACAGGCAGCTATGTTGCTATTTTTGTGACCTGTCTTTCATAACATTCCAATTTTTCTACAATTAAAGTTCTTGATTTTGAAATATTTTGTCTGAAAGGACAACAAAATTTGGGAAACTTTTGAAATGTCATCGGGGTCTGCGGGTCTGAGGGGTCGCGATTTTTCAAAATTTTGTATGCGCTCCGCGCCAATTGAAGATAGTCTCTCGAGAAAGACCGTTCCAGGCAGGGAAGCTTTGGCCTACCGTAGTCAAATGTTCTCATACACACCGCATGCGGGACATCGAATCCAAAGTAGCGCTTGCAGTGACCTTCCGTACATCTTTGCCGCACCCGCACCAAGTTCAAACGAGTTTCAAGGATTGAATTTGTATCTGACTTTTGACGGAATCGAATTCAGTCATAATTAGACACCAAATGATCTTGAACCAAGGAAGTCGGTCCAGCTTTAGTAATGCTCAACCGACTGAAACTAAGATTAAAAATGCGGAAATAGAAGGTAAAAAATTTTCAAGCTGACATATTTAAAAGAAAAACATATCGGGTACCGTCATTTCAAAAAATCCACAAAGGCGTAGGCTACGGGAAGAGGCGGATCCTGTCTGCCGTGAATTGAATATAAGTTCAAGTCCTATTTTGCCCGGCCGTATGTCAACACGGTCCGCTGCAGGCCGAACTGACTAGCTGCATGCTACCCCTTGCCCATAAATATATGTAAATGTCAGTGCCCTGAAATAAGCACTTCCCCTGCTCTGGGAGCAGTGCAGCCCCACCCCCACCTGAAAGGTCTACGCCTAGTAGCAAAGATGCCAGGTCTGAATTGCGATTTTCTATTGAAAAACCTGCCCCTGTCTACAGCTATCGGCCATGTCATGACACCCAGTCTCCAGGGGCAGGAATTTCTGATGAGATTTTGTGCCAGAAAGATCAAAATTTTAATGCATGGCTACTTTGTCGAGTGTCACAACAAGCATTTCATCGGGAAAGGGCTGATGGCTTTTACAAAATGTGGTCAGTGTACCGTTTTCAGTTTGGCACTAGTACTGAGCTCAGAGGCTCATATTGGGACCAGAAAATTTAGTACACGAATTCCGATATTTTTTTGGAAGGGAAACCGTTCCCAGTCGCCAATAACAGCTCGACCACCAAATTTTAAGTAAGCTTGTAGCGGTTTAGGATTTTTAGATAGCATGTAAGTTACTGCTAAGCCGAATTAAAGCTACAACTATTCCATATAACTTGAGAACCAACACACCCCCAGATGCCAGTGCCTATTAGAACCTATTACACGAAATAAAGCTTGGTGATATTCTCGCCCGTATTCGTATTGTTAATCTTCCAGATTTCGACGTTCCTCGATACAAAAATGATACTAGATGGGTCGAAGGGTATTATTCTTTTTTCAGAGATCGGAGTGACCCAGATTATACAATTTGGATCGGTATCCAGCTCGAGTTACTCATTCGCAGTTAACGTTACGCGCGAAACCGACTTAGCAGGGACATAAATAGTCAGGGTAACCCTGCCGTGAGGAGGCGTGCTTCTTTTTTATTATGCCATATTTATTTCACACCACCTCAACGTCAGGGCGTTAAACACGGCAAAAGTCACTTCCCAACCAAAAAAACGTGGAGGGCCAATCAGAGCGTGTTCTAGTGCTCTGGCTACTAAATATTCATATTTCAGAGTCGAACACTTCTGATTAACATACGTAAACAAACGAAGCCGGCGAGAACATATGACAACACGTGAGTGTCTATAGAAGAATATATCATACAACACAAAGCAGGGGAGACTGACACCTCGAAGAATTATCCTAGGTAGTACTGAATAATTTGTGTCAATGGAGACTAAATTTATCGCCGCCGTAAAAGATATAGAAGCAGTGTTTGGAATATGCCTTAAAGAACATCAAAAATGTGCCACAAGACAGTTGATCGTAGGGAGGAAAAACGTTTTTGTAAATCTGCCTACAGGCTTTGGAAAGACATACTGCTATGCGTTTTTACCCCACCTGTATTCTGCCATGGAAAGACCTACGATAGGGTGTGTAGATGAACGTTCAATTGTAATCGTACTTTCACCTTTGATAGCCCTCATGAAAGACCAGTGTAAACACATGGAGCAATTAGGGATTAAGGCTGCTTTCATCGGGGAGGGCCAAAAGGACAGCAGTGTGAAGAAAGATGTGAAGACCGGTTCATTTCAGTTGCTATTTGCCTCCCCTGAATGCATGCTTTCTCCAACATGGCGACTTCTCCTCGTAAGTCCAGTCTACAAGTCCAAGCTAAGAGCACTGGTAATCGACGAAGCTCATTGCATCAGTCAGTGGTACAGTATGTTGTGCTTCCTGGCTGGATTATGGCTGGGATTGGGATCATGGGAAAAGTGGCATGACCTTTGGTTCAGTGAATCTTCCATTTAGTGACCCTGTTGCTCTTTTGGTGGACCAGGTGCATAGAGGTCAGCAGACCAAGCCCATAGCCATAAGGGGAGGGGGATCATCATAGTAAATTTTAATTCAGCTCTTACCAAATTTCTAGTTGTCATCAGCTTAAAACAATTTTACCCCATCTTCCCCCTTTCCCCCAAGCACAGGTATGCTGCCCCTTCCCTGAGTACCTTGTCTCATTTCAGGCCTGTAACAGACCTTCATTATGTTGTGTTTATAAGACCCTTGGTCTGAAAATTTTAATGGTAAGTCCCAACTGTAAAACCTTCATTTACAAAAGCTATTTTTATGGTAAAAGTAAGGAGAAGTTTTATAATTGCAACTACATTTAAGTACAGTTTGAGGCTAAAAATATCATATGCATTGCAAAATTTTTGTACAAACTAATGTTATTTGATTATGGGTTGCAACCAGATTTAAATACCCAATTTGTAAGATGCTAAATGCTACCCCATGTATGGGTTGTCTTCATTTGCAAACAATGTACCTCCTTGCTGTTCTTGTTTCCACTTTTCCATGCAATAACTACTTCTTTGTCAAAGTCAGCAGTAATAGACCTCACAGCCTTTAGAACACCTGAGTGGCTAATGCACCATCCTGCTCTGTTGAAAAGGGTGTAGACCTGTTGATAACATTGATAAAGAAGGTTTTAGGTTTTCCTCAACTGTTAGCAGCATTACAAAATTAATTGACAGCCATTCAGCTTTGTTGTCTTCATCTTGTACATGTATGCATTACCAAACTAGTCATGTGTACCATTTGTGAATAAAGGATACAAATAAGCACAACTCATTTATGAAATATGTGGTGCTTTGAACAGTCCCAATACATTCATATTGTTGGATATGATGGTTACGTCTTTCAATCCACAGAAATTAAATGTGTTTTGCTTACATCACCCCACTGTCTTTTCAAGCTGTTTTCATTTTAATGCTTTAATTATGTATCTAAAGTCTGAAATGTCATAACAGAATAAGAGGGAAGTTCCTCCATTCAAGTGGTCCAATTTTCCCTTTTATGTGACTAGATCCCTTAAGTATCACCAAGTTCCTTGCATATATAGAGCCACACATAACTTTTTAACAGCTGCTTTTGCATTCCAACCAAAAAGTTGCTGTTTTATACCCCATTCTTATGTATGTAATCTTTACCTGATAGTACATTTCAGTCTCATCCTTAAAGGAATTGAATTTGCATATTTGCATTCTCTACTTAGTTATAGCCTGAGAACTGAATGTTGGAGTCTTTTTGATGTGCTGGCCATATCCAACCTGTCCACACAAATGAAATTCACCAGTCGGGCAGATAAGCATGGTGACAGTTTCATGAAGTGAAATAAAAATATTAATTTTTCATCTGTTCTAGCCAAAATGCAGTCACCAACAAATGTAGGGGATAGCATGCACCGACTGACACAAATTTGCCACACACTTTCAATTACTGTACTGTACCATAGGAGATGTATTGTGGAACATTTAAGCTTATTATATTCTTTAATTATAATATTCTACTCCAAATTTTCCGGCTCTGAAACAATTATTTTTTGATGATACTTATTGCAGAAATTGATAATAAGATTTCTTTGCTTCACCCTTGGAGTAGATCATATGCTTTAGTATTAGCTGGTATGACTTACTTGCTTTCGAACGTGTCCTTGATACAAGACCAGCCCATTAATCTTCTTATTAACAAAGTTCATCTTTGGCACCCTGCTACCCATGATCATGCTAAAAATGGCAGCTAGGGGAATATGACAAGATGCTGGGTTCTTCTTTGTTAGTTTTTCAAGAGAAGACATCAGCAGAGGGCATTGCTCTTTTGCTTCACGCAGTATGGCCCGCCAAGAAAATTTCTCAAGTTGGTCATTGGTGGTGCTGTCCAGCAGGTTGTATCCTTGACAATAGGTAGCTGCCTCTTTGCCTAGGGTATTATTGAACTGTCTGAAAAGACTGGGAAGCATATCCTTAATCCGGAATACTGCATTTGCTGCTGTCCTGAAATCTTTATGTACTATAGCCCTCACAAGAGTCTTCATGTTCTGATTTCTGACTGATGTTCTCATATGTTTTGAGTGGTACTTTATGCTCACCTGCAATTAATAAAAGTTATTTTTAGCAAGATAGTGAAAGGCTTTTCTAACCTGTAGTAGTGAGGATAGAGAAAACATTTAGGCTACTTGAAAGAAGACTGTGTGAAGTGATCTCCTGCAAGCACATCATTTTATTTATTTATTACTTAATTAATTAATTAATTTATTTATTTATTCATTCATTCATTTATTCATTCATTCATTCATGCATTCATTCATGCATTCATTTATTTATTTATTTATTTATTTATTTATTTATTTATTTATTTATTTATTTATTCATTTATTTATTTTCATTCATTCATTCAGTCAGTCATTCAATCATTCATTCATTTATTTATTCATTTATATATTTTTATATTTATTTTTTTCGACAGTCCTGGTTGTACAAAGGAAAATGGTAATTGCTGGACACCCATAATGATTTTCACAACATTCTGCTTCCACTGTCACTCACACTGTCACTAAAATTAGCTATTTATACTTCCTCTGCATTTTAGGACGTCTTAGTTGTGCACCATTACTAAACTTTATGAACTTCACACATGGTAACCTATTGGTCTTAAATAGGTAAACCCATATGATTCCCATCAATTTTTGCACCTAGGATTCATAAGGGGCTCATATGGGACAGCCCATATGACCCATGTGGGATAGTTCTGTGGCTCATATGGGTAACTGATATGTGGATAAAAAGAAGAGCCTATGGGTAAAGTGCAGGGATATATCACATGCATATCAATTGCCTGTCATGGAACCAATGGTTGACTATTTGAATGGCTGTGACCGTTTTACTTGAAGTGAACTTTACTGGTATTTGTGAACCATTGGGATGATATACTTATGGGTTTCTCCCAGGGCAACTTAATTTTGGTGCTATATTCAAAATTGTACAAATATAATTACAGTGATCATCGTGACAATAATAATATACTTCCCCCTACAATCCCCCACATAAGCTTAGGTAATCTTTCCTGCATGCCATTGGATATATAGGCTACCTTAACTGATCCACTTTTTGGTGGTGATGCTGCAGCTGAAGGAGAGAATAAAGTTTTCCTAAACCTCTTGTTTAGCAGAGTATTTGTCTTCAACTGTGGATGAGTGGACAACGGACTTGCCGAAAGTCTTGAGACAACAGGTGTTGTGGCACTTTCATCTCGCTGTCTTTTCTTAGTTACTTTCTGTAGCCCATTTTTAGACATGTTGTCAAACTCATTTCTAATTTTTTGCAGCTTGGCTACACAGTTGGCGTACTTTGTTACAACAAGATGACATGGTCTGCAAACAAATTTTGCCTCATAGCCAGTATAGGATGTTTTTGTTATTTCTTCTATGATAGTTATAACTTTCTGTTTCAAAGATGGCACAATGGAAATGACACGACATCTATGTTCTCTTTGCAAATTGTCCTTGTTGAAGTAGTACCCACAGGATATACAGTTATTGGAATCAGTTGTAGTTAAGTCACACACCATTAGATTTTCATGTGCCATTTTTGTTTGATGGTCATCCCATATGCTGAGCACAGGATAGCAGGAATGCCCATATGTTCTACCCAATGTTGAACCACAGTTTACTGCCGAAACTCAATTCAACATGCTAAACGTGGACACTTTACTCAAGGATAGTCTCCTAAAACTGCCATGCAATAGCTAGATCGCTTTGAGTTGCTTCCATGCGAATTATCGCAACTGTTAACATTAATTGTTATTTTATAGGGATTTTTATTCATCCGGTGCCGATTGAACCTGCATTGTTTACAATTTCACCTATATTTATCAGACCGGCCGTATTTTTAAAGTTTGAACGAGTTATTTATGAATAGACATAAACTTGAATATTCATATATAAACAACAGGCCCCTCCCATTCTGGAAGTGACTTTTTCCGTGTTTAACGCCCTGACGTTAGGGGATGTGAAATGAACTCAAATGTAAACACATCCGCTAACGGCAGGGTTACCCTGACTAGGACATAAACAGTTCCTCGTTCGCGAAGTGTCCTTTTTCTTACCAATTTTAATCCCACGTACCCAAAATAACATTTAAATTTGTTTAATTTTTCAAAAATTTAACATTACAGCGCATTTCAAATAATTAAAGTGCCTTTGGAACATGATTAGAGGCTGCAGCTGTAGTTTTAGTGCTGTTCGAGGAAAAGTTTACTTAAAACGTGGAAGTTGTGTGTCCAATTCACCTTCGCCAGATTTTGAATTTAAAGGGATATTTTTACTTATTTTTTCTTGATCCATAGGCCAAACGGATCGCTTGTGGTAATTGCATGGGTTATTATTTCATCTTTTTCCATCGATTCGTATTTTTTTCAATCAGACCCTCCGAAGTGCGTCACGAAGTAACACGAAAAAGCAGGACAGATTTTGGTCTATATTGTCGATTGTCGACAGTCATTGCACTTCCGTCAACTCGGCAGGCAGACACGTTCTGTGTGTATGTGTTAGTCAAAACTTCGAAATCACCAATAACTTATTTGTGACTGACGTGCTCTATAACTTTGGCACATGAAACGCAATAGTCAGGGTATTCATTTGTCGAGAGGGGGAGGGGAAGAGGGAGTGGGGGAGGAGGGAGTGGGGTAGGATGGGATGGGATGCGGTAAGCAAAAATTTTATTTGCATATTTATGTGAAAGAGAAACCAAATGTGCACACATTGTGGTGAAATTCCCATCTATCAAATGGGACCTGTACTTCTCGAAATATCAGTGACACTAGATTTGTGTTCCAAAGTGAGTTCGAGGAGAGTAGAGGTTATATCACTTCCATACATTGACAACGAATGCTTTGTTACCCCCCTTTTCAGACTATTGTGTTAACCTTGAAGTTAATATCTGTATCTGTCCGTTTACGTACAATCACCACAATGAGAGGTTGTCGCGTACGTAAGGTCAGGATCCGAGCAGGTCGCTAATTTAAATTTCAAAATGGGCTTTAGAAGAGAGTGCCTTAGGCCTAATGTTAAACAGTCTAGTTTTTCCATGAAAGAGATGATATTGGGGTATTCCGAGTGTCCAAATCAATTTTCAATATTCCGGAATTTTCCTCGGAGAAAGAAGAGTACCTGGAACAATCCTTATAAGTTGTTATGAAGTATTTCAGATTTCCGGTTTGCCTAGTGTGGGGGTGCGTTTCAGACCGAGGAGGTTGGAGAAAGATCTTGATATTGCTAGGAATTCGACCGTGCGTCTCCTTATAGATGGTAGGCTAATTAGACGTGATCTAGTCCTAAGATCATGTAGACTTAATTCCCATTCAAGGTCTGTGAGAATTTTAGTGATACTCGAATCCAGCTATAATCCCCAACCCACGGTAAATCAAGCAGCTCTATTTTGAATTTTCTCTAATTTGTTCTAAAATTGTTCCTATCCAGTTTATGCTCGGGATCCCAAATAGCAGAACAGTACTCCAATTTCGGTCTTATCAATAAAAATATCAATAGGAATCTTGTAGGAGTAAGACCTCTCTGTGTGAAATGCAACGGTTTGTATTCATGCAAAGTTTGTAAAATTCTCATGCCACTAGTATGCAATCATGTTGTGATGATTTTGGATTGTTGAGGAGAAAATTGGCTATACATTTAAAAGAAAAACAAAAATGACCGTCCATTAATGTGGGAATATGATGTCATGTGTGATTGCTTCAATTCTCAGTTCCCTTTAATTGTTGAAAATGTTGCTAATATCTTGAGGACCACACGTCGGATATTTCAATGAGAATTTAACTTAAATGCTTAGAATAAAGAACCCTCTCACATATCAAAACTTGACGTGACCTTAAATCCTTCTTTAAGTTCTATTTAACCCTGAACTTGTTCAGACCCTCGTCGGGGTATGAAAGGCAGTTACAGGGACTTCCTATTTGGAGAGAGCATACTGCACAGTACATTGTCGCTACCGTACATGTGAGAAAAAGTCTCAAGATGGCTGTCTGCCAGGGGTGGCGCCAGCGCGGGGGGGGGGGGGCATGTCCCCGTTGGGGACTACTGCCCCCCCCGTCGGGGATGGTCGACGGTTTCGTCGGGGAGGCCTAAAATAATAATAAAAAGATAATAAAAAAAACTACCAGGACTGAAGTTACTGGATGGATGAACATAGTTTTTTGTTTCGAAATGATATTTTAATACATATCGGAATCGATTTTCAATCACTTCTTTTTTGCTCCGTTATACCACATTCCAAATACCCGTGTCCTATCTCCTCCCCCGTCGGGGAGGGACGGCAATTTTCTTCGAGGAGGCCTAAAATTGAACGTAAGGACTTAAAGTTACTGGATGGATGATTATAAACTGTTCTTTTTTTTTCTCTCATTTTGCACTATTATTTTCTTTTGTAACGCTATTTTAATGCCTATCTGAATCAGTTTTAATCAATTCTTACTACTCTGCCATCCTTCTTCTCATCTTCAGTCCGCAAGGTCATGCCCCCGCCGGGGAAGGCTGCCGGCATTTCCCCTGCTTTTGACGGGAAAACCGATTCCGTCGGGGAGCCTTCATCTTCACGCCCACGGTGAACTGATAAAAAATGCGGGTCTGATAAACTTCAGTCAGCCGAAAGTTCTTCTTGGTTTTGCTCTCTAGAAGACCATATTCTTCAAGGAAACTCACAATTCCGAATTTTCTTGACAAAAACAGACGAGAGGTTGATGATGTGTATGCAGTACCCGATGGTCTGCCATCTGGCCTGCCCCGACAGCCGAATTCTAGCAACGGTTATGAAAATCGACCAGCCCGTTTTCAGTTACACTTACCGATAAACAGTAGTGTGAGAATGTTTCCCCATAAGTCTGACTGGAAAAATTTATATGAAGGTACCTTGTAACGTGACATACTTTCAAATAAGTTGGAACTAAACACCATTTATGGTCTGAAATTCGGGCAGTCACGTAAAAAATTTCATTTATTTAGTGAACCTTGCAATTACAATAACCGTTGCATAGTCCCCCCCCCCCCCCCCCGAAAAGAGACAAGACCATTACATTTACTTTTCTGATCATTCAGCAATTTGGTTTTCATTAGGTGTAACTTTCATTTCAAAGGAAAGCTCAAAATAACGACTCCTTCATTTCTAGTTACAAGTCTGGGAAATGCAATTCCCGCTATCTGAGGGGTTAGATATTTTAACAATTTTCTGTACGCTCCGCGCCAACTGATGGTTGCACTCCGCATAGATAGTATTTTGGTCGAACAGATTACCTAACAGAACAAAGCACGCTTGTAAATTGTTCTTCGTTTTGGGGCAGTATTATGAAGTGAAAATTTTATTGCGAAAGAAATCTCGAAAGCTGACTTCTTAAATTCTAGTTTCGAACACGGAAATGCCATTTCCTGGTGTCTGTTTTTCAGAAATTTCTGTGCGCTCTACGTAGATGGTCTTTCGGGGATTACACTTTTCGGACAAAAAACAATTCTGCTCCCTCCCAAACTGAAACGCTCCCGTACGCCTATGACAAAAACATAAAATATGAAACTTCGAATATATGCGAAGCCAAATTTTTTTCCTCGGGAGAATGTTCCAATATGGTCCGAGGACCTAAATCTGCATGATGATATTCAGTAACCCCAACAAAACTACAGATCACCGCGTACTTGATGTTTTTCTCATGAGAAGGTAAGATTCTTCCATAAAACGCCCAAACTGTCATAAGCTTTACAATTTTTTCCTCAATACAAGCTTCATATTGTTAAAAGTGGCAAATTTGCCATTTCCGATGGATACTCCATACAATAAATAACCAAAGCCAACTCTGTTAATTAGCCAGCATACTGCTTAATTTTGCTCTTGAAAGGCATATAACTTAAAAAAGCCAAACATTCATTAAAAACTTACCAAAAAACCAAATTTTCTTTCATTAAATTCCAAACTTTTTCCAATTTAATAAGCCCTAACTTTTCTATTCTTCGTTCATATTTATAGCATATTTGTAGTCTCGTCTCGATTTAACTCGTAACCTCAAAAGAATTTCAGCTGTCGCCTATATTAGGTTTTTTTATTTTTTCCATATGCCATATGGTACTATAACAAAAGCCAAATTTCATTAAAAAATTCCAGATTTTTAAGTATCTGTTAAAAAGAAAGCCCAAATTTTTCGCGCGCTACGCGCGCCTCAAATTCTACCAAGTCACGTCCCACCGGGACATAATATCAACTTTGTCGGGGCCTTGAAATTCTGGCCTCCCTGTCGGGCAAGTCCTGGCGCCACCCCTGCTGACTGCTACTGATTTTGTGTAAAAGTAAGGACTTGCTCAAGTCGAATTCCCAGATTTTGCAAGAAAGTTGAAATATTTGTGAAATATGGCAAGGTAAGGTCAAAATCACTTCACGTATTGCAGGAGTATGATACTGTTTCCCATTTAGTTCTTCTGTTTAAAATATAACGGAGTCGTCTTCAAATCAAACGATTTATAGCTTCACGTCATTAGTGGGGTCCATCAGCCTAAAATCATTTTTATTTATTGTTTACATGAATTTCAAACCCTCTTATTTAGTGAAATTGCAGAATTTAAGATACAAATTGGTGTACAACAATCCATGGTAGGAGTAAGCAAGGAAATCAAAAGATTTAAAGGTGACGGACCCCAGTTATGGCCGACTGAAATCAGCCCATCACTTGCTGTCCGGACTCGTGTATAGAAATCAGTGGGTAGTTACCATAGAGCAGTTACATTATACCCTCGACGTCAGAGTGACCCGGACTAGAAACACAAGGGCCGTGGTTTCATCTCTGACCGAAGGTGAGACTTCGCCAAGTCTCTCAAAACTGCTCTCCGGGGAGCTAAGAACTACCTCTGCCATAAGCCGTGTTCCCATTTGATCCAGGGAGGTGGATCTTGATCTACCGAGGTGGATCAACATCAGTTACCTTGATCGAGATCCGCGTTCCCATTTGAGTGAGCGCGGTAGATCAAACGTGTTTTATGAACACATTGCGCAAGCGCGAAAAGGTCACCAATGTTTACAAGTCGGCCTGCCATGCATTTCGTATCGATGTATCACAAAAACATACATGAGTGTAACCGGAGATCCAGGGTCACTTGATCTACCGATGTGTTCCCATTACAAATTTTGATCCAGCGCGGTGGATCTGATCTACCCCGAACGGTCGATCAAAATCGGTGGATCTTGATCTTGAGTGAGTGTTGTTGATCTGCGTTCCCATTAGTGTTTGATCCACCTCGGTAGATCAAGATCCACCTCCCTGGATCAAATGGGAACACGGCTAGTGAGGTAATATTTTGTCAAAGTAATAGCACATGCCTCTACAAAGGATAGCATACGATATTTGGCTCCACTAATGCTAGCTCCCTCTACAGTCTATAAATTGTATCACTCGACCGATGCACTAAGTAATAGACCGACGGAAAAAATTAGGATGATGAAACAAACTTGGACGTTAAAATATTGGCTCAAAAATTATTTTGTTTGTTAGATGGAGTTTTACGGCCCAGTTTCCAACCAATTGGTACAAGTAGAGCCGGCCAAGAGTGTAGAAGAACATCTCCTTTCTCATGCAAGCAATTTCAACTTCCCCAAGTTACTCTTAGCCCCGTTCTTAATTGAACCAACCCCGTCCTTAATTAAACAGACCAACCCTGTCTTGAACCACCATGTTCAGACGCAAATCGAATTGCTAATATCCTGAGGGGCGAGGTATTGGCTCATGAGCATGGGCATAGGCATGAGCTTAGCGCTGCACTCCCTTAAAACTGACTTCAATTTTATGTCAAAGTCAAAAGGCAGTATGGGAGCCTTAAAACATTTTACTATACCTTTGACTCACACCATGAGAGTCTTCGGTAGTCACTGTCTAAGGCCTACGCAGGGGACATTGGGTCAGACCCCGTCCTCTCAAGGAAACCAGAAAATGTACCGTTTGTAGCACAAATTGCATGAAAAGTCACAGAATTTCTCAAAAAATTTTAAAGGGGGAGGGGGGTTTTACCGAAGGTCCCCTCAGTGATATCATAATTTTCAGATCCTAGAAATACATGCTTCAGTGACGCAAATTTTACTTTAAAAGGTAGCAGTGTTACACCAGCATATAAGAACATCTTTGTTGTAAAGTTTCAAAGGGGAGGGTCCCATCCCTTAGAATCATTCCCAGGCTGGCATTGACGTACGAGACGGTGGCAGGGGCGGTGAGTTCAGGTGCGTTGAGCAATAATTTGCCATTTATCATGCAGAAAATATAAGGAGTAAAACCATTTTAGTCGAGAGTAAGGGCACGGTACTGTTGACAATTAAATCAATTCAGCAGGTCTTAAATTCATCCAAGAATCATAGAAAAACAGTAGCCTATTTTCAGTTTTGTTGTGTAATTTCTCCTCGAAAAGAATTCAGACCATTTCATCTAATGGTAGGCCTAGTGGTACATTTTATGTGGTTATTTTCTGAATACCTAGCAAGTTAGTGATTTATTTATTTATTATTTTTATTGCAAAGGAAAGCTAAGATAAAACTATTTAGATTTTCCTTACAAGCATGGAAATACAGTTTACGGCCATCTGATGGGTCGCGAATTTTCAAAATTTTTCGGTACCCTGCGCGCCAATCAATGGTGGCGTTCTGCCAAATAGTCTTTCGGGCAGAATTACATTTTTGGGGTCAAAGCATTTTTTAAATTTTTCGATCACTTTGCAGTTTGCGAACTTGTTTTGAAGTGAAACTTTTATTGCAAACGAAAAAAGATAGCGACTGCTCAGATTCCACGTGTATGGGAAATGCTGTTTCCGGTCATCTGCGAGGTCGAGTTTTCGAAATTTTTCGTACACTTATGCCGATCACTAATTAGGGAATAAAGTCAATGGTGCCCATGTCTCTACATCAGATTCGAACAGGCTATGACGTCACGCATATGGGCTGAGAGACCCGAGGCGAAGCCGAGGGTCTCTGCCTATATGCGTGACGTCATAGCCTGTTCGAATATGATGTAGAGACATGGGCACCATGACTTTATTCCCATGCATAAATACTTTAATTTCGAGAAGTTTAGAAGGGAAAAAGCTTTCTTTTTTACAAATTTTCCATTGATCATCAAGTATTCTCCTTAACTGACTTAAGTTTCATGAAGTGCTCGTTCAGGTGTACGTAATTACCATGACTTTGACATTGAGTAGTGTAGCGAAAAGCTGTATAGAGGCTTTTCAATTGCGTCACGGAACCGCCATGCTGGAGGACATTCATGCCAAATACACTTGGTTTTGTGCAGAACGCACTGCACAATGTACACTGTGATATGCACGGTGTGTACAAATTGTATGGTTTACTACGTAGTTACATGTACTCCAACATGGCCGCCGGAGAGTATTATGACGTCATGTGAAAAGCCTCTATTGCTACAATGCAGTAGCTAGCTACACGCTACCTTCGTCGCTTGTACGTACGTACACAGTCATGAATCATACTAGCCACTCATACAGAAATAGGCCTAGGCCTACTTTTGTGCCGTCTATTTGACGAATAAGTTATATTTTGGAAGTCTTGAACGAGGTCATATTTGGAACGATTTATCTCTTGGATTTGGGACTATAATCGAGTTCCACTAAAAATATATACTAGCTTGAGGATCTGTGGTTTTGGATTATATTGCTCACTGTGACGTTTGAGTTTGACTTTGACACACTAACGTCCTGCTATACGTTGCTGAAAACAGACTAAACAACTAACGTTAGGCTAACAACGTTAGACCTAGCCTTTCAAATTAGCGTTACGTTGTTTTCGAAATGAGGCTAAGTCAGTAACCCAGCTTGACCTTTTTGTGTGGAATTTTATGGAACCAGACATATTTGCCTTTACTAACGGTGACTGTCGCAATTCCTAAAGTTTTTATTGCAGAGAGAATCTATCACAATCTTGCTGACGTTTGTCGATGCAGTAGGCAGGCTACTCGGGCCGGCTAAGGCTCTTCTTAATATTATCACATCTGCATTTCCTTTGGTGATTCTGGTGCTAAATTTCCTTACATAGCTAATTGTGCACAGAATACTTGACCAAGCCTTATGTATGGAATATGTGAGATGAGCTGTAAGGTTAGTGAGTAACGTTATACTCGTTCACTCATTTCAAAACTATTTTTTTTTCATCGCCCCAGATAGGCTAGAGGTTTCGAGTCTAACTGAGGTAGGACTAGGCCTAGGAAGTCATGTAGTCCTACTTATATGCTTTTCTCATCAATAGTGTACATATCAATATTTACACGATCGGGGTCTAAGCCTAGGCCTGCCTAGCGCTAGGCCCTAGCCTATGTGGACTTTAAAACACTAACAAGACCTTCACTTAATATGCTCTGAATTAAAGGTCTAAAATCTGATTAGGACATAATTTATTCGTTTCAATGTACACACAACATTGCGGTCAACCAAATATATTTACGTTTTAAGTTGGACAGTTATGGGGTAAATTACAGTCGTAGGCCCTATGCCTTAATTGCTTAAAACGTCAGGCACCATAGTTGGGCTAGTATGTGTGCTATGTATGTGACCTAAAACTATGTATATAGTCAAGCCTATGTACATCTACCGTGTCGGCAAAGCTGTGTTTATAGTCATGTTGATCAAAAAGTTTCTCTCCATACACCCTATGTCTCTACACTGGATTAGAACATGGGTAACTGACCAATCACAAGCCAGAATTCTCAAAAAGTATTTATGAATGCACTTTATTTTGACTCCAAAAAGTACGCCTAAAAAGGCAGCGTACATGGCATGTAATAACTTGCATCTAAAGACACAAAATTTTCAGTTTTATCCCCATTTACTTTAACTTTCAAGACAATTCTTGTCAAAGTCAAAAGTTTTGCACCATTTTGCATCTAAGCTCCTTGAAAAGGCCCCAAAAAATCAAAGGGGGAAGGGGACCAATCCCAGGCCGGCGACCACTTAACATACTGCATGACATCCCCTCCGTTACAGAGAAAACTTGTGCACGCCACTGTCTGTTGTTTTTCAAAAACGTTTATACTACATAGGATACTCATTCGTTCGGAGTCGAGCACCGCCTCTGGGGCTTTTCTAATCTAGGGAACATTCCCATATGAGACCCTGTCATGTCCCATTTCTTGGCCCATATGGGGTCCATATGATTTTGCACCCGGGACTAATAAGGGGCCATGTCAGCCAGCCCACTTGACCCATTTGTTCCATGTGGATTCTCAGGGTCATGTGCAGGCGTGGATCTAAGAGGGGGGGGGGGCTTTTACGGCCTCAGCCCACCTCACCCGCCTTTTTCGTCACATCAACAATAACAAATACACTCAAATAAGCATAAAGTTTATCTACGAGAAAATTCAAGGAACTATTTCAGGCTCATTCCTTCCCTCACAACACAAATCCAAATACACGAACCTCATATGATATTAAGCCCGGGTGAATAGGTTATCTGCTTACTTTCCTGCCGTCTTGCCTTTGCACAAGAGGGAGTTGCAACTACCTGGCCACAACACTTCGCGCGCCCTAAGTTGCAACCCTTTATGCAGTAAGTGGTCGCTCATAAAGCAGTGGTAAACTTTTCCGAGCCGCTACAGTGCAGTTTCCCTAAAATTTTCTTCAATAAAGGCTTTTAATTTTTAAATATTTTGTCTAAAAGAGATAGCAAAGTTTTAGGAGCTTTTTGAATGTTGCCGAGAAACCTCAATCGGCACTCCGTAGAAAACATTACGTAACGACAACGATCTTCAGTCGACACGCTGTCTCAGATGTATGCTACCAGGAAACGCAGATTCTTCGATGGTCCCCCAAATATTCAAATATCCTTACAGAAAACCCTGAACCTAAACTATTTCTTGCAATATAAACTCCATATTTAAATGTGTAAAAGGACCCAAATTTTAGACGTTCGCAGTACAGTAGTGTTCAAACTTAAGATAAATCAGATTCTCTTTTTATTTAAAACAATGTTCTTGCTCGTAGAAAAAAACGAAAAATTTAGCATCAAAAATGTACCTTTTGGTCATTGGAGTATGTAGGGGTGCATGGTTGGTAATTGTCCCCCCCCCCACAGACTTTCATATTGCTTCCTACGCCACTGAGATATTCAGACAGAGAAATCACCGTACGTCCCTACTACCCGCTTTCTCTAAGTTCATCCCCCCCCCCCTTTTGAAATGTCTGGATCCGTGCCTGATGTAAGCGATTGGTATTTGGGAAAATATGGGCCAGTCCTACAATATCCCTTATGAATGCGTGGTACCCATTTGGGACCCTTATTAATCTTGGCTGCAAAATTAAATGGTCCCATATGGATTTACTCATATGGAGCCGATAAAGGTTTGCTACCTGGAATAACTATCGGGACTGTGTTTGTTCACACTTTCCGTTGTATCATGGCAATTGCACACTTCACCAAAAAGTCATTTTGTTGAACGTTTACTTCGCATCGAATGCTATATCAAGATTTATAAATTGTTTTCAATTCTAAATACAACCGGACAGGTTACCCACCAGGAAACTTTTCAGCATTATTTCTCGACCTTACCTATCTATAGTGACTGTGGAGGTCAGATATCCCCTCCGTTAGCAGAAATAAAAGTGAGTAGTACCCTTTAAAACAGTGGGTAAAATGTTCACCAACCGCTGGTCACGTATATGATGAAATGCCGAAATAAGGTAATTTCTCCAATTATTGGTCAGCCAAGTGGAAGGAGGGAGGGGGGGGGGGTAACCCAAGAAAGTTTGATCTAACCACATAATTAACCGGTGAAACGACCACCTTTGTAATAACTACCACTGTTGTATTAGGTCACCACTTTTAACATTTGGTTATAAGGACCTCAGACATGGGCGTCGGCAGAAATTTTTACAAGCGGGGGGGGGGGGGGGCAAGATCATTCCTGGATGAATGAATTGTGTACACTATCTAAGCGGAGCGCTACCATAGGTTGGAGCGGAACGTACAAGAAAAATTTGGGCCTTACAAACCCTCCAGATGGCCGGAAACAACACTTGGCGAGTGTTACAAGCTGTATGTACCCAGCCCTGAAGCAGGAATTTCATGTCTGTAATTTTTAGATTTTTAGAATTTTCAGTATAAAAAATTGTTGAAGGGAAATCTGCCTCTCGGTCACGGCCTCGTATGCCTATGAACGCTAAAACTTACAACTGTCAGACAGCCTATATAGGCCTATATTCGTTACACAATTATGAATCATACCCCCCCCCCAGTGGCGGAGCTAGGGATTTCGGGTAGAAGGGGCGAAAATGATCTTCAGGGGCGCTTCGAAGGAGTAAATATCCTGAGCCTCACCACGATCGAAGCCACGGCTTTTCAGACTTTCCATTTGATTTTCGGCACCTGGTAGAAGACTACTTTGACATTTTTCCTCAGCAAGCTTTGCTATTAAAATATGCTTAAATTTTCTATCCATGGGCCTCCGCGGAAGAAAATTCGGGTGGGAGGAGCTATATTCTTTCAGGAGGAAAAGCTCCGCGCCACCATGAGTTGGCGCGGAGCGCAAGAAAATTTTGGCCCAAAATGCCTCTCAGATCGCTGGAAAAGACATTTCTAAAGCCTACTTACCAGATATAAATAGGAAAATACTGAGTGAACTGTTAAGAAATATTGATTAAATTTTACTTCGTCTTTTTCTTTGTTTTTTTCGTTTTTTCAGGTTTTTTATTTTTCAGGGGAGGGCAAGTCCCCCCCCCCCCATTGCCCTACCTGTGGACGCGCATGCTTATATCCCTCTTTTTCACATTCTAGTAGGAAGGCAGTCATTATAGTTTGTGTTATTGTAAGGTCTCGATTTAAGATTTTAATGAAATAATGGGCTACTTTGTGAAGATAAAGATTAAACCTGCTAGAGCTAAATAACAAGCAGTCTTACAGAGGAAAAAGTTATGGAAATTAATCACCGTTAGGTGTACATTTTTGGCATCTGGAAATCAAAAGATAAGTACACGAAGAAACATTAACTGACGTAATTTACATCATGTGACCACTCTGAAATAGGCATTAATTAAGTACATTTAAATAAATAGCCAAAACAAGAGGTCTGCTTGGCTCTCTAGATACCGAGTTCATAATAAATAAAAGCAGCCTTAACTTAAGCTTATTTGATGCAATTTTCTGGCTTTGAGACCACGGAAGTAGAAAAGTAAACGTTTTCACTGGATTATCGTCCACTGTCAGAAATAACCATTTATCACAAGAACGGTCGCTTGAAGAAAAGCAAAATGGAAACTGCCCATTAAAACTCTTAAACCGTTACCACTATGATTAATGTTTTATTTTATTTTAACCTGAATGTTCTCTTCAAATGGTTCTGAGAAATGTAGTGGAATCTATTTTGGTATCTTTATAAACTCTTGTTCCTGTATATGTTGACAATTTTCAATGACAACAAGAGGGTTATTTGCGCTACAATTATTGTTGCACACTTTGCAACATCTTTTACTGGCCGGGAGGGTTAATTGAATGTCAGTCTGTGTATTTTGTAAGCTTATAATCACGATTGGTGTGGAAGCAAAGAACTACGCACAGCGACAACATTAATTAGTGCGTATAAAGCATGAAGATACAAAACTTATACCTGTATATATTACAGAAGATGACCCTTTTCATCAGCCAGAATAAAGTGCAGATAGTACAGTTACTTGTGGCTGTTTGAGCATTTTGTTATCTAGGTCTTAAAAAACGCTTATAAACTATGTCTTTGGCCAAAAATGGTGCAAGAGTAAAATATGTTAAAAACCTAAAAAAAGGGTGCCGACAGATGATTTTGGTCCGTCAGGGGGGAAACCGCCCCCGTGACCATATGGCAGTTCCGCCACTGATACCCTCCCCTATATTCACCTTGTGTATCCCAGTTACATCCGCGCGTCGCCACTTGAGATCAGCACAGGACCAAACCAAGACCAACGCATTCATCAATAGTCGGATGCCATATGTACACTACATACCTGAAAACTAGTACAATTTTGGCATATATTCTTTACAATTACAAATTTCCAATAGATATCACGAATGATGGTCCCCGAATTACGATTTCACTATTCAGCATACTATCTTCTCTTTTGCCATTCCTGGTCACATGTCCGCATATTTCACGTGTACAAACTGACGCTGTGAGTGAAGACATTTTGATGATTTATTTTTAATTTTTTTATTTCAATTTTAAATTAATTTTTTTCACAAGTTTGATTTTCCCTTCAACAACTTTTTACATTAAAAATTCTAAAAATCTAAAATTTACGGACATGAAACTCCTGTTTCAGGGCTGGGTACATGCAGCTTATAACACTCACCAAGTATCATTTCCGGCCATCTGGAGGGTTTGTAAGGCCCAAAATTTTCTTGTACGTTCCGCGCCAACCTACGGTGGCGCTCCGCTTAGATAGTGTACACAGTTCAATCATCCATGAATGACCTTGCCCCCCCCCCCCCCTTGTAAAAATTTCTTCCGACGCACATGTCTGGTGACTACATTTACTATCATGGATACATCGAACTTTTCGCTGTAGCCTTTCGGTCACCGAAAGAAGTTTTTAGTGTTCTTTCTACACTTTCGCATGTGTCGCACTCAGAATTAATTTTACCTTCATTGTTACACTGACTGTACATTTGCGATCTATGGGTAAGGTTAGGTTTGGTTAGATGAAATTTCACGGCCCTGTTTCGATGGGCGATCGATGGTGCAGGGCATAACGACAACTCGCTCAACAGGTGCGGTCAGTGTCACGGTCGCGTGAGTAAGCAATCACCGTCGCTTGTCCGCACAGTCGCTGTTAACAGTCGTGTGAATAGTCACCACGAAAGGGTTAGTACGTATAGGTGGTTGAAAATTGCTCCTCATACATGTGTTTGCCACAGTGAGCAGGCGAAACGAGTCACAGCCCTTTCCTGTGAACTAACATTTTTCGTAGGAAACGTTGACACCTGTAAGATTGAATAACACCTACCGTATGTACATTGTAGGGCATAAGGAGTGTCATCTTGAACAAACTTACGACATAGAAGGATTTTACTTAAATTTGTCAAGGTGAAATCTTTCAATTCCGTATTATCCACTGCATGCGAATCGCGTGGATCGGGTTGCATTGACAAAACACGTATGAACGTAGTTTTCGCGGTCTCGACTGACGCAAGGTTCAAGTCAAAACTTCAAAAATATATTAAAGAACATGATAAATAAAGTCTAACAGTCAGTCCAACTCCCATCTTCATAGGAAATTCTCGATCTGAGATATAAAATGTTGAAATTAATTCACTTAAAACAAATAAGTCTATTGCGCATTAATATGCGACTTTACTGTTGAACAACTCACATTGTCTGTTTCGCTTCGTTCTCAAATTAAAAATGTTTTATCACCTTGAAAAGTTCCTGTTTCCTTGCATACCATGTTGCACAGATAGGGTTTAATTACATCACCCCATAAAAATAAGAGTGCTATCACACCTTGGTTAGGTGCACTAACTTTCAGAAAAAACAAAGAAACACAAAGTTGTAGTTTAAGTAGTACAGCAACGACATCACACATTATTGCGCAATGTGCCATCTTAATTTGAGTTAATGAACTTCAAAATTTGATATCGTGGGCTCATGAATATCCTATGGAGATGGGATTTGGACTGTTAAAATTTCTTTTTCATGCTGTTTAATATATATGTGATTCTTTGTCTTGAGGCACACGTTATAATTTCGTACACGATTACAGTGGGTTTTATCCCAAAGCTGGCAACGAATATGAACTGCATAGTTGGAATCTTTGAAAAGTGTATTATGTGGCGTCGCCTTAAATAGAACTTTTTCCCATTTTGTGCACAGGGTACGCAAGTAACGACAAAACCGTCGGGAACGTGGTGGGGTCGTGGTGGGATCGTGGTGGGTTCATTGCATGTTCAACAGTTGTAATTCCCGGCTTCGCCTGAAACCAAAAATATTTATTTTAGAGGTTAATAACTTTTTATCATCCAACATCTATTGTAAAACCCCTTCCTTCGTTGAGACATTAAATGTTGTAGACTTAAAACAAAATAATCCATTGCGCAAATTAAACATAATCCACTTCCGTCAGATGGCGCCCTGAACTAGATTTTCGCCACAAGGTAAAGGGGAGGTGGTGTTGGGCAAGTTTGATAGGTATGTTACGTGATAAATGGCGTGTATACTCACGTGATGAACCTTATCAACAATAATAAATGATAAAGAATACTAAGTTGAAGTTATAACAACAATTTATTACTTTTGTGCGTACGATTTCTCGCATAAGGGACTATCCACAATGCAATGTAATAGACAAAGGGTTATCAATTGCTCAATGTATTGAGATGTAAAATATCAATATTTATCTGATACAAATAAAATTAAAAAAATGCCAATAACATCAATTTTACCTACTTCACTCCGATGTCGTTTTTTAATAACACTATTTACATTTGACTTTTCAAGTAATTCGTGCATCTTTCAAAGATTAATCAATTAAACTTAAGTTCATTTTCGTAATCTCGTAGAAATATTTTCACAATCTTTACACAAGGAACGCATAAAAAGTATTACTTCTACACTCTGCCTAAGGTAATGAAAATAATGGAGATCAACACAAGGCATGCATGTGCATATTGTTCTATCCACTCCAACCACTTGGGCCATGAAAGCACCAAAACAATATTTTGGTTACATTTTTAACCCCATTTGGGCTTAATGAAGCTTTGCGTGGGTCAAGACATGACAAAATAAATTTGATCGAGTCTATTCGGGAGCAAAGTGTTTCAAGCTGTTTAAATTCAAAACAACTTAGTTCTCAATTTGTCTTGTATCGCTCAGCAGATCATACCTTGAAATAATTTTAAGGCTATTGCAAAAAAGGCAGTGTAAATTTTATCCGTTGCTGTTTGCCCCAACATACTTGTAACTTATGGCCACTTTAAAAACTAGCAGTGGGAAATTCACTACAAAAAGAGTGTAGGATTGAATTTCACTCGGAATGAAGTGAAAATTTACTCCAAAAGTGCGATAATCATTCCAAGTATTTGAAATACACCTCTTTTTGGAGGGAATTTTGCTCGATCCCGGGTGACATCTACTTGTATTAGGAGTGGCCCGTAAGCACTCTCTTATTTGTGTGAATTTCCCTGCTTTATTTTAGAGTGTACTGGCTGAGTATATAAACCTATGGAATAGCATGTTGAGTGTATGATTTATTTTTTACAATGAATGCCTTTTTAGAGCAAATTTCAACAGCGTTACATCAATAAATCACCAAACGGTCTCAATGTTTTCTTGTTTTTCTGCCAAAGAACACTTGGTCATAGCATAGACATTCCACTTTTAAATTAAGTCATCGGTTAACTGAAGCTAATAACAGTGAATGCTAGGAAAATGGTCTCATTGACAGGCGCGTTGCAAGGTTGTGTCATGAGAGGTTCTAACCCCCCCCCCCCCTTCCGTGGCTACGCCACTGTCATTGAACATCATTTAATACCTATCACTAAATAAATATTTGAACGTGTCAATGCCTAACCTTATGTCAAAAACTTGTTGCTTAAAATATTAGCACATAAGCGCGTTATCGGTGAGGTAATGAACATGTCGAGGTGTTATTAATGTGAACACAAAAATGTGTTTATCCCATGCTTTAACCCTGTCCCTCATTAAAAACATTTTCACTCCACCTTATCGTGAAGCCGCTGTTGCACTACAAGAATTTCAGATCTGATTCCGATAAGATTTTTCGGGTTTCTGCTAAAAATCTTCTACATCTCTGGTCGGAAACAGGCAAAAAAAAATTGCCAGCCTGTGTAAATATATGAGTTTTACCGCAGGACCATGAAAATTTAATTTATGCTATTTATTTCGTGACGTCACATCGATAGACAGATTTATCGGACTAAGCTGTCGGATAAAAATATATGTCGGTGTGACGCCTAGAAAAAAATCTTTTCATAGACATCAAATGCAGATCATATATTTACAATGGGCGAGAACCTTTTGGCTCGTTCCTGCCAGAGATGGAGAAGATTTTGGCCAAAACCTGAAAAAATCGGATCGGAAAACGATCCCAATTCTTTGAAGTATGTCTGCGGCTTAGTGTGTTATGAAACTGACAAATCCTAAACCTTCACTGCACGAAGATTAACTTTTAGCACGTTTGAGTGTTAAATTAAGAGTTAATTTGTTCTTCTTTTACAGTGGTAACAAGAGTTTATATAATTTAAAATACAAACACTCTCCGTCCTTTCATGCAGAATATAACACTGTAAACATTATCACAGGCCTTCTTGAGCCGTTGCAATAAATTACTACGAAACAACAGGAACGTAGCTAAAAGATTTTGTATCCTTATTATTAAAAAGTGATGAATTTAAGGCTTAAAATTATTCATTACTGTTCATTGGTGTATAACCGTGAGGCCTCACTCTTGCAGGAATTAAAACACAATTTAATATGCAAATTAGTTCATCCTTCTATGCATATATGAATAACTAAACAACGTCACAATGTTAATAACAAAAAAATTTAAAACTGACGTTTCAATTTGCCTGGAATTTAGCTACTACAAGTAAAAAAGAACGTAGCCATTTGTTTTTACGCATTTGATCTTACGCCAAAATAATTAGCAAGGGGTAAGTATGTAAATGATGTTAAAACTGTCCACACTTAATAACATTATCTGGCTTATTTGCTCAAGTAATCCAAAACGGAAGGAAAATATACAATTGACATCTTCAATATTCCGTATGTATACATAGAGAAAAATTGTTTATCTATACGTCAATTTCTAAAGTTTCGGGTGAGGATATTTCAAATGAAAGCATCGTAAACTCAGATTCTGAATATATTTGAATGATTTACATAACGAAGCGCATCATAAGATTAAAATGATGGTGACTGGGTGCGAATAAACCGATAAATATAAACTGAAACAAAGTACTTTAATGTCCTTCTGCTTCCATACTCAAATTATTATATTAAACTATTCATCGGTTTCCGTGCCGAAATAAAACGTACACGCAAGTGTTCAGTCCACGGAATGATCTGAGGCGATTTACTCAATGATTTAGTGACCGTATAGCCCTGGAAAATGGGGGTATCTCATATAAGGATCTCCAAAGATTTCGAAAAAGCGCCCTTACTTCCCCCAGAAAAAAGTTAGCTCGTCTCTTCAGAGTATATGTTGGAAGTAACGACTTTGGGGAAATGAATCGATGCTGAACTTGATTACTTAAAGACAGATATTTGTAATCCCAAAGAGTTCCAACTCTCACAACCTATCTACTTCTAGTTAACCACATTGTCTAAAACTTAAAATCATTGTTTTTAGAGCATTCACTGGTGAGCATACATCCAGTCCCTAATGTGTAATCAGAACACCCTCAGTGTAATCTGTGTAACATGACCGATACTCTACATTTTTGTAATTTAATGTCAATGAAAAATTGCGAATTTTGGTAGGATCCTGGTAAAATTGTGATTTCGAATGACTGTCTTTAAGAGTAACTGAAGGATTTATGTCGCCATGTAACAGTAGTATTGCTTTTGCATGTGTCTTAATTCTCCTATTGCAAATATATATAATTAAACCAATAAATGAAGGTTAATATAAATTATACTTATTATCACATAGAGGTAAGATTCTGAGAACTAAGGGTTGTAGACCCTCCTTTTTTGGAAAAAATACTTCAGGGGAGATAATAATATAACTCAGGTATTATTATTATCATTAACCCAAGTTTTTGTCAGGCAAAGAAGGTCAAGTTCAACCCCTTGGCAAAATATTAAGTATATCTATATGCTAAATCTGCAATTGGACATTATTCGTACTTCATATTAATTTCTCGTAATAGTTTATTTATATGTAATAAACGTTTAATTGTATAGTAAAAATAATGAAAACCTTTGTAATTCTTGTATGTAATTTAAAACAGCAATCAGTTGAGATGATAATGTTTGAAGTACCAGCCTCCGAAAATCATCATGGTTTACATTTTTTATGATACATAATGTTCCAGTTCACAAATCAAAAGGAAATGTATGTGTAACCGCCTCTAAAAGGGACAATCAGAGTTAGACAAACAATATTAACATTTTGTCCCAGCACCTCGTTTTCCCTTCCGAACTGATTGTTTTCCAGAATATAGAAACATTGAGCAGTTGAGAGGTCTTTCGGGTTAAAGGAAACTTTAATTTTGTGGTATTTACTCTTGAATGGAAATTTCTGAATTTCGGTCGGGTAGAAAAAATTTACTTAGATGCAAGACTTAACTTAATCTTACCAAGTATGCCCCACTTTTGGATATCACTGTTAAGAAGGGAGAAAGTTAAAGAAAGGAGTTTAGGTGTTACCCCCATGAAAATGTGGGGAATAAAAGAATGGGTTCACCACCATGTTTCCAATGTGCGGCTGAAATGGGGGTTTTGAATTCAAAAATTTTCTCGCACGCTCCGCCAACTGATAATGGCGCTCCACTTAGATAGTCGTGCTGCTTTTACTCGACCCCCAATATTTTTTTCCGCTCCGCCTCGCCTACATCTATTTAAAGTTGCTGTTAGCTTGTTGTCCCTCCAAAGTTGGCAACAATATGGGATTGGAGATTGGGTATATGACTTTAAAATTTAAAAGCTATTTCCGTTAACATCAAATCCCAATGTAATTTAAATTACCCATCCTTTATATACAGTAATGGAGTATAGGACGGCAATTTTTTAGATCATGGGCGATTTCACCATTGCAATATGCCACAATGGTTTTTATGTGATATGCAATATGGGCGCTGTAAAATAATATTACAACATTTGTGAAAGAAATTGGCATTTGGCGTGTTGGACCGAACCGAGAGTGGGAAACAAAGTGGTTATGACCATTACACTCGGTATAGCTTTTGCTACAACTATTGTTCATATCTTTTGTTACTTTCATGGTGGACCTATTTAAACGGACTGATACACTTGATGCTGTGTAGCCTTCTTTAACAGTCGTCGATAAGTCTTGCCCTCAGAACACCAGTCTGGCGCTATATCAAAACATTTTCTAAACGGTGGCCTTGTTGGCCTAAACTGACTCCCTACATGCATGTATCCGTCAAAAGAAGGTGCTCGTCGAATCTGGCGAAAAGAAGGGCGTCCATCTATGTATTTGGAACTCTCATATAAGTTCGGCATGCTTTTTTGTCTGTAGGGGAAAAATGTGAAATGCGTAATACAAAGACGTACCAGTAATGGTGTATCAAACAAACTTCTCCTGTCAACACGAGACGATACATTTCATACAAAACCAGGAAAGAACTCGCGACTTTCATTATATATATATATAGATTAGACTTAATATAGCGCACGATGTGACAGAGTCATTCACGTGCACCTTACAAGTAATATATGAGAGATAATACCACAGGTTGAAAAAGTAAGTCTTTAGTCCAGCTTTAAATTTTGAGGCATTCGAGACACTTCTGAGAGAGAAAGGGAGTTCCAGAGTCTAGGAACTGCAACCGTAAAGGCACGGTCACGGTACGACTTGGAAGTGGTGCGTGGAACTACCAATCGTAATGTGTCACTGTTAGATCTGAGATTGTGAGTGGCATTAAAATCTTTTATCAGCATGTCATTGAGATATTTTGGCCCTTGATTATTTAAGCATTTGTAGACTATTAATATCAGTTTAAACTTTATTCTTTTATCAACTGTGAGTCAGTGCTCAGATGAAATGTAGGAGGAAATAGGATCATATTTTTTAAGGTTATGCAAGCAACGAACTGCCATGTTTTGTACTATCTGTAATTTACTTATGTGTACCTTGGGAACTCCAATTAAAAGACTGTTTCCATAGTCAATACGTGATGTCACAAAAGCGTGCAATACGCTCGATTTAACTTAACAAGTTTTCTTTTAAATAATTAATACTACAAACTTACAAATAAATTAAATGAAATGAAATACTCGTACCGTTAAATACCCTTTCATAATTGACCATCTTTTCACACTCATTTTTTAACTATAATTCTATACTGTATTTTGTGGCGAGTTTCACAGTTTAATGCGATTTCACACATATCAGTTTCGCAAACATCTCTCAATGTGCTTAGATCTAAGTGTTTCATCCCTTTTTTATGGGCCTATCTCGAATTTGGTACCAGGTTATACTTTGACTTAATTTTTTCACATTAGTGGAGGCACAGGTAGGTCTACTTCATGATAGGTATAAGCTTTAAGGAATCTTTACAGGGAAAGACTCTTTGGCAACAATAGATAGCCTCATCTGTCTTGTAACAGAAATTTCCTTGCGTTTTCCACTACTCGTACAGTTCAACTTTTACTATGTAGTCACTGAAATACATCTTTGAAACTCCATACAAGATTCAGAAACATTGCTTGATACTGAAGCTCCAAATGTGTAAACTCTTATTGATTTTTTCCAGCTCAATAACAATTGATATTCAAGATTTCGTACAGAGGTACAATATATTTCCACGGGAGATATCACTCCTCTGTATGAGATATTTCTCCTAAAACGAACCTACTTCAATTGTCAATACCGTCTTACACTATACTGTCGTTTTGAATGTAAGACGGTTGAACAATTGCACAAATGGATCTATAAACAATTACCATATTCTTTCAAATTTCACCTACGATTGGCTGAGGTGGATGCTTTTTAATATTTGCTCAAGATATAATATTTGTCACCATTATGTGGATATTAGAATCGAAGGCCCTAAAATTGTTCAAAAGGCATTGTGCATGTATGTCTTGACAAAACAGTGTTTTACAAAACCAGATAGAGTAACCTCAATCATGAGGGCATGAGAGCATGGTTTCTAACTGGGGGCGACCGTCTTAAAGACACTTCTGAAGTTGGCATTTACTTTTAGTTCGTATGTGAAACTTTATTTAAGGTGAACGAAAAGTAACCATGAAAAGTGTCCGTTTAGTTATAAGCTGATATAGGAAAAGAGGGACACAAAGAGAGAGCGAGAATTTGAGGAAGGTGGGACTGGGGTAGGCGACGTCCTATAATTAAAAGGTTTTTTGCGTTTGCGTTTGCGTTTTTTGCGTTCATCAACAAAAGTTTGGTGCTAAAAGTAATGTTCTTTGCGTTTAAGAGTCGCAGTTTTCCTCAGTCCATTACCATTCGACCTCGACTAGATTGTTAAATTGCCATTTCGAGGATTTTTTTCTTGAAAACTCCCTTCAATCCCTCGCTCTTAGCAGTTGTGAAAAATGAACACAAACGTATTATGTAAATGTTGGACATGTAATGTGTTATAATAAATATAATATTTCTTTTTGTTAAACAAACTAGGCCTAAATGTTCTTGTTAAAAAGACCGCAAATTACCTGTCAATGTCATTTTGCAGAGCTTTCATCATTTGTTGTACGACCTGATCTTCACGTGTGCCTCTGTCTGCTACACCTCCCCGTACATGAATGCCAGTAGCACTCGGGGACATGGAATTCTTTCGAAGCTTTCCGTTATTGCTTCGAAGGGAGTTGAACAAGTTCAATGCTACCTCTTTTTCTGTAAAGGTACAAATCATTTGAGACGCATTTTTTGTTAGATATCCCTTAAATGAATCACTATAACTAAATACCTTTTCTGAAAGGTTAAAATAATTTGTAACCATTTCTTCAAAGTCGTAAAGAAATATAAATGAAAGTGACACTAATTTTCAGATGTATAAAATTCAATTCTTTTCAATATGCACACATATTGACCACAAACATCACCCCTCAGTAATAATTTACGGAATAAAAAATCGATGATACATGATATAGAAACGTTCTAGTAGATTTTGCAACAACTTTTTGTAATCCTCATGTATATTTTAATTTTTTTTGTCCTGTAAATTTACAGCGAATAAGACTGTATACTTGACAACATATCAAGCCCACGTTGATTAGCTGTTGAAGGTGAAATGTGCCATATAATAGCTGAATTTTAATGAGCGTTATTTCAAAATGAATAAAGCATATAGCCAAACGGTTATAAATTTGAGGAACAGTGGTCACATGTTCGCTCTTCCAATCCATCCGGAATGAAAGCTCGACAACGATGAAGAATATGCTGAAAATTTGTTAGGAATACTGATATTTGACGTAGAGATTTACAATGGAGGTGTGAATAGTCGTACCGTATTGAATTGTAAAAAGTGACTTTCGTGCCGAGAAGTTCAAAATTGACTCATAACATTTCATAACGTTTACAAATTAGGTCACTTGCTTTTGTTGCATGATAGAAAATTGGATTTGTCGTTTAAGCATTTCGCAACTGGCAGAGCATTTTTGTATATTCAATAAAAAGGAACTAAAGAATAATTGATATAATAAGAACTGTAAAGGTACAGTTTATATACGTTGCATACCCCATAAACGCAATCTACCTTCACGACGAGCCGGACTGGTCTTATTGTAAACCTAGACTGTGGTTGAGAAGATCAGAAGAATCTTAAGGAGCTTTCACAACGCCAGCAAACAACTATTAATATAGGCCAACCCAATTGAAATATATTGTCAAACGTGCTCGTTCGCATTGTGAAAGCTGTGAGCGTTTGACAACAGTCATCAATTGGAGATGTAGTTCGCTTTGCTTTGATGGCCGTGTGAAAGCCCCTTTACTCCTCAAAATATTGTAAAAATGCAAGTTTAGTGCAATGACGTCAATGGTTCACCCGAACCGGTTCAAAAGTATGCATTTGCAGACTCACACATGCACAGTTCACATCCGAATCGACCTCCTGCAACATCAAATATCTCCGGCGAAACTCCAAAGAGTCTTCACATGTAAGTTATATTTTAAAGGACTTACAGCTCCAAAAATCTGTATGACCTTTCTTCAAAATAAACATAATTTACATGAACTTACCATATTCATTAGCGCCTTGAATCCACTGTTCTAATCTTGGACTGTAGTCAGAGAAATCCGCAACTGTTTGCGGACGCTGAAAGGGAATAAAGTTTACAAAACAGAATTTGAGTCGGAAAGGACGTTAACAGAAAATTTAGTTATTTTATTCATGATGTTATTTTGATTAATTATTTTTCAAAAATCAGTTGCAAGACACATGCATCTGGCTTCTGAAACACCAGTGTACACATACAGCGAGTGACGTCATTATACGTTGTAGATGAAGTCCGCGTCGTGCAATATAAAGCTTACCATAGTTAATATATATAATAACTATGGGCTTACTAATAACGCTGGTGTTTGTGGCGATAACATATAAACACTGAAACATAATAAAACACCAGTGTGACAAAAGCGAAAAGAACTCTTCGCCAAATTTAATAATACTTACGATTTTTGTACCTATCATATTTATATTAGGAAAACATTAAAAATTTCATGCAAAATGTGATTTTTGTTTTTAACCAAAATGAATAAGCCAGAAAAACAAGCGAATATTTAACATGCAAAACACTGCAAAACACTGTGAAATGTGAGAAAGCCTGGCTGATTCGGCTGACATTTATTGTATACAAAACTTGAAGGCAGATTAAATATTCTATGTTTCGGTGTCATAGAAGTGATATTACACAACCTAAACTGGATTAGTACACCACTAATCAATTCATGTTTGGGTAATGAAAGTACCTTTTGCCCCTGCATAAAATATTTATGCAAAATAGTGTTCTGACAGGAGTATTTTATGACAAACTGGGAGAGAATTAAAATTAGGCAAGATATTAACGTATTTTGATATTTCCATTGAGGATGCGCTGTTCTATGTTATTCCATATACATGTTATATTATCTATGCAGCACATAAATGGGGCTTTTACACTTCCAGTTCCCCCATAAAGGACTGAAATGATTTCCATTGATTTAGTGGGTGAACAACCCCACCCCTCAAATGAATTTTTAAATAAAAGTCCTGTTCACTTCCCCAAGAAGTAAAATCCTTTTCAGCATCTAGGAAAAAACAGACTTTGGAGGAAAGGGTTTCTGCATTTGCTAATCAAATTGGGTAGACTTGGAGAAGTCTTTCGTTGTGTCCTCTGCTCTTTTCGCATAGTCATATAAATTATGCCGATCTTTTATTCAACTCGTTGTTCTCTGATGGTGTCTATACAGTGGAAAGAGACAAAATGGAGACCAATCAAAGGCGATTGGAGAGCTCATGACCGAGGGCCCCCCCCCCCCCAAGAAAAACAAACAATTAAGAAGATAAAAAGAAGAAAAAGCAATAAGGGAGAGAAGGAGGGAAAAGAGAGAAGGTCAGGGATAGCGCCCCTAGTATCAAACATAGCACCATTTTGAATTTCCATCCACCGTGAGCCAAAAGTTTCCAAAGGGAAGGGAGACACCGGAGGTTTTACGTCACACCACGAGAGACCAATTCGAAACTTAAGGGAACACTTATTAGAAACATTCTTACCGATCCTTCGATTCCCACTTTGGCAGTATCTTTGTCGCTGGTAATTTTTTCGAGTTGTTCATTAATTTTACTTTCATCCTTTGGTTGGGTTTCCGATATCTATGCGAGATTGTTAGTAAAAACGTACAAATGAAGAAGGGTCGACATAAGGATAACAGATCCAGGAAAAGGAGCGAGAGAACAAGATTTGGTGCAAAACGATACATGTGCGTGAATGATAAAATGAGAAAGTCACGACCATGCCAGCAGCCAGAGTACTCATGGCACCGAAGGAGCAAGCTATATGGCCGATGAGACGTGTGTAAAGGGTAATTTTAAATTCGACTAAAAAAAGGCTTTTTATTGCATTATTCTCTGCTCATTCGTTTGGCTACGGGCTTGGTCACAAAATGGAGTTATATGAATGACGGATGGCGTGTATACACCTGTCATGTTATCCGAAAACTTCATAAAGCATGAGGAATGTAAGATAAGCTTAACAATTATGTTGTACAGTCGAGGTTTCAAAAAAGAGATAACATGTTTGATTTCATATTTAAGCACCGTGGTAACACATGCTGTAGTTGGACGGATGATTAAATTTAAAGTGTACCAATGGACACGGTGCCAGATAAATCAAGTGATTCCGAATATTATTTGAAATCCTGAAATTTGTGAAATTGACATTCTCTCAACGAAATTGATATGCTCTTAATTTGAAGCATGGGGTAAAGCGATCAGTTTATCTTGTTTTAACTGCAATATAAAGTGAACATAAAGGTATACTCAGTTGTATATACGCCATCATATGACAATGTTCATGCTACCAGGAAGCTGCAACAGCTGCCGACGTCACCTATATACAAGAGGAGTGGTGCATGCAGTGCGATAAATGATGTGATACATGGAGATGAGTAAGCTTTTCACAACATAACAATGGGCTAATGAATGATTTACGTCATATACAATGACTTATACAAGAAACCAAGAGATGGTCGGAGAAACGTCGGCCATTGCTGGGAGCCATCAGTTGTAATCTTTTCATGATTTTGTTAGAGGGACTTTTTCCGCGCCATCACATCCTTTGACCCTCAGATGTCTCCCATGCACTCTTACTCCATCCTGAGACTTAATATTTCACCCACAGGCACGCTAATACGTTAAAACTTCAGGAGGATTTCCTTTGAACTCTCCATGTACTGTTACCCTGGACTTGATCATCAGGACGCTATAAGGCGAGCCCATGGACCCCATCTGCTAAAGAAAGAATAAAGCTCTTCGCGAGACTTTATTTTTCACTCAGTGATATGCTAAAAACTACGAGATCCCTGGACCGCAACTAAAGCTTCGAGTTCATGGAATTCAGCACGATTCCTTAGCAGACCCTAGATATCACCTTCTAAAGCACAATATAACCATTCTGAGACCTGGCGCCGCCTCTGCATGCCAGTGATGTAGTAGAGTTTGGAGGCTTCGAGTCACGAGCGCGATAATTCACAACTTTCAAGGACACGAGTCCGCGTCGCTTCTCAATAGGGGAAAAAATAAAGCCCTCTGACCACGTGCTTCAAATTCTGATATCACATGAGCCCGAGTCTAGACTCGATTACATCACTGGTCACTGCTAGCACTATGAAAGGCTACTATATGTAGGAAGTAAAATACCAAACAAATGCAGATTTAAAATTCAAAGTAACTTTCATGATACGGGCATAGAGAAAATAAAAAGATTTTACGCTGATGGCTCCCAGTAATAATAACCAACAAATCTCACTAACACTAGGATTTGTGCAATGAAACAGTGCAAATTTCGGCTATACGAATCTATACACGTAAAGTAGGCCTAAGTAAAAACAAACGTTTTCCTGCCTCTCTACATAGTACTTCGAAAAAGCGATGTTTTTAGCCAGATGGTATGCATTGTTTTACAGTTTGAATGACGGAGATCGTTGACAAAATAATTGTCAAATAAATATAACTGTTAAAAAATAGCGTAGTTTTACAGTAATTCTGGCAGCTGGGATTCCGGCACTCGACTTGTTATTTTACAAATATTAACAATATATCTTTGGAGCAAATTTTATTTTTAAATATTGAAATTGCCTTCTAGTGTAGTATTCAGGGGAGAATGCTTACATACATTTAGTCAGTATAGTTGTCGCCGTTTAATACAATACTGTAAAATATTACGTCGGCTACCCGTAATCCTAGCTACCAGTGCTTTCAATTTGACATTAAATTTCTTTTTACAGTGGGCTACCTCAATACAGGGAGCTATAAGACCTAAAAACTCCCTCCTCAGCGTTAAATTGCATCTAGAGTTTATTTTAGTACGATTTTAAATGTCAAAAGGGGAATTAGCTAATGCAATACAAATGTGGAAACATGAGTGATCACTTAACCTAAAAAGAAACACCCCAAAAAAAAAAAAAAAACTTTTTTAAAGGCATCCCCAGCTCCATACAGTAACTGATTCCCCCCCCCCCCCCACCGTGTAAAACTATCCATTTTACAAAAGTATGATAGTTATAACATGTAGCTATCAGATTCATAAGCTTATACACTGCTATAGGAAGCAATATTTGAAGGTGGAGGAGGGGTAGACTGGGCACCTCACCTTACCCCCGGTCAAAACATTTCATTTTGATGTTGCACTTTTCGGATTTTTTTCTACCAGAAAGAGTCTATTGAAGAAAATCAACTATGATTTTACGCCTTAGCCCACCTTAGCAAATGAATTTGTGCATTGAAGAAAGTAGAAAACTTTGATTTTGGCCAACCATGGAACACTAAACAGGATCCGCAGTACCTGCTATGGATGGCTAAATCAGGGAGGTGTTCTATTAACACCTCCCTGGCTAAATGTCATGCCCTCCCTCTATCCAGTTGTAGGGATTACATTTTCCCTAAGTACTTTGAAATGGAATGTAGTTCAGTAAACTACTTGTAACCCTGTGCCCCTTCGCGATCCTTATTCAAGTGAGGTTGTCGATGCAATCTACAATGAGGTTTCATTTTTCATGTAGTTTAAATCGTTGGGATTTCGGTAAAAGGTGCCTAAGGTCTTTGTATGGTATAACTGCTCAATTACATTTATTTTCCTTTTTCAAGTTGAACGAATCCCGCAGTCAGACAGCTTTTGGAAACATTTTTTAAATTATACGTTATCTGGTAAAATTGCATTCAACATCTCTTGTAGCACCTTAACGCGTTTGGAAAGTGACTCTCCATCTCACCGCCCCCCCCCCCAAAAAAAAGTTGTGAACTTTAGATATCACTGGTATAATAGTGGAAGTAATATATTGAAGGTAAAAACCAGAATTTCCATGTTCTGAGGATTGTAGAAGTTCTTACCTTACTCACGTGACTGACTTTCTTTTCAGTGTTTTTCTGCGCCTCATAGCTCACAGAGCGAGGTCTAGGGGGTGCAGGATTCATGCCGGGAGGCGTAGTTGGATGAGAGCGTTTCATACTCTGAACGAGGTCCTTTCCAGATGAATTGATCAGTTTTGAAGATCTTCGCTGAGATGACGGGGGTTTGGGTTTAATCGGGCGTTGAGGTTGAGGGCTGATTGCGTAGTCCTTTGCGCCCTCTTTATAACTATTGCCACCTAACAAAGAGAAATTATGTTTTATTTTACAAATCTGTAACGCGTTTATTTTTATCAAACTTTTTAGATCAGGAAAGTAGACAGTTGTGCGTAGCTTGAGTTCTCAAGTTTTATTCGAAAAAGCGAAAGACGTCAAAAACCAATAAAAACCAATATTTTCTGTTCGTTTGCCCAATTGTATAAAAGGCGATATGCCATTTTCACAGTCTGCGGTATGTTTCATTTCAAATGCTTTATTATGAAAGTTCCAATAAAATCAAATCCAGTTTTACAGAAAACATATGATGTGTAGAAGATCAAAAAAAAAAAAAAAAACTGCAGTGATGCATGTAGAAAATAACTAACGTAATCTGTATTCTATATAGTTAAAAATTCAAACACAATGCACATTTCATATGTGTGTCTCTAAAACTAAAAGTATCAAGTCTTGTTGGTAGTGCTATTCAGAAGAGTATATTCTAGTTGAGATACCCGTTTGTTCTAAAGGTCAAAGAGTATGCGCTCTTTCAATGAGCCTACGCTATACTATCGCAATATCACAGCACACAGTTTTCAAACCTGGATAGTCTCCTCAGATAAGCGTATAGAGTGCTTTCTCTGACGTCAAAGGCCCAGTCCCTTTTGCTACGTTGCTTGGTGTAGCTACAATCCCCGCAAAAACAAATGAAAACAAAATCCCTGGTCCGGTGACAAAATGCACTCACGATCTCTCAAACTTCCCTTGAAACCCCTCTCCCCCTTTCAAGGTCGTGTCCTAGCCATTAGTTAAAAGGTTGTAGTCAACATTGAACGGGGGAACGGGGAAGGTGATTTGTTTCATTTACTTTTGTCGGGGAGTGTAGCTTAGAATTAGCCGAAGACCCACGTGTGACTATTACACGGAAAAACTACTGATATTTGTCCTGGAAGTGGGAATAGGTTTACATCTGTGACGTCACGTGAAAGCACTGTGTTTTCACGTGACGTTATAATTGGTTAGCCACTCCCACTGTAGGGCAAAAAAATAAACAGTCGGCAAAGTGCATCACTTCGGTCGTCAGCCGCTTCTCAGCGGCTTTTATGATAACTTAACAAGCTAGACTAGCTTGAAACATCTGCGCTAGCTTTTGCCCTGCAAAAGGGGCGGGACTTGTAGATGAAGACACTCTTTAATGAAGATATTTACTAGTCATAGCCATCCCTTTAAAAAGGCACATACTAAAGCAGGATCTGAGCAAGAGGAGATACCCCTCCCCCGGCTCGTTAATTTTCGGAAGCGATTTTCCTTCGGTTTTTGAGAAAATTAACAGGTGAACTTCAAATGTCTTGTCGCCTTCTAATGTAACCCGTCAACAAATCACTGTTAAGAAAGCTTACGTTCTCGTTTCATTTGTCCCCTGTCACCTTTTCGTGAATCTTCCAAAAGTTTTAGTGAGTGTTGAATAAAGTGACTGGTTGCATCCGGTTGGGATGGATTTGGCATTGCAATATCCGATGAGGTAGCTGCAAAGGTGACAAAAATAAACAAGTGAACTTGTTTTAGATAAATATAAGTAATGTAATGTATTAAATGCAAAGTAATATTTAGCCGGAAGAGGCACTCATGTCCACGCCACTTGATTACACCAGACAGCTAGAAGGTTAAACGATTAGGTTAAACATCTTACTGACTGACTGACTGACTGACTGACTGACTGACTGACTGACTGACTGACTGACTGACTGACTGACTGACTGACTGACTGACTGACTGACTGACTGACTGACTGACTGACTGACTGACTGACTGACTGACTGACTGACTGACTGACTGACTGACTGACTGACTGACTGACTGACTGACTGACTGACTGAGTGACTGACTGACTGACTGACTGGCTGACAGACTGACTCACTCACTGACTGACTGACTAACTGACTGACACTGACGGCTTTGATACATTATAAACCTACATCAGATCATACTGTGCATGTCAACACATACCAGTAGTCTGTAATGTATCAATGAAAACATACCTTTCTGTACCGGCAAAGAGGGGGGTATCTTGTGAGATGCTAGAAGTACTTTGTGCAACACTTTTGCAGGAGGGTCGGTTTGACTGTACCCCAGGGAATCCAAGTACCTTCTAGACGCTTGTTCGACTCGGACCTGAATTTGTGAGTCATCTCCATCTTCTTTTAGGGATTTCGGTAGTAAAAAATCCTGAAAGATAAAAACGATAGACCGGTGATATAGTCAGAGAATGGGTACACTGACGTAGCCAGAATTTTGGTTTTCAATGTCTTACTGCAGAATCTGATCGCCGGAACGGGGGACGCCTGCCAATTTGATAGACCTTCGAATATCTATATAAGTTTACTCATATACAATCTTGTGCAACATTAATCATCATTTTAAAACCAAATTTTTTGCAGTAGCCTACCTTTACGAAACATTTTTTTGAAATTCGATAGAACGGGTCCCTGCCCTCTGGATACGCCTCTGATATAGAGATGATATATATCAAGTGCAATATATTTACGACTTTGTTCGATTCTTGTCAAATTGGGGGATGTACAACAAAGTAACATGAAGTGGAGTGATGAGAATGATTTCAAGTGGAAAGAGAGCCGAGTGTATGTGACTTAAAAGTTGAAATCTAGAGATGGACAAGCCCATCCTTCCTTGCACTAGCCAGTATGATGGTCGCGTATGTCTAAGACTGCGCGGTCATTGCCTCTCCCCGCTCATGACACCTTTGCCCACATTTGAACTGTTGAATATAAATCAATTTGACAGCTGATGATAAATCTTCAACGTAGTTCAGTGTAACAGACAAACTGACCGAGAGTGCATGTTGAGAGAAATAAAGGTTTTGATTTCTTTCTCAACTTTGAAAGTACTTTTTCTAAAGTCCTCCAGACTCTTTGGCAAATAGCCGTTCGGTGAAACAAAACTACGAACACAACACTTTACTGATCAGCCTCACGGCCCTCAGACCATTAACAAGTTGGTCTGTCATGTATGGCTCCATTCTAGACTGGCTGAAAGGAACAGACACTACACATGATAATAGCCAAAAGACCGAGACATCTATTGTGTACACCTTCTCACCTTTCTTGAGTCAAGCATGAAAGTTCTGACAAAATTTGAAATTGATTAAACTGAATTGGCATTAAGAGATCTTCTGAAAATGTTTTACAGGTAGGTAATAGTTTTCACCCTGTTTGATATAGTAACATCTGTAGTCTGGTAGTATACAGTAGCAAATATTAACTATAGGCCTACAACAACACTGTTAAAACACTGATTAAGAAATTCGCTTTTTAAATAAAGGTATGAAGTAGTTGTTTAATATTTAAGCAATTTGTACCATTAAACAACAGTGAACGTTTCACTGGCTAATATGTGATTGTTTAAAGATCTATACAACGTTTCTAAACTTTAACCATAACTTAGGTGGACGATTCCATCCCGCACCCCACCCCCCCCCCCGATACCCTTCCTCGTAAAAGTGGCCAACTCACTTGACTGCAACGAAAACATCACCAAAAAAATCAATATCCTTATTCTACATCTTATGAATTAATGCAGTATGAGTGATATCTACCAATCCTCAATGATGCTCGTCATTACAATAGGCCCGCATGAGATTTGCATTCATTATCCTTTACTCGATTGCAGTAACCATGCCAACGGACGACGCGTACATCTTCGAACATAAGCTTGTTACATACGTATTCGAATGGGGTGTTTGTTTAAAGGCACCGTACTAAATAGAAGGCATTAAATACATGTTTGTCGATAAATAAGAAATCCTTCCTTTTGTTGACTCGATAAAGAATATTTGTTACTTATTGAATGGAGTGAATACGGCCACGTGTATGTCCAATTGAAAAAAACCCTTTCTGCGATTAGTTGTGACTTTCTTTGTTCTTCAAGAAAGTCAATTGGTTTTGATCGTGCTCTTTGTGGAGAAATGTTTATCGATAAAAACAATGTTTTTGAACGTCCTTGTCAACAGATGAGGGAGCATTGTAAAAAACGTCAATATGAACTGTTGCTTAATCTCAAGATAGGTTAAACGTAGCCTGTGTCATAAAGACAATTAGTGCGACTTCGTTTGCTCGTAAACATACGCTCTCAAAATTATGGTCGACCCAAACTATTGTAAAGTTGTTGAACTATATTATATGGTTAAAAGTCCACCAATTATTGGTCACGCAGGTTTAGCTATTAATAGATAATATTTGACGGTGTAGGTTACCGATCTGTCCACAGTTTGGGTTAGTTATACGTGGTTGTCTACAGAAATGCTTAAATTAGGTTATAGTGTTTTAGAGAATAGAGTAAATATCAGTCACGTAAATAATGTATTTTACCTGTACTGAGCTGAAATTATTTTGGAGTAATATACTTACTTCCCGATAAATTGACTCTATATAAGTTGTTCAAAGCAAAACTTCAATATTTCTCTCTACAAGGTTTGATCGAACAATTCAAATTCTTGAGCCATACCTAGTTTAATTCAGTGGCGTTTTGTGAAAGAAGACAATCCATTGGAAAAGAGGGTCTTTATAATTTAAAACAATGAGATCAAGGGACCAATAAGAGTGTGTTGGAATGCTCAATGCTGAACATACTTCTTTTTCTGTATAAGATGTTAGGCGAAAACATGATATAAAAAAGTGAGATCATATCTATATAGGCCTTTTCGATTGAACCAGTGAATTGTCACGGTAGTTGTCTAACAGCTCTCTGATTCTGATTGAAAAACAGTTCAATGCCATGACACGCAAATCAGACAAAATCTGAACAACGGACTTAAAGTGATTCTTTGATCCCAAACTGCAAAAGAAATTATGTGATTAAAGGTAAACATTCTGTCAAGTGTATACAAAAATAACCATTCTTCGTTGATGTTATTTTTACTATTTAAAATTCAGAATTGTGATTAAAATTTCTTTCCGTCTAAAGAGACGCGCTGAAACTTTTGATGTATTTACGTTCCACCCGGTGACGCGACAAAAAGACAACTTGAAAAATAATTCGGTCTGTCAAAGTGAAAAATAGCCTATGATAGACTCTTTTGAATGGCAATAGAGCCTAAGTTACGTTCTTTTTTTCGAGCAGAGAGGTAACTGACACGACATGGTTCATTTAAAATGCAGTGGAAAATCAGTGTTATTAATTTTCGTGTACGTCCGTAACTAAGCTCATTCTAAGTCTTTCGTAGCAGGTTGTTTTGGCTAGGCTGCAGGAGTTTTTATTTAGTCTCGTGTACGTCCGTAACTAAGCTCATTTTAACGTCTTTCGTAGCTAATTGTTTTGGCTAGGCCTCAGGAATTTTTATTAAAAGTAAAATCAAACAGAAAAGGTCATTGGGGTATTTGCCAAGTTTATTGTTATATCCCTTCATTGCCACTGACTGTTTGAGTAAACAGAAGCAATAATAGAAGGCGTTTTACTTCAAATCGCGCAAACAGACTTGCTGGATCATTACGACCAACTTCATTTAGTATTCATTACAAAACAGCTTAAAAACTGGGCACTTCTTAGCCCTCAGTTGGATAAACTGCTTTGATGCAACTTTTCACCCAGTCTTTGAGGGAGTCATGAAATGACAGATTAAAGGGGAAGTTTAAGCAAAAATTTTATTTTCATATGTGAAAGAGGAACCGAATCTACACGCTGTGGTGAAATTTCCATTCAAATCGGACATTCATTTCTCAAGATATAACTAAATGAAGTTACTAGATTTGTGTTCCAAAGTAAGCTGGAGGGCAGCAGAGGTTATATCACTTCCCCACATTGACCAGGAATGCTTTGTTTCCCTTTGTTTTTCACACTGTTGTATTGACCCTGAAGTTAATAGGAATACCACATCCCTGCGGAGAATGCAAATTGCAAAGTTTGTAAAGTTCTCATGCCACTTATGCAGTCACATTTTGAAAATATGTTATTGTTGAGGAGAAAATGGTTTGTAAAGTGTAAAGAAAAACAAAAGACTGTCCATTAATACGGGGATATGATGTCATATGTGCTTGCTCCAAGTTCACTTTTTGTTGAAAATGTGACAACTTTACTTGCTCTTGAGAACCACACATCAGATTTTTACGCAAATTTCACCAAAATGCTTAGAACAAGTACCTCTCCAACATATCATCTAAACTTGATATGACCTTAAACACTTCTTTAAAAATTTAAGAACTAATGGGGCTGCCCCCAATTACATAGCCAGGATTGTTTCATGGGAGTTTGGGTGAGGTGTGGAGAGGGGTCTAGGAGGGTGTTCCCCCTTCCCTTTGGAGAAAATATCTTCTTTAGGTCTCCAGGTGTGAAATGGAACAATGTTTGTTCCGTAAATGAAATAAAGTGTGATGATTATCTCTTCGTCACTTTTGTGATTATTTTTTCCAAGCCTGGGTTTAGGGGCTTCAGCTCTCACAACCACCCCTTGGGCTGAGCTGAGCAAGTAAATTCATTTTCATTTTTGTTGACCTCTTCGAACACGTGGATTTGGCGGAAAGCTCGAGCTATTGCTTCCTCAACAATTTTTGATATGGTATTTTTAAAACCATCCGTCTTCGCCGCAAGTGACTTCACAGTGGAAACTTTACTTTGTTGATATGGTGTTTTTAACAGCTTGTCTCTAACTTATATATCTTAAAATTTTGTAACGACTTGGAGTACGTATATCTACCGTAGTTGAGTTTTGTCCCTGCAACATGTTAAGGGTAGCCCTACAAGAAGGGTCTTTGATTTGACATGTGTGAGTGTTACGCTTAACTTCTGACCTTATGGTTTGTGAAGTACTGGATTCGATTACATTCTCCATTGCTGTGTCTGAGCACCACGCACAATGGCATCAGATTCTTTCTGACAATCTTTGGTATGACTCCATATCTCTTTGAACACTTTAATTTTAAAATGAAGAAACAATTATTTAAAATCAACAGGGATGAATGTATTACCTCTATCCAAAGAGTATATAACGTGTGTTTTCTTTTTAGTCCAATATAGTTTGTATATAATCGCCGTGTGCTTTTACTATCGTTATGATTTGCCAATCAACGAAGTCATAAGCAGAAAACCAACCGCTGAGTCAAAAAGAAAAAAAACACTTAAAATGCATGGGACGGGGTTTGGAAAGGCTGAAACGATAATTTCGTACCATCATGCACCTTATCCTTGCAATCTCATTGTATGTGTTTCACTTTTCTTTAGTAAATTGTTTTGGCACAAAATTATAAACACATGAGAATGTACACAAATAAAACGAGTTCTATATGAAACGTTATTCGGTGCGGCTGCAAAATCCAATTTTCATTTCACTTTTCTTGAGTAAACGATTGTGATAAAAATTTCCGCAGGTTGGAAAACAACATATTTGCAATAAAATCTGCATTTTGCTAAGGAAATTGACAGATTTCCGTTCTTGCCTATTTCGGTTCATGAAATACAAGGCTTCACGACCAACGGACCCCCATAAATTGTTTAGAAAGATGTACCGCACTCACACATCTAATACTAGGCCAGAGTCCATCAACAATACCGGTAACTTCTCAATGCGCGTAACCAGAAAATTAATAAATGTGTACCGAAAGTATACAATTTTAAAAAGATATATTTTAGATGGTGCAAAATTAATGTTACTCTTACAACCCTGATTGCCGTTGCTTGTTCCATTGCTGAGATACCGGTATCAAATGTTGAAATTTATTCACTTATATCAAAATAGTCCAAATTATTGTGCAATAATTTGTGACTTTCTCCTTGTACAACTCACATTTTCCGCTTTGTTTCCCTTTAAAAATTAAAAAATGTTTAGGCCTATATGACTTTGAAAGCTTCCTGCTTTCTTGTACAACAGTCTTGTACTCTATCCACATCACCCCATAACAGTAAATTGCCATTACATATTGGCACGTAAGGAGCAGTAAACGGCTGTCAGAAAAACAAAGGAATACAAAGGCTGCATTCTGAGTAGTACAACAATGACATCACAAACATTGCGAAATATACCATTTTAAATCGGGTGCATAACTTCAGTTCATTATATAAATCAGATATGGATTGCCCTTTCTGGACGGGAGTTGGACTGTTTACGTCCATGCTCTGTATTTTTGAAATATTAAACAAGAGGTACACTTAAAACGTATGATGAAGGGCGGCGAAACATGGCATTGTGGGGAAGTTGTAGGCCTAAAGCGCAGGCCACACTATAGCGATATCCGTCGGATCGGATTACGCTCCAATTTTTATGTGTTCTAGTTCAAATCTCCGCCATCCACTGTCGAAAAGAACCAGAAATTTGCCATCCTGTGTAAATATATGAATCGCACAAAAGGATAATGAAAATAAAATGTAAACTAAGTATTTCGTGTAGTTACGTTGACAAACAGGTTCTATCGGACTTCGCATATCCGATAAAAGCTATCTGCGGATGTGACGTCACGAAATAACTAGTATAATTTCAATTTTCGTAGTCCTGAGGTACAAATGATGTGTATTTCCAAACGATGGCAAATTTTTGTTTCCTTTCGACCAAAGATGATGAAGATTTCACATTAAACTCTCGAAAATAGGAGCTTACTCCGATCCAATACAGTGTGACCTGCGCCTAAATAACTCCTCCATTTTTGACAAAGTTCGTCAACACAATAATCCCGCCCCGCCTCCTCCGCTTTCGAAAAACAGACGTAATTTACAATGATACACAATGGACGTGGACTACACAGCAAATTTACTAGGGGCTTTTCTGAGAAGACACAAAGTAAAGAATAAGTTTAGGGACCTTACTCTGAGATTCGTAGCCCATACAATGATCCATCCGCGCTCTCGACAGTGTAGATTTCAGTCAGTTTGTCAGCTGACTTGTTTAAACGAGAATGAACACATACTTATCAGTTTTGACATATGAGTTATCCTGGTTATTATTAGACAATAACAGTTGGTTAAGGAAATATGCATTTCTAAAGGGGAGCAAGCAAGTTTTGCGTATAATGACATGGACGATTTATCATGTTTTGCTCGAATGTAAATGGATCAACTGTTTTGCCCAAATTGGGAGGGATAGTGCCCCCTGCACTGCCGCTTTGTACGTCTATGAAGGCAATCTTCTCCCAAACATGATAAGAAAAATCCATCGCCCTAGGGTGACTCCAGAGGATACTTAACTTACCGCTCTAGGGTGGGGGTTGTTCCTTCGAAAAGATGATGATGGTCGGGCTGTTATGCCCTTCTGTAGTAACAGCTGTTTTTTCTTTCCAAAGTCATCGTGATACTGTGACTTCGCAAACTTCACTTTCCCCAGAAGAACCGGCATGCTTACAATTATATCAATACAGGTTGGTTTTGACAGCGAAAGTAATAATGAGGACGTGACTGTGAATATCAACACTATTAAGTCAGTTGTTTTCAGTGAAAGTTATTCATTCTTCAGTTGCATTCATATGAGGATGCGATGAAATCTTGTTCTCCAACAACAAACGACACAATTCAAGTTGTAGTTAATTTCGAATTTTCGATATGTTAATGCGGGGAATCCTGTTCACGACGTATGTAGTAGGTTATAAGCTCTGTGTCGCTACTACACTATGCAGTTAGTAGCGTGGGCTTATAATTACTTGAAAGGTGTAGCCTACCAACCCATCTGCGATTCTTCAAGTCTCCAAATCTCAGCAAGCTTTTGACATGATGATCCTATAATGTTCTCCTGTTGCTATTACCAACTTGTTTTTGAGCAAGAGTATAATATTTACTCTGGCTCCAGCACCGTTTGCGATAAATACATTTAACCAACGGTGCATTGGTTTGTGTGTACATAGGTATCATTTACCGTCCCAGCTACCGTCTGCTGCCAACTCCCCACGAGAGGCTTGTTGCTAAGCGACGTGAAGCTAGATTATGCCTATCCTTTGTATGTTTCTCTTCCGTGATGCATCCTTTGTGTCTTTTCACGCGCTCGCTCGATGAAATAAGAGGTAGCGGGCTTATTCCATGAATCTCTTCTTTTAATCCTTTTGTCAGAAACCTGTTGTAATCATTAAAGCTACAATGGGCGTCACAAGCAAGAACAGAAAGCGATATTGATGTTTATAGTAAGCTTCAAAAGGTTTGTATTAAAAGGTATGATGTAAAACACAGACTTCGATAAAAAGAAAGCCATTAAAGTTTACAGCTTGGAAGCTTCATATTAATGCCGCGAAATTAGATCGAACAGACACTTTTACGACGCTCCAAAAGTTATCTTGCTAATTGAGAGTTGTTTGTGTGGTACAGTATGCCTATAAGTCACTTGGTAGTGTCAAAGTAATGTACAAAGGGAGATATTTGAACAAAAGCACGCCGACTGAAATGCTATTTTTCTTCCTACGGGGTATAAGTGTTTAGAATGAATATTGTAGTGCAAAGTACGTTTTTCGTATAAAGATTTACATACCGTGACCTTAACCTACCAAATGATTACATATTCATATGTTGATAGCGCCTAAATATTTGATAAGAAACAAATATTTTGTTAATATACTGTTTCTCAACTGCTTGAATATGATGGCCCCCGTAATTATAAAACTAAAACAGTGTTACCGTACAAGTTGGCATTAATTTACGATTGTCAAAAAAAGTGACCAGTGGAGAAAAGCTGCACAAAGAGGCTGCTTTGAGGAGCAGCACTCTTTTAGCAATTTAAACGGAAAATGAAGTCATCCCAATTGAATTAGTTTAGTAGACAATCCTATCATTCATGATTGGTCTTCGAAAATCAAGTGGCAACATTTCTCCTCCACATTTATGAAATTTACATGGAGTAACCGCTTGGTTCCCTACATACGTAGTATTTAAATCCTGAAATATCATAAAAGAGACTTACAAGAGAAATAAGCTGAAAATCGTGAGATTAGTAGCTGTTGTTTCAAAAAATAAGATAAAGGTAGTGTGACGACAAAATGACCAAGTCGGGTATTTGTTGTAAAAAGCATTAAAAACCAAGACGATTGCTGCAATTCCCATCAAAATCGGCTAAAAATTGGCCATTTTGCAGCCTTATTTCTGATTTGCACTTAATCATGCATAAATATGAGCTCAATATGTAAATCTTGTGATGTCATGGGAGAGACATACCATTTATGGCTAATGTTATCCTTTGTTTTTGCAATCTTCATTTCAACGGCGGTAGTAACATACCGTAAGTGTTTCCTGAAGGGTTTATTTTGAAAGTTGAAATTGTGTCCTTGATAATCATCAGTATCAATCCCCAAACCATAAACTACGCGAAGAGTAATTAAGAAATAATTAATACAGGGTTAACAAAAGGAATGCCAATACTGCGCAACACTCAGCATCACTATTTTTGCATAACCAACAAGTTGCTTCAGAAACATTCAAACTTTGAAGAGAAAAAACTTGAGAAAAATCTGGAGAACGGTAAAAGATATTGACATAATTCCGACGGATTTTTTCCTTATGAGACCTTGCTCCTTAACTACCAAGTAAATTCAGGGCTTTTGCTGACATGTCACACTACCTTTAAGAGCGACTGCTTCCGCCTTTTAATCCTGAGCTTTGACAGAAATATCAGCCAAATCACAGTTACGATACGTCCTATTGATGAAATTCCATCAGAATTTATGAGCCAACCAGGTAAGTACCTCACTTCACCTTTTCAAAAATGCACCCTGCTTGTCACATATAATATACATCTTCGGATTGGGAGAACTTCAGTTGTAAACTATGACTTGTGAAAAGTTGACTTTGACTCCCCCACGCATACCATGTCGTCCAATATTGAGGACAACCGGGGCAATCCAATTCTGTGGAGACTGTATTATGGTAGTTTGTTTTTCACGAATCATCCATCAAAATTGCGTCATACTTCATGCTTTTCATAACGATTGATGTTAAATTCACTCCCTTACTTCAAAATATTTAAATTTTAATGTTTCCCATTGTACAAACGTTTATTACGTGAACGACTTTTGTCTCAAAGTACATATATGGAAACCAGACTATCATTGTGTTTACGCAAGTGTCCCTTTAAAATGATACAGCCCTTTAAACGGGAAATACACAGCTCAAAACCGCTGTAAATTTATAGAACACTAAAGTAAAAAGATACATAAAGATTACAGAAAGGTAATGACATATATATATATATATATATTCCTTGGCTATAGCTTCGCCGTAAAGAGATATAGGCTATACGTGGTCCCATGTTCACATGTAAAATAATTCCGTAACATTTTATTTGGATTTACTATGTACAAGATTACGTTTTTACGATGGCTCTAGCGAGGTATGCCACATGATGAACTGCTTTGCCGATAAAGCCAAATGTAGAAAGACGAAAGTTTATTCTGTTTAACGTAAAGCTTATGTATCAGTACAATTTAACGATAATGGAGAAAATAAATCTCAATTTGACACATCTTTTCAAACTCTGTCGTTTCACGGATGTTCTTTACACTTCGTAATAATCATCACCTTCTATTGGCCCATTAGGGTCACGTGACCTTGCGATGTCCAGGGATAAATTTATTGTAATGCAGGAATAAACTGAGTCATGTTACTAAAGACACTCGATTTTATTCGGGGTTGTGCAGGCTGTTTTCAATATGATTATTTATCTAGACCGGTATAATATACTCGAGTAGGGGGTATGGTATCCCGGAATGTACTCGGAACGCCCCTTTTTGCATCACTTTCGGCGTTAACCCGGATCGTTCATTCCGACGTCGTACTTCCATGATTCATTAATTATGAGTTCTAATGCACGCTCCTTCGTTGCTTATAACTTTTTACTATGTTACGTTCCACGAATATACGCCTACGAATAAACCCTCTTCCAGATACCAAGAACAAATGATTGTGGGATAGTGTTATGGTATGCGTCGTTCATGTTCATGACATTTTACTGTTTAGCAAAACACCACCCAATTCCAAAACCTTTCCCTTTCCCTTTTTTGTTTGGACTCAAAAGTGTCTGTAAGAGAGAAAATGCGGTCATGCCTATTTGAATCAGTATAGTGGACTATCGTGCCCAAATGTGACTGTAAATTAGAGGGAATCAATGTGCGTGAATATGCAATATTTATGTCTTGAAATATGAAAAATCCTTCAAGTCAGAAGAGAAATGAAATTAGGGTAAATTTGCTAAAATTAGGAAATTGGGACGACTGCTTCTGCCCTTAAGTTAAAGTATACATTCAGCAAAGCAAAGTTGGCCAGTTAACTGGTCCACTCGAAGGTGCTTCAGGTCGGCAGGGCAACCGATTTTAGTGCTAAGTGGGAGGAGCCGGAGTGTAACCCGGAGAAAACCCCACATTCATCGACTGGGCTTGAACCCATGCACATGTGAAACGCATTGGTACAGAGCAGCTGGAATAGATCACTCTGCCACTCGGAGACCCAGATTTAGAGCAGGGACTGATACTTAAAGTAACAGCTCCCTGTTTAGAGTAACAGCTCCCATCAATATACTACATTGATAAGTCGACCTTTTTCTTGTTAAACAAAAACGAACATGACCTCTAAGAAGGGGGTAAAGTCTTTATTGATATAGAGGAGAGTTAAGCTGTATCGATTTGACAGGTATTTCATATTAAGCGAACAGTAAAGAGCTGGTGACTATTGGTTTACTCATGACTATCAAGGGATTAACTACCAGACTGTAGGGGTTACGGTTTCCTCTCAATTGAAAGGGTATTAATCGATGCAAAGTATGAGTGACGTCAATTAAGGTGAAACTGGGGTCAGCCACAACAAGATGGTGAAAGCAGAATTGTCAGTCAATCAAAATTCTGATCTTTGGTGAAAGTCGTGAACTTCTGTCAAGCTTTAATAATCCATCGGATTTCGGAGCAATCTCCCTTTAGTTTATTCCTGTTAATTGTCTCTAAGTATCTTAACACGCCATGTTTATTCATCTTTTCCTCGTTAAGCTGATTACTCGATCAATGTACATCATATCGTTCTAAAGCGAAGAAGTGTGCATTTTCTACAGATGAAAAACGATTATAAAGATAAGAAGAAAAACTCCTTGGACTATACTTTTCATAATGTACGTTGCCGACATACCTCAACCAGACCCGAACCAACGGACTTACCTCTCACAATTTGCTGATGACATTGCAGTCTGGGCGACCTCCGGCATTGCTGACAAAGCCGAACAAAGACTTCAACGTTACATCAACCAACTGGAAAACTGGTGCAATGACTGGCGGATCGTACTTAACCCTGACAAGTCACAGATTCTTTATGTACGGACTACTGGTTCCCTTGGACGAGCCCCTCATGTGACTTACAACAACAAACTTATTCCTGTCCAGAGGAAGGTCAAATACCTGGGAGTGACTATTGACGAACGACTTGAATTTACCTCCCATCACTCGGAAAAGATTAAGAGAATGCGGAGGCAAGTCTCTCAACTGTACCGACTAGCCGGAACTAAGGACCATCCACTTACTTCCCCTGACACGACCTTGAAAATTTACAAAACTATGACTAGACCAATTATTGAATATGCCGCCCCGGCACTGTTCCACTTGAAGGACTCACAACTCAAACATTACGAACAGACTCAAAGACGGGCATGCAGAATCGCCCACCATCTTGACTACCGACACCCTTCTAACGAAGTACTCGACATTGCTAAACTTCCAACAATTAAACAACGCTTCAACGACTTACGTACGAACTTCCTGACTAGATGCAAACGTAAAGACAAACATACACGTAAATTCATCAAGTCCCAACTGAAACTTCGGCCCATTCTTCTAAGGAACTCACCCCTCGAAGGACTGACCAAAAGGATGTGGAAAAATCTAGGTAAGTAATAGGAAGGCCAGCCAACGAAACCTGCATTTAGCCCTAAAGAAGGGTGAAATCAAGACCAGCCACCGAAGAAGACATCAAACAGCCCTGAAGAAGGGTCCAACCAGTGTTGCTAGCCCTGAATAAGGGTGCAACCCAAGACCAGCCACCGAAGAAGACATCTAGTAGCCCTGAAGAAGGGTACAAACATCAAATAGCCCTGAAGAAGGGTACCAATCAACGGTATGGCCCAACTTGTCTCCAGAGGGGGCTTGGTGTGCCCGGTTTTGTCCGCGGCACTTTGGCGGTGGCCTTGGCTTTCCCTCTGTCCACTTTTCCTTTCCAAGTTTTGCCGGGTCGGGATGTGGCGCGGTTGCTGACGGTTTTGTGTTCACTGATCATAGGGATTGGTATGTTTTGACTCATTTTTTCCGGCCCTTGGGCCATCTGAAGCACCTCCGGGTGGACCAGAAAATACGAGTCTTCAGATTCAGATTCAGACTCCTTGGACTGTAAATTTTGCATGCATTACTACTTGTACAAGTTGTACTATCACTATCAGTGAATCTAAACTGCTCTGATCAAAACCTTTTTCCAGAAGAACCGTTAGTCAATGCTTCATTCAGTCCTGGAGTTAACCTGCGTAGCAGGTTGCACGGCACATATCTTGTACATAGTTTTGGAAGCTCGGAAAACATAGTTCGCTCCGCGGAGTATCCTGGAGTGTGATGACCTGACAAAATTCACACCCAATCATTTGAAGATTTTTTCATTTATTGTAATGATTTCCCGAGAGAAGAGTTATTAATAAAAGGTGACTGTCGAGAATGGAAGGAACTTTTGTTTCAATTTGGCTCAAAGAACCTTTTCGTTTGGTTGAGAGCAAAAATAAAAATTAAGCTTTTTCAAAAATGTTTCAAATGATTATGTTCTTTCAGTTTAAATAGTAACTATTAATATGAGAGAAAACAGGTTTCATGAGGTACTGATAAAGTTTGATTGGTAAAACAACTGAGCAATTATGGGTAAGAAAGCAAAGAGTGGTGAACATTGCGAGACAGGAAGCCTTTGTTTGTTTATACCGTATGGTGTCTTAAAGTACGTCATGTGTAGTGGAGGGGCCCGTCGGGAAAATGAACACAACGTACGAGTTTGATGTCACAGAACAGACAAACCAATCTTGCCCTATACAGCCACAGTAACTGGGCTTAGCATTACGACTAATTTGCACCAACAAATGCGGAGGATATTTTTTATCTCCAAATTCGGTTCTTCGGGAAAGTGCCGGGGTGGGGGGGGGGGGACCTTTCCCCAAATTTGTCCGCACCTCTAGAAGAAAAATCCACAAAATGTATTATAGGATGGTAATGGTGAGGAGCTCAAATAGTATTCTTTATCCGGTTGCAGCCCCCCTCATCAAAAAAGCAAACAACCCGACAACCGTTACTGAAGCATGGGTGTGAAAAGTATGCCAAGTAAATTTAGCAAATAGCCATACCTTATCCAGCGAACACCTTATCACTGTCTCTCCTGTCAAATGACGTCACATAACGCCAATGTGTAAAGCCTATTATCATTTAAAAATTGTGTAAACGTTGATTATGTGGTTGATCTCCAAATAAGTTACGGTACTAGTGTATAACGTTAATGGTGAGTTGCCCTGCTCAATTATAAGACAAGAGAAGTGACAACTATCACAAGCTTTCCTTCCTTGATTCACAATGGGAGTTTTGATGTGACTGGGGAAGCGACAAACCCACCAACTCTGACCCTCGACTGACCTTATTGCTTCAATAAATCACGTGATCTGAAGACGGGGTATAGCTTACGGGTAGCCAGTATTACTCATATAAGTCCAACGTGGTTGTCAAAAGAAGTTAGCCTCTCTTTTTTATTCAGGTGTAGATGAAGTTCAACGGTTCTGTCTCTGACAATTTATTTAAGGCGGCCGGCCAAGGTGTTTTTTGTTTGTGTGTGTTTTGTGTGTGTGTGTGTGTGTGTGATTTTTTTTGTTTGTTTTGTTTGTTTTTTTAGTCATGGCTCACTGGTTTGTTTTCCCTTATAAGTTTTGATATATGTCCTTTACGTTCATATGTAAATCTACAGATAATGGTACGATAGGTAGGTAAGATGGATTTTTGGGGCCCAGTTTCTATCCAGGTGGCTAAGGATAGGTAGTAAAGCGGACCACCCGTGCTTCAGACTTTACGGATAAAAGGTCCAATACGATGAATTCCATTTCAACTCTTGCTCGTCTGACATATTAAAACGAATATTGCATACGTCAATTTATATAGTCTTCATATGTGTGTCTCTAACAGAAGTTGCGCAATTTTAACGTCTGACCACTCAGTTAGGACAATCCTTATATGACGGTCAGCCATTCATTACACGAAACTTGAATAGATAAGGACTTCATTTGCGTGTAATTTGTGTCCAAATAAACAAAGCCCTCGAAGTCCCTTAAAGGTGTCCAGAGCAACACAAACGAAGTCGGCATTATCTTGTATTAGTGTACATAGCTATAATCACCATAACAACGCCTTAGTAATTTCATGGGCAAAGCTTTGTATACCATGTCTCCTTCGGTTATATGATAGGCCCCTACTTCAAAAATATTGAAGACAGGGAGATATTGTAATAGACCTATTTCCAAATAGCAATTACAATGAATTGTGGGATAGAGTTTTGGGTGTACATTAATTTTTAACACAGTAAAATGTCATTGACAAAAATGACAAACACCAAAACTCTATCCCACAATTAGTCAGGTTCACTATGTATTTTCGTTGGCAATCATGGTAGATAAGGTAACCTACACATTTTTGGAATCTTTATTACATGGAGAATCTGAAAATCAATGTTTACATTTGCGCTGATACCGGTATGGCCGCTATTTTTGATTTTCAAAATGGCCGCCGTAAAAAGACATATTTTGCTCTATTTCTACCTCTACATACCCTCAAAACCTTGTAAAATATACCAAGTCTATGTTTTCAGGTACAAGGAATCCATACTCTGCATAATTAGATTTCTGACTGTTACAATTCTTTCTTTTTGAGGAGGGTGATGGGCCCGTATATCCCCCCCCCCCCGGGGGAGGGGAATTCGGGCAAACCAACCAAAAAAAAAATTCTGCTCCACCAAATGAAAATTGAAACTACTACACCGGGCATTAGGAGAAAGTTCTATGGCCTATGCCCCCAAGCCCAACACTTGCCCTCATCACAACGGGCTACTGGCATAGGCGTACGAGGCGGGGGGAAGACTGCCCCCAAATTTTCTCAAGACCTAAAATTCGGGCAGGGATCTGGAAAAATTCGACCACTGTTTGAGTGTTAAAACCTGGTTTTTTCTACTTACACCGAAAACTCCTGGGCGCACCCGAATTCCTTCAAACACTTGGCCGAAAAAATAATAAAAAAGCCACATTGTCACGGTACAATTTTAATGAAAACTCTAAAAGATACCAAAATTTGCGACACATCCGGGCAGCTTATGAGAAAAAAAAAACAATTTTTCGTCAGCCTCACTTCATATAAAGACATGAAGACATTCTCAATGAAGCATAAATCATATAACAGAGAACACCAGTAATTGATCAAATAAATTTCGGTTAATAGAGGAAAATTATGGCAAAAGGAGAAAAAAGAAAAAATTTAGGGAGAATTAAGTCGGAATGAGAGGGCATTAACAAGTTCATGTCTTTATGTATGTGCTATGTCATGGTCTCTGCCTTTTGTTAAATTCATCTTACTAATCTAAAATATTGAGGACAAAAAGTGAAAAAGTGTTTGCTGGTATTCTCATAAACGAGTGTTATACAAAACGTAACTATAGGTCGATGTAAAGATAATCTGACTTTAAACTGTATTTATGCTGATCTGTATATGTTATGTTAACTATGTATATATTGTAACTGTCTAGAAAAGAATGTTTGAAAGCGTTCGATTGTTGTTATATATGAACACCGAGTCTCGAAATAAACGAAGGGGAAAAAAAAGCCTCACTTCATATTCTTGCGCAAACCTTTGCCTGAAATGACACAATTTTCAGGCAAAAGTTGCAAAAAAGTTCTGGGATATTTTTAATTGCCAGATTACAAGGGGAGAGAGGATGTATACAGTCCCCCAAATTTTGCCCGAACAAATCAATCAAAAGCTATGCCATGCAACTAAACTATCTTATTGTGAATAAAACGTAAAGGTATCGTGAAGATTTCATTTCGTTTTTAATTTTGTATTCCCTTGCCGCAGGCAAAAGGAGTCTATGCGACTATGCCGATGATTTGGCCACGTTTGTTTTTATTTAATGGGTACGGTTTGTGGGGATCAAGCGTGCCAAAGCCGTTGATATGGACTTAGGTGGTTTGCTCACTAGGAAATGATTTGCGCCCTTGTTTGTTTGAATGCATATAAACAGGCTGCTACCTTGCTTGGTAATCGCGCGAAAATTGAATCAATCGGTTTTTAAGGGCCAATTCGTTGCATGGCATCCCCACTCAGGTTATTCGGGCCTCTGAATCTGAGCTAAACAGGCTGCTAAAACACACGGGATCCTTGTGAAGTTCCACGAAACTTATATTTAATAGGCAGCCGGAATGCGATGCAATGCCATCCTCCCTCGAAGTTGAGAAGCCTTGGGCTTTTCGAGGGTTTCTGTAGTTTTTCAATTTTCAAAATTATATTGATGATAATCTCATGCTACATGACGTAAAATAGTTTGTAGAACGCGCAAACAAACTCATCTTCCAATGATCATAGCTTAATGTAGTCATCCAATGGTAGTGGTACATTTAATCTGGGAGTTTTCTGACCTTTTTGTAGATTTGTTCATTTTTGGTGAAAGTTTTATTGCAAACAAAAGTTCAAAATATTGATGGCTTTGATTCTGCTTATAAGCCTGGGAAAGGCCATTTCCGGCTGTCTGAGGGGTTTTGATTTTTCAAAATTTTCTGTACGCTCCGCCCCAAGATGGTGGCCCTCCGCTCAGATAGTCTTTTGAGCAGAATTACATTTTTCGGGTAGGGAATCCTCTCCCCCCCCCCCCCCCCGAAACTGAAATGCTCCCGTACGCCTATGGCTACGGGCCCAGGGTGGGGTAAAAAGGAAACAATAAATTTTAAAAAAGTAGCAAAATGACGGCCAAAAAATTGAAATTTCCAATCCAAAACTGAAAGCATATCCCCATCGGTTTGCTTTTTTCTTATACAATTTTAATTTGTTTTCGAAAAAAGGGTTTTTTGTTAGAATAGCATCACCACAGGCCTGTTTAGCAACGTTCTACTGGTACCGGACACATGAACTGATTTCACCCAGATGTTTCAAATGTTTTCGCCATTTTACCGGTAGTACAGTGTCTTGAATTCAAACTTTTAAAGGACTAGAAAGGATCGTAGGCTCACGTTTTAGACACCATTCTAAGGGTTTAAGAAGCGTCAAAACTTTCTTAATATCATAAGGTTTAAGCAATTAAGTTCAAGTTGCTGATCACCCCTGTTTGGTAGCTGTATAATGTTAAAGGGGGCAAATGACTTGGAACATTTTGGGTGGATCTCGGTCATACTGTGAACTAAATGCACGAGATTAGCTTTAGAATTCTTCACATTTACAGCTGCTTCAGTTGGTTGTACAGTGTAGGAGTCGGAACTTTGTTCCGTAAATTAATGGGTTATTCAAAGTCAAGATGTCATTTCAAGGGGTTGGTCTTATTTGGGATGAGGAAAATGGGCTACAGGTCTACAACTAGTTAGGCCTACACAAATTGTGAAGTTGGGTAGGGGTATTCATTAATTCCAGTTAGAAAAGAAGTTGTATGCTCGTCCCTCCCCAGACAATTGAACTGTTTCTGTTCTGTTTGAAATCCCAAATTGGTGACTTTATGTAAATGTGAGTCTATTCAAATCATAGTATTATAGCTGTATTCTGTTACATTTTTTATAACTTTTTATAACCTCTTGTGATGTGCTAATTAAATAAAATGATTGAGCTAATTAACTAATTTCCAAACAAACTTAACCCATAATCATTAAATACATTTGAAAGAGTAAGTTTCATTCTCCGTTGGAAATAAAACTGTTCGTTACAAATATCAATCTAAACCAGAAATAGAACCGGATTATATCAATTCCGGCCCATTGTTTATGTAGTTGCGAGAGCATAAAGGTTAATATATTGTTTTTACATAATAACTATTGTGGTGGAGGTGTTTATGGGGGTTGTTCTTGTGCCTTTTCAGTGCATATACCCATCATGAGTGAAGATCGCAAAGAAAGCAATTGGTCTTTGGGCATGTCTAAGGAGTCTGTAGAGCAGAAACTATGCATCATTTGCCCTGTGAAAAACACTAACAAAGGGCCACTTGTTCTAAACCCTTGGATAGAATCCTAAAAGAGGTTATAAATGGCGGCATATTCTGTAATATTTTCTATGATGTAAGTATATTACCTTAGCCAATTTTGAAAATGGCTGCCATAAAGGGATCTCTCCAGATTTAAACATTGATTTTTCGTTTTTCCAATACCATTACCTTTCCAAAAATGTATAAGTGCGTAAAGCTATCATGGTTTTGAAAGTAATGTAAGTTAAATAAAGTGGTTAGGTAATAAGCGGCCCCAAAAATAGTACAAAATATGTCTTTTACAGTGGCCATTTTGAAAATCAAAAATGGCCGCCATTAAAGCTTTTCTCCAAATTTAAACATTGACTTTCAGTTTTCTTATGCTATAACCTTTCTAAAATGTATAAATTTGCAAAGCTACTATGATTTAGAACCAAATACAATAGGTTTAGGTTTAAGGTAATTAAGGGCAGAAACAGAAGAAAATATGTATTTTACAGTCGCCATTTTGAAAAACCCAAAATGGCCGCCATACAAACATCTGTTCAAATGTAAACATTAATTTTTAGTTTCCTGATGCTATAAGCTTTCCAAAAATATATAGGTTTCATAATCTACCATGATTGCCAACGAAACATAATTTATTGACATAGTGAACCTGACTAAATCCTTTGTAATTGCTATTTGGAAATAGGTCTATAGACCTCGCGATGCCAAATGTAGGGGTGACCTAATGGGGGAAACGCAGTTACCTGTTCTCATTAGAAGTGTATCGTATCATCGTGGGCCGATGTGCATTGTTTAAGAAGATATTTTGTTAACTGGCTAACGATAGCTCTAACCCCTAACCTAATCCCTAGTTCCACCAAAGAAAAGAATGCGATACAATGGCTACAGCCAATTGAGAAATTCCTTTTGAAACAGTGTGAATCAGCAGAAACTCCGCAATGTTTCCTATATCAGTCATGTTTCATACAGAAATAAGAACAAAATCAGACATCTATTCGATCTAGCTGATTTTTTAAAATAAATTTTCTCCCCAAAATAAAATGAACAGTGTAACTCTGATCTATGAAAGCCTCATGGTCAGAAAAGGCTTCATCGGCTGTGTGACACGCTTATCATGTGGCCGCAATGAGGCTATCTAATAGTGTAGACAATTAGGAGAACAATTTCAGTCGAAATTATCAATATCATTTATTCTCCTCTATTAAAGTAAAACCTTAAAATCTTGCATTTCTTCAAAAATTTTCATATTTGATAGACTATATCAAGCACATGACATAAAATATTTGGAAACCTATGAAAACCTAATTCATATCTACCAAAAGCCTAGCAACTAGAATGAAATTTCCAATCTATATTTATGAACAAAGGCTTAGTGTCTTGAACAAACACTTTGCAAATAAATAATATTTTTCAATATTGTTACTTTTTTATTTGTTTGACACAATCCATATTATCATGCCTGGCATCTGTTCTTTATATGAGACATTTATACCCGGCCTCAATAGATGACGCAGCACAGTTATATAAAGCTGCTATTGAGAGAAGGATCTTCATTAAGCTGCTGTCACATGATCTCAGTGGTGATAATGCTTATTAGGGGGAGACACTATTTCAACACGACAGCATGCAGGTTTGGGAAGGTTTTCTCGATTACGCCTGGTGGGGTGAGAGGGACCCAACTTCCGGGAGGGAGAAATTTTGAATATCAAATAATTCTAAGACGCAAATTACGTTATATGTAACTACTATATTAAGCAAAATAGCATATATAATTCTAATAGCAAGGATAAACACTCTTAAAAATTTGGTTAAAAAAATTCACCAACACTGATCACGTATGTCAAATACCTGAAATTGGGTAATAAAGTTTCCCCCAATATGTGTTGTTTATGTGGTTACCCCACAGGCTGTTTACCCAATTAAGTGGTAAAAAACCTCTTAGATAACCCATTAATCAACAATTATTGGGTAAAATTTAACCAATTTCATGTATTTGACGTTCGTGACCAGTGTTGGTAAGTTTTTTTTAACCAACATTTTTAGAGTGTACGCATAGCTGTTTCAATTAAGTTATTTACAAACTCACATAAAAAGAAACCACGTCTCCACAAGGCCAAGCTAAGTATGCTCAGGCTCCTAAAAAGTTACTGGAAGCCTGAAAAAGTTACTGTGATTTATAAGTTTTCTTTGTGTTTGTGTGTTGGTTGTGCTAGGGAAGTGAAGTACCAGTCTCCAGCTTATACAGTTAAAAGCTTCTGTAATCATTATTGCTTTAAGTTAAAGGCATATGTTGTGGATTTTTCACTTGGGTCTCATTAGAAAGACAAAAATATTCAAAACCCTGTCGAAATACCCTTTTCCTATTTCAAAATATTTTCCTTTAAAGATAGGTATCTTTTGTAAAATAAAATCATTTTTTGACAAAGCCACAGGACTTTTTGTAACGTGGCGATATTGCCTCAGATTCCTTTCGACGATCTTCAAAATTGAGTCCTGTTTGCCCTTGAAATTTCATGCTGTTGAAAAGTGTTTTGAATATCTATTCCTGATTATGTAGCATTACACTATATACACCTTATATAAAGGGTATAAAAAATATTGTTGCTTGAAGTTCCCTGCAGCCGTATCATGAAAGTAAAAATAAATTGAACGCAATGTCAAATTAAAGGCAGTCATTCGTCACCCTAAACTACAGTTTCAGTATACATATATCAAAACTCTCAATTGGTACAGCTCTTTGATTGGCATCACATTCAAACAATGCATCATAGCTAAATTACACAGCATCGGCACTGAGAGTGCCTTGATTACATATTATGGACTTGTATGGCTACTGGGACAGGCCATGAAGCAATAAACTAGGATTGTGTCTGGATAAAGATGAGTTTTAGATAAATGTGGGAGTGGCTATAAGTAAGTAGGTTGGGAGAATTGGAACTGTTTGGGATGATGAAAATATGCCTTTAATGTGCCACTGTAAGCCTGACAGATTTCCCAATTTTTAGAAAAATTGTAGTACTTAAAAATTTAGTATGTTCCGAACACTGAAGGCTATTGAGATGCATTTTTCACTCTCTGAAAGAATTTTTTACATATTTTATATATTTATATATCTTAAATATTCCCTTAAAGGCCCAGTTCTCTCACCCCAAACAGTACCAATTCTCCTAACCTTCTTACTGAAACCCCTCCCACAATTGTCTGAAATTCATCCTCATCCAGATACAATCTCAGTGTATTGCTTCAAGGTGAGTATAGGAAAATTCAATTTATATATTCAAAACACTCACAGTACCGTAAATGCTAAGTAATGTAAGCTTTGGCACTCTGCATTGTTTGAATTAGCTGTCAATCAAAGAGCTGAGCCAATTGAGAATTTCGGTCACCCCGTACCAACATTGTAGTTTGATGATGAGAGGTTTGGCCCTTTAAATGATTCTTGAAAATTTTGGGAAAAGACGGTTCTTCAGAAAAAAGTAAATTTCTTTCATCTCTTATTATTTTTCGTTTGATATATGATGAGTACATCGCTACTATGTGGGTAACCTGCGTAGCGCCTCTGTGGCTGCAGCCCCCTTTAGGCTGCCGCCCGCAGAATTTTTTCGTAGCGATGAGCTGGTTGAAAAATTCGTCCGCCCCGCGGGCTACTTTGTGGGTTACTTGAGCACAAAAAAGGACCTCTTCTGATATTTTTATTTTTATTTGGTCATTAGTCTGTTGATAGGTTGTATTCGTTTCTAATTGTCTTTCATAAAAAATTTAATGCTTGCTTTATAAGTTTCATTATTGTGTAAACATGGAGAACAAATTAAATTGGATCAAATTCAATCCTACATAATTATTTGATTTAGAAGTTTACTTGCATATTGACGTAAATGCACTCTAAAAAGGGTTCCGACTCTAATGCTTCCTGTGGGTTAAACATACCCTAAGTTAGTCACAAACTACCCCGTGAGGTAAACTATGCCAAGAAATTGTTACTCTTGCAACCAACTTGTATAATGTTGTTACGCATACAGGGACGTAGCCATATGGGGATCAATGGTAATAACTTCTTTTCCGAATCGATTTTTTTTCTGCTTGAATTATTTAACAAATTTTGCATTCAAACAGGAAGAAATTTGTTGTTAATATGGTGTACGAAAACGATGAAACTGTAAAAACATTGAACCAGATTGCATCTCATGACTTTCAATTGTTACTAAATTTCTTACCCTCTCCCCTAAGACCCCTCCTCCATATCAGTCTTAAATATGCTCACCCTTTAAAAATCCCCGGCTGCGTCGCTCACGCAAAGTAGAAAAGTTGTCACGTAAGTCAAAGTATTAGATTTTTCTAAACCATTGTTGCTAACACGAAGATGAGGGAATCACTTCTCGTTGATTCTGCATTGCTTGTGTTAAAGGTAGGAGTGCACTCTGGACAAACCTTTGACTTTTTCTTGCACTTCCTTTCACTCTCATATTACCTTTTGTAAATATGTTAAATAATGTCATTGTCTGTACTTGAGTGATGAAACCAATGAATGAAAAATTAAAGGCAGTCATTCGTCACCCTAAACTACAGTTTCAGTGTACATATATCAAAACTCTCAATTGGTACAGCTCTTTGATTGGCATCACATTCAAACAATGCATCATAGCTAAATTACACAGCATGGGTACTGAGAGTGTCTTGATTACACATTATGGACTTGTATGGCCACTGGGACAAGCCATGAAGCAATAAACTAGGATTGTGTCTGGATAAAGATGAGTTTTAGATAAATGTTGGAGGGGCTAAAAGTAAGTAGGTTGGGAGAATTGGAACTGTTTGGGATGATGAAAATATGCCTTTAAATGAAAATATCGTTTCAGTGTAATCGCGTTACGAATTCTCGGCTTCCTACCTACTTGAAAAGTTACAAATAATGCAGAACTAAGGATAATTACCCAGCACGGTATGTCGCACACCCAGGACTCACGAGCCATGAAATATTCTAGAAGGAGCTGGAGGGGCAAGGTACCTCCACAATTGGGTCAAATTTAATACGACAAGAAAACTTCTGGTCATGTCAATGTTTCCAAAATATTCTGTAAATATCCTTACAAAAATCGCAAATGAAAACGACCATCAGTACTGATTGTTAACTTTAACAGGTCTCATGCACATTATTACTCAACATATGGGATACACATTCTCGTTTTATTGGAAAAAGTTATTTTAGGGATGTTGCATTGACAAAGAGAAGGCAATATGTCCCATTTTAGGGAAAGTAAGGCACTTCGATAACTAAGCAAAAACTTCATACTTACCCCAGAGGGATGGGGATTGTTACTGCGATAGTTGCTCACTGGTCCCGGCAAGATTCCAACCGAAAGAGTTTCATCCATGACATCAGTATTTATCTACAATAAATAACTTGAAAACGAAAAATTAAAGTCCTGAATGTCAAAACTTTTTTCTCACTCGCAGTGAAGTGTAATCGGGATTTTACTGAAACAGCAGCTGTAGGCTATCTAAAGGTTTATAGTATCAATCAAAACAGGAACAGGCTTTGTGTCTCATAGCAACATCGTTTCCACAGCAACAAATACTAAGTACAGATTGGTTATCAATATTTTATTTATATAAACCTTTTATATGAAGAACAAAGTTCAAGTTTATGATAGCCTACATGCCCACAAGAAGAAATTGTTTTTGGTGATTCTGGTTTGCCCAATCAATTAGCTTCCACATCTCTCGATCAAACACCTCAAGCTGTCAAAAGCTCTTTTCCCTTCCCTCTTGACCACATAAAATAGAATATTGACTCCAAACAGTTACCTTGAAGATTTAACTTCCTGTCAATTTATATAAATATTCATCAACTTGATAAATAGTAATACCAATTCGATGTACAGCGCTTGGTCAATCCTTGAAAGAAGTAAAAAAATTCTTCCTGCAATTTAGAGCTTCTTTTTTTAAACTTGACAAGCGATATATCCCACTTCAGCGAAATTCTTCTCAACACAATGCCAATCAATTCTTTTCTTACTTTTCCAAAGGAAGGCCGATTAAAACCCCTCCTAAGAATAAAAATGTGACACAAAGATTCATATAAGCTGCAATTTAGGCGCAATTGTCACACAGTCAGAGTAGGCCGGCTTGACTTTATCTGGCGTGCGACTACTTATTATAATGATGGGCGGTGCAATGTGATTGACACTCAATTCATCCGTTGGATCACCTTTCTGCACGAAGTTAATTACGACGAATCGCTACATGTATATCAGACAGACGTGACGATTTTTCTGTCTGTAATTTACAATAAAAGAGTCGGTTGCAACCTTTTCTTAAGAAGATATGAAGACAGCTTGTTTTTTAGAGGATAAACATCTATATTTGTCGACACTGTCGTATTGAGTGACATTTGATGAAGGCCAGCACATCAAGGGAGTGTATCTAATTTGAGCTGCTTTTAAAAACTCATGGTTAAGAAATTGATCCTTTTTTTGCGAAGATACATTTATATAAACGTGCAAAAGATTTTGCGTGTTAGACAAAAATTTATGGTTTCCTGCATGTTTTTTGGCCAGCACATTGGACCCTCTCGTGCGTATTGAAAATTTCTTTGTATACACATTGCTATACCTGCATGCAGAAAATGGAAAAGGCACCTTTAACCAAATATGCTTAATGAAGATGGAAATATTCCCGTCTGGTTGAATGCTAAGTCCATTGCTTCAAGGGTGTAGATGAAGACGACAGGGCCTTGTAGAAAATTCCATATGAGACATGAATTGACATTACCACCAGTGGACCCAGTGAGTGGTGCAACTTCAGACAGTGGGACTGTGGGGACATTTCCCCGCCTCAAAAATCTGACCTGTCCGGCAAATTTTTCAATGTGTTCGGTAGACTTATTAAGGACGATGAAACATATAAGCCTATAAGGTCGTGAGCCAAAAATTTGAGTTTTCCATCATTTCGAAAACCTTTTCGACAACCAAGGCTTTGCCACTGTTTCACTTTGCTACCCCCGTCAAACTATTTCCCCTGAGAGTGAACCAATGAATTAGTTTAAAACATATTCCTGGGGAATTATTGGTTACTTTATTAAAAGGAAATATTAATTATTTAAAGGTCATAAGCAGTCGCCCAAACTTATTTTGAAACACTAGCAATATGTCATCGATTTCCTCTCGGGCTTGCAAGCATCACTCATTATATATTAAAAAATATGATCAAATGAAATATATAAGGTAAACCAAGAAGTAAGTCCGAGAACGTAAATTCCTAATTTAAAAAAAAATTTAAATTATTTTTAATTTGAGAAAAATGTCACCGCATGATTCTCAATAGCTATTCATGAAATAGGACAGTGTTCTTCCCTAATACGAATTGGGAAAACTGTGTTTACCCAAGAGAGAAGGCAGAATTTTACGGGCGATGCGCACTGTTTAACAAGAAATTTCCTTACTGGCTAACGATAGCCTTATCCCTAATCTAATCCCTAATTCTAACGAAGAATACAATCGATACAAACAATGGCAACAGCCAATCAAGAAACACCTTGTTAAACAGTGCGCATCTAATCGAATTTTATCGTATGGCAGTGTGGAGGCAAATGAAATGATCACTGACCATCGTCCTGGGATAACGCTCTTAAGGTCCTTTGGAAAAATTTTGGCTTAGGAAGGGTGGTGCATACCTCCAGAAATTCTTATTTTTTATGTAATGATACTTCAATAATTTTTATCTTAACCCTTCCTGAGAACTCTTTCCTCCACACGGCCTACGCCAGTTAACGTCGCGTAATACTCGCAGCGTCCTTTATAATGTGTCAAAACGGCTAACTTTATTATGATATGTATGAACCAGATATGTGGTGGGTTAGGGGGGGGGGGGGGATTGGGATAAGCTTATGAGGTTGTCTTTCTCCCTGTCGGATAGAGTCATGTTATCCCTCCATGCTTCCTTATTTGGTGGGTTCTCGGAACCCTAGTACCAGTCCTCAAATAAAGTCCAGTTATCCGAGGTTTAAGCATATTCACTTAATATTGGATCGTTTAAAGTGTAGTAGAACCACCGCGCAAAATTATGCTTATTACGGCAGTAGAGGTCTTTGATGTATATATCGATTTCAGGATGACGTCAGTGAATTGTGACGCATTCCTTTGATTCGGAGCTGCAGAAACTGATCACAAATCAATTAGAATCCATACCGTGTACCTTATTAATCTCCTTCTTTTTTTGCTTCTCCTTCTTCTTCTTTTTCTGAAAGATTTAATTCTGTTACAACTTGGGTTTCTGCTTCTCTAGATGAGGTTTATTTTACAGCAGTTTAATATCTTTCCGGTTGAATTTTTTCCAATTTCTTTCAGTATCATCTAAAAAAGTATTGGAATTATTAAATTCAGAAAATGACTGATGATTACAAACAATTTCTTAATATTTAGGCCGTCATTAAGAATACCAAATGAGACGTGATTATAAACAGTCTACACAAGAATATAAATTGATTCACTATACAACTAGATGATGAGTTAAAGAAGTGTCGACAAGAACTTCACTTCACTGGGCCTTATGTGCCCAGCAGCATAACAGAAAAGTTTCAGATTTACCTAGGTTCCAACTCATAACCTAACGACAACAAGTCCGCAGCTATTCAGAGCACTGAGCGAATTCATGTTTAATTTAAAGTATACTGACTCTTTTTAAGGCTTTTTAGGGTCTAACTTAAAGAAACTCTCATCAAAGCAACAAATATTGCATTAGTTCGCATCTAGACACCCTTAAAAACCGGAAAAAATTCCAAAGGGGAAGGGAGTCACCCGTCCTAATAGACGTCTCTTCTTACCCCGGACGGCGACTCATGTTTGTTCTCCTTTCCAGAAAAAAGTATGGTAAACCTAGCCACCACCTCGTCACAAAGAGAATTCTAAAAATACACCTATACGTATTGCCAATACACATCTGAAAAGGAACAACAAAATTGACTTCAAAAGATGTTAAATTTAGCGCCAGATTGCATCTAGGGGTACTGAAAAGTCCAAAAAACCCAAAGGAGAGGGGGTCCCCTCCCCTTTAACCCCACATCCACGCCAGCAGTAAGGCATTGCAATTAGCCACAAAAGCAAAACTACTGCCTAAACCTTAGTAGTATATGTCCACTCATAGACATGTGGCAATATGCCCCCCCCCCCCCCATTCATTAGAATCTGGTGGCGCCAGACTTCAAGTTAAATAAACCCTAAGGCTGGTTAAAGCATCAAATATTGTACCATTTTTCATCTAGACATCATTGAAAATCTAAAAAAAAAAATCTACAGGGTAGGAGAAACCTCCCCGTAGATCACTCACCCATGATGGCAAACCATGTCCTCTTTGCCGGAAAATAAATATGGTAACCCTACTTTCATCACTCCTCAACCCCATTTCCTGTGGTTCCTGAAAAGTGGAACCGCCCACTGGCTGAAGCAGCATGGTATATTATTGCTAATAGTGATAAGGACCGGATAAGGCTGAAGCCTTGAATAGCCAGTTCAGTAGTGTTTTTACTAGAGACTCCTTTGACTCTGTCCCTGTACAGAGAAGTGTAGTAGAATGGCCGATATATTTCCATCTCTACATTTGTGGTTGAAAAGTTGTTGCAAAACCTTAAGATTAGTAAGGCCATGGGTCCTGACAATATACACCCATGGGTTCTTAGAGAGCTTGCTACTGATCTTGCTCCAATGATCAGTAATCTTTTCTAGCAATCAATCAACAGTGGTCAAGTCCCCAAGGACTGGAAAAGGCAAATATCTGTCCTATTTTTAAGAAGAACGATAGCTCTCTCCCGTCCAACTATCGCCCTGTCTCTCTTACTTGTATATGTTGTAAGCTACTTGAGCATATTATCAGCTCAAATATGATGGATCCACTATCAAGCGAATAACAGCCTTTCCTCTAAACAGCTTGCATTTAGAAATAATCATAGTTGTGATACACAGTTACTGTCCGTTGTGGACGATTGGACCTCCGTCTTAGATAAAAATAAACAAGTTGATGTCTTCATCCTGGACTTTGAGAAGGCTTTTGGTACAGTTCCTCATGAACTACTTAAGACGAAGTTATTCTCCTTGGGGGTGTCTAAGCAAGTCATAAACTGGATTGATAACTTTCTTACTGACCGTTCACAATCAGTTGTTGTTATGGTACTAGGTGTGCTTTTGCTCCAGTCCTTTCCGGTGTTCCTCAAGGGTCTGTCCTTGGACCAGTACTTTTCTTGTCTTATATTAATGATATTGTTAGTGCTGCTTCTTCCGAAGTTAGGTTGTTTGCTGATGACTGTGTTTGCTATAGGGTCATCAATAATCCCAGTGACTTCAATGAGTTACAGAAGGACATCACAAACTTGGGCCAGTGGGCCAAAACTTGGGGTATGAGATTCCACCCGGCTAAGTGTAATGTTATGTCTGTTACTAGGAAGCATAACCCAATAATCTATAATTATACTCTTAATGGGGCTAATCTGACGAGGATTGATTCAATTAAGTATCTGGGGGTGACTATCACTAAGAATCTCAGCTGGGGCAAACATATCCAACTTGTTTGTAATAAGGGAAATAGGATCTTAGGCCTATCACGCAGGAACCTCTCATTTTGTTCCAAAGATACCAAATTGGAGGCCTATAAAGGTTTACTAAGGCCCTTGTTGGAGTATGCTTGTTCCGTCTGGGATCCACATCAGATTTCACTCCAAGATAGATTGGAGGGAGAACAAAAAAGATCTGCAAGGTTTATAGCCAGCGAGTACTCCCGAGAAGTTGGCTCTATGACCGCACTCCTCAAAGATCTAGGTCTAGATACTTTGTCTGACCGCCGGAGACGTTGCAGACTTGTAATTTTTGCCAAAGGTATTTACGGCCAAGCTAACATCCCTCTGTCTAATCTTTGTAAACCTACGCGTTGTTATCGTAACGTGCATGCTTTGCACTCCCCCCCCCCCCCCCCTCTGCTAGGACTAATTGTTTTATGTACAGTTTTGTCCCTAATACTATTCGGGATTGGAATAACCTCCCAGAGAGTCTTATTGCGGGGGCCATAAGTCACCCAAAGCGAGTGGATTTCATTACGAACTCTTTGAGGGCCTGACTGATCACACGGCAAGAACGCGGTGTATAAATAACCTCTTGGATGTCTCATCGTTTTGAAGAAGAAGAAGAAGAAGAAGAAGAAGAAGAAGAGGAAGAAGAAGAAGAAGAAGAAGAAGAAGAAGAAGAAGAAGAAGAAGAAGAAGAAGAAGAAGAAGAAGAAGAAGAAGAAGAAGAAGAAGAAGAAGAAGAAGAAGAAGAAGAAGAAGAAGAAGAAGAAGAAGAAGAAGAAGAAGAAGAAGAAGAAGAAGAAGAAGAAGAAGAAGAAGAAGAAGAAGAAGAAGAAGAAGAAGAAGAAGAAGAAGAAGAAGAAGAAGAAGAAGAAGAAGAAGAAGAAGAAGAAGAAGAAGAAGAAGAAGAAGAAGAAGAAGAAGAAGAAGAAGAAGAAGAAGAAGAAGAAGAAGAAGAAGAAGAAGAAGAAGAAGAAGAAGAAGAAGAAGAAGAAGAAGAAGAAGAAGAAGAAGAAGAAGAAGAAGAAGAAGAAGAAGAAGAAGAAGAAGAAGAAGAAGAAGAAGAAGAAGAAGAAGAAGAAGAAGAAGAAGAAGAAGAAGAAGAAGAAGAAGAAGAAGAAGAAGAAGAAGAAGAAGAAGAAGAAGAAGAAGAAGAAGAAGAAGAAGAAGAAGAAGAAGAAGAAGAAGAAGAAGAAGAAGAAGAAGAAGAAGAAGAAGAAGAAGAAGAAGAAGAAGAAGAAGAAGAAGAAGAAGAAGAAGAAGAAGAAGAAGAAGAAGAAGAAGAAGAAGAAGAAGAAGAAGAAGAAGAAGAAGAAGAAGAAGAAGAAGAAGAAGAAGAAGAAGAAGAAGAAGAAGAAGAAGAAGAAGATTGCATATTTTCTAACGAATTTGGAAATTGCAGAAATGAGATGCATATCTCTCCTGGGTACATGCGTCTTAGAACACGCAAAGAATGCCATTTCCGGCCATCTGAAGGGTTTGCAAAGCCCGAAATTTTCTAAGTTCGCTCCGCGCCAACTGATAGTAACGCTCCTCTTAGATAGCTTTGCCGGCACTTTCCGACCCTGACGGACCTGCCCCTTTTGGCAAATCCTTATTCTGCTACAGGGGGCCGACAACCTGCCATCCGTAGGATGAGTAATAACGGTCTTTTCTGTGCATTTTGTGGGCGATAGTTGTGAACAAACTAATCGCAACACACCGCGATCTCCTCACCCTACCCTGTACCTGGATGAATTCCCAGGACCAAATAAAATGGCGGATATACCACCCCTTGACGTACTGCCATTGATGTGTGTGTGTGGTCCATCTTGAGCCTTCCGGCGTTTATCTTTGGGGTTCAGTAAAAGCTAGTCAGGGTAACTCTATCCTCAAGCTCACCTACCTTGTTCAGAACAAGGCATGGTTATCCCCTCAGAATGAATACCCTGACTAGCATGCACCCGTACCCAGTACCCGGCCCTACGCAAGTTGTAAACCACTGACTTCCTATTACTTATTAGTATTACAGTCGGCCGTGTTGTTAGCTAATTTTTATCGCGAGTCGTATGATCAGCCACTCCATCCCTGGATCCTGTTACGGGGTCGATCTCCTGAGTACGGGCTCTGTCTTACGAGAGGCGTTTTGACGAAAGGTGTTATTCCACAATTCTTATTTACCTCTCCATCCTTCATGAAAACAGTCCCACTGGCTTCAACCCCATAGAGTTCCTATTATCTTGCACTAGGCCTAGGCTATGTTCAACTCATAACAGTAACAGTGTAACTGTAACTTGGACTAGCCTACCCCTCAGGAATGTACAAGCCTAGCCTAGCCTAATTCTCCCTAGTCTACAGTATACTAGTTTGCAGTTTGTAGTTAGTATAACCAACGACCAGTCAGTTGTTTACTGAGGACTAACGTTAGGCCTAGCCTAAAATTAGGCCTAACCCAGGCTATGGAATTGGAAACCAAGTTGGAAACTTAGAATAGGGTTGTCGCATGCACAGAATTTTTCTCCAGAATTCTCGCGGAACTACTCACACCCAAACACGAAGTCGCTAAAACAGTGTGTTTAAAAACTGAATTTACGACACCCAAAATTGTCGAAATTTTGCCTACACTGTAAAATTAGTACACCAAAGACATATTTCTACTATAATATTTCACCAAATAAGCTTTAAAACAAAAAGAAGAAAAAATATGTTAGTTTCTAACGATCCCTTTGAAGCATTGTGCAACGGTGACAGTCAAAAGTGTGTTTTGGTCACACGTAAAATGCCACACACTGCCATCTTTGACTTGATCGTGCATTGGGGCTGAACCTTTGACCCCTACAACCCATATATCGTTAGAAAGAAGAAAAGGAGCTCTACTTTATAATGGAGAGAAGCGATCGCCAAAAATAATATTTCTTTACCATTTTTGGGCTTAAAACATTGGTGACATGATTACAATGGGTTCCAGAAAAATCCGCAGTTGCTTCCAGGTATCATTTTGTAGCGTTTTTTATGATCTTTCCATTTCCGAAGAAAAAAAATGATATTTTGCTCAGCCCCGATGCACGCTCGATTTTAATGAAACAGCCCATTGATCCCTGCCTACATCTTTTGTACTGAGCCGACAATGATATCTTTATGTATGAGCCCATTGTCCAGCTTAGCGACAAGGGATTTCCCGCCAATATGCTTACATACAGTACTGCATTGTATATACCTGTACGTGCAATACCGAAGTACGGTTAGTAAATTACGTACTTGTGTTCGTGTGCGTAAGCAGGTGTACGGATTGCTATAGCATAGACTGTGTGTAAGCAGGCTATGTGCGACTTGTTAATGGGCCATTCTCAAAAAATGTCAACCAAAATGGGTAAAAAATAAATATCATGGTTTTGTCATTTTTTGACTTCTTTTGATAAATGAATGCTTGAACCATCATTTTCTAGAACACTGGCTTTATTTGACGAACATAAGTATTTTTACCCCCTTCACAAAATGGAAAGGTTATTGTAACATTCAAAGGTGCAAACTATGTAAAACTAGCAATATGAAGTTTGTTAATTACAAGGGAGTTTCATTCTTTACTTTTTCAACCAAATGAATCCTCAAACATTTTATATATCAAAACTTATCAACATTAACATCTTTAACAAACTTTTGTATGAAAACTGCATCTTTTTGTTTTAGAATTATTTGTGTCACGTACGTCACGCTGTAGACAATAAAGTTTTTCTCACATGAATGACAATGCTCAAATTTTAATTTGAGGTTCATTTCCAAAGTTAAACCATATCCAATAATAATAAAAACATAATGTTTCATATTGAAGTCCTTAAACATTTCCACAATATTGGTGGTAAAATGTGTCACGTACGTCACGTGGCGTCGCATTGACAAGAACATATGGAGGCAAGTAAGTAACTTTAAAACAACAGTGTTCTCTCATACTGAATTCAAATGTTGATTCTATCTTTTTTTATCAATCCTGGAATGATTAGCTCAGGGTTCAAAGCTGTAAAACCCTCTTGCATTCAGCATTGACCCTTCAACTTGTTTCAACTCATTTTGCTGCCTGGAATCCAAGTCATTTTCATGAAGAACATAGAAACGGCCACGCTTCTCAAAATAATTGATCTCTACTTCATCTCCATAACTAGCTCCAGTAACTACTGCATAGTAATCTTTGAATGCACCAGATGTAACTTGTACAAATTCACCACTTTTGAAGCTGCCCTGGGAATTCTGGGACTCTGTAGGATTAGTGCTAGAGAATGTGACTACTGTGAGTTGAGGAGCATTGACAACTTCTTTGCTGTCATGCCATATTTTGAGGATTCCATCTACACTCATGGCTGCCACATGTGCCTTTGAAATGCCCTTTACTGTGGGAGAATTGCTCCACAGTTGAAGTTTCCCTACTTGGTCCATCAAGTGAGTATTCACATTGGGCATTACTTCAGCACAAACCGAGGCAAAGTCCGAGGCTGACTGCACAACAACCTTCTTTGTTTTGCTCAAGACTTGCTGACGCACCATGCACTTGGCTTCACCTCCAATACTGTCAACAACCCCTTTGCCATGCCCAGTGGCAAAATATTTCCAATGGAATGGAACTTTGTATTTCATGCTCCAGTGGTGCAAAAGTTTCATCATAAACTTATTTTTAAACTCACTTGATGGACAATCACTGTAAATAACTTCCTCATTTTGGATTGTGGCACCAGAGTAAAACTGACAGAGGCAAGCTAAGATTGCATCCTTATCTTACTTGCTTATAACTGTCAAGAACAAACAGATGGCAGGAAACTTTTGTGTTAACAAATTGAGCAACTGTGAATAAATTCACTGTTGCTCTTGTCCACAAAGCACTTTGAATTTCATCTTGGTATTCACAAGAATATGCCGTAGCAAAGTCTATTTGTGTGACACCAGTGTCTTTCTTTTCTTTCTCTGCTTGAAATTCATGGTCTTGAACTCTTTTAACCCGTACATGGCTCTGAAACTTGGGAAAATCATCCAAGACTGTTAGATGAAGTTCCTCTGCTGTGCAGCTTTTGAAGATACAGCGCTTCTGCACTGAAAATAGTTTGTAGTGAAACTAGTCCTATACAGGAGAATTCACAAAATTGTACAATGCCCCCTGCCCCAGGGGAGTAGGTTCGTGACCCCCAGTGACCCAGCCAAAAAATGCTGGCCACACCACCACACTGAAGCTAGTGTTTAGTGAAACGTGAAACTTGTCCTGTAGAGAAGGATTCACAATATGTTGGCATGTTTGCTAAAAATATTTTCATGTTTTGTTATTTGTAGGTTGCAGCTGACATGCAAATCTTATCACCTGACTTCCAAGAATGAAAACTTTGTTTTTACCAATTTCCATAATTTCCAAATGTTCATGGCGAATGTAGTGCTTCAATATGCGTACATTAATTATGTGCTCTTCTGTATATGTAAGGATTTTTCTATTTAAATTGTAACTGACAGTTTGAAAATGAATTTTTCTTACAAAGTAGCATTAATTATAAGTATGCAGTGCAGAAAACTTGCTTTTTCCAGCCTCATCACTCCTTGCAACTTTTTGTCACGTACGTCACAAAATTTGTGTCACGTACGTCACAGAGGAAAATTGGGGATTAATCTAGTTTTCACTTGATTAATAATAAATACTCTGTTTGCTTTAGGAACTACCTTTCAAACACAAATTTCATAAAGAGTATGAAAATGTGTATCTTTACAGATTCACAGGAATTCAACTTTCATTTCTACATGTTGAAAAAAGGCTTTTGTGCACTGTCACGTGCGTCACGCAAGTTTAATCTTCCGTTCAAAAGGTGGAGAATTAACTGTCTTGATTTTCTATCATGTGGAATCACATATAGGGTCAGATGATTAAATACATCTATCAACATAAAAGATAAGTTTTCTTATTAAGCAGAAAACTGAGGTTTATGAGAGAAAAAAGCCTTCCAAATGCCACGTACGTCACACAAGAATGGCCCTAATGCATGTTACCTACACAGAACGCAAGCTATCATGACACGGACGTGTGATCACTTAGTGTCTTGCCCAGTAACGTTGCATATTCACGCCGGCACATCTGGTGTACGTAACACAGTGATGAATAATCAAAGCGTCTGAGTGAGCAGTTACGATGTTGTTTTTGACCAACTTTTGCAGGCAGATCGTAACACTTAACATGCGGCGATTTGGAGAAATCGTAAGGATTTTGGAGACATAAAATCGGCTATATTTGAAAAGTACTGGTCGGATTTTGATAAAATTTGGCATGGTTGCTTAGAAAAGGGTACTTAACAATGTGAATCAGTCAAATTCTTGAAGTTTGATATTTTTCGTGTAGTCGTCCTTTTAGTGCGACAACCCTACTTAGAAGTAACTGGGGAGCAAAGAATGGTAGGCTAGGATACTAACGTTATTCTAATTTAGAATCAGTGCCAGGAAATGACATCATTTTAAACAACTCTCAACTTAAACGAAACTCTTTTTTTTTTCAGAGAAAAACAAAAGTTTTTTTTTGATTTTTTCCCCATAGCAAAATGAGTTTCTTTTTTTCTCCACTGAAGAAGAGCAGTAGGCCTATAATGTATCTGCTGTGGAAGAAAGAAAAGCAATGGTTGTCCAAAGGACCATGACATATTTTCTAGTCATCCGTCATAAATTTTGGTTGTCAGGAATGGCCAGATGACTGTTAAATTTCATCCCTAGGTACCTATGGGGATTATATGCAATACATGCAGCAGCTGGCAATGAAGAAGATCAGTTAAATTTCACAGCTAAATATTGCTCAATTCCCATTCATTTTCATTTCAGAAAGTTCTGTCTTAGTCAAGTACCAGTTAGTATGGCATTGCTACTCTCTTTTGAACATGCACTCAACTCCCTCAGAAATTCTCAGTTCTGTTATTACTGAAGCAACTCTCCTTACAAAATTGTCACATGTGTTTTAAACTAGCCCTCCATTTTGAATCCTATAGAGAAAAGGTGTAGTAATGTCTTGACCAATCAGTGTTTCAAAATGATTGTTTCATATATGCTAGAGTTTTCCAAATTTCACTTTAGGACCTTTGAAAGAATGAAATTTTTCACACTTTCCCTTCATACCCTCTCCCAAACTGTCAATAACAATAGAGAACCCCCACAAAATCCTTGCTCCTTCCTTGGAACATATTGTAGGGAGTTGACCAGTTTGTCTATTGGCCATATTTTCAAAAATGTAAAACATAGCTATAAATTTTGTTGTCTTTCAGGATGGCAGCCTCTCTTAATACAGAAGGAAGAACTCTCAATTGTACAGAGGGACATGAAAGTACTGACCAGCAAGATTGCATCCACACTAGTTTACATGGTGTGACTATGGACCAGCAAGATGACATCAAAGCCAGTTTACAAGGTATGGAATTTAGTTAATATTTATCAAGTTTCAGGTTGGAACTTGGCATTAACAGTTTAAGCCAATATGTCATGTTGGTCTTTCTTTAAACCATACAGAACCTGTATGATGCCAGGCTTCATGAGCTTCAGTTTTCAGTTCAGGTTGCATTTTTTAGTGCATTTGGGCACTCGTAAGGGTACAGTACCAAGGCAATTCCAAATACTGTAAAAAACAATTACACACACAAAAGACACTGACACACATAAAAGAAAGAAAAAATAAAGATTTTGAATTCAATTTTTTACCACATTAGACAGTTTACCAACATACTACTGTATACAGTAGTCGTGTGAATTGTACTGAATACTTCCTTGAATCTCATCCAGTTTACATGTACTGTACAGACCTGAAAGTGATCAGCCTGTATGTGAGAAATACATTGAACAAAATTTGCAATGCTTTCAGTTTCATGTGTAGGTGATCATTCTCATTAGGCTAAGAAATGCTTTAGGCCAATAGCTTACAAGTACACTCTGTTATCAATTACATTTTGTCCATACTTATGTTTAGTGTAAAAAATTTGAATGGTGCATTAAGTCTGTCAATAATATGAGAAATGCATACTAAACTTAAAATGGAGAAGTGTGTTTGCTGCTGCTTTTGACTTCATCTTAATGCTTTTGCTCTGCATGGTGTGTACTGCAAAATTGCTCAGTTCTGTGCCATCATTAGACATTCAGCATTTGCAGATCTGTGTCTAGAGACTGCTGTGTCTTTCTGTACTGTAAGCTTTCATTAACCAATAATAGGCCTAGATAAAGAGCAACATATGTCTGTGCTGGTAGTAGCTCTATCCTGCCCCATAGAGATATCTTGGACCTGGCTGTTACTTGTGTATTTGTTTATATTACATTATTTAAATATGTGTTTATCAAAGCTTTAGCCGTGGGCAGTCTTTTTCCAGTTGTGGCTCAATTGCTTGTTTTTCCTCCTTCTTTGTTTATGAGTACCAAGCACAAAGACAGTGGGTTCCATTTTTTAAATCTTCGGAATGACCCAACCAGGTGTCAAACTCCATACCTCCCAGTTGCAAGTTGGATGCTCTAACCCAGGCTTCCTCAAAGAGCAGCGTGTGTGCCACATGTGGCAGGCCAGGTGGTTTGGATTGGCACAAAAAATTACTGGGAGAATATTGAAAAATTTAACCATTTTCATAACCTTTTTGACAAGAATTGTTCCGTCTCAAAAATATTTACTGTAAAATCTAATACTTTCCACAGACTGTCGTCACATACCGGCAAGGGTATAATAAGGTCCTATATGTTCTCACATGAAAGTAAAATCACCGTCCCTGTTTACAAATTAGAGTCAGGGCTTTGTTGATTCACCGTTAACGGTGAATTGGCAAAAATTGTAGTTTGTGAAAAATTTTGGCTGGAAAAATTGAAGAAATTTTGCACCATTCTGCTTCCAAGTCCCTTCTGAAATGCAAAATTTATAAAAGGGAAGGGGGACACCCCCTTCCCTTATACCCCTCACCCAGGACGGCGATCAGTGGAGCATTATATCAGTAAGATTTAAAAATGTGGTGCTTCGGAAAATTTAATTGAGGGAGCCTGTTCTAACTACTTGACCATGCAGTCAGTTGTCATAGAGTAGATCACAGGAGGGAGTGATGCCACTTCCATTAGTAAAGGCCTCGCAACCATTACTGTCAGTGCTGTCTGTTATTTTGGGCCCAATATTCAGTTTTCTTAGGCTGATCTTAAGGCATTTTGAAGATGGAATTGGATCACTGAGGTTCATATTTCAATCTCTGCAAAATTTACTGTAATTTTTCAAATATGAAAATGAATGGTTAGCATGTTATTGCCAGTAATGTATGTTTGTTTTTCTTATGGCATGGAAGTGATTTTTTATTTAATATTAAAACAGGTGCTCTCATTGTATCCTTTTTGGTGTACGTTCAAATTAAATACTTTGAAAATTGCAGAAATAACAAGGAGTTTTCAAAAATGTTTTTTTGTTTCCATTCTTTCCATTTCTTAATGAAAGGTTTAGAGAGTGATGAAGATATGGTATTGAAACTGGAAGTTGTTGACTCTGAGACAAGTAGTGATCAGACTGTTTTCCAAGTAAAAGCAATGAGAAATGTTACTTCTGTACCCTCTGGTAAGTCATGTGACACTCTCCTACTACTATGAAGTCACTCTTAACAGTCTGTGGAGGACACTGTTTGCAATGGGTTTCATTGTGCCCTTTTGGTATCTTGTTTCTATTTATTCAGAGTATCTTAGAGTATCTCAATGCAGGGAAAGAATTATTCCATGTGTCCTGATTATTGATTTGTATGTCTAAATAATGCTTTGTTTGACTTGAATTGACAGAAAAACAATTGTCTTCCTAAATATGTAAAAATACAACTTTAAATTCTACTTTAAATAAGTAATAATTAAATCCCAAAGTAATCTTGCAAAGTATACTCCAAAAAATTAACCATTTTCTGTGTATTTGGTCTCTTAGACCTAGCTCAGACAATATTGGACAAAACTCTTTGGGATACCCCACTTCCCCTTCAAGTGCTGACCACTGTTATGCTGTTCATGGTAAAAACCAATCTTTCGGATGTAACATTGGGAGGGGGAGCTGGGGGTCTCAAGTTACTGTAGCCTACTACCTCAGATGTTGAGATATTATGACAAAGTGTCCCAACAGATTTGTCCAAGATTGTTAATAAAGATGGGAGCTCTTATGAATCTATTGAAACAGTACTCTTACCACACTTCTTAATTTGCTGAGGAATGTGATATGTATTAAACACACCAGGAAAGTGTTAAACTCAATGTTAGATATCGATAAACATCTGTAAATGGTTCTGGGGCCCGTTCCACAAAGAGTTACGCACAATCTTAAGTATGATTTACTGTTGACTTAAGTATGGGGAATCAAACTTAAGATTGTGCGTAAGTCTTTGTGGAATGGGCCCCTACTCTTTAAAGGACTCTGTATTTAATACTGATGTTCCATATTGGGTGCACAGGATGGAATGGTGATTAAAATGGCACATTCTACATTAGTACTTTGGATAAATACACGCTAATTTTGTATCAAACTGTCTTAAATGAAACGAAATCTTCAGTGTTCTTCACATTTCATTTCTTTAAAGAAAAGGAAATATTAAAGCTGAGATCAATTTATTTTTCATTTGGTTCTTTATACTGTATTAAGGAGACATTTTTTCTGATGGACATTCAATTGTAGAACAAAAATGTTTTGTCCAAGTGTCAGTGCAGTCATGTCCAAAGAATAATTTATCCAGTATCACATCGCAATTTGCTACACAAACAGGCAAAGTTGCTACACAAATGATATATTGTGTAGCAATTTTTTGTGTGCATAACCCTTGCATTTTTACAAGCAATGTGTGAAAGACCTCAAAAATCTTCATGTAGTACAGTAGTTCACGTTTTCTTGAATTTATATGAACCTTCTTTACCCACCTTGTGTTTGTCATAGGTGCAAAGTTTATCATAACAGATGCATTTGAAGATGAACAACTGATTGAAGAAGTTAAAAAAAGTCCCATCCTTTATGACAAAAACCATCTATCGTTTAAAGACCTGGACAGGAAGAGAGAAGTTTGGGAGGATGTCGGAGAGCAAATTGGCATGGATGGTGGGTATTGAAAATGGTTTCCCAACCTTGAGATTGCAACAGCTTTTTTCTGGAGCTAGTATCAAATTATTTGGAAATTTGTAGCTAACAAATGTGTTTTGAAATGGTCATTGAATTTGTAGCAAAACTATCTTCATTTTGCTTTGCATGTCTCTAGATTTTTTTGTTCATGTAAATAGAAAAGAATAAGTTTTCATATTTTTCTTTTGTTTCTTTTAAACATGAAAGTGAATTTTAAGTTACTGGGATGCTGCTATTGAAAGAAAATTTTGTATATATAATTGAATAGTTTAGATACTTAAATGTGAAAATCCTGTGTGTAAAAAGTCCTGGAAGAAATCGTACTGTAGGTAATAAGCAAGATCAATATGTAATTTGTCCAGAAAAACTTTAAAAGTAGAAGTTTTCTGTACTGTATTTTTTTATTGCTTTGTTCAATAGGAGAAATAGCCAAGAAGAGGTGGATCAACATAAGAGATGCCTTTCAAGCCTATCTAAGTAGACTTATAGCTGCAAAAAGGGCTTCAAGAACAATTAAAGAATACAAGTATGCACATCTGTTGGACTTTCTGCTGGAACATATGAAGAAAGGAAGGTATGTTGTAAGACGGGGGACAGTCATATGATGAGGTTAGGTTAGATCAGGGAGTTGCTAGAGAAGGAGATACAACGAACAAATTTTACCAGACGATATGTACTTGAAACAGATTACAGCTTTTGAGACACCACTATTTGATTGAGAGGTCACTTTGTTTCTATTGTTAAATCCCATGTTATTAAGTCCTTTTAATGATCATTTCTTCTATTCTGCTTTGAGTAATCCCTAAACAATGGCATTGTCTGTATATCCTTTGATATGGAGGTTTGTTTTCGCCAATGGCGAAGCTTGTAATAACAATTTTTATAGAACGACTGGAAACAAACGGTTACACTGGGTGCTTCAGTTGCTCCCCTTTCGTCATTATATGGAAGCATTGTTCAAGTCTATACTTTTACCTCAGATTTAAACAATTTTTTCATCATTAAGAAACGAAAAACTGAAAGTAATTTGCAGAGAAATTGTTGCTGTCTTCAAATGAAACAACAGGTCCCGTCTTGGATAGCATCAAATGACATAAATTTCACAACTTTTCATGAAGGCTGGCAACAAAATGTTAATGAGTAGAGTGCAAGGGATATGTCTCTTCATTGGAATTTCGATAATGCGTCACTAATCTTCGTTTATCGAAGCATTGAGATAAGAATTTGGTGCATAAAAGGAAGATTATCGTCGGAAACGAACATTGTGTCACAGAGACTATAGAACGTTGTTTCTCCTTCTCTAGCAACTCCCTGGTTAGATACGGTTTTACACCCAACATATAAACATCTGGTTTAATCTATCAGAGCAAGCACAGTCTTTTTTTTAAGTTGTGGGACACTGTATTGTATGGTATTGTACTATACTGTACTCTACTCTACGCTACTCTACTCTACTCTACTCTACTCTACTCTACTCTACTCTACTCTACTCTACTCTACGCTACTCTATGCTGCGCTACTCTACTCTACTCTACTCTACTCTACTGTACAGTATTGTTTCGTATATTTCCACATTATGTACATTCTTACGTTGCAATAGTTACATTTATTCTGTGGGGGAGTTTTGAAAAAAAGCTCAAAGCTTGTAAAAGCAGACCCCCTTGTTAGAGGTACCATAAATGTACAAAAAAAAAAATGGACAGAATGGTTACTTGCAAAGAATAAAAAGAAGAGGAAGATGATTTAAGGAAGATGGTTGAGAAAAATAGTGAAGTATTTAATACAATTCTGCAAAGCATATGACACTGTCATATTAATTTAATCAAGGACGTGTTAAACAGATAGTCCTTAATACACTTCGAAATTTTATAGGTTGATGAAGAAAGCTTTAACCTTGGTGGGAGACCATTCCAAAGAGTAGCACCAGTGAATGAAAGAGACTTACAGTAACGTGAGGTTTTTGCTTTAGCAACATTGTAGGAAAAACTTGTTGCTTGTCTTTTTTCCACAGATCCTTTAAAGATGTCATGCAGGCCACTGAATCCTCTAGTGCTGGTTTGAGTAGTCTGAATACACTGCCCCCCTGCACATCAGTAGCACCTGACATCTCAGAAAGTGGTGATAGGGTAGTTAACATTGAGAATGGGAAGAAATGTGATGGTCCTTCAAATTCATTGACAGAACTTAGGTATAAGAGGAAGAGACAATTACAGAGTCCTGTCAGCAGGCCCAGGTTAAAATATCGCCGTATCATGAGAGCCCCAACTTTGTCCAGAGACGATGATGACGATGATGATGGAACACAGAGTTTCTTTAAAGCTATGATAGCTTCTGTTTGTAAACTTCCTAACAGAGCCAAAGCTGAAGTGAAGCTGCAAATTCACCAAATAGTGCAACAGGCAGAACTGAAATATTTATACCCTATCAATGATCCACAGGTATCCCAGGGCCCATCAAGGAGCAATGGACAAGATTCTGTTGTGTTTGTTAACCAGTGTAAAGAAAGAAATGTGGAAGGTAGGTCTTAGTGTAAATAATTGCGTTCTCTCTTATGGTAGTTTTTCATGTTTTTAAGTTGGTAAAGAATTTAAATAATTTGTGCTCTAACATGTGATTCCACTAATGTGAGGAACATCATATGTAAGCATGCCAGCCCTCTCTCCTTATCCTGTAGTTGAAAACTGAGCCCTGAAACCTCTTACTGCAAAATTGCATTACTTGAAGGGGCTCATTGATTTTATGTAGATAACTTAATGACAGTGTTAAAGGGTCACTATTGTATGACAATGTTTATAGTTAGCATAATGAATCAAGTTTCATGTCCAATAGGTATGGAAAAAGTGAATTTTTTTAATTTGTGGTACCCTGACTTGTAACAGTTTTTTGCACCATTTGAAAAAGTGGCTGGTCACATATTTTTGAAAATCGAGTTGAAACGTTAAATACTCAAGTACAAAACAGTTATTGTTATGTAGGATATTAGGATTTTCAAGTTCAACCATTTGTCATTGGTGTAGAAGAAAATTGACATGTTTAAAAAAATTTGTTGAATCTCATGAACCAACTCAATGAGCCTCTTTAAACCAGTTGCTTAGAAACTGAGCTGCAAAAGTAAAACCTCTTCTAACTTATTGTGATGTCATTTGTGGTGCGCCCTAATCACCGCAAACTGACACAACTTACTTCAATTTGAGGTCATTTCTTTTCTGATCTCAGGAACAGATTGATCACTTTCTTATCAGAAACACTGAATCTGATATGTGTCTCTGTTTAGAAGGTGAGTAAAGTCAATGAAGATATTTTTAGCAACTGACCAGCATTGTAACAAACATATTCAGTGTGGTTAAACATGGAGTCTTACAGTGGCATGCTTTAGTGAGATATCGAAGAACAGTGTTGTGGCAGAATTAATTGTATTTGACTAGCTTGCCACAGCTTCAATCCAAATCAAAACCAGTGTTGGTGAAGTCAGTAGTCTTGTCTTCAGTGATGATACATCTTGTAATAGTTTAGCATATTTTGAAAGTTGGTAGAACCTACATGGCTCTTAAAAGATACCAAATTTCATCTAATTGTTGAGATAGTGAGGCAGATAACATGAACATGTACTGTATAAGCCATGGACATCTTCACTTATTTGTGGTTGCACTTCAACACCTAGATAAGGCCTTTGCCACATATAAAATTATGTCCATCACTTTTGTATGTAACACCCAACTGTTGCTAAAACTATACTTTTATCACAGATACTTTGAATCAACTTTACCCATTTGTATTGAAATTACTAGATCATCAGTTATGCCTCGTGATGGCTGTCAGGTTGCATTCTTCTAATTGGAGCACTTTCTAATGAATGTGAACCGTACCATCCAAAGTTGGAATCAGTCCTAATGAAAATTCCTGAACAATTCTTGAAACAATCAGTTCATTGTTCTTTTATAGGTTAAGGATCCTAAATATTTGATATTTTCAAATATTATTATTTTTTCATGATAGATGATATGCAAAGCTATCTTCAAAGTCTTACTTTACTACATTACTTCAAACTCCTTTACTCTTTTTTTTTCAGTTTCTCCAGACCCACTAGGGAATATTCAACACACATAAAATTTTATTAACTGTACATTCTGCATCCATTTGAAGGAGGGGTGCAACATTTGGAATGTTAGTTGTCGAGAGATTTTATGTGGAGAATTGTTCAGACATCCTGCTGCGGAATATACAAGGACATTTATAAGTGGACTAAGAGATCACCTGACACTTATCACATGACTCTGTTGATGTCTTTCATTCCTTCAAGTCTTGTGCAAAGATCAAAGCTTGTTATTTATTTTCTGTAAATAATTTATGTTTGAGCATGACAATGACTTTGTTGACTGCCAGGGGAAATATTTTGAAAATGTTTAGTCTGAGTGATGAAACTCCTTCAGTTGGCTGGCTATTTTCTGCTAGCATTGATATCATCTTATGAACCAATAACAGAGGGTTCCAAGCAACTGAAATAATCACTTGCCCAAGTTTTTGTGACTTCGAACACAGGAGGTTGAAAAAAGCACTGTGAAGTCTGGATTCATCGTTTCATCAGCTTGGTGTATTGCTTTGTGGTGAGTTATAGAACTTTTTGTATGGTACTATTTTTTTTTGTTAATGTGGCATGTTCTTCTTTATGTTGTAACTTTTATTGTCGTGATCAGCAAGTTTGGGAGGGAGGTGAACAGTATAAAGTTTGTCAGAAACAAAATCCTGCACCTGGCCCCTTACTTTTCATCCTCCATGAAACAAATGAAATTTGTCAAACTTGACCCTTCACCAAAATATTTTGATGAGTGAACATGTAGTTAGCCCTTTAATATTAGACTGAATAGATAATATCGAAGATCTCACTTTCCCTGATGGCTAAATAGCAAGCACAAATGACCACCACATCATAGAAAGGGACACAGAGCAGGCTTTTATGATTAACTTTGTTTCACTAGCCAAACATCAATACCAAGCATAGGTGTTAAGTCTAACAGTAACTGACATATATCTCTTAAAGAGTGCATTTACCAGAACGGAACTAAAGAGTGCATGTAATCAATAAGATTTTTTCACCTTTTTTGCCAGTTCATACATTCCAGAAAACGTCCGATCATCCTGTTTGCAGTTGATGTTAAGGTGTCAACAGCAGAGGTTTTCAACTTAGGGAAAACATCCGACAGCCTGGTAGGACATTTTACAATCTGCGATGGGACATGAGATTTTTCGGAAGTATCACAGAAAAAATAAAGGCTTATATTTGGAAGAAAATGTTGTATTTGCCTAAAATTAAGGTTGTAAGTGTTAGAGTACCAAACTGCACTGATTTAAATGTTATTATCCAAAGCTTTCCATATATCTGTCATAAGGGGGAAATCACCCTTCTCAGTCCCCCAGTTTGACACTCATGTTTTCCAACGCGACACTATATAACACATTAGTGTCAGTGTGTCGTTAAATCTCATCCAACTGACTAACTAACCAACTCTATGCTAAATTTAGTATTGGTGGGACGTGATATATTCACAAATGTCAGTTTGGTACAGGAGCCAAAAAGGCAAGTTCTGTGAAGTTAAGAAACAGTGATTATGTCATGTAGTATGGTGCACTCTCCATGACCTTTACCAGACGCCATCTTGTTGTTTACAAGCAACGCTCCCTTCCTTTTTGTTCTAGATTCCCAGGGCCCTTCCTGTTTCCCGTCACGTGTTACCAGTGGACGTGACATATCACATTGCCGTAGCTCCACGTGCACGCTGTAACCCATACTTTCTAGGTGTGGCCAATTTCCCCCTTTGCAGCCTCCTTATTGGTCATTTATATCATAATAATTATTCATATGGGTGCGTCATAACCTTTGACCAATCAGGGGACTGCATGTGTTCAGAGCTCGCACGATTCACAAGACCGAGCCTGCGAGCTGGACACTCGTGCCGTAGACGCAGAGGGATACACATATCTTAGGAATCGTATTAGGCTGGCAGAATAATTATTCAACTTAATCATCTTTTTGTGGAACTAAAATCATCAAATAAATATTTTAAAATCAACTGAACTCTCCTATCTTTTTCCGCCTGGAACTCGATCCTGTACCACTCAATACCCAACAATTAATCTACAATCCTGGACAAAACTACTGGGACACTTCTGGACCTGTCACATATAGTTTTGGCATGTTTCCCCCTACACTCCTCATTCAGTGTGGAGGAAAAGAAGTGCGCTTTTTGCTAAAAGCAACTTTCATAGACCTTCAAAACCAACATTGAGAGAGGTTGCAGGGATTTGTCCCAGATAATTTTGTCCAGTGGCCCGTTCCACAAAGAGTTACGCACAATCTTAAGTATGATTAACTGTTGACTTAAGTATGGGGAATCAAACTTAAGATTGTGTGTAACTCTTTGTGGAACGGCCCCCAGGATTGTAGCCTCAACCCATACTTCAAACGATAGTTCCTTGCAATCTTCTGCCAGCAGTAAGCATGAAGATAGTTTAAAATTCTTACAGCTAGCAGAATGATTATTTCCTTAGCTTTGTTTATCCTTGGGTGATTTCCAGAAGCATGAAGTAATTGATACTCATCAAGGGTCCCTTTCCAAATGACCGATTCGCCAGATGTGTGGTGAAACACAGGTTGTATATTCAGGCTGAGAACGTGGTACTTGGTGGTATTTTACATTGAACTGTGAGAATGTTTGAGGAAAGTGTATTGCATTATTATCTTTTGTCCATGTTAAGTTCAGGCAGTATAATGCAGTTTATTTTGGAAGTGTAGATACAAAGTCTTTAGGTACACTAACAGTTACTGTGGCAATAAAATTATTTTGAGTCTTGTTTTTACTTTTCATGATGAAAGGTGAAGAATGTAGGAAATAAAAAGTTATGATTTAAGTATGATTTCTCTTTGTGTGTTGCTGTTATTTTGAATGTGATATGTTTGCGTGACCATGGAAACCAAAGCTCTTAACTTTACCACACAGGAAAAGTTGTTGTCACAATGTCAGATCAAGGGCAAAAAATTGTATGGAAACGGTTTGAATACATTGAACAAACTAAAAATATCTATTAGGCTTTTCACAGGGGTATTGAGGAAAGAGCATGTGATCCCCTTCCTCCCCCTACCCCTCACATGTATAGCCTTGGTGAAAAGCAAAAAAATTTGCAATCATTTTGTATGAATACTAAATGATATAATTCCTTAATACATTTCAAGCATATCCTTTCAGAATCCTGCATGGCATTTGTTCATGTCATTCAAGAAGAAAGAACTTTTGTGTATCTGTGATATTTATTATCCTAGAGGATGGGCAAAGGTTTCACATTTCTCTCCATTTATTATGAAAAGTGAGGACAGGGTATTCCTAACCACTTTTGTGTAAAACTTATCTAGTGCCAATATTAAGATTGCACTGTGCCTCCCATCTGGTGGTCACCATTACACAATATGTTGTTAGAGTAAATCCAGTTTTCTAAGATAAAAATTTTACCATTCATACCCACAAAAAGGGTGAACTTGCCTTGAGTTCATAGTAGTTCATTGATAATAGGTTAGAGGTTAGATGGGAGTTTTATGGCACAGTTTCTAACCAATTGGTTTAAGTTAAGCCAGCCATAGCCATTTTTTCCAGTTGTGGCTCACTGGCTTGTTTTCCCTACTCCATTGCTTATGCTGAGCACCAAGCACAACAGCATGTACAGTAGGTTCTGTTTTTTAAAGTCTTCACTGTGACCTGGCCAGGACTTGAGGGAATTAGGCCAATACTAAGCTTGAATTTGTTTAAAAAGGAACTTTTGGCTGCATTTTTGCCCACACATCCCTTTGGCTACAAGCTCAGTAACAAACTATTAAAGTATCAAATTCACCTCTGTCCTTTTGAAAAGAGTTACTGTATGTAGTGAAGGCCCAATTCTCTCACCCAAAACAGTTCCAATTTCCCTAATCTTCTTACTTAAGCCCCTTCCCACAATTGTCTAAAATTAATCCTCTTCCAGATGCAATCTCAGTTGATTGCTTCAGGCGTGGTGACTATAAAAGAGCAATGTGTATAAATCAACACACTCCCAGTACAGTTCATGCTGTGTATTATAGGCTTTGATACTCGGCATTGTTGGAACTAGCTGCCAATCAAAGGGCTGAGCCAATAGAAAATTTCTGTAGTTTACTACAATGATTGTAGTTTGGGGTGAGAGGATAGGCCCTTAAGCATTGTGTTTAGGTCATGTCTGTGGTTAGTTGGTCTTATGAGGGTACAACATTGTTGGAAAAGTCACAATTGAATGATATTTACAATTTTGACAATTTTTTATGTCTACAATCCCCGACAAAAGTAAATGAAACCAATCACCTTCCCTGATCCCCTTTTCAATGTTGACTACAACCTTTCAACTATCATCTAGGACACAACATTGAAAGGGGAAAGGGGGTTTCAAGGGAAGTTTGAGAGTGTGAGTGCATTTTATTACCGTGCCAACGATTTTGTTTCATTTGTTGTCGGGGATTGTAGGTGTTTCCCCATACCATGGGAAACCATGCTACCATTAGGCTAACTTGCCCGATACTCTAAAAACCTGGAATTCAAGGCCTTTTTCCGGGTAATTGCGGATGGGGTGCCAGAAGACTCTACTGTATGAAGATAGAGCCTATGACTACATAAGGGATCTTTGTTCTGTTATCTCAGTATAGTCAGTCAATAAGCAGAGTGGTCACTGGTCAGTGGGATATGAGAGCATTATTTACACTGTTGCTATATGGAGAGCACCGGGCTAGATTTCGTCATGACCCATTGATTGAACAGAAAGACTACCTCACAACCAAAAAAGTATATCACAATGATCTCACTCATTCACCATTCTCTTTATTAGCTATTGTCATCATCTTCATCATTTTTAATACATTAAATTTAGAGATATGGAAATTGTTCCATTGGGTCCCTAGAAGGTCATCTTTTTTTAAAAGACCTGAACCCAATGGGTAGAAAATTTGAGAAAATTCCACCTTGAAGTACCTCAAATATATACACATACACAAAATTACCTGACTTGCCATTTTCAGCATAATTTTATAATGCTACCAATAAGCTTAGTCCTCACATAGATGTATACTTCTTTCACACACCATTAAAGCTATTCCGCAGAGTATGAAAACTTAACTCAAATCCATAATTTATAGCAGATGATGACTTCTATATAATTAGAATGTCACTATGAGTTGGGCAGAGCACACCACAAAACCTTTTGGCTTCACAGTCTCATCAGATGGCTGGAAATGACCCCTCCCTGTGTCTAAGTTCCATGATCAGAGTCAAAAAATTGGGATGCTTGTGAGAAAATGAAATCACCCTGAGGACAATATAGAGGAATATGATACGTTCAGGCTGTGTGAACTGAAAGGAGGACAACATACCTGACAGCTTGATTGTACCATGGCCACCCTAGTCAGCATTTTTGTGACAACTATGCAAAGATCTATAAAGTTGCTGAATTATCAGATAGATCTGATGATTACTAGGTTGAACAAAGCAACACCTCTGGATTGATACCATAACCAAAGTAACTGCACTGATCAGATGGGACAGCTTGTATAAGAAAATATGCCGTTTCAAAGTAGTCTGCTGTAAGGACTGTTCTTGAAATTACACATTCAGAAGCCAAATTCCATGACTTCTTTTTGAAATAATGACGAAGTAATTATATGCTCATTTGCTTCTTTCAGAGCAAAAGTACATCATACTTGACAACTGAGCCAGTTTAAACAGAACTTTTTTTCATTTTCTGATCTTAAAATTCATAAAAATTCGAACGTCAAATTTTCTGACTTATATTATAATTATAAATGTACCCCTACTAGTACTTAAAACAGATTAGAAAAGTCATGAAGCAATATCCTGGGGAAAAATGACATCAATTTTTGTATAAAATGAGGTAATTTTCACATATTTTGTGAATATTCAGAGAGGAAAAGAGGAGTTTTGCCCCCTGAACCCCACCCATTTAGGTGAGTGCAAGTGCACTACTCACAGTGTGCCTTACAAGCACTCAACAGATCACGTGCAGTATACTTTCCTACTAACGACTATGTTAGCAAGTATGTTGCCTTCAATATCATGTCTTTGTCAAACCCCCGAAAAAGTGATCTAAGTAGTTAGATTGAGTTTTACGGCTCAGTTTCCAACCTATCATTCAAGTTGAGCAGGCCATGTGGTCTTTGTATAAGGGTTGTTTCTGTATTATTGCTACACTAACATCATCTACAGACCGTTTTAAAAACTCCTGTAGCAAGTTCTTTTTGATTAAATACAAACAATTTTATATGAAATTTCTGTTTAGGTACTGCTGTATGATACTGTATGTAATGAGGTAGCTGCTGTGCTCGAATTTAGACAAACTGTTTTACAAGATTTTTTTTTTTAATGTGAACCTTCACCCAGTCTTCTCAATATGATAATTACATACATCCATCAATGGTTACTAAAACTTGATTGGTTTGTAATTTTTAGGTTGGCAAAAGATTCATTGCATGCACTTGGTACGCACTTATCCTGTAATTACTGTTGATAAAGAACAGCAAATTTTACTCTTCATAATAAATAGTCCCTTTAAGCCTGGTCACATGATCTTACAATGATTATCATCATACAAATGTTTGAACAGGTGTGGAGATGATGAATAATACACATCTAAAAATTTACACATGTTGGACACAGTTCAAATTTGTTAGGAAAATGATCTTGATGTCTACTCCAGGCTTTGGAGCTCGATTGGTCATTCTGAAAGTAAACTCAACCATTCTGCGACACCCCTTTTAATGTTTACTACAGAGAAGAAGTGCTTGTGTAATAGTTACATCACATAATGAAATAAACAATATGGTGGTGATTATAAGGCGAAATTCTCTCACATACGATTTCAAATTCGCCTAACCTTCTCAGATAAGCCCCTCCCACAACGGTCTAAAACTCATCCTCATCCAGACACAATCTCAGTTTATTGCTTCAGAGTGAGTATACAATGCCCAATATGAAATCAGAACACTCTCAGTGCAGTACAAGCTGTTTAATATGTGCTACATGCACTTGCATTTCTTTTCATTTGCTGTCACACTACAAACATTGTAGTTTGAGATGACATTTAACTGTCCTTAAATAATGATGGACAGTCCTTCCACATATAATTCCAAGTTCACACCAAAACTATTTCTGTTGCTTCTGAAAAATGAACTTCATGAAAACAAAGCTAATGGTTGATATTTATAAAGGTAAAAATATTGTTGCTGTGCAAAACTGACCTACATAGACTCAATTGAAAAAGAACGAGAAAAAAGTAAAGGAAAATCCCTAACAGGAAAACAAAACACGAACCAAAAAAGAAAAGTTAAGAAAAATTGTGAACTTCAGATGAAATAACTACATTGCATAACATGATAATGCATATACTACACCCAACTTACATCTTCAGAGACTATAGTTGTTCCGTGCAACTGCAGTTTGGCACCATGCCAAAAACATAGGCTGCAGCTGCCTCAGCTACGAGACCTATTTCCAAATAGCAACTACAATGAATTGTCGGATAGACTTTTGGGTGTACGTCAATTTGCACCACAGTAAAATGCCATTGACAAAAATGACAAACACCAAAACTCTATCCCACAATCCTTTGTAATCACTATTTGGAAATAGGTCTGTGAAGGGGTGGGAACAGCTTGGCTGTGAGAGCTGCGGCTTTGGCACTTTGACATGGGGCCTCCTTACAAATACTGTAAGAACTTGAATTTATACTGCAGATGTGAACATTTTAACTATTTTAGAGAGTGATATTGTGTGGTTTTACAGTTGCCATTCAAGACAATACAAAATGTGCAAAAATTGCAGATAAATGAGAAGGAAAGGAGCAGCACATTTTATCTTTTGGTCAATACAACTATGATTTGAACAGGCATTTAAACATATTACTATCAATAACACACCTTATCTGGGTAATAAACACACTACAGTTTCAATGCAAATGTGATTGACGCAAACAGCTCAGCTGTTGAAGAAATTGTGTAATATTAAGAGCATCCATTGGACTTGTTATACACTTGCTTGAGTATGAAACAAAGCTGGTTTAATTAAAAGAATACAGCGACCTGACATAACTTTACCACCAAAATAAAAATCTCATAAACATAAATACCTATTGAACTGACTTATCTGAGAAGTGCTAGCCATGTTTTTATCAATAATGGAATGATGTTAAGTATTTATGATCAGTTTTGCCAGATGTTTTCCATCCTCTATAAATATCAGTAAAATCATACCTTATATATAGCGTGTTCGATTTGCTTCCCTTGACTTACTTGAGCCTCGAGCTAGGGCTACGATGGTCATGCGCAGTTGGGTGAAATAAACGAACGTTTTACGGTAATTATTGGAGAAGTTGGTTCACAATAGCCAATGACAGAGCCCGTAGCTGGATGGCAGAGCGAACTCTGGTACGTACCTATTACATGCGGTTCGCTTGTACGATGAACGTAGACTCGAAACAATGCTCATTTAGAAAATTCTCGAGAAATAACACTTGAGTGACTTCACTAATTCCGACATCAACCACTTTTGAAAAGTCAGAAGTTTCATGTTTACCCCACTGTATTTACATGCTCAGAAATTGTTCACGAATGCATGCTGTTCGTTTAGCTGCCATGTTTTCCCAAAGCACGATGGGATATTTACCTAAGTAACTGACTCGAAGGGTCGCTCACTTGGGCCTGGCGCGAGTAAGCGCGAACACTGACGTCATTAGCTAATCGAACGTAGTCGTGCCAGACACGAGTTAACTCGGGCGAGTAATCGAACACGCTAATAAGGGGTTGGACAAATGAATAATCACTTTACCTACCCCTCCAAAAAAATGTTTTCATCCAATTTATACAAAATTTTAGCAAATACAACAAGAGTGTCTTTATGACATTAATATGCAAGTAAACACCAAGCCTGTAAGTCATATGGTCCATCATAAACATGGACCACATGCATACTACTCTGATGATTGCGAGCCACCACTTATGCACCATCAGCATGGATATCCCTGTAAGGCAGCACTGAAACTAAACAACACTATGTGACAGCAGTTTTTAATACACATTGCAATTTTTCCAAACTCGGCTTTCATTTTTTCTGTCCGCAGAATCGGTCACTTGCTAAACCCTGCCATTGATACTGATATGACATGAACCATGTGTCCATCCTACACAACAAATGTATTCATTGAAACAGGCTGAGACAAATTTTAAGTTCTAAATTTGTCATTTTTGACTTGATTTAAATATGACTTGGTTGCTGATCTTACACTCAAGATTATGTTTCTACTCGTAATATGCCAACATGATTATTAAGGCAATCTAACCTTTTCAAAGTTAAAGAGGACCTGACACCTTAAACAAATAATACCTAATAGTAGTTATACTGTCTGGGAGAAGCACAAGTGTCCAATATCTGAGCTAATATTATGATGTATTTGCATAGAGCCTCTGAAAGCAAGAAAGGAGACTGAATGTTTTTTCATTTAAAAGCACCTTTCAAGGAAAAAAATTTCAGGTCCAGCATGTAAGGCTTGCTCCCAAAGTCCTAAGATACAATTTTCTATATGCATCTTTAAGAGATATATACTTCAGATGCATTTTCAAGCAGATTGAGTTGCAATTTGAAAAGGTGAAAGACAGGCAATTTGACACAAATCTGCACAAAAAATGGACTTAAAGTGAAAAATTACAAAATGCACCCACCTTCTATTTACAAATTCTGCTTAACTGATGAAATTTGAAGAAAAAGGTATGTTTTCTAATTTTTTTTATTCCATTTAAGTCCAAACTACCAGGAACACAAGGTTCATGCCTTTCTGACCAACCATCCACCTTTACTTTTTCGAGATGTACAGTTGAGTCAAGGCTAAGATGAACCATTGGTGCCCCAATTCTTAATGCTATTCATTAGTCTCTGAAGATTGAAGGACTCGGTCCAATGTGTCAATAGAGGTGGCCATACCTTAACAGGGCAATGCTAAAGAATTCAAATAATTGCAGTCTCGACCAGGTACAACATTGCTATGAAAACGCACATTTTTCACTTTGCTAGCTCAAAAGGTGCCAGTGCCCTCATCCACTCTCTAGAACAGAGTTTATAGGAAACATTCAGACTACTTTGATCATCATACTTTCTCACTGGAAAAACAATTTGATTCTTTGTCTCTATGGTTAGAATACAAGGCATACACTGTAGGACATCTTTCACACTTTAACAATCTGGCAATCCATCCCATAACAGAGCAGTATAAACAGTGCCCAAAGTTTACCTGACATGGTAATTAGGAAGGTATGGCATTCAATAAGCTTTGCTTTTTGGCTTTTGTGAAAATCCTCTCACAAGACCCTCCACTATATAAAAATTCTGTGAAAAGAAATGAAAATGAAGGCAGAGTAAGCATGATTAAGAGGTCAATTGTTAACAAAACGAAATCAGCAAAGGCTGTTTTTCACAGAAGATTTCGACAAAACCAAGAATATACACCATTTCATGTTCCTGTTGCATGCATGTTTCCATCCTTAAACATACATATTCTGGAGGAACTGGACTGTTGGTAAAACTTACACTTTTCTTCCTTTTGAGAAGTATATACATAAATAAGATGAAAAGTAGAAAACAGCTTTGATTGCCTTTTCATTATGACCCATTTTTTTGGAATATTCTCCCCAGGGGCAATTGAGGTGCTGAATTTATAAACATTGCATTGCAGGAATTCACATACCACACAGATCTTAAAGGGCAAGAGCAGTTGGCCTGATCTTATTTTGAAGCAACAGCTAATTCCCACAATTTTCTTATTTCTCTTCAAAGCATCTTTCGTAACGTTTTAAGACTTCAACATTTCTTTTTCAGGGTAAACCAAGCAGTGTCTCATAGCAAACTTCACATTTCAAAAGATGAAGCATTTAAACTCTGTGTGTGGGGAAAAAAAATCCTTTGGAATGAAAGACATACCTGAAGGAATAAATAGACGAGACCAACGTAGGAAGCAATGGCACCAGCTAAAAACAAGTCGAAGACTGCAGGCTTCACACTGAAAATGGAATAAGAAAACCAATTAGCAGGTGATGTGTCACTTGGGGAGTGTACTGTTGAGCAAGGGTCATTCACCTCTCCCTTCCTTTGCAAGAAGCTCTAAGTTCACATTTGACTTTGTCCACAGATGGGATATAAAAATGCGGGAATTAGATTCAGAGACAATTACCTCTTACCTGTTGCCTTGTCTACTGCTTACTAAATAGAAATTAAACAGCAAATACTTCTTGGCTGTTTCATTCAAAATTAATTTAAAAATTCCTTGTTGATCTGATGTAGGCTTTCAAACCTGTGGTTTTACATGAAAACACTATTTAAAGATTCTAGTGAAGATGCATAATGCCTTTTCATCACCTTGCTATTTCAAAAATGTCGCCTAAGCTACAACAAGGGGCTGAAGGATATAAAACAGATGTTACTCCTACATGAATGGGTCCTTGATTCCTAAGTACTTGCTACATTCCCAAGGGGAACTATGACTTTTGAATAATCACATAATGTATACATGTATACATGGCATACAATGTATACATGGCAACAACATTTTCCCTTGGTGTGTAAGAATTGTTTAAGCATGATCCTAGTTACCATAATAACATCATTTTTTCAAAACCTAACTCTCCTAGAAGCCTGCATTATCCCACCCCTATTGAAACCAAAATCCCCTTCCCCCTCCCCACTACACAAATTTACCAATGCTGTAATGAATGAAAGCTAAGTGTAGCAAAGGACTTACTTGTAAGCATGCATGGTTGACTTCAAACCATCAAAGAAAACAAACTCTGGCTCCCTGAAAGTAACAATTGAGGAAATACAGACATTAAAGGGGTAAAGTCATCAGACTTTTTGAGTTAGTGTACCCACTATTTACTATATACCCCAATACACTTATTGCATTCCCAAAGAACAATCTCAGAAATATCACAATAGACAAAATGGACACATTACAATCTCCAGTGCTTGTCCATTTTCAGTCATCACTCCCACAGTCTTTCTCACACTACACTGCTCATGCTCTTATAAATTTTATATATTTAATTAAGGTTGTTGAAGGAGTCTGAAATGAAGTTTATGAAGTGGCTGAACTGAACATCTCCAGATAAAACATTCAAATTTATTCCTATAGAACAAAATACTCATTCACAAAGCTTCTGGCATACTTCTTCTAGGACTAAGGGCCAGGTCACACTAGAGCAATATCAGATCGGATTTTGCTCCAATTTTTCTGAGTTTTATTTAATTTCTCCTCCATCTTTGGTCGAAAAAGAAACAAAAACTTGTCAACCTGTGTAGATATTTCAACTGTATCGCAGGACTACGAAATTCTAAGTTATACCAATCATTCCATGACATCACATCCAAAGACAGCTTTTTAGGATACACGTAGTCCGATAAAATCTTTTTGTCAATGTGACGTCACGAAATAAATAGTTTAACTTTCATTTCCTTGGTCCTCTTATACTGATCATATATTTACAAAATATGGCAAATTTTTGGTTCTTTCCGACAATGGATGGAGGAGATTTAAACTAAAACTCACAAAAATCGGATAGTAATCCCATCCAATGCCGCTGTAGTGTGACCTGGGCTTAATTGCATTTGCAACAGTACTTTTACTATTTTTGAGAAAATCATACAAACTTTTAATGACATCTCATCTTCTATACTCATATGTATTACCAATTAATATGACACTTCACCTTTTGTCAGCTTTAAAAGATAACCGTTTCACATCTTTCAGGTATCTTGACATAGCTTGTTCCAGAGTGGACACCACAGGATGGTCTTTACTCATTAGCTGTGCAGGTCTAGGATTTGATGAAAGGTAGTCAACCCAGGCTTCTAGATTCTCTTCACTAACACTCTGTCAAATATTAACACATAGAGCAAATTAAATAATAGCAGACAGTATTTTTTGTCACATGGGCATTAGAGTACCTTCTCAGCAATAATTTTCCTCTGACCTGAATTTTGCCTCTCTAGTCCTATGTTTTTATACTTCTGCTAACTCTCTCCCACAACACAAAAACAAACCACAGGTTTTCAATTTTCTGATACCAATTCCTCATAAAATAAGAAATAGACTATTAATTGGGTTACAAACACAGTTACAAATTAGTCAACTCCCCTTTTTTCAGACGATACTTTCCTCTTCTTGAGCTGGTAGCAAAACTGCTCTGTTATAGCTTATGTTCATATGTTCTTATTGTTATGTTCATTGCCAGATGCCAGGAAGATAACAAATGTCCAAATTTCAAAGTTTGCTAGCCTCTCTTCCTTCTCCCCACCTACATTACATTTTGTACATTTCACACTAATACAAGCAAAGTTCTCCTTCTTTGACTTTAGTCCCCCTCACCAGCTCTATTGGCAAAATCCTGGATCTACCCATGATAACATTGGATGGTGTATTTCTCAACCAATTAATCATTTACAGGCTTAAATCACAAATATTTTCTGCAATGATAAGCTAACCACTTACCAATTCATTATTAAATATTTCTGGCACACCACTAACTCCTTTGTCATGCAGACCATATATTTGTCTAGCCAGTCCTTCAGCAATGATATGGACATTCCTTGCCAGCAAAGAACTTTCAACTCTCCATCTAAGAAAAATAAAGACACAAAAGGAAATAAACTTGGTTTGCCATCTGCACCAAACTGTATGCTCTTCAATTTGAATACACCAAAAATATTGGGAGAACATCTTCTGAACAGTTTGCAGGTCTATAAATTTAAACTATGCAGGTATGCTGTAAATCACACTTCCAAGAAAATTAATGGATGTTTGGTAGGTGTGCTGTTAAAGTAAACTTCTGTCAGTTTAAATTCTTTATCTAAAAAGAAATTGCACTTGTCACAGGCATTTCAAGTGAGTGATGACATTGTGATCACACTCTCACACCTCAAAATTTAATGCCGGAGTTTGAATAAATCATCAACAATGTACACAAAGGAAGAGCTTGTTCAAAATCTTTAATAAAAAACACTATTTTGTACCTCAGCAATCCTAAAACACAGCAAAAATTTTAAAAGAAGACAGGGACATCCCTCCTCCTTAGACCTCTCTTCCAGGATAAATGGATAATTCCTTTTCAAATGATAATAAAAAAACAAACTTCAGTTCTTTACATCCCCAATATACCACACATTTAGATAGTTTTGATGGCAAAAACTTTCCTCTGTCCATGTAGACACTGACCTATGTCAGTCTGAAGAATTCACCATTGACAGCCTCCACCCTGAAATTACTGCAAATACTTTTGCCAAACATACAGTATTTACCTCTCATCTGCCACCGAGGTTCTGTAAATGTCCTTGTGAGAGGGAAGATGTGAAATAGTTCCAGCTGGTAATCTCCTGATACTGAATCGTTCATGCTCCCAGGCCAGCATTTCATCAGCTAAGTTAATCTTCTTGTGCACCATACTGAAGTTGAAGGATGGATAGAGGTCTTTGGATGCAGCTTTAAGGTTCTAAAGAAAGAAGATGAACAATAAAACAGATTAAGCAAAGTTCTTGTAAGAAGAAACTCAAAGGAACGACGTTGTGTCCACATTCATAAGTATGACCACGAATGAGCTGATTCTATTTTAATACATTCAAGACTAACATTCAAGACTTCCACCAGAGAAATATGTAGCTGTCACTTAAATGCTAAAATCTCTTCTCATCAACCAGTTTCCTTTTCATACTTAAGAAAGGCAGAATAAAAGCCTTTACTTCTGGCTTATTGGTGTGAAAACAAAATCAGTCCAGTTTTATACCAATGTACTTCTAAGGAGGATAAAAATTGGGAAATCTTCATATGTGGGTAGAGGACACATCACCCTTTAATCACCTACCTTTAGTGCTGAAATGTGGACCCTAATATAAAATCTGTTACATTTACTGGGAAAAAAGATAAAAGCAAAGTGTACTTTAGTAACTGGGCTTAGAACTGTACTGAAAAGTATCTCAAATTTCTTTGGGCAACTTTGTTCCTGGCAGAGTGTTATACTCATAGCTCTACATATGGTGTGAGTATATAATTCAAATTTTTTATAATCCACTTTCCAAAATGAAATGGTTTTGCATTCAAAATGCCCCTTAACATTTTTTAATTTTGGAATGATTTGAATGATTTGTTATAGTGTTATGCCTCAACAATACTCATGTTGAATACAAAGGCAACAGCAGAATTTGTGGAACAATTTGGTCCCTTCATACAGTGGTATCCAATGCAGAATAAATATTCCTAACCACTGGAGACAATAGAGTTACTGTTTATGGATTCTTACTTGTAAGATTTCAAATGGAACAGTTCCTTCCTTAGGTGGTTTGGAGAGGTGAAGGTGTAAACTATCTGAGCCACCAACAGAGTCCAGACAGATTACATACGAAACATCAGCAAGTAACGATGAGTCTGAAACAAGAAATGGATTGAATGATTATGATAAAAGTTCCAAACTAATCTTTATCTTTGCAAGGGAGGGAAGCTAGGGGGATTAGGGGTGGGGAATATATCAAAGATGAACTACACACATTTTGGTGAAATTTGTGCTCAGTTCTGCATTTCATTCTTATGATCATCTTGAACTTGAAAAGAAAAAGATCTTAAAAGGCAAGAAAAACTGGCATCCTGCTATGCTGTTTCAGGCAGTCTCCTTCCTATATTTTTCCTTCAAATAAATCACATCTATTTTTAATTTTTTTAATGCATACAACTAAACATAATCTCTATCAAAATTGAGAGGATTTTATCTTCATACCACAATAATACTACACATACATATGAAATCCATCCAAGCTTCCTACATTGAAACACTTTCTTAAAACTGCTGATGACCCCAAATGACCTTAGGCCTCCACTAAAATCAATAGAACACATCTTTCTACTATTTTGTTTCTATACACCAAGTTTCATTTAGAAGAAACTTTTCCTTGTTCTAGCTTAGTTTCATTTAAATCCAAACAAATTTCCATTGTTGAGTTACAGCATATAAGAGAGCATCACACACACACACACACAGCACATACCCGTATTCAATGCCTTACGGGGTACACAGAACTGTTCCCTGTAAGGAAATGGTCGGAATCCCCCTTTAGCTGTTTAAGTCATGTGGCATGTGAATGCCGCGAGCGAGGGCAGGCTCTTGCATATCACGTGACAGAGCTCATTGCAGTGTCCAAATTTTCGGGTAGCTACGCCAGTTACGAGCTCTGTGTGAGCTAGGAAAGACGTGCGAAGCTTCAGTTCTTGTGAGCGGCCTGTACCCGGCAAGGTATCGTTTACAGGCTCACACAGGCATGCACACACTCATTCACAAACCTGACTTCATAGGTTCCTTTTGCTAATGCAAGGAATCAGAAACATTTGCTACTCACCTGGTGTCTCCAAGTTATCTTCTATCCACCTCTTAGTACCTTGATAGTTGAACTTTCCCCCACCAGAGAGAAAAAACAGTAAATTAAATCTATTTCGTGGATAGGAAACATAAATCTGATATGTACACAAATACAATGAATGCATAACCTGATACCCATCCGCCCCTTTATACAACAAGACAAATTTATTCCACAATGCATTACACATTCTAATGTCATGTAGTATAGGGCACCCTCCATGACCTTTTACACAGAGGCCATCTTTTTGTTTACAAGCAACTTTCCCTTCCTTTTGTCCTGGATTCCCAGGGCCCTTCATGTTTCCCGTCACCCGTCATGTGTTACCGGTGAAGTGAAATATTACTTCATCTTAGTTCCATGTGTATGATGTATCCTGTATTTTCAAGGTGTGGCAAATTTCACCCTCTCCAGCCTCCTCATTGGTCATTTAGATCAGCACATTTATTAATATTCATTTTATTTGGTGCGTCACAACTTTTGACCAATCTGGAGACTGACATGAAAGCTCTCCGAGCTTGCAAGTTTTGCTAGCTCTTCACTCGTGCAGCAGACTTCAGACATGAGCACTTGAGTGACATAATATACAATTAATTCTTTTTTTGCCGGTCAGGAATTAAAAACTTAATCATCTTTTTTTGGAACTCAATGAATAAATCATCATAAAATTGACTGGAACTCTTGATCTGTTTTTTCTGTTTCCAGCTACGCAAGATACCTGTACTACATCAACTTACTTTGCACTAAGTAGCACCTCACATGTATACTTTGCCCTGCACACACTCTTTCCTAACTACAAAAGGAATGCATTCAGATGAATCATTTACACACATTTACACAGGGTTACTGAAAGTTTGCCAAATATCACCCATCGTTGTGCTGGTTGGTTGACAGTAACATCAAACGACTGTTACAATGAATTTTTAACTTAATAAAATACATGTATCCATGTTTTAAACATACACTGTATTGCCACACATCAAGCATTTGGCTTTCCTTCTTCAAAATGGCTATGCATACACAGTGTTCTGGCTGCCATTGGCCAACACTATGACTTGCCAACTGGCATAAAAGCCAGTCTCCAGCAGACTAACAGCCAGCACAAAATCATGGAAATGTCTGAAAATTCATGAAACCTAGGGCAAAATGCAATACCCTAAATTTAAATCTGGTTATTTGATTCAAAACAAGGCATTCATCAGTTATGTCAGTAAATAAACAAATCATAAGAAGTCTTCATAGGTTTACTGGTTATAAGATATCAACACCCATGTAAAAGGATACTTGGCATGTGTTCGAGTGTTCAAGTAAAGCCTCGAAAAAAGTCTTGCCAGCTCCAGAAAAGCTGCAACTCCACTCCCATTAGAGTCAACTCCATAGGCTAAATACTGTTAAGAAAGAAAAAATATTTGGAACTTAATTTTTTTGAAAAGTTTGAAATTTCTTTTTTAGGTCCATTGATTTTACCTCAATTACGAATGTTCTAAAAAGACACCAAAGTCACATCATGTCTTCAAGTACTAAAGAAGACAAAAAGTATTGTGAGAGTTAAAGCAATGTTAGTCCTTAGACAAGTTAAGTTTTTATTACCTGACTGCGGGTGTATTGCAAGAAGAAATAGGAACCCTCTCAATATATTATGTCTATATACAAAACAGAAATAATTTATCCTCCAGAAACTCAACTTGATGTGGATCAGCACAATATATCAAAATACAGACTTTCCAACCTGTAAACATCATATCAAAATAGCAAAACTGCTACTCCCTCAGCCATGCTATGACCATTCTTTGTCAATCTAGAAACAATAGCAAACCAGTTTTCTCCTGCTATTGAAATCAGAGTAACAACGAAGCATGCAGGACTGCATCCAGAGATGCCAACATTTACATCCAGAAATCAGGGAGGTTTCACACAAGAACCAGGAGTTTTTTTTTTTTTTAATTATATGCAACTTAATGAGGGAAAAACTTTCTTGAATCAGGAGGTTGCCATATTTGCTACAAAAATGGACAAAAATCCTTGAATTTTCAGGGAGCCTCTCTGAGAATCAGGGATGATTGTCATCTCTGCTGCATCCCCTGCAGCTTGGATGAGGCAGCTGCAGCTGACATGGTGCCTTTGTACAGTAATACAGATTTCTTTAAGTGAAATCAATATACACACAGGCTACTCACAGGAGCAATGCCAAAGGAGTCATAGTGCGTGACAATGGCTAATGTAGGAAGCTGGTCTTCAACTCCCTTGCCTGCCAATTTACCCTAGAAGGAGAGAAGAAAAGATCCATGAACTCACATCAACATGTAAATTAATGAAGTGACATATTTTTTTTTTATAAAACACTCACTGCTATATATTCAGTAAACGCAAAGGGTATCAAGACAAAAAAATAGAGCAGCCATGCTGCCGAATCTCAATCCTTTGTGAATGTTATGAAGACAAAGTTTTAGTTCCTCAAATATGCTCCAATAAACTCTGAGGGGGAGATGTTTTTCATCACAACATAAAAACCACTTTCATCTTGCCTCTTGGACACTTTTTGTGCCCTAACTCAATATACTGTAAATAAGCTTGTTCCTGTCAAGATAATTACGGGGTAAATATCTGCTAAATAGCCTTAAGTTATGGTCAGGCTAGGCAAGTTACTTCATGATTGATTTAGCAGAGGTGTGAAGTCAAGCTTCTAAGGTCAGATTTTAACCACAAAATGCAAACATTACCGGAACAGTTTTCTGACCTAGCAACCACGATAGTGCAATGTGCACAGAAATTACAGTTTCCTTGACAACTGAAGAGCTTTGCCCCTAAAATTTGCTTAGCAACACTTTGCTTAGCAACACTTAGCAACCATTGCTCTCTTCACATCAAAATATAAAATTTCATCTGCCCTAAACTCAAAGAGCATGCTCTCAAACTCTGAAAGACATTGACCATAGATCAAGTTACTTTCTGTTGCTTTAAAGATATTTCAACCACTGGTTAGTGTGACAATATCTCAATACATGTTTTGTGTTGAGATGATAATCACATCATTTCACCTATTAAAGCATTGAACACTTTAAATATCGCAAGTATGTGAAGACATAATAAACGGGCATGTTAGAATATTAAAAAGAATAGGATGCCAATAAACTGACATAAAATAGAACCAATTATCTGTAATCATTTTTACATGAGGGCCACAGTCATTTTTCCCAGTTGTGGCTCACTTGGTCTGTTTTCCCTACTCCATTGGTTACACTGAGCACCAAGCACAATGGCAGTTAGTTCCACTTTTAGCGTCTTCTGTATGAGCCGACCAGTAGTCAAACCTGATCAGAGTAGACTGGTCTGTGAAAGAGTTATCTGCCTCACAATCTGTTTAGGAAGTTGGGTCTTATGTAAAATAATGAAATTTTTCCATTTGTATCACAGAAGGAATTATTTCATAAATTGAAAGAGCTATTCAATCTTTCAAGTCATGAAATTGTTCATACTAGTACTATTATACTCATAACAAGCCTTGAATTTTAGAGTCTTCAGATGTGCTACAAATCACACCCATCAGGAATTAACGGAGGGTGGTAGGTGAGGTGTTCTATTATTAAAAGTAATCTTCAGCTTGGTGTGCAAAAAATCACACTCCTCATAGGGATTTGAGAGGAGTGATGGTGTGTGATCACACTACAATGCCTCAAAATTCAAGGCCTGTCATAAACACTAATTTATTATTAAACATTCCTGTCCTCACCTGTATGCTCACAATGTGGGCATCCTTGACCTGCTTGGACTGAGGTCCACTTGCTACCATCTGAAAACCATTAGCATAAACAGCACTCAACAGAGCTGAAAAGAGTTTTAGACAGAAAGATTCATAATTTATCATCAACGCTAAATTATAGATCAATGAGGAGACAAACCCCATAAAACAAAATAAATTGTGAATCATGCAGCCTTTAAGGATAAGAGAAGAGATACATCTTTTATAAATTCAAACAAGAGAACCCTTTTAAAAAAGTCAGAGAGTGGTACACCTTTAATAAATTGGTGTACTGTTACATATACCTGAACATTGAGAAAATCAGAACAAGTCCACTTCCTCGAATTCCCTGACTTTAATGTGATCATTTGAAACTTTGCTCATTTCCAGTGGAGAATATTCAAATTTCACTTTTCTCTGACTTTCCATGATTTCCAGGGCATGTACAAACACAGCTCCTTCTACTGTAGTTCCTACTTTGTAGTTCTTCTGAGGTGACATGTGACATACATATGACTGGAAGAAATACTTATTTCCCTGAAAGCAAGTCAAACTTCCCACAATTTTTACATGATGTCCTGTACAGAACAAGCCAAATTTTCCTACAAGTGCCTTAATTACTTCCAAATACCATGGTTTTCCTTCAAGGAGCTATCAAAGATCTGGTTTTTCCAACCATCGGCATATGTTACCTTCTGCGGCTGAGTCTGCTTGGTCTCCAGTTGCTGCCTGCTGTATGTCGCTATGAATCTGTAACAGTGTTTCATCCTCACGAACAAAGTAAACAGCCATGTTGGTTTCCATCTCTAGCATCTGTGGTTCTACATCCAACCATTGCTTAAAATAAAATCAATGTTTGCAACTTTATCTACTGACATGTAGCTTAATATATGAATATAAAATAAAAAAAAAAAATGAATTAATATTGTAGGAAAGAGCTACCTAACTTTAAAGTGATCAATAAAATATGGCAACATTTTTTTTTCAAAATTTGTTTTGTGGGGGCATAGTTACAACATACCAACAACAAATAGGAAACAAGAAGGAAGCAAAAAGCCCTGGCAATTTCTTTGCTGAAAGGAAATAAAGGTAATGCAACTTTTACATTTTGAGCTTTTACATTCACCAGTTTTCACCATTCTTACAATTTCAGCTAGGATAGTCTCATATACCCTGTTACTCCATAAAAACAATACATGTACTGTAGGGGTCACCTTCTGATTATAAAGCAGTGACACACCAAGAAAGAAATTATACAAGCTAATCTTGAAAGACTAGGATTTTGCAAGGTTTCAGTTTTAAGTCTTTGGTAACCTCGCAAGATCTTTGTCTTCCACCTAACAAGAATAGCGTAATTTTTACCTCTTAAACTGATGAATTTATAAAATCAAGAGTGCTACTACCTTTTTAAATCTTGAATACTATTGTACTAAGAATTTTTTGTCAGCTGTTTAGCTAGGTCGTTAGCTAGACAGATGGGATTCTACTAAACTATTAGTGGTACATGTTCATTGAGCCTCTAAATTACTTGTGTTGAAACATTCATCATAGCTGCATGCCTATATCTTCATCCTTCCTTTTGTGAAGCTGCAATTTTGCTGTTTCATGGAATTACTCTTACATTAAGCAATACTGTAACCTGTAAAAGAGCAAGTATTGATACTACTTGAAGCTAGTTATACCAACATGAAAAATGTGATTAAATGCTAAATGATGGCAAATTTTGGCAATTTAAAGGGGGAAGTTTAAGCAAAAATTTAACGTTCATATGTGAAAGAGGAACAAAGTCTACAGAGTGTGGTGAAAATTCCATTCAAATCGGACATGTATTCTGGACATATCAGTAAATCAAGTCAGTAGATTTGTGTTCAAAAGTGAGTTTGAGGGCAGCAGAGCTTATGTCACTTCGAATTTTTGAATTTAGGTAGCTTACACCTTACGTTTAGTCTTTACTTACCTTTAAAACATCTTGAGGCATGGAACTAAAATTCTGTGGTATCAGCACAATTAATGCCCCTGCAGATTCTGACACCAGATCATGGTATCTATCAGCAGTCAGCTCTGACAATTTAGCAATAAGGCATCTTCTTGGCACTTTAGTAGCAGATAATGGACGTGCTTCCATGTTGATTAAAGAGCTCCTGCTTCCTGTGAACATTACATGTACGTAAAATGCACTTAGTTTTCATCTAAGTCAATGTCCAGCTGTAAGGCCCCTTGTCCATTGCCTCTGCACATAGCACAATGGCAATACTGTAGGTTCCATTAAAAAGTTGAGCAGATTCATGACATTCACATCACCTAATAGAAATTGCTCTGTACAAATCCAGTTTTCCCATCGGATATTTCTGACCTTAATAATGATCACTCAATGAGAGAACTGAATTCTTAGTGGGCAATTCCTATTACAGAAGTGATGGAAATCAGCATTCCAACTTGTGCAGCAATAATACTCAGCACTACACAATGCCTGAATTGTGTAGTAATTAGCCTCAAATTGTTTAGCACTTTGTCAGAAGGTGAAGACCATCAAAACCAAAACCCCAAATCACCATCTTACATTATGAGTTTTGTACAAAGGGTAATGCCTTGGACTATAAGAAAACTTTAAAGAAGGGCTGTGTGTTTGTTGTACATTTAAATAAACTTCCTGGTAGCTTGAGTGGGAACCCATCCCCAGGTGCTCATGGTTGAGGAGTTTGCAAACCCTATCTCCCTTGGCCATGTATTCAAGTTTGACTCAGAGTAGTGCAAGGTTCCAATCAACCTCATTGCATTTTGGATCACTTGGAGACTGTATAGCCACGATCTCATTTTGGCCTACTCCTTGTAGCAGTGATGCAGTATATAGGGATAAATAATAACTTTTTTCAAGTTTTTCCCTGTTGCAGATGCCACCCTGCCAATACTGTACATACGCTGTCACATGCCTAAGTGTATTCAAGAATGAAGAAACCATTGGTGTGCATTTTAGAACAAAAATAATTAGGCCTAGAAAACATTTACATCACAATTCTTCCAGGATGGAGTTACAGTACTGCAGACAAACGTGTGTAGGTTAGGCTGTCACAGCAGTGCACATACGTGATGCAAGTTAGGCAGTTGCAACAGTACTGTGCACTAAGACATAATGAAAAGAAAGACATCATATAAAAGCTTTAAAGGATAAGTTTAAGCAAAAATTTAATTTTCATATGTGAACAAGGAACCAAACCTACACAGTGTGGTGAAATTTCCATTGAAATCAGACATGTATTTCTTGAGATATCAATAAATGAAGTCAGTAGATTTATGTTCCAAAGTGAGTTTGAGAGCAGCACAGCTTCTATGACTTCCTCACATTGACAAGGAATGCTTTGTTTCCCATTGTCTTATCAGACTGCTGTGTTGAGCTGGAAGTTAGGGGATAGGACCTCCCTGTGGGGGATGCAAAGTTTGTAAAAATCTCATGCCACTTACGTGTATGCAACCACATTTTGATATTATAGGACTGGTGATGAGAAAATCAACTATAAAGTTTAAAGAAAAACACAAGACTGTGCACTCATGTGGGGATATGATGTCACATGTGCTTCCTTCAAGTTTACTTTTGTTGAAAATGTGAAAACTTTATTTGCACGTATCTTGAGAACCGCAGATAGGATTTCAATGCAAATTTCACCAAAATGCTAAGAGTAAGTACCTCTCTAACATACTTTATCCTTAACGTTGTGACCTTAAACCCTTTTTTAAACTACAAACTCTCAAATTTATAGCAGATTGTTGCATATGAGGGTCTTTTAAAGTAGGCCTTCATGCCTTTTAAATATTTTTGATGTTCTTGACTATGTGGAACATTGCTGAGACTTTTCAGTATGCCATTATCCTGCTTTATTGAAAGAATGTGAGGACTACTACAAACCTGTATGCAGAGGGCAGAAGCTCCCTTGCACAATGCATTTTGGGATGCAACTTGCTAAATACCACTTGAGAATTGTCAACATAGGCTACAGTTATAGTAGCCCTTGAACAGGGCTGTGTGTTACGTTACATGGCCTAAGCTCATTACATTCCACATCACAGCCCTTGCCCCGCTAACACAGGGAATACCATCACTAGGCGACCTTGGCCAGGGTCGTCATCTCTCACGTTCATAAATTCCTTTGTTTTCTCACCAAACTTTACACAGATGACCTCTGGCACGGCATCCACCTTTCTGCATAAGCTGTTCACCCAGATTCGATGTTATAATGGTGTATTTTGCCTCGAAAAAATTGAACGTAACACTAACTCAATGCACCATGTTTGCAAGCTTTCGAACGACTAAGTAGTCGGTCTTTGATCCTACTAAACCACGCACTGGCACGCCTGGCTTTGCCTTGTGTACCCGGGCATGCGCTGACACGCTGGATGTTAATTTAGTTAACGCTGATATTAATTTCATTAAATGCTATCATTAATCGTGTTATCATTACTGATTAGGAAGTAAAATACAAAGGACCATTGTGCCAATTTTTTACTTTTGTTCACAAAATGTTGCTAATCATTACACATGTTAGAATGGATCCCTGAGTTTTCCACTAGTTCCGCGAAACACCATGCGCTGTTGTACAACTGAGTTCCACGCGGTGCCGTAGAAATTGTACAGCAGCGCATGGAACTTGAGACAGGGCGTATCAGCGGTTGTCAGCGGGTGCCAGCGTGCGGAATAGTAGGACTCGTCGTCTTCGTGATATCCACTTTGGGGTCAAAGGTCATACCAGCGGTTTCCACTTATTCAAAAAGTTTTCACACTTAAGAGAAATTTTGACAACATTTCAACAATTTCAAAAACACTTAGAAGCTTCAAATACGAACAAACAAGAATTTTTCATATGCAATTTGCATTCATTAGGTGGAACTGGAATGATCGTGAAAGTTATCGATTTGGTGAAATGGTTACAACGTTCTTCTAGCCTAGGGATGATTTTTGACTATTTGCAAGTTCATGTAGAAACACTTATTGTTGGAGTTTCTACCCAGAATCGAAGTGTCATTTTGCTGCATTTTCACCTCAGACTGTCCATGAAAGCTGATTTATTGCTAACTTTTTGATTGAAAGTCACTTGCACATCATTTTGTGGTATAGTCGCGATACATATTGCTGCGCAGTACATGTTCTTGCGCACCCCTAAAAATTATACGGTATTACCGTGGCAACGTACCTACGTACAGAACTACACAAACCTACACATTCAGAGTTTCGTTTTCAGTCAATATGTCTCAACGAAAGGTTCGTTACCTCTCTTTGTGTAAGAAAATAATTGATTTTTACCACCATACCATGTATTCAGGTGCTTCATTCGGTTTGGGGTCTCAAAGACCTGAAAATGTCTCCCGATTTTTTCCGCAGTCCTTACTCCGTCGCGTTACTCCACTGAAATGTGTTAGTAAACCGTTCCTTCTGCTCATGTTATGTTATCTTAGTTAAGCCTAAGCTGTTCACCTTTGAACCAAAGGTCAAATATGACATGAATATTAAGCACCTTAATAGAAAGTTTAGGAGAAAGAGGGCGGTGGAGTGATATTGATTACGGCATACAAAAGATTGTAAAATATCGGTTCTTAGTTTCTGAAGACTAAGGGAAAAAATAAAGGTCAGATCTACAAAATTATATGTTTATATTAAGTCATTTTCTCAGCCTGCTTTTTTGTGATCGTTACCTACTCGTCTCATTTAATTATCAATTGAACAAAAGTGAGTTACAGTTCAACTTATTTCAGAGGTACACGGGACCTCTGTCAGTAAAAGGAACCATTTGAATATCTTAATCCTTGAGTGAACTTACTAAATTTAGGGGACTTTTTCTCCATTTACAGGGTCCCAGCCATGATCTAGAGGGTATGGAGAGGGCTTTCAATTTAGTCCGATCTAAAAACTGGCCAAAGAGAAAAGCCGCCAAATTCTGCGGTGTGCCAGAGAGCTCTCTAAGAGCTTGCCTTAAAAGAGGTCGACCAAGAAGAGAAAATGACCGTTCTGGTCCTCCCCCTATGATCCCTCTTCAGCAGGAACAGCTACTGAAGGACCATATAATCCAACTAGCGAAACTAGGATTCCCTATGACGAGGGGGGATGTTTTAAACCTAGCTACTAGCACGGCCGTTTTTCTGGGAGTAAAGAAATCGAATGAGGAAAACGGTTTATCAACCCAGTGGTTTCGTGGTTTCATGAAGCGGTGGCCGGAACTTAAAGTTGTGAAGCCTCAAAAACTGAGTTTGAGGAGGGCAAAGGCAACAAGCGAAGAGGTCGTTTATAATTACTTTGAGGAACTGGGAAAGGTCATTGAAAAATACAATTTGAAGGACAAACCACACCTAATTTATAATATCGATGAAACTGGTTTTCAAGTTGAACATGAGCCACACCGAGTGGTGGCACCATGTGGCATAAAAGTAAACTCAATTACATCTGACCGTGCAGCAATTACCACAGTTTTAGCGGCTGGAAATGCAATTGGTCAAGTTATTCCACCGTATTTTGTCTTCAAAGGACAAAGGTTAGTGTCTGAACTTAAAGAGGGTGCCCTGCCAGGTAGCGGTTTCAGTATGACAAGAACTGGCTGGAGCAATGCTGAAATATTTCAAGATTATATTGAGAACCACATCTCAAAGTATCTCCCTGCCAGAAGACCCAACGAACATGTTTTGTTTCTTTATGATGGTCATTCTTCACATATATCCATTCCTCTAATCGAACATGCTCTCTCAAAAAAAATAGTTCTCTTCGTCCTCCCACCCCACACCAGCCATGTGTTACAACCCCTTGATGTTTCTGTATTTGGACCCCTGAAGAGATGCTATCATTCAGAATGTCAACGTCATATGAGGCTAAATGCTGGAGAGGCAATAACGAGATACCATGTTTGCAAGTTGGTATCTAAGGCTTACCTCAAAGCGTTTTCTGCCCAAAATCTTGTTTCAGCATACCGCAAAACAGGAATTTATCCCTGAATCGACAGATCATCAACCGGGATAATTTTGCACCAGCCAGAACCTGAATCAGGAAAGTGATCCTGCAAGGCTCCGAGTCCTCGCAGAACCTTCAAGTGACTCACTTGCCGATTTGAGTAGTTTTCTTACCTCAAAACTCCCTACCCCCACAGAAAAGCCAAAGAAACCTAAACGAAAATACAGTTACCGACCAGGAGGAGTAGAAATCACAGAAGAAAAAATCATTCTAAAGATTAGGAAAGTACGGGAGTCTAAAGAGAAACCAGTTCCTCGGGTCACTTCCACTCCAACAAATGATCCTGGGCCAACCGTGTTGCCTACGAGTTCACCGCCAATGTCAATGGAGTCCAGTGAAGAAGATCAAGATGTCTGTTGTGTTTGTAGGAAATTTACTCCTGTGGGCCTTAGGGAAAAACTGAGGAACAAAATTAAATTTGTTGACTGGGGTCAATGTGATGGTCCCGGTTGTGGACACTGGACCCACCTGGAATTTTGTGTTGGCCAAACAAATGAGGAGGTTTCATCGGCTAGATTTTTATGTCCTCACTGCAAGGATGAAGAATAGGTAAGTTATTCACTTGAAGTCTTTCACAAGTTCACAAGTTAACAGTCAGATTAATGCTTACTTTTTCAAAACAATCCAAGTTCTCGTGAACAAATATACCCAAATTCCCCAAAGTTCAAAAGTATCCCGCTATCAGACGAAAATTCCTCCCCAGGCTTCCGTTTTCTTTGATCAATTATTATAATCCTGCTAAATCCCGAAAGTTTTTTGGTTTAATAAGTACGCCACCATTTTAGGTGCGCAGGAACATGTCACAGTCCGTGTTAGTAACAGAGTAACAGTGCCGTTCATAAACGGCAATATTTTCCGTGAATTCCTCGCCGGATCCCCAAACTCGTAGAGAAGGTAGAAGAAAACGAACGTCGGAGTAAATTCTAAGGTATTTTGGGGCTAAATTTGCCGTCGTGTTACCAGAATCGCAGAAACAGTGGTTAAGTGCGCAAGAACCCGACCCCCCATGCTAATATAAGTTCGATGTGTGTAATAATATTTACCAGTTTAAAACGTATTTTGTTCTGGAAGCATAATGACGGATTCCCTGCATTAGCGGGGCAAGGGCTGTGATGTGGAGTGTAATGAGCTTAGGCCATGTAACGTAACACACAGCCCTGTTCAAGGGCTACAGTTATAGCTAGGGGCCTTAGAAATAGAATATCATCATTTTATTTTGTCTATTCCAAGCCAAGCATTCTTAATTCATATTGCAAACATTTTTTCAAGATTCTGTGGGCTTAACAAAGCTCTGTACTCTATCTAAGGCGGCTTTGTGACCGTGTGCGTGATTGCTTAGGCCAGCTTAGCCAAAGCCTGCAGCCCAGCCAAGCCTAACTTAGGCCTAAGCTGTACATTTACCGTACTGGCGTCCATTCAAGTCAAAGTGCTGCATTCGGTAGGCTTCGAACTCGTGTGCTGCATGCGATGGTGATATCATTATCAATATAGGAATTAAAAGTAGGCATGTCAAAGGAAAACTTCCCTTGAACACCTCTGCCACTTCTTGCAATTCTTCTACAAGCATTGTAGCCTAGTTCAGAAATATTTTAACGTAGTCACGGCTCGGTATTGATACTTGATAGCTTCAGTGCTACTGCTAGGCTACTGTACTGTAAATGTAATGACACTGTTTATTCACATGATCTGGCAGTACATGTATGCCTACAGTGTACAGTTGCATTGATGGCCTTCAGTGTACAGCTGCATTCATCGCATGCATGTTCGAAATAATAAAACTCAGAGATACTTTCCACATTCATGTGAATTATGCTGGGAATTTTCCTAGGCTTATGAAATACAAATATGCCCTAATGATAAATATCATCATTCGGTCGAAATATTGCCTCAATATTATAATTTTGATTATATATGAAGGCTGATTACTTTATTTTAAAGAAAAGACAATCTGAATTTATCAAAATATGCGAAACTTTATCAACAAGTGGGTATGCAAGGTTGTCGTTTTTAGACATTGTGCGCTTGAGCTGGATTTAGGACCGATCCACAATACTTGGGTTCTGATCACACTTTTTGGAGCGGATTTCAATCACTCCTGTGCGAAAAGACTTTTGGTTGACTTTATATTAACTGTATGTAAAAGTGTTATCTACAAAGCAAGGTTATCTGTTTTATTACGATGACTAAGTATTAGATATAAAGAAGTATTTTTTTAATTCACTTCAGAAGAAAATTAATTTGATTTACCACCTTTTCAAGTCTAAGGGAAAATCAGGTAAATTCTCAGTGGAGCATTTTTGAGCAGGGGAGTGTAACTGTTTTCGATGAGGAGGAGTCTGAAACAAATTATCGCTTCAATTTTGATACTGGCTGACACTTCCATTAAAATTGCACTTAGGATGCACTTGAGCAATGCAGTCCCACTAACCTTGCCCAAAGTGGTAAAATATTCATGAAAAGGTTCAAAAATGGTCCTGTGATGTTCTTAATTACACTAAAGGGTGTCGAGGTACATATGCAGTGTTCAATTTTTTGCCATCTATCCTGCACCTCACCGACAGCCGCCGATTTGGGCAACAGTAATAAAAACCGGCCAATTTTTTCAATTACACAGTATAATAATACAGTCCGATGTCATCCCATTCGTCTGCCTACTATCAGGAAAATTCATTTGAACCTACTTTGTTACGTGACATATTTTCAAATGAAAGGGACAATTAAAGATTCACAGCGAATATAAATCGTTTGTCCCAGCCTTTATATGTTAAAACCACAGGTCGAACTTCGCCCATCATGGGTCCCTAATACCAGGCAGACAGTACAGCATTAACTCTCTTTTGAGTACGCCCTCTATTACCTTCAGAAATTAGCAGAATAGTCCAGTTTAAAGCCCGTCCTCTATTAGAATTTGAGGGAGAAAATTTAAGGTGCAATTAAACTTCTTGACCAAGACTACTCAGACCCATGCCACTTAAAAAATATCGTTCAAATACGCCAAAGTAAATCTACATTTTTGGTCGGGCTTTGACTGAGAGAGTCCCGGCCCCATATGCTTTAAGCGTTTCATGTCACCCTATATTGCATATTATCTGAAAATATAGAAACAATACAACATGATATAAAAAAGGCGAACTGACCCATCTACGAAAGTAAAAAAGTAGTCTTATTTGGAAAATGCACAGGGTGCATGCACGCATTTAAATCCACCTCTGGGATGTTGGACGTGGGAATGGCAAGCAAAAAGGTGATCCGTGCCCTTTCAAGTTGAAAGACTATCTAATCGAAGCGTCACCTTTGGTTGATGTGGAGCGTACAGAAAATTTTGAAAATTGCCACCCCTTGACGCCGAAAGTAATAACTTGTGCGTATGTAATGTAAGGAATTGTCATTTTAAGATTTTTTTCAAAAGAAATGAGAAAACTGAGCAAATTGCAAATTGATCAAGAAATACTATAAAATGTGCCACTACTATTTTTCCGGGAAATAATAAGTTTAATCACTTTTTCTCACAGGGGAGACGTCAGGAAGCAATGATCGTGAGTGAGCGCATGCTGAGGCTCTGGGTATCCATGCCTGCAGTGCATCAAAGCGCCCCGCTTCGGGCCATTCGTCCCCTGTGACTGGAATCCGGCTTAGCTCCGCCACTGCGACATCTAGATCATAGCAGGAGTTTTCAATATATATATGCGCACCCCTCTGCCTAAAGCTCTGGGCTGGCATGTACTTAGCTTTATGTTTTAATATCATCAGATCAGACCGTGAGAATTGATATTTTGGGGTTGAACTTGCCTTAAATAAAGTAGAGCTCCAGGATATCACCGTAAACGCAAAAAATTATAGCTCTTTGTGTCTTCTTTTGAATAATAACCAAAGAATGGCACAATGTACAAATAATCACAATATGATGTCCCAAATTATACTATCCCAGGTGGAAAAAAATCTGACCAGTGTATATGATACAACGCCCTTAAGATCGGCGATCTGTATCAGATATTGAGGGGAACACTTTAAGGAACGACATGCGTGTAACCAGGAACTCTGATTTGGATGAGAGGCACAGCAGGCGAATGCGCCAAATGATGTGCCCTTATGCGCGAAGAGCGCGGCCGTTCTCTCTTCTTGTGAGAATTTCCACACTCTTTGCAATACAGCATTGAGCTTTTAGCAGGACACTAAATGTCTAAGTCTTCAGAACAGGAAGTTGTAATAGTGTTTTTACTTTTTCTAAGACTTTTGTCATTATGAAGAGAAAAGTTAAATTATGAAATAAACTTGTGATAAGAGTGCGAGTTCAAATTCAATTATCCCATTCACCAGTTTAAGCATTGTCTATTACTCAATGAGACTGCTACATGAAGATGGGGACTTACGGAAGAGGCCAGGGCCCGGCCCTTACTTGCAAAAGAAGTTTGAACTGTTTTTCTCCGTTTAACAAAAATAAGGTCCTGTTCCTTCTTAAATATACCAATTTATGTGTCATTTTTGCTTAAAGACACCCCTTATATCCCTAACACTTTCCCTACTTCCCATGCACCAAATAACCTCTACAGTCCGCAAGGCAAATTTCCAATCATTTCTAATCATTTAAACATTTCACTGAAAAAAAAAAATTAAAGACGATTGCTTAAAATCTGCTAAACGGGGGGATGACATTTCAGGCTGTCTGTGACAGGGTTTGCGTCAAGCTTTGACCGGCGGAGGAGGGGCAAGCTCTCCGACATGGGGTTAGTCCAGCATTTCATTGAGTTGATGAGTTCCTGATGGAACGTGACTGGCAAAATTTGAGGCTCGTGTAACAGTCCTTAGAAAAAATGAAACTTTTGGAAAAATTTTGTTTTTTTGTAAAGACCATTAAGAATAATCGGGGTGTTTGTTAAGAATCTGCCCTTCATACGATCAAAAACCAGAAATTCAGTTGTACCGGCGACTGAAATTCGTTCAGGGTATACCCATTTCATTGTATACATACTTACTATGCTCTAAGACGGAACTGGAATTTCAATTTGCTCGATTTTTTTTTATCTTGAACAGAGATATGATAATTTAAGAGCTTATATTGGAAAAAACTGAAATTGAATGAAAAAATATGGCTTTTTGGTAAGGTGCTGAGTTGAAAAAATTGTTTTATTAAGTGATCTGTATTCTAAGAGCAAAACCAAGTAGAATGTCGAGCTGATTGAAGATGGCTTGGGTCTTTTTTATTGTTAGGAGTATCCACCGAAATAAAAAAAAAAAACTTTCCAAAAATATTTTGCCATTTTAACAAATATTTGAACCCAAATTTTATATCGCAGAAGGAATTGTAACTTTTTGACAGATTTGTTTCTTTTTATTGAGAATCTGATCTTTTTATCAGAAAAGTCAATGGTAGCCGTAACGACTGACTGTTTTGGGGGGCTACTGAATATCAACGTTCAGGTTAAGACCCTCGGAAGATAGCCTTCTGATAAATTTCCCGAAAAAGATTGGCTTTCTCTTAACATAAATTTGAAAATCTGGAGCTTAAGGGTACCGTATTTTATGGCAGAAAACATAGGCGTACGGAAACATTTCAGTTTGGAGGCTGAAGCTTTCTTGCATGAAAATAAAATCCTGCTCGAAAGACTATCTAAGAGGAGCGCCACCACTGATTGGCGCGAATTGCACAGAAGAATTGTGAAAAATCGTTAATCCTCAGATAAGCGGAAATGGAGTTTCTCAGGCTTGTAAGTAGGATCTGAGAAGTCGCTATTCTGATATTTCGTTTGAAAAAATGTTTCATGTGAAATAAATTAGTTAAGGGATCAGAAATAATTTCCTTACAACACAGAATGAGATGTTCAAGTCTGCAAATTCGATCTGTTCAGTAAACTGTAATACTATCTAAGCGGAACGCCACCACTGGTTGACGCGGGCGTACAAGAAGTTTTAAGAATTTGGCCCTTTAGACAACCAGAAACGGCATTACCCAGGTTTGTAACTAGGAACGAAGCAGTCGTCATTTTGAGCTTAAGTTTGTAATAAAACTTTTCCCTCCAATAGGAAAAATCAGGACCTTGCTAATAAGTTATTAGATATTTTAGTTAGTTATACTAAGTTTTACGGTCCAGTTTCAAGACTGGTTTAAGTCGAGCCGGCCACAGTTTTTTTTAAAGAGCCCATGAAATGACTCAATGACAACGATTTGGGGTCATCTCTGACACTATCTATCAACAAAAATAGCATTTATTTTAAAAAATTCTGTCCCACAAAAGAGAAATGCTCAAGTGAAATGGTACCCCTTTCAGCCCAACAGTTGAAAAATGAAAAAGATTTAAAAGTGCATTGAACCAAGGATGACATCATCACAGGAACCAAATTTCACAGTGTGTGTATTATAATGCTATGTTTAAGTGACATTTTGCACACAGATTGGGTAGCATGAGACTGGTACTGGCCAAATAATTTCTCAAATATATCTGAAGAATGTCCCAGTATAATGCCAAAAGTATATCAATCAAAATTTGAAATCATCACTCCCAATTCCACAAAGAGGAATTTTGTCATTATTCACTCAAGCTGTCCCATTCATGTAGCCTAATTACAGTAGGCCTATCAGATTGAAATTTTGGTTCCAGGAATCTAGTCGATCTATGACTTAACAACAATTCGTCCAACCGGAAAAACAAAACATTTTAACTCACATTCAATCAGATTGTTGATATCTCACCCGGATTCCTTTTAAAGACATCCCTTCCAAGTAAATTTGTCACAAACATTAATGTGGAAATCAACCAATGGATCTTGTACTAGCATAGACTTCAAAATGCATGAAGTTGAAATAGTAACTTCATGCCAACTTTTGATAAAAAAGGAATACTTCCTGAAATAACCAAAATATCAGCTGGTCTTTTTCCCACTATAATCACTGTTCCTTTTCTTTGAACCAAGTCAAATTGCATGGACATGCACCCAAAACAACGCAGAACTTGTTCCTGTTGTTGGGAGTATTTACAGTAAGTCACTGTGCAGAATGATATACAATATTGCATAAGGGCCAGTGTAATGAGAGAATCACTGCTTCCTCCCCAATAAAAATAAAAGTTACATAACACTGGAGGAAAATTGGATGCAATTACATCCCCCAGGAGCCTGAGGTATTTTCTGTGTGTATTACCTCTTACCAGGGAACTTCCAAACACTTGTATGATGTAAACCAAACACGTTTCCCTGCTAGTTGGCTCATTGGATATTGAAAAGTCGCAAAACTCCATCTGTTGAACAGGGGTATTCCTAGGTGTTGAAACCCCATTTTTCAGTAGTTTTGTGAAGCAAACTTATGATTAGGTTTTGTAATGATAATTTGTTGATTATGTCAATCATTTTAGGCCATCTATACATGCAAGATCATGTAACATCAACAGAGCAGGGTATACTCCAAGTGCACTAAAGTACACACACTGTGAAGTTAGGTTCCTGTGATGATGTCATTCTTGGTTCAATGCACTTTCACATTTTTCAGCTGTTGTGCTGGAAGGAATACCATTTCACTTGAGCATTTCTCTTTTGTGGGGTGGTATATTTTGAAATGAATGCTATTTTGTTGATAGATAGTGTCAGAGAATGACCCGAAATCATTGTTACTAAGTCATTTCATAGGCTCTTTAACATTTACGGTTCATTTGCTTGGTTTTCCTTTTCCAATGTTTATGCTGATTTCCAAGCACAATGGCAGTAGCATTTAAAATGTACAACTACCACTGGATGCAATGGTTTTGTATCATTTCGGAGAAAATCTAAAATGGAATTGAAAACATGCTTACTTTATTGCGACTCTTTGCTAAATCCAAGGTCTACTGAATTGATAAAGTTGTCTAGAGTGTGTGACTGCCCGAACTCCCGACCATACACAATTTTTTTCTAACGCCCTTTGAAAAAATGTCAAATCCCTAGTCCCGTCTATGGCAGAGGCTTTCAAAAAGTTTTCTTTTTAGAATGTTTGAAAATCTGCATTATAATAAAAATTGGTAATTTTGTAAGGAAAGTTTGAAGTTTTGTAAGTTTCCTTCATTTTAGCCTTGGCCTTCTCGTAAGCAAAATCAAGGTCATGTGGGTGGGCGGCGGGGAGCCTGAATTTTATCGGCCTTATATCTTTTATATAGATGAAGGTTCCTTCACAAAACTGGATCTTTTCCCCGACCACGTGGTAGCATTCCCCAATGGGGAACACCCCCCCCCCCCCCCGCTGGTGCCATCTTTGGTCTGTGGGGTTGCGATTTTTTAAAATTTTCCATGTACTCCGGACAACCGATGGTGTGGGCGCCGGTTAATCTTTCGGGCAGGATTACAAAATAGCAACTGTTAGACTCTGCTTTATTTCAGGCAACTTGACAGTATCTTACTTATCAGTGTACTTCGATCTTGTTATTAATTTTTATATTATCCAAGTTAGACAGACGGACCCTTGCGATCAATCCTGCCTTTCAACTTAGTCTGGGAATTTGGTGTCGGGAGTCTGCCTGCCACCTGTTAGGTGCGGAGACTTGATTTCGTATGTGGGAAAATTTCATGTAATTTTTAACTCTTAAACAATGTCTATATGCCTACTCATTTAGCGATGGATTATTGTATATTAGCTGAAGGTTAACTCAGCAAGTACATTTGTGAGACTCTTCTTTCCAGTCTAAGGGTAATATAGGTGTTTGCAAAACGCTATTTCTGTTAATCTTTCTTCATTAGTGATATGATTCTTTACTTCAAAAAACTCGATGTTTTTTCTTGTGATCTGCTAAATTCAAATTCTATTTGAAAGCAAAAATTATCTTTCATATTGTAATATTTTGAAAGTGATGATTAAAATAAATGATGGCAAAAAAAAAAAAATCTGCTTGCCTAGCGAATGCCTTTTCAACTGGCTGAGGGGTTGCGATTTCCAAATATTTTCTGAACGATTCACGCCAGGTGATAGTAGCTCTCTGCTGAGATAGTCTTTTTGAAACTATTGCATGGTACGGGAAGAGGATTCCCCCCTTCCCTTACTAAACTGCCACCGTTTTCTACGCCTATGCCTGTGTTTAAGTTCTTATAGTGCCATTCTGATGGTGACATTCTGAACATAACTTTCAACGCTTGAGATAAATATTTATCAAACATCAGAGATAATTTTACTTTTTAAATTATAAATGAAAACATACGGTAAGTGCTAGTTTCAAAATGCAACATTTTACATAATTATTGCTATTTGCACCATTTTTCATATTTTTCTTATTCGGAAAGTGCCGTTTTCGTCCATCTGGAGGATTTCTAAAGTAAAAAAAACTTCTTGTTCTCTCCGCGCCTAATCCTACTATTTATCATACTTTCTTAATTTAGTCCTGTCAGCTGGCGTTCAACCTCCCATATTTACCCATTTCGCCACAATAGGCCTGCCCCTACTTCTGGCAATACCTGGACCCACCACTGACATCAGATTCCTATAGTGGTGATGCACGCGAACTATTTGTGAGCGTTCTCCTAGCTTTGTCTGGAACTAACGCTTAATGTTAAAAGCTAATGCTAATTAAGTAAATAATTGGTTAATTTTGATTGTGAGTCTTACACGTAAAGAATGTCGACATTTTTAAGTAATTCATTTACCATACAGTAACGGAGTCATGAAAGGATATACACAACAAGAACTTGGGGCAGCTAAATCCCACTGAAGGATCCAAAAACCCGAAGGCAGTGGCGGATTTAGGCGGGGGAGCACCCGGCGCGGGCCTCCTAAAATTTTCCAAAGCTTATTTTTCACTTTCACTAAATAGATCATTTGGCCTACTTGTTTCACAGAATGTTGAATCATCTTATAATTTTCAAACTACGTAAATATAATTGTTGCAAACTAATAGCAATCTAAAGCACACAGTTCCAAGTTTTCCGATAAAATGTCAATAGAGGGATATCAAAGGTGTCAACCCTAATTCGGACCACGCTTTATGTAGAACACTAAGCTTTTTCTTACAATTCATCTGCTATTTGGGTTCATCAGGTGTGGAGTCACGGCGTGTAGAAGGTATAAAAAGCGCATGGCCAAACTTCACATGAGCTTAAAATAAGCCTGTGGAGTGTGTTTACTGCAAAGCTGATGCCACTGTCTCTGCGTGTGTGCACAGCCCCGTGGTGCAGATACTTTCGATTAATGTCTATGTTCACTTATTTTGTACAATCTGTGATCCCGTTTCTTTTTTTCATGAATTAGAGACTATTTAAATAAATTTATTTGGTCACACAAACCAGAAAGTTAGGGGAGGCGTTCTGTTCTAATATGTGCAAAATGTGAGGGTGGTTTAGGAATGGTCGAATTATGCTCTTTTGCTTTTAGCTTAAAATGTAAATGAGGGGAAATTATTTTCAGGATGGCTTTGCTTTTTGGAAATTTCTGTTTGATCATTGATAGTGAGCTCAAGAAATATGGCGGAATATGTGTTTTAATGTAACCTTATGATGTTATCATTGAAAACAAGTATTTATAATATCTGTTGCACTTGATATTGTTTTACGCCCTTCGGATGTGTATGCTAATCAACATATTTTGAAAAATTCTTTTTAAAATTGACAATAAACTTATCTATGCCAGAGCTCTCCTGGTCACTAAAACTTAGTAATTTTTAGTAATTTTTTTATGAGAGAGTCGACTGAGTGCTTAATTAGAATTATTTCTGCCATAAATGTTATTTTACTAGTATGTTTCCTTTTACAATGTATTATGGGAAAATTCTGCTATCCCGAGAAAGTGGAGACTGAATCTACATGCCACTAATGAAATCAATGATAACGCAAAGCGTTTAACAATGTTTATCTCTCATGCACATGACATCAAAGGGGTATATTTCATCAATCAAAAAACTTTAAAAGCTGCGATCTCAAATATGAATCCTACAGCAGTGCATCGTATTCTTGGTCTGATATTTTCACCATCGTCTTTGAAGCTGCTGGAGTCCCCAAAATTCAATTCTTTCAGTTTTTTTTACGTTCATAGAATTATACGTTGTAACGAATTTTTATTCAAAATTAAAAAGGAAATATTCTCCTCTCTGTACCTTGTGTGAGGACCCCGTTTATCTTTAGACCAGGGGCGTCGATTTGGGGGACAGAGGGACATGCCCTCCCACCTTTTTTGAGTGGAGGGGACACTAACGTAAAATCCCCCCCCCCCCTCAACTTTTTGTGAAGTGAAACTTAAAAATTGGGTACTACCAAAAAGACTATACATGTAGGTTATGAAAGGTGTCCTCTACAGATTACGATCGACTAGCTTTCTGTATCAAAAGTTCCACATGTTTACTTTGCAAATCCCCAAAATTTTCGCGCGCTCCGCGCGCTTGCAGTCTCATTGATGTTCTTTTTTTTAAGTTGGATATCAAACATACATTATTCATCGGTCTCCATGATTATGTCAATTGGTCGTGTGCATAGTGCAGCTGGTGTGGTTATGAAGGAGCACGATATTTAGGAATAGGAAGAAGATGAATCGTCCCCTACTATGTTCAAATGAAATCTGTGGTCTTTAGTGATTGACCAGACTGGCAGGCTGAAATTGGCAAACATTTTAAGGAAACTAAAAATTTCTCTTTGCACAGTCTGCATGCAACTTTTTTAGAAAAATGTATCATTTCTAATGCAAATTTCAACACGCTCACCTCATTCTTTTGTATGGCGATTCGACTATTTCGTATTTACAACATTATCATAGAAGTAAAATCACACTGACGTTAGCTAGATAAGAGACTTCAATCAGTAATTCGAGGTACACCTCCATCCTCTGTCTGCTGATAATGTATGATGAGGTGTCGTTCGAAAAATTACATTTTAATGTTTTTTGTATCAACAATCTTACACAGGTATAGGCCTATGCAACGGTGTCTCAGTAGCACCGTACCAGTGGGTATCATTCCCCCACCCCTCGATCTGTGATTTTCCCGTAGTAAATTGAAGTGCGATTTTGATCAAGTCTTTCGCATTTTGCATCTGGACCCCTACTCTTAGATAGTGTCACCCAGTGGCGTGGCGACAGGGGCAGGCGGCTCTGAAAAATGAGCAGTTGGGAAATTTGCTATTTGTGAAACCAGTCTACGGTGTGGTTTTGAAAATTCATGAAATTCCGAAATCTCCCCATTAAAAGCTCCACATTCGTCATTACTGGTCTCAAAGGAGCAAAATTTTCCGCGCGCTTCGAGCGCCACAAATTGCGAGTCCTAAGCAGAAGTGCTCTCTCATCACTTGAGAAAATTTTCCGAGATCTGGACTTTGTAAGTGAAAAAAAAAGAAAATATGCTATATGTGACAACAGATCCTCAAGTGACATCAGAAACTACAATGCTATTTTCATGATTTTTCTTTCATAAAATTCAAAATTTTCTCCAAATATAAGCTCTTGACTCAAAAAATTTCGTCAGAGAGACACATTTCGTCGGGGTGGGATAATATTATGTAGCAACAACGATCTTTAGTTGCCGTTTAATCTCAGATTTGCCAACAGGAAATGCAAATTCTTCAGTAATTCCCCCACTTTTCAAATAATTTTGTTACAGGAAACCCAGAATTAAAACTTTCCTGCAATACAAGTTCCATATTTTCAAATATTTGAAAAATGGCAAAAATTTCAGCGCTCTCGGCCCTAGTTCAGTGGTGTTCACACTCAAAAAACGTAAAATCAGGATGCTTGCTTACCCCCTCCCCTTCCCGAAAAAGTCTAGCAACGTCGCTGTACAACCTTACCAGAACAGGAGAAAAAATTTAGGCCAGATGCCCCCCCCCCCACTCTGAAAACCAACTGAATCTACGCCCCTGCTTTAGACCCCTTTTTTCCGGACCTATAACATTACGACATTTATTTGGAAAGACATTTCATCAAGAGTGCAGAGTGATCTTCGATCCTAAAAATTTTGGTTTAGTTCATGAAGCAAGTTTTTGAAATTTGCTAACTTTTAATTGAAAGGAACATTTTTTGGCAAACAAAAGCTCAAAGTAATGACTGCTTAGGTTCTACTTACAAGCCTGGGAAATGCTATTTCCGGTATATCTAAGGGGTCACGATTTTTCAAAATCTTCTGTTAGCTCCGCGCCAACTGATGGTGGCGCTCCGCTTAGATATTCGACCGGGCGGATGATCGACCGTCAGCGCCCCCCCCCCCCCTAACGAAAAATCCTAGATCCGCCCCTGGAAGCTGTGCTAGAAGTGACGCTTTCCGAAACGCGAAACAATGTACGAAAGAAACAGTTCGGATGCTCGTTTGCGCACGAAGCCGTCGAAAATTTTGGGTTTTTGCTCCAGAAATACTGAAATATTTGGCTCATACCTCTCATACCAGAAAAGTGATATTTTCCCAACTAACTTATTGCCAGTCCTTTCCGAAACTATCGTGAACATTTCCTTGTGAAGGTGCAAAATTATTCTGAGGGACATGCATGCGCGCAAGAACCGGCATGATATGTACCCAGCCTGCAACTTCTCTGTGTATGTTAAACAATCGGCTATCCTGCGCCTTTTGACAATAATCAAAGTTGATTCAGAAGTTAGCCTTCTCCTCAAAAATGTTCTTGGGAAATAAACTAGGTGAAAAACCCCCAGTTTCGGAAATAGTCCCTTCCTACTTCTCTAGACTTACACTGAGACAAGCATTTTCTACACAATATGATATAGTGCCTAAATAAACTTATTGATCCCCCAAACATCAGCAAAAAGAGAACTTTATCGAATTAATACTATATTTTATAGTTCATTACATTCAGTAATACCCTCGCGGTCAACTAAATAGGCTATTTGCGAAAACTATATATCTTCATTCAACCAACAGATCTAAAACTCGCCTTAAAGGTTCAAACAAATGTACGGTAAGTGTGGAGAAAGCGTTTGTAGAATTCAAAAAGTTTTGTAATTCAAGATCAAAATGCTCCAGAAATTATAACACAACATGTCACATCAATCGCAAAATATATTAAGTTTACTGATTAGAACAGAAAAGTAAATTAGTCGCACATATTTTTCTTCATGCCTCAAATATCGTCCCCAGGCCTCCCCTCATTGGCAGCTCCGGATTCATGGACCCTGGCTAAACCGTCCGGATCCTGTTCAACTAAAGTTATGTGCAAAAAATGAAGCACCAAAAATTTGCAAACTGGACTGCGACCTCCAGAACGGACGATAAGGGTGAAAAGACGGGCGGCTTTGTTTTGGTCTCGGACCTTTCCCAATCTTATATGTTCTCTAATCATCTAAACTCGATGTATGAAGGTCGACAGTTCAATGTCTCAGTGTGATATTTGCTCTCTTGTGTCCTTTGTTCAACAGACGACACAGTGACATTTATGACGTTCCGTCTGCGTAAACAGTTTTACTTTACTTTCTACATTTATTCTTATCACTAAGCGCAAGGTGAAAACAATAAGATACATCCGTGGCGAAGGCTCAACCAGGTAGCACAATACCATATGTGCACTGCACTGCTGTCCGACTGTAACTTGTAAGAACAAATCTGGCATCCGATCGAAGAACCGAAAGAGTGACCGGACATTGTTTCAACAAAATCCCTGGGAACCAGGCTTGTCATCCCCCAAAGCTCTCCTACTTGTTACGACTTGAAAAGGTATACCTTCAAAGTATTTACAACGTATCTCCTTTCGAGGCTTTAATACTAGTTAAGTTAGGCATAACGAGAGTATTAGTAACGGTAGGAATAACACTAACAGTAGGCCCTGTCATGTAATATTAGGCAACAAATGAAGAGCTTAGGCTAGGGGACATACTTGCCAGCGACTACAGATTAGGCCAATACTATACCCTGCATGGCCTAACTGTAAGTGTAAGCCTACACTGCCTAGGCTAGGCCAAATAATGTAAGGGGAGCTTCCGTCGACTCTCATGAAGTAAATTAAATTCCTGGCTCAAATTTAGAATCAGTGGCCGGAATCTAGGTTAGGCCTAGCCTAGGCCTATGTCATACCTCCCAAGTGACCCACATTTCACGGGTTTGACCTGCATTTGGTCACCCAAACCGGCTGACCCGCCCAGCCCTCTGAAAAACCGGCATTTCAAATTTATAGTTATAGGCGGGGCTTGCCTCAAAGTTTCCTGAACGTTCTTCTGTCTTGACAGTTCTTGACATTGTTGGCTAGGCCTAGCCTACAGCTGTAGGCCTATATGTTTTCATGGCTAGAATGGAATGCAAGATGAATACGTAAATAAATGAATAATGATATTGGAAATCACCTGCAGCATGGTACGACCGCCTGTGACACACCAAGTTGACGTTTGAAAACTGTGCCGGTACCGCACCAAAATTTACCTCAAAAATAACTATTAAATATTGTGATTAGGAGAGGTTTTAGTCATTGCCCATTTGTGAGTATCTGCATACTGTAATATTATTTTGGTGAATCTCTCAATTCAATATCTTTTTAGGTTATCACAAAAAATTTAGTAGGCGTACTGTACTGAACTTTTTTTGGCGGTGACCTAACGACATTGTGTTGGCTGATTTGCCAAAAAAGTGTCACCATTTTGCGTGTAGACACTTCTAAAATTCAAAAATTTTTGAAAAGGGGAGAGGGACACCACATTCCCTTATACTGCTCCCCCAGGCCAGCGATCCACCAATGGACAGATCAGTTGGACCCGCATCTAGCCTCTTGGAACTTGGGAGCTATGCCATGTTATACGCGGATACCTGTACATAGGCTATGCATAAAGTTAGTAGGCTAATTAGTACTGGCTAAGGCCTAGCGGTTTTGGGTAGGGATATAGGCTCTAATTTAGAATCAGTGGCTGGAATCTATGTTATACCCGGATACGTAGGCTATGCATAAAGTTAGTGGGCTAATTAGTACTGGCTTATGCCTAGCGGTTTTGGGTAGGGATTTAGGCCTAATACACATACGAAAATATGTGTACCTAGGATACATGCGTACACATACTTATGCAAAGGTAGAAGGTTAGGGTGGACTTAGCCCTCGAACAGGGTTGTGTGTTCGTTACATGGCATAGGCTCCTTCATCTCACAACACAGCCCTTGTGTGGATGAGGTTCTCAAACATGGTCACTAGCCAGGACGCCCAAGGAACGTCATCTCTTGCATCCACAAATAACAAATATTCATGTTCATGTTTTCAGTACTATATGTCAAATTATAAGGGCACCAATCAGCACCTCAGTCTTGTAACTCAAGAAAAAGATCTAGGAGTTATTATCGATAAGGACTTACATTTTAAGGAACATATTTCAACAGTGGTTATTCCTGGATTAAAAAGTTTGCCCTCCTGTGACAGATTAACTCAGCTCAAGCTTTTCATGCCAGCACATAAACGTTTATGAGAAGACATGATTTTTGTGTATTATTACCTAAATGGATGATTGAAAACAAACCACTGCCTGTTTACTCTTGTATAGGGTCTAGAACAAGAGGTCACTCCCTTAAATTAGTCAAGACAAGAGTTGAAACATCTTTACACCAAAGATTCTTTACTCAAGGTAGTATTGACTCTTGGAACTCATAATAATAATAATAATCATACACAGTTCTTATAAAGCGCAAAACACACTGAAGTCCCTTTGCGCTGAGAAAAGAAAAGATGAAAGTCATAGACAGGAGAAAAGGTAAGATTTAAGTAAGGTCTTAAAATTTGCGAGTGTTCTTGCTTCTTTAACTGTAACAGGGGGGTCATTCCAGAGACAAGCAGCAGAGTATTGGAAAGAACGGCAACCGTAATAATTAGTACAAACTGGAGGAGAGGAGAGTAGCAGTTTAGAACTGGAGCGAAGGCAGCGGGTAGGAGTGTAATTTTGGACGAGATCTTGTAGGTAAACAGGTGCAGAATTGTGTAAACATTTAAATGTCAGCAAGAGGACTTTGTATTTAATCCGATCAGCAACAGGAAGCCAGTGAAGGCTAAGGAGGACTGGAGTTATATGATCGTTTGGTTTTGTAAGTGTAACTTATCTAGCAGCTGAGTTCTGTATATGTTGTAATTTCTTGAGACGAGAACTTGAAAGCCCATAGAGTAAGCTGTTGCAGTTATCGAGTCTTGAAGACACAAAAGCATGAACTAGAGTCTCAGTGGTTCTTTGATCTAGGTGTTTTCTGATTTTTCCAATTTTATGGAGCGCCAGAGATGCAGCTCTGCAAACATTATTAACATGTAGATCCATTGTGAGGTGACGATCAAAAACTACAGTACACCCAAGTTTCTGGCATGTTGAACAGGTTCAATGTGAACAGGTCCTATCTGGAATGACTGAACGGGAGATACGGATCGAAATTTTGAAGAAATGTGAATAAGTTCTGTTTTGTTGTCATTTAGTTTCAGACCATTAGCAAGGGACCATGATCGGATGTCTTCTATGCAAGCTTCCAACTTTGATAGGGTGGAACAGCTGTCAAGAGATTTTGGCATGAATGAATAAATTTGAGTGTCATCTGCATAAATCATGCTGTCGATACCATGGGATTGAATAATGTCTTCTAATGGGGCCGAATACATTGTGAAGGCCAGTGGACCGATGACAGAACCTTGAGGGACACCTTCCAAGGGAACATGTACAGCAGATTCCTTGCCATTTATGGTAACAACTTGTGAACGCATTGCCAGAGCATGTTATTAGTGCACCTTCTATTAACAGTTTTAAAGCAAGATTGGATAGTAATTGGAGGAACAAACCGAGAGTATTTGATTATATGGACATTTACTGTAAGCTCCTGTGACCCTTACTTCATTTATGCAGTATTATGACTAACTTGTGAGCGATGAAATGGCCAATGACCAACAACATCGAAACTGATGACGATGATGATGTTCCAAATGTTCCCTCTTTGCAGTTATTTTGGTGAGATCTCAACAAAAACGCATTTTGCGTTCATTGTATGATACTTAGACTTGTAAAGGTATGAAACCAGGTCAGTTATTTTATATTTTGTGCATCCTGGTTAGTGGCTCACATTAGGCTAACTCCTCTGATGCTCCAAAAACCTGGATTTTGAGGACTTTTTCAGGGTATTTCCATTTCATTAATTGCGCATTAAGATAAAGACTCCCTGGCCCAGTGGACCATGAAATTGCAGATAGGGTGCCAGAAGACTCTTCTCCGTAAAGACATAGTGTGACTACATAAGGAAGCTTTGTGCTATTATCTCAGTGTAGTCAGTCAATGAGCAGAGTGGTCAGTGAGAGATGAGAGCATTATTTACACTTCACTTAAGCAACCGTGAAGGTGCTATATGGAGAGCATCGGGCTGGATTTCATCATGTTTGTGAACGTTAGAGAGCAAGGACTGTTGTGAGAGTAATTAGCACAGGCAGGCCATGTAACGAACACACAGCCCTGTTAGAGGGCTAGGGTGGGCTATGTATATGCACCAGTGGGAATGTATACCCAGTTTTTTGGCTATGCATGTTCTACGCATACAGGTGACACACCTTTTATCGTGTGTCTTGAAACAACCTCTATTCTCTGTATGATGACGTATTTTAGCTCTCACCAGTAAAGATTTTAAATTAAGTGGTTGTCTGTAAACTACTGGAGGCAGGTTAGAAAAACTTTTATTAAAGGTGGGGGATGATTTAAGAATATGGAAATGTTTCTTAATAAAATTGTTTGGGGGAGGTAACTAGGGTTATGGGTAACAACCAGGGGGGCAATAAAAGTTCTAGCACAATTGAAACCGATATGACTGAGAAGCGTCCTTCTCAGAACAGTGCAGGCTTTACTAACCTTTTCACTAACGATACATGTGCGATACCCTCTTTCAATCAGATCACTCTTAAGGGCATTAAGCAGATTCTTCCGTAGAACAGATGGTACATATAAGAAGAGCCTGACCATAAGCAATATTATCAAGAACACGTTTGCTATGATAAGAATTATATTTGAGATAAAGGTTTTTGAACATAGGTTCAACAAAAACGTCAGTATTGAGAAAACCCTCAGAATTGCCAAAAATATGCAGTCAAGGAATGGAAGGGAATCATATTTAAACACGAAGTAAACTCAAGCTCACCAGAGTACAGATAATCAAAAGTTTTCATAAATTCTTTGAAAGGTCTGGTCCATGGGACCAGAGACCCCAGATTATTGTCAATTTAATGAGACCACACATAACGTAACGTAACGTAACGTAACGTAACGTAACGTAACGTAACGTAACGTAACGTAACGTAACGTAACATAACATAACATAACATAACATAACATAACAGGTTGAAGGGCAAAGGAGGGCCAAGGCCCCATAAGATGCCCTGAAGTCCAAGCCCTAATCAAAAGTCAAACCACCAAAGCTTGACAACAGCCCCAAACAATCAGATTCTACCACAGCCATGGAAATTTACTGTTAGGGCTGGTAATATTTGTTTACACAGAGGTATTGACCAATGGAGGGGACATTGTGGTAGGGAGATGTTTTGGTCTGGGGACGTTTGGACTGGTAAGCTTGTAGACTGTGGACTCATACTTAAGTGCTCCCTCTAATGCATAGTCCATATTCCTGTTGTTTAGGGGTGCTGGTTTTCCACTGGCCCACAGCCGGACAAAAATTTTTTTCTTCGTAAAGCAAAGGTAGGATGTAGAATCTTAATGTACTGTCATAAATTTTCTTTTTCAAATCTTGAACAATTATTGCACCTTTTTTGAAGACTTGAAGCTCTAAAAAGGTCTAAAAATTTGAAATAGTATCATCAACTTTGCAACTCCTGAAAATTTACCGGTAGGGCTGGTAATATTTGTTTACATTTAACACCTCATGCATAACATTGTGACATCACTAGAAAGGTTTGATCATTGCGCCGAATTTGCTGTGGCATAAGGCCCTATGGTAAGTTTACTTTGCAAGTTGCCTACACTGACATAACAATTGTACTAATTAGCAAAGGCCTTCTGTTGTAAACGAATTTCTATACTTAAATAATAAATTCTACCACATGAAAAAGTTGCTGATTTCATTCCTAAGTTTATACCTTTCCCAGATGGTTTCCATCATCAAAAAGTGTTTGGTTTCTCCTGTAAGACTTGCAGAAGAATACAGTAGCTACAGCTTTATGGCATTAAATCAGCATTTTAGGTCCAAAATTTGCTGTTAGGAGAAAGTGTACCTCAACTAGCCCTTGAACAGAACCTGGCATTACATTCCTATACTATGCACTTCATTTCTGGGCCCTTGCCTGGTATACACAATAAAACAGCGTTCTGTAATTTGCCTACTCTGGCATTAGTTGTCATCTCTCACATCCCCAAAATGTTACCTTTTCTCACCAAACTTTCCACATTCACCTTCCACAAAAGTCTTGTACTGAAAGAAGACCTCTAATAGGGTTACTTTGGCTTGATAATTCTGCTTGTAACATGAAATCAATGCACAAGTATTTTTCAGTCGAAGATATCAAGTGGTTTGTCACATGATCTCATTTGAGCTTAGTCTTGCCTTAGTGGTCTATTTTGTCAGAATTCGAAACAGGGAAGCCTACTCAGTGACTGTAAAATTTGAATTTCCTAATGTATGCACTTACTATAAACAAGTACATAGTATCATTGTTTACTCAAATCTGTGCCATGAATCATACCATCATAAATTTATAATTAGAGCTCATTTTGTTGTTTTGACTTAAAAATTTGGTACCTTTGTACATGTAGGCCAGGGACCGTAGTAAAGAGTGACTAGAAGGAGCCAATTATATGGTCACGTTAAGTGACTAATTTCAGTGGTTAACAACCACCGATCATACCGTTGATTGAATAGTTGGAGTAAGGACTGTTTATAGTGAGTACAGCAAAATACCATGGTCCTTTACTGAGGATTAAGGCCTTAGTAGCCTGAGTTTAATAGCCCTACCTGGGCCAAGTGATTTTGAGCACGTTATTGCTCTGGTGCACATGCCATAGGCCTATACCTGCATGCCAATGTATGGTGACCATGTATGCATCATGTACATATATACTGACCGTACAGACGTACTTGTGCACACCTACTGATTGCTATGTATTGCAGTAATTGCATTGTATGTGCACAGAAAATTCCAGTATATAATTCTGCAAACCTCTGCGTTCCTTCTGTGTGGGCTTTACATCTAATGCATTCTTGTTAAGAGAAGACTTTTTTGAAGAAGTTGAATGATTTGAATATATATTTTATCACTGGGACCTGATAGAATTCACCCTTGGGTTCCTTATGAGACTCACTGTAATTTGCTCAGCTCTGGATGTTTAATATTTTCAGGAAATGTTTTAGGGATTCCTGTTTTTCTAAAGAATGGAAAGTGGGTCATGTAACTCATTTTCAGAGGTAGATGTGTTCTAACCCTTCAAACTATAGGCCATTCAGTATGACTTCTGTTGTGTACAGGTTTGTGAGTCTTTTGTAAGAGATCTATCTATCTAACTATCTTCCTACTTCATGTCAATATGGTTTTGCAGCAGGTAAAGTCATGTGTTTCTCAGCTAATTGATCATGCTTTTGAGGATTTGATTACAAAAACATTAGATGAGGGTTTTAATGTTGGTGTGGTTTACATAGATTGCAGGAAAGCTGTGGCAAAGTGCCCTTTCAGAGGTTGCTTAAATTACGAAGTACAAAGCTATGGTATTGATGGGAAATTTATTTTGGATAAAGATCTTTACTAATTGTAAGCAGGGCATGTACAGTATGTTTATAGAGTAGTGAACCTCTAGGGAATGTTTTAGACTGGACCTTATTCGTGGCTTATATTAACAATTTGCCTGATGTTGTACTATATTTTTTCTGATGATACTAAACCTTACTGTATAAGGAAGTTGGTTCATTTTAGAGGATTTTACGGTACTTCAAATGGCTATTTAAAAGGTTTTTGACTGATCAGTAACTTCACTTCTATCTTGATAAATGCCAGATTTTAAAGAGCCCATGAAATGACTTAGTAACAATGATTTGGGGTCATCTCTGACACTATCTATCAACAAAAATAGCATTTATTTTAAAAAATCCCACCCCACAAAAGAGAAATGCTCAAGTGAAATGGTATCCCTTCCAGCACAACAGCTGAAAAATGTAAAAGTGCATTGAACCAAGAATGACATCACAGGAACCCATCTTCACAGTGTGTGTACTATAGTGCACTTGCAGTATACCCTGCTTTGTTGATGTTACACAATCTTGCATGTACTAAAGATGGCCTAAAGTGATTGATATAATCAACAAATTATCATTACAAAACCTAAACCTATGTTTGCTTCTCAAAACCAGTGAAAAAGGGGGTTTTAACACCTCGGAATACCCCTGTTCAACAGATGGAGTTTTGTGAATTCTCAATATTCCTTGAGCCAACTAGCAGGGAAAATTGTTTGGTATGTAATACATGTTACAAGTGTTTGGAAGTTCCGTGGTAAAAGGTTATACACACAGAAAAATACCTCAGGCTCCTGGGGGATGTAACTGCATCCATTTGTCTTCCAGTGTCATGTAACTATTATTTTTATTGGGGAGCAAGCTGATTCTCTCATTACACAGGCCCACGTGCAATACTGTATACCATTCTGCATAGTGGCTTAGATACTACCAACAGGTTCTGTGGTGTTTTGGATGCATGTGCTAATGCTGCAATTTGACTTGGTTCAAAGAAAAGGAACAGTAAATATAGTGGGAAAGGAGATTAGCTGATATTTTGGTTATTTAAGGAAGTATTCCATATTTTTATCAAAAGTTGGCACGAAGTTACTATTTCAACTTCATGCATTTTGAAGTCTATGCTAGTACAAGATCCATTGGTTGATTTCTACATTAATGTTTGTGACAAATTTTACTTGGAAGGGATGTCTTTCAAAGGAATCCGGGTGAGCTATCAGTCTTCTTATTCAACAATCTGAATAAATGTGAGTTGAAATATTTTCTTTTTCTGGTTGGAAGAATTGCTGTCTAGTAATAGATCGACTAGATTGCTGGAACCAAAAATTCAAACTGATAGGCCTAACATGATGAATGGGACAGCTTCAGTGAATAATGATAAAATTCCTCTTCTGAGGAATTGGGAGTGAGAATTTCAAATTTTGATTGACAGATTTTTGGCTTTATACTGGGACATTCTTCAGATATAATTCAGAAATTATTTGACCAGTACCGGTCTCATGCTACGAAATCTGTGAGCAAAATGTTACTTAAACATAGCATTATAATACACACACTGTGTAGTTGGGTTCCTGTGATGATGTCATTTTTGGTTCAATGCACTTTTACATCTTTTACATTTTTCAGCTGTTGTGCTGAAATGGGTACCATTTCACTTGAGCATTTCTCTTTTGTGGGGCAGAATTTTTTAAAATAAATGCTTTTTTGGTGATAGATAGTGTCAGAGAATGACTCCAAATCGTTGTCATTGAGTCATTTCATGGGCTCTTTAAGAGTAGGTAGATCGGCCCCATCCCTCTCTACCTATCCTTTGGGGAATTATGCTGATGGCCATAGACACAACCTCCACTGATCAGGCATTCCCAGAAGGATCTTTGTGTTCTTGTAGGTAAAGAATTATGTTTTTGTCATGGTGACAATATTTCTGGTAGTGTTGCTACAGTAAAGCCAATGGTGTGTTGGGTAAAATAAGAAGTTTCCACTTTTTGGGTACTGTAGTTCTTCTCCACTCTCTTTGTACAAATCTATGGTGCATCCTGTTATTGAGTATGCGAAATATTCCTTTTCTTAGGAAAGACATACTGTACAGATGAACTTGAGTCTGTTCAAAGGCATGCAACCAAAATGGTTCCAGACTTTCATAGCCTGAAAGGTTTCATAGATTGGATATACCTTGCCTTACGTATAGGAGGTTGCATGGTGATATACAGTGTGAATTGTACTAGTGAATACATCTCAAATGAAAGGCATTTCAGAATAGCAAAGCTGCAGTTCCCTTGCCAAACTGTAGCCACTCTTTGTTACTATAGGACAAAAGTACACCAGCTTAGTCCTGCTATTGTTATGGGTTACCGCCCGCGAGACCGAAGATCCACGAGACCGACGGTACCAAAGTACATTTTTTATCATCGGCGCCAAAGTACATTTTTTTACATCGGCGCCAAAGTACATTTTTTTACGTCGGCGCCAAAGTACATTTTTTAAATCGGCGCCAAAGTACTTTTTTTTACATCGGCGCCAAAGTACATTTTTTACGTCAGCGCCAAAGTACATTTTTTTAGATCGGCGCCAAAGTACATTTTTTTAGATCGGCGCCAAAGTACATTTTTTAGATCGGCGCCAAAGTACATTTTTTTACAATGTTAACATCGCATAAACTGTACACAGAGGAACAAAACCATTTTCCTGAAACATTATGCCTTTTGAAATTGATTTCAATTTACCGTTTAAGTAATCAGTTAAATTTTATGCACTTTACAGAGGAATTGACGTCATCAGTGTTCCCACTTTCTTGACTGAAACCAGAAATCACGTAACCTTTAAAAAAGCAGAAATGTTCATTTAAAATTTAAACACGCAAGCAAGTAACCTAAGTCTTACCTCCCTTCGTTGGCACAGAGGTCCCAGTCGTTAGTACTCAGTTGACCTGTTGAACTTGTTTTTTTTTTTCAGCAAACGTCTTGTATGATGCATTAGTAGAAAGGCTAACAGACTGAAGCATTACACCTATGTTGGGACTATAACACGCAATAGTTGCAATGCAGAATTTTGACATCATAACTTAAATAAAATGAAGTTGAGAATAGAAAAGGAGCACTATCAATGAGGTCATAGCTCATCAGCATAGTTATATAAACAAACTTCATTCAAATCAGCTAAGCGTCAAAGCCCATAGCAAATCGAATGAGTGAATCACTTTAGCATGTCGGTGATTGGATGGAATGGGCAGCGTTGACAAACAGATCAGGTTATTGGTGATCATAACAACGAAAGCGTTTTGTGGAAGCAACCATCATACGCACATGGGATCGGGCCACCTAAACCAGCATCAGGTAAGGTAGGCATTGTGCACCCTTTGTAGACAAAAATATGGTTCATTGTTCATAAGGTTCGTTATTCATAAAGAAAAATTGTTCATAAGGTTCATTGTTCATAAGGTTCGTTATTCATAATCGAAAAAAGGTTCGTTATTCATAATCGAAAAGGGGGTTCGTTATTCATAATCGAAAAAAGGTTCGTTATTTATAATTGAAAAAGGGTTCGTTATTCATAATCGGAAAAAAGTTTGGTTATCCAGAATTGAAAAAAGGTTCGTTATTCATAATAATATACAGTACAGTTGTTGGAGGTGAAGGTTGAAGTAAAACGGGCACTTTTCGCTGGTAAAAAAGTCCTCAAAATTCCTATAACACATTAACAAGCTTTTGCCATAGCAGCCCCCCCCCCACCCCATCCGGGTCACGACGGGACATCTACGAAGGCGATTCGAAAATGGACCTCCGAATAAGTGTTACGGCAAAAGAAAAAAAATCAGTTTTTAAACTTAAGACCCTTCCAACTACTCGTGGAAAGAGGTTCCTTTTTCAAAATTCACTTCGGGGTATCCACCCACGTGAGTTACATCACATATTAACGTATTTTCACATATCCCTCTTCCTTGGTAATGGTAGATCTCTTACGGAGAAAAGTCGAAAACGGACCTCCGAATTAGTGCTACGGTATAAGGAAAAACCCGTTTTTCACCTTTGGGCCCTTACCATTACTTGTGGGAAGAGGGTCCTTCCTCAAAACACACCCGGATGTATTCACCCACGTGTTTTCAATGACATTTTAAGGCACTTGGACCATAGCCTTTCCCCATTTGTCACGGTGACCCCTTTACGGAGGCATGTCGCAATGGACCTCCGAATTAGTGCTAGGGCATAAGTGAAAACCAGTTTTATTTTAAATGCGTGTCCTTACCATTTCTTGTAAGTGGAGGGCCCTTCCTCAAAACACTCTTGGTGTATCCACTCACGTGAGTTATATAAGAATATTAACGCAATTTCCCAAAGCTCTTCCCCCTGGTCATGACAGACCTTTCACAGAGACACAGTGGAAAACGGACCGCTGAACCAGCCCTGCAATTCTTGGGAAAAAACCCCGCTTTTTGAATTTTTTGCGCTTAGCATTACTGGTGAGACGGGACCATTCCTCAAAACACCCTTGCGGGTGGCCACACAAGTGTTTTCAATAACATATTAACGCACTTTGGTCATAGCCCATCCCCCTCACATTCGGTCATGGTGGGCCATTTACGGAGGTAAGTCAATAATGGACCCCAATTAGTGTTACGGCATAACTTAAGGAAAAACCCGTTTGGGTTTGTTTTTAACTTGGGGATTAGGACCACTACAGGTCTGGGCAAGTCTGTTGTTGATCTTGGCCAGCACTTTTCAAACAGGGCCCACCACTTTGAACTTTGGATCGCCAGAAAATTTTCTAAGTTTTTTTTTCTATTGAATTTTGGGCTCGCACAAATTAACTTTGAGCTCGCAAGTTCCTAATATGGGGTCCGCAAAAAAAGGAACTGTCGGATTGCATCAAAAAATTAAATAAGTCAAATCTGAATCCAGGGCACGCCAAATTTGATGAATTTGAAACAAAAAAATAAAAAAATGCTTCCCTGCGTCACAGGGTCACGTCCTTTTGGTCAGATACAAGTTTGACCCGGGGCCATCATGTGCAACAATTCCGGGTCGATTCGAGGTCCGCAAGGATTAGTCATGAACTTGACCTCGCCAAAGGTCAGGTGAAAGGTCAAAATATTTGTTATTTCTTTCTAAATCACTGGGTCACGTAGAGGTTACGATGTAAAGAAGATCAAATTCCGCCATTGCTATAAGGAGTAGCGGCACGGTAAAGAAAAACGCTATTTTCCATGAAAAATACAACCCGAAGTCAGGCTTTACGCCTCCATATTGGAACCCTTTACATTAACCAAAATACATTTGCAACTGGGGTATAACTAATTACGTTAAAAACGTTAATTTGATAGGTAGATCGACTTCATGGACCTTAATCTGGTGTCAGTATTTAAGATTAAAATGAAAGACGGATAATAGGATCTTTTCTTTTTAAACATTTAACCCCCCCCCTCCCCCTGATCCGTACCGTTTGAATAGCCCTTGCTCGGGCTATTCGGCCTTTTGTTGCTTATGTTATATGCAATGGAATCAAATTATTCCTGTTCTCTCTCTCCACTCTCTCTACTCGACACTTTCCCTGATATGCAACCCTCTCATCTAGCACGCACTCTCTTCTGCCGGCCTCATTATCTGTTGGCCTGGATGAAGGCCTTCTACGGAGGCAAGTCGAAATGGGCAACAAAACTATTGGGGGTAAGTAGCTCGTCAACTTTGGGGCACTTACTGTAACTTGTGGGATGGGGCCCTTACCCCCCCCTCCCACCCAGAGTGTATCTGCACACGTTTCCTTTATAACATATCTATCAACTCTGACTATGCCCACTCTGTCGTGGCTACAGTGGCCCTTGTACGGAAGCAAGTCGAAATGTACCACTAAATAAGTGGACATTTTTTCAATCTTGCTTGTGAGGGCGCTATAAATATTTTCGGAATCGGGGGTCCAGTTCACCCCATCAGGACACTTTCATCCCGATTCCGGGTCACATACAACCCACTTTCGCCCCCGCTCGCCCCATAAAAGTGAAACATGCAAAGAATTTTCCATTTTCGTAAACAACGTGCTCGAATTTATATGTGGCAAAGTTTCGGGCTGATCTGAGGGATGACCTCCATATTATTACTCCATGTTTTTTTAGCTAAAATCGTCGCATGTCACCGATTGCACCAAACTTTTCAGTAAGGTCAATTTGACCACGCCCATCACGAATCCGAGGTTAAAACTTGTAAATCTTCGTCCTCTCAAGAGGTGCCCCCTTTTTGTGTCATCGTTCCGTGAGGAGGATGAGATATTGTAGTCACTTGACCTGTTGGGCTACACTCGGCAATGCCAGCAGAAATAACAATCGTTGCCATGGTAACAGTTAATTTCTCCAAGTTACTAGTCTAAAGTCCTAACCCATGGTGGGGTACCCCAGGATGACCAAAAGTCAATAATGGAGGGAGGGGTCAAAACGTGTCCGTGTGTGTTTGAGTGTGTGTGTGTCCAATTTTGTTTTCTTAATATCTCCAAAAGCTTAAAGCCAATTTTCTTCAAACTTAGTAAGAAGGTGTCCGAGGTAGAACCCCAGTTCTACATTGACTCCCGGAAGTAAAGGTCAGAGGTCAAAGGTCAAATATGTGAAAATCTTGTTTTTAAAACTTACTCCAAGGAAAAACACTACAAAAATATATGGTTGGCATGGCAGCCCTTCGAAGTATGGTTTGGTATGCAATAGGCTTTCAAATTCAAATAATCCATTTCAATTTCACATTTTTGTAGAAAATACTCCTCCTTTTTTGTCCTGTCTTATAAGATAGAAAGGGGCTGGGGGTTTTAATTATTTTGGTAGATTGGGCAATGTTTTAGCTTTTAGGCAACACCTAATTTGTCATCATAACACTCAAACAGCCAAAGTTTGGAATACGATTTTGTTTTGACCCCTTAAATGTCGGGTTCACTCCTACAGTAATCTCATCGTACCTAATTCAGAGGGATATTTTCGACTTGCCCCTGTAAAAGGCCCAGCGTGGCCAAGGGAAGGAGCCATGGAAAAAGTTGATCATGTTCTGAGTAGAAGACATTTGCGCTGATATCCCCAATTAGGTGGAGATGTATTGGCCCCCTCCAATAAGTGACAGTAAGGGCCCAAGGTTGAAAAGGCGGATTTTTCTCATATACCATAAAGCTAATTTTGAGTCGCATTTTGGACTTGCATCCGTAAAAGGCCCACCGTTGCCAAGGGGAAGAGGCCGTGGAAAAAAAAATTCGTCATGTTAGACACATGCGCGGATATCACCAAGTAGGTGGCGGGGTATTGGCCCCACCCACAAGTGACAGTAAGGGTCCCAAATTTGTTGGGCCTAAAAGGGAACACACTATAATGTGAGGTCAAAGACAGATAACCTTGTAATCGCATTATTTTGAGATAAGGATGGCCGCCAAATTTCAAATTCAGTGTAGAGATTTGTCAAGTTAAGAGAAAGAATCCTACTCAAGGATCTATGCAAATTTTATTCCGCTACTACCATAGATATCCGGGTAATTACCACAAAAACCATGCCTTATGAGTTCCTGGTTCCCTTGTCAGTTGTAAAGTATTTAACTCACCATCTACATGCTGCCTGCGCTTGCGGAGCATAAGAAGTGTCATCGTAATCATAGCCTTGTTCTCTTCCCTTTTGGATACATTGCATTGCGAAAGGAGGGGGAAATTCCCACCAGCTGACCAGGAGAGCGTGTTGCAATAGAAGGTGACAACAAAAAAACTTGTAAAACCTTCTTCGTACACAGGCACGAAGGACTAAAAATATCAAACAGATGGTATCCTTTAGTTGAAGACTCCTAGGTTCAGTATAAAAAAATAGGTATAAACGGATCTATCCTCAGTAACTTATTTGTTGTTTTAGAAAGGCTTTTTTTGTTGATTCGTATCAGCTGAGCACTCTAGAATTGACCCACTTTCGATTCTAAAACCTCGAGAACCCACCCTCACCCTGTCAACAACGAAGGAATGAAATGTAAGGATTTTGAATCAAGGAGCATCCCTTTTCGTCAAGTTGTGGGTGTATGTCGTAACTAAATGAGGTCTGACTGTAGGGAAGTCATTCCCCATGCATTCACCATAAGACGCCGACAGGAGCCCACGTAGCTGTGGAAGAGAGGAAAAATAATAATAATAATAATAATAATGGTAATGGCAATGTCAGTGGCAATGTCAATGGCAGTGGCAGTGGCAGTGGCAGTGGCAGTGGCAGTGGCAATGACAATGACAATTATAATAACAACAACAACAACAACAATAATACTAATTAAATGTACGCCGATTTAAAAAAAAAGACTTTGGCGCCGATGCAAAAAAATGTACTTTGGCGCCGATGTAAGAAAATGTACTTTGGCGCCGATGTAAGAAAATGTACTTTGGCGCCGATGTAAAAAAAGTACTTTGGCGCCGATGTAAAAAATGTACTTTGGCGCCGATGTAAAAAAATGTACTTTGGCGCCGATGTAAAAAAATGTACTTTGGCGCCGATGTAAGAAAATGTACTTTGGCGCCGATGTAAGAAAATGTACTTTGGCGCCGATGTAAAAAAATGTACTTTGGCGCCGATGTAAGAAAATGTACTTTGGCGCCGATGTAAGAAAATGTACTTTGGCGCCGATGTAAGAAAATGTACTTTGGCGCCGATGAAAAATGTACTTTGGTACCATCGGTCTCGCGGACCTTCGGTCTTGCGAGCCTTCGGTCTCGCGGGAAACCCCCATTGTTATGTACTGTACAGTAAGTAGCAAAAACATGACTGCAGCACCTGCTACCTGTTGGAGGCAGCTGCAGCCTACTGTTTTGATATAGTGCCTTACTTTAGCATACAGTATGTGTAGATTTAAAGTAAAAGTGCAGTTCTTACTACAGCATGACCAAATTTGCATGCATTGTGTTATTGACGGTAGTATGGAAAAGTATCATTTTTTCTGGAGTATACATCCATATAGAAGAGCTGCTGCCAGTATCCAAAGATTTGTCCTAATATTTTGGCAATATTTAAGTTATCAAAGCACTTTCTGGACACAGGTCCGTTAGATGGGAGTAATGTGAGGGAAGGGTTCCTGTATCTTTGATGCCTGTACATGGAACAGATACACTTGGTGACAGTCTCTATGCACTACGAACATGCATGTTTATGTTAATTCAGTAGTGGGCAGAATTCATCTTTGTTACTTCTTTTTCTAATTGCTGAATTTTTCCTCCAAAAACTGCTGTTGTTTTCATTCTCTTTTGTAACACAGTGTCAAGTTAATATCTTGGGAATCATATGTAGAGTCCTGTGTTCCACATTTATTTTCTTAAAATTGGGAAACACGGTTAACACAGTGCATATACAGTAACATATTACAACATTTCTCGTAGTGCTTTGAGGGATAACATTTCGAACTGATTGTTGCTACAGTAAATACAGTATTTATCATAAGCCTAATGTATTACGTTATTACTGTTAATCTGGTTATCATCATAGCAGCCACCACTACCATCATCATTTTGTTTCAGGTTCCTTGTAGACTAAACAGCATGTGAGGTTTTGTTGTGAAGCTAAACAGTACAATACTATAACTACTATAGCACTTAAAGGGCTTATCCCAAACTACAATTTTTGTAGTAGTCTACAGAAATTCCCAACTGGCTCAGTAAGTTCAAAAAATACAGAGTAGGCCTACTGTACAGTAGCTCACATTTAAACAGCATACACTGTATACTGCCATACACTGTTTACTGTACTTCAAAACTTTTCATTACAAATTTGAATCTTGTATGCTCAACCAGAAGCAATAAATCAAGATTGTGTATGAATGAGTTTGAGTTTTAGACACTTGTGGGAGGAGCTTAAGGGAGTAGGTAAGGAGAATTGGAACTGATCTGGGTAGAGCGGATTATACTTAACATGGGTATTTTATACTTCTCATGCATCTCTGGCGCTCCATAAAATTGGAAAAATCAGAAAACACCTAGATCAAAGAACCACTGAGACTCTAGTTCATGCTTTTGTGTCTTCAAGACTCGATAACTGCAACAGCTTACTCTATGGGCTTTCAAGTTCTCGTCTCAAGAAATTACAACATATACAGAACTCAGCTGCTAGATTAGTTACACTTACAAAACCAAACGATCATATAACTCCAGTCTTCCTTAGCCTTCACTGGCTTCCTGTTGCTGATCGGATTAAATACAAAGTCCTCTTGCTGACATTTAAATGTTTACACAATTCTGCACCTGTTTACCTACAAGATCTCGTCCAAAGTTACACTCCTACCCGCTGCCTTCGCTCCAGTTCTAAACTGCTACTCTCCTCTCCTCCAGTTTGTACTAATTATTACGGTTGCCGTTCTTTCCAATACTCTGCTGCTTGTCTCTGGAATGACCTCCCTGTTACAGTTAAAGAAGCAAGAACACTCGCAAATTTTAAGACCTTACTTAAATCTTACCTTTTCTCCTGTCTATGACTTTCATCTTTTCTTTTCTCAGCGCAAAGGGACTTCAGTGTGTTTTGCGCTTTATAAGAACTGTGTATTATTATTATTATTATTATTCTTTTATTTCAGGTTCCTTGGAGTAAAGATCATTGAGTCTTGGTGATAAAGCTACAGTAGAGTACTTGACCACTCAATCTAATGGCAAAGCAAGTTTCTTCTGGTCGAGGTCCTGTGTCCAATCCTTTGCAAAGTGCATCCTTCATTTCAAAGGCATCTAAAGAGAAGTTGAAGGTCGATGCAAAACTCCTCGAACAGTTTGGCAATGACATCTACAGGTATAGTTTATCTTGTTTATTTTAAACATTTATATCTGAATTTGCATTTTCTGGTACTGGAGATGGCAATATAATTTTAAGTTTAAAAAGTTTAAAACGACTCCTCAGTTTCTGTAACTTTGATCAAAGTATGAAATTTGAAACTGTCATTGCCATTTAAAAGTAGTTTTCTCCTCAAGAACAGCATTGACCATACAATATTAGCACATTATGTACTTCAGTTACTGTACACTGAATCTTTATGAAGTTCCCAGTTGATCTTTGTGAACTGTTTATCATGTGTTCGATATTTTTGACTAGTTTGTTCCCCTATACTGCACCTAGCCAAAGAACTTAAACTATACAATCCACTATTTTATATTACTGGTGTATTTTTCACTATCTCTGAGGAATAGGTGTAAATTTTTTATTCTGTTTAACACCTAAATAAGGATTATAGAGACAAAACAAATGCCTGACAAGTTACAGATTCATGTGTAGATTCAAACAAACAGTAAAAAAACAAGAGGCTCTGGTTGTTGTAATACAATTCTGAATTTCTGATCAACAAACTGATTTTCTGTTCACAGTGAGATGGCTTAGGAATGTAATAAACTTTTTAAAATTATTTTTTGTTTAATTTATAATGTGGAATCTCACAAGCAAGTAAAGTATTTCCTACATGTAGGTATTTTGAGCATTTTGTCCTAATATTATCATAATTAATCTTCTTCACAGGGCTTTGAAAGAAGAAATTTTGGTGGATGTTCACTTTAACCGTGAGAGTGATTTAAGCTCCACAGTCATCAAATGTCACTCAGCTCTTCTGAAGAAAAGACTTCCCTCCCTCTGGGAGAAGTGTTCTTCATGTTGCTCATTTCAAAAGGGATCAGAAAACCTTATTTCAGCGAAAGATCTTGCCATTGAAGTCAATGATATTCGGGATATAATTCAGTAAGTGTGACCAAATTAATTACCATTTTAATTCTTTCCATTGAAATGGTTATGTGTCAGGTCAAGGCATGAACGTTGGGTGTGTGTGCCCCATTGAGAATTTGGGGGATTTTTTCATGGGGAAGGTGAATCATGGTTAGCATTCATCATTTTGTTGATTATGATGCCAAAATCACTGACTTCTGCATTGAAGTCAAGTTACAAGCATGTGTGTAAATACTGAACATGCTTTTGTTACCATATCTTGACTGGTAAAATATTTGATGTGTAGCCTACTTCAAACCAGTTACATTTGTTTATTGGCTTCAAAGTTCAATTTCCCTTCCCCTTTGAGAGAGTAAAGCTTTTCACTTTTAACAGAATATTTAATGTCACTTTTGAGTGGCTATTTAGAATGACAGGGGTACTTATACATGTTGGACTGAGAGGGGGGTGGGGATTTTTTATGGGTGACTGTTGAGGGAGGAGTATGTTAAGAAGCTACTTTGTTGGCCAAGGGGGTGAGTTGCCATAAGGGCAACTTTACTAGTCCCCTTTGCAATACACATGTGTTTTACAAAAATAAAATTTAGCACTGATCAAATGTGAAAGTTTTACACAGTCAACAGCTAATGGCCTATTGCTCTTGTTGTTGAATATGTGTCAACAACATGTTGCATTTTACAGTCTCCTATTTTGTAATGGGTACTCACTTTTATCTCAGTATCATTATTAAAGTTTCTGTGTAGGATATCAAATATATACTTAGAAAAAGCACGGTGTTTCATTGCTATGTAAGAGAATTGTTTGAACTTTGTCCTACTAAAGTATTGAGCACATTCTTTAATGAAGGCTATCTCATGCGAAATTTATTAAGCATTATCAATTTCCAAGGAAAATGTTGAACAGCAGTTATTTTAAGCAACAACATACCACAAGGCAAATAGTCTTACAACAATACACATAAAGATTTCACATATTACTCACTTCTTCATACTGGAAAATGCCCCAATGGAGTATGGAAAACAGTCCAGAGTCCCACACCTGGAAAAAGGCTGTGGGCACCTCTAGATTAAAGGTGAAGAGCAGTGACAGCAGTCCCCTCAAACTTATTTTGAAGAATAAGCTAAATAACACAATTTTCAAACTGGACAGTCTGCTACACTTCTTCAATTTGGGATGACTGTTCCTGCTCTTTATATCAGAGGGTTATAAGTTGAGGTGTAAAGCCCTATCTGCAGTATCCTAACTAACCCAATCTGGCTTCATTGTCAATGTTATGGTATTGTGTGAAGTGTGTGGGTAGGTCAGCATCCATCTGTCATACAATACTCTGTACAAGGTTGAGTGTTGCTCATTTTTCTCTGAGTTCGGTTTTACTACCTGCAAGTTTATGAATATACAAACAAGTTTAAAGGGACATATTGAGTTGATATTGATAGCTTATGAAGAGTGTGCAAGGGTATGGCCACATGCTAAAACTTATTATTTGCAAAACATGTCAAAATCACATGCAACACTTTTGCAAATATTGAAAATTAAGAATTTTTTCTGTATCCTGCTTTGTAAAAATTTAGTTGCCAATTTTTAAAATGGGAGTTGAATCATTTCTTTCTTTCTTTCTCATTGGCATTTATTTGTATGTAGATTATGGGTATTGTCAAAGTTTTGACTATTCGTCAATAGTATGTGATAGAAACTTTAAAGGTTTGGAAAACATTGGAGAATTTCCTGAGCCATGTCAATGTACTGCTTTAACAGTCCAATGCCATTGCATTGTCAGAGATACACACTTTCGCTTAAGTTAGTTAGTTAGTTGGAGTTTTACGTCCTGGTTTCCAACAAATTGGTTCAAGTTGAGTTACACTATAACAAAAGTATTGTGAGCAGAGGTAGTTACATACAGTGCATCTTTAAGCTTTGTTGTATGCATCTATATGACTATAAACAATATCACAGGTTTTAGTAGCTTAGTATGGTCTACGATAGGATTGTAATTACCCTGTACAATATCAATAACTTATGCCATTCATGATTTACTTTTTATTTATTGAACCATAATGCACTGTCATTAACATCCAGAAATGGAAAAAAGTTCATATTTTTGGAAGGGAGTTCTATTTGTAACAATCCCTTCCACATTTTGAAGGAAAATTTCCCTTGAAAATATTTCAATTATTTTGGCAAATCAGTCTAACAGCATCTCAAATTTCCTGGGACTTCAGAAGTTTCTAAACTTTTAAACTTTTTCACTCATGGTCACTTTACTTTGATTGACACTACAAAGCACCTAAAGATATATGCACATCTTTGTTTCGGCAAGCACTGTACAGTATACATATACTGTAGTATTGTGCAACCATACCTGCAAAACAAAATTGGCTGTGCCCTATGTTGCAAAAATACAAATTTGTACAAGGTAGAAAGTAGCTTTATATATGTTCAATGGTCTGGTATGTTGTGTTGTAGTCTTTTATACCAATATTACAATGGGTAATAAAGTTGGTGCGCAATGACTTCACACATGCTCTCTTCTTATTTAACAGGTCTGTTTACACATGTTCTTCAAATCTACTGGAAGAAAAATGGAACGGTATAAGGAACAAGGCAGAGGCTGTAACAGAAGATTTAACAGAGTCTGAAAGGACAGATTGCCCAACTTTACAAGATGTGTGTATTACATTCTTTTTACAATGTTAACTTTTTTATGAGATCAGGTTGGGGTACTTGGCTTTGTTTGATAAAATAAGAAAGTTCTTGTTGTAGAAAAGAATTTTTTCACATTGTTAAATAGAGAGTACCGGTTTCATCAAGGGGTCTGATTTGCATCCATACATGGGGATAATTCATTGGATTTGTTGTTAGTATGTTTTACCTCCACTCAAACTCATTTTATATACTTTATACTCTTGACAGCAAACCTACCAATTTATTGTCACAAAGAACAATGTTATTTGTGACCTGGACATGTTCTCTCATAAAATTATGAGTAACCTAAAGGCAAAGAGTTTTTGGTAAATATAATTACAATGTCTTGTATTGAAGTAATCTGTGTTAATTATACTAGGTTGAGAATGGTGTTTCAAAAGTGTCCTTCAAAGAAGAAACAACTCAAAAGGCTGAAGACAATACAAATCTACTGAGAATACAAGAAGACCTAGCCAGATGCATCGGTGACATGCGACTGAATGGAGAAGATGCTGATGTCATTCTTGAACTTGATAACAAAGAATCTTTTCCTGCTCACAGGTACCATATTAAGCACATTTAAATGTGTGGTGTCAGTCGATGAAAGGTCAGTTTTCATGACAACAGTGTTGGTGTGAAAACAAGTGTATTTGACATATTCTGCACATGTTGAAATGTAGAAATTTTTTTCACTCTAGTAGTGTAGTGCTTAAAGTGTTCCCAAACTGTCATATCGCAGCCAGGTGTTGCTTTTATTTTAGCATTGCTAAGGTAAGGAAAAGACCTGGATGAAGGACAAACTGACAGACCCCGTATGTTAAGCCGCAACTGCAAGTCAGTATTTGTGATCAGTTGCTTTGGTACCGGGAATTTACTCATTGGCATGAAAATTTGAAATTTCAGCCTTCAGAGAAAAGAGTCTTATTTTCCTCCGAAAACTGGCACATTGTAAGTTATTAAGAACAAAAAATGATATGATCATAATGTGGGATAATGAGGTGAGATCAATTTATCAAAACCCACAGGTAGTTCATTCATAAGATTGAGTTGTAACAGACACTGTATTAAGAACATTCCTTTAAAAAATTAAAATAGAACAACAAGCAAAGGACATTCAATGATCAAGGTTTGCATCTCTGAAACTAGGTGCACATTTAGCAAATTGGTTTATATTTCACTGTTGTTGGTTTCCTTGCAGATTTGTCCTCTCTTGCCGAAGCAGATTTTTTGAAGCCATGTTCACTGGAAGTTGGAGGGAAAGCAGTGCAAACAGAATTTGTCTGCCAGGGTAGGTTCAACATTTCCAAAAATGATGTGATGGAAGGGGGGGCGAATTTTAGGGGGGATGGGGCTTAATTTTGTCAGGGGTACTTTGATGCTGTGAGCAGTGAGTCATCTCAGCTGACTGTAAAAACCGTCAATATGTATGCACAGTTTAAGAGTATAGAGATTAAGAGAGTATATTATCTTCGAGTCAGTTGAATATTCATTTTTTGCTCTGTTTACATGTAAGTATCTTTTTATGAACATCAGACCCCACTACCACTTAATGTCTTGGCACTAACCTTTATCACTAATGGCAAAGAAGCATTTACAGTAATTGTTGATATTCATTTTGGCTTCATATGAATGTTGGTACCTTTTTCCTAATATTAGACTTCAACATAATACCTTGTGAACCTGGGTCCCCTATGGTTAATGCTTATTTTAAATGGTCATATGTTGTTAGCACATAACACTCAGTTGTCCAGGTGTCCAAGACAACCAGAACATCTAGCAGACTACCAAATATTTTGAAAAATGTGTAGAGAGTTTGTCCTATGGACCACTAGAAATTTTTCTGCAATGAATGTAATTTCTGTAAATGTAAGGGATGAGATGTAGTTAAACAACGTGTAATTCCCTAATTTTGCAAAAGGGCTACCTGTTTTGGAATGACAATGAGTTCTGTGCTTAATGGTTGTCCTTTGCAAAACCATGTTGTTTTCCTAAAAGGCATACACCGACAAACATGGTGCTTGAAACCATATTCTGTTATCTACATCTCCAATGAAAGGTTGACTTATGGACCTTTATGATAATATTTTAGCAGTTTAAGTTTTTGTATAAACTTTGTTGCATTTTTTAAGGGTTTGAAAATTTGTTCCCACATACTGTAATGCTTTAAATGTAGTGAGGAGGATAAGTATGTATGTTGTTTAATGAATGAAGTATATTGTGGGGAAGGAGTACTGTAGTGTTAGCCACCCAGCTAAAGAGCACCTTAGAGTAGTTGAATTTGTAAGGATCAGAAATCCTATTGGCTCATCAAGGTTGATTTTATCATACTTTGTATCAACAGAATATCTCAACAGTCACTGACAATAATACTTGACCACATTTATGGAGGTACAGCAGGTCTTCCAGAAAGTTGTAACTTAAGGTAATACATTTCATCTCTATGACCAGTCCATACTCTATTTCTAGGTCCCTGAGTTGACTTCAAGGCTACAATTTTTCTGGAGTCTGACAAAACTACCTAATTGGCTCGGCTCTTTTATTAACATCAAATTAAAAAGAATACAGAATAGCTCATATTACACAGCATTCTCTAAAAGCATTTTGATTACTCAATAGGACATTTTATGCTCTCCAGAATAAGCCATAAAGCAAAAAACTAGTATGGTGTCTGGATAAGGATGAGTTGTAGACACCTGTGTGAGGGCTGGAATTATTAGAATTTAGTAACCTTTTGATTCATTGCAGTTGTTCTTCAGTGTTTGGTTTACACATGAGATAAGGGCTGTGGAATTTTGTTTCAGGAATTACCACATGCAATTTTCTTTTTAGTACATAGTTGGTCTGTCCATAGTCCTTAATGATAACAGAGCATTGATCACAAAACCTGTTTTCCTAGAATAATATGTTTTTTCAAAAAAATTATTGCAAGGTAACCATTTTGTCTTGGGCAAAGTTTTTTTTCCTCTTTGTAAGCAAAATGATCATTTGTAATTTGCTTAAGACTTACTCTGTAAACTTTGGATAAAAACTCACATTGTTGTCTTGGGTCAAGGCCTTATATGTGTTAGATAGGAGGATATAGTTTTATGGCTCAGTTTCCAACCATATGGTCCAAGTTGAGCTGGCCACAGCATTTTTTCCAGTTGTGGCTCACTGGCTTGTTTTCCCTGCTCCATTGCTTATGAGCACCAAACACAATGGCAGTAGGTTCCATTTTTAAAGCCTCCTATGTGAGTTGGTACAAAGAGAATAGGTAAATTGGTGAGGGTAGGTGATAGGAGGAGGAGAGATGTATTGACACACTCTAATGTTTGAATAACAATTGTGCTCAATCAATCTACTGTTCACTCATACAGACGAATCCAATTAGCGCTTGTTTTAGTGACTGTACGCAGCCATTAGTGGGGTCCATCAGCGTTCAGTCGTCTTCATTTATTGTCTACGTGAATTTCAAATCCTCATATCCAGTAAAGTTGAGAAAATTAAGATACACTTCAGTGTACAACCATCCATGGAACAGGTTAGGAAGGAAATTTAAAGATTAAGGTGATGGACTCCAGTAATGGCCAACTAAAATCAGACCATTGCATTCTGTCCGGGTTCGTCTATATTTCTTTTGATTTTAAATTCTTATACAGAGAGCTAGCACAGCATGCAGACATGTGGGAAATACCAACCTTGAAAGATTGTATTATCTTTCACTTGAAACATGAATACTGCCATCTCTTTCATAAGGTAATTAATAATCAAATTTACCTTGTCTGTCATATACTGCTTTATAAACCTCTGGGGTTGTCAGTTAGAGTATCATTATTTTCTAGCAGAGTGTCCTTCAATTATCGGTAACAAATTTACCAGCTGTGATTTGACATTAGCACAGCAAGAAAATTTCAGTATCTTAAGGTAATCTGTCATCATAATTGCACATGTTTGCTCTTGAAATTGATATTTTAGTGAAAAATTAGAAAATATTTTATTAAATATAAAAATGATAAAATTATAGAAATTATAATAATTATAAAATTTTAAAATATGTTTTTGAGCTGGGTGTTTTATGACTGACCTATAAACGTCAGTTTATATTCCTTGCAAAAGATAGTAATATTGTCTCATACTGAGTATGTGAATTTAAAAAACAATCTTCCTCACTCCTTGTAAGTAATGATGATTAGAAAATGTTGTCTGCAATATTTTCCTGTCAATTCCATCAAGGTGGAAAAGTCTTGTGGAATATTTAGACATAACTTATCATTCACCTCATTAATGACAATGAACTTTTGGTCATTTTGTAGCCAAGAAAGTGTTAAGGGTTCTTTGAAAGCAGTAGATTGTGCTCTCTCTTATGCCCCATATCTTATATGCAACTTTCTCGGATCACTTGAATGGATCTACAGAATTGCTGCTTGAAGTATATTATGCCTTTTCCATTGCCCCCTTTTTTCCAGACCTGATTAGTTTATGGACTGAAACTGGTAAGACTGAGGATATATCAGATGTCCTTCAGAAGTAATGTAAAGTGATTAATATCCTGGTAAACTTAATTTTTGTCTTTACACTCTGCTTTCTGTCCCTGTGAATTCTCCAGCCATGCACAGGTTGTTTAAGTGGTGTCCTAGATTGCCTCATCTTTTCATGTGATCACAACTACACCTTATTGAAAGAATCGTGTCTCAGGTAATATCTTGCTTTTACCATTCCCTAGTAAACACTAAAACTTGTAAATATTTATACCTGTCTGGTGAGCTCAAAGGCCGACAGGAATGTAGTCTTAAGATTCTAGAGTAAAAAAGATGACCAATTTCCTAAGACAGTGTCAAGTGATGTGTGGTCTGTAGGTATTTTGTGGCCCACCAAAAGGGAAGGAAGCCTTGGATGGATGGAAAAACTAGGAAGTAAGGCAAACTATGGATAGGATCAGTTAATCTGAAAGGTTTACTTATCAGGGCATTCAGATGGCTTATGGATATGTGGTAGAGGTCATTGTAGGTTGAATATAAAAATGTACTTCTTCAAACCACTTGCTAGCAACACCTGGAGTTAACTACCACCCTTAGCACAGCAGTGTACCTCGTATATGTACATGTATAGATGCTTTCAAGCATTTGTTGATTGAGGTTAGAATTGGTTATCTGTGTGGAGGGTAAGGGATGAGGTGGAGTTATGAGTCATTGGACCTCTGTCATCAAGTGGCACATATCTAAGTATATGTGAATCTGTTACAGTTCTTTTTTGTGGGGAGGTTTTATGTGTTGAAGGGTACATATACAATTAAAAGATATAAACAGTGTTTGTTAAGTAAAGAACGGTCAGTCATGCTTTAAGGAAGAGTTTGAACAAAATAGCTTCCATGAAATTTGAAACAAGAATGGAATCTAAGCATGCAGCGGTAAAATTTTTAGTTGATTCCAACATCAACAATTCATGAGATATGAGCAAATAAACTTCCTACATTTGTGATCTGAAGTGATCTTAAAGCTAGCATTAGCTATATCATCTCCTCAAATGCAAAGTTTTGTTTGGTTTGATTTGCAATCTGTTGTGTGACCTTCAAGTTGATCTGGTATTTAACCTCTGGGTGGGGTGGGGGGGGGGGGGTGTGAAGTGTCAAATTTGCAATAATGCCATATGTCTAGTACATTTATCATAACATCATATAAGTTTATTGGAGAGAAAAAGCAGTTGTTAAGTTTAAAGGCCCAGTTCTCTCATCCCAAACAGTACTAATTCTCCTAACCTTCTTACTTAAGCCCCTCCCACAATTGTCTTTAATTCATCCTTATCAAGTCACAATCTCAGTTTATTGCTTCAGGGTGAGTAGAGAAATGCTCTATGTCACAATCAAAACACTTTCCAGTACAGTTCATGCTGTGTGATATAAGCTTTGGTAATATGCATTGTTTGAATTAATAGTCAATCAAAAAGCTGGGCCAATGGAGAGTTTTGGCAGCTCCCTACAAAAAGGGTAGTTTGGGATGAGTGGATTGGCCCTTTAAAGGAAAAAGGAAGCTCGTTGATATCACACATGCTTGCTTCAAGTTGTGTTGGTGTTGAAAAAATGATAACACCTTCAACTGATAGCCAATACCCTCACATCATTATTTTTTGCAAAACTTTATGAGAATGTAGAATGTTAAAAATCCCGCAACATTTAAAAACTTTCTCAAGCCTCATCACTTCTTATTGAAGGTGCCATGATTTTTTGAGAGTACAAAGAAGGTATCAGAGCTGTAATTGTTGCTTAGTAAAGAACAATTAAAGAGACTTGAACTTTTTCTGGCATTCCTTTTCCAAGGGTATGATGGTGGATTAAGAATGATAAGGCATTTGTCTTCATTGGTATCTTTACTTTTGTGGAAGTCTTATCAAGGATTAATAGTTCTTGATTGAATGTTTTTGTCAACAGGTGGATTCACAGATATATGGCAAGGTGTTGGAATCAAAAAAGTTTTGCCACATTACCAGAAGATATTATTGACTTGTGTTACACATATTCTGTGGATCAGCTGGTAAGTGTGTATAATCACAAAGTTCATGGTTAAGAAACAAATGCTTCAAGGCCTTGAAAGGGGACAAAGATTCCTTAGATTAAGAACTCATTAGGAGTTGAAGGACTGGACTCGTAAATTTATGCTTTAGTTCCAGCCTTGACTTATAACCTCAGCTTTGGACAAGGGGATTAATAAGATGGTGTTTGAAGAAAACATGCTAAATGATTGGATACTGGAGCTGTGTTTATGGTGTTCTTAGATATGCTGCATAATCCAGAAGAAAGATTTTTCTTTCTTGTGGAAGTTATCTTTCAATTTAAAAAGTGTGAAATGTTCTTTTACATCATTTGACATCTTAAAGTAATGACCTTCAAGGAGTTAGCTTTTCTATCGAGTGACTACTTAGTGTAGTAGTTTTCCTTCAAAACAAAAAAAAAAAATAGTGTAGTAGTTTTTCTCCAGGGCTTTCATCAGTCTGGGGTCTGAGTCCCTAAGGCCCACTTAATATTAAAAAGAGTTGTGTGTATTAACTATTGGTGAACGTATCATTTCAACTCAGTGTAAAAGAAACGGTTAGAGACCATGAAAAAGCCTGGAAATTTAAACCCATAAAAAAGTGGTAAGTATGGTAGTTAAAAACTGTAAACTTGGATAAGTATTTCAGATTCAAATAAAATAGCAGCACACTCATAGATTTTTGAAGGAGTGTGATTTGTAGTACACCTGGAAAACCTAAAATTTGAGACATGTGTCTTCTTCTTACACTTTCATTGACAGTCACTGGATTCCTGCATTGCGATACTGACAGATGTTGAAAAACTTATCAATAATCTTCCTTCTGTAAAATGGGCTGGACTTGTCCAACCAGTCTGCCAGAGACTGTTTGATGACACTATGCACTTCACTGCACAAAATTTTACTCATCCAGCAGTGCAAAGACATTTTAGATCCCTGTTGGAGGTAGGTGTTGTAATAGTAGAAGTGTATGTAGCAAAATTCTTCCTATGATTATTAAAGGTTAAACAACGATGGACAATGCATTTTGCACATGATAATGCACAAATCAAGGCATAATTCAAGTGATACACTAGGACACAGCCTCGTTGCATCCAGCTGTAGCATTGACTTGTGAGAGTGCAGTATGTTGTTTTAATGCAAATGTCCAAAGTTGTTTAACCTTGTTCAGTCATACAAAATATTTTGATTGAAAAAGATAATGAAAAAGTAAAATTTCATTTGTAAATAAATCACATTTTTAAAAAGGCACATCTCCAGGAACAAAGGAAGTTGCTGAAAACAAGTGCCTTTATTCTTTACAGTGAGTTTATCGTAGGATAATGCATAGTCACCTGACCTTAATTGACCAATGGATATTTCCAAGTATGGTTGAAATACTCTAGGGTGAAGTTCTCAAGTGGTGGTATGAGAGTAGTTTGTGGACTGTTGCATCCATTATGGGAGATTCAAGGAGTTTTAATGGCCTCCTTTTCTGCTTTTAGTTACAATTGAGACAAAATTGAGAATAATTTCAAGGTTAGTGTCCCCAGTGATGAAGTATATCATTTCTTTCAGGGTTTACGATGGAATGAACCTTTAGTCAAGTCATTATTTAATAAAATCATTGAACAACTCAATCCAGAGACTGCCCCCAATGTGCTCATGCTTGCTCTGCAACTGGAAGAAGCTCAGAAGTATGATGGAATGAATGTTGTAAGTACTTCATTTTCCTAGAAACTGGGCTGAAAGGCTAATTAGAAATATGACACAATGCTGAACATGTGAGAAAAATTTGAAAATAACAGAGGATTGTTGAAATTTTTGAGAAAATAAGTTACTTAGGGTGCATTTTTGTGTGGAAATATTATGTTCTGTCCAACTGTTTCCTATTCTTAAACACACTTGATAATGAAAGCTGTTGTTTTGCTATGAATCCACAAAACAATTTAAAGCCCAAGATTTAAAATATAGCTTCATCAGTTGCTTTCTTGAAAAAGAATTGCAAAGCATGAAAGGTATTTACATGTGTACTTATTTTTGAATGACTTATATTCTTTGCCTAAAGAATGAACAGGTGTGATAGTTTGAGAGGGGTGGGGGTCACATAAGAGTTCCAGTATTTCACAGGTAGGTTGTCCCTTTCTCTCATATCTGTAACTTTGGAAGGTAAAATGCACAGAAGTTTATCAGAGAAGAATAACATGTTATTGATTCAATTCAATTCAATTCAAATTTATTTTTCATATGTTTGTCAAAAAAAAGTTACAATATAATCATAATGTGATATTACAAACAACATATGAAGGACACTAGAAAAACAGAAGGAAACTGTTATCAAAAGGTAGTGACCATGTAAAGAAATATATATATATATATAAATATAGATAAACAAAATAAATCCAAGAGCAAAAAGAGGTCAAAAGGTATAGAAAGAGAAAGGGGAAAGAGAAGAGAGAAAGGAGAAAGAACAGAAAAAGAAAAAGGAAAAGGGTGGAGTATAAGATCAATTTATAATATCATAGGTCAACTAAGTTACATGTAATTTTTATGAAGTTCATCCTTGAGCTTACTTTGGAAAGTCCTAAGAGACATGACAGACTTAATATTCTGAGGAAAGGATTGCCATAGATTGTAACAATAGTTATTAAGAAGTAATTTGCCATGATGGCTATTGTGATGTGTAACATTAAATAAATTCCTATGGCGAGTTGTAATCGAATAATCAGAAACATTACAATGGGTCACAACATCAGAGATAGCTTTTGGTATTAAACTTATTCTTACAATGGTTATACACAAAGCTATGCATATGACAGGAATGAATGTCTCTTATTTTAAGCAAGCTATTTTCCTTGCAGTGTCTGTTGGTATTTATAACGAGAGAAAATATATAAGTGATATTGAAATGTTCATAAATGTATACTTAATAGCTGCAGTGGTACTGAAGTTGGTACTTGAATAGAGTGCTTACAAAAATACTACAGCATAACAAATGAAATTCTTTGTATTCTTACATGTGTTCATGTACAGTGCAAACATATTCTATGCTTTAGTGTTCTCATTTTGTATTGTAGTCACACAATATTGCTGACATCATACTTTCCTAATGCTACAGTCAAGCTCAGCATTAAGAGGCAAAGGACCAGCAGATAATAAGTCTCACAATTGGCTCCTCTTCCTGGGGATTTTGGTGGAATCAGGATCTATTTTTGAGACCTGGAGCCATTATCTAAAATAGAGGCACACCAAATGCAAAATCAGGAAGTCCATGGGGTAAAAATGGCTCAACGCCTTACTGCAGCAAACCTTGATTACACTAATAAACTTGACTCAAAATTTACATTTACTCTACAGGAAGCATCAAATGCCATTAATGAATTCAGTGCCAGGTGTCATTCATATATAGCCAGAAACCTTGGCAAAGTGCAATATTCGGTGACATGGTGCAACGTCCCTTCAGCTGTGCAGCAAAAGCTGAAAAAAGGTTAGTTGTGTGATTTTGTGCCATCATTTGTTGCACTTGCCAACCGTTCCATTTTAAATGGAACTGGGGCCCGTTCCACAAAGAGTTACGCACAATCGTAAGTACGATTTACTGTTGACTTAAGTATGGGAAATCAAACTAACGATTGTGTGTAACTCTTTGTCGAATGGGTCCCTGTTCTTTTATTCTGAGGTTTGAAACTCTTAAATATTTTGCCATTGTATTTTTCTGACTTGGTTTAAAAGAAGTTTGTAAAATAGACTAAAAACTTGAAGGGATAAGAAAAATTGCAAAGAAACAGCTTGCATACACCTGCATGTTTTTCCACATATATTATGTTTTTGAGAGAAGAAGAGAGGAGTGTCTCCTCCTGGATCCCACCCAATCTGGCAAGCACTATTCACACATGGTGTGCCCATAGTGTAGGCAATCAATCTGTTACAAGTTCTGCTTTCCGATCTGACAATGTTGGCAGGTCTATATTAGTCTAAGATGCTGTCATGATTTGAATAATAAGAAATGTTTCTCGTTCATACTTAAACATTTTTGAAGTGTGAGAGGTTTGATTGTTTAGTACTTTTATCATTCAATTTTATTTCAGATGCTGTTTTTGTAGATGACAGGGGGCCTGTTAAAGCCCGTCCAGTCTTATCCAGTTCATTAAGGAAGGAGACATTACCCAGGGTATCTAAAGGCACATAGAACATCAGTGAGGTTTATTTGCTTTAATTTACTGTGATTGTATATGGATCCAGTATGTTTTTTCTTAAAACAATCGCAGGCAAACAGCTGGAGTGTCTTACATGAAGTTTGATCACGAGGAGTGTGAAAGCACTCTCTCATACTGTATTTATTTATGGAAGTGTGCAGTTTTGAAACAGAAGAGAAAGTGTAGAAGAAAAGTGCACAACCTTTTTGTTTATCAAGAACAGACAGATGATCATGTACTCTTAGTAAGAGGCAAACACAATGATAACCATGAAGAGGAAAGTCATTGTGGAGTCACAAGAAATTAAGAGAACTTTGTCCATTTCATTTCAAAAAAAAATTATTTACCTTGACTATTTTGTCAATGCTGCAGTATTATGTGGGCATGAGACACTTGTATGCCCTTGTACTTTATTTGCTGGGGGCTTGTCAAGCCAGTTGCTTGCTGTTTCTGACTCTTTGGATCAACTGACATGTCTTGAAGGCTCTTGAATGGTACATAATGGAGATTATCAAATGGTATACTCTCGAACTTGTTTAATGTCGTTTCATGGAGCCTATTTCCAGTCACTTTGAAAAAGGTGTGAGTATATTCATAAAGAGCATTGTGGTGTTTGTATATCTGACATTGTGAAACTTTATACACTATACTGTGTAAAAGTGATGATATCAACAACACGTTATTCTTTGGGAGTTCTGGCCTCCAGACTGAAAATCCTGACAACTGCTTGATTGCTGACAGGGCAAACCTCACTTCAAAGTGTGTTAAACAATGGTGTGTGTGTGTCAGAGTTCCTTTAGAAAAGAAAGGACATCATTTAAGGGGTTTCATCTTTAGAGACAGTTTAGGAACACAGAAATCTATCATTCAAATAGTGTGCCTGGGAAAACGTAAATCATTTTAAGGATATCTATTGTTTGATAAATTTGTGCACAACAGGTAGATATGTATATGCTTGCAATATTGTAGGTATGCTGATGTAAATGCGTAAAGACATAGGTGGCAATTTACCTTTATATATGTACACTCGAATATGAATTTAATATTATTGGATATGTAATGGAGTTATGACAAATCACAATGCACAATTTACAAGCTGCTGATTTAAGTGAACAATACAAAACCTGTTTTGTATCAGAACGGTTATGATGTAGTAAAATCATCATAGTTAAATCGCAAAAACTTACCATTGGTCAGCAATTAATTGCGAGTATTTATTACAGAATTACAAGAAGTCCTCAGTATGTCAATTCAGCTACTTTACTGTTTCACACCATTGTACAGAGTGTGCTTGAGTTCCATACAGCAGTACCCAATGATAATGCATGATGCTGCATGTGTGCTTAGAAAGGAACTAAACATTTTGGGTAGGCTGCACCTACATTATGTATATATGCTAGTTTCACAAAATTGAGTACCACAAATGGCCCAGCTTCATTATGCATCATTGCTCAAGTCCTAGAAGTACAAGACACACTTAAAGCTGCCACCAAAATCCTTGAAAATTTTGAAGTAACAACTGGAAAAGAAGCCGCACATGCAAAGATCAAACCTTTCCTCATTGCGTGCTGATAATCTTGGAGATAAAGCAACTTCTGTTTAGAACACATCTATGCATATGGTTTGTGCATTCCATTGCAGTACGGTTTGTGCATTCCATTGCAGACCTATACATGAATTGAGTTTACAGTGCTTTCATAGTGCATTTTGCTTAAATATATATAAACAGAATTATGACAAGCAAAAGCAACATATTGGTTGTGGACACACTGTACAATGCTGGGGAAACTGTTATGCACTGCACCATATCTACACACTATTCGGTACTACTGCAAAATGCTATTCGGTGCAAATGCACGTGGTCATTGGGGCACCAACTGGATCAAGCCAGTCAGATCTACCTGTGTGGTTAACTCACACAAAGTAAGCAAACATTGTTATTGCATTTACACAGTCTTTAGAGCACTATTTTTATGATAGTCATGATTTCCAATGTTTGGTATACAGATGATGAATTAATATGGCCATAACCATGACATTTGCCATTAATTGCAAATAGTTTTGTGCTAAATATTTAATTGATGTGCCAACATGTAGCTATTAATTGCTAAATGGTCCCAGGCTTTACTTGCATTATGTCATCATTTGTAATATCTGTGGTGACATTTATCATTTGTGACCCTTCTCTGTAGAGTTTTATCCTTCCCCTCCCCTAAAGTTACCATCTTGTAATCTTTCCATTCATGTATTGTTCAGTTCATGGATGTGTTGTGTGTTGCTTTGTCTTGATAAATCAATTTTAATAGTTTCTTCAAGGTTCATGAACAGTACCAGTGTGGCACAATTGATATGCAAATGATTTGATCAAAGACCTTCAAAGGTTTTACAACAATAGCAGCTATCCCATGAAAAGTTAGTCTTTCTTTTTGCAATTCCTACACTGTCATTTGGTTTGCCAAATTGTTTTGAAATTGATTCATTCTTGTATTAAGTTACTGCCTATAGTATAAAATACTCTTTTTAAAATTTTGTAAGCCATCTGACCCCCAGCCAATGTTGAGTCAAATTGGCGTAATGTTTGCCAGGTGTACATGTAATGCCGGTTTTTACACTGCAAGTTCTCTTCAAGTTGTGTCAAAACAACCTATAGGCAGGGAATGTGTGTATGATATTCAACAGAAAACTTGTGTCAAATTATATGGAATGCTGCTCTCAACAGAAGGGTGTGTCAGTGCACAAAAGTGTACAAACATTGACCGACCCTGGCAGGGTGTCAGAGGGTGTGTCTTGCAAAAGATGAGTTCAAAGTTTATATACTGCTCTTGTGTTAGTGAGCTTTTTGTTTATGTCAACTGGTAGCAAAGCATCTGAATGCTGTACAGGCCACAGAGCATACTCTTTTATGCATGTTTTCATCCTGCCATCAGCTGAAACACTTGTAAAAGTGTTGCCTGTTGACCCCTGACCTAGTATTGCACAATGCTACTCCATAGAAACATTGAACTGGTCTATTGATAAGCTTATAACTTGCAAGTTGATTGGACTGTGAATATTACCAAGAATGAGAAAAACTGTACAACTGTGTTTGCCTTAATGCAACACAAATCATTAAATGCGCTCGCTGTTTTGCATTTGTTACTTTCAAGTTTTATCCTCATATGAAGATAAAGGACAAGGAAACAAAGTTAGATGTAAAATAATTCCATAGTTAAAAATATTTGGTTATAAAAGAAGAGGAAAATGGACAATTCACTCTCTCTGCTGACATGATTTACTTCATTTGAACAAAAAAAATGCTTACATAAACTTCTCTAATTGATAAGCAAATCTTATTTGATCTGCGTTTAAATGATATGCAGTTTATTGTTGTTTAAAATTCCTTGGCTTGACAGTTTGATCCAATCAGCATTCATTTTGTTGACCATAGATGATTGTTCCTTTTACAGGGTTTTTTTTTTCAGTTGTTATAGCAATATACCATCATCATGTTTAGGACTTTTGTATCTATTTATCACAATTCACCATTATTAAATGGAAATCACCATCATTATCCCCCAAAGTTCATCTTCAGTCTTTTGATGCCATTGTATTTCTCAGGTTAGTCTTTCCCTAGACACAATACAGTATTGAATGATTTGACAACTTGTGCTGCAATATTTGTGACCCTTGGACAAGCAAAAAAAAGTGATCTTTTCTCGTTTTTAAAAAGTGACAACCTAAATTGCCTATTTGCTTACGGTAAATATACATAAATGTACTGGCTAGAAATAAAGTCAGGATTACCTACTGCCCACAACTGGAAAAAATTCAGTGTGTGCCAGGAGGATTAATCCAGGTGATAAGTTGAGCTATTGCTCAAACTGACTTAAGTTTATTGTAATAAATGAATTGTGCATGGTTTCTAAAAGGGTTGTGAGTGTTCAAGGAGGGTGCACTTATAAACACTGCCTTAGCAGGTGCCTGGTCCTCACAAGTCTTGCATGACTTTTGATGGCTCACTCGAGGCCGAAGCTCATAACTAGTATTTACCGGACAATTTGGATACTGTAATGAGGTCTGTCACAAGATATCCAGGAGTTGGGTCCCCCCTTCAGGCATTCATGTTTTAAGAGCTTACTGGCTAAAGGGGAATTCAGATAATGTCCTAACTGGGTACTGTTTTCAGTACCCTCTAGAGCGTTGAGTGCGAGTTTGTGGGGTGTTAGTGTGTATGCAGAAGGAGAGGGGGAACTCTCATTTGTAAAAGTAGAGGAATTGAACACCCTCTACTTCTTAATTTTTTCTCTTTAAAGTTAAAGAGAGCTTTTGCTAAAGAACCAAATCAAACTGAAAGCATATGTAGTGGAAACGCATCGAATGCCTTAAAATTGTGGAAAAAGGCCTCTGGTTTCAATAGAGATCACTTGGCCTCCACATGTTTCTAGGGTCCTTCAGGTGAGCCCTGATTTGCTGGGTTCTGGAGATTTCAGTTGCTTCATTGAAGTTCTACTGGTCAGTGATATTTCTCCCTACTTTTGGGATGTTGTGAAGTTCTTGGTTAATGATACGGTTATGTGTGTAAATATTAGTGTAAGTCATTTTGAAAGACCCCAGTTTGTTAACTGCATCAACTTAAAGGGCAGGAGCAGTCATCCCAAATTGAAGAAGTGTAGTAGACTGTCCAGTTTCATGATTGGCTGTTGGGAGTCATGTGACAATGTTTTTTTTCACTTCAAATGTGAAATTTACCAGAAATAACTGCTTGGTTTACCTTGAATATGCAATATAAAGTTATAAAATGTAATTAAAGATACTTTGAAGAGAAATAAGATGAAAATTGTGTTATTTAGCTTTTTCTTCAAAATAAGTTGGGGGGGACTGCTCTTTACCTTTAAAGGGGAGGTTTGAGCCAAAAATTTTCACATGTGAAAGAAGAACTAAATCTATGCAGTGTGGTTCAATTTCCATTCAAATCGGACATGTATTTATCCAGATATCAGCAAATGAAGTTACTAGATTTGTGTTCCAAAGCAAGATTCAGGGCAGCAGGGATTATATCATATATCATTTCCTCATATTGACAAGGAATGCTTTGTTTCCCTTTCTTTTTTCAGACTTGTATTGACCATGATGCTAATGGGGAAAGGACCCCCATTTGGAGTGCAAAATTTTAGAAAGTTCTCATGCCACTTCTGCAATCACATTTTGATAATAAACAGGTTGCTGAGGAGAAAATAGGCCCTTAAGTTAAAAGAAAAACAAAAGACTGCCCATTAATGTGGGGATTAAATGTGGGGATGTGATGTCATATGTGCTTGCTTCAAGTTCACTGTTTGTTGAAAATGTAACGACTTTACTTGCTAATATCTTGAGAACCACACATCAGATTTTGATGCAAATTTCACCAAAATGCTCAAAATAAGTACCCCTCTAACAAATTGAAGCTTGATATGACCTTAAACCCTTCTTTTAAGTGCTGTTGGGTTTGAATATTGTCATGTTTCTTGACTAAGAACAAGTGTGAACAAATTGATGATTACTGTAATATTGAGTTAGAAGGATTGCATTTTGAATAACTTATTTTCTATATTTATTTATTGCTTTTGGTTTATTTGTGTGATGCATAATGGTCTGCTTTGTGTTTTTTGTTAAACAAAACATTGGAAAATACTCTTTGTTTAAATGAGTATGTTTTGTAATGTCAATCTGAATAGCATTAGTTCTAAACTTCTTACAAGGTCAAAACAAAGTTTTTACAAATGGTATATTGTTTAAAAAACTTAAATTAGATGGATTTAGATGTAGCTTCAAATTTATCTGTTCGAAACGACAAGGAGAGGGATTTTTTCTGTTCACTTTTTATTTCATACATTACTGATGTTTAACATTTTTCATGTTCATTTTGGTCTCAGAGGCTTAGAGTATTACCTATCTCAATTAAAAGTTTTCCAGTTTGTGTAAAATTTATGTTTTTCTGATTATTTATATTAACTTATTCACCTTGTTTCCTAGTAATTGTCATGTGTAGCACAGTATCAACCAGAGTGAATTGAAGGAAAATAGGCAAATAATCAAGGGTGAAGGAGAGTCACGGGATTGATGCCCCAATCCATCACCCAAGGTTTAAAAATACACTAGTGACAAGAAAATGACAAGAGGAGATCACTATAAACTTTATTACCTATGATTTACAATTTTGTACTATTTTGTACTTGCATCTGGGGGCCTTAAAAACATTGTTTTAACTAAAGGGGAGGGAAACATCCCCCTCATCATAGACCCATCCTATTTTTAACCCATCCTCCCAGGGGAACACCCCCTCATCATAGGTCTGTCCTCCTTTTAACACTCCAAATCCCATGATATAACCCTGGCTTATGTGCCTGAAGGAAATTATGTTATCACAAACAATATCACAGAGTACAGACACAAGGTGCAATGCCAAGTGCAAGTATAACATTACTTTTGCATTTTCAATTGTTAAAATTCTTCTTGATCAGTAGTATAGATTTAAAATGTTACTTTTTATTAAAAGGTTTACTCATATGGTTTGGTTCAGTGGTATAGTATCTGCTTTTGAATCAGGTTTGTTTCCAAGACCAAGTCATACCAAAGACTCTAAAATATGGAACCTCCTGCCATTGTGCATGGTGCTCCACAAAAGCAATGGAAAGTAATTCAGTGAACCGCAACTGGTGAAAATGGTTTGGGCACTGCTAGATTAGACCAGAACATGATCATGAGAAGTGGATGTGTATAACTCTGAAATAAAACAAGCTATATGGTTAATCTCAAAGCAATAAATTCCACTCTTAATATGGTTGTTAATATAGCTGCTGTCACATTTAAACTCATGTTGATTTAAAGAACCTACAGTATGGCCTGCTTTATCAGCATAACATGTAATATAGGATAATAGAGTGTTTAAGCTCTCAAATTTGACCAGTATGATTTGACTTTACTACAGTATAATACTCAAGAGTTCAGTGTTCTTAAATGAGAAGAGGTAGAAAACCTTGCCATGTGGTTAAAGGTTAAGGCAATTATTTATCACCCCACTCAATTCTAATTCTACCATCTACGATACTTCTAGCCCCTCCCAATACATAAATGTTTAATATGAACTTCTCTTCATTTTTTTTTAATTGATGTCAATCAAAGAACTGTGTTAATTAAAAATTTCTGTAGACTACTAGTATTAAAACTTGTGGTTTGGGGACGATGAATGACTGCCTTTAAACAAGGAGGTACAGTGCATGAGCAAAGGATAACGCACTGTGTGGGACTAATGCAAGTTATGCATGTTGCTGCTTGATTGCAAAGTGTTTACCCTGAAAAGTGCATTAATTTGTTCTAATGCATGTTCCAGAGTGTTTCACCTCATTCATTCATACACAACAGTATTTTGATTTAAAATACAAACTGTGAGATAAAATTTTACTCGTTACCACATGAAAACAGCATTACTAACCTTTTGTTAAATGAACTGAGATGAGTGCATTTATCCATTAATACAAGTTTATTGCAGGAGAATGCATGGTCACCTGACCAAAATGAATCAATAGAGGTTAAAGATTATTACGAAGTATGAGCAAATAGGACTAAATATTGAAAAGACACTGTTTGAAGCAGGAATTCTAAATCTGGTGTATTCTGCCACAAATGGGTAAACTGACAGTTTTGGCTGTAGCTAGTTGTAACCTGTATTTATGATTGTGTACTGCTTAAGACAGGGTTCAGTCAAATTTTAAATCCTGGAACTCACTTTCAAAGGGTAAAAGGAGGGAAATAAGTACCCCTGTTGTAATGTTTTTTTTAGTTTGTTATAACCTTTATTTCAGTGTAGTGAACCTGTCTTTCATTCTTATGACTGGCCCTGTTGCGATGTTGTTAAGTTTCATACTCTTACTGGAAAGCTGAATGCAAGCATTTGAAAGGGTGAATAAAATGTGCAATTGAACAGCATACATTTACTTCATTGATTTTCTTTTTTGTTAGCGTTTTATAGAAAGATGTCATCCTTTTGTCTACATTGGCATTTACCAGGAGGGGCAAGGGTGCAATGGCCCCAACCCCAATCGAATTTTGAAAAAAATATTTTGTAATGGGACCAAAAACTTGATAAGTATTTGTACTTGATTGCATTTATGGGAACTTACATACCCCAAAAATTCTTGAAGGGAAAGGAAACCCTCCCCAGACCCCTCACACATGATTGAATTCTGAAAAATATTTTGTTTGGGACCTGAAAATGGAAGGAGACCTCTTCCAGAGGGAGGGGGGACCTCTCCCCTGCCCAGAGATTAAGCCTTGCAGTTGATCACCAAAAAACAAAATCCTGGCTATGCCAGTGTTTTTCCATGGTCTCTACAGCTTAGAGTTCAAAAGTCACAGAGGTTACCAGATGTCATAAGACTGGAACTTGTGAAACACTAAATCTCGACTGGGAAAGGTTTAATAACATCTCATTCTTGGCAGGGAATCATAGTGTGAATGTGGATAGTCTTCACTGATTCAACTTTACTCATCATTTTAGTCAACATCATAGGTCATTTAAAGTCACATCTAGAAGTTTAAAACTTTGTAATTGAGGTATCTCATGAAGGAAAGCTTTGATACATATACTTAACTAATAAAAGGCTTATGTTACACTCGGTTATTTGTCATTACAGTCAGCTATTTGTCACCCCAGCTACACTACAAAGTTTCCTAGCGTACGAAAATTCTCAGTTGGTATACAGCTCTTTGACTAACATCGATATCGAAAAAAAAAGAAAAAATACAGAGCAGCTCATATTACGCAGAAGTGTTCCGATTGGGCCTAAGGACATTTTGGCCTGCTCGCCTGGATATGCCCTTTTTTAGCAACAAAGTAGGGTTGTGTCTTGGAAAGGATGAGTTGAGGGGTTAGAAGGCAGTAGGAGTAGGTTGAGAGAATTGGCCTAAACACTGTCAATGGGAAAGGGCCATATATCAGCGACAAGGATCCACTAAGCCGTGCAGTTTCCTCATTATAAAGACTTTAACAATTCCCTGTTCGAAGGATCAGTAGATTAAAGGTTATTAAGAGTCGTTCCGCATTGAGTGAACGTGTGATCAGCTAACCTTTGATCTAGCGAACCTTCGACCCATTGAATATTCATTCTAGTTGACCTTCCATCTATTGAACCTTCGATGTAGTGAACCTTTGATCTATTGAATCTTTGATCTACTGAACTTCGATCTATTGAACTCTCGCACTAGTGGCCTTCCATCTTGTGAACCTCGGACTAGTGGTGTTCGATCTTGTGAACCTTTGATCATTTGAGCCTTCGATCTGGTGAACCTTTGGACTAGTGGCGATCGGTCTTTTGAACCTTTGATCTACCGAACCTTCGATTTTGTGAACCTTTGGACTAGTAGCTGTCGATCTTGTGAACCGTCGAAGTAGTGGCCTTCCATCTAGTGAGCCTTCGATTTTAAGAACCCTTATCAGACGCTTCTGGTAGATCGTTTCCTAGCAGAGACGAACAACAATCCCGTTAGATTCCACTTTCAGTGTCTCAGAGTCTCCTCATGTCAAAACTTCATAGCCTTTCTCTTATTTGCCTAGTATTGATGCTTTACGACTGTTTTCTGTCAGTACAGTCAAATTTCACCTCCGCCTTCTCGTCTATAGAAGACAACATGACGCTGGCATTTTGCAAATAAACGGATAAAGATACATGGTGTCGTTCATGGCAACGTCGTACCATTTACCAGCGAGATCAGGGTTAGGGTCAAACCATAATAAGGCAGCGTCTTCTTCAGTATAAATCCCGTTCGGCTCTGACCAATGCCAGTTTTTATAATCAGCCTTCTTTCCGTCAGTAAAGGTCCATAGAGTTTCGATTTTTCTGTCCGTAAGCCCTATCCATAAACCATCTGGGAATTCCCCTTCCAAGTGCTCCTCCTGTGAACGATGAAAAATATCACACTTAAAATCTTGTCAGGTGGGAAAGTGTTTCGGACTGCCCTCCTGGGAGAATGGTCTAAGAGGAGGGGAGTTCCCAGCATTAACAATTTGAAGCGACCTTTGCTTACATACTTTAAGCAAAATTACTCGCTGCATAATTATACCCCTTTTGACTGGGGGAGAAAAGCACGACCGCTTATAAGGAATAGAAAAGTGTAGGGTAATTTCAAGTATTACGGAGTTTTCCAATTTTTACTATGACTAAAAGAAATTACTGACAACATCGTTTTCAAAATTGATTTTTTGGTGCTGATGAGAGGAACCAATGCAGACGACACCGTGGCGTGCGTGTATGTGCTTGTGTGCGTGTGTGTTTGTGATGCTGTGCTCGTTTAACACAATATCACAAGATACCAATGTCTGACAATTGTCAAACTTGATAGATGCCCCATCTTGAGAGGAAGAACACTATTGTTTTGGTGGCGGTCAAAGGTCATCTGGTGTCACCGGACTTAAAACTGAAAACTTGTCAACGCAATAACTCAAGTTGGGAAACTAATTGGTTAGAATATGGACCCTCTTGTTTTGGTTGAAGTCAAAGACTATCTGGGGTCACTTGAGGTAAAACCATGGAAACCTTGTTAACACTACATCTCAAGGTGGGAAACTTGGATAGATTTGATACTTTGAATGTAGATGTGTAATGGTAAGAAGAACCTTGTAGTTTTTGGTGGTGGTCAAAGGTCATTTAAGTCACTATGGTTTACATTCTAAAAACCTTACAAACATGATTATTCAAGGTACGATACTAGAATTATACACTAGACAGCTGGAAGAGGACACAGTGTAACAAAAAATATTTCTAAGATGTTGAGTGTATGACTTACAAAAATACTATTTCTCCCGTGCTTTCTTGCTGTTGACATTTCTAATTGTACAAATGTTAAATTAGTTAGCGTTTAATAGCGAATTGGTAGTGTAACTCTATTACATAATCCCAAATAATCCAACTTGTGATATTCGGTATTGAAAGCGATATATAGCAGTCTTCTGCTATAGATTTCTTTAAGTCCTGATTGTAGACAAACTGCCTCAATAATTTTAGGCACTTTTTGATGAACTGATGGATCATCAGTTCATGGTTGCCTTTCGTTTGTCTTTCGTAAATGTATTTGTTTTAGACGTCATATCCTCAACCCCCACCCCCTAGCCTCTATCAAGTTTTTTCGGATGAAGTTTCTCTCCCTCCTCTGGAAACTTACTGGTTTTTACTTTCTCTGTGTTACCACCTTAGAAATAGCTATGCATACACTAGATACGTTGACTAAGTGATACCGGACCTAGCTTCAATCGCGACGAAATGCGCCGGCTACTTTCGAATCGAAATAAAGAAAAGCCCCGACAAAGGCTACCCCTCCCTAGAAAAAAGGAAAGTAGGCCATACCGATCGTGTAGAAAATGTATGGTACTGCAAAAACTGTCCGTATACAAAGTCCTGCTCTTCTTGTGAATAAATCGAAACGAGGTGAGAGTTTCCACTCCAGAACAGTTGTGATGCACCAGACAGATTCTGACAGAAAAATTCGGCGTCCACCCAAACTAGGGGATAGGGAAAGTACCTGAAAAATAAATATGTCACGTGTGTAATGTTCACTCTAAATGTTAAAGATTGCAAATGAACCAAAAACGATTGACCACAGTGACCACTGTCTGTTTCGAGATACATTCTACTTTCCATCAAGTGACATTTTCACTTATTTAGAGTTAATTGCCACTCCGAACAGAGTGGAATTTTAATGGATTTCCCATCGATGATAGAATGGTCACAGTTAAAGAGTGGATTTCTTTTTTTACATTTAGTGAATTTACTTTTTCAGGTCTAAATCCTTCTTTTTCAAACGACTAACGCAGAATCAACTTTCAGATCGTTATTGGAAACCCAATACATCTATTCCATCCGAACTTAGTGCTGAACATTTGGGCTCTCAGGAATAAATGCATAAAGAAGGGCCACACACCTTTGAAACTAGCCAGTGGAGGATCCAGGATTTGCCAGAAGAGGGGGGGGGGGGCAGGTCAATACTGGGGGGGGGGGGGCAGGTCAATACTGTGGAGTTGAATGCAAGCAAGACTTTCTAAGCGGAGCGCCACCATTGGTTAGTGCGGAGCCTCCAATAAAATTTTGGTTTTACAAACCCTCCAGATGGCCGGAAATTGCACTTTCCGCGTGTTCCTACGTGCATGTACTCAGCGTTGAAATATGCATCTAATGTCTGCAATTTTGCGATTAGGAGGAAAAATGCGCAATAATATACAACGCGGCTTCAGCCAGTGGCCTGTTCCACTTTTCAGGAACCAAGAGAAATGGGTTTGGTATGATGAAAGTAGGGTTACCGTACTTATTTTTAGGCAAAGAGGACATGGATTGCCATTCTGGGGGAGTTATCTAAGGGGAGAAGGTGTCCACTCCCCGTTGGAAATTCGTTTTGATTTTCAAAGGTGTCTAGATACAAAATCGTGCAATATTTGGCATTGCTTTAACCAGAGTTTCTTTGACTTAAAGTTAGGGACGCGCACCAGGATCTAATGACCTGATGACTGAGGGAGGGCACGCATAGTACCGCATGTCTATGATAGTACACATACTATCTCCACTGGCATAGACAGGATTTTTGCTTTTTGGTTAACTGCAGGGCTATTGCGGGCCTGTTGGGGGGGGGGGTCTAAGGGAGGGGCCTTTGAGAAATTTTTGAACATTTCAGTACCCTTAGATGCAATTTGATGCTAAATTTAACATCAATTGCAGTCAAGTTTTTGTTCCTTTACAAGTGTGCCTGTGTTGGAATACATAGTGTTTTTTTTTGACAATTAGCCTTTTGACGGGGACCATGGCTAGGTTTATCATACTTGTTTTCTGGAAAGAACACACATGGATCACCGTCTTAGGGAGAGGTCTATTGGGACGGGTGACTTCTCTACCCTTCAGATTTTTTCGGGTTTCAAGGGTGTCCAGATGCAAACTAGTGCAATAGTTGTTGTTTTAACCAGAGTTTGAAAATCGTAAAAAGTTAAAAAGGGGTCATTGGGCCCTATGCTTTAAATGTAACATGGATAAGCTCAGAGCTCTGCATAACTGCAGACTTCGAGTCGTTAGGTTATGAGATGGAACCTAGGTAAATCCGAAGCTTCTTCGTATGCTGTTGGGCACACAAGGCTGGATTAAGTACTTGGGGTTCTAGGTACACCGAATAATTTGGGGACTTAGACTATGATACTCCTCAAGACTATTGCAGTAACAAAAGCCATGACAGGAGGACAAAGTTTGTGGTCACTTCCACAGGCTCGACCCACTCGAAATAAACACCATAGACATCGGTTGGCGCGGAACTTTACGGTTTTTTTTTTCATGACACCTTGCCTAAAACTTGACGTCACGATGCTGGGATTCCCAGAGAGGGAACACATATAATTGGGGCTTGTCTATGCTACCAGCGACTGTGGGAAAAGATTGTCATACCTCGCGTGGTACGTGAATCCCATGTCTCGGGACACGGGACTGTCAGAACATGCTGTCTGATAACGAAGGTAGCAGACGTCGTATTCATTGTGCAACATTGGCCCGCGCGATATGTATTTGACGGTCGCCGCTACACATGAAGTATTACAACTTGCAAAGGTGGATGAAAGGCTGGGGGAAAATCTATAGCCTTGCAGTTGTGAAGAAATACGAGGTAGGATACTATTATTAGGCCTATTATCCACTATTCACGGCATCGGCATATAACTAAGTCTAGGTCAGGTGTATAATACGACCCGTATATCTTTCAAAATATTTACCCGGCAAAGCAAATTAAGGGAAATACTTCAGATCCGGCGAGAAACACAAGAAATCCTGACGTCGTAGGCAATTTCATTTTAACCGGCGGGTTTGGGCTGCAGCGACCACCCCTAGCTGCAGGTAACCTCCACAACAAAGACGGCCTGTCCCAGTGATCACGGTTACACCTGTCCCCAGTGCGCCGGGTAAGTTATTAAAACCAGGGGCGTCGATTTGGGGGGACAGGGGGACAAATCCCCCCCACCCTCTTTTTGAGTGGAGGGGACGCTAACGTAAAAGTCCCCCCACTTTTTGTGACCTGAAACTTTAAAGTTAGGTTCTACCAAAAATACTATACATGTAGGTTATGGAAGATGTGCTCTACCGTTTACGATCGATTTCTGTATCAATAATTACACGTTTACACTTTGCTAATCCCCCAAATTTTTGCGCGCTCCGCGCGCTTGCGGTCTCATTGATGTTCTTTACTTCACTTGCATATCAAACATACATTATTCATCTGTCTCCGTGATAATGTCGACTGTTCGAGTGCATAGGGCAGCAGGTGTGGTTATGAAGGAGCACAACATTTAGCAATTTGAAGAAGAGGAATCGTCACCTCCTATATTTTAATGAAACTCAGTGGACAATCTTTAGTGAATGGCCAGCCTGGCGGGCTTAACACATTTTAAGAAAAATACCTCTGTGCACAGTCTGCATGCAACTTTTTCAGAAAAATAAATGAGTTCAAATACAAAATTTCGATACGAGCACATCATACATTCGTATAGCACTTAGACCAGTTCGTACTTAGACCATTATTACAGGGGTTAAATCACACTGAATTTCGCTAGGTTAGACGATTCATTCTGGAATGAGAGGGAACACTTCCATCCTCTGTCTGCAGATATTGCATGATGAGGTGTCGTTCTAAACTTCGAAATGACATATTTTAATGTTTTTTGTATCAACAAACTTACACCGGTAGGCCTATGCAACGGTGTCTCAGTAACACCAGTGGGTACCGTCTCCCCCCACCCCTCCCTCGATCTGTGATTTTCCTGCAGTAGATTGAAGTATGATTTGATCAGTTTATGGATTTTACCTTCTTTTATCAAAAATAGTTCCTTACTATTAGTATTTTCATCCTTCGCAAACTATCACAATTTTCCTTGTGATTCTATTTGGGAAACGTAGAGATATACCCCTTATTTTAATTCAGATTAACCGTATTGTCCGTTGAAGTAATTACCCACACTTTCAAGACCATGTTTTGAAAACTTTGGAGTTTCCTTGTAACTCAATGGCCCCTTTTCTAAGACACCCAGTGGCGTAGCTACAGGGGGGCAGGCGGCTCTGAAGAAATTAAGAATTTGGAAATTTGCCATTTGTGAAACCGGTCGACAATATTGATGTGGTTTTGACAACTCATTAAATTCCGAAATTTCAAATTCTCCCCAAAAGGAGCTCCATATTCGTCATTCGCCAGGCTTCGCGAGCCGCAAATAGCAATTCCTTAGCAGTGGTGCTCACCCATACCTTTGAATTGGTTAACTTTTCCGAGCTCTGGAGGTTACAAAATTGGAACTTTGCTACATGTGACACCAGATCATCAAGTGACAAAGGTAACTGCAGTGCTATTGTTACAAGTTTTCTTTCATAAAATTCCAAATTTCCTCCAATACAAGCTCTTGACTCAAAACATTTCGTCGGAGAGTCTCATTTCGTATGCGTTGGATAACAAAATGTAGCCACAACGATCTTTGGTAACCGCTCGATCTCAGATTTGATAACAAGATATAAAATTCTTCAGTAATCCCCCAACTTTTCAAATTTTCTCACAGGAAACTCAGAATCCAAACTTTTCTGCAATTCAAGCTCCATATTTTCAAATATTCGGAAAGGACAATAGTTTCAGAACGATTCGCGCGCCGCCAGTTACGTCCATAGAATAGTGGTGTTCACACTTAAAAGTCGTAAAATTTGGATGCTTACTCACCCCGCTCACCCCTCCCCGCAAAAATGTGTAGCTACGCCGCTTTGGACTCTTTGGCAGGACGGGAGAAAAAACATCGGCCAGACGACCCCCACCCCCAACTTTGAAAATCAAATCGACGCACTTGGTCAAAACATTGTATCATAGTTCTGCGCTCAAATATTCAAACTAAAGTTTACATAATTTGCTAATAATAACGAAAATCTTATATTGGAAATATTCCACAAACCTGTAACAGAATCCCGTAAAGTGATTCCAGTACGGAGGGCAGCGGCGAACTTGCAATTGGCGGGTTCCGACTACGCAAATAATAAATGCGAATGCGAGAGCAATGTTTTTTAAGCCGTGAAACACATTCATCGTGCAAACCTGCATACTTATCCCCAAAGATTATGTGACTGCAAGGCAGAACAGGTCAAAAATTGAGACAGTTAGCAAACAAAGTTCTAGGTTTATTCCACTTTTAAAAAGGAGGAATGAAAAAACTGTACATAATTCCATTGGGAACTTCAGGTATCGATTTAAATTTATAAAAGCAATGCAGGCATAAAACGGTTGTGTCTTTGAGGAGAGCGCATTTAGACAAGTGCAAACGGGTTGATAAGATGAAACTTTTCACCAAGGGAAAGAATAACGAATATTTATTTGGGTTGTTTATTGTTTTAAGACAATATGAAAAAATTTTAGCGACATTTACTTGATTTCAGTATACAATTTCAATTCTGGGGCTTCGTATAAAAACAGTACATATGCATCTACCATTTCAACTTAAAAATGTTTTCTCTGTCTTTAAGAATGACGTTATATAACCCAACACATGGCAATCACTGTGACTGAGTTTAAGAGAAAGTGAAGTTGAAAAGGCTTGTGAGTAGTGTGTGCAGACAGAGCATTTTAGCACGGTTCGTAAATTACAAGGAGTACACTTGCTGAACGGTGAAGAGGAAGGGATAAATTGCATAATTAAGGAAAAAATTGCATTTGTTGGATTATTGTTCGCGTCTGAATAAACTGTCAATATTGTCGAGATAAAAAAATTGGTAAAATAACTCAATCCTTGTTAATTGCTTCAGGTCATGTCCAGGTGAATATATAAGACCTTTATGTGTAATCAGAACGCTTTCGGTGCATGCTGTATGATATGAGATTCTAGCTTGAAGTTTGCATTCTGTTAGTTTGATATCAATCAGAGAGCTGTGCAAATAAACGAAATCGGTAATTCGTTGGTATGCACGTGCGCACATCTTCCACATTGTCGGGATACACAAGCCAATCCCGTATCTGCAACACTTGTTCCAAAATTTGACTTTACATGAAAATTTAGTGACATCGTTCCTTCGAAATCCAACCATAATATAAGGAGGAATTATACTTGTACTTCTGTGCAGTGGACTTTGCCTAAATTGTCTTTTTGTTGTACAAATGTGCATTTTAATCTGCTGCGAAGTAGGATTGAGTCCCTATTTTCGTTCGAGTTGGCTATTCAGAGTTATGCTTGGTGCTATATACACGCACTGCACGAATATAAGGGAAACCCGTACACTAAGTGCTGAGCTCGGGTTGCTTATTTACGCTGTGCCCCACAATTCCATGCGCCGACGAATTACCGAACTAGCTTATTGCTTATTGTGGTACACTCGGGCTAAAATTGTAGTTTAGGGGTAATTACTTACTGACTTTAAATTTGAACTTGAGAAGGTATTGCAAATACGTTGAATATCTGAAAAGATAAAAAGGACCTTAGATCAGGGAAAGAATTGTCAAAAATGTGTTCTACATGAAAATAGCTATCTTTAATCTTTTAGCACTGGTAGCCGGTCATGTGCCTGACTATCAACGAAACGTGGACCTGTACGTTGATGAAAAGTCGATAAAAATTGAATTTTCCTTACAGAATAAAACGAACTGCCATTAAACCTTAATGTTCATTAAATGATCTCACCACTCAACGCACTTTCTTTATTGTTGTCCATGAAAGTTATTAAGAAAGAGAGAGAGAGGAAATATGAACTTAACCAGAAAAGTAGGCTTTCTATATACTTCATTGCAATGCCATCATTACTGCTCGAAGTTGTCAACAATGCAAATCGTTAAAGCGACTCCAACGCAATTAAGCAAATTCAATAGGGCCTTTAAATACATTGTTTATAACATACTTTCAATAAATGGTGATCAAATAATTATGGCCCATAAAATGGCACAATACTTAGAGGTGATGTGTCATCAATTTAAGTTAACTGGATAAAAATAGTGCTTATGTAGAGACCTTGACCAGAGCAGTAGGGTTCGGCTAATTTCCAAGCCTAATGTTCATTATGCTAATGGTAATTTTAAATTTTAGAAGCGACGAAAATTTCTGCTAGCGGGCTTAGAAGTTGATAAAGATCTACGATGCTACTATTTATTTATTTTGATTATTGTAAACTCCAGAAAACTGAAAGAGTAATTAATATTTATAATATGTGCAAATATCGAGTTGGAGGTAAGGACGGTGAAAAAGATATAGGGCTAAGGAAAGGGAATCTGGGCTAATTAAAGGCAATCGGTCAAAAATGTGATACTTAAGCTTGTAATAGCTTATCGTAGTGAGACGTGTAAGTGAAAAGCTCAAGTTTTATTTGGCAGTTAAGGAATAGGTTTTTTTTCTGGGGGGGGGGGGGACTGCTGGGATTATCTCAATATCTTTTATAGATTTAGAGATAACCCCTCAAAGTTTGAATGTAGTTGCATATGTACAATCATTGTAAGGATGTGGAGTGTTGTGCATGCAGTGTTCATTTCTTTTTTTAACCCTATGTAAATTTCCTTAGCTGCTTAGCTACCCGTCATATAGTATATGGTTTAGTAATACTAATATTACAACTGCTCTTAACATATTGGTTGCAAAAACAAAGGATTACATTAGCCATGTATGGCCTGCCCCTCTCTCAACATCACAAGATGTGCATATTTAGCTTGTGATTATTCATGATAAACTTCAAATCAGAAATTACCCGAGTCTTAGATTGTCGATTTTTGATATACTTTGATTGGAATTGCAGCTATTTCCTGGGTGTTCAATGCCCGCTTTAGATCAAACATTCAACTTTGTCATTTTCCTGTCACGCTTTTGATTGTACAGGGGAAGTTTAAGCAAAAATTTTATTTTCAAATGTGGGAGAGGAACTAAATCAACAGTGTGGTGAAAGTTGAAATCGGACATGTATTTCTCAAGATATCAGTAAATGAAGCCGGTAGATTTGTGTTCCAAAGTGAGTTTGAGGGCAGCAGAGATTATATCACTTCCACACACACTGAAAAGGAATGCTTTGTTTTCCTTTGTTTGATCAGGATGTTAAGTTGACCTTGGAGTTGATAGGGAAAGGACTCTCTGTGGGAATGCAAAGGTTGTAAATTTCTCATGCTAACTATGCAATCACATTTTTTTAATAATAAGGGACTGTTGAGGAGAAAATTGACTCTAAAGTTTAAAGAAAAGCAAAAGACTGCACACTGGTGGGGGATATGATGTCATATGCGCTTGCTTCAAGTTAATTTTTTGTTGAAAATGTGAAAAATTTTCTTGCTCATATCTTGAGAACCACATTCGGATTTCAATAAAAATTTCACCAAAATGCTTAGAATAAGCGCGCAGCACCCCTGTAACAAACCAAATCCTATTGTCACCTTAAACCATTCTTTGTAGACTAGTGGAATTACCATTCTTTGAAATTTATCAGAGAGGCTTGTCAAATCTAATCTTACTTCATACAATGCACAAAGCTAAGGTATTTAACTGAATTTGAATCATCCTTCAAATATTCAAAAAATTTGCCCTAGTGCTAGGGTGATAAACACCCCTCCCCCCTTAGACCTCTCTTCGGCAGGCCGGTTGTATAAAAAATTCAGTCCCCTTCTTCCATTCAATACAACACTCTTAAGTCAAACTGAACAGTTGCCAACTGATAAAGAAATGAGACAGTAAGCCTTCAAAATATCAGCTGTTCCATTTAAATCTAAGTTATATCATCAAGTTAACTCTGGATACAAAGAAAGCTGTGTTCATTTATTCTTTAATTGATGTACTCGATGTCATAATATTGTTATGTATATAACTGTACATTGCCACGTTGGCTTGTGAACCACTTTCCAACTCCGGAAAAGGGTTATCGATTGTAAAAATAAAATAGCACAGTTAATAATAGCATTTGTGTCCAAATGCAAATTAGTTCATCACTAATGCTGACGATGACAAAGATCGAATGTAAAAAAGGAAACGGAAGAACATTTTTTGTTATGGAAAGAGGGATTTATACATGTGCTCAAAACATTACGTACATGTCTGCGTTCTCCGCCAGTGGTGGAGCTAGGAATTTTGGTCACTGGGACGAGAATCAATTATCTGAACGGGCACATTAAAGCACGCCGTTGAACCTAAAAAGGACTCCGACGGTAGTTTTATTTTGTTAGATGGGGGAAGTCGTCCCTGACCATGTGAACGCTCCGTCAATGGTGCAGTTCAATACAGTTTTTCCGCATTTCGTAGACACCGTTACCAGTACGTGAGAACATAAGCATCATTATATCTAAAACAAAAGTAAAGGATCATTTTTAAGAGAGCTTTAAGGCCTCAACTATCCACACTTCAGCCAGACCAAAATTGCCTGCCGGCGTCCTTTTTAGATTTTGACAGCCTGCCTTTAATGCACCCCTACAGGCCATTCTCGCTCATTCTGACCAAAATTAGTCTAGCTCCACCACTTAACTGCACTACATTCCTAAAGTATGACCAGTTGAATACCACCACATAATAGGAAAAAGAACTTGCCCGGTGAGTGTCCTTCATCTGAATCAAAATTGTGGAAAAAGATATTGAAATAAAGATCCATGAAAATTGAAGATGCTGCCTGCAAGTAAAACTTCAAATAATTTGTTTCTTGGTCACGCAACAATGAAATGGTCGGGTTGCACCCTCACCTCCCGATGGACAACATAATTATGCCCCTTGATTAGTCCTTGATTAGTAGGATTGCGGCGGTAGCCCCACTCTGTGACAACGCAAATTTCCATGTATTGTATGACTTTTAAAGAAAATATTCAGCGGGATAGTGATTTGAATGCTTATGAAAAATTATGATTATTGAGTGCAGTTGTCTTTCCTCCCTCTTCCACATTCAGAGCCTCTCTTTACTGCAGGGACAGCGAAGACGGGGGGGGGGGGGGGAGGCTAAGGGGGCTTTAGTCCCCGCACTTTTTTTGCTGTGGGAATTTGGACCGCCTTACACTGCATTTCGGGCCGTCTTAAACTGCATTTACTTTATTGGACATATTGGGCCGCTTCGATGGTAAGCCCCCGCACTTCAAAATTGGTTTCGCGGCCTCTGTACTGTCTGTTCTTTTTCTGTCCTTATCTTTCTCATGGCCGTAAGAGGATTGGCCAATGGGAGGGGGCTGCAGCCCCCACCCGTCCGTTACCGCCATGATCTTTCTTTACAAGCTTAACAATGTTTGCTTTTCATCTTGCAGTCCATCTCTTCCCGACCACTGCTTTCTAATCATACATCCATTTTAATCGTTCCCTCGTTCCTTTCCCATGGCCGGGGACTGTAGTCTCCCAATTGATCAAAACCTTGCTGAATCGGGCAGATTTTGATGCCTCATTCAGGTAGAGATTATTCCCTGGTTGTTCTCTGGAGTCCGCCAAAAGATCATTCACCACCCCTCCCCAATGAGAGGAATAGTCCCGTACGGCCATGTCCTTTCCCTCTTTCCAATACTCAGTCTGCCTGACTTCATCCCTTGTGCCAGTTTTGCCTTCTCGGCCCTTTACTCTTTTATCTCCACAATCGTCCCTCCTTTTTCACTACAAGACTACAAGAAAAGAAAGAGCGGTCTGAGGAAATATTTCCATGATGCGGCATTGAGTACTCGCGTTGTCAAGCTGAAACTGGACATGATCTCCAAATTGCGGTCATTTGTATAAATATTGGCACGATCGTCTAAAATATAACAACGCAATAGTGTACAATAGTGAGGCGTTACTCATATCAAGGGTAGATTAAGCTGTATGAAGAAGTTGAAGACCCTAGTACATATGGAAGAAGACATACTTAGTTCCATAAAACAGAATTATCCTGCTCAATGTTCCTTGCCAGTCCCCTCTTTCAATGTGCATCCGTTTTTTTTTACTATCAGTTCCGGGGCGCTATATCTGTTTTCGGTTGGAGAGGAGCGACAGTTTTTACAAAATATTTTGAAATAAGGGGGCTTTCCCAATACCACCAGCTCATTCAATGTCCTGAGAGAGGCTTTAAGAATATTCCTATCTGTGTATCAATCTATATTACACACCACTCTAATCAGTAGGGCCTACATATCGGAAATATTAAATTAAATATAGAGGTGGGAGCTGGCTTTGGAAGGTTGGCGAGACGTGCATGAATCAAAATAAAAGAGTTGTTTCATGTTTCGGGATTGTACTGAGCCATGAAAACTGAATGTACCATTAGGGCTGACAAAGATGAAATGCTAACACTATGTACAGTATGCTAGGCATCCGTCCTGAAAGCAAACAGTGGATGCCGTGTCAGATGTGCTTTTCTGGGCGGATAAGACTGACAGAAACAACCACTTTGTAACAACACCACCTTTGTCATGCCCAACACATGACGTCACGTTGCTTCTGGAAAAAGCAACATAACACTCAGTAGATCAAAGGCGGTCGAGTGGGGTGTAACTGGTATCTGAGTTTGCTACATGATCAGGTCCCCTCAAATGAGCCATGCTTTCATTGTGTTCACATTGCGGGTAAAGCAAATCACACGCTTGACTGGCCTGTTACTTAACCTCAAATGTTACGAACTTTGGTGTGTACTTTAATATATCTGCTACTTTCAGTCAATTGATCAGATGTGAAACGTGACTACATAAGGTATAATGCGTGTAGTGGAGCTTCGTTTCCTCCCTGGAGCGATTAGAGATAATTAGGCAGAGAAGGAGGATGTAAAAGAGAAAGAAGGAACGTTTCATCATGAACTTTTGTCACAATAATTGCAAACTTTTGTCACAAAGGAGGTCAACGGTTCACGGCGAAATTCGCCACAAACGTCGCCCTCCTACGTCAAAATTCGTCACTATTGTGACAAAAGTGGGCGAAAATTGCGACAAAACTGTTTAAGTGTGAGAAAAGTTGTGTTGTGGCAAACATTTTTTAACAGATGCCGTATGCAGTTATGTCTGGAAATATGATGTGCCATTTTGCACCTGCCCGCGACCAGACTGTAATCCAAGAGTCAATTTGCTCCGTGATCAAATCAACATGTTCGGCATTTCTTGTGGGGTAGAGCAGTGGCGTAGCTAGGATTTTTCCCAGGGGGGGGGGGCAAAGGTATGAAATTTCCCCAAAACTTTTCCCGGTAATGTGTATGTATTTCATATAAAATAGGCAAACTTACAAGTATAACAACATTACCATGTCATTTTGTAATATTACCTGCATTTTAATCTTAAAGTTTAACATAGAGCAATCGGAAATAACAAGTATATTATTTTGGTAAACAATCTCTGGTTTATTTGTATGTACTAACGCAGTGGCGTACGCAGGATTTCTCTGAAGGGGGAGGGGCATGCATTATGGTCTAAGGGGAGGGGTGTCCGGAAATTTTTTGACGTTTTCAAAGAGCCTACATGCAAAATGGTGCAAGATATTCGACTTTGACAGGAACAGTGTTAAAAGTTGAATCGTGGTGGTTCATGAGGATAAAACTGAAACTTTTGTGTCTTGACATGCATTTATTTATGCCATTTATGCTACCTTACGAAGAAAAACTTGTCATTACATTTGCACACTATTAGGAGTCAAAATAAAGAGCATTGATCGGTATTTGTGGTTTTCTTTGCCACAAAATGTTATTTTATCATAAAGATTATCTAAGCGGAGCGCCACCATTGGTTGGCGCGGAGCGCAGAGAAAATTTGGAAAAAGCAGACCCCTTAGATGGCCGGAAATAGCATTTTCCAAGCTAATACGAAGAATCTAGCCAGTCGCTTTCTTCTTATGTCGTTTGCAATAAAATGCTCACTTCAAAATATGATGGCAAACTGCAAAGTGATCAGAGAGTTAAGAGCCAATTTTACCCCAAATATGTAATTTTGCCCAAAAGACCGAGCGAAGCGCCACCATTGGTTGGCGCGGAGCGTAAAAAAAATCGAAAAATCAGACCCCTCAGATGGTCAAAATATCGTATTTATGCTTGTAAAGAGAATCTAAACATGTAGTCTTTTTATCGATGCCACCAGTGTGGGAAACAGACTCTACCTTTTTAAGTAAAAATTGGAATTTGACAGAATTTGCCTAGGTCTATTTGTAGGAATTATAAAAAAATTGGCATCACTGAAAGACCTTGCAGGGACAATCCTTCCCCTTTGAAAATTTTTGAAAAATTGGGTGTCCTTATAAGCAATCTGGTGCCACATATGCTATCCTTTGAAGTAAAATCTGTGTTAATAAAGTTATACTACGTATTTTTAAGAACAAAGTAAAATCTGTGAAGGGGCATGGCCCAATGGTTTCCCCTTCGCACGCCACTAAGGAGGCCTAATAGTGGCTCGATCACACAGGATATCCTGTGAGAAAAGCAGTCTGTTAAGTGTGGAAGGCTACAAGGTACTCATTGCCCATTAATTGTTGCACTCAAAGTGAGCAGAAAGCTATTTTCCCGAACTAGCTTGTAAGCCTCCAAGGATTAGGCTAAGTAACAAAATCTAAGTGTGCCAACGGATCCCGTTAATTCTAATTTCTAGATTAACTTTAAGTTTATCGTTGGCCATGAATTGTTTCAGCCCCATCAATCGTTATGTAGAGTAAAATCGTACAGCTACTGCTAGCTTGTAGAAGAACATAACAACCTCGGGGTCTACGGTAGTGACTTGTCAGTTTTCACATCCTTTTACTGAATTTCCAAAGTATCACCTGAATAACAGCTTCCTGTGCACTGAAATGCACTGATCATAACCCCCGTGCGTATACAAGCACAAGAGAACATTCAATCTGCTACGTGGCGAGTTCATCTCTGTGGAACACGAATCGGGCCGGTTCATGCGACACTGACGAAATCTGGATTAATTTGTTGCATGAAAATACGAATTATGTATGAGAAATGTCTCACAATTTCTTATTCTAACAAAAATTTTGAGAATATTTTTGTGAAATTTATGTAATAATAAGGAGATTCATCAAATTTCCCCAAAAATTTTTCCAGGGGGGGCAACTTGCCCCCCCAGTAGCTACGCCACTGGGGTAGAGGACATTATTTTGTAATGCAACTGAGCCACTCTGTCACAGAATGTTAACGACTGTAGCCAGATTCTTTCGGAAACCTGTTGGATGTCAGTTTAAGGCAACCTTACTGCACGAAGTATCTCCAAGCAAACCCACTTCGCGCTCTCACCACCAGTTGCAAATTCATATTGCAAATTAAGCTAACTCAAATTAAGCAGGGTATGTTTGCTGGTTACATTCAGGGACGAATCAAGGGTTTTCCTTTTAATTTTGTGCACTTGGAGGAGGCAATTGCACGAGAGCAAAAAACTGTAAATAATAGTGTCAAACGAGCAAATCCCTGAGGTGAGGTTAGGCTAGGTGGCGCTCTGGGAAAAAATAAATTGAGATCTATGTATCAAAATTAGTAATCATTTTCGTCATCAATGCAAATTAAGAATTGTCTCGAAGAAGAGAATATGGTGCAGAAAAATGAAGTGGGCCAAAGATGGGAAATCCCCGTCAAGTGGAATGCTTTAACTGACGTCACAACCCCCTCCCCTTGACTGGTAAACTCTTTTAAAGTATGCATTTAGTGTTGCAAGCTCAGAAGCAGCCAACGACCCTACCTGTGACTTTTGCACCTAAACACTGTTGACATTTGCCCGAGGTGGGTGTGGCTTACTAACTATGAGGTCACGTGAAAGTGCTCGACCTAAATTGGAAATACTTTGTTAACCATGATTTTTGATGTGACAATAGGAGTGATACATGAAATGTTAAGTATGCTATATTCATCAGATGCATAGCCAGAATTGTGTCATGGGGGGAGGGTGGGGTTGGGGTTGGAGCAAGAAATGAGGGAAAAGTCCTAGGATAGAGAGAAAAAACTGCTATATTAGGTGTTTTTGCATTGCAAGGTTGGGTCATGGGGGGTTCTTCCTCCCCCCCCCTCCATTCATTTAGTTTTGTAAGAAAACAAGAGACTGTGGATAAGGCTTGTGGTATTTAAGTCACAAAGCATAGTAAAAAATGTAATCGCATTTCAGGGGGCAATTGAGAAAAATTTTGTGAAGTATCAGTATATGGCTTTATAACAACAGCCCCACAAATACCAAGGTTTTGTAATGCCTTGGGGATGGACAGAATGCTTGCATCATATATGAAAGACAATATCTCAAAGAACAATAGAATGCTACACTCGTTTTATTCCTCTTCACTTAAAGCAAATGATACAAATATTTATGTTATCTGGCATATTTACATGTTGGATGGTACCCTATTAAACAAAAGAGTTAATATACATATCTTTAGCAGATACAGTAGTCCCCACACACCAGAATTTAAACAAGTGACTACCGCACAATTCTATGTATGACGTACTAAACTAATTCAATAATCATCATACAGAGTGAAATTATACGGATGACTACATATTCCATCCTTTTTTACTTCAGGATGAGCATGGATAGAACAGAATCATGGATGCATGCTTCTTTTATGCATTTGAAAATTGTTACAATGCATGTGCATTTTATGACTGCTGTACTTAGCAGCACTAAATTGAAGATATAGCAGAATTTTCGCTAAAACCGAGTTCCGTTGGATGCTTGGGGAAGTTCCTGTGAGACCATGAGACACAGAATCTCCAATTATTCACACACTGAAATGCTGCTCTAAATCTTGTGAAACCTGGAGACACTGCTGGCTATGTGAATGTTTTTAATATTAACATCCATATGGTCTCATACTTTCAACTTTCAACTACAACAACTTGTCTCATGAAAATCAAATTTACAGGGTCCGGACTCTTTCAGGTTTAGACACTAACGAAAACACTGTACAGCATAAACACTTAGATATTCCTTTCTAACACCAAGCAGTAACCAGTATAATGGAAGGATAATGTACACTATAGGATAGGGGTATATAATCTTAGGTTTTGTAAAGGTTTTGGTGGGTAGCTGTTCTAGATATCAAGGCTTAAGCAACAATAATTGAAGCTAATATTGAGCCTAAATGCTACAAATTGCACAAAAGGAACAGAATTCAACATACTTCTACACTGACCTCAGTACATATGCATTATCGTCATATAATTACTAGTAATCATCCTTAAATGTAATAATGTAAACCCTTTTGTCAAATAGCAATTGCAAAGGATTGTGGGACAGATTCTTTATGCTCCATTTTTGTCAAAGGCGATATGCTATGACCTGAAACAACATAACAAAACTGTATCCACAATTGCTACTGCATAGGGAAAATGTTTCTACAGAGAGTCACATATGTGTAATTATAAGGAGAGCATGAATTCTTCAATATTGAATGATGCATAGACAAATGTTTCTGAATAATTGACATACTTGGAATTCTTAGAAACATATCCCACTTACTAGCTTAGAGTAAACATAAAGATACCATATTAGACTGATACTTGACAAATGAGAAATGTAATTATTGAACAGTACAAGGGATCTAACAGAGAGAGTGCTTAACTTTTTATGAATAACTCTTTTCAGTTGTTTCAAACCATGAGAAAGACTCAAAATAATTCAAAACTTGAAGGAAAACAAAGCTCATCTCTTATAAGCATGTAAATTTTCCACGGTCTATTCCTAATAGCAATTACAAAGGATTGTGGGATTCTTAGTGAGTGTCAATTCTGGCAACTAGAACAAGCCACTGACAAAAAGAGACTAACAGCAAAACTCTATCACAAAACTCATTCTAGGAATAGGTCTTGGAAAAGAGTCAATGGATAGATACTGTAGAGCACCAATGCTAGTGGGGCATCTTAATTATTATGATCATTATACATGAATCACAAACCTGTGGGAGTACAAACAGTACAATTTTTAATGTTATCTGACAATCTCACCAGGAAATGCCTTAATATCTCAAATAGGCTATCCACTGTTTGCCCCAAATGGCTGATACTGTAAATCTGAGAATACACTGACTGATATTATTTTAATTACAGCAGGTTTTAGTTATTTCTGAGGTATAACATGGCCCCCATGGGCTGGGGTTTATAGGTACAGTATGTCCATGATATTCCCTGCCTGTCTAACAGGAAAAACTTGCACTTCATTTGAAACTGCTTTAAAACTTTAAACCTTCTTATCTAGTTAACACTACATAACTTAACACGATGTAACAAATTCTGTGTGTCATTGAATCTAACCGAACTGGGGTATAATATTTTGTCCTAATATTTTGAATAACTTCACAGGTGCTACAATGTAGATGCTTTCTCCAAGTAAAACTAAAATGATTATAGACTGTGTGCATTGACAACACATCGACATCATCCTTGAGGGCAAAGCAATCGCACAAGTGGCCACAGCAATAAGGATTCCCCCTGCATGTTTAGCACACTGTCTGCTTATTTGAATGGTTGACAAATCAGCTGTCTGCACATAGACCAATTTTCAAATAGCAATTACAATGAATTGTGGGATGGAGTTTTGGGTGTACGTCAATTTTCACCATAGTAAAATGCCATTGACAAAAATGACAAACACCAAAACTCTATCCCATAATCCTTTGTAACTGCTATTTGGAAATAGGTCTATGTCTGCATTGGATTGTTTTGCCCCAAAGGAGGGTGTACTTTCCGCTTTGTGACATCATATGCACAAGGTCTATAGGTGAGGAAACTGCAGGCATAACAGAGCCAGTGGGGATAACTTGACCAGAAAGAATAAACAAGCCTGCAGGAAGGAAAGATCATTACTGTATGACATGCTCTCAAAACAGATTTTTTAACTCTCACATTTTGCCTGGTGAAATTGCCTATTCCACAACTCATCTGGAAAAAGTCCTTTCCAAACCAAACTATGGAAGGAGAGGACAAGAAATATCACCTCAAAACACCTCTAAATTTAAACAGAGTATCACTTCAATTTGACTATTAATTATGACAAAGACTGAAAACAAAACCTTCATTGACAAAACTACTATACTATATTAGCAATATATTTGAGCTCAAATATATATGTACAGTAGAATATTCAGTTCTCTGATCTTGAAAACTGATGTGTCATGCAATAATTCATGATGTCTCTGTTTTAATTGTCAAATTATTTTGTTTCCTGTCTCATGCTTCAACATTTTTTTTAATAACAGCTTCCAAAATGTAGTCAGTGTCTGTCAGAAAAGGAAGGGGGGGGGGGGGACTTATTAGTGTGCACCGTTCATCACAGCATACTATGCAATGAATTAATCATTTCCATGGAATACAAACTTTGGGTCTCACAAAGAGCAGACAAAAGCATTATAGTAAACCACACTAGAGACATCATAAATTATTGCAGAGCAAACTTTTCCAAATAACTTTCACAGTAGTTTACTTGTTTTAGACATTTTAATGAAAGTACACACACTTCAGATTGATTCTGTTTCAACCACAATGTCTTAATAAACACAAACTGTACATATTCTCTACATGTTTGTACATTTTTAATTTTCCCTAAGTCTCCAAGAGATCCAATAATGAACATTCCCTTAGTCAGATTGGCTTTTGAAATGCATACTGTACTATGAAATATCTCATTAATTCTCTTTAGATGTTGCTTGCTCTTGGAATAATTTAAGTGGCTATTCTTCTGCAGCTATCATACATTATACTTCAAATTGTCCTAAGCACCTTCAATGCTCTCAATGTAATGTACAGTACAGGATGTACTGTTAACAATTTGCAAACAGTCATTTCAATTAACAAACTTCCACTCAATCATTTCTCTTTGAATGAAAGCACATGTGCCCCAGATTATGAGGTTTAACATGTTTTCAAACATTCATTTATGGGATATTGAACAAACTTTAAGGTGGAAGACTGATGACTGATAAACCCCCTATGGCACCATGTCAAAACAATAAGCTGCAGCTGTCACAGCCAGACTGCAGCTGTCACAGCCAGGCTGCAGCTGTCACAGCCAGGCTGCAGCTGTCACAGCCAAGCTGCAGCTGCCACAGACAAGCTGCAGCTGTAATAGTCAAGCTACAGGGGCTGTAATGCATGCTTTGCTGCTATGTAGACTAAGCTGGTCTGTTAAAAGAATAGTCTGAAGTCAAAGTTATTTTTTATATGTTAAACAGGGACATATTCTAAGCATTCTGGTGCAATTTTTATTCATTTCCCATGTTCGTTTCTCAGGATATTGGCAATTAAATATGGCAAATTAACAACATAGAATGAACTTGGAGAATGCTTAGAATATGTTCTTCTTAAACACATCAAAAATAAATTTGACTCTGGACTATTCTTTTAAAGATATTTGTAGATAATAACAAAGCATTCCTGCAGCTTGGCTGAGGGAGAAACAGCTTTGCTAGTACTTCGACATGAAGCTTAAATTTGTTCAGAATGACAAACTACAGAAATACTGTAAGAATTCACAGTAACATATTAAAATGCGTATATAATGTAAAATAATTTTCATGTTAGTTTTACTCAGTTGTTTTTATTTTGGTTGCCTCCTAAAGATGGCATTCATTCAAAGAAGCACTGATCCTGATTAATATACGACACACATAAAACTCAATCATTCTGATTCCATCCTTCTTACAGTTACACTAACCACTAACTACACACTGTACATCACTATTACTTGTAATAAGTACAGTACAGTCCATGGGATAGTTACATGACTGTCCAACCAAATGTGGAAGGGTTTTTAAAGGAAAAGATTCTCCATGCAGAGTATTTTTCTGCATCTTCTGTCATCATTATCATTTGCATTGATATATTACCATAAGACAAACTTGCACCCTAGCAAATGACCATCTTTTAAAAATTATCCATTGGGTAAATACACTCAATATGAAAAATTTGAATCACTAGAAATTTGTGGAACTGAGCACTTATCAACTTTGGGAACAAAATCAAACCCTTTATAAATTTTCATTTTTCCCACAAACATCAGTGGGTGAAATTAACAAGTCATTGCATCAACATTGTATCATAGTGGATAAGCAGAATCACTGATTGCACCACAATCATTATGTCAACAACATCAACTTGTACTGTATGTTCTTTGACAATTTATGTCATTTATCTTTGGATCCCCTTTCCTTAACTGTAACTAATAAGCACCCTGTTTTTCTTTGAATAGCTGTGCAACTGTAGGAAACTAGCTACACGTACCTACAGTATATAGACAAATCGGATTAGCGCTTGTTTTTAGTGACTGTAGGCCGCCATAAGTGGGGTCCATCAGCCTAAAACCGTCTTCATTTGTTGTTTACATGAATTTCAAACTCTCATATTTAGTGAACTTGGAGAATTTAAGATACAATTTAGTGTACAACCATCCATGATAGAGGTAAGCAAGGAAATTGAAAGATTTGAAGGTGATGGACCCCAGTAATGGCCGACTGAAATCATACCATCACTTGCTGTCCGGATTCATGTATACCAAGTGATTATCTACTGATGAAAGGAAAGCTAAAACCATTGCAACATAAAAACCAGAGTTATTCAACAGAACATCAAACCATACTATCTTTGGACAGGGCAATGGAACAAAGGGCCAGGGCATGTATACCTGGGGGATGGTCTCAATTGGGTAGAGTGCCACCTACTCAACACACTGTCAGTCAATGTCCTGTTGTAAATGCAACAGTCCATCTGTAAAACAGTTGGGGTAAATAGTAGCAAAGTAGGTTCTTGTTTGTTATTCAATTAGAACACAGCTTTATGAGATTATTCAGACAAAATCTACTAACAATACATATTATTTTTTGTTCTCCCATATTTTATCTTCCCCAGAATATTGCTTAAAGACTGACATACCACCATCCTACCCCAGTACCCTTGTTCAAGGGTAACATATTCCATTCCCTTTGTTGTTAACCTCAGCAGAATTTAAGGAGTGAAACATTCTGTAAATTTCAATACTTCCTACAGTTTTACAGAAATTTTACAACCAATCACTCGTTCAATTGACATTACTGCATTCCAAACTTATTTTTATAATATAAACTGTCACAATTACACTACAGCACTTGAAATTCATTCAAATAGTCATCTCACCACACTATCTCACCTTCACAACTCACAGTAACATAAAAATAACATTTTGCCAGTCAAAACACTATGCTTATTTGTTTGAAAGCCTTACATGCCAGTTAAACAAGACAAAATTGTAAAATAGAATGTAAAAATAACCATCTTGCTGTAATATACTCCCTTTCATGTATCCTCTCAGACTGACTAGACTGCCAACTTGCTAACCTCTGATGATACTTTACGATGTGGCATGGAAGCAGGAGTGGGATGTGCCTGGCCAGTTGCACCTGTCTGAAGAAGAGACGATTTGCCATTTCCTCTTAAACCTGGTTTAACGTTTCCTGTCTGCTTGGCCATGTTGTAATCTCCAGAATCGAAGTATTTCTGTTTGAACACAAAATAGAATAGCGATTCTGTACTGGTCTGGCACATACTGTACTTAGATTACAGTACATTTACTAGGATTGCATGTAAGTGAAGTTTTATACAGTAATAGTCTGAGACAGTGCTGTATGTTGACATTGGTGAAGTTCAATCTACAGTACAGTAGGTCTACATTTACTGTATTAGTGTTCAGAAGTGTAAAGGCCTAAAGGGAGTTTCTTGAAACACAGGCACTTCACAGTAGTCTGCTGTAAGTATTACAGTATGTCAGTACTTGAATATGTCCAATAACAAGACTGCAAGTACATTTTGCAATAAATGCAGAAATTTGCTGGCTTTCCACAACATTTTCATGACTGTGCACTACAGTACTTACTACCTTAGCACAAAAGAAGGGGTTACAGTATGCAACCATTTGGAGGGCTATTGATAGTAATTTCATTAGGAGAAATTTCTTTGCTATTGGTTTGCAACGGATGAGACAAGTTTGAGACGGTAGTGATGGCTATTGATTTTTTTGAGAATTCAAATGGACAGAACAGTGCTGTACTGTAAATGAAAAGCTACAAGTATTTATGTAAGATTATTTTAATTGTGATTGTACTGTTTAAATGTGGTTAAATTAAAATAAAATTTTCCATTTTTTCCATCTTTTTGAATCAAAATATTGTTTGTGCCTGAATGAACAAGGAAACAACTCTGGACCCTATGCGTTACAACTGTCCAATGCACTCTTGTGGTTAACCCTTTACCGTTGTTTGGGTCCTTTTGGACCCATGCAGAGAGTGCGGCTGTCACCCATCTTTACTGTTTCATGTGGAGCTTGAAACTGCGAGTAGCTACCCAAAAATTTGGCCACAACGACCAGGGGACAATAGTTTAAGGTCACGGGGTCAATAACCTACGGAAGCTGATGTGGGGCATGCTACGTCCCCTTTTCCTCCCACTCCTGAGGCGCACAAGTATGACTGGAGCACAAAGGTAAAAGGTTAATGTTATTCTTGGATGCATTCAGGCTGCCCATCTTGCATTGCTGACATTACACCTCTGATCATACATATTGTGCAAATTAGCACTGTCCATTGTACAGTTAGTTCAACATTGAACCATCACTACAGCAGGGGGAGGGGGGGATAATTCTTTACTTTATAAGTTACGAAAGGGTATATGGCAAATCTTGGCAGTGTTTCAAATGGAAAGCTAAAATTTGTAAAGTTTGAAAATACAGTAGTACTATTACCCTCTCCTTGAGAAACAAAACAGATCATGCAGGCTTTGACACCAACATGGAAGGAGAACTGACCTACAGTATTGCTTTTTCAATAGCTACTGTGAGGGGTGGGAAAAATGTTTATTTCCCAGGAAGAGAGCAATTTTATTTCATAGGAAGAAAGTAAAATTTCCCACAATTCTCTCTACAGTTTCATGTCTAGAAAAGAGGGATTTCCCTCCAGTTGCTAAAATTTCTCAGGAAGGAGCCTCCCAGCTTTCCAACTTTCCGCCCATGGCTACAGTGCTATAGTACAATACAGGTGGCAATTACTGTTCTGAGCCATTTTTTTGTGAGGTGGTACAGTAGCCAAAATCTATGAGATGGCAGAATCACAAAAGGATTGAGAGGGTAAACCCTATGTCAAGTCAACCATGACAGCATTCAACAATTAAATATGGTATGCTTTTGTTGGATTTAATGACTTTACTGTGCATGTTTTGGGATTACAGAGGTGTGCACTGTACACATGCATAATTTTCTGAATTTGCACAAGTGCAGTTTTCACATAATTAGAGAGGTCAGGTTAAATTTAGGGTGTGAATCTAGGGTATGCCACGAAACAACAAACTGGGTTTGTGCCTGAGTTTTAGACAGTTGTGACAGGGGTAAGAAAGTAGGTTGGGAGAATCAGAACTGTTGATGAGAGGGCTGAAGCTCTGCCTTTCAATGCCCTTGAGAATAAGATATGTCCCTGAACTGGAATTCATACAACCATGTAACAAATCAACATTGACTAATACCAAAGTGGAGTTTGTTTGCTGTTTGAATGAAAGTAACTCAAGTGCAACCACAAAACATAATATAGCCTATTTCAACTACTGGGCTGTTCCTCCTTAATATTGTACTTTTCATAGCAAGTTTGTGGAAATGACATACCTCCTTTGAACCAAATACGGCAAACCAATATTTTCTACAAGATTTGTACAAACATTCTGTATATAGTATTTTACTTTCTGCTCAGGAATTCATTTCATGGTTCAATAAAACTGTGCTAAAATTTGTAGGGTAAGGTAAGTGGTTTTTGTCTTGTCCTGTATAGTGTACATGCTTCATCTCAATCACATCACAGCCCCTGGTGTCAAATAGGGCTTTCAAGGGGAATATAAAATTGGTGAGCTATAATAAGGCTATGGTTATTGGCCTCCTGCACTATGCCTTGGTGCTCTGAAAATGGAACTTATCGTAGGTGAAAGCCACAATCGAAGTACCTTTTCACAAATACAGCCCCTTGAGAACTACTGTATCTATGGTACATATTGTAGAGTACTGTCTGAAAGTTCGCCAAGCATTTGTTTGAATTTGTTCTTCTTGAATGATTTTCAGCTAATATCTCTTTGGTCCTCTCTTCTTAGTAGTAGGTTTTAGTAGAAGCCACGACTCAGTACAAACAGAAAGGTGCTCTATGGTGTAAACAGGTTTCAATTTACCGTACAACCACCAGGGGTACTGTACAATTTTTTCCTTGGACTCTTTATGTTTCTATTTCTTGTACTGTAATAGAAACAGCTGTCTAGTACAAACTATTGATGTACTGTATAGCCCACACCAAGTTCACAACGTTACACTAGATATTCCCTAAAGTATTTGTATAGCAAAACAAAATTGGAGCAATTCACAGTGAGGGACATTCCTATTTGTTTGGTTTTAAAAGGTGAAGACTGTACAGTACATGTTACATACTGCATGTTGCGTAAACACTAATTCATCCACACTTAGTATAACAGGGAGACTGCCAACTGTGCCAGCCTAAAGATTGTGCATCTGCATAAACATTAGGTATAAAAATCTTGAAATGGTACTGATCTTAGGTGGGCTTTGGACAGTATACTAATAATTCTATTGTCCTACCCCCTGTGGGCTGGGAATTGTAGAATGTGCCTACCTGTTGTAAGAGGCAACTAAAGGGAAACCAAATTTGAACTTGGAAAAACTTCAACAAACTGACACTAAATAACACTTTCTTGTTGGTGTGTCATTGAAACTCATCTAATTGACTAACATCTTGGACATTATGTTCAAGTGACAGTGTATTATTCCACGATAAACTGAACTTTAATGGATTTAAACACACACCTTAGGCTGTTCCATTCAACTTGGGGTTATTTGCAACCAAATAATTTTATCTTTTTAATCATAATCTTGTATAGGATAGTACAGGATAACACACTCTCAGGGATTTGTGTGATCACTGGATGAACAAGGCTTCTCCCTCCTACTTACAGTACATCACTTGCATTACCCCTTTGGTGCCGTATGCACCATCTGATTGTAAACACTTCACCAATGCATGATACAGGTACTTGACTTTCACAACATCTAATGTGATCTCATACCTGTTTGTTGAGCCTTTTTCTCAAGAAATCTGATCCTCCAGGCTTGCCGGCATTTCCAAATTTTTTCTTTATCTGTGCCAACTTCTCAGCTTCCAGGTCTTCTGGTTTTTTCTACATTGAACAAATTAAAACATATTTGCAATTTATTGAAATTTTATAGTGTAAAGAGCAACAAAATGTAGGCTAGTGATTGCTTATTCACATGTTGACTCTACATAGATAATTTGCAACATCAGCCTTCAATTAATGCATGTGGCAGCCCTCAATTGTATGTGTATGCTTGCACAGTAGCATGGTTATATGAAAGTTCAGCACATTCCATCACTATTTTGATATGAAACATGCTCTAGTTAGATAGAAATTAATGAAGTAATGGTTGATTGAATTTGGGTTCTTTTGTCACAACTTTATGTTGTTTTATGTCCCTAAGTTTCGCACACCTTAAATTTTAGTGTCAGCATCCTTTGTGGGAGTAAAATCAGGTACTATATTTGACAGAAGTTGCCAAAAATTGTGTTTTGGCAGTATCTCAGTCTTTAAATGAGTTAAAACTGATGAAAACTGGGTTTCTGGTGACAAAGTTGGCGACTGTTTTCCATTCATTATAAACTAAAGGCCTGGTGAAATTTGTCTTCGTTTAACACCCCAAAATAGCACCAAGTAACAGTGAAAACAGTTTTAGGGTGCTTTTACACTTGATCTGAATCTGATCCCCAGATGTTATCAGCGTATCGAATTACGTGTATGGCTTGATCCTGGTGCATTTACACTTGTCTCATACTCTGACCCTCCTCTGTGCTATAAGAAGAAGTCGTTCCAAATGAATTAAGAAATACAGGCACATGCGCGTGCGCACCCAAAGTGTAAACAAAAATAGACCCTGTACATGTACCATGCACACCGTACCTTACCTCACCCTTGATCCGGCAAGCATTTACACTACAGATTTGATTGCCTGCGCGGGGTCTGATCCTCCCCTCTTACAGTACTAGGATCAAAATCGGGGGATCAGATCAGGATCTGGGGCCCATTCCACAAAGACTTACAAACAATTTTAAGTTTGATTCCCCATACTTAAGTCAACAGTAAATCATACTTAAGATTGTGCGAAACTCTTTGTGGAACAGGCCCCAATCTGCATTTACACTACAAATTTGATTTCGAGCGGTGGATCGGACCCCGCGCAGGCGATCAAATCCGGAATTCTGGATCTACCCTTAAACATCATTTATGCTCAAGAAATAATGATATCAACATCAGTATTATTGTAGATGTCCCAAGGACAGAATAAATCATTGGAATTTAGAGCTTGTTGATTGCACCCAGTAACACTACCTCAATTTTATGACAAATGTTTTTGACCCCTTGGCATCATAGGGGAAAAAAAGACCTTACAGTACATCACTCTACTTTGCAAAACTGATACATGCTGTATTAACATGCACAACATAAAATAGACAGTCAAAGTTCCAAGTGGCAGTAACATTGTGTGACCAAGAAAACAACAGATTTGTGACACTGCTCCCACAGCTTTTCAAAAAAATAAAGCAGTAGAAAATGAGGTAATATATATTCAAAATCCTGAACGAACTTTAAGCCAAATTTAACTCAAAATGGATTTATTTTGATGAAGATGTGTGAGTCAACCTAGCGAGAGAGACAAGAAAAGAGCTTCAACTATTTCTGGAGTGCACGATATTCAGGTCATTGTGTTACGAGGCGACATCAGCTCACCAGTCACCAGATTGAATCCATCTACGAGCGAGTGAAAAGTTCTAGAAAGTGCAAGCTTCGGGGCTGTCTCTCTAGCATATTCAACGGGTGACCCCAGTGAACATTCACACAATTACGAGAATGTACGATCACCTACTGGAAAGTACTGTATGATGTAATGGCCTAATAACAGCCAACTATGGCAACTGTCGGCTACTGTAGATTTCTCGGAAACCGAAAACATTCATACTATAGGCGATTGCTTGCTGTATGGAGCACTATCTGTCTCACTTGTGTTTATGGGTTACTGTGCCCAGAACTTTCGCTGTTTGTTTTGTACAAGATCAAACGAGATGTTTCCATTAGAGTAAGTTCCAGACTTTTCTGGAAGAACTACCAGGCATATAAAAGGTCATGAAAGAACTGTGACAGAGGGGGAGAGAGGAACAGAAGATACACAGATAATACAGAGACCAGGCGCCTGCTTTGCCATTTAACACTGTAATTTTGTAGCCATTTACCGATCACTATAGTCTTCAACCTGCCTTTGGGTAACCGAGTCCTACGCTGTCCTGCTGTACAATCGATGCTAACAGCACTATTCCTTGGACAAAGAGTGATACCTTTAGCCGTAAAAGATTGTAAGTAGATTAAAGATTAATGATTGTAAATTTAAGGAAGTAAGAGATACATAATAATTAAGTTGTTGATTTTAATCTCCCTCTTCTGTGGTCTTTCGCTGTTATTGGTTTGAATTGCGACCAAGCCGTAACTATTGACAACACCATGCAAACTGAAGTGTCAAATTACTGTGCATTGAGGGCTTTAACTCTGTGTGCTGTTGCATGATGGCAGGCTTCAACACATCAAGCGCCCGACAGTCTGGGACAAGTAAAAAAGGACTCGGACAAGTGAACTGCTCAATATTGTAGCCCGTCGGGCAAGCAGCATAATATTCTTCTTCACAAAGGAATTCAATGGCTAGTACTAGATAATTAGATATGGACTCAGTGCATGTTCATGCTGACAAGTAGACTTTGGGAATCCCTAGCCTGATGGACAGGTAGTAAAAAATGAATTTATCAAAGCCTTCATGATTGTAGCAGCATTCCTTTGTTAGATAAATATTTTTAACCTTACTTGATCAGTAGCCTCCACCACATCCATAATCTGTGGTGTGGTTAGAAAATTCAATTCAAGATTGATGAGAGAATGGATGAGTTAGTTGCATAGTTGGATAGAGTTTAACGGCCCAGTTTCCAACCTACTGGTTCAAGTCGAGCCGGCCATGTCCTTTTTTCCAGTTGTGGCTCACTAGCTTGTTTTCCCTACTCCATTGCTTATGCAGAGCATCAGGCACAACGGCAGTTGGTTCCATTTGTAGAGTCTTAAGTTTGGTATGACTTGACCTGGGAAGCGAACCCAGGCCTTCGTGTGAGAGGCAGATGCTCTTACCCTTAGACCATACATGCAGTCGAGCTAATGGATGAGAGAAAGGGTGACTTTATAGTGAGTTGGTTAGAATCAACAGTGCTTTTAAGTTCTGCACACTGGACAAACAGAGGAGTTTCGTTTACTTGGCAATGGGTGTTTTTGCTAAATTACAACTGCAGATTCACACTAGAGTAGCTCAATTTTCTTTCAAGTCCCCTCAAACAGTTACAGCAGAAATACAAGATATGTATTTTGAAGTAGTCCTGCCCTTATGCTAAGTCCAGTACTGTGCCTCTCTATATCATGATACCTAGGCTTGCAGATGTACACTTACTGTACTTGTCATATTCATCACATGTGGTGAACCTGTACCATAGAAAATTCTTTCAACAATTCAAATTAACAGTCACTTTCCTGATGGAAAATCAACATTTTTAACAAAAAGAGTGTACAGAACAACTTATGGGGGGGGGCTCATCCCTGATTTTGTAAAGAAATGAGTTGGCCATAAGTACAGTATTGTAACAACTGTACAGTGTGCAAATCATCATCCTACATGCCACTACAGGGAGATCTAATAATTTTCCTTGAGAGCATCTTCCAAAGAGCAAAGATGTTCCAACACTTACAGTACTTAGTCAAATATAAATCATGCTTTTGGCAGGGAATAAGTTTCCTGATATTGTTTCACAATTGGCTAGTTGCTACACAAAATGGACAACTTGCTACACAAATACAACATCATGTAGCAGATTTTGTACACATTACACAATGGTTTTCAATGACATTTATAAAGCGATGCCCCAAAAACCTCAGCTTTGCTACACATTAAAATAAATTTCCTCCTTGGGAACCAAAGAGAGGCTATATACTGTAGGTACTGTAACATGTCAGAAAAAATGCTCTAATTGGCAGCTTAAGGTATGGGTGTCGCACTAAATTAAGGTAAGGTTGTTGCACTAAAAATATCACTATGCGAAAAATATCAAACTTCAAGAATTTGAGTGATTCACATTGTTAAGTACCCTTTTCTTAGCAACCATACCAAATTTTAATTTTAATTTATTATTCATCACTGCATTATGTACCCCAGATGTGCTTGCAAGAATATGCAACGTAACTGGGCAAGGCACTCAGTGATCACATGTCCGTGTCAAGATAGCTTGCATTCTGTGTACGTTCCATGCACTAACAAGTCACACATAGCCTGCTTGTAAACACACAGTCTATGTTAAAGCAATCGGTACAGCTGCTTACACATATACCCACACAAGTACTCAATTCACTAACCGTACTTCGGTACTGCATGCACAGGTCACAATGCAGTACTTTACATAAGCATATTGGCAGTAAATCCCTTGTTGCTAAGCTGAACAATGGGCTTTTGCACAAACATATGAATCTGGCTCAGTACAAAAGATGTAGGAGGGAATAAATGAGCTGTTTCATTTAAATTAAGCGTGCATCAGGACTTAACAAAAATTCTATTATTTTTCTTCAGAAATGGAAAGATCATAAGAAAAGCTACAAAATGTTAGCAAAGGCGGATATTTCTGGAACCCGCTGTATTCATGTCACCAATGTTTTAAGCTAAAAAATGGTAAGCAAAGATTATTTTGGGGGATCGCTTCTCTCCATTATAATGTAGAGTTCCTTTTCTTCCTTCTAATGATATATAGGTTATAGGGCTCAGCAGGGTTTTCCCTGGGTTTAGAATTGAACGTTGCGCATCTGATGCGCCCATTGGTGGATCGCCGGCCTGGGGGAGGGGTATAAGGGGAGGGGTTGTCCCCCTCCCCTTTTGGAAATTTTGTGACTTATGCAAGTCCCTAGACGCAAAATGGTGACATTTTTGAGCCAAATTAGTCAACAAAATTTTTGTAAGTTGACGCAAAAATATTAGCACCGATACTCGCATTCGTACAAATTTTGATCTACTGATAGGGGTCACATTGGCTTCCATGTCACCGCAACTTCTGCTTCAAAAGTTTTGGTTCATCGGCATGGCCTTTATTAAGCGCTGGCACCAGAAGATTTTTACCCCCGGTTGGCCGTTATTTCGCGTCCGTTGCTCACCAAAATTTACGTGATTGGGCCGGCTTGCAATATTACCAGTTCAGGATAGAAAATATTGGGAAAATTTCCGCACAGGCGTACTATATTTTCACTTCAAAAGTGGAGATGTAAATCAACTGTTAATGCGATAGATTTGTTTGCAGTCGATGTCACATGCCTCAGGCTTTAATAATTTAGTTCTTAGGCCAACATCATGCTCATTCTATTTTTCATCCCCCCAATCATTTCGGAACTATTGCATTCCTTTTCTGCACTGGTCGGTTGTAGTTGCTATAATATACTGAAGCGACTCTCCTGCTTTAATACGAACCCCATGTAGAGCAACCATTCTTTATAATCTTAGAAGTAGAATCTTAGCAGTTCTGGGCAGCCAACAATTGCACCCGATTAACGTATCTTATGGTTCCTTTCGGGTATAAACATCCCCGGAAATTTTAAGCAGTTCTTGTCCAAAACTTACGTCTTGTTTAAAAAGAATCTGCAACTGAAATGCACGTAGGTCAGATCCCCGAAAAATCCACGTACGCAGAGATTTGTGATGCCGTTTCATGGTGAATTTGGCACGGGGCTCGCCCTGCTTCGCTAGCCGGCTATATAAGGATTGGCAGTGCGATCGTCGTAACACAAACTCAATGGGAAAACTTGTCTCGAGACCGAGTATTTTCACACACTAAATCACATAGGCGAAGGCGCGAATTGTGATTGGCTGGCTAGAATCGATGCAATTGAACCAATCACGATGCAGGGACTAATTTAAATTTTGAAATGGGTCGTATGCATATGATGTCACCAAGCAAAACATGATGCCTTGTTTGGCGGAAAAAACGGACATGCACGGAAGTCTACTGCATGCGTGTGCCAAGAATTTTGCTTCACGAGACCACGTGCATCACGGTTTTTGTTTGCAATGACGTGGCATGACAACATTGCACAAGTCCTACTGTAAATAACATTACGGCCGGAAGGAATGCTGGGAATTACTTAATTTATGCAAGATAATAATCACCGGACTTCACAAGATTCTAGGAGCTACGTGTACAAAACGTCCACAGACATGTATGCTAAGCTTTGGGATTAAAAAGAGGCGAAACACTGCAGCTCGATAGTCTGCTTTGTGCAGAACAGTTTGTACAGCAACTTACGCGGCGCTTTTTGCGATAAGCTAGGAAAAGACATTGAATGCAATTCTAATTCCATGTAATACTACAGGGTTATAGCGGAAAATATCAAACGATCACTTCCATGGCAGGGGTAAAAATTTTACGTTTGTGATTATCAATGCAACCAGTTTTGGCGGGAAGTTAAAGGATTGAGTTTACAGGAATTCAACGAAACTAAGGGCAAGTTTCAAGCACATTTTAACCCCTTTTTCAGTTTGCAAATAATCGGGGGGAATGATCAAGTGAGTGCCAGAATTTATAAAAGCAATGGAGCACGTGGCTGCAAACAATCACCGATTGTGTGTGTCCCGATCTTTTCATGAAAACATGTTGGGAAAACAAGGGTTCTATGACATCATACACATAAGGTCCATCGCACTTATTTTAAGTTACCTCTAAACATCGTGATTGGTTCATTATTGTGTTTAATCAGCCGATCATACTTGTTACATCGTCAATGCAGTTTTACTGTGCAGGAAAAACATGTAGAAACCAACCGTCTTCGCACAGAATTCTAATACTCCCATTGCATTCTTGCTACGATCGAATTTCCCAAACTTTGGTTGAAGCCGGGCAAAACAATCGTGTCGTAAGTTTTAAGAACGAAGTAACAGGAAATATGTGGGATTACATCGTGAAGATACAATGACTGCGGTTCGTTCGTTTGATTGATAATTTCGCAAATCTGAGACATTAGCCCCGCCTCTAACCTGCCAAAGGCGGGCGTATGTGTTTTGGTCATGCAAGTCGTGTTATGCCACATAGCTGCTGTGCTCCGGAGTGAGCAAAACATTTTCCTGATACAAGCCTACGACGGCAAGTGCAGGCTAGTTAATTATGATAATACTGTGTTGTTACTCGTTCAATAGTAGGCCCTATGGGATATACATACAGAGCTCCGACTGGCATGCAGTGGTATGTGCATGGAAATTAAAAAAGTTAGTTGCAGTTTTACAAATAAGTCAATGATTTTGTCATTTATTGTATTAACAACAAAAGCAGTCGTTGGAAGAAAGGAGAAAAATTATGGAGGCTAGCTGGCAGCAATTTTGAACATCGCGGCTGTTTTTTGAGCGTCGCAGCCTCCTTGGTTTTGAAGCTTGAACGTCGCGGGCCGCGACGTTCAAAACGCCCAGGGAAAACCCTGCTCAGAGGTTCAGCCCCAATGCACGATCAAGTCGAAGGTGGCTATGTGTGAGATTTTTTGTGTGACCAAAACACACTTTTTGACTGGGCATTGTTGCAACAATGCTTTGAAGGAATTGTTAGAAATTGTAAAGCAGTTTTTCCCCTTTTGGTTTTAGAGTTTATTTGGTGAAATAGATAGTAAAAATATTTTAGGTGTACAAATTTTACTGTGTAGGAAAAATTTCGGTAATTTTGAGTAAATTTAGTTTTTAGACACACAGTTTTAGGGACACTGTGTGTTTGGATGTCAGTAGTTCTGCAAGAATTTTGGAGAAACCTTCTATGCGTATGGGACAACCCTACTTAAGGAGTGAGATTTGGGAATTTTGCCAATTACACATCAAAATGATAAAACTGCTGGTTCTTAAGTCTAATGGTCACTCTCTATCTTGTCACATCCATGTGTGTGCAGTGATCACTTCTTGACAGCTGGTAGTGAGTTACGTTTTTTTATGTAAACACCAATCATGGTAAACTTTTGCGATCAATGTTTTCCATTAAAACTTAAAAATTGCGACTGTTTGTTTTTAAAGAAATAACAATGAATGCATCTGTTCAAATTTCAAGCAGAGTGCGAATTTCTATCATAAAATGACTTCTCTCCAAGTCATTTATTTGAAGCCAAGGCCTTATATTGATCGATGTATTTAGCAACTTTTGCAACTTTAAGTCCCCATAATATGTCCTGCTGCCAAATACCTAGGCTATTTTTTAGCCATGGCACTCCTAAGCCAATACTGGCTTAAGCACTGTTGGCTATAAAGTATTTACCTCTTGCACTTCTGATGCTTCAATTTCTGCATCTTTTGTTGATTTGTCTGTGGTCTGTTCTTCTTTCACTGTTGCCATTGTAGGCTGCTGTGGAACTTCTTCAGACATTTTGTTGTTTGTGATGACCAGGTTGTTAGAAAAAGTTTGACCTCTGAGCTTTCTCAATCTGTGAATGTAACCTTGCCTCAAACTTGATGATACTGCTGTGCTGAGCTTTTACTGCGTTCTCCTCGAGTCCAGATGAATACGCTTCCAAACCAATCAATTGCCAACAACAATGGCAACTCAAAGTAGGGCCTACAAAGTAAACTACTCAAGAGTGATTTATACCACCACAGACTGCATCTGAGCTATCGCCTAGGCTATGTATAAGTAACTGTTGGCTAGGCCTAACAATGTTTTAAATCAATGTAGCTTTACCTTTCAGTTAACTGACTGGGGCAAGCCTCAGGGGGTTTTCTTGTCCTAACTCTAGTTCAAACGAAGCAAAGTGCGTGGACTATTGTGTTGGGTAGTGTTAAATTGTTAAGCTAATGTTAGTGTTACAGGTTACTGTACTGAAGTTAAGCTAGCTGGGCTGACTTCTAGTTCTACTAGCATAGGGCTTACAGTGCTTAGGATAGGATGCTAACGTTAACGTTAGTGTGGTTAGGCTTGCATGTCCATCGAATCCATTTCGAGGCCGCTATACACAATACAGGAAGTATTTCAATACAAAGGGGTCAGGAGAAGAGTTTGTCTTGTATGCCACAAAAGCAGCAGTTGAAGAATTTCACCGAAAACACCTGCTTTGACATTTGATGCAAAGAAAGCTGTTTGTCCTGGCGCCTGTGCTCCTCTCGTTAGTTTAGCACGGAACGGTGTTGACATGATATGACATGACTGCTCCGCTTGCCGCTGCATTCCAACTACTACAATGCACTTTTTCTAAATTATGTACTGCCACTACTGTGCGGGGTTGGGATGATTCTTTCCCCAGTCAGTAAGAGCTAAGTGTACATTTCCTACAACATTAGATTTCAGTTATTCATTTAAATTTTATCTTATAATTAAAAAAATATTAAAGGCTTAAAATGATAGTAAAATTGTTTTGTTTGTGATCAAAACATTAGACGAGATTTTTTGAACTTATGGAGGTTGGAATACAATGATGTGGCGCTATCCAGAAATAATATGCAGGCTCCGACACCGGAAATAAACAGGTTACACTACAGCGATATTGGTTCGGATTTCGCTCCGATTTTTGTGAGTTTTAATTAATATCTCCTCTATCTTTGGTCGAATAGAGACAAAAAAAAAATTGCCAACCTGCGTAGATGTATAAAGTATATCGCAGGACTACGAAATTCTAAGTATTATCGGATACGCGTAGTCAGACAGAAAAAAGTTATTTGTCAATGTGACGTCATGAAATAAATTTATTTTTCCTTTCCGTGTTCCTCTCATGCCGATCATGTATTTACATTATTAAATCGAATAGTTATCCTTTCCGATTTCGCTGAAGTGTGACCTGGGCTTAACGGTGAAATGCCGCTCTTTCGTTTGGCCGGCAAAACGAAATTAACGATTACTCGGACAAACATTACTCACGAAAGAAGCTAAGTTGTTCTTCTTTTAATTACTGTGGTGGCATCTCTTAAACAGTTCCAATCTTCACCTATCTTGCTATCATTCTATCACGAGTTTTGAAGGTTAGGTATTTCTTTATATTTAAATGAATTCAAGGGACAAATAGGTGACCGTCAGGGCCATGGAGGCAGCTAGTAATTTTCACTCGTCTCTATCGCAATTTCTTTAGGGAAGCGATGCAATCCTTCTAACTGGGGGGGGGGGTTGTTGTAAATGACCCCAACGACTATTATACTCAAAAGCCTAGGAGGACTCGATATCCGTATTGTCCTATTGGCCAGGACAAGTAAAATTCTACATGGAGAAAGCGAAGGGTCCTAGAACTTTCGGGTCAAAATCATAACACTGGTCGGTGAAAGTTCCAGTTGGTTTCCATCTACTAACCATTTTAGTAATGAGAATAACAATTAAAAACAGCTTGCATCTTCTTATTCAAGACCACTGCTTACCATTGGCTCTCCCAACTTTTATCATCAGATTTCAGGACTTACGGTACTGAAGTTTTTGTCTCTCAATGGAGACTGTGTCGCCATTTGCGTTTGAGTAAATTCGAACAAATATTAATTTGGGGGCAGATTCAGTCTCACGCTTATGGCCCATCCGATTTTGGACAGTCCTTTAAAACTTATCCATCTCTAGTTGGAAAAGGTCTGAAAATTTGCAAACCTCTGTAAATATGTGGTGATCTGTATGGGCTGGTGCAGAAGTCTTTTGATCCGTCGAAGATCAGTCTTCGCCATGCGAGTTCGCTTTATGATAAAAATTTTTAGATGAATTTAAGGAAATAAAGTTATTTTGTAAATAAGGTAAATCTTATTTCAAGGAAAAAATAAAACATAAAGTTCTTTCCTTTAAATAGGTAAAAAATAAAAAATAAAGATGAAAAGTAGTATGAATGTGTAACGCGGGCCCCGCGTCGAGTTCCAAGGGATAGGCTTATTCTGTTTAAGAAACACTAAAGAGAACTGTGAGAAGAGATTAGAAGGCACAATGCGAAAATAGGAGAGAAAACCAGCAAATTTAAGGTTCAAAAGTAATCTGTTTCCTTCTTATTAAAATTACATGTCAGAATTACAAATGTACAAATGATTATGGCGATATGATTAAACGAATTATGTAGAAATGGTACTTGGACCTCCAAGTCAGCTCAGCTATCACACTGCAGGCCTTAACCCTGGAAACATACTCCAGTACACACCGAATTCCCCAAAGCTCGCTGATCACCAGTCCTTCAGCATGCTGAGAAACTCCGCTGCCTCAACCCGAGCGCGCTCATCCACCAGTCTTCAGTGCAGCTCCCTACTGTGTCTAACACAGCCGGCTCAACCACAGCGGGCCCAACTGCCGATGTTTTGTACGCTGACCACCTAAGCTGGCTCAACCTGCGTGCTCTTCCGCCAGTCTTCAGTACGCGCTGACCACCTAAGCTAGCTCAACCAGGGCGTGCTCACTTGCCGATCTTCAGTATGCTCACAAACCCAGCTGACTCGACCTGAGCGTGCTCACCCGTCAATCTTTAGTATGCTCACAAACCCAGCTGACTCGACCTGAGCGTGCTCACTTGCCAATCTCCAGTACGCTGATTAACTCAGCCGGCTCAACCCGAGCGTGCTCACCGGCTAATCGTCAGTATACTCACAACCTAGGCAGGTGTCCCGGGACTATCTCTGGGTACAGGGGGGCAGGAATCAGCAGTTGATGCCCCGTTTATTGTTGGAAATTCCTTAACATTTGTCTTGGGGGTTTACCAGAATCTTATGGCCTTAGATCTCGGCCTAATATCTTCTTTTATGCTGTTGTTCAACGATGTAGTCCAACACCCAGTCCTAGAAGCTTATCCTAGTCCACAGTTACACCATTTTAGTCAGGGTAAGGCTCTCGAGTAGCATACATTAGCCCTCAAAGACAAAAGCAGTAATTGGGAGGTTTCATTAACTTCAGTAGTTGTTACCTTGTATATATGCTCGTAGGCCTAGGCTTATAGCCTAAGCTTCACGTTACCTACGCTATTGTAGCCAGCGTAGGCGGGACCCTAAGTATTACAGTCGGTTATTAACAACTTTTACAGCTTTACCCTTAAAATCTCCTGACTAGGTATCCTTAACTTCTAATAATAATGTAGCAAACTCCTCACCCAACGTTCTTCCCGAAAGGAAACGTCTCAAGGCCGTTATTTCTCACTACGGATCTCCCACTGCTCCTCGCCTTCCTTCTTCAAGGTACAACAACTCAGACTGTATCTGCCGCGCACAGCATGTCCACATGTGTTTCTCGCAGGCCGGATGTCACGTGGCTCGTGGAGGCGCGGGAGAACTACTCTGCTGTTTAAACTGACATGGCGCCACCTCTCGGGAACCGAAGCCACCCACAGCTACGTTACACTACCCCCTCCTTAGCTTATGCGTCCCGCATAATCTTCGACTCAAAGAAAAACAAAAGGAGAACTTCTTCTGTACAGGTAACACTTGTTTATTAACAACTTTTAGGAAAGTACACATCAGAAAAACGGTGGCCTTCACCTTTGTCTATTTACAAACTAACTCAAGTAAAGTACGGTTACTCAGGAATGGCGGTAAACTTCTTTTCTTCAACTTCAAAGACCCTGCCATCTGGATACACAACACGTTTTGTGGTTGTAATAAGTCTGAGTCCATCCGTCAGCAGGTATGAAGTACTTCGGTAGGATTCTCTAGTCCCAGGTAATCCAACTTCATCTCTTTCCGCCTTTTCAATTTCTCTCTCGGCTGTTGCAGAACGTTCTTCCAGTGGCGAACCTCGATCCAGAAGTTTCTGAAGAGACGGCCATGTAGGACTTCTCTGAACCCTGGGTGGGGTGGGATGAATCACAGCCATGGGAGTCTTGCCCGCTTGTTCTGCCCTCTCGTTTTCAGTTGATTCTATGTCCATGTCATTAACTTCCTTTTCATGCCCTTTCGCAACATTTTCTGATTGTTTCGTCAGTTTATCTCTACTTGACCTTTCTGCCCCCAACTCCTTAGATGTGTGACTGGACTCCCCCTGAGTGGTTACTGTACCATCAACCTTTGCCTTCTTTCGCTCGCCCGTGGTTTGGTGACATTTCCGTTTTCGGTCGTCACAAGTTTTCTTTGGCCTTTCAGCTGTGCCCTCCTCCCTTACGTTCGGTGCCACCACTGACCTGACTGTACCCCTTCCGCGACACTCTTCGGGTTCTTTTTCACGCTTTCTTCGTTTTTCCTCTCCTCTTCCTCTGCACTGTTTTTCATGCTTGATCGTGTCTGATTTCCTAGGGCTGCTGAAGTCGTGGCAGACCTGGCATCGAAACATCCTGTGCCCATGCTGGTACTCGGCATGGTTCCTCATATCCTGTAAGTCATAGAACCGGCGAGGGCATTCGGAACACTTATACTCCACAACAAACAATGTCCTGTTCCCACTCATCTTCCTGCAAAACGAGAAAGAAAGACAAACTTGAGTGAACGCATTCACCATCTCGCGTTGACTAGAAAATTAAGGGGCTAAAAAAGCCTCAAACACCATATAAAAACTATATACAAAGGAAAGAACACGGAGACGTCATCTTTACTCAACGTTGACATCTATTTATTTACATATTTACACAGGTGACATTCAATTCTAACTGAACCCGTATCTCTGGGGTTCTTTTCGTTCCCTCTTCGGCCTTTGTGAGCGCTGCGAAGAAGACGGCTCCTCGCTCTCCTTTGCTTTATGGGCTTCCGTCTCTTTCGTTGATGCTGTTGGGCTGACCGTGTCTCTACCTCCATTTGAGTCCTCATTTTGTTCACGAATACGTGCGTTTTCTCGACTTGGCTTATTATTCTCTTCTGAATTTTCATTCACAACAGTAGTCTTTTTCTCAAGAAAGGACTTCACCCAAGGTACTTCTTCTCCTAGATAGGGACGCAATCGGTTGTAGTGGATGAGCTTCGGCTTCTTCTGGGGTCCCATTATTACTCGAAATAATACGTCGTTGATTCTTTTCAGAACTAAACCCGGGCCCTGCCAAGGGCGGTGAAGTTTTGAAGTGGTGCCCTTCTTTACCACCGGGGAATGCACAAGAACCAGATCTCCTCGTTCATACGTTTGTTCTGAAGCTTTGCGATTAATTCGAAATGACTGTCTGTCGGTGGCCACTTTCAGATGTTCGCGTGCCTGCGTATGCATCTTCCTGATCTTTTCTTCTAACTTAGAAATGTACTCAGGGTAATCGGTTACTGTCTCTTTTTCGATCACCGGTACAATCACATCGAGTGGGGTTTTCAACACCCTGCCGTACATTAACTCTGCCGGTGAAAATCCAGTTGTCTCATGGATAGCGGTATTGTAGGCCATAGAAAGATATGGCAACCACGTGTCCCAGTCCTTCTGACTTGTATCCACCACAGATGACAACATACTCTCAAGGGTGCGGTTGAAGCGCTCAATCATCCCGTCTGATTGAGGATGGTATGCAGTAGTTCTAGTCTTCCGGATCTGGAGCAACTCACACATTCCCTGGAACACATCTGATTCGAACTGTCGTCCCTGGTCCGAATGGAGCTCGTCGGGAATACCGAACTTGCATACGAACTCTTCAACCAATGCTTTCGCCACTGTAACTGCCTCTTGGTTAGGGACTGCTATGGCCTCCGTCCATTTGGAGAAGTAGTCTCCGATGACTAGGATGTACTTGTTTCCTTGTGGGGTCACTGGTAATGGACCAAGGATGTCCAATGCAACTCTTTGCAGTGGCTCACCTGAAAGATACTGAGTCATTTTTGCCTTCCTGTTAGAGTGAGACCCTCTTTTGGTAATGCACACTTTGCACCGCTTACACCATCTCTCGACATCTCTTGACATGCCACTCCAATATGCCCTTTCCTTTATCCTTCCTGTCGTTTTCTTCACCATCAAATGTCCTGAAAGAGGATGCACATGAGCTGCTTCCCAAATATCTTTCTTCATCTCCTCTGGAGTCACAAGCTGCACAGTTATCTTTTCACCAGTTGGTGACTCGAATCTGCGGTAAAGTATGTCATTCTGTAAAACAAGACTGTCCCACTGCGACCAATAATTCTGAAGGGTTCTGCTACCTCCTGAAATGCTTTCCCAAGGTGGTCGCTCCTTCAACCGCTTCGCATCCAGTATTGGGCTAATGTCTGGGTCTGCTGCTTGTAACCTCCTCAGTTCTTCGTTGGACCTCTCAGTTACCCAGCTTTTCTCTGGCACACTTGGGGCTTTGTTCTCATCCGCCCCATTTGTTAAAGAGTTACAAGTCATTAACGGTGTATTTGGAGTAGTTTCACCCTGTTTGGCCGACTTCAAAGCTCTCTCAGCATCATGCTCTTCTTCTCTATCGCAGTGGCGGCAATCCTCACACGGTCGTCTAGACAAACTGTCAGCATTATTGTGAATTCTTCCTGCTCTATGCTCTATTGTGAAGTCGTAGGTTCCAAGCGTCTCCAACCAGCGTGCCACTTGGCCCTCTGGGTAGCGAAAGTTCAGGAGCCAACGAAGAGCTCCATGGTCAGTCCTGACGTTGAATTTCCTTCCATAGAGGTAATGGTGAAACCATTTCACGCCTGCTACAATGGCCAAAAGTTCCTTCCTGGTTACACAATACCTTCTTTCTGCTTTGGTGAGGGTCCTACTGTAATAACCGATGACGTGTTCTTCTCCGTTTTGAATTTGTGAAAGAACTGCTCCTATTCCATGATTACTTGCATCTGTGTCTAGAATGAAGGGATCACTCCTGGTGGGGTAGCTAAGGACAGGTGCGGTGGTGAGCCGTTTCTTCAGTTCACAAAAAGATTCCTCACACTGATCACTCCAATGGAATACTCTACCTGATTCTGTGAGCCTGTGTAAAGGTTTAGCGATCGAACTAAAATTCTTGATAAAGCGTCTGTAGTAGCCACAGAGACCGATAAATTTACGAACTTCATGCACGTCTCTGGGGCTGGGCCATGTGGATACTGCCTCGATTTTAGTTGGGTCAGTGTGAATTCCATCTGAATTGACGACGTGTCCCAAAAATGTTACTTTTCTTTTGAACAGCTGGCACTTCTTAGGAGATAACTTCAACCCTGCCTCGCTCAAGCTCTTGATAACTTCCCCAAGTCTGCTAAGATGTTCTTCAAACGTTTTCCCGTGGACTATGACATCATCCAGGTACACCAGACAGCTTTCCCACTTAAGCCCTCCAAGGACTCGATCCATGAGACGTTCAAATGTCGCTGGGGCATTGCAAAGCCCGAACGGCATCACTTTGAACTGAAAGAGCCCTTCGTGGGTGGAAAATGCAGTCTTAGGGCGATCCTGTGGCTCCACCTCTATCTGCCAATACCCGCTTGCTAAGTCTAGCGTAGAGAACCACGCAGCACCACTGAGTTTATCTAAGGTGTCATCAATTCTTGGAAGCGGGTAAGAGTCTTTGACAGTCACGTCATTCACCTTTCTATAATCCACGCAAAAACGTAAACTTCCATCCTTTTTCCTCACAAGGACAATGGGGGAGGACCATGGACTGAAAGATGGCTCGATGACGTCATGCGACAACATCTCCTTGATTTCCTTGGAAGCTTCCTCCTGTTTGTGCAAAGGCAGCCTTCTTGCTTGCTGGCGTATTGGCGGATGGTCTCCTGTGTTTATACTGTGTTTGTCAAGGTTTGTCCTCCCGAGGTCCCCTGCACCCTTGGCAAATGCCCCTTGCCACTTGTGCAAAAACGTCTTGACCTCATCCTTCTGAGCATTATCCAACTCCTCTGTACAAGTACCAAACAACTTTTCCAGGTGTGTGGGGAACAATCCCGTTCCCTTGTGAAGATCCTCGGTGGCGTCAACCGCACCACCTCCGGAAGAAACCTCTTCCACTCCTTCACACTCACCCACAGTCGTACCCCGGTACACTGTCACAGGGTCATCACTCAGATTGACAAGCCTTACAGGGACGGCCCCCTGTTCTACATCTATTACGCAGCGAGCAACCAAGACACCTTTCTTCCCAAAAAGTGAATTCGACGGATTCATCATCTTCACTCCCTCTGCACCAGTCTCTTGCAAGTCCTTCACATTTCCAGCAATTAGCACCTCTGATTGGGCTGGCAGAACTATCGTCTCTGAGGCAACAATACGGCAACAACTTCCATTTGTTTTTATTTTGTCATCACTGGGTCTCACTTCATTCTCCCCGTCGTCTTCGATTGTAACTTGGCCCTTTCTCGCATAGATAACGCAGTCATGCTGTCTCAGGAAATCTAGTCCTAGTATACAATCCGGACCTAAATCTGCTACCCAGAACATGTGTCTCCTTTTCCTGCCACCAACCTTAATTTCCATCTCTGCTTTGCCATGAACAGGTACACTTTTCCCGTCAGCGAGTATCATGCACAACCCGTCCTGTTCTAGTTGAGGCCTATACTCGCTGGGAAGACTGAAAAACACACCCGCATGAAGAAGTGAAATGTTGGCGCCAGTATCCACCAAAGACGACACGTCTTTTCCTCCAACTTTGCAGCTCAGGTAAATTCCATCCTTTTCAAGCCCGGGTAAACCATTAAGCACTGCTATGCAAGTGGGTCCAAGATCTACTGTCGAAGAGCGACCCCCATCTCCGACTCTTGGCCGTTTCCCGACGTTGTTTCACTCTGTTTTGCCGTAGTAACCTTTTCTGGGCAATTCCTCTTCACATGGCCTGGTTTTCTGCACTTGAAACATATTGGGGCACCTTCCTCAGTATACGATGGCTCCCCGTTTGATGTTTTGGATCTCGGCGGCCATTTTCCTTGTCTTCCTTGACTGCCATACTGTCTTTTCTCGTCCTTCATAAGCTGTAAATCACTCCGTATAGCTTTCAGTTCTGAGTGCAACTCAGCCATTGACAATTGGCATTGTATTATTTCCTCTGCTGCAGTCCTTGTTGGCTCCTTAGTCTCCTCAGTCTCGCTCTGCCTGACTCTACCTTCTGTTGCCCGGACCACTCTCTTTCCTGGGAAATTCTTTTGCTTTTCGGCCGTGTGAAATGCTTCAATTTCAAGGGCACTTTTCAGGGCATCTTCCAGGGTCTCAGGTCTCATCTTATACACTCCCAAACGGAGGTCTGGGTCATCCAAAGCATCAAGGAAATGATCCTTGGAAAGAAACTTCAACAGCTGAGGTGGAGCTGACGGGTATGCTCGCCTGGCTAGTCTCCTAACCTCCAGTGCAAGCTGGGGAAGAGTTTCTTCTTTCCTTCGCATCCGGTTCTTCAACTGTATCCGGAATATCTCAGTTTGATGGGAGGGGTTGAACCTTCGGGACAATGCTTCGATCAACAACGGGTAGTTCCTACGAGATTCTGCATCCAGATCAGCTAGCACGGCTCGTGCATCTCCCTTGAGGCTAGCCGCCAAGCACATCGCCATCACACCCTTGCTCCAACCGTGGAGTTCAGCAACTACCTCAAATTGGACTTGATAGTCCTCCCACGAAGTGCTACCATCGTAAATGCCTGGGCGAATCCCATAGATGCCTGAAAGTCCTGGCTTATTGTTGCTGGTACCCCGTTCCATCTGACCTGTCTCGTAATGTTTTGCGGGGGAAACTTCTCGTGGAGTATTTGGTCTTCTGGACTCAAGAGGCCGGCTCTGTTCTCTGCCTTCGTACCATTCTAATCTCAGATCACTTCTAAAGGGGTTGGTTGGTGACAGTTCCGCCCTTTGTTGAATTCCACCCACGTTACTCCATGGGCTGCCTTTGCTAACTGACTGAACAGGGGATTTGACGTTTTCACCAGACGGGCTGGTCCTCTCCTCGGGAAGAGCACTTTCACGCAGGAGGTCCCTTCCTCTCCCTTCAGTATACTGAGATGGTGTTAGGTCAATCAGGTTCTCGCACCACTCATCTGAAACAATCCAATCTCTCTCCATGTCTCTGGGACCCCTGAAATCATCATCAAAATATTCTCCACTTCTTGCTGGGGCCTCCATTTCTGCGTACTCAGGACTGCTTCCTTTGAAATAAGCCTATCCCACCGCTGCCACCAGTTGTAACGCGGGCCCCGCGTCGAGTTCCAAGGGATAGGCTTATTCTGTTTAAGAAACACTAAAGAGAACTGTGAGAAGAGATTAGAAGGCACAATGCGAAAATAGGAGAGAAAACCAGCAAATTTAAGGTTCAAAAGTAATCTGTTTCCTTCTTATTAAAATTACATGTCAGAATTACAAATGTACAAATGATTATGGCGATATGATTAAACGAATTATGTAGAAATGGTACTTGGACCTCCAAGTCAGCTCAGCTATCACACTGCAGGCCTTAACCCTGGAAACATACTCCAGTACACACCGAATTCCCCAAAGCTCGCTGATCACCAGTCCTTCAGCATGCTGAGAAACTCCGCTGCCTCAACCCGAGCGCGCTCATCCACCAGTCTTCAGTGCAGCTCCCTACTGTGTCTAACACAGCCGGCTCAACCACAGCGGGCCCAACTGCCGATGTTTTGTACGCTGACCACCTAAGCTGGCTCAACCTGGGTGTGCTCTTCCGCCAGTCTTCAGTACGCTGACCACCTAAGCTAGCTCAACCAGGGCGTGCTCACTTGCCGATCTTCAGTATGCTCACAAACCCAGCTGACTCGACCTGAGCGTGCTCACCCGTCAATCTTTAGTATGCTCACAAACCCAGCTGACTCGACCTGAGCGTGCTCACTTGCCAATCTCCAGTACGCTGATTAACTCAGCCGGCTCAACCCGAGCGTGCTCACCGGCTAATCGTCAGTATACTCACAACCTAGGCAGGTGTCCCGGGACTATCTCTGGGTACAGGGGGGCAGGAATCAGCAGTTGATGCCCCGTTTATTGTTGGAAATTCCTTAACATTTGTCTTGGGGGTTTACCAGAATCTTATGGCCTTAGATCTCGGCCTAATATCTTCTTTTATGCTGTTGTTCAACGATGTAGTCCAACACCCAGTCCTAGAAGCTTATCCTAGTCCACAGTTACACCATTTTAGTCAGGGTAAGGCTCTCGAGTAGCATACATTAGCCCTCAAAGACAAAAGCAGTAATTGGGAGGTTTCATTAACTTCAGTAGTTGTTACCTTGTATATATGCTCGTAGGCCTAGGCTTATAGCCTAAGCTTCACGTTACCTACGCTATTGTAGCCAGCGTAGGCGGGACCCTAAGTATTACAGTCGGTTATTAACAACTTTTACAGCTTTACCCTTAAAATCTCCTGACTAGGTATCCTTAACTTCTAATAATAATGTAGCAAACTCCTCACCCAACGTTCTTCCCGAAAGGAAACGTCTCAAGGCCGTTATTTCTCACTACGGATCTCCCACTGCTCCTCGCCTTCCTTCTTCAAGGTACAACAACTCAGACTGTATCTGCCGCGCACAGCATGTCCACATGTGTTTCTCGCAGGCCGGATGTCACGTGGCTCGTGGAGGCGCGGGAGAACTACTCTGCTGTTTAAACTGACATGGCGCCACCTCTCGGGAACCGAAGCCACCCACAGCTACGTTACAAATGTATAGTAATACAAAAAAAGAATTATTAGAAAAGTGTTTGCCATCCTTTCATGTAAAGTTGTCATCCACGATAATCTTGCCTTAAGTGGACTATCTACACTTTTGCAACTTGATTTAGATTCAGTTCCTTAGAGCTTCCTGGATTAAGTGAGTGATTGATTTTAACCGTGTTGCTCCCTGGGCTGCTTTGACGAAAAACTTAACTTGTACAGAAGGTGTGAAAATAATTGTTTAAAATCATTTTAAGCCAAGAAAGTTAAAAACATCAACAGTGAGCTCGCTTTATTTTAACCCACTGGCAGAGGGATCTCATGCCAAAATGTGCAATCATGCCCAGAGTAAGCGGAGAACCACCATTGACTGGCGTGTTAGGAGGGTACAAAAATTATAAAAAAAAACGGGACCCCTCAGACAGCCGGAGATGGTTTCTCCGAGAGTTGTAAGTAGATTCTAGGCAGTAGTTATTTTTAACTTTCGATGGTTATGAAATTTTCACCTCAATAAGAAATGAGCAAAATGCAAATCAGAAAATACCACGTAAAACGTACCGCTACAGTTTTCCGGCCAAGAAGTTGTACTTTGGATAAACCTGGGTACCCTCCCGTCAGCCCATCTGCCTGTGTAACCTGGCGGTTAAAGACATCTCACAACTTTTTTCATTTTTCACCGTAACAATATTCTTCCCTTTCGGGCAAAACGATTTCTACACTATCAACTGACTTTGAGATATAACTGATTTTTTAAACTGCCAGACAGTGTGGACAATTTTCGTTAAGTTTTTGATTTTTCATGAGAATTATACTGTGTCTATGATGCTTTTTAATTTTTTCAGTAACTTAGGAGTTTTCTGTTAAATAAAAAAGCCAGATTGTTTGAGAAATCATTTTAAACCGCTGCCCAAAATTCAGATCTTGGAGAAATGTGGAAGGCATTCTTTCCTGTCATGTAGGCCTGTAGGGTGTAAAGGGGGAGATTGTAACAAATCAACAACCGACGGGGTGGGGGGGGGGGTAAACAGCATTTCGACGACCCTAAAACGGTCGATGTGTTGCCGGTGTGACGTGAAAGACAGAGCTTGAAGGGCACAAAGCGTCTCAAAAATAAGTCAGTCTAAGTGGCGAATTGTCAGTACTAGAAGAGGGGGGGGGGGCAGGCAGTTTTGGCGGAATGATTAAAATGTATAAGGGGGTGAACGCCAAGAAGACTGCGGAGCGTCACCATTAATCCGGCATTGGCGCGTTTGGAATTGAAAATTTCGGGCTCTACAAAACCTCAAGAGAGCCGAAAACGACACTTTGCGATAAGAATATGTAAAATGTTTGAAGTATTATATGCACGTACAGTGACTAAACAAACAAGTGACATTTTTTAAAACTAGCACATACAAGTTTCTCTGAGCTTATAAAGAAAGTGTTATTGATACCTTACATATATTATCCGTGTGTCTAAGGTCATCAAAGCTATTCAGATTTATGTCGCTAGTTTTAATTCTGTGTATATATCTCTGTCAGAGGGTATAAACTGACACAAGAGTACGTAAGCATTTCAGTAGGGTAGGCGCGCACTGTTTAACAAAGTGCTTCTTGATTGGCTATTGCCATTGTTTTGTATCGATTGTATTCTGTGATCGGGTCAGGAATTAGGTTAGGGATTAGTGTTATCGTTAGCCAGTTAGGAAATTTCTTGTTTAGCAGCGCGCTTCGCCCCTTTCAGTTTGGAAGGGGCAGGAAATCCTCTGCCTGAAAAAAATTAATCCAGTCCGAAAGCCTTGATCCAAACCAAGTGCTCTCATAAGTTGGATCGAAGTGTTCAGAAAATTTCGAAAATTGTAATTCATCAGATAACCAGAAATGCTATTCCCAGGCTTTTAACATTGCCACTTTGTCTAACCAACCAAGGCTTGTAAGCAGAACCTAAACATTCTTTATTTTGCAGGGCTGGAGTCGCAGGATCCGAAAATCGCGAATAATTGTTTTCATACCCTGCCAGAATGTTTCGCAAATGTTCGTAATTTTTTAATGCGTCATGAAAACTTCTGTGTAATTAAACGGCATACAAGATTGTTTAAGCAAAATGACTGTTGAAATGTTCTCATGCATGCGATGCTCTCAGAGGTATAAAAATGTGGAAGGTCGCCTCAGATGTGTAAAAAAGGGAAGTCCTCCTGACCCATGTCCGGTCTAAGGGAGGGGTAATCTGGTGCCATATAAACTAACTTTAAATTTAAAGTTGCTTAGAGTATTTCATGTATTTTAGCGACTACAAATGACATCAGTGAACTTGGGTCAATGGTCCCTTGATTTTATACCTAATCCGATAAATTTGACAAAGCATTTCAAATAATCCTTATTTTACTGTTTGCAAGTGCAATGGATTGAAATGGGGATTTTTAGAAGTCAATTCCATACCCTGCCTCATTAACCCAGTACTTTCGGTGATTGTTGTGAATATAGAAACCTCTAAACTTAGTCCGGCTCGGCTATCTGATCTATGTGACCAATCGAAATGCTAAATATACAATAACAGTGCAACCTTAAAGAACATTACAAATATACAACATATCTAGGATGCAGCTCATGTACCGGGCCAATTTCGATTCCAGGACTTCGTATTTCGGGCAAATTTTGAGTCTGATGAAAAACGAACTCGAGTCTAACATCAAGCCCTTTAGAGCCTACAACGTTAATTACAGCTCTGTTCGGCCAGTTGGCCCCTTTTTTGCCATTTGGGGTAAATTTTACCCTACTCCAACATATGATTGCCCCCTAATATTAAGGTCAAATATTCATAAGCTATTAGATTACTTGTTCGTCAATTCATCCCATTTTCCCAACACCTGTTCTTCACTTCACACACTTCCATTAAATAGTTACAAAAGACCTCATATGGAAAAGTGCTCCTTTTAGAGATCTACATGCGAAGGCGATTACATAATCCCATAAATACTCGTAGCAATTGGGATATGTTGCCATACACATGTTTTAATAACGAATGTAGGTAGGTTGCAAAACCGAACTTTCTTCCAATTTTGTGGGTGCTGCGGCTTAAGTTGTTTAAGGCCCGTGGTGTCGTTCGGGGCAACGTCGCAATGCGAATCTATAGCTGGAAAACGCAGAAAGCTCAGGTAATTAAACATTGTGGGTGTTTGGTACTTTCTTGGTATTAGAACGGTGGTGGTAAAGCTTGTACTAAAGTCATTGAAAAGCGCTACTGTAATCAGGTTACAAAAGGTCGTGGGTGGGACGGGGGTAACTAGGGGAAACCAATTCTGCTGGGCCAGCTTCACACGACCGTGTGAGTTTCCCGTGAAGTTTATCTGAGTACTAGTGTAGTAACTTTGAAACCTTTTATGGATTGCATTGAAGATTGTATATTATAGATACATCTTACCTGACGAAACTGTTGCATGTCAAATATTAAATTGGATAAGATCATATTGCACGGGAACTTTCTTTGCCATATGGTACCTCCCCAGTGATGATCAAGAGCTATGACTGAGCCACTTGTTGAATAGTAGGGAAACTGCTTGCAGGAATAGCTCTTCTATTCCAGGTCCCGTAAGAAAAGAAAAAATCAGGGGGTATGTTGATTTTACACAAGCTCAGCTAGACCATTATAAGGGAACTATATTATGTTAGTTGATACGGTACCTGACGACCGGACACCAAAACACTGTGGTACTACTTTGGTTTAGTCTCCGAATGATCTATGATTTTTACTTTATGTAGTAATTTTAGTATCAAGCTTATCGTTTTCTTGGTAACATGTCATTTTTGCTAAATTTGCTTGTCCAGTGCATGTCAAGTCGTAAAACTTTCTTAGTATTTTCTATTCAAGTCACTCAAACATGACCTCGAATCCAACTGGGGTCTCCAGCTCCGATGTAGACGGAATAATGTATTCTTGGATACTTATGCGATGTACCTCAGTATCAAGTATTTGATACTCGGATTGGATGCAATGATATACGATATATTTGATATTTAATGACTTGACACACAAAGCAAGGCTCAAACTTAGTCGTAAAAATGATTACAGGAGTTTGAAAGACCACACATCCCAAAAACTTGAAGTACAAAAACAGTCACCCCAAACTTATTTCGAAACAACAGTTAAATCTACCTAAGTTCTTTTAATTTTTCTTCCAAGTATCCAAATTAACATATTCTATGACTTAAACATTGCACATAAGTTGAAGGTAAACTAGCAGGTACTTTTAGGCAGGCCCGTCGCCATATGGTCTCATGCTTAGGGTGTCATGGTCCCAAATTACGACTGGCTGGATGTTTTTCAAACTGAATCGAGGAGGAACCAAGCCAGTTTCGAAGAGATTGAATAGGTGAAGCATGGATGCCTGTTTAGGCTCTCTTATGCTATTGAAGGTTATGGTACAGCCTGTGCCACCGTACTTAAGCCTCTTCACAATTTTCAAAATAGAGTACTCAAGTTGCTTACAAAGAAACCAAGACCTTATTCAACCAATCAGTTATACTTGTATTGTAACCTCCAGAAAGTTAAAGATATTCATATGTATTGCATGGGAGTACTTGTGTACAAAAACTTTCATAATTTTTTACCGAATGCATTGGCAAATGTCATAAAACCACCAGATTCAACTGAAATGTGAATACCCGTAATAATAATCTCTTCTTTGTATCACGTCATAATTCTGTACACGGTAAATTACTTTTACAAAATTATTGATATAATACATGGCATAACATTTCCTTGGAAGTAAGATCCGTTACTTCTCTTCCCTTTTTTCAAAAGTACTTGAAACACTCACTCTTAAACTGTTATCATTAATAAGCTTTACAGGCTCTATTTAATTTTTTGACTGTTTTCTTGTATTCAGACAAGTCATAGTATTTTTCCTTTTTTCTTTTCCGCGGTTCTCTGTTTTTTTTTTTTTTTTTTTTTTTGTTTCGATCGTCTTATGGTCACTAGCATTGATAAACAGTACTGTTTTTTTTCTAGTGTCCATCATACAGGTACAAATTTTGTTGAACAAAATCTTGTTGATGTGAAAAGTACATGTGAGAAATAAATTGAATTGAATTGAATTGCTGGAATAAGTCTAAGAGGACTAGGCTGACGATTTCGCGCAGAACATTATGAAAAAAGACTCCCCATCCAACAGCCGGAACCAACATTTTCCAGGTCTGTATAAGTAAGGCCTACACAGGCATTGTCAGCAGGGTGGAACAAGTTAACATGAAGATTACAGATCTGAAGGATTGGGGATGAACCTTTGAAGACGAGGGAATGAGTATCCAAGTGAAGCGCCAACATCAGTTGGCGTGGATCGCACAGAAACTTTTGAAAAGTCACGCTCCTTCAGATATCCGGAAACGGCATTTCCCTGGTATAAGCGAGGGCCTACACCGGCAGTGTCAGCAAGGGTTTTACAAATTAACGTGAAGTATTACAGATCTGGGGTTTGGTGTCATTAATCTTTGAAGACGGGGAAAACGACTATCTAAGCAGAGCACTACCATCGGTTGGCGGGGAGCATACAGGAAAATTAAAAAAATCGCTACCCCTCAGATAGCCGAAAAAGCATTTCCCAGGCTTGTATAAGTCCCCCGCCCCCTTGTGCGAAAACTTTAAAGGTATACCGCTTGTGATGAAATATTGATGTCAGCTTGAAATAAAGACGAAACGTAGGGGAAGGTGGATTAATGACGAACACCTTTTATTAAACGGTAATAAGAGAAAAGCAAAACAACATTTAGATGAGTCAGATGTATTAACAGAAAGCTTATATCAAATACAACTTATATACCAACAACCACCCTTGGAACATCTCCATATGTTGCGTAACAACTAAAAATGCAAAATGGCGTCGTTCGGCATTACCCCGCCTTTTGCGGGTTATGCCGAAAGGAGCAAAAGGTAAAAATATGCAATCACATTATTTCAAACAAATCTACTTATATTCAACTAAAGTTAGCTGCATGTCAAAGTTAACATACTTTTGTACGGAGCTTTTAAGGTGTCATGCAGATGTTGAAATATTATGCCACTTTCTCGACTTTTTGTCAGTAAAATATTTAGATATTGACATCCGAGATCTTTTCATTTCAATATTTTCGTGTAAAATATTTGAAATATTACATTACAGGATCCCAATATCTTTAAATCTTCACTGAAACATATTAAGAAATTGACATACCGTATCTCAATATCTTAATACCTTCACTGAGAGATATTAAGATATTGACATACAGGATCTCAATATCTTAATATCTTCACTGAAAGATATTAAGATAAATTTTTATCCGAGATGGTTTCATCTCAATATTTTCGTGTAAAATATTGAAATATTGCATTACAGGATCTCAATATCTTAGTATCTTCACTACAAGATATTAAGATATTGACATCCGACATCTTTTCATCTCACTATTTTAGCGAAAGATATTGAAATATTATCTTCACTGTGAGATATTAAGATATTGAGGTCCCAGACTTTGTTATCCAGTGGCATAGCCAGTGGGGTAGGGGCAGCCAGTCCCCTGAAAAATCGAGAGGGAAAATCGGAAAGAGGACGGAGGAAAAAGGAAAAAGAACGAGGAGGGAAAGAGGAAAATGAGAGAGAAGAGAAGAGAAGGAACAGAAAAGGGGAAGAAAAATAAATACACCTGGGGCAGCCACTCCTAGTACCGGGTCTCTCCCGAATGCGCCAATTGGCGCCACCCGGGGGCACGACCCAATCTGTCTCTAAAAAAATTGTTTAAATTTGAAAATGATCACAAAAGGTGTTTAAAGACCCACTTCTCTCACCCTAAACAGTACCATTTCTCTTAACCTTCTTACTGAAGTCCCTCCCACAATTGTCTGAAATTTATCATCATCCAGATACAATCTCATTTTATTGCTTCAAGGTGAGTATAGAAACTCAATTTATATAATCAAAACACCGTTCATGTTGTGTAATATAAGGTTTGGTACTCTGTATTGTTTGAATTAGCTGTCAATCAAAGAACTAAGCGAATTGCGAATTTCGGCACCCACGTACCAAAATTGTAGCTTGGAGTGAGAGGATTGGCCCTTTAAGCTATAGATTTCTGTAGGGGTAGGGTGAGGAGTGTTTTCGACCAAGTGATAGATCTGCTGTAATTATTTTCTATCACAAATGGTTCTGAAACTATCAGAATTTTCTCAAATACTTTACGATAAAAAACTTTGTGCGATCCAAACTTTTAAAATCACTATACGAGGGCAACCCTCGTACGATTGGACAGTAGAAAAAATCGTACTGGCACCAAAATCGTACGTCTCCGTAGTACCCATGGGGGAGAGGCTTTAAAGACACACACGCTCGTGAGTTTCGAGTGAACGACCGCATCCACACCTCCTGTATGAAATCTTGCGTGTTTCATAGTTCTTATCATCTTTTGGGGAGGGGGGGGGGTAATGAATTGACGTGAAATTTCAATCTGAGATCATTTAAGTTAGGCGACATTCCTTTCCTTACATCCATCCACAAACAGCTTTTCTAAATGTTAAGATTGTCTACAGTACACACATTATCAGTTCAAGGTTTTGCCGAGGATGAAACTATTTTGCACTTAAGCTACCTTGAAGACAGATACTCCTCACCCTGAGCATGATTTTTACTTGGGGGAAGCAAAAGTCTCAATTAGTGACTGTTCTATGATAGACATCAGAGTTACAAATTCAAAAGATGCAGTGTAGCTCATATTACACAGCATGTAAGAAGAGTGTTCTGATAACTCATCAGAGCCTTGTGTGCTCACCAGGATATTGCCTTAAGCAATAAACTACGTTTGTTTCTGAACAAGGAGAGGCTAAAGACAGTTGTGTGAGGGACTAGAAGTAACTTAGTGTGGATAACTTGAACTGTTTGGAATGATGAGTATCTGTATTTAAATACAAGCAACATTCACTTTGAACCCTTTCCATAATGACACAACGGCTGAACGGAATTAGAATCAGAACCAGGTTCAAACTATACTTGGTGCGCCACTGGTTCTGTACCCCAAAATACTTCTCCCGTTGCATAGACACACTTAAATACGGAAGCCGAGAACGGCGCGGTAGGGAGAAAATGCAAATCGTTTTCTCTGTACCTGAAGTCCATCAAAAAAAGAAGAGGGCGTACTTCAAGAATGTCTTGTTACAGCAGGTAATGTACTGCAAACATCCTCGATATTAATGGACGAGTCTGAATGCTATTAGAAGACAGAGTCGTTTAAACAAGAACAGTGCATTCGTACCAGTTATTGTCAGCAACAACATGACAATAAAGGAGTGAGTGTTTTGTTTTTGGTAACTTAATACAAGGAAACCAAGTCTCAAAGGCTCAAACAATATAGCCTTTAATAAAAAAAAAAAAACATGCGAAACATCACCTAAACCACCTTCGTGCTCATTTACTCTATTTCGAGGGTTATCTGCTAACAGTAACTATCTAATACACTGACAAATTTCTGTGTATGGTGTCATTTTAAGGTCTTTGTATTTGAACTTTGTATTTTTGCAACTTGTCTTTGTTAGGCAAGTTTCTGACGAAAGACGGTAGGACCTACAATAGAGTACAGTTATGTTTTAGCTATAATGTGCATTCATTGTATAATTAATAAAGTAGTTAGACGGTAGCATCATCTGACACTACGTTTGCAGTCCCTTATTTCAAGTTTTGAATTTTAATTCGTTCTTAACGGGTATTCTGTCTTGTAATTGGAAAGGTGGCAACTTTGTTCTGTGGGATAGGATTGCCGCAGATACTTTAAAAGTAAAGAGCAGTCCCCCAAAACTTATTTTGAAGAAAAAGCTAAACAACACAATTTTCATCTTATTTCTCTTCAAAGTATTTTTCATTACATTTTATGAATTTACTTTTGCATATTCAAGGTAAACCAAGCAGTTATTTCTCGTAAATTTCACATTTGAAGAGAAAAAAAAACATTGTCACATGACTCCCAACAGCCAATCATGAAACTGGACAGTGTACTACACTTCTTATATTTGGGATGACTTCTCCTGCACTCTAAAGTACTGCCCTGCTAGGTTTCTAAAATCCAAAACTACAAGGCTCGTATCCAGGAGGGAACTGTGGGGAGGGGTGGTGGTAAATAAGATCGGGAGCAAAGACTGAATGAAATGGGAAGAGAAAGGGATGTAAGAGGAAAGAAGAAAATTACGAAGTGGCGACGAGGAAAGCAGAACAAGGAAAATAGGAAGAAAAAGGACAAACTAATAAAAGGATAAAGCCGTGGCCACACTACAACGAATTCGGATCTGATTAGGATCCGATTTTTTTTTTTTTTTTTTTTGCTTTAAGTAAATATCTTCTCAATCTCTGATCGGAAATAACTTCAATTTGAGAAATTGTGAATTATATGATTTGTAACAGAGGACTGTGAAAACGAAATGCTAACTAATTAATTTGTGACTTCACACCGACAGAAATCTTTTATAGGAAATCCCTGGTCGGATAAAAGCTGTTTGTCGATGCACTCTAAAACACATTGGTTAGGTTTAACCAATAAATATAGTTTTCACAGATTAACCTACCTTTATCCGGTTAAATAACCAGGAAATACGGGTCAAAATCAACATTTCATTCTTAAAGTCGATGAATTATTTTGAATTTGGCCAAATATTAAAATTTTATAGTAAATTTTAACCAGGCTTCCTCGGTTATTTTAACCAGGAAATGGTTGGTTACATTCTTTCTTTCTTATTCCCCTAACCTTTCTTATTCTGTTTCCTTGCTTGTTTTCCTTTTTTTTCTTCGAGGTGTGGGGGACTTTTTAAAGAAAATATTCATACCACAGTAACACATTGCATTGTGGGGAATCTGTGATGTCATACCGGCAGATTAATTGAGCATCACTTGTATTTTATGTAATGTTCATACATGTAAAGAAATATGCAGACACTTTTTCAGCTTTTAGAGCTGCAACCTTTGTGCTCACAAAATGTTAAGGTCAACCTCAAAGGAACATTATTCAATGTTCCACTGGTGTGAAGTTTGGAGGTCAAATTAGTTACTCCAAGTTAAATAACACCAAAAGATTTTAGAAGAAATCTGCCGGTATTACATAATATTTTGCAACCTTGCAGCAAGTAGGAGTCTGTTTTGACAAAAAATAACCTGTCTTCAAACAGAATTATCTCGAGTTATGAACAAGCTGTGATGTGGCCGGTGTGAAGGGAGTGCGATACAAAACATTCCCATTTTTTTGAGACCTTATGAAATTGACGCCAGGATATTCCTTTCACGACACACCAACACGAATGTGTTTAATAGTGTCAGTCATAGTGTCGATAAAAAGTTCAAAAGTTAAAATTTATTCTTCAGTATGGTTCGAGTTCAGTTTGGTTTCCCTTTAGCCGCCTCTTAAGCGGGGAATATCGTGGTCATATTCCACAACCCCCAGGTCATACGGCAAGCAGTAAGTCTCGCTAGGGCTCTTCTTAAGTGATTAAACTTTACCTCCTTTTTTAAGGAATGGACTGTCATTAGCATGATGGCTCTCGAAAAATGAGTACCGTTCTCGAACAGAAAAGCTAGCTTAAAGGGCGGGAGCAGTCACCCCAACTTGAAGCAATGTAGTAGACTGTCCAGTTTCATTATTGGCTGTTGAGGGTCATGTGACAACATTTTTGCTCCTCAAATGTGAAATTTACTGGAAGTTACTGCTTGGTTTACCTTCAGTCATATGTTATATTGAAGTTATAAAAATTATGAAAGATTCTTTGAACAGAAGTGAGACGAGAATTGTGGTATTTAGCTGTTGCTTCAAAATAAGTTCGGGGGACTGCTCTTGACCTTTGAGACGGATTTTGGAATACATTGCTCGTTTTCGTTAACTGGAACAGCCTTTTTTATAATCCTTCGAGTCCCGTGCTCTTTGCACTAAATACATAAAAACTTGTTTCCCTCTATTTATCATGATTTTCTTGTTTGCTCTATAAACGGTAGAATAAACGGAACCAATAACATTATTCTTGTCTGAAAGACTCTGTTTTCTTGTAGCATTGAGACTAGTCCATTTATTTTGAGGATACTCAATACTTATTATTCTATAACAAAACGATCTTGAAGTACGCCCTCTTCTATTTTGTTGGAATTCATGGTACAGAGAAATCGATTTGCGTTTTCTCCCTACCGCGCCGCTCTCGGCTTCCGTACTTAAAAGATAAATGTAGCACAACCAGTTTGCGTCTATTCTCTCTTGGGAGCAAGATATTCTCGGGCAGTGGCGCCACCAGGATTTTGTAATGGGGGGGAGGGCAGAACAGATAATGTCCTAATGCTACCTCAGTTAAACTCACTAGTCTGCGTAAATCGCAACTTTTTATGCGCTCCTGCGTTTGAATACAGCAGAGGGGATCCTACTTTTGTCACTACATAAAGGTGCTGACCTGGGAGAGGGGTTTGAGAGTAGGGGTGAAATTTGTTTTGTTAATTTAAGGTTGCTCAGATGCAAAATGGTGCTATCTTTAGGGAATTTTTGAATATGATCATATGGCTAAAACCTGTCCATAGTATAGAAAATTCTAATTTTTGGTTGGATGAAAGAGGAGAGCATGTTGTCTAGGAGAAGGATCCGTTGTCAAAAAACCTTCAGAAGCCCCCTTTTGGCTACTTTACTTCCTTCTATTTACGCAAAAACACATGCGTGGATTCCACAAAAACATGCTAGGACTATTACGAAAAATTTCCTTTCTTCCATCGTGTATCACAAAAAGGCATCCAAGGCTAGCAGACACCTATAAAAGGCCCAATGGAAGCTCTGGATTAATTATGTACCATCGGGCAATGACATAAGGTTTACCTAAAAACCAAATGCTAATATAAAGTATGGCACTGAACACTTCACAACTGTCGTATTTTTACTAATTATGAACGAAAATCTAGATGAACAGCTTCCAGCAATGAAGAATGGGAGGTCGGGAGAGTACAGGTGCAGGGAGGTGATGTAGACCTCCCTGATAGGTAAAGCAAAAGGGGTGAAGGGCACGTTTCCGAATGTGTTTTCTTCGTAAGTGTATTAACAACCACCATCCATACCGATAATGGCTGCGCGCATAGCGCTTGGTGAAAATTTTTGAAAAATGTGTAACGCAAATACGTAATTTCAACCTTCCTCATCATGTTACAGATAAGATTAGAAGATCCCATATTGATGCGAGGTCCCTACAGATACTGAAGTTGTTACTCTGTTTTTCGGAAAAGTGTCGCGAACAGAATAGCTCCATTGTATTATAACCTTAACAATGGTCACGAGATAGAGCTCAAATCGTGACGGATGCGCGTCCTTTTTCGTAACAAAATTTCCTCGACAGAACCTGCATTAAGGTTCTGCATCGAATCACTTTCAATTCCCTTACAAATATATATGCCAATCAAAAGCAGTGGCGGAGCTGCTTTATGGTTGGGGGCGGTCGCCCCCCCCCCTGACGTACCAAAGTCGTCTGACGGCGCCCTTTTTAGGTTTTTAACATACTTTGCTCTTGCACCATTATTGGCAAAAGACATAATTTAATAGCGTTGTTCTAAAGCCTAGCTAACAAAATTTTCAAATTCACCAGTAAACTGTATACTATCCGCTGCACTTTATTCTAATGAAAAAGGGTCATCTTCAGTAATATAGGGATAGGTTTTGCCGAAATATATCTTCATGCATTATACGCACTAAATGAATGTTGTCGCTGTGCTAAGTTGCTTCGACACCAAGCGTGATTATAAGCTTACAAAATACACACACTGTAAAATATTACGGTAGATTTGCAGAACAACAAAATAAAGAGATGAATAAGGATAATAGAAAAGTTCTGGAAACTTATTAACAAAACGTTTCTGTAATCTTAATGTTTCTCTTTATTTTTTGTTCTGTAAATTTACAGGGGTTTTGTACCATTTTTTACAGTGCGTGCTGATATTTAATCCACCCTCCCGGCCAATAAAAGATGTTGCAAGGGGTGCAACATTAAATTGTAGCGCAAAATAGCCCTTTTGATAATGGTCAACACAGACAATAAAAAAGTTTATGAAGATACCGAAATAGCTTCCACAACATTTTTCAAAATGAGTACACAACAGCTTGAGGCTGAGGTCTCACTGAAATTGAAACTCATGTAATGTTGTGTTAAAGAAAATCCAGTCAAAACTCTTTCTTTGGAGTATTTGGAAGATTTAACAACCATGAATCTAAGAAAGTGGGTAATAATTCTCAAGAGCTTATTGGGAGTCCAAAGGGAATAGCCTATTAAGGCAAATTTAACAAAAAATGCAAAAACAGACTATTTTAAAAAAGCAGAAAAATTCAAGGGGGGGGGGGTTAAAACCCTAACCCCCCTTGGATCCGCCACAGAAATGATTAAGTTATAATAAGGCTCCCAAGTTTAAGTTCAACACATAGTTGATCGAAATATTGAGCGGCATAACATAATTTACGTTAACCATAACACGGAGGTTTTTTGGCGCTGTTCCTTAATAATAAACACCAGTTCTGGGGCCGCATCCCCAACCAAAAATCCTGTGAAAATTCGGGCAATACGAAGGGAATTTTTCAGGCACCTACTGAAAAAAAAAATAAATTGCAATGATGTAGCTAAAGGTAAGCAATAAAAATAAAGTTTTGATTTGAATTGCACCAGCACCTATATATTCGGTAATTCACCAGTGTATTTTCCATGGTTAAACTTTTATAATTATTATCAGTGGCGTGTTAAGGGCATTGCCATTGAGTCACATCCCCCTCCCTCACTGATACTGTTTTTGTTCTTTTTAAGTACCTAAAATACTCAAATTTTTAACACAAATTTTATTTCAAAGGTAGCAAATGTGCACCAGATTGCATGTACGATCATTTTAAGAGGAAGTGACTCGAGTCGTGACTTGTTACAACACTGGTTTTGGGATATTGCATGAAATTTTACCATGACTTTGATGCTTTTTTATTTTTCTCTGAAAATGATTCAGGCACCCTTAATAGTTTTAAGTGATTTAAAGCTTGCTAGGTTGTTTAAGACTTAAATGGCTGCCAGACTTTTTTAAAGCTGTGCCCGAAATTCAGATATTTGGAAAATTTGAGAAGCAGTCTTTCTTCTATCTGCTCCCTGGACCGAAGGTTTAAGGGGAGGGGTTTTCATCCCCTATTGTTTTGTGTGTGTGTGTGTGTGTGTGTGCCTTCATCAGTTTATATAAGATTTGCACAATATGCTACCTTTAAATTAAACTTTGTGTTACTTATTGAACGCATTGAAAGGGACTAGAAAAATCTGTTAGGAGTGGAATGGCCACAGTGCCTTGCTCCGGTTACGCTAGTTCTTGAGAACGTGGACTTCATGTACTTAAACACCCAGACAGACTTACCTGACAGATTTAAAATCTGTCAGGCGACCAACACAAGGGTCATGTGCCTGTGTATTCCGCCCACAGGCTGCCCCATCCCTGTCGCGTGTGTCTACGTGAAGTTTCAATAGAGGGACGCAAGGACTGAGAGATCGCTGTTATGGGGAGAGGTCAAGGGGAGGGGACACTCTCCTTGAACTTTCCATTTTGGATTTTGAAAAAGAGATGGAATGCAAAATGCCGTATGTTGTACGGCATTTTAAACACATATGACCACCAAAATTAGGCTTGGTCACCCATAACAGAAAGTTTGCAATTGACAGTTTCAGAATCTTCATGTACAATTGGATTCCACAACAAAACCTATCTGCAAATCCCTAGGTGACGAGGTGATCCGTCTTCCGAATACGTAAAAATGTTATTAACTTTTGCTGCTATGCATTTGTGCAAGTTGTTATATCAGAAGATCGAAATATTGGTATGTATGAAACCATTGAGTAATGTCGGCAGTGGTGGAGCCACGATGGGGAGGGGAGAGGGCTGGGGAAGGGGGGCCTAGACCCCCAGATTTTTTCAGCCCCACCCCCCCCCCAGATTTTTTTGTGTCCTGATAAAGTAAATCAGTGCTTTAGAAAATAAAATGTTTGAACGGAAATAAACTTTGAAGTATTTCATTCAAAAACAGTAAATAAATAAAATGTGCAAAAATTAAGAAAACTTGCATGAATGAGTGTCAAACACATTTTATGGGCACGAAATCAAGTAATAACTTCAAAATGCCTGCTTTCACTAAATCGGATACGGTATATAATCTGCACTGTCGTTTATTGCATGTCACTTCGAAGATGAAACGAACATCTCGACGACAAACTCAAATGTGACTTTGTTAGGTTAAGACACTTTCTGTCTTTCGGATGGCTGGTTGATTAACTGAAAACATGGCAACCATACACTCGAGACCATTCTTACACGACCATTCCTATACTTTATCATACACAAAATATGCCGTTAGCCAGGGTAAGGTACTGCCTTCGAATAATTCTTCCCTCCCATCCTTAAAATGTAGGCCATGTCGTGCCTCATTGATGCCCATGACAAGTGCCATTGTAGAACGATTCTCTTTTTACTAGTTGACACTGGCATCCGGGCGAATTTTTAAAATGTCCACAAGGTCTAGATTTCATGTGTTTCCCACATGATCCATTACTTCTGCTTTGCGGTTTAAATATTTTGAGAGTTTGCTCGTAGTATTTTAATTTTGACTACGTAACGTACCGATGACTGAACATATACTGCACCATTTTGGCATCTAGACACCACTGAAAACCGGAAAACATTGTTATTGTTTCTTTGGCAGTATGTATGTCAGTTGTAAAATCTCTATAAAGACTAAAAATGAGTATTTTGAAATTTTTCATGCTTCCCAATAAGGAAAATCCTAAACGTAGGCCTATAATCAGTTCAAAGGTTTGCAAGCATAGCACCATTTTGCATCTAAAAAATCTAACACAAAGAAAGTTTTTTAGAGGGGGACACAACTACTTTTGATTTTCCTATTAAAGCTGAAATCTTCAAACATTGCGACATTTGCGATCTACGCTTTCTGAAGTTAACAATTTTTCCCAAGGGAGATACCGGTTCCGTTGAGTCTCATCCCCCAGGCCACAGATGAGAAATGCCCAGTTTGGGGGGCCCTGAAAAGTGTATGTATTACCATTTTCACAGACTGATTTTTTATTCTCATTATTTGAGAAGTGGCAGACATGCGATTCGTAATTCAAGGCTGGGTACATCCAGCTTAGAACACATGGGAAGTGCCGTTTCCGGCTGTCTGGAGGGTTTGTAAAGCGCCTGACCCTAGGAGGTACCAGTAAAATCTAGGCCGCCCTAAAAATTCCATCCTGGATACGCCACTGAAGGTCGGAAGCACGCGGAAAAAATCCCGTGGCTCACCTTTAACATTTTAAATTATTGGTTAGAAATAGAGCTGAAAAACCTCCTCTAAGTATCTGAAGCTCGCGGATCGAGTGAAAATTTGGTTAATTTGATAACTGTTTGAGAGAGAACATGTGCAAAAGTGTTTATTGTTCGAAAACCTCTCTAACCTCATCTCACCCTTTCTTTCCAAAATATAGCTTGAATTCCCCTGGACTGCTGGAGGAAAACTGGAAATCGAGAAAGCCGGGCCATATCCAGACGAAAAATCAACCATTATTGGACTGATCAATAGTTAAGGCATAAACGAGGTGCAACTGAAAATTACCAAATCGATGAAACTTAAGCGAAAAAATCTGTGAAAGGTTGAGTTTGGTTTAGTACTACTCATGCAGACAAGAACAACATCACTTTTCATTTATCTCCAAAACCCTGCAAATTTTGAGTCATTATCTCATGTTTAATTTTTCCATGCGTGGTAGCTTCAAGGTCAAAAATTCCTACATGTAGCGTCGATATATCGAAGATGGAATCAGTACACCTTCAAAATACCAGCCCAACTCACGGGTTATTTTTTTCTAGGGTTTGCAACTTGAACGCAAAATTCTTCGTTTAAATTTAATGTTTAAATGTCTGAGATTTCAAGAGAGACATGTAAACCCGAAAAAGGTTATTCAGTAGCCATCTGGAAAGAAAAACTTGGCCATGGGGTTATTTTACGAATTCATTGTTTTTAATCTAGTGTTAAAAATTGATAATCTGGGATAGTTTCACAAAAGTAGTCTGTATCATGCATAGCAAAAAGGAAGGGTTGGCCTTTACAAGAGCTTTAACGTAAGGGTTTCAGATGTGTTCTACAGGTCACGTGTAGCGGGATGGACAACGCGATACATCCCGTCAATTTTTAGTCTATGGTGCCACCATTTTTTGCTACGACCAAGGACTCCCAGATGCGGTTCTAGGCAGAGTCTCTTTTTTGAGTTGGTTCTCTAGAGGGGGCTTATAAATATGAGAATCGGCAATACCAGGCTCCCGCGCGCAGCTCCCTGCTAAGAGCAGCCGGTCCCGGTCACATTCAAGGGAGCAAGGAGCTAATTAAAGAAACCCCTGCACTGCTCAGTTCATCTGACTAAAAGGAACTGTCGCTAAAATAACTCGTTTTTAATTTCTAATAGATGATAAATCCATAAAATTAATTTTGCGTGAATGTAGATGAACACTGAGGTCTAAATCATGGTTGTTATTGCACATCTTCCCTCAAGTTTCATATGAAACTATGAACCTTTTTGATCATGGATCACTTTTCCTCACTTGAAGTGCATACTCTCTTAATTTAAAATATTTAGAATTAGTTTAAATATATAGTCAAAAAAGATCTATTCTTTCGGAGTTAGTGACCAATCAAACTTCCGATTGATCACTTATTCCACTCTTTTAGATTTGAACTCCAATATTTTAAATCTTACCATTTAAGAGAAGGTTGACTGCACTTTACAGAAGCACGCAATGTATTAGCACATGTAATGTAGAACTGATGATATCATTGCATCAAACTGTCGTAATGTCGACACCTTGTTTGAAACAAGATGCTGGTAAGGTTTACGAACCGGCGATCCCATAAATGAGTAAAGTAGCAAAACTATTGTTCAATGCATGTGAAAATTGATTTCGACAGGCCTAGCGAGTTTTCCGATACCAAACTTTGGAACAGTACAAGTGTAAAATCTTTGCAAAAAGTAAAGAAACATCCTCATAATAATGACTTTAATAATTCTGCACCACAATTACAAATTGAGTTAAAACTTAAACTGAGACTGTGTCACTCTGGATGAGAATGACTTTTAAACAGTTGTGGTGGGGCTCAAGTAAATAGGTTAGGAGAATTGGAACTCCTTCGGTGAGAGGATTATGCCTTTAATATTAGCGATCAATCTTTGACTGCCCCTTTAAAGCAATTTTATCATACGTCGGAGTCTTCTCATCCACAGTTTCTAACCAATTAGATCGCATGTTTGGTCTATAAGCGGCAGAGCACCCGTCTCTCACGCGGAAGGCCTGGGTTGGATTCCCAGGTCGAGTCATACCAAAGACTCTAAAAATGCAACCTACTGCTGTTGTGCGTTATTCTCGTTATAAGCAATGGGGTAGGGAAAACACACTGGCGAGCCAATAGTACTGGAAAAAGGTCGTGGCCGGCTCGACTTGAACCAGTAGGTTGGCAGCTGGACCATAAAACTTCATCTAACTAACTAAATCCAAGCAATTGGTTCTAGTCGAGCCGGCCACGGCCTTTTTCCAGTTGTGGCTCACTGGCTTGTCCTTCTACATTGTGAGAGGTTACACATTTTCCGTCCGTAAATATTGCTTCCTGAGATCTTTAATCGAACTGCGTTTTTTGCCAGCTGGTGTAGGTGTATACAACCGTGCTAGTTTGGAATTCAAGATAAACTATCATCTATCATGGTTTTATAAACCCTTTTCGTTGTATATACACCCAGGTATAAACTGATAAGCACTGTTCCGCAATTACTCATGGGAGGCTAACTAGCACTGTAGAAACGGACTTCGCCGATGGGTGGCGCTCTTTTGGGATGGTAAATTTTGTTCAGTCCAATTGAAAGTGAATAATCAGGGTGGTTTTGACTTTTTATTGCATTACTCTCCTGGGTGAACTTGAAAAAAATAAGCAAAACATGGTTTCCATTGAAGCGGAATAAGTTTAGATGGAGGTGTGTGTAGCAATCAAATCGATTTTCAAATTAAACTTGACATACAAATGAACAATGCAATCTGTTTACCAAAAAGGTCTTAATATACAGTAATATACATAGACTTTACACTCCCCAAATACATTTTCTAATTCACACACAGAAAAGGCAAATATTAATTTTTCAAATGCTGTTATAACTATGTATTAGTAAGTCCTAAATTTGAAGCCACATCGTCCACCGATTCAGGGAAGTCCACGCTTGCAGAAAATAAACATCTCTGTCCTGGATTGGTCCACAAAACTTCCTAGTGTAATGATCAGTGAAGACTTCACAAAGTCAAGTTAACTGTACAAGTCTCAAGTAATCCTGCGAACATTACAGTTTGACCGATACTTTATCTTTTTGAACATTTCACGCTTTCTTCGTCATCAGGTTGGCAACAACACATGGCCATTCCTATCGCTCCTTTCAAAACACAAATAACACCTAGCAATTGGAAGACATATCTAAAATCGCCAAAAATGTCTCTAACATATCCTGAAAGGAAATAAAAAACGGCATAACATTTACCCCTGGTGCAAAGAATTAATGTAAAATGAGATGTATAATTCCGATATTTGGAGTTTGTAATTCTTAATTTTAAACGCTAACCGAAAAGAACATGCAAGAAAGCTTACGCAAAACTCCTGTAATTCCAGTGTGATGCACATCAGCATTTCCCCAGAAACAATGCATTTACTACTTGTAAAAAGCACCCTCCTGCCCCGGGCATGATCGATGAATGTTGGTTGATTAGGAACGTCAAAACTGTTGGTGCATTTAAGTACCCCTCCCTCACGCAATTAGTGATCCAAATTTGACTAAACTTTAACCCACGTTTCCTGTAGCCTATGGCACACCTGTGCCCGCTCCTTTGGACTTGTTTTAACACGGGAGCTCTGAGGACAACAATTTTAGAGGGGCAATCACAGTTAGACAGAGAATATTTACATTTTTGTTCCAGCACGTAGTTTTGCCTGTTGAATTTATTGTTAACCAGAATATAGAAACATTTAAGATTGTCTTCCGTCTAAAAAAAAAAAAACAATTATTTTGTGTTAATTGCTGAAGATTCAACTTTAATTTTGTGAATAATGTTCGGGAAACAAAATTATTCCACAAAATGCAAAGCTAAGAAGTCCTACACACCCCAACCAATCACGACGTTATATAGTGATTACGGATCATTTCTTATTAGTTTTAAGTAAATGTTCACATTTGGTGCAGAATTAAAGTTGTGAAAAATTGTAACAAACTTTAATTGTCGCATTTTAAAGAGCTTTGACACACCTTTGCGCAGTGGCGTAGCTACGGAGGGGCCTTGGCGTAGCCACGGAGGGGCCTTGGGGGGCCTAGGCTCCCCTAGATTTTCTTCAGCCCCCCCCCCCCAGATTTTTTGCGTCCTGATAAAGTAATTGAAAAAATAAAATGTTTGAACGGAAATAAACTTTGAAGTATTTCCTTCAAAACAGTAAATAAATAAAATGTGTAAAAATTTTAAAAAAAAATCATGGATGAATGTGCGTAAAACACATTTTGTGTGCACGTATGAAATCAAGTAATAACTTCAAAATGCCTCCTTTAACTAAATTAGTTACCGTTGTGATCTGCGCTGTCGTTTATTGCATTTCACTTCGAAGATGAAAGGAAAGTCTCGACGACAAACTTTTATGTGACCTTGTTAGGTTAAGACCCTTTCTGCCTTTCGGATGTCTGATTGATTTACTGAAAATAAGGCAATCGTACACTGGAGCCCACTCTTACACGACCATTCCTATACTTTATCATACACAAAATGTGCCGTAAGCAGGTAAGGGTAAGGTACTGCCTTCGAATAATTCTTCCTTCTATCCTTAACAAGTAGGACTATGTTGTGCCTCACTTCTGCCCATGACAAGTGCCACTGTCGGACGATTTTTTTTCTTCGACAAGTCCTCTTTTTACTAGTTGGCACTGGCGTCCGGGTGATTTGTAAAATGTCCACAAGCTCCCGGATTTTATGTATTTCCCACATGATCCATACTTCTGCTTTGCGGTTCAATTATTTTGAGAGATTTATTCGTAGTATTTTAACTTTGACTACGTAATGTACCGATGAACAAATTTTACACATTGTTTCTTTGGTAGTATGTATGTCTATTGTGTCTATTGTAAAATCTCTACAAAAACTAAAAATATTTTGATATATTTCATGCTCCCCAAAAAGGAAAAATCCTAAAACGTAGGCCTCTAATCAGTTCAAAGTTTTGCCAAACATAGCACCATTTTGCACATAGGAAATCTAACGCAAAGAAAGTTTCTCGGAGGGGGACACTATTACTTTTGGTTTTCCTGTTAAAGGGTAAGGTACTGTCTTAGGTAAGCTGAAATCCATTCAAATATTGCCGCATTTGCGATCTACGTCCTGAAGTTTACAATTTTTCCAAAGGGGAATTGAAATACCGGTTCCCTTTAGTCTCTTCCCCGAGGCCACAGATCAGAAGTGCACAGTTTTGGGGTCCCTGAAAAGTGTATGTATTACCATTCTTCGTAAATTGAATTTTTATTCTCATTATTTGAGAAGTCGCGGACATGAGATTCGTATTTCAAGGCTGGGTACATCCAGCTTAAAACACATGGGAAGTGCCGTTTCCGGCCATCCGGAGAGGTTTTAAAGCCCAAAATTTTCTTGTACGATCCGCGCCAACCGATGGTGGCGCTCCGCTTAGATAGTCTGGCCGTGCCTGACAATCGGAGGTACCAGGCCTCCAACTTGTTTCCTAGTCCCCACAAAAAATCCCATCCTGGCTACGCCACTGCCTTGGCGTCACAACTGAAGACAGCTCTACAAAATGACGCAGATTTGTCTCACCATTGCCTGAGAGGTACAGGGTGTGTCTTACAATTTATGAGTACATGAAAGGAATAAAACACTGACTTACCAGAACCAGAGTCATATAACAACAATGCATCAAACAGGAAAAGACGCGCAGAGTTTGTAAATAATTTTAAAACTAATAAATATATAAAGTTACCAAAGAAAAAATATAAGTGATGCATTTACCTGGTATAACCCCTCCTAACACGAAACTGACAGCTTCTGAGCTGTGAAGCCATGTCATTCCACTTTTAAAATGAGCACCACATATCTCATTGTTTACAAGGCAAACGTTTAGCGTTGCTTGAAAGCATATTAACATGCCACTCAAGAACGCCGACAGTGCAAATCCTGCGAAATTATTCCAAATTAGAGTGATCCAATATGCGACCGCAACGCCAATGGAAGGAACCACTGTCGCTATAAAAGGATTCATGTAATCAAAGTGTACAAACAGGGTGGCAAATAGCTTTCCTAAAAACCCAGACGCTCCACAAATAGTTGAGAGAAAAACTGCTACTTGTGGGAGCATTCCAGCAAATTCTGCGTAAGGCACCATGAACATCGCCCAACCGACAAAATTGACTATTTCCAAAATGGTGATAAGATAAATAAAAATGAAACGTTTGTGACAAAGAAAGATTTCAAAAAAATCGTTTGGTAATCTAGAAGTTAGCGGATTTGTCGGATTTCGATTCTCTTCGATGGGTTTGACTTCAATTTTTTCGTGTTCATTTCGGTTGCGAATGTTCTTAGATTTTATTAGGAATCCAGTGATCATGTTGTTCCAGAGAAAAGCACCGAACACAAATATAGCTTCTTGCGTACCGTACTGTTGTTTAAGGTATCCTAATAACAAAGGAAATAGGGCTATCCCTAAGTTGCTACCTAAATTGCTCAGCGCATACGCTTTTGGAAACGAATCATCGAAGTTTTCTTTTAGGTACAGAAGAGTAATGAGGTCTATGAAACTATGTCCAATCCCTGCAAACAAGAGACATGGAAAAATTTCAAATATTAAGCAAGCTAAGAAAACAATTAAAATGAAGGATTACAACCAAACTGATAGGAATCCACTCCAACATATAAGCTCTAAAGAAAAAGAAAAAGAAAACCATCGAAGGGACACTCAATCGAAATTCTCTTCAACATTTGATTACATTTGGTTACAAAATGAATCAAGTCTAATCATTTCTGAAAATAATCTAAGGAATATTTGAATATATTATCTACTTAGCGCCCCTTTTATAAGATTTCTCTTTAATGTGAAGAAACCGTTAAAAGTTTAAACTGAAATGAAAGGATTATTGGAAACAACTAATCTCTTCCCAAAAAACCCCTTTGAAATTCAACACATAACTGAAGTAAGATGTTTAAAATGTTAAAGTGTTGTATATTCCTTGTGATCGCGTAGTTTGCTGGCTACGGCCCACCAGTGGTAGAGGTAGGGTTTTTTTTTTTTTTTATAAATAGAGGCACGAATGGCCTGCAGACTGGCAGGGAAGCGTAAAAGCATGATGTTTGGAACATTAAATGGGTGCTAGTAGGTAATTTGGTCCTTGTGGGAGCTTTCGTCCCCTGACCACACGGTAGCTCCGCCACTGAAGTCCATCTGCGAGCTACATTGCACTCAGGCTCGTAGAAATATCCCTCCAAACTTAGTTACATTAGCACTTAAGAACATTTAATTAAAACTTACAAACGATTCATGTACAAAGTACTCAAAATATTGTCAAATGAAGTAAAGATAAACACGAATAATGTTTGCTTTATACGGAAAATGCAAATTTTACATTGGCTTTTTATTAGATTTTAAAAAGTTATGCTCCTACATTACTTTAACTCTTATGTGATATGTCCAACTGAAGAGTGCCGTTATGGTGGAATTTGTTAGTATTTAAAGTAGTAAACACCATGTCCCAAAGAACACGAAGAGGTTAACAAGTAACGTCTACAAATAAAAAATGCAAAATAAAAATCTTTGATACCCGATAATGACGTAACGAAGAGCATTGACCAAACGGAGGCTCTGAGACAAAAGGCTAGACCAATATATCCTAGTCCAATTAGAAAACCAGCAAGAACCATCCACAAACGATATCCCATTGTTCCGCTGATCAGATAGGACACCAGTGGAGCTGAAATTTACAAAATAACAAAAAAAAAAAAAAAAAAAAAATAGCACCAACAGTTACGACGATGACGGAGAGAGGACAGAGAAAGTCAAAAATAGTCAGTCAGAGGCTTGTGCAAAACTAAATCGTGATGCGGATAGGGGCGGTGAATTCCTCGACGGATATGTCTGGAGCATAGCGAAATTTTCATCATCAAAACTGCCTACACACAAAATTGTGCCCCCAATGATCAAAAGAAAGATAGATAGTGTATTGGAGAATGTCAGAAACTGTTGTTTGTTTTGTGGCAAACATTTAGAAAAGAAGGAAAGTTTAAAAGTTTTGGATTGTTTGTTGTTTTCGGGTCGGATTTAAGTGGAGGGTGAAAATGTTTCCTTTTAGGAGGGCTGAGATGCAAAATGGTTCTATTTTGAAATATTTGGTAGCATATTCAAACGCCATGCAGCCAATCAGAGCACGCTCCTGTTGCTCTGTCAAGTTCGGTCATAGCTGATCTTCCGCTCATTACTTCCGCTTCGCAGGCTAAGTAACAGTCAAAGTCTCCGCAGCACCACCGACAGCTACGATCGATGGACAATAATAAAACAACAGGCAAATAAACAAAGAAATACCTCTTTTGTGTAACAATTGAACTTAAAATTGAACTTGAAAACGGTATTTAAAATAATATTTGTTTCAAGGTAGGACTTGAATGGAATGTTCAAGATAAGTTGCCAATAATCATCATTTAACTAAAGAAATACATTCAATTCAAATATTGTTATACGCTTCATAATCAAATTCTTAAAAGTTAAAATTGTTTTCAAAATTCAATGGCAACATTTGCATAGGCAGAATATCTTACCAAAGTACGCTTGATACTGTTATGGAGTTTTTAAATGTGTTGCGTCAACATTCTTCCCCAAGTTCAACTAATCATTGTACAGTTGTGCGCGCATTGAATAAACGAAGGAGATTTCATCTAGTTTCTTGATCAAATGAAATGTGCATAAGACACTTTTCAACTGCTTGATTAAATTATTTGAAAGATTAAATGCAGGCATTGGAATAAATACGAGAAGTGTGAAATGCCAAAAAACGGTTTTACCAGAACAATAAAGAGGCATCATAACTTTAAAACTTATAGATTTTGTAATGGATTTTTTTGAATCTTAAAATCAAGATCATATACAACATGAGAGCCCTGAAGTTATACAATTTCGCTTACATTGTGAGACAGCTCAGTGAAATAAGCAGTAGAAGAGGCCAAGACCAAAGGTCTATATTTGCCCATAATCTTCATGAAAAATGAAGGCAAACTTTTTCATATTTAAGCTTATGTTTTCACGAAGAACTGAGTAAACTCTTGTTCATGTAGTGTCGCGCTGGGTGTATAAGAAAAACAGGTTGAGTTTATAAGCCCCAAGGTGGCCAGAGGCGGTACTTCCCTAGCTTTCTTAGTTGAATGTAATCAAACTTCAATGTTTTCAGCACCTTTTTCAAAATTTTCCCCACGGTTGCCACTTCTTTCAGTTTTGTAAATATTGGCGGGAGGGAATGAACTCCCAGTTATCTTCCACTTTTTATTGGGGGCTGATTCCCGGAGCCCCCTCCCGTCTCCACCACCACTATATGACATGATTTCTCTGTAAGAAAGGACGTACGATACTCAAGGTGAAGAGATTTGCATGTCGGGAAGTTACACATGAAAGAGTGTAGTGCCATTCAAAATATCGTTTTGACCTGATTTCGCATCTGTGTGAAGAAAACACTTCCAACATTTGAAGTCGAAGGATCAGAATGTGTTGTATATTAAGTGTCGGAATGCTTTTGTCATTATTGTATTGTTAGGAAAAGATTGCATCCAGTTCTAATTTTATAGTTGAACTAATATTGCAATTGTCTCAAACCTATTCGTGCCAATTAGGACAAACAGGCTCTCTCATATTTACTAAATGGGAGAAAGCCAAATAGGTATACAGGGAGTGACATGTTTATTTGTGGGTAATTTGCATTTTTTATTTATTGTTTATTTATTTGCCTTTTTGTTTTATTCGATCTCACATAGTATTATTCTAGAATGATTTACACGGGTGCTTATAACTGAATAATTAAAACAGTTAAAAAATTTAGAAAATATTACAAACAACAACATTTATTATGGTTTATATTTACATTGAGTACTTACTTGCAGTGTAACAAATCATGAACTGCCACGTGAATATCCATCCAACTTTTCGATAGGAGAAGCTACTCTGTTTGACCACTGGTTCTAGAATAACTCCAAACGCCTTGACATCACCGTCGAAGAACATGAGACTCATACAGCGAGCAACAAATGCTCCTACACGAGCAATACTTACTGAGCTTGTCCACTTAATTTTATTCATCATATGGTCCACTTCCTGGTGACTTCCATCAAGCAAGTTCTTTTTCCTTTTTATGAACTTCCTATGGTACAATACAACCTCAGAAAATAAGTGCCGGATCGAGTATGGTGAACAGTTGTTCAATAATGCAGTTTACGTGATACCAGCATATTGTGGTGTAGAAAAAAATCCATTTCGGTATGATTTCTCTTCCATGCATCTGATAAGCTCAATCGTAGTGGTTGGAACAGATGGTATCTTATGTATTTGATTTTAAGAATTGGCACGTATTGTAAGATAAATTATGCTTAAAACAACGCCATATATGCACAACTACAATTGAAGTGAAACGACTGGCACTGTAACACAATTTCACATAAAATACTAGGAAGACACCAGACAGTTGTTTTATAGAACGCTTTAAACCATATATCCGGCGAATCAGACATTTTGACGGGGACCCTGGATATGATGGATAAATCAGAAAACTACAGGGACTTATTTTAGAATAATCACGGTTTGTAAACTTGTAAACAAAGGATTTGTCATCATCTTCATTTATTGTCTACGTGAATTTCAAATCCTCATATTCAGTGAAGTTGAAAAAATTAAGATACACTTCAGTGTACAACTATCCACCGAACAGGTAAGGAAGGAATTAGAAGATGATGGACCCCAGTAATGGCCGACTAAAATCAGACCATCACAATCTGTCCGGATTCGTCTATATGTTGTAACTTTGGAAAAAGTTTCTTACAATGTCTTTCGAATATATCTTCACCCGTTTACCAATCTTCAAAGCCCTCTTCCAACATAACCTCTCGCCCGTCCGAGAAAAATCTCAGTCTCTGTCCCTGCTGGCATAATAAACAAAACATAACACTATGTCAGGTTGGTTGCGAGGTGATTTTATCTGGGTGAAGTGTCGCCATTTGATGGTACGCAAAGCGTACCAAGGATTTTTTCCGTCAAGATTGCCCCCTCGGAAACGTTAAGTCCTTGGAATCGGAACTGGCCTCGAATAGCTGTCACTACACTTGGACTCGAATTTGAGTCCAGTCGTGTCTCCGAGTCCACTTAAATGAAATCATAAATGAAGAAAATTTGAGCTGTGGCTTTTTCACACTATTCACGTATCGAGAAGAATTGATCTTTTCTGTTAAAATATCTCTGCCAAGACTGTACGTTTAGCATGGGCGTAGCTAGGGTTTGTGGCACTCGGGGCAAGAAACGAAATAGGAGCTCCTACCCCCATCTACGGGGGGTATCTCATGAATACTTACACCACTCAAGATCTTAAATAGAACAAATGTTAAAGTCTGACCCAAAGGACTTCAGTGATTGCATTATTCATGTTTTAAACCACAACCACAACGTTTTTATTTACCTGAATTATTTACTAGACGATGAGCTATAACAGTAGTTGATTACAGGTTTACCTTTCGTGTTTTGCTTCTGCGAATATATCGATTACATCATCAGAATATAATGTATTGGTTTCCCCAGACTCGATGCTGAGGAGTGCAAATGCAGTTAGTCTTGACTGTCCCATGGTGGCTCTGAGATACGGGAAAATAAGTTTTAACTTGCTGAGAGACCGTTCAAAAAATTGGCGGCGCTATGTCGTAATTAGCCTTATGGATTTCTGTGCAGAAATTCTCTGGCTTTCTAATAAAATACGTAGAAAGTCTGTAGGGTGTATGGTCAGCCAGCGAGAATTCTCGCAAAACTTGATGGACTGTTGCCGATTTATGCATTCATTTGCCCCTTCTCTAGTTTATATTGACATTATTATGTCAATATTACTAAATTATTAATTGATGAAAGATGAAATTGCTATATCAATGTGCAAATGGTAGGTCCAACATTTTTTTAAGTGATCTGGATTTGGCGCCCCCTAGCTGGAGCCCGGCGCTACTTGCCACCCCCCCCCCCCCGGGCTAGCTACGCCAGTGACTTTTAGCTTCAAAGGTATTTTGGTATATTATTTTTCAGTAAACTTTGTGCCTAAATATGCAATAACTAATTTTCGAGGTTTTACTGCACATTTAGTATAAGACTGAGGGAGCTCGGAACTAAGGCTCCTCTTTGACTTTCATCGAGAAGAATTTATCGTTTTCTGTTAAAATATTTCTATTTATAAGACTGCACTCCTAGCTTCAAAGGTAATTTAATAAGTCATTTTAAAGTAAGGCTTGCCTATGTATGCGATGATCAATATTCAAGTTTCTTTTTACTCCACATATAGTATATGAGACGGTCTCTACTCGGTTCTGGCTAGAGTCCTCTGAACTATGGCTCGGCTTTGACTTAAGGTTGCCGGACCCTAAACTGGCCCAGAATTGGGGCCAGTGACGTCGAAATTGGCTCGGACTCGTGCTATGGGAATAGCTCTGCTGTACGGCTGTTTTAGTTAACTCTTTTTCGACATTTTTATGATGCAGAAATTAAAAAAAAAAAAGTAAAAAAAAAAATACATGCATACATGCTTGCTTCTTTCAAAGGACACAAGTTACCCACTTTTAGCAACATTTATTGGTTTAGCCAAAAGGAGATAACGTGTCATTACAAAGTTTCCGGTGCCCCCTTTTCCCCAAATGAAAATTTTAAGTTGTAAAAATACGTGCAAAACGGGACAAATATCGTTAACGTATCAACTTGGTTTGCAAGAAGACACACTTTTGTTCAATTAGACAATTAAAATAATAAGAGCACAAAATACTCTCAAAACTACATTTTTGCTGCTCACTTCGCACGGAACTTTTCTGAACTTGTACAGTACGGCTTTACTGGAAAGTATGTAGTTCTGTTTTCATTAGCTATGGGCTCACAACAGTCTTCAATTCACCTAATGAACACTCTTTAACAAAATATTTCTTGATTAGCTGTTGTCATTGTATTGTATCGATTGTATTCTTTGTTAGAGTTAGGTATTAGACCAGGGATTAGTGCTATCGTTAGCAAGTTAAGAAATCGGGGACTACGCGCAATCTTTAATACGGAATCCCCTGTAATCTACATCACATATCTTGGCTTTGTGCACAGTTATAACAGCGAGTGTTGCCATGTCATGCCGGTAATCTATCGTATAAAGGTAATCGGCCTTTTCGCTAAGATCATGTGTAGTGTCTGTTCTTTTCATCCATTCAAGAATGGAGCCATGCATAACAGACCAATAGAGTAAATGGTCTAAAAGGCCTTGAGGTTGGTTAAGTGTTGTCCTTAAGTGGACGTATAGTTTCTTCGGGAAGCAGTTTAAAGTTTGGTTTTGCCGAACGGCCCTTTGCCAGAGGGTCGCGGGGACTTGGGAAAAAGTATTTTACTTCATTGTTATTCATTTCATCAAAATGTTCGCTCAATTTTGTTTTTAAAAATGAAACATCTTGAAAAGACAGATTAGTGAGATAATAATAGCAGTGTAAATATGAAGTTCATTTTCATTGAAAAGGAGGTATGAAAATCATTACACGTGGGTTATTAATGATCGTAATAAGAAAGTTGCCATCCGTTAATGATGAAGCTACAACGCGGTGTTTCAAAATATGACGTCACGTGCCTGAACACTTCAATTAGCACGGGAACTTGACCTCCTGAATCCTCTCGAATGGAGGTGTATCCAAGCACCTGCACATCCGGGATCATAAAGTGAAGATATCTTTACAACACTAACTTGTTGAAACTTTCTTTCACATTTCCGATACCAAAATTTCCTCACGTCTTTGACGGGGGCGCACCAAGGCTAGTCTGAGAGGAAATCAAATCTCTAGCCACTCTTTCTCGAGAAAGAGTGGTTAATCTCGTTCATTGCAGAAAATATGAGAGAAATATGCTTCAAGTAATTACAATTAGGGAATAAAGTCAATGGTGCCCATGTCTCTACATCAGATTCGAACAGGCTATGACGTCACGCATATGGGCTGAGAGACCCGAGGCGAAGCCGAGGGTCTCTGCCTATATGCGTGACGTCATAGCCTGTTCGAATATGATGTAGAGACATGGGTACCATGACTTTATTCCCATTCATAAATACTTTAATTTCGAGAAGTTTAGAAGGGAAAAGGCTTTCTTTTTTATGAATTTTCCATTGATCATCAATTATTCTCCTTAATTTGGCTTAAGTTTCACGAAGTGCTCGTACAGGTGTACGTTACCATGACATTGACATTGAATAGCGTAGCGAGAAGCTGTATTAATATTACTGCAATGCACAGTAGAGTAGCTAGCTAGCTACACGCTACCTTCGTCGCTTGTACGTACCGTATGTACACAGTCATGACTCATAGTCATACAATGATACAGTCATAGGCCTTCCTTTTGCCGTCTATTTGACTAATAAGTTATATTCTGGAAGTCTTGAAAGAGGTCATATTTGGAACGATTTATCTCTTGGATTTGGGACTATAGTCGTGAATAGTTCCACTAAAATTATATACTAGCTCGAGGATCTGTGGTTTGGTTTATATTGCTCACTGTGACGTTTGTCTTTGACAACGTCCTGCTATACGTTGTTGAACACAGACTAAACAACTAACGTTAGGCTAACATAGCGTTAGACCTAGCCTTTCAACTTAGGGTTACGTTGTTTTCGAAATGAGGCTGAGTCAGTAAACTAGCTTGACCTTTTTGAGTGGAACTTTATGGAACCAGAAATACTTGCCTTTACTAACGGTGGCTGTCGCTATTCCTAAAGTTTTCATTGCAGAGAGAATCTATCACAATCTTGATGACGTTGTCGATGCAGTAAGCAGGCTACTTGGGCCGGCTGAGGCTCTTCTTAATATTATCACATCTCATTTCCTTTGGCGATTCTGGTGCTTAATTTCCTAACATAGGCCTAGCTAATGGTGCACAGAATACTTGACCAAGCCTTATGTATGGAATATGCGAGATGGGCTTTTAAGGTTAGTGAGTAACGTTATACTCGGACACTCATTTCAAAAGTGCTTTTTTTCATCGCCCCAGAGAGGGCAGAGGTTTCGAGTCTAACTGAGGTAGGCCTAGGCCTAGGAAGTCATGTAGTCCTACTTATATGTCTTTTTCTCATCAACAGCGTACCATATCAATATTTACACGATCGGGGTCTAAGCCTAGCCTAGGCCTAGGCCCTTTGTGGACTTTGAAACACTAACAAGACCTTCACATAATATTCTCTGAATTAAAGGTCTGAAATCTGATTAGGACCTAATTTATTCGTTTCAATGTACACACAACATTGCGGTCAACCAAATATGTTTACATTTTAAGTTGGACAGTTATGGGGTAAATTACAGTCGTATGTCTTAATTGCTTAAAACGTCAGACACCATTATGAAGTAGTTGGGCTAGTATGTGTGCTATGTATGTGACCTAAAACTATGTAGTCAAGCCTACATATACCTTGTGTCAGCAAAGCTGTGTTTATGGTCATGTTGATCAAAAACTTTCTCTCCATACACCCTATGTCTCTACACTGGATTAGAACATGGGTAACTGACCAATCACAAGCCAGCATTCTCAAAAAGTATTTATGAATGTTAATTGTCAACCCAATAAATCACATACAAGAAATCTTTTCATTTATTTTTTCCGGCTCCCTTATCGACCACCGTAAATGCAACTCAGATGCCGTAATGTGAGGACCTCTAGCCTTGATCAAGACGTTAGAACATGTTTCATTGAAAGAGGTGTTGTTAGGACCTCACTGTACAGTTCTTCAGATCTTACAAACTGAGGGCGCTTGTCAATTAGACTGTATCTAATCGATGTTTCCTTCAGTAACATAGTATCGATTGAAATTTGGGAAAACAGGTAGAGGGAGAGTATACAGTAGTCTGTACGAATGTTGTGTACTTTCAACTAAGTCTATGGTCTTGAGCAAGACTGGGACTCCTCATTTCTCCTGTACGGTAGTGTTTTGTAATTTGACCTAGTCGCGAGGGAGAGGACTTTCTTGACGGTCTCGGTTTCACTCAATATAAAAACATGACACTATGTAAAGTAAGTATAAACCTCTTTATATTATGAAACAAATTGACTATAAACAATTTCAAAATAACATTTTTTGTGGTCATATTTCGGAATTCATATATGGGCAGATAAACCGTCACATGACAATGTATCCCCCTGAATGCATCCAGTGTCTCTACTTAAAAACACACTTCACGTGCATAAAATATAATATTTTAAGTGGTTTTGATTAACATGTCTGATTACTATTGGGGATTAAATACACTGTTTCTAATTGAATATCACCTTCACTGCTTTTTAAAAGCGAATAAGATGCTAATCCAATACGCGGGTTAGCAGGCTATTTATGCATAAAATAATTGCTTTTTGTCATTCATTGCTATTGCGTAGCAAAGTAGCGTCTTTAAACATATCCTGCTGCGCTAGGTGTACCCTGGATTCCAGGGAGCTGTGACAACTGAAAGAGCTCCCTACCTTAACGAACAAAATTTCACTGCACAGTTTTATTTTTCTTTTAAATTAAAATTAAACTGATGCCATTACTACATGATTATTTCTTCTCTGACGAGTCAAAAAATATGCCACTCCACCGAAGATGGCCACGACAACTAATACTGCCACCACTACCCCTACAAGGGTACCAGCTGCAGCACCCGAACCAGCAGAGAGTCCAGCATTGGCACTCGGCATACCGTTGGCATTATATGGCATGTTAGGGTTATTTTCCCTCTGGTTAGGATTAACACCACCTCCCATACCATTGCCTGCACCACCAGGTCTTGCCATTGTTCCATCCCCACGACGAACCTCTCCCGAATTCTGGTTGGTGTTTCCTGCATTCGGATAATAATTGGTACCCTGGTTAGCCCGCGGCTGTCCTCCTTGCATTTGTATCCTTGGATGAGCCCAGACATCGACTGAGGGTGGATTGGTACTGCTGCCACCAGTATTGGGATCTACAGCACTGTTCTGGAACCAATTAAACCGACTTTGACTGTTTGAATTTGAAACTGCTCCACCTTGTGGTGCCACGACGGGGTTGACCGCACCTCGTACTCCTCCACCGCCTGCCTGTGGACCTACAGTGTAGTGCCTGCTAGACTGAGAGTTTCCTACAACACCGGTTTCCCAAAAGTTGAACCATCTTCCTTTTGGTTTTTCTGTGGCCGAGCCGAATGTGGGAGCTCTTTGAGGTGTGTCACCAAATGCGATTCCTGTGAATTGAGAGAACGGGAGAGACGACGGGTTAGAGAAAGAATAAGAGTTCAAATCCCATTTTACAAGATGATTTCAATTACCATGACTCGGTCAACTCGACAGCGGCAGAAGGTTTTAAATATGTTTTTAGGAATGCTTTTTATTTGTTTTTTTCTCCATTTAATTGTTCATTTCTCTTTGTGTCCCATTTGGGAGTATATTAAACCCCCTAGAATCATATCGGCGTTTAATTTTCTAGCTGAGTCCTCGTCAATATCAGCACCCCAATAATTAAAATGTTCTTGCGTTGAAGATATATTGACTGTTAACTGAAGTGTCTTGAAATATTTGTTGGATGTTGCTTCTGACTGTGGTACTTTTGAAATATGATTATGTTTACAAATGGAATTTGGAAAAAATAAGTTTTAATGCAGACTTTCAAAACTTTGACCAATTCTAGTGCCATTTCAGTTGTATTACTCCGCTGTGTGAAATTCCCCTTTTAGGGATTGATCAAGGCGGGAGCAATTATCATTAAAGGCTCTTAAACCTAAAATTTCAATGGTCATAATATGGAATCTACAAATGCCATAAGAACCTAAATTTTGAGTTTTAAAAGCGCACTATGTTTAGGTTGAAAACTTCTACAAGGAGCTACGGGGCAGGGTAGTAGCCTGATTTAGACAATAAGAAAAACCTGTAAGACATGTAATTGATGGTAGACTACCTAAAATTATGGGCAGAACAGATGGAAAGTTAGTTAGTAAGTTTGACAGAGTTTTACCGCCAGTTTCCAACCTATTGATGCAAGCAAAGCCGGCCACGGCCTTTTTTTCCAGTTGTGGCCCACTGGATTGTTCCACTACTCCATTGCTTATGCCGAGCATCACGCATAGGGGGATGCGTTAGTTGTTCTATCACATCAGCTACTTTAAGCAATGACATTTACATTGAAATTGTAAATAAAATAAACTGTTATGTAGTTAACACATTTGATCAGCTATTTTTTCAAGCAAGTTAAAGGGGAAATGTAGTCACCCCAATCTACGGACTTCCTACACATGGACAGAGCATACTGCACTGTACATTGTCGCTACCGTAGTTGCAGAAAAAGCGCACCAAGATGGCCGTTGACAATGGTTTTGTGTGAAAGTTTGGACTTGCTCAAGTATATCCCCATATTTTGCAAGAAAGTTGAAATATTTTTGAAATATGGCAAGATAAAGCGCCTTTTTTTGGCCCCAGTCGATGGCGACCATCTACGGATAGGACGTACACGTTACGTGCCCTTATAGGAAGTCCGTGCCCCAATCTAATATAGTCCTTAGACTGTCCTGTTTCATGATTTGCTCTAAGGAGGCATGTAGCAATATTTCTTCTTCTCAAATGTGATGTTTACTGCGAGTTACTGCTTGGTTTACCCTGAACGCGAATCATTGAATTCCTGACACATCTTGGAAAATACTTGGGAATAAGAGAAATAAAAAGAAAATTTGTGAGATTTAGTTATTGCTTCAAAATAAGTTTGAAGCGACTTCTCTTGCCCTTTAAGCATCACATACCAGAATGACGGGATGAGTATCACAAGTGATGTAACATGTCGTAAATGAGATAACTTGGGCTATAGTGAATTCAGATGACAATGAGGAAGCGCAATAATTGTAATACTAAGCATTAGATTAATTTCACTATTCCTTAATCATACTAGGAAGTTTCATATTATTGAGAGGATGAAGAGGAAATTCAAGGATTTTGATCAGGTTTCCTCTTGCGGCAACACTCTCTAGTTTGTTAAAGGAGAAATCTTTTGACTTGTCACGACCATGCTCAGCAGCGACGTCATGGGGATGAGAGGGCTAAATGCCCCTTAGAGTTTGCCCTTGTTCCCTAGTTTTAAAGGAGTTATGACGATAAGGGGTTAAATCAACCAAAAAAATGAATAAGACTTAGACTCCTGAAACTTAATTTCTTATCCAGAGATGCTTCATGATTTGCTCTAAGGAGGCATGTAGCAATATTTCTTCTTCTCAAATGTGATGTTTACTGCGAGTTACTGCTTGGTTTACCCTGAACGCGAATCATTGAATTCCTGACACATCTTGGAAAATACTTGGGAATAAGAGAAATAAAAAGAAAATTTGTGAGATTTAGTTATTGCTTCAAAATAAGTTTGAAGCGACTTCTCTTGCCCTTTAAGCATCACATACCAGAATGACGGGATGAGTATCACAAGTGATGTAACATGTCGTAAATGAGATAACTTGGGCTATAGTGAATTCAGATGACAATGAGGAAGCGCAATAATTGTAATACTAAGCATTAGATTAATTTCACTATTCCTTAATCATACTAGGAAGTTTCATATTATTGAGAGGATGAAGAGGAAATTCAAGGATTTTGATCAGGTTTCCTCTTGCGGCAACACTCTCTAGTTTGTTAAAGGAGAAATCTTTTGACTTGTCACGACCATGCTCAGCAGCGACGTCATGGGGATGAGAGGGCTAAATGCCCCTTAGAGTTTGCCCTTGTTCCCTAGTTTTAAAGGAGTTATGACGATAAGGGGTTAAATCAACCAAAAAAATGAATAAGACTTAGACTCCTGAAACTTAATTTCTTATCCAGAGATGCTTAAACGTTGGAACTCCCGCTGGTTTGCCCCGTGAACACCACCCGAACGAGCTTGCGCTTCGCGTTATTTTTCGCTCCGGGCGCGGGAACTTAATGTTTGCCTCAAACATTTTCCACTGCCCCTGGTTAGCCCTAAATTTTGACATCCTGTTGCAGCCTCTGTCAATGCTTGACCTCAAGGTTTGTCATGTGAGCATACGGAACAACCTTTATATAATGAAGGTTATCTCCATAATTCGCACCGGTAGAAATAATCAGTGGGACTTTTCATTGGTCAAGTCAGCGAAAATCTTCACTCCCAAAAAAGAGATTAATTGCTATGTTGGCGCTCTTCACATGGGTGTAACGAAGAATGTTCCAAGGAGGCGAAACGTGTACAAACGTGATGACCTTTCTGTGCCTCGACAAGACTGATCGCTTTCAAGATGGCGATCTCCTTTGACATAAGCTTGTCAGTTTAACACCAGCGCTACTGAACCATACCTGCTTGACTGACAGTTTCTGTTGAAGATTATACTAAAAGGGTCACAAGATTAACACTTGATTGATATTTGTGCTGTAGTTAGACGGTATGACTTTCGTGGCGAATGATTGTTTGAACTCGTCCGCCAATTAGTCGGAAGATTTTTGTCAGTCTGCTGCACTTTCCTACTTATGAGCAAAATGAAAAATGTATTATATGCTTTTTTGAGAAAATTCGGAATTTCATAAAAGAAAATTTGGGAAAACCACAATGTAGTTGATAAATGGAAAATTTCAAAATTTCAACTTTTCATGGCTGGAGGGGGGGGGGGGGGTTGTCCCCCTTACCTCTGTAGCTACACCTCTGAACATTTTTTGCTACAAAAGGTAATTTAGCATTAACGACTGAGATTAATTGCACCCGCTTGGCGGACGGCACTACATTAACTGCACTGCTACTTCAAACAACTCCCTGCTTCAAAAGAGAAGTACATTTGACCAGGGGGTTGCTAGAGACTGATTTGACACATGCTGTTAAGAGGTCAATACAGGGAGTTGCCAGGGAGTCTATAGCAACTCCCTGGTCAATAGGAGAAAATTATAACTACTTCCTTTGGCTTTATTGGGACGTATCGCGTGATTGTAAGGCGTTTGCAAATGCCACGTGCCAATTGGATCTTGTAGGATATGATTTAATTTTGACCCAATGGTCTCTTTTCTGAGAAAGCACTGATCAAACATTGACATGGACGACCAGGTGACGTCTATAAGCCCTAGTAGGGATCATATATTCTGTGACGTTTTCTGACTATTACTATGTTAATGGTATTACCACGTTTTTGAAATTCTGTTGGTGGGCATGTTCAGAGGGGGTGGCAGTTGCGTAACTAGACTTGTCTTCATGGGGGCAGATGGATGATGTAGGGCTGAATATTTTTTTTGGGGGGGGGAGGGGGGATGCTTGGATATCTGACACAATTCACTATCTAAGCGGAGCGTTACCATTGGTTGGCTCCGAGAGTACGGAGAATGTTGGAAACTGTAACCCCTGAGACAGCTAGAAATTGCAAAATGTTGAAAAATTCCCAGATTAAATGTGCCATTTCCGGGCAATTTCTTTCTGTCTGAGCGTGTAATCTGGCAATTGAAAGCATTCCAAATTTTTGCAACCTGTGTCCGAACTGAAAATTCTACCATTTCGGGCGAGGTGCAACGTGCAAGGCTTTCAAAAAGAGGCTGATAGCTTATTGTTTTGTTTAAGCAGTCCGAAGGTGTAGCTAATAAGTGATTTTCCATTAAAACATTTTCAGTCTGAGAACATTTTGCAACGATGTGATATATACCTCTAGAATACAGGAAATGATATTTCCAGGATCTTGAAAGCTGCATTTATAAAGTTTTGATTTTGAGAACTTGTGTTTGAAAAAGTTCACATTTCCTCGTGAAATTTTACTTTGAAAAACCTGGCAGAGCCTCTCTTGCACTAATGAAGCATATCATTACGCTCGTCATGTCATGACACTGCTACATGATTGCACATAATCATGATTTGATCACCCACCTTTGATTATGCATAGCTCCCAAGTTACAAGGACCTAGATTCGGGTCCATCTCCGACCAGTCCGTTGTGAGTACGTAGCCTTTGGGAGGGGCTTATCGACGGGGCTTCATTCATCCCCTTTTCGATATTTTAATGGGGGAAGTGTCTACACGTGAAGCTACCTCTAAAAGTATCGGCACTGGTACTAACAAACTCGAAAAATTTGACCCTCTCGAAATGATAGTGATCATTAGTTATTTTTACCTTAACTTCTGATGCAGCACTAATCAGGTGCCTCGGTGAACACACCGTATTCTATTTTAAACATCCGACATCTATTTTGAGCCCATGGACATGCCAATTTTACTAACATAATGCAGCTTCCACAAAAATTGATGGGACAAGTCGACGCATCATGTCGCGGTCACGAAGTCCGAATTTTAAGTTCGAAGAAGTTCTTCCTCTTTTAATTCAAGACCAGATTAGAGTATTTAAACAATGTGTCTACAGTAGTAAAACAAGATCGCAAATTTAGTTGTTGATATCATATTTTCATTTTCATTTCATATATCTTATTATATTCCTTAATGTCATATTTCAGTTTATCTCCGATCGCCTATGGGCGACTCGGAGGGGTTGCTAGGGGGCTGGAAAATTTTATGGGGCTCCATCTCTCCAGCCTGTACCCCCAGTCCCCCACCGGTAGCCTTACGCCACTGGTTGACATCATGGAATTTGGGTGTATATTATGTTTTCTAATAAATTATTTTCAGATACAACTCATTTGTTGCGCCATCTCCCTGATAATAAACGTCGTTCAAAATGATTCACCATTAAAAACATTTTCCGAGATATCGCTTTTGGTTAAGTTATCTCGTTTAAGAAAGGTTAGGGGAATTGACGAACAAATGCAATAAAACATTAAGTTTCTATAGTCAAAAGTACTTCTAGTCAGTGCGTATTTCATACAAAAACGTCAAATAAAATCCAAAGTGGACGACTTCTTGTGAAATGCGTAATACATTTTAGGAAGGTTTTTCGTGTTGCCAGATTTCAAAATGGAAGCCATTATTCCTTATAAGTGCCTGGTCTTTGTAAGTCGTCACAATGAAAACAACATAGGCCCATGGGACCATAAACAGTTGCAGATCAGGTATTATGTCGTCTACGGTCCATATTGAGTTTTCAATTTCGACGAAAATAGCCCTGTGAATGCTTCTTTTTGATATCAAAATTCATGGTTACGTGGCATTTTGAAGCAATTCATGCATTTGGTCAAAATGATCAACTTCAATGAAATACGTTAAATTAATCTTATAAAAATGGCTTTATTTCAATGGTACATTGGTCGACACCTGATCTGCAGTGGTGCATCACATATCTGATAGGTGGTGTTAGGAACAAAATATACGTAGCTGCATATCTTTAAAAAGTAGTAGAACTTTTAGGCATTAATCATACTTCTTATCATGGATAGCATGAAAACAGGAGTTATTTTGAAACACAAAATGAGAGTATTCACTTACCAATTAGTGCAAATAGTAGAATATATTTCAAACCAGCCATGGTGTTTTGATGATTCTTTCGAATATTTACGTTTACTGGCAAACTGTCTACCGTCCTGCGAACTAACTCCCAGCTCAACTTGATGCAAAGTGGCCAACTAATAAAGTGAAAAGCCCACGTTAAAAAGGACGTGGAATATTTTGAGAACGCATTAATTAGGCCTATGAACGGTTGTTTAATCATATATCTCTAAAAGGGGCAAAGGATGTAGCGATAATTGATATAAGAAATGAAAGAGGAAAACCAGTATGCGTCACCAGCTTCTCTAGTAATTTATTCTTCCTACATGCGCATATAGCAAAGGCCACGTGGGAGGCCTGGTGTCTCTTTATAAATGCAGTTGCACGACGTGAACCCTAATACATTTCTATATTTGTATTATACAGTCAAGCATGTCATCCTTCGTCGCGGCAATGCTAAGGATATACTGTTCAAGGATTGTAATTACATTACATCCTCAGACGTTGCCAGCTAAAGTAAATTGTATGCAAGCTCTACAAAAGTTGTCAGAGTATGATGTGACATTTCCGTTCTGAAACGACATGATGCCAACACATAGCATCGAATTGCACATATATTGAGTCTCTGTTTCCAAAGTTGAGATATAAAAGACCAAAATAAGAATGAAGATATATTTTTGTAATGGCACTGACATCTGACTCATTGAAAGAGACTGTCAGATTTTGATGATCTCATATTTTGAAGACTCTTTCGTCTCTTTTTTCAATCTAAGGTTTGAAAAGCAAATTGAATTACACTTTATGCAGCAAAACTTGAGGCAAGAAGCTTGAAACAATAAAATTCGTAATTTTGTACCCATGGCAAATTTTGGAATATCCGTCCGGACACAGGAGTTTGTTTTTTACTTGTTAAAGTCTGCACCACATTCATACATTTAATTAAAACTAAATTTGGTCACCGTATGGATAAGGCTGTCTAGTCTTGAATCAGTGTAGAAATTGTTACCCGAACAAAATGACAAAAGTCCCATTCAACAGTATTTGAGACAGAATTCATGTTTCTTCTCACTTGAAAGATCTCTTCAAAATTCTGTAGATTCTGGCGATCAGTTCAAGGGGAAGTTTAAGCAAAACTTTTATTTTCATATGTGAAAAGGGACATAATCTACACAGGTTGGAGAAAGTTTCATTCAAATCGGACATGTATTTCTTGAGATATCAGTAAATGAGGTCAGTAGATTTGTGTTCAAAAGTGAATTTGAGGGCAGCAGAGCTTATACCACTTCCTCAGATTTACAAGGAATGCTTTGTTTCCCTTTCTTTTATCAGACTATTGTGTTAACCTTGAAGTTAATAGGAGTATGACCTCCCCCTGGAGATGCAAATTTTGTGAAATTCTCGTGCCACTTATGCAACCACATGCAATCACATGCAATCACATTTTGATAATATGGGATTGTTGAGGAGAAAATCCAGTATAAAGTTCAAAGAAAAACAAAAGACCGCCCATTAATGTGGAGATGTGATGTCATATATGCTTTCTTCAAGTTCACTTTTTGCTGAAAATGTGAAATGTCAAACCTTGGGAACCATACATTGGATTTCAATGCAAATTTCACTGAAATGCTCAGAATAAGTACCCCTCTAACATACCAAATCCTGTTGTGACCTTAAAAACTTCTTAGAAGGGAAAATGAAAAGCTGGAACAAAAGGTTTTTTAGTCGCTGACAAACTCTGATTACTCTTTTAGCAAGTAATCTTTATTAAGAAAGCAAAACAAACACAAAGGAAGAATTTTCAGGAGAAGACTGTGCAATTAGAGTCGTTCTTGTTGAAATATATTCTCAGTGTGAAACGTTTAGAACCCCTGGAACATTTTCATCTTTATCTAATTTGATATTCTTTAAATGTACATGGACTTGAAGTCTTCTTTGTAGAGAGTGTTAGTTGGCATGGAGAAGGGTGGTAAACAAAGCCCTGACAGAGTTCGGGGGCAAGCACATTTCATTTTTAATGCTTTGTAATACTTAAGCGTAAATAGTTATTTGGAATGGTTAGGCTACTTAATATAGTGCGTCTGCATTAAGAAGAGAAATCAAGGTGTTAAATTGCATCTGTTCCACAAATAAGTTGTAATTTTATTTATTGGTTAAATTTCATTTGATTTGTTGCTTTGTTGATTTGATATCTACATGCAGGTAGGTTTGACTCATTGCTCCCCTCTGATATTATTACAGCCTTTTTGCAAAATTATTAAGGGCGCTGGACTTAGGAAGCTGTTTATCATTTATGACGTCTAACAGAAAGACAAATTTGATTTGGTTGCCCTGAACGTTTGGCCTGAAGGTATATTCTTTCTTAATAATGATTAAATCTTTGAAGGGTTGCGATTTATTCTCAATAGTAAGCTTTAGATTTCACGACGCGGACATCAGCTACAACGTTAATGACGTCATCCTTTGCGTTGTCCTGCCATTTAACAACTTGGAGAAGGGTTATTTGGCGTTGCGCTCGAAACGGTATAGAAATAAATGACGTCATGTTGTTGTAAATGAGGTCGATGTCTTGAAGTTTTAAGTTCCCTATCATTATTGACGGATGGGGACATCTCCCCAGTTTCCTGAAAAAAGATTATTTTGTGAAAAATCTCCTCAACTCAAACATAGGGCATATCCTCGTGTATCCTGGATTCGCCGCCCATGGTTGGGGCGAAGAAACAAGTATTTCACTTCTAATGATCTCAGAATCATTTACACGTGCAATGTCATGATCCCAAGAAACATGTCAAAATTGAAAATTGTCCTGCAGCTATCTCATAGTCTGGAACATTATTTAACTGAGTTGGATACAAAACATTGCATATTTCAAAGGCAGGATGTTCCTCATTTACCAAGATTACATCGGGACAGAAACAGATCAACCAAGTTTATTAGATTACACCCAGCTGGTATTGTAGGCAGGCACCCCGTTTGTCGGTTGAATTACTAGTCTCCACAGGATTCGCACTAAGGTATACTCATTATCTTAATTCTTGATTGTTTTAAATCGCATTTGACCGAAACGTGCAAATGACAGCAATGGATGACTTCTATGATGAAACTTGTGAAGATCATTCAGTAGAAATATGGGAAAGTTACCCTTGTCTCTTCAACATAACAACTAAAGAGTATATTATCGGCGGGAATAGCTTCTTTGGTCACGTGTGAAGCCGGATACTGTGAAAGGAGGATTTGTATTTATAGGGGGACGTGTGCACCAGTCTTCTCCAGAAACGTGTCAATTAAATTTTTTATAGTTCTCACCTATACTAGCACGACAGTAGTATTTTGGGGTCATGCCAATATAAACATATTACCTGTCATATGTATTTAGCACAAGTGGCTTTGTATAAGCCCCACCTTGCATTATTGCTTGATTGTAGGGGTAAAATATAAAAATTTCTGTTTAAAAGAGAAGGAAATGGTATACTGCCAGTTTCGAGCCATTAAAAAAGGTCGAGGAAAGGAATCCAGATTTAAAGAACATTAGATATAACATTCCATTTAATCAAACAGTTCATAGAACGAAACTATACCCTGTGTATTCGATCCCTCAACAAGCTGTTCTTTTAAGGAGAATCCGACCAATAACATAGAGACAGTTCATACTGTCATATGGAATGATTCCTGGACATAATCTCCATCCAGTCTTCTATCGCTTGGGTTGGGAAATGATGGCTTAGGCAACCTGGTTCTAGTTTAGATATCTCACCTTTGATGCATATAGTAATGTTTCTCCATGAAAGCCTGTTAACAGACGCAAGATAAAGAGAGGAATGGCTGCTTTGAAAACACTTTATAAAACCTTTCTTAGCTAATACGGTATCGGAATACTTTTGCTTGTATGTTTTATGTAACAACAAACCTTACAGACTGGTTGTTTGCCTTTTAGTCTGTAGAAAATTTAATATTCTGAACGCCCTCTATTAATTACACATTTTTCAAATTCTTAAACGGACTCGCTGAAAATTGACAAACTATATGGGCTTTACAAGTTCAATTATGATGACATTGATTCCAATAAGTTAAATAGCGTGCGCAGGAGTTGTGAGTTTGGGGGAGGGGAGCCATGAATTTCTCGACTAACTTGGGCAGGGATCTACAGGAACACCAGGAAGTTTTTACCACTTAAACTTGTTTAAAAGCAAACTGGTCTCTCAAACAGCCAATATGAAGATAGAAAATGGCACTGAGATGTCAGGAACTGCTTTGTTGTTAGGTGTTTACCAGTTGATCAAGAGCATCTAAGAAGATGCAACAGAGATTGGCATAAAGGTTTAAGTTTTCGCTGTCCTGAGAGAGGGACCTAAGGGAGGGGGGTGGTGGCGTGTGGCCAGTGGCGGCGGAAGCATGCTTGCTTTGGAGGGGGGGGGGCTATTAATCTGATCAAGTACTTAAAAATCCTTGGTCGTCGTTTACATGATGTGTTCAGGTGTCATCCTTTCTGATGTTAATGTGTTATCTTTGGAAGTGATATAGTTTTCGAGTATTTATACATTTTATTTGTGCGCCTCTTGCCTCAGGCACCAGCGCTAAATCATGCACTGATGCTTAGGAAAGACAACTATAAAACATTATTACAACGATGGGAGTTAGTTACGGTATTTTTACTTATTCAAGGTAGAATGAGAAGTAAAATTAATGAGAGACAAACAATTTAAATGGATAAATGCTCAATGCCGAAGTCTCAAAGACCTGTCTATTACGTTGGGTCGAATCAATTCCGAAAGTAGTGTTGCTACGTGCAGCTAGCTCAGTTGGTCAAAATTGGCAAAATTTATGAGGAACGTCGAAAAAGTAAAATGTCGGGTCCAATAATCGAATATGTTTGTTCTTTGGGGTTTTTTTTTTGGGGGGGGGGGGGGTTATTCGAAGCAGTATCATTCTTGTACATATATTTTAGTAAATCTTTAGCAAGCATGGTTATACTTGTTTGTTGTTCATTTTGGGTTCATTTCCATAAATCTCCCGTTACTTCTCTACACTTTTAGGGGAATCCGTCCCCTACAGAAAAATAAAGTAAGAACGTGTTCTCCGGAGAGTCCCACCCCCAGTTCCGCCCCCACTAAGTGTCCCCTTCCATTTGCTTTGTGGCTGCCCTGAGGTGCAAACTTGTGCTATTTTATTGACTTTATAAAGCATATTTAAACACGCATGACGGCCAAAAGGAGGTGCACTCTTGTTGTTAATTCAGATTCGGGCAGACTACTTCCGAGTGGTTTCACCGACTAGCTGACTACATGCAGACTTAATGTCATTTGTAGTTTCACCTATATAACATGTGATCAAAGTTTCTCCAGATTAAGCTTCAACGTGATTAACACAGTTTGTGTCCTTCATAAAGATATTGATATGAAAAGAATGGGCTTCTCACCACTGTGTTTGTAGTTGTTAGTTTCTGGTGGTTATGCAGTGAATCTGCAGTGTTCACGTTGACTCAATGTAAGAAAATGATAGATCCAAAATAGATATAATAGTTCAATCGTATATTACAAAACCATGGTAGGTGGTCATTACATCATAGCAAAGTGACACTTCCAATAAGCTGACAAGTAATCATTCTAGTGACTTGCTTTACATACATTTATAACTTGCCTAAAAATAAAGGACACCCTTTTCCATACTAAAATTATTTATTTTCCTTTCTTCATGGGCAAGTCTCAAATAAACTCTTATAAGTGAATCAGAATCTAGATATTAAAATGGGCACACTCTAAAAATATGTTTAACGATTAAAAAACTGCTTTTGCTCAAACTTTGGAGGCACGTTTAAATTCTAAACATGTTCATTTATTGAAAACTACATGTTCCACAATTACACGTGTTTAAGAACGAAATTGTTAGGAATTAGACACGTGTCCTAAGGAAGCAGTATAATTCCTAAACAACGTTTTAGAGTGATTTAATATTATTCGTAGACAGCTCAATTTTTTTAACTCCTTCGTAAATTTACGTAGAGATTTTTTAATAAAACGACTTACATGGTAAGTCTTAATAGCACTCATAGTGACCGTCATTTAAAAGACTCCATAAACGCAACCTAGCACACCATAATGGTAATATGAAGTAATGTTAGTTATAACCTACAGTAATATACGAAGTCCTTTCCGAAAAAGCGAAATCCTGAAAAGCTGCTTAAAAATTCGGAAAAGTATTTGAATAACCAAACAGTTAAGTAGCCATCGTACCTCTACATAGAATAGGATATTTAACTCGAGTAGGGTAAATGAATTATTAACACAGCTCGATTCGAATCCATCTAAGGGAACCCAATGGGGAAGTTGTAAGAGCTCTTACAGTTTCACTACTAAAAGATCTAAACTTGATTAATTTTGGTATTCGAATCGTCAATCTGCCAACCTGGGAAGGTTAAAGTTTTGATGGACTAGGAAGAATGAAATTGTGAAAGGCATGGGTAGTAGCCTTTAATTCATTTAAAAATAACCCTATCAGTTAATTATCACAGTGGGCTATCGTAAGTTATTATGGGTTGTCCATAATTATTGGACAAAAAAAAAAAAAAAAAAAAAAACGTTGCTTACCACCACAGGTAGTTCTATTACAAATTGGGCATGGATGACATAATTCTGGTATCTGAAAAGTACTGTTACTTGAGAAATCGTTCATGCGAGAAGATACCAGGAATGTTGTTACAAATTCTGCATAACTGTACTTTATTGACAAAGAGTCACTTATGTTTGGCCCATCCCCCATTTCTAAAATAATTTTAAATGGTGTTCTATTTGCAGCTATATTTATGACATTATTAGCTTACCTTACATATGAATGCAGGGATGATACCAGGATTTCAATAGTGGTGGTAATGAAGGGTAAAAAAAAATGTTAGAGGGCAAAAAAAAATTGGGCGCAGCGCGAAAGCTAACCCAAAAGCTAACCCAAACAGGATTTTTGGCATCCATTACACTCCAAAATCAAAAAAGTGAACTTAGTCACTCTTTGATCGAGTGAAAAGTGTAAGTTCACTCCATAAGAGTGATAATTCATTCCAAGAGGAGTGAAGTTCCCTTCAAAAAGAGTGAAGTTCACTCCACAAAGAGTGAAATTCCCTTAAAACGAGCAAAGTTTCACTCTTGATGGAGTGCCCACAGTGATCGCTCTTAAAAAAGAGCGATCATTGCAGGCACTCGTGGAAGAGTGAATTTTCCGTCTTCCTCTAGTGAATTTCACTCTTTTTGGAGTGAACTTTACTCATCTTGGAGTGAACTATCACTCTCATGGAGTGAATTTACACTTTTCACTCGATCAAAGAGTGACTAAGTTCACTCTTTTGATTTTAGAGTGTAGCGAAACCCTGAGGAGCTCAGAGTATAGATTTGGGTGATAGATAGGGTCGCAGGAGAGGTACATTTTGCCTGAGAAGATGGGGTCCTGGGCCAGCTAGGGTACCATGTTGGATACCATGTTTGATGTCCTGGGGAAAACCCTCAGTGAGGGTCTAAAGGCAAAGCCAGTGGAAATTCTGAGTTTAACCATATCTCTTGGCGACAAGTTAAGTCACGGATAAACTTTTATTTAGCAGATGGGGTCCAAGGATAAGGCATTCCGTTAAATTGTACGGTGGATTCCATGAGGGAAAAAACCTCAGTGGGGATCCAGGGGCGAAGCCCGGAGACTCAGAGATTTAAGCATATCTCTAGGTGACAAAATTATATCTCAGGAAAGGTATATTTGGTTCAGGATTCGGGGTATCTGGGATACAAACGCTCTTACCGGGGCCTCCCTGTCAGAGCGTTTGTCTCTTAGGCTGGTGCCTCCACTAGCGAAATGGTTCGTTTCATTATTTCGAACTACCTTACAATAATACATACAAATAACATCAATCATGAGATGGTCAAATTAAGTCTATCATAAATTAGGTTTATCAACATTATCTTTCCACCAATTATTCGTTAACCTTTGTTTAAGAGTATTTGTACACTTTAACCCTAAATGCAACTGAATATGAGCGCTAATAATTGCGATTAGACAACAATAAAATGACGATTTAAGACCGATGCCTCCCCCATCTTATGACCAGCCTCACTATAGTGTGCTCGGATTCGTCTTTACAAAATAAACTGAAAGAAAAGTATATAGTATTTGAAAAATTGAAAAGAAGGGTTGGAAAATAAGAACAACAAAGGGAAAAAAATGTTACGAGAGTATCACTGATAAAAGGAGATCGTACTGTTGAGGATGCAGTTCAAATTTTGCTTGTTGTCATAAAATTTTGTGCTATATTATGATGAACTTCTTGATCGTTACATTTGAAGATGTAATGCTTGAAATGAAATGACTTCTAAAAACATATACAAAGACTTTTCATATGACGTCATTATACTCCCCAGTGGCCATGCTGGATTACATGAAACTACGTAGTAGACCATACTTGAACCGCTTGCTCGATGAATGTGTACACACCTCGCATTCCGCAGTTCACACCGTGAAGTGCGTTTAGCAAAAAGCCACCTGTTTTTGGCATGAATGTCCTCCATCATGGCGGATCCGTGATGTAACTGCAAAGCCTCAATACTATGTAATTTTATTCCAAATGGGATAGTTACTTGAACTTATAATATTTCGATTAAAGAGACTAGTTAAGGCAGTAAACTCTTATTCCAAAATACAACCTTTTTAGTAATCTACAGAAATTCTCAATCGGCTCTGCTCCTTTATTGACAACAAATTCAAAAAATGACTTGAAGAGTACTGTATCAAAAATAACACAACATGATGTGTACTAAGGGTGTTCTGATTACACATTGGGTCTTGTTAATATATACACTCCCTGAAGCAATAAACTGATTCGGATTGTGTCTGGATGAGGGCGAGTTTGAGAGAGTTGTAGGAAGGGCTTAAATAAATAGGTAAGTGAAGAAAATCCAAGTCTTGGGTGAGAGGATCTGACCTTTAACTCTTTTTTTCATTGTAATCGGCGCAATCTTTGAAGTATCATGAAAAAAAAACACGAGATAGAATGAAATGAAAACGAGAATGTTTCACGACAAGTTTCCCACATTTGTGGAAACATCATTAGTAAGTTAACTGGTGTCTATGACGTTATTAGCATCTGATTCCTTACATGGGAAGCAAGTCTTTGGCTTTCAGTTTTCACGATTTAAACGCAGTAACTATAGGTTAACTACAACCCCTGTTTCTAACAGCTTCACATAGTTAAGTATGATTCAACGCAGAATGCGCCTCGTTTCCAAGCAATCAAACCCACAATGTATGCATAAAGTGCTGCAATATACCTTTCTTCGTCAACATATTAATTCAACACTACGTGAAAACTCAAAATACTTATAAAGGTTATAACTGAATACGTTCATCAGAATTATTTGCAGTGTCGTAGGCGAGTCCCGAGGCTTAGAGTCACGAGTCTGACAACTTTCAGGACTCGAATCTGGCCTCGAACTCGAGTCCCTGTACTTTTCAAATTAACCCCCGGCAGATTCCTTCAAATTCTGAAATCACGAATCCGATACAGGCCTTGACTGTACCACTGATATTTTGTATTATTTGTTGGCAATTTTAAATATTTTAGCCAGTTAGTCTATATATGGTTCATGAAACAATCACAAAACTCAAGATTTATCTAACCGTATGTTGGATAAGATTAAAGGAGAGAGTCAAAGAAACATTCTCGTTATAATGAAGTAACTTTTCATAATCAAGGGTTATGTGTACCTCAGGTGACATTGTAATTCTTCACTTTCGTAACAGTACCTTACCGGAACACGGCTTCATCACGTGACATATACTGTCCACGTCGTACTTTTACACTGTGCTGAAGAGTAACAATGTCAAATGTTTTCCTCATTTCAAAAAAAATTCTGTTTACATTGGGCTATAGTTAAATGAATTGGATTCAACTGGATTTGCGAAGCCTTCAGGTTCGACATCAGCCATTTCTTGTCCAAAATGTCCGTCCTCCTTATTGTCCATATCAAACTGTTCGTAAACTCTCGTTCTGCCTTTTTTGTATTTCATGTAAGCAAAAATTACAACCACGATAACAATAAGAAAAACGACCGCGGCTACAATTATCAGTGGCAATAGTCTCCTCATGTCACCAGAGGTAGACGCTTGAGTGTCGTTTTTTATCAAATTGCCACTAGTGGTTGGTTCTCTACTCTTACCATTTGGAATGGTATTAGAATCACCTTTGACTTTTGTAGTGCGTTTCGGTTTGAGGGTCGACGTGAGAGTCGTCCTAACATTCCTTCTTGTCGTTCTTAAAGTGGTTCGTCTATTTGTCGTAGGCCTTTGGGTTCTAGCTGCAGTAGTCGTAGCCCGTGTTGTTGTTGTAGGTCGCATCGTCGTTGTCGATGGGAGGGAAGTTGTCGAAGGTGTAGATGTAGTTGAAGGTGTTGTTCTTGTCGTGGGTGTTGATGTAATGGAAGGTGTTGTTGTTGTAGGTGTTGCTGTAGTTGCAGGTGCTGATGTAGTCGAAAGTGTCGTGGTAGTAAGCTGTTTTGTGGTCGTCATTGTAGTTGTAGCAGACTTAACTGTTGTTATTTTTGTCGTTGTGGCTTCGGGTTTTTGTGTGCTGGGAGGAAAATCCGAACCCGAATCGAAGGAATTTTCATAAGAGTAATCCCACTTTTGAGAATGATAAAAATATGAGTCAAGAGGCCAAGTAGTTGGAGCCGTTGGTGGTGTAGAAGTTACAACTGTTAAAAACATAAAAAAGAAACGGATATGGCATAGTTAAACTTTTACTGTAAGAGCTGTTAATTCAATCATGGTATTTATTATAATATTTTATATGATCATATAGGTCTACTAAAAATTGAAAGCGCCAGAAGTCCTACAATGAATGGCAAAAGCAGTTGTACTAAACTTATTTTAAAACAATAGTTTAATCTCACAATTTTTTGCAAAATTTTCTTTCAAGAATCTTTCATGATATTTCGGGGCTCAAATATTTCATATTCAAGGCAAACCAAAGAGTTACCCCTAGGAAATCTCTTCATTGAGAAGCAAAAATGAAAAATACCGTCACATTCTCATAAATTTCCAAATATTTCATATTCTTATTTTATTTCATTTATTTGTTTCATCGTAACGACCAATAATAACAATATTTACATATGTACAGTGTTGTAACAAATTACGTTTTGAAAGTTACTTATGAAATAGTTTAACCTACAACACGAATTTAATTTGGAGAGTCTGTTTTTTTCTTGTAAGAGATAGTCTAAACAAGCTAGATTTTGGTGAATGAGCCACTCTCTTACTTTTTGTCTTCACCGAAGGGAAAATTTTCCTTTATATAAATCTGGTGATACTATGTTAACAATTAATGTAAGTACGACATTTCAAATCGTCCCGTGCCCCCATTATAAACAAACATCATCAAGTGGTCCAATAAAGAAGTTTAAAGTGCAAATATTTCGTTATCACCCGTTTATATTGTTCAAAGTTGAATTTGGAGGGAACATTTGTTACTAAATACATTCTTTGAAGAATGGATCATAAAAATGATTGAAAGACTAAGTTACAGAATGATAAGATAAGATTCTTCTAAAAATATATTAAACATGTTTTCGCATTTATTATTCTCTTTCTAACGAGTACCATCATTCTGCCCACAAAATCCCTTTCCAACTGGAATCACCTTGCATTGTGGGGTAGAGTTGATTTAGGTCAACAACGTTAACTTGTAGCTAACGCTAACACGCACAAAACATGTATCACACAATCCTTTGATATTTGTGGTATTTGGAAATTCGCATTCGTCAAAACATAGATGATATAAGCTTACCGTTTTCACAGTATCTGCCGATGAAACCGGCCGGACATCTACATAAGTGTCCATTTCGCTGATCTACACAAATTCCCCCATTAAGACACGGTTCGCTTTGGCATTCATTTATGTCTAGAAAATAAAAAATAAGTTAATAAATATCAACTTAAAATGGCCTGAATAATTTACCTTAGAAACACCCTCTCACACCTGCATGCAATTGTAAATACAATGCAAAATGAAATGCAAAATGAAGGTATATTTTAATTTTCGATCAGACAAGAGCCATTACCCAGGGGATCTTGAAAAGGGTGCGTCAACGGCCTAAGTTATCACAGTTTACCACTTACTCTCAGTCATAGTTTTTCTGGACAAGTACCTGGAATTTTTTCAGCAGTATGCATATTTCTTCTACTAAAACTTCAGTTCAAAAACTTTGCGTATAGTACCTGCGAGAAGTACAAATGTCCATCAGTCAAGCTGTTAATTTTTTGACAGCTTGTGTCAACAGTTATATGTTAAATATCGTTTTACGACTCAGTTTCTAAATAGTTGGCTGACGTCGGGCTGGCCACGACCTTTTTCATTTGTGACAAACTGGCTTGTTTTACATACACTCCATTGCTTATTCTGTGCACCAAGAACAATGGCAAAAGGTTCCATTAAAGTCTTTGGTATGACCAGGTCAGGAGTTGAACTATAGACATCCCGACTGCATGTTGTACGCTCTAACTTCTAAATCCTCTTAATGGACTGTTTTAAACTGCGATCACACACAAAAGATTTGGTTCGGAAACCGATCCAGTTTTTGTGTATATGTATCGAAATCTTCTCCATCTCTGGTCGAAAGAACGCAAAATTTGCCAACCTGTGTAAATGTATGACTTTTATCTTTGCATCACGAAATTAAATTTATACAAATTATTTCGTGACGTCACATAGACATACAGCTTTTATCCGACAACGAGCATTTAATAAAAGTCCCTGTTAGTGTGACTTCACGAAGATTCATTTTTCATAGATTTCCGATACAAATCATGAATTTACACTAGTTGGCAAATTTTGGACTCTTTCCGATCGGAGATGAATCACATTTCAATAAAAACTAAAAAGAAATCGTAAACGAATCTGATTCAAATTCTCTGAAGAGCGAGTGCGACTTTTCAACTCCTGAGGATATTCGACAATATATTTTCAACAATTTAGATTCAAAGTGGCCTTACCATATTGGCATCTGTCTCCTTCGTATCCCTCTAAGCATATGCAAGAAAAACTTCCAATATCGTCCACACACTCTGCACCGTTCACACATGGATCACTTGCACATTCTAAAATATCTGAAAATGGAAACAAGGTTGTAGTAATGGATCGACGAAGACAAAATATGAGATTGTACGTTTAAATACAAAAAATCGGAAACGAAGACAAGCTGACGTGAAACTAGGGAATCTTTTACTGATATCTTTATTACGGGAAATACCCCAACTTGTTGAAGGCGTATGTTGGATCAATATTTCAACTGTATATGGCCTCGAGCGTCAAAGATTTGTCGATAAAGCTGACTTTATGTGCATTTTAATAATGACGTTGTCAAGCCGATCCTCAATTAGAATTCCCGATAACGTATGGCTCCGGGTTGTTAGGTATAGGCCTATTTCTTACTAAACATGAAGAGAAACTTGTAAAATGCCTTACACACCTTACTCTTTTCAATGACATTTCGTAAACGCTTACCTGCATCACATAATACACCCACCCATCCTGCAGCGCAAGCACAGGTGTATCCATTGAAGGTGTCTGCGCATGTAGCTCCGTTCTGACACGGGTTGCTTTCACACTCATTTATCTCTGAAAACAAATTACATGTATACTATTTTATTCACTGAAGATTAATTTAATGCTGAAAATTGAATTGGATACCTACTAAGCGTTTTCTAACTTATATTTAAAAAGGTCTTTGAAACTCTTCCAGTAATTTGTTATCAAATTAAGCTATGAGACTGCTTGCCCATTTATCAGAATTAACCATTTCGCTGACCTTCCTGGTTGCTGTTTGAGCGGATCCAGCACAACTTCGAACAGGATGATTAAAAGCGATGTGCAGAGAGGGACAAGACTCAACTTCATTCCTACAACGTTGCTGGGGTTTGTTACATAGCATGGTTTTTCTATCGTTCGTGGGAAAAAATCTGATCAAATATGATGAAATAATAATTGAACGATTGCTACTCATCTGCTCATTGTAAGATCTCCATTCCCTTAAATGTTGCCATAAGACTTCGTGGAAATTTTTCTTTTGCTTTCGGCAACAGATCTGGAGAATACAAAAACTATTTACAGCGCCAAGGTTATGAACCTAGCTCTTTGATGAAAAATTTTCAACAGACTGCCCTTTCACTGCGCACTGACCTACTCAAAACCAAGTCCAAGCCCATGAAAATGACCTCTTATGTTGGACATTAACCCTTTACCGTTGTTTGGGTTCTTTTGGACTCATGCGGAGAGCGCGGCTGTCATCCATCTTTACTGTTTCACGCGGAGCTCGAAACTGCGAGCAGCTACCCGAAAATTCGGCCACAACAACGAGAGAGACAATAGTTTAAGGTCACGGGGTCAATAGCCTACGGAAACTGATGCGGGGCGTGCTACGTCCGCTTTTCCGCCCACTCCCGAGGCGCGCAAATATGCCCCGATTAAAGCACAACGGTAAAGGGTTAACCTAGCGCTTCGCCTTCCCGACATCTCTTGAATTCTAAAGAAGCACACCCACCCTCATTCCAATTCCCATCAGGTTGTCCGTTAAGAACTTTTTCCTAAAGGTTCTTTCATCTCGGTATCCAGGAGAACGAAATACCCAACAGAGTTCTGCGCCATCTACAATCAGAGTCCAAAGAGCACCACCGATTTAGACCCTTCACTATGTGATGAAACCTTGATAAATGTTTGTAGATATGCATGGAAAGAATGTGGTAGACTCGAAACTGTTCATGCTTTGCACTGTATTCTCATGCTCAAACAAGGAGGAAACGTCCGAAAAGGTACTTCATGGATGTTTCCGTAAAGCTCGACTTAAGCGAAGGAGAATCTTGTAAATGTATTAAGCATTTGTGTATGGGGGGGGGGGGGGTAGGAGTGGGGAACAAGTGACAATAAGGTATATGCGTTTTGGTTATTCTTTCTTAGTGCTTTGAGTTTGTTTGCGATTAGTTTATCTTTCAGAACTTGCTTCCATTTTAAACTTTCTAAGGTACATCCTGTGTCCCTCATGGAACATACATTGCTTTAGGCAGAAAGACAAGAGATAACTAGATAGACCATGTCTTTTAATACCTGTTTCACAATTGTCACCAGTCCATCCTGACCTACAGTCGCAGAAATAGAGAGATTCTCCAATCCCGTGATAACACAAACCTCCGTTCAGACAAGGATTGCTATTGCACTCATCAAAATCTGCGGAAATACAAAAAATGGTACAGAAAAGCCTACTCCTTTCAAAGATTTCTTGTGAAGTTTACTCTTCGCAATCATTTTCATTTATGATACTAACGGCCGTGTTCCAGTTACGAGCAAAGAATTTAGATATTTTGGATTTTTTGATGCATTATCAATATCAATGTTCAAGTGAATCACCTGTATAGAGGAAAGAAAAAAAAAAAAAACCGTTACCACTGAGAAATGCTGGTTTTTGAATAATATTCAGTAAAAGTGCCTTTCTCTTTATACCACACAGTTGATTACTTTATGACCCCATCTTGGAACTTGAATGTCCAAATGGATAATGAAAACATTGTCTCCGCATGTTTTGAAAAGTAAACTTCTTTGCTTGGTTTAAATTTTCCAACATTGTCGTCAATCAAAGATAAGTAACCTAATGCACATTTCGGCCGCATCTAATAAATAAACTGTTTGGGGGTATGGTAAACTTCTGTCAGTCGCTGTCATTGAGCATTCCTCTCCAAGAATAGTCCAATTTATCCCAAACCTATCATTTTCTGTTCTTTCTTCTTTCTTTCTCATCTTTCCTCATTTCTCTTTGTACCTCTTTTACCTATCTTTTTCTTCCTTTTGATTTATTTAAGTTCATTTTTTCTACATGGTCAACGACTTCTAAGATAACACTTTGTTCTGCTTTACTGGTGTCCGTCATATGTTTTATGTTAAGCTGTGTTATGATTTTCAAATTGGACAAATTATATGACAATAAATTTGAAATTGGTAATTTGAAATTGAAGAAAGGAATATGAGATACATAAGCTCAGTGCAAGGAACAAAGAGAAATCATTGACCAAGTGTCACGCTATATAATATCAGAGAAACTTACCAAGATCACAATGTACTCCTACCCATGCTTCAGTGCAATTACAAAGAAAGGAATTAACTTGATTTATGCAAACTCCATTATTGTCACAAGGGGAACTCGCACACTCGTCAATATCTGTAGAGGAAATGTAAATGGAAATAATAACCTCTCTTAGGAACACGCTCAAACGATCCTGCATTTCATCTACCGAAAAACAAGAGAAAACCTACATAATCCCATAGTACCTAAGATAGTCCTGGCGACTGAGTGAAAACATCTAGACAACCATGCTTTACATCAAGAATAGCTCCTGTCAGTAACTTAACTAAAGAAATAAAAAATATAACTGGGATTGGGGGAACTTCAAATTGGAGTGTTCTGCAGCAGTTTTAAGTGCTTATTTTATCAGCATGCCTCAGTGGAATTAGTGGATACTTCCAACAAGAAATACTTCGCATTTGTTGGAACTTATATAAAGATTCAGTTAAGACGACTTTTTCGAGGGAACAGATCAAAAGGTCCTGAGGACGATTACTTTTATTCTTTTTAAAAAGAGAAAATGAGTAAACAATATACCTATATCACAGACATCCCCTTCAAACCCTGCTAAACATGCACAGGTAAATTCACTCTCTGTACTGGTACAGTTTCCTCCGTTGAGACATGGCTCGCTCGCACAATGATCTTTTCCTTTGGAAAGTAAGAAATAACAATTATACAAGATTATGAAAGAAAGGTTGAAAAAGATGATGTTGATTATACTGTGTGGGAGTGACGAATACATAGGATTCCTGCAATAGTTTAAACAAAATAACCAAAAGTATTCTTGCCTACTGAGCATTGAGCAATTAAGAGACTAGTATGGTCTTCTCGAAAGCGGCGCTATTGATGAGTCCTATTTCCGAAATGGATTTTCAGCTTTTATCTGCACAGCCCCTTTTGCGAAACTATTTGCCCATTTTGACAAAATCATAGCCCAACCCGATATCATCATACTCCATTCTGTGGGGAAAGATTCAACTCCTTGTCACACATGCGACATGGAGTCCGGAATTATTTCAAAAATGACATTCTCTCAAACAAGGACGGACTCCTTGTCACAGGTGCGGCAAGTAGTTGGGATGAACGGACTAACTAGTTGTCGCACGTGTGACAAGAAGAGACGTATTGCCCAAAGTGGCACTCTCTCTGGGTATTGTAAACATGAATCCCAAAGAAAACAAACATATTTGATAAAAATGGTGAAAAACCTGGGGACATCCATCCTGAAATTGGAACTTATTTCTTTCTTGGTCGTTCGGTAAGATGATGTCAAGTCAACAATCTTTAACCACAGAAGGACCAGTCTGACTCTGAATGACTAATTCCCTGCTCTGATGCATTATTTAGGTACAGGAAAACAGCATCTGAAAAAGGTCCTTAAATCTGGCACTTCTTCTGGGCACAAATTTAAAAGTGAACAGAAAATGTTTTACCCCAGTTCCTACAATGCTAAAGTTTCGAAGAGATAGTATAGAGAGAGTCTAAGGATCGGTGTGTGGTATGACCCTTGCAGTGATCTTACAGACAAAAAGGTAAATGTCGATATTCTGCACTTTGGGGGTTATTAAAGTGTAAAAAGAATGCCCCACATATTGATGATGGATTCGTTTTTAGAATGGGGCAATTCAAGACACCCCTTAGCCAAGGAGTGTTTTCTCTGTACTTTATTTACTTACGTTGGGGTTTACATTACTGGCACTCACCCATGATTCAGATAAACGTAAGGATCCTGTCCGCCAGCAAAACCAATCATCGATGTGCTGTAGGATTTTACTTTAACATTTAAAAAGGGGGTTTACACTTGTGATAATCTGGATTTACCATGTTTGGTAACCATTTTCAACACATTCACAGAAACTGAAATCTCGTGTATTGCGTTTTACTAAATGGTGATCGAATATATAATAAAAAAAAAAGTGAAGGACATACTTACAAGTAGAAACACCTAATAAAGTCTCATGTAACTGGACATTACTAGAGAATATTCGCAAGCTTTAGCGCTACATATTCACCCCTCGTAAAAATGCAATGACCCTGGTGTTGTGAAGCTTTTTCCTCAATTTTAGTAGAACCATAATAAACATACAAACACTTCATATGGCACTACGATGTTACTCGGGAAATTTTCTGAACAAAAATTATGAAAGCTAACAATGTTACATTCGGGGCACTCGCCTGAAATAAAGGTGTGGAAATGTTTAAGATAAGTTCTAAGAGGTATCCTATACAACGAAACAAGAGACAAACTGTGAAAACGTAGGCCTAATTCACTAAAACTGTCTTCTACGTTGAGAACGGAAGTTAGAGGTATATGAATCATTGTTTAGCAGCAACTTCATAGTATTAGAAAAAATACTAGACCTGTTCCCGAAAAACAGATTGTATATTTTTCACAAAAATTAAAATGGAATGTGTTCTTTGTGCCCAAAGTTTTCCTGATGAAAAAATGCAAAATATGTATGAGGCAGCTTATAGTTTGAAAATTCTGGGCCCTACAAAGTTGATTAAATCAGTATTAATATAATAAATGTAAATACCAAAGACTCCTGGTACCTTAATTCAAAACTGATGACTGAACATTTCATCCACACTAATTGATCCACCACGGCTTGTGTTGCCGGCGAAATGTGGTATGTAGCACATACCCTAGTATAACTCTGTTTAGAGTGCCTTTTCCAATAACAAACATATCATTACCAATTATCAGCCACGTGATCCTCTGTATGTAGTTTCAATGCAAAGTATATCGACAGCCTCACACTGGATGAATTTCGTCATTGTTCTTTGCACATTGCTAGAAGTAAATGCCTAACATGCAACATTTAAGTTTTAAACACAAAAAGAGAAAAACGGTTTCTCATTTGTGCACAATATAATGAAAGCACTATAATTTTTGTTTTTTTCATACTGCACTCACTATGCTCACAGTTCGCTCCATCGTACATGTCCGTACAATTACAGGTGTAGCTATTTACGCCATCAATGCATGTTCCATTGTTTTGACAAGGGTCACTGGCACACTCGTTGGTATCTGAAAAGGGTAACATTATTGAGAGATTGAGGGTAAATTCGTTCTTTTATGACGTTTCAGATACAACTAGGCACTAACATTAATGTGGGTTATTACAAGTAATAGGCTATAGTAACATCTGATATCGATGCCAGCGTGACCATACTGAAATCAATCCACAAATATGTCTGAAGCTGTGGTTGTTAGCGTAAGATTCTATCTAAGTTAGCATCTGTCTAGAGCAGTGAAAATTTATATTGATTATGAAAATACCATGTTTTATATTAAAACAGTTTTATAAACTAAAGTGTAACTTGTTTGTTTAATTAAACGGAAAATTTACAATTTAGTAGATGTATTTGCATAATTTGACAAAAATATTGATGAATCAAAACTTTTCTTCGAAAACAAAAAATGATTTGCTATCTCTTTTTAAATATCGAATTGCCAGCTATGTTTTTATTATATTCATTGCAGTGAAATCAATGAAGTATGGAACACGAGACGAGACGAAGACCTTCTGGTACATAAAGGATAGTAAGTAGTTTTAAGTCACTCCTCAAGGTCTGCTAGTTTTATGAGAGTCATCAACATTAATGTACTTTGTAAGCCCCTTAAAGTATGGCTATCATTTTTACGCTACACAAATATCATTGATTGATTGATTGATTTATTGATTGATTGAACGTGCCATTTGTAATTTACTCTAAAATTAAAGAATGAGCCAATCATCCTTGTGAGGCCTGTAAAGCAGATCATGTAGGCCAGTTCTTTTAGTCAGCTATAACATCTCGTCATTCAACACGCTGTACACTATCATTCATAAAAAAAAAAAATAACGTAGGGACTTGTTGTGAAGAATCCCATCTCCCGGCTTTATTCCAGTCACAAAAGGATTTAAGATTACTTACTATTTTCACAATCGAAGCCGGTGAAACCTTGTGGACATTCACACGTGTATGAGTCTTCTCCATCAATGCACGTTCCAAAATTCCTACAAGGGTTAGAACGACACTCATCTACAAAAAAAAAAAAAGATGACCAGAAATGAATATTTATGAACACTCTCCTACGGATTACTTATGCGGACGCAGGTCTTGGAGAAATTTGTGTCCATAAATCAGTTATAGTAAATGTTAACTTCTGTAGCTGATGCACAAGACGTGTAGGTGGTAGAAGTGCTAAAGTTTGCAAAATGTAGCTTGTAATCACACATGGTCTCTTCGGTAACCCATTCAAACCTATTAAAAGCCCGATCAAACCTAGCAGTAGCTAAAACTAGACACTCATGAACTTAAGACCACATTCCACATATCAACGACTGTTAAAAAGATACTTAACTTTCTATTATTGGGTGTACACCCAACTAGACTTGCAGGTAAATCCATAAAAGTTTCCAAAAGACTTTTATGAAGCAATGGCGAGTTCTCGAAATATTTTTTACTCGCAGTTAATGATTGTTTGAAAGTACTAATATGCAAATTTTGCAGAGGCGCGCCTGTGATTATTTTTACCAGCACACTGGTTTAAAGTTATCCACAAGAAAAGCTTGGGTGTAAGCTAAATAACAAGATTCTTCCAAACAATGTGGTTTAAGCTGTAAATGTTGTAAGGTATTATGAAAAAAAACTATTTGAGCATCAGTTTCGGTTAGTCATTAGTCAAATGGAAATGGTAGGTCCGTCTTTCAAAAAAAAAAAGAAAAGAAATTTAATTCCTTGAAAATGGATCCCAATAAAACTTTACGGTTACACTACTTGTTTTCGGTTTTTGGCTTTTCCCAATGTCCTTTTTGTCTCAAACCTTTGGTGAAACAACATGGAAGCATGGTCATACATTTAATAATCTGGTCGAGACTAACCGTCTGCCATTATGCTTGGTGTTTAGCATAAGCAATGGGGTAGTGAAACAAGCTAGTGAACCACAACTGAAAAAGGACCGTAGTAAGCCTGACTTAAACCATTTGGTTAGTAACTGAGGTGAAAAAGCTAACTAAATAAACCATTTGCTAAAGTGAATAAGTGCAGACTCACCGTCAATGCAGACTTGACAGCTCATGTGACAATAAGCAAGCATGTAAAATGGATTTTTGCCACACTCTCCCATTTCAGCCCAAACTGGACAGCTTACATCTCGATCTTGACATTCTGAAAGAGAATGTTATATGTTTGACCAATAGTTGTAACTTTTTAACCTGTGTTGAAATTCCTATTTCCAAAATTGATGTATTATTGAATTTCGCAGGTGATGGTTTTGATATAATTGAAAAAGGACTTACGTAAACTAACACTTTAATGCACATCTGTATTGAAGGAATTTACCAAACCATGCCAATCTTCAATACATCTTCAAACAAATTAAATTTAATTATTAGTTCGTCCATCTTGTACATTCTCTCTGATATTCTAAATATTGATTGAAAACCTCATTTGATACAAACTTGTGTTATATTCAAGTGTCTCTTTCACTGTAAAACTGATCCCCTTTATGCCGATTGAGTATGTCAAATGCCAGTTGGTAATGCAATCACAGAAGACAGAATGAGCCATATACGCTCCTTTTTCAGTCGGTTTGACAGTAGAGCACTTTCGGAAGTAACGTTTGGCTTCAAATTCGTACTAGTAACCTGTCATTAAGTTACATATTTTTATATCCAGTTTTGTGAGGCGTAAGCTCCAGGGATCTTTGGATGTTTACAGTAGATTAGAACATATGTAAAAAGTGATGTTAAACATGCACCATAACACTGAGTAAATTTGTTCTTTCTCAAAATGAATATATTATGTCTTAGAGGAAGAGTTTGGTGTGAAAGGGATCATACCAGGCTTTCCTTTTTGTATCTGAAAACCGTTGAGAAAATGTGCCTATAGTGCAACACACTAGTTCAATTTTTATCTTTATAGAAGTATAAACATTCAGACACGACAGATTTGAACCAGCACTTTAATCTTACCGTAGTTGCCGCAGACACCACAGCTGTTTTTACAGTAAACCAACATGTATTTTGGGTTCACTTTGCACTCTCCTACACCAGCCCAAAATGGACAATGTTTGTTGTCGTCAACGCACTCTGGAAAAAGGAAGTACTACGAAACTTCAAAACAGATAATACTTCTTTCATATGTAAAATTGAGCACTGCATGCCAACTTAACCTTAACATGCCCAGCCTACGTTTGAAACGAATTTCATGTGTTGCAAAATTCTGCATGCTATTTTATATTGGAAAGAATCGGGATTTTATTATATTTCAAATGAATTTAAGTAAGACCGCTCTCCTTAGGACACAGATTGAAAAGCAACTAATGATAAAGTTCGCCATGTCGGTTATTATAGAGGCTTTGCAATAACGTGACGAATCCGCCGTACTGGAGGACGCAGATGCAAGGTACATATAGCTTTGGTCTGAACGCAATTTTAAGTGTGATCCTTAGTGTATGCCAGGCGCGGATCCGGGGGGGGGGGGGCTTTTACGGCTTCAGTCTCCCTCTTTCGTAACCTCAACAATAAACCATATGGGAAATTAGCAGCCGTGCTAGAGCCACCCTTTTTTAGAATGTCTGGACCCGCGCCTGTATGCAGAGTGCACACTTTCATGGAGAGATGGAGGAAGCGTCGAGTGGGTTGTCTACATCGAAGTTACATGTACCGCAACTTGTCAGATAAGAAGTTTTATGACGTCATACGGAAAACTCCGAATTGATACTTTCTCGGGGTGAATCCTTCATTGATACATAAATACGAAAAACAAGGAATCGGTGTTTGAAAATAGGGTTATGGAAAGGTTAGAAAACGAGCTTTACAGATAGAAAGGAAAAGTTCATTTTAAGAAGTGGAACTTGATTTAAGTTTATAAGAAACTGCAAGTGTTCTTTACCTTCTTCACATGTTTCCCCATGCCATTCAAGTGGACAAGAGCAGTTAAAACTGCCTGGTAGATTGGTACAGTTACCTCCATTTCTACAAACACCAGCTATGCATTCATCGACATCTGAGGGCAAAGATAAGAACATTCTTCTTTTTAGATACATCAGTCTACACAGCTAAGTACCCAAGGTAATTTTGAAACCAGGGGAATCTATCCTGGGGACGGAAAAAGGGCCAATTGCAATCTAAATGAAAATATTGGGTACAAACATATCGTTTTGCCTCCTATCAAGAATTCAGGCAGATTAAATAAAATACCACACTGTGGTGTACAGAGGACTTCAGGGCTTCAAGAAATCGTCAATTTGAGTGTTAGGGCGTGGCAATGTGAACGTGTGTGCAAGTTTGTGTGTGTATACAAGGGCGCGCACATTCGAATGGGTGGATTGCCCTTGAACGATTCCTGTCCATCTGGCTGTTGGAAAATGACAAAATGATGATGTACATACCATTTATTAATACCATAAGTTCTTTGTTTGGTCAAAATCAATCGATTTATAAATTTTTGCAGGCAGGTGTGGATATATGATTCTGGTGGGAGAGGATAGGCGGGGAACAAGGACTGGGGCACAACCACTATCGCGCAACCAGGAACTTTTTTCTAGGACAAATTTGCCATACGTGGACGGTGCTTTTCAGGTCTAGCAGGATACGGTACAGAGAATGTTCCTTGCACCTAGTTTGGGCCGTAACAGTTTACTATAGAAAAATGAGGCGTAAAGCTACTTTCAGTTGCATTCAGCTGTCTTTAGGACTTAAGCAGATAAAGATAAAGAAAATGCCACTAGTCATTGTCAAATAAATGTGCTTTTCGAATGAACGATGTTTTTGTGTGAAAGGGTTAAAGTCAGTGGGGGAATATTTCGGCCTTTGTCCTTTAACACAAAACCAATCTTTTGTTCAAAGTGTTACCAGGAAATTGTTAACCAAACGAAAATTCCCTAGCCTTACCAACAAATCTCACTTGTTATAAAAGTAGAGCTAAAGTGAGAAAGATGTGAACTTTAGCTGCGCGAATGAAAAGCAATACAGAACACATCGAAAATGTTGTCACGAACTGATCGCTGATGGCACAAGACGTCGATTAGGGGGTGCGTAGATCGCTGAGCGCGAGAGGATTTCTTGGGATCTTTCGACGGTCGAGTGTATACCATTCACGGACTTCCTATACACATGGACAGAGGATGTCGTATGACTATTGTCGCCAACACATGGGGCAAAAAAAGGCGCACCAAAATGATTTGACGACCACCCTGTAATATTCTAAACAAAAGTTTAACTTGAATGGGAAACAATACCACATTCTCGCAATACATGTAGTGATTTTGACCATACCTTTCTTACAAAATATGTTGGTTTGAATTACTTGAACAAGTCCAAACTTTTAAACACACAAAATCATAGCAGACCTGAGACAGTCATCTCGCTACGCCTATACTCATACGTATGGTGGGGAAAACCTACCGTGCGTTGTGCGCTGTCATGTATAGGAAGTCCCTGACCTCAATGAGCCTACACATTCTCATTTCTAGATTTGTTGATGTAGATTGCAATAATACGCGCCTGCCCTTTTTGGGGGCGCAATTTCTGTTTTGTGGTAAATTGTGTATCCTTCGTAGGCATATTTTACTACTTCCAAAAAGCTTGGAGATTTTGTTGGAAGAGGAATACACAAGATAGGTGAACGCAAATTTAAAGGCCCCTCATCTAGTGGCATCCCATATTAACTGCCATCCTTTCCACCGTTATTGTTTTCTTACATTGTTAGTTGTCGTCATAAATGGTTTATTCAATATAGACTATGAGTTAAAGCTCCTTCCGGAGAATTTCCTTGGTTTTCGCCCCTGTCTCTTAGCCGTCTCTAAGACGTTTGGATACGCACTTGAGTGCACTTCGTGGGCAGAGAATTGTGCGTGCTATGCGTCGTATTCAATCGACAAGATGTCACGTCATGAACGTGCAGTGGTTCTAATACATGTCAGAGGAAGCATTAAGGTAAGCAAGGCCCAATTCTCTCACCCCAAAAAGTACCAATTCTCCTAACCTTTCCACCTGAGCCCCCCCCCCCCCCACACACACGCATTTTTTTAAATTCATACTCATCTAGACACAATCTCATTATAGTGCTTCATGGTTAGTATAGAAATGTTCAATGTGTATAATCAAATCACTCTCAGTACAGTTCATGCTGTGTAATATAAGCTTTGCCAGGTACTCTGCATTGTTTGAATTAGCATTCAATCTAAGAGCTGAGCCAAGAATTGTAGTTTGGGGTGACAGGATTGGCCCTCTAGTCAACTTTGTTGATTTTTTTAAGAATTCGCGTAGTGCCAATTATTATATAACGAATCAGCCAACCTAGCTAAGACTCCAAAGTCTCTTAGGCCTATTAAGAAAATTGGCACAGGACTCACCAGTTTCGCAATTCGTGCCATTCCAAGCAGGTGGACACGCACACTTATACCCGTCTGCTGTTATCGAGCATCTTCCTCCATTCAAACAGGGTTGACTATCACAAAATGGTGCATTCAAATCTATAAAAAGGTTAACATAGTATAAAAACTTGTATTTCATTCCCTATTAACCGGAATCACAGTTAGATCCGTTTGACTAGATGTGCATGGATAGTTTGTATGTGTCATGTTTCATTCTTGTGAGTTTTGTCGCTTTCCTTGAAAGATATCGGAAATGTATCAAAACGAGTGAGGATAGTCTGGCTGATTTCCACCAAAACTTAAGTTCTTCCTCTAATTGCATTTCGCAAGTTTACTTCTGTCGAAATCTAGTGACCTGTGACCTCTACCAAAACAATGGGCTTTTTCATCTCAACGATAAATCTACATTGCAAATCTAAAGTTTCCACCATTTCTATTTTGACGTATTGTGCTTACCAGCCATTACGACATTTTCGAACATTTTAAGCGGAACTACGAGATTTCTGACAACTTCTAACGGCAAAGAACAAGCTTTGCCTCATGTACTTCACACAAAAATATAAAGAGGAGTAAGCTTTTAATAGGGTATAAAACAAAAATAATTAAAAATTTACAGTTAATCAAACGACAGTAGAATATGCAATTCGTAATTCTGTGTAGGCGGTCACTGGCACTCTATGAATATTCATGAATCAGCTGTTTTCGAGATCGCATCGACCACACCGCGGTGTCGGAATATAGGGCAGCCACCAAGATGTGCAGCCAGTGTATACTGAAACTGTCAGTATGTACGCAATCCACACCATATTTTAATTACACTAATCAACGACGAATGTTAGGCTAGGGTGTGCTATCGCTGTACGAAAAATGAATAACTATAGGGCCTTACTGTACATGTTCATATCTGTAGTATAAGTCTATGCTGCCTCGCTGTGTCAGGCAACGTTCTCCCCCTATTAGAGTGAAGATTCCAGGTAAGATTTTCCTTCGTTTTCTTGCAATTGTGTACAATTTCGATGGCAAGGGTAACGTTTCTTACTACAATTGCAGGCTTAAGCCTAACTTTGCCCTAACCTGAGTATAGTTCTAGGTTGTTTGTGTATAGGCCATCCGTCGAAGACACAAACGAATTCTGTGCAACGTTGAGCATGTACGCATGGCACCTATAGTTGCTTATTCATGAACAGTCATAAACAAACATACTTTCATTGGTTCATGCTTCTAACTAATGGGCTCATTACAGGAAAAATTCGAATATCATTTGTCAAACCGAATTCAACGACTGCACTTCGAACAAAGATTACTTCCAAAAGAAGCTAAGACTGTCCTTATAAGTATGTTAGAACCTGTTAAACGTGCTATCACAAATTTTGGAGGTTTAAGCATTTCTTCATAACAATTTTGTAGTTCCACTTTAAGCAAATCTGACCTTAAATGACTTTTGAATTCCACAAAAAACAATAGCAAATCTATGAACCAAACGTGGAAATCATCCATCAATGCACTTTTGAGAGATTGTGTGTAGAAGCCTTTCAGGCATTTGGCCAGGCACGTTACTCAAGGGGAAAAAGGCATTTGGCCAGGCACGTTACTCAAGGGGAAAAGTCTTTAGGAGGGGCTGGGGTAGCGGATCTTTTTAAAGGGCAAACTTGTGCAGAAGTGTTTAATGCAAACTTCAAACCCTCTAGGGTTCGAAAAATTGAAAATTGAAGCCAATTACACCCGTTTGCAGTGTAACTTCTGGTGACCTCAAATGACCTTTGAACCCAACCACAAACACATGCATCTTTTACTAAACATGAAAAATCTATATACCAAATATGGAAAATGGCTCTTATTCTTATCTTGAGGTATCATGTTTACGAGCCAATCTCGAGGTTTTCAGTCGCACTTTTAAGCAACAATATTCTCAAATGACCTCTGACTTACACCAAAAACAACAGGGTTCTTCTGTTTAGTATGACATATCTACAAATCAAATGTAAAAAGTGTCGGTCATTCTTAACTTGAGATATCTTATTTACAAGGTTTTCGGATTTTGACAACTAGTGACCAGAAATGACATTTCGACCTAAACCAAACGCAATTGCGTTCTTCTTCTCAACATGACAAATCTATATTCCTATACCTTATCAGTCGTTCCTTGCTTGGAATATCTATTTTAGAGGTTTTCGGGTTTTGAACCCTGGTGACCTCAATGATCTTTGACCCCCACTAAAATAAATAGGGCTCTTCCTTTTACAGGAAAATTAATATAACACATATGAAAAGTAACGGTCATTCCTTTCTTGAGGTATCGTATTTACAAGTAAAAGTGTCAACAATACACGTGCACAAATACACACACACACACACGACATCACCATCACGTAGATTTCTTGCCTGGTTACGGCAAGGAATAAAAAAGGACAGAAAATGCCTGAGTTAATAATTTGACAGTATTATTTTTAGCTTCAATAGGTTACTTTACATTACAATACAACGAGTTGAGGCGGTCTATCCCATCCCAAGGGAACCTACTGCCATTGTGCTTGGCGCTCAACATAAGCAATGTAGCAGGGAATACAAACCAGTGAGCCGCAACTGGAAAGAAGGCCGCGGCCGGCTCGACTTAAACCAAGTGGTTGAAACTGGGCCGTAAAACCCCATCCAACCTAACCTAATCCATCACAGTAACATTACGTACTAAAATATATACTTTTCACCCCTTCTCCAACACATATGTTTAGGAAACCCCTAAAAGAGTCACAGCTTTCACTGTTTCATTTGTTCTCTCATGTTGAATTACACGACGTGAGTTTAAAATTAGGAACACAACCATCTGTACAGGTTACTGTTTACTAACCGGTTGCTTGAATTTCTCGATGAATTGTAATAAAAGTGCAGTCAGCTATTGGATTTAGAACGTGAGTGGTAGCACTGAATATGTTTGGACAGGGAGTTACAACTTAATCTTTTTGGCGAAAACTAATTGTTAGAAGAATATCAAGATGCCATATGTTGCACGGTAGAAAAATTTAAGCAAGACACTTACCAATCTCACAAAAATTGCCTTCGAAACCATCACGACATTCACAGGTAAAGTTGCTATATGTACCGTTTCCTGCTGTTGCATTGGTTGTTTGGCGACAGACTCCTTCATTAAGACAGGGACGCTCTCGACAAGGCCCTTCAGGCACCTCTGGAATGAAATTACAAAACATCTCATGTCCAGGTTTACAGAATATGGAATGGATTGGTATGGATTATGTATGATGATTTTATTGAGAAATATTTGGATGTACGTTGATGCAACAGTTTAAACATTGCTCTTGATGAATTCTATTCAATTGCTCTTTGTGGGTCAGTTTCTCAGTATGATTGAGGGTAGAGAAATATTTTGTAATACCTGTATTGCAAGTGGGTCCTGTCCAGGCATTTGTACAAACGCATTCGTACCTTCCAGCACGCGTAATGCAAGTGGCGTTGTTAGAGCATGGGCTACTGTCACAATGATCCCAGTACGTATCTCCGTTTTCAACTGAAATGATAAAAATCTTCCTGTTGGTGTTGCATTCAAAAGGTAATTCAAAATTCCACAGCAGTTTTACAAATTCTAAACGCAGCAGTCATGTATCTTAAACTTTTAAAGATTTCACAGGCTTTACGGCAATATTTGTCGGCAATATTTGTATCTGATCATCTGGAAGCTGCGGTCATATCAAAACAAACTCGGATGGGATTCCATACCGATTATTTCCGGCTTTATTAAAATTTTTTTCCATCTCTGGGCAGAAAAAGCCAAATTTGTCATCCTGTGTAACTGCATGGTGTCTATGGAAATGAAATGCAACCTGATTTTTTTCGTGATGGCACATCGACGCACGTATTTCTCTCAGGAAGCGTATTCGGATAGAATCTTTACATCAATGCGATGTCACGGATTAATTAGCATAAATTTAATGTTAATAGTCCTGCGGTAAAACTCATTTATTTGCACAGATTTGCAAATTTGGGGTTCTTTCCGTCGAGAGATGGAGAGCGTTTTAACAAAAACTTACAAAAATCGGATCGGCATCCGATCCAAATTTGCTGCTGTATGACCGCTGCTTAAAGCAGATTTACCAGTCCATTGGTTCAGAAAGCAGTTTATAAAGACGAATCCGATCAGCGCTTGTGTTTAGCGACTGTAGGCGGCCATTAGTGGGTCCATCGTCCTAAAATCGTCTTCACTTATTGTCTACAAGAATTTCAAAATCTCATATTCAGTGAAATTCAAGGAATCAAGATACAATTAAGTGTACATCCATCCATCATACATATAAGCAAGGGAAGAAAATGATTAAAAGGTGATAGACCCCAGTCATGGCGGACTGAAATCCGCCATGACTGGGGTCTGTCACCCGGATTCGTCTACATATGCTGACAGGGAGGACAGAAGATGGTTTAACTCGTAGTATTGAACGAACAAAGTTGATGAAAAAAAAGTTAATGGAACTATCATAAAGACCTAAATATACATGCTGACAAATAACCCTTCTACATGGTTCCATCGATTAAATTGGTATGATGACCACGAGAAGCCGACTACTGATATATATTTGTACATGTATAATCCATATATCTTCATTGATTTTACCTGAACGTATTACACAATTTACATGCAGTAGTAACTTGACAATCCTTTTCGGCCACAGCAAGAAGATGGCGGCATTTGATTGTGATAGTTACGAGGAAACGTTTTAAATTGTAACAGTTACAAAATTTACTGTATATGATCCATTCACTCACGTGCTGGAATGACATCTCTGTTTAAACATTCCATTCCCAATAACTTGATATCGTCGAGTGCTATATCCCCAACAGCACCGTCTCCCCGAGTCCCATTAAAGGCAATCTGAAAGTTAGGAGAGTTTATGCAAAGCCAATCGTAATTTTTACGTTAGTTTCTGTAATTTACATGAGATCGTCCACGCCGACTGCAGGGTCAAGTGGTTAGAGCATCCGACATGGGAGGTGTAAACTTTGAATCCTCCGCCATGACGAAGACTTTAAAAGTCGAACCTCCTGTCAGTGCTTAACATAAGCAGTGATGTAAAGAAAGAAAGCCGGTGACCCACAACTGTGAAAAGGCTGTAGCCGGCCCCCGCTTAAACCAATTAGTTAGAAACTGGATCACCTGAGAGTAAAACTCCATCTAATCTTTCTTAACCTAATCTAACCTTTTCTGAAATTATTGGAGGGATGTACCCTTAAAGGGAAAGTTTAAGCAAAAGTTTCATTTTCATGTGTGGAAGAGGGACCAAATCTGCAAAATGTGGTAGAAGTTCCATTCAAATCGAACGTGTATTTCTCGAGATATCTGTTAGTGAAATAAGCAAATTCTTGTTCCAAAGTGAGTTTGAGGGCAGCAGAGCTTATATCACTTCCTCGCATTGACAAGGAATGCTTTGTTTCCCTTTGTTTTGTCACACAATTGTGTTGACCTTGAAATTAATAGGAAGTGGACCTTCCTGCGGGAGATGCAAAATTCGTAAAGTTCTCATGCGACTTATGCAATCACATTTTAAAAAAATGGGATTGTTGGCGGCAAAATCGACTTTAGAGTTTAAAAAACACAAAAGACTCTTTACTAACGTGGGGATATGATGCCATATGTGCTTGCTTCATGTTCACATTTTGTTGAAAAAGTGAAAACTTTACGTGTTCATATCTTGAGAACCACACATCGAACCCCAATGTAAATTTCACCAAAATGCTTAGAACCAGCACCTATCTAACAAACTAAATCCTGCTGTGACCTTAAACCCTTCTTTTAATGTCAGTATTTGCTGTTCCCCTGTGTTTGATAACAAAAACTAAAAAAGCACTTGATTCTTACCATGAAAGAAATCAGTTTGCAATCATGTGGCGTCGAACCCATCGGGGCCTGGGGGCACATGCCAGGCCTGCCATTTTTACCATGGATATCATAACACTTTGCCTAAAATGTTTTTGAAAACCCTTCAAATTCCGAAAAATGGAGGAAAAATAATCACGTCAAGTGCTATCACTATAAATGTCATCGTGGCTATATGACCCGGGGACTAAATCGGTTCGCTATGGCACATATTGATATTTTAGCCCTCCTCAGCTTTGGACTAAAAAGTTTTTTAAGCAAATTTTAGACGTCCCTCCGTGTAAGGTATCGTACTTTCTCCAAAGACAATGATTCAAAATAAGTATTTGTGAAGAATTTTTAATTACGGAAATACTATGCCTTGTCTCCTTCTTTCAGACACTTCTCAAGCAGACATACTTCTCCATTAAAGAGTATATCTTGCTTTCATTGAACATATACAATATGTTCATAAAGGATATATACCTAATGCATTGACGCCATACTGATGTCATGTTTGGAGAAAAAGTATTGAGAACTTTGCCGCACCACTAACTTTTATGTAGGACATCCGACATTTATTGATCGGTGGGCCGCAAGCAGTTCAAATCGCCCCACGAGTTTAGAAGACTTACACGCGTATTCGGTTGATTGACCAATCAACTGTATGCAGTGGTTGATGTTGGTTTGTTATTCCTCCAAATGAAGGCATTACTTCATTGTGACATCATATTTTTGAGGTCTATTCCATCTAAAATATTTTATCTTAATAAAAGGAAGACTTAACATCTTATGTTACCCATGCTTTACTTCATTCGTTTCAAAAATTAAAGGATGCGCTACATTTAGGTTTATATGAAAAGGTTCAGTTGGAACTTGAGAAAGGACATTTCTGCATCTATCAAATGACATGGTTGGTTGAGAATTAATTTACAATCACTTTGAAAAAGAGAATGTATTTTACCTTAAACGGCCCAGATATGTGGGTGATATTGACTATAGCCTCAATCCACTTGGTTCCTTGTTCACCAATTCGGGTCCATATTGGGTCTCCTAACACACCAGGTTGTAATATTACATGCACACTCAATTGTCCAATATTTTCCCCTTGCATGTGATAAAAGAACGATAGATGACATTCACCAACTTCCTTCTGGAAACGAGGCGAGATTAAAACGGCAGTATCGCCCTCGTTTGCACTAGTTGACTCTAAATACATATAGACGCCTGTAAAAAAAATTGATACCAGACGGTAAAGTCGCCATTAGGTAGCGTTTTTTTTACAAGGGTGGTGTTTTGGTGAGTTAACCATGAAATAAGGATTTGTCATGCATTGTGGGAATTTTTGCATATACTGTAATGCATGGACTGTATTAAAGAGGAGTTTAAAAGGGGGAATCGAACCCTGTAGTTTGGTCGTAAATTTGCATAATGACCTTAAAGAAATGTATACCTTTAGATGTTTTTCTCGTATGATCTACCGGTGGACCAGTTTTACGAGTGGGAGTTTTGCCGGCGTTTGGCATCCAGTTAAAATCATCATCTGTACTTTGCTCAAACTGACAAGATGGTGGTGCAGTCTCTCCTTCAAAATCACAATTAATAGCCAAATCTGATGAGGAAAAGTTACAAAATCATTTTCAAGCATGAAGTCTAAATGGACTTGCGAAATATTTCAGATAATTTTACCTGTAATTATGTATGAAACAACAAATGCCTCATTCCTACCTTGGAAAGATATTTCATCAATCGCTATGTCACCTGGTGGGGATTTTGTTGGGACTGCTTCAAATATTACCTGCAGAAAAGTATGAGAATTTTGAATCTGAATGAGAAGTTTAAAAGATCATTACATTATTTCATATTGGTGAATTGTGAGGAGTAAGTTTTACCTTCATATCTAAATTAAATAACGTTACGAAGAGGTGATCTTACAAACCGATAGAATTTAATAATAGCGAAAAATTCAAACTGAATCTCCAAATTTGCATCTGTCACTTGGTGATTACCTCAAAGTTCATTTTTAAAAGATATGAGCCTGTAGACGGGGTGTTTTACGGTTCGCTTTGTCAAAGCTATTTTTATTTTAATTTCAAGGTGCCAGGAAATACAATTTCAGTATCTATAACTCCATGTTGTCATCTTGACCCTCTCCCTATAAAGCTTCGTACATTGTGAATTCTAAATCTATACATCTTGGGGACGAGTACAAAATGACTTCCTTTTTGCTGATGTTATATGAATGGTGAGTACCGGTCGAAGTTGCGAATGTCTCGCTTTCAAAAATGTCCCCATGAAGATTCAGGTATATTTTACATGGTTGGAAACTTATGCCAATTAGGGAGAAGATTTAACTTGAGAAAGGAGTCTTTATTTAATTTTCAGTAAACTAGTCAGAGAGATAGAATTTTGGGCATACGTTTTCAAGGAAAGTAAATTTTAAAATGTAATTGAATGATTGCAGATTGTGAGTTAGTGACGTGCGTTAAGTCATGTTGAGAGTAACGCAATAGGTTTATTCAAAGTTGGTAGCACTACACACTCATCAGAATTTGCTAGGCGCTTTTTCCAAAAAATGTTTTATCACAGCCTAAACATAAATATCACCAATGCTATACTAACAGTTTTAAAGGCACATTTTAGTATTATCTCACCCTTGCAGTACTATTACTTGGGATTACTACTTCTCCAAGCTGCCACAAGTCACCTTTTTCTCCTGTTTTTCGCCACTGGGGTTTTGGAGGTCTTGATCGACCTTTTACCATAACAAAGACGTTAAGAATTCCGACAGACCTCCCATACATCAAATAGTAAAACCGCATCAATTTTGGCGTCCATTGAGTGCGTATAACTGGACTGTTTAAGTGCGTCCTGCTGTTTCTTGGCCATATTGTAAAGGACCCATCTCTCTCTTCTTGTCCCCCAGGAGCATACATATAGCCTCCATCTGTGAAAAAAAACACATTAAATTTAAATACTTTTATTTCCATTTTTACGCATTTAAGACATTTTCCTGCGGTTTTCAGGAGATACGCAAGGCAGGAAAGGATTTTTCAATAAGCGAGTTTGGTAATTTCCCTATGAAATTGTGGGACAGCGTGGGATGTACAAACCGAGCGCGGCCCACAGAGTACCGCGCTCCCTTGTTTTGTTCAGTGCGTGCATACAACACTAGTAAAGGGTCTAGCCAACTCGAATGAAAATATGGATCACAGTCCTACTTTACGGCAGATGAAATGCAAGTTTTTACACCAAAAATATATATGTGACACCCATCCACTGCAGTAGACCACACTTAAGATCGGTTCTTATCTTATGAACGGATGAAAGAATGAAAAAATGATTTCACAAAATGTTCATGTGAAGTCAAATTTTGGAACATATATTGAAGAAGCGGTTTGTTTAACCCGACGGTTTGGAGGATGCGAGCATGTGAATCGCCACCAAAACGAAATGTCTACATTTTTGCTAATATCTTCAAACTGTAAATGATTTTCACGAATATTGCGCTCTTTAAATGCCTATATGTCATGTTTACGTAGTGGGCATGTCCGATGATCAAATTTCATTGTGTCTCATTCATTTAATTTTGAGAAACCCTGCATGGGCCTCTTGAAAGAATTTACAGTGCAGAAATCATTTAACCACAAGGGTGTAGTTCTAGCGTTGGGATTAAGGGGGGGGGGACTTTTCCAAACTCATTGAATCTTGGATCGCGTCCCGGACCATAATCATCTATAAGCAACCCACCCATACGAACGCGAGGTCACATGTATACACAAACAAACAAGCATGCACACTAACTCAGAATGACTTTCTCTCGAATCCCTTAGGTCATCTGTATAACACAATGTTTCGTTTATTCTGCTAAATGTTCCCTTTTTGTCTGCCTGAATTATTGGTAGCGAAACGATATGTTTTCCCCCTCCCAATATTTTCATTTGGGGTAGCAATTTGAGATCGACGCGCCTGTTTACACTCTAAAAGCAAAAGAGTGAACTGAGTCACACTTTCAAAGAGTGAAAAGTGTAAATTCACTCTATTAGAGTGATAATTCACTTTAAGAGGAGTTACACTCACTCCAAAAAGAGTGAAATTCACTACAGGAAGAGGGAAAATTCACTCTTTCACGAGTGCCTGCAATGATCACTCTTTTTTTTAAGAGTGATCACTGTAGGCATTCCATCAAGAGTGAAATTTCGCTCGTTTTAAGGGAATTTCGCTCTTTTTGTAGTGAATTTCAATATTCTTGGAGTGAATTATTACTCTAATGGAGTGAATTCCAACTTTCCACTCTATCAAAGAGTGACTAAGTTCACTCTTTTGACTTTAGAGTGTTACCACAGCAACATAATATCTTAACACAAGTGTACCTCCTGATCTGTCCTGCTGGGGACCTGTTCTAAATTGAGGTGTTGAACCAGTATTAAAAATCCAACGATAGCCATTCCTGCTATTGATATTATTACTATTATCCCAACCACACAGTCGTTGTCGAGTTGTTCCGTTGTTGTCAAAATTGCAGTCTTGTCCAAGAACCACGACTGTGAAAAAGAAAAATAATTTCTTGTGTAAATGTTTCATACGATGATTTCTGTGCAAAATATTATGTCCTTATTAAGTATAAATACTTACAGAGAAGTTCTTGAAATATGTGTAGTTTAAATTTTGACCGATGTATCGGTTACATCAAGTTATTTTTGTTTATCTTTGTATTTGTTGCTTTTAATTCTCTTTTTAGAAGCCCAATATCTAAACGGCTGCTTTTTCTGGGATACGGAACTGAAGAGTTACAAAATTTCATATCAGTTTTCCAAAGTAGAGACATATTGAGCAGGAAAGGTTGATACCTTTGTCAATAATTATATTGCAATAGGCAAAAATACAACTCAAAAATAAATAATAAAATTACACTCTAAAATCAAAAGAGTGAACTTACTCATGACTCTTTGATCGAGTGAAAGTGTGAATTCACTCCATTAGAGTAATAACTCACTCCAAGAAGATTGAAATTCACTCCAAAAAGAGCGAAATTCCCTTAAAACGTGCGAAGTTTCACTCTTGATGGAGTGCTTACAGTGATCACTCTTAAAAAAAGAGTGATCATTGCAGGCACTCGTGAAAGAGTGAATTTTTCCCTCTTCCTGTAGTGAATTTCACTCTTTATGGAGTGAGTGTAACTCCTCTTAAAGTGATTTATCGCTCTAATAGAGTGAATTTACACTTTTCACTTTTTGAAAGAGTGACTCAGTTCACTCTTTTACTTTTAGAGTGTAGTTAAAGACTTTTATTGACAAAACAAACAATAAATGACCGGACTTAAAGCATATAAAAAACTGAATTTAGGATTAAGCCAAGCTTTTGTAAAACAAGTCCCTTTTTTGTTGTACCCATGTGGTCCATTGATTTATGCTACAGTTATGTTGTAACTCGGTACCCTTTATAAAGATTTCTTTAAGTCTTTTGTACTGCTGAGAAGGTGTATAACATACGAAGGGAACATTAAACAAGTAAGTATATTTGTATATGTACTGGTGCGCACCGAATGTGTTGTCACAAAAATCCTCCTAAGGAATAAATATCGATCAAATAGTAAGCTCTTTGATGTGGCATTTCTTTATAACTGAGAGTTAATACTGAACAGTCATAACCAAGAGAATGAAATCATAGTTGGGTCATTTTCTTCAATTTTAGCCTATGTCAGTAGTGCATTTTTTTATCAAACTTATGGGTTATAATGATCATGGGCGGCGATCCTGAGGGGTGGGGGTGGGGATATATCCCTCATGAAATTGGATGGGGGATACTGTACACTATATCGCCCCATGAAAACAAACCTTCATATTCGCAAACTGTGTAAAAAAGTTAAATATGCTATTATGAAAACTTCTAAATAGAATGGAAAACTAGTAAAAGGTCACAGAAATCCACGCTCTAAAATGTAACATAAAACCGTTTCTTTAAAAATAGAAGGAAACGTATGAAAGTGGATTGTCAGTTCTGTACACCCTCCCATGGATGAACTAAAACATGAACATATTACACATATGCACCATTATATCATCAATCACCTAACACCTTCGAAAGTGATCATCCAAAATAAGTTTATTTTCTCTGCTTGATACAGAAGGTTAATATCCATTTATTACATACATATCCTGATAAAGTGTTCTTTACATGCAGTGAAAGAATAAATTGTATTTAAATGCCATCAAAAGTGCAAAAGACGTTTCACATAATTGTCAGACGCACCGTAACGTTTCTCAAAAGTTTAATTCTGTTACAACTTTTGTTTCTGCTTCTCCGGATGAGTTTGATTATACCGTAGTTTAAGCCCCACACGGTTCTTACTTTGATTTTTACTTTGAAAATCGTTGTTGTTGCTTTTTTTTTTTTTTTCATTTCAATTTTATAGCCTTTGTTTCCGTCTTATTTGGAAAAAAGTATTAGAAATATTTAATTCAGAAAAAGACTGATGACAATAAAAATTACATATTTAGGTCATCATTAAGAATACTCTCATTTAGAAAATGACAGATAACCATAACAATTACCCAATATTTAAGCCCTCTTAAAGGATACTATTAGACTCATACTAATGGCATGGGAGCAATCCCCCCCCCCCCTCGTCTCTAAGAAGTGAAAATTCGGAAATTTGCCATTCGTGATATCGGTCAACTACAGTTTGGTTTTCCTAACTTTTCTTTCATTTAATTCAGAATGCTCTCCAATGAGAGCTCCTCTTTTGGAATTATCTGGTTCAAAAACGCAAAAATTTTCGCGCACAGAAATCTGCACTTGCCAACTACAGCGCCGTTCCCTCATAAATGAGTTTGGTAACTTTTCAGAGATGTGGAAGTGACAAAATCACCAGGTCATCGAGCGCTATCTACAACTACGGTGCTTTGTTCATAAATTTCCTATCATTTAATCCAAAATTTGCCCTAATATAAGTTTTTTATTCTAAAAATGTCATCATACAGCCTCAATTTGTGGGTCTTAGATAACACTGTATAGCAACAACGATCTTCGGTAGCTCTGCAATCTCAAACTTCCCCCTAAAAAAATACAGATTCTTCAGTCATCCCGAACTTTTCACATTTCCAGGGAACCGTAGTAACCCTAGATCATCTCAATTTGGTCTTCGATTCATAGGTGCAAAACTATGGAATTCTTTTCCCTTGGAAGTTACTAAGTATAAAACACCATATACATTTAGAAAGCAGTTTAAAGTTCATTTCATTGCAAACGACCTTTGAACTTCCCTCTTTGATTTTCCGTGTTTTTGTGTTTTCTTCCCTTTTGTCGCATATTCTGTTTGTTTTTTAAGGACTGTCAACAACCACAAGCTCCTAGGAGCTTTTAGTTGCCACTCCTCAGTCTCTTACCTTGTTTTATTAAGTAAAGTAATTATTTTATGGTGTGTTTAAGCATGATAATCCTTACACACTGTAATCTCGTTGCCTTTAATTACCACACTCAGAATATTGTTATGTCACTCTACATTATGGTAAGAGATTGGAATAAAAGTCTTGCTGAACTGAACTGAACTGAACTGAACAGAATCCCAAACTTTCTCCAATAGACCTTGTGCACTGACGACACATAGACCTCATCCTTGGACGCAAAACAATGGAACAGGTGACCGCATGCATAAGAATTCGTCTACACGTGTAGCAGACTATGCGCATATTCGACTGGTTGACAAATCCACTGTCTGCATTTGTCGGTGTTGGTTTGTGCCCGCAAAGGAGGGCGTACTTTATTCCATTATGGCATCACATGCACAAGTTCTATACAAGCTCCATATTTTCAAAACTTTGCTGAAAAGGGTAGAAATTTCAAATCACGTCTACGTAGAAATGTTATCACCTAAAATAAAAGCAAAACCGGAAAATTTGGTTGCCCCCTACCCGGAAAATGGTCTAGCTACGCCACTGCTCGATGATTTTCTTTTCATTCGATTCAGAAACTGTTTCCCCCTTGCAAGGCAATCAGACAACTTTTACTGGTCTATACTTTTTACGATAGAGCTTTCTACCTTTTTATTAAATACGCTTGTGACAGTTGCTGTGATATCAGGTTGGATAACCCGGAAATAAAAACGGCCATTTTCGGTAATCTTGGGAGTATTTTTGGCCGAAATTTTCTTTGTAAGCTCAGGGCTAACTGATGGTGAAGCTTCGCTTAGATAGCGACACCGACTATACCCCCTAGTTTCAAAGACGGATCGTCGCCCATCTAAATCTTCTAAGACTTCACACTACCCGAATGTTTACAAAATATCTTATTCTAAATCCCTCGTAATGCATGTATTTCAAAACGTAGCGAAAATGCACAGACCATTAACGTGACAGAACTAGCACGTGCTTTTAGCTCTTTGTATTTTGCCATTGCATCATACTATACTGGAAGGTTAATCTTTCGACGTGTATTTAAATGTATATGTATTACAGACCCGTAGACAGACATACTGAAGGGGCGTAAAATATCTAAGGGAGATATTTTCCAGAAGCCAGAAATAAACCAAAACAACTTCTCATATTCTATTCATATTCTAGGGGGTACAAACATTAAGTTCTACGTCCTGAACATTCTTGTAAAATTATCTACCTAGTCATAAAACGGCCTGCGGCGATAAGATTCGCAGCAGAACCATGGCAATACTGCAAAGCAACTTACGAAAGATGGTGTTAATGGTTAATGTTTTGGCTAAGTCAGTGTCTGTAATTTCTTCCAGGAAGAAAACATAATAGGCAAAGTGGCACATTAAAGTGTACCTCAAGTCCAAAAATTAAAAAATATACATTACACAACATGAAAAATGAATTCTAACAGTCCAACTCCCATCTTCATAAGACATCTTTGAGCCGATATATAAAATCTTGAAATTTACTCACTTAAAACAAGTTAGTCCATTGCGCAATAAAGACACACTTTAGTCTAAGAGATGAAAGAAAACTACATCATTTAGATGACTTTACGTTCCACTATGGTTAAAGGCATTTATTGTGCAAGTTACGCTTTGATAAACAGCACTGAAATAAAATTGTTACGTTTTCTAGACGTTGGCTTGAAATGTACAGGCGCAGTTTGAGAAGGTCTCGTAATAGAAAAAAGGACCAAATAAAATTTTGAAGAAACGAAAACATGCCATATCTTTTAACTATTCTCGCGTTTTTGCAGGGTGTGTTTCTTGGCCCAGTTAAAAGGTTGTATCTCGAATAAAATGTATTTTATATGCAAGTAACAATAATAAAATACCGATTCAACTTTGAAAACTCTTGTCGTTACCATCTTTTGTTTTGTTAAGTCAAGGAAACCTGCCCTGATTACTTTGTTTGCTTGACCAAGTAGTATAAAGAAATTTTTAAGTATCGATGACTTTTCGTTATCACGAGAAGTTGAATCATCATATCACAGGTCAGGCTTACAGAGCATATGAACACAGGTGTCATTTCCGCTTTAACCTTCCCGAAATTTTGATTTTTTCTCATTCCAAAGAAAAAGAACTAAGTACATGCTTCTTTGTAAAGAGTTCAAACAAACTCACAAAAAAACCAAAAGCAGATTGAATAGAAATATGTTTACCACAGCACCTCTTAAATTGGTATAGATTGAGTAGAACATGCCTCTCTTTAAAGCAATATCCCCTGATTCCAATCTGATAGTTCCGCAGGGAAATTTACCAAAGGAAGTCGATTTCGTCCTTAAGTATTTAATCACCGTGACGTTTGTCATTTGTGATTGATAAAAGCCAATTCAGTGATAAAGTACATCCATTAAGTGTATTTACGCATTTACTACTTGTTCACCTGCATTCAGGTTATTATGAAAGCTGGGGAGGGCACGCAACCTGTTGTTAATAATACTTGAACAATTAGTTAGTTAGTTAGTTTTAGGTCTCTGCTTACAACCTTCTGATTTAATCTAAAGGTGTTCATTGTTTTCTATAGACGAATCAGGACAGATTGTGATGGTCTGATTTGAGTCGGCCATTACTGGGGTCCATCATCTTTAATCTTTAAATTTCCGTCCTTACCTGTTCATGGATGGTTGTACACTGAAGTGTATATTGATTTTCTCAACATCACTGAATATGAGGATTTGAAATTCACGTATAGACAATAAATGAAGACGATTAAAGGCTGATGGACCCCTCTAATGGCTGCCTACAGTCACTAAAAACAAGCGCTAATCGGATTCGTGTATAATCCGTTATTGCCTAATGCTAATCATCATATAAAATGCATGGCAGTGTAGGTTCCATCATTAAAGACGCTGGTCTAACACTGTAACGGATGAAACCCATTATGGAACAAGATATGATCCGGATCTAGGACTACAATATATTCCTAACTCAAAGCCGAAAAAACGAGAGCAATTAAGCGCAAAAGTTGACGCTTGAATGTAAAAGCATGAATCTATCACTTTCGTTGCAGTCGTAACAAATTTATAAAAAGCCAATAATTTTTATGAAAAGCATCCACAGTGAAATACTTTGTACTTGAAATACACATTTGACAGTTGGGAAGGCTCAGATCTAAATCTGAAATTATTTGGTTAAAGGGCAAGAGCAGCCGTCCAAAACTTAGTTCGAAGAAATAGCTGTAACTCACAATTTTCCTTTTGGTTCTCTTCTAAGTATCTTTTATAGTATTTTAAGGTTTTAATATTGCATTCAAGGTTAAACAAGCAGTTACTCTTAGTCAAATTTGCATTTGAGGAGAGGAAATAGTTCCTCTTATGGCTCTCAAGAGCCACTGTACTCTTGTTTCAAGAACATCATGAAACAAGACAGTCTACTACACTACTTCAAGTTGAGATGACTTCATATCACCTTTTATGAAAATATGTTTGTTATTACACTGTCAGTATTTTTCCAAATGGACTTAATGTCATTTTCTCTGAAACAATTATCATTTTATTTTGTGTTATTAACATCTACCTTTTTACTACATGACATTAATTACTGTTGAAATTACATTTTATTCTTGTAGCTGAGTTCAAAGGCATTGGCCTAGCTAGGATATTTTCCAGAGGGGGCGAAGCTTTGAAATTTCCCCAAAACTTTTAAAATATGCAAATTACAAGTTTAACAACATTACCAAGTCATTATATGTAATATTGCCTGTATTTTCATCTTAAAGTATAACATAGAGCAATTGGAAATAACAACTCTTAGGCCATATATTTATTTTGGTCAACAATATCTGGTTTATTTGTATGTACCAACGCAGTGGCGTAGGCAGGATTTCTCTGAAGGGGAGACATGCAGTATGTTGAGTAATCGCCAGTCTTGTAGAGGGGTCAAAGGGGAGAGGGAATCCATCCCCTTTGAAATTTTTTTAGCGTTTTTCAGGAACCTAGATGCAAAATGTTGCAAGATTTTCGACTTTGACACAAACAGTGTTAAAAGTTGAATTGTGGTGCTTCATGAGGATACAACTGAAACTGTTGTGTCTTCTTACGAAGTAAAACTCGTCATTACATTTGCATACTTTTAGGAGTCAAAATAAAAGAGCATCGATCGGTAAAGGCGAAAGGGAACATTTTAGTTGGCGGTTTTTTTCTTGGCCACAAAACGTTATTCTTTCATAAAGATTATCTAAGCGGAGCGCCACAATTGATTGCGGCGGAGCGTAGAGAAAAATTCGGAAAATTAGACCCCTTAGATGGCCAAATATTACCACATAAAATGTACTTTCAGTATTAGGCATATACGAAATGTTCTTCATTCTTTCGGGGGAAACTATACAACAAATTGAAAATATGCTAATGCCTCTCTATTGTGACTCTTTGCTAAATTGGAAACTGGAAAAAAGGCCGTGGCCAGCTCTACTTAAACCAATAGGTTGGAAATTGAGCCATAAAATTCTATCTAACTAACTAACTTGGTTAAATTAAAGATCACCTGAATTGGTGAAATTGTCTGTGACTGATCGAACTCCAATCTCTTAATGACTTTACCCCTAACATCTCTTGCGTGATAAATGGCAAACTATTTCGCACCGCACCTGAACACTCTTCGCTCCCCTTTCCACGTCTTGTAGGCCTACGTCTATGCCGGCCAAGGAAGGAGTCTATGGGGTGCCATTGGGCCCTCCCTTTTAAAAATTCTTAAAAAGGTAGGTGTTCTTGTGCAGTTGGTGCCACCAGTGTTAAACAAGACTACCTTTTGAAATAAAAATTGGAATTTGACAGAATTTGCCTATTTGTAGGAATTTAAAAAATTGGCATCACTGAGGGGCCTTGCAGAGAAAATCCTTCCCCTTTGAAAATTTTTGAAAAATTGGGTGTCCTTACATGCAATCTTGCGGCACATATGCAATCTTTATGAAGTAAAATCTGGGTTACTTAAGTATGGCAACGTATCTTTAAGAACAAAAATTAGCATCCGTGAGAGGGGTGGGATGGCCCATTGCCCCCTCCCCCCCCCTTCGTACGCCACTGAAGAGAGGCCTTATAGTGGCTAGGTCACACAGGATATCCTGTTGGGACAGCAGTCTGTTAAGTGTAGAAGGCTACATTCACCGAGTAAGTGAGTAAGTTCTAGCTTAGGACAAGGTATGCATGGGCCCGCTTATTGTTACACCACAAATGAGCAGAAAGCTATTTTCCCGAACTAGCGTGTAAGCCTCCAAGGATAAGGCTAAGTAACAAAATCTAAGTATGCCCATGCCCATGCCCATGCTCGTTCATTCTAATTTCTAGACTAACGTTATGTTCGTTGTAAGCCATGAATTGTTTCAGCCCCATCCATGGTTATGTAGGCTTCACAGAGTAAAATTGGTATTACCGTCTAGTTTAAATCCCTCCCGCTACTAGCTTCTAAGACAATGTAACCTCGGGGGTCTTCAACGCAGAGACTGTGCACAAGGTGATCATATTCTGAAGTTCGGGTTTACAACCTTTCACTGTAATGATGATCAGCTGCATAACAGCTTCCTGTGCACTTGGATGCACTGATCATAACACCCGCGCGTATACAAAATAGAGAACATTCAATCTGCTGCGCGGCGAAGACATTTCTGTGGAACGCGAGTCGGGACGGTTCATGCGACACTGACGAAATATGGGTTAAAACAGGTTCCATTTTCAAAATGGATTTCCAAAATCCATGTCTTCTCACAATTTTTATCAAATAGTACGTCTGTTTTCTTTGGGATTCATGTTGACAATACCCAGAAAAAGTGCCACTTGTGGCTATAACCTGTCACTCTTTGTCGCACGTGCGACAAGTAGTAAGTCCGTTCATCCTAACTACTTGTCACACGTGCGATAAGGAGTCGGTCGTTGTCACTGGGAATGCCATTTTTGGCAACAGTCGTCGACTCCTTGTCGCACGTGTGACAAGAAGTCGGTCTTTTTCCATGGAATAACGTATGAGAATCTCGTATTGGGCTACAAGATTGTCAAAAAAGAGGAATAGTTATGCAAAAGGAACTGTCCAGATAGAGTTAGAAAATCCATTTTGAAAATGGAACTTGTTTTAATCTTTTGCATGAAAAATACGAATTATGTATGAGAACTGTCTCACAATTTCTTATTCGAACAAAATTTTGAGAAATGGGGAAAGGGCGTATCTTTTCATCAAATTTCTTCACTTTCATCAAATTTCCCCAAATTATTTTCCAGGGGTCAACTTGCCCCCCCCCCCTTGTCCCCCAGTAGCTACGCCACTGTTCAAAGGGTAGTTTTGCCACTGTAAGGGAGAAAAAGTTAAATGCAGTGATTTAATTTGCAACTACTAATTGCCGTTTTCATTACATTCAAGACCTTTTATACGTTGCGTTGCACCTAAAGTACAAAATATCCCTCTTAACATTATACTGCTATAGGACTTTTTTCAATGCATCTAAATGTTTTAACATTCAAAACGTGTAAAGATATTATGTCATGTAGGGTCTTAAAAGTGCACTACTCTACATACTTTGTTAAGATTTGTAGGTCGTCCTGATAGCCTACATTTTTAAAGCTTTAAGCCCGTAACGTTCTTAAAACTGGGTAACTCTCACAATTTTGTGTTGAGTAACCTTGGTGTTGTTAAAAGGTTTACCTTCATAATGTATTTTATGGCTGTGTTCTCCTTTATCCTTCCCATGCCTTTGAGACACCTTGTCTCTAAATTTGTAGGAAAGCATCATGGTTGCTTATGTGTCATTGAAAACGTTTTAACATGCTTAGGATACTCCGACGAGAAATAGTCATCGAAGTTAACGACATGAGAGGAAAACTGCTAAAAATTAAATCATTATTTAATGAATAAAATTAACGTCTTGTTATGACATAGACCTATTTTGAATATTTAACAGATAATCGTGGCTAGTCCACGAGAGATTTATCTTCAAAAAAAGCCCTAGTTGGTAGTTGCTGGAACATGTTATGCCTAAGGTTTCGAGAGTTTTCTAAATTTAACGACAAAGTGTTTAACTAAGGTTTTCACTTACAATGTGTCCTTGTTCTACACTTGTAAGACTAAAAGCAGAGCACAAATCTGTAATGTCATAGATGAACGCCCAAATTCTTGATTGAACATGACCTTGGCCAGATGCTTCCCTTTAGGGCAATGGGTGAGAGTAGGGATGGGTTTTGAAACGTGTTACCTAACACACACTAAAGACAATAAACTCGGATCTTGTAGAAGAGAAAAAATTTACTTTCCCTTACATAATCTCTTTGCATTCGTATGAAGGGATTCTCTAATTTTCTGCATATCATCATTTCATTTGGCTTAAGGAAAAATGATCTGTTGGGATACATCTTGAGCAGCACTTTTCTCAAGTTATTTTTGGTCTAACATGTTAGGCAGCATACCATAAACTAATCAGCTCCATATTAAATTAGCGAGTTTGCCCACAGGTTTGTTTCCCTTCCTCGCTATTACAAGTGTAAATTTAGCATTATTGGTAAAAAAATTAGAGGAAGCAAGTTGTGGGGTGTCCTGGATATTTTTCCATACCAAAAACTACACAAGTTTTTTTTTTTTTTGCATAGAGACAGAAAACCTCATGTTAAGTTTTTGGTATTGTATAATCTCCCAGTCCTCTTTTGCGCACAATTTTTGAAATTTTTGCAGAATGCCATATAGGCCTATGTAAATGCTATATAGGCCTATGTAAATATTAAAATTATAAGTATAATACAATGATTACTATAGCTAAATGTTTGATATTACGTAAACGAAACTGTTCTTAATGACTTAGGGCAGGGAGTTGTCAGGGAAGGAGATCTTACTTGCAGGTCCCTGACAACTCCCTGGTTTGTCAGTCAATAAATGTCATTTGTTAATATGACCTCTAAATTTTTCACGTACCTGTCAATAAGGACAAAACCAACAGTGTATATCGTTCCATGGCATTAGAATCACCAGCAGCATTGGAGAATATGCGCACAGTGTACAAAAACCTTGTGAATGTGTAACCGTACTTTACTTCTCCCATCCAACCTTACTGCATGACGGAAGTTGGTAGAGCTGATACGTTTCCGGAGAGACAAGGTCTTGGCCTGCAACCCTACAGAGCTAGAGCTTTCCACCCACTTGTACTGTATTTTACAACCTGTTATCCTAGGTACTGCGATAATCCATCGATTCACTTCCCGTAGGTTGGTTGAGTTTGGATGAAACTGTTTGTTATGAAAGTTGAAGAGAGTTTCACATTTAAGTAAATAAAGAGTGGAGCTATCCTCTTAGATAGTATACCCACAGGTACAAGTAGTATCTAGAACAGCAATAAACTTTACAATTTTTCTAAGTATGATAGAGTTAAACTGCGTCATGTTACATATCTGATGAAAGAAGGAGGCTTTGTCGGACTTAGTAAAATCATGCCCCTGCTTGAACAAGACTAGTGAAAACGCTTAAATTACAAAACCAATTGTGTAACACATATTTTGCCATTGAATAAACAGTAAACCTTTAAGGCGGTTTGACGATGAACTTTATTTATCTGACAATTAGAATGGTCAGGAAGGGTTCTTGTTTTCATTCCATGTCACCATGGAGATACATAGGCGGCGGAAGCGGGGTGGCAGGGGGTCTGGCCCCCAAATAATATTTTTATGAGATTTTGGGGGGCATGGCCCCAACAACTGAATGTCGCAAAATAAATTTTTCAAAAGTAATGAAACAAATTTAAGTTGCTTTTATTACATTTCTGCTATTCTTATGCTCAAATATTACTTTTCAGTGTGCAAAATATGCAGAGCTTCCGGGGGTTGATAAAATGCTGGGACGTTTTCAATTGCCAAATTAATTAAACGGATGGACAGATGGACAGGAGGGTTTTCAGGTGCCCAAAAGTTTGACATCTATCCTGCTCTAGAGCCAAATACGGGCAATGGTTATGAAAATCGGGTAATTTGTTTTTCGATACTTTAATGATGCAGGGTGAGAATCTCTTCCGTAAGTCTGCTTGAAAATTCATTTCAACACACCTTGTAACGTGACAATTCTGTCAATAAGTGTTACTAATAGAAGAAAAATCATCTACTACATTTCATCCAATGGTAGTGGCACATTTTGTCTGATTCTTCTGATCAAAATAGCGACTGCTAAGATCCCCATAGGCCTATTTTTTTCTTCAAAAATTAAATCATATATAGTCGGAAGTTCGGGCACACATTTTTGTTCAATATATATTGAATTTAGCCAAGAGTCGCAATAGAGTAAAATTCATTAGCATGTTTTCAATTCCGGTTTGTAGTTTCCCCGAAAATATGCGGGACCATTTCATTGATTGGTAGTGATACATTTTATCTGGTAATTTTCTGATCAAATAGCGACTGCTTAGATCCCCTTATAAGCCTCGGAAATGTCATTTTCGACTGTCTCAGGGGTCCGATTTTTCAAAATTTTCTGTTCGCTTCGCGCCAACCAGTGGTGAAGCTCCGCGCAGATAGTCTTCCTAGCAGCATTTTAGTTTCAAGTGAACATTTTTGTGCAAGCAAAACCTCGAATTAGCGACTTCTAAGCAGTGGCGTAGCCAGGATGGGATTTTTTTTTTTTTGGGGGGGGGGGGGGGTCTAGGTAACAAGTGGGGCGGGGCCTGGTACCTATGAGGGTCAGGCACGGCAAGACTATCTAAGCGGAGCGCCACCATCAGTTGGCGCGGAGCGCATACAAGAAAAACTGGGGCGTTAAAACCCCTCCAGATGGCAGGAAACGGCACTTCCCATGTGTTTTAAGCTGGATGTACTCAGCCTTGAAATACGAATCTCATGCCTGCGATGTCTCAAATAATGGGAATAAAAATTCAGTCTATGAAAAATGGTAGTACATACACATTTTAGGGACCTCAAAAGTGGGCACTTCTGATCTGTGGCCTGGGAGTCGGTATCTCCCTTTCCCTTGGGGAAAATTGTAAACTTCAGAAGCACGTAGATCGCAAATGCGGCAATATTTGAATCTAAGTGGAGCGTCACCATCATTGGCGCGGAGCGTACAAGAAAAATTTGGGCTTTAAAACCCCTCCAGATGGCCGGAAACGGCACTTCCCATGTGTTTTAAGCTGGATGTACCAAGCCTTGAAATACGAATCTCATGTCTGCCATGTCTCAAATAATGAGAATAAAAAATCAATCTATGAAAAATGGTAATACATACACTTTTTAGGGACCTCAAAACTGGGCACTTCTGATCTGTGGCCTGGGGGATGAGACTAAAGGGAGCCGGTATCTCCCTTTCCCTTGGGGAAAATTGTAAACTTCAGAAGCACGTAGATCGCAATTGCGGCAATATTTGAATCTAAGCGGAGCGCCACCATCAGTTGGCGTGGAAAAATTTGGGCTTTAAAACCCCTCCAGATGGCCGGAAACGGCACTTTCCACGTGTTTTAAACTGGATGTACCCAGCCGCAAATTCGGCAATATTTGAATGGATTTCAGCTTACCTAAGGCAGTACCTCACCCTTTAACAGGAAAACCAAAAGTAGTTGTGTCCCCCTCTGAGAAACATTCTTTGCGTTAGATTTCCTAGATGCAAAATGGTGCTATGTTTGGCAAAACTTTGAACTGATTATAGGCCTGAGTTTTAGGATTTTTCCTTTTGGGGAGCATGAAAAATATAAAAATATTTTTAGTTTTTGTAGAGATTTTACAAGAGACATACATACTACCAAAGAAACAATTTGCAAAATGGTGCAGTATTTGTCCATCGGTACATTACGTGGTCAAAATTAAAATACTACGAATAAATCCCTCAAAATAATTGAACCTCAAAGCAGAAGTATGGATCATGTGGGAAACACATGAAATCCGGACCTTGTGGACATTTTACAAATCCCCCGGACGCCAGTGCCAACTACTAAAAAGAGCACTTGTCGAAAAAAACACGTTTTACAGTGGCACTTGTCATGGGCAGGAGTGAGGCACAACATAGGCCTACTTGTTAAGGATGGAAGGGAAGAATTATCCGAAGGCAGTACCTTACCCTTATCTGCTTACGGCATATTTTGTGTATAATTAAGTATAGGAAGGGTCGTGTAAGAGTGGTCTCCAGTGTACGATTGCCTTATTTTCAGTAAATCAATCAGCCATCCGAAAGGAGAAAGGGTCTTAACCTAACAAAGTCGCATTAAAGTTTGTCGTCAAGACTTTCGTTTCATATTCGAAGTGAAATGCAATAAACTACAGTGCAGATCACAAACGGTATCTAATTTAGTGAAAGTAGGCATTTTGAAGTTATTGCTTGATTTCATACGTGCGGACAAAATGTGTTTTACACACATTCTTCCATTTTTTTTTTTAATTTTTACACATTTTATTATTTTTATTTTTTTTTCAATTACTTTATCAGGACGCAAAAAATCTGTGGGGGGGGGGGACTGAAGAAAATCTGGGGGGCCTAGGCCCCCAGGCCCCCCGTGGCTACGCCACTGCTTCTAAGACCTCCTATGAGCGTAGGAAATGACATTTTTGACTGTCTGATATGATCAGATTTTTCAAAATATCCTGTACGTTTCGCCGCAACTTATAGTGGTGCTCCAATTAGACGGCTTCTTAGCAGAATTTAAGTTTCAAGTGATCATTTTTCACAAAAGGAAACTCCAAATAGCGACTGCTAAGATCCCCATATAAGCCCGGGAAATGCCATTTTCAACTGTTTGAGGTGTCGGATATTTAAAAATGTTTTGTACGCTTCGCGCCAACTAATGTTGGCGCTCCGCTTAGTCTTTCTGGCTGAAATTTAGTTTGGAACGAACGTACGTTTATCTGCAATTGAAACTTAGAAAAGCGACAGCTTGTATCCCCTTTACAAGCCCGGGAAATGCCATTTTTGACTGTCTGAGAGGTACGAATTTTCAAATTTTCTGGACGGTCCGCGCAAACTAGTGGTGGCGCTCCGCTTTGACTGTCATACAGGCAGAATTACATTTTTCGGGAAAAAATCTTCTGCTCCCAAACTGAAATGCCCCCTACGCCTCTGGAAATACCTTCCACAGGCGTGCACTGGAACAGCTCCTTTCTACATTCAGCAGGATTCCGGATTTGCGATCCTAGGATACATAGTCCAGTGGAGTAATGAACTGAACTAATCAGCATCTCAAAAGTGTGTTTTAATCTTAAAAAAATTACAAATTTTTCTCACCAGAATAAGCGACAAATATACCTGGCAAATGCCATTTCCTGCCATCTGGGAAGTTTTAAAATCCAAAATTTCCTTTGTACGCTCCGGGCCAACTGATGGTGGCGCTACGCGTAGATAGTAAACTCCAGCCATCCCCTATAAAAGTGTACAGCCTCCCCATGGACCTCTGCCAAGGCTTTCCCCCCTGAACCCCACCAGGGGCCCTTAAGCGGTCCCTGGACCCCACGCCGATGGGGTTTTGTACTTCGCGCAAAGCCGGACGCCTTACGGCGTCACCATTATGTTGGCTGCCGAAAACGTGTGGCTCCCCCCCCCCCCCAATCAGTAAAATCTTTCCCGTCCTATGAGATGAGGACAATCCAACTGCCTTTTAACGAAACGACCGAATCCATCATAGAAAATTAAGTTCTCTCTTTCAACTTCGTGATTTGTTCTTGCAGGCACGTTTAATTCTTTCTCACTGGTAGCAGTTGCGTAACACAAATCTGAGTGCCCTTAATGTCACTTGCACTGCATTTGTCCATGTAATTTTGCTTGGTGTCCAGGCACGTAGCGACAGGGTTGCAAGGAGCGCATATCAATCTAAACTTTCAATAGAAAGGTGTAATCTAAAGGATTAAAGAATGTCACCCAGAAAATCCACCAATGGAAAACGCCCCAATGTAATCCTGTCAATGGTAGAAAATTTCGCACCATTTTTCATCTGGGCTACTTTTAAAATTAAACATTTTCCTGAGGAATATCTCTCCCCTCGGACCCCCATGAAACTCCCACAGCGAAATGCCACTACTTCCCTCCAATGGATTACTCTGGCTACAGGTCTGTCGGAGTGATCATTTTCCGATAGCATAATTTCCGTTAGCATAATTTCCGTAGCTAATTTGCGGGAATGGGAAACTGTCCCCAAACTCATGTATATATAAAGGTTTCATGAACTACTGTGTAATCTAGTCAGGATTTAAACACCAATACGATCCTCTACACTTTTGTCTGCCAGTACTTCAAGAGCACGTGCGTTACTAATAGGGAAAACAGCACAGAACCAGTTTAATGGCAAAATGGATGACCCCTGAAAGTTATCATTTTAACAGCAAACTATGTTATCAAGAACTATTACCTGGTGACTGTTATTTTAGGGTTTTGATAAAATCCCTTCGTTCTTGGATGTTGTTAGACGTGGGCACCCTTTTTATTGAATGACCTGATTGGTTAAACAGCTAAATAGATCAGAAGTATACGTTTGTGAAGCTAATCCATTGGCCAGCTTGGGGCACATGATCATTGATATTTGACACTGCTTCCTGGTTTCTTTGCAGCGGATGACACCTAGAAGAAGAAAATAAACCAACCTGTCTTTCTATATAACAAGAAAAAATATTTGAACTGTTATGGTATCCTGAGTGAGGCATTGAAAGGAAAAATAAAGCAAAATTAGTAATATGTGGTTTTACAAAGAGGCTATTGTACGAGAGGTCTTTTTAACTATTGTACAATTTGAAGTGATGTACGTTGTTATCTCGTTATGTATACCTGTTTAAGATCAGCGAAACGAGGGCATCTTTTAAATAAAAATATTACCAAAGTTCATTTTCTGTTGACTTAAACGGATAGCACACTAATGACTGTACTGCCTGAATAAGTATGTAACTTTGGGGGTCAACGTCCGTAATTTTGCATTTTACTTTCAAATCGTCGGGTATCAAGTTTTTATATGTATCACCGCTAAATGCTATGAAAGTTAACGCTAAATGTTATAAACGACTCACCCTAAATGTTATAAAAATTAACGCTAAATGTAATAATCCAATACTTTCGATCCTTTACAGTGTTACACTCGCTACATCAGGTGATGTCGATAACATTCATGTGAAACAAATATTTCTCACGAATATTATGGTTTTCCTCTCATGCCATCGTCTTCGCCGGTTCTACCCGCCCGACTGTCGACTCCGCCACCGTATTTATGTATTATTGCGTTTTTCGTCTTTCGGAGTGTTTTCAACCATTTGCACGGCTTTTTGCATCAAACATGTTTTTAACTGCGACCATGTTAAATTTTACTGTAAAATGCCTTCGTTATATACATTAACGGCTCGCCATAGGGGCAAGAGGGGCACTTGCCCCCCCCCCCAACATTTCCAAAGCATGGTCTTTAATTTTCCAAAAATAACGTTATTCGATATAACATGAATAAAAAGTAGCCTTTTTCTTAATCTGGGCAAAGTATCCCAGCCTTCTATCTCATACAAATGTCATATATTATTTATAAAGTGTAAACTAATGCGAAACTGTCATGGATATAGTTTGTAATTGTATCAAAATTTTAGCTCAGTATCGGCCACCCAGAAGCGTTGACAGGGCTACCAGCACCAATAGCAGTACTGAATCAGTACTGTTATTGGGGCTGGTAGCGCTACCATTGCTTCTGTGTGGCCGGTTCAGGTTTACAGGCTCATTCGACCACTAGTCATATGAGTTAATATGATTCGAAAAGTTATGATTTCAATTTATTTCCAACGGTGTGCACTGTACAGCTCCTTGAAAAAAAAAAAGTCCAGAACAAATTTATGTTTGATATTTTGAAGAGGAACATATTCTAGGCAAAGCTTACTGGGGAAATTTTTACTCATTTCCTATGTTTGGTTCTCGAGATATTAGGATTGAAGTTAACATATTTTCTACAAAGAGTGAACTTGCAACAAGTAGGCGTCATGTCATGTATTCACATTGATGGAAATGTTTAGTTGTTTTCTCTAAAATTTCACTCCAAATTTTAACAATTTAACTGTGATATGTTGTAACCATAAGTGCATCCAGAGCAATGGAAGTTTAAAAACTTACTTTGCCTAAAGGGCAAGCTATAGCATCCCTAATCAACTCAAGATCAAACAGCAGGATCAAAAATAAATAAAAAACAAAACATTGACCATCATTATGAATACATGACGTAGCACCTGCTTAGTTCAAGTTTACCTTTTGTAGAAAATGTGTCAGCTTCTGTTGCTAATATCTCGAGAACCGAACATGGGAAATGAATGAAAACTCCACCAAAGTGCTAAGAATATGTTCGTCTTTAACATATTAAACAAAATCTTGGTTCTGCTCTATTCTTTTTAATGGAAATTTTACTTTGCAACAAAGAAAATGATAACATGTCACATCGTCCTGTAAAGGAGCCAGTACATTTTATACGGTAATTTTATGATCATTTTGCAATTTGATTTTCTTTGTATTAAAATGAAGATTCTATTGCATAAGAAAGCTTAAAATAGCGACTGCTTAAATCCTACTTACAAGCCTGGCAAATGCAATTTCCGACTATCTGAGAGGTCGCGATTTTTTAGAATTTTCTATACCCTCCGCGTCAACCGGTGGTGGCGCTCCTCTTAGATAGTCTTTCGGGCAGTCAGTCACCACTTGTCACACCCCTCACCCCCCAAAAATATTTTTGCACGACATCCCCTGATACTATTTGAGACGTCTTGGTCTCAAGTTGGGTTTGCCCCCCCCCCCCTAAACAAATTTCCTTATATCCGCCATTGGTTATATACAAGCGCGGTACAGAGCCTTTAAAGAATCCATCGCCGGAGCTTTCTTCACGCATTAAGACTTCTGTGCGGCGGCCACTTCATATCCACAATGACCAATTTTCATTCCTTTCTTTACACATTTCTTAGGCATATAAGCCATTTCGAACAATAATGCCAGCTACTTATCGTGCTTCTGAGGACATATTACAGTCAGTGTTGCACGCGTCGTCTCATGCCTAGTTTCTATTGACAAGAGTTGGGTTCTGAGGACCCTTAAAGGCCCAGTTCTCTCACTCCAAACAGAACTATTTCCTCCAACCTTCTTACTAAAGCCAAACCACAATCTTTTGAAATTCATCCTTATCCAAATACAACCTCAGTTTATTGCTTTGTCTTGTCGAGTATAAAAGAGCTCAATGTGTATAATCAAAATACTCCCAGTACACTTCATGCTGTGTAATATTAGCTTTGGTACTCTGCATTGTTTGAAATAGCTGTCAATCAAAGAGCTGAGTCACTGAGAATTTTGGTACACCCCTACCAGAATTTTCGTTTGGGGTGAGTGGATTGGCCCTTTAAGGGCGAATTGTTATTTTGCACTGCACTACATAATTATGAGTAAAGAACAATGATTATGAAGAAACAATTGAGAAAGTTGTACTGCCCCACACCACTTCTCTATAGCCTACTGTGCATCACATTATGACACTAGTTAAATGTCACATGCATGCTTAACTAGTGGTCTAATCTGGTCATGAAGGTTGCGTAACACCCGGTACAGCCCCTTTACGAATGCATATCCATCACTGTCATGTAAACAGCCGATTAGCAGTAGTAACTCCCCATCTGGCTGATGACATGCATTATATCATCGAATTGAAAAAAAAAAACTAGAAATATTTGCACCAAATTAAACTGCTAAATGCCGCCTCCATTTCAAGCTAACTGCATCGCAGGAGAGCGGCGGTCATTTCCAAATGCCTTCCTCCATCTTGATCAATCCCTGATCAACCCCTAATGACGTGCCATGGTAATATTACAGTACGGTACTCTTCAAGTATATTATTGTAACCTGGGCGTGGGGGAGAGAAAGAGGTGGCGATGCGTACTCCTTCTATTACTTCAGTTGAACCTCACCACACCCCGAAGCGTATCTCATCCATTTTCACCTATTTCTTCTCAATACTGTCCCTCGTGTATCAATTTTCTCCCTCTTTAATGGAAAAATTCCGGCAATAGGTGGAGGAGGCCTGTGCTCAACCCCCACCCCCTCCAACCAATCTTGACAACAGACTGTTGTACTTCGAGGAGTTCAAAGGCTAGAACTGGTGTATGTAATTAGAGGGGTGGTACAATATATATAAATGCAAAACCACTGTATCTACCGGGTGTGAGCTTTATCTGACTACGCCTTCTCAACGTACCGTGGAAACAAGGCCAGGCAACACATTCAAACATGAATACACATGCGCGCGCACACATGGATACCCACATATGCAATGTGTCCCCCAGCACGAATGCATCATTCGCAAGGGATAAAACATGAAATCATTTTACCAAAGTTCACCATTTCCTTGTATGAACCTTCAAATAGCATTGCTGAGAACTTAAAAAAAGTAGAACCAAGCATTGTATCACATGCAGATGTATCCCCCCAAACCCGTGATTTTAAACCTCTATTTCTTCTTCACTGTGGAATGATAATTGAAAAAAAATATTACATTTAGCGTTGATATTTATTACATTTAGGGTGAGTCCGATTAATTACATTTTGCGTTAATTTTTACAACATTTACGGTGGGTACAACATGAAGCGTTGTTATAACATTTAGCCTCCAGATCATGCATTCGTAGACCTAGCGCTGAAAAATCTTTTAAAAACTGAGAGGTTCCACATCGTCACTCTTTTTCATCTACAAGCAGTTACACATTTATAAAAAAAAGTTGTAGCGTGTCATATGTCAAGACACGTGATCATATGTGGCTAGGCATATGAAATATGGGGGAAATGTTGCAATGAGTAGTGACAAAGGTGAAACTGACACCATTTTGACCCACAGGACCACACTTTTCGTGCCTGAACGTCACATCAGAAAAGTCCAGTCAAAGTGAGATATCCAATCTGATATTTGTGGCAAAAACAGGAAAGATTGTGATACCGACATATTTAAGTTTTTGACATTATTTAAAATTACACCCGTCCACACATTTACACACATTGACTATTTTTTACCTCTTTTTGCCACTTGTTACGTGGGTCATAATATGTTATTCCTCATATTACCACACATCTAACATGTAATTATGTAGAACAATTCATGCCTCTTTGGAGACTAGGTCAATTTTTTAATTAAAGCCTGCCATGGTAATGTCATAACTTCGAATTTGTGTGGTATTGATAATTTTGTCCACCAATTTACTCAAACTTGTCAATTTGGAGATTCGTGTAATATGATTGGGAAAAAGCAATAAATTGTAAATTTGCCATAATCTATGAGATACTTCAGGAACCCAGAAAAATATAACTGGGCTTCGAGTGATGTAGTTTTTAGTTTCTTCTGAACTGACCAGAACGAACGAACGCATGAAGGAAAGGGGGACGAGTCGTCTGTTGTTGCATTTTAATTAGTTTTGGAATGACAAGCGTTACATGGACTGAACAAGTTAAAGCGACTGTGACACTGAGCAGTTAAAATGCATGGGCAGACGGGAGGATGTACAGGCACATAAAGTGTTCAAAATTTTGCAAGGAAATGTTAGTTGAAAATGATAACTGGTGATTTCTAATCATTTTTCAGTTTGGTCGTTTTTTATCAAAGTGATTATTTAATTTCACATAAAAGCTTTATCATGGCTGCTTGAATTCTACTCGCAGGACTTGTAAATTCCATTACCTGATTACCGGTTGTCTGAGGGGTCGCTTTTTTCCAAAATTTTCTGCAGGCTACACTCCGCGCCAACTTTGCTTAGCAAGGCTTGGGAAGTGCAATTATATTTCCAGCAATCTGCAATTGAGTGGCATTTTCGGCCGAAATTTTCCTGCCCGCTTTTGGCCAATGAGCTGCCACTTTCCAGATTGGGCCAACCTATGACTTTGTTACGCGTAAGATAGTCTTTATACGGATTTCGTCACCTCCTCGACAAATTTCTGCTGGTTGAAAATCTTTCTTCTAAAACACATGCGGGTATCGGTAACCTTGGAGGTCTTTGGAGCTGTACCTGAAGTAAGTCTTCTTGACTTCTCCGTTCATGCTGCGGCGTTTCTTCTTGAGAAAACAACATAGAGACCCCAGTAGATCAAAGGTGGTGTGGGGTGTAACTGGTATCTGAGTTTGTTATCTGATCTGCCCCTTCAAATGAGCTATGCTTTCATTGTGTTCACACTGCGTGAAAAGCATTTACCAATGCTTGACTGGCCTGTTAGCTAACCCCAAATGTTACGTAACTTTTTGTGTCTTTTAATGTATCTGTTACTGTCAATCAATTAATCAGATGTGAAATCTTACTTCATCAAATGTGCGTGTAGTGAGCTTCATTTTCTCCCTGAAGCGATAAAAGGTGATCAGGCACTGGGGGACAGGCGCGGATCGAGACATTCCAAAAAAGGAGGGGGCTGACTAAAGAGAAAGCAGGGGGGCGAAGGAGTTGCACCGCTGATTTCCCGTATGTTTTATTGTACATGCCGGCGGAAAGGGAGGACTCAGGTGTTACCCCCCCCCCCCCCACCTTGGATCCGCGCCTGTAGGATGTAACAAAAAATAAGAAGGAAAGTTTCATCATGTTTAAGCTGGGATCCGATTACCAAAACCTTGAACATTAAAACCGTTGTTTACCGGTGTATTATGCGAACTGCTATTTTGCAGACTTCTCATATTACATGTTAATTATATCACCCTCTCTGCGTATATATCGTAGGATAATAACAGCTTATTCATCATATTACAGGTTTAGACTATCGCCCTGTCTGCTTATATATCGTATGATAATAACATTTTCTTAATCCTTGCCTCCTCTCCGTTAAACGCCGGGCGCGAATACGAACCGACTTTAAACAATATATCGGTGTAGTCTCGTATACAAAAATACTTAGTAATATTCGGTCAATGTGTTAAGTGCAAAAGACTTTTACCACGGGCCCACACTGAGAAAGTCACATCTAAAAAAGCCTAGCATACGCTTCAAAGGGAAACGTGACTATGTGGGTCAAAGGTCCATCCTTCATTTGACAAGCATGCTGTCTTTTTTGAAAGTGACTGTAAGTTACGATAGGTTCCGGGATCTTGAGATTGATTTCCTTTCCCTGTTATCTGCGACAAAGTGCGGCAAATTCACTTCCCTTGTTAAAAAGAACCAACACTAGTCACTCAATTTGTGGTTTCGGGCTGAGCAGCTAATCTAATCATGTTGAGAACTCCTCAGCATTCTTGCATGGCTTGTAATATGATGTGTAACGTGATTAAAAGCAAGTTTCATTTTTAAAAATTGATTTTCCATTTCTATCTGAACAGTTCTGTTGGCAACTTCGTGCCAACTATGAAAGGATCATATCTTAATATGACATACATATCAGCTTTTCATACGAAAAGGACTGAGTCATTGTCGTACGTGCGACAAGGGGTCGGAAATTATTTGCAAAACCTGCAATTTCTCAGATAATGACAGACTGGTAGCACAAGCCACAAGTAGTTGGGACGCACGGACAGTGCAGCATGTGTTACAAATGTTCTGGGTTATTAGAAACGGTGGTACCCTCTAATGTATTCTCGTTTGTTTGTTTGATTTATTTCCATTTATAACAACAAAATGAATAACAATTAATTACAAAACAATTTCACATAGGCCTAAATGAAAAAAATACAAAAAGCCAGAAGCAACGCCTGAACTCAAATCTTAGAAAGTGTCCTTAAAATCAAAAGGACTGTATCATGTCGAGATCGTCTTTACATATGAGATCCATATGATTTTGAAGACATGCAACTGAAAGTGAAACTTCCCTGTGTAATCATGGGGTACATTCAGTGGCCAATATCCTCTCTCTGAGACTAAACGATCATACTCGCAGTACTCTAATATGAAACTTAAGGAAAACGGTATAATATTAGCTAACACTGCACTCTGTAAACCAAAGAGTGAACGTAGTCACTCTTTGATGAAAAGTGTGAATTCACTCCGAGAATAGTGGAACTCACTCCAAGACGAGTGAAATTCGCTAAATGAAGAGTGAAAATCCAGTGTTTAAAAAAGCCTGCAGGGATCACTCCTTTTAAAGAGTGGTCCCTGTAGAAATTCCATTAAGAATATAAATTTGCTCTTTTGAAGCGAATATCACTCTTATTGGAGTAAATTTCTTCTCTTTTGATGTGAACTTATAACTGCCACTCATCTAACAAGAAAAATTGAACTCTTTTCATTTTGGAGTGTTTAGCTCTCAGCTGGGGTCGCCCACCTGTTATCGGTTTTGTAAGTGGAGCATGTAAGCTGTCTGGAAGTTCGCTAGAATGCGCTGTCAATTTGTATCTGGAAAAGAGCGCAACACGAGTAATCTCTCTGAAAAGTATCTTTTAGTAACCGGGTGATGTTTGTTTTTTTCGGGACACTTTATTGACATTGTTTCCAAAGTTTTCAAACTTTCAATTTAATCGAAATCAGGTTTACTTGATACGTTGAGCTACCTGGATGCTAGGATCATTCCTTCAGATAACTCCCACTCAGAGAAATCTCTTATATATTTTGTATCCTGATGAGCTGGCACGCAAAACTATCATATATAAATTAACAATTCTCTGTCAGTCTGCAAAAGCTGTGGAAATGCCAGCTACTCTGCATGTGTGTGTGTGTGTGTGTGTGTGTGCGTGTGTGTTTGTAGAAAGAACTTTGTTTTCATTCTCAACATATGTACATACAAAACAACAAATTAGAGGATAAAAATAATAATAATAATATACAAGTATTTACATTTTCGCATGTTTTGAATGTCGACAGAATGAGACGACATGGGAAATGTGCTACACCTTTGCGTTGAAATGTTTTGAATTTGCACACTGTTGGTACAGCTGTACAGGGGGTTGTGAGGGGATCCCTGGTTAGAACCAGTGCAGTAGGTGCAAAAATAATACATTCACCAGGCGGTATAAGTATGTGCATGCACATGAGAGGTGGTTGTCGTGGTACTTTTGGCTTCTTGTGACAACCAAAAGTGATAATTTTCCCAACCAAAGAGTAGGCACCAACTGAGAATTTTGGTTTGGTCCCTAACCAAAAATGTTCTTGTGTCTTTTGCTTAGCCAGGGAGTTTTATATAAACTTTGAATTTTTGTAATTTTAATTTACAGTATATTTAAATTTCGGGAGTCCCGTATCCGACTCCGTGTCCAGCCGACTCCTGGGTCGAGTGGTTAGAGCATCTGACTTACTTGCAGTCAAGAGGTCTGGAGTTCGACGCCCGGCCAGGGCATACCGAAGACTTTAAAAATGGAACCTACTGCGATTTTACTTGGTGCTCAGCATAAGCAATGGAGTAGGGCAAACAAGTCATGTGAGCGACAACTGGAAAAAGGCTGTGTCTGACCCAACTTAAACCAATTTATTAGAGACTGCGCAGTAAAACTCCGTGTAACTATTAACTAACCGATTCAGTATCATCGCCCTTGTGGGACGTGTTATATTGCAGCTGACTCCCCTTTGTAATATTTTATGTTTCATAAAGTCCCATTGCGGTTAATACTACAGAATTGGCAGACACGTGCTTCTTGGTAAAATTTTTTTTATGTAGTCCTCTGCGTAAGTAGTATGATCACTTCCTTGCAAAAAGACGTTTGGAAGATATTTGTGAAACTCTCTGATAGGAGACGCACTCGAACTGAACTTAAAGTGTACCTCAAGTCAAAAATTTTAAGAATATATATTTAAGAAAATGAAAAAAAAAAATTCTAACAGATCAACTCCCATCTTCATATGACATTCCTGAGCTGAGATATAAAATGTTGAAATTTATTCCCTTAAAAAAAATTGGTCTATTGCGCAATAATTTGTGACTTTCTTGTTGTACAACTCACATAAAATGCTTTGTTTTCCTTTAAAATTAAAAATGTTTTTATGACCTTGAACAATTCCTGTTTGCTTGCAAAGCATATTGCACAAGGCGGGCTAAATTAATTACACCACCTCATAAGAATAAGAGTGCTATCACACCTTGGTACAAGGTGCAGTAACGTTCAGAAAAACAAAGAAATACAAAGATTGTAATTTGAGTAGTACAAGAATGACATCACAAATTATTGTGTAATGCACCATTCTAATTTGAGAGAAAAAACTTCAACATTTAATATCTCAGCTCAGGAATGTCCTATGAAGATGGAAGTTGGACTGTTAGAATTTATTTTTCTGGTCTTTAATATATATTTTTGAATTTTTCGACTTCAGGTACACTTTAAATGTTAAAGCAAAGGGTAGTAGTTTATCCCTAAGCTGAGCACTGAGTGATCAAATAATATTCTTTAATTCCCAATCAATGCGAATAGCGTGAATGTATTCTCCAGTCAGTGAACTTTTTCCTTGAACGTTTACAAACAGATCAGGCCCCACTGACACCAATACAACTTACCTGCTATGAAACCATGCTAAACTGTACCTCTGAAACGACGGCACGTAAAACTACCAAGTAGCCTGCGGCCGCAATTCTTTACTTTCCTGTCTAGTGCGGGAGACGGAAACACGGCAGTACAATTACCTGCTAGTCATCCATCAGCACGTGTAGCACCCAAATGGTAAATAACTTATGCCTATTTCTTCAAATGGAATATGGATTCATGAAAGTGTATTCCTGCCTGGTTAACCAGGAAGCACAACTTCAGTACATGTAAGTGAAATACTGCGATTCATTTGTATCAACATGGCACAGATTCAAATATCTTTGATAGTAGTTCCTAAGTTGTTTCTCAACATAACTTCGTCAATAGAGCAGTAGAGCTTCCGTTTCAGGTGTTCATTATATAATAAATTTAGAGAGACAGTTATGATTTATCATTTGAAAACATAAAAATTACGGGAAGGAGATTATCCAACAGGGATTAAGTTTCATGAGATGTCTCATTTTTCTAGCAAGCTATAGCTAATTCAGAATTCATTTTCCATAGCCTATATGAAGCATATATCAGCAAACCACTCGACAGGAGTGAAACTGTAATCGATCAGTACTAATTAGACACCGTAAGATCAAACTTAAAATGGCGGTCTCACTCCTCATGAAGGCCGAAACTGTTTGTGTTGATCGCAATTTCAGATTTTTCTCGAAGTCAGCAGGTGTATGTCCCGGATGTGTGAATACGTGTTTATTTAAAAAAAAATATCATTCTCGTCGATCAATTTCACTTACAAGGAGTAGCCTTTTGTACCCCGAGTGCTTCCACAATAGCACACTCGACAGCTCGAAGCAACTCTCACATGCAAGCACCTAGCAAGTCGACTGCGCCCTAGTTAATGCCATGGCCAAAACGGGGCCACGCCAGGTGGACGCCGCAAACGCTCTGTCTGTCTCCGGTTGTACTCCGGTCGCTCTCCGTAACTCCTGACAAATCTTGACATGCCCCTGAGTGTTTTGAGGACGCAAGAAATATTCGGCGTGATGGTGCCGAGTTAGAACACGGAGTTCACGAGGGAACTCTTTCAATATATGGCTTTATTCGTCTTCATCATAGCATGTCTCCAATATGCCAACAGTACCGTACTCGAAGAATTAGGGACGTGCTCGGGCTCCTAGTTCTCCCTTGCTTCACTTCGCTTTTACTTTCTCACGCGTTTACAACGGAAACAACTAGTGCGTACGTTTTTCAAACACGCAAAGTGTGCAACAATTATCCCCGATTATACACAAATCACAACAGCAAATTGATGGTCTGATTTAGTAGGCAATAACTGGGGCCCATTAACTTTAATCTTTCAATAAAAGTAGTGGAATGAGAGGGAGATGCAACTGGAAAACAAGGGCCTTTTCAGTCTATAATTCATCTAATTGGAAGTTGGAACAAACAAAACCAAGGGAACCAAAATTTATGCCATTCGAGACTTTTCATATTACGAAATAAAATATCCTTTTGGACCATAAAGTTATCTTTCAAAAAATAAGTAATCGAAATTGACTTGGTAAAGTTCCTTGTTGTTAACATTTCAAAAAATATTTAAGCAGCGTGATAATCAAATTCAATTATGGACTGAAGTTTGATCCCAAAAGCACTGTAGTTTTGTCGAGATTAACCCCTTGGCTACTTGCATCACTCAATGAAATACGTAGATCATGCCAAAGTTTACTTGAGTAATCACAGTCACAAAATAAATGTTCTATTGACTCTGTATACTCATGGCAAAGGTCACGTTTTCACCTTTTAATGTTTATCATATGCAAAAATTTATTTGTTGGAAAGATAAGAAGAATAATAAGAATCTGTTTATTATGTTTTTGGAAGTTTGGTACGAGATCCAACTTAGTAGGCTAATTATGAAAATCCTGTATGTTTCTGTTTTTAAATGGGGTGTTTTGTTTATGAGCAAGATAGAGAAAATAAAAAATCTTGAATCTTTCAAATTCTTTTGTTACATGTGTCATAGATGGTTGCACCCTAAAATACCTCTTGAATCTCTCAATTTCACTGAATAGGAGGGAAATGCATGGAGACAATAAAGTTTAGACGATTTAAGGCTGTCTGACCCCATTAATGACCTACTTCACTAGCTGCTTGGATTCGTATATAAGCAGAAAACCGTATGATGCTCATGTAGAACCAATTTTAAAATGCACGCAGCCAACCGCTTTTTTCACATGGAAATTTTCGGTTCCTTGCCGTTTGTTATGCGCGCAGATCACCATTGTGTGCATGTCAAATCTCAACATCCGTCATCCGCCCCTTGGGAACTTATCACGTCTACCAGTGTAGGGATAAGTTTGACATCTATGCTCACAATATCTTTGACCAATCTCTATTGCAATGACCTACATATTCTTCAAAAAAGTTAGAAAAGGATAAAAACACTTAAAAACAACAACAGCAGATGAAGACATCGAACATTAGGGTATTTTAAAAATTAAAAATAAACTTCAGAACTGTCTACAAGTAACAATAAAGGATGTAAGACGAACATTTGTGCATAGAGCTGTCCACAAACAAATTAAATTTTAACAAAAAATTTAGGGCGGTGAAATTTTGTCACACAGATTATGATACTTGTATTTTTATCCTGCAAAAAGAGGTACCAATTTGAAATTGTCTATCATAGTATGAACACTATAAAGACACCTTACACACGTCTTCATTTATTCCTAATGGAAGTATATAGGCCTAGTAAAAACTTAGGTTGAAAACGCATGGTACAACGAAACCCACATCTTTAAATATGATTGGTCAGTATGAAATAGCTCGTTGTCCATACAGACCCCAAACATATAGTGTAATTAGTACTTCGTTCGACACACACGCCTTCAGGGATCCTTATTTTCACATCTTTTATATTCAATAAACACTTGCGCTTAAGGTTTTATGTTTTCAAACACAATTACCTCTGACATTTTTGAATATATGGGCCTAAGTATCTCTTCGATCATACGACATCGATCATTTTAAAAGTGAAAAGAATGAGATTTCACTCGTTTGAAGAATAAAAGTTATAAAGATCACTCCAAAAGATCGGGAATTCATTCCAAATTTAGTGGTGAAATTCCCTTCAAAAGAACGAAGTTTCATGGAGTGCACACAGCTGGACCAGTTTTAAAAAAGTTATCCTTGCAGGCACTCGTTAAAGAGTGAGTTTTTACTCTTTTTAGAGTGAATTTCTCCTTTTCTAGGTGTGTATTTCACCTTTTCACTATTCTTGGAGTGCTCCAGCACTCCGATGGAGTGAATATACATTATTCACTGTAATAGAGACTGACTAAGTTCACTCTTTAGTTTTTAGAGTGCAGGATGGAGCCATCGGCAAATGGTCGTTTGTTCTCCACATCAAGAACGTGGAATGGGACGATAGTAGAATTTGCCAAATAAGCGTGTTAACAACGACCTTTAGGTAATATTATTTTTGGCATGTCTCTACAAAGACACTTCCTAGATAACAGTTATTAAAGATTGTCGGATATCGGTGTGCGTTGTCTTTGGCCACAATCATATGTGACCCAGAAAAATTACAAATTTTATAATCGTTATTTGGAACATTTCTTTGGAATGGAGAATTCATGTCATTTTTAATAGATACACACTAATGAGTTTGGTTTCTAACCAATACTTTCTCGAAGTAGAAACCTTTGAATAAAATGTTATCGTATCACTCTTACCACATTTTTTACAGCAAATACGCACCAACAAGGAATTTCTTAATTGGCTGTTGTCATTGTATTTTATCGACTGTGTTCTTTGTTATGGTTAGGGATTAGTAGAATCGTGTGACAGTTAGGCAATTTCTTCTTAAACTGAGCGCATGCATCTGCCCAATTTTTATACCACACTAAATACAACGCACGCTGTCGTGAGGAACCACCAAGCACAAACTCATCTAGAAAACCATCTCGTACAGAAATGAATATGTGGAATCCAGGAAGGAAAGTAGTCATCATACTATGTTTAATGGCAGTATGCAAACCATGTGTTTAACTGTAAAGTATCGTAATTTCAGTTTAAAGAGGTTCATTGATATGAGATCGATTATCTTGTGACAAGTTTAAAGCAAATTATTCCAGGAAAATGTATATAATTAGCCTCGTTAGTAGTTTATCACTTCCTGCAATTACCGATGTCGTGCAAATTTACCAGTTTTACGGGGTTAAAACCCTTAAGTTTGCGATGATCTTCCGAACCATTAGGTTTTTACTCACATTAAAGTGTGGCCTAGATAGAGAGAAAGTGTAGCTGAGAGTGGAGGGGCGGAAACTTCTCGACTTCCCCCTGGAGAGTTTTAAGTTAGAGGTAGACTAAAATACATTTTTACACAATCTGCCCCCTCTAGAAAATGTTTCGTCACTAAAAAAAAAATCCTCCAACCAGTACATCTTGTCTTGCGACGGATCTACAATTGATCACAACAGATGTTCGTTGAGACGGATCCGAACAGCTGATGAAGTAATTTTTTTGTTAACTTTTCTTTTGTTTTGTTTTTCTTTTTTAGTGAGTGCACTCTCGACAAGCCTTCGGCCCGGCTTTTAGTTGCACTTCCTTCCACTCTCATTTTATCTTCTGTAATTTTGTTGAACGATGTTATTATATATACTTGAGTGCTGTAACAAATAAATGAAATGAAATGAAATAGTGGGTTTCATCGGCCTTAAAGGGCTTGTCCTCTGACGCCAAAGTAAAATTATTGCAGTAGTCCAAAGAAATTCTCAATTGGCTTACTGGCTTAGCTCTATGACTGGAAGCGAGTTCATACAATTCAGAGTACCGAAGCTTATATATTACACATGATGTACACTGCACTGAGAGTGTTTTTATTAAACAGATTTGGCTCGTCCATACTCACCCTGAAGCAATAAATAAACTGAGGTTGAATCTGGATGAGGATGAATTTTAGAAAATTGTAGGAGGGCTGAAGTAAGAAGGTTAGGAAAATTAGAACTGTTTGCACCAGTCTTAATTTTATTTTGTACTTGCGTATAAAGCAATTGAAAATCCTCATTCAGTGACATTGAGGGGAGCAAGGGATATTTTAGTGTGTATAAGTGTCCAAGATACGGGTAGGCAGAGAATTTGAAAAATTATTAAGCTGATGGACAGATTACGAACGACTAAATTAGACCATCACTTGACTGTTCGGATTCGTCTATAAGGGAGCTCGTCTGTCAATCCAGTCGGTCCAAGCTTCACTCATCAAATGCCTTTTGAAAAGAACATGTGATTAATAAATTATCACACAAAGTTTCCGGTAACGAATTTGAAATAAATGATTAGATATAATCACATATAATTGCCGTTTTAGTCATGTGTTGAATGTACATATCAGCTATTTATCATTTAGATTATATAAACAACGTTTTTGACAAAAGAAAAATGAAAAAAAAAAAGAAAATCAGAAAGTAATGCAGACACTTTTAATTGACACCGTGCATTTACATACACTTAATCGTGGTAATATACTAAATTTCAACCAGATTTCCCGTTGTTGCATCTGTTGGAGAGACGTGTACCTTATTCGAGGGACGGAGGAGATGCGCCTGTGCGACCTTGCATCCTTTTAGGATGTAAGGCTGTTTCAGAGAAGTTTTTAAACACCTGTAAATCTAACAGCCACTGCAAACACAATTGCCCTTTTTCGACGACATGTTTATAATAAACTAAGCGACACTTACAGCAATGTTACTACTGTAGTGGTTGTTTCAGGAGCGAATACAGGGGGAAACTGGACAATTTGTCCCCAGACCAGTCCGGTGTCCCTTGTGTAGGAAAAATGGCTCCATCTGTCCCCATGTGTTTCAGGCTTGGTCTGTCCTTGGGTCGCTTGGAGTAATAGCAATTCAAAGATTTTGTAAGTTGAAAAAGCCGTTTAATGATGTATATTCGACATCGAAGCTCTGTCTAGACTGACAAATTAAATTAGCTTACTTGAGATGCAGTGATTAAGTTCGTATTCAAGAGCTTGGGCACAGATTATTTTTCCTCTGCCCTGGGGGCGGGGATTAAAATAGAGGGTCTCCCATTCCCCTTGGAGACTTGCTTCATTTCATGCCGGCCAATAAGAAGGCCCGCTTTCTACGTCCCGCCGCTCTATGCTCCACCGCGTTGAAGGAGACGAGTGTGACGAGAAAATGACAAAATTGGGTATCTGACGTGAAAAAGCATTAAAAACCAAGAAAATAGCCGCCATTTCCATCAAAACCCGTCAAAAATGACCATTTTAAAGGGCAATTTCTAGTTTGCACTAAATCATTAATAAATATAAGCTCAGTATGCAAATCTTGTGATGTCATGGGAGGGACATGCCACATATGGCTAATGTTATCCGTTGCTTTTACAATTTTCGTTTCAAGGACAGTTATAACATTACTTTGTCCTGAGAGTTTTACTTTGGAAATTTAAAATGTGTCCTTGAAAATCATCAGTATCAATTACCAAAACGTGACCTATCTGATAAGTAATTAAGAGATAATTAATATAGGGTTAACAAAGAAATGTCAACAGTTTGCAACACTACACACCATTATTTTTGCATGAGCAACTAGTTGCTTCCAAAATATTCGAAGTTTGAAGAGGTTTATCTGGAGAACCGTAAAAGATCTCGACGTAATTCCAACGGACTTTTTCTTAGGAAAATTTATTTCGTAACTACCAAGTAAAGTCAGGTCATTTTGCTGACATGTCACACTAGCTGATGTGCGGCATTGTGTCTCTCCTGGTTTACAATGCATCGGTTTGTAAAGTGCTTCATGCATATTGATATCTATAAAAATCACCCTTATACGTTAATACTCAACCGTTTAACGGAAGTTGTTGTACTACTTACATGCAGTTTTGGACCGACTATATAGAAATTTATGATTGAACGTAGGCTATATATCATGCAGGCATTATGAGTGTCTGAACCGTCTTGAGTCACCTCTTACTTTTATCTATCAACTTATTTGAACGGTAGAACTAACATTAAAGCTAGAGACGTAGGGCCTGACTCCAGTGTTGTCTGTTTTAATTGTCAAAAAGTTAGTGTCGCAGAAACTCATAAACAAACTGGGAGATATTCTTAACATTATACTACTACTGCTGAAATAGTTACCGATTTTGTAAAAGAGCGCCGATTTCAACTCTCTAAGGGAAAATACCAATTGTTAATGCAAACCTTTTTATGAGTCTATTTTTCACATCTGCGGGGGGAGGGGGGGGGGGTTGTTGTACAAATACATAAGTTTTGGAGTGAGGACTATAATCGTCTGGCCCAGGCAAAATAAACAGTTTTAAATTTTTACAAAATAACACTAACATTTCAAAATATAATAGTTATGGCCATTTGCTATAATGATTTTAGTTAGACTTTTAATTTCAAGTTTACCTTATTACACCTTAGGTTATGCTAGTCTGACCTCGTTTTGTGTAGTTTGGTTATGAGCTAAGCCATTTTTTTAAACTTTTTGTTTTGCTGTTCACTAAAACGTTTCCCAATGCTGTTACGTAACACTTAAGTGGACAATAGGGAGTGGGGAGTAAGTGTCGATGAAATGAAAATGAAATCTTCTGTTTGTCACAAGTTAAAAAAAAAACATTCGATAAAGCTTTGTTTTGAAAATAAAAATGCCAGGTCACGCAAATCGGAGGCTGTTCCATCAAACGCCCTGTGAATGAGAAAACAAGAATCGATATTTTGTTTATCCATTCTTAGAGAATATAACATAGAGAAATCTCTTCCGCTTCGAAAGGAAAAGGTAATGTGTCACGGGACTGAGGATTGCAAATCAAATCGTACTGTTCTACTTAAAACCAAGTTTTGTGTGTTGCAGAACCTCAAAAACTTGTAAAAATTAACGCCATTCAGTGTCATAGCTTCGTCTCTAAGATTTTAAAGAAACTCACGTAAAATATATTACACATTTGGAAGTTTCAATATACCCTTAATCGACGATGACGTCCATTTTAGCGCCCCGGGGGAGGGGGATCGTGCATACCCTCCCATGTTCAGTCTCTTTCTGGTAGCGTCCTCCTTCTTGGGTAAATATATGGAGTAGCCTTTCCTTGGGCTTTTCCCTCATTCTCCCTTATTTCAGGCCCTCCCCAAATTATTTCAACAACCATATTTACCTAGGGGACTTCTCAAAAAGATAATTTCAACACTCAACTGTGTGTACGTGCAACGTGAACTATTAAAATAATTGTTATGTTTGAGAGAAGTACATTTTGTAACACTATTTTGTTGGAAAATATTACTGGTGGTGGCAGTAGTTAATAATTGGGAACCATGAAATATCCCTCTTTAGCGACATGTCACTCAGATGATGTCCTCTACGAGCCAAGGAAATCTAATTGACGATACACTATCCTTGTACCATGCGTCCTGCTTCCGCAAACCGTGGCCATGATGTCGGATGTTCAAATAACTGGCCTCTGGAAAGACTGATGCCCTGTGGAGCAAATGTTGTAGAGATTAGACCCTGACACTTCGTGTTTATTTGTGTCATTTGTGGTGATGAGTTTCATTTCGTTTATTTCATATCGCTCTCCCATCATTATTTATCCGTTTCAATGTCCATGATTTTTGAAGTCCTCCGGATCCTTGCAAGGACTCCATACTGCGAAACCATACATTTACTTTTGAAGGAGTTCTGAAAGGATAGACCACTCCTAAAGACCGTCAGACAATCAAAAAGCTGTTCCAATTTCTATTTTCCGCGTACAAAAATTGCAGTTTGGGGGCGAATTTTACTGCCTTTAACGCATTTTCCCGGCTTTTTGTGACATAACACTCTGAAATGAATGTTCCGTATACTTTATAAGAGTCAAAGTTTTGCTAATGGAAGCGCAGTCATAGCCATGACCTAGTTCATCATTGTAAAAAGGTTTCATTGTCGTAAATATGTAGCTGGACTGCTAAAATAGCACATCGCACTATTCGGCACAGCTGAGGATCTTAACCAAATCATTCTCAAATTAGAATTTTCAAGTTTATCATAAAACTGCTTATGTTTATCTCATGTAAGTGTTTTCATGTAAAAAAATGGGTGTTAGAAGGGTGGTACGCCGTCTTTGCATGCATATAAACAGTTAGTTGCGTCAAAAACTTCCACCAGTGACTTTTTAATCTAAATTTTCACCAATGGTATAACAAAGATGAAGTCAACGATTCCACAAAGTTATATTCCACCGTTATTTCTCAATTTCACTTACTGGACTTATGCCTCAAGCTACCGTGGGGTAAGCATATTATTTCAGGTGTTTCAAACTGGGTTTTTGGGATTGAGGGGCAAAAATGTGGGGCGATGCGCACTGTTTAACAAGAAAATTAGTAACTGGCTAACGATAGCCATAATTCCTAACCTTATCCCTAAACCTTACAGAAAATACAGTCGATGTAATACAAAAGAATAGAAACAGCCAATCAAGGAACATCTTGTTAAATAGCGCGCATCTACCCGAAAATTCGGGGAGAAAACTTCCTCTAAATTTTCTGTTTTCTCTCATCAGCGAGCAAGAAATTGTTTGCTTAGCTAGCAGAAGAATTGATCGCTTTATCGTTTCTTATGCTTTAGTGACGACCAGCTGCATTTGGTGGTTGAAACTTACCAAGGGTAAATGGCCTATTCTCAGAGTATATGGTTAACAGAATTCTTAAGCACCTGTCCTCGTAATGAAAAATTCATTAATTTCTAAATTGTTCCACTTAAGGTAAGTTTAATCCGTTATAACGGACAAACAACATACCATAAATGACGAAATGATTTTTGCTCAGATTAAATGAGGTCATAAATTTGGGGAATTTCCGAAAAAATAATGCGGCCAAACTAACGCCATTTACAACAAAACTACAGATCTAAATAAAGCCAATTCTTCCTCTTCCTGATAGCAATGTTTTCCAGAAAAACGTTTAGTCGTTTCGATATATTTGTGGCTTCAAGTACTAATCCTCCAAGCTATGTCATGTTTAACTTGAGATAAAAACGGTTTTTGACCCACAGACACCAACGGCATAGAAAGATGATTTTCCACCCACAAAGGGATGTGAATCTAACCAGAAAACTCTTCATTGTGTGTGTAATAGTAGGCCTATAACCGTTAGAAATTCAGTTAAAGGCAGTCATTCGCAACCTAAACTACAGTTTTAGTATACATGTATCAAAACTCTCAATTGGTACAGCTCTTTGATTGGCATCGCATTCAAACAATGCATCATAGCTAAATTACACAGCATGGGCACTGGGAGTGTCTTGATCACACATTATGGACTTGTATGGCCACGGGGACAAGCCATGAAGCAAAAAACAAGGATTGTGTCTGGATAAAGATGAGTTTTAGATAAATGTGGGAGGGGCTAGAAGTAAGTAGGTTGGGAGAATTGGAACTGTTTGGGATGATGAAAATATGCCTTTAAGCGAGGCCTTGAAACATAAAACCGAAAAATACACATACCAAAACTCTAAAAATACAGTATGCGCGCACACACTGCAACACACGTGATAGGTTTATGATCGCAACTTTTCGATACACGTGTTTCATGATTGGCTCTTGAGAGTTATGTGACACGCTTTCCTCACCAAAATTTGAAATTTAGGAGTGTAACTTTTGATTTACCAGTTCTCTCGCCCCAAGCAGTACCAATTCGCATCACCTTCTTACTTAAAGAGGCTCATTGAGTTGATATCGATAACTAAATGAGAGTCTTAAAGGGTCACTACCACATAACAATGTCTATAGGTAGCATAACAAGTCAAGTTGCAAGTCCAAAAGTCACAGAAAACGTTAAAATTTTGAATTTTCTAGTATCCTGACTTGTAACGGTTTTGTACATAATTTGAAAAGTGTCTGGTCACGAATTTCTGAAAACCGATTTGAACCGTTAATTACTCACTTATGAAACAGTTATTTGTATGTAGGGTATGGGGATTGTCTAAGTTTGACCATTTGTCATGGGTTTGTGAAGAAAACTTAACAGGTTTGGAAAATAATGTTGAATTTCATGAACCAACTCAATGAGCCGCTTTAAGCCCCTCCCACAATTGTCTGAAATTCATGCTCATACAGATACAATCTCAGTTAATTGCTTCAATGTGAGTAAAAAAAACTTACTTTATACAATCTACTACACATAACTTTAGCCAAAGGGCGGAGAAGCGACCCCAATATAATAAAAACTAAAGTGTTTAAATGACTGTACTTCGAAGGTGCTGAAGTCAAATCAGCTCTCAAAGTGCTGTTTTACCACCTTCATAGTGCTAATTGAACAGCACCTTCATAGTGCTTGCAGCTTGAGAAGTAAGAGACCATAACAGAAAAGTGGGCGGAACCAAAACGGTAACACAAAATATTAAAAAATACTACATTACTGAGAAAGATGTTGTGTGTTTGGTATTGTCTTTATCAGGTTTTGTTCAACCAATTACTCACCGTGTTTAATACTACTTACAAAGAATAAAACAGTTTTCTTTGGAACTTTGATGGTCTGAATAATTATAACAGTATATCCGAAAAAGAACCTTCGTGATATATAATCTTTTAGGACATTTCTGCATGTGTAAAGGATAACATCATCTGCAGCTTAAATGCTATTCCTCGTAAGTGTTTTGGTTTTCGCCCCTTGGCTCTTCGCCAGAGAGTCGAGGGGACTTCAGAAAGTTCCTCGTGAGTGTCCACGATGATCTTAGAGCGCAGAATGTCACTATATAGTACCAAAAAATTCGCATACATGCAATGAATCCATAGTAGTTAACATAAAATGAAACAAAATTTTATTGAAACCGAATTATAACGTCATAAGGCTTAGTACTTTCAAATTGCTTATATAAATGGCACTTAATAGTGCTGTTTAAGCACTTGGAGTCCAGCCCGTTATAGGGCTCTTTCAAAGTGCCACAAAATAGCTCTTCAAGTGCTGAAATTCGCACTTAAGTTTTTAGAGTGTATGATCACACATGTGTTCATCATACGGAATACATGAAAAGTTTTCACCTTTTGTAATTTGAGGTCTGTTTTTTAAAGACGGAATTATGCGATGACCACCCTTTCTACCCTGAACTGAAAAGTAAAGGCTGCACTTACTATAACCTAACTTAAATGGAAAAAAATTTAACACTAACTTACTAATGAAACCCCAACTAAACAGGGCCGAATGAGGTGAACTATGATAAAACCAAAATCGTTTTATGATCTTTAAAATGCCGTGACGTTTCTTCTTGAGAAACTTCATCGACAGTCTATTAGAATCAAATGCAGTGTGGGGTGAACATGGTACCTGAGTTTGTTACATCATCTGTGCCATCAAATGAGCTACGCATTTATTGTGTTCACATTGTGTGCGTATAGTGAACTGCATTTCCTCCCTGGAACGATAAGAGGTAACAGGAGCGGATCCCGGATTTTTCGTTAGGAGGGGGGGGGGGGGAGCGCTGACGGTCGATCATCTGTCCGAACGAATATCTAAGCGGAGCGCCACCATCGGTTGGAATTAATCGTACAGAAAATTTTGGAAATTCGCGACACCTCAGGGAGCCGGAAATGGCATTTCCCAGGCTTGTAAGTAGAACCTTAGCAGTCGTTACTTCGAGCTTTTGTTTGCCAAAAAATGCAAAAATGTTCCCTTCAATTAAAAGTGAGAAAATTGCAAAAACTTGCTTCATGAACTAAACCAAAATTTACTTGATCTTGATTTAACCTAAGATCACTCTTTAAACACTTTTGATGAAATATCTTTCCAAATAGATGTCGTAATGTTATAGGTCCGGAAAAAGTGGGCTAGGATAAGGGGGATCCTCACACAAGGTACAGAGAGGAGAATCTTTCCTTTTAATTTTGAATAAAAATTCGTTACAACCTATGATTCTACAAACGTAAAAAATGAAAGAATTGAATTTCGGGGTCTCCAACAGCTTCAAAGACGATGTTGAAAATATTTGACCAAGAATACGATACATTGCAGTAAGATTCATATGAGATCGCAGTTGCTTTTAAAGTCTTTTGCTTGATGAAATGTACCACTTTATTGTCATGTGCGTGAGAGATAAACATTGTTAAACGCTTTACGTTATCACTGATTTGTTTAGTGACATGTAGATTCAGTCTCCACTCTTTCGGGATAGCAGAATTTGTGCATAATACAGTGTAAAAGGAAAAGTACTAATAAAATTACATTTGTGGTAGAAACCATTCTAATTAAGCACTCAGTGGACTCTCTCATTAAAAAAAAATTAATTAATTTTGTCACTATTCCACATTTCCCAAAACTGACCAGTTTCCCCGAATTCCTTGTTATTACTTTGAAAGGAATGGGACTGCAACTGATAGCATAATTTACATTTACATACAGTTTGAACTTCCATTATGGTATACGTAGCCTATGGACATTTTCAACTACGTTTTCTTGTTTTTCCATGACGAGTGTATGATAACATTAACGAGGATTTTTGTTGATTAAAAAACTCCACATCTGATGAACTCAAATAGCAGATGGATTGTAAGAAAAAGTTTAGTGTTCTACGTAAAGAGTGGTCCGAAGTAGGGTTGAGACCTTCAATATCATATTGATTCTTCAATGATTTTCTTCAAAATTCACCTGCCGATGGGCACTGCTGAACAAGAAATTTCCTGACTGGCTAACGATTTAGGTAATCCCTGACTTCAACAAAGGCTACAATCAATTCATACAAAAGAAACAACCAATCAAAAAATTTATTGTGAAATAGTGTGCAGCCTTGGAGCCGAAATTATTCACATATTTCTCAAGGAAGAGTCATCAACAAAGTGAATCTGTCGAGATTGAATCCCCTGCGGACTGGGGGTTGTAGAATGTGCTCACGGTATTTCCCGGCGACTTATCAAAAAGTAAATTATGAAATTGAATACTTGAAAATAAATTGAAACCTCGATCTTTTTATCGAGTTGACTGACACTACACATTCGTGTTGCTGTGTCGTTACATCTCATTTAACTAACTATAAACTGTCTAGGTTGAACCAAATCGATGAAAGAAAACTTTTCAGAAACTTCACTAATTGGACTTTCGGATCAGGGGCTACTTTCAGTTTTTATTACCGACGGAATTAAAAAGTAGGCTTGCAATTGAGGTGTGCGCGAAATTTTCATTGTCAAAATCTTTCCTGTCATTGTTCTTTGCAATGCCTTTGCCATGAGCCACTTTACCTTTCCAATCATTTCCAGATGTGATGATACCACAGTATGTGCAATAAAAAACACTGAATGTTGCGTAGTTCGTCAGTTTGATAATAACTGCCCGTCGAGATGACGTCACGAAATAATTAGTATAGCCTCCTAAACATAGGTCGGCCTACATTAAAGAGCCAATCCTCTCAACCCAAACTACACAGACTTCTTGTAGGGGGGGGGGGGGTACATAAACTCTCCATTGGCTTTTTGTTTGACTGTTAATTCAAACAATGCAGATTACCAATGCTCATATTACACAGCATGAACTGTACTGAGAGTGTTTTGGTTATACACATAAAGCTTTTCTATACTCACCTTGAAGCAATAAACTGAGATTGTGAATGGACAAGGATGAATTTCAGACGATTGTGGGAGGGGCTTAAGTAAGAAGGTTAGGAGAATTGGTACTGTTTGGGGTGAGAAAACTGGGCCTTTAAAGGTATATTTTCATCATCCCAAACAGTTCCAATTCTCTCAACCTACTTACTTCTAGCCCCTCCCACATTTACCTAAAACTCATCTTTATCCAAATACAGTCCTAGTTTATTGCTTGATTGCTTGTTCCAGTGGCCATACAAGTCCATAATGTGTAATCACGATGCTCTCAGCTACCCATGCTGTGTAATTTAGCTATGATGCATTGTTTGAATGTCAAAGGGCTGTACCAATTGAGAGTTTTGATATGCATACTGAAACTGTAGTTTGGGGTGACGAATGACTGCCTTTAAGTTTTCGTAGTCCCGCCGGCAATATAATGATCATGAATTTTCACGAGCTGGCAAATTTGGGTTCGTTCCGCCCACTTATGGAGGGTATTTTAATTAAATTCACAGATCTGAACTCATTGTTGTGTGACGTACCCTGACATGACCTCGGCTCAATCCTTGAGTATGTTTTGATTCTATTGGTCTCCGTTTGAATTCGCTGAGTGTATATGATATACAATCGTGCGATGAGTAGTGTTCGGCACATGAATGCTAAGTTCATTTTTCAAAATGGCTGCGCCCCTGACCAGAGGAATCAGATTCACATGTACAGGTAGTTCTTGCTTTTCTTTCATTCCAATCGTTTTATCTCACATGAAATTAATCTTTCAGGTGGAGTAAACGCTTACCCTTGTATTGCGGTGCGCTTCTATTCCTCTCCCAGAGCGCTAAACGAATGTCCGAAGGAATCAAGTCCTAACGTTAGGCCTAGGCCTACTGTAGTGTTATTGCAGTGGGCATAAGGGTAGGCCTAACGTTAGACTAGGCCTTACTTAGGTCAGGCCTAGGCCTACTGTGAGTTGAACTGTACAGTAGCCTAGACTGTGTCTAGGCGTTTAAGCCTTGGACAAGACTGGATATGATGCTTGAAGTAATCATAGCAAATACACTGGTTGACTACACGGGGAGTGTTGTGTAACTACTTTCCTACCTAAGTTAGGCTAGGCCTAGGCTAGTCTATATCTGGATTTTGGGCACCGGCAATTTTGGCTCACCAGTGAAATTTAATGTTACAGTAGGCCCAACATTAGGCTACAGTAGGCTATTCCTGATTTTACTGTATTCCCATTTACTGCAGCAAAACATTAGCCTAAGCTGTACAGTCTTCAGTAAAAAACCTCCAGAAGGCTGGAGACAGTACAGTTAAATGTAAAACGATTTACCATTCATGCCTATGTTAGATCTAAGCAGAAAGTTAAAGAGGGTGTTGAGCCTCTTGAAGGCATAAGAGGTACTTTAGTCAGTGACCACCAAGATAGGGCAAATTCATCAAATTTCTGTTTTTACCAAGGAGTCTCCTCTAGTGGGAATTGGTGGTGACTCCAGCAGTTCAATTCACATGGATGATGTTGTTTTCTCTGAGGAACTGGTACGTAATAGACTTAGGAGTTTAAAGGCGAGCAAATCCCCTGGGCCGGAGGGGATCCATCCTGCCATTTTGCATGAATGTTTTGATATTTTGTCTGTTCCTCTGTGTATTATTTTTCAGAAATGTCTGGACTCCTCTTTGTTCCTGCTGACAGGAAGATTGTGAATGTAACCCCTATTTTCAAGAAAGGGAGTCGGAGCCTTTTCCTTGTAACTACAGGCCTGTTAGTTTAACCAGTGTTGTATGTAAAGTGATGGAGTCTGTGGTTAAGGATTGTATGCTTAAGTATCTTTTAGACAATGGCTTCTGTCTCAGCATGGGTTCCTGCCTAATAGGTCTTGCGTCTCTAATTTGCTTAGCTTTCTTGAAGATGTCTCTTTGTCTCTTGACTCGGGTCATTGTGTTGATGTGATTTACCTTGATTTTCAAAAGGCATTTGACAAAGTCCCATTTGGGAGACTTATGGTAAAATTGCATCAGTTAGGCATCCAGGGGAGATGTGCGGACTGGATCCAATCTTGGCTTTTTGGTAGATCCCAGAGGGGTGTTGTAAATGGCAATTTCTCCTCTTGGAATGATGTCACAAGTGGAGTACCACAAGGTTCTGTTCTGGGCCCAATTCTTTTTCTAGTTTTTATAAATGATATTGATTGCTCTCTCTCATCTTGTATTAGTAAGTTTGCTGATGACACTAAGCTCTGTAGGAATGTTAATGACAGAAAGGATGCTTCTCTGTTGCAAAGGGACTTAGATAGACTACGTAGTTACAGTACTTGGTCTCAGACTTGGCAAATGTCTTTTAATGCTGATAATTGCTAAGTTCTTCACTTTGGATCCAAGAATTTGGGTCATAAGTATACCATGGCTGGTAGTGTTCTATGTAATGTGACTTCTGAAAAAGACTTGGGTGTTATCATTTCCCAAGATTTGAAGCCTTCTAGGCAGTGCGCAGCAGCTGCTGCTAGGGCTAATAGGGTGCTTGGTTTGATCAAGAGGAATTTCAGCAATTTCAGTAAAAATAGTGTGCGAAATCTTTATAAGCAGTTGGTAAGGCCACATCTTGATTATGCTGTGCAGGCATGCAACCCTTTTTATGAAAAGGACAAGTTTATTTTAGAGCAGGTTCAGAGGAGGGCCACACGGCTTATTCACAATGTGCTTAATCTCCCTTATCAAGATAGGCTCAATTGTCTAGGACTTACTTCTCTTGAGTTAAGAAGGATTAGGGGGGATATGCTGCAGGTTTTCAAGTTCCTTTCTGGTTATGATTTTCTGTCTAACTGTAACTACTAAGTGCTTTGTGCTGATCCCCATGTTTGTGGCCATAATAAGAAGCTGGTAAAATGTTTCTCTAGACTTGACATCAGAAAGATCAGTTTCTCACATGTAGGGTTGTCAAATGAGTGGTACAGTCTCCCTGAGTGGGTTGTTAAATCCACTTCAGTCAACTGCTTCAAGATTAACATTGACAAGTACAGTATTACCGTGACAGTGGCAGGATCTGATTGTATTGGGTTTGTTTAGTCTTTGTTTGGATTAGGTGTTGGTTTGGGTCTGTTCTGTAGGGCATCTTATGGGGTTTTTACCCTCCTTTGCCCTTAAACTTGTTATGTTATGTTATATTATGTTACCAGATCAAATGCATTGTGTTTGTCCAAGTGCACTGGAGCAAAACGCTTACAGTTAGTTTCTACCCTCGCTACTTTCCGCCCCTCAAAAACAGTGTTTTCTGCCCCTTTTATTTTTAGCAGAAAACATCTTTTTGGGAGGCAGAAAGTAATGGAAAGAAATTTCATATCAGTGCTACTTTTATTAAATGAAGATTCCATCAACTTTTCTTTAAAGCTTCAAACTTCATCGATGTCTGTTACTATTTAATGCAACACCAGTTACTGCCATGTTGACATCTTTCCAAGCAACATTCTCACCGTAGACTTTAGTATACTTATACGTACTTACATACAGATAAATAGTATTCAGTGCTGTGAACAATTGTGCACACATTCAGCATAAGTCTACTCATAGACAAGCGAACTACTTATACGTAAAAAACACAAGTCAGTGACTAGACTTGATGTTCAGAAAAAAGGTTGTACAATTCATTCTTTACGATGATTTTAGATGAGGATGCTGAAAAAGTTTTAGGCCTAGCCACAAATTTCATTGTTGTCTTGTACTTGGATTTGAAATTTGAAGTTAACAGTTATTTTTAACACTTGTAAGTTCAAACATTATTTTCCGCCCCAAGATTTTTAGGGGTGGAAAGTAACGGGCGGAAACCACCGAGAGCGGAAACTAACGGACCCCAAGCAAAACAGGCCCGTACTTTTTTCCTTTCCCAAAGTACATTACCTGTGAGTTTCGTATCGTTCCGTTTATTGTTTTATGGCTTCAACACATACATAGAGTATAAATTCAACAAAGTGAAACTTACACAAAAACCCTGGGGGCTTGAGAACCTGCACTCCCTTAAAAGAAAAAAAATTAACATGCAGACTACTGATAAACACAAAAAAAGCTAATTCAGTAACATAATAAGGGAGGTTGCAAAAACATAGAGAGGGAACTTCCCCAGCTAGGAAACCCATCCCCCAACCACATTGTTGCATTTAGTTCTCACTTCAGCCAATGGCTGGTTCTTGAATAAGGCCAAAGGTCAATGGAAATCCCAGTTAATGTTCCATTTTTCTTGGCTGTTGTTGGGGTTGAGTGTGTCAGCTCACTTAGTAATTGATTATGGAAATTTTTAAAATATTTTCAGGCCTTTCATAATACAAATTTCTATCTGAAGGGAATCCTTTGTTAGCTTGAAGTTATTTAAATGTCCAAAGTAATCCTCGGTTAGAGGCCATTGTAAAAAACTTGATAAGTCTTTTGCTAGACTTGACATTAGGAAGTTCAGTCTCTCTCATAGGGTTGTTAATGAGGCATATAGCCTGCCTGACTGGGTTGTTAACTCCACATCAGTGTACTGTTTAAAGGTAAATTCTGACAAGTTTTACCATGACTAGGGCAGAATCTAAATCTTTCTGGGCTCGTTAGGTGTTGGTGGTTTGCTTTTGTTTTGGGGGGTTGTTTTTGGATTACAGGGCATCTTATGGGGTCTTTACAGTCCTCCTTTGCCCTTTAACCTTTTATGTTATGTTACAGTACGTTTTATAAATTGTGCCATTCCATTGCTTGCTAATATTCTCCACCTAGTGCACAAAATTCACCAGTTTTACAACTAACAATTGTCATTCCAGTCAACATGATATCACAAATTTAAAGCAAAGTTTTGAAGAGATTTGAGTGAAATTTCAGCAGATTAAATTTAAGATTTAATTGACTCAACATGGGCAGCTTTAAGGGACATTTCACCTTCAGTTGTAGAATATTTCTAATTTTTTATGCTGCTTGCTCTAAATTCCACCCGCCCGTGCTACTGGATATATAAGTGTGCCAAAAATTGCCCTCCTCTCAGTGACTTGAGGATAGTAATGGTGTGTGATGGCATTCACATGCCTCAAAATTCAAGGCATTTAGTTAGGCCTAGGCCTAAGTTTACACAGAAAATGACCTCAGATTTTTAAAATGTGGGTATAGGCTACTGTGCAGTAGCTAAAATTTGTGTTGTTTTGTGATGAATGGAATAGTGTAAATCCAACTCAATCACTACCCTTTTATTTCAGATTTGATACATTGTGGATGCCAGTTGTCAGCCCATGCTATGAAGGTAGGTCAAAGAATTGTGTAATTTGAAATAAATGTTTCAGTCAAGTATCCAGTACTGTAATTGTCAGATGTCATGATTTTGAAACTACTGTAAAATCTACAGGTACTTCTCTTACAAAAAGTAATGTACTCAAAGGCATATTCTGCTTGCTTTCCACTGAGTTTATATGAAAGAAAAAGAAAAATAGTCCATACCGTTTCCTTCAAACTCTGTCTCAATGAAATTTTCTGAACTTAAAGGTAAAGAGCATTCCCCCAAAAACTTATTGTGAAGAAAAGGCTAAATAACACAATTTTCATCTTATTTCTCTTCAAAGTATCTTTCATTACATTTTAAGACTTTACTAACGCATATTCAAGGTAAATCAAGCAGCTATTTCTGGTAAATTTCACATCTGAAGAAAAAAACAATGTCACATGACTCCCAACAGCCAATCATGCAACTGGACAGTCTACGGCACTGCTTCAATTTGGGATGACTGCTCCTGCCCTTTAAGATATCTCACTTTAAAGATTGGTATTTTTGTCCATAAACACCTGTTATTCAACACATCCACAGAAAGTTTGGTAATGTGGGCACTGTGCCTCAGATTCCTTTTGTTTTTCTTTATAATTGAAGGTTCTGTCTGTCCTTAAAATTTGACACTGATGTGGCATAAAAATTATGAATACATTAAGTACAATGCCAAATTAATGTGCCACAATGATATCACAGATTTTCCATGATGTACTTAATCTCAAGAAAAATTGCATTATTTTAATAATTTGTATCTTCTGAATGCTATATCTATTAAGATTCAGTTTCCACCTACAGTGGTGAAAGAGAACATTCTTCTGCATGTTTTGAAGTTATGAATATTGTCTCTGAATGTGCCTTTAACAAATTGCATGAAGAAAGCACAGTATTTTGGTGACTGCAAGTCAGATGCTCAAACCACTTGACTGTCACCATGTAGTCAGTATCTTTATTTACTATTTTAACTACTCAGGGAGGTAGATCATAGATCTTTCTTATGCTAATGTACTACTGAATCACGAGAGACACTTCTTGTAATATTTAGCACGGAGATGCACTGTAAAAACTTGAGGATAACAAACTACAGTATACGGGGCCCTAGTCCTGCTGGCCAGTGATTAATGGCTGTCGCCAGTTCTTTAATACACTTGCCAACCACCATGAAGAGCCAATCTTCAGACTTCTTTATTCAAAACACCTGACACAAAATCATTGAAATCAACGCAGTACTTAGACAAGTCAAAACCCAAATTTAAATCTAGTTGTACAGTATGATTGAAAACACAGTGCTAAGCAGTCCTACCACATCACTGAATGCTTTCTGAATCTAAAAGACCTTGCTCCCCCAGCACTGTTGTACTGTACTGTGGTAACTAGGGTAGTATAATGATCTCTGTTGGTTTTGAACACTGGTACTGTACACTGACAGAGCACTGCAGCAGCCAGTGATAATTCTTTAGCTTGAACTTTGTGTACATTTTCCATGGGCATCAGCAGATGTCTGAATTTCATTTAAAATACACAATAAGTTTACTCAAATAGTTCTAGATGCTTCGCATTACGCTGCAACTTGTGGTTGAGTTGCAGTAATGAGTGAAATACAGGTAAAACACTTTCAGAACAATGTCAGAAAATGGTCTCAAAAGGTGTCCAAGTACAGTACTGTTCAATCAGCATGGTTTATGGATATTTGTTAATATTCTGTGTATTTAACATTGTAGTGGGGTGTAAAAATCTTTAAAGTTGATGCATATTTTACATTGAACCTTACTTTTACCACAGTGCAATACCAGAGGTGACACATTCTACAAGTTCTGTCACAAATTGTTTATACAAAATCTGTAGATCTGTGAAGAGGACCTGGAAACAGTCGTTAAAACTGAATGTGATGTTTAATACAACAGTCTTGTATCATTAATTTTTTTTGCAGAGATTGCACAGAGTGTCACCACGCCATCTACTCAATCCTCATTTCAAGCCATCTTTCAATCCGTCAGTGCAACAAAGTACAGAGAATTCTCTTGCTGATGAACAAACTCTGGGCAGTGGTATCAACTCAGAATATTTTAGAACAAGACAAAGCAATCCAGTGAGCTAATAATCTATATTTTTACGTAAAAAGAGTTGATAGAGGGAGAATGATAAATTGTCATTCCTTAGAGCTGCTTCATGTCAGAATATCAAGATTTGTTCCCTTAAAACAAGAATATGCTTGGAGGAACAGACACTTTAACTTAAGTGACCAGTTTTTTGTGTCACAGTTAAAGGTAAAATAGAAAGGGAAAATGAAAGAAAACCTTATAATTTATGGGCAGACGTTTTTCTTGACAAAAATAAAAATTGAGGAGAGAAAAACAAAATGTGAGGAAAAATTTAATGTGGTATTTTGAGGGTGTATGGAGGAGTTCTTACAGGTTAAATACAGTAGGCACATACTGTAAGTAAAATGACATCGAAGAAAATCTCAGGTTTTTGTATTGACAGTACAACAACAACATGGCCTTGTGAAACAATGAAAAATGGCCCTTTTTAATACAGTATTGTTGCCCTCTAGAGAAGGGCTCTTGAGTGAGATCTGTGCTTATGAGATAAGGAAGCACATCTGCACAGGTTTCATGACTCCATAGTGCACCGTGGTGCAGCCAGGAATACTGTATACCCTTCTTCAAATAGCAAGCACAAAGGATTATGAGATACAGATTCGGTGTGCACCATATTTTGCCACAGTTAACTACCATTGAGAAAAATGATAAGCATCAAAACTCTATCAGTCTATCTATCCCACAATCCATTGTACTGTAACTGCTGATTGGAAAAGGGTACACACCGTTGTGGTACCTACCATTAAGATAATGAAAGTGAAAAATTTAGCTCAAAGACAACTATTGTACAAGTTGTGTAACATTAAATGTCATTCAATTAATACTAGTATTCTTGTGCTTCTTGCATTATTTAATGATGACAGGCTGTTTAGTTAGTTACATACAAGATTTTGTGGCTCAGTTTTAATTGGACCAGTAATGGCCTTTTTCCCATTTGTGGCTTATGCTGAACACCAATACAAGCACAATGACAGTAGGTTCCACTTTGGTAATCTTCGGTATGGCCAGGCAAAGAGTCAAACTCTAAACAGACTTGCTTTAGTAGCGCTTTTCATTTGTTGCATTTGATAATGTACAGTTTCGTTTGTCTCCAACCCATTAAAACAACATTGCAGGGCTAAAAATAACAGGAAGCTTTGCCAGGCATGGCTGTTGTGCCCTCATTGAAAGCCCAGCATGGTGCCCCTTAGTCAGTGTCCTATGAAATCGAATACACCAACAGCCAATTTGCTCACTTTTGCTAAGCCCCTTTTGAAGCTTATTTTTAGCCTGGCCATTGCATCATTATATTTATGTCTGTCTCTGTAATCACCATGACAAAACTGAAAAAGGATATATACAGTGCTCTGACTGGTATGATTGTCATGTACAATATCTTTTATGCCAAGTTTTATCCATAAAATGAATAAAAACACATTTTTCCAAGTGCTAATTGATTTGGTGTGTATACAATCTATTACACACCTACTTACCTCCCCTATTACTACTATTGAACAGTCCATCTACTGTGGAATGATCACTGGCAATGAAGTTCTGACTGGTGGTGCTATGCCACTTCCTCTAGCTACATATCCTAACTTCCCCTTGTTTTATCCAGTTGGTAAACTAATATGAGCAGTCTTAACTATTTTGGTGTTAAGAAATGAAAGTGTGAATGTACAGATCTTTTCTTTCATTAACTGTTTTTATTTTCTTTAGTTTTATTTTACTCATTTATTTATCATTTTTTGTGGCAGCTCCATCATACTGCAAGAGATGAAGGTTTATTTTACACAATCCCGAAAGAGGAAGTCAAAACTCTGTTTCCAGCTGGATATTCTACAAGATGGGAGAGGCTGGTGAGATGTACTTCAATATACTGTACATATGTGAGATAGCCCTTTTATACTCAAATTGCCTACCACTAAACAGTCTAAAACCTGACTGTTGGGAGGCAAGTCGGGTTTTTACTTGATATTAGCATCCACCATGAGGTATTTCTTACCCTATTAAATATTTCACCCAAATCCCCACCAAAAATGAGGTTTGGCGGGGTAATCAAATTTTACCCGACTTCCTGCTTGACTCATTCAAGCAAGCATGCTCCAAGAAACCACAAGCTTGATAAGAGGCAGCTAGAGGAAGATGTGAACAAGGGCTGAATAAAACTAGCAAGATGTGTCACTGTTTGTGAGGTGTGAAAGGCAAGCAGTAGGGCAATTTCGTATCTGGTTTTTGCAGACAGGCAGGGAAGTTCAACATGACTGTTTAAAACCAGTTCAATGCTAAGTGGATGACGTTATCATATTTTTTATTGGTGTTAGAGTTGGAGTGGTTATAAACTGTAATAGCAGATTCAACTTGACACCCAAAAGTCAGGTTTTGGACTGTTAGTGGTAGTTGATATGAGTAAGGGCTTTTCATATAATGTAGGTATGAATGTAAGATGCACAGTACAGTAAGTATCCTGGTTGGCCATCACACTGTTAGAAGGCAGTCTGTAATGGGGATGCTAAAGAGGCTATGATTATGAGAAAATTTGTTAGTTTTTCTGCAGTCAACCATTTCACCAAATTTAGTTGTGTACAAGGAAATTTAGCTGTCTAATACATTTTTCACTCATTTTTACACAACTACAATGCAAGCCAGATGATCTAACCACTTGTCCATTCATATGATGTCACAGAGCAAAACTTATGGTATACTCTCCCTTTGAAAGTCTGCATATGATGCAGTAAAGATAGTGTACATACCTGTAGAGTGTATTTTTAATGTATTCAACTTGCTCCAATTTATTTTGAAACGCTCCTTAATTCTCAAAGGATTGTACCTTTTTTACATTTCTGAAGTTAAGTATTGCATATAAGTCAAAGTAATGAGTTACTCTTCATATAAGTCTAGGTAATGAGTTGCTCTTCATATAAGGCAAAGTAATGAGTTACTCTTCATATAAGTCAAAGTAATGAGTTACTCATCATATAAGGCAAAGTAATGAGTTACTCTTCATATAAGTCAAAGTAATGAGTTACTCATCATATAAGGCAAAGTAATGAGTTACTCTTCATATAAGGCAAAGTAATGAGTTACTCTTCATATAAGGCAAAGTAATGAGTTACTCATCATATAAGGCAAAGTAATGAGTTACTCTTCATATAAGGCAAAGTAATGAGTTACTCTTCATATAAGGCAAAGTAATGAGTTACTCTTCATATAAGGCAAAATAATGAGTTACTCTTCATATAAGGCAAAATAATGAGTTACTCTTCATATAAGGCAAAGTAATGAGTTACTCTTCATATAAGTCAAAGTAATGAGTTACTCATCATATAAGGCAAAGTAATGAGTTACTCTTCATATAAGGCAAAGTAATGAGTTACTCTTCATATAAGGCAAAGTAATGAGTTACTCTTCATATAAGTCAAAGTAATGAGTTACTCATCATATAAGGCAAAGTAATGAGTTACTCTTCATATAAGTCAAAGTAATGAGTTACTCATCATATAAGGCAAAGTAATGAGTTATTCTTCATATAAGGCAAAGTAATGAGTTACTCTTCATATAAGGCAAAGTAATGAGTTACTCTTCATATAAGGCAAAGTAATGAGTTACTCTTCATATAAGGCAAAGTAATGAGTTACTCTTCATATAAGGCAAAGTAATGAGTTACTCTTCATATAAGTCAAAGTAATGAGTTACTCATCATATAAGGCAAAGTAATGAGTTACTCTTCATATAAGGCAAAGTAAAGAGTTACTCATCATATAAGGCAAAGTAATGAGTTACTCTTCATATAAGGCAAAGTAATGAGTTACTCTTCATATAAGGCAAAATAATGAGTTACTCTTCATATAAGGCAAAGTAATGAGTTACTCTTCATATAAGTCAAAGTAATGAGTTACTCATCATATAAGGCAAAGTAATGAGTTACTCTTCATTTAAGTCAAAGTAATGAGTTACTCTTCATATAAGGCAAAGTAATGAGTTACTCCTCATAAAATTCACAAGAGCCATTCTTTAAATAGGATATGCTGCTAAACTTCAGTAATTCAGATTGGAGTGACTGCATTTCTCCTTTAAGTTAACACAATTCAATTGATTCTGCTTTGTTTCAAAAAGCTTTAAATTCATTATTTCTGCCAAAAATTTCTTGCAAAATCCATTTTAGTTGTAGGAAGGATGCATGCCTACAATGATGCAGGATGCATGTTGCAGTAAACTGTTCATACTGAAATTTCCTGCTGTAACATTTTCCAGATAAAACCTTTTAACGAAGCAGCTATGATGGTTAGAAGACCAGCTCTGGAGGTTATGGATTACATCAGGCAAACCGATTTTGACCAGCTCCCTATCAAATATGTCATATATGGAAGAAAAGGCAGCGGTAAAACTATGGTGCTGAATCATATAATACATTACTGTCAGACAGCAGGATGGTTAATTGTTCATATACCTACAGGTATGAAAATAAAATAATCTTTAAAAATTCAAATAGTCCATTTATGAATACGCTATACCCTTGTTTTTGTTTAGGTTGCCAAGTCACAGTTTTGGTTTCCTGTAACTTTGGATTAAATTCTGGTATCAATTCTGTAGGATATCTTTAAAGATGGAAGTAGCTTCATTTGTTTGTCTTAAGTGGGAGTCGATTCCCTCCCCACACTACAATTTTTGTTGTAGTAGTCTGTAGAAATTTCCAATAAGCACCTTTTCAATTGACAGCAAATTCAAAACAGGAGAGGGGGAGGTTTTTGGAATGGCTTAAATAAGTAGGTTAAGAGGATTTGAAACTGTCTGTAGTGAGAAGATTTGGCCTTTAATTGTAGCTTTGCACCATTAATTGTGCAATCTTGCTACTGTGCACAGACAAATTTATTGGTAAAGTTGACCTGTTAAACAGCTGATTGCAATAGTGCTAGATACAAGTTATTGTAGAGGTCTCACAGTACTGTAGTTACTGTACATGAGGGCCCTGTCACAGATGAAGTCTAAATAATGCAGTCACTTTGAAGTTCTATGCATTGTTAACAATAATCGTGATTGAATCCCTGTTGAAAGTTCTATGTGACTTAAGTGGGATCAATAAGGAAAGGCAATGGATCTCACCACAGGCTACACTGTATATCTCAAACAGCTCTTTGAATGTTCTCTTTAGTTGCTGTTAAATTACTAGTTGTTAAGGAAAACAAATATTGTTTTTGTTTGTTTGTTTTTCCTTTCTTTATGCCCTTTGCTTACATTTAAAAAAAAATGCAGTCCAACTTCCAAAACTTTTTCACATGAATAGATATTTGTCTCTTACGGGATTTACAGTATCTGGAATGTTTTCAGATTTTTTTTTTATCAAAGTTAGAGTTCTCTGATATGTCAAGCTTACAAGTTGAAGCTAAACAATAGTAAAGATATTCCATCTCTTTATATTGCATGGGCAATTGTTTTGATGGGGAAGGTTTCTTTGTGTTATAGTGTTTTGGCAGAGCATGTCGTCAATTTTTTCATTTGAATATGTTGAGCTTTGTTTGGCTTAGCTTCATACAGTAACTGGCAGGGGCCCATGAAGTGGAGATTATATTTACATCAAATTTTCATTGAAGTATGAAGGGAGAACTTTATTTTTGCCTTGATTTATTTAGTTATCCACAAGCACGATGATTCTACATACCCACACTTTTCTGTGGTATACAAGATAATAAATAAGTATTTTTCTGATGCATAAAGAATGAAGGGAGAACTAACTATTGTTTCCATTCTGTGTACAGTTATTATTTTTGTAGGTTTCAAATCCTCTACAGCACTTGACATAAAATATTTTAAAGGACAGCCTATGACAATGAAAAGGAAGGGTGTCTATGGCATGCTGGTAACTTTCTTTGATTTAAATATTGCTTGTAAGATTGCAATGATTCTTAGTTCAAATGAAGAATTAAAATCTTTATTTATTACTTTCCAGCAAATGGCCTTAACCTGAAGAATAAATATGATTTTATAGATTCTGTTTCTCATGAAGGCATGTATGATCAGCCAACATCATCAACAGACTGGCTCAAGCAATTTAAATTACGGAATGAAAGATTCCTAACAGAGGTATTGTTGGATCAATTGTTGTACTACTTGTTTATAATATCAAAATATTGTGAAAGGGATACACACAGGGCATAAATATGAAAGGTGGCAATTTATTCGAACGCGGTATGAAAGAGAAGATTTATCCATTGCTTCTGCAGTAGGAAGGGTTCCTCTGCAGTAGGGAAAATGTTAAAGTAGCTTTCAACAACATAAGCTTCCATAAGTCAAAATGGCATTCATGTTAGCCAGGAAGTTAACCCTTTACCATTGTGCTCCAATCGGGGCATATTTGGGCACCTCTGGAGTGGGCGGAAAAGGGGATGTAGCACGCCCTGCATCAGCTTCCGTAGGCTATTGACCCTGTGACCTTAAACCATTGTCTCTCTCGTTGTTGTGAAACCGTAAAGATGGGTGACAGCCAAAAGGACCCAGACAATGGTAAAGGGTTAAGCTGCACAGTAAACTTGCTATGAGGGTTAGCTGTTGTTTAGAGTTTATCTTAAATCTTGCTCATTGATATTCCCTCCAATTCAAATTTTGATCAAAGAATTATGTTTTATTTTTTATTTTTCAGTTGAAAACAACAGAGAAGTATGTCTGGAATAAAAGAGAGGCAACTGAGAAAGATCAGCCACTCTTGTCAGTTCTAGAGCAGGTATGTTAAATGATATGAACTTTGAATTCCTTAAATGATATTTTCATGAAATTAGTTCCTAACAAGCACATTCATCCAAATCAACAGTTTTCATGCACTGCTACCACCACAAGATTTGGGCTTTTTGACTAAAAGTTCAGCAAATAGAATCACTTCTGCTTCTGAAATCAAACATGCAAGAGTTTGGGAAATTGGAAGTCTTGAGCTAAATTCCCGGAAAACCCAATTTGCTAGACAAAGAGTTTTGTCATGGTCATTGTGCTGGTAATGATCATGGAGGGGAGAGTTTGCACAAACTTTTTGTAATCTTTTTCATCTTTACAGCATGAACTTTCTTTCAAAAAGAAAAAAGGATCAACCATTTTGAGAAAAATTTCTCAAAGGGGAGCTCCCTCTTTAGACTGCTGACAGTCCTAAATAACAAAGTTTCATGAAAATGAACCTTTACTTTGCTTACATATGAGTGAAATGTCCTGATTACATTTAACCATGCCTGGCACACATAACAAAGGATGTATAAATTATGAATGCATAGCAAACAGTGCAGTGTCACATTGGGTAATCTGTTACCTTGAACTCCTGAAGAGCCTGGTCATCCTGCCTCCTATTGAACATGTGCATTTGATGAAGTTTTGCGATTTAGAGAAATCAGAGTTATCACTCCAATTTTACAAAACATCAGAAGAAAGTTTCCCTCTTGTTCAAGTAATCTCACTACAAACTGAAAAACTACTGGTTCGAGGTCATGCACACGATGTGAAACTACCCATAAAATTCCACCCCCAATTGTTCCCCGTGTGTAGTTAAAGCCAATACTGCTTCGAACACCATACATTCAAGTTGCATTCTTGAGTGTACTCTTTATGATTAAAGCAGGAAATGCCTGTGACAATAAATTTTGTTCAGACCATGGTTTGTGGACAAAAAGAAAGATAAGTGTTGACACAAGGTTGGGGTCAGTCAGTGGCTGAATTTTCTTGAAGTTTAGCCAAAAGGAGGGAGAACCTCATGCAAAGTTAAGAAAGTGAAAATTTTAGTAAGTGCTGAGATACTTGGAGAACATACCAGCATTACAGGTGTAACAATTAATGCAAAATTTACAAATGTAGAACACCCAATGTGTGATGACATTACAGTATGTTCAAGTAAGCAAGAAATGGACCAAATCAGGTCCCAGAAATCTCCTTAGAGTAAAATCAAGACATATCTTGCATTTGCTTGATTGTGCATTGTACATGATCTCTTCTGTCAGTCTTAAACATGGTCTGGAGGATCTGATAGCTGATGTAATGGTTACATTGAGTCTTAGTTTCTCCCCAAATCACATTGCTGTTTTGTGGAGGGGACTTTTTGGGGTTTAAAATTTGTTCTTTGTCCTCTGATAAACGGGGACTTACAGTGAAGACAAAAGTTTGAGAACCGTCAATTGAGAAATGGGGTAAGGCATCCTGATACTGAAGGGATCAATCTATGCATTGAAAACTGCATATTTATAACATTCTGATGAAAATTATACCCTTATCTGATTTGTTTATTTTTGGGTGACTTTCTTTTGCATCTGGCAATTGATCCTGTTGAAGGAGTCCCTGTTGTAATGACTGATTCAGTAGACATGTGATTAACATTGTCTTGAAGGAACTGCTGTCCCCATAAAAATATTGATTGCTTTTCAGAACTGTACAGTTTCAAACGTTTTTTAAGCCTATACATTGATGGGAATTTATGTTTGCCATGGGTTGCATACCAGTTAAGTATGAAACTTCATCAGACTTTCAAGTTCAGATATTATGGTCACCTTAAAACCATTACTGTTAAAGATACAATTTTCAGATTTATTGTGCCATGAATTGACTGCAACCATTGCTGCTCTACTCTATTTTTTAGGGTATTACCAGACCAAAGAATGCTACAGATGTCATTGGAGTCCTTCTGAAAGAACTCCAACATCAAAGTTACAACAAACAGTTTAAAATATTGTATGCCATCAAAGCTGTGAATGGATTGTTTGCAGAGGAAACAGCTTTCAGGAAACATGGAGGTTACATTGTAAGTATTTAACAACAAGAACATGGGAGAGGTTGCCCATATTTAAAATGCTTTTGTAAAGTGGTGCTTTTACTGTAATAAGTATTCAGCAGTTCTGGATATGTAAAATAACATTGCAGGGGGGGGGGGGGGGTCAGACTGCATTTGGGGTGCATGCAATTGTTTAAGTTATGTAAGGGAATCTGAGAATCGCAGTTGCTAAAGACATTTCAGATGAAAACCTTGTTTTCCCATTTTTGCTTTGGCATATCAAAGAAAGAGGGTCTCCCCTTTAGTCTCCTGTTTTATTGGTTTCATGTCTTATTCTTGTCCTGCTTCATTGCTCCCTTATCTCATTGGTCCCCTAATTGGCTTTATTCATCTCATTAGTCCCCCCTCATTTTTCTGCCTTTTCAGTATTCTGTCGCAGTAGTCCTCAATCTCATAAGTCCCCTAACTCATTGGAATTAAGGTTATGGGGTTGTGAATTAAGGTTATGGGTTGTGAGATAGGTTTAGGACTAGCCATTAGGGTAAGTGGACACACTGACAATCACCCCAAACAGTGGGGTGGGGGGGGAGTTAAGGGATGGGTGAATTATGACAAGGGACCACTGAGATGGGGGATCAAAGAGACAGTGGTTTAAAGGCATTATCCAGTAAGTTATCAAAATGTTATAACTTAAAACATTTTTCTTGACAGATTCCAGTGAGGGAACTTGCTTTGCATATGCACTTCAGGAATTTCCTTAAAGGTGATTGGGTATGTACTTTCTTCCTTTCTTCACTCTGGACTAGTTTAAGGTTGCTTATAAATGTAAACGGGGTTCCCTCAAGAGTTTCCTGGAATATCTTGGAAAAGACACAAAAATTTGGGAAAATAATTTCAAGGCCTGAAAACATTTCAAAATTCAGGAAAGTTTTAGAAAAGTCATGGGAATTGATTCCATTAAAAGTAAAGGAACTGTGTACATATGCAAGGGTCTGCATGCAGTAAAGTGGGAAAAGGTAAAAGGAATATTATCATTGTGAATTTAAGTTGAATGTACAACTGTTTATGTAATTTACATCATGAAGTTTTTTAGTCCAGCACACTGGTCCTTCCTTGGTGTGACCTAACCAGCATTTGCTCCTGAGATTGGAAGAAGTGAATTCAAGATGTATATTTGTACCAAATTGTTCATCTCATATTGAAATATTTTTTTGATAAGAAATTTGAAATATAAAAGTAATATCCCACTGCCTTCCCTCCATTTTACAGATCAATGGCAGCATTGTAACTACTGTTGATTACAGTTTAAGTTACCGACAGCCAAAGTTCTACTATACTCCGTTTTACCTCCTTGGCAAAAAAGTAAGTTTGGTGAATTAAAAACAAAGTCTTTATGTTCGTTTATGGTGAATGAAAAAAGGGAAAAGGTTAAATGAAATTGCTTGCATTGTTTATGATAGGCAGGTTGTAAAAGGAATCTCAATGCAGACTGTGGACGTACAGCCCAGGTGCATTTGGCACCCTAGTGGTAAACTTTTTCAAGTGGTTTCAAACTGAAATTTTTAATGGGTTAGAGCTCCTCTTTTATGGACCAGTATCGTAAATTATTGAATGTTATTCCTGCGACACAAAAGGTCAAATTTTAGGTTAGTGCATCATAAATGTTGGATTCTTACCTGTCATAAAACACCTGGAAAGTCATGTAACTTCACTCTTGCTTTCTCCTAGCTGTATAAGTTATGGAAAAGTATTAACTTGCTTTGAAAAATATATAAAATTGTGGAATTTCAAATTATATTTGACTTGATTGACTTACTTCTACCTGAAGTAAATAAGTAAAGGTAAATTGTTCAGTTAGGAAAGATCATGGAATAATCGTGAAACTTTACTTGTGATAGTCATGTAAAGTCATGGAGTTATAGATAGTGAGAAGGTCATAAAGTGTTAACTTCATACATTATAAAGGTCAATTCAAGTAAAATATTGTGTATTGCTGAGGTGTGGCACCTCTTGTGCAGTGTTGCAATGAAAAGTGACTTTTTGAAATGATAAGCAACACATTGGTAGCCAAAATATTCATCAACCTAGACCTTGCCATGTGAAATTGTAGTGTACCACCAAGGTATGAGAACTAATAAAGTAATGTGTAAGTAATTAATTACAAGTTTACTTCTACATTGTAATAAGAATGCGTGGTCAAGTGGTTAGAGCATCAGAATTGCAGGCAGGAGGACAGGAGTTTGAGACTCAGTCTGGTCATACAGAAGACTTTAGAAAAAAAACCTACTGCCATTGTGCTTGGTGCTCAGCATAAGCAAATGGAGTGGGGAAAACAAGGCAGTTAGTCACAACTGGAAAAAAGACAATTGGTTAGAAACTTGGCCATAAAACTCCGTCGAACTAACTTACTATTGACTAACTAATCTTTAAAGTTGTGTATTGTGTTAATATCAGTATTAAAATCAACAAGGTTGTTGTTGGGTCTACAACACAACAGTGCTTATTAATAACATTAGTAGTCAAGTTTTCCATTGAAAAGCTAAGCAAAACGTAAAATTTTAAATTTGATTGTATCCATTCTTGAAATAATATTGTGTTTATTGAAATAGTATTGTGTATAATCTTAATATAAATTAATTAGTCACAAATGTTAACAAATCAAATTAAATAGTTAATTACTCAATCGTGAAACATGTGATGGAAGGTATGGGGATTGTCTAAGTTTAACCCATTGTGATATGACAAAAACTTGACAGCTTTAAAAAAAAAATTTGATGAATATGATGAAGCAATTCAATGTGCTCTTTTAAATCTGCCTCCTTACAGGGCTTTGATCATATGGACCCATTTATACCAGTTTTTGTAGATGAATATTCTGATAAAGAATTTGAGAGTCAGATGGCATACTACAGAAGTAAACACTGGATCCAAGATGAAGAAGGTTTGTTATTCTCCTATATTTCTATGAGCATAACTTTTCTAAAGTCCTTACTGACCCTATGGCAAAAGACCATTCAGAGAAACCGAACTTTAAACTGCTTCCCAAGGAAACTGTACGTCCACTTGACCAACCTCACAGCCTCAGATGTCTATGTTCATCAACTTTCATAAAATTGTCATTTTCAGAATGTTTTCTTCCCTATGCATCAGTGTTTATATATAAATGTTGCATCACTGATCTATGCTGTGGTATGTCACTCTAGTCCAGTCCAGTTTTTTTTTATTCATAATTGTTAGTAAATTTCAATTTCCATTGCTCTATTAGGGCCAGATAAAAAATCTTCAACCCCTGCTGGTCAATTTCAGTCAGGTGACTATGGGTTATCCATGGATGGACTCATTGTATTGAATTAATGCCCTCATCTTGAGCCAATATCATTTAACACAGGGTTGTGCTATTTTATTGTGGTTACTGACAAATGAGCATGTATTTTTTTCTGTCTTGAATGTCAAAATATTGTTGTTTATGAAGGAACAAGGTTAAACAATTCCAAACCTGTGCATTAGTGCAGGATAGTGCACTCTTGAAGTCAGTATTGTCACTGAATGGACTGTGGTTGCTTTTTATCCTGTTCTAGTGCCCAGGTTTAGAGGGTTTCAAGCCTTAATTGCTCTCTTCAACCGTAAATAGTGGCCAACTGATCATTGGGAATTTGGATCTGTATAGTCCACAAATGAACAAAATCTGCCATATTTTCAACTGCTATTTGTGATACTGCACACCAGTGTTGAAAAAATAGCCCAGACTACCACAGTATTTGATTTAAATTGTATGTGTAAACATCTGAATGGGGAAAAAATAACTTTAACATATGAACCCCAAAATAAACAGATCAACTGATGATTTTTGGAGGGGTCTTTATGGTCCTCTTTTGGCATTTTGCAATTAAAATGTCATTTGGAACATTCATTTACCAGTGTGGTCAGGTTTAAATATATACATTACGCTCAGCCATGCAAAAATGCGGATGAGTACCCGCAATTCCTAAAGCTTGGCCACTTCCAATAAAAATGCAAAGTGGAAAGCTGGAAACATCAGAATTGCCACAGATAGTTAATGCTGAATGTGAAATCAAATGGGCCAGCAACCTGAACCCTACAGTTTGTCTCACTTGTTAAAATTGGTTTTTGAATAAAGTATCAATTTTTCATCAAGTCCTTCCAGCCCAACAGCTACAGCTTGTTCATACTGTAACTCAAAAAATTTCTGTTTTTATGATAGGGTATATGCATCAAAAACAGACTTCATTGGCCACAAGGTTGCAAAATATGGGCAAATAGCTTCCAAAATTCATCTTTTTTTTTCAAAAGTGAAATGTTTAATCAATTTGGCCATGAAAATTGTTACCAGTAAAAGTTTGAATGACATTCATGTCAGCCTGTGCTTACAATGGATGAGTGTGAGCAGCACAATGAAGTCTCCAGTAGTAGGAACAACCAGTCTTTAACTGATTCCTTGCCGAAGGCAGGCAAGGAATCTATGCGATGATGATGTCGTGTGTATGTGTGTGTGTGTGTGTGTGTGTGTGTGTGTGACGCTTTGGCTTGTAAACACGATATCTCAAGAAGGGTGAGTGTGACTAACCTCATATTTGGTGTGTAGGTTGGTCATATTGAGTAGATGATCCCTATTGTTTTTGGTGGAGTTCAAAGGTCATTTGGGGTCACGAGAGGTCAAAAGGTCAAAACTTTGTAAACACAATATCTCGAGAATGGTACATGTGACTATGCTCATATTTAGTGTGTGGATTGGTCATATTGAGTAGATGAACCCTATCGATTTTCGTGGAGGTCAAAGGTCATTTGGGGTCACGAGAGGTCAATTGGTAAATTCCTTAGAAATTGCTTGTAAACACGGTATCTCAAGAAGGGTAAGTGTGACTAATCTCATATTTGGTGTGTGCATTGGCCATATTGAGTAGATGATCCCTATTGTTTTTGGTGGAGATCAAAGGTCATTTGGGGTCACGAGATGTCAAAAGGTCAAAACTTCGTAAACGCTATAACTCCAGAACGGTACATGTGACTGTGCTCATATTTGGTGTGTGGGTTGGTCATATTGAGCAAATAATCCCTATCGATTTTCGTGGAGGTTAAAGGTCATTTGGGGTCACGAGAGTTAAATAGGTAAATTCCTTAAAAATTGCTTGTAAACACGGTATCTCAAGAAGGGTAAGTGTGACTAATCTCATATGTGGTGAGTGCATTGGCCATATTGAGTAGATGATCCCTATGGATTTTCGTGGAGATCAAAGGTCATTTTGGGTCACCAGAGGTCAAAAGGTCAAAACTTTGTTAACACTATATCTCGAGAACGGTACATGTGACTATGCTTATATTTGGTGTTGGGTTGGTCATATTGAGTAGATGATCCCTAACGTTTTTGGTGGAGATCAAAGGTCATTGGGGGTCACGAGAGGTCAAAAGGTCAAAACTTCGTAAACACGATAACTCGAGAACGGTACATGTGACTATGCTCATATTTGGTGTGTGGATTGGTCATATTGAGTAGATGAACCCTATGGATTTTTGTGGAGATAAAAGGTCATTTGGGATCACGAGAGGTCAAAAGGTCAAAACTTGGTAAACACCATATCTAAAGAACGGTACGTGACTGTGCTCATATTTGGCGAGTGTGTTGGCCATATTTAGTAGATGTTCCCTAACGTTTTTGGTGGAGATCAAAGGTCATTTGGGGTCATGAGAGGTCAAAAGGACAAAACTTCGTAAACACGGTATCTCAAGAACGGTACATGTGACTGTGCTCGCATTTAGTGTGTGGATTGGTCATATTTAGTAGATGATCCCTATTGATTTTCCCAATGGTCAAAGTTCATTTGGAGTCAGCATATTCAAAGCCTGACAAGCTTTCCTGTATAGTCTTTCAAGAAAGGTCACTTGTAGGGTCCTGTAACTTCTCATGTAGATGGCACATAGTGAATACATGGTCCCAGAAGTTTTTGGTGGAGGTCAAATATCATTTGGGTTCACAACGGGAAAGGGGGATATCAATGTAGGAAGATTGGATGCCTTGCATGTGTACTTTGTGGGCACAGTATGGAGCCCTGTTAATTGAAAAACATTGCAAAGCAATGTCAATGTGAAAGAAGGCCTTACATTTCAGCAGCAAGGAATCACTAAGCCTTTTGGCTTTCTGTTTTTTTTTGTTTTGCTGTCTGTATCCAAATCTAAGCCCTAATTGGTGGAATAAGGGGAGAGTAAAGGGTACAATTTTTGATCTAGGTTTACAAAGGAATCTGTAAAATGAAAGCCATTGTCCCACTGCAACAAATTTGGGTTGGATTCCAATCCAATTTTTCCAAATTTTGTTAAAATTTTCTCCATCTCTGGCTTGAAAGTACCCAAAAATTGTCAACCAGAGTAAATATATTATCAGCATCTGATGTCCATTGAAAAAAAATGCCACATGATTTTTTTGTGACATCACACCTTTATACATATTATATTGGACAGTGTAGTCTGATTAAATCTGTTCATTGATGTGACGTTGCAAAATAATTAGCTGAAATTTAATTTTCATAGTCCAGGGGCCCGTTCCACAAAGAGTTACGCACGATCTTAAGTATGATTTACTGTTGGCTTAAGTATGGTGAATCAAACTTAAGATTGTGCGTAACTCTTTGTAGAACGGCCCCCTGGAGTACAGCTAGTTTATTTACACAGGTAGGCAAATTTAGTGGCTCCACGGCCAGAGATGTAGAAGATTTTGACAAAAACTCCCAAAAATTGGGTTGGAATCCCGTCTGAATTTGTGGTAGTGTGACTGCGGCTGAAGGCTGATGGCCCCAAATTTGAATATCACTTGATTGTTTGGATTCTTCTGTACTGAGTATGCAAATAAATGTATGCTGAAAGTGTCTCTTAGATGAGATTTAATGAACACCAATAGGAATGTATTGTGTAATGTCAACTAGGTATAAATTAGGGTTAAATCCAGTTTCAAACATGTGTCAAGTACCAATTTTAGTTTCAAATGCAGTTTAAATATGGTGCAAGAACTTCCCTTTAGTCGCCTTTTACTTAAAAGCAGAAAATACCCTCCCTAGCTCACAGGGGCCAACTATAGAGAGATTTACTTGAGCTTTTGTAAGACCAACTATAGAGAGATTTACTTGAGCTTTTGTAAGGCCAACTATAGAGAGATTTACTTGAGCTTTTGTAAGGCCAACTATAGAGAGATTTACTTGAGCTTTTGTAAGGCCAACTATAGAGAGATTTACTTGAGCTTTTGTAAGGCCAACTATAGAGAGATTTACTTGAGCTTTTGTAAGGCCAACTATAGAGAGATTTACTTGAGCTTTTGTAAGGCCAACTATAGAGAGATTTACTTGAGCTTTTGTAAGGCCAACTATAGAGAGATTTACTCAAGCTTTTGTAAGACCAACTATAGAGAGATTTACTTGAGCTTTTGTAAGGCCAACTATAGAGAGATTTACTTGAGCTTTTGTAAGGCCAACTATAGAGAGATTTACTTGAGCTTTTGTAAGGCCAACTATAGAGAGATTTACTTGAGCTTTTGTAAGGCCAACTATACAGAGGTTTGCTTGATTTTGTGTCAGGTGGCTTATCCCTGGGTTGTTAAGTTAGTTAGATAAAGTTTTACGGCCCAGTTTCCAACCTTTTGATGCAAGTTGAGCCGGCCACTGCCTTTTTTCCAGTTGTGGCTCACTGGCTTGTTTTCCCTACTCCATTGCTTATGCTGAGCATCATGCACAATGGCATTAGGTTCCATTTCCATGGGTTATAGAGGTTGTGATGTGGTACTGAGTTGATGCTGCCCTAAAACCAACAAGAAGGGATAAGTGTCACTTCTTTAATACAGTAGCTAGTACATTGCATAGGGCAATATAAGAAATTTTCTCTGAGGCAGTAGCTAAAATCTGTGAGATGCCCACTTTACACAAAGATTTACAGGAAAACCCTGACTAAGTTGTAAAAGAAATTAAAAAGATGGTCAATTAGTCTGTCTGTATGATATCACAAATTTACTGTAATACACAGCACTTATGTGGGTTAACTATTTCTCTAGAAATTTTTGCTTAAAATCCTTTTTATATGTAGCTTCATAGAGGGAAAAAACATAAGATTGGTACCTTTTTTCAAGTGAGGTGGGGACACTAAACAAACAGTTTTTTCCATATGTTAATGATAATGAAAAAAAGTAGTTGTGATGTTCCACAAACTTTTTTAAAGTGTAAGTCATCAGTATAACAATTTTTTTTTCTATTTTAGCAAATACTGAAGCTGGTAAACTTTACTTGAAGAAACTGAGTGATATGAATCCAGCTGAACTGGACAAACTAGTATCATGGATGTGAAGGAATGTACCTCCTGATTAACCTGTGTGGTTGTAACATTGGTTTAACTATTCAAGAAAGCTACTACACAGACTGTATGCACATGATGTCACATACCAAAAAGACACCCTCCTTTGGAAGAACAGGTGTATGATTGCAAGTCACACCAACAAATGCAGACAGACTATTCATCAATCAATCAGTTACCATGTTCGTCCACTACGCACACGTGACAAATTCTGCAGCTTGCTGACAAGTGCTTATTGTTTTCCTCCAAACATGACGTCATTGTACCAGCAATGCATTCAAGTTCTGAAGGGGTTGTGCATGTGACATCATTCTTTGTTACACTGTGCAGTAACTGCCTCATCAATGGATGGCAAGTTTTTTATTTGGACCATTGATAAACCACAGAAAAAGGATTTTAATAGATTAGCTGTGGATAAAAATGAACTTTTTATTTATGTTACTTTTACAGTTTGTCTCATGCCAGAGGCAGTGTTTAAATAAAGGGGCAAGTGTTTTGTGTTACCAAAAAGGGAAAACATTACAGAATAAATAAACGTAAAATGAGAAACTTCCTGGAAATTATGGAAACATACTATGAGTATAAACAATGCACCAAAGCATGAATAGAAGTACTTGCTTTAAGAATGTGCTCATTACAAGTGCCTATGTTATATGTAGATGGTCTTTGTCCAAAAGTAATAGACTTTATGGATATTATATCACAATGTCAAAAGTATGCCCTCCTTTGAATGAATAACAAACTATAAACACTAATAAATGCTAATTGGTCAGTCAGAGGTGCTTGTAACACTCCTGGGTGAATTCTTCTCTGTGCTGCCTGTCTGTCTGTATTTGTCCTTCAAGCATGCCAATCATGCACTTTGTTTTACCTCCAGAATGACGTCAGTTTTGATGCCAATGCATAAGGTCTATTGTAAGTGGTACATAACATTGTACTCTGCCTGTTCAAGTACAGTGTCTCTCATGCTCAATTTACCTCTACTGGGATCTTCAGGACTCAGAATTGATGGCTCCCCTAAAAGTAAATGTGTTCAGTAGGAAAACAGAACTTTCAGCATCAGTACATCTCAGTCCTTAGTATCAGTTGGTACAAAGATTCTTCTCATGAAAAGAGTTATATAGCATTAAGCCTTATACATGCTAATTGTAGTGTGGTATTGGAACATTTCACTTTGTATTAGTGTGCAATGTGTGAACTGACTGTGTGACAGGTTTCTTCATACTTCTGACATAATACTCGGGTTGACTTAATTATGAAGAGAAAGAGATAGATAGAGTGAACTAGCGTTAATAACAATAGATATGATTAATGTGTGTGACAATTGTTTGTATTTCAAAGGCAATTTATTTGTACCACATAAGCACTAAGAACACTTGTACTTGCAGATTAGATGATAGATGATAAATATTGATACAGCTATGATAACTATTTGGCATGTAAATATGGAGCAAACTGCAAATAGAATGGGATTTTGGAAGAGGCTTGCCAGCTGATTTCACCCAACAAATGCTGATATTACCTGAGAAAGCTTTGCAATGTTTGAAACAGTCTGCTTGTGAAGTAGGATATGTCTAAACTCAGAGAGGGCTTGTAACACCCCCTTACCCTTATATATCATTTCATTTATTTAGTTTGCAACATAAAATTTGCAAGTTACAACAGTTGATTACTTATTGTGTGATCGGGAAGTAATGCTACAGTTATGAAAATCGGCTCAACCACCCTCTTGCCCTAGTCAAAACACCTCCGCCCCAAAACAAAACCACCCTGCCATCCTCAATCCCCAAAATTATGCTAGCCACCCGTATCCCAATTACCTATCCCTGGACCCTAATAAAGGTGTTGATTTACATAGAAGGGGTATGAAATCATGGGATCTAGTACAAACTCATAAAGTACCTTTGAAGATTTTTTTCTGAAGGAAGTGAGACTTTGCTTGTAGCATTTGAGGTAAACGATATTGAATGCATGTGACTGGTTGTGTGAATTAGAATTCGTTTCGACGTCCGTCATTTTTACAGTAAAGTGTAAAGCAAGTTATTTCAACAGCAGCAGAGAATTAAAGTAGTCATTCAATACATTGACAAAGTCTTGATCGTGTTTTTTATGATAAAGTAATGAATTTGTGTTCTCAATGTTCAGTCAATATCATTATCAATTAACTTCCAGCTAATAAATTGTGCCCTCAATAAGATGGATTCCCTTAACGGGTAAACCTCCTATGTACATACGTACTGGAATAAACACTTACGGTAACAGGTGGAAGTTAAATTTAGTTTAAATACAGAATTGACAAGGAATAAAGAGTTAAAAATAACGTTTAAGTTTCCTTGATTTATTTTATTTTTTGATTCTTTAAATAAGTGTGAACCTAATGTAGCTTTTGATGGGGAGGTCACTCTTTTCAAAGTCGAGTTTGATTTGTGAAAGGAAGTCAAAGCAAAGTTTAGGATATTGCAACTAGGCTTCTTCGGGAAGTTTTGATCCCACGATTTTTAGTTTGCGACCAATTGGAGTATTTTGGGATTGAAATCATAATCGTACAGAAGCAGGGGCGGGTACGTGCGGGGACGCAATGGGCGCTCACCCCTTTCTGCTGACCCTGTTAAAATATGCTCCAAAATGTATCAAAGAAAGCCATTTGACTCCCCATGACTGCAATTAATCAATGCTTATGTCCCCACCATTGAAACTCCCTGGTTATACTCTAGCGTGGAAGAGGAGTACTTTCAAGCAAGAGCAAGGCTGCATATTTGGGCTAGATACTGAATAATTATCGTAGACTTTTCCCAAAATAGTATATCTATACTACAGGCAATATTCTATACCCATAGGCTGCTTCTCCGTGTGGCAAAATAACCTGTTTTTATATCGTGGAACTTAAACCTGTCAAAGGGGCATCATGATTATACTACACTCAATTAAAGCATTGCCTACACTCACAAGACAATATTTGACACGTGTCATTTACTCCTTAATTTGCAGCCCCTCACCACGTACGCTTAAATTTTTTTTCACAGTTTCATTGTATATTGTATTTGACCTTGGACTCAATATAATCGAATGCTGGCCTTGTTATCGCAACCTAATTTTTATGACAGTCCTTGAACCTAGACTTAAAAAAGAGTTTGTGGTCTTTCCTAAGTGTGAGGCCAAGTTGAGCATCATGACAATAAACTAGAAGGTGTTCACTGATCTCTTAATTAATTATGACCGATAGTGCACTTACATAATGGACGGCAAACTATGGTAACATGCGAATGGCGAGGCTTTTATTTATCATTCCCAATCACCGATTCCACCACGATATGGGGTCATAGTATTACATAAGTAAGAGAAATTCTTGAAGAGACTTAATTAATAACGAAAATAGTGAGGTCATTTACACTGTAAAAATGGTAGAAAAATCGCTCATATTTACGGAACAAAAAGTGAAGAGAAACATAAAGGTTATAGAAAAGTTCTTGAAATAAGTTTCCGACACTTTTCTGTAATCCTCATTTATTATTTTGTTTTGCTGTAAATCTATCGTAATCTTTTACTGTGCAATTGAGTACCAATGTGTGAAAACCGTTCTGTGCTGGTTTTGCATGGCCACAGTGAAAAAAACTAGCCGTCCCTAGATGATACTGTGTACAGCACGATGTAACAAATACTGACGTCACGCGCACGACCTCTATATGTCCAATGAATGTTTTAACATGGAACCCAAGATCACTCAGTGGAGAACCTGATAATTTACAGATTGAGACAATAAATCAATTGGAAAAGTTTTGAGGAGAGTGAGGGATGTTGTGATACATTACCGTCACGTGATACTATCTTTTACTTTTTGCCTAATATTTTTTTTTTTTTGACTGGTCATTCCTGCCACCTCTCAACATACATGGAAATAACCAGAGCAGAAATTTAGCTGCGTTATCCTTAGGAAATCTGTACTTGATATTTTTCAATTCATCATTCCTCTGTGTCCTGTTTGCTATTTCTCTGTTCGAAGCCCTAATCTTATTAAACTACTTTTTTTGGCGAAAGGGAGTCCGAATGGTTACTTCATTATACTCGCTAAAATGGCATTTTACAAAGTAATAACCTCAAAATACTTCACCACTTAATTCAACTTTGAGTTTCCTTCAATTACACCCATTGTTTCCATTTTTCAAGTTGCACTCCAAAATTTTCCGTTCGCATTTGAACCTATTACTGGCGTATCGGTCTTACGGTGAATAATCAAGTGACAAATGAGAAACCTACCATGCTGTGACGTTTTTTCTTGAAAATGCAACACAGACACCCCAGTAGATCAAGGGCGGTGTGGGGTGTAACTGTTATCTGAGTTTGTTACATGATCTGTTCCCTCAAATGAGCTACGCTTTCATTGTGTTCACACTGAGTGAAAAGCATTTAAGACATGCTTGACTGGCCTGTTAGCTAACTCCAAATGTTACGCATTTTTCTGTATTTAGATATATTCGTTACTGTTTTGTCAATCAATCTGTTATGTCAATCAATTAATCCGATGTGAAACGTACGCGACTTTATCAAATGTGCGTGTAGTGAGCTTCATTTTTCTTTAAAGCGGTAAGAGGTAGTCAGGCAGAGAAGGAAGATGTAACAGAAAGTTAGGAGGAACGTTCAGTTTCATTATGACATATGAAAAATATAATAGAAAAATAAACAAAGGAGGTAGGACTTTTGTGGTTGAACTATTATGTGTAAGGTGGGCTGCGTTACTTAATATTTCATGCAGATGTGCCCATATTTGTGCCGAGATAAAACAATTGCGAGTCTTTCAAAGTGTTTGATTATAATCTGCCTATTTTTCTACTTTACCTGTTTACTGTAACCATAATTAGTATTAAGCAACGCGACACAACTGAGGTGCATCCTGCCACCGAGAAGTAAATTCGGTCAAACAGTAGGCTGAATAAAAACTTCTTCCATTGATTTGTATTTTTCGTATCTGTGTACTGCAAACATAAGATAAGCAGCTTCTTTTGTTGACATAACAGGAATAGAATTCCAGGTAGCAGTGGTTGAAGTTCACCTAGCTGTTCTCGAGCGGTTGTCAAGATAAGGTTAGATAAATCGGCAACCTTGGACATTGTTTTAACCATGATCGATCGGCTAAAGTCACGCGAAGTTTAACAGTTACTTTTCGATCGAGCTTGTCATTTTAGAGATGTAACTAAATATTTACTGGGAAACCGAAGTACCGGGTACAAGATAATACAAGTAAAGTAATCGAATTCAATGGTGAGAAATTGTAAAACTGGAACGAAACAATGAAAACCATATTAGGTATTGATAAGGACAGGTAAAGGTATGGAGATTTTGTTTGCTTTAAAATCAAACAATGATCTTTTAGCATGACTTTTGTTTTGAACTAGCCAATCCCTGCTTCAAGTACCTATTTAAGAGGATTTGACATGACAGATGTGGTCGAGAGTTTATCTTTCAATTAAAAGTCGAAAGTTTAACTTTGCATACAATGAACCAAGACGAAACAGCAGAATGCATAGAGTACAATGAGTATATGGAATAATAATGACGTAGTCAAATTTCATGTCAACACAATCCGTGCAAATTCGTCTTGCTCTCCTAGTCAGAAAGCAGAACAAAAAGATTGATAACATGACAAGCTGACTGCCTTTGTTCCCTTCTTCGGAAAAATACCCCTGTCCTAATTAGGCCCACCGACCGTATTCAGACAAGAAGAACATTGGCGACGGACCTACATGAAGACGAGATGGCCCTAAAAAACAAATTTAAGACAATGGTCATTTTGATCTTCTAGGAGGTGGTGGTAATATTCTAGTGAGGTCGCTTTTCTCCCCCCCTCCCCCTTAGCTAGCTACGGGATTAATTATGGTGCTGCTCTCATGCAAACACGTGATTAAGCTGTTTACAATATGGCACCACACTGCCTTTCTAATATGTTCTCGTTTGATAACAAAATATGAACTCAGATCTGAGATCACTCTCAGCCTGGTTGTTACTAAATAAAGATCCGTTTAGTGAGCGCGCGCTAGATATGGAAGAATGTACCCCCTGGTTTAGTCAGCACTGTCCCTGAAACACTTTCAGTCCTTATTAAAAAAATAACCTATTAAGCTGTGCCTTTGATGGTATCTGATGGATCAGCTTAGTCTTTTGTTTTTCCACTTTCTTTTGTAAGGCGTATTGGCATAATTATTGATTGAATGATTGGTAGAATTGTTGGTTTATTGATTGGTTGGTTAATTGATTGATTGGTTGGTTGATTGATAGATTGATTGGTTCGTTGATTCATTGATTGATTAATTGGATTACTTATTTATTTGTTTATTTACTTATTTATTTATTCACATTTATTTAATTATGTGCCATATAAATTTCATGAACTTGAACTTAAACATGTGAATCGCCTGCACCCAGTCTCCTCAGTCGCTTTGTTTTCGTTCGAGTTACAGCTATGGATTTTGCAAGACAAAATGACAGCAAAAGGGTGGACTCTAATACAATTAGGCCCGTATGAGAAACAGTGGCGTAGCCAGGATGGAACTGTATTTTTTGGGGGGTGGCTAGGTAACAAGAGGGGGGCTGGTACCTCCTAGGGTCAGGCGCGGCAAGACAATCTAAGCGGAGCGCCACCATCGATTGGCGCGGAGCGTACAAGAAAATTTTGGGCTTTGCAAACCCTCCAGGCCGGAAACGGAACTTCGGAACGTGTTTTAAGCTGGATGTACCAAGCCTTGAAATACGAATCTCATGTCTATCACTTCTCAAATAATGAGAATAAAAAATCAATCTCTGAAAAATGGTAATACATACACTTTTAGGGACCCCAAAACTGGGCATTTCTGATCCGTGGCTTGGGGGATGAGACTAAAGGGAACCGGTATCTCACTTTCCCTTGGGAAAAATTGCAAACTTCAGGAGGACGTACATCGCAAATTCGGCAATATTCAAATGGATTTCAGCTTTAATAGAAAGACCAAAAGTAGTTTTGTCCTCTTCTGAGAAACATTCTTTGCGTTAGATTTCCTAGATGCAAAATGGTGCTGTGTTTGGCCAAACTTTGAACTGATTATAGGCTTATGTTTTAAGATTTTCCTTTTTGGGAAGCATGAAAAACTTTTAAAATAGGCCTACTCATTTTTAGTCTTTGTAAAGATTTTACAAGTGACATAGATACTGCCAAAGAAACAATGTTTTCCGGTTTACAGTGGTGTTTAGATGCAATATGGTGCAGTATTTGTACATTACGTAGTCAAAATTAAAATACTACGAGTAAATCTCTCAAAATATATAAACCACAAAGCAGAAGTATGGATCATGTGGGAAACACATGAGATCCGGACCTTGTGGACATTTTACAAACTCCGCCCGAATGCCAGTGTCAACCAGTAAAAAGAGGGAAAAAAGTCGTTCTACAGTGGCACATGTCATGGACAGGAGTGAGGCACAACATAGGCCTTCTTGTTAAGGATGGAAGGGAAGAATTATTCGAAGGCAGTACCTTACCCTTACTGCATATTTTGTGTATGACAAAGTATAGGAATGGTCGTGTAAGAGTGGTCTCCAGTGTATGATTGTCTTGTTTTCAGTAAATCAACCAACCATCCGAAAGGCAGAGAGGGTCTTAACCTAACAAAGTCACATTCGATTTTGTCGTCGAGACGTTCGTTTCATCTTCGAAGTTCAATGCAATAAACGACAGTGAAAATTATACACGGTATCTACTTTAGTGAAAGTAGGCATTTTGAAGTTATTACTTAATTTCATACGTGCGAACAAAATGTGTTTGACACACATTCATGCATGGTTCCTTAATTGTTGCACATTTTATTTACTGTTTTTGAAGGAAATACTTCAAAGTTTATTTCTGTTCAAACATTTTATTTTTCTTAATTACTTTATCAGGCCGCAAAAATCTGGGGGGGGGGGGCTGAAGAAAATCTGGGGGACCGAAGAAAATCTGGGGGGACCTAGGCCCCCAGCCCCCCCCCCCCTCGTGGCTCCGCCATTGATGAGAAATACATATGTGTATTATAAATTTTGAAAGAAGTTACTGCTGAACCTTGTGCATCGTTGTTTGGTTTCGCTTCGATATAAAAACCAACATTCAAGTAATACATAAATGGACACACCATATGGGGAAAAATATGAAAAATAAATGCATTGTGTCATTTACAGTACCAAGTTGTAAGTCACGCTAGTTTTAATTATTTCTGAACAAAACGAAATACGGAAACTACAGTTTGAATCTTACAATTGTTGTAGGCCAGTTGCAGTCACCCCAGTTGGGATACGTCTATCCTGTCAAGTTCGTGATTGGTTTCTGAGAGTCATGCATGTGACGATATTTTCTTCAGTGAATTTTGAAATTTAGGAGAGCGGCGACAGTTCAAGGGCGGCGATTTGTTTTCAATGTTGAGGGGACATCACCACATTCTCAAACAATTACCTTGAAAGAAATTTAAAGTCAATAGGCGATTTCTCAAATATTGGGGAGGGGGACATGTCCTCCAGTCCCCCAGGATCGTCGCTCACTCAGTGGTTCATTGGTTTTCCTTGAACATGCTACGGAATGTTATGAAAAGATGCTTTGGAGAGAAATAACAAATTTGTGAGATCTGACTGTTGTTTTGATGTAAGTTTGCCTCGTTCAACTGTCCTTGCCCTTACAGTCTCCGTGAAATAATCAGCATAGGACATCGTTTGATATTTAGAACTACTGTGCAACTAGCAATGTCGTATTTTTATAGCCTGAAAGAATGCAATGAGTTTACACGAGTGTCAAGAACGTAAATCCTCTTTCAGATGTCATTGCGATCATTTGGCTTATATATTTGATGGAAGACACGGCATTTTGTAGTTAAGAATCTTTTGAGGTTTTGAAATTGAACAATTTCTTTTAACTTGGTTATAACTCACCTGTACAGTTGTAGAAATTTGAATTTTCATAAACGTATACGTTTGCAAATTGCAAGTGAGTTTAAATGGAGTTTTACGTCCCGTTTTCTAACCAATTAGTTTTTTAAGTCGAGCCGGTTACGGTCCTTTCCTCGGTGAGAAACTGTATTACACTGACTGATCAACACAAAATATTACATCTGAGCCAGAAAATCAGTATGTCGATCATTCTTAAATTTAAACAAAGTAGAAAGAAAGATCATTTTTGTGACTCTGCTATGCGACAGTGTCGTATACCTACGGTGCCCACAATTTGTTACCCCCGTCTGAACCCAAATATAGGCTAAATTTAATAGATTTGCTCCTCGACACGTTTGTTGATCAAAGTACAATTGATCAGAGAAAACACCCATTTATCGTTACCATGGTAGCGAGAGTCTTCAGAATAATCACTGGGGAAACATTAGACTTAAGGTCAGGTCACACAACAGCGATATCGGATCGGATTTCGCTCCGATATTTGTGAGTTTTAATTAGTATCTCCTCTGTCTTTGTTCGAAAAGAAACAAAAATTTGGCAACCTGTGAAGATATATGAATTGTACCGCAGGACTATGAAATTCTAAGTTATACCAAATATTCCGTGACGTCACATCAACAGGCAGCTTTTATCGGATACGCGTAGTAGATAAAAGCTATTTGTTAATTTTACATTACGAAATAAGTAGTTTATATTTCATTTCCGTGGTCCTCTCATACCAATCGTATATTTGCAGAGGATGGCAAATTTTGGGTTCTTTCCGACAATGGACGGAGGAGATTTTAACTAAAACTAAAAAAATCGGACAGTAATCCTATCCGATATCGCTGTAGTGTGACCTGGGCTTTATAAGAGTTTATTGTTCTCTAAAAATCGACCCAGAGTAGCCTCCGAATGTCAAATCAAAGGAAGGTTTTCCTTTCGCATAACTAACAAAATAAACGCAAAGTCGAATAAGTGCGATTCTTTAAAAAACAGTAGTTCAAATTCCACAGTCCCAATTATTTTATTGTAAAAATCTCACTTTATTATTGTTTAAATACACCCAAATTTGAGGTGTCAAAGATGCGCCCTTTTTGGCACGCCAGAAAAATTGCATGCAATCGATCTGATCACGATGTACGTGGGAAATACATCATTGAGTAAAAGTAGGACACTCTCCAGTAACACAAACAATTATTTCACACTGTCTCTATTGATTCTTCAGCGTGTAAATAATTCACTGGTTATTGACTCCATCCGCAATTTTGTACATGTGGTGTGCACATTCATTTTATGGCATTTTATGTAATACATAATATTCAGTAGTCCGGATATGATTTGAATCATTTCCAATGTCGCAGTAATGAAAAGGTTATTACTTGTTACGGCGATAAAATCACCACTCTCTGCTTTGGCTACATCTTGTCTACATATATTTAACAATTTACAGAAAGGTGAAAACATAGATAGCAAACACAGCCCCCAGCTCACTACACGATAATCTTACTCGAGATCCTGGTAAAAAATAAAAATGAAGAAAGGATAATATGTTAACTTGGATATTTACAATGGGCGACCAATAAAAACAAATGGAAAAGAAAATTGTGAAGGAGAGGAATAACACAAATTACAGGAATATACGTTAAACTCCATCTTACCAGTTTCAGGAACAGGCGTTAAAACAGAAAAGTTGAAACATTAAAGAAAATAAGAAACATATAAGATGAATGAAGTAAAAAATACAAAGTACTTATTAGCAGATTAAAGCAGGTCCAACACAGAACACTTTGTATTCCTATTTGTCTGACAACTCATTCCATTTTCGGGGGCCAAAATATGTGAAACGTCTTTGTATTGGTCAGTTCTTCCCTAGTTTAAATACGTTATTAGATTTTTACGGCAGAAAAATGGGGGGGGGGCTATGCCCCAGCCCCTCCGTCGCCGCGGTCCGTGATCTGACAGGTATGGCTTAAACCAATTGGCTGCCATCTTAAACCCCTGTGAAGAATTTCACATAATCCACATAGCTTATTAAAAAAACACCATGTTTGAATAAGTCAAATGCTCTAAGGATACCCCCCCCCCCCCCGCGGCCTACACAAACACGCACACAAAAGAAAATATTATGAGTAAACGGAGTAATTTATGCCTAGTAAAATTAAATTAATTTGGTTAAGGATACAAATAAGAAATGGGGTCATGTTGTAACAGCACTTTACTTTAAACAAGTGATCAATCATTCCTACACGACAAACGGAAAGTACAGATGCATTAGTTGATCATGTGCACACTACGAATGAACGACGTGTTACAAATATGAAAGTAGGCCAAGTTAAGCCACGTGATCACCATCCCGATTTATTTAACTCGGCAGGATTTCTCCACAAAGTGACAGAAAAATGCCAATGAAACCCCCAAAATTGAACGGTGAAGCAAATACAAAAGAGACTACAATAGAAGCAAACAACGGTTTTTTTTTTCAAGTTTCATCATTAGAACGATGCAGTAGCCCACATTCCTCCCCCATGGCATTTGTAAAAATCACTGGGATTATACTTACGTGAGTGTATCAGATTACACCAAGATGAAAATGCTTTTGCCAACCTTACAATTGAGATTGTATCGAATATTAGGTCATTTATCTATGTTCGACTAGTGGTTGTAACCCCGCCATTAATAGTATGTTGTGTTGTCATATTCTATAGACAAATCCGGACAGATTGTCATGGTCTAATTTTAGTCGGCCCATTACTGGGGTCTGCCAACTTTAATCTTTAAATTTCCTTACCTGTTCCATGGATGGTTGTACACTGAAGTGTATTTTGATTTTCTCAACTTCACTGAATATGAGGATTTGAAATTCACGTAGACAATAAATGAAGACAATTAAAGGCTGATGGACTCCACTAATGGCTGCCTAAGGTCACTAAAACAGGCGCCAATCGAATTCGTCTATTCGGGGGAATAATTCGTTCATAAGATCTCCTTCCTTAGACCCCCTGGGTTTAGCTGAAGGACCATTGCATTGCCGGTAGAATTGATCACATACATATAAATATCTAACTTCAATTAACGGATTCATTTTTGTTGAAAAAGAAGAGATATGATAATTCAATTGTCCGTTAATATTAAGTTTTACTTCCACATCGATCAAAAGTAGTTACACTGAGCCAAGTTACTACCATTGTATGGACAGACTGCCATCAATAGGTAAGATTGACCACAGTTTAGGTCAACAATTCGACCATAGTTATGGTCTTTGCAAAGTTAACCAAATAAGTGGTCAAATTGACCATAGTGTTTTAGAGTGAAAAACACTCTGAACAGGTGGACTTCACCAATATCATATTGTCCGTGGGTTGTATATAACGATCAGTGGGACATTTTAATTTAAAAAATGACCTACTTTTTTTTCGATTGACTTTTTCTGTACTGGAGGTGTTTGCAGTATTTGTAGATGATTTCAAAAATTAAATTACTGAAACGTGACATGTTTATCTTTCTTTAAGAATGAGAGGGTTTTTCAACCGCGGGAACCCCTCTGTGGAAGAGAAGTGGATATGGAGACAATTTAGCGTCTGAGAGAAATAACATGAGTAAGAGAAAGTCCAGTTCCGTCGTATGATTACAATATGTGTATGTGGAATCACTTAATACCCGGCTACGACTGTGGTTACTTCTACAAAATTAACTTTACATTTTGCTAAATCAGACTAAAGACTAATTTTCTCACTTTTAAATTTTCTCACCAAAGATGAAAAAAAAATTGGTACGCGACACAAACATCATTTCTTGCATTAATTTTGCGTAATAGTTTTGTGTCTTCTCGAGAAGCCATAGAAACTGCAAAAATCAAACCTCTCTCTCAACAATTACGGACAACCAGTTTCATAGTACAAAATACACCAAACATGATATGTTAGATCTATTCTGCATCAGAAAAAAAATTAGAACTCGTCTTAACTCATGCAACAAATCTCGCTGTGCAACAAGCAACGGAGATGTTTTCAACTTCAATTTCCTCAGTGACCAAGTTAACCACGAGGGCGCTAATATTTCTTTTTCTGTCGAAACAAGTTACGCCTTGAAGATTCCCTGCCTGGGAATCACAGCCTTCTGAAAGAATCCATTGATTGGTAGCATCGTCGATCTTAAAGAGATTAAAGATAATACCACACTTAACGAAGAGACAAACAATTTTATATGTATGCTTGATAAACTTAAATAGCTTGGTACAAATTTTCACTTCATGAATTTAGACGGTTTCATTGTAACCATCGTAATAAAAATTCTTCAGTGACATTCAGCAATTCGCTGCAAACACAAATTAGTCAAAACAGTGTCTGAACTGACTAATCACGTTAGTCAACAATACTGACAAATATCTGACTCAGTTGAATTAGTTGTAATAAATATTAAGTCTCATTGACTAAATTTTTACTGATATTCTTTAATCAATCCTACGAAATAAGTCAGATGTCATCACAAAATAGTCAAATATAAGTGACTAACGTGGTTAGTCAATTCAGACACTACTTGAGTAATTTGTGTTTACAGTGAAAATCGACGGTTTCCCTTTTTAAGCAGGAACCGCAAAAGTTATTCGACAGCCCCGATTTTTTGAACCGTGGCTGAAGAGTAAATAGAGTAAACATTTTCATTGATTTTACGAAATCCATTCTATTCGTAATAAAGTCAGCAATCATTGCTTTTCCGGAAACATGGTTTCTCCCTAGTTCATTGTCATTGTCGACCGGCGCAGTTACAAGACGGGCGCTGTAAGTTAGTTAGTTAGTTAGATAGAGTTTCACGCTGTTGGAGTTCCTTGACATACAGTCGGGTGGGGCATGAAGGTAAGGATGCATACCTTGTACCAGCCAGCTGCAATGGCTACGAATGTTCTTCAAACGGTGAACATTGGATCGTTAATAAAAGAAGAAGGGGAAGGATATCATCTAGGAATACTTTGCAACGCCTGCACAGTATAAAATATGCGAAGCAAACGCGTCAGTGACAAAAATTGTATTAAAGTGTACCTCGAGTAAAAAAATTCAAAAATATATATCAAACAGCATTAAAAATGAATTCAAAACAGTTCAAATCCTGTCTTCATAGGACATTCTTAAGCCGAAATACAAAATGATGAAGTATATTCACTAAAATTAAAATGATACATTGCGCGATAGTTTGTATTTCTTTTTTTTTTTTTAAGTTACTGCACAATTTTCCTGTAATTGCCAAAATTTCCTACACATGTCCAAATTTCCTGGGAAGGAGCCTCCCAGCTTACCAACTTTTTCCACCTACTGTATGATACTTACCCTTTTAAAATAATTGAAAATCTGTAGGCTTACAAAATGATTATGCTTAAATTGATGCACAAAATCTGTTTTGTACTTTAGAGTTATTGATGAGATGAGATTTAACCACACACCAACGCAAACGTGTTATTTATAGTTTCAGTCAGTGTTTTGAACCATAGAGTACATTTACTAATCTAATTGGTATAAGCTTAAAAACTAAATCTCCATGTGGGTAGGCAAAGAAACAACAGCTCCCTTGACAACTGAGGAGTTTTGGCCCTAAAATTTGATTAAATACTTGAAACACTTTGCAACCATCACACTTTTGACACCAAAATAAATAAATTCATCTGCTCCCAAACAAAAGAGCATACTTCCAAAATCTTAATGGGCCAATCTTTTCACCCCAAATTTTAATTTTTGTAGGGGTAAACAGAAATTTTCAATTGGCCCAGCTCTTTTGATTGAGAGCTAATTCAAACAATGCAGAGTGCCAAATCTTATATTACACAGCATGAACTGTAGCGAAACTGTTTTGATAATACACATATTGAACTTTTCTATTCTCATCCTGAAGCAATAAACTGAGATTGCGTCTGGGTCAGGATTAATTTCAGACAATTGTGGGAGGGGCTTAAGTGAGAAGATTAGGAGAATTGGTACTACTTGGGGTGAGAGAAATGGGCTTTTAAGGAGATTGACCACAGTTCAAGGGATATTTTGCTGCTTTTTAAAGATATTTCAATTCCTAGTGTGACAATATTTCAATACAGGTTTTGCATTAAGATATATCACTACTCTGTACTTCCAAAATTAACTTAACATCAAATACTGAAGCTTACTGGGGATACTGCAGTTCCTTAATTTGGAGACTTTAATTTTTCGTACAGAGATATGCTAAAACCTCAAAGGTTCTTGGACTTTAGCACATGGACCCCCACTAGGGTTGTTCCCCTGGACCCCACTAGCAGTAGGAGTGCATGCTTCACTTCAAGTTTTGCACTGCATACAAAATTTTTGCCCATCCGAATGCATTTGTTTGCCCTTAGTTTCCCCCACCAGTTTTAACATTCTGGTGCCACCACTTCATATCATTAAATTACTTGAAAGATATTTGTAAGCAACCCCCCTCCCCTTTTTTTTTTTTTTTGCAAAATATGATTAAGGTGACTGGTTATGTGCTTTAACTATCATGTCAGTATATACTTAAGTCACACAAAGAAGACAAAATGACTTAAAGTCATGGACAAAAGTTTAACAACAAGTTCCGAGTGAAAAGCTTTGGTCAAACCCCAGCTCTAGTCATGGATGATAGCACAAAAAAGAACTTCTACAGAGAAAGAGAAATGGCATAAATGAGTCCTCAAAGAAATGAAAAGGTCACTTTTTAATATGAATAGCATCAATGATAAGTTGTACCCACATTTGTGAAGGATAGTTATGATTGGACAGATCAGCAGACTTTAACCGAGGGATGTAAAGGTTGCTTACTCTTATGGCGTGATGTACAGTAATAAATTTAAACCTTCCCTGTGCAACATGTTACCGTATGCAAGCAAACAGGAAATGTTCGAGGTCATAAAAACATTTTTAATTTTAAACGGGATCAAAAAAGGTAATAATAGTTGCACCATAAAAAAGTCACAAATTATTGCGTAATGGGCTCATTTGTTTTAAGTGAATAAATTTTAACATTTTATACTCCGGCTTAAGAATGTCCTATGAAGATGGGAGCTGAACTATTTGAATTCATTTTTCATGCTGTTTCAATAATTTTTTGAAATTTTTGACTTGAGGTATTTTTTAATATATAGTAATAACGAGTAATGACTCTTTCCCATTTTCAACTTTATGCCAAGTTGACACAAAAGATTATGGCTGTGACTCCTTGAAAAGGGTCTCTATGCATAAATAATAGTTAGGTCGACGTAATATTTATTGCCTATCAATCTTTCGGGCAAAGCACGTACGGTTTTAGAAAAATCTCAGAATGTCAGAAACCTAAAAATACATCATAGTCCCTTTGGTAAAATTCGTTTCTCATTTTTACTATTACTGCTATCTCGTTTGTGTATGTTCTTCAAGTTTAATATTCTTTGATCAAATTTATTTAATATAAAATTTGGAGACTGAAAATTTCAAGTTACACCTTTGAAAGAAACGTTTCAAACAAATAATGGCTGGAGAAAGGCAAGGGAAAAAAAAAACATCACATGACCAGAAAATGTACCTCAACCATTTGGAGAAGTTGGCCACTTCCATTGACCATAAAGTGTACATCTTCGTACTCTTGGTTAATGGAGCAGATGTAGTCCGCGCTTAGGGACCGTCTCCGTCGATCATCCTCCTCTGAAGACGTATCCGGATTCGAAATATCTATGGGAGGAATTGCGCTGAAAAAATAGCCATATTTTGCCAAAATGAGATTCTTTTGTACGTCCGTGAAATTAACAATAAGGGGTTGAGTGCCATTATCACAATAGTTGAAATCATTGGAACATTGTGTAGTCAGCTTATCAATAATGTTCTGGCTGTCCCCTATGGCCTTCCGTTGATCGTCGTTCAGGGTAATGACAGTATTGCCAATGATTCCAATACAAGTTTCCAGGTCACAGTTATCTTCGGCCGATCCTATTAACAGTTGCGTTATAAAGTGTATCATGAATAGACTTATTTGAATCATTCTTGGTATGGTAACACGCGTAGTGGATTTCATCTTGTCAGAAAATTGTCTTTGCAACTGCACTAGGCAATACCAATGGAATTCAAACCAAAACCAACCCAACTTCATGAAAGCCTGAAGTTTCTGTGGAACATTTTACAGGTTGTGTAATAGCAAGAAAAGGTTAAATAAACTTTCGTAGAAAAATTTAGCAACGGCTTGGTGTAAAATATCAATAGAGACTCAAGGTAAATTCGATTTCTACATTGAGTGAAGGACTTATAACACTAGAGCATTTATTCATCAGACGTTGTATTTATCATCACATACTGCTTCACTCCGAAACACACAATTTCAGAATTTCGCAAATGAAACTGTATGTTTGGAAAAAGTTTGACTCAATTAGTAAATGTTAGTTACATTTCGCAACTTGCTTACCAACATGAGGTTAAAAATTACTAGACTCTGATAAAGATCTACAGCCCAAAACATGGGAGTTTTGATAACTTGATATCGTTCCAATGGAGTCAATCATGATTTGAAAGAAATGAAGCCACGGTTGGTTTAAAAAAAAATGATAAGTAAGGTCCGTTTACACTTTCGCCAAAATGAAAGTAGATTAAATTAATTTCTTCGATTGTCTGAGAGTAAGCGTTAAGACACAAAACTTAACATCCACTTACGGTCTTGCACATGATTTATGCCAACCACTGCCTACGGATAAGTCACCTATATATAAGCGCGTCACAAGGATGAAACACTCCCTTCCCCGAGGAAAAAAAAGGTAAAATCCGGACGAGATTAAAAAAAAAAACAAGAAAATACGAGAGAAAGAGAAGGAAATGAGAAAACGGAGAGGAAAAGAAAAATGACAAAATAAAGGAGAAAGTAAAATATATATTTAAAGATGACGGGGATTTTGTCGATGGCCTGAAGGAAAGAATGGGGAGAAGAAACTCGATCTGATGAAGTCTCAACTAGTCTTAGATCAGAGAAGGAATCATTGTTAAAGTGTAAAATTCTAAACATCATGTTATATATACAACACCATATATTAGTTTAGTTTTTAGAGTTTAAAAACCAACCTTTTCTCTTTTTTATTCGAAAAGTTCGTTTTGTGACCAAACCTGTGATGACTCTCTTCTGCCGTCTAGCTTTTCCGATTTGCTTTTCAAAATGCTCTTTTCCCTTGTATATGCTGTGATTGGAAAGTGGGTGAATATACATATGGCGGAAGGGTAAAAGCCGGGGTTTTGAACTTTTGCGGTGTTGAACCACATGTAATGGTCGGTTGACCACGTGCTATTCTGTTTTTTTCTTTTTCTGACTTTCAATTTCTTAACCGAAGCCGACGGCGACAAAATGCCATCATTACTCCTATTCCATTTCGTTAATGATCGGACAGATGACCAAATATCCGCAAAATTGACATACCTATGACATACCTATTGATCCGAGTTTTCTTTACACACAGTCATGCAAAATGTGAACAAGTTGACGATATCGCACAGGGGAAATCTTACAATTCGTGCATTTTCAAGAGAACACACAAACGGACGGAACATTAAATAAGAAGTATGGAAAATTGAAATGGTAGATGCCGCAGCCAACTTGCCAAAAGTTGCCATTAATGAATTTGTTCACTAGAAATGTTGCGCTATAAGCCGACATCAGTTCTGACGGGCCAGAAACAACCTTGTGACCGGACCCCTTGAGGCTTAAGTTTGAACAACCCTGGTTTAAAATGTTACATTGCAAACGATACGACGAGTAGGATAAACCTATGGGGGAAAAGGTAGTATCAACGGTATTTGGTCAGATTGGTTACTCTTTGATTTGAGGGCATTTTTGATATTCACTTCGCATTGCATGGCAAGAGTGGTGATACTGGCTGAATAACCACCGGCCTAAAAATCCGAAGAATTTAATGGAAGCATTAGAGAGACATCTGATCATATCGTAGTAGCTCGTAATAATTGGGAATAAGGGGTTGAATAAATGCAGGATTTGACGAAAACAATAAATAATTATAAGATTTAAAACAGATATTAAAAAATATGTCATAATCGTTAATAGAGAATTTGGAGTCCAAAAAGTTTTTCGATGAAATAGAGATCACATGGCTCAATTTCGTGAAACGGTAGGAATTGAATACAAAATAAATAAGTATTTTAGTTCAATTTATTGTAGAATTCCAAACGAAGAGATCATGGTGATTCTTGACCATCAAGATTATTTGACCCTTTTCACGAAACAACATGCAGTTCTGCTGCTAAGTATTGGCAATTTCCGATGTCTTTACAACTTAAAAGTTCATGTAGACTTTTGCAAGATACTTGGACCCCAAGTAGCTTTGTCATCTGTATTTTGTGCCAAACCTAAGTCGGGACATTATCTTTGATTGTATATGATTTACTACTTTCAGTCTATATCTAGGCCTAAAACGATATTTCATTCCATTATTATCTTGTTACACAGTAGCATTTCGCTACGTAAACCTGTACCATTACTGTACCATATTGCAAGGTTTATTTCAGTGCACAATTGACTACAGACTTCAAGCAAAGCTTGACATGCAGAGAAGGCGGGTGGATAGGAATGCCGTAGTCGACGCATTCAAGGAAGATTTCACCTTCAACAAATATTTCTAGATCCTTCCATTAGTATTTTATTGACTGTCCTCGCCCCCCCCCCCCCCCCCGGTGGAGATTTTTGTCGATACCTTTCTGTGTAAAATAATCTCACCCTTGACAGCTTGAGTGCCCGACACATTCTCTGGTCAAGATCTTTTAGGATAACAGTAAGTCGTTTAACCTGAAGTGTTTCTAACTCAGTCCCGTATACTACATGCTCTGTCTTATATCTATTAGTCTTGTGGGCAGCCCCTAATTTGCAAATGCACTGCCCGTATCGGTTTATTAGAACTTGTTTCAAGAAAAGTCCAAGAAAAGTTTAAAAAACTGGTCTACTACTAGCCAATATTTCTTCATCAGTCCAACAGTGGGCAAGGTCAAGCAACATGAGCTGGTTCGATATTAGGTGCCGGTGGATCAGCACATGCTTATCAAAGGATAAGCCTTCCCACTTACAACTATCTTTTTCACTAACTTAACCCATGAATAAGAGCAGAGGCTAATTTGTTTAATTAGACATGACATGGTATAATTAGCTTAAAACAAACTTGTTTGGTGCAATAGTCAATGAACGTGTAACTTTGAAAAGAGCCTGATATAGTTTAGGTTGTAATATGACTTACAAAATTGCAATACCTTTAAAATGAATGTCATAGGGCAAACTGGATCACTCATTGTTGAAGTAGAAAGTAAATGGGCAAAGTTTTAGTACCCAACACTGCACATATAGGTGTTCAACATTTGAACGCCAGAATGTAAGAGATAAGAAACGTGTCTTGGAGTTGAAAGCTTTTTGAAACTCGGTGTGACTTGAATGCTTGTTACTCCATTTTCAGCCCGGACGCTCGTTTGTGCACTTGCCGCATGTGGACGACGGTCTTACGCCGTTAACCCTTTACCGTTGTTTGGGTCCTTTTGGACCCATGTGGAGAGCTCGGCTGTCACACATCTTTACTGTTTCACGCGGAGCTCGAAACTGCGAGTAGCTACCCGAAAATTCGGCCACAAGAGCGAGAGAGACAATGGTTTAAGGTCACGGGGTCAATGGCCTACGGAAGCCGATGCGGGGCGGGCTACGTCCGCTTTTCCGCCCACTCCCGAGGCGCGCATGTATGCCCCGATCGGAGCACAACGGTAAAGGGTTAAATGTTCTGATGAAGATTAGCACTTAGTGTTCAAATTCTTTATGCGACGGTTGAACATTGCCTACAGAATTTGAGCGCTAGTAGGCCATTTAGAATTTGAGCAATCAGCGTAAAGAATAAGAACCCTATAGACACGTCATGCGCTAAAATACCGTAGTGGTCAGATAAGCGTCCGGCTTTAAAACATGGCACAGTGTTCAACTATGCGTCCAGACATGATCCAAAAATAGAGAAAAAGTGTTGAAAACTTTAAGGCAGGCGTTCATAATATGCTTTGGACGCCAGGACGAGTTCGTTTTAAGTTACATCTTGGTTTTCAAAAGTTTAAAGCATGAGTTTGCGGTGAAGTACATCAATTCAATATAACATTTGTCGTTGATAAAATGATAAACACATCATAGGCAACGTAGGCCTATGATTCTTAGTCAAGAAAATGTATAGCTGTCAGACTATTGATAAACTTGAAATTTTATAGCGAAATCGGTTTCATATGAGACAAGGAGATATATCAACATCTCTGCTGTTGCATTAACCGCCGTCGACTGCACGACGTGGTAAAATTGGTCTACTGATAATGATGTTTGTTTTCAAGAAGTTGTTATCGACATGAACCTACACAGACTTATTTACCATTTCATCTCACAATGTTCATCGGTAATTTTAGTATCCCGTTATATACCATCAGAATGAGACTGCTTTAGCTGTGCGTTGAATCCTACTGTAACTTATCCAACGATCAACCATAGGTTACATGTGCAATAAAATATGTTCGGATCACTGGGCACCAATTTTGGAACAATGGGGAAACAATAAACACCAACACAGCAAATAGCAGAGTTGTAACGATTCATGACTGGAGTCGTTAATTTTCAAAACGGAAAAAAAGTCGAAGAATAGCATCATAAATTTCTTCATAGACATAATGCAATGATTCAAATCGAGTCACATTAAAAGAAGTATGGTACCGTAAATGACTCGACTCGACTGCAAAATTAGGTGTCTCGTTTCAAAACTCTGCCAAACTGCCAAATGAGGTGAAAATTAATGATTCCAAACATTATTTCGTCAGACTGTCCGGGCGGCACAGGAAGTAACGACAATATTATGGACTCCTATTTCGGCTTGCGGATCATCCAAGTTTATTGCTATAGCTGTTTCGGTTCGTTCCCTGCCCACACAAATTGTATTGGCAACGTTTCCTTGCGTACTAAGGCAGGTTTCCTGAAGTATCCATTGGGCGCTTTGGTTTGATACCTGGAGTGTGAGAAAAAACGTTTACAGGCCTCATTCATCACAATTCCAATTCCCCGGAAAGTTGTATTATATTTCTTAGTCTAACTCATATCAACTTAAGATTTACATTAACGTGCACTTGCCCCATACGTGACATATTTTGCCAATAGAGTGTTTTTCATGGACGTAGTATTTGGTTAGTAATATAATATTTTTTCCCACTGTCGAGCAAAAAATCAACAGTTATCAAGTAGGCCAGCTGCTTCTTGGTTGGCTATAGGTAATTATCTTCAGTTTTTTGTCCGGCAGCCAAACTTAACATGGCGTCTTAAATCACCGTGGAGAGAAAATATCGGGACTTAATTGTTAGCCATACAGTCATAGTTCGGTCGTTTTGAAAACAAGCAGGTAATTTTATTTTTTTTATTTTTGTGTTGTTTCGAAAAATTCGACTCTTTAAAGTGAGGTGTGATCTACCTATCATCCCTCAATAAATTGGAATTAGAGACTTTCAAGAAGAACATTTGCTGACAGGGCGGATATAAGGAAATTTGTTTTGGGGGCAAACTCAACTTGAGACCAACACGTCTCAAGTAGTATCAGGGGATGTCGTGCAAAAATCTTTTTTTGGGGGGGGGGAGGGGCATGAGAATTGGTGACTGACTGCCCGAAAGACTATCTAAGCGGAGCACCACCATCAGTTGGCGCGGAGCGCATAGAAATTTTTGAAAAATCGCGACCTCTCAGATAGCCGGAAATTGCATTTTCCAGGCTTGTAAGTAGAATTTAAGCAGTCGTTATTTTGAGCTTTCCTTTGCAATAAAATCTTAATTTTAATAAAAAGAAAATCAAATTGCAAAATGATCCGAAAATTACCAGATAAAATGTACTGGTTCCTTTACAGAATGATATGTCCTTTTGGCAAATTAAGTTTTTAAACTTCTTTGCTCGGGATGCACTTATGGTTACAACATATCACACTTTACTTGTATAAATATTGGGTTAAATTTTAGAGAAAAATTTATATTAACCCACATATTTTAGTGAAAATGAGGGGGTGGAAGCATGCTTCAGAAAACCCCTTTTTTCATTTTTCAAATTCAAAAGAAAGAGCAAAATTTCCGGCTCGCTTTGTGTGCCCAAAATGCAATGTGAAATTCATTAATTCTCGCTCATATTATCAGTTTGGTGAACTTTTCCGAGCTCTGGAAATGGCAAAATCGGATATTTACCGTATGTAGCGGAGGCCGTTCTATTCAGCCAGTCTTGAACGAGACTCCGCACGTCAGGTCGTTCAGTTGGCCATGTTGAGTTGAGCTGTCCCTTGGAGTTGTAGCTCCGTTTGGGAACAGAACTCCTTTGGGAGTATAGTTTGGTTTACGCCCCTGGATCTTTGCCAGAGAGTCGCTGGGAACTTTTGAAAAAGCCTGTATGTGACACCACATCATCAGTAGACACCGGCAGCTATATCGCTATTTTTGTAACTTTCATAGAATTCCAATTTTTTTTTCAATGAAAGCTCTTGGATTTGAAATGTTTTGTGTACAAAGGACATCATAGTTTGGGAAAGTTTGGAAATGTCATCGGAGAGTGCCAGGCCTTAGGCATAAGGTAACACTATGTAGCAACAACCATTCAGTTGTCACGGTGCAATCATTCTCCGATTTGCCACCAAATACATGAAGGAAGTGCAGATTTTTCAGTAATCCCCCAACTGTTTAAAATCCTAACAGGAAACTCAGAATCCAAAGCTTTCTGCAATACAAGCTCCACATCTGGATATATTTGTTGAAAAGGGGCGAAAATTTTGGCGGGCTTAGCGCGCCGCAATAAGTACCTGTTACAGTGGAGTGCAAACTGAAAAGAAAAATCGGAAAAGCTTAGCTACTACTCACAAGCCCGAGACATGCCATTTCCGGCTGTCTGAGGGGTCGTGATTTTTTAAAATTTTCTGTACGCTCCGCGCCCATTGAAGATAAGCTTTCAATCAAGACTTCATATTCCAGGCAGGGAACCATTAGCCTACCGTACACAAATGCTCTCATACAACTATCTTCAAATACCTTTCAACCCTGTCAGTTGAGTAGTCTATGGAGATGGATTCTTTTTTATTGAAGTGTCAAAATGTTATCATTTTTCAATTTTGCAGAGCAGTGACGTAGCCACAGGAAGTAGGGGAGATTGCCCTGGCTCGACAAAGTGGATAATTCGGAAGTTTACCAATTGAGACACAAGTCAAATACAGTGGGGATTTCCCAACATTTCCTTCATAAAATTCCAAATTCTTCCTAATAAAAGCTCCATATTTGTAAATATTAGTTTTAAAAAAGGCGAAATTTTTCCGGCGCCTCGCGTGCCCTAAATTGCAGTCCTTAAAGCAGTAAGTGGTCGCTCATAAAGCAGTCAGTGGTAAACTTATTCGAGCCGCTACAGTGCCGTTTCCCTAAAATTTTCCGTTGTCATTATAGGCTTTTAATTTTTAATTAGTTTGTCTAAAAATGCAACAAACTTTCGGGAGCTTTTTGAATGTCGCCGAGAAGCCTCAATACGCACTCTTTAGGTAACATTAAGTAACAACAACGATTTTCAGTCGACATGCTATCTCAGAGGCTAATACGGAACGCATGACTCTTCGATCGTCCCCAAAAATTCAAATTCGCTAACAGGAAACCCTGAATCTGTACTACTCTTTGCAATACATGCCCAATATTTACAAATTTTCGGCGCGCTCCGCGTGCCACAAATTACACTCCTAATACGGCAGTGTTCACACTTAAGAATGGGGTAGGGCGAGCTGCATGTTCCAACATTGTTCCGCCCCCCCACACACACACACACTTTCATTTTGCTTGCTACGCGACTGATACTAAATACCAAGTAAATAATATGACAAATTGCAGTAACGCACTTTAATAACCAGTTCAGAGTTGTAACTGCGCGTGTGCTATGCCCAGTTGCGTTTTATAGCCCTTGTGCAAAACAAAATAAGCGTGTGGATGAAATCTATCGTACGCACCCAATGCGCATGCTGTTTACCATTGATACAGCCTCCTGTACATACAACTCTAGGAGTAGTTGTGTTCGCGTCCAAATAAACGCTGTATATGTGTGTTGTTGTTGTTGTTGTCTACTCTTTCAGAAACTAGGTAACGTTTATCATTCTAGAAACACTTAGCCTCTGACTTGTTCTAGGTAGGCTACAAGGAGACGGTGACAAGCTAAAGGTAAGAGTCTAAGTTATCTATTTAGTACAGGGGACTTTACTTATCCCTATATCTTTCGAAGGTAGTGTTGTGTAGAGATATCATATCGCTTTATTTGAGCCTCTTGAAGGCAATCGACAAGATCAAAGACACGTGAAACTAATTGTGATTGGTTGTTAGTTCATGCATATCAATGCCAGGATATTATGTGATTTGGCGCACACGCGTGTGTGCACCCTGAAAGTTATCAGTTTATGCCCAAAGCGTCGACGCGCAGCACATAATAATGAATGTATGTAAGGGTAAGAGCGCAAGCATATCTTTTGGCATATGAGGAGCGATACCTAGAAATTGGCTTTGAATTGACTTGTTCACACCACAGGCAGACAAACTGGGTGAGTGGAATGTGTGTCATCGAAAGTACGCACAAGAAAGAAACGAATGGTTGTTCAGGAAACTGCAAATTTTGACCTACCTTTTGCCTCTATGCTTGGACATTCCGCCATTTTGACCTTGTTTTTTAGTCAATGAATACTCTTAGGTTACAGACCAAAAAAAAAGAACGTCCTCCTTTGGGGGCAAAATAAACCAACAACGGCAAAATGTAGACCAGTGGCGTAGCCAGGATTGGATTTGGGGGGCCTAGGTAACAAGGGGGGGGGGGGCTGGAAACCTCCGAGGGTCAGACACGGCAAGAATATCTAACCGGAGCGGCACCATCGGTTGGCGCGGAGCGTACAAGAAAATTTGGGGCTGTAAAACCCCTCTGGATGGCCGGAAACGGCACTTCCCATGTGTTTTAAGCTGGATGTACCCAGCCTTGAAATACCAATCTCATGTCTGTGATTTCTCAGATAATGAGAATCAAAAATCAATCTATGAAAAATGGTATATACATACACTTTTAGGGACCCCCAAAATGGGCACTTCTGATCTGTGGCCTGGGGGATGAGACTAAAGGAACCGGTACCTCCCTTCCCCTTGGGAAAAATTGTAAACCTCAGAAGGACGTACATCGCAAATGTGGCAATATTTGAATCTAAGCGGAGCGCCACCATCAGTTGGCGCGGAGCGTACAAGAAAATTTTGGGCTTTAAAACCCCTCCAGATGGCCGGAAACGGCACTTCCCATGTGTTTTAAACTGGATGTACCCAGCCGAAAATGCGACAACATATAAATGGATTTCAGCTTACCTAAGGCAGTACCTTACTCTTACACAGGAAAACCAAAAGAAGTGTCCCCCTCTGAGAAACTTTCTTTGCTTTAGATTTCCCAGATGCAAAATTGTGATATGCTGTCAAAACTTTGAGCTGATTGTAGACCTAAGTTTTAGGGTTTTCGCTTTTTGGGGAGCATGAAAAATGTCAAAATATTTTTAGTTTTGTAGAAATTTTACAAAGGACATACATACTACCAAAGAAACAATGTGCAAAATGCTGCAGTATTTTTTCATCGGTACATTATGTAGTCAAAATTAAAATACTACGAATAAATCTCTCAAAATAATTGAACCGCAAAGCAGAAGTATGGATCATGTGGGAAACATAAGAAATCTGGACCTTGTGGACATTTCACAAATCTGGACGCCAGTGCCAACTAGTAAAAAGAGGACTGTCGAAAAAAATCGTCCTACAGTGGCACTTGTCATGGGCAGGAGTGAGGCACGACATAGGCCTAGTTGTTAAGGATGGAAGGGAAGAATTATCCGAAAGCAGTGCATTGCCCTAACCTGCTTGCGGCATATTTTGTATATGATAAAGTATAGGAATGGTCGTGTAAGAGTGGTCTCCAGTGTTAGATTGCCTTATTTTCAGTAAATCAATCAGCCATTCGAAAGGCAAAAAGGGTCTTAACCTAACAAAGTCACATTAAAGTTTGTCGTCCAGACTTTCGTTTCATCTTCGAAGTGAAATGCAATAAACGACAGTGCAGATAACAAACGGTATCTAATTTAGTGAAAGTAGGCATTTTGAAGTTATTACTTGATTTCATATACGTGCTCACAAAATGTGTTTTTCACACATTCATCCATGTTTTTTTTTTTTAATCTTTACACATTTTATTTATTTACTGTTTTGAAGGAAATACTTCAAATTTTATTGCCGTTCAATCATATTATTTTTTTCAATTACTTTATCTGAACCCAAAAATCTGGGAGGTGGGGCCTTGAAGAAAATCTGGGGGGCCTAGCCCACCCCCCCCCCCCACGTGGCTACGCCACTGGTAAGAACTATCTTATGTGTGTCGTCTGACCCCTATGACCCATGAACTGAGGATATGAACAAGGCGCTTTGCAATCGGAGGAGTCTACAGTAACTGCTTATACGGCGGCCTATAAAAGCTATGATTGACCTCCATGTGTACCACAGGATTACTCCACTATTATGTTCCAAAACCTTTAACATTTCCAGAACCTTTGGTTACAGTCCTGGGGAGTCACCGAAAAAGAGTTTGGAGTTTGGAGTTGATTTAATCAGGGAACTGGTAGGACAGCTCCCTCATATAACGTACATACCTGTACCATCTGTAACAGATTTCCCTCAGTACTTATGGAAAACTGTATGTCTTGATAAGATTCATCTGATGGACACACGTAGTCAGCCGATGTCTGTCTCTTACGCCTTGCTGATTCATTTAGTCTATATACAGTTCCATTGAATTCATAGTCGTTCAGGAATTCCACCCGAGGAACGGTGTTGAAATAGCCTGGATACTGGTTTACGATATCGGCTATTTGTGTTTCGGATAGAGTTACTATAGGTGCGTGGTGGGAATAATAATTCTCATTTATGTGATAGTTTTCCTTGATTTCCAAGATGATTAACTCATCATCAATGACCTTCTGGATCTGAGTAAAATTCAGACATACTCCTGCGGAAGGACCTATGCAAATCCCTTCTGTGAGGATGCCTTGTGACGATAGGACAGCCACGAGCAGAACCAAAAAGTATTTCATACTTTTAATAAGACGAAGCATTAAAAGGAGATCTCTGGACAAAAAACGGGCTCTCACTCCAATCAACTTCCAAAGCTATATTGTCTTTTGACGGTCTTGGAATTCTTTGACCTACAAATTATAAAGTAAGATAACAGTCAGACTCCAGCTTTGTGTGGATTAATTTCGTAGCCAAATTCTTTCTTACCTAATTCCTTTTTATTTCTTCATCGTCGCGGACGTTTTGAAAAATGAACGACTCTCATTTCATATTATACATTTATCATCAAATCTTAGATCATATATTGAATGAGGGAATTAGGTGAGAACGAGTACCGACTACCCCTCTCACTTAGTTCCGAAGTACAAAGCATATTATGTCTGAAAATCCCATCCAATAGGCGTAAGTGGGAGGTCTCATGTAACTAAAGAAGAATTAATTTAAGTCAAATATGAACCGCTTTCAGCGAATCTAAAAATTTAGCAAATTTTGTTTGCTACTTTCAGTTGGTGTTTAGCCAAGGTTTTGCAAAACATGAAGCAAGGAAGATCTCCAACACCTGAACACGTCTATTTGCAAGATTTAGTACAAGCACGATGTGGGCAACAATATTCTCAATACCGACAACCTTAACCGACTGAGTATTCAAGTGGTTAGAGCATCCGACTTACAGCCGGGAGCTGTGAAGTTCGAATCCTGGCGGGATCATACCGTGGCCGGATCGACTTCGAAAAAGGGTTAGAAGCTGGGTCGTTTAGCCCCATCTGTTTAACTAACCACAAATGGAAACTACGCTAGCAATGAGAAGTGTTTCAAATTGAGGCAAGCCAGAAATGATCTACAGCAAATTTATGATTATAAGTTCCAAGGCATAATAATACGCTCCAGAGTTCGTTGGGTAGAAGAGGGTGAAAGATCTACAAAATATTTTTTAAACTTGGAAAATCGTCACAAAACTTGCAATATTCTGATAAAACTAAAATGTATTGATGGCAGTGAAAAACAGAAACTGAACTCTGCCCTATGGCTAATTGGAATTGTGCAGAAACAATTGATCATATTTTGGGGGATTGTCCTAAAGACCAATCAACTATTTTATGGTCAAAGGCGCTTTGCAAAAGTTTTACTGACAATTTCAATTCTAATGTTACTTTTCTTTCTTACGGGCTTCCCTTGCATTAATATGCCTAAGGTGGTGTTTAATAGACTCTGGTATGTGTTATGTGTTTCAAAATTTATTATGTGGAAGTCTAGATGCATCCATGTTTTTCAGTCACGAGCACATTCCAGTGAAGAAATACAATCATTAATTATTAATTATATTAAGCAGAGAGTTAGGGCCGATAAGTATCGTTTTTTCAAAGCTGAATTTGAAAAAGTGTGGACTAGGAAACGGTCATTTGTTTCTCTGTGCGGAGAGAAGGTTTACTTCAAATTTGTTTACGTTAAAATTAGTTTAAGTTTGGTCTTAGCGGCAACTTAATTACTTCATATGTTGTTAAACTATACAGTTCTAATCCTACGAAATTAATTTAAGTAGAATGTGATTTTTGCGTTCTTCTAATTTAGCGTGATTTCTTTAATTCATCTCTTTGAAGTATTGTGTTACTTTCAGTATTTTAGTGATTACTTTGTAAACAAGGTTTAAGATTAACCTTTAATTTAATGAACCGACTGTAAATATTTATAAAAATTGTTTTGCATTTTTATATTTACTTTCCAATTTTGTTATGGGTGTTAATGTTTCTCAATAGAAATAAAGTTCTCTCCTTCAAAAAAACGTAAAAAACTCTGATATTATCAGGATTTCATCTGACTTTTACCACTAGCTTTATACTCGTGAAAACTGTCATCCTAGCGTTATTTTAAAAGACGTTTATTGTAATAACCCTCTTTCTGAGGAGCAGGCAGCCAGTTGCGATGGGGAACTTGACCTGAAAGAATGTTGGGCTGCCCTTGATTCTTTTGCAAATGGTACAAGTCCTAGAAGTGATGGTCTTACAGCTGAATTTTACAAAAAAAATTGGCCCGCTATTGGAAACTTGGTTAAAAATTCGCTAAATCATTCGTACGATAACATAGGCTTATCAGATGAACAAGGCCGAAGCATTATCTCTTTAATCCCCAAACCGAATAAAGACCACACCGTAGTTAAAAATTATCGCCCTTTTTCTTTACTAAACGTCGACTACAAAATTGCAGCTAAGGTCCTTGCTTCCAGGACTAAACATATTTTATCTACAATAATTAACCCCAATCAAACCGGTTTTGTTAAAAACAGATTTATTGGTGAAAACATTCGCTTTGTTTTGAATTGAATTAACTATTGGCAGGATCGGCGGGATATAGCAGGATTTCTCCTCTTTGTGGATTTTGAGAAAGCTTTCGATCGGTTAGAGTGGAACTTTATCTTTAACTGTTTACACGTTTTCAAGTTTAATGACGGTCTTATAAGATGGGTTTGTACTCTATATTCAAATGCCACAGATTGTGTTCTAAAAAATGGTGTCTCTTCGGCTTTTTTTACAATTTCGAGAGGTGTTAGACAGGGCTGTCCCCTTAGTCCGTACATTTTCATAATTTGTGCGGAGACTTTACCTTTTCGTATTAATAGCTCTACTCTGATTTGGGGTATCACTGTTTAGATCATAAGGTTAAAATCTTGCAGTATGCTGACGATACTGATATTTGCTTAGATGGTTCTGAAGAAAGTTTACGTCAGACTGTTGCAGTACTTGATTTGTTGAATATCTTATCGGGATTGAGAGTAAATTATGACAAGACTAATATTTTCCCACTAGGACCACTTGCTATTGGGAAACCACGTTTTTGTCAAATTTTTATTTCACTTGGACACTGGGAACTGTAACCATTTTGGAAATTACTTTTGACAATCAAAGGGAACAACTCTTTTGTCTAAACTACACTCCGAAGTTGTCCTTATAGTCAACCAGAGATCTGACACCTCTCGGCCGTATTACTATTGTTAAAACCCTAGCTATTTCCCAGTTGGGGTATCTATTTCAAAATCTCCCAGACCCTCCAAGGTCTTTTATTAAGGAGCTTGAGACTGTTATGTTCCGCTTTGTCTGGGCAGGTCGTCCTGATAAAATTAAGCGCAACCCTTAAACTGGGTCATTTGAACAAGGAGAGCTTAAGGATCCGGATATTAAGTCGTTTATTAAGAGTCTTAAATGCAACTGGGTTAAACGTTACAACGATGGTGTTCGTGCTGCCTGGAAACTGTTTTCCGACTTCTCTTTAAATATTCATGGCAATGATTTTTTTTATTTAAATGCAATTTTCATATCAATGACATTCATCTTGACAATAAATTTTTTAGGATGTGTGTAAAGCTTGGTCCAATTATTCTTATAAGATTCCCACAAATAATTTTAAGAATGAGGTCATTTGGAATAACTCTTCAATCAAGATAGAATGCAAGGTGTTATATTTTTAAATTCATTTTTGAAAAGGGGGGGGGTGTCATGAAGGTTCATTATATATTGGACTACACTAACCATCCTTTATCTCTTATCAATTTTAAGGAGAAATTCTCCCTTCATTCTTTCCCATTTACCTTATATTAAGGTATTATCTCTGCAATTTCAAGACATTGGAAAGAAAACTTCGACAACGAGAATGTTAACCCGTTCGAAAATAATGATATTGATGATGTTTTTGTAATTCCACCCCCATCTCGAAATATTTACAAGTCGCTAATAAATGGTATCATTGTATCACCCGTTGCAATTCGCAAATTGCATACTGTGTTTCAGTTTGATAATGTACAGTGGCAGACAATATTTAATACTTCATTTGCATCTTGCACTGAGAGTAAGATTCGATATTTTCAGTTTTGCTTTCTTCATCTCATCGCATATAAGGGACCAATTATTCACTTTTTCTAATGAATATTACTGAAAACTCTCGATGTACATTCTGTGGTACTCAAGATGAGACAATAGAACATCTGTTCTGGGATTGTATACATACCTCGTCTTTCATTTTAGACATAGAACAACTAATTCTAGCTAGGCAGTGAGTAAGCAAGGTATCGTTTTTGGTTACAATCTTCTGGCATGCCACCCATTCAATTTTCTTAGTCTCCATTTGAAGAGCTATGTTTTCAGCCAGAAAATGAATGCCGATATTCCAAGAACAAATCACCTTATAAACAAATTTAAGTTCTCATTGCAAGTGGGAAAATATCTTCAAAGAGGGAAAGGTAAACACAAAATCCCATTTGAAAATCTTCGTATTGTTTTTAGGCATTGCAGTTATCTGTTTGATTGATTAGCATCAAATGTTGTACGTTGACAAAGTCGACACGTAATCCAATAGACTCATGCTTTTTATAATGCCTACATATCTTATTTGATATGAGAAAACGTTACGTAAGAAAGAGTGTGGTAACGTAATTAGTAATTTCTATTAATTCATGCTGTATATATGTATTTTTTTAAGAGATTGTAAATTTACAACAACACATGAGATAGTACCAAAGATGAATAAAGATGGAGCTAAAAGAAGAAAAAAAGAAAAAAGAGAAGTGTTTGAGTAATTTACTTTAGGGGGGCCGCTCCTCCCCCCCCCCCCCCGAAAAAACGCAATACCTTCTCCAACTGAAGTCTCAATTTACAAAACAAACTATTTGAATGACATCAAGTTAAGAAAATACAGATTACAGTATATCACACAATATCCACTAAGGGTTTTCTGATTATACATCAAGACCTCGTTTTTCACCAATGTATGCACTACAAAGTTCAACTTCAATGTGTCTGCATAAGGATGAGTTATGAAAAGATGTGGGAGGAGCTAGAATGAAGCAGGCCTATGTCAAGAGAATCGTAACTCTGCGTTCGTGCCGAATAATTGCCGTTAAAGACCAAAATAGTGTAGATTTCTAGTACAAATTTGGAAGATTGCCATATATGGCAGATCTAGGCTAAGCCTCATTTGATTGAAAATGAAAATAGTAATTGCAATTGCTATTTGGAAACACGCTATATTGTGTGGTGCAAAAAGTTTGTTTGTTTTCACAGTAAAGTTGTTTTAATAATCTACCATGACCCTTGTCGGAACTACGCCGTGTTAGTTAGTCAGTCAGTCAGTCGGTAAGTCAGCCAGTCAGTCAGTCAGACAGTCAGTCAGTCAGTCAGTCAGTCAGTCAGTCAGTCAGTCAGTCAGTGAGTCAGTCAGTGAGTCAGTCAGTCAGTGAGTCAGTCATTCAGTCAGTCAGACAGACAGACAGACAGACAGACAGACAGATAGATAGGGTTTAACACACACCAACACGAATGTGTTATATAGTGTCACCAAGTTAGTCGAAGTTACAATTCGGAAACCATATACCCTGTTAAAAACCGTTGTAAGTTTACAGAACAGAATATGAAGGGATGTATAAAGATTGCAAAAGGTTCTGTTAAATATTTGTGAGTTTGTTTGTTTGTTTTTTGGTTTGTTTGTTTGTTTGTTTATTTATTTATGTTGCTTTTTTGTAATAAGCCTATACACAGAAAATAACAACATCAAATAAAAGCGTTATTGAAATAATTGAAAGCAATTGCGGAATGAAACATACAAATCACAACAGGGAATTTTTTCGACTTTTTGACCTTTCAAGGTACTTTCCAACTTTCAAAGCAAACTGATATTTACTCCACAGTTGATTTACCTGAGGTATAACTTGATTTAATTTCGAATTAAATATGTAGTATTTCAAATGGAGAATAAAGAAGTTATACGAGGTGACGTAAAAGAAGTTTGTACCCAAAAATACATCCTGTGTAGTAAACACGAATTGAATACCAAACCTACATCGTTCAACATCTAAGATAAAAAAGAAGTTACACGACATTACCAAAACAGGTGTTCCAAAGTTTCATATACTGAGACGGACAGAAAGTAGGCTACACGTAGCATTTTCAATACTATATTCATGCTGGAGAGTTAATGATTTGTTCCCAGTTTTCGATGGAGGAATCGGAACGTTGCTCTGTTCATTTACAATGATTTATAACAGTGCAATTTCATCCTACATTCTTTACACCTATCTTAATTTTACGGGGATTTTGGATGACATCGTTCAAAACTAGGATGATAAAAAGAATGGTACAAAGGACACTTGCATTTCCAGACTATTTCAACGAGGTTTGATCCAAACTGCTACTGTACCCGAGAGACGGAAAAAAACCCGCCTTCATCCTCCTGCCAATATGTATCACAAACATGCTTAAAAAAGTAAGTGATTACTTTTTTAAACATGACAAGTTTGCGTTGATCGTTTTAAGGGTAAAACTTTTTAATTCCACCATTTTAACTAAAGCTGAACTTGTTGGCTTAGACCTTTAGATTTAAAGTACATTCCAATATCGGGTCCGATTATTATTGGAACTTGCCTTAAGAGAGTAAGACTGAAACGTTACAATGAGTAGGTATTAAAAGTTGATAAGGACTTTTAGGCCTAGCTGTTTTCGTAGCACCTATAATTCATGTTCATTTAAAAATCTTCTTGGATAAGTAAAAGGTTGTAAGTTTCTGTCAAATGAATATTGTTTACAAGGCATGGTTGTTTTATTTCCTTCGTAAAGCCTTCTTGATGATGACATTATATGCCGTGTAAACTTAATCTAGAGTTGTTCATCCCTATTCTCTGTTTGACAAAGATTTACATCACTGGGGGTTCCAGGAAGCTTCTAAAACCCTCACGTGGTTGCAATGCAAAGAGAAATTAAGAACTTACCTTTCTTTTAAAGCATGGAATACATTCAAGCCATGAACAGGCAATTGTGTACTTTGAGAGTGGTGAATCAAGTCAGAGACGGAAGAAAAAAAGCATATATCGACTCGAGTCTACACAGTTACTTTCTGCACCATAGACCGACGAGGGTTTAGAATTCTTTAATATTGTAATTTTACTGAGTCCAACTAATATTAACGCGATTGCAATCAACTAGTTGGTAATGCATTCAAGAAATTTTAGGTCAGTCTGAATCGTATATATCCTTTAAAACCGCTGTGTGAAATATATTAGTGTCTGGAACAGAACTCTGTCTATTATGTTGGCAAAAGCTCAATTCGATAAGCGATTTCTGAAATTTCGCACATGCTCACGTCCTCCAAATTATCGAAATAAACAAAACAATCCCACACCTACAATTAACACGTCTCGTGAGACAATAGGAAAGTTTTTTCCGTTATTCTTTTTAATCCATCCGAGGCAGGTCGATTCATACGTGTGAGTAAAGACGGAGGACTGTACAGCAAATGTCATTCATGATTAGAGGTCATTCGTGGTGTGAACAGTTGCATTTTAATCAACGGTACTCTTGAGACCATACGGTATATAGGCGCATGGGAGTCAACCCCGGGAGAAACGCTTTGCTCCAAATTTTTGAAATACATCCATCGACTTAAGATTTTTATACAGTAAATTTTTGACGCAAATGGCCATGTCCCCTCATATTCGAGTAAAGAAACTTGGTCCGGGGTACCCAGAAGATAGTTGGAACGAATGCTACTTGAGCACGCTTTATTTTCACGAGACTGAGAAAGGTGTATGCAATTAAAACAAAACTCCGAATCAACAGAGGGCAGAGATTGTCATAAATTGTCTCTACGTTTTCCAACAGACTTCGTGGTGATGGCTCTTTAAGTTCATCCTTAATTTAGTTTTAAAAAGGCAGGAGCAGTTATCCCAAATTGAAGAAGTGTAGTAGACTGTCCAGTTTCATGATTGGCTGTTGGGAGTCATGTGACAATGTTTTTTCTCTTCGAATGCGAAATTTACCACAAATACCTGCTTGGTTTACCTTGAATATGCAATAGTAGAGTCATAAAATGTAATGAAAGATACTTTGAAGAGAAATATGATGAAAATTGAGTTATTTAGCTTTTTCTTCAAAATAAGTTTGGGGGACTGCTCTTTACCTTTAAATTGAGATTAGCTCAAACGATATATGAATGAGAATTTAAGAAATGTGTGCAAAAATCGTGCAAACTTAAACCTATCTTGTAGATACATGCATGCGTTCATATGCTACAAGTGAGATAAATGTTGAGAGTTGACAAAATATACTTACTATGCGCAGTACAAGTGTCAGTGGCGTAGCCAGGAGAGATTTTGGGGGTTGAAACCCCCATGACCCACATTGAAATGCAAAACACCTTAAATAGCGGTTTTCTCTCTCCCCTTACACTTTTCACTCATGTTGTGCTCCGATCCCCCCCCCCCCTCCTCCCGTGACACACTCCTGGCTACGTCACTGATAAGTGTAGAGTATACCTTCGATACATCCAACAAAAAATTGCAGGTTTACATGTTCGTCACAAATAGTCACAGGTAGTTGCCAAAAGTGACTCTCTCCGTGTGTTGTCGACATGGTGAAAACTTGAAAACTCGGTGGCTCAGTTGAAGTAGTACGAAGTAAAGAATTGAAACACTTTGAGTAGTTCAGGGAGTGTCGGTTCCGTTCTTCTCATTTGATATTCAAATGTGCAACACATCTACGTTAAAACTGTAACGTTTAAAGGTAAAGAGCAGTCCCCCAAACTTATTTTGAAGAAATAGCCAAATAACACAATTTTTGTCTTTTTTCCTTCAGAGTACCTTTCATTACATTTTATGACTTTACTATTGCCTATTCAAGGTAAACTAAACAATTATTTCCAGTAAATATCACATTTGAAGTAAAAAATGTGGTCACATAACTACACATAGCCAAACATGAAACTGGACAGTCAACTACACTACTAAGTTCAATTTGGGATGACTGCCCTTGCCCTTTAACCGTCACAGGTCAAGCAAATGGAAATGACATTATCTATATAAACCTTATTATGATGTCACAATCAGTCTTGTAGTCGAGACCGGCATGTCCGAGACCAAGACCGAGACCAGAGCGTGTCGAGATCGAGGTGGAGACCGGGGGGTAAAATTCGAGAGCGAGACCGTCAAGGTCCGAGATCGAGACTGAGACCGAGACCGAATGTACATGTTGCATAGGAAAATAAACTTTCCAAAATTTTGAATACCTTTTTACCTACTGAAACCTTCGTTACTGCTCTAAAATGACGTTTAACACCCATAAGTGCTTCATCATTGATTTTGTACATGTGTTGTCATATGTATGACTGTATGCGACTGCAGGCCGGGAACTGTGGCCCCCAATTGGCCAAGACCTTGCTTGCTGAATCGGGCAGACTTCACTGCCTCAGTGCGGCAGAAATAATGCCCTTGTCGGGGACCTAGAAAAAATGCAGACGATCACCGCCCTTGAGAAAAAGAGTCCTTTACGGTTATGGTCATATGCCAAAACATGGAGCTCCCAGTTGCCTGACCAAACATAGAAAAAATAACTTTTAAACACCCAAACCAAGTTCTTTTTTCTAATGTGGCCATCATTGCCGTACAGAACTCTTTCTCATGGGGAGAGAGATGACTTTTTCCCAACTCCAGATGCCCAACAACAGCAATAATCTCTGCACCACTGAGGGACCCATGTTCTCCCGATTTGGGAGGGTAATGGCGATTTATGGGGTGACAGCCCCCTACCCATTCCCTGTCCAGTATGGCCCAGGTAGCCCTGCTCATCAAACCAGAGCCAGTGGGTGCTACAGGTCTTAACTCACAGAATAAAGATAAAGGGCCTGTCCTCTCACCCCAACTTACAATTATCTTAGTTGCCTACAAAAATTAGCTATTGGTTCAGTTCTCTGATTGGCAGCTAGGTCACATAACGTAGAGTATTAAATCTTGTATTTAACAGCATAAATCGTACCTGAGTGTTTTGATTGAAACACATTGCTCTTTTATAGTCACCCTGAAGCAATGAACTGAGATTGCGACTGGAACGAGATTGCGACTGAAAGAGGATGAATTTTAGGCAACTGTGGGAGGGGCATGAATAAGAAGTTTAGGAGAAGTGGTGAGAGACTAGGGCCTTTAAGCCCTTACAGATGGAGTGTGTGGACTCATTACATGAATACATTTTTTCCTCAATGATTAGCCTATTTTTCACAGCAATTGGCGTTTTTGAGAAACTCAGTCTATGTGTTTATGAAGGTAAGGTCACAAAGTGAGGTTCAGTGGAGTAAGCAATTTTTCTGTGCGGGGGGGGGGGGGTAGTATGTTGAGTGATTGCCGGTAGGGGGAGGGGTCTAAGAGAGAGGGTTTCTCTTTCCCCTTTGAAAATTATTGGCCGTTTCAAAGAGCTTAAATGAAAAATAATGAAAGATTTTCAATTTAACAGGAATAGTCCTGAAAGTTGAATTGTGGTGGTTAATGGGTAAAACTAAACATTTTGTGTCTTAATATGCAATCAGATGCCATTTACGCTACCGGTGCCTATTCGAAGTAAAATTTGTTTTTAAATTTGCATACTTTTAGGAGTCAAAATAAAAGAGCATCAGTGATGGGCTAAAGGGACGGGGGCATGTGAGTTTTTTTTATTTTTATGTACCAAAAATGCAATTGAGCTCCATCATCAGTTGGTGTGGACAGGAAAGAAATTTTGAAAAATATCTACTCCTCAAATGGTCGAAAATTGTGTTATAATGCTTTAAATGTGGATCTAAATAGTCTTCATTTTTAGCTTTCCTTTGCAATAATAAAAAACCCAGCAACCTACTAAGAGATCTGAAATTTATCACAAAATGTACCGTAACATTAGATGAAATGGTATTTAATCTCCAGGGGGTAAACTACATCGGAATTGAAAATATGCTAATGTTCCCTTATTGCAACTCTTGGCCAAATTCAAGATCCACTGAACTGATGCAATTGTGTATGTAACTGTCCGAACTCCCGACTGTAAATGGTTTTTCTCCTAACACCTGCTGCATGATAAATGTAAAACTATTGCTCACTGCACCTTAACATCCTCCACAGATGAGAACTTTCCCTCAGCAATTGGTCTACTTTTTTAAGCGGCTCTCTGAGTTGGTTCATGAATTTCAACATTTTTTCAAAGCTGTCGAGCTTTCTTCACATACCAATGACGAGTGGTCATTCGTAAATGTTAAGACAAGATGAAATTCAAAATTTTTACTTTTTCCGAAGCCATTGGAAATAAAACTTGACTAACCATGCTCATCAGAAGCATTTTCATGTAGTAGTGCTCTAATACACATTCATTAACTTATCTATATCAACTCAATTAACCCCTTGAAGGCAATTAACGGTTTTTAAAAAATAAACTATGAGTATATGGGTAAGGTGAGGTTAGAGAAAATATATTGATATTAATCATAAAATAAAAACAACGAGCACCTTACTGAAAAATGAATACTAACATTAATTTCTCTATGCATCTTGCACTGTAACACTTCACTTTTTTATTTTAAAATTTTATTCATTTTCTTAAGAAAACAAAAACAACAAATTTTGGCCGGCAGCGAGAAGAATATATCAATATCAGAGACAGCAAGGGTCCGAGACCGATTCCGATTCCGAGACCGACAATTGTTTAAACAATCAGTAGTATGCATTTGTTGGTGTTAGTGTGTTATTCCTTCAAACGATGGCATACTTTTTGCATTGTGACGTCGCTGATCTGAATAAGATCTATTGTAGTCAGTAGTTGATCATGGCCTCTGTTTGAAGCTGCGACTGTTCTGAACTTTTTGTTTTTGGTACATGTTATAGACATTTGCATATCCATAGACCAAGTACTAAAATACGAACGACAGAACAACAGAAAATCTTATGGAAGAAAAGTTACCCTTGTGGAATTCTCTGATAAAAGGATAATTGTTACACGATATTTGTAATTTTTACAGTGTCTACAGGTAACTTTCTGCTTAATCAGTTACTACGTAGTTCCTTTTTGTTACGTGCGTTTTTTTGTGCGTGCACACTTGCTGTAATTAGTACCATTTGGCAACAAAATCAGATTCTGTTTCATTGCACCTTACGCCTTGCGATCGAATTTGTAATGCCTAGTTTTCAAATTATGAACGCCTATTGTTCAAATTGAAATTTTGTAGGCTGCGCTATTGCTCGTAACCATGGACACTATCGTACAGATTTTGAATTTTGAAAGTTAACGTTCATATTTTAAATGCTATTGTTCAGAATTAGAGCAACAAGCCTTAAGAATTTGAACAGTATAGACTGGTCAGCCGTTCAAACACGGTAAGTGGTCAGAGGGGTTTCGCGTTCAAATAGGAGCCACAAGTGTTCAACTAAGTGTCCTGGCGTTCCAAAAATTGAGGAAAAGCGTTCAGAATCTTAACACGATCGTTCGTCTAGGCGCTTTTTTTTATTTGTTTCATTTTGATGTTTAAAACTTGAAGACCCGAGTTTGCAGTTAATTCATCAATCTGCGCACTAGAAACTTATTGGTGAGCTTTTATTAAGGTTACTTGCGTATTTCTAATGTTAGACAATTGGGTAAAAATTATTAACCGTGGTAGGGTGATGTTTACCTAATGAGAGTACTTTTGTCAATTTAGAGTACTTTTTATCCAACAGATTCGAAAAAGGTTGACGTGTTCCACCGATTTTAGAGTTGAGCAAACAACCAACTGCATTGCAATCGCCACACTCTTCAAACAGTTAAAATTTAACCAAACCTGGGTATTCTAACTAAGTGCTGGGCACAAATGCCTCCTGCCCCCAGTTAGGGAAATAATTACCCAAAATGGCTGGTTATAATATTTAGCTCAGAACTTGGTCAGACTTTCTACCCAACAAAACATTGTCCAAAACTGGCTGATTATTGCACACTCCGCACCCCCTCCTGGTAACGGCCATGAAACTTAACTGACCAATATTACGGCCTTCAGACCATTTAATTAATTGATATGTTCGGTACTTTAACACTTGCCCAACACTTTTTACCATTTTATGAATTTTCGCCACCATTATTTACCCAGCAAATTAGGTACAGTTTTTTACCCATTTGTTGGGCAATAATTTGCTCATGTTGGGCATTTAGTATTTTTCTCAACGCTTGTTTCCAACTGTTTTAAAGAGGCTCATTGCGTTGAATCATGAATTCAACAATTTTTTTTCCGAACCTGTCAAATTTTCTTCACATACTAATGAAAAATGGTCTAACTAAGACAACCTCCATACCCTACTTACGAATAACTGTTTTATGAGTGAGTATTCAATAGCTCAATCCCATTTTCAAGACTGTGTAACCAGACACTTTTGCAAATTATTCACAAAACCGTTACAAGTCAGGACACCACAAAGTTCAAAATTTTAACTTTTTCAGTATCTATTGGATATCAAACAAGACTCATCATGTTAGCTACAAGCATTATCATGTGGTAGTGAATCTTTTACACTCTCATTAAGTTTTTGATATCAACTCAATGAGCCGCTTAAAAGTGCACGAATCTGTTCACCAATCATCCACGAATCTGTCAGTTATTTGCATATATCTGCTTCCGTCATTTAATCTATTAGTGGTATTTAATGTTGCATTTCCTTCAGAGTACATTGAATGTAGATCTGCCACTCAGTGACGTTTTGATTCAATGTCGTGCGTACTTGATACAAAGAGTGACTTCTTACACTCCAACCGGTGTAAGTCCAACTCGTTCAAATAGCAAATATCGTACAACACCTAATGATTTTTTTCTCCTCAAAAATTTATATTTCTTGACACCATTTGTGATTTATAACAACAGTGGAGTTGCAAGGGGCGGAGGCACGTTTCTTTGGAAATTCTTGTGCCTCCCGTGTGCCCCCAACTGACTGATATTTGATTTTTTTCAAAAAACGATATCTTTTGTCATTACAGTGTTTCTACGAATTTTTTTAAGATTTAATTCTTCTTTTTAAAAGGTAAGGCAGTAATTTTCACGTTCCTCAAATAAAAATATCCCAAAAAAATTGCATTTGCGGCTGTCTGAAGGGTTGCGTTTTTCAAAATTTTCTGAACACTTTCGACTTCACCAGCTGGTGATGCACAGCTCAGGTAGCTGTTTAGGCAGGGTTAGGACTCCATCTCCCAGCAAGAAAAACAAGAGGGCAATCCACGGAGTTGCATATCTCATCGCTAACATGTGCGCAAGTTCGTTGCAGAACTTGAGCTATGTATGAGCTATAAGTTTTATCTGTGCTGAATGTTATGTTACAGTAGAATGTCATTGACAAAAATTACCATACTAAAACTCCATGCCACAATCTTGAAGTCCAAGGGCAGCGATTTTTTTCGTCCCAAGGGACGGAAGTTTTTTTTCGTAAGATAGCGAGGGGAAAGAATATGGCACAGACCAATCAAGTTCTTGGAACAGGCGCACCGCTTATTCCAAAAAACATCATTTGGATATTTAAATTCTGACACCGGATTTAGCGCATTGATCATATGGAATTTGCGCTTTATAAAAGTTTGTATGTATGTATGTATGTATGTATGTATGTATGTATGTATGTATGTATGTATGTATGTATGTATGTATGTATGTATGTATGTATGTATGTATGTATGTATGTATGTATGTATGTATGTATGTATGTATGTATGTATGTATGTATGTATGTATGTTTGTTTGTTTGTATGTATGTATGTATGTATGTATGTATGTATGTATGTATGTATGTATGTATGTATGTATGTATGTATGTATGTATGTATGTATAAGAACTGGAGAAATAGGCTACCCAACCTTTGTAAAGCTTGTCCTTTTAAATCCAGTAGGCCTATCTAAGATTTTGGAACAAATTTATTTTTTAAGATGCTGTTATCCCCTTGCAACACTATGAAAAAAAACGAGCTTGGCTGTTACACTAAACTGATACGATTAGATATGGACGCAACGATTATAAAAGTAAGACGCTTTCGGGGACGCTTTAGACAAGTGCGTAATTGTTATTATTTTGGCGCTAGTTGGGCGTATTCTCCATTTTGACGCGACGGCAAACTTTATGTGTGTCGAGCTGACATGCACATCAAGTGCGTCTCAATTAAAAAACTGGGCGTGTGCGCGATGTTGAACGTGTGGCGTTAGAAGATTTCCGGGCGACGCACAAACCTTTTCTACGTATTGGCCTGTGGCCAATCTTCGCCCGTGGCAAGGAAATTGTCACGTACGTTTTTTTTTTTTTTTTTTGGCGATGCTTTAGAACCGCCAAGTTTTAAGGGCACTAATATGTAAGATAGGTAAGCCCTTTGCCTAACCTAATGTTAGTCACCCACAGTTTCATATCTCGGGTTATAACTCAAGCCTATGAATGGCGTAGGCTTAGTCCCAGACCTAGCCTACATACTGTTAACCAGTTTGAGATTTCAAGTCTAGCCCTAGGTTTGACTTTAAAGAGGGCATGATACGGCCAAGGTAAGTTCCTCGGTAACTGTTTTTTGGGTACACCTTGACTTAAAGTGAACGATTTCCCTACTAATTATGTCCAGTAATACCGAAATACGACGTTTTGAATTCCCAATTACAGCCCAGGCTCAGACCATTTGAAATTTGAAAGCGAAAAAACGTATGTGAACGCGTCTCAAAATGGTGACGTCATTGGAGGCACGGTTAGCAACATTGCACCAGAGAGCTCACAATCATCGAATCATGTGCATGGTAACGCGTGTTAGCGCGTACATAATTGCAAACACCGATACTCCGATAACAGTGAGCGTGGCCATTGACTACATTGTGAATTGTGTATTGCGCGGTGACTGCTTAGTATTCGCAATATCATCTTCATCAAACAGCTCATACAGAAAAGACGTGCTCGTAGTGGGGACCCGCTTGTTGTGGACTGACCATACATATTCATAGCTGTTCTTTATAGCGACCGAACCGCGTCTTCCTTGCACAAAAACAGAACTATTTTTACCCGCGCGCATGCACACGCCAACATATTTGCCAGTGATTTGCTCCGAATCCCCACCATGGTCCGCGCCTTTCGTTCTGTATGTTGGACTCTGTATTGTGATGCAATCGTTTTCATGTGGTTGCTAAGATAAGATAACTTTACCGAACGTTACATTAGTTCCACATCTAGATGCGCGCCGTAGGGCGGGGTTTGTGCCACCAATTGCGTCATAAAAGTCAGGTGAGCTGTTACGGCATTTTACGAAATTGGATTTTGAACGCAGTTTTCCTTCGAATATAATTTATGCCGAATTGTACGGGTTTTTAATGGGTTGTGAGATGATATTTGTAAAAAAACTGTATCTAATCTTGCAATACACGAAAGTTTTTGTGGCCGTGTTATACCCACTTTAACCTTTTACAATCTGTACCGTGAACTATGTCCTTGGTTGCCATGACAACCACACATATCGGTACAACTTACAGTATCATGCTTAGGCTATTACACTTAACTTTCAGATTTGTGGGATGTGTCCGTTAAGAGTTAACGTGAATACAAAAAAAAAGTATTTGACCCCCTGTCACGTGACCTTTGACCTTGGTTGCAATGGAAACTGCATATTTTGGTAGAACTAGTCTACCCTTTTATACTTGTGAAGTTTCATGTAAAATGAAGGTTTTCTTTTGAAGTTTTCGTACCAAATAGGAAAAAAAGGTGGTCTTTTGCAAAATGTGAACTTTGACCTCTGACCTTTGACTTTTTCTTCCGAGGGTCTGGGAGACATAAGTTCCCACCCTGGGGTACCAACCTACCAATTTTGAAAAGAATCGGTCCAGCCCACTAGTAGGAGTTTCAGGGACAAAAACGTTGTTTTACGAACAAATTATCACTTGAAAATTTTTTGTTCCACTTTGCCACTTGACCTTTGACCTCTGTTGCTATGGCAACCACATATTTTGGTAGGTCTAGATGCAATCATCATATGTGTGAAGTTTCGTGTCAGGAGAACCTTTCGTTTTCGAAATATACCAGAAAATGTTGATTTCACTAAATTTGACCTTTGACCTGTAACCTTTGACCCTCACTTCCGGCTGTGTATTAAAATGCAATTGTTCCACCTAAGGTACCATGCACCCTGCCAAGTTTGAAGAAAATCGGCCCAGCAGTTTACAAGATAATAGGAAAACAAAATTGGACACACACACGCACACACTAACCCACCAACCGACACACACACACGGACAGGTTTTGACCCCTCTCTCAGCCTTGGACCTTCAGTCACCCCGGGGTACCTCACCATGGGTTAGACCTCGAAACTAGTAACCTGGGAAAATTTACCGTTACCATGGTAACCATTGCGATTTAAGCTGGCATTGCCATATATAGCCCCATAGGCAAAGTGATTACAATATCTCATCCTCCTCACGGAGCGATGAGATAATAATCATATTTGACTACACATTAATTGCTTTCTCTTTCTCTTCCTAGTTCAGCTCCCCTTTTTAAAAATGTCATCCGGATTTGCTCTTGGTAGTAGTTTCACTAGATTTGTTACCAATAAAATCTTACTTGAACTTGCCCTGGAAGCAATTTTTAGACCAATGTAAAGACAATAGAATTTCCCTTAAATTGCTTGCTTCTTTAATAGCTCACAAACACCTTAAAACCCAGGTCTTCCGGGAATTCAGCCCCCTCGACTCCCGCCAGGACACTCACATTAAACTGCTCATCAACTTTTTTCTCTATCGTTCATCTCCCCTTTTTCAAAATGTAAGCCGGATTCACTGTTGTTTGTGGTTGCACCCTGGAGGTAATTTTTAGACCAGTGTTAAGTCAATAGAATTACCCTCAAACAATGACTTTAATTCCTCGCAAAAACCCTAAAACCCAGGAGATTCCTGCTACTTCGACCCCTGGACCCCAACAGGGACCCTAAGGCGGGCCTCTGGACCCCACCCGATTAGTCTCGCGCTTCATGCTCGTTTGCCTTCCTTGGGGTCTGGCAGTTCCCCTCCCCCACCTCTATAATGAAAAGTCATGGTGACGACACTGAACATCAACTATTGATCAAATTGCCATTTAAATGCAATCAAGAGTAGTTCAAATTTAAAACCTTAATAGCTCGGTTGCCAAAGGCTGCTATTCAAAGTAGACCAGCCTTAAACCCCCATAGCTTTACAGAGTATGTCAACCTTACAAGGATAGTGCAGGGTGCTACCGCATCTGTTACACTTTTCTGATAAACAGACAAAAAGCATCTTGCAGGGGTTAAACTTCTTCCCATATCCGACGTCATTGATGGAAGAAAAGTTGATTTCCTTACTGGAGGAGACGATTGGGTCTTTTAGCACTCTGCTAATCAAATACCCGGAGAATCAGACACTTGGACGGGGACCATAGGGATTAGTATCAATTAACAAATGTTGCTGGAAGCTGCACCCAAGCATAAGCACATACAAAAAAATCAATTCTTCTGCTAACTGAATGAAGCAAACAATCTCACGGCTCCCTGATTGGTGAGAGCAAACTGATTACAATTCGATTTTTCACGATTAGTAAACTTTAAAGGACTTGTCTACTTCATGTGACGTCATATTCACGATTTTCAAACGGAAGCGAAACCGAAAGCACCAATTCATTTAAGTATATTTTTAACATGTAACATTTATAGACGAATTCTCTTTATTCATTTTGAGACGTTGGTAACATCATTTGCCGAGCAAGATACAACGGTTATTTTTTCACTGTCAATCATCTCCGTCTCGACGTTAACAACAAGAGCGTCGATGTATCGCTTTCTTTCAACGCAAATTGAATTCACCAAACTTCCACTTGTACTCTGGCAATATTCGTCGAGGACCCACTGAGTTAAAGAATCAATCTGTTGAGAAATTAGAAACGATTTAACTTTGTCTACACCGTATAGAACAGATGGGAACATTACAGAGAATATATAGAATTCAACATTTTGTGCCAGCATGCAAGTTCCATATTTTCAAAAATCTGTTTGAAAAGGTCTATACGACCCCACAAACACATGTTTCCTTTAATGTTTTAGAAATACAAAGTGTTGAGTTCGATCGTGAGGTATAATACTTACTTGGACCATCTGTAAAACCTTATCCGCGCCATTAACAGTGAATTGTACGTCTTCGTAGGAAGAACTAGCCGGACAGACCGGGACACCAGAAACCGTTTCCATGCCAGGACTTTCACCATTTTTTGTACCGTTGAAAACGAAACCTCTTGGAAGTGGTGGAGCTATTTCACTAAAGAAGAACCCAAACCGTTGTAGAACAAGATCCTCCTGTTCTTTGGTAAGTTCGAGGATTGGTTTGAGTTTCGAGTAATATCTCCTATTATTCCAGTAGTTTTGCTTGATGTCCAAGATTTTGTCTCTGTTAAGAATAATAGTTCTTCTTTGCTCAGCCGTAAGAGAAATGTTCCATGGGGTAGCGATTGTCTTCTTGAAGGACAAGCAGATTACAAGCAAAGGTATGATATGCATCTTTCTTGTGTCTTAAATGTTAACAACTTCGAGGAAAAGCATTCGTAGTGACCTGAGACATCTAAACACAATAGTATAAAGGAATGTAAGACAATATAAACAACAACAGGGGCAATAATATCTCTTAAAAGTGGCGTAGGAAGCAAAATGAAAGTGGGGGAGGGGCGGAACGATTTTGGACCATGCACCTCGCCCTACCCTATTGACCAAAAGGTATATTTTTAGGCTAAGTTTTTGGCTTTTTCTACGAGAAAGACCTTTACTTTTTTATCTGATTTTTTTCTTAAGCATGAACACTATTAGAAACTTAATTTGCGCCTAAAATTTGGGTTCTTTTACGCATTTGTAAAGATGGTGCTTGTGTTGCAGAAAATAGTTTAGATTCAGGGTTTTCTTTAGGGGGATTTGAATATTCAGGGAACTATCGAAGAATATGCGTTTCCTAATAGCATTTTTTGAGATATCATGTGGAATGAAGATAGATCGTTGTTGTTACATAATGTTATCCAAGGAGTGCGGACTGAGGCCTCTCCAGAAAATTTGCCTTTTTAGACAGAATACTTAAAACTGAACAGCCTATTTTGAAGAAAATTTAGTAGGGAAATGGCACTTTATCGTCTCGGAGAAGTTAACCACAAACTGCTTAATGAGCGACCACTTACTTCACTAGGGGTAGCAATTAATAAGGGCGCGCGCAGCGGGAGGTAAATTTTGCTTTTTTTAAAACTAATAATTACAAATATGGAGCATTTATTAGGACGAATTCGAAATTTTATGAAAGAAAAATTGGGTAAACCGCACTGTATTTGACTGGTGCTCTAAAATGGCAAATTTCCGAATTTTTAACTTTTTTGATCCAGGGAACAATCTCCCCCAGCCTCCTGTAGCTACGTCACTTCTCTGCAATATTGAATATTGATAACATTTTGACTTCAATATCTAAAGAATCTATCTTCACAGACTACTCAACTGACAGGATTGAGATGTATTTGAGGATAGAGGTTTATGAGAGCATTTGGGTACGGTAGTACCAGTGGTTCCCTGCCTGGAATATGAAGTTTTGCTCGAAAGACTATTATGGCGCGGAGCGTAAAGAAAATTGTGAAAAATCGCGACCCACCCGACAGCCGCAAATGGCATGTCTCGGGCTTGTAAGTAGAGTTAAGCTTTCCGATTTTTCTTTCAAGTGTGATCACCACTGTATGAAGGACGTATTGCGGCTCTCGAAGCGCGCCGAAATTTTAGCCCCTTTTAAGCAAATATACATAGATATGGAGCTTGCATTGCACAAAGGTTTAGATTCTGGATTTCCTGTGAGGAAATCTGAAGAGTTTGGGAATTACTGAAGAATCTGCACTTCTTTCATATTTTGGTGGCAAATCTGAGAATGATTGCTTTTTCTTAAGTCGTCCCGACTCTCTGGCAAAGAGCCGTTCGGCGAAACCAAACTATAATCTGCTTTCTGAAGAAGCTAGATTACGCGACGACTGAATCGTTGGTGCTACATATGTTATCTTAGGCCCACGAACTGACACTCTCCGATCACATCTCAAAGTTTCCCAAACTTTGTTGCCCTTTGTGGAAAAAATACTTCAAAATCAAGAGCTTTCATTGAAGAAAATTTGGAATTCTTTTAGAGACAGTTTACAAAATTAGCAATACAGCTGCCGGTGTCTCTTGATATGTGGGGTCACATATGTTAAATACCCGATTTTGTCATTCCCAGAGCTCGGAAAAGTGCACCAAACTGTTTAATGAGCGAGAACTAATGCACCTTTTTTTTTTGAGGCGGGCCAAGCGCGCCGGAAATTTTTCTTTTTTGAGATTTGGAAAAATGAAAAAAGGGAATCTGACCCGGGAAGTGCGGGGAGGGCGGAAGCATACTTCCGCTCCCTCATTTTTCACTGGGGCTGTCTTCCCCAGCCCCCGCTTCCTACGCCTATATATCCCTTAACAAAATTCCGCATATTTGAAAGTGGAACGAAAGTTTGAACTTCATTTGAAGATTAATACATAATCAAACTTCAATTTAAATCAATGTAAAGGAGCCTGCTACTTGCTTTGTAAGGTTTGTGTTCGTACTTTCTTTATTTCTATTTTATTTTATGTTATTTATTTATTTTTTATACTTTTTTTGGAAAATGTAGACTATTGGTTTCAAAACTTGACAGCAAAACAGTACTGCTAGTTTCACTAGATTTGTTACCAATAAAATCTTACTTGAAGTTGCTCCGGAAATTGTACACCAGTGTAATGACGATAGAATTACCCTTAAATTAACACCTTAATAACTCACAAACACCTTAAAACCCAGGCGCTTCACCGCTGGACCCCCACCGGGACACACAATGAACTACCCATCAACTTCTTCCTTTCTAGTTCATCTCCTCACTTTTCAAAATGCCAGCCGGATCCGCTCTTGGTAGTTGAATCACTAGTTTTTTTTTGCTACCAATGTGTTACTTGAAGTTACGGTAACCATAGAATTAATTTTTAGACCAGTATTTAGTCAAAAGAAATACCCTAAAGTAACTGCTTAATACCTCACAAACACCATATAACCCAGGAGCTTCCGGAAGCTTGTCCCTCTGCACCCCCACAAGGACTTTTCCTCTGAACCCCACCAAGGCCCCTAAGGGGGGCTCCTGGACCCCATCAATGAGCCTCGCTCTTCGCGCTCGGTGGCGCCTGCGGCACATTGATTGGAGACTAACAGTGTCCCCTGCCAAATTGTTTTGGCCCAATTGCCCCCCAAAAATGAAAAGTCTGGTGGCGATACTGATTGCAACCCCGAATACTAAAATGTTCATTTTTCAAAACCATCAACAGATCAAAGTTTGGGAAACTTTCCGTGTGGATTCTAAAACTGACAAATGACATTATGTGACAACTGATTATCAAAGACAACAGTCAGCGTCAGTTCTGTTTTCTCAAATTTTCTATTATGAAGTCCACATTTTCTCTACTATGAGCTCTTGATTTTCATATATTTGTCCGCAAAGACAACAAAGTTTCGAAGACATTTTAAATACCGTTTGGGAGGAGGCTCAACCCGCAAGCCTGAGATCAAATTATGTTAAACATCGTTCATGCAGTCTCAGAGTTGCTAATAGAAAGGGTAGATTTTCAGCCAGTGCGAGTTCCTATTCACTCTTTCAACGCCTGCTTACCATATGTACTATGGATTGTTGAGAGCACGATGTGCTTTTGCCGTGATATAAAAATAAATCAGAATTCAACATTCCCTGCAACTGCAATGCAACTTAACATTTTAAAAAAACAATTGTTTCAAAAGGTAAAAATTTCGTCGCGTTTCGCGCGCCTCAAGTCGCGCACCTTCTAATCACAGATATTAAGGTAAATCGGTTTAGAACAATATCGTAAAGTAGGAGTGCTGACTCCCCCTGGAAAAAGTCTAGCTGCGCCGATGGGCTCATTATTTAGTGATTTTAACTTTGTATGACGTGATTTATTTCTGAATCATGGCTGAGCACCGTCGTCTTAAACTCCATATCACAATAGGTTTTTTATATCCCTATGAAACTTGGGTTTGCCGTAAGTGACATCCATAAGGTAGGGGACCACTAACTGCAATAGTCGTGCCTGGGAAAATGTTTACTGACAGAGTAAGTGCCTTAAAAAAATTAGGGACGTTGTTTCCAACTGTGTTATTTATAACAAATAATCCTTTTTGCATTTGGATTTTGTAGACAATAAGTTGAAGTACAGGCTGGGCAGAATTCAAGGCAATTTGAAGAATTTTAGTACTTTTTTTTATTGTATTACTCCGCTTTGTGAAATGCTGTTTTTGAGTAGCTATTATGGCGGGAAACACATACCTATCATTCATGGCTCTCTAGCTCAAAATTTCAATGGTCATGGTATTTAAATCTAAAACTGCCATGAAAGCCCGCATTAAGGGCTTCGGTCAGCGGGGTAGCATGGTTGAAAACTTTTACTGGGAGCTAGGTGGAACGGAATTAGCTTGATTTAGTCTGTAAGTCAATGGGACATGTAATTAGTGGCCCGCTACCCATAGAAGCGCTTGACGGATTAATCATATACTGGAAGTTTAAAGCCAGTCGTTTTTTTTTCTGACAGTCCTTTTAGTCAGATTTTCATCAGTGCATGCGCTTCTCCTGTCACTGTCTGTGAACAGAATCCGTTTTCTTGTAGTTTCTCCGTTAAATTTATTTTTCCTAATAGAAACGCCTGTAAATTACATGTATGTATGCCTATAAGTTAATGCATTATCAATCTGTTAATGGCATGGTACTGTATTTATCATCATGGTATTCATGCCTGGCATTGCCAGTTCTCATACTTAGGAAAAATATATCCTGCCGTTTGACCCCCCCCCCCCCCCCAAAAAAAAAAGAAAAACCTAACACCGCGCCTGAAATGAAAAAATCCCCTCAAACACATGGAAAATGCCATTTCCGACTGTCTGAGAGGTTGTAATTTTCAAAATTTTCCGTACGATCTGCCTTAATCAAAGGCGGCTCTCAGTTCGAGTAGGCTTTCAGGCAGGATAACATGCTTCCTTGCTGCCTAGAGAATCACATTAATTTTCAATGAATGGCTTTCTCCATAGTTCATCCCCCTTCCGACTCTTTCATTTCCCCTGTTGACTAGGGGTTGTAGAATATGTCCACGCTGTTTGGGAATGGGAAAGGGAAACCAAATTTAAACTTGAACCATACTGAAAATGAATTAAAATACTTAACTTTTAATCGAGTCGATTGACGCTATATAGCACATTCGTATTGGCGTGTCGTTAAATCTCATCTAACTAACTGACTAGCTAACCAACTTTTTCAAAATATTTGCCGCCGGATCCGCTTTTGTTAGTACTTTTATGTTTACGGTAACAATAAAATCTTACTTTCAGTTCCCCAGTAAATATTTAGTTATTTTAGCCAGTGTTTACTCAATAAATTAACCTTTAAATCACAAATAGAGTTAAACCCAGGAGCTTTCGGGGCTGCGATCCCTGGGTCCCCAGCAGGGATCCTTAAGCGGACCCCTGGACCTCACCCTGCGGACTCGCTCTTCGCGCCTGGAGGCGCCTCCAGTGCCATGAATAAGTCCCCTGCAAAATCCTTTTATGCCTCCAGGACCTCTAAAGAATGAAAAATTAAAATAACAAGGGAATTTGATCTCTTAAGAGTGCAATTACAGTCCTTTCGACTAGAAGACATGGAACTCCATACAAAGACTGATGAAAAAATGCAGACTCGTCTGCCACCGAGATCACAATCCAAATCACAATGACAAGTCTTTGTTTGACTGTTAGGGTTGTATTAAAAGATTATGCTTGCATTACTTATTCTGAAGTCCCCCGACCGTCTGGAAAAGGCCGTTCGTTGAAACCAAAACTTTCACTGCTTCCCGAAGAAGCTATTACAAGGACAATACGTGACCAACCTCACGGCCTTGATACAGACCTGTCAACTCTACCGGTTTTTCCGGGAGACTCCCTGATTTTTGCCCAAATCTCCCGGCCTTCCGGTTTCATACCCTAATATCCCGGTTTTTCACTGTTCCGTTCCTAAATTGCGACATTTCTGAAAATAGCCAAAGCAGTTAATACTAAACTTTGTTGATTAAGTTTTGAGCAATCGGCCACATTAATAAGCGTATTCTGCTTCGTTATACCAGGGAGCTGTTATCTGCAAGCTCCCTGGTTAGACTGTTTACGCTCGCCTCACGTCTAGTCTACATGCATACAGTAGGACGTACATGTACCTGCAACGTACGTAGATTTATACATCGAAGGCAACGTGCACTGCATTGCGCATGTCGCGCTCTTGCACTCAGTCCAATTCGTACTTAACACGTACACAAGTTTGAGACGTACTCGTTTTCGAGTATTAATACCATTTCAGATTAAAATTACTAACCTCCCAATGTTTCCTCTAACTCCCTTTATTTCGACTCTGAAAAATGAAATTCTCCCTATTTTGACTCTGAAAAATGAAATTCTCCCTATTTTGAAGTCAGTTGGGTTGAAAGGTCTGCTCCAAACCATTTACATTATTGCTCTGTCATGCATGGCTCCATTCTAGACTGGATGAAAGAGAACAGAAACTACGCATGATCTTAGCCAAAAGGCCGAGAAGCGAGCCACTATCTGAACATCTCTAACAAAGTGCTTTCATTAAGCCCGCTGAAGGCACGGACTTCCGATACATGGACAGAGAGTACTGCGCGGTAGATCGTCGCTACCGTACGTGTGAGAAAAAGTGCCCCAAGATGGCCGTCTGCTATGGTTTTGTGTGAAATTTTGGACTTGCTCAAGTATATCCCCATATTTTGCAAGAAAGTTGAAATATTTTTGAAATATGGCTAGGCAAGGTCAAAATCACTTCACTAAATATTGCAGGAATATGATATTGTTTCCCATTCAAGTTAAACTTTTGCTTGAAATATTACAGAGTCGTCGTCAAATCAGACGATTTATAGGTTCACGGCGGCCATCTTGGTGCGCCTTTTTTGTCCCAGTCGGTGGCGACCATCTACGGATAGGACGTACACGTTACATGCACTGTCCATGTATATATGTCCGTGGCTGAAGGACACTAGACACATTTTAGGACACATGTGTTGCAGCAGCTGCCAAAACACCTTGTGTCCGAAAATGTAGCCAGTGTGTACAGAGCAGACACAAGCGGCAACATGTGTCGCAACGTGTGCAGCGACATGTGTCCTGAATTGTGCCTAGTGTATACAGGACACAAAAATGTGAGAGTAACTTAAGGACACACCAAGCAAACTATCTTCCTCAAAAAGGATTAAAATGCTCTCAGTATATGAATTCTCTGATAGTACGGTACCTGATTGGATCAGGGACTTGATAGTGCAACTCCTTGATTGTACAGGTTGCTTCATAACCAGGACGTTGCTAGAGAGACTCCAGCAACTCCCTGCTTTAACTTTTTCCGTAATACCTCCTTGATCTCACCAATATAGACTGTCGTAACACTCCAAGGCCCCTTGGTTATGAACCTCTGACGTTTGGACAAAAGTCACTCATGTATAGACATTCAGTATACCAGCACTCACCTATGATGTCCCTCAAGTTATGGCTGTCACACTTCTTCCGCGAAGATCAAGTCAACACTGACGGAGGGAATAGAAGATATTACATACAAAGACGTTTGATGAAATTCCTCATTCGGGTAAAAGAAGAAAAACAGTTATTAAGTCACTTGTTAGTTGGTGTAATGCCAATCGATAATCAAAACCTGAATTAGAAATTAGATATTGCATTATCACCTAAACAGAGAAGCTTGCCAAGAGATTAGGCGTATGATCTTGCACAATTTCGAAATAAATGTTTGTCAATACTTGAGAAAACTGTTTGCGTATTTAAACTGACATCACGTGTTTTTCCAAAGTGGTCAACACACTCGAAGAAACGTGTAGTTCAAAACGTGACATCACATTTAGCCTGAGTTATTTGGAGGTAAAGGTCCCAACGATGGGACTATTACTTTTTTCCATTGCTATGGAGGTTGTGTACCGACGTCTCTGTGTTGCGCATTGCGTCCATTGTCCAATAATTGTAACTAAGATGATATCGTTAGTGCGTAGCTGTAACACACTAACTGCGCATGATCAGTGGCGTCCAATGTGCCAAAATGCCAACCTGCCTGACCTCTAGCGATAAGTGCAAAATTCACAATATGTTGCATTGCAATAGTTCAACGCATCTTAACAATCTTGTTTCGGTGAAGATCAAATAAATACTTGACTACTTTGCTTCAAAATAATGCCATGAAGTAAATTAGTACAACGTACTATTGACAACGGCATGTAGCATGAATCTGAATTTGCCAAATGTACGCACTTTATTTATTTTGTAAGTCATAACTATTTGTTAGCTAGTTAGGGTAGTTACATAAATGGGATTTAAAGACTCATCATCACGAATGTGTTGTATAGTGTCAGCTAGATAACAAAGCAAAGTTCAAGTTCGACTCAAGTACGATCCAAGATCAATTTCGTTTTGAGTTCTCTCCATTAGTTGCTTTTTGACAGCTAAGCAGGAAACAGCATGGGCATGTTCTGCAACTCCGAGTCCATATTGATTCTGGGAGTGAAATACAAGTCAGTGAACCAGTCTTCTTGTAGTTTTGTCCCTTTAAGTATCATAATGGCACTTTAAATATCTATTTGTTTTTATTGGAACTGCTTAGGTCACCATGGACAATCTTTGCCCATACATATGCATTAAAATGACAGAAAGGGTTGACGTGGAAATTAAGTCAATTCCCTTGTATAATAGTTTGTGAAAAGGTAAAAAATTATCATATGATGAACTTAGCAAATAGTTAGCAGGAGATGCACTATTCAGTGGTTTCTAAGTGCAGTTACACGGTACGTGCTGCGGAATGCTGATTAGCTTAACTTCGGTGTTGTAAGTATGTAGTCACATGACAATTTCGGCTCCTAAAGCCAGGTTTTTTGTAACGTTTAAGTGTTAAGCAATTTATTTGTGACTTTTTTCATCTTCTTTGATTCAGTGTTTGTACCATGTGGTACTACATATTGACAAAATAATGAATTGCAATGTATCTGCATGTTAGTGCGCGGATGTAACAAGTAGAACTTTTGCTTCCAACATAATCAAAATATTATGCAGTTTAAACTTGCTTTTGTGAAGGATATAGTCTTGGTCAAGACGTTATTACACCTTTCCTACCAGAACTTAATATAGGGCGGGCTTTAAACTGACTGTTTTGCAGATAAGTTACCTTCAGAAATACAGAGCTGAGAATTTCTAAAGGTAATAGAGGGCGTACTCAAAAAAGTAGCAGATGTTGTAGTACAACTAGTATTACGGTCTTGACCAAGACTATGAAGGATATAATAAAGTTTTGACTTCAATGTCTCTTTCTTACATAACAATTTTGTCTCTTCTTATTAATCAGTGAATGCAGCAATATGGTACACATTTACAAGACAATAACATTACTGTAACTCTGCATGTTAATGAGCAAAACAAACATATACGTACTACATTTAAACATTTCTCTCCAACATAATTCGATTTTAATGTATTTTGAGTTTGTTTAAACGATAACCCTGCACCTTTTACTTCAATGGTCCATTTTTATGTGACCAAACTGAATTCATCAACGTCCCACTTATAAAAGAAAATTATTGGAAAAGAAGTAGACAGTCTCTGAATGCAGTCTGTGTGCTATCATAGGCTATTGTGGTACACACTCTTGAGTTGTCAATTTCCTTTTCAACTTGGATTGCAAACTTAAATTTATATAGTGAGTTGTACCGGTGACTTTACAGACATCTGGATAGATAAACACGAACTTTGCATAAGTTTGACACCCATCACCCCATCATGTATAAACAGACGGTGACCTTGACAAATATTTTCTGGCGGCACAAGGTGAAGTGTGCTAGGAAACCCTTTAAAGTTTGCTCAAATCTTGTACAAAGTTTACCCAGGGTGTAGGTAACGTGTACTTATTTTAATTGTCAATAGGGGATTTTCTTAAGACCTACATTTACGACGGATGCGATTTTTGCTTGCGCACTAGCCTGTGTCGAGTCTGTCCGGCGGATTTCGTTCAACTTCCATACCTCCCACTGGAAACACAATGGCTGTTACCTCCTTTGTGTTACACCCCCTGGAAGGCTGCGCATATTCGATATGGAGGTTGAAAGAGTCAAGCCGAGTGTACAATGTAATTTGCCGAATAGCGTTGAGAAAGGCTACTTGCTCATGTGAAATAAGTTGAACGCATGAATCTAAAACGAATGTGCAAGCTGCACCTCGTGCGATGCAGTTTTATGAAGCTTGAGATTTTACATGCAACAAGGATTATGTCCTATAGACGAATCCAAGCAGTGAGATGATGGTCTGAATGAAGTCGGCCATCAGCCATCAGCTTTAAATTCTTTCAGATTCTTTATTTACCTGTATCATGGGTACATAGCACGTGGGAGTCTTGATTCCCTCATTTTCACTGGATATGAGAGTTTGAAATTGCATGTAGGCAACTTAATTAAGATGAGTTAAGGCTGAAGGACATCTCTACGAATGACTGACTAGATGAAGAGGTCGTAACCAAAACATTTGGCCAACAGTTTAAGTGAGAAAAGACCACATGCGCGGTGCAGACAACTTCCTGACGAACAACACTGCAGTTAAAACAAAATAGCTTAATATGACAAGGTGCCATGTATCTCATTGGGAAATGTTTGAAGTGTATTTCTATATAGTCCTCGTGGCAGTTGTGAATCAAGTGGATTTTTACTGACGACAACGCAGAGCAGGGGGACGAGCATTTGCTAAGTAAGCTTAAATATCTGCACGTATGCGTTAATATCTTACAGGTGTTTTACTTTTGAACTACTAGACTAGGAGTGCAAAATTTCCCAACTCCTCCTTTAAACTGATTGACTCAGTCCTATTCCATACAGACTCCAGTATGAATGGCATCACAGTCGCTACAAACTTATTTTGCACCAGCGGTTAATTCTAACCAATTGCTTGTTATATCTCATCCAATAATCTCGCATTATATATCAGGATTTAAATATAGCATACCCAATGTAAAGCAGTGATTTATCCTTATAAATCTTGTCTGGTCTAAAGGTAGAGCATCCGTCTCTCATGCGAAAGACCCGGGTTCGATTCCCAGGTCGAGTCCTGCCAAAGATTCTAAAAATGGAACCTACTCCCGTTCTGCGTGGTGCTCATCTTAAGCAATGGAGTAGGGAAAGCAAGCCAGCGAGCCACAACTGGATAACAGCGGTGGTCTTCTCGACTTGAAACAATAGGCTGGAAACTGGGCCTTACAACTCCATCTAACTAACTTACCAACCTTATAAAGATTACAAATCAATCTGAAATATATTTCACATAACTCTCAAGGGTCATTCATGAAAAAGGGTGGACTAAACAACTTGGTGATTGCAATTCCTTTTCAGTAAAGGGACATGTTGATTCATTTTTCAGAAGAATTCAGTTTAAAAACAATAACCGAGGACGCAGAATGATAAATTTATTATTCAAAATGAGGTAGTATGATAGCCTTGTTTTCAAGGAAGAGGTACCTCACAGTTAAAATTTTAGTTATATGTTGAATAAGAACAACTTGTTCACCCAACCGTTTAAAATTTCAAATGATGCATCCTCCTTAGCTCGGTCGGTGAGACTGAACAGTTTAAAATGATTTCATCTAATTTCTTTGTTTGCCATGTCGGCGTAATATTTTAAAGGTAATATTTGCCCTAAAGTAGGCCTAATACTATATACTAACTTCTACCCGCCTACTCGTGCGTAGGTCGTCTAGCGGGTGTAAACGACACATCTCTGAAAAAAAGAAAGCTGCTTCGAGAAAATGATGGGATCTGAACGGATTCAAAATGACAGTGCTATAAGCTTATAAAAGCACTGACTGCATCTTTGGATGCCGTTTTATGAATGTAAGAAGCATGTAAACAATATTTTCATACTAATTAAGCGGTCTTTATCCATCGATTGTTAAACAAGGAGATACAAGGAACAGTTTTTTCACGCAGTATGCGCTTGAAAGCGATTTATATCCTTTGAGGTGCCACTATTTGATTGGCAGGTCTCTTTGTTTCTGCTGTTAAATCTAATTGTGACGAAGCTCTTTTGGTGACGAATTCTTCCGTTCTTTTCCACGTAACCCCTGAACAAAGGTGATTGTCTTCATATGCTTTGAGTTGCCGTTTGTTTCGGCCAATGACGAAGCTCATAATGAAAATTTTCAGAGGAATGACTGGAAACAAACGTTTCAACAATATAATTCAATTGTGTCTTGTTTCTCGTTAGAAGGAAGCGTTTTTCAATTATACACATTTTCCTAATTTTTAAAGAACTTTTTCATCAATAAGAAACAAAATTGTTCATTTGTACATTTTGTACAACATAATTCAATTGTGTCTTGTTCCTCATTAGAAGGAAGCGTTTTTCAATTACAACCAAAGTTAAAGAGTTGTGTGTAAGAAATATGTCCTTTCTTTGAAATTTTGATAACAATTAACTAATCTTTGTTGATTGAAGCATTGAGATAAGAATTTGTGGGATTAAAGCCACATTACCGTCGTAAACGAACATTGTCTGAAAAGACTGTGTTCGGCTGTTTCTCCTTCTCTAACAACTCCCTGATCAAGTATATTAAAGTATTAAAGTTCCATCCTTTCTTCTCGTAAATCACAATATTGTTTTGTATAAACGGACCAGTTTACACAACTCTGGACCTGTGCACTCTAATAAGATAATGCACTTTTGGGGGTGAATTCTTTCCCACGATTCACTCGGGCTGCCTTCGTGTATCGTGTCTCTAACCGTGCATCTTGCCACATAATATACGGTCCACATTTGTGTCAAGGCCAGGAACAGTGCTCCAACTTGTAGTGTACTAGACTGTCTTGCCTTATAATTGGCCTCTTGATAGTTATGTAACATTATTTTTTATCCTCAAAAGTAAAAACAGATTTGGAGTAACTGCCTAATTTACCTTGAATGTACAACATTGAAATCATGAAATATTATAAAAGATTCTATGAAGAGAAATAAGGGGGCGATGCGTACTGTTTAACAAGAAATTTCCTAACTGTCTAACGATAACCCTAATCCCTAACCCCTTTTCAACCCTAACAAAGACTACAATCGATACAATACAATGGCAACAGCCAATCAAGAAACACCTTGTAAAACAGTGCCCATCTACCCGAAATAAGAGGGAAATTGTTATATTTAGCTGCTCTTTCAAAACAAGTCTAAGCGCCTGCTCTTGCCCTTTAACGTGTTTCTATTCATAAGGTTCGGAATGATACAATGATACAATTTTTCTAACCGGACTCACCATGGACATGCCATCTTTATAACAAAAAAGAAATGTTTTCTTTTTAATCTAGAATGAAGTCCATGATATTTGTATTTATCAACCCCTTTTCAGCAACAAATTTATGCCAGTTTAGTGTTAGAGCGCCATCAGTTGGTCGGTTAAAAAGTTCATCGTCGTTCGGTCGTAGAACCTTATTTCTCTATATTATTTACAAGTCACGCACATTAGGGATATGAGTAGGCCTACTTGTTTGACTCACATGAAATTACTGACAAATTTAGGTTAATTACGAAATATACTGTCAGCTGTAAAATTTGTCCAAACTTAAATCGGATGTTTGGTTCATTACAACATAAATCCGGACAAATATTCTCAACATTTCAGGCTTCATTCGAATGACAAGCATTTGCTTCGTCATCCTGCATAGTTGGATAATGTAAACCCACAAAATGAGAAGAAGCGTCGGTTGTTTGGAGTTTTTAAACTCGGGTACTAGTTAAAAACGTGTTAAGTATTATGTTCCACTTTTCAATCGAGGGACGGTATGTGATATGTATTACCCGGAACATTAAACCCTCCGTGACAAATTCACACAGTTGAGTGGAAGTGATACAAAATATAGAAATGACTTAGCGTCTTCGTTCAGAACTAAAGCGGAAGTGACGTAAATCTAGACAATTGCAAATCTTCCGGTGGATGAAAAAATGAGGTTATCTCACCACCCCTGGATGTTAGACTAAATAGGATACCTAACTGTCAATGGATTACGACTAAAGTGTACTTCTTCGAAGTTCAATGTCCGAAGTTAAACCTTGTCATACTGAATAATACACTAAAGTTCTATGGCACGTCTAAATTTCCTACACCACCACCCCTTTCAAACTTCTTGTGAAAATTTTTTCCTCCTTTTGCAACCGAGTAACGGAAAAGTTTCCAAAATGAGTAAAATCCTAGGCCTGGTATGGTCACGGTGATGCTTCTTTAGCTTCTTTGTGTCCTGCAAACAGAAGAACTTGAGTACTGTGCGAACGACGACGGCATGCAGTGATTGCCTCAAGGCATGTTTCTGTGACGTTGCTAAGATCCAGAGGGGGAATCCCCGAAAGTCCTAGGAATTACCAGAATGCAACACTGTAGGTTGGAGCTTTGAAAAAGAGCTTTGAACGATAACATCAAGATAACGTCACATTTTGCAATTCAAATGGTACTTATACTGTTTTTACTTTTAACAAAATTTGTCATGAACAGAGAAGGAAAATTTTGGAATGAATTTGTTGCACGAGAAAACTTCAAATGTATGCAGTCATCGAGTTACGAATTTTTAAAGGGCTTAGATTTGTGGATGGACGTCAAGTGGGGCGACTTTACGTTTGGCATATTTAACCTAGTAGTGCAAATTACATTAAAAAAATCCTCCCCTAAGTCTGCAAATTTGTATTTATTTTTTGTAAGGATAGATGTATTTCATAATTTATCACGTAAACTCTTAAAACAACGGGGTTAAATTTAACCAGGATCGGTGTTCAATTTACTCGAACAGAATACTAGTTAGATTTTAATGCAAATCTGGTTAAATTAACACAAATTCTGATTAAAGTAACTGAGTTAGAGAATTAGGAAACTTAACCAGTGTTGTGTTGGAGTAAATAGAAACCGATCCTGGTTAACTTTAACCCCAGGGTTTCAAGGGTGTAGATTGTCTTCCAACATTATTTTGAAGTTTTTTTTTTTATTTTCATGTTGGAGAACGATATAGCTAGAGACTTGCCTCGTATATAAAATTCGTATGATCAGATGATAGAGGATAGAATCGAACCACGCTTAACTTATCGTATGTGACACTGTGTCAGTACAATTCTACTCTGAATACAAACGAACACTGATCACTGAAATTTTCGGTTTCAATTTGAAGGGGGGGGGGGATGGCATATGTTATAATATACACAAAAGTAAGGGAGAATTTCGAAATTAGTAGACATCTTCAGGCCCGGAACGCCTCGAAAGGGAGGCTGAAAGCCTATTTGAATATTCGCTAGATAAACGTGCTAATTTCCGAGTACATGCTGAAGGGGGAGGGCGGAAATCCTCTTTCCCGTGAATCCGCCTTCCCTTGAATCCGCGCCTGATTTCCTTCGGTAGTCACTTCAGCAATCTGGCAACCCTGGTGAACATTCATAAACTTCATGACGGAATGTCCGAAGTTAAACCTTGTCATACTGAATAATACACTAAAGTTCTATGGCACGTCTAAATTTCCTACACCACCACCCCTTTCAAACTTCTTGTGAAAATTTTTTCCTCCTTTTGCAACCGAGTAACGGAAAAGTTTCCAAAATGAGTAAAATCCTAGGCCTGGTATGGTCACGGTGATGCTTCTTTAGCTTCTTTGTGTCCTGCAAACAGAAGAACTTGAGTACTGTGCGAACGACGACGGCATGCAGTGATTGCCTCAAGGCATGTTTCTGTGACGTTGCTAAGATCCAGAGGGGGAATCCCCGAAAGTCCTAGGAATTACCAGAATGCAACACTGTAGGTTGGAGCTTTGAAAAAGAGCTTTGAACGATAACATCAAGATAACGTCACATTTTGCAATTCAAATGGTACTTATACTGTTTTTACTTTTAACAAAATTTGTCATGAACAGAGAAGGAAAATTTTGGAATGAATTTGTTGCACGAGAAAACTTCAAATGTATGCAGTCATCGAGTTACGAATTTTTAAAGGGCTTAGATTTGTGGATGGACGTCAAGTGGGGCAACTTTACGTTTGGCATATTTAACCTAGTAGTGCAAATTACATTAAAAAAATCCTCCCCTAAGTCTGCAAATTTGTATTTATTTTTTTGTAAGGATAGATGTATTTCATAATTTATCACGTAAACTCTTAAAACAACGGGGTTAAATTTAACCAGGATCGGTGTTCAATTTACTCGAACAGAATACTAGTTAGATTTTAATGCAAATCTGGTTAAATTAACACAAATTCTGATTAAAGTAACTGAGTTAGAGAATTAGGAAACTTCACCAGTGTTGTGTTGGAGTAAATAGAAACCGATCCTGGTTAACTTTAACCCCAGGGTTTCAAGGGTGTAGATTGTCTTCCAACATTATTTTGAAGTTTTTTTTTTTTATTTTCATGTTGGAGAACGATATAGCTAGAGACTTGCCTCGTATATAAAATTCGTATGATCAGATGATAGAGGATAGAATCGAACCACGCTTAACTTATCGTATGTGACACTGTGTCAGTACAATTCTACTCTGAATACAAACGAACACTGATCACTGAAATTTTCGGTTTCAATTTGAAGGGGGGGGGGGATGGCATATGTTATAATATACACAAAAGTAAGGGAGAATTTCGAAATTAGTAGACATCTTCAGGCCCGGAACGCCTCGAAAGGGAGGCTGAAAGCCTATTTGAATATTCGCTAGATAAACGTGCTAATTTCCGAGTACATGCTGAAGGGGGAGGGCGGAAATCCTCTTTCCCGTGAATCCGCCTTCCCTTGAATCCGCGCCTGATTTCCTTCGGTAGTCACTTCAGCAATCTGGCAACCCTGGTGAACATTCATAAACTTCATGACGGAAATGTACACGAGCGAACGCGTGCAGTAGATAAATATCAGTTACAATTACAAATACAAGTAATTTGCTATTTGAAAAAGGGACTATTGAAGACGACTTGACAAATAAGATTTCCATGAACAAAACATAGTTGTAAAAGATAAGACGACGTCAGTGCGAAAAAAATCAGATCTGCTTGATGAAACAGGGATCAAAATGTAAGCAGAATGTACCAATTTTATCACATTTTTGTTAAGAGAGAAACCTACATGCAGTCTCTGAATGTCTATTTTAAGTTAATGTTTTACCCATGTATTCCGCCGAAAAACATTTCTCATCATAAAACTCCCACTGCCAATTTTGAATGAGACAGCTGTCTGAAAACTCCTACAGAAGTAGGACAGGGGTGAAAACAACGATTGACACGCTCTGAAAACACCGGGGATAAATTTAACCAGGATTGTGTTGGAGTACATAGAACTACGACCCTAGTTAAATTTAACCCAGGTTACACGTGCTATTTACGGAATGAAATAAAAGATATGACTCATAAAGTGGTATATTGCGGGTAAAAACTGAGATTGCCATTTCCAGGTGCTTACTTAAGAGGCTGGAAAGTGCATTTTTCGTTGATTTATGCAGTTTGGGGTCCGAAATAATCCCAGTGTCATCCGAAGGTTGCGTTCCGCCGAAAAGATTTTTGTACAATTTTATGTATCTATTGCCACCGCCAGGGCCAAGGGGAATTTTGGAAGATCAGAAAAAATGCCGGCACGTGTTGCTACATTTAGGCAAAAGCATCCCATCTTTTTTTGTCTAGGGCTGTTAAAGTTGCAGAATTATATACACAAGGGAGAGCTTAAAGGTAAAGAGCAATACCCCCAAACTTACATTAAAGAAAAAGCTAAATAACTCAATTTTCATCTTATTTCTCTTGAAAGTATCTTTAACTACATTTTATGACTTTACTATTGCATATTCAAGGTAAACCAAACAGTTATTTCTGGTAAATTTCACATTTGATGAGAAAAAACATTGTCACATGACTCCCCACGGCCAATCATGAAACTGGACAGTCTACTACACACTTATTCAATTGGGGTGACTGCTCCTGCCCTTTAAAACAGTTTTGTATCAGGTGGGCCCGGAGAAACTCGGTAGAACTGGTCTGTATGTAATGGCGAAATTTGCCTCTTAAACCCTGATCAAGTGACACGTTATGGCACAGGTTAGGAAATTGAAAGTTTTCTGGAGAAGGTCTAAAGTCTCAATCATCTTTACAGAAAGGTTGGGGAATTTTACACTTCCGAATAGGTCACAGGGTCAAATTTATCTTTACTCTGTTAACGTAGGCGTCCAGAAACATCTGCCTGCCCGGCGAACTTTTATTTCCCCAGTTGTGCATTGTCCTCAGTAACATTCACTAAATTTACGTCTGCAACGAACACTGAAGGTACACTTGAAACGCTTTTCAGTGGGTCTGCTGTTTATTTTTATACTTATTTGTCGACTGATCCATAAGCCTTCATTAAATGACTCGGTAAATCAGTTGTAGCTTGTCGCGCGACATAAAGTCCGATCTATTGGGTTTTTTATGAGGAAATATTGATATGTATCAGTCCTAAAAAGCGTCCCTTCATACGATAAGCAAATTTATATTTGAATTAAAAATAAGTTGAGGTCAGTTGGTATTTTGGAAACAATATGCAATGATACTCATTCTGTGACGTCATATTAGTTCTAAGCCTCGATTGGTGTTCATACGTTGACCTAGCATAAATTAGTAGGGCTGTTGTTGTGAAATTTAGGTCCCATCCATTGAGGTGGTCAGAGAATGGACCACGGGGCGGGGGGGGGGGGGGGAGCATGCGGCATCCCAATCGAATTCACCTGAAAAAATAAGTCAAGTATTCCAAAGTTAGTTACTTGAATCACTTGGAAATAATTAAATAGACAAAATCATTTAAAAACAATTTGATAATTGCCTTATTTTCCTAAGTTTGACAACGTTATTCCAATGTCAATAACTTCTGGTGAGTTGGTTGTCATACTCAGAGTAATCAATGCAGAGTAATATCAACATCCAAACTCGGACAGACCAAGTTCCTGTACCCCCGGAAAACGTCTTACTTCGCAACCACACCATATATGGTGATTCTTTGACCTGCCCAGCAATTTTTTTCATTAAAGTTAGCCTTAATGTTATACCTGATGGAATCTGAGGGTTTTTTTAGTATTCTTAAAACTTTGAAGGGGATAGTGTTTTCCTCCCTGTAGTCTACACCCACTTTTCGGAGAACAGGTCCTAGCTGTAGTCATCCCATCCCCAACCCACAAAACAAAACCCTTAAGTTATACGCGAAGGGTTAAAATTTAAATGGGTTCGGTTACTCGTCCTATGCTTTCAAATACCGGCGTGGGAGGAGTTTAGCACTGGTTAACCGTCAAAGTCGCCGTCAGTCGTCTAGGATAAATACTGAAGATCTTATCATCAATAGATTATTGTTCCATTAGCGTGTCTTTTTTGAGATGTGCTTCTATAAACGTATTTATAACGCTTATGTGGAATCGCGTGATGACATTTATAACGCGATCCTGCGGCTTTTAAAATAGTCAGATTATCTATTTAAATGGGATATATCGAGAAAGAATACCTGCCGAGAATGAAATAGATATATTTAGTGATAAGGCAACAAATCGTCAACACTCTGACAATACACAACATAGTCATACCTTATACTAATTCCAAATTGTGGTTGTTTTTATTCAACAGGGGATCGTCGCTTTCAAATATGTTGACTTATATTAATGCAAAATTGCAAATAATTGCCAAAATGTCATATATATTTAATTCTGACTGAATAAATTTGTTTAATACCATAACAGCTGTGAGAACCTTTGTGAAACCATGATCACTATGGTTTCAATTTGCAGATTACTGAGATGACCGAACGATTAAAACATTTAAATTACAATTTGGTAGCACACACGGGAAACTGTTCCTCCTTGCTCACCCTCTCCCCCTATCTAGCTCACTCTATGTTGTCTCTCTGAATCTGCCATAAAATATTGGTTATCATAACGTAAGTAGTTCATCTGTTTGGGCCAATTAAAATGTTTAAAGGCCCGGTTCTTTCACCCCAAACAGTACCAATTCTCCTAAACTTCTCACTGAAGCCCCTCCCACAATTGTCTGAAATTCGTCCTCATCCAGATACAATCTCAGTTTATTGCTTCAAGGTGAGTATAGAAAAACTCAATTTATATAATCAAAACACTCTCAGTACTGTTCATGCTGTGTAATATAATCAATTTTGTAGTAGTCTACAGAAATTCTCGATTGGCACAGTTCTTTGATTGACAGTCAATTAAAAAGCAAAATACTGTTTCTTTTTCAAAAGTCATCCTGGCCCTCTAACAAGGGGTCGTTCGGCGAAACCCGACTTTGACCCTTCCGCCCAGCGTTGCACTTCTGCTACAGGCGGAGAGCGCGGAGCTCGAAACCGAGAGTAGCTACCCGATAATTCGGCTACAACAATGAGAGAACAATAGATTAAGGTCACGGGGTCAATAGCCTACGGAAGCCAGTCCGGGACATGCTACGTCCGCTTTTCCGCCGACCCCGAAGCGCGTAAACATGCCCCGACATGTTCCTACTTTAAGTAGGGTAGGAGAAATGGAACTGTTTGCGGTTAAAGGATTTGATCTGCAACTGTTTCTTTCTCTCGTGACGTCACACCGACAGACATCTATCATTAATCGGACACTGGCGTAGTCCGGTAAATGCTATCTATCGGTGTAGACCGGCAGCTATATCCTGTAGGGGCTTTTAAAGGGTCAATTTTCTCAACCATAACTACACTTCTTTTAGGGGTGAAAGGAACTCTCAATTGGCTTATTTTTTTATTGAAAGCTAATTCCAATAATACAGAGTACCAAAGCATATATTACACAGCATGAACTGTACTGCGATATTTTGATTATACACATTGAGCTTATCTTGTTCTCACAAGAAAATTTTTGACTTTGAAAATCCAATAGGTGGAGCATGTGCCACTTCCTGAAGCCACACTTTGCAAATATGTGGGGGGATGCCTTTAACCGGGCCACTTTTTATTGGAGGAGTAAACCTAGAGCCTCTTAAATTCTCTGCCACTGCATGGATTCTTTATTTTACTGGATAGACCTATTAATTACTCCGTGACTATAGCAATTAAACATTCATAAATGGTATTTCAACAGTATTAGGAACTGAAATTGCGAGATCGATTAAGTAACTAGTTTTTTGCAGACGTGGATGGTCAAAATTGCGAGACAATACGCCGTTCGTCAAGGGAAAATGGAAAGGTAGAAGTACATCTTAAAAGGGTGGTCCAGCACCAAATTTATGTTTGATATCTTAAAGAGGGACATATATCCTACGCAGCCTGTGAAATTTTCATTCATATATCTAAGGTTCTCGGGATATTAAAGGGACTTGCCAGAGGCAATTTTTTTTTTACTTTAAATTATGCAGATTTCCTTTCTTTAAGGAGCTGAAAACGTCATCTCAATGGCATATAGAGTTCAAAAAATACCTTTTTTCATAGTAACACGTTTTTTTCTTGAGGTGAGTGCTTTGCGGGAAATTGTTTTGCCATCGCGGCACAACTTGATTTTGCATTAAATTTATGTAGGCCTACAATTTTCATACCAACGTGGCCGGGGCATATAAAGCAACAGTATACACAAAATTGCAACAGTATCAAATTTTAAATAAAAACAGAACATGTAACTATAAAGAAAATCAAATCGAACCTGAGGCAATCTTTATGTGTCTTTTTTGTTTGTTTGTTTGTTTGTTTGTTTGTTTGTTTTTTGTTCTATCAGTTTTACAGCAATTTTTGCCATTGAACGTAAAAGAAAAGCAGCTCGTTCTAAGACGCTGGACAGAGAGGTAGTGCAGATGGGGAAGTTTTACAAAGAACTCAACTAAGTAAATCTGGCCATGTGGTTTGAAGAGAATAAATCAGGTAGGTGTTATTAGATGTATCAATGAAAGATTAAACAACGATGAAACGTGCATCAACTCAAGATAACGCACGATCTGGAGGTAAATGCAACCAAGCAAGTAATCAAGTGATGCGGGAAGGTCGCAGCCCGAACCCCTCCAGCGATATAGCATTATTCTGATCTATACGCAGAAGCAAAATTGTTTAACCTTGTTCTTTCATACACAACAACATTTTAAATTAAAAACATAAAAGTTGAAAAAAAAAATCGTTTGTAAAAAATCACATTTTTTAAAGAGCACTCAATAGATTGAATGGAGTAGCCCAAAATGAGCGCGTTATTAATACCGTGAGATTATCCCTGGATAACGCACGGTCCCATGACCGTAATGGATTAGTAGAAGTTGGGGTTATTGTCATACATGTATGATTGAATATCTGTATTGGGTCTTTTAACTTTTGCAGTGTGTCTCAAGTCAAAATTTTCAAATATATACATGAATTTAACAATACAAATCCTATCTTCATAGGAAATTCTTTAGCAGATATAGGCCTATAAAACGTCGAAATTTATTTACTTAAAACAAACTAGTTCATTGCGCAATGATTTGTGACTTTTTTTGTTGTACAGCTCACGCTATCTTGGCTCAAGAATGTCCTACGATGATGGGAGTTGGACTATCAGAATTAATTTTTATGCTGTGTAATATATATTATTAAATTTTTTGATTGGAGACAAATTTTAAGTAACTTTGCCCCTTGTAATAAGCCTTGATAGTAACCTTTCACAACGAATTGAACTAACCTTTCGAGGCTACTCTGATTCCTCAATGTCGAAAAATTATTGCAAAGGCCCGCGAGAGTCAACAAGGCAGGAAGGTCCCCGGGATGCCTGGAAAAAAGATCCATTAGGAGTTAGTATCTTCATCTTGATAAGCTTGTGGCTTTGCTGTCTGAAATTGAGGAAGACAATGAAAATTGTTAGGGATAACTGTTTTAACCGCAATCAGTATCAGATTTTATAAAGCCACAGTGTGCAGGCATAGCATCAGTATGGCTGGGGGCGGTCTTATAGTTTTTATTGACCACACTCCTTTTAAGTTACACTCCTTATAAACGATAAATGTACTGAAAAAAATCATGCCTGATATAATGTACAAATTATTGAAACCATTCCAAAATGCATTTTGTTGAAAAATTTGTCAAGTAAGAGCTATTAATAAATTTAGCGCTCGATATCAAAAGGCAAAAATTCTAGACTGCTAACAACATTTTGCTAACAACGCATTTACCGAAGGATTTGGACTAGATGATATCTCTTTCGGGAAAAAATGCCCGGGAATCTCCTCATCTGACATCACATTTTCAAAGATTCCCAGTCCGTATGATATGCTTATGCATAGAAAAGGTCCTCATGCGCACGACGGACACGAAAATAGATTGGATTTTATCATCTTCATTTTCTCTTTTTTCTTTTGTTGTTCATTGTTATGTAAAATTATTTGTAAATATTTTTTAAAGCAGTTGTAAAGCTCGTTAGCTCTTAAACCTCTTTGGAGGATGAAAAGAGAATAAACTGAAACTGAGGTATCACGTACAAATGGATGGGTATCTTTCTTCGTTTTCATGCCTAGCTTCATGCGGAACTGTACTAGATTCGTGTCTACGTCGTATAAAACAGCGGTTGTAATTTGAGAACTTGGGTTGGTCATGGGCAGAACAAAAAGTAAAAAGCTCTAAAGTCGGTCTAATCAGGAACTATAGAAAGCGTTATAGCTGATTATCCCTAAATCCCTATTTAGACCCTCGTTGTGTGTTTTATAGCTCAGAATCGTAGCCAGAATTGTGTCATGGGGGGGGGGGGGGGCGACATGAGGAAAAGGTCTGAGAGGAGGGATAAAAATAGGCTAATTTAGGTGTTTTTGCAATCATTTTTTTCAAGGTTGGGTATTGAGGTTTTTTATCCCCCGACCCCCGTGGATACGCCACTGCTACAGCAAATGCCCATTCGGTTTCTGTATTACGGTGGGTCTTGATGAGTTGACATGTATACGAAGAGCCTAATAGAATGCTCTCAAAGGTAAAGAGCAGTCCCCCCCCCCAAACTTATTTTGAAGAAAAAGCTCAATAACACAATTTTCCTCCTATTTCTCTTTAAAGTATCCTTTTACGACTTTACTATTGTATATTCAAGGTAAACCATGCAGTTGTTTCCAGTAAATTTCACATTTGAAGAGAAAAAAATGTTGTCACAAGACTCCCAACAGCCAATCATGAAACAGGACAGTCTACTATACTATTTCAAATTGGGATGAATGCTCTTGCCCTTTAACTTCAACCTCAACAGCCTGCAGTCGAATATGTTTTTGCTTATTATCATCTCGTAAATATTTCAGGCTTCTGGAATCTCGGTACGGACAGCTTTAACTACTATGTAGGTGGAGTTTTCAATACAAGTTTTCAAGTCAACGTCCTTACTTACATCGTCCCTGAGCCCAACGCACCTCACTTTCCAGGTAATTTTGCCACAACCTTGCGGAAGTTGAATACGTTATTATTCTGGAATGGGCCACTAACCAGCATTGACCAGCGTTCGTGTGTGGTCATTTATTGCCACAAAATCAAGCACGTATGAAATATCGTCGTGCAAAAATGATATGCAGACTGATGTTAATCTTTAGGTGTTATTTCACTCTTTTCTGACTTGATCATTCATTGAAAACTAATAAGTACTGCATCACCTGCTATCATATAATTTCTACTACTTGTCGAATTTGTGGGATAATTAATAGCTTACCTCCTAAGAAGGGACGAGACTGTAAACAGGAAAACACGGCTATTACGAAACACTATTTATCTATAATCAACAGCAGACATGGTATAGTGATAGGCAGCAAAGTGTATTATATTTACCCTAAACGATGGAAAGTTGCGTTCGAAGAGGTATCCGTCACCCATAATGGATCCTTCCTTTATCACCGGAACATGCATGGTGGGGTAGTTAATTCCCGGCGAGGATGCCCCCCCCCCCCATCATTCATGAGCAATTTGGGGTGTGTTGAGTGGTGCAGATACAACAACGGTTGCAGAAAACTACGGTACTCACTGTTACACTACTCATTCTATCATTCGGTTTAAAGGTTGAAGGAGTATTACTGGTTCGGTTTTTGTTTTCTGACGTATGCAGGGGGCAGTGGGCCATTCCCCCTCATGAAAATATTTTTTTAGGCTAAACAACGTACTTCAGTAACACAAATTTTACTTCAAAAAAGTAACTTTTGTGGTACCAAATTGCACGTAAGGACACCCATTTTCACAAAACTTTTCGAAGGGGGCGATTTCCTCCCCATGGCGTCCTTAAATACATATATTCGTCAATGTAAGGAAACCTTTTTTCCAAAATGTTCAAAGAGGCGCCCACCCCTTAGCCTCGTTCCCGGCCGCCATAGACATAGAAAACGGGGACAGGGGAGAGCAGGGTGTTCAGGTGTGGTTAGCAGTAGTTTGCCATTTCTCATGCAAAAGATGTAAGGAGTAAAATCATTTATAGATAAGATTATGTTTAATAACTTTCTGATCACTTTGAAGTTTGCGAACTTATTTTGAAGTGAGTAATTTATTGCAGACGACTGGAAAAGATACAGCGACTCCTGAAATTGTACGTGTTATTCTGGAAAATGTTATTTTCGGACATCTGAGGGCCTTAGATTTCGACTTTAAAGCAAATTTTACTTCAGAGATGTAGTGTGCATGGAATTAAATTGCAAAATGGTGCATGATTGTCGCCGTTGACAGGAATAGCCTTGAAAGTTTAATTGCGTTGGGTAATGGGGATAAAACTGAAAAGTGTATCTTAACATGGGCAACAAGACTCTTTGAAAAGGACAAAAATTTTCTAAGGGGAGGGGGACACCCCATCCACCTAGTTCCCTCCCGTAGGCCGGCGGTCACTCAACAAAATGCATGCCCCCTTCGGAGAAAATCTGAGTACGCGACTGTTTTAAACTAATAAACTAATTGTTTCTTAAGGAATTCTTTTAGTTCAGTGGAAGTTTCCATTTTATGTATATATTTTTATTTTATTTTTACTTATTTTTTTTTGAAGATGTGCTTGTGGCATGTCATTCTATGTTGACTGAATGGCGATCTGGAGTAAGCATACCAGGCACTCAGCCAGTATAGGTGACCTACTAAAGCAGGCTCGGTTGTTTCACTTTCAGTCATTTTCCACGTTTTGAAAGCCTTTAAAGGGGTACTGAGCAAACAGATTCGGTTCGGTACCATAACTACAAAATAGTGAGACCAGGCATATTTCTTGTTGTAAGCACGGTACCCGGATTCAAAAGCTGAAGAAAGGCAGACTTAATTCATACCATCGAGGTGGATTGTTATTGACATCAGTAAACAACGCATTGCAACAGATTTAACACGGATTGTGTATGGTCAACGGCGCAGACATGACGAATTATTGGCACAACAACTTTTCAAACATTGAGTCAATGAACCGTATTCTCATCACGCTTTAAACCTGTGAGGGAAAGAAATAATTCATTTTTAGGCTTTGTCTCCAGACAATATATTGCAATATTGTTACTTCCAACTTTTACGAAAGGAAAATGCAGCCCTCGATGAGTTTACCTTGTCATTAAAATTCAGGAATGGATCCTCTCAGTATTGTAATAATGCGTATGCTACTTCGTGCATCGCTTGCATTAATCCAGCGATGCATTAACCTGGTCTAATGCACGGTCTATGCTGCTTAGCTTTTAATTCAATGTAACTTCAGAGGTATACTAGTACGGTACTTAAAAGCAGAGATATGCTGAATTTCATTTGTATTTACATACTGAAATTTATTCCTGATCTATCATTTATATGACGAATGCGTATTTCGTCCGGAAAAGGGCACAGACTCAAGAGGGCTCAAAAGTATCATACATACACGAGTTAATTATCCACACACACACACCTCTAGCATTTTAATTGTTATTCAAGTCACTTCTAAAGGTTTTACCCCAAAAATATCGGAAAATAAGACACTCCCCGAAATAAAAACCAGCTGAGAGGATGGCATTTACCCTCCCAGTTCGATTTCTGTTTAGAAATCAGTGGCCCAAGAAACCACAAACACATGGGCATTTGGTTATAAGTTAAAAAAGAAGGTTTAAAGTCAAATCAAGTTTTGATATAAAGAGGACTACTTATTCTAAGTACTTTGGTGAATGGTTCACGAGATATGCCATGAGCAGGTAAAGTTGTCAAACAAAAACTGAACTTGAAGTAAACACGTATATTACATCATATCCCCACATGAATGGACAGTCTTTTGTTTTTCTTTAAACTTTAGAGAAAAACTTTTCCTCCTCAACAATCTCATAATATCAGAATATGATTGCATAAGTGGCACGAGAAATTTATAAATTTTGCATTTAATACAGGAAACCGCTACTTCTAATTACTTCAAGGTCAACATAACAGGCTGAAAACAAAGGGAAACAAAGCATTTCTTGTCAATTTGAGGGAGTGATGTAATCTCTGCTTCCCTTAAGCTCATTCAGATTTTGAAACACAAGTTTAGTGATATTATTATAAGTTTTTTGATATCTCGAAAAATTTAAGTCCGATTTGAGTGGACGTTTCACCACACCGAGTGGATTTGGTTCCTTTTTACATATGAAAGTTTCATTTTTGCTTAAACTACCCCTTTAAGTGGGTCATCTGTTACGCCATCCTGTGGGATTAAAAAGAGTATCTCTTTTTTGATATATTCATTGCTTTGACTTACACCTAAACCGACTGCATGGTTAAGTGGTTAGAGCAGTCTGTAGGTCGGGAGTTCGGGAGTTCGATTCTTAGCCGGGTCATACCGAAGACTTTAAAACGGAACCTACTGCCATTGGGCTTGCTGCTCGGCAAAACGTTAACGGTGAGCCACTACTGGTAAAAGGCGGTTTTCGGCTCGACACTGGGCGGTAAAACTCCATCTAACAATCGAAGTAACTAACTAACTAACTAACTAACTAACCAACCTGACTTATATTGCTGGCGTATATGATTAATTAGAAAATTACTCCCCTCCCTCTGACGGTGGACATTTGTGCTTTGACCTTGATTTTCGAAACTAGCAGTGCAGTGACTCGGTTAACCTTGAGATACTGGACATGCACCTCCAAAAGATTCTTAAAGGCCCAGTTCTCTAACCCCAAACAGTATCAATTCTCCTGACCTTCTTACTTAAGCCCCTCCCACGATTGTCTTAAATATATCCTTATCCAGACGCAATCTCAGTTTATTGCTTCAGGGTGAGTACAGAAAAGCCTTGCATGTGTATACCTAAAACACTCTCAGTACAGGTCATGCTGTGTAATATAAGCTTTGGTAATCTGCATTGTTTGAATTAACAATCAGTCAAAAAGCTGGGCCAATGGAGGGTTTCTGTACCCCCCCCCCCCCCACAAGAAGTGTAGTTTGGGGTGAGAAGATTGGCCCTTTAAGGATTCATTTGTATTGCTGCATCATATGATAGGATCAGAATCGAACTCATGGCTACATTACCAAAGGAATTTCGAAGCATAAAAATCAGTTCAAATTTACTGAATTTATACACGAAAAAGAAATCACAAAATTCGAAACAGAAATAAAAATTTAAAGGCCAATCTGTCACATTATTGGTATTTGGGACCAAAAACATATCAAGGGGGTACGTCATGTTCCAAAACTAAACAAATGAATGTTTGCAAACGAGCATATTTCTTACTATTTTCAGCAGTATAGTACACCTGTAGTCATTGTTTGGGCTATGAACGCCTGATGGAAATATCAAGGTCGGTTCGATATTTGCTGTTTTCTATTGTAAAAAAATCGGCCAAGTCATAACGCTATCGACCAAGTCATGACGCCAAGTATTAAGGGGAAGAAATTTCTCATGTAATTTTTGGGGGTTATGTTTGGATAAGTGGTGTGAGTGTCAGATTCAGTATGCAAAAGTGGACTTGAAAAACCACTCAGGTTATCTTTAGGACGAATTTGATACGCCATATGAGCATTGTTCAAGCCTAAATCATTTCTCGTAATTTTCACCACCTCCGCGTAACATAGAAACATATTCCAAATGGACGTTTTTGTGATTTTTGTTCAATGAAATGAACAGTATTATTATTCATTTGGCAACCAAAAGTAACCGAGTACAACATATTGAGGGGTGTGTTTCCTCGTTATCGTTTTGACATTGCATCAATCAGATTTATCTCAATGAACTGTGAGGTAGGAATTTTGAAGACGATAAGCGAGATTATCGTCGGAAACGAGCACTGCTTCAAAGAGTATCGGATGTTGTTTCTTTATCTTTATATCTCCCTGGTTGAAATCTCCATGCCATCTTAAAATATATTTTATTAACTCAATCTACCTCATGCAATAAATCGTACGGTTTTAGTTGGTAGATCTGGAAAATAAAATTGTCCGTTTTTATATGTTAGTCTTTATCCTCAGGGGAAAATGCGAAATACGATTTTCTCGAGTTTCATTGATAAAGATATGCAATACTTGAGCTGTTAAGGCCACCTACGCTCGCTACGTGAGCAAAAATAGCATGGTTTAATTTGTTTCCCAATTTGAAATGCGACCCTCCTAAAATCGCTGCAGGGGACGAATACATCTCTTTAAGTCCCGAGGCAATCATCTTTAATGCGATGATTAAATTGTTGAAGTTCCAGTTCTACTGCTGGAGGGGTGGTGGGGCCTCCCAACAGCTACTGGGTTATGAATAGGCTAAGTATCCTTCTAGAGATATACCTGTTGCAAACACACATTAACATGTTCCAGCATACCTATACGTTGTTTGCGTTCGTATGTACCTTTTTTATTGGAGTTGATTCTTTGTCCAGGTAGAAACTCAATGTTTATATTCACTCTCTGAAATTTCGAGTTCAGCTCAGTAGTTCCAGTCGTACCCTTTGCAAAACTGTATATGTGCGATATGGAAAACCCCCTTCCGCCAAAGACTTCACCCTGAACTCCATTGTCCTTGTACATAACAGCGAATGGTGATTACTAAACCTAACTGCAAAGATCCGAAAAGCGAAGCTCTCCCTGGTTTCCCGCTACTTTTAGGCAAATAATTTTTAAAAGAAAGGGTGGACTGCATATGGTTATTGGTTATTCCTGACTGAAATTTTGAGTCGAATTCATGCTACAAATTTTACGATCAAAGTCATGTTTAAACCTTTCAAAGTGTTGTTTGTCCGAATGTTTGCATACAATTATCACGACTCTGTGAAATTCTTCGTGCTCTTCCAGCTTATGTCGGCAGTCGGCAAATCACAAGCTCAGCTGGTGTCCTCAATCAGGCTACAGCTGTTAGGTACCATGCTCCTCGAGCTTCTCACCGTGACCAATAGAGCAACGGGAAAGTCGGGACATGCATCCCCACTTATTCAGAGCCATTAAAAGTTGAAATATCTTCTTGGATGGGTATATCTCATGAATAAGCTAGTTTGGTGATTCGTTTTGGTGGTTTTGCTCATGCGTACATCCTGCAAATCCGTCGGAATAAGCAAACCGATCCTGCACCAAAACGTACACCAAAATTTAAGTTCACGTGAAAATTACGTGAAGTCATTCTTTCTTAATCCATCCGTAACATAAGAATGGATCTCAAGCATGGTTTTGTGCAATGGATTGTCTCTAATTGTCTTTAGTTGTCTTTTTTGGGGGTAAAAATTTGCATTTTAAGTCTGACGTGAAGTAGGACTGAATCCCTATTTTCGTTCGGGTTCGCTAGGCACTTATTGTTGTGTACACGCACTGACGAAACAAGGGAGCGCCGTACGTTAAGTGCCGAGCTCGGTTTGTACATCCCACGCTGTGCCCCACGAATCCATGCGACAACGAATTACCGAATTCGCTTGTTAGGTGTTCAATACAATACGTGTAATTAATTTGCGTGATAAAGCTCACAATGTCAAATATGGCCATGTTCTTCTCTCGGGATGCTGCCAATATTCCTAATTACAGTCAATGAGTAAAACAGCTGAATGTTTTCTCTTTCCACAAAACCATTCCTACCGTACTATAAAGTGACTTTACAAGTTGGTTTCCACTGAATAATAATATTTAGGTTGGGACATGGAATGATAAAACGGATCCTCTGCTGAAAGTGAAGCCCCTGCAAGTTTAAACTTCTACATTGTTTAAGGGTATGTTATTATTATGATTATTATTATTATCATCATCATCATCGTCATCGTCATCGTCATCGTCATCGCCATCGTCATCGTCATCGCAATCGTCATCGTCATAGTCATTGTCATCGTCATCGTCATCGTCGTCACCGTCATCATCATCATCATCATCATCATCATTTTTAGGATTCAACATCATGTGTGGATGTTACGGAGTGAAAAACAAATTCTAAGTTGTTTGGAACATAACGCATTTTTTCACAGTATTGAAAGGGTGAGTGTGCATGTGTAACCAATGCACCCATGTCCTCCCCGCTATTGTCGATCAAGAACAACAGCTGAGTATACGCCAGTTATTTGGTTATATTATAAGTATTGCCAGGGAGTTGCATCTCCCTTGTATTTCTTGGCAGCATCCATACCACGTGGTTATAAGGGCGCTTCGAGGTGAGGATTATAAATACTTTTTCCCCGCCCCTTCTCGAAAAATACGTGAAAAATGAGTGTCATACCCTTCTCCGGTTAAAAGGATCGTGTCTTGTCGATACCTTATATTAGTCCTATATTACCCCGGTTGGGCGAGATTGAGACTATACAATTTACCACTTAAAGAAAAGCCCATAGCCGAATTAAAGGTTAATATGTTGAAGTAGAACATATTTTAAGCATTTTGTTGAAAATTTCATTCATTTCCCAAGTTATGCTCTCGATATATTAGCAATTTAAGTGGATTTATTTTCTATAAAAAAGTGAATTTGAAGCAAGCAGGTGTGATGACATGGATTCACATTGTTGGCCAATGTTTTGTTTTTCTTTAATTTTTACTCTATTTATATGACTTTGAAAATCAAATAAGGATCTTATCTTGCCCCTAAGGCATAAAAGGTTTTAGATGCTCTATGGCATCAATATATCAGAGTTAAGTTGCATAAAATTGGATGTAAATTATAAAGAAAATAAAAGTGTTTCAAGTTTATTTATGTAGAAAACTTGCCACATTCAATTGATAATATCAAACATGGGAAATGAATAAAAATTTCACCAAAGTGTTTAGAATATGTTCCTCTTATACATAACAAGAACAATTCTGGACTATTCTTTTGAAGGATATCAGGGTCTATCACACTTCTAAACATGAATCCGTATGAAAGAGAAATAACGGCCATGGGCATACCCAAGTATGGACAGGGAGGCTTCGCTTTTGGAGAATAAAAAAAACTTGAAGAAGAGAAAATTAAAAAGCAAATAAGTTTTCAGAAGTTAAAATTCCGAAATCGAAAATCATTAGATGCAACTCTCAAGGCCTAGAAGAGGCCATTTTCAGCTACCTGGAAAACATTTTACCCAAATTTATTTGGGTCCTAAACCAAACTAAAATGGCGCTACATTTACATAGTTTGCAAAGACTAAAAGATCACTAATGGTTTACCTACAGCTTTCGACCCCTGGAAAATCTCTGTCAAAAAGTTGGGTAGTTGCGCTTTTTTCAACAAGGTGTTTCTTGATTGGCCGGCGTGTTGCCATTGTATCCGTTGTATTCAATTTGTAAGGGTCAGATATTGGGTTAGGAATTACGGCTATCTTTAGCAAGTTAGGAAATTTCTTGTTAGACAGTGCGCATATCGCCCAAACAGAATTTTCCGCAGTATGGTTTCCTGGAAACGTTTTAGTTCTACTTAACATGCATGCAAGACAACGGAAGGCCCGCCTTTCGTTGTCACCATCGTGACAAGGGCCATAACACGTGGGATACGTCAATGAACCGGAATAAACAGGCGATACCATACAAGTAACAACACGACCAGATATTAACGAAATAGATCGCCTTTAATGGTTTATTGGCTTTCGTTCGGTCTTCACCTGCGGTGGTTTTGTTTCTCTGCTAACCCTAGGAAGTCTGCTCTTTTTTGAATTGTCACGGATATTTATGAGTTTTTGGATTGATAAACAATATCTCGTTTGACCGTTAACTTTTTTATCAACTAATGATTTGACGTAAAGGTATCACTTACTCATGTACTAGAATTATTTACATACACCCACGTTACCACGGTGACGATACTTAACAAATAAAAGGTCTACAATATTTAAAAACGCACACCAACCCTAAACCGTCATTTATTGATTTTACATTGAAGAGATCCGATTGTCACTTTAACGCAATTCAAAATCGTTTTTGGTGGAGCGACTATCACATTTGGTAAGGTAAGTTAAAACTCTTTAAAAACCTTAAAAATTGAACTTTATAGATTTAGACCTGTTAGCTTTTATGATCAGGTTGTACTTTAGAAAGGTATAACTTCATCAAAAAAATATTCTAGAAAGCCGGCGAAGGAAACAAATGAGCATTTCTGTATTCCATGTACAAATTTTAGTTGGCTACTTGTAAACTTTACATTCTGAAATTCCAATTTGTTCAGGAGAGTTCAATTTTCGAAACGGTATGAGGTAGACCTCAGTGTCAGTGTCTTTTCTAGCGCTGTACCTTGTAAACGTAGCACGTTTAGTCGTTCACTGCATATCAGTTTTTAAGGCTTAGTGTTATGAATGGCAGTTCGTGCAATAAAGGAGCTAAATATTGTTTGTAACTTTGGACAGGTGAGAATGTACTTTCCGTCAGTCCGTGGACCCGTTTTTTTTCGGGGAGTACCCATTCCACGACGGCGCGTACGTGTTACATGACTCTAACCTTGTCATACTATTCACGCCGTTTTATCTATATTTCGACAATGATTGCTAGTTACATATCATTGATTCAACACTAACAAGTAATGCAAACACATTCAGCTAGTTAATTTTTCATATTTCGAAACACTAAACTTGAAAGAACCGGATCCGTAAGATTAAAGTACATGGTGGGTGCCATTGAACGCATGTAGTCTCGGAAGCCAGCCCAAACGAAAGAGGTGCCATGGATTTGCCGAACCCCTTGAGAAACCACCTCCGTAAATTGCAGGGGTTCGATAGCAGAATTTGGAGCAATAGAGCTTCATGCTTATCTTTGATCTGCAAGAGAAGTTTCTATATTTCAATGTTTGTGTTAACACTAAAGCGTACTATTTTCACGAACCTTTCGCAAACTACATTAGGGTTGCCAAGATTGTTGTCAAGGGCGGGGCTGGTGTTTTACTATCTAAGCGGAGCGTACAAGAAAAGTTTTGGCCCAAAAAGGCTGGCAGGGCAGAGCGTCTCCGCACTGTTTGATCTACTTAAAAATTATCCCTAAATTGACATTTCTGATTGGAATTTTGTATGATAAAACATATTTCACCAGAAAAATAGTTTTACAACTCCTCGGTAGAGAGCCTAGAGGATTGTTTATGAGCAAACGACTGTGGAATTATGTAGTCTGACACAAATACCATTAGGCAAAAATCTGTGCTGGCGACTGGGAGAAAAATGTACAAGGGGAAATGAGAATCTGAGCCGGCAGCGTCACCACATTGAACCATCGTAAATTTAAATTGAACCTTATTCAGAACTAGGCAGTAAGTGTATTTAACTCTTATCCCAACCACATGTTGCCCAAATTTTTCAGGTTGGTCCAAAGTAAGCCCGGAGGTCTAGCCCCCCCCCCCTTCCCGGTTATGCAATTGGCACAGTACCAAAATTTTCGCCCGCATCTCCCACTTTCAGTTCAACGATGAATTTGTTGTTAATGCAGCACGGCCCGGATGTATCAAAACTATCCATCAAAGTAATTAAGATTGTCTGCATTGGCGATATGGTAAATGCGTAGAGCGTCTTTACACTTCCCTGCAGTCCCTCTTCACCGAGCACCTCGTTGGTCTGGCTTCTTCCATCATCCTTAGCCCTTACACTTTCTCCCTCACCTATGTCTTCGCTACAAGTGAAGCTCTGCCAGCTTCAGTACTCATTCCATCAATCTTTTTAACTAGTCTTCTACTCTGTAAAAGTCAATTTACTTCTCGTTATCTTTCCATCGAGTCAGTAACAATGATTCTTTTCTTATTATTTTTGCCTTTCCTTTGTTCCCTTCATATTATTTCTTTTAACTACTCCTTTTTTTACTTCTTCCGCTCATTGTTTCGTAAGTTTTATCATTTTGTTCATCCTCACGATTTGTCTAAAACCTCTCTTACACAGTTTCCCCCATAATACATCCTCGCTTTATTTCTAATAAAATTGGCTTCTTCGAATAACTGTACTATCTCCTCAAAATTTAGAATAGAAACACAAAACCTTGTAAATACAGCAACTTTGCATTACTTAACACTCCACAACCAGTTTGATTTACAATATGACTTATAAGTTTCGATCTGTATATACTTAAAATAAAGACAGTGTCAATGGACGCAACTAGAAAGACACGGAAAGTGATATTTCCGGTGACATACAGAACAAGCACGTCATGCCGCACAGCAAGAGGAGCTGTCTTAAGTTGCAACATTTTCTCATTTTTCTGTTAGTCGTATCGATAAATGCGTCATCAAATTGTGATTTGTTCAAAATCAACACGACAGTCTAAAAAAACAAAGGGAAAGAAGGCTTTTCTCCTGTCAATGTGAGGGAGTGATATAACCTGGGAGGCCTGGGGGTCTAGCCCCCCCCCCAGATTTTCTTCAGCCCCCCCCCCCCCCAGATTTTTTGCCTCCTGATGTAGTAATTGAGAAAAAAATAAAATGTTTGAACGGAAATGCACTCTGGAGTATTTCCTTCGAAAAGAGTAAATAAATAAAATGTGTAGCAATTAAGAAAACATGCATGAATGTGTGTAAAACACCTTTTGTGTGCACGTATGAAATCAAGTAATAACTTCAAAATGATTACTTTCACTAAATTAGATACCGTATATAATCTGCACTGTCGTTTATTGCATTACACTTCGACGATGAAACGAACGTTTCGACGGCAAACTCGAATTTGACTTTGTTAGGTTAAGACCCTATCTGCCTTTCGGATGGCTGGTTGATTTACTGAAAACAAGGCACTCATACATTGGAGACCATTCTTGCACGACTATTCCTATACTTTATCATACACAAAATATGCCTTAAAGGCCCTGTTCTCTCACCTCAAAAAAGTGCCAATTCTCCTAATCTCCTTACTTAAGCTCCTCCCACAATTGTCTGAAATTCATCCTCATCCAGAGACGATCTCAGTTTTGATTGCTTCGAGTCGAGTATAGAAAAGCTCAATGTTTATAAACAAATCACTCTTAGTACAGTTCATGCTGTGTAATAAAAGCTTTGGTACGCTACACTGTTTGATTTAGCTGTCAATCAAGGAGATGAGCCAGTGGAGAATTTCAGATCACCCCTACCAAAATTGTGGTTTGGGGTGAGAGGATTGGCCCTTTAAGGGTAAGGTGCTGCCTTCGAATAATTCTTCCCATCCATCCCTAACAAGTAGGCCTATGTCGTGTCTCACTCCTTCGCATGACAAGTGCCACTGCAGAACGATTTTTTCGACAAGTCCTCTTTTTACTAGTTGGCAATGGCGTCCGGGCGGATTTGTAAAGTGTCCACAAGGTCCGAATTTCATGTGTTTCCCTCATGATCCATACTTCTGCTTTGCGGTTTAAATATTTTGAGAGATTTACTCGTAGTATTTTCATTTTGACTACGTAATGTACCGATGACTGAACAAATACTGCACCATTTTTCATCTAAACACCACTGAAAGCCGGAAAACATTGTTACTTGGGTAGTATGTATGTCACTTGCAAAATCTCTACAAAGACTAAAAATGAGTATTTTGAAAATTTTCATGCTCCCCACAAAGGCAAATCCTAAAACTTAGGCCTATCATCAGTTCAAATTTTTGCCAAACTTAGCACCATTTTGCATCTAGCAAATCTAACGCAAAGAAAGTTTCTCAGAGGAGGACACAACTAATTTTGGTTTTCTTATTGAAGCTGAAATCTATTCAAACATTTCCGCATTTGCGATCTTCGTTCTCATGAAGTTCAAATTTTTTTCCCAAGAGAAAGGGAGATACCGGTTTCCTTTAGTCTCATCCCCAGGCCATGGCAAAGATCAGAAATGCCCAGATATTGGGTCCCTAAAAAGTCTGTGTATTATCATTTCTCACAGAATGATTTTTTATTCACACTATTTGAGAAGTGGTAGACATGAGAAAGTTCGTATTTCAAGGCTGGGTACATCCAGCTAAAAACACGTGGGAAGTGCCGTTTCCAGCCATCTGGAGGGTTTTTTAAAACCCAAAATTTTCTTTTACGCTCCGCGCCAATCGATGGTGGCGCTCCGCTTAGATAATTTTGCCGCGCCTGAACCGCGGTGGTACCAGCCCCCCCCCCCACACTTTTTACCTAGGCCCCCCAGAAATTCCATCCTGGCTACCCCACTGGTAAAATAAAAAAAGATGGAGCGAAAAGGGAAACGCATGGGCCTAGGAAAATAAAAAAATAAAAAACAAAGCTCCATGTTTAGAGAAAGTCACAAATTTCCAAAAGATCGACCTGTTAAATTACGTCATGCCTTATATAACTCGATGCCTCATCAGTCCTGATGTGTCACTGTTCAAAAGGAAACTTAGGTGGAAATACCTCGTTATTGCTTCCTGTAGTATCGTTTAAGTAAATAACTTTTCAAAACCCTCGCTACTCTCTCGCTTTTCACTTCCCATATCAACTGTCACCATCTTTAGCAAATTTTCTAACTGCTAGTACCATTTGTAATCATTATCATGACAAATCTTATTTATGGAATTTCAAACTGAACATCTGAGGAGAACAACCAATTCTCAAGATATTCACAAAATGCACAAAAAATAACGCAACATCTGGGGTTGGCTAACAAGCTCGTCAAGTCGATTGATTTTTAATCCCTTTTGAGCACAATGAAAGCATATATCACTTGAAGGCAAGATCGTGTTATAAACTCAGGTATCAGTACACCCCCAGCCTTTGATCTACTCAGCTGTCTTTGTTGCCTTCTCAAGAAGCAACGTCAACGTGGAACAAGAAGAGTTCCCTTCTTGAGGATTTTCTTCTATTGCATTAAATATAAGGCAAAAAATGTCTGACTCCGAAATTTTTTAATTTAATCAAATCTAAATTCTATACTTCACATTCCAAAAACTATTGTTTCAAAACTCGGGAAGGCCCTTAAGGTAATCCATTCTGCTGTCCTTCCTCAAGATCTTTGCATTGACGATCCCGGTCGACTGTTAGTCATACGGAGTAATAAAACAATTGAAAAAAATCAAAATATTTTGTAGTTTGTAAAGTGCCACCTTAAAAAGCGAAAATGCATCATTCTATTTGCCACAATGTCGTTATTTCTCCAGAGCTTCCTGGACCATACCAGGGCTCTCTCCCTTTACCCCACCATTACGAGTAGCTGACCATGCTTTGACACCGTACTTTCAGACACTAATTCGGCGATTCCCACCCCCTCTTCGAGATACTTGCTTTTCTCCTCTTTGGGGCATCCAAACACGGTTGGACACTGAAGAAATATCTGAGGACAACTCGCTCCAAACGTGTCTAGGTAGATGTTGCTTCCTGTCGTAATTTCCCAGCCTCGAAGAAGAAATCACACGGGGGCGCGCACACACACACCCACCAGGGAGTTGTAACACAACTCCCTGAATCCAGACACATGCGACAAAGTTATGGCTTTCGTGGTGTCATGTACATTGACGTTCCATTCCCTTTTCGTCATACAACACCTCTGGCTGTAATGCGCACATTTCGACAAATTTGTCAAAATTTAAAACGATTACTTACAAAATGATAAATTCATTGTAATATTTTTTTATTTTAATGAAATTTGGCCTACCTACCCCTTTCCGATTTTTTTTATCCTTGTAGATAAATTTGCATACCGGGGTGTCTAGGCCACAACACCAAAATAATATCAAAGCTGATTATTTATGTACAGCTAAAGCCTATTCTTTTCATTCACCTTAACACAGAATGCATTCCTTCTTGATGGATATGCCTTTTATATGAACTGCTGGTACAACTATATCCAATTTTAAAGCTCAAAGGCTATACGCACTCCCTTTCCCTACGTACCCACCCTTATTAGCTGTCCATGAGATCACTTCTTTCAGGTTAATAAGGTACTGGACATTGAAGAGCACGACCGTTAAAATCTGGTCCGGACTTCATGCCCTAGCGTAAGAATACCAATCATGAAACTGACTGCACTATGTTCAAAAAGTACCCCACAAATGCATACGCGGCCCTACGACTGCTCGTTGAACCTTAAAGGCCCAATTCTCTCACCCCAAACAGTACCCTTTCTACTAACCTTCTAAATTAAGCCCCTCGAACAATTGTCTGAAATTTATCCTCATCCAGATAAAATCTTAGTTTATTACTTCAGAGTGAGTATAGAAAAGCTCAATGTGTGTAATCAAAACGCTCTCATTACAGTTCATGCTATAAGATTTAGTACTCTGTATTATTTGAATTAGCTGTCAATCAAAGAGCTGAGTCTATTGAGAATTCTGTTAACCCTAAAAGAATTGAAGCTTGGGGTGAGAGGATTGGCCCTTTAAGCATGTAATATTGAAGTTATAAAATGTGATGAAAGACAGTTTGAAGATTAATAAGAAAACAATTGCGTTAATTAGCTCTTGATTCAAAATACTTTTGGGGGACTGCTCTAGACCTTTAATGTCCATGTTCCATGTTGGTTCATTTTAAACGCCTTGTCCTTCAATCGATGTACACGGAAGCACCAAGGAAATTTTCTACCTTAGTTGAACCATTATCCCTATAGATATTAATGTCTGCATTAGCTCTCAGCCGATACTTCTATGACAAACTGACATGTTTTGTGCATTTATGACAGTTATATATTGGTTTCGTCTAATTGAGAATTTGATTATGATTTACAGATTTTAAATGAGAAACGGCTCCAACATAAAGAACGTGATTAATGAGTGTTAACCCAGGAACAAATTCATTACAAATGTGACGGGGAGGTGTGCTTTAATGTTGATACCAACTTTGCCGCTTTTACCGGATGTTAAAATAAGAGTTAAACTGTTGGTACTTTTTTCAACTAAGAAAATAAGCCCACATTGCAAGAAACAATACATACGTGCAACCCTTTTATAGTGTGACCGCTTTATGATATTGCAGCAATACTTCAGAAGTTGTTTGCATTTGTGTAAGCTTAAGCACTAATCCATGTTTATATTTTGGTTTTACCAGTTTACTGGTTGACTGCAGTATTTACTGATATAACTTCCGTTTGATTTTGATCTTGTATTATTTAGATGTAGAAATTGTACAAATATAATTAGGCCTACGCTGTACCTGAAATCATTGCTGAGAGGTCTGCATCACACACGATCGACGTGTTGCTGTTAGCAACTCCCTGCTCTTAACTGTCCTATGAGAAGTATGAAAAGTAATCAATGAACGTACCAGTACATTTCATAACTGATAGGTCATCACCAATCAAAATACACGATAATTAAGTCAACGGGTAAAAAGGGTCATTCGTAACCCCAGACTACAATTTTACCAACAGTTTATAGAAATTGTCATATTATACGTTCCTTTGATTGATATCAAATTCAAAATATGCAGAATATTATACACATCATCTACTACGAATGATTTGACTACCAGAGTACACACCTTGTAATGCCATGAAGCAATATATTAGGATTGTGTCTGGATAAAGATTAGTTAAAGACAGTTGTGTGTGGGGAGGGGGGAGGGGCTAGAATTAAGTAGTTTGGAAGAATTGTAACTGTCTTGAGTCATGAATAACTGCCTTTTCATATTACCTCTCATTTAGCGTCCTCTTAGGCATAAAATAAAACAACTTCAGAATTAAAACAGATGATTTTTACTCTGGGTATCCTCCCTACTGTTCATCAGTGTGCATGGAAACAAAAAAAAAAAATGAACTCTTAACAAAACCTCATCCCTGACTTTACTTCTACTGTTCCTGGAATATTAAAATTCCAGGGACTTGAGATATTCCTAGCGAATTGTGTTGTAAAACATATAATTGGCATCGGTTTGTTTCCTAAGTTGGCGCCCCATGTGTGCATTGGTTCTAAACGTTCATTTACCATACGGAAGCAAAGGATACTGCAGGCTTATAAACTTCCGAGTCAAAAGTACCATGCATGAGACCTGCTTTTATAATATGCTCGACCATTTAGTCGTTTCTGGATTCATTGGATTATATTGCCATCTTTCTTGGTCGTGCAAATTTGTGATAAATCGCTACTGTACTTTCGTCTGAGAGGAGAAACAGTGTTTTAAAAGGTAGGAGCCATTGTAAGATCTTACTTCGTTGTCACTATGTTTCCTAATATATAAGCTACGTCGTGACCTTGCAAGAACCGACGAAAGGAATTTTAGCACACTCAACAACTGCACTGAATAACCTAGTTACCACGGGATATTTATATCGCCAGCTTCATATGTTAAAGTTATAGGTTTTTGTGCAGTTGTGTCTTTTTCTCCAACCCATACCGTTTATAAACAAATTTGGGCCGTCTGAAGAGAAGAAAGTAACGCATTAAACTTGACCGTAAATATTGGAGAAATCTGCATAAATGTTCAATTTTCTGTGATGATCGAAGAAAAGGGATTATATGCTTCAAATATCCGATTTTTGGTGTGGTATTGATTGCCCTATATCAACCTATGGAAGTACTAACTCCGAGGCAGTACTCCCATAATAAACCACGGAATAAGTAGCCATTCACAGAAGTTTAAAAATAGTTGGCATATTCTTACCTGTTTAAGGTTGTGTCAAAGGCAGTGCTTTGATGTATCTGGCAGAGCCGCATAAAGGGCTGTTATGCGTTTAGTGTCCCCTTTTGGGGCCGTGATAGCTTCACGTTTTTGCATGTAAGCAGAAGATATCCATAAAGTCTAAGATTCTAAAGAAACAGTTCGACCATGTTTATCAGAAAGAGTAAAGGCACAACTGAACTGCAGGCTAAGATTACCCTGAATAAATAATTCTTAATCCATAAATTGAGTATTTTTGATACTTCAGCTATTTGCCTCGAATCGAATCATAAAATTTAAAATGACGTTGTTAACATTTCCTGGCCCTGTTATCCCTCGAGGAATGATCAATAGAACAATATTGAATAGTGTAAATAGGTATGCCTCTCTATGACCACTTTAAAAAAGCTTGTATAATAGCACAGTGTTTACAGCATTTGTAAAACAGACCATTACAATTTTCCAAACCCGGTTCTCACTTCTTGCCCTCTCAAGGCAATCCTGTTGGGGTACAAAGTGTGATCAGAGTACCTTCAGCGCATGTTTTTTAATATTGGCTTCGCTGCAGTTTTGTTTTTTATCTGATGTCAGTCAAAGAGGTCATGCCAATTGAGAATTTTGGTAGACTCCGTGGGTAAAATTGCGGCCTGCGTAGCACCTCTGTGGCCGCACCCCCTTTAGGATTTTTCGTAGCGATGAGCTGAACGAAAAGACTTCGTCCGCTCCGCGGGCCAGTAAAATTGTAATTTAGGCTGACGGTTGACTGTTTTTTAATCTGAATGCATATGAGTGTTGACATCTTTTCATAGACTGTTATTAATTTACCGTCACGTGGTTCGATGCGGAACGATTTAATGTTATACAATTATGTTAGCACTATTCGCACATCATGTCACCCACCACACCACGCATTTACCCTGTAATGAAGGTAACATGGAAATTCTACGCTTAATAATTGAATAAATAATCAGCCACAAGTTAGTCACTGATTGATTTGGAAGACGAACTCAGTGGTAGCAGTCGGTGGTATGGAATACCTAACTACAACGGGAATTGCCCCGCCCATTTTCAAGATTTCAATTAGTTGAGATAGATGGTACTACAATACTTCTACCACTACAATTCGCAAGGTTAGATTACCACTGATTAATTTAAAAGCAACTAGAATCATGCTATGTGATATATGCAATCCGTATACTCATTTCCTGTTCATGCGTATATGAGATATGATTTTAACACAGTCATTCAACCCTTAATGAGTTTTAGTACTGTCCAAAAGGAAGAGCAACTAATCCCTAGGTCGGACGTAGCTGCTTTTCATGTCTTCAGTCTCACGTTTGAATTCCAAAATTGATGTTGATTGTTGAATTTTTTAGCCACCTGACGTGAAGATGTAATTTAAATGTCTAAGGCTCTGTCCACATTCGTGCGCGGTCCTTTCGCATCGTGAAACCACTGCCCTTTAAGGCTTCAGTTGAATGAAGTGTCTGAGTTGTTCAGTCGGCAAATTTCAATAGCTGTCAGGTTAGGTCAAGTTGGGTTAGATGAAATTTTGCTGATCAGTTTTCAACCAATTGGTTCAAGTCGAGCCGGCCAGGGCCTTTTTCCAGTAGAATTCTCACTGGCTTGTTTTCCCTAGTCCATTGCCTATGCTGGGCACCAAGCGCAACGGCAGTAGGTGCCGTTTTTAAAGCCTTCGGTGTGACCCGTCAAGGACACGACCTCCCGGTCCAGTTTTTAGGCCCATCATATGGAAGTATATACTACGGTTCACGAACTGAGTGGTTTTTTTTTTCTAGTTCTGCTTCAGTTAATATTTCCTCATGCAATAGGTTTTTACATCAAGTTGGATGTAAGGGAGCGTTTTGTAAAGGTCATGGGGAGTGATGCCCTTGTGGGAAACGAAATCACGGTAGAACGGAACATTTCAAAGGTTTTTTGACCCTGATTACAAAGTAGGTAATTTACTTTCGCAGAAGCCAACAAAGCAATTGATACTTTTCAGCTAGGTGCAACACATCTGGATATACCATTATGGAGGTAGTTGCCGTGCTGTAAGTCAAGGATTAAAGCTGTCATCCACGCTACTGCCATGTGTAATGCACTGCCTATTGTATTAACACAGATGATATATTATTCACATTGAATAGAAAATCATTTTAAAGAACCCGAGTTCGAGTTTCACTTGTAGCTGAGACAACGACACAAAAACATCTTTAACACGTAAAACGTGAGATACTGTGTGAAACATTTATCACATCTAATGCAATGTTAGCCGAAAATTAATAAAACCCAGCCTCTATCCATATCTTGCTAAAGGCAGTCCCTTGCCGCAAAAATGGAAGATATATGCCAAGGATATTGCAAAAGAGTAAATCATTTTCATGAGCTCCACATTTAAATTCACCCATATTCACTTTTTTAAACTTAGTGAGGAAGGAAAACCGCCTTAACAAATTAAACAAATCCAAGATAAGGGGATAACCAGGGGCAGGATTTGTTCTCCGAAAGTGGGGTGGGGGGGGGCAAATTCGGGCAGACTACCAAACGGCGCCGAAGGCGCGTGGCGCTCCCTCTAACGGAGTGGGGTCCAGGGGCCCCCACAGGGCCCTTGGTGGGGTCTAGGGGCAAAGCCCGGTGGGGGTGCAGGGGGCTAAGCCCCCGGAAGCGCCTGGGTATTTACGAAATTGTAAGCATTTAAATGATGCATTTTATATTCAACTTTAAATTACATAAGATGGGCACTTGCCAGAACACAACCACCACAATTTGACTTTCTTCAATTATATCCTTACCCCGTATGATTAAAGTCGGCCGGAATCGATAATGCAGAGGGAGAGGGAGAATGGATTACTTAAAATTGAGGTTCTTCAGGGGCTCCCTCCTTGGTTCCCCAGATCTTCTTTTCAGAAAGCTATGGGCTTTTCATGTGATGTGAATTAAGCCCTTGTCCATGATGGCGCGCGCGAAGCGCGCCGAAAAATTTAACGTTTAAGACTTCTCAGTAATGAAACTAAATGAAAATTAGAGAAAGGATGGGCCCCTTTTAACCTTAGCTGAATAACGAGGAAATCCCACGATTGTTAATGAGGACCCTATGACATGCCCGTGTTACTCCTTCCCTTTTGTATACTGGGGTGTTTCGGTCATACCAACACAAAATAAAGAGAAAGACCCGTTAAGTCTACAACAACCTACTAGTAACATATATTCGAAATACGATTAACCACGTGGTGCACCACCAAGAAACAAATGTGAATGTAAAAAATACAATATACAAAAAATATAACTCCTCAAGAAAACGAAACTAGAGATAAAATTCTACACTCTCAGTCCATTGTTATAACTTCTCGTTCATCCAGTCCTTTCCTACTATATTGCCTTCAACTGTAAGTAATCTCTTGGTTTATAAATTCGTTGCATTCATTAAATTGCATCCAGCCCAAAGTATATTAAACCATAATTTATGTCAGCGAGTCGAGACCATCCTCTCAATCACGTTTTCCGTTCTTGGAGACAGTTCAAATATATTATTCGCTAAATATTATACTTTCAAGTTGCATTAAGTTCATTTCAATTAATATACATGGTGCCTGGCCTACTCTGGTTCCAAACCTCATTAAGACTTAGCATTCTCTAACGACCTCGCTGTATGGAACGTCTAGATGACAGACACGAAATAGTACGGTATTACTCGTCACCAGGCCCAAGGTAGAAAGCCTGAAAATTAGTGTTAACAATATAAAAGACGATGTTGCATTCATTTGGAGGTGTATACTGAACACTTCACACACATACTTCACACACAGTCTCGCACGAACTAGTCCACATTATAACAATTTAATTGAGTAATGCACACACCAGCTCATACGCACACATACATTGGCCTGCCACGCCCATTTTTCACACACAATGCAGCTCAAGGGTGTAAAAGACAGTCTCACTGAAGCACAAACATACTCTGGTTTCCTATATAGACAGGTGACTTTCACAGAGCCGTTATCGGTAACGAGGCGCGCGCAACGCGCCGAAAAAATGAATTTTTACTTCATCTCAATAGTAAAATTGAAATAAAATTAGACAAAGAGTTGTTCCTTTTCACTACAGCTTAATAGGGGTGACCCCTGAGGATATTTGTACTAAGCAAAAACTTACCGTTGGTTTCCTATATAGAGACCTTTTCCTGAGATTTTTATAGAATCCTTATCTGTGATGGGACGCGCAAAACCCGCCGAAAATGGACTTTTCAGACATCTCAATAGAGAAATTAATGGAAATTAGAGAAAGGGTGGGCACCTTTTCACTTCAGCCGAAAAAGAGTGGAGCTCTAGATTAGGGTCAAATTAGATCGTCGTCCTCTCAGAAAGCCTGGGAGCACTTGGTCAGAGAAGGAGACCAGAAGAAGACCGCCTCCCTGACTCCCCCTTTCACTAGTTACGCTAGAGCTTCAGCTGTGTACGGCCCGGGTACTGGTGATAAGTTTCAGTGACAATGGAAGAGGTGTACTACAAGAAGTAACTCCGAATCCTGACATACTTAAAACGGGTGCACGCGAAGCGTGTCGAAAAAAAACAGTGTTGAGAACATTTATTGGAAGAATATTGTTTTTATGTAGTTTTCAATGCAGTATATGACCTGTTTAAACATTTTACAACTTAATTAAGTACCAATCGTGTAGTTCTGTAAGTTCCAGTTTGTATTTTTGTAGCAAAATCTACCAGACTAAAACGTAAAAAAACTAAGTTCTGGAAAAAAGTGGGGGGGGGGGGCAAGTGCCCCCGTGCCCCCTGTAATCCCGCCTATGCGGGATAACGAATTAGCCCGCGGAGAGTATGAAGTCTTTTTGTTCAGTTCATAGCTACGAAAAACCATCTGAGGGGCGGCAGCCTATAGGGAGGCGCTACGCATGCTAATAATGAATAGAGTACAAAGTAACGTATCTGTGCCATTAGTCGTTCAATTCATCAATATAACGATGCTCACTCCTGCACCAACAAGTATGCACATCACTCAGTCACAAAGGAGATAAGAAGTGGTCGATCTTAAAGACCTCTCTGGGTCCACAAGACGGAAGGTCCACTCAGTCACGTCCTTAATTCTATGTCTAGAATCTAATCCCAATCACTAATCCTAATCTCAAATGCCTTATCGTCTCATCCAAACAGTTCCAATTCTCCAGGAATCTGCTTACTTAAAGGCAGTCATTCGTCACCCCAAACTACAGTTTCATTATACATATGTCAAAACTCTCAATATGTACAGCTCTTTGATTGGCATCACATTCAAACAATGCACCATAGCTAAATTACACAGCATGGGCACTGAGAGTGTCTTGATTACACATTATGGACTTGTATGGCCACTGGGACAAGCCATGAAGCAATAAACTAGGATTGTGTCTAGATAAAGATGAGTTTTAGATAAATGTGGGAGGGGCTAGAAGTAAGGTGGTTGGGAGAATTGGAACTGTTTGGGTTGATGAAAATATGCCTTTAAGCTCTTCCCATAACTGTCTAAAATTCATCTTCACCCACATACCCACATAATCTCAGTTTATTGCAGCAGGGTGAGTATACAAGACCCCATTGTGTAACCGAAACACTACAGTACATGCTGTGTAATATGAGCGTCGGTACTCTGCACTTTTTTGAACTAGCTGTCATTCAAAGAACTGTGCCAATTGAGAATTTCTGTGCATAGACTCCAAGTTTTTAGATTTGGGAGAGAGTATTAGACCTTTACGTAATCACTGATCGTCAATTATATATTAGTTTTTTTTTTTTTTTGGCTTACCCCTATCGTATAGACGAATCCGATTAGGGCCTGTTTTTAGTGACTGTAGGCAGCCATTAGTGGGGTCCATCAGCCTTTAATCGTCTTCATATATTGTCTCCGTGAATTTCAAATCCTCATATTCAGTGAAGAGAAAATCAAGATAAAATCAGTGTACAACATCCATGGAACAGGTAAGGAAGGAAATTTAAAGATTAAAGGTGATGGACCCCAGTAATGGCCGACTAAAATCAGACCATCACAATCTGTCTGGATTCGTCTATATCTCATAGCACATAACTGATGTTTCCATTATCTTTCTTTGGACTTTATTAGTCTCACTCTATTAGTATTTCTCAATTCCTCCACCATACTGTTACTTTGTTCCTTCATTCAAGAAACTAAATGAATTTTGAGTGTTTCTTAAGGGCTGACCGACTACATGGTCAAGTGGTTGGAACATCAGACTTGTAGTCGGGAGGCCGGGGGTTCGAGTCCTGACCGGGTCAAACCAAAGACTCTAAAACTAACAAAAAACTTCCAAAAGTTGCAGGTGCCATATTTGAAGAACTATATGTGATGACAGTGAAAATTGATTTGAGCTTGTCATGATCTGTGTCAATAGGTGCTGATTAGTCGGATAGGTGAGTCTATCTCGTCCAGGTTCTAATGAAAGAAAGCAAGCAGTTAACATTCTTTTACCAAGGGGCTAAAGACAAGCGGTTGGATCACTTAACGGACATCTCACGCAAAGCTCTATACCCAAAAATAGAGTTTTATTGCGATAAAATTGAACACTTTTAGCACTGAGATCAAACGGGGTAAACGCACTCTCTTACCGCATCACTAGCATGGTTTATTAATTCAACGTTGGCCGTCAGTTATTGAAGGTATGTCCGGGGACGATATTCACTGACTTTAAAATTTGTAAATAAAAAATCTTTTTCAAGAAATTAAAGCTGAATCTCAATCTAGCATTTAGTGCTCGGAAGGAACTAATTTCCAAATTAATGCAATGATTTTGAGATGTAGTGTATTATGGGAAATCTGTGATGTCATCGCGGCACAATAATTTGGCCCGGCATTTCATTTATTTAAAATTTTTATGTGCCTCTTCAGGGAATATTAAGCACCATTGTTTGATATACACTAAACATAAGTGCATGCTGTTATGCTGGATCTACAGGGAATGACACCCAAACATTCCAGCACTATCAAATTCCAAGGAAAAAGATTGCATTCAATTATAGAGAAAAACGAAAAGAAGCTATGACAATATGATCACGTTACATAACTTTCTGTGGCTTTGTTGAAAAGTACAGGTATTTTTATCGAAAGCAACCGATTCACAGTCAGACTAAGGTAAAGAAAGGGTAATGCGATTGGGTTCAGATGAAATGGTGTCGAATATTATTGTCTTCCTCCCGAGATCCTAGTGAAAGAACCACCAGAATATTTCTTTATGATGTCTTCTTATTGGTTCCTAAATGAGACGAAAATATGTAATGTAGGCCTACGTCATGTACGGTTTTTTCGATTTGCAACAATCCTGATTCTGGCTCCGGTTCTAATGTGACTGTTTATCACTGGCTAAAACAAATTTATGTATCACATTCACTACAGTTTAATGATTATTTGAAGGATTCGGCATGGGGTTCTTTTCAGTCAATTTACACATCTGGATATTAAGGTTTCCCTCTTCCGTTTGTTTTGGCACTTGGTTAAGGAAAGGAAATCGGATAAGAAAGTATACGATGTCATGTGACAAGTTTGAGCTTGTAAAACGATCAACCGCTAAAAGCTAGCCCAGACGTCAAGGACCATTTCAATATATTCGTCCTTCAACTTCTGTGTGATTTAGTAAATAAAACAAGTCTCGCAAATGACCTTTTTGTGTTTTGTTTACCAGAATTAATAACATAATTTCGATCAAATTTCACAACATGTTCCCATGACTTTATTTATTTACCGGTTCAGAAGATGACAATACAATTAGCACGAACGTTAAGATGCATATTACATGTGAATTCGTACAAACACTTCAACTTTGTATTTCTTGAATAGATTACAACTATACAGACCATCCGACCATCGTGTTACCAATTTAGACTTCATAAGATGGCCACCAATTGGTTTCATTGCATTGTTATCTTAGTCCTTACGTTGGAAACACTATCGCATCCAACCACCAGGTCTCCAAGTGGTGACGTAATAAGTGAGACCTCGAGGTGGTCTGGTCGGGGAAGCACAGGACCATGGAGGTTACTTCCTGAGAATAATCGAAACACACATGAATCTTGGATCACTACTGCCTCTCCAGATTCCATGCTTTCGACAAGTTCAATGACTGATTCTTCTTTCCGTGATTCAGGGTCGAATGTTCGAAGAATAGAAACAGGGTCGTTAGGATTAGTAACTAGAATAATGAACATTGTCCGTAATGTGAATGTTGGTCAAAGAACAGAGTCCTCGCTCAAGGTAGCGGTGAGTTCGGAAGATACAGTTGTCAGTGATTCACAAGACAAGATGGACACAGACCCTGTAACAGTACTTCCAAATCCGGAAAGTTATCGTAGCCTTGAGCCCAGCGAAAATGGTTTGACCCACTTACAGCAAGGTGTAGACCCTATTATAAATTTTAATCAGCAAGGCAACGTAGCTTTCGAAAGGGTTCTATCTCCCGCACTCAGGAGAAAAGGATGTTCTCCTCAAATGTGTGAAAATAGCTTTAGACTAAATAGACAAGAAGGAGGTAGATCGAAACCTCCACCGGTACCTCTTAAAGCAAATAATTGGAGACAGATAGAAAGACAAAGAAAGGTTATAGTTCAGTACAATGATCTTTTATCAACCGTAGCCCCGGAAGGTCAGTTACCCCCAATCCCAAGGAACCAGGCAATTGTTAACTTAACGGGTGAAGAGGATGACGAAGTGATGGGGAAATTTGGGTCTTTTTTTCACAGCATCGAGGACGTACCTCCCAGTGATACCAACTTCAGAAGAGGGCACCTGAGCAGACATAAACGAGGAACAAATGTCTACGTCTGTGCCCACGAAAAGTCATGGGAGGACATTCTACTCGCATATAGTGCTGACAATGGATTGGTACAACTTTATCAGGTAAATATCAGAACTAATTTTCACGCAACAAATAGTTGGGTCAATTTCACACATGTTGTGCTTGACCCTTTCAAAACTGTTGGGTAAAGGAAAAAGTTGGTTCCAAAAATTACCTTTTGTGTGTACAATTATAAAATATTCCCTAAAGAGGCACTTTTTTCAATTTCCTGAGTTTTTAGTTAAAAATATACCTAACTTATTTAGCAGAGTCTTGATCTGACCAGGGAGTTGCAGATGTGACACTGTAGGGATTATGCACGTGACGTCAGTGCGTTTCAATTTGGCATACTGGATGGCACTGATCATGCGCAGTATGTGTGTTACGAATACGCGGGCACTAGAGCACCTTAGTAACAATTGTTGTACAATGGACGCCTAGATGTTAACACACACATGTTTACGCACATCGTTGTGACGTTGGTGCATGACCTCTATTGTTACTTGCAAAGTATAATCTGCCCGGAACTAGAAGTAAACTAAGTAAACTAATAATTGTGACCTGTGATAAGCGTATAGAAACTCAGGTGATTATTTATTTCACCAATTACGACCATTAGATTTTATCGGCCAAATGGTCACCGGAATTTTACCTTAAAAACTCAGAGAAAGGAAGACGGATTTCATTAAAGGGTCAAATATAGCGGATTTATCGGCAAAAACATGATCTGGATTTTGTCATGTGCGGGATTGTTGGAACACTGACATGGGGGAGATGTCTAAGGTTGATGATGACTACTCTTTTGAGAAAACGGCTCTCCGTTGGGAGAAGAAGCTCTCTTGGTGCAAAATGATGCAATGCTTGTAACTGAAACGAACAAACACCTTTTATCATCCTTTCACCATTTCGCTGTTAATTTGTTGTCACTCACTTGATCTGAAGGTAAATCTTGGTGTTTTACAAAAAAGAAACTTTAAGGACTTTGTATGTAGTCGGTTCAAAAGAAGTTCGAAAGAGAGAAATTCAAAACAGATCTTCATCACATTATGCAAAATACATTTTTCTTTTTAGTTAGGAAACTTGATGAATCAATTGATGACTGTTTATTGATTGACATCACATTCAGAAGATGCAGAACAGATCAGATGAGACAACATGGGCAGAGAATTTAACTTACATGATACTGAGGTCTTTTATGATGACCGAGATGTATCCTTAGGCAAACAAATAGATTTGCGTCTGCATAAAGAGGGGCTAACAGACACCGAGTCTCCACGGAGATTCGAAATCGGACGTGAAGGGTTGAGATTAAGTCTTACATTCCCCCTTGATCTTACATTCCCCCTTGAGGTGTAGAATTCGAGATCGTTAAAAATGCAATATTCCAGTCCACTTTAAAAGAACTTTTCCTAATATAAACTGAGGTGTTTTTTTTTTTTTAATTCATTCACACGATGATCAGATGATTTCCTTTTAAAAAACGGGTTTCTCAAATGTGGTATCCACTGCTAATTTCTAGTATTTCTATTCTTCGGCGTAATGACCAACAATTATGCCTTTTGAAACATTGCGCCCATTAGATACATTTCTTGGTTGTGTGGACTGCATCAGTGAAATCAAGGAATAATATGAAAAGAGATTTTACCAGACAGTCAAATTTGCCAAAGCCACCTCGTTTTCAAGTGAGATAAGGTTTCAATCTACCCAACCTGTGGTTAGCATACTCATGAAATGACCTCTCAAATGGGAAAACTCTAACGTCAGGTAACCTCTTAATTGACCCACAAGACTGATTCAAGCTTTTCTCCGTCAGTTGTATTAAAATGCCCTTATCAGTAATCATCATAAATCCCTTTGTAATAGGTGAAGCTTGTGCAGTTACAGACATTTCTCACCCACGTTTCAATAACCACATTCTCTTACTTAAAATGAGAAGTCCCACAGGTGTGAACGTAAGTATGGCATTTGCGTTTGCAGTGTGAAACCCTTGAACGACCTTAGAGTACAACTTCCGTTACATATTGATGCATAATCACTATACGCTTCCCCTTTTTTCGGTAGATATCTTCAGCACGAAGAGCATATTTTGTTACTCTGTAATGCACTAACATCATTGACCATGATATTATTCATGGCTGATTAACCTGAATGGTCCGCGAAATCGACGTTACAGATTAAGAAATGAATATTTTTTTCCTGGAAAATAAACCTTACAAATTAAGAAATTATTGCACATGTTGATGCATGCATGCTTGTTATATGTATATATATATATATATATATATATATATATATATATATATATATATATATATATATATATATATATATATATATATATATATATATATATATATATATATATATATATATATTATATATATATATATATAATGAGGTCGAAAAGAGGTAGTAAAAAGTGCTTAAAAGTTTGCGGAAAACTCCACGACGTTTCGGGTATAAACCCTTCATCAGGTGGCAAAAACCAAACTGAACAATCAACAGTAACAATTGGACACGACAAACATCAAATCCGAAGCGATCGCTGTAAAAACAGAACCGGACGAAAGTGACTGTCAGAAGACATGAGTGCGAAGGATGAAACACAAATCAAAAAAAAAGAAAAAGAGCGTCCTGGATGAAAAAATGCACGAAAAAATCGAACATGGTCGGAAAAAAGGAAAACAGTAGACAAAAACTAGCTCCGGAAAAAAAAATATATAAATAAGGCCTACACAGTAAAAAACGAGCACGAACGGGAAAGTGTAAAAGGAGTAAAAACTGGTACAAAAAAGGGGTGAATATCACAAAAGGTCAATTCTAACGTTAAGCCCGTGTGGAGCGAGAGTACCTAGCCTCATGATCAGTCGGTTTTCAGCACTAAGGCGGTCACGATCGGAGCCTCGGCACATTACAGCTGCCGTAACGGTTAAATGCTGTATTGAACAAGGTGAAGGGGGATTGAAATGTGCAGCCACCGGGTATCCATGGAGATTCTGTTTGATGGACCTAAGGTGCTCGGTGACTCGATCCGCGAGGCGACGCTTGGTCTCTCCCACATACAACGAGTTACATCTCCCACAAGCTAATATATATATATATATATATATATATATATATATATATATATATATATATATATATATATATATATATATATATATATATATATATATATATATATATATATATATATATATATATGTATATATATATAGATATATGTTTATATATAGGTCGCAATGAGTTTTGCCACCTGATGAAGGGTTTATACCCGAAACGTCGTGGAGTTTTCCGCAAACTTTTAAGCACTTTTTACTACCTCTTTTCAACCTTTATACATATATATTTTTATATATATGGCCAATTCTCTCACCCCAAATTACGATTTTTGTAGGGGTTTACCGAAATTCTCAATTGTATGAGCTTTTTGATTGGTAGCTAATTTAAACAATGCAGGATACCAAAGCCTATATTACACAGCATGAGTTTTTTATACCCAACCTGGGGCAATAAACTGAGATTATGTCTGGATGGGAATGAGTTTTAGACAATTGTGGGAGGGGCTTTAGTAAGAAGGTAAGGAGAATTGCTACTGTTTGGGGTGAGAGAATTGGAATTTTAAAGTTAGAGACCACTCAACAACAATTAATTTCGCTTCGTTTCTCTTTCTGCACATTGACTTGGGTCTAAACCTCATATATTATTATGTGAACTTCATTTGCATATTAAAAAAACAAACTGTCTAGTAATCATTTTTATGTCGAGTGCAAAGTAGATCATGTGCAAATTTAATTTATGTTTCAACCGGAGATAAATCTTATTTTTTTTCAGACGGCACAACTTCGGCAGTTTGTCCTAACCAATCGATGTACGGAAAGCCGGTCATCGGTTGTGCCGGGTGTAGTGTGTGTTAACGACATTAGTACTGTTAATGTAATAGTCGTCAACTTCGATTCCGGACTTATAGAACCAACATTCATTAACGTTGAGACATGCAGAGCCAAGTTTGTCACCTGATCATGAATATGTTCGTGGGCTTTGGATGGTTCAGCCTCGAATTTAAAATAAGGTATCACTCCGTGCTGGGGTGCGGTGCCCTAGGATGTGGTGCTAAACGTAGCTGTTATATGGCCCGGCCTTTTGAATTGAACACTTGAGGCAGATGTTTTCTCGAAGTGATATCATAAGTCTTCGCAAACCATAAAAAGCTGTTTTTCAATGAAACAGTAATATTGATAAGGTGGCAGGCAAACTAGACCATGGTACAAATTCAATTACTAAATCAGTCTACTACACATACGAGCAAGTACTACTATATATAAGACATAATGACATTGTTAGGTGTGTAATTAAAAAAGAAACAAGTGCAATATAACGTGAGGTGGAATACATCTACACTTATTATAAGGAAGCTATTTCGTCATTACACTATATAACTGAATAAATTTTAGAACTGAGTTCAGTGAAAGTAAGAATTGGTTAAGGTACATAAACTTACATATGCTTTGCATAATGACTGAGATAGTCTGTTGACAAGAACGGCCCATGTTCTCCATAAATATGTTTTGTCAATTAACAGCTAAACATACTTGTCACTAGTAGTTTTTGACAAGCCAGTTTCCATGAAAGTAACCACCGAAATTTCAGTCTTCCACCATTTAATTTTACGGGGAATTTTTATTCCTGTCCTGTACATGTTAAATGCCTGATTATTATATGTATACCCTTGCAGTTCAAAGTTTGGCCGAATATCGAATATGACGATGGCGGTACAAATTGGTTTCCAGGCACTCCATTGCTTACATTTTGAAAAAAGTATAAGCTCACATGAGTAATGAGGTACATTTTTATCCTCTGTGACCAATTACTCCCGGTAACTATAATTACTTCCGCAATGCATTTCCTGTTGGAAGGTAGCGTTGTCTGATGAGGTATCAAAGACTCGGCCCAGTTTTTATAGTGAAGGCCTACTTTTCAACTTCCGCCAGTGAATTAATGTAGAGCACGCTGACTTGACGTCAGTACGTGCGGCGCTGTTTTACTAGTGCCTTCTTATTGGTTAACATGAAACTTGTTAGTTTAAAAGTTTCTACTAATTTTGGTGTTACATTGTTGAGCTGGGCGGCGTTAACTGGCCTTGAATGTCAAGGAATGTACAATGGGTTTCATGCACACAAATGTTTCGGACGTCTGATGAATACCATGATTTTAATCTTACAGTGATAGAGAACTTCGTGCTTGTTTGCAATGTGACGTATATTTTGTAAAGTGCTAAGTCGACAAAACTTTCATTCGTTTAATTCCCATTTCATCTAAATTATTTTCTTACTATAGAATTCTTTTTTCACCAGTTAGGAATATTGTAAATACCGTCTGGTAGAATGGAAAATGTTGAAAGGAAAATAATGCTGTCGTGTTTAACTCTGGATTCTTCCTTAGGCCGTCAGTCGTCTAAAATGCGACGTTAGGTCGACAGTTTCACTTTTGAATATATCTCAACATGACGTCATTGAAAATTTATGAAAAATACCTCAATAAACTTAAAGAGCCCCTGCAACAATATTGACGGTATCTTTACTATAAATAACGTGTGCACAAAATGTTATTAAATATATCATTTAGGAAAAGGTATTGGGCAGCAATTCCGTGCCTACTTAATGTACAACTTTCAAGTACGTCAACATAACACCCACCTTTTTTCAAATTCAAATATATGCAAAATGCATGGCAAATACGATCCCCATATAAAGACACACCAAAGAGGGTGTGATAAAGGTAATTGTCTGTGTCATGAATTTACCTAAAGCATACCCCAAAAAGGCGTAAAAGGCCCAATAGGTCCTTACCAAAATGAGTGCCTAATGTAAATGAGGACCTCATGTACATTTTTGAAAGACGAAATGACGACCGAAGGTGTTATCAGGGCATATATATATATATATACATACTAAGAAAAGTATCCACGTGTGCTCCAAAAATTATAAAAGCGATGAAAAATAGTGAGTTACACAAAGATGACATCATAAGAGCACATATTTCCAATACAGAGAAAACAGTGTATATTTCAGGCACGCCTGTGCCTTTCTTCAGCACCAACAGTGAAGTGAAAATAATATAATGGAGACCTATATATATATATATATATATATATATATATATATATATATATATATATATATATATATATATATATATATATATATATATATATATATATATATATATATATATATATATATATATATATATATATATATATATATATATATATATATATATATATATATATATATATATTCATTCCAATAAACAAGGTTTTCCAAAAAAGAGATGTGAGTTAGTGAGTTTCTTGACACTCAAGAACAAGTTTTAACCGAATTATTCAAGAGTTCTAAGAGACGAAACTTCGGTTCTGTTGAAATGCACACTGTTTGTGGGGAAACGTTGCCACAACTGTGCAGTTTTTCTGTGAGACTGAATGATATTATTAATAATTACAGTTATTTTCCATGTGTATGCAGCTCTCGTTATGATGCAACATCCAAAACTATTTAAATTATTTTGTTAGATTTTGGGGGATGAGTAGGCCAAGGTTTCTTTTCATGATTTCTTGATGATATTTGAATAATGTAAGGAAGCACTTGTCTTTGTCAATAAATTTATGCAGAGATGTAACGCACAATGCTTTGAAATTTCGATGCACATACTGAATACGGTAAGTCCTTCAAAATGTGAAAGAGTATATAACTAAATGTTGCATAGTTATCGACAGTGGTGAGATCATCCGCCTTGCAGCTTGGGGCCTGTTGTCGGATTCCTGGGGGGGGGGGGACATACCGAGGACTTTAAAATTGGAAACTACTGTCACTGCGCACGGTTTTCAGCGTAAGTTGATAAGTTGACCAGCTAATGATCCACGAATGATAGAACTATACATTGGTTAGAAACTGTGTCGTAAAATCTTATCTATCTAACGAGCCAAAAAGTTATTGCAAACTTCCCTACACAAAATTGGAGGAATTCGTGGTGCCTTCAACTCGATTATTCTGGAGATAAATGGACAGAAATGTTTTGTTCATTTAACCTACAAACCAAGACTGAGTTGTTCACATTCCCTCATAAATGCACGAGATCTTCCGTTGTCATAACATCGGATATTGTCAACTGTTTTATATGTCTGTAAACAATAATGCTAGATTCAGCTTGTCGACATGGTTTTGACGGTTTCAACTCACGTATACTTATTTCTATTTGTGTGGATGAAATGGTTGTAGGTCAGTTGATCCAAACCAGATTGCGACGGACGTTGGGAGTCAAAACCGATGACACAAGTGTAGGAAGGTTTTTATTAGTACAAACGGATGCTTTGTCTATTTGATCAGAGTTAGTCTTTATTTCGGTATCACCCACCCTCTCCATTCGTGGGCTGATAGCTATGGTAACTGGAACACAGTATAAATATAGATAATTATCTTTACTGAGAGATGTTTGTGAACAGTAAAATTCACACGATTTATTTATGATGCATAATATATTTATTTATACATGTAAAGTGAGTAGATGTGATATAAAATGGAAATTTTAATAAAATCATTGTTCTGGAAAAGTGATATTTTATTCACCTTTTGAATGATTTCAGTTGGAAAAAGTGACTCAAGTAGTATGTAATATAATCGTCAGTTGTCAAGCTACTCCTGAACATTCAGGGTTTGTTGCATGTAGAGTCCATTCTTCACACAGCCTTTTTTATGATCATGTGCAAAACGTATAACCCTCGGAAGTCGGAGAAATACTTCAAAGGCAGTAATCCTCTCACCCCAAACAGTTCACTTCTCCTAACCTACTACTGAGCCCCTCCCACAACTTTCTCAATTCATCCTCATCTAGACGAAAGCTCAGCTTTATTGCTTCAGTGTGGGCATTCAAGTCTCCAATGTGTAATAAAAACACATTCCGCACAGTACATGTTGTATAATATGTGCTTTAGTTTTCTGCTTTTTTAGCGTGTTGTCAATCAAAGAGCTGTGCCAATTGAAAACTTTTCAACTACAAAAACTGCAGTTTGTGGGCAGAGTTGACTGCTTTTAGATAAAAACAGGGCCGAATCGAAGTGAAACACTAAAGTACTCTAGAGAGTATCTGTTTCCGACCGGCTAGGCCGGAGCAGTTGATTCAAGTTTGTTAAAACTCGGAGAAACAGAATGAGAGTCTAAGGGAGTATTAGCTTGCCAAATCATGTTAAGTGAGTTGCAAAGATTAACAGTGACCAACCTCACAGTAACATCAAATGACAGACATCCATACTTGGAACAAGCAGGCTTCATGCCTACTTCAAAAAATAATTGAGTCGTTCTAAGCCGGTTTCTAACTTAGCGACCAACGCTTGCGAGCTGCTACGAATTTTTAAGATCCCATGCGACCACGAGAAGGTGGCAAAGGACCACACCTTGCGAGCTATGATGGAAAGAGGTCGTTTCGCAAGAGGTCGTTGCTTGCTATCTGTGACCGCAAGAGGTTGCAAAGTAATTTCAGCATCAACTACCTTGATACCTCTTTAGACGCGTATCCAAGGGGTGCTTTTCTGACCTCGCCCCTTCCAAAACATCAACGATACAAAATGCAAAATTGGAAGAAAATTTAAGGCCGTCTTTCGTCACACGAAATTGCAATTTTACCAATAGTCTACAGAAATTCTTAATTGGCACAGATCTTTGATTGACATTGCATTAATAAATGCAGAGAACTTCATGTTGCACATCATCAATTTATGCCGCTAAATGTATGAATTCAAGTTCTTTAGGCGTTTTTGCTGATAACTGAGAAATTGACCGTACACCTTTGCTGATTTTAAGTACGGTATCATTCCGTCGAGCATGCTTTTATTTGGTGCTTACGGTTTGTGAGGATCAAGCGTGCCGAAATCTTAGATATGGACTTTTATGACATGGAAGTTGACATGGTCGCTTATAACGTAACCTGCGCTCTTGTTTGTTGTTTGGCATGCGTGTTAAGATAATGCATAAACACTCTACTAACTCGCACATGAAACTCCCTCGAAAATTGAGTTAATCGGTTTTGCCAAAGTCAATTAATCTCATGCAATTTCCCTGTTAGGTAAACTCTGTGGTGAAGCTAGGAAGACTGGTAAAAAACAAGGGATCCTTGTAGAATTTGATAAAACTTTCATCGAGTAGGTTGAACTTTTGCCGGTCATTGGAGTGGCTCGAAGGTTAAAAGGTATATTCCTCGTAATGTCAAGTTGCCAGTTGGCAAATAAGCATACAGCGATGGAAGCTAATTTTCCAATGATTAACCTTCTCAGTTGGGAAGCAGACCTCACATTTGTGGCCGTTATTGCGCAATCTTTACACCATCAACACTAGCGATGAAATGCATTCTGGGAGACCGAACTTGAGCTAGCCTATGCAGAGCGAAAACGGACACCCGTTAAAAGTATCAATAATTATTATTCAAAGTCTGACGTAGTTGAGTATTTTTTGGCAATTGAAGAAAAATAAAAAGTTTAATATTCAAAAGAAACTCGTTTTAGTCGATAGCGATCGTCAGGGGTGAACTTTGGCTAGAGTCTTTGTCATTTCCTTCCGAGAAAACCGAGGGAGCGAGAACTCACTTGCGAAGTTTAAGACTGCACGTTTTCCGTCTTCAAGATGAGAATATGTTGAAATATCATTTGAGAGAGACAGGGAACAAATAATATTTCCAAAAAAGCGGTATATCTCTTGTTATCCTTTCATCTTCACTGATAATGCTATAAAGAACACTGTCTTTTTCTGCTTCATCTATTCATTATATGTACACATACTTTCACATTCCTCCGCATCATTTACGTATGTGCAGACCCCATGCATGGCATCGTGTTGAATCTTGTATCGCAGTGCTGCAATATGCTAGGTACCATCATGCATTACGTTTCAAGATGTCTGACAAGAACTAAAATGTGTACTGTAAACAGATTTGTAGCATAAATAAAGCGGGATTGATCGTCTTCATGAAAACTGAAATAATTTATCAACGAAACCATGTTGGAAAGTATATTTCGTAATTAAATTTGATCATTATTTTGGTAACTGTTGGGCAGCTTCGAGATGATTTCCGGACAAATTTGTGACTATTCGCCAACGTTCAGAGAGGATGACCGAAAGTCTCCAGGTGATTCTTGCGCCTTTGAGCATACAATTTCGCCTGAAATTGGTGATATGACAACTTCCCAAGTTATTCTGGTAAGTTTCATAGTTTTCTTGTTCGTTATTGAAAGTATACAAAATAAAACAGCCATTCTTTTTTCCAAGTGTACATTTCCTATAAGTTGCCAAAATTCATCAGGGCTTAATATATTTTGGGGACCCCGAGGTCAGCTTCCCAACTGTCCTTTACAGTGTCATTAGACAATGATAATGACACTTTTTATATGGTTATTTTCCGATCATATGGTTATTTTCCGATCACTCTGAAATTTGCTAATCATTTGCTCAGTTATACAGTCGGCTCATTTTTGTATTGCAAAATTGAAACAACGTCTTCTTTGATAATAACAAGCCTGGGAGATGCAATTTTCGGTTGTCTTAAGGGCTCGATTTCTCAAAATTTTCTCTACACTTCGCATAACCTAATGGTGACGCTCCACTTAGATGTTCTTTCCAACGAGGTAACACATGTCAGGCAGCACAACGTGTCTAAGGTTCCTCAACAACCTCTTCCTCTAAATTCGGCCTCGCCCTTTTGAAATTTCTCTATCTGCACCTGCTGTTGCGACTCCCTGTTTTGACCAGCTGCGAAAAAGCGTTTACCAAGTCAGCGACCTCAAGATCGCAGGGTATCGTTCCAAATTGCGAATGAAGCTCAAAAACGATGGTCGCTAAGTGTGTGTGTGGGGGGGGGGATAAAGTGGGCAACAGAGATGAACCTCTTACGTCTTCTTCTTTATATGTTACACCAATTTTCTCCTCAACAATCCCACATTATCAGGAAGTGGTTGAATAAATAGCATGAGAACTTTACAGACTTTGCATTCCCCACAGCGAGGTTTTATTCTTGGTAATTTCTTACCTATTCTTGGTAACTTTAAGGTCATCACTAAAGCCTGAAAAAAGAAGCACAGCATTCCATGTCAATGTGAGGAAGTGATAGGCCTATAACGTCTGCTGCCCTCAAACTCACTTAAAAACAAATCTAGTGACGTCATATTGTGGAATCTCAATAAGTACATGTCCAAACTAATCCACATATTGTAGATTTGGTTACTCTCTCGTAAATGAAAATTAAAATTGGCTCTAACTTCCACTTCAATAATATGGGATCAACTTATGCTCTTATTTCTGTATGATGAATCAACAGACTAAATAGATTACCCTTTGACCTAATGAATAGTCCCATGTCAGAACAACTATTTCAAGAAGTAGAACATGATCGTCTTGATGAGAAACACTTCAGGAACGTTTTTGGTTCATGACGAATAAACGGAATTTAAAAATAATGAGTGGTGACATATTCACGCCCCTAGAGGCAGGAACAGTATTGGCTTTAACTTATGATTGACGTATTTATAATGTATCTTTGATCTACTTTTCCTTGATGCCTTACTGACGTTATTACGTGAGCCTACATAAACTTATCCTGGGAAACACGGATATGATGATACCCACCGGGAGTCCGAAAAATGTTGACTCATATTTAGGTATTTGGTTTGACTCTGCAGAAGTATAACGATCATGCTTTCACACTAAATCCGAGGAAAGAGGGTATAGATTATTGAAACAGCCATTTCGTTCCAACGAAAAAAATACAAGCAATACAGGTGATGAGAAGTGGTATTTTGATCTAACCTTAAAGATTACATGTATTGTCTTAACATTATCTCCAGGGTACAGGGTAAACAGTTGCTACAGCTTTAAAAATCATCATTGGGTAGACAAGCAGTTGCAGTTTGATAAGATTGAGCTTCCGGCAGAAATATCAAAACAGTGGAAAACAAATTTCCCGCCGGTGTATTATTTCTGCCTCAATTTAAGAAGCATTTGCCAGGAACATTGGCATACCCTGAATGATATTACCGTGACTGGTGGAATTGAACATACTCTTGATGCGTCTGATAATTGTTGGCTACTATATTAAATAATATTCACGGAGAAAGGGAAAGTGCCTTAACCCACACCACAATTTTGTCACTACGTAAATAGACTCAAGCCTGTTTTTCGTAAGGAAAGGAAAACGGTTTAATTTTAAAACCTCGTACATTCCACGCAGATTCCTGTGTTAAAGTAAAAGGTCCATTGGTACTTTCAAGGCCCAGTTCTCTCATCCCAAACAGATCCAATTCTCCTAACCTTCTTACTTAAGCCCCTCAAACAATTGTCTAAAACCAGACACAATCTAAGTTTAAATTGCTGCAGGATGAGTAAATAGAAGCTCAATGTGAATGATCAAAACACTCTCAGTACAATTCATACTGTGCAATATAAACTTTGGTATTCCGCATTGTTGGAATTAGCTGTCAGTCAAAGAGCCGAGAAGTTTTTCAATTCATTGATACAATTTTACACGTTTCCCCTCTCCCTCCCTCCCCGGGGTGGCGAAAATTTTGAAAGTGGTTTGGGACTTTGTCCGGCTAAAAGCCTGGTGGCATTGACGGTTCGTTGCGAAACTTGTTGAATTCTGTTCATGTTTGAATAAGACGATTTGAGAATGTTAAACTCCATATTCGAGAGACTAACATGGGAAGGGGTCTAAGCTGAATTATTTTTATGTCTCTGAGATGCAAAATGGTACAATATTTGTTCCTTAAACATAATGAAGTTGACAGTGATCATTTTGCCATTTTTCGCTATTTTTTGTTATACAAGCTTGATCATTTTCACCCGTGTGAATCCCCTCCCCACCCACACACACGCACACACACAAACACACATACACACACACACCTTCCCGACCGCGTGTTTTGTCTAACGGTAAAAGCATCCGCCTCTCACGCGGAAGGCCCTTGTTCGCTTCCCAGGTCGGATACCAAAGACTCTTAAAAAGGAACCTACTGCCGTTGTGCGTGATGCTCCGCATAAGCAATGGAGTAGGGAAAACAATCAATCAACTGGAAAAATAGGCCGTGGCCGGCTCGACTTGAACCAATAGGTTGGAAACTGGGCCGTTCAACTCTATCTCAGTCTAACTCTAACACACACACCTTCCCGCTAGGCGTCTCAGTGATGAATACCGTCGTAAGTTGGGGATGCGGATTAAAAGCTGTGCAAATGCAGCATAAATTGTATGTACCTCCATCACGTCGTTTTTTTCGTTAGTAAAAAAAACCTTATTGGTCTTACCAGTACGGTTCGTTAGTAAAAAAAACCTTATTGGTCTTACCAGTACCGTGAGCAATAAAATTCACCCACTTCTGGAGGTAGTCAGAGGGAAATCGGCTAGTAGGAGGAAATCACTGGATAGTAGTCTAACCGACTCCGGCAATATATGTGGCCTTCATGCGTGTTTAAATATACTTCAAAAACAGTACTTTTTGAGTCTCCACCTTCCTAAAAATGCGTAAATTTATCAAAAGGGGGAGGTTCCCCTCCTTGCCCATCATTCGAAATCCCGTGTTAGCCTATAAAAAGATCGAAAAGCTGTCATTTTTTAATTAGAGGTGTGACCTATTTTTAAGAACCTGAATTGTCCGCTGGTTGGTTTAAAGTACCAACCAGCGGCGTTTCTTTTTCTTTTTCATTATTTCGCAATTCTTCATCCAGTTGTGCATTGGCTGAAAACTAACACAGTGTAACGTCGTGATTGGTTACATTGTAGTGGAGGCTGTCTAGTTTTGCGACTGTCTGGAATTTGTTACCCGACAATTTTTATCAGCAGAAAATAAAGTTCAGGCGCGTATCCAAGGGGGTGGGGGCTGTTACGGCCTCAGCCCCACCCCCGCCCTTTTTCGTCACATCAACAGTAACAAATACACTAAAATAAGCATACTGTTTATCTACGAGAATATTCAAGGGGGCTATTTCATGCTCATCCTTTCCCTCACAACACAAATCCAGGTACACAAACCTCGTATGGTGAATAGGCTATCAACTTACTCTCCTGTCGCCTTGCCTCCGCCACAACAGGGAGTTGCAACTCCTTGGCCACAACAACAAGATCTGAATAATGTGAACAGCTGTCGGCCAATATGTCATCAGATCATGAGCGTTACCGACTGACCTTTGTTCACATAGTCGCACGTCAGCCCATGTGTGCAATATAGTGGCTGTGAACAGTCGCCACCTTAGTCTTGTCTCAGTTTCCAACGGTGGTTCATTGTGGTATAGAGCAGGGAGTTGCAACTCCCTGTATAGAGCAGAGGCGTGCAATCTTTTGGACCAAATCATGTTGCTGTGGCCATTTGGGTGGCCGTAGTGGAACAGATACATATAGGTGTATATTAGATGGCGTCTTACCGTACCCCTTGCCCCCATCCTTCCCCCGTTAGATTGACCAATGTGTCAAGACCCACATGCACACCCCTGGTATAGGGGGACAGCGATAAAAAATCATTTCGGAGAAACACAAAACGCATTTTACAATTTTCAAGTATGTTTTAAGTGTTAATGTAAGAATATTGAAGTCCTTGTATAGTTGTTCATGCTGACAACGGAGAATTGGGCTATCCGTTCATTTTGATTTCTATTTCGTCGAGCACCGGTGCGTTTGATGCGTACGGTTTGTAGGGATCAAGTGTGCAGAAACCGTTGATATGGACTGCTTCAAAAACCTCTGAGTATATATTTTCTTCAGGGACGGCGAGAATTTTTTGCTAGACTAAGTATTTTGTGTAAATATCTGTCAAAATTTATGTCTGTACTGCCACAGCTCCTTGTCCAGTATTTTAATTAATTTTAAAATTGAAATCTCAAGACAAAGGTTGGAATCTCAAGACAAAGGCGGGTGGTTTAGATGCTGTTGGAGTGGGTGGAAAGTGATGTTTCCTCCCCCTCCCCCATAGGTTCTAAGTACTTATTCCCTGGGACCAGGGAACTGTCAGGCTTTTGACGGTGGGTGCATCTAGAACTTGGTTTTTGCCACAATATAGGCCCATTTCATCTAAAAACCCTCAAATATCCAAAAAGTTTCCAAAGGGGAGGGCGTTGGTTGGGTCATACCAAAGACTTCAAAATTGAGCCTACCTGCCGTTGTGCGTGGTGTTCCGCATAATCATCAGAACTGAGGGGGAACAATCTAACTAGCAACTGGAAAATGGGTCGTTAGCGCAGCTAGTTAAACTAGACTACAGACTGTTAAAAAATAAGGCGCAAATCCCAATTTTAACAGCTAAATCCATCGATCTGCAAAGCATCTTTAATCAAAACTTTGGTGAGCGCTACGTGGCAACTAATTGTGGCGCACCGCTTAGATAGTGGGCCTGCTGCCATGCACTGTCCTTTTCCGCTATTCGTCACAAATTTCGTCACTTCTCATACACCACAGCAATTCCTGGGCACTCATGGCTTTTGGATGTATCTTTTAAATATTTTTTTAACTTCAATGGAAATTAAGGGAAAATAAAAAGTAAAGAACGATACAGATGTCCTGGAGGATATAGTGAGGCAGACACCTAGCCAAGGGGTGATGGTCGAAGGAACAGCGCCCTCATTAGCATATTTTTTTATACTTTTATGTTTATTTTTACAATATTTCTAGTGTTTTTTCCTACTTACATAAGGTAAACAGGCCTGGGACGTGCCTTTTCCAGCGATTGGGGAGGCAATTTGGACCAAAATTTTCTTGCGCTCCGCGCAAACCCCCCTATAAAGAAAAGTCGGGACACGCCCTTGTGAGTGGTGGCGATTTTTCAAAATTTTCTGTAATCTCCGCGCCAACAGATGGTGAAGCTCCGCGTAGTCTTCCGGGGCAGAATTAGATATTTCAAACAGAGAATGACCATACGTCCCCATTACCCGCTTTCTCTAAGTTCAGCCCCCTCCCCTTTTTGAAATGTCTGGATCCGCGCCTGAAGTTACTGTTGCTTCTAACCTGAAAGACCTTTTCAATGTCTCTACATTCTGGTTAACAATTAGTTCAGACTTAGGAAAACGGGGTGATGAAACAAAACGTTAATATCCTTTGTCAAACTCTGATTTGCCTCTTTAAGCTTACAATAAAATAACGTGGTATACAACTTTGTTCTTGATACACTTCACTACTGCAATCTTCGTTGTCTCTCAAAACAAATCCCTGCAATCAAGATTTCACGGTTTCTAATATTAATTGTTTTTAAAGCTGCTCAGTTCCTTATTTCACAACGTGACACTTCTAAACCGTAATGTTACAACCTACTTGGTTTTAATTGCTTTTAAGTGGCAAAAAGAGTTGCTTCCTATTATAGAGGCACATTACAGGAACAAAGGCATACAACACTGATACTGAAGCAAGCAGCTATACAAAAGTCATATTATACTAAGTTTGTAATAAAATGATGTAAATGGCACCTCGCACAGTCATACGATGGTTGTTATAATACGTTATCGACTAAACTCAGAGATAGGCACTTTTCTAGTTAACGTTCACTCCAGGGGCCTAGTAGACGCGATTTGCAGATACAGGACCTGACGTCATGTAGTAATCTGACTAGAAAAAGCCTTCGGGCAAGTATTACTTCACTTAAGGCAAGCTCGTATCAGTTCCGGATAAGTTTTGAACTTTTAAAATTGAACTTATGACCTTCTTTTATATATTTTAATACACGGACATTGACTGTAGAAGCACTACAAGAGAGTGCGACCGTCCGAGGTAGTACTTCCATGGTGTAATACCTTCTTTCATTTCCCTTAAAGCTACACAACAGAGTTAATACTTCTCTTTGGAAGACATGACGCAACAGCTGGCACGAATATGTCAAAACATGTCTTCAAACCTTTCAGAGGTCAGTCTGACGATAATATAAAAGAAACAGATCGCCTCTCCTAAATGTTTTTGGTTAAAAACGTCATCATTAAAATCTATATGAATATTTATTTGTAGAATTTATTTAAGTGATGAAATTTTGCAGGTTGAACCAGCTGCAGATTTGCAAGTTATACTCGTAGAGCGATGAAATTACAAAGTTTTACATTTTCAAATGGGGGGGGGGGGGGGGGGCACAGCAATCATATATAGAATGTCAAAGATATTTTATTATGTTAGGCTATTATAGTACCAATAACTGGAAAATAATTGGGACAAAACCGTAACTCCTAAGGAGACATCAATCTGAACTATTCGAATAACAAATGGTCTTTTACGGCACTATAAAAATTTACTATGGAGAAACATAAATAACTTGACCCGATAGAAGAATTTTAGTATGGTATAAAAAGCGGTTTTATTAATTTCCTCTACGTAACTTCAGCGGCGAACGCGGACTTCCGTATATATCTTTATGCACATCAGCTAAAGAGGTGAAGACCTAAAAATATTTCCTTGAAAATTGTCCGAAAAATATTTCTTTGAAAAGTCGGGCAATACGACGGAATCGTTGTGAAAGCTCGTCTGGAAAAAGACATTGGTAATGTAGAAGGATTTTTACCCAGTTGGTGATCAATGTTTGTTTATCATTTTCCCCTAGACGTGTCCGTGTTTTATCGTGTACTTTAGCACCATATAGGGTACCATTTTCAAAACTTCTTGCAAATGACCAAAATTTGGGGCGCTTCTCTCTCTCTCTCTTTCGTTGTTGCATGGGTCATTACTGATGGCAACTTTAACGTATTCATATTATTCATCGCTCGATTAGATTGACCTTAAGGGTACAAAGGGTGTGATTATGGAAACGTACAGCAGTCGAGAAAGCAAAGCAGAGAAATAGTTTGTTTGTTTGTTTTTTCTCTCTTTTTTGCGGTCCTATCTCTTCTTCCAAAAAGTCATGTTAAATGAATACTTAAATAGAAAGACCAGATAGCAAATTCACGTTGAAATTGGTTAACTTAAGGGAACTGAAAAGTTTGCGTTTAAGAGTCTGCATGTAGCTTTTTTATGGAAATGACTGCTCATGCAACATTCATCACGCTTCGCTCTGACAAGGTTCCCACTTACACGAGACTTCCAATCGAGATACACAATTATCACTATATATCCATTACGGTGTGAAGGGGAGGGGGTGCGGTGGGGTGTCTTTCGATCGAATAATGAAATTATTGTACTTCAATTGTTTTCAGTTAAAACTCTTTCTTAACAAACTCCGGGGATGTTCTATCGCCTTCTTGTACCGTCTTAGTGTTACTAAGGAGTCTACCGTGTTAGTCTTGTTAAGGAACCTTCCATTTCAGGACGATAGACAAAGAGAACGGACGTGCAGCAAAAAAAAAAAAAAAATAGAAAAAATGGACGCGCATGAGCAGAAACGAGCTGTCTTCTGTCTTATTGATTTTCCAAACGGATTTCAACGATTTAACGTCTTGAATAGAAACAAGGCTGTACAAGGATTGCCATGACTGTTGCGCACTGTTTAACATGAAATTCCCTTAACCAGGGAGCCGTTCCGTAACAGCCCCCTGCCTTAACTGTCTGAGGATAGCGCTAATAGTAATACGTACAAAGTTCCTCAATGACCAAGGACAATCAAGAAATTCCTCATTAAACAGTGTGCAAATTCCTCATTTAACAGTGTGCAAATTCCTCATTTAACAGTGTGCAAATTCCTCATTAAACAGTGTGCAAATTCCTCATTAAACAGTGTGCAAATTCCTCATTTAACAGTGTGCAAATTCCTCATTAAACAGTGTGCAAATTCCTCATTTAACAGTGTGCAAATTCCTCATTAAACAGTGTGCAAATTCCTCATTTAACAGTGCGCATCAGTCGCAATTTTCCCATTCGTCTGAAACGGGAACGTATAGACGAATCCGATTAGCGCTTATTTTTAGTGACTGCGGGCCGCCATTAGTGGGGTCCATCAGCCTTAAATCGCCTTTATTTATTGTTTTCATGAATTTCAAACCCTCATATTTAGTGAAATTGGGAAATTCAAGATACAAATTAGTTTGCAACCACCCATGATTGAGGTAAGCAAGGAAATCGAAAAATTTAAAAGTGACGGACCCCAGTTATGGCCGACTGAAATCAGACCATCACTTGCCGTCCGGATTCGTGTATACGTAATTCAAATTTCAAGTTAGCTGTGTGCAAAAGTACACCAATTTTGGACATGTAGCACGTGCTGTTCCTTACAAAATTGGACGTCGCAAACATCAGTGTATATCTTGTATCTTTAAAGAATGATTCCGAGCTAGCGGAAGCAGTTGTCTTGAGGAAGAAACTTTTTTTAATTTTCTACATCCTATAAATTCTTCTTACTTTATGTATAACATTCCTGAATTTGACTACAGCGTCGTGAGGAGTGCTTATGCTGACAAAGCGTCGCAGCTGTGTCCGAATCGCCATTGTCGAACTGAGCGCCATGTGCGTGCGCATTTCTATACCCGTCCTGTTGCTTTTCAGGCATGAAATCGAAAAGTCACAGTTCAACGTAAATTGGCTTTTTTCCTGTTCACGTAATGCACAATGTGTAGAGGCTCGCTAAAATGTGGCCTAGGGTCTCGACGCTACTTTAAGGGTGATTAAAATATACATATATTTCTCTTTAAGGGTCTACTACAAAAACCACTAGTAGGAATTCTCCTCATGTTTGCATGAAAAAGATGTTTCGACCAATTTTTTCAGGTAATTTTCTAACTCATAGGGGTAGAGTATTTTGTTTTGCTCAATTGGGTTTGGTGCGTTATGCTCCGCACTGACAATGGAGTAGGGAAAAACTGAATCCACTGACTAGCAACTGGAAAAGCGTCTTTGGGCGTCACTAGATTAAAGCAGAAGTTTGATTGGATTGTTCACAAGAATTCATTTTTTTTTAATTCGTACTATGTTGAAGTCATCCGTACTTTTGATGTGTTTTAAAGGACCGAAGTGGGAGACCATTTCCGACAATTTGATTATCAAACAGCAGTTTTACCGGTATAATCGTCAATTCAAGCAATTCCTTCAAAAAGTCTGTGATGAAGTTTCGTCTCCAAATTTTAAGTACTTTTTTACCCCGGTTTTAGAGATGGCAATTTTTATTAGTTTCAAGTAAACGAAAAACTAAATGACATAAAGTTGCCAGGGATTTGATGAGGGGGAGTACAGCAATAATAACTTTTTTAGGTCTGAGGTGTACAACATTTATAGGTTTACACGAGGGAAGACTTGATTCATGCGTTGTTTTTGGTTTACATCATTTATGAATTCTCTTCTCACTCAATACTGAAGTATTTTCTTCACCAAAAAGTACATTCTTTGAGACAAAAACGTTATATTTCTTCTACAACGACAAGCATGTACGAGTCAGTAGGGATTGGACGAAAAAACTAAAAGTGTACCTCAAGTAAAACAAAATTAACAATATATACATGAGAGCATGAAACATGAAAGCTAACAGTCCAACTCCCATCCTCATAGCACATTCCTGAACTGAGATATCAAAAGGTTGAAGTTTACTCACTTAAAACAAATTGGTCTATTGTGCAATAATTTGTGACTTTCTTGTTGTACAACTCACATGACCTGCAGTGATTTGTTTCCCTTTAAATTAAAAATGTTTTACGACCTTGACCACTTCCTGTTTGCTTAGCATGTTGTGCAGACAGGGCTTTATTTTTTACACCCTCTCATGAAAGTAAGAGTGCTATCGCACCTTGGTTCAGAGTGCAGTAACATTCAGAAAAAGAAAGAAATACAAAGATTGGACGGTAATTTGAGTAGTACAACATTGACATCACAAATTATTGCGCATTACACCATTTTACGTTGAGTGAATAAACTTCAACATTTTATATCTCAGCTCAGGAATGTCCTATGAAGATGGGAGCTGGACTGTTAGAATTCATTTTTCATGCTGTTTAATATATATATTTGATTTTTCTTTTACTGAAGTTACACTTTAAATATCAAATTCTTATTTTCACTGCACCTTCTGCATTGCGACAATAATCGGTCTGGTTCTATAAGACTCTAGTTATATCAGGGTTTTTACCAACATTGATCACATTTAGCACTTCACATCTTGTTTCAGAAGGACCTTTCCATCCCGGAGTGACATGAAAATTGAGTCAACATCGGACTTTTACGTGGAAAGTCAATAAAGATGCCATACTACTAACTAAATACTTTACTGGTCGGGTTTTATATACATATTCTAACATATCTAGGCACATCTGACCATACATGCCTGTCTTAACCCAGCACCCCATGCCTTGCGCATTATTGAAATGGCGCCACCAATACTGGTCTGAAATTCTTCGCGAGCGTGCTACGGGTAGCAGAACCAGAAGGTGTATCGCTCTAAGAGGGACAGGGTAGCAGTTGCCTGGTAAAACTTTACCTGCTCACTGAAGTTGGAAATTTAGCCACAATTTTTCTGTGGACTATAACTGCTATTATGGAAGTTTGGGGTGTAGACTTCCAAATTTGTGGGGAATTAGAGTTGCACTCACGCCTTTGTTCTTATTTGTTGGGTGTAATTCAAAACTTAATTGCTGTAAAACAATCTTGAGCTTATTACTCAACAATCAGCCTCAACATTGAAATACTAAAGCTTATTCTGGGTCATTGATTCTTCCATGAAAAACACACAAACCTTCCTTTAATTGCAACAGTAAAACTGTGCAAATCTCTGGTTTGGTGTTTCTATAAGTGAGTTCGATAGTTCGTGTGCACATGCGTACAACCATTATATCGACAGGATGAATAAAACACAGTCACGCGCCTACAAGAAATCTTCTAAGATTTAGGGTTACTTTGTAACCTTTTTTCAGCTCAGTGTTTCAGTTTAATCCATCTCCAATGACGTGCTCTAACATAAATTACCCTTTGATGTGAAAATATTTAAATCCTCATGAAGAAGAATGGGCCTAGAGGGATAGACCCCTTATGTAGTTCTGTTATGTGGGCAGTCGGTTTGCACTTAGATTAAGGATTAGTCTTAGATGGATGTCTTGCACGAAAATAAAGGAACTCAGTTCACAACATGCTGAGCTTGCCGATCAGTATATCTCGTCCTGTGCTTCACAATTCCATGCGGCAACGAATTACCAAACTCGGAATCTCTTGTGACAAGTCAAAATTCGTAAAATTCTTGGTCACCGACTTGGATAAAGATGACAGCAGTGTACAACATGAATTCGACAATAAATGCATAAAAGAAGAAACGATCCAATATAAGCGCCAGCTGCACCCATTCTAGGTTGTCTTCCTCGCTTGCTTGTGATTGGTCCGCTCGTTCGACCATCGAATGAAGCGAGTCGGCGACATTTTTCAGTGTATTGTAAAGGACCTGTCTCTGGTTCCACATTTGAATTTTACCATTAGTGCCGTTTGATTCTAACTTTGCAATTTTGCCACTCAAGGAAGGGACCGTTTCAACGCTGGCCAATTTGGATAGCGGTGATGCCCTTTCAAGCATGATCCTTGGAATCTGAAAGGGTTAAGAAAGGTAAAACAGTCAGTAGAACATCCATTCCAAGACAAATAAAAAGGATAGGGAAGGAAGCAAAAGAAGAGTAATGGAAAAGAAAGGGGAAAAAAGAAAGAAAAGGAAAGAAGGGAAAGGAAAGGACAGGAAAAGAAAGGGAATGAAAGGAAAAGAAAAGAAAGGAAATGAAAGAAAGAGAATGAAAAGGGAAAGCATGGGAAGGGAATGGAAGGAAAGGGGAGGAAAGAAAGGAAAGGAAAGAAAGGGAAGAAAAATAAAAGAAAGGGAAGGAAAGGAAATGAAATGGAAGGAAAGGAAAGGGAGAGACAGAAAAGGGAAAGCGAGGAAAGGGAAGGGAGGGGAGGAAGGAGAGGAAAACAAAGGAAACGAAAAAAGAAAACATACCGGCTTGGTCTTGGCCGTCTTCCGACAGTCTCTCATACCAACCAGGGTTCCCAAGAAGTTCCCGATCCGTTTCAATGTTGTTGGTGGTTTCTCCAAGAACGTACCGTGATTACTCAGATACAAGACTACAATCGATAGGAAGGTTGAGAATGAAACGAGCAGCATCGTAGCCATGTAGTACTGAGCTGCAAAGGAAAGACAAAATGGCTTATTCGGTGTTTCTTTGACATTAGTCTATTTTTCTATCTAAATCTTTAAAAGAATAGTCCAGAGCCAAATTTTTTATATGTTAAAGAGGAGCATATTTTAAGCATTCTGGTGATATTTTTTATTGATTTCCCACGTTCATTTCTCGGGATATTAGCAATTGATTGTGGCAAATTCTCTTCATGGAATGAACTTGAAGCAAGCAAGCATGATATCATGGATTCACATTGTTGGTCAATATTTTTTTTCATTTATAACTGACCGCCAATTTCATGCTAACCTCTGCAGGGCCGTCGGAAGCGGGGGGCTGGGGGGCTGCAGCCCCCCAATAATTTTGCCATATATAGTTTTTTTTTTAGGGGGGGAAGTGAGCATTTCATTACAACGAAAGGTCAAAATAAGGACTGCTTAGATACTATTAACAAGCCCAGGAAATTCATTTCCAGCTGTCTGAGGGGTTGGGATTTTTCAAAATTTTCTGTACGCTCCGCGCCAACCGATGGTGGCGCTCCGCTTAGATAGTCAGCCCGAGTCAGCCCCCCAATCGAAAATACCTTCCGACGGCACTGCTCTGATATATTGATACCATAGGTGCGTTCTGAGCAATGGGATTTTAACAAGCTTCATCCGCTATAGGGGTAAAATAGCATCCCTAATCAATTCAAGGTCAAACTAATAGGATGAAAAATAACGGAAAACAAAACATTGACCAACAATGTGAATCCATGACATTACACCTGCTTGCTTCAAGTCTACTTTTTATAGAAATGGGACAAACTTTAATTGCTAATATCTTGAAAACCAAACATGGAAAAAGAATGAGACTCACCACAATGCTTAAAAAATATTTCTCTTTAACATATCAAACATTACTTTGGCTCTGGACTATTCTTTCAACAACAAAAAAAAGCCTTCGATTGCTCTCTGTGTGCTTGAAATTTTTAAACAATTTTACTTCGAATCAAAGAGTTGTTCCCTATATCAGATTACGTTCCCGTATGGGTGCACACGGTTTTTCCATAGGATAGGTAGGTACAACTTGTGAAAATCTGACCATTAATGCCGTGTACACAAAGTGGAACTATCAATTAAGGGTTATATTCATTCCGTTTATGATGCAGCTTCATATCATTTAATTCGGTGTCTGATCCATTATGCACCTGTTTAATGAATGTAGGTAATCTAAAACCTATTCAGTAAACTCACAGTGAGATGTAAAATAAACCACTGCCGATTACATGGGTGCTTTATGGGTATTTTTTTTGCGATCCACTGGAGCAGAGCATGAATTTCAACCTGGACACTACTTTACGAGAGGAAAAATCCTTTACCCTAGACAATTCCAATTCTCATGACCTACTTACTAAAAAACCCCTCCCACAACTGCCTAACCGACTGCATGGTCAAGGGATTAAAGCATCAGACTTGCAGTCGGGAGGTCTGGAGTTCTAGTCCTGACCGGGTAATACCGAAGCCTTTAAAAACGGACCCACTGTCATTGTGCTTGGTGCTCAGCATAAGCAATGGAGGTGGGAAATCAAGCCCGAAAGCCACAACTGGAAGAAAGGTCGTGGCCGGCTCTACTTGAATCAACTGGTTAGAAACTGGGCCGTAACCTAACCAACAACTGTCTTTTATTCACAATCTCACTTTATTGCTTCAGTGTGAGTATACAAGACCAAAAGTGTAATCAGGACACTCTCAGTACAGTGCAAGTCAGATGCTCTAATCACAAGACCATGCGATCATGTTCATCCCAACCATTTACTTTGACACGACCCATAAAAGTCCAGTTAACCATATTGCTCTAAACTTTGTCCAATGAACTGGACCGAAGCATTGCATGGGGTCACACTGCTTTCCCTCATTCCTGAACAAACCTAAGTTGAAGTGACTCCATGGGGTGGGGGAGAAATTCCCTGCTCCAGGTAACTATACACCCCGCAAAAACCATTTTGATTGTATCCCAATTGATTGTATTTTTGATCACATAAATACTACGATATAAATATTTGAACATAGTACGTCAAATGACTACGAAAATGTTCTATTAAATCTAGACTTATAAAAAGAAAAACTAGAAAGTGATTGTTGAGTTGTTTGTTGGCTCCTCCGTGAGTTTTGTTTTATTCCAATGAACAAATAGACAAATCGCTGGACATGGAAAAATAATTGCATGGAGGTCTGTAACCTAATCGTGTCAGTAATCGTAAAGGACTTACATATGAGAGGGACAACCTCTGAAGTCGGTGGCATCGTCTCGGACGCTAAAAGGAGGAAGACACCCATTGAGAGGAGGATGGTGATGCAAAGTGTCATCTTTTCCCCTGCGTCAGCTGGCATATGGAACGATAGAAGAGTCAAAGCAGACACAAGTAGGCATGGAATGAGTACATTAAATGCGTACAGCAGGGGTTTTCTCCGAATCACGATTCGAAAATTCAAAACGGCGAAAGGATTTGGGCAACAGTTGTACTTCAGTTCTAATCGCTCAACCGGCATTCCCCGGAGGTCCCATTCCCCACTAGGAATAAAGCTGGCCACGTCTCCGCTCTCAGACCTGTTGACCAGATTTAACTTGGCGATGTCGAAAGCCCATGATCCAAACTGTATCAGGCAAACTTGTTCGTCAAATGGAAAATACGTCATGTCAACTTTGCATGCACTCTTAAAAATGGCGGGGGCATACCATGTGACATCTCCGTTGTTATGGATTTCTACATTCGTCTTCATGATGCCTTCGAATGTGTCATCGGCGCTGAAAGGATTATTGAGACTGAAATGATTAATTGAAGGGAAATTTAAATTTTGGCTACAATGCAATATTCACCTTACTTGATACTTATGCAACAATGACGTTATTTATCTTTTCAAATGTAAGGTAGAACTCACAAAACTATTTTCCCATTATGTTCAAAGGCCAGACAGCAAATGCAGTACCAGGCAAAATTTGATATGGTAACGAACCCTTCTAACCAATGTTCACAAAGAAGTTCCTTTCGCTTCACTTTTTTTTTTAATTTTGACTCTTTGCCCCGAATTCACGGTCAGTTTGGCTTTTTACTCATTAAATCGTACTTGAACCGTTTTGAAACCGTGTTTTTGTGTGATCAGAAACAAAATCTAAATAAATACAACACCCTTTTCAAAAGTCTTCCCCAAAGTAAATTTCAGAGAGACCGTGTGTGAGCTTTGGGAACTTAGTTTTTCAGCTAGCGAGTGAAGCTTTTTCACCGTCTTAAACATAATATTGAAATGCTAGGTAAAATTAAAGTATAATTGACACACTTGCTGCACGTTTAGAACACCTGTTTTATGGTGAACAGATGGAGTTAGTAACATGGAGTTTACGGTTCAGTTGCATGCCGGCCATGGCCTTTATAGTTGTGGCTCATTGGATTGTTCCCCTACTCCACTGCTTATACTGCGCACCAAGCACAACGGCAGTAGATTCAATTTTTAAAGTTAAGGCATGTAGGCAAACAACGTACTGAACAGGGGAAAAATGCCTTCCAATTGCTAAAACGTTCTAGTACTAGAAAAGTTCAGGGGAATCCTACCTACTGCTCTCTTCTCCCGCCATTGAAAGTCACATTTTTTTTATTTCAAAGTTAAAGACAACAATAGCCCTTCATTTCCATGGGTTGCACAGAAATTTTGTTGCAAGATTTGTTCTTCAGTGCTGTAGTCGAGTCCGAAGTGTCCTAGTCACAAGTACGGCAATTTTCAACTTTCAAGCACTCGAATCCGGACTCCAGTCCCCGTACTTTTCCAATGGGGAAAAATCATCCTCTCTGACCGAGTCCTTCAAATTCTGAAGTCACGAGTCCGATTTCGGACTCGACTACAGCCGTGGTGTTCTATAAATAAGAAATCCAGTCACCCCAAATTGGAGTTGTGTAGTACATTGTCCTGTTTAAAGGGCAGGAGCAGTCATCCCAAATTGAAGAAGTGTAGTAGACTGTCCAGTTTCATGATTGGCTGTTGGGAGTCATGTGACAATGTTTTTTTCTCTTCAAATGTGAAATTTACCAGGAATAACTGCTTGGTTTACCCTTGAATATGCAATAGTAAAGTCATAAAATGTGATGAAAGATACTTTGAAGAGAAATGAAATGAAAACTGAGTTATTTAGCTTTTTCTTCCAAATAAGTTTGGGTGGACTGCTCTGTACCTTTAATGATTTGTTTCTTAGATTAATGTGACAGTATTTTTTCCTATTCAAATGTGAAATTTTCTATGAGTTACTACTTGGTTTACCTTGAATAAATACTGTAAACAGGTAAAAGATACTTTGAAGAGAACTAAGGAGAAATTTGTGAGATTTATATGTTGCTGCCAAAACAAGATTTAGATGACCGCTGTTGCCCTTTAACGTCGTTACAAAATGTTATTGCAATTTATCACCAATTTTTATTCTAATAAAATCTGATATACTGATACCACAATTGCACCTTAGAAATGGCATTGATATGCCTTTGGGCGCAAGATATTACATCACTCATCAATCCAAGGCCACAAAAATACGATGAAAAGTAAAGAAAGGAACAAAACATTGGCCATCGATGTAATTATTGCATTACCCCTGCCTTCCTCAAGTTCACGTTTGTAAAAATGTGTCAGATTTACTTGCTAATATCTTGAAAAACTAACATCTGAACATAGGAGATGAAATGGAATGTTGTCAGATTGCTTTGAATATGCTCCCCTAACATATCTGGCTATGTTTTAGGATCACTTCTAAAACTTATACCCATACATGATAACTTGCAAAAGCAGTATAAAGGTATTTCATCTAATACATGACCCACCCCTTCTGTCAGACGGAGCTAACGCATCTACTAAAACAGTGAGACCGAAGTTATGCCCCCACAAACTCTTTTCAAATTCTAAGGACAACAAACGGTTCGTTTTCCTTCTTTGGAAATTTATCAACATTTTTCATTAAAGGTATTTGAAGATTGCCATGATTAATATAAAACTGCATATATAAGGACCCTCAAATAATTTTTTTGATGGAGAGGGTTCATGTTCTACTTAGAACCCTGTTTCAGGACAGATGTAAAACCCCTCACCCTCATACGCACCTAATAACAACTGTATATGCTTTGCCCACACATAAGAACATGGATCATATCATGAGAACATTCCAAAATTCCAGAATTATTTCAAAAGGCAGAGGAAAAAAGTCACGTATTAAATTGTCCGAAATTCTAGAAAATTCCTGCAAATTTTAGAATCTTTTTTATGCCAACCTAAGGACTACATACTCACATGTTGTATAGGACAATATCAGGTTTCCATACATCTGTAGAGGGAATAGTTACTTTGGTGATACCTCCAAAATCTTGTGGATTCCACTTAAAGTTGGCGTCCGTCCAGTGCTGGCGAAGCCAAACACTGGTTGTTAAAATCATATTTCGTTCATCCTAAAACAGGACATTTATAGAGGAAAAAAAGTTTCATATTTCATGTTCAAGGGTTCAATAAAATCCTTTAAACATCTTGTAATGAGGAATTAAAGCCAATAAAACTAATGAACATTAAAGCAGGTATTTTAATAGGGTTATTCGTACAAATAAGTTACAAAGGAACAAGACTGAGGAGCAAAACATGTTAGTGCATGAACAACATCTGAAGAGAAATCCAAGCGATACCTTGAAAGAAGTAAAGCACGTCTTCTTTATGCGGGACACTGTCGAGTTGAGTTTAATCGTTTCGTTTCGTTTATTTTCACTCTCATAACACTTAAGCAAATTGCATGTAGAAACAATTATAACAGAGAAAAGTGGAAGATCTGAAAAAGCAAAGCTTATACAAGGCAGATCTAGCAGAAAAGATAAAAAATAAGATTTTGTATATACAAAAGGACAGACAGGAAGAAATTAAGAAGAAACAAGAAGAAAAGAGTCAGAGATAAAGAAGGAAAGAATTGAAAACACGTTCTCAGGACACACATGACGCATACATTTATTTAAGTCCATTTTCCATTTTGGAAATTGCGCTATTGGTCCATTGTGGTGACTTCCTATCTTGTCCAAATATATTCAACCCCACGAAAGAGAACGTCAATAAAATGAATTAGGCTATCTATTCTTTTTCTGACGATATTTAAGCAATCTTGAGGCAGATATTGACTTCTTTGCAGGATAGTTCTGAAATTTATATATCTAACCGCTGCGAATCATTCTGTTATCGCGCCATCTATTGGTGAAAAGTACTTTCACTAAACCGCTATTTGTAAGTAAGCAGAGAAGAGTCGGGCATTTTATTTTGTAATATGCACTAAATTACATTTTTAAAGTGTAACTTTGTTCGCTATGAAAGTAAAATTGAAGCAGCATGTTTTATTAGGCTGTCCTAAGTACTATCGGTACACAGAGTGGAAAAGATAAATTAAGATTTGTCTTACCAATGCCGTCGCAAATTGTAAAGAGTAAAAGTAAGAATGCAACTTATATACGGTCCCTAAGCATAAAGCGAGGTGGCTATATTCCGCCAAGTTGGGCTATCCACCCTTAACTTCTAACCTTTCCACCTAGGACACTATCAAACTTTAGAGTCTACTAACCATATCTATGATTTGTTGCAAAGCCATCCCAAACCTCACCACGATACTTTCATTTGAACTTTCTGCAGGCCGAATATATTTAGAGTAATTTGACATCAAAGTGGTGACGAGTCGATAGGTGGCGCTGCTGTTGTCATTGGCAACCACTGAAAAAATAAATAATTATGCGTGGTAACGTTTGAATTAGTAGAAGGTTTATTGCATTCATTTGTATATAATAGTACATCATTATTTCGTCCTATACAAAACAATTACAAAATTCAAACATGAAGCACCAATGGCGAAAATCTGCATCTCTATGAGTATTCCGCAACAGAAAAAAATACGTCCCGTAAAAGTGTATAGAAATTGAACAAAAGCAGTGTTAGCGAGACATTAAAAAAACAACTCAAAAGAGAGCTACGTAATTCCAGCCTTGTGTTACTAAGTTGGAGCAGGAATGTAGGAGGAATCTGCACGCGCGTAAATTTAAAATCTGGGTGACCTTTGCTTCAAAACTTTAACTAAGAATTGGAACATTAAAAATACAGAACTGAAAAATAATTATTGACGGCAAGTTCAGTTACTCTAGCACAAAAGCCGGGTACGACCTGAAGAGTCCAGTTATAAAAACCTTCCTATAACCAGGAGATGGTTGGACGTTTCCAGCATTTATAGACCACTAAAATTTTGAAAAGAAGTGTTTTTTTCGAGAAGCACATGCGTTCCTTCAATGTAACTGATAACAATTAAAAATGCCTGTAAAATTAGGGTTACAAGCACAAAGAAATACATCTTAATCCCTACTGCAGATGCAACAGGGAATGTTATGTATCTTTTGGTTTTCACTGAATTTTACCTGCATTTTTAACCCTGAACCAACACTTTTAACCTCCGACTTTACTTAAATATGTCGTGGCCTTGGTCGGCCCGAATGAAATGAATTGGTAAGCAGGTTAGAAACTGGTCGTAAAACCTCTTCTAAGTGACACTGAATTATGCAATTGTCGCACACCCTTGAGTCAGTGGGATTTGCAAAATTTGTGCATATTTATTTATACTTTGCATATTTTTTTATTTGTTTCAACTTTAAGGAATGACCCCACAAAAACTTCCCTGTCATGTCATTAAGAAGTCCATGGCCATTGCCAAGTAATGGGACCATACATAACAACCTTGGGAAACATTGTTTGCAAAAGGGTAAGCATCAGAAAGAAGCAGCCAGCTATTTTGAAACTGAATTTATGTACACTATTCATACCACCACAGTTCAGGTCACCGCCGCTGGAGCCGCCACATTAAAACAGAAAGTTGATTAGTATAACCCTTTGTAACTTAACTTTTCCCTGTAACTGGACTAACCCCAACAAACATCTGGTCGATTTAATGATGCTGCATTTTGTTCCTGCGGGTGGAGCTTTGGAATTTAATACCTACTTACAGTTGGTGAGAACAAGGCAAAGCCTTGGAGTAAGATTATCAATTCAGTGCTCCACAACTGGAAGGGGGGAGGGGTAAGGGTCGCCAAACAAGAAGTTTGTAAGCTGGGGCGTTACACTCTACCGTATCTAACCTCAATCCTAACAAGTGAAAAATACGGAAACTTTCACCATGTCCACATGTCATCTCCATGGACATGAGATTTCCGTCCTATGTTAAGACCATATCTCGGACTGGTTTAGGTTCGAGGTCGCAGGCTCGCAGCTTTGGTCAGAAGGAGTATATCCACTTAAACCTACAACATATGACTCACCAAAAATAAAGGTTTTAAAGTTATATCCACATGTAGTGAATTCTTGTCATAAGTCTGAGAAAGGTTTTGATTTCGTAGAAGCCGATAACTAGTACAGCTTGTATTTTTAAGTATAGGTAAATTGTAACAGGCAGAGACATTTCATCAAAATGACTGTTGCTTGTACCTTACAGGGACCGCGGAGACGGGGAGGGGGACTGGGGAGGCTTTAGCCCCCGCACTTTTTTGCTGTGGACATTTTGGACCGTCTTAAAATGCATTTATTTTATTGGACATATTGGGTCGCTTCGATGGTTAGCCCCGCACTTTAAAATTGGCTCCGCGGCCTCTGCCTTAAGTTATGTATTGTAAGTATTGTCGCCACGTATTTTGTAACAGACAGGCTCCTCTCAACATTGAGCAGGTCTGGTCTTGAACATAGTGTTAACTTTTTCAAAATATCACAGCGTTGGTCAAATTGACCTATAAGGGTAATTTTACTCCAAAGTAAAGCATTAGGCAGTTCGGAATGTATACATTTCCAACTGTTTTGTAGTAATCTTTAAACCAAATGACAAAAATAATCCAAGGTATTTAAAATAAATTTTGTCCTTTTCAGTCGGTACTTTTAGGTCGTTTGAAAAGGAAATGATATGACTGTACAATTAAGGGAAAATGGGAGATGAAGGAAACGACCTTCTTAAAAAAGTCATCAAAATCTAACCAATTAACATTCGTTGAAATAACAGATACAATGGAAGATTAAGGGAAGACTTTGTCAGATAATACATCTCTCAGATGTCTTACTTAACTCTACATTTAGTCGATAAGAATAATAAAAGTTACCTCGGCTTTTGAGCAGTCCAATGAAAACACAGAATAAAACGGAACGAAAAAACATCCTTTTCTCCGTCCTTAAAGATACATCGGTCAAATAATACACAAAATATAACACAAAAATTCGGACAGTGCTGAACACACTTTGACGCCCTTACTTGAGTTGTCATACAGTCGACTTGGATTTTAAAATTCCAAATCAACTTAAAATGGCTACTCTCATGAAATATCATGACAGATGGATGGAAACGATTTTTACCGAGTTACTTTATTACTCAGCTAACCATCTAAGTTACTTTTAATTAAATCACCTAGACTGCTAAAGAAAAGTATGGATTAGTTTAAAACGGATGTAAGTGGGACAATTTGTTTTACATTTTATAGAAGTCGGGAAGGTTTAGAGAAGTCTTAATTAGACGTAATTTTTTAGAGGCAAAAGACTAGGCGGTTGCCCGAAATTTATTGGAAGATTAAAAAAAGAAGAATTTATGCAAATCTCATATTTTCTAACGAGCTGCCTAAACGATATTTTGAATCTACAATCTTGGACCAAACTGTTGGGACACTTTGCCATAGTAGTCTTGAATTTCAGTTCAAAGGCTTACATGAATCCCCCTCCCCCGCTCCCCTTTCCAATGTTGCGCTGAAAGAGTGACTGTATGCCCTGAATAGGCTAACTGTGACCAACATTGCGAAGGGGAGCGGGGGTGTCCCAACGAGTTTTATCCAAGATTGTAGCCTTTATAAGCAAGAAATAAAGCATTTTTTTCTCTTTGAATTGATTGAAACTGTCAAACTTGTATTGAAACTAAGAATTCCCAAATTGATATGACGGGGTAGGTGATTTCAAAGCACATTTTCCCAAGTAAAGTTGAGTTTTGTAAAGGCAGCAAGTGCAGTACATTATAATTAAAGAGCCTGAGATCACCAGTTGACAGAGAACACCTCGTTTTTCCTTCCCACTAGTGATTATTTGACAGAATATGTCAGTCTTGAAACAAGGGAGGCTTGGAGAGGTCTAATTTCAGGTTAGAAGAAATGTCAACCTTGGGTTAATAATTTACTGTTGAAAATCTTGTAATATTTGTCGGGTAAAAAAGTCCACACAAATACAAGACTAGACTAAACAGCCTTAACAACGTTAGACCGTGACCTGGATCATATTATGTTAGTTTTAAGTCAGTTTAGTGCAGAATTAACGTTGAAAAAAAAAATTATAAACCGAATTCTGACAGTCCCTTTGAGATACATTCACTTCAACCAATCAGATTTCTTCGTGCATCTTTTATGATACTTCACAACAGAATCCCGCGAAAGGTACACGTATAGAATGGAAACAAATCAGAAAAGCTAAATGAGACATTCATTTCACCACGGCCTAACTGAGTCAAACATTAAATAGCAAAATAGCATGGCTGATATTTGTTTAATCAACCCTTGAATTAACTTTAAATGGTTGCTTTAAAATGTCTAAAAAATAAAATCACCACGTGGTTAAATAGAACCACGAATCGATCAGACCACCATTATTAGGCAGTGTGACAACATCCTAGCAATATCCTCTGAACAACCTCTGTCCCAAAATTCTATATATATTTGCTCCGGACAGGGGGTATTGATACCAACTGATCAATTTTTCTTTCGCCTTAGGCGCTGTCAATATTGTCCTGAAACTATGGATAAGCCGCCGCCCAGTACAGTTATAGTCGGTCATGTACTCTAACTTGTACTTTGTAAGACAGATAAGACGGACCATTTACTGCGGGTCATTTTGAAACAGTATGACTAGCTGCCAATATTTGGTAATAATTTATCAGTGACTGACTAGCCTATTTTAAGGGTCTTGGATTAATTGAAGCAAAACATTTTAATCTGTTAATGTGTTTTTGATATTAAAGAGGCGCTTACCTTTTGAAACCTATATTTCAATATGTTTAAGGTCGCCTTGTTATCTTTAAAGACGCTTTAGAGGACACGCTTTAAAGAAAGAGGGGTGGACAATAGAAAACAAAGAAATCAGAGAAAGGCCAAGCAACAGTTTACACAACTTGAAAACGTTTGATCTATAAACCCCCTAGAAGCCGAACCCGAATAAAACACTAATTACCAATGCACAGATGGGTTGTATCGATTTACCAACCAGTAGTACATGGCTGGCTCTTCACAGCAGACTTTACAACTCACATATAATGGAATGCTCCTTCAGCCTTTATTGATTTTTTGACTCACGGTATCTACGAAGTATTTCAATAACCAGTAACATTAATACAAGACTTGAAGTGTGTCACTAAGTAATCAACCTGTTAACAGTTCAGCAAGGGTGAGACCTTATTTTGCCTCTCGAATGAAGGAAAAGTTTATATGTTTTAGTTCCAAAAACCGAGTTTACACTAAGAACTTACCACTGTTATGAGGTGAGGCTGAAGGCAAGAGAATCAAGGGCTGTGGAATTTAGTTATTTCTGGAAATTTTTGTCAGTCTAGGCAAAATGGACAGCGTGAAGTGGTCAGTGTTCACACTTTTCCTCTTCTTTGGTGGTAAGTAAATTATGATAATTGAAACTCGCCGTTTTATCTGAATTTGTATCATACTTCTTTGACCTCATCAGGCTATCAACAAACACGTACAGTAAGGTGCGTGGGCTGGAAATATATCTCAGAAGATCAAATATTGCCTTTGATAATTTTGTTACCATTTCTCTTTCAACTCCCTTCAGTACTTTTAATACTACATGGCCGACTGTCACACTGTAGAACCTCTGCTGATTAATTTCTTCCCCGTCCTGAATCAACTTTTATAAATGGTGACTGCGATTCCCTCACCCCTATACGTACGTGACGGGTTCAATTTCCAGCACGCTTTTCATGACAATATTTACCATGACATTAAAGACAGCACGAGGCATTTTTCACACAGCATATTGCACCTTAAATTAGAGGTAATACAGTAGCTATCGCAAAGAACTGAAGCCATTCAAGTTTGATTCTAGATTAGCGGCCACTACACTTAAAAAAACGCGTTAAGCAATTTATTATTTTCCCCCACTTTGTGAACACGTTTTAATTGTAAAATGTTTAGCTTCGCAATTTAACGTTTGAACGAATATTTAGGAATTTTAGCAATTTATTATTTTCCCCCACTTTGTGAACACGTTTTAATTGTCAAAATGTTTAGCTACTAACGAAACACTAAATATTTCGCAATTTAAAGTTTGAACGACATATTTAGGAATGAGACACGTGTGTTAAACATCTGAATATGTTTACAAACCTAGGGACAATAAATTGTTTAGAAAAAAATGAAAAAAAAAAATCCCTAAACATTTTTTGAATGTGTTACTGTATACCGATGCATCCGCTTGGTAATGATCTCTTAAGTTCTCCTATATGTTTTGGTTGGTTTCAAATTCGGCGGAATAGACTGACAATTCTTCATTGCTAATGTGAAAATTATGCCATGTATGAAAGAGAAAGATAAATTCACTTTGATCAAAAGCTCTTTTATTATCATCGTATTACTGTATCCGTGTTGGTAATTTCCCTGTCTAACTCACACTGCCCCATCCGTAAACTTACCGCCAGTGACGGCGCTACGGAGAATCGTGACGTGAGGGGAATTCGCCCTCAAATTTTTCCTAATCATCCTTGCTCCATCCCCCCCCCCCGGCCCTCAACCTAAAACTCTTTGGGCTTCCGGAAAATTCGCCTCCTGGACCCCACATGGACTTTCAAGTACCATTGAACCCACCAGGAGAAACATGGGCTTCGTCTTCGATTTTGCATTTGCCCCAAACATTTTCCTTTCCCCCAATGTTGACATTCTGGTGGCGCCAATGCTTACCGGTAAGAAACTGAACTTCTAGCCTGCCAGTGACAGATACTGGAACCCCTTATTTTGTCGTCACGTGTATTTACGGTAGTTTTGTTCGCTCTAAATAACGGATTTAAAATAAATATTGAATATTCACTCTGAAAGAATCAGGACTAGTTTTTTCTGTTGCAGTTTTAACACCAAATATCGTTTGGTCCTACAGTAATTTTTCACTCTAGAATTTTGAACAGTTATGGGTTGTAACTGTGGGTAAGTTGGAAACGAAAAGATATTACTTCTTAAATATCAAACGCCTGTAAGGAAAGCAACATATCTTTGAGTATAGGGTAACTACGGTGGGAGATGTCATGAGAATGGACTGGTTCCACGCAGGCTAAATAATAAATACGTTTTTCAGAGTGGGGACATTTTTAAAATGCTGATTTTTTTTTTTTACTTGAATGGAATATTGTGTAAGAGAAAATTTTAGGTCACTGGCTCACCATATTTCTTTATCAATGTAACGTACAGTATTTACTGTAACTTAAAGACCAAATCTTCTCACCCATCAGTTCCAATTCTCCTAACCTACTTACAGTCTCTCCCACAACTATCTGAAAATCATCCTCATCCAAACACAATCTCAGTTTATTGTTTCAGGGAGAGAATACAAGGCACATGTGACATGAAAATTACAAAGTTGGGTATTTGATGTGAAGCGCATCAAAAACCAAGGAAACTGCTGCAATTCACACCCGAATCCTTCAAGAATTGACCATTTCACGTGTTAATAATTTCTGATTGGCACGCATGCATAAATTTGAGCTCAATATGCAAGTCATGTGATGCCCATGGAGATATAAACCCTACAATGCTGATGTTCTCCTTTGGTTTTGCAATCTTCATTTCAAGGGCAATTGTAACATACGTCCTAAAGGTTTTACTTAGCAAGGTTATATTGTGTCCTTGAAAATCATCGGTATCACTATCCAAATCATAAACTATCTGCTGAGTAATTAAGAAATGATTAGTATAGTCTGGGTTAAAGGTAGTGTGACATGTTAGCAAAAAGCCCTGAATTTACTTGGTAGTTTAGGAGCAAGGTCTCCTGGGGAAGAACCCTTTAGGATTATGTCAATATCTTTTACCGTTCTCAAGATACACTGGACCTCTTCAAAGTTTAAACGTTTTTGAAGGAACTTGTTGGTTATGCAAAAATAGTGATGCTGAATGTTGCAAAGTGTTGACATTTCTTTTGTTAACCCTATATTAATTATCTCTAAATTACTCATTAGATTGTTTATGGTGTGGTGATTGATAATTATGATTTTCAAGGACACAATTTAAACTTTCAAAATAGTCCCTTCAAGAAGAAAATAATGTTACAACTGCACTTGAAATGAAGATAAAAAAAAGAAAGGATAATATAAGCTTTATATGGCATGTCCCTCCCATGACATCACAAAATTTACATATTGAGCTTATATTAATGCATGATTAAGTGCAAATCAGAAATGAACCTGTTAAATGGCAAATGTTTAACCGATTTTGGTGGAAATTGCGGCAATTTTCTTGGTTTTTAATGCTTCTTAAACCAAATACCCTACTTTGTCATTTTGATGTCACACTACCTTCAAAAACGTCACCACCGTGTAACACTCACGTCATTATTTTGGCATAAGCAACTTGTTGCTTCAGAAACACTCAAATTTTGAAAAGATACTTCCTGAGAACCGTGAAACATACTGACGTAATACCAGGGAGATGCTATTAGAAGGAGACACATCGAAAATTTTACATCATGGTAATCCAATTACGTCTACTTATCGATCGTTAGAGTGTCTATTCATAAGGGATTATTTAAGTCTAGAACACCTGCTCCTTTTGTCTGATCCTTTTCAGTTTACATAATGATACCTGGTAAGTCTTATTTAGACCTACTTACACCTAATGAAAAGGATTAAAGACAACAATGCTCTGATTTAAGCCTTTTTGCTGACAGTCAATTAAGAAGTAATGTCTAATGAATCAAAACGACTGCAAATCCCTGAAAAGGCTAAAAAGACTAGCCTGTAAGAAAAGACTACAACGCTGACACAATGTAAAATTGACCAAAGAGAGGTGTAAGACTATATTTTGCTTCAGTATTTTCTGATTTTCCGCAAATTTTCGCAAAACGAGAAATGTATATTTATACTCACAATGTTACCGGCAATAAAGCGTGAATGGTGCCATACGCTTTGCATCGCGTTGGAAGCTGAGAATCAATTTCAAAATAAAGCGACTGGCAACGTTAAAGGAATGGACGAAATTAATTAAAACATTTCTAATCGCAGCAGACGACACGAACCCTTTGCTAGATTCTTTTAATCCCATCCTTACTTCAAGTGCTAGACAAAACAAGTGGCCTTGGCGGCAAAAAGGCGGGTACAAAGGAAAGAGATGCCGTATTAACTCCTTCTAATAGCAGCTCCCTGGTAATACCACCTGATTTACCCTTAGAAAGCTTACTTCTTCACTGTCAAGTAAAGTCAGGGCTTTTTGCTGACATGCCACACTACTCAGTTTTACTTTCGTCCGATTGATGAAACTCCGACCAGGAATTTCCTGGTAACCTACTGTACACGCAGTTTCTTTGCCTTAGTTTCGAAAATGAATACATTTTACTACATATCGTTCTTGGACTTTGTAAAAGGTAAGAACCTGATATAGTTTATGACGCTTGTTTGATTAATCTTCGTGTTTTATTTCCTCTTTAGACACAAGGGCCACCTTAGATGAGTACCGCTTATTGGATGCTATGTTGGGCAACTATAGCACATCGGTACGGCCTGTGGCTCGTCCGGAAGACTTCGTACCTGTAAAACTCGGGGCTGCTCTGCAGCAAATTATAGACATGGTCAGTAAACTTACCACTGAATTCTATGTAGCTAATGCATTTTCTCGATTATCACTTTCGACAGAACTAATACCCCACAGAACTAAAAGTAATACCCCACTCTTTAAAGGTGAAATGCTGCCACTCCAATTTGAATTAGAGTACCGTGTGTCCTGTGTAATGAGTGAAAATATCTTTCTCGGGCAGTTTGGAAATTTACGAGGATGAATTTTTTTGGTTTACATTGAATGTGTAATACTATGTTGTGAAGCCTATCATGAAAAGTACTTGAAGGAATATTGACGAGAATTTGTGAGATTTAGTTCTTATTTCAACGCAAAGTTTGGAAGACTGCTTATGAGTTTTGCAGAAAAATATTTTTGTGTACTATGTATATAAAATGGTGCAGTATTTTGCCATTTGCCACGTGACGACACCCATGGGGGTCCGGAAGAGGGGCAAGGGAGGACACTTGCCCCCCCCCCTGAAAAATCAAACTTGTGAAAAAATTAATTAAAAATTGCAATAAAAAATTAAAAATAAATCATCAAAATATCTTCACTCAAAGCGTCATTTTCTACTCGTGAAATAGACGGACATTTGACCAGGAATAGCAAAAGAGAAGGTGGTGCAGTATGCTGAATAGTGAAATCGTAATTTGGGGACCATCATTCATGACATCTATTTGGAAATTTGTAATTGTAAAAACTATGCCAAAATTGTACTAGCCTAGTTGTCAGGTATGTAGTGTGCATTTACCATCCGACCATTGATGAATGCGTTGGTCTTGGTTTGGTCCCGTGCTGATCTCAAGTGGCGACGCGCGGATGTAACTGGAATATACAAGGTGAATATGGGGGGGGGGGGGGGGTATGATTCAAAATTGGGTAACGGATATAGGCCTATATAGGCTGTTGGACAGTTGTAAGGTTTATCGTGCATAGGCGTGCGAGGCCGTGATAGAGAGGCAGATTTCCCTTCAACAATTTTTCACATTGAAAATTCTAAAAATCTTAAAATTACAGACATGAAATTCCTGTTTCAGGTCTGGGTACATGCAGCTTATAACACTCGCCAAGTGTCGTTTCCGGCCATCTGGAGGGTTTGTAAGGCCCAAAATTTTCTTGTACGCTCCGATGGTGGCGCTCCGCTTAGATAGTGTGCACAATTCAATCATCCATGAATGACCTTGCCCCCCCCCTGCAAAAAATTTCTTCGGACGCCCATGACGACACCTCACGTCAAATAATGTGTAGGTCACTAACAGAATGCAAAATTACATCACAGCATCCACGTGACTTTCCGACCCATAGATGGGCTCGAGACTCATCGTTCTTACTTTGGCAGTAGCGACGCTTGAGGTTGTATGAGGGGCATTTGCCAATCAGATTTTCCCTTTCTCCCGGTTTCCCCCATCCCAGTAAATTCAGGAGTTGAATCAATGAAAAAATACAGAATATATCTTTCATGAGACTTAATTCTTCACCCAGAGATACGCTTACATCCCAGTACTTCCGGGTACATGGTTCAGGTTCCTCACCTGGAGTAGACAGCATATAACGTGCCAGTAATCAGGCTCGGATCTAGACATTCCAAAAAGGGGACCTGACCTAAGAGAAAACAGGGGTGTAAGGGAGTTGCACTGCTAATTTCCCGTATATGTTTTGTTGTTAATGTGGCGAAAAGGGGAGGGCTGAGGCCGTAGAAGCACCCCCCCCCCCTCCTTGCCCCTCTTGGATCCGCGGCTGGTAATTATATACCTGTGAAAAAGTGAAACCTTTTCTTTGTTTTAAGTAATGTTCATGTCGCAAAACTTACATTTTGGTAAAAAGATTCCAAAAGCCTTTAAATCGCTTCACACCTTGGATACTTCAAACCACAGTGGCGTGACCTCGGCAGCTTTTTTCATACAAAAAATGGATTTGCTGACAATTTTGCTAAGAACTTTCTAAAATAAAAAGAAAATTCTTGAACTCGACATCTTTTTTTTTTCATTACAGGACGAGAAAAATCAGGTCATCACTCTTAACTTGTGGATGCGATTTGTAAGTAGTAACCGCAATTTCTCGCAAAACTTTTACAGTATTCGAACATGTAAGTGCTTCCATGATTCGAGGTATTAATACGAAAGGCTTTGCAAGTTAAAAACCAGACAAAGACATTCAGGCTTATTTGACCTTACAGGCACAACTTAAAGGGCAGAAGCCGTCCCCCAATGTGAAGCAGTGTAGTAAACTGTCCAGTTTCTTGATTGGCTCTTGTGAGTCATGTGACAATATTTTTTGGCCTCATATGTGAAATTTACCACGAAAAACTGTTTGGTTTATCTTGAATCTAAAATTCTGAAGTCCTCATATTTTATAAAAAAAAAATATTTTGAAGAAAAATAAGAGGAAAATTGTGAGGTTTGATTGCTGCTTCAAAACAAGTTTGGGGCGACTGCTTTTGCCCTTTAATCCCGAGATAGTACTTCAATGGTTGCACGAACATCAAAATGACATTGTTCTTTTTCGAAGCATTCCGTTGCACTATCATTGTAACCTGTCAACCTTCGTTCGAGTGTGTGATATGATCAAGAGACGATTTAAAGATATATGGATTTCTTAAAGAAAAAGAGAATGACTTACGAGCATTTAAAAGAGATCTGTTCAAACGTAGCTTTCCAATATTATAATAAACGTGCGGGCGCCATTAATTGTTTTTAAGATAAAGATATTCCATTTTCGGCAAAATTATTTTTGGGTATATCATTCATCTTATTACCTCATTAGTCATGACTTGAATTAACCTTGATAAATTTGAAAATTATCTGCAAGGCTTATTAATAAGAATTTCTTAGCATAAAATGAATAAACAAATAGAAAAGTTTATTCTTATTTAATATCACCAGCAATGGACTGACGCCAGCATTCACTGGGATCCAGCAGACTTCGGTGGGACGACCTTTATGATAGTACCAATCAGTAGCATATGGCGACCAGATATTGTACTATACACCAAGTAAGTACGTCTTGTTTGGCCAAATGGTTCACTTATGGAACCTGTCAGTCATTACAAACAGAAACGTTTGTAGTACAAGTCGGTAATTAAGGGAGCTAAATGGCATACTGCCTCTGAAGACATGCAATCCAATTAATCATTAATCCACCTGATTTTATAAATGTTCCCTCTACTTGTCAAAAGACGTTCTAAAATATGAATTCTACTTGAGAATTTCCCCTGTCTAAAGAAAAATTGACTTTACAAGTGCTGCGATTGTACAATGATCCTAGTTCTGCTCATTTTGAATTCCAAAGACTAACTCTTTTTGATAGCTGTTACGGCTCTAACGTAGCATTGTTAGTTAAAATGTCGTCAGGCGTTTTGGTTCGAAAAACATAGTTTGGAAGTATTTAACAAAAGAACTACACGAAGCAGGAGACATTTTACACTTTGGGTTTTTTCGACAAGGTCTTAAAATTGATTAACCTGATAGTTCTAGACCATACGATTTCAAAGGAGCGTCAGTTCCGGTAACCAAGTGTTATGATGAAATGCATGTAAATTCCTACAGCAAAATTTAAGTCAGAGTCAATAGGACACCTTACCAAAGGGGGAGAATGTACGCCCTGCTTTACATCTGGCCGACGTGACATCATATAAAAATGCAGTGGCGTAGCCAGGATTATTGAACAGGGGGGACAAAAAACCGAAAGACTATCTAAGCGGAGCGCCGCCATCAGTTAGCCCGGAGCGTACAGCAAATTTTGAAATATCGCGACTCTTCAGACAGCCTGAAATGGAAGTTCCCAGGCTTGTAAGTAGAGTTTAAGCAGTCGTTAATTTGAACTATCTTTTTCAATAAAGTGTTCACTTCAATAAAAAAAATGAGTTTATTGCAGAAATCTCAGAAAGTTTCCAAATAAGCTACAGAGACGTAACAAGGTTCTTGGTGTGGGGATGGGACAAAGTCGACAAATCGTCTCTAGTCTTAACCGCCGTCTTAGTGGCTGAAGAATGAGGTGAAGAGGGTTTGTATGAGGGTAAACTTGATAAATTTAGGCCGATTAGTGGGGATTATGATAAACTGCTGATAAATATTTATCAAAGGAAACATTTTCTACACGCACAGTTGGATCAAATTGAGAAACATGAAAAAAAATCTCAATCATGACTGTAACTTGAGAAACAGTATAAACTTACTAGTTACAATCGATGTTAACCAACAAAATGTACAAGGTCCACTATAAGTCTTAGCTGTATAAGTATGGGCTTATTTTAAAATCCAAAGTCGTTACGTCTGTGCATTTTTTTTTTCACAAAAAAGTTTCAGAACCTCATCAGTACCCATGGTGCTTACCACCTCCCGTTCAACAGAAAGAAGCATGAGGGATATAAACCGTGTTTGTGTCATGTAGTGGAGCGGAGCTTTGGTTTAATAATCCCTATATTTCAAAAATACTCTTTCTGCTGAAACTGAAGTAACTGGCATTGAGACAAACCCTGTCAATACTTTAGAGAGAAATTTGTACACATTGTCACGTCCTGCAGGTGTTTTAACAGCCCCAGGCCTGGTAGGGATATTTTTGCCTGCCATGTATCTTCATCTGTTTCATACAGCTCAAATTCTGTTTTTAGTTTTCAGCTGGTGGTACATCAAATTAAGTGGCGTAAGTAGGATTTTGTGTGGGGCTGTGGGAGGGGGGATACATTTGTAGGGGACTGTAGTATTTAAGCGTAGCGCCACCATCAGTTGGCGCGGAGCGTCCAAAGAAAATTTTGGATTTTAACTGCTCCCAGATGGCTGGAAATGGCATTTGTCAGTTTTAATTGTCTTTCATTCTGGTAAGAAAAAATTTGTGATTTTTCTCAGATTCAAACACGCTTTTGAGATACTGATCAGCTCAGGTCATCACTCCACTGGACTATCGATCTAAGGATTGCAAATTCGAAATCCTGCTCTAAGTTGCGAGCAGCTGTTCCAGTGCACGAGTTAGTAATGTGTTTCCATAGACGTAGGGGAGCATTTCAATTTGGGGCAGAAGATTTTTTGCCCGTGAAATGTAATTCTGCCCGAAAGACAATCTAACCAGAGCGCCACCACTGGTTGGCGCGGAGCGTCTAGAAAATTTGAAAATTCGTACATCTCAGATAGTCGAAAATGGCATTTTCCAGGCTTATAGAGGGATGTAAGCAGTCGCTTTTTGAGTTTCCGTTTGCAAAAAATTTTCACTTGAAACTTAAATTCTGCTGAACTCAAGATGTCATTCTGGATGTCTGGTGAGGTATATCTGGTATTTCTTGCAGAATACTCGAGATGTTTCTTTTTGGTGTCATCATTTCTCCCTAAAGTTCCAAGGATCTCCAGGAAAAGACCCTTGGTCAATGACTCACCTCTTTCATCATGTCCCCTCAAGATATACTGTACTGAGTATATATTGCCCTTGATCATTACTAGTTGGCGGTGCATTTCACTATTTTCAGTTTTTCATTACGTATTTAGTGACTGCTTAAAGGCAACAAACTGTATGTAATCACTGCACTCTAAAAAAATATTTCAACGATTTTGTTTAAAAATTAGGATACTCACGAAAATGAGTATTTCTACTCGAAATAAGTGAGTACTCCAACTCAATTTGTGTAAAATTTTGCACAAATTCAGTCAGCAATTTGGAAATTTAGAAAAGAAGAAAGTAAAAATTCCCTCTACGGCAACTTAAGCAGATGTTGAATGACTGTGGTTTTTTACAAGTTTTACACTCCCCGGACATTGATCAGTAATACAGCCCTATTTTACTATTTGTAGTGTAATTTTTCCCAATTTTCCTAGGTATTTTTAATGAAATTAAAAAATTTCATTCGATTCTTTTAATATCATATTTCCTTAACTAGGTCACTACTCCACTGCTGAACAGTTATTGTATTTTGAACATTACGTGTAGTCTAACTAATTATGCCAGCTAGCCAGGAATATTTGATCGGTCCTTTGACGGACCATTGTCGGCCCATCGTCGGAAAAATGTCTGGGTCTGTGGTTCGCTGATGGGCGTGATGATGATTGGCAAAAACTCTCTACCCATCATGCATTTTTCACGGTGTCAAGCCAGCGGACCTCCGATGGCTCTCCGTCGGTCAAATGGCCACCGACAGACCGCCTGCTTATAGGGTATGATGCATCAATATACTGTGGGCCTACGTGACATTTGGTTGATTAGTTTCGGCGAGCGATCGATCAACTATCGATTTTGGGTGATTGTAGTGCTATAGGCTATTACAGTGCTGACGCTTCCGTCACTGGTTGGCATTGGTTGGCATAGAAAATGCACAAGAACACATGGGTGTATGTTTGGTGTTGAGCGTGTTAACGCTTGCGCGATTGCACGCAGAGAGTAGACAAATTGGAACCTACCGCCAATTGTGACGGCTGTGTAAGCGCGACCACTGAGCTATATAGCATAGTGCTCAGTGAGCGCGCCTTACCAACTCTTTTGACGCCCAGCCGTGGTGGCATTTGTTTGTTAACACTGATTGAGTCTATTGAAATAGTGCCCGCGTTCAGCGTGCGTGCACCGTTGGACATCAACAGAAAAGCGGAACGAACCGTGGAATATGTTTACTAATTGTACAGTACGACCCTAATTGAAGTGCATAGGGCCAGCCTAGGCCAAGGCGACGAACTTGCCTTTTACTGTCGTAATTTATTATTATTTTTTTTTTTCATTTTTTTTGGCGGGCATGAACAGGGGGGGCATGGCCCCCTTGTGCCCCCTGTCTACGTCAGCGTAAAAATGTATCCATCAATTGGTCTTTACTCTAAGCAAAACAAATGAGGGATAAGAGACCCATGACTCACGTGGAGGAGAAAGTTATTCGTCGAGAGAAAATGTAGAAGATTGATCCCTTTAAACAAACCTGGACTGGAATGTGGTCTTTGGTAATGTTGTTACTGGATTTCTTTAATGTTTAGTCCCTTTCAAAAAGCGTAATACGCGTGGTCTCCCGTTGGCATATTTTGAAATGATTTAAGCTTTCTTGTGGCAAAAGACCCCCCGCCTTTTTTAATCGACATTTCGAGAAATCAGAAGGGATGCTCACGCTTGGAAAGGGGGAGGTTATCTCTGGGTCTGATATCAAGTCTGCTTCGAGCCTTGAAGTCTATTGGTTGTCACGTGAAAAACTGTTTGCCTATAGGATACATTCTCTTTTTGGTGATAGTACCGGTGACACTATGTTTAATATTCCAACCTTAAATTATAAATTAACTAATTAGTTTTTTTTTTACGCTGGCAGCGACCGAAAATTCTTGTCAGGGGTGGAGGTTTGCCTCAACCAACTGCGATGGTCCATCAATATTAAGATACATATTTTTATATTAAACTCATAGATGGAAACTGACCATTATGCATTTTTTTCAACATGTCAACTGACCGCGTCCTGAAGTCGACGGTCAAGGGTTTCAGCGTGTTTCATAGTAAACGTCTACGAGACTCAAAAGAAATTCCCATACACGCTCTTCTGTCTGTGTCCTCCTAGCAAAGTCACCGGCTGGTTGATATCCCACTATGTCTAATATATCCATGTGATTTTCTTCTACGGATGTGGACCTTAAAACGTGGGACTTGTGCCGAAAACCCCCTTGTAAAAAGGTGAAGTGATTATACTGTAAGCTCCCAAACCCTCTGTTTCTCTGCCCTTCATCCATCCTTTTCACTTGGTAAAACCACACCTGATGATTACGAATCTGAATTGGTATTTTTATTTTATCATTTTCAGTGCGGACGAAGATTTCAGCGGTACTATGGAGACGAGTGCAACAATAACAAACGAAGGTGTTGTGTATTGGAATGCTCCAGCAATTTATAAAAGCACTTGCAAAATTGATGTTACTTATTTTCCGTTTGACGAACAGCACTGCAATCTAAAATTCGGGTCCTGGGCCTACAGCGGAGACGAACTAAGCCTGACAAACCGCTCAGCTGCCGGCGATACGTCGTCTTACATAAATAACGGTGAATGGGAACTTGTCAGTATGCCGGTTAGCAACAACATTCTATACTACGCATGTTGCGCGTCACCCTACCCGGATGTGACATTTACCGTTATTATAAGACGGCTCCCTCTATTTTACATGTTTAATCTCATTGGACCGTGCATCGTCATCTCCTTGGTTACTGTACTTGCCTTCTACCTTCCAGCCGATGCAGGTGAAAAAGTCACTTTGGGCATCACCGTCCTTTTGGCTCTTGTTGTCTTCCTCCTTTTAGCTGCCGAGACGATGCCCCCTACATCAGAAGTTGTGCCCATTGTAGGTAAGTTACCAGTCTGTCCAAAATGGTGTAGTCACGTCCTTGCAAGTTTCGCGTTTATTTTGTCATCCAGCAGTCAATTGTACAACTTCAACTGTCTTTAAGGTGTTACGGTGCGCACGTTTCGCTAACACTACGGTTAGTAAGTGATGTTCAGTGACGTCACTTGCACAAACCCTTTAAGCACTCAGTGCAACTAGGGAGATTGTGCCTTGAGATGGGATTGTATAACTCCTGCACCTCTGTTCGCTGCACAAGTAAAACATACCAAAATTTGGTATATCAAAAAATGGGTACACATACAACACCTGCTACGAAGGTGGAGGACAGGTCTACCTTTGGTGCAAGTTGAACTTAATTGTTATCGTGTCTGTAAGCGCCCTCTATTTTTATCGCAGGCGTTATCCATTATCCTCTCTTTGCATCACCAACTCCACGTCCTGGAAAACTCTTCTTCCTTCGCAAAATAGTGCTGTATGTAAAGTCACTCTCTCCCAAACACAATTTAACCCCGGCTAACATAATTCTTAATTGACACAGCTAAAAGAGTAGCTTACATCACTTAGCATACGTCCAGAGTGTTCTCATTATACACCAGAACATTGTACGTTCACCAAGTTAGTCCTAAAGCGAAAAACCAGAAATGTGTCTGGATTAGGATGAGCTCTTCCATCTTAAACCCGGTCCGTGAACTTGGTTGCCATCTTCAAAAGTTTTAAACTCATTATTCCATTGTTATTTCATGTGCGATGCATGACTATGTTTCTAACAATAGAAAATATCGGCTCTTCCCCTTTTGCTACTTCCCCTTTGGTTTTTTTTTATTAGATCTCAGTTAAATTTAACTTGTTTCGTATCTACTTGCAACAGTATTTTGATTCGTTTACTTATTTTATTGATGCTGCTCAAAAGAAAATCAAGTATTTATTTTTAGGATATTCTTGACCAATAGAGTTAGACTCTGAATTATCATTAGGCCCTACCCAGAACTCTTTTGTTTATTTTTGTTTCATCAGCAAAACTTGAAATGACGTCACAAATCTTATTTTTCCTTTTACCAGGTCAGTACTTTGCTTCAACCATCATTCTTGTGACCATTTCTATATTCATAACTGTGTACATTCTTTCGCTGCATTACCGGCTACCGGGAACAAGCCCGGTTCCGACGTATCTCAAGAAAATCGCCCTAGTCTATCTTGCTCGCCTTTTATGCATGGACCAGGCAATTAAAGTATCAGATATCAGCAAGGAAGAAAACGGGGCCAACGTGATGGAAAATAACCACTTTGCTGATCACACTGAAAACAACGAACAGCCAATCCAGAAAGAAACCAATCTACAGAATCAGCGACCGTTAACGGCCATCAGCAACGTGCGATTGGGATCAAACAAGTAAGCACTTTACATATTTACTGAACGATTAAAGTGTGGGCTACCTAACATTAGATGGACAAGTCCTTTGAAGTTTATACACCGTCATTCATCTAGTCCCCAAACCACAATTGAAACAATAGCCCCCTGTCATCCTATACTTCTCCCATTTTGGCCCGGGAACAACTGATTTCCTCATATTTTTTAGGCTTGGGTGACTTCCGGCTGTATTTGGTAGATACGAATTCAGGGTTCCCGTTCAAATGCTTGATCCTCCGGGTATGTGGTTAACAGGAGAGCAAAGCAACTGTCTTCCTAATGAGTCTACAGTATTAAAAAATGTGTGTTTAAGAAGAAGCAAAAAGAATTTTATTTTTCATGGAGTCGACGTCGATAACTAAATGAGAGTGTTAAAGGCCCACTGCCACACGATTTTTCTTACAGTAAGCATAATGAGTCAAGTTTCATACTCAATAGTTACGGGGAAAGTTAAAGGGCAAGAGCAGTCATCCCAAATTGAATTAGTGTAGTAGACTGTCCTAATTCATGATTGGCTGTTGGGGGTCATGTGACAACATTTTTGCTCTCCAAACATGAAATTTACTAGAAATAACTGCTTGGTTTACCTTGGATATGTCATAAAATGTAATTAAAGATGCCTTGAAGAGAAATAAAAGGAAAATTGTGTTACTTAGCATTTTCTTCAAAGCAAATTTGGGGGGACTGCTCTTTACCTTTAAAATCTTGAATGTTGTGGTGTTCTGACTTGTAACGGTTTTGTGCATAATTTGCAAATTTAAAGTGGTGGGTCACAAATTTTTGAAAACTGAATTCCGTTAAGCATTCATTCAAGGGTCAGTTATTTGTATGTGGGATATGGGGCTGGTCTAAGTCTGACCATCAGTCATTGGTTTATGGAGAAAACTCAACAGGTTTGAAAAATATTGTTGAATTTCATAAAGCAACTCAATGAGCCGCTTTAAGATGGTAGTGGGAGAGACTAGAATGAAGGAAGTTGAGAGAATTGGAATTAAAGAAGGCGACGAATACATGCCTTCAAAACAAACATTTATTGCAAGAAAGTAGAAGGATGATAAAAACTGCAACATAAAAATGTCACAAATCACTTCTTTATTATTACACATGTTTTTTATCAGAATATTAAAATCTTTACTTTCCATCCTCACAGATTCGAAGAGAGTCTGGCTAAAATTACGAAGAATTTGAATTTTCTGACGCAAAGAGCCAAAGATACGGACAGTGAGGAGGATATTATGAATGAATGGAAGCAGGTGGCACACGTGTTTGATAGATTCCTTCTGTGGTTGTTCTTTGTACTTACTATTGTAATCACCACGGCTGTTCTAGCTCAGAAGAAACCGTACACGGTTGCGGAATAGGATGAAAATTTTGGGTTAAAACTTACAACCAGTAGAGCAGAAGAGACTCTTACTTCAACCCGGTCTATCCCCATTCCAAGATTGGTCGATAGCATCGGTCTGGTTGGGTTATGGAGTGAATACTGTTCGACTGGAATACTAAGTGAAAAGCACTAGAAATGATCCAGGACATTGGGGAATTTTGTTGATTGCAACCGTTTGAATCTAGTGGACAGAACACACTCCTATCTATGCAAATACATTTTGAAAGATATGTTTAACGTTTAACTTACCTCATTGCTGAGAGTAAAGTTAAAACGCCTATACTATTTCAGACGACATTGTACTAACTGTGCATAGTAAGACGTTCACCGATACCTCGATGTTTTACAAAGATTTCACTTGAAACAGATTTTTCTACTACACACTGCATGCAGGCGCAGATTGAGAGAGAGTGGATTCTCTGACAACGGCCTCCATCCCTTCCCCATTCGAGATTAGTTTCTTTCTGCGAGGGTTAAAAACCTTTTCTCCAAAATTTTCGTATCCGACTCTTGCCTGCAGTATGACAGGAATCACCATTTATCAGTTTGTGTTATTGTGTGTGATCCCCTGCCACGTGGCTTTACCCGTGCTCTGTGGATATACAGTAATCGGGCCCTGTAACTTGAATATCATAAATTCCCAAAACTTAGCTCCTCTCTAGCTTAGTTCTGCCCCAGTACCCTCAAAGTCTAGAATAATCTAAGCTTTTCACTTCGCCAGCTCCTATACACTTGGGGTGCATTTGCCGTTCGTCGCCTCTTTTTACGCCTTCTCTGAATTAGAGCCCAACTTTTTTGTAAATGTTGGGATTCGCCTATGAAAGAGAACTCTAAGAGTAAAGATTTTTGGAGGGTGCTGTGAATGAGGATTAGGGAGGGGAGTTTCTTTGTAAATATTTTCCTGTGAAGTAGCTGCAGATACGATTATGAGATATGCAATATTTGATTTATGTAAGCTGAAAATGAATATTTTTATTTTTCATTATGTATTATACTTATGAGCAATAATCTATGTGTCCAGTTGTTAATACTCTCATCTCTATCTTAATGAATATTCATGTGCTCAGTACAAATCTTTTCGATAAAGCCTGAAGAAATAATTAACTTTAATCGATCACTTCTTGGAGAGAATAGGACAATTGATATTTTCTCTTACTTGTTCTCAATACTAATAAAGTCGCTGTGTTTCCTTGTTTTCGTGAAAATGAGTGACGGCTTCTATTCGCTGATCACAATTTTTCTGCATCTTTTAGAATTTCTTTGAACAAAATAGAAACGAAACTGAGCAGAAATAAACAGGTTCTATGTATCGTGCACAAAACAAGTACTTGAATAGTGGTTAGTAAAAATTTATGTAACATTAAGTTTCGCGCCCAAGTTATATATAAGTACCCGTACCTTGCCTGGTGCGATCTTGTCTTCGGCTTATGTCTACTGGTTGTTGCAGAAATTAGACTAAGCAAGCTGTTGTTATGAATGTGTATACTTGTGTCTCATGAATTAATGTAAACTACTGTTTACTGTTATTTCGTCACTTAAGTTACAAATATTTAATATCCACGGTCCTCCAACTTTTGAAATACATGCGAAAAATGAAACATAGTCTTGTGGGCTTTTCTCTTTTTTTGCGTTTTTACGTCCAGCATTTTTAATAGTAGACATCCCCAACTGTGGAATAACATTGATGAAGAACGAATGAAAGAATAGCAGAAACCAAAGCAAAAGGTGCAGGTTCTATTGTTCATTGGGACGGTCTCACCCTCCCTCCCCCCTCCAAAAAATGAGTTGGAACAGCTAGAACAGCAGAGAAAAAATGAGAGGAAGTGGAGGGAAGAGAGGGAGAGATGCCCTGGTAGCCCCGCCCCCTGTAGACGAAATGTAGGCACCATCTACATCAAGCACCATTTTCATCTAGCTCTCCCAGGACGGGATCAGTCGTTATTTCATCCCTAACTCCAAATCCACATGTGAGCCACGTACTAAATTCCACACATGGGTCAGATATGGCTTTCATATCTGATGAAAATATGGGATTTATATCTGGTGGGACATATTTAACCCAAACCTACGTCAGAAGCAGATAAAAAGATGGACAGATATTCCCGAATCTAAACCGAAACCAAATCGGCAAACTGAGGCCTTCCATCAATATATATATATATGGGTTAATATAGCCATATGAACATTATTCGCAAATCTAGGCTTGCATTTCACCAATTTCATCTAGCTTGATATGGCCATGTAAAACAGACTGCAGCATTTCATCAAGTTATATCTGGATTGATTTGGTCATATAAAACTTGGTAACAATTATCAAGGTACATAAATCCGGCCGGCCTCTCGATGAAATCCAGACTACCCCCTTGCATCAGAACATGTATCTTGCTATTCCGTCTCCAGTGATTTTCCGAGTTTTAATTTACCCGCTTCAATATACATCATCATACAAGTTGACACAGACCATTAGTACTTTACACATAGACATCCAAATGCATGTGTAAACAGTAAAATTTGATCTCCACTCAAGGCCGGACGAAAGGAAGCTTACCCACAGTATCTTATAAGCTGATTTTACCCTTTGTATATGTAAATTAATTCTTATGCGAGGAGTGCAAGCTACCTTTTAATCCATACTAGCCGTCTGTGTTCATCATCTTGAATTCAGCTATCTGTTGGACTCGATTCCGCGCAGCCAGTAATTCAAATCCGACTGCTTTCTAGAATAACTTGTAAAACACATGCACTTTTACAGGCTGTGTAAAATAAAGTACGCAAACACGCGTCTATTTCTTAGTTTTATTAGCATTTCGATTGATTCGAAAATGCGTTAATGGCTAAGTAAATAAAGCATACAAAATAAATATCAAATCTTCAGCTTGGTTTAGCCTATTTCCTTGGTGGAAAGACACTATCTGCTAGGCCTATAAACTAAGGGTGTAAAAAAACATCCCGATATTTAAGAGGAATACGATACCGTGCACTGTCATTTAATTTGAACTAAGTTCGAGTCTCGAGACGGTTTGTAGGCTATACCTCGCCTCTACACGAATGTATGTTTTTATGTGTGAAGCACGCGCAAAATAAATTAGCACCCTCTTCACTGTTTTTCTTTCTTTTTCCGCTTCTTTTTGAAATCGGGTAGGTGGGTTACGGTTAGTTAGTCAGTCAGTCAGTCAGTCAGTCAGTCAGTCAGTCAGTCAGTCAGTCAGTCAGTCAGTCAGTCAGTCAGTCAGTCAGTCAGTCAGTCAGTCAGTCAGTCAGTCAGTCAGTCAGTCAGTCAGTCAGTCAGTCAGTCAGTCAGTCAGTCAGTCAGTCAGTCAGTCAGTCAGTCAGTCAGTCAGTCAGTCAGTCAGTCAGTCAGTCAGTCAGTCAGTCAGTCAGTCAGTCAGTCAGTCAGTCAGTCAGTCAGTCAGTCAGTCAGTCAGTCAGTCAGTCAGTCAGTCAGTCAGTCAGTCAGTCAGTCAGTCAGTCAGTCAGTCAGTCAGTCAGTCAGTCAGTCAGTCAGTCAGTCAGTCAGTCAGTCAGTCAGTCAGTCAGTCAGTCAGTCAGTAAGAGTTTTACGGTCCAGTTTCCAACCATTTGGTTCAAGTCGATCCGGCCAAGGCCTTTTTCCAATTATGGCTCAATTAAGTAGGTCGGAGCATTTCGGTATCTAGGAACATTCCTACTACCAATACTGTATCATTCACTGAATTGGTAAAAGCATGGAGCTGCCACACGAATTAGTACCATGGTAAAATTAAATTACACTGTTTTTGATCGGTTTGTTATTGCCCATACGCCCTGGCAAAAACAAAATGCGGACAATTAACGCGAAAGAAATTTATTGGGGAATGTATATATATTTTAAATTTCGAGATGATATATTGCTTGTATAATCTTGGCAGTTTAGCCAATGCGTAATACTATTTGCTTTGAGCTTGTGCACTTTGGTATTCGCAAGCAATAAACCGTGCAAGGCTGAACTGAAGCAAGTTGTGTCAGTCTTGTCATTCCGTCTTGAAATCTACTCTGAGCTGCACTGAGGAGACATAACAAGGTGGTAACAGGCACCGAGGAGTGCACTAACCGTGTACGAAACAGTCTGTCTGCCTTACCTGTAAGCTCCATCCTTTATTATCATACATAGCTCTTCTTAAGAATCGAGCACTGTTTTGGAGGTGTCAACCGAACTTCTATGTTAGTATATATATATATATATATATATATATATATATATATATATATATATATATATATATATATATATATATATATATATATATATATATATATATATATATATATATATATATATATATATATATATATATATATATATATATATATATATATATATATGTATGAAGGTTTTTGTCCGAGATTAAGCATCAGTTTGCATGTGTACGTGATCAAGAAAGGTCTACCCTTTCGAAACGTTGTACAATTTTACACTTTTAACTTTTTACGTTTTACCAGTGTCTTCATCAAACTGCTTTGAGATTTACCTATCCTGTTTTACTTTTCAACATTTAATAAACTTTTATGGATGACAGTAATATTTCGTGTGTCTGGTGGCCTCTGTTTTTCGTCTCTATATATATATATATATATATATATGTATATATGTATATATATATCAATCATATGGGAACATGCCGACTATATATATATATATATATATTTATATATGTGTATATATATATATATATATGTATGTATATCAACATTTGTATTTTTACAATTGCGTCTCGTTTAACAATATTCAAAATGCACGCAAGAATTCCATTTAGCTCGATAAACATATAAGGAACAATTATTACCCCACCCCTAACGGTCACTCCGACCCTTCTTCCCTTTGACACTATCGTGTGCGCTTGTTATTCCTGTTACATTTAAATTCTGCAAATGGAACCAGGAGCAAAAAATTGTGTCAACTTTAATTTCGTTTTGGCGACTCATGCATGGCCTCCTACTTTGACCTTACGTCATTCCCACATGCATGAGAACACGAATGGAGCTGATGCTGGGGATCCCCAGTTTCACATAAAAAAATGACTGTATCGAATGTATTCTTTTTCGCGGAACCACATAGGACGAAAATTTCCTTAAGAAGAATCAAAGTAACCATTGCCTTCCTGAATTTCACTATGAGTTTCCGCTTCCAGGCGGAGGAATGTCCATACGGTCAGGGAGCAACTGCTCCCTCCCTGACGGACCAAAATTGTTTTTAACAGCCTGCTCTAACACCCCCTACAGCCCCCCCCCCCCATCTGACCAAAATTCCATTCTGAATCTATCGCTTTCTAGCATATTTCTCCGCGCCCATCGCAAGCCATTTTGACTATTTTCTCTGACTTCATATATAGCCCGCCTAATGGGCTTTGATCGATAAAATATTCGATCGCATTGAGAGTTCCGGACCTCATATAATATTGCTTTCACTTTCAGATCGGAATCTCTACGTGACAATTAAAATTATTCGATCGATATCACTTTGGGATTTAACGATTTTTCCTACCTTTCCGAATTTAATAATTTAAAACCATCTGCTTTTTCTATTATGATTACGTAACATTATCAACGTGTTTACATCAAACTGCACTTATAGGAAGGTATGACACAAGTAATCACGATACACTGCAAGTAACTTTGCACATTATTCATAGCTCCGTCCGTCGTCATGAAATTTCGACTCGAAGCAAAATTTTTACTTTTGGCGTTCCTGGCAACTTTTCTAGTGGTTGACGGTAAGTGATATACTCTGTTTTTCTTTGTAGCACATTTGAAATGATATTTTAGAAAAATGTTTACCTTTAAACATCGTCGGTCATCATTTGGAAAGTGCAATGTAAATTTACGACAATTTCGATCGGCTGTTTTTATTTATTCTGTTTTCTTCATTACTTTTCTAAGGATAGAGGAGTGACCTTTTAAGATGTCCATCCTTAGAATTAACAAACGTTTGATCATAATAAGTAAATTGCAAATATTATCTTAAAGGCATGTTCTGTTGGTTTTGCACTATGTTTCTTGGAAGAAAGGCGGGAATATTCCAGATCGTGTCCTCCAAACCCTATTTCAATATCCGTTTCCTAACGCAAGCTATTCACTTTAAAAATTTGTTAGGGATTTGTAGGGACAGAAAGTTATATCATATGGGCACAATGCCTCATACACCTTTTTCCTTTCTTTATAATTGAATGTCATGTTTATTCTTAAAATTCGATCCTGTTGGAATGTTTGAATTTTCTCACGTAGATCTAGCATTACCATGCAAAAGCCATATTTAGGGAACAGTAAATGATATTGCTTATTAATATTCCCTACAGCGACATCAAAATTAATAAATTGGATGCATCGCCAAATTAATGTTTCGCGATGACATCACAGTTTTACCTTACTAACTAAAAACATTATAACGGAAATATCTTATTCTGTTTTTATCATTTATTTTTCTTAAATTTCTAAAAACAAATTAAAATTATTGCGCAATGAACTATTTTGATTTAAGTGAAAACATTTTAACATTTAATACCTCAGCTATGAAACAAGCTATGAAAATGGGAGTTGGATGAATAAGATTCATTTTACTACCTCTATAATACTTTCTTTTTTGTTAAATTCTAGACTCAGGTACACTTTAAAATGTAGTCCGCGCTGAAACTAATCGGGTACTGGCTAGCATAAAATAGAATAAAACAGTCTATAAAGTATCCCAACCTCAGTTTTACATAAACAGAGTAAACGGCGCAAGCAGTCCGGCCAAAGTTACTTGAAAAAAAAAAACAACTCTTTTTTTCTTATTTCTCGAGTATCTTTCATGATAAGACAGAACTTAAATGATACCTATGGTAAAACGGGCAGTTTTAATTTCAAAATTAAGGATGAAAAATATTGTCAAATGACTTTCGAGGGTCATCAATAAAACAGTATAGTCTACTTCACTAGTTGAAGAGATTGCATTTTCCTGTAAGTTACTTTCGACGAAAGGATAACACGTACCTTTCATCTTGTTAAATCTTCAGGGGACGAGATCGAAGCTAAGCTTATAGATGATCTATTAGCGGAATATAGTAGATACGTCCGACCGGTGGCCAAGGAAAGCCAACTAATTGAAATATTCTATCACATGAAATTGTCAAGAATCCTGAAAATTGTAAGTTTTTTCTTAAACAACACGAACAAATTTAAATGCTTCATTACAAGAAGGTCGCTCAATATTTTTCTTAAATGTATGCAAAATTAAAGTAAAATAGTCAGCACTATCCGACGAACATTAAACGGTACTGAGGATTGACAACTAGTACGTAAAGCTTGATTTTAAATATGCATGAGCTAAATGAAAGCCAACTTATGGGTTATATAATCAGTGAGTTCTTTTTTAAATAGCAGCTTTATAATTCAACAACAATTCCGTTCCTTCCAAAGCCTCTTTTGCGGAAGTGTAATTATAAATCGGTTGCAAAGCAAATTTCGCAACGATAAAAAGTAGAACGTTGGCTTTATATAACCACAATATTTTTAATGAAGTTGCCGGAAATGAGGATCAGTGGGAGAAAGAAATCTAGGCTTTTTTTTTCTTTTTTTTTTATTTTTATGTACTTTCTTATCGGGTATTTCGTTCGCAATGGCGGAAGAAGTCCCGGTAGCAAATGATATTCGAGGGGAACTTGTGGTCCCAACTAATTTAATTAATTGAAAATGAATAAAAAGACGGAAGGAATATTTTCGTTATATAAATGTCAAGACAAGCTGAAGTGACTAAGATGCCACCAGAGATAAATTATACTTGCATTTTAGCGAACATAAAATCAAAGATAAATATCAACTAATGTAAGAATGATTGAAGATTGACCTTTTCAAATCCTTTTCATTTTTTTTTTATTTTCTCTTTTTCAGGATGAAAGAAATCAAATATTGTCAACTGCTGTCTGGTTAGAGCAAGTATGGAATCGTTAATATCTTTTAACAAAATGTTCCTATTCTGTTTTTTAATATGCGGTAATATTTATGAATGCGAAATTGAATTTAATGACGTGTATAAAATTTCAAAATTTTAACCATAACTGCAATATTTAAATACGTTCTGAGGTTTTAGCATATCTCTGATTAAAAAAATGAAGTCTCAGGATACCGGTAGTTTACTTTTTCTGTAAGCAGATGGAGCCCATGACATGCTAAGGAACCTTGCTGAATTGAACGTAAGACTGTACCCCTGAGCTGAGCTAAGGAATAGTAATGTAAATCTAGATTTAAAAAAAAACTAGAAAAAAGCACAAAGTTTGTCACTGGTGCATGAAAGCATGAAATTCTAATACTTGAGCTTTACACCAAGGACCTATTTGCTTAACGCATGCTTATACTTTCTGAAAGTCTCACCCCATTGGTCACTTTTCAAATAAGGTATTTAGTACACCAAGTGCTACTGTAACGATTAGCTGCATGTTTGGGGCATCTTAAAACCTCGTTCGAATGTTGTACCCTATAGCGTTATGTTATTACGTTAAGTGTGCTGCCTTGACTACTTGATTACTCAAGAAAAATATAAACCTTATTCATTGACGATACACTGACGTCACCCCTAGGGCAAAACAATGGAACAAGCCGGGTCGCATGCATAAGAATTCGCGTTGCCTGTGTAGACTATGAGCGAATTCAACTGGTTGAAAAATCAGGCCGTCTGCATTTGTCGGTTTTGGTTTGTTTTGCCCCAAAGAAGGGCGTACTTTTTGCTCCGTGACACCATATGCGGTAGGTTTATTTCTTCTTTTTCTCTTCTCTAGTGGTGGCAGGATGATTACCTCAAGTGGGACCCAGCTGACTACGATAATTTGACGGAAGTGACGCTGTCTTCACGTCAAATCTGGATTCCTGACACCGTTTTGTACAACAGGTAGTGTTTTTTTCTATCTGCACAAAGTCGGATACCAAAAGTGTTTTAGAATTTCATACCGGGCACCACTATTTCACAGGGTATCGTACAAATTGGTGGATAAGATTGCTTAACTCGTGATTTCCGACCTTTGTTTTAAATGTTTCAAATAATTGTTATGGTAATTTGAAGTGAGGTTTTCAACTTTTGGTAAACGTTATTGTACCAAAACACTTTAATATATGCTAACCATGGAATTTTAAAATAAGTTGATTACGGTATAATTCTATTCCACGCGTGGGGCTCGTGTTAAAGTGCCTACGTTTCTTCACTTGCTCTGAAATTAAAAAATATAAGTTCGTATCGAAATTAATTTCTGTTTTTTTTTGGGGGGGGGACTTTTCGCATACCTTTAATTCAGTGCTGACGTGGACAAGGAACCAGGTACTGGTGTTCTTTTAACGAATGCAATCGTCAACTTCACCGGTGGAGTGTACTGGCCAGCCCCGGCCATCTTCAAGTCATCTTGTAGTTTGGACATCACACACTTTCCATTTGATGAGCAAACATGTACATTGAAGTTTGGTCCATGGGCCTATCTAGGCAATGAAGTCATCATGAGACAAGTTGCAGGTAAACTACCGGGTTTCGTTTAACAAGGTGTTATGCGCACTGTTTAGCAAGGTGTTTCTTCATTGGCTGTTGCCATTGTATTGTATCGATTGTATTCTTTATTAGGGTTAGGGATTTGCGCTGTCGTTAGCCAGTTAGGAAATTCCTTGTTAGACAGTACCCATTGTCCAGGCTTGGTTTTTAAAACATGTTGATTTGCGTATCACAATCACATCCAGATCTTCGTAATATATATGTGGGGATGAGATATTAGTAGTACACTGTTGAAAACCGTAAATTTACAGAACAAAAAACAAAGAGACGAAGAGAGATTACAGAAAAACCGGCCAAATTGCCAATATTTTATGCAATCTTTATGCATCTTATCTTTAATTGTTCTGTACATTTGCAGCGTACAGTTCACCTGATACAGGCTGGAAATATAACTGAGATGTGTTTACTGTCTGCGCGTTAGAGTACCGTTTGTCTGAATTAGTTGCCACGTCAACCTAAATGTCGGTCGACTCCCGCTACACGAGTCTCCTGTCAAGGAGAAACCTCTCTCGCTTTGCTTTGAAATATAGTCTACATTAAGCACGATGTCCACAAAGCATGCTATCATGTGATTCGCGTCAATTGATCAGGGCCCAACAACATTCACTTTTTGATCCAGGCAACAAATGTGTCACTGTAAAAATTACTTTAAAAATGGAATTTAAGACATATTTTATCTCCTTTCTCATGGCAGTTCAGGTCTTGTCTAACAATTTCAGCAATTTTCGGTCTATCCGGAAAATCAAAGAGGTAAATCGCATGTGCCCAGTTCGGTCCGCAGGTATTTTTTTCCCAATGCACGAATGCCAAATCGATGTGTCACAATTTTAAATTTGTTTCGAAATTATGTTAGGGAGAATGTTGTAGATTATGGTTAAGAGGTGGTTATGAGATATTCAATCCATTCTTTTCATAATCCGGTGTCAGAATTACAAAATGTCGAAAAACCTGTCATATTGTATTTAGATCTGTGGCCTATTTCCAAAAAAAGCTGATTCGTCCGTTGGCCTCATTTGGCAATTCCCTGGGATCAGTGGCGTAGCTACTGGGGGGGGGGGCAGGGGGGCAAGTTGCCCCCCTGGAAAAATTTTTGGGGAAATTTGATGAAAATGGGGAAATTTGATGAATCTTCTTATTATTACAAAAATTTCTCAAAATTTTTGGTAGAATAAGAAGTTGTGAGACATTTCTCATATACATAATTCGTATTTTCATGCAACAAATTAATTCAGATTTCGTCAGTGTCGCATGAACCGGCCCAATTTGCGTTCCACAGAAAAGTCCTCTCCGCGTAGCAGATTGAATGTTCTCTTGTGCTTGTATACGCACGGGGGTTATGATCAGTGCATTTCAGTGCACAGGAAGCTTTTATTCAGGTGATACTTTGGGAATTCAGTAAAAGGATGTGAAAACTGACAAGTCACTACCGTAGACCCCGAGGTTGTTATGTTCTTCTACAAGCTAGCAGTAGCTGTACGATTTTACTCTGTGTACATAACGATGGATGGGGCTGAAACATTCCATGGCCAACGATAAACTAGAAATTAGAATTAGCGGGATCCGTTGGCACACTTAGATTTTGTTACTTAGCCTAATCCTTGGAGGCTTTCAAGCTAGTTCGGGAAAATAGCTTTCTGCTCACTTTGAGTGTAAAAATAAATGGACAATGAGTACCTTGTAGCCTACTACACTTAACATACTGCTTTTCTAACAGGATATCCTGTGTGATCGAGCCACTATTAGGCCTCCTTAGTGGCGTGCGAAGGGGAGACCATTGGACCATCCCCCCCCCACCCCCTCACAGATGCCATTTTTTCTTTGTTCTTAAAAATACGTAGTCTAACTTTATTAACACAGATTTTACTTCAAAAGATAGCATATGTGGCACAAGATTGCTTATAAGGACACCCAATTTTCAGAAATTTTCAAAGGGGAAGGATTGTCCCTGCAAGGTCTTTCAGTGATGCCAACTTTTTTTTAATTCCTACAAATAGACCTAGGCAACTTCTGTCAAATTCCAGTTTTTACTTAAAAAGGTAGACTCTGTTTCCCACTGGTGGCATCGATAAAAAAAGGCTACATGTTTAGATTCTCTTTACAAGCATAAGTACGCTATTTTGACCATCTGAGGGGTCTGACTTTTCGAAATTTTCTTTACGCTCCGCGCCAACCAATGGTGGCGCTTCGCTCGGTCTTTTGGGCAAAATTACATTTTTGGGGTAAAATTAGTTCTTAACTCTCTGATCACTTTGCAGTTTGCGAACATATATTGAAGTGAGCATTTTATTTCAAACGACAAAAGAAGAAAGCGACTGGCTAGATTCTTCGTATTAGCCTGGAAAATGCTATTTCCGGCCATCTAAGGGATCTGATTTTTCCAAATTTTCTCTACGCTCCGCGCCAACCAATGGTGGCGCTCCGCTTAGATAATCTTTATGACAAAATAACATTTTGTGGCCAAGAAACACCACAAATACCGATCAATGCTCTCTTATTTTGACTCCTAAAAGTGTGCAAATTTAATGACAAGTTTTTCTTCGCAAGGTAGCATAAAATGGCATAAGGAAATGCATGTCAAGACACAAAAGTTTCAGTTTTATCCTCATGAACCACCACGATTCAACTTTTAACACTGTTCCTGTCAAAGTCGAAAATCTTGCACCATTTTGCATCTAGGCTCCTTGAAAACGTCAAAAAATTTCCGGACACCCCTCCCCTTAGACCATACTGCATGCCCCTCCCCCTTCAGAGAAATCCTGCGTACGCCACTGCGTTAGTACATACAAATAAACCAGATATTGTTTACCAAAATAATATACTTTGTTATTTCCGATTGCTCTATGTTTTCTTTAAGATTAAAATGCAGGTAATATTTCAAAATGGCATGGTAATGTTGTTATACTTGTAAGTTTGCATGTTTTATATGAAATACATACACATTGACCGGGAAAAGTTTTGGGGAAATTTCATACCTTTGCCCCCCCCTGGAAAAAATCCTAGCTATGCCACTGCCTGGGATAACAATGTTGCGTAAAGTCCGTAGGCCTACGGACCTACTTTCCACTCTTTCATATGACGTCACAAAGCCACGCCCACTTCTGGCAAAAATGAGTGTTTCATTGCAACATTCACACGTTGGTCTTCAGCTGCTTCACTAGCCATGGAATACTCTCACTAACGCCAAAATTCCTGTCCCTTTTGACGAGCAAAATCTAGTGTAGTACGTATTTAGCGTAGCTAACTGAGAATCAGCTGACGACCCACGTGTGACTTTTGCACTAAAACACTGTTGTTTTTTTGCCCGGCAGTGGGCGTGGCTTACCAGTTGTGACGTAACGTAAAAGCACTCTGTGGTGCACCACAAAAGGGTGCGGGGTTCTTGACGTCAATGAAAGCACTCTATACGTGAAGTAACTTAAATTATTTAATTTGATATGAAATGAAATCTTTCATTTTCCAGACAGCGGGGACTTTTCTCAACTCACACCGAACGGTCAATGGCACCTTCGAGCCATGCCAGTGGAGGAACATCTAGTGAAGTATGGTTGTTGTCCGATTCCTTTCTCCGATATAACATTTACCTTGCAACTACGACGTAAGGAACTTTTCTACCTATTTAACTTGGTGCTGCCAGCAATACTCATGTCCTGGTTATCTGTCCTTAGTTTTTACATGCCGATGGAATCAGGGGAAAAGGTTGGATTAAACATCACCATACTCCTTTCTCTGGTCTTTTTTCTGTTTCTCGGAGCGAGTCTGCTGCCACCAAATGCTGACTCAGTACCACTCCTCGGTAAGTCTTACCGTATTCATTTTCGCCGTTGGATCTACAAAACTTAGTGGTTTGCGAGCGAAACAGGCTTGCCATCACAAGGACCTACCACAGTATACACAAATATGATTACTAAGTGATATAGATGTTTGGCGTCCATTTGTGAGGTCCGTCTTCTCGTTTCTTTGTCTGTCTTTGTCATGAATAGTTGTATTTAATTCAAGTCCTGAACGTTATCTCCGTTCATAGGTTTTGACTTGTTTGAAACCATTGTGGTATTAAGCAACAGGCTTATAACTAAAATAAAGATCGACTGATGGACCCCAGCAATTTTTCATTGCTACTTGACTTCCAGATTCGTTGAAAACATTGCAAAAAGGTTCTACTCCTTGATTTAGGAGGTCGAAGTTTCAATCGCCAGTAAGGGAGATTTTTACAAAAAATACGGTTATTCAAACCTAAGTAACCAAAATCAAAACGTTTCCATAAAGGTGAGAAGTGTGATGTTGTAGTGCAAGGAACAACTAAGGACCTACTAAGTTGCCCAAGAACATGATGGTTTCCTTTCACTAAAATAGGCCTAGTCACGACCTAGCTGTCTGATACTAAAACTTTAAAGCAAACCAATTAGTTTCCGAGAGGCAAACTGCACTGCAAGGTTATTCGTAAATATATGTAACTCAATACGTTATTTATGTGGTCCTCAAGCAATATTACAGACAATATTTATCTTTTTATTTTGTTGCTTTGCCTGAGACAGAAAATTTTGCAAACTTGGGGCAGGTATTTTCCAGTCCCGTGACTGGTACATACCGTCCCAGGCTGCTCTTTTAAGATAGGCTACCAATGCTCCAACATCTTAGTGTACGTCAATTGAATGAATATGTGATTTGTTTTTTATATCCCTTATAGCTCTTCTTTTGGAAACAATCATAATAATCATGTGCGTCGAGACGGGAATGGCTGTAATCGTCCTTCGCTTCTTCTTTCGTCAACCAAAAACAAAGCCTCCAAAATGGATGAGGTGGTTGATTCTTGACAAGCTGGCAGACATTTTGCCTTTGAAAGGACGCCACCACCCTTACAAAGAATACAATGACGATGATGTAGATGAGGTTCTCTCCGCCAGCCCTTTTGAATTTGACGAAGGTGTAAGTTCAATTGACGACCGTGTCGTCGGAAAAAGCTTACTGGAGAAACTAGGTATGACTTCCAATGAATCGTCAAAATGTGACGATTCTGACTACGATAGTGGCGGAGAGATGGAAGAGGCAATCGGTAGTCGGATCAAACACATCGAACGCTGCGTGCAGAGAATGAAAGAGCACGCGAAACAGGCGGACGAAGACGAAGACATCACACAGCAGTGGATGGATATTTGCATCATATTTGATCGACTTCTGTTGACTTTATTTATCATCGCTTTAGTATTAACCTCCGCAATAGTCTTGCTTTTGATGGTCTCTTAATTTTTTCGCTCTTTTACTGAGGACGTGACGTTAAAGACTGATGCAATTGAATGGACCCATTTGTGATTTCTCTACAACGACTTTTTATTACATCGTCCTTATTGATATTGTATTAACCTTTCCCGCCGTTTTAAAGTCTCTCTTGTTGTTATACATTCACTTATATATCTACTAAAAGCAGGTGTTATGACGTCACAGAAGTGCTGGGATACACTGACTTGAATTTTTTTATGTGAAATGGCTAATGACGTTTTTCCGCCTCAGCTATGATGTAATCACCCGGATGGTCCTCGATAATAAATTGTGTATGTTTCATATTATTTTAAGCCAATCTTTGTTTTCATAATAAATAAAACTCTGGATTTGATCATGGTAGGCATATAAAGTGCTTTCACTGATGTCACAAGCGGCGTCCCTTTTATAGGACGAAAACCTAGTTCACGCTAGCTGGTGTAGCTAGCTGCTAGCTGAGAAGCAGCCGACGACCCCGTGTGACTGTTACACTAAACCGCTGATGTCGACTTTTGCCCGGCAGAGGACGTGGCTAACCAATTGTGACGTCACGTGAATGTCAGGTACATTTACAGAAAAAACAAACAGAAGGGGAAAAAGAAAACGGGAAAAGTGAAGTCAATTTTTTGACACTAATTGACAGGGTCTGTTTTGTTTTCCTTGTGTATTCTTTCGTATTCTCTTATGCTGGTGTATACAATATTTAACAAGGTTACTTTTGCAAGAAAAAACGCTCAGACGAATTAATATGGCAGAGAGAAGTAATGCACCAGTGAAACGTCTTAACTGGAATATTTCTCCGAAGAAAAAAATGTGTGGGCGACAATTTACCAACATGTGAAAGTTAGTGGGTAACCTTTTTTAATGAAGAGAAAGAGCATATTGTTTAAAGGGCAAGAGCAGTTGCCCAATACTTCTATTTAAGCAGCAGCTAAATCGCATTATTAATTTCTTCTAATTCCTCTTCAAAGTATTTTTCAAAATGAATATGGCATATTTAACGTAAACCAAACAGTAACGTCCAGTAAATTTTACATTTTAGGAGAACAATATTGTCACATGACTCTCAAGAACCAATCATAAAACAGGACAATCTACTACTCTACTTCAATGTGGGGACTCAATTTTGCCTTTTAAGTTGAAATACGGTCATCATGCGCATCAGTTGATAAAGAACGACGGGGAATATTGATTTGAAACCAGAATGCAAAAATGCATTGAGGTTTCGATGATACACACATGCTCTTTTCAATAAAATGCTACAATTCTTGTAACAACTGGTGACCCAAAGTGACCTTTGACTCCACCTGTAGGTAGCTGCACTATAAAATCAAAAGAGTGAACTTAGTCACTCTTTGATCGAGTGAAAAGTATAAATTCACTCCATAAGAGTGATAATTCACTCCAAGAGGAGTGAAGTTCCCTCCAAAAAGAGTGAAGTTTCACTCTTGATGGAGTGCCCACAGTGATCGCTCTTAAAAAAAGAGCGATCATTGCAGGCACTCGTGGAAGAGTGAATTTTCCCTCTTCCTCTAGTGAATTTCACTCTTTTTGGAGCGAACGTCACTCTTTTTGGAGGGAACTTCACTCCTCTTGGAGTGAATTATCACTCTAATGGAGTGCATTTACACTTTTCACTCGATCAAAGAGCGACTAAGTTCACTCTTTTGATTTTAGAGTGTGGTTTTTCCTTTAACCAAAACATTTCTATATTCAAAAAGCCAAATTACATACTGTGCCTTAAGATATACTGCAAACAAGGTTTTCAGAGTTTAATTCCAGGTGGTACCAGATGACCATTGACCTCCACAAAAACAACAGGTGCAGTACTTTCAACTCACCATAGCACATCCACATACTAATTAGGAAATCCATCCAAGTTTCCTACCTTGAGATACCCCAGTTTTCTTTTCACCTCCACAAAAAAACCTTATACAGACCATCTTCTCACCAAAATTCATCCACATACTAATTATGCTATCCATCCAAGTTTCATACCTTGAGCTATCCTAAACAAGTTTTTCTGAGTTTGATCCCCTATGACCCAAAATGACCTTTGACCTATACCAAAATCAAAAGGGTTCCTCCTTACATCATAACGCATCAACATATCAAGTTTGAAATCAATCCAAGCTTCCTACCTTGAGATATTGTGTGAAAAAAGGTTTTCAGGATTTGTCCCCTCCTGACCCCACATGACCTTTGACCTCCACCAAAATATATAGGATTCTTCTTTACATCATAATGCATCAACATATCAAGTTTGAAATGAATTCAACTTTCATACCATGATGTGTCATGTAAACAAGGATTTCAGAGTTTGACCCCATGTGACCCCAAATGACCTTTGACCTCCACCAAAATTAATTGGCTTCTTCCTTACATCATAACACATCAACATATCAAGATTGAAATGAATCCAAGTGTCCTACCATGATGTATCATGTAAACAAGGATTTCAGGGTTTGACCCCATGTGAACCCAAATGACCTTTGACCTCCACCAAAATTAATTGGGTTCTTCCTCACATCATAACGCATCAGCATATCAAGTTTGAAATGAATCCAAGTTTTCTACCTTCAGATAAAGTGTGAACAAGGATTCCAGGATTTGACCCCAGGTGACCCCAAATGAGTCCTTTCTTACAGAATAACCTATCGACATATCAAGTTTGAAATTAATTCAAGTTTCCTACCATGAGATGTCGTGTAAATAAGGATTTGGGGGTTTGACCCCCAGGTGACCCCAAATGACCTTTGACCTCCACCAAAATCAATCGGATCCTTTCTTACATCATAACGCATCAACATATCAAGTTTGAAATTAATCCAAGTTTCCTACCATGAGATATCGTGTAAACATGGACTTCAGGTTTTGACCCCACGTGACCCCAAATGACCTTTGACCTCCACCAAAATCGATAGGGTTCTTCCTTACATCATAACGCATCAACATATCAAGTTTGAAATTAATCCAAGTTTTTTACCATGAGATATCGTGCAAACAAGAATTTCGCGGTTTGACCCCAGGTGACCCCAAATGACCTTTGACCTCCACCAAAATCAATAGGGTTCTTTTTTACATCATAACGCATCAGCATATCAAGTTTGAAATTAATTCAAGTTTCCTACCTTGAGATATTGTGTAAACAAGGATTTTGGGTTGTGACCCCCTGTGACCCCAGATGACCTTTGACCTCAACCAAAATAAATAGGGGTCTCCCTCTCAGCATGGGGTATCTGTGTACCAAGTTTGAGAACTGTCAGATCTTCCTTTCTCAAGATATCATGTAAACAAGCAAAGTGTCACAAACACACACATATACACACATACATACACACACACGCCATCATGAATGCATAGGTCTCTCTTTTCATCGAAACCAATTATAAGCGTATGTGTCCCCTCTGCTTAATGGGGAACCTATTTTTCCGAATGTCCGTAATTGATGACACATCCAAAAGTTCGAGCAAAACCGAACGGACATTCGGATGGGAGTAATTTAACAATGTATGATAATTACTCCATTGTCACCTAGCGCAGAGGATTGCCTGTACGAAACGTGTGATTCTTAACTGATTAAACGCGATCTACGCGGGACGCTACCACCAGTTGACAAAACTTCGAACAATCCCGACCACCCTCGAATGGCTCCAAATGGCATTTCCAAACCTGTAAGTAGAGCACATGCATACGTTACTTTGAATTTTCGCCGGATTATCCGCGAGGCCGAAAATGTACTGAGTAGGGTTCCCAAGACCGAAAATCAAAAGGAGTTCACGAGACCAAAGATTCGCGAGACTGGAAAGAAAGTAGGATCCACGAAACTAAAAATGAAGAAAGGTGCGTGAGATCGACATTAAAATTCCGATGACATGTATTTATTTTCAGGTTCGTGGACCTATTCTTATTTCAGGTCTTGCAAACCTTTTCCTGCTACTTTCGGTCTCGCGAACCCTTTCTCATTGAAATTTTCGGTCTGGTAAACCTTCTGGCTTCGGTATCGTGGGATGCCCCCAAAGTTTTTGAGTGGTTTCAATGGTATTTGATCGGCGAACCTTTGAAATGCAGCACAGTACTTAGAACACTTCTCTAACCAACCTATATGCAACGTCTTTGACTCTTTTGATAAAACCTCGAATATAAGTGATTTTCATCGACTTACGATATTGAGGATTGCTTGAGGGAATGCTTGTCTCCTATTGTGAAAAATGACACATTCCTCACTTATGTCAAATTTGTTTTTTAGCAGTTTGTTCCTAAAATATGTAAAATACATTTTACTTCATAGGGTACGTAGCATATGTGGCACCAGATTGCATATATGGTCACTTAGTTTCAAAAATTTTCAAGGGAAGGGGATAACCCCCGTCAAAACCAGGGAATATCTACCACAACAGGAGAGAAAGACCCACTGCTATTTCAAAGCTGGGGTTGATATCTTACAGCAGTAAGGTACATTCCCTGTCTCTACCGTTCCTGCGCTGGTCCTTATTCCCTAAGATCGTCATTGGATTCCACTCTCGTATTGACAACAAGACAAATAAATATACAATTAGACAGAAAGTTGAATTGCAACCACTTTTAATGATTCCATGTATTATCAATCATACCCAACTATGTACATTAAGATCGAAATTCAATCAACTCAAAAGACATTTAAAATTAACTTTGAATTGGAATTTGATACCTATTGCACAAATATACTGTTCCAAGAAATCGAAGAGATATCGACCAAAACTACATTTGTTTGGAATACCTTTGACAGGGGACTTCCAAGTAACAGTTTCCTGCTTTGACTTCGATTGCCAAGGTTGGACTGGGCTTTCTTGATCTAAAAACTTCGTTCGGTAACAAAAGAGGAAAATACATTACCCACACTGACACAATCATAACAAACCAGTTCTCACCGAGTCAAAGATTTAGGCCTCCTTGGTGCCTGAATGTGACGTCACAAAGTTTAGGCCCATAAAAAGATGGCAGCACCTCACTGCAGCAGCAGTGGTGGTTTTATTTCAGTAAGAAGTTGCAAAATTAAAATTTTACAAAGGCAATGAAAGTACTCTGTATGGCAGGGTAATCAGAAAGTCCGGTTCGGATTGTATGCATTTTAATGGAATGATTACTTACATAGCTGAATACTTAATTTTGAAGGTTGGGGACATAGGAAATTGAGTATTTGGTGAAAGAGGCACTGAAAACCTAGAAAATAGACATAACTCTCATCAAATACATCAAAAACTGACCATTTTACAGGATAATTTCTGATTTGACCTTCTCGCAGGATAATTTCTGATTTGTGCATGGAAACATGAGCCCAACATGCAAATTCTGTGATGTTGAGAGAGAGAGATAGGTCATGTATTTTCTATTGCTATCCTTTGTTTTTACAATTTTCATTTAAAGGACAGTTGTAACATTAGTAGGCTTCAACCTGAGGTTTATATCTTATACTTTAGTTGAAATTGTGCCCTTGAGTTTCATTAGTATTGCTAAATTAAAACTATCTGATGAGTAATTAAAGGGCAAGATCAGTCGTCCCGAAGTTATTTTGAAACAACAAATAAATCTCACAAGGTTCCTCTTATTTCTCTTCAAATTATCTTTCATAATATTTTAGCACTTCAATATTGTAGATTCAAGGTCACAGGACTCTCAAGGGCCAATCGTGAAAAAAAGACAGGTCTACTACACTACTTCAAGTTGCGGAGACTGCTCTCGCCCTTACAGAGATAATGTCACGTTGATGTCAAACATATTTCAGGCCTATATTTTACACTCTTTGTTCTCTTTGTTTGTAGCCAGATGAACAAGTCAAAGAGACAGAGGTTAAATATTAAGGAACTTACATGAATCAAGCAAGTAAGAAAGCTAACAGACATGGCCATGAAAAGTGCGGAAGTAAATTCATGTCCCTAAAACGCATCCTTGGAAATACAACTTCAGACGGAACAAGATCTGGGGACAGCATGGTGGCAGACACCACCCTAATTTTTGCAGAAAATTTCCTGTAATGGTATTTAAGTCACATGATTCCCAGCATCACAATAATTGAGGGCCAGAGCTTCTTTCCTCAATCCTCAAACTCACCCTGTCAGCCATAGATTTGTGTTAGACTTATCCCTGTTTAATTTCATATGATATACTGTGAGATGAAGGCACCAACTTATTTTTTAGAGTTATTGAAATTTATCCAGATAGGAGGGAAATATTTCACAATACTGCCTAACAGAATCTACCAACTTTAAAAAAAAACCTTTCAGTTTATAGGAACCTTACAGTAACCACTTGACAGCAACATTCACGATCAATGATTAACTCCTCATTTTTAAGCCATTTGCTAGTATATTTTTAATAGCAAAATTAACAACATGAAATTGGTCACCAATGTTCCAGCTGATGTTCTCACAACTACTTAACTAAAGGGGCAATCAGCATTTATATCTTTACAGTTTTTCACAACTTTAGTACTTCACCAAATTTACACTGACCTAAAACTAACAGAAATTGAGCTGTGATCACAGCCTAACATTCTGAATGGTTATAGTGTAGATAAGGTTGTCTAGTCTTGCATCTGTGTGGAAACTTTTAACCTGAAAATTATTAAGAATTTTTCATTCAACAGCAGCTAACACAACATTAATGTTTCTTCTAACCACTGACTTATATACATGGACAGAGTACGTAACGTGTACGTCCTATCGGTCGCCACCGACTGGGACAAAAAGGCGCACCAAGCTGGGGGCCGTGAAGCTATAAATCATCTGATTTGACAACGACCCCATAATATTTTGAACAAAAGCTAAACTTGAATGGGAAACAATATCATACTCCTGCAATATGTGAAGTGATTTTGACCTTACCTTGCCATATTCCAAAAATATTTTAACTTTCTTGCAAAATCTGGGGACTGACTTGAGCAAGTCCAAACTATCACACAAAACAATCACAGACTGCCATCTTGGTGTGCTTTTTCTCATACATACACTAGCGACAATCTACTGTGTAGTATGCTCTGTCCATGTATAGGAAGTCTGTACTTCTAACCCCAAAGATCTAAATGTATCTATACTCTGGTGAATAGTTCAGGAATGGAAAACGAGGTGCTGTGGCAAAAGATTCACATTCTCTGTGGAACTCTTGATTGCCCTTTTAGTGAATAAAGAAACAGTCATTACATAAACCTATAAAAGTACATCCACTGCATTGTCTAATAAACAAAACTAAGAAAACCACAGTTGGCCACAATGTCCATGTTCAATCCAACCTACCAACCTTACAAAACAATGTCATATATATACAGACAACTGAGAAGCGGCTCTGCTAAAAAAAACATCTAAAAGCACCAAATAAAAGAATTTCACTTTTGAAGTGTTGTGGATGAAATCGCCTTTTTTTTCTAAAAAAATATAGATTAATAAATAATGTTGAAGTACCAACATGGCCCTAAATGATGTAATATAAAGAGTTGCAGGATCATATTTATTTAAAGCAAACTTCCATTTGCAATGGGGAATATTCTGATATGAGAAAAATATGCAAATAAATGAGAAACATACAAAAAAGAAAGGAAATTCAATTGCCTTTGGCTTGCTAAGTAAGCAGTTCTGGTAAATACTATCTCAAACTGTGATTTCTTTTAACTCCAGAATACTGGCCAACTACACACCTTTGAAATAGCTTTCTGCTGCCAACAGCATAAAAATTATTGGTGTTGAAATAAAGTTCAGAAACTTATGTCCCTGCAATAAATGATCCACCACACAACATTAACAGCAAACGAAAAACATAAAGCAATTAGACTTACAAAGCTTGCACATTTTGCTGACCATGCTATTCAATCCAACATCCTTCTCTGTAAATACTTTTCAATCAATTCATACCATTGCACCATCAAAATTCATAGCTTTATTTTGGTAAGCCAAAACAGTGAGGCTACAGAGCATTATACTATAAGTTAAGTCATCTCCAAACTGTAGAGCATTGGTGTGTATCTAATTTCAGGCATTACATCATATTTCAGCCAACCAGCCAAACTGCATCTTCACCAATACAATGATTCAGACCACGTTTAATATTCACCTTACACTCTGTTGGCAGGCACCATATTAACTACACTTACCAGAAAAACCCCTTTGGGCTGGGGCTCTAGAATATGACCACAATATATATGTTGTCATATTCTAGAGCCTGTACTTATGCCTGTCAAAGAAGGTGACTAAAGAGGAGGACTTGAACAGTATTTTAACTTGGAAGATACGATGACTGCCTTCCTATTCACCGTATTTCAACTTAAAAGATACAATGACTACCTACCTATGTAGCGACAATACACAACAACTGGTGTTGGTATGTCATTATTTAAGTCTTGAAATTCCTAAAACAAATTTGCTTTAATATCATGATGCTTCAGTGTCAAGCAGATACCACCAGTTAACTAATGATTTGTTCACAAAGCATAATCTGGGTCAAATATGCAGTTAAACCAGGATGTATTGTGCACCATACTGTGAAAAATACAAAAACACAAAGAAACAACTGCACACAATGCCTCATACCCTTCTGAATGAATTAAAGCAGACTTTTTGTTGATCCTGACATGTGTTACCATACGCTGAGCTATTTCTCAAATTTGGCATTATTCAATCGTTCGAGGACTGATTTGGTGGATTGTGACTAAGGAAACTTCTGGAAAACCCTCTCTGGAAATACTATAACTAAATTTGGATTCAGATTGATAAATAAGTTTGAATGGATATTCTCAAAAACCCATCAACAAATACAGTACCATTATCTTTCTACAACAGCTGCAATTTTAAAACAGTAAATAAATACTTCTTTATAGTACTACTCTAAATAAAGCAGACAAAATCCTCTTTTGTGCTGACTTTTTCATCAAAAGAAAGTCCTACAGAGACTGTAATGTGCCCAAAATATGGATTTACTTTGATGAGCTTTTGTGGTTTAGTTTCTTTCCAATTGGTTTAAGTAATTTTTCCAGTTGCAGCTCACTGGCGTGCTTTCTAAACTCAATTGCATATACTGAGCACCAAGCACAATTATGACAGTCAGTTTTATTTTTAAAGGAATGGAATACAAACAATGGCATCATTGCAACTGGAATGAAAGAGAACTGCCCTCAGTTGTCTTGGGCTAGGAGGGTTAAAGTTCAAGATATTTTAGGGACACGTTTCAGTCTTTTCATGTTGTCTATTAGTTAAGCATAGCCTAAACAGTAAAGTAAGGTTCAACTGATGTTAGATTCTTTAGAAGATTCTTCCAGAACCGAATTTATGTTTGATACGTTAAAGATAAACACACTCCAACCATTATGTTGAAAGTTACTTTATTTCCCATGTTTGGTTCTTGAGATATTAGCAAAAAAAGAAAGGTGTGATGTCATGGATTCACACTGTTGCCAAATGTTTTGTTATTCTTTATTCTTTATCCTATCATTTTAACCTTGAATTGATTAGGGATTTAGTTATGATATCTTGCCTCTAAGGGATATTTAAGTTTTTTATAATTTCATTGCTCTGTATAGAGCAGAGAGACAAAGACTAGATTAAGAAAGAGTGGTAGGGGTCAGCTACTAGCGAATTCATTTTTATTATTCTAGCTGTAGGCACCGTAAAAAGAAGCTGTTACAATACAATAACTTTTTAAAATGAAGCATAGAGTGCTTTCTATGCTTACGTCACTACCTCCTCTGTGAAACACCTAGATTTTGTGTGTATTTTAAATAACCTGTTCACACTATTTTGAAGCTATTTTGAATGCTCTAGTTCTAAGCTATTTTGCATGCTCTAGTTCTGCAAATTATTATTTTTTTTTTTGTGGACGTCATAATGATTGCTTAACCTCTATGACGTGTCTATTACATGCACGTCCCATTTTCATTGTCATTGTATAACCCTTATACTTGGCATTTGCAGACTGAAGCATGTAGGCTACAAAAATAAGCCAATACGAAACAAGCTTGTATCTCGAAATGCAATAGTGTTTACTAACTGATTCATACTCCCTCCCATCAGTTGAGCACTGTATCCAGTGTTGCTTTGCTACCTCCAACCATATATACAGCTTGTGTAGAGTCCTTTTTAATCTTTACTTGGATTTTACATCTTATTTTCCGCTACTTTATGATTCTGTTTCCATTTTTGTAATATTTGCGTCTGATACACATTGCACCTACGGTCCTTGGGGAAAATACACTTTGGCTAACAAAGTTTTAAAACGTTTTAAGCAATGTTTAGGTGAAATTAAAACAGCAGCTTCTATACGAAATGGTAGTATTGCCAGGAATATCATATATAGCTGTAACTACATAATCAAGGCATGTAAAATAAATTACACTTACTACATTATGAAAATAGGTGTGAGATAATACAGACTAGCTACATTGAGACATACCAACATTCATCACACAGTCTTGCCCATGGCACCTTTTTCGACTATTCAATAGTCCATTGCCGGCCAAATGAGCTACTACTGAAATTATTTAATGCCACTTAAATTGCAACAAGTCTTACAGTATCTGCATCCTTTGCAGTCTTTCAAGAAAACTGGTATCCATGCCAAACATATGAAGGTGTCTCAAACACCAATTGAATTTGCTTATTTCAGCAGGACACTTCTTTATGCAGATTTGTAAATACTGCCACACTCAGAACTAAACAGATGTCACATGACTTTTTCCATAAGCATAATTTGCTTGAAATTTTGTGCATCATTTGCAAAGATGCTGTAAATATTTTCATCTGATGTTACAATCTTTTCAACCCCACATTTAAAAGATAAATCAACTGGGGTCATTGCACTGCATATATCACAAATCAGGCATCAAACAAACCTGATGAAATATATTTGAAACAACCTTCTGCTGTCAGAGAAGTTTCAGCTTTCCAGTTATTTCATCCACTTCGCTCACTCTGCCAAAAACAGCAAGTACTGTAGTTGAACCAGCTGGAATCTAAGATAAAAAGAGATTTCTCTTTTTAGTTGGATAGCTTCCATCTGAAAAGTCATAATTTACAGTATTTACATGATATGAATATGGACCATGTGCTATACAATCAAAAGTCGTTCTTCTTATGCCCTACCCCCCTCCCTTCCCCTGTGGACTGGGCATAACAGAATTTGCCAAGAGCATTTCCATCCTGTTGTAGGAGGGGGCTTAAGGGAAGAACTTGCAAAGAATTTCAATTGTGTCTAAAACTAAACTTGAACTGTATGTGCAATGGTATTTAAATTTACATTTCTGTCTAGCTGACACTATAAAACTCATTTGTGTTGGTGTGTCGCTAAATCTCATCAAACCAACTACAATAAATGGATAAGATAATCCAATGAATCTCATCTTTAGGGAACTAAATGAGATGATTGATGGATACTTAAAAGCAAAATACAGTCACCCCACTTTGGATAAGTGCAGTATACTATCTTTTTTCATGAATGGCTGTAGAGAATCATGTCACAATGTTAACCTCACTCAATTGTAAATTTTATGAAGAGTTACATCTTGAACTACCTTGAATATGCTATCTTAATGTCTTGAAATATCATGGAAATTCCTTGGAGAAAAAATAGTCACCAGCAACTTTGTTAGATTTAGCTGTTGATTGAAATAAATCTGGGGTAAGCTGCTTTTAGTCTTTATGTCTAGTCACTAAAGCAATTGGTTACTTCAGTTATGTACATTTAGAATTTTACCCCTGCCCCAAGAGAGAATGGATCCAATATTATCTAAGAAGTAATTTTAATGGAGGAGAACAGTACTCAGCATAAAACCGCTGCCTCTCGTTTTACTAAGCTGCTGCATCTTGATCCAAACTACGATCTTTTTATTTTTTTCTACTCCTTTTTGTCTTTGCGATTCAATGACTTAAATATTCATTACATTAAAACTAAACCCTCTTAAAGAGGCTCACTGAGTTGATATTGATAACTTATGAGAGTGTTAAAGGGTCACTACCACATGGCAATGCTTACAGTTGGCATAACAAGTCAATTTTCCTATCCAATAGTTATGGGAAAAGTTAAAATTTTGAGTTTTGTTGTGTCCGGAGTTGTAACGGTTTTGGGCATAATTTGAAAAAGTGTCTGGTCACAAATTTTTGAAAACCTAATTGAGGCTTTAATTACTCACTCATTAAACATTTATTTGTATGTAGGATATGAAGATTGTCTAAGTATGACAATTTGTCATTAATATGTGGACAAAATTTAACAGGTTTGGAAAAATTTGTTGGATTTCACAAACCAACTTAATGAGTCGCTTTAATATGTTACAAAAAAAGGTGTCCTTTTCCACCCTCATAAAAATCAAATGGAAACAAAACAAGCATTAACAAATGTGCCACCTCTTGAGTTTAAGACTTTCCAGGTGTGCTACTAATCACACTCCTCAAAAATTAAGGATGGTGGTACAGTTGGTGTGCTTTTTCATAAACTTAAATAGATTTTCATGATTTCAGGCCAGTGATCATGAACCATTGCACTAGCATAACACACCTCAGAATTCAATCCCTGATTTGTACATTCTGTTATAAATGAATTTTTCATTTCATGCAAGTGTTAGCTGCACCATAGCACGATTTCTTGACATGGCTACAAAGTTAAAATTTCTTGGAAAGAAATTACCGCATGAACTTCACTTGCCAATGCTTTGCGGTTATTGTCATTGGCATTCGTTCCTTCCTTTGAAATGAGTCCCTCCCTAATTTTTTGGGGGGGAGGAGGGAAGTTTTCTTCTTAAGCAGGAAGTCTGATGAAATTTGATTACCCCACCAAACCTTGATTTTGATGGGAACTGGGGTGAAATATCTTATAGGGAAGAAATTAATCACACCTACCTGCTTGTGAAATATATGAGTGAAACGTCTTACAGTATTACCCTCCTTGGCATAAAATCAATACATAGAATGGTAATTGTGGTATCTTTGTTTCCATGTAACCAATCCACTAAAGAGAGCAAAGCCAGGCTTGTTACCTTGGTTGCACATCTAATCTATATTACAAGCATATTGCATGTGATGGTCATACAGATTATACAAGAAGTTAGAGCTTAGAGCTGGTAAATTTATGGCTCTGCCATTCAGCATTAACACATGGTTTATCTCAAACTATTACAATTGTGAACATTACAAACAAACAAGAGATCCATTGCAGTAGTTGCATTCTAGCCCTGCAGTAGGTAAATGGTACTACCAACCTGTGTTCTCCCTGCATCACTGACCATGTAACAAGGTAGGCTGGCTGCCTCTGATTTTCTCCTCAAGTCTTCAAGGAATGTAACATTGTCCCCCTTTAAGACAACTTTGGTCTCCCTGGAAATAATATGCAAATAAAACAACAAATAGAATTAAACACAGCTACATCACTACAGTATCTACTGTAACTACTTAATAGACAGCCTGTACTTGCAGACAAGTAAATATCAAAGCTTCCTGAAGATACTGATTACCCAGGCTAGACGAACAATGTAGATACAACATGGTACAAGGAAATCAGGAATTCTGCTGTCCCACTACCCAGTGTCTAACATTAGGCTTTACCTATAACAGAATCTACTGTATGAACAGCTGACCCCTCCACTCTGATATTGGAATCTATATATAAGAGTGGACAAGTTGAACCTGCAGCAAAAGGTCTGAACTTGAATATGCAAATACCAGTTTAAACCTATCAGTTTGTGTAGTACCTAAGTGGCAGCTCCTTGCTTTATCAAACTTGGTCCTGTACAGACTTGTTCAGTTTGTGTAATTGTAGCAGGGAGCTGCCACTCCAGGAGCATGCACTTACAGTAAAGTCTTGTAGAAGTCAACTAACTTAACATGAACTGCTGCTGCCTTACCAGGCTGTAGCATTTCATCACTCTACCCTGTATGTTATTGAATTCCAAAGTCGCAGGACTTACAAACTGAGTGTGTCTTATAATCTCACATCTGGAGATGTCACATGCATGTACGAACAATCTTTGCTACAACCATAGACTTCCTATACATGGACAGAGCAAACTATACGGCACATTGTCCCTACTGTACGTGTGAGAAAAAGCGCACCAAGATGGCCATCTGCTATGTTTTTGTGTGAAAGTTTGGACTTGCTCAAGTATGTCACCATATTTTGCAAGAAAGTTGAAATATTTTTGAAATATGGCAAGGAAAGGTCAAAATCACTTCACGTATTGCAGGAATATGATATTTTTCCCCATTCAAGTTTAACTTTTGCTTGAAATATTACAGAGTAGTCATCAAATCAGACGATTTATAGGTTCACGGCGGCCATCTTGGTGCACCTTTTTTGTCTCAGTCGGTGGCAACCAGTTACGATAGGACGTACACGTTGCATGCTGTATCCATGTATACAAGTCCGTGGCTACAGCCTAAAGAGTGCTTTCACCCATGTCACAAGGCTCCCCCTCCCCTTTTTGTCAGGGAAAATCTCAAGTGAAGTACATGTAGTAAGTTTGTGAGCTAGCTAGTATAGCTACAATCCTCGACAAAAATACATGGGACAAACCCCGCTCCCCGTATCAATGTTGAAGTTTCAGGACGCCTTGGGCTGCCGCAACATTGAATGGGGGAGTGGGGGGATGGTGTTCCTTTCATTGCTTGTTTTGCTTGTTTTGTCCCATCATTTTTGTCGAGGATTGTAGGAAGCCTGTACAAATGTATATGAAGAAGTTTTCGGTCATGGGCAACGTAATGACAGTTGGTGAATAAAGGTTGTGTACTTTGAAAGGAGTGATTCGCAGACAAATGTCACGGTGTTAGCATTATGAAGAACAATTGCTAAATGACAGGATAATAAAAGCGGCTTTTAAATATTTCACGGGGAAGAAATGTAACTTATTACGCATAGCGGATTTCTGTCCATATTCGGTTTTTCTAATTTGGACCGGGAAGTGATCAAATAAGGTACCCATGAGTGGTTTAACATCGTTTATTTTGTCATTAACCTATTCAGAAGACCCGTTGCCGCAGTGTACATAAGGGGGGGAGGGGTCGCTTTCAAGGGAGAAATATATCAGGGGAGGGGGGCAGATCAAAACGACCTTCGGGGAGGGGAGGGGAGGGGACAGATATTCCAGATAAAATACAGGACAAACGCAGCGTTTTCATTTTTTGAAACCGAACTGCTACAGAAAGCTCCGAAAGTAGGCTTTATAATGCTTAATTTATTTGTTATCCCGATGCAGAACTCGTCACTGCTCCCTATTACTAAGAATATTTAATTAGCGCCACGGTTTACCGTTGACCTCACCACGATTAACCATTGACCTACACACTATTTCAATGACTGTCGAGGGTTAATCGTGCAAATAGAAGATCTCTCTATTTATAGGGAACTTTCATTGTGCAGAAATGGTTAACCGTGTCATTTTCGAGAAATCTTTACGTAAATTGTCACGTTCACTACCCCTAATGCTTACATATAATTTCGTCTTTAACCAGATTGTAGTTTGAATCATCATTCAATGTTTTTTTATGCAAAAAAAGAGAGAATTTTGTGGTTAACCGTTGGGTATATCGTGAAAATATGTTACCCCCAACCCCTAACACAAAAAATAAGATGGAAAAACTTCTTTGTTTTTTCCCCATTACAGTACATGAAATTTTCAAAGTAAATTAAATCTCTCACCACCCGGAGAACTATTTCCCCCTCCCCTTCCTCGTATGAGCTACTTGAGGAAGACAATCTTTATTCGAGCGCCCAGCGCTAATCTAACACGGCAGTATACTGGTTGGACAAATTCAACTGTTACTACTTTTCTGTAGCTTGAAAAATAAAAAGGCAACAACACTTGTTTCAGAGCATTTAAAACGAAAATTTGGAAATCCCTATACCTTTGTACAGGCTTCCGACAATCCTCGACAAAAATACATGGGACAAACCCCGCTCCCCGTATCAATGTTGAAGTTTCAGGACGCCTTGGGCTGCCGCAACATTGAATGGGGGAGTGGGGGGATGGTGTTCCGTTCATTGCTTGTTTTGCTTGTTTTGTCCCATCATTTTTGTCGAGGATTGTAGCTTCTATACAAAATGTACTTTTGGTCAATCACTAATGTTCAGAAGAATTATATAGCTTCAAGTTTCAATCTACTGTATGATCAGACTAGAGCAGTTACTTGATCAATATTGAAATAAATTAAATACTCTGAATTAACAGTACTTTCAGTGATATGGTTGGAATTCAAAGTTCAAAATCCTCCATTTTGGATGTGCATTACTTGACATGCCAACACCTTTATGTTGAATGTGTATTCATGAGTGCATTTACCTAGCCACACAAGTAGTGGAAAAAAAACAAGTGACAAGCAAAATCATCCCAACAATCAAGGCTGTGGGCTTAGATTAAAGATATTTGTGAAAGTACATGTTACAAACAATTGAAATAGCACTTTCTTCAAATAGAAAAGGAGATAATTAGAATTATATGGTACCACTTTGATACCCACTGCTGATAAACAAACCACCAGAAGAACAAATTTGGCAACATGATGGATGAAGCAAAGCCAAGACTGTGATTCTGACAAAAGTGTAGCCATGCCAGTTTATAAATTCATGAAATTCTACCAGATGCTGTTTAATTCTTTCCTGCTGTAACCGATTTACAGTATGACAATTTGCAGCTTTAATCATCACTTCCTTCAAAATATTACAACAGGCAGATATGTAAGCAAAGTAGTGGTACATTTCTTGAAATTCTTATCCCTACTGTCAGCGTGGGCAGGTCTAAGAGGAGGGTGAACCTTTAACAAAATGTCACATGAGGCCTGGTGCAAAGTTTTGCCTTCTTTTTCTCTGTTTTTCAAGTATATTCATGCCATAAAACTTCATTTGTACAAAAGATTCCAGATGACCTAAAAGCTTTCCCTGACCTTAGCTGTTCCAACCATCTCAACCATTGAAAAATTTTTTGTCCAGCAAAATCGATAAATTCCCTGAGAACTTTGCTCAGAACTTCCCGTTTCATCAACCAGTACATCTTTCAACAGCTGCAGATGTCACCCTGCAATAACTGGTCACTGTTCTGCCAATGAAAAATACTGCATCTGGTTTGTCTAAAAATCTTCAGGGACTGTGACTGCATACACAAACAAAATGCAAATTGGTATGTTTATCATGCATCAGGTTTTAATAACACACTGTTTCGGGAAAAGCTTTAGTGATGAGTTACTCAGTTGGATGAGGATTTACAGATCAGTTTCAAAGTTAACCTATTGGTTTCATTTGGGCTGGTCACAACCTTTTTCTCCAGTTGAGCATCACTGGCTTATTTTCATTGATGGGATACTCAAGGTACCATCTGCATGCATCAATGTATTTTTGAAAGAATTATGATGACAAGAATTTATATTATGGTAATACTAATTGAATTACATTACATGTAACCTGCCTGCATAAAAAAATGGACATTGCTATTTCAGTAGGGCAATACCACACTGTGCGCATACCCAGATACCAAGGCAAGTATAAAGCAAGGTAAAGGATGCCAAAGATATTGGTGCTGGTAATTATTCCAATACCATACATATGCAGATGTATACAATAAGTAATTTTGTAATTTATACATAACATTATAGAATGTGTTTTTGATGTCTGTGACTTGACCTGAGGCAATTTTTTGAGGGTTGATATTGTTCCAAGCTCAGCAAGACTATTTCCGTGAGTTTGGTATGGCATTGACCGAAAGTTAACCACTAAATAGGAGAGTGCTAAAGACAAAGTAGACTGTCTTGTAAATTGATCCACCTAAGGGTGCTTCAGCCTGGATTGGAACTGACTTTATCAGCTGGGGAACTGATTTAAGATCCAATTATTATGAAATTATTATATGAAAGTCAGAGAACCCAGAGAAAGACCCGGGTACAGTGAGCCAGATTTGAACTCATGCACATGTGAATTATGTTAGTGCACAGCAGCTTGAATTGTTGAAAAGCACTCTCTTGACAAACCAAGAGAGTGCTTTAATATTTAGAGTGTTAGCCATGACTATACCTTTAGTGAAAAGCACAAACAATAGCCATTCAATACCGTTGTTATTCTATTTGTAGACACATGTATGTATATTAACAGTGGTTGAACAGTTGTTCAGTACCTTGGTCACTTACCCTTGTAACATAAAGTCTGAAGGATTATCAAAGTTTTTTAGTGGTATAGAGAACCAGTTGGCCAAAAGTACTCTCATTTGTTATGTTTTGACAGCTAGGCCAGTGTTAAGTTGATCCAAAACAAAACTTCTCAATATGGATTAATGAAGGTGATACAACAAAGTAACGACTGGTATTAACATAACTCAATTTCACTAATTTAATCTGTACAGAAGTCTTAAATATTTACCCATCGGCATCCCATAGTAGTAATAAATGGCCGTAAACTTCTTGATTCTGGAGCAGAAATTTGTGCAAACCAACTGCAGCATGGGCAACCTGAGCAGCAACCTTCCCTACCCCCATGTTAAGGTCCATATTGACAACAAACACCATCTTGGCAACATTTTCACCTTCTACTAGAGCTCCATCAGGTGGTAGTCTTTCCTGCTAGACATAAAGAAAAATGTCTAAATCATAAAAGTCCTGTTAATATAAATCTCTTATGAGTAATACAACTGTACGTTGGATACAAAAATACTTTGGCATGCAGCGTACTTAACAAAATGTCATAGTGATTGTTTAAACCAGGTGACATTTGATCTCCACCAAAAACAAAAGGGTCCTTTCTCTCATACTCATCTATGTACCAAGTAGGAGAACTTTAGGAGATTCCATTCTTGAGATATCTTGTTAACGAACAAGCATCACAAACACACACGTGCATGAACACACTTCATAGCAGTTGTTGGCAATGAGTTAGTCAGATGAGGTTTAACAGTCCTGTTTCTAACGAATTGGTTTTAAGTCAAGTAGCCTCTCCTTTTATACAGTTGTGGCATGGTGGCTTGTTTACCCTAATCCTTTGCTTATGCTGTGCACCAAGAACAATGACAGTAGGTTCCATTTTGTAAGTCTTCAGTATGACCCAACCAGGAGTCAAACTGCATACATCCCAGCTACAAGTTGGATGCTCTAAGCACTTGACCATGCAGTTTTTAGCAATGAGAGGTAGCAAGAGGATCATGGGAAATTGCACACAAGATTGTATCATTTTGCACTTACTTCTGCTTTAATGTAAAAATTAAACTCATTAAATTAAAATAACAAATACCTTTTTTTGCATAATTTTTTTTCTCCCTGTGACTAGCCACATTCTGCAAAATTCCCTGTACTGAGCTGACATTGCTAACTTGAAAAGTTACACAAACATATTTGACAAAACCCATAATTCCAGGAGTCTCTCTGGTGTTCCTGTTTGGTCATAATACTATACAAATATGTTCATGTTTACTGATTGGTGATGAAGTCACCTTAAACACATGCTAAAATTGGTTTTAAAATGAAACCAGAATGCAAAAATGCATTGAGGTTTCGATGATATATATATATATGTACTGTTTCAAATTTGCCATCATGCATCATTATCTTCTAACTCAAACGTTATACTAACATGTTCAAAAAATAATTTTGTTATTCCAGATGACCTTTTGACCTCCATAAAAGCCATACATAGATAGACATTGTGATATATCACGTTAACAAGATTTTCAGATTTTGACCTGTGGTGACCCAAAATGACCTTTGACCTCCTTCAAAAACAATATGGACCATTTCCTGATCATGACGCATCCACATACCAAATATAAAATCTAAGTTTCCTATCTTGAAATAGCGTGTTAACAAGATCTTTCAGACTTTGACCCTGGTGGCCCCAGATGACCTTTGACCTCCACCAAAAACAATAGGGTTCTCCCTCTCAATATGGAACATCTATGTATTAAGTTTGGAAACTGTCAGACATTCCTACCTTGAGATATTGTGTTAACGAGATTTTCAGACTTTGACCCCAGGTGACCCAAGATGACCTTTGACCTGTGCCAAAAACAATAAGGACCATCTCCTGACCATAACGCATCCACATTCCAAATATGAAATCTATCCAAGTTTCCTATCTTGAGATATCATGTTAACGAGATTTTCTAACTTTGACCCTTGGTGACCCCAGATGACCTTTGACCTCCACCAAAAATAATAGGGACCAACTCCTGACCATAACGTACCAACATGCAATATATGAAATCTATCCAAGTTTCCTATCTTGAGATATCGTATTAACAGGATTTTCAGACTTTCACGACTGGTGACCCCAGATGACCTTTGACCTCCACCAAAAACAATAGGGTTCTCCCTCTCAATATGGAACATCTATGTATTAAGTTTGCAAACTGTCAGACATTCCTAACTGAGATATTGTGTTAACGAGATTTTCAGACTTTGACCCCAGGTGACCCAAGATGACCTTTGACCTCCGCCAAAAACAAAAGGGACCATCTTCTGACTATAACAGATCAACATACCAAAAATAAAATCCATCCAACTTTCCTACCTTGAGATATTGTGTTAACAAGGTTTTCAGACTTTGACCCCTCGTGTCCCCAAATGACCTTTGACCTCCACCAAAAACAATAGGGTTCTTCCTCTCAATATGGCGCATCTATGTACCAAGTTTGAAAACTGTCAGACATTCCTATCTTGAGATATCGTGTTAACGAGCAAAGTGTTACAAACACACACACATACACACACACATACACACACACGCACGCACAAACACACTTACACACATACATACACACACACGCCATCATGAATGCATTGGTTTCTCTTATCATCTAAACCAAAAAGCAGTTGCAGACCCACTCATCCCTGTATTATTGGTCATATTAGACCTGGAAAGCAAATTGTCTCATGTTAAGTTGAACAGAGTGGCTTTACACTTCTTCATTCCATCTTTAAATAATGGCAACACAGCTGCACACTTGCCAACACTTTAAGAAAATTAAACATGTACTGTAGCAGATGATCCACTGCGTCCAGTGAGCACACAAATGTTAACTTTAATGGACTCAATAGTAAAAAGACCTCTCTAAATGTTCACAATAAAAGTATGAGTCGAAATTACTAAGGTGTATGTAAAGATTTCCATTCCCTGATCATTTAGGTATATATTTTTAATGCTTTAACATTCGAAAATCAAAACCTGATTTTTGTGGGTTTGCAGCTCAGAAAATGGAACAGGTAAACTTAAAATGGGACATTTGGCAATAGTACTTGAACTGATTTTGCTAATTAATTTACTTTTAAGGTTGTATAAGGACCTTCCCTTTGTTCCATTTCCCTGTTTGAGGCAGAGTATACTGTACATATTTTATTTTATGTACTCAGTCTTTCTAGTAGGGGGAAGAGGGATTTGTCCCCCTCTTTTCCAAAAGAAGGTGGGTAAAATCACCCCCTTTTCATTTCTATAATAATTCTCCAATATCTTGGTTTCTTTTTTAAAAAGAGAACACCTCCACAGCAATGTTTGAACTTTCCAAAATAAATGGCCTTTCAAACCCTTAAAATTGCACCTTACAGGTGCCTAGAAGCAAGCTTTTGTCCCCCCGAACCCACTTGTAACTTAAGCATAGAACAGCATCATCAATTTGGACTTGGGATTTAGCGGTAATTTATTCCCGCCCCCCACACACTTTTGTGTTTCTGGTGGAGTCCCCGGTACCTAGGCTTTAATAGAGACCTTACCTCCCCTGCCTCTGCAGTGTCTTCTCTGTTTTCGAATATCCAAGTGAGGGCAGCATCCACTGTCGTACTCCCAGTCACCCAAACAGCCTGTAATTCAAGAAATATCAACACCAATGTAATGCTTCCCATAAATAATGATTTAGAAGATGGGGCAACTACTCACAAAGTAATAAATCAACAACATAAAAAATTTTTGAAAAGTTGTTGACACCTTTGTTTGGGGACGTGTATGTTCAACTTCGGAAACTAAAACGCTTCATATGAAGTTTCAAACCTCCATGAGATATTTCAAAGCAGTTAAAGGAGCTGGATATGGGTGTATCCAAATTAAATGTCATTCCAAAAAAGATGATTACCCTCCGTGCTGGGCTTATTTTAAAAATAGTACAAATATGTTTATATTGTCATTTTAATATAATTTTGAAAAGCAATTTTGCAATAACATTCCTATATTATTTATTGGAATATTTGAATTTACACTTCAAAAAATATTTCACAATTTGTCCTTTAAATTTCTTCAATAAACTGCTACTGGCAATTTCAAATCATTTCTACTTGTGAGGGTTCTGATCAATGCATCTACCCATTCAATAGTGTACACACAACTCACAACGTAAGAACATGTGAAGTATTCGCATTGTTGCACATTTCAGTGTGATACTAGTGGCATGACCAAGTATTGCAGGAGGTTCATGAACAATACTGACGATTTTTTAAGGTACTTGACATTGAAACTGTTTTTTTCATCAATGAGTCATGGTAGACCTAGGTTAGGCCATCATGTTAGCCTTACTTCGGCTCCATTAATTCTTTTAACAGGAGTAACAAGTATACTGTTACACCAGACACACTTCATGCATGCTTTGGACAAGTATTAGTATGAAATTGAATCAATAAACCAAGAAGCAAAACAGAAATGAGGTAACAAAGTTGGAGGGTCCAAGAATTAAATCCACTTTGGCAGCTACCATGCTCCTTGGAACCAAAAACCCTGCTCATACGTGTCATTGATATGGAACACCTTAGGAATCTCCTTCCAAGGTGAATGACAGAAAACAAAATTTGTAAATGAACAAACTGTAATGAAGAAATTGAGCTGAATTTGATTATATCTCCATAATACTGTAGCAATTTTCCTGTCCTGCTGAACAACTACAGTATGCACAGTTCAGGATACACACTAATATCTTTGCCATACTGTACTTGAGCACTGTAAACAATTCATCTACTTGCAAAAACCTCCTTACTGTACCCTACTAAAAGTTAAAATGGAAGGGAAGAAAAAACTGAAATCAAAACCCATTTGCAAGATCACAAATGTGTAAATTATGCTACTGCAGTTGTTGTCACATATTAATCATACACCAAAATTAAAGCACCAAACCTCCACACATTAAGGAGAAATAAAATTTTGTTGAAAAGTGGGCCCCATTTGTACCATTTTACAGTATAACCTCACACATGTTTACAGTGCTGTGTACATGCTGATATGTGAGCTACTGTACTGTAATGTGTACAGTAAACTACTTTCTTCATACTTTATCCTCCCAAAGGACACATCTTGCAGGATAAAATAAAGCTGTTCAACTAAGATACCATCAAATTAAAACTGCCAATTAAAGTGACTCTGAAACTATGTTACGCTGTAATCTACATGAGAGATATTACAGTACACTTACAAATACAGTTCATTTTACTAAATCGTTGAAAATTCTCAATAAAGAATACATTGACAGACATAAACAAGATCAAAAAACATGTTACACTTTCATTGAATCCCAAATGTATAAAACAAGTCCAACAACTTCCAAATTTCTTCAGCAATTACTCTGTTAAGGGATCTTTGATAAATTTTACATTATCAAGCAAAGTTACAGTGTTAAACAAATGATTGTATAGTTGCAAATGGCTTACCTGCATGGCTAGCTCTTTTTCAATGCCCATGGCCATCAGTGTTTTCACTAATTCAGGGGTTTCCCCTGATGGTGGTGAAGCCTCAGCAGCTTCTCCTGCCTCTGCAGCAGACTCACCGGCAGGTTCCATCCTCTGTGATTTTTGTATTTAGGTAGAATTTTGATGATGACAGCAAATCAAGAGTACTAATAGAAAAGACAAACAGAGCCACTTACAGCACATCCCATTCCACTCTTTGGTACAGTAAATATACTGTACACGAACAGTTTTGGTAACAAGAATGTTGTCTACAAAAGTTTTATACTGCTCATGTATTTTTAACTATGCAGTATGTGCGCATGGACAATATAAACTCAAATTCATAAACACCTCTTTTGATTTCCTGCATTCTGATTGGTCAAAACCATTTGAGACCAGTCTCAAATTGCAATTTAGACCGGTTTCTTGACAGTTAGGAGGATTAGATCCTGTGCTTGACATGCGCATGGTTTGAACAAGTAAAACATTCCCTTTGTGTTTATTGGCACTGCAGGTTTTTTGAAAACAAACACACCACACCGTGAAAACAAACCCATCTTTCACAACTCCCAATATACACAGTAATTCGCCTGCACTATACTGTGTGTCTTTGCGTGTGTAGCTAACTACTGTGTATGCTGGGTACTATGTAAAATGTGCAGTTGTGTCCTGTGGGGTCTACCAGATGTTCCCCGGGTTCAATGTTCTTAAGGTTTGATGTTTCCAGTTTTCATATATCAAGATGATTTGAAGATTATTACAAGGTTCGTTTTTCCAGGGGTGCGATGTTCCCAGAAGTGCTGATGCTCCCAAGCTGCAGGAACATTGAACCTCGGGATCAGAGAACCTTGGGAACATTGACACACTGTAGCCCTGTGTCCTGTGCATGTATACGTTGCTTGCTTGCACTGAGCTGTATAAATATGGCTGGCCTTCAAGGTAAGTGATACAAGACAAAAGAAAGCATAATCAGCAAAGACATTGTACTTGTTATATCAATTGCCCCCTGTGGACTGGCTGCTGTAGAATATGACCACGGTATTTTCCTCTTGGAGTAATTTGGGGACCAAAGGGAAGAAATTACACTGTATATGAACTGTATATGAAACTGAATTTGAACCGTATTTAAACATTACTTGTTTATCTAGTTGACACCATAGAACATATTCTTTCTTTTGGCTTTAGTTATTCGCCTCCATCTGAAGAAACTAGAAGGTTCTGCAGAGTCCTAGGAATGTTTTCTCTTTTGCTATGTTAATTGTTCTATGAATGTAGATAACACTCTAGGTGGAGTCAAAGGTACAAGGGATCGGTGTACCTAAGAAAAGTTAATCCTCCCGTTTGAAGAAACTCCAGGCAGACATCTTGAATAACTTGAGGTCCTGGAGGTTAGTAATATCCCAAGGAAGAAGATTCTTATCTTTGCCGGTGTGAGGAAAGAAGCTATGTTGTATATAGCAGTCCTTGTTTGCTTTGATGGTAGTGCAGTTATCTGAGTAGTGATGCCTACAGTAGAAGGCTGCCAGACCACTAGAAGAAGGTTGGCAATTGGCACGGCCAGAATCTGGCTTTCTGGAGGGTACAAAGGCTATTAAAAGACCTCCTTCAGTATCTTTGAGGCTTTTCCACCCTTAATCCTGTAACACTTCAGTAATGGCATAGTTATTGAGCAGGTGTACTTCACCCTTACCGCACACAACCTGCAGTATGATAAGCCTGTAGGGCCTACTGAACGTCCTCAGCAAACTTAGGTCTTCAAATGCCAAGCTTCGGAACCAGTATTCTACGCTTAAAAAGAGAAAATGAAACCGAGAATATAGGATTTCTTCATTCATTCAAAAATCTTAAAAACTTACTGATTGGGAGGGGGGGCCTTTTGCAGTTCCCTTTTAGCCATTGGGTCAACTTTAATTTCACTTCCCAGCAGAAACAGTACATCGCTCAATGGAGCCATATTGCTACCAATTGATCGTGTGCATCTTCAAAGTGACATGATTAACTTTTTTGAAGAGCTCAACATACTTTTAGGGACAGTTACAGATGCACCTTACAAAAACTACTGTTTGAACACACATATGTACAGCTTCTACCTCTGTGCAATGCATACACAGTGTATGTAAGGAGTTTCCCAACCAGGGAAAGGTGTAATAACTATGGTAATACTACTGTAAAGTGTATTTTGGTCACACATAAAATCCTTCACAAAGGCACCTTTGACTGGATTGTGCATTGGGACTGAACCCTTGACTTCCACCACCTACATATCATAAGAAAGAAGAAAAGTAACTCTACATTATTATGGAGAGTAGTGATCACCAAAAATAACCTTTCTTTGCCATTTTTAGGTTGAAACATTGGTGTTAAGAATAAACAGGGTTCAAAAAAATTCGCAATTGCTACCCAGCATCATTTTGTAGCGCTTTTTTGTGATCTTTCCATTTCGAAGGAAAAAAAAAATGAATTTTTGCACAGCCCTGGCCCACACTTGATTTACACAAAACTACCCTATACCTTGAACCCCACCTATATCTTTTGTACTGGGCCAAAATTGGATATGTTTATGTACAAGCCCATTGTACAGGCTTAGCAACCAGTCATTTTGGACCAATATGCATATGTTCTTATAGTACTGTGTATGTATACATGTACATATGTGGTGTGTAATGCTGATGTGTGGTTAGTGAATCATGTACATGTACAGTATTAGTGTACATGGACCTTTATGGGTTGCTATTGAGTAGACTGTGTGTAAGCAAGCTACAGCATTTGTGTCTTCATTAGTGTTCACGCTGAAGCCAAAACAGGTTGGTACATTTTTATCCTTACCCAAATTAGTTCCTCACTGAAGCCAACAGTTGATTCTTTGAATTAAGGTCAGGGAAAATCACACTTTTTGCTCCATTTATCTTGACTGTTTTTAGCAGGAGCATGCCAGCTTACTGCATTGGTCGATTACAGGAATCCTTACGAGTCAATACATTTAGCAATATCCCTTTGGTTGCTTGCGATCTCCACCTACTGTAATGTGGAAATTTGGAAGTTTTACAACTAACACTAACAGTTGTTCCAGTCAACTTAATAATATCACAAGTTTAGAGTGAAATTTGGAAGATATCTAATTTATATTTCAACATTCAAGTTAAGACATTACGGATTCAGCATGTAGCCTAAAGGGACATTTCATCTTCAGTTCTAGAATATTTCTAATTCTGAGCTATAAGTTTAATACAGAGTGGGCTTACACTATGTAGGCCTAAGCTATGTTTTGATGAATATCTTTGGTGTACAATTACTGTAAGACTTACTGTACACTCCCATTTTGACGTTGTGATTGTCTTGCCTCCTGTCATGTACTGTGCTCAATTTGCATCCAACCAAATTGAGGTGGTAAGAAATTTAAGAAATAGCCTAGTCTATATACTGTAATGTAGTGGTAGGGCCAAATTTCAAACACCAAGAATTTTAAATGGCCCTTTTGTCAATCTTTCATTTATCAGTTATACAGTATGATAGCCATTTTCTTTAATTTACTTAAAAAAAACAATTAAGAAAAATTGTGGCTCCACATGGCATGGCCAAACTGACAATTATTTTTCATTAATCAGTGAATAAATTTTAAGCATTTTAATGAGGTGTAAGAACTGCTGAATATAAAATTCTGTTATACTTCTAGTTTGGTCAACAGCTGTAACTGCTTGGTTAACATGATAACACTTCCACTTCTTTGAGAGTTTAAAAATTGCATTGATCATTAATATTCAATATTTGTTAAAATTAGTAATGATGTATGTCTATTGACAAGCACAACTTGTAAACATTGCACAAATTACTGTACAATGAATTTAGCAAAAATCTTGATATTTTGGATAACTTTGGATAACATGGGAAGGACATTTAGTTACTGAAAAGTGTGGCAGTGCTGAATTGTATTTCTCAGCAGCATTTATCAGCTATGTGTACCAACACTGAACTGTTACTAAATTAGGAATATTCACATTTTTCAGCAACTTGTGAAAAAAACGGGAAACAGGGCCACCTTGCCATACCTAATGACGGAAGGTCTAAATGCAGAAAAGTTTGGTCAGAAAAGTGTGATAGCTAATTATGTCAGAAACTTCAATATAATTTTTTAAGCTGGAAGTAGTGTGACTTACCATTCCATGTCATATTATATAGTGTGTGGTGTATAGAAGATCGTAGAGGGCGCCTGTGGCCTAGGCCTAGCCCCCGAACAAGACTGTGTTCGTTTCATGGCCTAGGCTCATTCCTCTCACAACACAACCATTGTGGGGATAACGTTTACTGTACATACATAGCCACTAATCAAGATGCACAAAATATGAAATAACTGACCTGGTTTAATACTTTTACAACTTTTAGTATCATACAATGAACAAAAAATGTGTTTTGTTGAGATCTCACCAAAATAACTGTAAATAGGGATGATTTGTCCAACAAGATATAAAGAAAAATCTAGTGTTCCGTTGTGTTGTCGTCTGGTGTATGACGGAATGAAAATACATTCTAAGTGACAGATGCACATAGTCTATACAGCATTCAGGATAACATTCACCTTCTTATTGTTACTGAATCAAATGTAATATGAAGACAGCTGCGCAAGTTAAGTATCAATTTGGGTGGGGCCTATTCACACGAAAATTTTCGTGCGAATAAGGGCATGTGGAAGCACTATTCACACAAAAAATTTTTTCAAATTCAATGACTTTTCCATGTTTTCCAGGAAATGCTGGGAACCCTGTATTTTGGTTGTCCAAATGAAAGTTGCACACAAGATGAACAATTGTTATTTCCTGTCTCTTCCATACTACTAAGGTCAAAAGGCTATGCACATTACACAGGGCATTGGCCAAAGCCTAACAAGATCAAATCGACCCAGCACTCGGTCATGATAAAACCAATGCAGCAGCAAGACTAAATAAAGTTGAATGATGCTTTATTCCCTGTGGCCTAACTTACAGGCCAAAATGGAAATAGTTATCAGCCTCCCGATGGCATTATGGATTCCTATACTCTATCTGACAACGAAAGCGAGTGGAAGTTGGGCAGGGCTTCCGTCAGGGAGGTGGGCAAGGGAGGATTTGTCACATTGTTTTACTGACTGTGTGTCTGGGTGTGAGTAGTTCCACAAGAATTTTGGAGAAAAATTCTGTGGGCGTGCGACAACCCTATCATTATGCACAAGGAAACTGGGCTCTTATTTAGTTTCCGTACCCGGAACTTGCGTCACAGCTGTAGGGTTAGGGGTTACCTATGCATATTAATAGGATTAGGGTTACGTATGCATTGTAATAAGGTTTGGGTTACGTATGCATAGTATTAGGGTTACGTACGCATAGGTATCTTTAAGGGTGGGCCATATGCAGGTGTACCACAGGAACTGTATACATATATAAACCTGTACACTGTATAAAACTATCGTTAGGCTATACGTGTACGTATCCCATACTGTACATATATGTACACTCTCAAGTACATACATACTTAGCTTTAGGTATAGCCTACATATATATAATGGCTGGTTCAAAGTTCGAACAGGTTCTAATTTCGAACACCTAATTAAAATCATTCATGTAACAGTCATAAGACAGTATTTTCTTCAATTACTTGAAACACCATGAAGAAATAATTATGGCTCCATATGGTATGGTAAAAATTGACAATTATTTTGCATCGATCAGTGAATAAATATTCCATTTTAAATGAGGTGTTCGAATTAAGAACCTGTTCAAACTTAGAACCAACCACTATACACATACCTATGGCTGTATGTATAGTATTTTTAGACAGTTTTTAACCCATCCACCAGCAACGGCTCTCTTAACGCAGTAGGCAAAGAAGGCTGGTCTTCATGCTAGAATTGCTATACCGCTAGGGTCGAAGGTTCAGATCCCGGTACTAACAATGCCTTTCTTTCTTCCACAGCACTAACCATTCACTTCTTTCCACAGCACACACTCATAGTGCTGTTTCCCGAGTGAGGAAAAAAAGAAATGGGCTTTTTAGGCTACTTAAAAAAGGAAAAAGAAAAAAAAAAAAAAAATTTAAAGTTTCAGCGCCCTCTTTTGGAAGTTGTGAAGTGAGTAAAATTATGTCTACTTCCGGGTACGAAAACTAAATTTGTACCGGAAACTGGACCTAGGTTAGGCCTAGGAGCAAGTGGTACAGTGCAGTGGTAAAGAACTGCGTCTTCCAGTCATGAGGTCGTGAGTTCAAGTACCAGCTCCAACATCAAAATTGTCGTCTAGTTTTCTGGGTTGTAGTTAATCTGCTATCCCTTAGCTAAATCATAGACGTTAAACTGTGAGTTTGTCTCACGAGACTGGCGTTGCCAGCTTGGCGCTAATACCCCTTCATTGGGGCGTTGCCGAGTTCCCGCAAGGGAGGATCAAATGAAAACAAAACAGGCCTAGCCTAGGCTGACTAATGTCATTACTAATGTTAGCCTATGCTAATACAGGCTTAACGTTAGGCCTAGCCTAGACCTACGTTTGGCTTCAGTTTTTGAAGTTGTGAATGAAATGCAAAGCAATACTGACCACTTTTAGAACTACTGGTTGAAGAAAGCTAATAAATACAACTTGGTAGATTCAATTCCGCACAAGCCTTTGTTATCAAAGGAAATTTACACATAACCCAATTTTCACTGTCAATCTTTCGAAGAGATGGGAGCGGCCATTTTCTCTTAAGGTACGCGAGCTAAAGCACAATTTAGCACTTCAGCTACAGATTCGGCTACACGTACAAGTCCTTGAAATAGTTATGAAGTGTACCTATGGCAAGCCAAATGACAATTGAACACGTCATGGATTAAAAAACCATAAGCATGAATTCCCCCCCCCCCCCCTCCCCCCCACCGAGAAAAAAATACAATTTGAACACGACACAATAAGTGGCTTAAAAGGCCAAAACTCTCACCCCCAGCTACAATTTTGGTACGGGGATACCGAAATTCTCAATTGGTCCAGCTGTTTGATTGACAGCTAGGCCTAATTAAAGTTAAAGAGTTTGAAGGCTAGTAAGCAGTGGCGTAGCCAGGATGGGATTTTTGGGGGGGCCTAGGTAACAAGTGGGGGGGGGGCTGGTACCTCCGAGGGTCAGGCACGGCAAGACTATCTAAGCGGAGCGCCACCATCAGTTGGCGCGGAGCGTACAAGAAAAATTTGGGGCTTTAAAACCCCTCCAGATGGCCGGAAACGGCACTTCCCATGTGTTTTAAGCTGGATGTACCCAGCCTTGAAATACGAATCTCATGTCTGCGATGTCTCAAATAATGAGAATAAAAAATCAATCTATGAAAAATGGTAATACATACACTTTTTAGGGACCTCAAAACTGGGCACTTCTGATCTGTGGCCTGGGGGATGAGACTAAAGGGAGCCGGTATCTCCCTTTCCCTTGGGAAAAATTGTAAACTTCAGAGGCACGTAGATCGCAATTGCGGCAATATTTGAATCTAAGCGGAGCGCCACCATCAGTTGGCGTGGAGCGTACAAGAAAAATTTGGGCTTTAAAACCCCTCCAGATGGCCGGAAACGGCACTTCCCACGTGTTTTAAACTGGATGTACCCAGCCGCAAATTCGGCAATATTTGAATGGATTTCAGCTTACCTAAGGCAGTACCTCACCCTTTAACAGGAAAACCAAAAGTAGTTGTGTCCCCCTCTGAGAAACTTTCTTTGCGTTAGATTTCCTAGATGCAAAATGGTGCTATGTTTGGCAAAACTTTGAACTGATTATAGGCCTGAGTTTTAGGATTTTCCCTTTTTGGGGAGCATGAAAAATATAAAAATATTTTTAGTTTTTGTAGAGATTTTACAAGAGACATACATACTACCAAAGAAACAATGTGCAAAATGGTGCAGTATTTGTTCATCGGTACATTACGTGGTCAAAATTAAAATACTACGAATAACTCCCTCAAAATAATTGAACCTCAAAGCAGAAGTATGGATCATGTGGGAAACACATGAAATCCGGACCTTGTGGACATTTTACAAATCCCCCGGACGCCAGTGCCAACTACTAAAAAGAAGACTTGTCGAAAAAAAATCGTTTTACAGTGGCACTTGCCATGGGCAGGAGTGAGGCACGACATAGGCCTACTTGTTAAGGATGGAAGGGAAGAATTATCCGAAGGCAGTACCTTACCCTTATCTGCTTACGGCATATTTTGTGTATAATTAAGTATAGGAAGGGTCGTGTAAGAGTGGTCTCCAGTGTACGATTGCCTTATTTTCAGTAAATCAATCAGCCATCCGAAAGGGAGAAAGGGTCTTAACCTAACAAAGTCGCATTAAAGTTTGTCGTCGAGACTTTCGTTTCATTTTCGAAGTGAAATGCAATAAACTACAGTGCAGATCACAAAGGGTATCTAATTTAGTGAAAGTAGGCATTTTGAAGTTATTGCTTGATTTCATACGTGCGGACAAAATGTGTTTTACACACATTCATCCATTTTTTTTTTTAATTTTTACACATTTTTTATTTTTCAATTACTTTATAAGGACGCAAAAAATCTAGGGGGGGGGGGGGCCTGAAGAAAATCTGGGGAGGCCTAGACCCCCAAGGCCCCCCGTGGCTACGCCACTGCTAGTAAGGCCCCTGGGCCAGATGGGGTCCACCCAGCCATTTTATGTGAATGCTCTGAGATTTTGTCAGTTCCTCTTTCCATCTTTTTTCAGAAGTGTCTGGATTCGAGTTTTGTTCCTACTGACTGGCGGGTAGCAATTAAATGTTACTCCATTTTTTAAGAAGGGGGATCGAAGTATGCCTTGTAATTACAGGCCTGTCAGTTTAACCAGTGTTGTGTGCAAAGTTATGGAATCTTTAATTAAGGATAGTTTACTTAAGTATCTTTTAGACAATGAGTTACTTAATCTGTCACAGCATGGTTTCCTGCCAAGCAGATCTTGTGTTACTAATTTACTGAGCTGTCTTGAAGATGTCTCTTCATCTCTTGATTCTGGGTACGGCGCTTATGATGTCTTTTACCTTGACTTTTCAAAGGCTTTTGATAAAGTTCCTTTAGGTAGGCTAATGGTTAAACTACATAGATTAGGGGTTCATGGCAATTGTGCTGATTGGAAATTCGTGGCTTCATGGTAAATCTCTGACAGTTGCTATCAAGGTTACTTCTCCTCTTGGAAGGAAGTCACAAGTGGAGTACCACAGGGTTCTGTCCTTGGCCCACTTCTTTTCTTAATTTTCATCAATGATATTGATAGATCTCTTACATCTCGTAAAAGTAAGTTTGGAGATGATACTAAGCTTTATAAGAAGATTAGCATTTTGGATGATGCCTTACTGCTGCAGAAAGATCTGGATAGGTTATTTTCTTGGTCTCAGACCTGGCAAATGTCTTTAAATGCGGATAAGTGTGAGGTCCTTCATTTTGGTCCTAAAAGTTTTGGCTATGATTATAACATGAATGGTAGTGTTTTAAGTAATGTCACATTCGAGAAAAATCTGGGTGTTGTAATTACTGGGGATTTAAAGTCATCAAGGCAGTGTGTAGCCATGACACTTATACATGGCTTATAGAGTGCTTGGATTGATCAAGAGGAATTTCATCAATTTTAGTAAGGATATTGTACTTAAATTGTATAAGCAGTTGGTAAGACCCCATCTTGACTATGCAGCTCAGGCTTGGAGCCCCTTCTATACAATGAAAAGTACAAGTTTCTTTTAGAGCAAGTTCAGAGGAGAGCCACTCGCCTTATACCTGAGGTGAGAAATTTACCTTATCATGCTAGGCATAAGCATCTTGGGCTTACCACTTTGGAGCTGAGAAGGATTAGGGGGACATGCTCCAGGTTTACAAGTTTCTTTGTGAAAGAAATCCCCTCCTTACTTGCAGTAGTTATTTAAGGGTTCAAAGTAATTCTCGGGTGCGTGGGCATTGTAAAAAGCTGGAAAGCCTTTTGCAAGGCTTGACATTAGGAAGTTTAGTTTCTCCCATAGAGTTGTCAACGAGTAGAATTGTCTGCCAGATAAGGTAGTTAACTCCCCGTCAGTTCACTAATTTAAGGTTAACATTGACAAGTTTTTCCATGGTTGTGGTAGAATGTGATTGTTTGGGGCTGTTGTCCGAGCTTTGGTGGTTTGACTTTTGATTACGGCTTGGACTTCAGGGCATCTTATGGGGCCTTGGCCCTCCATTGCCCTTCAACCTGTTTTGTTAATTCAATCAATGCAGAGTACCAAAGCTTACTTTACACAGCATGAACGGTACTGAGAGTATTTGATTATATAAATTGAGTTTTTCTTTACTCATCGTGTAGCAATAAGCTGAGATTGTATCTGGATAATCATGAATTTCAGACAATTGTGGGAGGGTCTTAAGTGAAGGGTGAGAGAACTGGGCCTTTATAGAGGTTATGCACGTGACATCAGTACGTTTCAATATAGCAGATTGGCTGGAACTGATCATGCGAAGTTGTTGCGTTAACAAAACGGGCGGATAGCATGTACCTAAGGAACAATTGTTGTAAAATGGACGGGTGGACGAGTAACACAGTGACGTCGGTGCATAACCCCAATATCTATAGGTAGTTCTCATGTGACGTTATGGGAGCTTTTCGCGTGGCTTATTCCAGCCATGTTTGAGGGCAACCCCTATATGAACACACAGGCTTGCCCTATGGCATGGCGGTTGCTAACGCCTAGTAGTTGTGACGTCACTGAGAACTATCTACAGGCGGGTTGGGACAGGAGGGCGATTTCCCCTTGGCTCAGAAAAAACATGAAAAAACATTAAGTTTGCTAGCCTACATGTGATTTCCAGTCTGCAAAGCGGTTTCCCAGTTTTACTTTCATCAATTTCCGAATTCTTTCCAATTGCCTCCAATAAAATTTTTTAACCTTTTTTTAAAAGAAAAGAAAATATCTGTTTCCCTTTGCACGCCGCGTATTATATCCCTAGTGCAAAAATGTTCACACTTTAAAACAAATCAAAGTTTTTATCGGAAATAGGACAGTAAGTGGCAACTGGCAAGGAAACCGAATAACTACAGTGCCATTTTGTAAATTTTCCTTTTTATAAATACCATATTTTCTCCAGTATTACAGGTAGCTCTTGATTTTCAAGTTTGTCTAGTACATAAGAAAAAAGAAAATGTCGGAAACATGTTAAATGCCGACAGGGAGCCTCAATCCCTAGCCCTTATGATAACATTATGTAACAACAACAACCCTTAGTCGCTTTAATTCGCCCATCAGCGAGCAGGAATATTGTTTACTTCAGGTAGCAGAACAACTGATTCCATTTTCTTTGCTAATGCTTGGGTGACTTTCAGCGGCATTTGGCAATTGAGTGCTTTTCGGGGTCCCCACTTAAATGCCCGATTCGCCCGATATGTGGTTAAAAGAATTCTAGAGTAACACTGTTTTCCCAATGAAAATCTGGACATGTGGCAAGTTGATATAGCCGGCCTCTCTGTAGTTTTCCGTTGGGTCTATGTCCATATACTGCAACGTACCATCGATGACGATGATGAAGATTTCCATCGTAGTTTTCTAGACCGACGGTCGCCAAACTGTGGGACGCCTCGCCTTTTGTTCAAAGAAAAAATTATAAAAAGTTCGTCTGAGAAACTAATTGTGGAAATTAGAACCTTTTCTGATTTCGGAAAAAAAACTATCAACAGAAGCCAAGAAGTGACATGATATAAATATCAAGATAGATCAGTTGATTATTTTTCTTCAAAATCGTTCGTTGTTGCTATTTTCGTAGCATACGTGGTATACATTCATAAGATCATGAAAAGCAAAATGGTTTTAATCAGGTACTACTCTTTAAATTTACAGTTAGACTAGTCACTAATGTGAGTCAATTATCATTTATTTTATTTATTTATCTTTGCCAACATAGCCATTCAACAGGTCCCTGAGAAGTTATTGAAGTATTCGACATAACGTCGGAAACTGAAGTAATAATTAGCTTTTACAAATTTGGTACAGGTGGGACGGTTCAGATTTCCGATTTTGTTAGTGGGACGCCAGCGAGAAAGTTTGGAGACCGCTGTTCTAGACCCTCCCTCTCTTTATTTATATATTGATTAATGGATGAAATGGAACGAATTTGTGCCTCTTCGACGTTGCTACTACTGAACTCAAAACAACTTGCGTGTTCAATTAAAGTAGAATTACAATGGCATTTGCCATCAAAGAAAACAGCCCAAGTTTTCTCTCCAGTATTCCTTAAGGCTTACTTTTGAAGTGTGCCAAATATGAAGTAAAACTAATGACAGGAAATGGTATATAATTTGGGGATAAAACAGCCCATTTTTCATGATAGAAATCGAGCATTTCACGAAAAGAACTGCAGTGGTCACGTGTTCCAAGTTGACCCGTGACGTCACTGTGAAGACTCATTCTTATCGTGACCTAAGCTTGTTTACATGGTGAAGTTCAGTGTATACATACACACGTGCAAAGTATATGCAAGCTAGCGTTAGTTGTGGTTGTACAGTACAGCATGCAACGTGAATCACATCAAACCAAAAAGGTTTCGCTGTTGGACTAGAACTACGAATTGACGCAAAATGCCAAGAAATTGTGTTGTTGGGGGATGCACCAGAACAAGTGCGGATCCCTCGCTGAGCTTTTTTGATTTTCCGAGCGAGAAAACCAACGATAAGTGCAGGAAACTCTGGATACGCTTTGTGAGGGGAACGAGAAAAGATTTTGTGGCACCTGGGGGCCGTTCCACAAAGAGTTACGCACAATCTTAAGTTTGATTTACCATACTTAAGCCAACAGTAAATCATACTTAAGATCGTGCGTAACTCTTTGTGGAACGGGCCCCTGGTGTTTCTCACGGAAAGAACGCAAAGATTTGTTCTGCACATTTCACCGAAGACGACTGGGATCCACAGTATGTTTTACAGAAAAAGATGAACTTCAAAGTGAAACCTAAATTGAAGACACTGGCTACTAGAGCGCCAATATCATTGAGCATGTGGTGCGTACACGATTTGGGAATTTCAGTAACGCAACACAATCTTCAACAGTTTTTCGAGGAAAAGACGTATCTTTGTTGCAGTGTCGTTGGAACCATGAAAAATAAATAAAAAAAAATTTCAAAGGCTTCAAGAAGTGGGGACCGCGGCAAGAATTTCGGAAGTGGATGTTGAACACATTCTTGATCGGTCCAATACACCTGCACTGCGTCAAGTAATGGTGGTGCTCCGCTTAGATATACTCGTTCGCACTCAGCCCCCCCCCCCCTTTTCCATTCCGTCGCGCCGCGTTCTTAGTGTTAATTTATGTACAACCGTGCATACAGGCTCATTTCCAGTTATTACTTTCCATTTCCCCAACTTGGCAGTGGTATATCTCGTAATGTCCTCATCATTTTACAATTTACTCAGTTTTTACTAGAATGAAACTTCTATTGAAAAAAGCTCATGAGGCGACTATCGAAGGTTTAGATTCTACTAACAAGCCTATATAGGAAATGCCATTTCCAGCAAGGGGTCGCGATTTTCCAATATTTTCTCAACGCTCCCTGCCAACTGATGGGGTGGAAGCGCTCCGCTATAGTCTTTCAGACAGTCACCATTTCTCACGCCCTCCGCCCAAATTTACTTTTACACGAACTCCTTGAGCCTTCTCCCTTAGCCTCACCGGTGCCAATACCCATATCATAGTGGGAAAAGGTTTTGAGCTAAAATTTCTACTGTCAAATGTAGCTATGAAATGAGAAAAGAAAAGCTGCAAACAAATGGACATAACAGACCCCTTCACTAAAGGATAACGATGATAGGAAGAAATTAAACTCCTTTAGATGTCTGAAAAATGTTATCACACATTAGGGAGGTTAAGAGGAAGGGCGGGTTTGGTGAGGGGGAGGTGCATGTCGGGTGGTTAGGTGCTGCCACCCTCATAAGTTTTAATACACCCCCCCCCCCTCGAAATTTTGTGTATTCTTATAGTGGTGAGGCCACATATGCTCGGAAAATACTCTTTCAATACGGTTTCAAACAATTACATCCCTAAAACCTAGCCCGGGAAGGGAGGGGGTGACTACCGTGTAGAACATTGCCGATACCGCTCTCTTACAATTTGACCAGTGAGAAGTGATTAAAAGTGATTTTAGGGGATTAAATGGGTGTCTCTTCTTCATTCCATCCACTGCGTACAACACTTATTAAACGTTTTCGTAGCCTATACGAATTTCAAAGCGCGCCTTTCACAGAGAACAAGAAACTTTTTTGAACTTCATTCATCATACACAGACTCTTCTAAGTACCTACGTATATATTTTACTTAAAATTAAAAAAGGAGAGAGAGAGAGAGAGATAAGAAAGGAAAAACGAACCAGTCTAGAACTTGGAGACGGCCCTGATTGGCAGGGTTCGCGGCAGGTTGTTCTTCTCTGGGTTGAGCTCCTTCAGCAAGGACACTTCAAACATGTAAGGGTTAGGTCCCATTCTGGGTACATGACCTTCCGCTCCATCCTCTCCTCCCTCAAGATCAATGTCATCATATTCATCATTTTCCTCTGAAGATGATGATGAATCACTAAATGGAGAATCCACACATTCTAATTCAACATATCCCTCAGCTGGTTCTTCTTCGACCTCGGGGTCTGGTTGGTTGGAGGCCATTCTGACCGCGGAATGTCGATGGTTGGCAGACTCGTAGGTGAGTTTTCCTATATATACGGGACTATCCAAACACTTGGTGAGCTTGTTTTGTTTCCCGTTTTAATTTTCCTTTTCAGGGTTATGACTTCAGTGAAACTTAGCACGCAGTATAATTAGCACTGTTACCGAAATATCGGGACCGTACAAGCGGGACATCACTGCAGTAAAACAGCGTAGCTTGCATTGCCTACTTGTATGCTTTTGTGTATTGGATCAACACAGTTGTTCTCTCGTAGCCTTCTCCAGGGACTATGGAAGTTTATTCACTTTGTTATGGATTGAAAGGGTTTTCTATTTCGTTTCGTTTTTTGTTTTCTGGATGTTTATATGGGTTTAATACCTTTCTCGGATATGTGGTAAGTTGACTGTCACGATTTCGTTCACTGTGACTCCGGCCACTTGTGTGATTTCGCCGGGTAGCCATTGTGTGAACGAACCAAGCAGGCAGGGCACTGTTCTCAATGTGTTCTTCTCATTCAATTGATAAATTAGGCCTAATTAGTCTATGTCTACATTTGCGAACATTCTACAGAAAGTAGCTCCCATAACCCGTGAAGCTTAACTGGTTGTGAAACTGAGGTATTGGCGAACTGCCCCAGCCTATTCTATGCAGGGACTTGCATTATCTAGCTAGCGGCATTGGAACCGAAAAGGTGAAAGTGGTATTATCGTTGCCAAGAGGTAGCCTATATTTGCAGATTTTGATATGAACATGAAAAACGTGATTTTCATAATCCGCCCGCAAACCGCGGGTTGCCAACTGCCTGGACATTGATTCGAAGTCACCTGAAATCTTGCACAGTGATCGTAGTAACTCAATACAGATGTGTACGATTCTTTGCGCCAACAGGCAGAGAGCTCGACTCTTCACAATGACGTCACGCACTGACCCGTGTGCTATTCGAGGTCATATCGGTGTTCTCAAAGTGAGTGAATTCGGTTGTGTTGAGTAGGAGAAAACCCACGTTTTTATTCCCTTCGTTTGTGACTTTGTGAGGAGTTATTTACAAAAATCAAAAAGGATGTTGTTAAGTAACAATTGAACTACAATCTGTGTAAAAATGAGAGGTTTTTGTTTCTGTCATTGTAATTCTACTTTAAAGCTCTATACTGTCCGCTGGTTAATGTAACGGAACCATATGACGCACGGTTCATAGTATAGCCCTGTTTATGTTACATGTAACTATTTAAATATGTACACAGACCGATGTTACAAACTTTTGCACACGGCAGTAAGCCAGTTCGGTACACTGAGTGGGGTTGCGCATGCGTACATCCTCCAAATCGTTGGGATAAGAGAAAACGATCCTGCACCTACATTGTTACATATTCCAAACTTTCGTGGAATTTTAGGTGGGGTTGTACTGTGGATTTGCCTAAAATTGCCTTTTGGCGTTAAGTTTTTATTTGAATCCGTAGCAAGAAAGATCTAGAGTCCCCGTTTGATCTATCTGTCTATATAGACGCTTAGAATTATGCTTAGTGCTGTAGGTACACAGTGCAGGAAAACTAGGGGAAGCAGCACGTTATTTACTGTACAAATCAGGAGGATCGGGTGACTGGGCTCCGAGGTAGTACTACTTTCATGGGTTTGTGTGTTGTCAGGGTTGCTACTTTGCCAAGGGTATACTTTCGTTTGGTCTTTTCATACATATCTCACCACCGCAGGGATCATAGAAGTAGACAGCAACAAAAGTGGCTTCACAACCAAAAAAGAAATTTTGGTGGTTTTGCAAATCAGAAGAGAATGTTCATCTAACGTGAATATTCATATGCTGGTTACCTTAACTAGGTTTTTATAGGTTTTCCCCACGCTCTACTCCCACAATTCTAGTATGCGACAACGAAGTACGGATCTGTTATTTAAAAGGACTTGGCGTATAGAAGTGTAACGAAATTGCATTGTGGCTATTTGAAGCCCCGTGTGGTAGATCCGACTGTTACCAATACTGGAAGCCACGGCACTCACATCCCTGACGAACAGCTGGTAAAGCCTCTTTCCCTGACCTCATTGGTTCCTTTCCTTCACGAAAATAGGGGTGGAGTTTTAGGTTTCCCGCTCACTGATTGGGTAAGTCTGCTAGCGCAGCGCACGTGGGACTCAGATGATGTTCGGATATAAAACTACCACGAGGAAGGAAACAGGGGCTGGAAGACGGAAGATCTCACTGAAGACGTCCACGCGCACGCTGTTCAATAATAATTAAAGTATCAGAATTGAGGCCGAATAACAGCTAATATTTGTGGGAACAAGGCGAGAGGCGACTGTTACGATTTGGTAAGAAAAATTGAAGGACGGGACTATTAGTAAGGAAGAGCAAAAGTTAAGTTAGCGGTACTCCGCTAACTGTGTTAGAAATTATACAGGCATCCGTAGAAATCATAGCTAAGAGTCGGGGTGGTTATAATTCACGCCTTACGAAGGCCGGGAAGGCGTGAGATTATTAGGAACACTGGAATTACGAAACCGTGTTTTAGGACGGCATTATGATCTGGGAGGTTAACTAGGAGGGATGTACGTTATACTCCAGGCAGGGAGTTGTAACTAGGCTGGGTTATAGAACTGAAGAGCTGCCATATGTGTTCTACCGTTGGGTAAACCCCGTATGTGTTATATCATTGAAGAGATGCTCTATGTGTTCTATCGTTGGCTCCACCTCTTATGCGTTATATCATTAAAGAGGTGCCCTATGTGTTCTATCGTTGGGTCAACCCCGTATGTGTTATACCAGTGGAGAGCCGGTGTATGTGTTTTTTTTTTCTTAGAGGCTTTCCTGTATGTGTTGTATCCTTGAAGACAGACAGGTATGCTATATCGTAGGGCGTACCCGCCTGTGCTATACAACCTGGAGCTAGCTTAGGTACGTGGTATGTCGACGCAGAGCTGGGTCGTTCTGGAAGGCAGAGGCGCACAGACGTACAAGGCACCGGGAGAGAAATAACCCTCTTAGACGCTGGACCTTCTGCTAGAGAAAGGGGGAAGCCGTAGGGACCAAGGGACGAGTGCCCCCGTCAAAGACGTATACAGTGGGATATTGGAGCCAGGAGGGGAAAATTAGGACACTCCGACGTCTTGAGGGCCGGGACCACATCGCTTTTTGAGACAAAGGGGAGTCGGCTGGTACAAGGCCCACGTGCTGATCTCTCTTAAAATTGTATCATTTTACCGCTTCTAAGTGTAAACACCATTATCCTATATTAGGATTTGCCTGTAATTCAATTATCAGAGTTCATGAATAATTATTTGATTAACTTTAGAAATTTGTGTTCTGTCCATCTTTACGTGTGTGTGTTAACAATATCTATTCTATAGCCTATCCCCGGACCGCACTTTAATTTTAAGCGGCGCGTTACAAATTGGTGGCAGCGGTGGGATAGGCCAGGAATATTGTTAATATTTTCTTGTATTTAAGATGGAGCCAGAGCCGAATTACCCAGATGGAGACCACGTAGGATCTCAGGGGTCGTGGCAGGTAGTAGATGACTGGCGTGAAGACGACCTAATCCAACTGTTCCCCCGATGTACCCCCAGTCCACATGGCAGGCGTGAGGGTGATTTTCATGGCAGACGTGAGGATGATTCCGAGAGAATAGGACACTCGAGAGATGTTGGCATTGAGCTAGGTACTGGAAGAGTTCCCCACGACGAGGACCGCTTGAGGGAAGCCCAGGGTTCTGGACAGGGGGTGAGGACGTATTCTCCAAGGAATCCATTTAGGAGGTACGATGGTCAAGACGAAACCTTGGGAGTGATGAACCACTTATCAGGCATGAGGTTTGGCAGGAACCCAGGAGATGGTAATCTTGGACGAGGGAATGACAACTTTACAGCAGGTGGGGGCATGGCCACAGGAGGGATAGCTGGAATCCGTCCTGGTACATATGATGGTAGCTCATCATGGGGAGATTACCAGGCCCAATTTGAAATTGTTGCCGAATTGCATAGGTGGAGTGCAAGGGAGATGGCCATGTGCCTAGCAGCTAGCCTGAGAGGTGAAGCACAGGCAGTTTTGGCTGATTTAGATGCAAATGCTCGTAGGGACTACACCTCGGTAGTGAGTGCTCTTGCACGTCGTTTCGACCCCGCCCACCAAACGGAAGTCTTTCGCATACAGTTAAAAAATAGAATAAGAAAGAAGGAAGAGTCACTCCCAGAGTTGGCGCATGAGATCAGACGGCTCACTAGGCAGGCGTACCCAGCCGCATCTTCTGAGGTGCAGGGTTTGTTGGCCAAAGATCACTTCGTGGATGCAATGGACGATCCTGATTTAAGGTTTGGCATCTATCAGATTCGACCAAGGACCTTGGATGAAGCCTTAAAGGCAGCACTAGAAATCGAGGCATTCCAAACAGTAGAGAAGCAGAGAAACTTCACCGGTAGGAGGGTTGTGAGGGCTGTTGGTGGGCTGGACAACCGCCAGGGAAGCCCTACGATGAACCCCCATATGAGTAGCGAAAATAAGGTGAAGGCTACAGGTGGGGACATGAAGGACCGACAAGATATGTTAAGAGCTTTGAAGGAAGAAGTGCAGACTCTGAAAGAGAGAGTTAAACAAGACCCTCCATGGAACAGGAGATGGAGCAAAGGGGCTGCAAGGGCTGGTGGTAATCCCTCATATACGGAGGATGGTACCCCCATTTGTTTTCAATGTAGGAAGCCGGGACACTTGAAGCGAGACTGTAAGGAAGCCAGAGAGGTCCACACGGAGCTGCAGAGGGCAGCAGAAGTGGTATCACAGGAAAACTCTCAACTGTCGGGGTTGGGGTTCGCATCCCGGCAGTAGACGGAGAACATAATAGACCTATTCGTGTAGCAGTTTATGAGGGAATTCCAGGTTTATCCCAGGATGGTATTATCTAAGCGGGTCAGTGCATTCAAAACCTTTATCATGTTTAGTAGACACAGGTGCCAATATTTCTATTATACAAGCTAGCAAGTTTTTCACAATTCCTCAGGAGGAACGACCACAGCTACAAGGGAGTAAGCTGAGTATGGTGCTGGCAGACGGAAAGAGTGTACCAATACTGGGGAAGGCCAGTATGGGCATGAAAATTGGCGAGGAGGGACTGAATCATGAATTTTGGGTTGCCGAAATTGGGCCTGACTGTATACTGGGCCTGGACTTCCTGAAGCGGCATAACTGCGCCAATGGGCAGTGTCATACTTGGCAGTGACAAGGACACGTCAAAGTTCTCTGGGATGGAAAAACAGGATTTTTGTTGTAGGATGATTTTAACCGAAACATTGGTATTACCGGCTAACTCGGAGACTATGGTGAAGGCCAGAGTGAAGGACTTTAAAGAGGATCCCAAGGGGGAGATGGGAATGGTTGAGCCCACGGTGGAGCTTCTGAGGAAGAAGGGCGTGTTGGCTGCACGGTGTCTGATCGAATTGGGAGCAGGGAATCTTCCGGTGAAACTGGCTAACTTCGGTGACCAGGATGTGACTGTGTACAAAGATACAACGTTAGGTGTCTGTGAAGGGGTGGAAAGGATCGATATCGCCGAGGTACCCAGAGATGGCCCAGATGTGGCACAAGGACACCAGGACGAGTTGTATCGGGATGGTACAGGGGGCCAGAGAGTTGCAGTGTGCGAGGGGTTGGAAGAGGTGAGATCTTCCGGATGTGGCGAGGGGAATATCGCCAGGGACACCCAGATGGGACCGGTTGTGGTGCCCACACAGCTGCAGGCATTGTACCAAGATTGTACCAAGGACCTGGACGAAGAGCAACGGAAGGATGTTGCTAGATTGTTAGCTAGATGGGAAGCAGCCTTCTCAAAGGGATCGGAAGATTTGGGAAGAACAAATGTTGACAGACATCGTATTGACACTAGGGACCATCCACCAATTAGACAACCAGCTAGGAGGTTACCATTCCACAAACAAGAAGAAGCTACCGAAGAGATTAATCGTATGCTTTCCTCTGGTGTCATAGAACCTTCCTGCAGCCCGTGGTCTTCCCCCATTGTTCTCGAAAGAAAGAAAGATGGAAGTTTGAGATTCTGTGTTGATTTCAGGAAGGTCAATGATGTTACCATTAAAGACTCATATCCGCTTCCTAGAATAGATGACACGTTGGACCTCTTAGGTGGAGCCACTTGGTTTTCGACTCTGGACTTAGCGAGTGGATATTGGCAGATTGAAGTAGACCCTGAAGATCGAAGTAAGACTGCCTTTTCTACCCACCAGGGGTTGTTTCAGTTCAAGGTTATGCCTGTCGGGCTTTGCAATGCCCCGGCCACCTTTGACAGACTGATGGACAAGGTTCTTGGTGGATTGAAATGGGAGAGCTGTCTTGTCTACTTAGATGATGTGATTGTTCATGGGAAAACGTTTGTGGATCATAACAGACGGCTAGAAGAGGTTATCAGACGGCTCAGTCAAGCAGGCTTAAAACTGTCTCCCCAGAAGTGTCAGCTCTTCAAACGTGAAGTGACTTTCCTAGGGCACGTCGTTAGCTCTACTGGGATTCATACAGATCCCGAGAAAGTATCGGCAGTGACAACGTGGCCCCGACCTCAGAGTGTTCGAGACGTAAGAAAATTTGTGGGCCTTTGCAGCTACTATCGAAGGTTTATAAGGGGGTTTAGTACAATAGCAAAGCCACTCCACCGACTGACAGAGAAGGGTCGTGAGTTTAAGTGGACTAATGAATGTGAGGAGGCCTTCAATGAATTAAAGCAGCGACTGGTAACATCACCAATCTTGAGCTACCCGACAAGGGAAGACCCTTTTATACTAGATACTGATGCCAGTGATCAAGGCTTGGGAGCAGTACTATCTCAAGTGCAAAATGGTGAGGAGCGTGTTGTTGGGTAATACAGTCGGACGATGACTAAACCTGAGAGGAAATACTGCGTTACCCGGAAGGAGCTCCTGGCAGTCGTGGAAGGTGTGAAGTGGTTCCATCACTTTCTTTACGGCAGGCATTTCCTGGTAAGGACGGACCACGGGGCACTCCGATGGCTAATGAACTTCCGACATCCTGAAGGTCAGACAGCTAGATGGCTAGAGCTGTTAGGTGCATATGACTTCTCCATTGAGCACCGAGCCGGGAGAGTTCACAATAATGCGGATGGGCTATCCAGAAGACCTTGTGGTAATTGTGCTCACGGTGGCAGGGAAGAGACTAAGGAGACCACTAGTAGGGAGAAAGAGGAACGCCTGGTTGAACGTACAGAACCAGCCCTCAGGATGGCACATATTAATACCAAAGAAGGAGAACATGGCAACTCGGTCGAGCCACCACCCCAGAAAGCTTCCGTTCCACCCTTCTGGACCCAAGAAAATTTGAAAGATCATCAGAGGAATGACCCGGACCTACTACCAATCATACAAGGCAAGGAGAACCAATTGGAACCTCTATGGGAAGGTGTTTCTGGGGGAAGCAAGGTATTGCACCATTACTGGCGCCAGTGGGATAGTCTTGTACTGAGGGATGGGTTATTATTCAGGAAGTTTGAGTCCCCGGATGGGAAGGAAGCCCAGCTGCAATTGGTTGTGCCAAATTCACTTCAGAAACAAGTGTGGAACGTTTCTCATTCCCACCCTCTGTCAGGACACTTTATGATGAAGAAAACTCTAGGTAGGTTGAGACAGAAGTTCTATTGGAGTGGCTGCTCGAAAGATGTGGACCGTTGGTGTAAGAACTGTACAGACTGTGGGCAGCGGAGGGGCCCGAAGTCTAAACCAAGGGGGAAACTCAAACAATTTAGGGCTGGTGAGCCACTACAAAGGGTGGCCTTAGACATATTAGGCCCGCTACCTACGACGCCGAACGGGAAGAAGTATGTTCTGTTAATGGCAGACTACTTTTCCAAGTGGGTAGAAACTGCGTCCCTCCCCGATCAGGAAGCGATCACTGTGACAAATGCCCTAATTGAAAATGTTATCTGTAGATTCGGGATACCTGACGAAATCCACTCGGACCAAGGCAGGCAGTTTGAATCGGCAGTATTCCAGAAGACCTGTGAGCTATTGAGCGTGCATAAAACCAGGTCGACACCATACCGCCCCCAATCGGATGGTATGGTCGAGAGGTTTAATCGTACACTAGAGACTATGCTTTCCCTAGTTGTTTCCCCGAACCAGAAGGATTGGGATGTGTGGCTCCCTATCGTTACGATGGCATATAATACAGCTGTACATGAATCCACTGGATACTCACCCGCGGAGTTGATGTTTGGAAGACAACCACGAACGCCAATGGATATGCTGTTACCGGTAACAGATGAAGTACAGACTAAGAACTACCCAGAATACGTGGAGAACCTCCGAAAAAGACTAACAGAGGTACACCGACACGCGCGGGAGAACCTGAAAAAAGCTGATAACCGACAGAAAACCCAGGCTGACCGGAAGGCAACCGAGGTCTTGTATTCCCCAGGTGATTTAGTGATGGTGCATTGCCCGGCTGTTAAGAAGGGACGTTCGTCCAAATTACATTGACCGTGGCAAGGCCCTGGTATAGTAATCAAGAGACTGAATAATATCCTATATCGAGTGAAGCCTGGTTACCACAAAGCCCCTAAAGTTATTCACAACAACCGTCTCAAGAGATTCACAGGTTCAGCCCCTGAGTGGGTAGGAAGTGGGGTGGCTCCACAGGAAGAACCCAAAGAGGTGGGGTGGGAGTTCGATGGGAGTCTAGATAAATGCAGGACCCCTCCACCCGAAGTAGCCCCTGACTCAGCCTCACCTTTGGGGGTTGGGTTAGGTGAGGAAGTAGAAGACAGTGGGCGTCCCGATTTAGGGACTAGTGCTCTAGAAGCTAGGGAACCAGTTGAGGAAGGCAGGACAGTACCTGATGGGCAGCCAACAAGGCGTCAGTCCGGTAGAGTGCGGCGGGCTCCCAACAGACTTAGCCTATGATCGTTTTTGTTTGTTTGTTTTTTTTGTACACAATGGCTGAGGTTTCATTTTTTGTGTGTATATAGAAGCAAAGATTTTCTAACTTTTATTGCTGCGTTACTTTTCTCTTTTTATGCTATTACAGGAAGATGGGCGATATCTGTACCCTGAAGTATGAATGCAACAGGTGCCACCAGCAGTTCTCAAAAAACGGTTCTTTGGAGAGACATGTTGAAAAGGAGCACTCTCCAAGCTTGTGGACTTGTGATATCTGTAAAACGTATCAGAGCGAAAGGAGATGGGCAGTGGACCGGCATCGAGATGGGTGCAAGAGAAGGAATTGGGGAGTCCGGACGGAGACAGTAGGAGAGTGGAACATCAGCCCAGAGGGAACAAAGCGAAAGGATGAAGGGCAGAAGGAGCCGAGGGGCAGGAGATTAGATGGACAAGGGAAGAGGGCCAAGAAGGACGATTCCAAGGGAGAGAAACGAAAAAGTGCAGAAAAAGGGCAAGCGTGCAAAGAGAGAGTGTAGCCGAAGTGCAAAAGGCAAAGGAAGTTTTTTTTTGAAGGACCCACCACTAGTGCAGAGGTGGCCCCACCTGGAGTATCTGACAGCACTAGGGTCCCCCCTCTCACAGACACCACAAACCCCTAGGGAGAAGACGCAGGAGGAGGCGAAGCGAGAAACGCAGGGGGAGACGAAGCAAGAAACGCAGGAGGAAACGAAGCAAGAAACGCAAGAGGAGACGAAGCAGGAGATAGAGAAGGAGACTTGAGGTGATAACGGAAGAAAGGAAGCAGAGTCGGTCTTTAAAATTAACCTAAACCCTGGAATGGTCTTCCAAAAGATGATCCGCACTACCACCTACCCAGACGGCCGAGTAGAGGTAGAGGAGAAGCAGGAATTAAAAAGATGCGATTGTTGTTCTAAGTAAGCATCGGTTGTAATTGTACTGGCGCAAAGAAAGAAAGAAGAAAATATATATGCGTCTCCTGTCCTTTTGTATTCCTGTCTTTTCTTCTATTCTAATAGAAATCAATGCGGGCGCATTCTTTAAAGGTGGGGGTGGTGTAACGAAATTGCGTTGTGGCTATTTGAAGCCCCGTGTGGTAGATCCGACTGTTACCAATACTGGAAGCCACGGCACTCACATCCCTGACGAACAGCTGGTAAAGCCTCTTTCCCTGACCTCATTGGTTCCTTTCCTTCACGAAAATAGGGGTGGAGTTTTAGGTTTCCCGCTCACTGATTGGGTAAGTCTGCTAGCGCAGCGCACGTGGGACTCGGATGATGTTCGGATATAAAACTACCACGAGGAAGGAAACAGGGGCTGGAAGACGGAAGATCTCACTGAAGACGTCCACGCGCACGCTGTTCAATAATAATTAAAGTATCAGAATTGAGGCCGAATAACAGCTAATATTTGTGGGAACAAGGCGAGAGGCGACTGTTACGATTTGGTAAGAAAAATTGAAGGGCGGGACTATTAGTAAGGAAGAGCAAAAGTTAAGTTAGCGGTACTCCGCTAACTGTGTTAGAAATTATATAGGCATCAGTAGAAATCATAGCTAAGAGTCGGGGTGGTTATAATTCACGCCTTACGAAGGCCGGGAAGGCGTGAGATTATTAGGAACACTGGAATTACGAAACCGTGTTTTAGGACGGCATTATGATCTGGGAGGTTAACTAGGAGGGATGTACGTTATACTCCAGGCAGGGAGTTGTAACTAGGCTGGGTTATAGAACTGAAGAGCTGCCATATGTGTTCTACCGTTGGGTAAACCCCGTATGTGTTATATCATTGAAGAGATGCTCTATGTGTTCTATCGTTGGCTCCACCTCTTATGCGTTATATCATTAAAGAGGTGCCCTATGTGTTCTATCGTTGGGTCAACCCCGTATGTGTTATACCAGTGGAGAGCCGGTGTATGTGTTTTTTTTTCTTAGAGGCTTTCCTGTATGTGTTGTATCCTTGAAGAGATTCCCTATGTGTTCTATCGTTAGCTCAGCCCCGTATGTGTTGTATCATTGAAGAGATGCCCTATGTGTTCTATCGTTAGCCCAACCCCGTATGTGTTATATCGTTGAAGAGATGCCCTATGTGTTCTATCGTTAGCTCAGCCCCGTATGTGTTGTATCATTGAAGAGATGCCCTATGTGTTCTATCGTTAGCCAAACCCCGTATGTGTTACATCACTGAAGAGATGCCCAATGTGTTCTATCGTTGGGTCAACCCCGTATGTGTTAAACCATTGAAGAGGTGCTCTATGTGTTCTATCGTTGGCTCCACCTCGTATGCGTTATATCATTAAAGAGGTGCCCTATGTGTTCTATCGTTGGGTCAACCCCGTATGTGTTATACCAGTGGAGAGCCGGTGTATGTGTTTTTTTTTTTTTTCTTAGAGGCTTTCCTGTATGTGTTGTATCCTTGAAGACAGACAGGTATGCTATATCGTAGGGCGTGCCCGCCTGTGCTATAAAACCTGGAGCTAGCTTAGGTACGTGGTATGTCGACGCAGAGCTGGGTCGCACCTGTCCATGTGATTTAAAGGCGAGGTCGAACTGTGGATTAGCGCAGTGAGTTGTTTATTTCGTATTGAGGGCGTTCTGGAAGGCAGAGGCGCACAGACGTACAAGGCACCGGGAGAGAAGCAACCCTCTTAGACGCTGGACCTTCTGCTAGAGAAAGGGGGAAGCCGTAGGGACCAAGGGACGAGTGCCCCCGTCAAAGACGTATACAGTGGGATATTGGAGCCAGGAGGGGAAAATTAGGACACTCCGACGTCTTGAGGGCCGGGACCACATCGCTTTTTGAGACAAAGGGGAGTCGGCTGGTACAAGGCCCACGTGCTGATCTCTCTTAAAATTGTATCATTTTACCGCTTCTAAGTGTAAACACCATTATCCTATATTAGGATTTGCCTGTAATTCAATTATCAGAGTTCATGAATAATTATTTGATTAACTTTAGAAATTTGTGTTCTGTCCATCTTTACGTGTGTGTGTTAACAATATCTATTCTATAGCCTATCCCCGGACCGCACTTCAATTTTAAGCGGCGCGTTACAGAAGCCTATTTGCCAATAAAAGAGAATGGCCGGCTCTCCAAAAACTCAGTGACGTGTTCACTTGAAAAGATAGTTTCGGTGGTAGTTTGATATTATAAATAGTCGGGTGACCAAAAAATTGGTAATGAAGAGGGCAGTGTTGCCTCGTAAATTGTAGATTTATATACAGGGGTAAAAGATCAGGTAACCTAAAAGATAATAGGTTAAATATTCAAATTGTGACCTTGTTTGATAACAAGCTATAGCATGGTGTGCATCATCTGACTGCACGAAACAGCTAGTATTGAAACTCTGTGCCTTAATTCGATATATGTAAACAGCACAAGAGGAAACATTCAGAATTAGAGCATTCTAAAGCCGTGCTGCGCTGTACACACTATCAACATATGGCGAAAACAGAAACCACTCCCTGGTTGAAAAATAATCGGGTAGCATTACATCTTACACCCAGAAAAAAAAAACAGACAGGTGATTTGTGTACAGCTGATTCTAGAATTTTGCAAAGTCTCTCCTGGCGATATCCATTCTCCCACCAATGTTTAAAATGTTTTATCCAAGCCGATTAGCCATTATAACTCTTCAAAATCTTACGCCCTCTATTTGTGGCCGCCCTGTATCCACGTCCGCCAATGAACGCAGAAAGAGGGAGTAAACGAGAAGAGCAATGATTACGGGTCTTATTAAAGAGGGAGTGAAATTTGTAAAGATGATTTGAGCAGACTCTGCAGAGTCTAAGCTGATTCGCGCGTCAGTCCACAAAGTTCTACCGTGGGAGCAGGGGAATTCATCGTTAGTCCGCGAGAATGCGTTGTGTGACGTCAATGCGTAAGACCTGTTCTCACTGAGTTGTGTTTTATAGTTCAGCCAGTAACCTTACACCAGTCAACTTCTAACTTCATTCTCATTTGCAAAACTATACGTTTGGATCAGATTCAGTGTGCCGTTTCATGATCGAAAATTTAGGAACTATATAGTCCTATCCCTATTAGGTTCATTCGCATGTTTGACAAGAAAATTAACTTCATTCAGATAGGTATAATTGAATTCTTCGTTTTGCCAGATATTGTACATATAGTTATGCTGATTAAACAGCTTGCCATCCATCACACTTACAAGTTGATGCAGAAATAAAGGTAAAATAGCCACACATATAAGATATAGACTGCGTAGCGCCTCTGTGGCTGCCGCCCCTTAGACTGTGGTCTCTCGTAGCGATGAGCTGAACAAAAAGATTCGTCCACTCTGCGGGCTATTTCAGATATGCTATACTGACGAGTACCACAGAGAAAGCGGTTTATCAAAACCACGCTTCCTCCAAGGTGTAGTTGCTCCAGGATAAAGATCATTTAAACACATCCTTTAAATATATCACTACATCAAATCTTGTCACGCGTGCGTGTTGCAATAGGCATGAGAACTGGTTAACATCATCACCATACTCCAGATAAATCCTCTGACTCATAGTAATCATTATAAGTTTATAACGGTAAAGGTAATTCCTTCCCAGAATTTCCTGTAGTTCTGAGTCTCAAAAACTAGAAATTTGGATGGTAATTAGTGATCAAAACGTACAGTTAGTGTTACAGAGTGTCTAGGACACATGCTTCATAAAAATGTTTTTCATTAAAGGGCAAGAGCAGTCATTCCAAAATGAATTAGTGTAGTAGACTGTCCAGTTTCATGATTGGCTGTTGAGAGTCATGTGACCAGATGACAACTTTTTTTTTTCATTTATATGTGAAATTTACTTAAATTAACTGTTTGTTTTAACTTGAATATGCAATAGTTAAATCATGAAATGTAATGAAAGGTAATCTGAAGAGAAAAAGACAAAAATTGTGCTACTTAGCCTTTTCTTCAAAATAAGTTTGGGGGACTGCTCCTTACCTTTAAGCTCTTTATCCACTCTGCAGATGGAAGCCCCGGCAAAACTGCTTCCAGTGAGATGCAAGCTCAGCAGGCGGAAGTGAGAATAATTCGAACCCCTCTTGGTCCTCAGAATTTCACAAAAATGGTTTGTCATGTATGCTTCTAATCCAGGTAGACTGTGACCAACAGTTGCAACACGTGAGGATAGGAAGCAGCCTAGTCTGTATGCTTAGTCATGTCTGGCTGATAAGGAGCACAGTTCCTCTCGACCGAGAGGTAAGATTCCTCTCAAGTCCAATACCCCGCTTAGCGAACTCTTTCTTCTCAGCTTCTCAGCTTCGACGGGTACGACTGAACAAGGAATTTACCGCACAACCTGCTACGTAGGTTGCAATTCCCATCGTCTCTATGTGGCAAACCGGAACTGAGGAACGAAAGCAAACTTTCACCGTGGATGAAATCTGCTTCTCAAAGGAGCTTAGTACGACCCCGAAGAGACAACATTCAAATAGCAAGAGTAGTTGTCACAAATTAGGACCTATTTTAAAATGGGTATGACACGGCCAAAGTAAGATTCTTAGTAAATATTTTTGCAGGTACACCTTGGCATAAAGCGAATGTTTTCCCTACAAATTATGTCCATAAACACAGAAATACGATTTTCTGAATTCCCAATTCAGGCCAGGCTCAGCACATTTGAAATCCGAAAGCTAAAAACGTATGTGAGCGCGTCTCAAGATGGTGATGTCTAACGGTGTTAGCGAGTACATCATTGCAAACATTTGTTCTACGATAGCAGCGAGCCTGACCAAGGACTTCTTTGTGTGTGGATATGACGTCGTTGAGGGGTGACTATAGCACCTTCACCAAACATCTCATATAGACGAATCCGATAAGCACATGTGTTTAGTGACTGTAGGCAGCCATTAGTGGGGTTCATCAATCTTAAATCGTCTTTATTTATTGTCTACATGAACTTTAAACCTTCGTATTCACTGAAATTGAAGAAATTTAGATACAATTTAGTGTACAACCATCCATGATACAGATAAGCAAGGAAACTGAAAGATTGAAAGGTGAAAACCCCAGCTATGGCGGACTGTAATCAGACCATCACTTCCTGTCAGTGGCGTAGCCACGGGGGGCCGGGGGGGCCTAGGTCCCCCATATTTTCTTCAGCCCCCCCCCCTCCCAGATTTTTTGCGTCCTGATAAAGTAATTGAAAAAAAATAAAATGTTTGAACGGAAATAAACTTTGAAGTATATCCTTCAAAACAGTAAATAAATAAAATGTGTAAAAATTTAAAAAAAAAAACATGGATGAATGTGTGTAAAACACATTTTGTGCGCACGTATGAAATCAAGTAATAACTTCAAAATGCCTACTTTCACTGAATTGGATACCGTTTGTGATCTGCACTGTCGTTTATTGCATTTAACTTCGAAGATGAAACGAAAGTCTCGACGATAAACTTTAATGTGACTTTGTTAGGTTAAGACCCTTTCTGCCTTTCGGATTGCTGATTGATTTACTGAAAATAAGGCAATCGTACACTGGAGACCACTCTTACACGACCATTCCTATACATTATCATACACAAAATATGCCGTAAGCAGGTAAGGGTACGGTACTGCCTTCGGATAATTCTTCCCTTCCATCCTTGCCTCAGTCCTGCCCATGACAAGTGCCACTGTAGGACGATTTTTTCGACAAGTCCTCTTTTTACTAGTTTGCACTGGCGTCCGGGGGATTTGTAAAATGTCCACAAGGTCCGGATTTCATGTGTTTCCTTCTGCTTTGCGGTTCAATTATTCTGAGAGATTTATTCGTAGTATTTTAATTTTGACTATGTAATGTACCGATGAACAAATACTGCACCATTTTGCAAATTGTTTCTTTGGCAGTATGTATGTCTCTTGTAAAATCTCTACAAAAACTAAAAATATTTTGATATTTTTCATGCTTCCTAAAAAGGGAAAATCCTAAAAATTAGGCCTGTAATCAGTTCAAAGTTTTGCCAAACATAGCACCATTTTGCATCTATAAAGAAAGTTTCACAGAGGGGGACACAACTACTTTTGGTTTTCCTGTTAAAGGGTAAGGTACTGCCTGAGGTAAGCTGAAATCCATTCATTGGCGCATTTGCGGCTGGGTACATCCAGTTTAAAACACGTGGGAAGTGCCGCTTCCGGCCATCTGGAGGGGTTTTAAAGCCCAAATTTTTCTTGTACGCTCCGCGCCAACTGATGGTGGCGCTCCGCTTAGATTCAAATATTGCTACATTTGCGATCTACGTCCTAAAATTAACAATTTTCCCAAGGGAAAGTAAGATAACGGTTCCTTTCAGTCTCATCCCCCAGGCCACAGATCAGAAGTGCCCAGTTTCGGGGGCCCTAAAAAGTGTATGTGTTACCATTTTTCATAGATTGATTTTTTATTCTCATTATTTGAGAAGTCGGAGACATGAGATTCGTATTTCAAGGCTGGATACATCCAGCTTAAAACACATGGGAAGTGCCGTTTCCGGCCATCTGGAGGGGTTTTAAAGTCCAAAATTTTCTTGTACGCTCCGCGCCAACCGATGGTGGCGCTCCGCTTAGATAGTCTTGCTGTGTCTGACCCTCGGAGGTACAAGGCCCCCCCCCCACTTGTTACCTAGCCCCCCCCCCCCCCCCAAAAAAAAATCGCATCCTGGCTACGCCACTGCTTCCTGTCCGAATTCGTGTATTGTAAAGACGCGCTTGTTATGAATTGACCATACATGTTCATTCTGTATAGGGCCCGGACGGCTTCTTTTTTGCACAAAAACAGAACAGTTTTTACACGCGAACATATTGGCCAATGATATGGTTCGAATCCCCAACATGGTCCGCGCCTTGCCCTCTGTATGCTGGACGTGCTTGATAATGCTTAGAATTGCATTTAGATAATAAAATTAAGACTTCACTAGCTGCTGCTCGAATTGGCATAGGTTTGAGATCAAGAGGTCAGTGGCTTCAAATGAAGAATGCAGCCGCCGTCGCAACTCGAATTAATGAGTTTGTTAGCTGAATTTTTACGGCCCAGTTTCCAAGCATAGGCCTATATTTCTCCTCTTGCAATACAAATATACAGCAATTGGATTGAAAGACTGTGTTTCTTCGGTATAAGCTAGAGGCCGGTAGAGATTCAGTTTGCGAACAGCGATGAGCCTAACGGCTTTAATATAACCCCATTGTTGTATAGGAGTAAAGTCTTGGTAGCATCCAAGGAAAGCCCCTACAGCTGAGGAATGTTGAAGCTGTAGACAATCAAATACCACTGACTCTGGGAGACTCAGAGAAGACTATAAGTTCTACTCAATTTTTGCAGGAACAGCTTTTAAAATAATGATGGACAGAGACGGAAGTGAATGCAAAGATGAATCATCATCATTTAAATGACTTTATTCCTTTAAACTAGCTTTATACAATAACTGCATTGTCACTTGGCACTTAGAGCACCTTTGCTTGTGTAATTAGCGAATATTCAAATAATATAATCAGGGAGTTGCTAGAGACTCCCTGATATAACCTCACACGCTTCAATGCTATTCACGGCATCCGATTAGTTTTTACCACGAAACCATTCCAGGCCAGCTAAATCTTCATACATTCACTTTTAGTTAGAATACCTTGAGTGCATTAACATTGCAAGTAATTATCTTCATCGATCGAGACTAGTGAATGAACTGCCGATATTGTCGGCAAAGCAAGCCGATGCGTTAATTAAGGTGTTCACGCTTACGTCACTGGTTGGCGTGGGTTTGCATGCATAGAGCATGAGCAATCACAAATGCGTGTATGTTACTGATTGTGCGTGTTAATGCTTGCGCGACTGCACGCAGCAGCGTAGACCAATTGGAATCTACCTTTTTTGTGACGACAGTGCAAGAGTCTTACCAACTCTTTTGATGCTGAACCGTAACGAAATTTGTTTATAAACACTGAAGGAGTCTATTGCATTAGGAATTACAGGTCACGTAAGGATTCAGGGATTTTCCAACCTTCATATGACACTTTTACGTTGTAGCCACTTTCAAACAAGATGCCCTACAGATTTTATTTGTTTTTTTTGTTTGTTTGTTTGTTTGTTTGGTTTTTTTTTTGTTTTTGTTTTTGTTTTGTTTTGTTGGTTTTTGTTTTATTCGTAGGATGGCATGTTCATGTTTTCAAAAGTAGTCAAATTGTATTTTTTTTTTAAATCAGAGAAAGGATTAAAGGTACGGTTAGGTCCGGGTTACGTAGATTGCGAATACCTCATCTGTTGTTCTCGTAATCTGGTATTACAAGTATGAAAAAGACCGAAAAGCTGCTATTTTGGAATGGAGGTTGTGGCCAATTTCCGCTTGTCCCTGATTCGCCCATTGGCATAAATAATCCATTAATTGCTTTGATACGAGAAAAAGTTTGGCATGCGGGCATAGAATTTTGCATTTTAATTTGTTGCACATGTTAAACACTAAACCTGCTCGTCGAAAATAAGTTTTGTCATAACATGGAAGCAAATTCTGAATGATGTCATTAGTTGTCATAAATTAACAACTGTTTCGAGTGACAACACTTTGCAACAATAGTAGAAAAATAATGGTAGATAAGGCCCATGCATGAAGCGCGTCTCGTGTATACACAAGTACACGACACACTTTTGCATGGTAAGTCGAAGCCAACACACAAATTTGCAAGGAAGAGCTGATTTCCTCAAATCCTCAAACCTCTTCAAAATATCCTTCCTTTACGTCATGTCCTTATTCTTAAAATATAAATCAAGAGCGGAACAACCAATATCGCATTATCCTATGACTTTCATGAGTAATTTACGCATGTCTCTCAATTTGAATGGTTGCTCGTCTGTCTGACAGGGGGCTCACTGCAGGTGGGGGATGTAATATAAAAGGGAAAACTTCGGTTTGAGGAAAACACACCATCAGACACAAGCAGAGAGTCATCAACACTTCTCACTCGAAAGATTAGAAAGAAACCGAAGGGTATCTTATTGAAGACGGCCATAAGGGTTTATTATCAGTTAATCTCTTAAGGAAAAGAAGTCAATCATCAAAACTATAATGGAAGGAAAGATCAACATTTTATTTGTCTTGCTTGGTAAGACTAGTTTTTAACATGTATTTGCATTGTCTGTTTTCCTTTGTTTTGAAAGGGAATACGATTAATTTTAGCCCTCAAAGGGAAGATATCGTCACTCCTATCTGAATAAGTGTATAGTAGTCTATCCCATTTCATGAATGGCCCTTAAGAATCATGCGCAATACTTTTCTCACTAAATGGTGAATTTAAGGAGTTACTCATTGGTTTACTTTTAACATGCAATTTTAAAAATGTCTGATCCCCTCACTCAAAACATTTCCAATTCACCTAACCTACTTCCTTAAGCGTTAAGTCCACCCCACAACTGTCTAAAACTAAGGCACTCATTTTCTTCCTTCGTTGAAATAGATTTTAGAATATTGTTATTTTGAATTTTAATCAATAATTTTCAGTAAGGATAGTGAAATCATTGTAATATTGAAGATACAATTTGTACCACAGTAACTTTTGGTATTCTTCGCAGGGTAGTAGGTGTTCGACCAGTCGCTTCTCAGTGAGGTCGAACACACACTACTTGTAATCTATATCTACCGTATCACGTGTTGTCACTACAATCATCAACTTTTGACAGAGAAGTAATTTGCCTCTTCAAAAATAAGAATTGAACAGATTTTTTGGAGGGGGAGGGGGTAGGGGAGAGGTGCTGAGGTAAAGAATACCCATTATTCTGACAAACCGGAGAATGGTACCGTAATTGTGTTCGAAATAGTTTTAAATTTGCAATAACTGTTGTGTCCATCAGGTCTAGGCAGAGGCATCCATCTAGCTTTTGGGTTGACGGGCAAAAATTTTGCAAAAGCCGGAACCTTAGATCGTGTCCAGGACCGGATTCGTCTATAAGCAAAAGAAAAATAATGAATAATTAAAAAGTAAAAACATGCTAACACACTCACCTTGAGGGGCATATAGACAAAACAGATAAATAGCGCTTTATAAATGCAGTAATTTTCTATTATTATATCTTTAATAGACTCAAATTGACTTTTTATCGAAGCCCCAAAGACCTCTCTACACCACAATGAGTATATTTTGTTTGCTTATTTTGCCTGTTAGTTTTTATCTGCATGAATAAAAAGGGGGAGGGAACGACATGTTTCCCTCAATATTTTTAAATTGCCCTGCTCACCCTCCCCCCCCCCCTCGATCAACTCCCCTGTGTCTAAACGCGCAAGAGGGTTTGGCAATGAAGTGATTGGTAAATTTTAAAGTTCTTGACCAACAAATAAGCATAAATAGATACGGGTGACCTGATATGGGCAATCATCAGCTACTCCTACCTGGCACGCCATTGAACCGCAACTGGAAAATAGACCGTGGCCGTGGCCGGCGCTACTTGAACCAATTGGGTGGAAACTGTACCGTAAAAGTTTATCTGACCTAACCTAACTGGAACGCAGACTATGATATGTTCGGTTTCTTTTATCTATCTGTCTATCTGTCTATAGACACATCTGAGAACTTGTGAGAGTGAAAACGAGGTCCATTCCAAATTTCCTCACGTTGTTTTTGTAAGTGAATGACAATGGTTGTGAAAGACAAAACGGAAAAATCCATCAAACTGATGTAAGGAAAAGAATTAAGAAACATTTGTAAAAATAGTACTTAATCTAATATGAAAAGAAGGGAATACCCACTTTGAGGATTGGTTCTTGTTTCTACAAGGGAAACAAGTAATATTCAAACCCATATTATAGTGTGTGACAAAAACCCGGCACCTGGATATTGTTAAATAAATGCATTATATTGAGTAATGAATTGAAGAGGAACTTATAATTATATCAGCTAATCTGCATCCTTGTAAGTAACTGCTTCGATCATGTAAGAGAAATTCACTAGAGAGGACACACACGCAACGATATTTATAAGGAAGCATTTATCATCCGTCATTTTTTTATTTTCAAAACTGTTTCTTTAATTCATTTTTTATTAAAATTTCACTTTTTAAAGTTAAGACCCTTTTCCACCCAAGCAAATTATTTTCCGTTACTCAAAAAAAACCACCATGCTTTAGATACATATATTTTAAGAACGGTATATAGACGTAGCCAGGATGTTTTATATTTGGGGTAGTCAACCGCATGACTTTACTGCCAGTCTAAGTGAGAGGTCCAAGGGTAGAAAGCTTGGAGGTCATTTCTTTCATTACGTAATATTTTTTTAGGGAGGAGGAATTCGATGGGGGAGAGGGTTCCTTGTGGGCTGTGGGTTGTAGAATATGCTCACGGTATTTCCCGCCTTTCGTAGGAGGCCATTAAACTGCTAAAGGGAAACCAGATTTGAACTTGAACCATACAGTTTTAAGGTAAATTTAAACTCGAAACTTTTTATCGAGTTGACTGCTACTACACATACAGTAACACATTCGTGTTGGTGTGTCGTTAAATCTCACTCTAACATCTAACATCGATGGGTACAGGAGACCATTGGCCTCCCTCAGAAGACGTCAGTGCATGTTACTTTATAAGACGTCGAACAGTTTTGCAAACGTAACCAGTGAAATAAGCCTTTTTATGTTATGAGGGCAGGTCTTTATTATTTGGGAGAAATGCCAATTGCGTAAGTTTACTTGGAAAACGTTGCATCGTATGTGTCTAGCTCACGTTTTTCGGTCTGGGGATGATTTACTATCGTGCTGATTGAGCGTCAATTAACCTACATGATCCAATTTTCCTCATCCACTAGTAACTTGGGACAAGGTTACGTGTGGATTTATTTTTTTAAGAACAGCTACTTCGGAGCCATATAGCACAAAGGACATCGTATAGATGTTACTGAGAAGAAAATAATAAAACGGAATGTTTTCATGGAGGCTTCACTAATTTGTTATCGGGGGCAGAGCGATGCCGCCCTCCAGACTCTGAAAAGGGAAAAATTTGGGAATGTGCAATATGTGATACCAGTCAACTACACGATACGATTAGTCCAACTTTTCCTTCCGAACATTCCCAATTCTCTCCAATTTTGAGCTCTATATTTGCCGTAATTATTCGTTTGGAAGGAAACAAGCTTTCCACCGCAAGTCGAGCCTTACAAATTTCTACCTCTAATGCACTTGTGTCAGCTCATACCGTAATGTCATTTTGGGAAACTTTTCCGAGCTCTGTGGAGGAACAAAACGGGAAATTACCATATATGATTGACTGAGCAACACCGACAACCTTAAAAGTCTGATTTCCTAAATTTTCTGTCATAAATTTCCACTTTTCCTATATCATTTTGAAATACAAGCTATTGATTTTGAAGTATTTGTCTAAAAATGCAACAAAGTTCACGAAACTTTTTACGTTGGTTCGTTACCGCGGTCACCACCTTCAATAATTTTTACATGACTAAGTTGAACACAATTTCACAAAATTGATTCAAATAGCTGCTCATGTAAGTCTTGGTCCAAGACCCTATTTATATATCATTTGCTAGTTAGTACATTACTTGCTACTCTCAGATTTCAATGCATGGTCCCATCTCTTTTGAGGACGCCCTTCCATTATCTTCGGAATTTCTCAGCTCTGTTATAACGAAGAAGATCTCTCTGCAAAATTGTCAAGTTTAAAGGGCGTCCTCTAATTTGCTTACCAAGTAAGAAAACGTGTAACGTTTTAGCAAGACTTGTGAAACGACAGTCACGATGAACAAGAAAAGCCTGTCATTACTTTTCGTGGAAATACGAATTTGCCAAGGAGCTTGAAGTTGCGTATGCGCGGAAGAAAGGAAACGTCTCCGATAATTTCAAATGTTAGCTATTCGGTACTGAAGCCTGAAGTTAAGTTTGTTTGCCACCACTCGGTATGGGCGACATCACAAAACTGAGACATCTCCCTAAGCACCATGATTTTTGAGAAACATTTGGGACTAGATTGTTCATGCACCTCTGTGGTGGAGTAATACCCTGAAATATGTCGTACATGTTAAAGCGACTCATTAAGTTGGTCCATGAAATTCAACAAATTTCTCCAAAGCTGTTTAGTTTAGTGCACATACTACTGACAAAATTAGAAAATACCGTACTCATACCTTACATACAAATAACTGTTTTGTTAGTGAGTGCTTAATTCGATTTTCAGAAATTCGTGACAAGACCCTGTTTTTCTAGTTACGCACAAAGTCGTTAAGTCAGGACATATAAAAATTCAAAATGTTAACTTTTCCGTCACTACTTGACTTGAAACTTGACTCATTACGCTAACTACAGGCCTACTAAGCATTGTCATGTGGTAGTAACTCTTAAACACTTTCACATTAGGTTATCGATCGACAACAACTCAATGATTGTTGACATGTTTCGGAGATATCGCACGACAGGTTACGACCGACACATGCCTGTGCAAACGAACGTGTGTTTGACCGCCTATACGTCATTGTGAGTCACCTCCTGTCGGTGCATCAACTTCATTTATGACCTTTTACTCACACCGTAGTATACCGTGGAATTCTTTCTGGTGTCAATTAGTGTCGTTTTAGCCAATCACTATAACCCTCTTTGGTGTCAATTATTATTAATGTAACCGGGTACACGTGGTATCCGGTTAATACTAGTCCCAGTTGTCAACCAAGTCAATTGTAATTTACCGTTTCCTCATCTGAGGTAGATCGCTAAGGCGAGAAGTGGGATCCGTGAGCTTTAGAGGTCCCCTTAGTGCTGTAGTGTCTCTTCATTTTATTGGGGTGTAACTTCGTATCCTATTTGCCAGTACAAGACATCCACTCTCTGCCACAGAAGTGTTCTCCGAACCATCATGACGTAGTTAATGAAGGCAGTTGGGCTTCTCGGTTTTAAGTAAGTAAGGTCACAACCAGAAAACCAAAAGCCTGACTGAGTTTAATAAACAACTAAGTCTTGGCGACGATAGAATCTCAAAATTGTTAGGACAAAATATTTATCATGGAAAATGTTGGGACAAAGGTTTTCACCCGTAGAGGCGAGACTGAACGCAAGACGCGCGCTCCTACGAACGGGGTATCGGGGCATGAGAGATATATTAGGCCTACTTACCTTTTTGTTGGCCTAACTCCTTACTGACCTAACTTCGGGATGGGACAACGGGGGGGGGGGGGGGGGAGAGAAATCGGGAAGAGTGACTCCTTTTGCTTCCGTAGCGCCGCCTCCGCCATGTTTTAATGTTCGAAGGACATTTTTGAAACTCGACCGGGGGTCCTCGAGGTTGTTAACTTTCTTCCATATCAAACACACGGTACTGGTTACATACCATTCCCACAGCTGGAAGGCATGATGCATGTGACGGCTGAAGTAGGCATTGTTGCAGGACTCGGCAGTGCCTATTACAAGTTGTCATACATTGCGCGAGAGTAACCATGCAGTGACTGAAAGATCCGTGTTTCTGAATGGAAGTAAATCTATGTCCCAATATCCGATAACATTTGAGTTCGAATCCTTGGTCACACAGACGACTTTATGAATGGAACCTTCCTGCCATTGTGTTGTTCGTGCTCATCAATGAAGCAGGGAAAAACAAGCCAGTGAGCACAACCGGGAAAAGCAGTGACAATACTTAATGTAAAGTCTTACTATAGTATAACATGATAGAATCACTGGGGTAGCCACGGGGTTGGTTTGGGGGGGGGGGGTTGAACCCACCCCCCATGACCCAACCGTGAAATGCAAAAAACAAATAAATTATCGGGTTTTTTTCTCTCCTCCCTTGGACTTTTCCCTCATGTCGTGCTCCAACCCCCTCCCCCATGACACAATCCTGGCTATGCTACTGGATAAAATGTGGTTTTAACTTACCGCTTTAACTGTTCTAGATTAACCGGCGGGATGAAAAAATAAAACCTGTCAATCAAAGAGCTTTGCCAGTTGAGAATTTCTGTGAACTACTACGAAAAATGTAGTTTGGGGTGAGAGGATAAGCCCTACAATTCAATTTTATTTGATATCGAACACTGCCCATGCTCTCCAAGCCTCCGGTTTTTCATTAGCCTGCTCTAAGCAGGCTATTGTGTTTGCTTTTCAACTACTACTTTCAAAAATCAAAAATATTTTCGCTACAATAAATAAAACTATAACGTTATGAGTCTTTCATCGGCTTCAATGCTGAGCTGTTCAACCAAGTTACCCGCGTAGATGCGAACTGTATAACAAGGTGTTTCTTGATTGGCTGTTGACATTTTATTTATCGGTTGTATTCTTTGTTCGGGTTAGGGATTAGAGTTACTTTAGCCAGTTAGGTAATTTTTTGTTAAACTTAGTGCGCATCGTCCGCATAGCATACCTACGGTATACAATAGCCTTCCAGCTTTAGTGTATCGAATCTCATTCACGACCACAAATAAATGACGTCACGACAAAAATTAAAATACTAAATTATATCTCGCGCATTAGGTAATATATATGCATTGAACGTACGACCTGGTACAAATTTTCCACGTGCAAAAGCTAAGTAGGTTGTTCGCCGTTCGTTGTATCAGATGTATGTCCGAAAATACACTGTTCATACTTGTTTCGTGCACCACGTGACCATCTCATGTTTGCTATTCGTCCCTCAAAATGCGGGATTCCTGTAAATGGAAACTGGCGAAGGTTTGCAGACTCTGTTATTGTTTAGAGACCTGGGTGTATTATGATTTTGAGAGAGCGCTATCTTTCGGCTACTAAAGAGTTTGCTCCGCAGGCTAGTTTTTCGTCGAACCTACTGTAATGACTTTTGTACGTAACCAGGTCAGAGATCGTCAATGTTTTCGAACCCAGGAACTAATTTTTTATTTTGTAATTGTGATCAAGAAGTTAAAGAATTTTGGAACACGTGAAAACTAACGAGTTACTTACTTGAACTCAACAAAAAGATCTGCCAGAGCACTAAAACGATTATACTTGAACTATAGATTACTTTATGAGCATGGTCAACTGGTTAGATGTTCCGGGGAAGGGGTCTAAAGTTCGAATCCTTGGTCATACCGACGACTTTATGAATGGAACCTTCCTGCCATTGTTTTTGTTTTTTTTTGTTTTTTTTTTGTTTTTGGGTTTTTTTGTTTTTTTTTTTCGTGCTCAGCAATGAAGCAGGGAAAAACAAGCCAGTGAGCACAACCGGAAAAAGCAGTGGCCATACTTAACCCAATTGTTTAGAAAAATTGAGCTGTAAAACCTCATCAAATAGCAGATTAGTTTTAGTGAAATTAACCACATCAAATTTGCCGCAATTTGAAAACGCGGTAGCTTCTTTCGTTTGGGCGCCAATTTTTCAAGCTTCAGAAGCAGAAACATGGATGCAACGCCCGAGCCCCCAGGATCAAGATGAAACTATTGACTCCATTACGTTTTCTGGTTTTCCTGGACACGAAACTAGTCAGGTCATGAAATGCGAATTGAAGGGATGGCTTGCAGCTGAACTTGGTCGGATTCAGAGAAAACTCCAGCCGAGTCCACAGACCTCAAGCTGAATAAAGTTGGTTGTTGAAAGGGAAGTTTAGGCAAATAATTAATTTTCATATGTGAAAGAGAAACCAATTCTACTCATAATGGTATAACTTCCATTCAAATCAGACAGTAATGAAGTCACTAGATTTTTGCTCCAGTTTTAGGGCAGCAGATATAATTCATCTCATGGACAAGGAATGCTTTGCTTCCTTTTGTTTTTCATACTGTTTTTTTTTACCTTAAAGCTAATAGGGATAGAACCTCCCCGTGGGTAGAGCAAAGTTCGTAAAGCTCACATGCCACTAATGCAATAACATTCTGATAATATGGGATGAAGTTGAGGAGAAAATTAGTTGTAAAGATTAAAGCAAAGCAAAAGACTGTCAAATAATGTGACGATATGATGTCATATGTCCTTGGTTCAATTTCACTTTCTACTGAAAATGTAACAATTTACTTGCTCATATGTTGAGAACCACACCGTTGGCTTTCAATTTCAATTTCCTTAGATAAGGAGGGGGTTAAGTTTTGGGGGATTTAAGAAGAAGGGGTGGACTGGTATTGAAATTAAATTAGACATAAGTGAACCTTTTTGTAACTTTTGTAATTACTGCATACCTAAAAACATTTACTTTGGTTTAATGCTTTCTGGGGAATGTGTTCTAAACAAACCCTTAAGGGTTTTTTAACACACTTCCGTTTTCACATTTTCTATGAATGCAAATTTTACCAAAATGCTTAAAATAAGTACTCCTCTAACCAATCAAAACTTGATGTGATCGGTGCGCAATTCAATACATGAATGGTCAAAACACATTCACATTGTAAAACTGAGGCCCTCACCATCGCCATCTTAGTACCTGCACTTGAAAATAAGTATAAAAGGCATGTACGCGGTGTTTCACAATGTCAAACGGCACTTGGGAAGGTCTGGTAATACGCCAGTTTGGCAATTCGTTTTGGTGGCTATGCATATGCACACATTGTCAAAATGACAATGTGTGCCTAGATCGTTTTATATCCCATGCTGTATCCCACAATTCCATGCGGCAAAGAATAACAGAACTCGCTTTTTAGGAGTGAAGCTTGCTTGCCTTGAACCGGATCGTTCTTGGTTTAAGGAATTAGCCTATATACCTGAAATGTGACTACCGAACTTACAATTGTTGGTTTGATCATTGGGTGTGGAGACTAGGCAGCAGTTCCAAATTTAAAATCAGCAATCTCTTTAATGGTAATCATTTTGGTATTTTTGTACGGAAGGGTTTTGCAACAAAGTTTTCCTTATATACCGAATTACACCTTTGCACAAATTCTATCGATAAAAAGCTTTTGTGAAAACTTCTCTCCGCCTAATTAAAATAACTATTTATTGAACCATAAAATTATGCAATATTGCACTGAAACTAATAGAATTTGTTTTTCCTTGATCAAGTCAGAAAGGTTTCCACTTTTGATTGAATCAGTTCCTATGGATAGGAAAATGACACATGCACTTTCGGTGAGCTATTTCTGTTTTTGAACACTTTTAATTCGAAAATAGACAAACCTAATTATCATTTTCCTGTTTGGCTGGGCAATATCTTTGACGGTTTATAACACAGCTTGACCTGATCGTCTCTAAGGAAACTCTAAATGAAGGGATGTCAAAACTTTTTCCAAAAAAGCCATCTTCTGAATCTGTTTGAAGCAAATGAAACGACGAACAACTCCTGAAAATTTATAGGCCTAGTAAAATTTCTGGTGTAGCTCGTTTTATTTCCTTTTTGCACGTTAGCTTTTCAAAGTTTTACCTACTCCTCCCAGTCGAGGCTTTCCCGAAGCATAACAGTATAAGTATAATGCACTTGTTGAGAAAACAGAGAAAATAACGGATGTTTTTTGTCAATGACTATTGTTCTCCGACTTCAAAAAACAAAGTCTGAAAGTTAAGTGGTCCACCGGTGTGTGCTTTATTCAGGGGCGCAACCAACTTCATTGGCTATATGGTATCAATTTTGATGGCAAGCCTATGCCGAGTGAGAGGAAAGCCGAAGTGCCAGGAGAAAATTTACCCACGTATATCGAGTGAGGTTCGAACCTATGTTCATATGAAACACATCTCTGCACCTGGTATAGACCATTCATTCTGCAAAAAAACGTCCCTAAGTTTCTCCGACTAGGCGGCACCGTACGCTGGTACGTCTTTATATACAATTCTACTTGACAATACTGAGCCATGCAGCAACGTATTGCTTACGTAGTCAAAGAGCATGCCCAGACCAGCTGTGAAAGGTGTCGGCTTGTAAAGTCAACTTTATTCCAATGGTTGTAGAAGGTGCGGCAATGTGGTAAGGCAATCAGTCATTTCAAACACTACACGTAGTCTAAGGGAGGATTTTTCCAACCTAGAATTTTTCGTCTCCATGAAAGTCATTTAGTTGTACCCGTACTCATTAGCAAATTATCTGGCCCCACCCACTTTACTCCAGTTCCCCTGTATGCAATCGCGTTGTGTTTCATTAGAGCGTACTGGAGGTACCGTGCGAATCGCGTTTGGCACGGGAGGTAAGATTTCTATGAGTTTAGCTAGACCAATGCTTTAAGTTGGGTTTGAGCCCCATGTTCACTGTTGCCTACCTCAATTCCAATTGTGCATTTATATGAAATGACCCATTTTAATGCACAAAGTTATTTGTTAATTTCTAATTTCAGACAGCACATTCGTTTCAATTATTAACATGTTAACTTCCCTCGGTTTAGCTGTGGGTAGAGTGGTCGCCCTTAGCTGGTGGGTCAAAAGTTGGGGTAAAAAGAAGAAATTGTTATAACGCTGAATTGTTATAACGCTACCCTTGAATTAATCATTGGATAAACATTAAATATGTAACTACAGACAGTCTATGGTACTACAGAGTAAGTACTTGTTTGTAGCATCATGGAAGTACTACCTCCGTGGTAGTACGTCCATGGTAGCATAACTGACCTCGACTTAGTTATTATCTACCCACCTCGGAAACGCGGTGTAGTTTGACCTAGTTTAACAGTCTGAAATATGTTTAAGCGTTAACCCATCTGCGCTGGTTTATTGGGAGGTCATCAATAGTTACACGATTCCGATTTGATCAAGTTGAACGTGAATGGGAATATGGTATTCGTCAAAAAACCTTTACAACTTATATTCCTTCTGTGCCCACCCTATTCTACGCGTCATGAACACGTTTTCACCATTTTTTGTTCGTGTTAAAGTGTGCCTCAAGTCAAAAAATCCAAAAAGAGCATGAAAAATGAATTTTTAACAGTCCAACTGCCATCTTCATAGGACATTCCTAAGCTAAGATGTAATACAACAAACAACAAATGCCGAAACCTCCCATAGACCTACTGTATTTCCAAATAGCAATTACAAAGGATGGTGGGATAGAGTTTTGGTGTTTGTCATTTCTGTCAATGGCATTTAACTGTGGTGAAAATTGACGCACACCCAAAACTCTATCCCACAACTCATTGTAATTGCTATTTGGAAATAGGTCTATTGTCACGCAAAATACGAGGAAAACTAAAGTGCTCTGAAGCCATAATCGTATAAGTGACCACTCTATTCAAGAGAAATTGGGGAATTTCAGCCAAATTCTCAGCTCGTTTGGAAAAGTTCTGCCGGATTTTTTGTAGTTTCTGCTGAAATTTTGAGGTTGACCTGTAGGTGGGGGAAGTCCCTCCCTTTGTTGCTTCATACGCGTTTATCTGAGGCTTCTGGAAATCTCAGTGTGAAAGGGACCAAATATGGCCTTTGAAATGTGCAATAGGGTCTACATGCCTTTCATTGTCTTCTTATATGGGGATGGTTATAAGTCTATCTGAGTTTCTGAACGTTGTTATACCAAATTTCGTTGGTGCTACCCATTTTACCCAGTGTGTTCCGTTTCGTTCAGCCTTGGCAGAAATTAGCGACCTTGTTGCAACCAGTGGGAAATGGAGTTCGCCACACACAGCACACACTTTTGAAGTGAAACTTCCTTATGACTTTTTTTTCAGAAACCCTACCAAATGAAGTTGTAGGGAACCCGGCTTACCCAACTGATTATCTGGCATCCAAGTTTAATGTAGAGTCACTCAAGTTGCCCGGATCAAGATATCTTCAATCTTGATGACTTTGATCGTATGCATTTCGTTTGGATGATTAACTCTGGTGAAAGTAATTCCCCAAACTGCAGTTGCACCCATGTGTGAAGGCCTCGCCGGAGGGCCACTAACAAGTTCAAACGACTCACTACCGGTATCGCGACAGGTATTTCCCTAGTTTTGTAGAACAGCATACAGGATCCTACATTTCACTACATGCTTTCCATCTGTACAGGGTATGTCGTGCTCCACAACTGGAAAAGGCCGTGAGCGGGTTGTAAGTTGAGGCGAAAAATTTGAAAAACCAAGTTCCCTGATCTTCCGTTCACACAAAGTGAGGGCGTATGTCAACTAGACTGTATGATTGGCTGTATTTAAACCTTATTTACTTCATTATGATCAATTTCTGCATAACTCTCCCTGTAAATTTAGATGTGTGTAAAGTAAGCTAGCGATGGTTACATGTAATATTATTTATCATGGAAAGGTTTGTGAATTGTGTGATGGAGAGTCCCTGAGGGGATGAATTCGATTATATTTTGCAGTGCCCCTACTTTACCACAAAACGAAGATTATTACTTAAAGGCATATTTTCATCATCCCACACAGTTCCAATTCTCCCAGCCTACTTACTTCTAGCTCCTCCCACATTTATCTAAAAGTCATCCTTATCCAGCCACAATCCTAGTTTATTGTCTCATGGCTTGTCTTAGTGGCCATACAAGTCCATAATGTGTAATCAAGACACTCTCAGTGCCGATGCTGTGTAATTTAGCTGTGATGCATTGTTTGAATGTGATGCCAATCAAAAAGCTGTACCAATTGAGAGTCAGTGGCGTAGCCACGGGGGGGGGGGGCTGGGGGGCCTAGGCCTCCCAGATTTTCTTCAGGCCCCCCCCCCCCCAGATTTTTTGCGTACTGATAAAGTAATTGAAAAAAAATAAAATGTTTGAACGGAAATAAACTTTGAAGTATATCCTTCGAAACAGTAAATAAATAAAATGTATAAAAATTAAAAAAAAAAACATGGATGAATGTGTGTAAAACACATTTTGTGCGCACGTATGAAATCAAGTAATAACTTCAAAATGCCTACTTTCACTAAATTGGATACCGTTTGTGATCTGCACTGTGGTTTATTGCATTTCACTTCGAAGATGAAACGAAAGTCTCGACGACAAACTTTAATGTGACTTTGTTAGGTTAAGATCCTTTTTGCCTTTCGGATTGCTGATTGATTTACTGAGAATAAGGCAATCATACACTGGAGACCAGTCTTACACGACCATTCCTATACCTTATCATACAAAAAATATGCCGCAGGCAGGTATAGGGGTTAGGTACTGCCTTCGGATAATTTTTCCCTTCCATCCTTAACAAGTAGGCCTACGTCGTGCCTCACTCCTGCCCATGACAAGTGCCACTGTAGGACGATTTTGTCGACAAGTCCTCTTTTATTAGTTGGCGCTGGCGTCCGGGGGATTTGTAAAATGTCCACAAGGTCCGGATTTCATGTGTTTCCCACATGATCCGTACTTCTGTTTGCGGTTCAATTATTCTGAGAGATTTATTCGTAGTATTTTAATTTTGACTATGTAATGTACCGATGAACAAATACTGCACCATTTATGCAAATTGTTTCTTTGGCAGTATGTATGTCTCTTGTAAAATCTCTACAAAAACTAAAAATATTTTGATATATTTCATGCTTCACAAAAAGGGAAAATCCTAAAACTTAGGCCTGTACTCAGTTCAAAGTTTTGCCAAACATAGAACCATTTTGCATCTAGAAAGAAAGTTTCTCAGTGGGGGACATGACTACTTTTGGTTTTCCTGTTAAAGGGTAAGGTACTGCCTGAAGTAAGCTGAAATCCATTCAAATATTGGCGCATTTGCGGCTGGGTACATCCAGTTTAAAACACGTGGGAAGTGCCGTTTCCGGCCATCTGGAGGGGTTTTAAAGCCCAAAATTTTCTTTGCACGCTCGGCGCCAACTGATAGTGGCGCTCCGCTATAGATTCAAATATTGCCGCATTTGCGATCTACGTCCTTCTGATATTTTCAATTTTTCCCAAGGGAAAGGGAGATACCGGTTTCTTTTAGTCTCATCCCCCAGGCCACAGATCAGATGTGCCCAGTTTCGGGGGCCCTAAAAAGTGTATGTATTACCATTTTTCATAGATTCATTTTTTATTCTAATTATTTGAGAAGTCGCAGACATGAGATTCGTATTTCAAGGCTGGACACATCCAGCTTAAAACACCTGGGAAGTGCCGTTTCCGGCCATCTGGAGGGGTTTTAAAGTCCAAAATTTTCTTGTACGCTCCACGCCAACCGATGGTGGCGATCCGCTTAGATAGTCTTGCCGTGTCTGACCCTCGGAGGTACCAGGCCCCCCACTTGTTACCCAGCCCCCCCCCCAAAAAAAAAATCGCATCCTGGCTACGCCACTGTTGAGAGTTTTGATATATGTATACTGAAACTGTAGTTTGGGGTGACGAATGACTGCCTTTAAGCCGTACTTTAGAAAATGGCCAACAATTGTTAAAATGAAGGAACTTTTTCAAAGTAGAAATGGAAAGATTGTGTCCAACTTGTTAAAGTTTTGAAAGATAATTATGGATAAATTCTCAGTTAAATTTTAATCTAAAATCTATAGGTGACTGGTGTCTGGTTTGTCTAAGTTTGTTAAAAGCAGTGTCAGATGGTGCTACCATTATGTTTATGGTTATTATTCTTTCTCTCTTCTTTCTATCTAATTTTGTTTTGTTCTTTAAACCGTTCTTTGTTGTACTTTAATGCATTTTGTTGTATCACTTCCATTTGTTATATTCTTTATGTCCTCTGGAGAAAATTCCAGTTGAAACCTGTTGAACAGGTTGTAACAAGTACAACAGGTAATTGGAACAAAATCAACAGGATTTTAACAGGAACCAACAGGAACCTGTTGGCTTTTTCGGTGTTACCTGTTGATGCCTGTTGACTTTCATGACTCTAACAGGTAATTGGAACATTGCCTGTTTATATCTGTCAATACCTGTTCAAACCTGTTGGAATTTCAATAGGTCTCAACAGGAATGTTCTCTTGGGGTCTGTTGTAAGACTCTTATACTTCTTTAAGGTAAAATAGAGAATAAATAAAACTGAAGTTTTTACATCCCACTATGTCAGTTTGTGCACCGTGACAATCTTCATAGTTCTGGGGACTGGACCTAACCTTCTATTCAGACTGTTTCAAGTTTTGTGTAGCCTACAGCCTAGGTTCACGTACAGTGCGCCCTCACCTCTTATGACCGGAAGATGAGCAGACGGTAACCGACGTTTGTCCTGAATATTTTACTGTCGTGCTGACCCTAGAATATAAGGACGTTGGACACGAGAGACTGAGTCAGACGTCTTAGAACTGACAAATCACCTCTCTGGAAAGTCAACAACAACCCTTAAAATCTGCGTCTGCATATGTCGTGTATACAAACACCTTGTTTCAAGGGTTCTTAAAACGTTCCGGGATAAGACCCTTATGAACTTTACTCACTGAACTTACTTACTATTTACATTTCGTCAACGCCGCCTTCTCCAAAGAGTCCAGCCTACAAATCAAACACTTCATGTAAACGGTTGGTTCCTTTCTAATGTGTGGGTGGTAGGTGCTTCGTTATTGGCACCAAAATTCTTCATTTCATCGATTTTGGATGAGGAATTTGGGTCCTTGAATTTGTTCGAGTGAACATCGACTAGTAAACACTTTAAAGTAATATCTGAGCTAATGAAAAACTTTAATATTAACATCAGGATTACTAAAGAAGAACTGTCGAATTATCCGATTCGCAGAGATGAAGGTACTAAGGGTGGATATATAGTTAGTATAGTATAGTATAGTTTGCAATTGTCTGCTCTAATTAAATGCAATTCTTCCTTGATTCCCAGTGTGCCAAAATTCTCACAAATCATAAAAAGTTGCCGAGGGTAACCAGGATTTTCTTTGATGGAGATGAGGTGCGGGCTTCATATTTTGTGGTTTTGTTTGGATTTCTGACACAACCGGTCTACTTCATAAGCGGAGCACCACCATGCAACGGTTTGGGCGGAGCGTACAGAAAATTTTAATCTTGATAAATCGCGACCCCTTAAAAGTTAGACAGAAGTGACATTTCCCAGGATGTGTCAGTATGACACATGACAGTGCAATCTGAAAGACATGCTATCTCGGTTATAGAGAAGAACACACTAGGCAGTACTGTATATGCATGTAAGATCTATCACCTTGACCGTAAGAAACCTTTGAGAGGAAAGAAATCAGTGAATAACCGCGAGAAGATCATATCAGCGTCTCAAACGTACTACTCTGAAGGAGAAGCACATATACTGAAGTCAAGAACAAGAACCGCGGCGAGTTGCTTGCCTTCAAAATTCAGGAAATAATAATAAAATACGTCAAGATGTCAAAGTCTCTGCCATTACTATCATGTAGTTTACATGAAATGGTAAACAACTTATATTAGAAAGTTTTAATGACACGCTTCCGTTGTAGAGGAAGCAATAAATGAGCTTCAGTCAAGAACGTGACAAATCATGGATTGTGATCGGCGTCACAGTAAAGTGAGGGCGCGCTCCAATACTGGTGAGGTTGAGACGTCGGGAATAATGCATGGGTTTTAAAATTCATGAAAATATTATTTACAAAGGTTGCAAAGTTACGAGTGTTGTTTATTTTATCATTGTTGGTGACATTTGCTCGCCAAATTTGCCTTTATTCATAATATTCTTGCACTATTGTTCTAATTTCAAAAGTTAGATAGGAACCGTACAGTAATGATGGACGTCCTGAATTCTCAATGTTCTGATTATTCAGAAAGCAATTCAAAAGACATTAACGTTTGGAGGTCTCCAATTTTTTTATTAAGGGCAATCAGCTCTCCAGGAATGATTTGGTTACCCACTGGGGTCCTTCAACAACTTGTATACTCACCCTGAAGAATTAAACTGAGATTTTGTCTGGATGGGGATGGTCTTTTAGACTGTTACGGGAGGGGTTTAAGTGAGTGCATGACTTACGCAGAATTTGAACTGTTTGATTTGAAAGGACTAGACGTAGAAGGTACATACAATCAAATGCCAACTGGCAAGTTGTAAAGACAAAGGAGATTAAGTTTTGAAAATGGGATAGTTGGAAACCATGGTTACCAATTATCACGATCTGAGCATTTCTAATGTTCAGTAGTAGTAAAACATACTCGGGTTGTAAGGCTTGAGAAAAGAGTGAATTGACGACTTTTCCCTTATAGACGAATCCGGAGAGCAAGTGATGGTCTGATTTCAGTCGGCCATAACTGTGGTCTATCACCTTGCTTATCTGTAACATGATGGTTGTTCACTCAAATGCCTCTTCGTTCTCTCGATTTCTCTCGACTGTATATGAGAATTTTAAAATTACATTTGAACAATACATGAAGACAATTTAAGGCTGATGGACCCCACAAATGGCTACATACAGTCACTAAACACTCAAGCACTGATTTGATTCATCTATATGAAGAGCAGAAATGACCTCTACCATCGCAACATCATTAAAGTATCCAGAAGACCTTTGAATTGTACAACGATTAAATCTAAGATACAGCTAGGCGTTCTTAGGATCAGAAAATTGGCCTGTTCGGGAAAGATACGTCACAATGTACCTTCAATAACATTCAAAAAATTCTCTATAAGATCTGAAGAATGGGGGACCTTGCCGGAAACTTGAGTGCAGAGGATCACTGAAAGATTCTATAAATGGCATAGTTTTAAGCTAAATGGTCTTATTTCATCATTAACTTTACATAATTCATCATCGACAAAATTGATAGAGAACCATTTTCACTTTAAATCTGAGAAAGATGAATATTAAACGACATCGTTTTATTTTTAAAATTTGTATTCTTTCCGTTTCTTTTCAGCTTGTGTAACAGTTACTTTAGGATTTCGAGTGCATATGCCATATTATGAATCTTCACTAGAATCAGTGGCAGAGTACAATGCCCAACCCCTACGCAACAATCCAGGCCTTCTTCTTTTACATGGTCCAGTGGCGCCTTCTTCAGATGTCGAGTCCGAGTACGAGCAAATGGAGAGCGAACCTGTAGAATCGGAAAGTGAGCCTGTGGAGAGCGGTAAGTCTAACGGACAGTGACCACCAAGCATGTATGTTTAAAGAGTTAGCAGGCGCGGAGCCGGACAGTTAAGGTTAAAGCCGAAGGGGCGGACCTTCTAATAAAAAAAAACAAAAAAAAACGGGGCAATGATATTCTTCCCTCTTGTAGGCCCAGCAGATGATGGCTTCTCAAGAACGTTCCTGTATACAGGTATAGACAGATAATTGTCTTTAGCATTATTCCATAAAGCACAAGTAATTACTGCATTATTACGACATGCAGTCCTAAATTCTTCGCATTGTGTTTACTTTGTTCGTCATGTTTGATTCTTGACATATGAGCAATTGAAGTTGATTGACATGTGCGTAGCCAGGATTGTGTCATGGGGAGGGTTTTGGTGTCACGGGGGTGTTGGGACACGATATCGATATGAGGGAAAAGTCTAAGGATAGAGAGAAAAAAAAAAAACGCTACTTCAGGTGTTGTTTTCATTGCAAGGTTGGGTCATGGGGGGGGGGGGGCTCTAACCCCCAAAACCTCCCCATGGCTACGCCACTGATTGACACAGTTTTCCTGATAAGTGAACTTGAAGTAAGCAAGCATTACGACATGAATTTATCTTGACGACCAATATTTTGTTTTTTTTTTTTAGTTTTTTTTTTTCATACTACTGTTTTGACCTTGAATTATACCAAATGTATACATAAGTACTAACATTTGATTGCTCGGGATGCAGGTATCGGTATATCAGATTTTAGTTGCATAAAATCGGTGGTAAAAACAAAACATTAACCCCGATTGGGAGTTCATGACATTACACCCGCTTGCTTCAAGTTCACTTTTTGCAGAAATTCTGTCAACTTTGATATCTAATATCGCTAAAATCGAACACGGCAAATGAATGAAAAGTTCACCAGATTGCTTGAAATGTGTTCCCCTATAAACATGCCGAACAAAAAATTGGTTCTGGACTTTTCTCTTAAATCAAATGAAAGTTAGCCAACTATGATCATATTTATTAAACCGTTCTCTCCCATACAACATACACCAATTCCGTTTTCATTCAACATTTTTCCCAGACCCCGCGGTAAACAACGGTCAAGCAGTACAAGCCAACCCAGATGCATTCGGAGGTGCTGGCGGGCCAATGGCTGTCCCAGGCGGCCAGGGTTTCGCCTCAGGTCAGGCTGCAGGTCCAGCGATAGGTTTTGGAGGTAACCCACATCAGATTAGTTCCGCAAAAGGTAGTGCAGCTGTTGGAGTTGGAGTAGCTGTTGCAGCCTGCTTTCTTGTAGCCGTTGCAGTTGGCGTAGCCGCTTACATCATCATACAACAGAGGCGGAACCGCAATATGGAGCGATTAGAATAATTTTACCCACAGAAGAACTCTTGTAACTTATAAGATCACTGTATTCCGCAACCAGACCAGCTGACGTGAAAGAAGTGTGTTCACCTCAATCTTGTGCCTCCATTAGCAGAGAAGCAGATGGGGATAGGAGATATGACGTCAAAAGCATCGTGTCGCCTGTTTAACTGTTAAAAGTATAATATGAATTGACCTTCTCGTGGCAAGGAACTCGTTTTGCATTACATGAAGAAACTTAGGAAGCAGACGTTACAAAGTAATCACAAACATATTAATGTCCAATATCAATTGGCTAATTGAAGATTGCCTAAAATAAGGCTAAGATATAGGGCAAATTGTTCTCCCTTTTGAGAAAAGACAAGCACGTAGAAAGTTTTAATAAGTAGATGGGGAACGCTTTAAGGAGCAAGCAAGAGGATCTTTTAACATGTGAGCGAGAGGTGGAACCAGGAAGGGGAATTCGTGTTTCCTCATTAGGGGCAGTAACCCCCTCCAGCGAAAACATAGAGGGGATTTTAAACTTTTAGGAAAGTCATAAAAGAAATGGCAAGGCATGTAATCCCACAGATGACCAGTCTCAGACAACACATATGAATTTTCTATGGGAGCGAATTTTTCGAATGAATCTCATATTTTCAAATTTCAGCAAACACATTTCCAAGTTTTCTTCTACAGAGGGGAAATATTTTCCAATTTTCTAAACAATGAAGCCCAAAGCCCATTTTCGGCTTCTCGGAGCACGCCAAAGCGTTACGAAAAATCGTGTTGTGTTTCATCCTTTCAACCCCGCCCGTTTATTTTGTAGCCAATTCAGGTTACCCCCCCCCCCCCTTAGAGTCACTCAGTGAAGCTTACTAACACAATCCCACGGAGGTGGTATGAATACCTTTTGGTACCGAACCAACGGCAATGGTTTCTAATTAACCCCGTCTAACAGTCTGGATACTTTTTCCAAATTTATTTGCTTTTTCTCTTTAGTTTTCATGAAGTAACGTCTAATATTCATCCTTTCTTTTCATTTTCCAGTTTTCAAGAAATGTTCACTTATTAAGATATTCTTCAATTTTTGTTATTCTTTTAACTTTAACAATAGTGCAATTATCCTCAGAATGTAAATAAAAGTCCAGCCATCACATAGACCTCATTATTTAAATAGTTGATATGGTATGGCTCAGAAACGTTTTCGTTGTAACGTATTTTTATATTTGAAGAGATATAAAAAAGAGTTGATGAATCAATAAAAACTTGGAGTCATATTTTTCGATCGTAAAATGTTTGTTTTGTATCTGCATCATTCGTTCACTTCACAGAATATCCCAGTTACAGCATAACAAAGTCTCAAAGGAGCAGTAAACATTTTCTGATGTCTTCTTTTGCAGATGTACTCAAAACTCCCCCGTCTCCGCCCCTGCCCTTCCCTGCCCTCCCCGCCCCTCCGCCCCTATCATTTCCTTAAAGGCATATTTTCATCATCCCAAACAGTTCCAATTCTGCCAACCTACTTACTTCTAGCCCCTCCCACATTTATCTAAAACTCATCTTTATCCAGACACAATCCTAGTTAATTGCTTCATGGCTTGTCCCAGTGGCCTGACAAGTCCATAATGTGTAATGAAGACACTTTCAGTGCCCATGCTGTGTAATTTAGCAATGATGCATTGTTTGAATGTGATGCCAATCAGAGAGCTGTACCAATTGAGAGTTTTGATATATGTATACTGAAACTGTAGTTTAGGGTGACGAATGACTGCCTGTAAAGGGCAAGAGCAGTCTCACTAAACTTGTTTTGAAACCAGCAACAACCACTTCTCGCAATTTTCCTCTTAGTATCTCTTCACAGTATCTTCTATAATATTTAGGACATGAATTGCATGTTTTGAGGTGAAAAGTATTGTGAAATGTCACCTGATTTTCAAGAGCCAATCATGAAACAGGGCATTCTATTTCATATTGGGTGACTGCATATCACCTTTAAATGTTATTGTTCTAGGAAACTGAATGAAAGTAGCTACTGTTTCAGATACACTTTCCATCAACTGATCTCACTCTCCAACTCGGATTCCGCCACGATTTAAATTTCATTATCAACAGATAAGTGGGTGTTTAACATTATCTGGAGAAACCTCATATTACACAGTTCGGTCAATAATACTTGCAAACCAAGAAAAACGCTGTCGATGATTAATTTCTGAAATTCTGAGAAGAAGGTTTGAATGTATATACATTTTATTATTTATAATCAACTGTTATGATGGTAATGCTATTTGCCATCGATTACATCGAAGGAGTATTCTGCAAATGAGTCACGTCTCCAGGGCAACTGAAGAAGAGATCTGGGGGTCGGAACCCCTGTTCAATTAATTTTCAAACATACACTCTGCAGTTGGCTATGAAAGTGTAATAAATGAATTTTGAGTCTAGGATAATTTCCTTCAAGTTGTTTGATTACTTCCTTTTACATTACAACGAGATGTGTGCAAAAACAAAATCAATGCGTTTCAAATTGTTTTCATCTTTTAAGATTCGTACAATGTTTTTTAAGACGTCAAGAAATTCTACTTTTTGGGGTGTTATTTAGTCATTTCAAGTATTCCAGTCGGACCAGTTGACCGAATTCATAAGTTACAATAAACGATTAAATTTTGGTTGTGAAACTTCTAAAGAATTTGTATTTGGTCTTAAATCATAAAAGCATCCGTATACTAAAAGCTCGCTTTATTGTTGTAAACAGAAGTGCAAAAACATTCAAACGTCGACTTTCCTGCTGCTATTGATGTGCTGACCTACCGATACCTAATTTACATTAAGGGAAGCACAACACAACTATTTTACAAATCAGGTAAATAAAAAAATTGCGTTAAATTGTATTTTACATAAAAACTAGTATATACAGAGGAATCCACACAACAACTATCAATTCCGTCTTGTCTTAATGGTTTCAACCAGTGATATCTAACTGTTCTCTAAACGTATAATAAAAATTGACCCTAATTTCCTTGCATGAGAACCCCCCCCCCCTCCCCGGCCTCCCCAAAACTAAAATGCAAGAGCTGCCAGAGGCTTCTCCATTCTCTCCACCAGGGACCCCTTGGGCAACCGCTTGTGATCGCTGGGGGGGGGGGCTATACAGTGAAGTTTAACATAGTCGAATGAATCCATGGCCAAACACATAAATACCTCAAGGCGTGCAATATGCGTATAATAAAAATTGACCTCAATTTCCTTTCATGAGAGCCCCTCCTCCCTCCCGCCTTCCCACAATTGAGATGCAAGAGGTGCCGCGGCTTTTCCATTCTCTCCACCAGGGGTCCTTTGGCAGCCTCTGGACCAAATACCCACTGTCTCGCTCTAATGTGTTCGTATTGCACAACTTGAGGTATTTATGTGTTTGGCCATGGATTCATTCGACTATGTTAAACTTCACTGTACCCCCCCCCCCCCCAGCGATCACAAGACACGCTTTATGAAATGTTTGAAATTCACCTCTGAAATTCGATTTTTTGTATACTGCAAAGAAACGGTAGAGTTATTCCTCCTTGTTAATCAGACTGGCCCAAATGGGCTTTCTCCCCCAAACAATTTGATTTGGACGCTTCTTTTCACACACCTTTGTAAGATCTAAGAATGAGTCAATCTCAGTTCACTACTTCACTAGACTGTGTAGGCTATCCTAGGATTGCAAATCCGGAATTCTGCAATATGTTGCAAGCAGCTGTTCAGTGAATGCACGTCTGAGCAAGGTATTTCCATAGGCGAAGGGGAGCATTTCAGTTTTGGGGAAGAAGATGTTTGCACGAAAAATGTAATTCTTCCCGTAAAACAGTCAAAGCGGAGCGCCACCACTAGTTGGGGCGGAACGTCCAGAAAATTTGAAAATTCCTACCTCTCAGACAGTCGAAAAGGACAATTCCCAGGCTTATAAAGGGGATCCAAGCAGTCGGTATTTTAAGTTTCAATTGTAGATAAACGTTCACTCGAAACTAAAATTCAGCCAGAAAGACATTGCGGAGCGCCACCAGTGGTTGGCGCGGAACGAACAGAAAATTTTGAAAAATCGGACCCCTGACACAGTCGAAACTGCATTTCCCATGCTTGTAGGGGGATTTAAGCAGTCGCTATTTGATCAGAAAATTACGGGATAAAATGTATCACTATACAAATCGATGAAATGGCCCCTCATATTTGGGGGAAAACCATAAAACGAAATTGAAAACATGCTAATGAATTTTACTCGATTGTGAATCTTGGCTAAATTCAATTATGTGACTGCCTGAACTTTCGACTACATATGGTTTTACTTTTGAAAAAAATTACACCAAGGTAGGCAAGTTCAGCTACTCTTAATCTGCTAGAAAATTATCCATCCAGAAGCACGACCAGTAAAAAGTCAAGAGATTCCAAAGATATGAAGATTGTCACTTAAGTCTACCTGAATCTATTCAGAAATTCAGAGTGCGTCACAATTGCAGAATACCCTGCAACTGCGTGTCTCTATCGCAAGTGTATCTGTGTCATAGTAGCTCGGATTGAATATTATCATCAGGCAGCATGAATATAATTTTTTGCCAAAGTAGCCAGTGGGGGATGCTGGGGGGGGAGGGGGCTGGGCGATTCAGAGGATGATCCAGGCCCACCCCCACCCCCCCGTTGTTACGCCACTGCATTTTCTTAGCCTTCCCGAACATGCGAATTTTCAAGGTCAAAGCCTAGGTCACCTTTTATTTATTTTCTTTACTTTTATTTTTTGTATTTTTGAAGCGCTTTAATGTGAGGATACCTATAAAACGCTACTTGTCAAGATGAACAATTTATACAGTTTTATAAAGCTCAAAGTATAAAGAAAATAAAAGAATTATTATCGGCTAACAGCGTTGCTTTCGTAGTTTTAACGCTAAAATATAAATGTAGGACTTCGTTTAGTTTCGTTTCGTTTAGTTTTTTTTCTACATCATCAAAATTTATGGATTACACAAAAGGAATGAATACAGTACATACATAACACTGAAGTAGATGGAAGTAAAACTAAAAAACCTGAGGGGTTTGTAGAGTGTTTTACTCCCCAAAACAACAAAAGCAAGTTACCTAGAGTAGCTGTGTTGGAAACACAAATAAGCATAAAGAAAAAGAATATAAGAGAAAAAAGGACGGAAAATTCAATAAACTAAAGGGAAAGGTAATGACTAAGATTACAAGACCAGAACTGCATATAAAAAAATGGTGATGAAGACTACTGAAGAATTAGTACAAAGCTATGTAGTACTGGGTGAAACCTCTTCGAAAAGAATTTATACATAGCCTGTTAATTAATGAATTAGGTAATGAGTTCCAGTTTTATATATAGCTTTGTAGCTTAGGGTCGACTGTGAGGATGAGGTACGGGTAACAATAGTATGCAGGAGAAGAGATTGACGAGTAAAGTAATTGTGGACTGCAGAATTTTTGGTGAAGAATTCTGAAAATGATTTCGGTAAAAGGCTGTGCGTGAAACGATAGGTGAAAGAAGCAATGTTGAGGTTGATCATATCGAACAGTTTCAACAGATTAAGAAACTTATACAGCTTGCTGGTGCGGCCCTGGATCCGGACAAATAAATATAACGAACACCTCTCTTTTTGCAAAAGAACCAGTTTATGAAGGTACGAGGTTTTTGTACATGACCAAACTGTAGAACAATATATTAGATGAGGATACGCAAGAGTAAGGTAAATTGCACGGAGAATACCCCTTGGCAACAAATTTTTTGAAGAAATATGATTGATGTGCTCCTACCAGGTAAGCTTACAATCAATTATGACACCGAGAAATTTTAAACTTTTGGACTTAAACAATAAACTCGTTGGAAGGCCTGATTTCAACACCTATTTATGTTCCAGACCATTCCTAGACTTTTGGTGAAGACTGAAAATATAAACTCTCAAAAAGTAACCGACCATACTGTAAATAAAGGCCGGGTGATGATTTTAAATGATTCCTAAGTTTTGGAACATTGTAGAACAGATCTAAGTTAAAAAATTATCACGATTCGCACATATTACACATGATCTGCTTTGACGTCTTTTCTCGTAAGGTCCCTTCCCGAATTGATATGTGCTCAAACAACAATTATTTCGATATATCAAAGCAACCTTGGCAGAGGCGAAGACTGATAATGAGACAGGGAGACCTTGGCCACTTATGAGGAAAGGTTGAGGTCCTTGGTAGTACGTTCTGCAACCCTTTTCAGGCACGAGCGGCCCCGACGGGACACGGGGAGATGGTCCCGTCAGGGAAGGTTGCCCCCGCCGTCGGGGAGAAGATTTAATGTTATCGGGGAGCCTTCATCAGCTCATCCATGCAATAAAAGGTATGTCCTACAAACTTAACCCTCCTCCCGAAGGTCCCAATGATTTTGATTACAATACGAACATATTATACAAAGAAACTATGAAAATTCCCAATCTTCCTTACAAAATTCAAAAATCAATATAAGCTGTAGAACAATTTGAAAGATAAATTCACAAAACTTTCCATGTACACAAATACGACAAATAATATCATGAAACCTTAACCGACTTCAGTCTTGATTTTATCCATCTGCCCATATGAACTTCGGCAAATTTATTTCTAAAGACATTAATTTTTCTAATCCTCCCCTTCAAATGAAACCATTTTTGTCACCCTCTTTGCCACAATATTCCATCAATGTACAATCTACGGATTTTCAAATATATTTTAAGAGGAATCAAAACTAAATAATATCGGTAGCAAAAGAATGCCAACCGCAAGCAGTAATATTGATGTTCCTTTGATAGTTTTTGAACATGATGGTAAATTTTGTAAAGACAGAAAGCATCATTCAGCTGTTGCTCGGGAAGTACGGGGGGGGGGGGCTTGGGGGTCCCCCAATGAATCGCCCTGCTCCCAGCAGCCTCCCCCCCCCCCCCTCAAGTAAGTCTTTTTTATTATTATTCTTAGTTTTCGTTTTTAAGGAGGAGCTAGGACACTGGAAACATTTCAGGACAGTGTACAGTGGAGGCACCAGGATCAAAAGAGTGGGGGCAAATGGAGGGCAAAAAATGCTGGGGGGGGGGGGATATTTCGCGCGATGCGCGAAATCGAACGCGAAGCACGAGCTGTAACGGTTGGGGTCCGGGGCCTGCCTAAGGGCCTTTAGTGGGGTCCAGGGGCAAAACCCGGGTCGAGAAAATGTCCACGGTATACACGATTGTTCTTATTCGAACTTATTTCATTTTGTTCATTGCTAACCCTAATGGGGTGTAGCTGTCGAACAATAATTGTTTCCTTTCCTAAGCTAAGTGAATGGTTTTCTCATCTTTCGAAGTTGTTTTCAACAAGTTTTGACATACTGTACATGTACGGACACGTATACACATTACAAGATTTGATATGCTGATTCTACTTCCTAAATATTCTTGAAACAGAAGAATAATCCACAATTCTCGAAAAAAGTGATTCCATCAATATAAACTCAAGGAAGCTTGGGAAGGCAAGGAATGGTAATTAGTGCCTGTATAATTTGGCTTTTAACATGAGTGGAAGTAGCGGTTACATGCAGGTGGAGGAAAGAATAACCGTTTTTCCCATCATTCGACATTTTTTATGATATTAAGCGTTCTCTATAGAAACCATTTGGTGCTTCGCACTTGCAAATTTTAGCTTAAATCACAGTAAAATTTTAACACTTTTTACAACGAAGGGAACAAAACAGGTACATCAAACAAGCCGAGGAGAAATTTCCCTTGAAGAAAACTAAATATGCTGCACTAGAATACGTTACATCATGACGGCTCATGTGGACAGATAAAAATTGTTGCAAGTCGCCTTCCAAATTTGCAGAGTTACCGGCTAAATTTTCGTTTAGGTGAAAAAATTGGACAACCAGAATGCAAAATGCATTGAGGTTTCGATGATACATATATGTTCTTTATAATAAAATGCTACATTACTTGTAATACCTGGTGACCCAAAGTGACCTTTGACTCCACTAGTAAGTAAATGATTTTTCTTTTAACCAAAAACACTTCTACATGGGAAAAGCCAAATTTCATATTGTGCCTTAAGATATTCTGCAAACAAAGTTTTCAGAGTTGGCAGAGTTTGATGCCAGGTGATACCAGATGACCATTGACCTCCACCAAAAAACAACAGGTACAGTACTTTCAACCCACCATGATTCACATACTAATTATGAAATCCATCCAAGTTTCCTACCTTGGGATATCTCATTGGCAAGGTTTTCAAAGTTTGACCTTTGGTGACCCCAGATGTCCTTTCACCTCCACAAAACCATAAACAGACAATCTTCCAACCATAATTCATCCACATTCTAATTATGAAATCCATCCACGATTGGCACCTTTTTCCGCTTTTCATAGTTGACCTCTGGTGACCCTATACGACCTTCAGCCTTCACCAAGGACTACAGATGCCACCTTCCTACCATAACACACCCACGTACTAACTTTGAACTCTGTCCCAGATTTCTACCTTCAAATACAAAGTAAACAAGGATTTCAGGTTTTGACCCCATGTGACCCCAAATGACCTTTGACCTTCACGAAAATAAATTAGGTTCTTCCTTACATCATAACGCATCAGCCTATCAAGATTGAAATGAATCCAAGTTTCCTACCATAATGTATCACGTGAACAAGGATTTCAGGTTTTGACCCCATGTGACCCCATGGCCTTTGACCTCCACGAAAACACATCGGGTTCTATATTACATCATAACGCATCAACATTTCAAGTATGATATTGATCCAAATTTTCTACCATGAGATATTGTTGCAAAAATTCTAAAAGGTCTTTGCTCTCTCAGTGAAATGAGAAGTTGGCTGATTCACAGGATGGGTAAGTCAAAACAACCGTTAAATGTTGTGAGAATCTGGAAGTAGAGATCCTGTGTTTCCCAAAGTTTTATCACAAAAAGGATGAATCACTTCCAAATTAATTCTGTTGTTGACTTAGATCAAAGGGTAGGAAGTGGGGGTATTTGTAAACCAAGGTGATGGGACAGGATGAGAAGCAAAACTTGCCCTAATTGGGGGAGAAGTTCTGAGGAACTGTTTAATAACATTGTGCAGATGCAGATGGGGCTTGCTCTAATTGAGGAGAATTTCTAAGAAACTGTTTAATAATATTGTGCAGGTGCAGTTGAAGTTGAGTTCAGTAACCTAGTTCACAAAATGAGTGCTGCCTGGGTAGGTCGCAGCCGATCAGAAAAGTTTTAAATCATGCTAACCAATGAATGAGTAGCATGTTTCTCTGTGTCTAAGAGTATGGTGGAGGAAAGAAGTTGTAAAGTTGAGAAGTTAGAAATTTAGGAGGGTTGATTCAAGATCTAGACTTCAGAGCGAGAAGAAGTAAATAGACTAACTGCGTAATTACTGTCAAGAATTTCTGGCGATTTGGGCTACTTTCAGGAGGGAAAGACTGGTGAATTTGAGAGAGGATAATTCTTTGGTGAGCATATTTCCATTTTAGTACTCCAGGGGAATATGGGACAGGAACTAACATGTCTCACTCTGGCCTGGTAAGATTTGATTTTGGAGCTGTTTGTTAGGGACAAATTGGTGAGCTCAGCATAGCAGAGCAGTGCTCAGTTTTGTTACTTTTAAAGAGGGAGTTACAGCTTTGGAACTTAGGCTAAATTGGAAACCAAAACCAGTCACTTACTTCTGCGATGGGGAGGTTTTTAATATATGGCAGTCAAAATAGTTATGAGTTTATCTGAAGCTCTAAGGATTTAATTGGGGATGTAATTTCAGGCAACAGAGTGAATGGAACTAGATTTACTGGGTTTTCTGCAACCAAGAAGAGGTTTTGTGAGATCACTTGTACGTTTTTCATGTATCGAGAAGAAGAAGAAGCTGGTGAAGATTTTGATTCTTGAACGCCAGCTTGAATAAAAGAAGTGGTACCTTATAATACTTGTTCTTGATTTATTTAAGTCATAATGTGTCAGGTTTAGTTTTAGTTTTGGCAGCTGCAAGGGGTTACCAGAATACCTCCACACCCCACCGTAGCGCTACTACCCCTACCCTAGGGCTTACCCAGAAGCACCTGCAACCCCCTACATTCATCGACAATTGAAGGAAGACTTGGAGGCCGGCGACGCAACAATATCATGTAAACAAGGATTTCGGGGTTTGACCCAATGTGACCCCAAATGACCTTTGACCTCCACCAAAATCAATAGGGTTCTTCCTGACATCCTAACGCATCAACATATCTAGTTTGAAATTAATCCAAGTTTTCTACCATGAGATATCGTGTAAACAAGGATTTCGGGGTTTGACCCCACGTGACCCCAAATGACCTTTGACCTCCACCAAAATCAATTGGGTTCTTCCTTACATCATAACGCATCAACATATCAAGTTTGAAATTAATTCAAGTTTCCTGTCTTGAGATATTGTGTAAACAAGGATTTTGGTTTTTGACCCCCTGTGACCCCAGATGACCTTTGACCTCAACCAAAATAAGTAGGGTTCTTCCTCTCAGTGTGGGGTATCTATGTACCAAGTTTGAGAACTGTCAGATCTTCCCTTCTCAAGATATCGTGTAAACGAGCAAAGTGTCACAAACACACACACATACACACACACACATACACACGCACATACACACATACATACACACACACGCCATCATGAATGCATAGGTTTCTCTTTTCATCGAAACCAAAAAGGTTTACAAGGTTTGGCCTAGGATAATCCCATGTGAACTTTGACCTCTACCAAATCTATAGGGTTCTCTCTTACATTATAATGGATTAACAAATAAAGTTTGAAAAGGAAACAAGTTTGCTAATTTGCAATATCGTATAAACAAGGATTTCGGGGTTTGACCCCATGTGACCCCAAATGATCTTTGACCTCCACCAAAATTTATAAGGTTCTCCCTTACATTACAATGCCTCAAGTCAAGATATTGAGTTTGAAATGGATCCAAGTTTCCTACCTTGAGATATCGTGTAAACAAGGATTTCGGGGTTGACCACATGTGATCCAAATGACCCTTGACCTCCCCTTAAATTGGCAGGGACCTTTCTTACATCATAACGCATCAGCATATCACGTTTGAAATGAATCCAAGTTTCCTACCTTGAGATATCGTGTAAACAAGGATTTTGGGTTTTGACAACAAATGACATTTGACCTCCACCAAAATTTATAGAGTTCTTCCCTTCTATAGTGTATCCAGGTACCAAGTCTGAGAACTTTCATCAGATCTTCCTCTCTCAAGATATCATGTAAGCAAGCAAAGTGTCACAAATACACACACATACACACGCACCTACACACACATACGTACATACATACAAATACATACGTACCTACGTGCGTGCGTGCGTACGTACGTACATACATACACACGCCATTATGAATGCATAGGTTTCTCTTTTCATCGAAACCAAAAATGTACTTAGAGAAAAAAAATGACTGCCATGGTACAAACCAGCTTTTTCATCTGCTTTAACCGTGTAAACTTCTACCCCGTTGGTTCAAATTCTTAACTGGTCCAGCAAAATAAATTTTTCTTTTTTTATTATTTTACAATGGACGTCACAAGGTCCCTTTTCAACTGGCTACTTGTGGTATAAGCACCCTAACCTTTGCCCCCCCTGGTTAAGAGAAGAAAATTTCCCACCATGTTTGGTTTTAAAAGTCAGTCGCTCGTGAAGTCCCCAAGTCTGACAGCTAGCACATCTGCAGTGGGCCAAGGAAGTTTATATAATTTTACCAAACAGTTAGTTGGTAGCTATCTTTTAAGGGTAAGAAAAGTCTGACATGAAGTTGCTGACTTTGTGAATTAATAATTTATAAGTAAGTTATGTACGTGGCCTAAACGAATCAACCAATGGAAAGTGTTTATAACTTGCTCTGTACATTCTTCTGGTCTTTAGAAGCGGCGACCGTTATTGGAAACAATGAAATTATTGCATGGATTTGGAATTACTTGGGATGGTTCTAAGGTGGTTCAGGCCGTTCATTTTTTACCACGACGAAGCAAGGCAGTAGTCTAAGCCAAGCTCAAGTGTAAACTGAATCTATGAATTTATCTCAAAATTATTTTGTCATCATCTGTTTGGGAAATTCCAGATTTTTGAGCAGCTCTTCTGAGGAGAAACTTTGAATAAAAATATGCTCTGGTGGAACCAACAAACACTGTTTATGTCTATTTCTTTGTGTCCCTCATTTCTTGAACTCATGCAACATCGTGGCAATGGGAAACAACATTAGCATCTATGACTGCTGGAAAATTCTGAGCTGAAAAGTAATCGCTCCTTACGCACAAGGTAACAAGGGACTTCGTTATAAATGTTACAAAATTAAGTTATACCTTATTACCCAAGATACATTGAAATGGAAATAATAAAGGACCGGTTAAGTAACAGAGGATCTTCAAAATACAGCCAAAGCGAACAACCGGACAAGTACCTTCCACATTAAGCAATAAGCAAGCCACATCCAGTTCTTATTTTGCAATGGATCAACAGAACAAATTTATTTCTTTGACAGTTACTACCCCGCGGGGTAATCTGTTTGTCGAGCCCCTTCAATTATTGACCAAGTAATAGGCTACGCCTAACATTCTACTACGCAGGCATGCAGTTGGCTGTTATACTAAATTGGCTAATTTTCTTCACAGGGACAGTTATGTGAAGTTTGGGGTTGATATCAAATAGCATCTTTAAATACTACATGATATAACCACATTTACAAGATACGAACAAGGGAACCATCCTTGCTTTATCTCTAAAGGCATGCGAAGAAACGCATCCCGGTCAGGGAGTAGCCCGTGGGGCGGACGAATTGTTTGTCCAGCTCATCGCTACGAAAAAATCAGGGGACAGCCTAAAGGGGGATGCAGCCACAGAGGCGCTACGCAGGCTAGTCAGGGAGTTGTAATTCTCTCCTTGTAAAACTAGTGTCATACTGTGATCCCGTGACGAATGCATCATCAGTCCTGCAATTTTCCAAATGAGCTTCATCCGCTCACGAACATAGTAACGAAGACATCTAATCCCACCTATCACCGATGTACTTAACACGAAACACGTAAACACCCATAGCTAGTTGAAACCAGGGCAAACGAACCCCCGGTTTCTCCGAGAGTCAGAAATGAATTAAAGTTGCGGTTCGTCAGTGCTTTCTTCGTGACACACTCATGAGCTCAACAAATTTCAAGGGGTGAGGAAAAGGAGGGGCGGACCAAAACTTTTGATTGATCAAGTCAGAAATTATCTCACTCCCAAAAGAGAGATTAATTTAAGAAATGTTGGCGCTTTTAATATGGAAGAAACCACAAATTTGCCGTAGGGCAAAACCAGTATGCAACTGACAATGTATACGTAGCGCATGTCATCGCCAAGACACCACTTTGGCTATATTGCTTTCCAGATAACTGAATGCATTGTAACATTTAACCTTTTTCTAGATTGACATCTTTACGTTCTACATTTTTGTTATTTTCCAAGGGAAGCCCGATTACCCTGCCCGTGGACGCCCATAAACACGCTCGTTTAAGAAATGCACAATTACATAGAGTTTTAATGAATGACAAGCATATTAATATTTATTGACAACAAACATAGGTCCACTTTTAAAGAAATGATGCTTTAACACAAAACATTTTATTCATTGAAATAGAACATAACTTTTCCAGTTGCATGAATTATTTGAGGAAGAAAAAAAGAAAAACTAAATCAAGAACTGTTTAAAACAAATCATAACAGTCATGAAAAATGAAAAGCTCTAACTCATATTGTTCAAAGATTTTTGCACTCATTTTGATATGTTGAAGGGGAACTTGATAAATGCCAAAGTTTTTTTTTTATTATTATCCTATTCTCTGCTCCCTAACGATGAAATCTAAGGGTAACATGTTTTCTACCAAAGTGAACAAGGAGCAAGAAAGATGATACATGTGAAAAATGATCAATTTCTGCCACAATCTCTAACCACAAAAGAGTGAATTTAGTCATTCTCTTATATCTCCAACAGAGTGAGAAAGAGGAATCCACCTTATTATAGTGTTAAATTCATTCCAAGAAGACTGTCATTCACTCCAGAAAGAGCAATCTTTCACTCTTGATGAGGTACCTACAGTGACCACTTGTTAAAGAGTAAATTTTCATTGTTCTGGGAGTGACTTTCACTGCACTCTTCTTGGAGTGACTTTCACTCTTCTTGGAGAAAATTTCACTCCAATTAAGTAAACACTTCGATGGAGTGAATTCATACATTTCACTCTACTAGAGAGTGACTTAGTTTACTCTTTTGATTTCACAGTGTACCAATTGTTCTGGCTTTGGATTTGGGGTACTTGTTTACGTCACCCTAATGGTATGAAAGCTTTTTTCAAACTTGAGGAAATTTTTCCTTGATTAGTTCCTGTAGTGACAGCATAACCATGTTGTTGTCCTGGATGCAATCATAGATTAACTTTATAAAAAATTCATAATTTTGTTCAATTGGGTCTGATGGCCATTATTACCGATATAAAAGCCATCCTAATACTGGCTTCTGTGAAGTTCACTTTTAGTAGAAAATTTCGGAACTTCCAGTGCTAAATTACCTTTCAACAAACAACAAAAACAGTTCACTGAAATACTTGCATTATAAAATTCCTCTTTAACATGAAGTATGCTTTAGGTATGTGCCACTCCTTTAAATTTAACAGAAACTTTATTAGCAACCTTTTATTAAAAGAAAGATAAATATATAAAATGAAGGAATGCAAAAAGACACAAAATTAGCAAAAAGCAAGCAATTTGTTAACCGTAATCTAACCTCCCAATGTTTGGTGTCCTATTTTTACTTAAATGTTATTGCAGATAATTATTGTAGAAGAATAAAGAAAACAATCTTATCTCCCTCCCCCCACCCCACATTCCCACATTCCCAAATTCTCAGTTTCACATCCCTTTAAATGTCATACAAAAATATAAATTGAAAGCCACTAGGTTCATAATTAGCAGTTGATGAAAACCAGTTATGGACAAATACGTAGGCCTATTTGACTCCCATGACCAAGAGTAATAGCATGGAAGTATACTACTTCAAAAGGTACTTCCATGGTAAGAGTAATCAAGTTTATGCTATCCACAGATGCTTTTGAGCTCCTTGACTTTAAACTGAGAGCAAAATATAGAATCTCTCTTTAGTTACCCTTCATGTGGTCTTCCGCATACTTTGGTTTTAATTCCGACCTCGACCTTAACCTCCAACAGTCCTTAGCATAGCATGTTACTCTGTAATTTATAAGATTATTTACTACAAAATTGTAATTTGTAAGGCTGATCCCAGCATCGTCCTTAACCTTCAACCTCTATTTCAACCTTTTGACCCTGAGGTACTCATTTTTTAAAATTCACATTTATTAAGTAAATTGACCACTGAATCACAAAACTTATAACTCATACATCATATTTCATGACATTCAAGAACAGAGTGCAAGTATGCATATAAACATTTAAGCCACCAAACACTTTTCTAAATGAAATTCTACTAGTATGACAATAACAGCTATAAATGTTACTCTTTTTATCCTGTCAACAAATAAAAATACATTCAAAGACAGTTTCAATCTTGAGCTTTTCAGACAAAACCATTTTCAACCTCTGTAAACAAAAATACTTCAAAGAGTTGCATATTAATCTTTCCTTCCTTAAAGTCAGAGAAGTAAATAATTCAACTCTTCCACAGAAGAACAGAAATCATTAAATTAATGTAAGCACACTAAAATTGCTTTGTCACCTTTGTCTTGAAATGAATGATGTATTCCTGTATTAAATTTTCTATAAGGTACTCTGATAAAAAAAACAAAAACAAAAACAAAAACAAAAAAAACATGATTTTGGTAATCTTAAAACTGACATTGATCTTTTACTCATTTATGGAAATTTTTATTTATCAAAATGTATTTGGGTTGTATGATGTCTCATAATTCAAAACCTTTGACACTGTATAGCATTTCACTCTGTAATTTGTAAGATTATTTGTTACGAGATTGTAATTTGTAAGGCAGATTCCATTGCCAGGAGTCTTATTAACATCTCTATACTTGCAGCAATTAGACATATTACAAAACCTTTAACTTTTACACTATACTGTACAGGTTACAACCAGATATGGGGAGGTGGGGGGGGGGGGGGGGTAAAGAATCTCTTGAAATCTTTTCCCTGCCTTTATGGGATTGAAGTTTGCCATTGGCATGATACATTTTTACACTTTTGCTACCCCCTGAAAGAACTTTGCACCCAGGAAAGTTTTTCACCGCTCAGTGCCTTAGTTGGCTACACATCTGGCTGGTTGCGATGATGGCAATGAAACAATTGTTCGGTAAATAGTTAACAGAACAAAATACATTCAAATAGATAAGTATTATAAAAAGGCACATATAAAATCATTGTAATACAGACAATATCAGCATTTATGTATATCACACGGAATGCAAGGTGTTCTCAAGGCATTGTTGGCAGTGGGATTCCCATAATTGATGACCAAAACAGCATTCCCTTAATACTGAATAACTTTTTCTTTTAAAAAAATTTAAATGATGGCGATGCAAAATACAATTGCATAGAATCTGTATTCCAACCTTTTTTTATATACTATTTTAAAATCCACCTCACACATTTTATACAATTGCAATGCAAGAAAATGTTAAAAATTTGATAATTTTCAGAAAACATAAGATAATGATGAATTCATTCTGAAGATTTTGCAGATTCAGATTTTGCTTTTAAAATGTACTGCAATTTGAAGCAAATGATGTGAAAAACTGATGGAGGATGCTAAGAATTTATGACACAATCTCAAAGAACTTTCTAAATATAAATTAAACATTTTGACATCTGTGACCAAATTTTCTTCTGAATTCGCCACGAGGCAGTGAGTTTACGTTGAAGTTGACCTACTGTATCAAAGTACAGATAACAGTGTATCCAATAGTTCTCAACCATCACTATAAATAATTATCAATATTTCTTTCAAAAAATACCAAAATACTGTACAAAAATTATTCAGAATACCACAACTGTAATAGCAGGCAGTGTTCAGGGACATGATTTTGAAGGTGACAATGGGAGGATTTGAGGGGGAGGGGGTGAAAACATTGAGGATGGGGGGGGGAGGAAACTGCAACTTTTGTAACAGACACTTGCCATTGGCAAATCTACTCACTGCTCATTAAGAACACTAACAGTGCAAAGACAAACTGAGTTGCTCTTCACAATAGTTTGTGTTTTCATATTGTCCTATTTCAAACCACTCCTAATCCATAGTGACACATAAAATAGGAATGGCATCACATGATATTAATCATGCCTACTTGATTTTGGCCCCAATGAACAGTAACGATGCTAACCGGAGTTGCTCTTCACAGCAAACTAAGTCTGCATTTTTATATCATCCTAGTTCGCCACTACCTTTATACTTTGTTAAAAAGACAATACTCTACAATAGTATACCCAATACTTATGAAATTTCATAACTGTACAGTCACTCTCCATTAAGAAAACTGCATTCCTTCTGTTTCAATAACAATACTCTCTCAAATCATGAACTTGATGCTGTTGGTTCCAAAATCATGGAGACATATTCCTAGAGCAAACAAGTTATGTCATCCATAGCTTGTATTATCAGGTATTATCATGTTCCAATATGGGTGAGCACAGTGGGTCTTTGATCTACCACAGTTCCAAACTACCACAGGTTACCTAAAAGGAGTCACCCTGATAGCGCAGATCAGATGGACCATGCAGGATCCAAGTTTATAATGTGAACACAATTGATAAATCAAGTGATCCCACATCTATGCTGTTGGTTTTGGACAGTAGGTACAGTTGTGATGATATGACAATGGAGAACTTTTCCTGTGTGTGAATTCTGCTCATATAGCACAGTGATTTACTGCCCTCACTCAAATATGGACACTACCCTGGATACCCTTGAAGGGCAAGAGCAGTCACCCCAACTTGAAGTAGTTTAGCAGACTGTGGTGTTTCATGACTGGCTGTTGAGAGTCATGTGACAACAATTTTTCTCTTCAAATGTGAAATTTACTAGTTTTACTAACTTACTGCTTGGTTCACCTTGAATATGAAATACTGAAGTTATAAAATGTGATGAAAGATACTTTGAAGAGAAATCAGAAGAACAAAATTGTGATATTTAGATGCTGCTTCATAATAACCTTTGGGGTACTGCTCTTGACCTTTAATGAACAGCCCTGTGGCAATACAACCATAATCCATTGATCTTACTCATAGGAACATGGTTCATGTGGCTCTCTTCAGCAACAAAGAGTTGTGACTGCACAGGAAGCAAACTGTACAGGGTGTAGGAGTAACAATCACCAACGGTAGCTAATGCACAGTCTATGGTGCCACATAAAAATGAAAATCATAGTAACCATGCCGCCCACCTTCCTGGTGGAGATTATAAGGGGAACTTCCCTCAATAAATTTCATTTGCATTTTACTAACCACTTGGGCTGCACGCAACATGGATTAATTTTGATAACTCTGGCAAAATTATGCAAATTATTGCTAGAAAGGGGAAGATACTGTATATAATGTATGACTGAAATAAGCTATGGTGTAAACACAGGACATTGACTTCAATTTTTTTTAACATTATCATGTATCACAAACAATAAAATCTTAATGTAGAACACCCTTCATACAATATAATTTATGAAGTTGTTTAAAAAGGCACAATTTCATTACCTATAGTTTTGGTTTAACAGAAACTGCAATTACTCAGTTTGTACACATAATTAAAGATTTTGGAATTAAAGTGATGATTTTTACCTATTAGGACCCAATTCTGAACACTATTTAAGGTACAAATACAAAGTACTTAAATGGTATTTCAGACTGTGGTCAACACTTAAAAATACTTCTCAGATTGCATTGCCCCAGGCACTGTTAACAAATAAAATATTTAATATTATAGTTTAGCACACTGAGGTAAAATAGATTCCATATAGGCACTGTGACCAAAGGTTGCCCCCATCGCAAAATATCATTTTGACTAGCTGTCACTTCATTTTTGTTGCGCCCGATGTATGGGTATAAAAATTAATTAACCCACAAATCAAATATGGCAAGATTTCTCACTTGACTAAAATTCCATGAAACCTTGCCTATTATTAAATCGCAGATATACACCGTTTCAGTTATTACAAAGCATTATGAGAAAGAATGTTGGTGTGCCTTCCTCTTTTGCTACAGAAAAATGCAACAAAAATGATGGAAGCACACCCCAAAATGCTATTACACAACCCTTTGTAATTGATATGTGGAAAATGGAAAAGTGTCTATGGGGATAAACTTAAAGTGTAAATCTTCTCATCCTGTTTAGCCCCAAGTCACACACTCAGCCACCTCTACCACCTCCCACAACTGTGTTTCATATCTCTTTCTTGCGTAGACACAGACCTAGTTTGCTACATGAGGGCATATTCTGGTACAAAGCATACTTTACAAAGCCCACATGTACAGTATACTTTTGAACACTTCATGTGCGTCCTATGTAGAATGCTAGCACCTTGACATCTTTCAATTTGATGTCAATCAAAGAGCTGCCACCAATGGGAAAATTTTTCCCCCCACCCCTACCCCTGAGAAACAAATATATTTTGGGGCACAAATTTGGTAAACATCTTCATGCAATTAGAACATCTACAGTAGGTCTAGAAACCTACACAAGGCTGCAAAAGGGGAACTCTTAAAGTCTTATAAAGAACCACCCTGCATTGCAAAAAGAATACACTATTCTTCTCCTGTTTCTCATGTTTATAAGTATTCACACTTTTCAAAGTTGAAAGCAAGGCAGGCAGAATTCAAAGTTTATATCCCTGGGGGTAAACAGAGACAAACCCTTCTAAATACACAAACTGAGTTATCACCTTTGTTCCATTTGTGGACCAAAAAACAAAAGGATCCTGATCCCACACAAGGATTACAAAACCCTTCGGCTATCCTAGAGGCAAAAAGTAACACTGTGTACATACTGTAAGACATGGAAAGTTCTCCAAACCTAATGGTAAAGGCAATTATCTTCTTAGCCTTAATATCAAGGACAACATTGCCCCAGCAGTTTTCATCCTTTTCTCAGAGCTTTGAAAAACAACTTCGGCAAAACCCTTTCAAAATTTACTTTTTAACATTAAACAGTATGAAGATCCACAGAAGCTTGATGTATTACAGTTGTGTTTCTGTGGCTTTGCAATGCCAAAGTACCTCCAAGACAGGGTCAAAATTAACTATGACTCCCCCCCCCCTCCCCCCCCCCCAAAAAAAAAAAAAAGTTACAGGTGGATTCAAGGGGCCAAAAGCTTGCTTCAAGGCACCAAAATGTGAAAACTGAAGGGTTTTAAAGGCTATTTATGGAAGTTCAAAAGGTATCTTGTTCTGAAGTAAAAAAACCAAGATACTGACAATTTTTACTTTTAAGGAAATGAAAAAGAGGGAAGTTCACCCTCCTTCTTCTGTAAGAGGGGACAGATTTGAAGGGGGAGAAATCTTCCTCCAGTCTTATGGAAACACTGGATAGGGTTATAAAATGTTCTTTGGCTGTAAACATTGTTCTTCCTTCATTTCCAAACTTGAGATGTTTCTTCTAAACTACAACTTTTGTGAATTTCTACACATACCGTAACAAGGTTCCCAGCATATATTTATGCAACCTTAGTTTTTATGTCTGAAGGAATAATTACCCACACTTTTTGACACAAAGTCCTTTGTCGATGGAGTACAACACTTTCAGTAAAATATATAAGTATTCCTCTTCAAGTCAACCATTGTCACAAAGAATGTAGGGGGGGGGGACTTAATAATCCTAAACAGGGAAAATATTTGGAAGGCAGTATCACAACAAAACAATCATTTTGTTAATATTGCTCTTCAGTATTACATAAATTACTTTTTTTTTTGCATAAATACAGTGACATATTACTGACCTTAGTAAACAAAGGGAGACAGATATACAGATCAACGGTGGGAAACAATGGTATAGAGTACAATACTGGATAAAACTTTAGTAAATTATCACAACACAGTATTTCATGAAAATGCAGATACCAACCCACACAGTGTTTTATAAATATTGAAACTTATTCCACTAGGAATTCTAAATGTAATGCAGTTGAGGACCCGCTGGCTGAGGATTTGTAAAATTCCATTCACTGATGAATGAAACCCTACAAAAACAGAAAACTTCCTAGTATAGTCTTACTACAGTAAAGCACCTGTCCAAAACTGGTTGGAGGTATTTCTAATTTCATGATGAAACTACATGTTTACCAGAACACAGTATTTGACCCCATATGAACAAATATGACACAAAATTTGCTATGAGGACTAAAATATCAATGCAAATAAAATTTACAATAAACAATTGAGTATTAACCTGAAGCAGTAGATTAAGAGTGAACAGAACCTCAAACCTAAGTTATTTTTTAGGTTCATGTCTTATAATCTTGTCAATAACACATCCCAACCCAGATACTACAGACATCTTATACCTTGGGAAATTAAAATTCCATGATTCTATACCTTAACTTTGACCTGTTCATAATCAAATAATAAAAGATCCATAAAATATTTTACTGAAACATGCTATGAAAAGTTCACACAGAGTCAAGATGTGATCGAGAAAAACAAGTAACAGTGTTTACTTTAATACCACAGCTTTCATTATCTCTACAAAATTCCATGCTCAGGTCCAGAATGTAAACGCTAAAAGCTGCTAAACCTTTCCCATGCACAATATCCTAAGGTCTCATGAAACCAGTTTTATGTCGGTTACTAATACAATATTTTTCTGGTTTGAACAAAACTTTAGGGCACAAAGTACAAAAGTCACATTTCAGGTGTTCCTGGTACCTAAAGGCAGTAAAACATGTTTGCAACATTTTAATTTGTGACTCGTTTTCAGACGTGGAATATTCTACTGTATGTGGCGCAACCCAAACACATACAAACATCATTCATACAACTCAACCACCCAGCTTTACAACACTGCTGTTATTTAGTTATAGGAGTTTCTAACCAATTGGTTTAAGTTGAGCAAGGCAGACCCTATTTTCCAGTTGTGGCTCACTGTCTGTAACAAATGGCATGGAGCTGATACAGCTGAAGGCAATTGTCCTGAGATGAACTCGATCCCATCTTCAATGTCATCATCCTCTCTTCAAGGTGTAGAGTATTTAATGATCTGCACACCATCTTGAACATTCCACTGATGCTGCTTGCTGCTCCAGCATGACCCTGGGGGAAGCTTTTGCCACATGTGACAATCCTTTCGGCTCTGTAAAGAGAACTGCAAGAAATTCCACATCTCCTCTTCACTGTTCTTCAATTTCCTTTGTTTCTCCTCCTAGTCTATTTCGAAGCTCCTGGAGTTGTTTGGCCAGCTGCATGTTGCTACCATAAGTACTACCTTTGGTTCCCAGGCACATCTGGTACTGCTTTGGTTCAAGACTGCTATCACATTCCACAGAATGATATATGTGGACGAGGCCAGGGTCTGGGGCCCTAAATATCGTAATATTGCTAGAGACAAATTTCTGATAAAGATCTACATCTTCAAACCCCCATCCTACAATAGATGAATCCATGCCCCCCACCCGCTGTAGATCCCCATTGTATAGGCAGACAATCCCATAACCATAATTGCGGAAAAAGCCTGCCTCTTTACTGATGACAAGCTGGCTACTGGGATGACTCTGGGGACCATAAACAAAATCAGGGTTGTATTGACTGAAAACTGAGGGATAATAAACCTGACTGCCAAGCTGGGTATTCAGACGGCATCTAGATAAGAAGCCTGGCGATAAATACATGTCTACATCAACAAAGAATAACAGGGCTGATTTGGGGAACTGTGAAGCCCCTAGATCTAGAGCTAGTCCTCTTTTGAAGTCACCAACACCATGAAGGAGTCTTAGATCATAACTAGGATACTGTTTCTTGTATTTTGTAAGAGATTCTTCTATTTCAGCTGACTGGTCATTTTCTGGCAATCGGAAGAGGACAACTAAAAGTTTGACACTGCCACCTGGAATTAGACAGGTTTTTTCAAAATTTTTCATAAATCTAAGGAATGTCTCTAATCGCCCTGCCAATGGCATGATGAAGTGAATAGTCTCTTGTGATTTTTTATGGAAGGTGTTTTCCTGAAATGATACCAGCGAAGTAAATGCATTCTGACTTAATATACTATTACTTTCCTCCACCTGTTTTTCTTCATCATTTCTTAAAAGCTCATCTTCAATTAATTCTATTCTCCCAAAACTTTGATGGAGGTAGGTGTGCCTTCGTACGGAGAGAGCTCTGGTAGATCCTTGATGCTTTTTGTATGTTAGAAGAAGGTCCAAAATATAGTCTATACCGTAAGGGGGAATGACTCTTGAATAACCATACATTATTTCCTTAAATTCTATCGTCCTTCCCACTCTTTTTGAGTTGGAATTAATGAGTTGCATAATCTGAAGGACCACATCAGTCACAGCCGCCTGAATGGGTTTAGTGAATCCTTGTCTAGGGGAGTCCATATTGTGAAGGTACAAGTAACGACTAAAAAATTTCCATGGAGTTACATCCTCAAAGGATCCGGCCCTAAATTTCATGAGACTTGGGTGTAACCCCAGTTGTTGTGTTTCGTGATCAAAGTTTCCTGAGCTCTGAGTTCGGTCTTCATGCAAGAGTTCCTTCATGTCCTGGATTTCGCGGTAATAGTTGAGGATCTGCAGGCGTTTTTCGGCCATATACTGTGATTCTAGGTAGGCATGTAACCTGTACATGTGAGGAGTTCTTTTGACTGGATGGAGAGTTATGGCCTTCCATACTTCTGGTCGGTGCAGATTACCAGTGAATGGGAGGTCTCCAGAACTGTAGTTTTGATAAAACAAGGTTTGCATCTGTTGGAAGGAGAAAGATACAATAGCCTTTCAAGATTTTCTTCATAATATAAAGCGCATGGTTGAGAATTGTTATGAATAAGGGGAAATTCCAATGATGATGCATTACTGCTCAAACTGAGGCAGCTTCTGAAAGAAAAAACACTCTGCAGAGCACATCTGTCAGATGCTTAATCACATCATGCTTGAGGTACAATACATACATGTTAACCAAGATAGTGTAGTTTGTACTGTACCAAGTTTTCTGTATCCTATACTAGCAAGGGTTTAGTTAGGATTTCATTTTTGGTGGGGAGGGAAGGGAAAATGACTCAGACTGGCTGACTGTTGTCTTGAGGGAAGGGGTCTGAGGATAAGGGTGTCTCCCTCATCTTTGAAAGATGTTGGCACACTTCCACTTTTCTCCTCCTTCTTTCCTATTCCTCCATTGTCTCTCCCTTCCTTTCCTCCCTAGGCCAGAAATTTTCAGCAGTTTTGAGCTTTTCCAAGCAAGCAGTAAGTATATGTGAATTTATAGGGACAGCACTGAACTTGCCTCAACTCCTTTCACCCATAACTTAGTATGTACATAAATATTGTGAAGTTACTTTGGGCAACATTATACAAGTACATCAAAGTGTCCCACTGCACTCTAAATGAAGTGAAGAATTTAGAAATGTTTAGTAATCTAATCCTCTTGTATAAAAGAGTGACTGTAGAACCCAGTTGGACATGTCCCTTCTATCCTGTGAACAGTTAACAAACAACTTCACTGAGCATCATGGGAAATCATAATGGGAGCTTGACACATGTTAAAGCAATGTATACTTCACCCCCACTTTATGAAAACAGTTAACATATAGTACAACCTTGCATTATCTAGAGGTATGCTCACCTTCATCCATGAGTTGTCAATAGGAAGTGTTTATGTGATATTCATGATCCCCTTGGGGTTACATTACAGTAAATCAATGTATTTGTTTGTCATGTGCTAAAAGGCTGTGCCACATATCAATGAACTATTTTCACTAAACTTTATGATTTGTAAGTTTGCCTACAGTAGTTCATGTAGCCAATTATGCAAAATCTAGACAAAAGAGTTTGTATGTAGTTAGTTGGTTAGATGGAGTTTTACAGCCCAGTTTCCAGCCTATTGGTTAAGTCGAGCCAGCCATGACCTTTTTCCAGTTGTGGCTAACTGGCTTGTCTTCCCATCTCCTTTGCTTATGAGGAGCATCACACACAAAGGCAGTAGGTTCCATTTTTAGAGTCTTTAATATGACTCGACCTGGGAATCCAACCCAGGCCTTCCATATGCGAGCTGGGATAATGCTCTACTGCTAGACAAAACACAGTCTGGGTTTGTATGCAGGTGGGTAAAATTCACAAAACTCACAATGGCTGAGGTCATACTCATTTCTCTTTTTGTTTTTATTTAATATCATATTTACTGTTTTTATCCCCCTACTGAAGACAGAAAAAAAGTGAAGACTCTACGGACAAAAAGAGATTTTTTTTATTTATTTGTTTGATTGTTTGTATTTCATTACCCTTGTGTTTGCTGAGACTGATCAGTAAGCACATATGTCAGTATATGTATGGAAGCTTATTTTGGCAATGCCTTTACCTTCGACTGGTGCCTGGAGGCCTAGGGAGATGTTGAGGCCTAATAGGTAAATTACTAAGTGTTTCTGGCAGAGAGGTGAAAGGAAGGGTTTGTCCCCCCCCCCCTTTTCAAAAGTTTCCAAAAGTTTCCAAAAGAAGGTGGGTAAAATCCCCTTTTCATTTCCACAAAATTTAAAAACCAGAATGCAAAAATGCATTGAGGTTTCGATGATACATACATGCTCCTTTTCAATAAAATGCTACATTTCTTGTAACAACTGGTGACCCAAAATAACCTTTGTCTCCACCTTTATAAGTGACTGGGTTTTTTTTTAACCAAAACATTTCTCTATTCAAAAAGTCAAATTTCATACTGTGCCTTAAGATATTCTGCAAACAAGGTTTTCAGAGTTTGATGCCAGGTGATACCAGATGACCATTGACCTCCACCAAAAACAACAGGTACAGTACCGTACTTTCAACTCACCATAACACATCCACATACTACTGTAATTAGGAAATCCATGCAAGTCTCCTACCTTGAGATATCCCATTTTGACAAGTTTTTCAAGTTTTTCACAGTTTGACCGATCATGACCCGAGATGTCCTTTCACCTCCACAAAAAAAAAACTTATACAGACCATCTTCTCACCATAATTCATTTACATACTAATTTTGAAATCCATCCACCTTTCATACCTTGAGCTATCCTAAACAAGTTTTTCTGAGTTTGATCCCTATGACCCCAAATGACCTTTGACCTCTACGAAAATCAATAGGGTTTTTCCTCCCATCATAACGCATCAACATATCAAGTTTGAAATCAATCTAAGCTTCCTACCTTGAGATATAGTGTGAACAAGAAGTTCAGAGTTTGACCCCATGTGACCCCAAATGACCTTGGACCTCCACCAAAATTTATTGGGTTATTTCTTACATCATAATGCATCAACATATCAAGTTTGAAATGAATCAAAGTTTCCTACCTTGAGATATAGTGTAAACCAGGATTTTGGGGTGTGACCCCATGTGACCCCAAATGACCTTTGACCTCCATGAAAATAAATCGGATTCTTTTTTACATTATAACGCATCAGCCTATCAAGATTAAAATGAATCCAAGATTCCTACCATAATGTATCATGTAAACAAGGATTTCAGGTTTTGACCCCATGTGACCCCAAATGACCTTTGACCTCCACGAAAATACATCGGGTTCTTTTTACATCATAACGCATCAACATATCAAGTATGACATTAATCCAAGTTTCCTACCACGAGATATCATGTAAACAAGGATTACAGGGTTTGACCCCATGTGACCCCAAATGACCTTTGACTTCCACCAAAATCGATAGGGTTCTTTCTTACATCATAACGCATCAACATATCAAGTTTGAAATTACTCCAAGTTTTCTACCATGAGATATCGTGTAAACAAGGATTTCGGGGTTTGACCCCACGTGACCGCAAATGACCTTTGACCTCTACCAAAATCAATAGGGTTTTCCTTACATCATAACGCATCAACATATCAAGTATGAAATTGATCCAAGTTTCCTACCATGAGTTATCATCCGAACAAAGATTTCAGGTTTTGACCCCATGTGACCCCAAATGACCTTTGACCTCCACCAAAATCAATAGGGTTCTTCCTTACATCATAACGCATCAACATATCAAGTATGAAATTAATCCAAGTTTTCTACCATGAGATATCATGTAAACAAAGATTTCGGGGTTTGACCCCATGTGACCCCAAATGATCTTTGACCTCCACCAAAATCAATAGGGTTCTTCCTTACATCAAAACCCATCAACATATCAAGTTTGAAATTAATCCAAGTTTTCTACATTGAGATATTGTGTAAACAAGGATTTCAGGGTTTGACCCCATGTGACCCCAAATGACCTTTGACCTCCACCATAATCAATAGGGTTCTTCCTTACATCATAACGCATCAACATATCAAGTTTGAAATTAATCCAAGTTTTCTACCATGAGATATCGTGTAAACAAGGACTTCGGGGTTTGACCCCACGTGACCCCAGATGACCTTTGACCTCCACCAAATTCGATAGGGTTCTTTCTTACATCATAACGCATCAAGATATCAAGTTTGAAATTAATCCAAGTTTCCTGTCTTGAGATATTGTGTAAACAAGGATTTCAGGGTTTGACCCCCTGTGACCCCAGATGACCTTTGACCTCCACCAAAATAAATAGGGTTCTCCTTCTCAGTATGGGGTATCAGTGTACCAAGTTTGAGAACTGTCAGATCTTCCCTTCTTAAGATATCGTGTAAACAAGCAAAGTGTCACAAACACACACACATACACATACACACACACACATACACACGCACATACACACATACATACGCACATACACACATACATACACACACACGCCATCATGAATGCATAGGTTCTTCTTTTCATCGAAACCAAAAATGTCAATATCTTGGTTTCTTTTTTCAAGAGAGGAAACTTTTTCAGTGGTATTGAAATTTACACAAACAAAAAGGTAAAACCCTTCAAATTGCACCTTAAAGGGACCTTGGAGCAACTATTTGTCCCCCTGAAGCCACTTTTAAAAGCATTATGGGATATTGCATGTTTACGTGACAAATTTCCCAAAACCTACCTTGTTTTGTGAATCTATGGGCCCTACTTACATCACCTATCACTACTACTGGACCGTCCCATTTACCGCGGAACACTCACTGACAATGTTGAATCCTACCTCCAACTAGGTGGTGCTATCCCAAATCCCAGCAAAATAGATACATAGTTCTAACTTTGAAAAGAATTGCTTGCTTAAGGTTTCCCATCTTGTTGCAGAGGTGTGAATAAGACTTGAAAGGTCTTGTGACATGAAAATGGCAAAGTTAGGTACAGTATTTGGTGTAAAAAGCATTGAAAACCTAGAAAGTTGTCGTTTAAGTCCCATCAAAATCTGTGAAAAATTTTAAGAATAAGAAATTGCCCTTTGCTGTACAGTACCATTTGCTGTAGAGATCTATGAAATTCCTCCCATGCTGTATCTCTGTGTCATGTCTTCTTCATTCTGAAACAGTATGGTACACTAAATTATGTTCAATTTGTAAAAGCAGTTCTTTTCAGACTTGGATTCTAAATATTAGGTATTGATCTTAACAGCAACAGATCAATACATTTTTCTCTCTTCTATATTTTTATCTCAATCTGTGTTGCAAAAGTACACTTGTAGGTTGTGCTTATATTGTACCACAGCAATTCCAAACAATTTTATGAGAATGATTTAATACTCTTCTGGTGTGTAGGTGTGCTGTTTGAGGGATTTCTTTTCCTTGAGGTTTATATGAGAATAAACGCTGTTCAGGGAGTGCAAGCTTCTTGAGCAAGATACTCATGGATCAATAATACAAGCATTTGTCAAACAGTGATGACATCCCTGAAAGTTTGTTTGGAAGCAGAAATATGATGAAGCTGATTCTGATGATAGGAACATGCTTTTGAAAGGAAGCCATGGCTGTGTGAAGAGATGGTTAATAGATGCAGTACCACTGTGTACACATTGAACTATTTGTAGAGTAATCTGCTATGTGTCATGCCAAGTTTTTTTTACAGAACCTGTCGAAACTAAGACAGGAGTTCCTCCTGTAAATACTAGCTGGAACAACTCGAATGACAGGTCCCAGGCTTGCTATGCATACCAGTATTGCAGTATTGGGAAGTGATGAAATGGTTTTTCCTCATCAGAATGTTATTGTTATTCTCCAGTCAATTTAGATAGATGTATTACAGCATTGAAACTGGACATGACAGAATATTAGCCTTTAAGGAGATCATCATGGCTACCATGCAGATTTTGGAGAAAAAACAGTGGTTCCCTGTCACCTACGGGACCCTTGGTTCATTACTGCCATTAACTGCTTCAAAGAGTAGCAATTACCATGCATGCATTCTGGTACAAAAGAAACCCAACAATTACCCTGGGGCTCAAATAACAATCACTTTAATACAACTAATTCTAAAGTAAGTGCTAGCAAAAAGGGGATCAAATGACTAGAGTGCACTGAAGTACAGTACTAAATCCCTTGTTCAGTTATTCTGAGATAGACAGCTATCAAATGTCAGCTTTCATGGTCATTTTCAAATGCTTAATAGGGCATATAATTGGACAATTGGTACTGAGAACAGCTCTTGATAAGGTTGAACATACAGTACTGTGTCGCATATAGTAGGGTAGTTTTTTTTTCCCCAAATGAACTACTTATCACATAGCAATGAAGCTTCAATCCTATTCAAATAAGTCACCAACATTGCAAAAACATGGTGCATTCTCTTCATCCTTAAAGCCTGTGATGATCTGTGCCTGATCATTATAAATGGGATTGGGTTAGACTCAAAAAACATATGTGTCAGGTGCCTGGGTCTCCCTGCTTCAGTGTTAGGGCTTCCAAACATAGCCTAATGGCTGAAAAGCCCATCAGGCTATGGAATACAAAGGAGGGAGTTATATGAACATTTAAAGGTGTACTGTACAATTTAATTAAGCTATACCTGATTCAATCAAATCTTGCCAGACTAATACTGTACCTTTTTATACCAGAAAACCCAATGGACTAACTCTTTCAAAAATAATTTCAAGCGCACTGTTGGGTTGTTGAAACAACAGAGGCTTTTGAAACAACAGCAAACTCCTGCAAAGTTCATCTTGTTGCTTCCAAGTATCTTGTTAAAGGTTCTTCAGGACTTTGCATATCAATTTTTTTTGAATCTCACAGATTTCAAACTTCAGTGGACAAAACATTGTCACATGATTCCTGGAGCCATTTATGAAATGTTGTACAGTCAGGGTAAAGTAGCACTGCCTGCATTGGTCAACCTACCTGAATATCTGATTGGATTACAGCCTCAATTTTGTGAGCTTTAAATAGTTAAAATATTTGCTATCTTTGGTTAGGAAGAAACCCAAAACTTGCCAGCATGTGGACATTAATGTGCACCGTTATCCATGCATGTAGTCAGATCCAAAAGATATTGATGTGGCATCATGGAATAATTACATTACACTTTATTTCAGTGATGTGTAATGTAATTAAATGATGTCACATCAATACCTTTTGGATCAGACTGCATGCATGGATAAAAAGTTGTCTGTTGATGTGATGTCACAAAGTACAGTAATAGGCCTATAATTTTGATTTTTTATTAATCCTATGATGCAAATTATATATGTACACAGGTAAAGCTTTGGTTCTCCCCAACATAAGATGGAACCTAGTGCCATGGTGTATTTGTGAATCTACACCATTCCTCTACTTACCTCCTATTGATAGTTCTCATGTGATGTCATAGGTGCCTTTCACGTGGCATATATCTCAGCCATGTCTGAGGGCAACCCCCATATGTACGCACAGGCTTGCCCTTAGACATGGCTGTTGTTAATGCCTAGTTGTGATATCACTGAGAACTATTTATTCACCGATAATTCCCACTTACTGTACCTGCCAGTAACCCTAATAAACTACGTAATTTCACAGACAGCAATTGGTGCTCAGCGTACTGTAAGCAATGGAGTAAGGAAGACATTTAAAGGGCAAGAGCAGTCATCCCAAATTGAAGTAGTCTAGTAGACTGTCCAGTTTCATGATTGGCTGTTGGGAGTCATGTGACAACATTTTTCTCTTCAAATTTGAAATTTACTGGAAATAACTGTTTGGTTTACCTTGAACATGCAATAGTAAAGTCATAAAATGCAATGAAAGATACTTTAGAGAAAAATATGATGCAAATTGTTTTGTTTAGCTTTTTCTTCAAAATATTAGTTTGGGGGACTGCTCTTTACTGTACCTTTAAGCTAGTGGGTCTCAACTGGAAAAAAAGGCAGTCAGTCGGCCCCATGCACTTAAACCAATTGATTGGAAACTGAGCAGTTAATTCTCATCTCACTTACTAAACCAAGATGGAGAAGAAGTGTAACTAAAACTCACAAAAATCAGATCATGTTCCAATCTGATATCACTGTAGTACTGTGACCTACACTCGAGTCCAAAAGAAACGGATTTTGGAGACATTCTGTATCATATGGAGTACTGACTGAAATGCAGTAATCATGTAAGCTGATCATTATTATTACTTCCCAGAGGTGCTACTGAATTTTAATTCATAATTGAAGTTTGTACAATTGAAATCATTTCCTACAGTACACATGTCCATGATCATGTTGTATTGTGTTACACTAATGTTTGATACTTCCATGCTTATACTAGTAATTGAGTCTACTGACTTGAAACGTTTAAAGGTTACATTTGCAAGAATGTTATTACAGTATGTCAAAGGGTGAATGAAACATTCTACCATCTGTGATAAAACATGTCAGTGCTTTGCAGCCCACAACATTCAAATGAACAGCTGCTTTGAGAATGAAAGAGTGATTTATATTACAGTTATTCACTTACTCTGTAAGTTATATCCAATTGCAATTATGTAAGATTATATATTTCATTTTACATTAGAGAATATGTACAGTATAGATGTAAACATTCACCATACTGAATGGGTACTTAGTCATTCTTTGAACAATAAAGTATGTCTTCTTGACACAACATAATTTGTGCATACTGTATACACTGTAGTACTGTACAGTTTAAGAAACACATTTCCAAGGCTGGAAATTGAGAAAGTACAGTCCTGTGACCATGTTCTGCAGGTAGTGGAGGATTTAAGGTAAAGAGCAGTCTCCCCAAACTTATTTTGAAGAAAAAGCTAAATAACAAAATTTTCATCTTATTTCTCTTCAAAGTATCTTTCATTACATCTTATGAACTTACTATTGCATATTCAAGGTAAACCAAGCAGTTATTTCTGGTAAATTTTACATTTGAAGAGAAAAAACATTGTCACATGACTCCCAACAGCCAATCATGAAACTGGACAGTCTACCACACTTTTTCAATTTGGGATGACTGCTCCTGCCCTTTAAATTAACGGTCAAGAGCAGTCATCCCAAAACTTATTTTGAAGCAACAGCTACAGTAAATCTCACCATTTTTTCCTGTTTCTCTTCAAAATATCTTCACAATATTTTAGGACCAATGAATATTTCATATTCAGGTGAATGAAGCAGGAACTCCTTTTGCAGTTGGGGTGAAAAATTATTGCCTCAATTCCAACCATGAAACAGCAAGATTTCTGTCAGAAGGGGAGAAGGGGAAATTCGTCCCCCTTCCCAGAAGAAGGTGGGTAAAATCCGACCCTTTTTATTTCCATAAAAATTAGAAAATTGTCAATATCTTGGTTTCTCATTTAAAAAGACGACACTTTGCAGCAATGTTTGAATTTGCACAAATAAATGGCCTGTAAAACCTTCAAATTGCACCTTACAGGGGCCTTGAAGCAAGCTTTTATCTCTAGTCAAAGTTACAGTTCCTCGAAGTTTCAAATGTACAGTGAACATCTAGTTACCTAAAAAAAAATGTAAAATGAATAACAAAAATATTTTCAGCTTCTTTTAATTCCAAATACTATTATTTGTTGAAGTGGAAGGCACAGATGTCCACATTAAAAATGACTTTGACTGGCATATGAGTTATCAAAACAATTGCAATGAAACACTGTTTTGGCTTCAGACTAGTGAACAATAGGTCTACCTGTATGTCGCCAATGTTAAGAAAGTCAAATGAACCATAGTCAAGGCCAACATTAAAATGCACATTCCTTTACTAGTTTTGCAAAGATAATGTCTGAAATGACTCTATAGGTATTCCCATTCGGGAAACCAAAAAAAAAAAAAAAAATGATTTCTTTGCCCTGCAAGCTATTGTACTGAAACTCCAAAGGTTATGTAACCTTTTTGTGTTTGGGTCAACTACTTTCCATCAATTGGTCAGATGTGAAAGCTGACTGTATCAGATGTCTGTGTGCAGTATACACAGTGCTTTTAATATTTCCTCCTGGCTCAAACATGCGACTTGCAGCCAGAAGGTCTGGAGTTGGACCTACCCAGGTCATGGTGCAGACTCAAACATGGAACCATCTGCCATTGTGCTTGGTGATCAGTATTACTGTAGTAATGGAGTAAGGAAAACAAGCCAGTGTGCCATGACTTGAAAAAAGGCTGTGTTCAACTTTACTTAAAGGGGAATGTTGCATTTGTTTTACATATCCTTTTAAATCCAATATTTATTGGCAAAGAGTGATAAATAATTAAAAATAGGGCAGTATGGTAGCCTTCTTTTCATGTAATAAGTTTTCCTCAGAAATTCAGTTGTTTGTTGGTCAAGAATAATTTTTTCACCCAAACTTCCAACATTTCAGAAGATGCAACTTTCATAATGCCTCTTGGGCATAACATTTTGAGGAGATGAAGCTATATTGTTGGGGTCTATTTTTGAGACTGAATGATTTGGTGATGACTACAGCTACAGTATTTTCTTTTAATGCTATGTGGGAGCATTTTAAATTCAAGTGGTTAGAAACTGACTTTTAGCACCCTCTCAAATTAAACAAACATATTTCTTCCCTAAGGCAATAGGATACATACTGTAGCTCTGACAAAAAAGTGTGACTAGAAGGATAGTTGCTTAATCATGTGTTAAATGTGTATATGTTGTGAATGAAGTTGTAATCTTCTGTGGTTCCACCTGAAGGTGCACCACTGAGCCGGAGGCCATTAAGATAGTCTCAAAGTCTACATAGCAGAGTAATCCCTTGAGAGCTCCTGTCCTGTAGAGTGAATTGGCCCCAATGCATGATGAAGTCAGAACATGGACAAGCAATTTCATTAATTTGGCACAATCTTTAAAGAGCTCCTACAGCAACTTACCATTTGAGGGCAACTGCTACATAAAGCATTGCTATCATATTTTGAATCAAGGCAATGTGCACACAGTATACTACAGTATCAAACCTTCAAAGTAACCCGCATTTGACAGGTTTGAGCAGCATTTGAACACCAAAACCTGCTGACCCTCCCCCCCGACCTCTGAAAAACCTGCATTTGAATCTCGAAGTATGTACAGTACAGTATTCTTAGGTACAGTATTTTATGTGCTGGAAATGTCTCTTCCTTGTGTGTTGTATAGTCTACAGTTATTTTCTTTGAAATCTTGCAGTATGGTGTGAGCTATCTCAAAGGCATATTTTCATCATCCCAAACAGTTCTTATTCTCCCAACCTACTTACTTCTAGCCCCTCCCACATTTATCTAAAACTCATCTTTATCCAGACACAATCCTAGTTTATTGCTTCATGGCTTGTCCCAGTGGCCATACAAGTCCATAATGTGTAATCAAGACACTCCCAGTGCCCATGCTGTGTAATTTAGCTATTATGCATTGTTTGAATGTGAAGCCAATCAAAGAGCTATACCAATTGAGAGTTTTGATATATGTATACTGAAATGTAGTTTGGGGTGATGAATGACTGCCTTTAAAAAGGCCTGCCTTTCCAGTGCATTCCAGACCTACTGCATTGTCAAGGGTTTGAGCATCAGACTTGCATTTAGGAGGTTGACAGTTTGAGTCCTGGCCAGTCATACTGTACTGAAGACTTTAAAAATGGAACCTACTGTCATTGTGCTTGGTACTCAGCATATTAGCAATGGAGTAGGAAAAACAAGCCAGTGACCCACAACTTGAGAAAGGCTATGGGAACCAAGTGGTTGGAAACTAGGCTGTCAAACCCCATCTATGTAACTCCAAACATCCATGCATATAGAGTACCCCAGGAAAGAATTATTGTAGACAAGCTTAAAATAAGCTGGAGGTGTGACTACTGCAATACATTACAGTATGACCTTCAATTTCATATTTTGCAGCCTACATATTGTACTATCAAAAGCTGCTTCACCACAGTTCCTGGTGAAACTTGAAATCTTTCTGCTGCTTTGTGTTTTTAAAGTTCATTTGACAAACTACGACTTTAAGAGGATTATACTGCACCATTATTGCCAAATGTGGCATATTGATTGTCATGGAAACTACAACAGTACCTGGTGTATTAAAACATGTTTATCTGTTGAAAGATAAGACCTGACTCAGAATTTTGTTGGAAGAGTGGAAAAACTTGAGGAACTTGGAGGAAAATATTAAATAAACATTTTTTGCCTTGGCATTCAGTTACTGTAAGAAAGGTTTAAGCCCTTGCAGACACTCTCAAAACATCAAAACTCAGTGAGAGTGGAAAAGGTCTTTGTATTTAAACTGCCAACTGGTGCTTGCAATAAACCTAATTTTACTCTTCTCTGCTTAACCCTTTACCGTTGTTTGGGTCCTTTTTGACCCAGACAGAGAGCGCGGCTGTCACCCACCTTAACTGTTTCACGCGGAGCTCAAAACTGCAGCTATCCGAAAATTTGGCCACAACAACGAGAGAGACAATAGTTTAAAATCACGGGGTCAATAGCCTACGGAAGCTGATGCGGGGCGTGCTTCGTCCGCTTTTCCACCCACTCCTGAGGCGCGCAAATACAGTATCCCCCGATTGGAGCAAAAAGGTTAAGTGTTTTCTTACTGCAAACTTTTGATCCCTTACATGATGTTTTTCATGGTGAGGGCAGTGTGACTGCCACCCTGGACACTTTCCACCCTGGACAGTTGTAACAACTATATCACAGTCAAAACAACCTTTTTGTGACACCCAATCACTTTTGACATTTGTCACAACTACTGTATGGTACCACTAGTTACCAGCTTTTGTTGCAACTATGGGTATGACTACAGTCATAGCACTTAAAATTTGTGGAATGATGACAAAAACCATGTTGTGACAAAAGGGGTAAATGCTATTGAGGATGAGGGAGTGGAGAGTTGCATGGAAGTTGGGGTCGGAATTGTCCAATCACATTTGTAAATATGCTGGGCAGGCAATATTCAATATATAGACAACAAGCGAGTTCAGTAATTCCTTTCCTCATTGAATAGTTGGGCACAGCATGGGAAATACAAACTGAGATCAGTGTACAGTGCTCCCTTGTTTTTGTCAGTTACATGCATACTGCACAACACTATCTAAGTGTCTAGCCAAGCTGAGCAAAAAAAGGGGAGGACCCGGTTCGATTCCCAGGTTGAGTCATACCAAAGACTCTAAAAATGGAGTGTATTGCCATTGCATGTGATGCTCCACATAAGCAATGGAGTAGGGAAAAGAAGCCAGTGTTCCACAACTGGAAAAAAGGTCGGCTTGACTTGAACCAATAGGTTGGAAACTGGGCTGTAAAACTCCATCTAATGAACGAACTTACTCAGCACTACTTTATTGCAGAGTAAAATGCATATTTTTACACCAGAAAGTCCATTTAGACTCATTCCACTGTGCAAAACCACATTTGAGATCCCGAGTGAGTCCTACATAATGGATCAATTGAGGAAGAATGATTTCACCACATTTTCATGTAAACTCAAAATTTTAAATATGTGTTGTAGGTGTGGGGATTTGTTGGTTTATCATGACGATTTGGACCAAGTGCACTTGCATGCATAGCCACCAAAATAAATTACCGAACTGGCTTACTGTGTTGCCGTACTGTATCTGGCATCTGGTTTAATAATGACTTCAAGCACCAGTTTTAATTTATTCTGATTTGGACATCCCATTTCAATTTTTACATGTTTCTTGGCTGGATTTATCTTTTACTAGGCTTTGAAAAATCCCCCACCTGACAGCCCAGGACAAGTAAAAAATCACTCAGGCGACTACAGTGGTTAATGTTGCCGCCCCCTTGGCAAGTACCCCCAGCTTTAAATTTTTGACTTGTGCAAACTGGCGCTTGTACTTTTAGACTTTTAAAAATTATATACTCAACAGCTTTGAATGGGACAAGTAGATATTTATGCAGGCAAGCAGATTGAGAAAACGGCTAGCCCGCCAGACAAGTACGAAAAAAAAAAATTGTCGAAGCCTACTTTTAAGAAGAATTGCTACCACCAAAGGAGGTCAGAATTACTACAAGAACCTTCTCCCTACCATATTATTTGGGATGTACAGTATAGAAGGGAAGTATAATACTTCCATCCTACGGTATAGTTCCTTTTACAGTAAAGTGACACTGGAAATGAAAAATTTTCAATAAATGAATCCTGATATTTACAGCTTTGCTGTCCCACTGTGCTCTGCATGGGCTTTTCTTTCATGTATTTGGAGGTATAGTATGGGATTCCATATCGTGGTAGAATCCTGTGTCACGACTTCCTGCTATTTTTGTCTGCCTTCTTGCTTCTTCCAGGTCACTTGGAAGTGTTATGAAGAAACTATGTAATCACTCAATCAGATTTGGTTGTAATGTACTTGACAGAGATGATCAGAGTCAATTTATTCTGTCATCAGACCATTGCAGTATATAAACAGTACCTATACACAGATCTTCCAGAGTATAGTGTGATCTACAGAAGGAAGAAACCACCAAGTCTTTGGCAATGTTTTCTTATAGTTAACTTTATAGTACTGTGGTTCATCTGTGGTACAGCAGGGTCACTGATACTGGTGGATACATACTTTAGGCCCTTGCTTCTTGTAAATATACAGTATTAAAGGCCCAGTTCTCTAACCCCAAACAGTACCAATTCTCCTGACCTTCTTACTAACGCCCCTCCCACAACTGTCTGAAATTCATCCTTATCCAGTCATAATCTCAGTTTATTGCTTCAGGGTGAGTACTGTATAGAAAAGCCTTACATGTGTATAACCAAAACACTCTCAGTTCAGTTCATGCTGTTTAATATAAGCTTTGATAATCTGCATTGTTTGAATTAACAGTCAGTCAAAAAGATGGGCCAATGGAGAGTTTCTATACCCCACTACAAGAAGTGTAGTTTGGGGTGAGAGGATTGGCCCTTTAAAATTATGTGTTCCATCATCAGGGCTAGAAATAAGATTCAAAATGGACATAGCCAAATGGCTATCATTTACTTTTCCTAATTTTGAAGGGCATTATTATGTAGCCATTGAGAAGGGCACCAGGGCAAAAAATTCAAAGCAAAAGGGCACTGATAGCCATTTTTAACACTCTTTTTATTCCAGAAGTTGAATCTACAGCACTTTCAAAAAACCAAACATTTCAAAGGACTAGAGGCAATACCAAATTGCAGTGTGACAATATGACAGTGGAAGGTCATGCACTTATATGTGCTCTGATAGTACAGTACCTGTAGATTGTTATACACCAACTCTGTAATACAGTTTGTTTTACACACTGAGGCCCTTTGCCCACAAAGTTATAGTATCCAACCTCTTCTTTGCAAGAAAATGCATTAGTCCCGGACATTAGCCCTTTACCGTTGTGCTCCAATTGGGATCATAGTTGCCCACCTCTGGAGTGGGCAGAAAAGCGGACGTAGCACGCCCCGCATCAGCTTCCGTAGGTTATTGACCCCGTGACCTTAAACTATTGTCCCTCTCGTTGTTGTGGCCATTTGGTAGCTACCGTACTCGCAGTTTTGAGCTCCGCGTGAAACAGTAAAGATGGGTGACAGCTGCGCTTTCCGTATGGGGCCAAAAGGACCCAAACAATGGTAAAGGGTTAATTATAGGCTAGAAAACCATTAGTAGAACATGTACAAGTTTGAAATTTTTTAAAGAATGTTTGCTTGGAAGTTTCTCTTGCACACACTGTTTTAACATACTGGAGAAGTCCCATTTATACCTGTGTCTAAAATCATTGCAATTGCAATTATTATGAGTCCTATTATAGCGGTAATAACATTTTTGGACATTGTGTGAAAGTCTTAATTAAATAGAGGACACCTTTGCCAAAAAAAAAAAAAAAATACAGCAGCCTTCCTGTTTTCTTCCATGCATTCTCACTGTAGTTTTGCTCCTGAAGTACAGTGTATGTCTCACACTACAGCAATTATCTCACTGGATTACAATTGATTCTTGTGAGTTTTAGTTCAGTTAAAAACTCAATATGGCACATACTGTAGTTGACATAATACAGTACCTGATATGCCATAGTGGGTCACATTTAAAGGCCCAGTTGTCTCACCCCAAACAGTATCAATCCTCCTAACCTTCTTTCTCAAGCCCTTCCCACAATTGTCTGAAATTCATCCTCATCCAGATACAATCTCAGTTTATTGCTTCAAGTTGAGTATGGAAAAACTCGGTTTATAAATTAAAAAACACTCTCAGTACTGTTCATGCTGTGTAATTTGAGCTTTAGCACTCTCTGCATTGTTTGAATTTTCTGTCAATCAAAGAACTGAGCCAATTGAGAATTTTGGTACCCCCATACCAAAATCGTAATTTGGGGTGAGAGTTTTGGCTCTTCAATGGATTTGAAAAAGATTGTTATTACGAATTTCTGATTTACTGTCAATGCAAAGTTTTGAACATGTGTTGTACTGTCGGTATAATGTTCAGTATACAGTATTATCCCGATTGTGTGGAGGATGTGCACATGTACAGTCACATATTGAACTCAGTGCACAAAATTTACTCAGTGATGTGTACTACTGTAGTCTACTACTTCCTTTCATTGCTTTCAGAATAAACAGTAGCAATTACTGTACTGCCTATCTAAAGTACTGCGTTCAGTACAGTAGCTCTCATGAGGACAGCACCATTATTTTTTTTTTTATAGTATATATTGTATAACTGTATAAAGACCTGTATTTGCAAAGGGGGAACTACAGTACGTTATTAAATTCCTAATTTTCTTTTTTTTTTATTGTTTTAAAATCATACTAGCTTTCTTGTGTCAATTTCCAAGCTTGAAAGGCAGTGTATTCTGCTATTTAATCAGTCACATCTTAAACACTAACCTGTGTAAACTTGGATACATCATGCAGATTGAGCATTACTGTACAGATGAAGGTCATTTTTAATTGATGGTTGTATGGTGCCATTATTTCATGGAAGTATTGTACTTCCTTGGAGATAATGTTTCCATGATTACAGTTGGGTGAAAAAATTAAGTGCATTGGTGAAGAAAATTTTCAACCGGAATTATTATTGGCTTTTCGAAATGAGGTACTTTAGCAATATTACTATAATATCTTAGGGAAGATTTCAAGGTTGTCTGTCTGGCTGACCCATGATGAATTTATTTCAATTCAGACAACAGGTATTTAAAACTTTCATACCAACTACAGTTACTACTGTATGCAAACATTGCAAAATCAGGAACTAAAAAATAATTCTCAGGATAACATGTAGCCAAGTTTTTGCCAGTTTATAACTGCTTATTGAAGGCTCAAGTTCAATTATAGTGCAAGGCATGCTGTGAATACTGTGGACAAAAACACAAGGTCTACAGAGGGATTTTGATTACTGAAATATAGGCCTGACAGTTATCACACCATATTAGTACACAGGCATGCAACGCTTGTATTGCAAACTTGTATTATTAGTTGGTACCATGGAAGTACTACCTGGTCTGAGGTAATATACTTCCATTTTGACACAGTCAAGATAGCTTCACTATCTCATCCACATTATACAGTCGCAGCATACATATCGTCAAGAATCAAGATAGATACTATATGGCACATATTGTAGAACATCTGGACAAATCATTGGTCACTGCAATTTGACCTTACCACTTCCATTGATCAGATCTGATTGAAGTGTTGCTGACAAAATAGATATTTTTTTAAATCTATTTTGTCCTTGATATCAACAGTGAAGGGCATGTTACAGTACTATAGCTGCATAGGTCTACTACTAAACTAGTGTATATGTATGTCATGGTTTTGCAGGGTGATGTCCTTTTTTCAGGAAGTCACCAATTTATGAAAATTGCAAGTCTGTTTGAAGTTTTAAGTTCTTTATTTGCATCGTGTAACATATTTTGATACTAAACTTAATCTACATCACACATATTATAGAAGAAGTGGAGGAAGCTAAACAGAAGCAAACTGAGGTTATGGAGAGTGGGCCACCTTATAGACAAATCTGATTAGTGCTTGTTTTTAGTGACTGTTGGCCGCCATCAGTGGGGTCCATCAGCCTAAAACCGTCTTTGTTTATTGTTTACATGAATTTCAAACTCCTCATATTTAGTGAAATTGAAGAATTTAAGATACAAATTAGTGTACAACCATCTATGATAGAGGTAGGCGTGGAAATTGAAAGATTTAAAGGAGATGGACCCCAGTTATGGCCGACTGAAATCAGACCATCACTTGCTCTCCGAATTCGTGGATACAAGTATTGAACAAACATCAATTACTGTACTACATGTATGCGATAGACAGAGAAGTCAAAACAAGAGAAAACAAAGAGGAGACAAAAGGGAAGAGGGAGATGGAAGAAGAAAGGGAGGACAGAGATAAAGGCACAAAGCTAAATACTATTAGGGATATCTATGTTTCATAGAAGATACATCTTAACATTATTCTTTAACCTTAAAGGTAAGGAGCAGTCCCACAAAAGTTTATTAGAAGGAAAAGCTAAATAACACAGTCTTTGTCTGATTTCTCTTCAAAGTATCTTTCATTACATTTTATGACTCTATTATTGCATAAACCAAGCAGTTACTTCTGTTAAATTTCACATTTGAAGAGAAGAAATGTCGTCACATGACTCCCAACAGACAATCATGAAACTGGACAGTCTACTACACTACTTCAATTTGGGATGACTGCTCTTGCCCTTTAACAGAGGCTTAAATGAAAAACTTCCAAAATTCCAAAATTTAGGGCAATAATCACCCAACAGTAGAGAAAGCCATGGAGGAGTAGGTGTAGGGTACTGTACATAGATTGATAAATTATTTCGCATAGAATGCAAGTGGATATACAGTATGTCTAGCAAAGGTTAATAGATAGGAAAAGTTGGAGGGTAGTAAATACTTGCACCATTTAAACATAGTAATTCCCAATTGGATCTTGTGAATTTTCATAACTGTAAACTGTTTTAACTCTTTAAATAATGGTGCTGTTACTGCTGTATGCTAAAGTTGAGTACCACTACTCACAGTTCACATCATACTTCCTATTAAGTGACCATCATTTAACAGGTTTGACCTGCATTGGAACACCCAAACGGGCTGACCTGCTCAGCTTTGTAAAACCCGCATTTCAAATCTCCATAGTATCCCAAGTTAGACAACCACACAAATAAATAATTCAGCCAGCTTACTGGTTACTACAAAGTCAGTAAAAAGTATCTCACAGTGCAAGTGCTTGCGCTGCTATGCATTGCATAGGACCTAGGTACGTACTGACCTACAGTTTGTCAGCTCAGGAGCTGGAATCTTTCAGCTCCCAGGTCCGGTATGTATGCTGTTGCAACATCACTTCTGGCTGACCTTCACAGCAGGTATGGAATATATACCTTTCACAGCTTAAATAGTGTAATAGCGTCGTGCAATGCTGTGATCAATAACAAAAATGTATGCCCAGTTTGCGGGTTAGAGGTTGGGCTTGTCTCAGAGTTTCCCATCAAAGGAACGACTTGTTCTGGACTAGGTTGTCTTGACAGTTCTTGACCTTCTTGACTGTATTTTCAGGTTTCAATGCTACAATGCCATGGGAGATGTACGGAAATATACTATACGTGTATATTGGAAATCATGTGCAGCGTGGTCTGACCGTTGGTGACATACAGTATATTGAGTTTTGTGTTTGCAAAAACCAGAGTGCCAGGCCTCTGACGAACTGTACTGAAACTGAACCAAAATTTACTGCAATGATGCTGATTAAATACTGTAATGAGGAGAGGTTTTAGTAATTGTGTGTTTATGAGTAACTGTATAAAATTATGTGGACAAATCTCTTAATACAAATTTTCTAGGTTACTGAACAAAAACTTAGTACCGTACTGAATGTTTTGGTGGTAATGTGGCGAAACTGTGTTGGCTGATTTGGAAAAAAGTGTCACCATTTTGGATGTAGACACTTCAAAAACTTTTGAAGGGGACACCCTCTCCCCGTGTACCCTTCCCCTTACACCCCTCCCCAAGGCCAGCAATCCACCAATGGACAGATCATCTGGACCTACATCTAGCCTTTCAAAACTTGGGAGATATGTCACATGTTGCATCATGTTCAGTTTGGAGCTTTTGCTACTGTACTTCTGTACTATAATGCAGGGCTTTCTCTGATAGCGAGAATAATACGCTCAATTATGGAACCATGGCAAAAGCAAGGATTTTACAGTCTGGTCTTGGAAGTAGATAGAAGTTTATAATGCAGTACTCCATGGACATTAGGTGTAAGGTCAAAATGTCAACCTTTGAATAAATGCACTCTTTTCAATATATGGAGATTTTGATTGCCCCTCAAGGGTTTGTTTATGAAGCAAGTTGTCTGCAGACAAGACACTTTTGCTGTACCTAGAAGTTGTTTCCTTGTGTAATATGTATCTTTTGTATAATCTTAACTGGTGCAGTTGATTTGCAGCTGTCTTTGGTTGCATTTCATTTGGAGAGAGCTACTACAATACTTTGCTTTGCAATATTTGCAAACAAGCTACTTAGTTTCAGTTATTTCAGTATGGTACATGGGTTCAAATCCTGGCTGATGTATGTGGGTTTTTCTCTGGGTATTCTGGCTCTCCTCCCACTTGGCATAGACTTGCCACTTAAATCGGTTGCCCAGCCGATGAAGTCGGTTGCTCACTGGACTATAGTACCTTTGGGTGGACCAGTTAACTAGCCTACTTTGCCTTTTTCAGTATGGTACTAAAGTGGAATTACATAACACTTGCTATAGAGTGCTTTCACTGACAATGCAAGTCCTGCCTCTTTTGAGGGGCAAAAACTAGTGCAGTGGGTTATCTAGGGTACCTATAACTGAGGAGCTAGCAGCAGCAGCTCTGACTGTCAGTTGCACTAAAACACTACTGAATATATTGACTTTGTTTAGCAGTACTGGGAGTAGTAGCTAAACAATTGTGATGACATGTGATGTCCAAGCACTTTTTAGATAGGCCCTCTGTAACTGTACATTGAATACTGATTTAGGCAGGTTGGGAGCAAGGATGATGCTGTACTGTGGGGTAAGAATTGACTGTTTTAGTAGTACTGTAGTCCACAAAAATATTCAATGAGGACAACTCTTTTATTGACAGCAAGTTCAATAAAAGCAGAGTACTGTAGCTCATATTACTGTACACAGCATGTACTACAGTATTGAGAGTGTTTTAATTACACATTGGGTCATGCATTAACTCACCCTGAAGCAATAAACTGAGATTAAATTGTTTCTGGATGAGGACGAGTCTTAGACAGTTGTAGGAGGAACTTAAGTATTAAAGTAAAGTCAGTTAGTAGGATTGGATTGAGTGAGGGGATTAGGTCTTTAACATGTGTCTTCCCTGCATTGTGGGGAGACTTTGGAAGAAAAATTATTTTAAAGAAACTTAACGTATTGAATTTCAACTTGTTGTTGACTGTCTATTGTACACACAGCATCATGCAGGAGCCCTAGGTTAAAGGTAAAGAGCAGTCCCCCCAAACTTATTTTGAAGAAAAAGCTAAATAGCACAATTTTCATCTTATTTCTCTTCAAAGTATCTTTCATTACATTTTATGATTGAACTATTGCATATTCAAGGTAAAGCAAGCAGTTATTTCTAGTAAATTTCACATTTGAAGAGAAAAAACATTGTTGTTCTCCAGACAAAAAAGAAATTAAAACTCAAGACAAAATTTTTTAAGTTGAAAGCTCTCCTTTTTTATTATACAGACTTCTCTCTCTGTGTCCTTCTTATTTCTCCATCTGTCACAATCCTTCTTAAAATCAACTCTCTTCTCTTAATTCTAAAATGATGACTCTTATTTTCCCTAAATTCCCTTTGTCACATGGGTCTTCACCCATGGTGCCAAGTGGGAGTGGCTTAATAACTAAACTTCTTTCATGAGTGCAAGCGGCTGAAACAAAGAGAAGTGTCAGCCCTATTTCTGAGTAATGTTCCTCTGACAAGTGATGTTGACCAGATGCCAGGTCTGTGGTCACATACTGTAGACACACACTACAAAGAGATTTGTTAAGGGCTTAAATCAAATGGTCAGGAAATGGAAATAATCCAAATTCCATGAACTTTGCTAAACACAAGATTACCTAGAGACAGCTATAATTACATTTGGTTAAAAGAATGACGAAGAGCAAATATTCAGGCTTACAATAGTTAACATAACTTAAAAAAAAGGGTGGAAATTTCCAGACTAAATTGCTCTCCTGAACATTCTCCCCTCCTTGAGGTACTTTACCTCAACTTCAACAAGTCTTCATAAAAAACGAAAGTAAAGCATTTGATTTTACATTTTAAGCTCTTAGAACATCAACGCTTAACCATCATAACACATTCAAATAATATACCTTTTTTTTTTTTTTTGAAATATTTACATCACATAATACTGAGCATCATTCACACAGTAATTTTACTACAAGCACAAAATTATTTCCTACATCATAAATCACATATGCATATAACAATATTTTTGTTACAACAAATACTTTCAGACCCAGTAATTCAATCTAAAGTTTCTACATGCGAAATCTTAGTAATATTCCTTAGGAAAGTACCACTTTCAGTTTTAACTTTCACCACTCTAACATGACCATCCGCTCCAGGAAAGACCTCTGTTACTCTAGCTAATGGCCACTGTCCCCTGACATTGAACCTATCTTTCAGTAGAACAATATCATTGACTTTGAAGTCTCGTTTTTCTTCCCTCCACTTTTTTCTAGGATTTAATGTAGGTAACCATTCAGATATCCACCTGTTCCAAAAATGTTTCATTAGTTCCTGTACTCTTCGCCATCTCTTCCTAATATTATACTGCTTACTGTCTATAATCTCCTCACTTGCAAATTTTCCCCCCATCTGACCATGTAAAAATGGTTTGGTGTCAATGGTACCAAATCATTTATAGATGCCGACTGGTATGTTAAAGGCCTTGAATTGAGAATCCCTTCAGCACCAACTATAGCTGAAAGTAACTCTTCATCAGAAACATCTGCCTTCCCTAAAACAGGATACATTGCTCTCTTGGCAGATCGGACTAAGCGTTCATGCGCCCCTCCAAAGTGTGGCGACAGAGGCGGTTGAAATTGCCACTGTATTTTTTCACTAATCAACTTGTTTTTAATTTTATCCTTGTCTAACTTATCTACTATCTCCCTTAACTCCCGCTCCCCACTTATAAAATTTGTTCCATTGTCAGATAATACTATTGTAGGCTTCCCTCTCCTACTTGTAAATCTATAAAATGCATTTAGAAATGAATCGGTATCTAGGCTAAATGCAATTTCCAAATGTACTGCCCTTGTGGCCAGGCAGGCAAAGAGACACAAATATCTTTTTAGCTGAGCTTTGCCTCTACCTTGTTTGGTGTAAAATGGACCCTTGTCAGACCTTAGAACAGGTAAAGGTGCCATTACTTGTTGGCCCACTCTAGCTGTCCTTCGCTTACATTCTACACATCTACTTTCACATTCCCGTATTTCCTCCCGTGCTGCAATGATCCAAAATCTCTCCGATAATCTATGGAGGGTATGATTGACCCCTGCAACATGACCTCCCTGATTATGATATTTTTCAACGATTAATTTTGTCACTGGGTGTTTCCTGGGCAAAATAATAGGATATCTAACATCATATGGAAGAGCTTCATTTAACTCAAGTCTTCCAGTTGCCCTCAGGACACCATCCTTGTCAACTCTTGGGAATAATGAACTTAAACTACTGTTTGAATTTACATTACCTCTTTGCAACCGTTTGAACTCATCCTTAAATGAGTCATGCTGTGCTTGACGAATCAGTGCCCGTTCCGCATCACTGATTTCATCTAGACTAAGGATTCCCAGTTCCCTAGCATCTCTCGTACTTTTACAGTTTGTTATAAACCTGATAACATAGGCAAAACTCTTACTAATCTTAACCATTTTGAAAACCTATTTGCGCAAAGTTTCCAGTCCTTATCTGCATTTGGCATTACTTTACTCAAAAATACAACTGACCGTCGCTCTTCTACATTTTCCATTTCATCTATTTTGCTATCTGGCCATTGTTCTAGGGCCGATTTTAGGAAAGCAGGTCCCTCCCACCATAGTTTGTTACTACTTAATTCAGGAATCGAGCATCCTCTTGTTGCAATATCTGCAGCATTGTCCTTTGTGGGCACATGCTTCCACTGACTAGGGCTTGTAGCATTTTGAATTTCTCCTACTTTATTTGCTACAAACGCCTTAAAGTTTCTGCTTCTTCCGCGAATCCACCACAGAACATTCACACCATCAGACCAAAAGTATACATCTTTTAAATTAATTTTCAGTACTTCTGTTACCGACTTTGCTAAGTTTAGCCCTAGCATAGTTGCCAACAACTCTAATCTAGGTATACTAATTGCTTTTACCGGTGCCACCTTTGTCTTTGAGGCTACAAGTTTTACGTCAATCCCATTTTCTCCTGTAGTTGTTAAATAAACTACAGCTGCATATGCATCACTTGAAGCATCACAAAACACATGCATTTTAGGGTCTGTGTTTCCTTTTGAACACAAACACCTTTCAATTTCAATTTTGTCCAAATTGTTCAAATTTTCTAACCAACATTTGATTTCTAATTTAAGACTCCCCATAATAGGTTCATCCCAGTCCAATCCTTTGGACCATATCTTCTGCATTAATATCTTTGCTACTATTATAATTGGTCCAACAAATCCAAGAGGATCAAAAATAGAAGAAAGTTTGCTCAACACAATCCTCTTTGTAATATTCTCAACATTATTACTGATCTCAGGCACTTTAAACAGAAATTTGTCCAATTCGGCATCCCAAGTCAAACCTAAAGTCTTTGTTGAGGGTAAGTCATGCCTAGTAATGTCAACTGATTTTGCCCTTTGTTCCCTTGGGACGGCCTCCAAAAATTCTTTTGAATTGGATACCCACTTCATAGGCTTCATACCCGCCTGACCCCATAAGGTGAGTAACTGGTTATACAATTCTAACGCTACTTGTTCATCAATAACAGAATCCAGTGAGTCATCCATGTAGGTGGACTGTAGAACAGTCTCTGATGCTAAAGGAAGTTCATCCTTATATCTCTGAGCATTTTGTTGCGACACCTTGAGTGCAATGAATGGTGAAGCATTCACCCCGAAAACTAACCTACAATATTCATAAATTTGAGGTTCCTTAGATAAATCTAAATCCCTCCAAAGAAAACGAAGCATCGGTTTGTCTTCATCATACAGTTCAATCTGTAGATACATTTCAGAGATGTCGCATACTACTGCAACAGGGTACCTTCTGAATCTAATCAAAACATCAAATAATTTATTTAGTAATTTTGGTCCAGGATGGATTGCATCATTTAAACTTATTCCCTGGAACTTTGCTGCTGCATCATACACAATTCTTACTTTAGTAGTTTCCCTGTCTAGCTTTACGACAGGAAAATGGGGCAAAAACCACTGGTTACTAGGGGTCTCTTTATCTCTATTTACTTTCTTAACATATCCTTTGGTCACATATGAATCAATAACATCTTGATAAGCTTTACCTAAGCTTTCATTTTTCTTCAGTTTTGTTTCTACATTTTCAAGCCTCTTGATTGCAGAATACAAATTGTCAGGTGGTAGCTGGGATTTGTTCTCATTCCAGGGGAGTTTTACCTTATATCTACCAGACTTCTCATTTTTTACCATTGAATTGGATACAATGTCATTTGCCATCACTTCTTCTTTGGTATACATATTTGGTTTATTTACCCCAGTGGTTTCCATCTCCCAAAATTTCCTAATGATTGAGTCTGTAGTGTCAGATGTGTTGTTAGAAGCGTGGTAAGTATGTACAAAGAATGCTTCGTCCCTACGAAATCTACCAGCCTTTGTTGTTAAACCAACACATGTCCATCCTAATGGCCCTAGCCTTGCAATTGGCTCCCCCGGCCTTCCCCACCTTTCTTCTATCACCCCGTGTAAGTCAATGTTGTCGTTCCCAATCAACATGTCAATGCTATTTCTATTTTCATTTACTTCTGGAAATTTTATTTCCCTCAAATGCTCCCAATCCTTGCTTAACATGTTCCAAGGTGTGGCCTTCAAGTTACCTGTGACATTATTTGTCACTAATGCATTGACCCTAAATTTCTTTGAAGAATGTAGAGGAGATATATCAAAATTCACATTCTGTGTAGTGAACTTTGTGGTTTTCCCATTTAGAGTTCCTACAACTACTTCCTCAGTAGGTCCACTCAAGTTAAGTTCATTACATACATCACTGTTAATGTAGCTTTGGGAACTTCCATCATCTAAAAGTACATTTATATTAACTAATTTGTTTCCCTTTCTTGCTACAACAGGAATAGTTCTCAAGGAGATATTTGTTCCTTGAACCATGTAGTTACTTGTGTTTACATTACTTGTCACACTACTATTACTCTCGGGGTCCGCAGAAGCAGCTAGGAAATTTTCACGGTTTCTTTGGGCGTGTTCCCCTTCAGTGGATAATACCGGCCTATTTGCATTTGCTGACCCATTTTCGTTTACAGACTGCGTTTTATGCAATAATCTATTATGGTCGCTGGTGCGATTTTCTATTTTACAATTCATTTGTCTTTTGCAATATTTTGCCATGTGATTTCCTAGGCACTTGAAACAAAGCCTCTTTTCCTTACATATGTTCCACCGTTCGTCCACATTAAGACCCTTAAATATTAAACAATTCCATAACTTATGTAATTCATTGCAGCAAGGACATGCACCTTCTTTTTTAAGACTATGATTGTCATCTCTTTTGTAATGAGTATTATTATTATAGGTGTTTTGTCTTACCATTGGTTTGGACTTTTCACCCTCCATATGCCTACCAAACATGGTGCTTGCCACTTTGGCTTGAGATTCTATAAACTTCAGCATGTCTTTGAAGGTGGGTTCATGACTATCTAAAATCTCATGCGCCTTTGTTACCCACTTCGCCTGCATAAATTTGGGTAGCAATGACTGTATCTTTAAAAGATTAGATGTACTGTTCAAATCAGATGTGTACCCCATTTGATTTAATATGACCTCACACTGGGTCATATCTCCCACCAGTTTCCACAAGCCCTTTGTATCCCCAGGACTTATAGGTTTCCTCTTAGTTAATTTTACCATGAGGGCATTTAATACTAAATGGGGTTGCCCAAATTGAGTTTTGAGGATAGAAAGGGCTTGGTCATACCCCTTATCTCCCAACAAGGTACATGCTTCAATACAAGCTCTAGCTTCCCCTGTACAAAATTGAATTAAATATTGTAACTTAGATTTGGGGTTTTTAAGCTTAGAAGCTATGTTTGTTTCGAAATTGTTTATGAAAAACCAATACTGGCCTGAATCTCCAGAGAATTGTTGAATTTCGGACTTCGGCAGTTCAAAATACAAACGAAGTTCCTCTAATGTACTTGCAGTCTCTTTCTTTTCCTTTGAAGGGATACTGTCCACATTGTCAAGATCCTTGGTCACAGTTTTGGTTTCCTCTTTTGCGTCTTCTCTTTTTACGTCTGTCCTTTCCGTCCGTTTCCGTGCATTTCTGACCACTGCCGCATATTTTAGCTGGCAATCCTGCATCCACCCTTCCGCTTCCTCGAACTCCCCGTCTTCGTCAATTGCAGATACATACGCCTCAAAAGTTTGAGTTGCCTTTGCGCCTCCGTAAGAGCTTCTGTCGTTCCTTCCACGTCGACCTGTTCCACATCTTGGGCAATTGCAGTTTCTAGTAAATTTAATGTTCTGGTCAGTTGACCCTTTCTATTTCGACGACCCTTTTTAAGTTCAGCTTTCTGTTCCGCCATATTATTTTGATGATTGTTATAACTCCAAATTAAAATTTTTAATAATTTTTCTCCAAAATTTATTTACTTCAGTATAAGAAGGACAAGCTTTACAATTTTAGTTTTCCATGGTTTACTTCCAGGAATAGATGCCAAAATTCATCTCCAAAAAAAAAGTTTCTTCCTTGGTTAAAGTCCAGGAAAAATTTCCATAATTCAGATCGCCAAAATGTTGAATTTCTTCCTTGGTTAAAGTCCAGGAATATTTTCTCAATTCGCGGTGCTTTACGATTTTCAGTACAGCAAAATTGTCAACCAGGCTCTGCTACCAAATTTTTTGTTCTCCAGACAAAAAAGAAATTAAAACTCAAGACAAAATTTTTTAAGTTGAAAGCTCTCCTTTTTTATTATACAGACTTCTCTCTCTGTGTCCTTCTTATTTCTCCATCTGTCACAATCCTTCTTAAAATCAACTCTCTTCTCTTAATTCTAAAATGATGACTCTTATTTTCCCTAAATTCCCTTTGTCACATGGGTCTTCACCCATGGTGCCAAGTGGGAGTGGCTTAATAACTAAACTTCTTTCATGAGTGCAAGCGGCTGAAACAAAGAGAAGTGTTTACTAATGAGTCAGCCCTATTTCTGAGTAATGTTCCTCTGACAAGTGATGTTGACCAGATGCCAGGTCTGTGGTCACATACTGTAGACACACACTACAAAGAGATTTGTTAAGGGCTTAAATCAAATGGTCAGGAAATGGAAATAATCCAAATTCCATGAACTTTGCTAAACACAAGATTACCTAGAGACAGCTATAATTACATTTGGTTAAAAGAATGACGAAGAGCAAATATTCAGGCTTACAATAGTTAACATAACTTAAAAAAAAGGGTGGAAATTTCCAGACTAAATTGCTCTCCTGAACAATTGTCATGTGACTCCCAACAGTCAATCATGAAACATGGACAGTCTACTACACTACTTCAATTTGGGATGACTGCACCTGCATGCCCTTTAAATTCCCAGGTCCATACCAAAGACTTAGAAATTGAAGTTACAGTACCGTTCCGTCCGTTTTGACACTCGTAAAAAATCGATAGCCGTCCCAACCGTCCCATACCTGTCTCATCCGTCGCAAACCCGTCGCAACGAAATTTCCCCCCATGAAATTACTATCAATAGCCCTCCAACTCGTCGCAAAATCCCTTCTTTTGTGCAAGGATTTAGTGCACAATAAACTCGTCCACGAGCGGACGGGAATTCGTCGCACGCAACAATAGGATTTTCTTTTAGAACAGGTTTAACGAACAATAGCGGTCTCTTTTGTGTTGTGGCTGCTTGTTCCAAACACGGTATAAATGAGAGCCACGTAAATTGAGCCACAATATAGCCGTCCCCTAGAGGACGGAAAACCGTCCCTGACGAACAATACAAATTTATTGATGTCCAAATTAACTAAACAATTTGATGTTCAGTAACTGTAATTGAACTTCGGTGAAATCGATGTCAAATCCGTACGTGCAGAGCAAGTTACACACAATGCGCCTCTAAAGTTGCATTGGCATTTACTTGAGATAACATCGTATATTCCCTGAGAAATTTTGAACATTTACCGTATGCAGTATATCGTTCAATTTTTGCAAGTCTTTTCATCGTTATTTTTAACTTATCCATTTTTAAGTAAACGGCGGCGGTACTGCGTTTAAAAATGTTACTGCAGTCATTTGACACTTTGCTACCACTTTCCATTTCGCTGTCCACGGATCATGTTGTAAGCGGTTGTTGGGCAGTCAATACTGACCACCCAGAGCCGCGTGTTACTACGCAAATATGCTCGGAAAACGTAACAGCTTAAACACTCTAACATCTTTTGAGGTATGTGGCAAAGCAAACAGAGAGGGTCTATATGAAGTTTGAATGAAAGTACTATGTCCTATCGGTTTGTTTTAAAAGTTAAACTACATTACTACTATCGTTTTGCTGTACCGATGAATAGTTTAGGAATGAAAAGTTTGCGTAATTAACTGTGAAGAGTTAACGCCTTTTGCAGCGCAGTCCCGTGAAAAAATAACAAGTCAACAATGTAAACCTACTCAGAAATTATTTGACTGCACTGTGTGTTTTGGGGACTTTTCCGTTATGCAAATGTTGCGTGAGGTCCATAGTAAGAAATATTTTTTCATTCAGATGTTTCAAGAAGTGACACCTTGACAATATTAACAGTAAAACTGCGTCCAAATTTTAGGCTATGGTACTCGTTTTGACTTATCTTTCAATTGACGCAGAAAGACAGCTAACTATCGTTAAAGTATTGATTAATTTGATGAGGTAACCCTTTGATACTGGCCTCATCAGGACATATTGTATACCGCATCTGGTTAAGAGATTTTATGAAAGTAGGTGTTAGCCTTTCTGGCACGGGAACCACACACGGTATCCAAAGATCCGGTCATACGGAGGTTCAGGTTGTCATGTAGCAGATTGTTTGTTACAGTGCCGAAACGTTGGCGTTCAGCGCTAAAATCATGTTGAAATTATTTGCCGATTAATATTTTTTCTTGCATCCGCCAATGGAGCTTCGCGCAAATTTAGTAAAGCAACAACATGTGCTGTACTTTTTCCAAAAGATGATACATGCATGCTCCGTGTATACATCCCATTCCTACCTCACACGGCCCATTTCTTTTCAGGTTAACCTACGACCAAACCAAAAAGGTAAGTCTAGCAAGCGAAAATAGCAATATGAATTTACCTCCAGCTTTACCTTTTAAGTAGAAAGTAGCTGGGCCTTCAGAGTGTCAATATTAGGGGAGTAAAACTAAGGGTAGTAAAATTTAGGGCAAGGAAATAAGGGGGGAGGGGCATTATTTCTCCGACGCTGCGCAAAACCGAGCTCAAAGAGGGTGGGGGTCCAGGGAGGCAAAACCCCCGAGAGTCCTTAGGTTTTAGCAAATGAATGGATGAAAAGTTCTCTCTCCATAGGGTTGTATTTTTTCGGCTGTGCCAACTCCTAACTGAAGTTGGGGTGGGGAGTCAACATTTGAGGAAGGCGGGGTCAAATTCCCCCTTTGTGTACCTTCAGTACAGCTTTGAAATTCCTCAGCCACGGTAGAAAAGTACACAGAGCTTAAAGATTACACGATGTAGGTGATACTGAATTGAAATTGTTCGTAGGCCGATTTTAAGTTGCAGGGACAGTTTTTTTCTCTCGATCCCGTAATGCACCGCCTTGTTCAAGAGCTATAGTTCTTTCCAAATTCCTAAACAAGAGATATGATTCTCTTAGTCTTACCTTTTGCAAAGATTATATTCCCACACAAGCAGACATGTATAAATATGTATAAATCCAAATTAAATCCATTGAATCAGTAAAGCCCAATCAATATCGGCGTATGTTATAATCCAAACGAATTTTAATTGCGTACCGTGTTAAGAAAACTCGACATAAGCAACACTCACAAACTGCTAGTTTAATAGCACTGCACAAGTTTTAGTATCACTCGATTCCATGGTTTCAAAACAACTGAAAAAGCAGCCCCATTTCCCACGGTTCAGGAACGTTTAATCGCGCAACCTTATTCGTAAACATTTCGTTCACCTGGGTTAGTGACCATATTTTCATTGCTTCGTATTCGCCGCACCCTTTGATGTTGACCGCGTAGACTCGACGACGCGATGACTGTCTAGAATCTGTCTGGAATCACAGTCACAGAGGCGCGGCGCCGTGACCTGACCAGAGCGTGACCTGTATTTTCTAGGGCATCAACCTTAGCCTGACCAAAACTGAATTGTTCCCAGAAAATGGGGAAGGGTTGTGCGACCGAAAGTAAATACCTGCCGAACTTAACACATTTTCGTTCTATCACGCCTTTTCTCAGTTTCAGTCTTGCGAACCTTTTCACACTTTTTCGGCCCGTGAACCCTTCCAGATTTCGATCCTTTTCTCATAGTTGGTCATGCGGGCCTTTCTCATTGTAATTTCCGGTCTCACAAACCTTCTCTTGCCGGAACCCTCCCTCCCTTTTGCCTCCCCCCCCCCCTTGGCGGACGTAAACTGTTATTCCTGACCTTCTACTGGCTGCGCGAGTGAGATCATACTTCAAAAGAGAGCACATATTTGACACTCCCTACGAAACGTTATGTATTTCCCACCCCGGCCTTGTAGACCACTCAAGACCTACATTTCCCCACTGCAAATAGATCAAACACACCCTCATCTAAGCTGCAGCGCGGTGCGATCTTTAAAGCCGGCCGCGGTCGTTAGGTGGATTTTTATTCATGAATAACTACGTAGTCAATTCCATATTAAATTTGATCTCCCAGATAGTTTTTAACAGATGATTTTTCGTACATATATTGTCCTTAATCACTCCAACTTGATCATGCATGGTCATGTGGTTAGCTTAGATTATTCAACATGCAGTCAGGAGGTCGGGGTCGGCGAGTCCTGGCTCGTAAACATATAACCCCCCCCCTCACCCTCCAGACCGCGTCTTTGGTCTAACGGTAAAGCATTCGCCTCTCAAGCGGACGGCTTGGGTTTGATGAATAGATTCCCATGTAGAGACATACCAAAGACTCTTCAAATGGACCTTACTGACATTGTGCATGATGCTCCACATAAGCAATGGAGTAGGGAAAACAAGCCAGTGAGCCACAACTGAAAAAAAAAAGCCGTGGCCGACTCGACCTGAATCAATAGGCTGGAGACTGGTCCGTAAAACTTTGTCCTACCACCACTACCCCACCCCCTTCTCCATCCCCCACTCCATCCCCCATCAAGAGAACATTTCAAACACAAACAAACTATTTTTTTGTATTTCATGACTCCTCTGCTTCGTTGCTCTCTGTAGCACGGAAGGGATGACATTAGGTTAGGAAAAGTAGGCGGTACACTGCCTGACATTACCCAGTCGGTACACTTTGCAGTATTTTAAGAAAGGCCCGAGATTATCATTCATGATTTCAAACGGATTTTTTTAGATCTCATAATTTTATGCCAGGTGTGAATATTTTTCAGTTGGATCTCATGATGGTGTTTTTATTTTTAATTTCTTAGGCATATAAAAGTCGCATTCGCCGGCAATTTAGAAACGGACAGAGAAATAAACAGAGCATCACGCAAAAAGTTTTGTTGTTAAAACTTGATCATTCTTCCAATAAACCCGTGAGCAAATGCTGGGCAAGTCAGCGGTCGATCCCCCGTTTTTTGCTGATGTTAATTGGCAATGCAGACGTTTCCGTGATGTTATCCGACCCCTCCCCCCCCCCGAAAAGCGAGCTGGTCCGCGCAGGAGGTTCATAGAGGCCGTGTTTGTTTTCAGTCAGGGCAGGGGGAGGTGCAACTACCTGGTTCAGTAGTGGGATGTCGGCGTGCTGCCACGCAATGAACTAGGGCCTACGGTATTTTTTCCTTTAAGAAATATGAAACGACCGTTAAATTTTTAAGTGGGTTTTTTAATGATTTCGGTGAAAACTGACTGAAGACGTGCGAATATTTTTTTGAATTTCCATTACAATTTTGTGGTCAAATTTTTGTACGGTTTTTGATAGCGTGGAAATCATGAACACCCGGGGTAACGCCGCACAATGGAACAGGAGTTAAACGTTTGATAGGTCTGTTACATGTACTACAGTACCTGTGTCCAGTTCGTACGATGCGGCGCTGAAAATGTGCAAACGTATGAGAGGTTCGCAGCGCTGAAAATGTGCAAATGTATATGAGAGATAAACCTCTCAGTTCTTATACATGGACTTCCCCTGAGTAAGTTAACAAAAGAGGGATTATAGGACGGTTTCCCGTCACAGCCGTCGCAGCAAACAATAGGGGGATTATAGGACGGTTTCCCGTCGCAGTATTGATTTTTGGAGGACAGGTTGGACTGTTCCACTTTGCCATTGTTCTCAAACTCGTCGAGAAATCGTTGCCTGTAGTAGCCAACCACAACTGTAGTAGCCAACCACAAAACCATAGCACCATGGCACCACACAACCACTTAAACAATGGCTACACTATTGTCCAATCTAATGTTTTAAAATTGTCCATTGTAAAATTTCCAAACCACAATGAAGGCATCTGAATTTGGTACAATGAACAATTTATTTATAGCTTTTAAAACATGACTATAACCGCTGCATTTTCATTCAGTATGCATAGCCACAATAAAATGATACAAGAACTAGACACACTTGGACAGCACTACAGAAAACTGTAAAAGCCAGGCAACTTTTCAATGTCATAACGGGATGTGGGGATGGTTATACAGTAGCTGTCAACTTAATAATCTGGGTCAAAATATGAACCTCTTTCCATGTACTTTTGTGATTATTTGGAACAGACACAGAGATTTCGTACATAATTCGTAGCTGATGCAAAATTGCAAATATTTTCAAAAACATAAAGAGTACAGTTCAATTTCAGAGTATACAGTACGCACTATGCAGTATAGAGATTTCTCCTTAAAGGGCCAAACCTCTCACCCCAAACTACAATTCTAGTACCTGCATGGGTACCAAAATTCTCAATTGGCTCAGCTCTTTGACTGACAGCTAATTCAAACAATGCAGAGTGCCAAAGCTTACATTACACAGCATGAGCAGTACTGAGAGTATTTTGATAAATATAAATTGAGTTTTTCTATACTCACCCTGAAGCAATAAACTGAGATTGTGTCTGGATGAGGATGAATTTCAGACAATTGTGGGAGGGGCTTCAGTACCAAGGTTAGGAGAATTGGTACTGTTTGGGGTGAGAGAACTGGGCCTTTAAACAAGAAGGTTATAAGTTGAGGCGCACAATAATTAAAACCTAAAACCTAACAAAAACTTCATCCATGCATTTCACACAGTACTGTACAGTAGCAATATTATTGATACCACTGATTGTAACAGTGACATTCAACCTACATTATCAATTCAGGCCCATCAAAGAAAGGAACTCTTTTCTACTATACTGCCTGAAAGAGCAACATTTTCCTTTCTTTGATTTCCCAAATGACAGGAAGTAATACAATGTAGCCTACATGATTGAGTAAAAGTACCGTACAGTACACCACCATGAGCCTTTTACACTGTACACTACAAGGAGGAGTGGTTGTGAGAATTACTGAAGCAACAACCAGAGTGTGAAGTGTGACCCTTAGCCCTTATTTTTCTTTTTTCTTTTTTTTTGTTGTAGGAAAATCTTTTCAGAACCCAGACTCAATCAGATAACAAGAGTTGCAATTACTGTACTTACCTTTCATGACAGACTTATTTTCTCTCATACACTACAATAATTTGAACTGAAATTGTATGTGATACAGTATGGGGGATACTTGGCTATGCACAAAGAAGGCAAAACTACTCTCATGGGGTGCAAAACTACCCTTTTGTGGGTGGATGAGCCAGGTGGACAAAATATATGCAAATGATTTACCTACCTAGACAGATCAGTTATATGAAAGGAGAGAAATCCTTTGTCTCTAAAGTGAAATGGGAATTACCTAATCCAGAACAAAATGTGAATCCAAAGATGGGGAAAACCAAGACCAAGTTGAGTAAACTGGCAACTGGTTCTAAGGGAGAAGAGGATTAAGTTGGCCAAACTCAATGCCATGTACAAAGGAATCCCTCCCTCTAATGTGATGTTTTCCCGTTAAAGGTTTAAGGTAGAGCACAGCATGTAAAGGAACATATATCCATGTGCAAGTTAGGCAACAAGTGCAACAATCTCACAAATGCACACTGAATGTAGACCAATTACTGTAGAATCTTCATTTCGTTGTGACCAAAATGTAAGTGTAACTTATAAACTCTGTTGTCAAGCAACATGACAACATCTGTTGGAAATAGATTCCAAAAAAGTAAAATTGTTAATAGCAAAAGGGTATAAACTGTTTGTCAGTGATAAATAAATTTCAAACAACTTGGGAACCATGAGGACAGCGGTACAGAAGACTTACAACCCTAGTAAAAGCATTATCATAGCAAGCCTTAAATTGTGAAGCTTGCAAGTCTGATTGCGCACCATCACCCACCCCAAATCACTGTGAGGAGTTTGATTTTTTTGCACACCACGAGGGAGATGGGGAAGCACATAGAGATCTATTAAAGTTTGATAAAACAGCTCACCTATGACTCTCCTTAATTTTCTAAGGAGTGTAATTTTTAGTATACATGGAAAACCTAAAACTTAAGGCCTGCATGAGAGTTCTTCCTCAGACTTCCATGCCATTTAGCAATAACCAACACAATAAGTTACACCCTTTTAGAAGAAACCACTACAGTATGACCTACCATTCTGTGACATCACATTAACAAACACCCAAGTTCCTGCAGTTATCTATCAAACAGATTCTGCAGTTATCTATCAAACAGATAACCAACTGTGAAAACACTGAGCACAGAACCAAAGGAAACCCAGCATGTTTTGTGACAGGACAACGATTGTATTGACCATGGCATGATGCCTCATTTTATTTAATCATAATTTTTATTTAAAAAGATCAAACCCACTATATGAGGGAAATGTCATGGCCACAAAAGGACAGTTATCTCAGTCAACAACAGCCTCACTGAATTTGGATGTACAACAATTCATGATAGAGTAGATAGTTTTACCTTAAAGGGAAATATTGGGGTTTCTTTTCCAGGAAAATTCATCCTTTTAAAACCAATATTTATTGGCAAAGAGTGATAAATAAAAACAAATAAGTTAGTACGGTAGCCTTCTTTTCAAGAAATAAGTTTCCCTCAGATAGAAGTTTGGTTGTTTTAGCTCAAGAACAATTTGTTCACCCAAACTTTCAACATTTCAAAAGACCTACTGTATGCAACTTCTGTAACTCTTCTTGTACATAATATTTTGAGGATATGGAGCTATTGCTGGGGTTCATTGTTGAGACAGAATGATTTGAAAATGAGTACTTTTAATGCTACATTGGAGCTAATTTTATAAACCCAATATTTCCCTTTAAAATTTTCATGTTTTTTAGTCTGTTACAAGTACAGTACTGTATACATACAGCAGAAAGGGCACAAGTAATACTACTCAGTCAGTGTTTCTGCTTAGCAGCTCAAGGGGATGGATTTGTCTCCTTAATGAAATGAATCAGGGCCAATCCAATCCTCCCCCCTGCCCCCCCCTTTTGGGAGTTTGATGAATACAACTTGTACTTTTCAACTAGTGTTTGCACGGGTAACCCGGGTACCCACCCCCCATCACATTACCCGGTTCCAAATCTACTACCTGAATCTTAAAAAAAAATGCAAAAAGGATCATGCCATTTACGCCATTGCCCACAGTAATGGACTAAAATATTATGACAATTTGGTAAACATTTTCCGAGTCTGAGAATGACGAGAGCCCCTAGTTTGAAAGTTATCTCTACTTCGTTTCTGAAGTTGAAATTTTTATCAGTGTGTGGCCCGATCCCGCTATAGTCACATAGTAAGTTACTTCTCACACATCACATGTATATCGCTTATAAACTTACATGCAAGCAAGCTATCTGACGGCCGATTCAAAATCAAATCATACTGTTCCACACAGACATAGCAAAACACCCCCACCCAGCTGGCAAAGACAGTGTCCGTAAAGTTCGGCATGCTAGGTAAACTGAGCCTTGCATGTATATACGATCTTACTATTAATACGGTATGCCACCTCAAGTATAATCCTGGAATATTTCTTAATGGTTAAAGGTGTCAGTTTTACGCAAATCAACACTTTGCCACTATCTGTAAAGTAAAACAACATCAATGTAGTAACACCGCAAACATTCACAAAAAAATTTTTAAAACAGGCCAGTACATATTACATTATTTTGCCCCAAAATGGCGCTCGAACAGACTACGAAGTTTTGGTGTGAAAGATATGTTACCGTGCCAGGATGTCAAAATGAGGCTGGCTACCTAAGAACGTACAGTACCTACCCCATACATGATAATTCCAACGCACATTGCAAAGTAGTGTGAGGGAAGTTCACAAACATGACGTTGTTTGTTTACAATCAGTAATTTTTGACGTGCAAGAGAATACCATAATACAGGGCTCTGATTAGTTAATATTTTTAAATACTGTAGCTTCGAGCTCTCAGTATGCTGGCTTTTCCAGTAAGAAAGTGTCCCAAAATTCAATATCAAATTGATATAGGCCTTGGGAAGTATAATTTTCTTATTTGACTGTTTTGTATTCCCTTTTATTTGACTTGTCATTTTGATCTAAAACAAAACAAGAAGATTAAACCTTCGAACAAATCAAATGTTTTTGAACTTGGGAATGTGATCGCTATACCTAACCAATACAAATGTAAATGTAACCATGCATGTCTTATGGATTATGCCTTACAAAATGCTCCTATCTTTTAGTCACCGTAACACCGAGTAACTCCGGTAGCCGACTGGTATGGCGATCGGGTACCCGGGTCCTAATTTTTAGTACCCGTGCAAACACTATTTTCAACCCTAAACTACTGTACATATAGGATACAATGAACTTTAAATTGTTGAATACAGTGTATAACACTTGACTGTCAGCAGAAAAAAATTAAGGATGGTGAGACTTGTGAATGATCAAATTAGAAATAAATTCTTTACTCCCAAAAAGAAGTTGGCTAAACAGGGATGAATTTGCCTGATCACTGATGAGGGACTATAACACGAGCTCTGACAAAAAATCACCATGGACACAGATGAGGAAGGAGTAACTTTACTGGCACAAAGTGAAAGAATGGTTTCAGGTCATATCAATTTTTAATATATTAGAAGGGTACTTACATATTCTAAGCATTTTGGTGAAATTTGCGTTGAAATCCAATCTGTGGTTCTCAAGATACGAGCAAGTAAAGTTGTCACATTTTCAACAAAAAGTGAACTTGAAGCAAGCACATATGAAATTACATCCCCACATTAACAAACAGTCTTTTCTCTTTCTTTAAAACTTTACAGCTTATTTTCTCTTGAATTGTCACATATTATCAAAATGTGATTGCATACAGTAAGTGGCATGAGGATTCAAACTTTGCAATCCCCATGGTGAGGCCCTATTCCTATTAACATCAAGGTCAACATAACAGTCTAAACAAAGCATTCCTTGTCAATGTGAGGGAGTGATATAATATCTGCTGCCCTCAATCTTATTCTTGAACACAAATCTAGTTAATTCATTTGCTGATATCCCAAGGAAGACATACATCCCAATTTAAATGGACATTTCACCACACTGTGTAGATTTGGTTCTTCTTTCACATGTGAAAATTAAATTTTTGCCTTAACTTCCCCTTTAAATAAAGCACCAAAGAATTATGGGCTTAAATTATGAAAAAATTGGGAGTTTTAAAATAGAAGTTTGAGATAAATTGGCCTTTTCTGGAAGCAGACCTGGAAGGTTTAAATTTAAAAAAAAAAAAATTGGGGTGCTCATTGTAAAGAATCTAACTTACTGTAGTTATTTGCAAATTCCAAGATATTATCTGGTTTACTGAGAGTTGTTGTGTTAAAGTGTACCTAAAGTCAAAAAATTCAAAAAAATATGTTAAAGACCATGAAAAATACATTTTAACAGTCCAACTCCCATCTTTGCAGGACATTCCTGAGCTGAGATATTAAATGTTGAAGTTTATTCACTCAAATTAAAATGGTACATAGCACAATAGTTTGTGATGTCATTCTTGTACTACGCAAATTACAATCTTTGTATTTCTTTGTTTTTCTGAAAGTTACTGCACCTTGTACTGAGGTGTGATAGCACTCTTACTCTTATGAGGTGATGTAATTAATTAAGCCATCCTTGTGCAACATGCTATGCAAGCAAACAGGAAGTGTTCAAGGTCATAAAAACATTTTTAATTTTAAAGGAAAACAAAGCGTGTTTCGTGAGTTGTACAACATGGAAGTCACAAATTATTGCGCAATAGACCAATCTGTTTTAAGTGAATAAACTTCAACATTTTATATTTCAACTTAGGAATGTCATATAAAGATGGGAGTTGGACTGTTAGCATTCTTTTTTCATTCTCTTAAAAATATATTTTTGAATTTTTTGACTTGAGGTACACTTTAAATGAATACAGTAGATCATGCTTCCTCAATTAACTTTACTGAAGCCCCACCTGCATATTTTTTGCTGGTTCAGTGCACCAGTGTTTGCCAGCCTGGGGAAAGAGTATGGGAGCAGGTGTTGACCCTCCCTTTTTTAAAAATTTCTGGTTTTGTTAGGGTCTCATTTGTTACTTTATTTTATAATATCTTGGCTGAAGAAACTTTAAATTTTCTTTTATACTTTGCTTGCCACTCCCAACAATGTCGCGCATCACAAGTGGCACATATACCACTAATTGAGGAAGTCTGGCCTAAATAATAATTATCCTGTGGATATAGGCTGGGAAAACTGGAAAATTGGCTAATATCCCACCCTTGCCAGATGGGACCAGGCATTTCTGATGAGTGAAAAAGCAACTATCTACATTACAGTACTGTAAGTGTCACAACATAGTTTGGCCACAATACATTCCAGGATCCGGATTGCTGAATGGCATTTCCCATTTTTTTAAATTTGCATTTACTGATTTCTATTGTAAAATCTTATTGGTCTAGAAATTTTCTAACCTGAAATGAATAATTTCTCCAATACTTATTCATGTTTTTGATTTCTCAGGAGGGATTGGAGGAAGTGCCCTCAATTTTCCTTAATACCTACAGCAGGCATGAGCTTTTTCCTCTTTTTCGCGGATTTCCGCTTTTTTTTAGTCGCGGTTCCGCGGAAAAATTACAGTTCCACTTTTTCGTATATTATCAAAATTATTTGTGTCGATAAAATCGGGTAAAAACGCGGACATAACCTGTATAAGAAGAAGCTCATGAAACATGGAAGACTACGGATACTGTATAGTACTCATGCTCGTACAGTACGCGCGTATGTAAGCAATGTGTAAACCTTCGCAGTAATCTTTATTTCCTAGATGGATACTATGCATGACCGTTGTCAGATTTATAGAACATACATACAGTAGCTGTGCAGGCATGGATATTGCAATAGCAGCTGGGTATGCAAGGAATCAAAAGGGCCTTGCGATCGTTCGCCGTATCGTACAGCTTGTACAGTAGTATTGCGTGCATTGAACTGCATGCCTGCTGCATGTGCATGGAACATCAGTTACTTTTCCAAATCAATCCGAGATAAAAGAGATTCTCGATGTGTAGTCTTTGACAAAATTTCCAAAAACAAGTGGCTCTTATGTTAGTCAATGCTGGAATGGACTGAACATTTGAATAATCTGGTATTTGAATGCCGTTTGACACATCATCCTGCGACGTCTTTCTTGTGTAGTGTAACAACTAACGTTAGGCCTAGCCTAACACTGTAACGTTAGGCCTACTAAGTTATAGCTTCTTGTACAGTGAGTTATGTTTGTTAGGCTCTGTCTGTCTGTTGCACAGGAATCGGGTGTTACTTTCTGTCTGTTGTTACTGCATTATCCATATGCATCAAATCCATTTTTAAAAGATTTCGTTTAGAATAACCTGGGCCAACGTTTGGTTATAGCTACAGGCATAGCTTAGGCCTAGGCTAGTTTACATACGACAAGTCTAACGTTAGGCCTAACGTTAGCCCACTACAGTAGTATTAGTAATAGTACTAGTAGTAAGCATTGGGCAACGCTAGGCCTAGCCTTGTTGGCCTGGCTTTTAAAATTGAATCGATGAACATTATGCTAATAATATTACAGTCACTATTAGCCTAGCCCAATAAAAAGTTAGCCTACCAGGAAATCTTTACCACTTAGGCCTAGGCCTACCTGAGCAGATCAATGAGGTGACAAATTAAGCACAGGCTACAAGGCAACGCTAACGAAAATGTTGTGTTTTAGAGTGCATTTCCTGTAATCCAAGGTTTCAAAATTTCAAAATTTTCTCACCTCAGCCCCAACCATGGTGGGACTGAGGTGGACTGTGACCCCCGGCGGTGAATTTTCCTCTTTTTTTTTCAAATGCCAGGCTCAGGCCTGCTACAGATACCTATAATATTTATCCATCTTCTTTACACCTCACATAGACAGGCCCAGCTGGCACACACCCTGAAAAAGTCATTTGCTGTGCACACCCTCAAATTATAATCAACCACTAATTCTGCAGTTAGAAGGTTAACATTGTACTTACTATTTGTACAGTAAACCATAAGTACTACACCTCACATGGTCTCATTTCATTAATGTTAACACACTGTGTAAAATTGCTCAAAAGTGTCAACATCTCAAGACCACTGTAGATCATTTAAGACAGAGTATACTGTACATATATATAGCAATTAGGCCTACAGCATGACACATTTCAGTGTGTGTATATGCAAATACCTTTATTAAACCTGCCACCATGAAGCCCTCTTGAATTTTAAAATTAACTACGTAGCTTAACTACAATCACTACAACAGTCCACAGTTTGCATTTATAAGAAGCCTTTTGATTGTTTAAGGCAGAGATTACACAAGGCATGCATACTACACCACACAGACCTTGCAACTGCCAATATTTTTTTCCATAATTACAGTATGTAGACTTTTAATTAAGAACTCTTAACTTCCTATGACCATGCTGTTAATATTCCTTAGCAACAGTTGCTTGCCATTCTGACAACAATACATCTTTCTGCTGGCATGTTTATTTCCCTTCCATACTGATCAAGCATCCCCTTCTATGAATTGTTTGACCCTTGCCCAAAACAAACAATAGGTCACAGAAGTCTGGAGTTGGCTTTGTGGTATGTAAACAGTGTCCTGAGGAAAGCCCACCCTTAGCTGAATGAAAACCATGATGAAAATGTAGGAACTACATGAAAAAGGGCTGTTTGGAGATTTGTTATTCTCAAATGTTAACATAAGAATTTGAAGTTTTCCAGTACTCCAGATTCTGTTCAGAACTGGTCTCCACCTCCACTCAAGAATAAACTACTGTTTGAAGAGATTTGCATCTGAGTAGTGCAGGAATGCACAGTTTTGCAATTTTGTCTAGACTGAGTTCAGAAGTGCACTATATTTAAAAGTTACAGTATCTGACATTGTTGAAAAGAGATAATCTTGCAGACTGATTGATTACAGTACTGGATCAAATCATGCAACTATTCTTTCAAAGTAACTCCCTGGTAGTATTAAGATACATGTTGTTTCTTAAAGGGAAGGAGCAGTCATCCCAAATTGAAGAAGTGTAGTAGACTTTCCAGTTTCATGATTGGCTGTTGGGAGTCATGTGACAATGTTTTTTCTCTTCAAATGTGAAATTTACCAGAAATACTGTAACTGTTGGGTTTACCTTGAATATGCAATAGTAAAGTCATAAAATGTAATGAAAGATTCTTTGAAGAGAAATAAGATGAAAATTGTGTTATTTAGCTTTTTCTTCAAAATAAGTTTGGGGGGACTGCTCTTTACCTTTAAAGGGCAAGAGTAGTCACCCCAAACTTTATTATTTTGAAACAGCAGCTTCTCTTACAATGTTCTTCTTATTTCTCTTCAAAGTATTTTTCATATTTTAGGTCTTCCGTATTACATATCCAGGCGGCTATTCTCGTATATTTCACATTTTGAGGAGAAAAAATATCGTCACATGACTCTCATGAGCCAATCATGAAACAGGACGGTCTACTAAACTATTTCAAGTTGGGGTGACTGCTCTTGCCCTTTAAAGACAACAAGTCTTTTTTGCTTCCTTCAATACAGATTAAAAATTTTAGCAGGCACAGTAGGACTAACTGATAAATTATTCATACTGTATAAAGTTATTACATAGTCAACTATATTTTTTTTTTAACACCTGGAGTACATACCAGCCATTTTATGGTAAATAAGAGGAACCCACAATAAGGCTTAATTTATGCACAATGTAAATTCTTCATTTATTTCTGGTTTCATTTATCTAGGGACCACTGCAAACAACTCCAATGGGCTTATGAGAGTGTGTCTACTGTCTAAAATGACAAATTTTACATGTGGGCGTCAATTTTGGGGGGACGGGTGAATGGAAATATATGGCACCCACCGACTTTTACATTTCATACCTTTATGTACAAAACAAGAAACGATGGTTATTATCCTTCCAGGATATGCACAGGTCTCTTTCTCTTTTAAAGGCCTGATCCTGTACCCCCAAACAGTTCCAATTTTCCAAACCTACCTAGTACTTAAAGGGCAAGAGCAGTCATCCCCAATTTAAGTAGTGTAGTAGACTGTGCTGACTTTCCAGTTTCATGATAACTGTTGGGCGTCATGTGACATTTTCTCTTCAAATGTGAAATTTACTAGATATACCTACTTGGTTTACCTTGAATATGCAAAGACATAAAATGTAATGAAAGATACTTTGAAGAGAAATAAGATGAAAATTGTGTTATTAGCTCTTTCTTCAAAATAAGTCTGGGGGAAATGGGACTGCTCTTTACCTTTAAGCGCCTCCCACAACTGTTTAAAATTAATCCTCATTCAGATGCAGCCTCAGTTTATTATGCTTCATGGTTGAGTAAATATACAAGACCACAATGTGTAATCAAACACTCTCTGTTCCAGATAGCTGTGTAATATGAGCTTTAGTGCCCTGCATCTTTTGAACTTGCTGTCAATCGAAGAGCTTTGCTGGTTGAGAATTTCACTGGACTACTTCAAAAATTGAAGTTTGGGGTGAGAGAGGATCATCCATAAAAATTTGACTCTGCAAACTTCACTCTTAACCTGGAGTGGTTGGAACACTCAAGCAGTGCCACAGAAGGACTGTCTACAGTAGCTTTTATTTGCACTTATACAATAGTGCACCATAACCTACAGGACAGCCAGAATAGTATTGAAAAATTATCTGACAGTCCACATATACAAAATGATGAGCCCTAATAGCCAATATGAAGACAGATGGTATACTAGGGATGCCAGGAACTGCTGTGTTGTATGTTGGTTACCAATTGAAAAGGAAAATATATCTTAGAAGTTTCAACAGAGTGTTGGCAAAGTTTGAGTATTCACTGTCCCAGAGTCCAAGTGGAGGGGTCTCCCTGCCCTTTGGAAAACTCTTGCATTTTCAGAAGCCTTGGTAAGGAGCAAAACAGTGCTATTTTCGAAACAATTTTAAGCAACTGGAATACACATGATGGCCAAGAGGTGCGCTCCTGTTGCTCAGGACTCAAACTCTGTCAGACTACAGTACTACTTCCCAGTGATTTTCCCCTACAAGTTGATTTTTCCCCGACTTCTTAAAGAGAAGAGTTTGTGAGCACTAGCTCCCCCCCATTACACATGCATACCAAATGAAAATATCCTTAATTTCAAAGAAGCCTTTGAGATCACATCCTTTTCAACCAATCGCAAATACAGCAAAGGTGTCTACTGACCTGTGGTTTTGTGTCATGGACAAAAAACATATTGAACAACTATTGAACCCTTTAGTTTGCCATAGGCCTACTAGTCATTTCCTATGTCAAAGTAGTTGAAAAACCCCTTTTTTCACTCAGTTAGGGTGGCCACACATAAATTTAGGTCTACTACACAGCCTATGATTGCACTGTATTGCACAGTATACCAAATGAAGAACGTGTGTACTACCTTCTGTAAAAACAAACCATGAACTGTAAAAGAAATAATTCATCCACTCCACACAATAAATTGCTCAATTTTGACACTTATGCAACCATATGAACATGGAAGTTATTACCTCAGAGGCACTACTTCCATGATCTGAACTAACAGACAAGTAGTAATATTTAGATATGATACTGTTGGTACTACATGTGTTCTCAAACTAAGATGTCATGTAAGGTGACCTTGGCTCTAATATTTCATTATGATAGGAAAAGCTGTGCACCTGCTTACAACCTGATGAAATCCTCAGGTGTCTTCCAAGTACCACCTCAGAGCATGGACATTTTATGAGGCTGAGCCATAAAAACAACAGTTGACAGTAGGAGTATAGATAAAATTTTTGAACTTCATAAAAGTTTACAGTATACTATACTACATATAGGAATACATGAAGAAGTGAGACATTTTATGATACCACAGTTACTGTAGCGACAACTGTAGGCCTATACCCTGTGCATGTACAGTAGGATAAAATGCTTGATGAATATTGAAGCTAAGCACTGTTATTTTCTTTGATTTAACACTACATCAAACAACTACTGCACTTAAAAAACATCATTTTTATGTTACCAGAAACTTTTCTCATAGTCCTGGGCATCTATCTGCATATTAGGTGCTACTTTACTCAGCCTCGGCAGTGTACAGTAAGTACTGTACCCACGGGTAGTGTACAGTACTGTATGAGCAATGAACTAATACTGTTCACCAATTATACTGTACTACTGCACAGTTCAGTAATTACTTTCTTAGAGACTTTGACTGCCAAGTTCTATGCATTCATTATGCCCTTTTTCTGAATGGGTAGATTCAATTTCTACATTACGAGGTTCTTCCCCGGAAGAAAAATGTGCACCTGATATCACACTTGTCCTGCCAAAAGAGTAGCTCACAACTCATAACATAAATTCAGGCATTGGAGACTTTGTCTTTCCATTTTGCTTCTTAAGTAGGATGCTCAAAGAATGATTTATTGTTGTTGATAGTCAGCAATTAAACCTCTTAAGGGAGCTGTCACCTTAAAACACCTTAAGCAGCGATAAGTAACGACCTTCTGAAGACTATGGGGCCCCTTATTCCTCAAACTGTAACACTGTAACTCTGTATTTAAAAGTACAAGTGTCTTAATCTAATCACACACATACAGTATAGACTCTGAGGTTACTGTACAGTAAAGTACAGATCCTTAAAGCTTAAAAGCAAATTCAGTCATCTCAATTTGTCATGTACTATACCTACTGTACAACATTTTGCTCACTGAATTGGGGAAATTTTCCAAGAGTGATGTCATGGGAAGGACATACATGTACCATATACCACTTATGTTATCTTTTGTTTTTGCAATCTTCATTTCAAGGGCCGTTGAAACATTAGTGTTTCCTGAAGGGTTTATTTTCAAAGTTGAAATTGTGTCCTTGAAAATCATCAGTATCAATCACCAAACTATAACCTATCCGATGAGTATTTAAGCCATAATTAATGTAGGGTTAACGAGGCTTCAACAAAAATTTTTTTCATACTATTCTGGCAGGCTAGCTGTTTTCTCAATCTACTTGCTCCCATAAATATTCATTGTCCAATTCAGATTTGTTGAGTACATATAATTTTCGAAGTCTAAAGTACAAATGCCATTTTGCACAACTCAAAAATTTTAGGCTGGGGGTACTTGCCCGGCAGGCTGTAATGTTGAGCACAGTAGTTGCCCAAGTGATTTTTTACTTGTCCCGGGCTGTCGGGCGGGGTATTTTTCAAAGCCTAGGTTAACAAAAGCAATGTCAACCCTGTGCAACACTCAACATCACTATTTTTGCTTAACCAACAATTTGCTTCAGAAACATTCAAACTTTGAAGAGGTATATCTTAAGAACTGTAAAAGATATTTACACAATTCCAACGGATTCTTCCTTAGGCGACCCTGCTCCTTAACTACCAAGTAAATTCAGTGCTTTTTGCTGACATGTCACACTACCTTTAACATACAATGTACTGCACAGTATCCTAAGGTACAATGAAAGGTACCTGGATGTGTTAAAAGAAGAAATTAGTGAGAATAAAGTATTTTTCAACTCATGTTTAGGGTTAGTAGTACTGTACTGTTTTTGCCCTTTAAATACATGGAAGGTTAAGTCTAGTGTGGGAGTTCTAGCTTGGCCAAATTGGTGGAGCACTTTGTGAGTCAGCAGTTATGATACTGTACACCCTGCACAGTGTTATCAAGCTCAAGATCAGAGATTCTGTCGAAGATCTGGGGAAACTCAATAAATCAGCATACACATAATCCCTTGGAATTTTACTGTAGTTTCACTACATTTCAGTTCTCACTATTCTGTTCAATAACACTGTAGGGCCATTACAGAGCAACAGGTCTAATTTGGTTAAATTTTAAAGATAGTTGGATCTCTAGTTTTGTTCAAAGCTGAAAGATTATGCTGAATTTACAGAAAATACTGTATCAAGTACTGTATTAAGTCTTGAAAACAGTGCATTTGTGGAATTGCATACAGTACAGTATGAACAGTATTTATGATAACTTGGGGTGCCTCTAGAAATGATTGAAAAATGGGCCAAAACATCACCTACATTTACTGCAACTTACAGTATCAATACTGTATCTTCTGGTCTTCTTTTAAAGGGACATGTTGTGTTTCAAATGCTCCAATCATTATCAAAACATACATTTGGCCTCAACAATAAACCCCAGCTATAGCTCCATCTCCTCAAAATATTACACCCAAGAAGAATATGGAGGTTGCATCTTTTGAAATGTCGAAAGTTTGGGTGAACAAATTATTCTTGAGCAACAAACAACTGAATTTCTGTCTGAGGGAAACTTATTTCTTGAAAAGAAGGCTTCCATACTGCCTCACTTTTAATTATCACTCTTTGCCAATAAATATTAGTTTTAAAAGGATGAAATTTCCTTGTAAAACAAACGCAGTATTTCCCTTTAAAGTCAAAAAGACTTGTAAAGAAGCTGCAGTACTTACAGTAAGCATATTATGCAGAGTGGCCTTCTTAAACATACGAAAAAAAAGTAACGTCTTAATTTATGATACTGTATGGTCATCGTGGTCACCATAATGTAATTTAAAGTAACAGGCTTAACAAGAATTATACAAAGAAATGTGTTTCAAAAGATACTTTAGTCAAAGGGTAATCGATCAAAGACTAGCAGGCCAAGTTATCATGGTCACACCTCATGTCAATGCACATATTGTACCTGTAGACCTGTTCAATGTGCCGCCATATGGTGTCAATGTGCTTTCACCACATATAAATTTAATAAGCCTAAAAGTTTGCTGCCCAAGTGATGTATTCATCTCAAGTACAAGTTTTGTTTGAAAGGCCAAACCTCTCACCCCGAGCTACAATTTGGTACGGGGGTACCGAAATTCTCAATTGGCTCAGCTCTTTGATTGACTGTTAATTCAAACAATGCAGAGTACCCAAGCTTATATTACACAGCATGAACGGTACTGAGAGTGTTTTGATTATATAAGTTGAGTTTTTTTATACTCACCTTGGAGCGATAAACTGAGATTGTGTCTGGATGAGGATGAACTTCAGACAATTGTGAGAGGGGCTTGAGAAAGAAAGCTAGGAGAATTGGTTTTGTTTGGGGTGAGAGAACTGGGCCTTTGTGAGAGAACTGGGCCTTTAAGTTTTGTCATTGTGCTGAGCATTCTCTTGCATTTCTTGTTTCTTCCATGAGAAGATAGATCTCTTGTTTACTACTGTTCACTTTTGCTACTGTACACCACCAACCATAATAACGGAATATTTGGGAACAGTTAGTTACTGCAGTTAGTTTCATTTCATTTCATTTTATTCAATCCAGTATAAATGGAATTTAATGACTATACACCAACATGAACGTGTTATGTAGTGGGCAATTCCATGCAAAAGTGGACATGACCATCAAATTTTAAAACTTCTCCAATTTAAGTAAATTTGGTGTCAAATTGAAGCTAAAAAGTTGAATTTTCCAATAAAATAAATGGTTCATAAAAAAACCCCAAATTAAGTCATTTTGCATGCATAATTAATTAGCAGCAATCAAAGTGTCAATATTTTCACAAAATATGGAACAATAAAATGCTTTCTAGCAACAACTGAATTGAGGTTTTCCTATGAATACATACTCTATCATGGAGTTATTTTCATACATTTACAACATTTGAAATCAAATTATGACTTCAGCAATGTCTTCCACACTAACGAGCAACAAATTAAAGTTGTCTCATTATGTCACGGCGTTACCCTAAATATTGTAATTTTTTAATATTATGTAAGATGCACAAATTGGAGTGGAATATTTTTTACAATGCAAATCACACCCACCCTGGCCTACAACTTCCATGCACTAAAGTCATGATTTCTCTCATAGTTAATTAATTAAACCAATTAGAAATATGTCACGGCATTACTTTTTTGGTAACGCCGTGACAATGCTGCCGTGACAGGCACTTATTTACTGTATAGGGACTGACAATTATAGTCACTGTGGTTGCTGGTACTGAAGTAACAGCACCTACTGTATGATAAAGATTTGTTTGACAACTTTTTTTACACTGTGATAGTACAAAGAGGAAATGCACAACTGTAACCTTTCTTTTGATATGGCAATCCCCCTGTCATGCTCAGAAGCTATAGTGGTCTGCTAGATTGCACCTGTTAGCACCTGTTTATAGCATCCAGTCAATCCATGGTACACTCCCTGTATACCATTGAGCTTAACAACCATAATTTTTATAAAGATTTGGATAACAGAAAATCTACAACAAGCATAGGCTTAGCAGCAGGAGAAACAATCACACAGACAATGCAATAAAGTATAGTAGACACCACCATTATATTACAATCCAAAATGGTGAAGCAGTCTAATGCAGAGAACTCTATCACTTTACAGAACCTTCCAATTCGGGAGGCAATATAATGGCACACTGACTGAGAGCATGACTATTTTCCTCTTTCTGTTCTAAGATTGTTTTACTAAAACAATGCAAAAACAGTCTTTTATCATCTACAAAGTGTCCTACAGTAGTACACTTGAAGCTCTGTATAGTACACTACCAAATATTTTGTGGAGATTGGAGAAGGCAACTAGAGGGTCAATTTGTCAAAGTTGAGGACACAAACCTAAGTTAATTTAAAAATGTTATTGATATTAGACCCAACATGTTTGGCCAATACTGTTCTATTTTGGAGATTTAAGACTTACTGCAAGCCTAAGTAAAGCAATTTATATGATTGCACCAATGCTACAAACTGGCATACATTTAGATTTTTAAAAGTTACACTAAATTTACAATATTAAACTTGAGATTCAAGTCATTCAATACCCTTTATGAAGGGAATATTTGCTCTTCCAATGAGGTGGAACTGCATTTATACTGTATTACTATATGGAGCTTTCACAGTTAATGTCATTTCTAATGCAGTAGGCCTAGCTATAGCGCTCTTCTTGATTTCATTTTGACCGGAGTTGTGTGTAGATTATATAGGTCTTCATTTTTCACCTTATGTCCGAAGTGGAAATTTCCACTTTCTTTCACAAATTCAAAGCAAATATTCCTAAAATATCTAAATTACTGATTTCTTAATGCATTAGAAATATTCTGACTGTCAATATCACCATTTCCTGTCAGTTTACTAACTTATTTTTTTTAACATGCGTTTCCCATATAGTCAGGCTTTGGTCACGGAGTTACTGTCACGGCGTTACCCCATTTTTTTTTTATATCTTATCATATCTACCAAAATCATAATTTTTTATTTTATATTTCACCAAGCTGTTATAGATAACAGTCTATAAAGTGTATTTAATATGAAGGAACTGCAAAAAGTCCTTAAACTTCACAGGGTTTTAACAATTTGTGAGTGGTCCAAAAATGCATTTCCTTTTCAGCGTCACGGCGTTACCACAGTCATTAATATTCATATTTTCATATTTAGGGCACTTTTTGAAGAAAAGACATTTTCTAAATTAACTTTGTGATAGTAAGAGTAGAATTGAAATAAAAGTTTGTTCCCAACATTAAAGCTCTTTCAGTTATTTGCACTTGAAATGTGAATTTTGCTTCCAAAGCGTCACGGCGTTACCGTGGAATTGCCCTAGTGTCAATATTACGAAAAGTAAAAGTACAACAAACTTGTTCTTTCGTTATTGACTTGTATTAAGGGGACGTCACTAACTGTTCCAGAGCAGAACGAGAACAGCCCTGGAGTCAAGTACAGCCTTTGGGGGAGGGTGCATTTCCAGTGTTCCCTTCTCCATCTATACACCATGGTCTACGCATTTCTACAGTACTTCAACCCAAAGTAGAATGTGGGTTGTGATTTGGGCCACAGATAAAGATAGCCTGAGGGTTGGTAGAGTAAATTTCCTGATTACATGACAAATGCACTGTGCACTTCCATTCAGGGCCATCAAGACATGTGCTGTATGTACAGTAGGATAATTTAATTTTACAGTATCTGCAAGAAGTTTCTGTTCTTCCATACTGAACTGTACCTTAACCTTCCAGTGAAATTCCTGCCATTTTCTTTTGAATTTTTTTGAAACAACAGGGCAAAATTCACTGACTGTACAAGCTTAAGTTTCATAGATTCGCCCATATCAATGGGTCCCCATTTGCCCCATCTCACTAGTACCCTGTCTAATAATTTCATTTTCTCTCTTCTCCCCTCCCCTTATTGTTGTGGTTAAAATACAGCAGCCAGAGTGAAGGATATTGATAAGGAACAGGTGAGGATCATGATCACCCGAAAACCCAAGGGAGAGGGATGAGACAGGAGAATAAGTAATTAATGATGCAAGGGCTTCATGAGACAGGGAACCCATGAGACAGGGGACTAGTAAGATGTGGATTAATTACTGTACTGTAGATTATCCCTCTTACTCAGCACTCAGCATACCATGTATTGCACATAATTCACACAACATTAACTATACCAGCTGTACAATACCTACTGTACCTTGCATTATTACCCATGGATCTGTTAGTCATTGAAGAGTTGACTTACCTACTCTTGTAAAGTACACAGTACACAATAATTACCTTAGTTTTAGTTACAGTTCTAACACAAATCTAGTGATTATTTTACTGATATCTAGAGTGTGTAAAGCATATCTGATTTGAATGGAAGTTTCACCATACTGTGAAGATTTGGTTCCTCTTTCATATCTGAAAATTAATTTTTGCTCACACTTCCCCTTTAAAAAAACAGAGGAAAAGATATAGAAATGTCTGAATGTGCATTTTCATAAAGTACCTCTACCTGCAAATCTTTTGACCGACTTGATCTTAAATGGGAGTCACAGAATTCTATTGCAGGATCTCCCAAACTACCTGTAGAGATACCATTGTGGTAGCAATTAAGGGTGTGCAGCATCCATCCCAGATTAGGGTTCTCAGGTCTTGTCATTGTTGGAAGATGGCTGTACAGAATGTTTAACACAAAACAATTCAACATAACCAGATTAAAAGGCAACGGAGAGCTATATAGGCCCATAAGATGGCCTGTAATTTGTTTGTTTTATTTGATCCTCCCATGTGGGAATTCGGCAATGCCCCAATGAAGGGGTACTAACGTCAAGCTGGCAATGCCAGTCTTGTGAGACAAACGCATGGTTTAACGCCTATGATTAAGGGATGGAAAATGAACTACCACCCAGAAAACTAGACAGCAATTTTAACGTCTGAGCTGGAACTTAACTCAAGACCTCATCACTGGAAGGCGCAGATCATTACCACTGTACCACTTGCTCCTACTAATACAAAAACCCCCAAAATACAAAGCAAACCAACAAACCTAATGAGCCCAGAAAAGATTCGATTGTACCACAGTAATGGAAGGACTTGTCAGGTGGTGCACTGATGTGTATTTAACAACCCACCCAGGCAAGCTATTCAACTCTTGACTCATTTACAACCCTATGAGAGAAACTGAACTTCTTAAAATCAAGTCTAGTGATTAAGCCTAAAGACTACTGTAATTCCTGACTAAGTTCAGCATACGGGCTGCATTTAAACTAGACCATTTGTACTTGCAGGCAAGTACTGATCGAAGCCACTGAAAGTGGTATGAAACAAAACGAAAAAGCCTAATATTGCACCACTTGATTGCAAGCCTCAATCGAATAAATAAGTGCACTGTACAAAAATGAGCAAACAGCCTACCATGCTCACCATCGCATTGAAAAATGTTCTGCCACCAACACAACTTTAACCGATGTGTCAGGGACGTACCTTTCACGCAGGCAACAGATGGCTGTAAAATATACCTCAGATTCGGGCATATGCACACGCACAGATTAAACTGAGACGTGCCAACAGACTTTTAGCGGTTGACAAGCTGTTAAACAAGCAGGGATTTTCGATGGTGTTGTCATGGAGTTAGTACTATGGTAGCATTAGTCTGTGTAGTAGCTTTCAAGTCTGGGACTATTTTATGAGTGATCAAATCAAGTATATAAAGAAAGTCAATGAAACTGGGTAACGACTTATCGTCCTCCGAAAAGAAGACTTCCTGCTTGCTTCAAACAGGCTGATTATTCCATTGGAACACCAAAGTAAAGAGGAAGTAGTTGAAATTTCCACTTCATGAAAAAGTCAAAATAACTGTGTGGCAGATGAAATGCTGTATAATGTTAGCATTGTTCGTGTGCAAATAGAGAAGCATCACACAGAAGATATTCATACGCAGGGCCAAGAAAGAAGGCACAAGTTCATTTAGCAAACTGAGCAAATCCAATAATCGAAGCTGTAGGGGCCTAGGTCTACATCAAAAAAATTTTAAAAAATATGATTAAATAAAGACTAGACTGGGCTATTATACTTTTTGGATTATACCTACCTCATAGGACCATGTACAATCTACTCCAGCAAACTTTCTTACACATCTCCCAATTTCTACATCCTCATGAGTGCTCCAAAGATTCTTCAGGCAGTAACTTATATGAGGTGCTATGCTCCTCAAGGTTTCTCTGCTAAATACCATCCCAGGTCCACCCATACAAAAATTATCACCATGTTGTAAATGAAGAAGACCTAATTCTTCTGTTTTTCCAAGTCCTGCTTGACCTAAGAAAAGTTTCTGGCTACCATTAATTGATCTTAAAAAGGGTTCCAGTTTGTATCCTTTGATATAAACGTCATCATCAGCCCTCATAAACCATTCATATTTATCAATATAATTATCATGTATATATTTGAGCATCATGAAGGACTTTTTCTGGGGTGGGTACGAATCATCTACACCTTGAAGGCTTACAACTGGAAGGTTCCACTCCGCTGGTACCTCTGATGCACCGCTTGAAAAGAATGCAACTTGTCCTGGAATGGTTTGGGCCCAAGTACGATTTACTGCTACTGCACGGGTGGGAAGATACTTTGCAGCAGTCATTACTCCTATAAATATTAGATTTTTCGAGGGTACCGCGTCCATTGTGGTGGAGGTTGCGCCATCTTCGTGGGTGTCTGCCTGGGTGCATCTTTTGGCATTGAATATGGGCCCGCCATGTCCAATGTGTTGAAGAATCCATGTCGCCAACGTGAAGCCTAATGCAATCCCTATCAACAGAACTGCCACATAGCGGAATCCGGGCACAGATGAACGTCGCAAAAACATTCTCAGAAGTTTCCGTCTTCTGTCTCCTTCTTCGATACATTTGGATTGAAAGTTACCCGGCGGTTTTTATGATCCAAACGCTACTTGGTTAACGCGGTTGGCGTATAAATAATTATTCCTTCGACATGATTTTCACTTTTAGGTTGCAGCCTGCCTACAGTCACTAATCGTTAGGCTAAGTTGTATATGTCAGCTCAGAGACGCATCAGTAGCCAACGTAAACACTCTCTCTAACGTTACAGGTAATGTATCATCCCCATGACCAAGTTGTTCAAACACTTGTCAGCACTCGTACTCACGATCACACGTCCACTATGTGGTTTTACGTACACTGTCAGCAACTTGTTCACAGGATTGACCAGAGTAACCCCGATGAACGGCGTGCTTCCTCAATTCACAGAAAGAAATATTACGAACATTTTGTTCCAAAACCTATCGAGTGAAATTTCTTTAGTTCCATGGAATTGCAAAGGAAAACAGGGAAAAATACCAGGCGCGGACAAGATATTGAGAAAGAGGCGAGCTGAGGTGAACACACCTTCTGCCTCCCGTCGACTAGAGAGGCCATAAGGTGCGAAACGTTTTTGGTCAAAATACTCTTGGTCGTCGAAAAAGTGTGGACCACCTGGATTGGAGCTGAATTTCACTATAGAAAGATAAAGTCCGTTTATAAATTTGTCTTTTGATTAATAGGCCTATTCCGCCGGCGGGTGGTGTGTGAAATTTTTGATGACCCCAGCATTTAGGCCTATTGTTGATTTCAGTGCCGTACGTTAAAGGTAAAGAGCAGCCCCCCCCCCCAAACTTAGTTTGAAGAAAAAGCTAAATAACTCAATTTTCATCTTATTTCTCTTCAAAGTATCTTTAGTTACATTTTATGAGTTTACTGTTGCATATTCATGGTAAACCAAATAGTTATTTCTGGTAAATTTCACATTTGAAGAGAAAAAACATTGTCAATTGACTCTCAACAGCCAATCAAGAAACTGGACAGTCTACTACACTTCTTCAATTTGGGATTAGTGCTCCTTCTTTAAAGGAAATTTTGTTTTACAAACGATTGACATATTTTCATGATTCCAGTCACTGAGGCATGTTGAAAAATTGAAAATTTGAACTACACTTTCAAGTAGGGATGTTTTGGCATTAGCCAAAAAATGACCACAATAAATGTGGCAAAAATGATGTAGTGTGCAATAATACCTCATAGGGCTAGACGTACGGTAAGAGGCAGGGCAGGGTCAGACTTCGACTCTAATTTCCTCACTTGAAAAACTGGATTTCGATGAGAAGTCTGGAAAAAATTAGGCGGACAACCATTCGATTTTTAAAAAGTTTTACATGTTTCTAATTATTTCACAAGAAACTTACAGGAAACGCCCGAAATAATAAAAATTCAGTGGCTGCCAAAATATCATCATAGGTCTCAAAGTGCAGTAATGATTGACGACCAAAATCAGGCAGATTTATTCGCAAACGCATCTGGGCATATTAAATCACGGTTCCTGTAATTCTTTTCAACAGTCCTGGAAAAAACTTTTCTTGAAATAATCGACCAGGTCACTCATTATCGGCTCGCCATAGGGGCACTTGCCCCCTTTGCCCCCCCCTCCCCCCCCCCAAAAAAAAAAAAAAAACATTTCCAAATCATGGCCTTCAATGTTCCAAAAACTAACGTTATTCGGTATGACATGAATAAAAAGTAGCCTTTTTCTTAATCTGGGCAAAGTATCCCAGCCTTCTCTCTAATACAAATGACATATATTATTTATAAGGTATAAACTGTTGTCAATTGTCAAGGATATAGTTCGTAATTGTATCAAAATTTTAGCCAGTACCAGCCGCCCAGAAGCCTGAGCGTTGATAGCGCTACCAGCACCAATAGCAGTACTGAATCAATACTGTTATTAGTGCTGATAGCGCTACCAATGCTTCTGTGTGGCCGGTTCATGTTTACAGGCTCATATGCGACCACTGGTCATATGGGTAAACATGATTGGAAAAGTTATGATTTCAATCATAGCCATAATTTTGGAATGCAAATGCGTGCGATTGAACCGATTTAGTAGGTAACGTAGGCATATATTTTCCCTTTTGGGGCACGAGGAGAGGGTATTAAAAGTACACTGCCAGTTGTTTTTTAAACATAAAGTATTACTTCATGGTACATGACGAAAGAGGCAGTGTGTCGTCGAAATTTCCACTTAGGCATCACTTCAACTTCAACTTTTAGAACCTTCACGTCAAGAAAAGGGATTCGATGGGTGAAGCAATCCACCTTTGAAGAAGTGGGTCTGTCATGGTTATCCCGGCGACAGTTTGGTTCGATGAAAAGCATCAAGGTACCAGGATACTTACACGCAAAAAGTACAAACAAGAGGCTGTTTTAAATCGAGAAAAAGAATGATAAATGATATGTAATGACTTTCGCCTGGAGCTAACATGAATAAAGCTTACTGTTCAAAGAACACATTCAACACATGTACCGGGCCCCTTTAAGCTGTTAAATTCCTTTTTACACGAAGTTCTCTTTTGGTCCCCAGAAGTCGTCAGTTCAATATTACTTCTATTATATTCCATTCACAAGAGTCAACTTGTTGCAAACGAAATATTTTTCCTTGTACTCAATTTATTAAGGAAAATAATGAAAAAATCATTAAGTGTTCTCTGTACTTAGCACAGTTTTTGTTGTACGAAAACTCGATTCCGGTAACCTTGGCGACGAATGGTAAAGGGATCCTTGGTCGTCCCACCGTAACCGAGGACTAAGTTTAAATATACAATATACAGTTGCCGGTCGTCTCTCGAGGATGTTGCAGATTGGCACGCCCTTTTTGGCTGAGCTGGAATTACATCCCCAGACCGGAAGCCTGAAAGTGTAAACCTGTAACACATTCATAGAACTTGTACTCAACAATTTTTCGTACCAGTTAAATTAAGAGGGGCCCCCAACTTTCCTTTCAGAACCTCACTTGGAAATACATACCCAAATTTTGTAGACGCCCTCTCTATACCTTTTATCAAACTGGAACAAGTCTGACGCCACTATCCCTTTTAGACCAGAATTGCCTTAAGCTTGAACCCTTAAAATTAATTTTCCCAGAATTTTACAATTTTACTGCCTTCTTTCCTCTGCGTGAAAATATTCATACATAAAATTCAATAGTTCCCCAACGAGTTATCTCGCCTCGATCTTAAAATGATGCAGCCTCTTTCAGCTTTTCAAAGTTAAAAACATTCTTCTAAATTAAACAAACTTCCCTTTTCCTAAACTTTCTCATCGTAAAAGAAACATTCTCTGTTGAATTAAACAAGGTTCGCTTACTTCTAAGATTCATTTTAATAGTCTAAATAACGACAAACATTCATACGATTCATTTACGTCCTAATTGTTTCAAGACATTAGTTTTCTCCACTTTCCCAACTTAATTTACTTTTGTTTAAAGACGGTTCAATATCGCACCACACATTTCAGCTAACTCCATTTCACACAATTCAACATCATTAAATAAACATCGTCTCCCCTCAAACTTTTACTTAGTAAAAAAAACAGAAATTTTCTTACCATTAATATGGCCTCTACGAAACGAAGTACAGAGGCAGCGGGCTCTACTCTCCCGGCTCCATGCAGATGTTGTCGAATTCTCCTTCCTACAGGCTTAGATAACCTAACCCTATCTCGCCATAAAATAGTGGGCTAAGTTGTACGCCGAAGGCAGAAAACGTCACAATCACTGCGGAGACCTTTTAGGGCCAGACTTACCTTTCTCGCTGTCCAGATCTGTACTGTTCTAGTTTTCTAACCGAAAGCCTCACCCAATCTATGAAAAAGATGCGGCGCATGCAAGTTAACCTATGCACACGCATTGTTAGACAAATTAGCGGTATTTGCTCTATGCGGCTGTACACGGCTGCTGCAAACTATGTAACCTGTGACCGATTAGGCTTTCTCAGGTCAACTTTTGACAGGGTTCACACCCTTCAAGTTCAGTGACCTCAAAGACGGATAAAAGGAAATTTGTTTTGGGGCCAACTCAACTTGAGACCAAGACGTCTCAAATAGTATTAGGGGGATGTCGTGCAAAAATATTTTTTGGGGGGCAGGGGCATGACAAATGGTGACTGACTGCCCGGAAGACTATCTAAGCGGAGCGCCACCATCATTTGACGCGGAGCGTACATAAAATTTTGAAAAATCGCGACCTCTCAGATAGCCGGAAATTGCATTTGCCAGGCTTGTAAGTAGAATCTAAGCCTCGTTATTTTGAGCTTTCCTTTGTAATAAAATCTTCATTTCAATAAAAAAGAAAATCACATTGCAAAATGATCAGAAACTTACCAGATAAAATGTACTGGCTCGTTAAGCCGATGTAACATTTTATCATTTTCCTTGTCGCAAAGTAAAATCTCCACTAAAAAGAATAGACCGGAAACAAATTTTTGTTTAATATGTTAAAGACGAACATATTCTATTCACTCTGGTGTAAGTTTTCATTCATAAATTCTCATGTTCGGTTCTCGAGATATTAGCACTTAAGTTGACACATTTTCTACAAAAGGTAAACTTGAACCAAGCAGGTGTTATGTCATGTATTCATATTGATGGCCAATGTCTTGTTTTGTTTTTTATTTATTTATTTTTGATCCTTTTGTTTGATCTTGAATTGATTAGTGATGCTATCTTGCCCTTAAGGCAAATTAAGTTTTTAAACTTCCATTGCTCGGAATGCACTTATGGTTACAACATATCACAGTTAAATTGTATAAATATGGTGTTAAATTTTAGAGAAAAACAACTAAACATTTCCATCAATGTGAATACATGACATTACGTCTATTTGTTGCAAGTTCACTTTTTGTAGAAAATATGTCAACTTCAATTCTAATATCATGGGAAATGCGTAAAAATTCCCTCAGTAAGCTATGCGTAGAATATGTTCCTTTTCAAAATATCAAACATAAATTTGTTCTGGACTTTTTGTTTCAAGGAGCTGCACACAGTTGGAAATAATTGAAATCATAACTTTTCGAATCATATTAACTCATATGATCAGTGGTCGAATGAGCCTGTAAACCTGAACCGGCCACACAGAAGCATTGGTATAGCACTACCAGAACCAAGAACAGTACTGATTCAGTACTGCTATTGGTGCTGGTAGCGCTATCAACGCTTCTGGGCGGTCGTTACTGGGCTAAAATTTTGATAAAATTACGAACTTTATCCTTGACAATTATACGTATTAGTTTATACTTTATAAGTAATATATATGTGACATTTGTATTAAAGAGAAGGCTGGAATACTTTGCCCAGATCAAGAAAAAGGCTACTTTTTTATTCATGTCATATCGACTAACGTTATTTTTGGAAAATTGAAGACCATGCTTTGGAAATGTTTGGGGGCACTTGCCCCCCCCCCCGTGCCCCTATGGCGAGCCGCTAATGTCCATGTCCATGGTGAGAGTTGCAGAACATTTATGAGATGTGTTCACTTGCCGGGTTACGTGGACCGACGCGGGAGGGTGTTCCCCGGTGTATATATCCCAAAGGTTGCCCGAAATATGAATCAAAAGCAATCCTGAGTGTCCTATATCTTAAAGATACTTTCCCAATATTCACCAGTACGCTGAAATTGGCGGGGATGGTTCGGGCAGCTTGTGAGGCAAAGATTTTCACTTTTCAAGTGAGTCACATGCAGTTGTGCGCAAAGCACTATTCTCTGCACATTGTGCACAGTCAAGCTACGTACTCGTTATCAGGACAGTATCAACTTGGAGCCTTTCTCTCTTTGTTAATATACAAATTTAAAACAAATACTTAGTTCCTATATAGTCAATGGCCCAACTTGTGTTATCCTTGAAATGTGTGATATTTTAGACTCACCTTCCCCCATAAAGGTGTTACTGACCTACTGAGAGTAACCGAAATTACTTGAAAAGGTGCGATGTACCTTCGTAACTTAGATAGATATGGGCTTGTTCTGCAATCCTTTGTGTCACACTGAAGGAAAGTCCAAAACCTGATCAAACTACTTTCAAAACTTCAATTTATTTTCTTCGCTACGGAGGAAGGCATTCGGTAAGTCTTTAAATGACGTATAATTTTAAAAGCAGTTAATCTTAAAATGAGTCTCAATATTTTTTTTGTCAAATAATATCTGTTTCCTATAAAGGTTAGGAAAAATAGCTGAAAATCAAATTTGCCCATCTCTAAATACTGCTTATATTACTGCCGAAAATGACGGTAGTGTTTAAAACTCACTCTAAATCTGTCGGTACATGTGGCAATGAGTGAGTGTTCTAAGTTACAAACCTGTTCTGATAAAATTATATTTCGAAAATAGAACTTGAAGTCAAAGGTTGTTGCTTAACAAAGTGATGTAATATTTTAAAAATGTTGGAGCAAATTTAAATACTGTAAATTTTGCTACCACTAACTTTTCCACCCGCTCTCACTATTTTAGTTAATTCCTCTTACCTTTCGTCAGTATTGACAAGTGTTGTTTAAAGTTTGAAAAAATGAACTGAGAAAATAATGACGTTCCATTACATCAAACGGAGAAATAAGGACATAGGCTACGTACTTTCTAATCGGATTGTGTGGAATGTTTATAGAGCGTAAGAACACTAAAAAATTGATTCAAAAATACTAACAGGACATCGTTATTTTATATTTTCAGGTGCATGTATCATCCTGATATTCGGTTATCCAACCCGCAATGTACATAATTTGTCAAAATTTTGAAAGAAGTTTTAAAACTTTAGAAAATGTAGTTACATTGCCAAATTTAATAATAGCTTTTGCAGCCCCGTATATTGTGAGTTTGACTTGCAAATTGATTTGTTTCGGAAACTGTCAAAAAACCCAGTTTACATGGATGCGCTAACCGGGATGTTCGTATGTTGGTATAGATTTCCCGAACTGTACGATTTTAACTGATTTGTGTCGGAAACAGTGTCAAAACCTCAATTAACATGGATGTGATAATCGCAATGTTCAGATAGTGGTATAGAGTTCCCGAACTTAGGGTAATGGGAGGCTGCCCTCTTTTGGAGATCATTTTATTATCATCATTTTAGCCTTAACGTTTACACCCTATGAAATTTTTAATGTAATTTTACATATACAGAAGAAATAGTAAAAGTATAAAAATGACGGAAAGTGCTTGAATTTAATCGATTGAATTTTTTCATATTCTACTGTAGGTCTTTTACTTTTACCTCTATGGAGATGAGACTTAGAAAGTTGTCTATAATCAATCACTGTCAAGATGAACATTGTTACATAACAGAAAAGATTTATATACTTGTGTGTATGGTTATGATTCACTGTAAACACTAATTAGTCAAACAGTGCCTGAATCGACCAATCACGTAAATCAACAATGTTGGCTTACATCTAACTAGTATTTGACCCAGTTAAATTTAGCCTCCTTGACTAAGTTTTGACTGATATTCTTTAGTCCATTACTACGAAATTAGTTAGATATCGTCACACGATTAGCCAATTCAGGCACCGCTTGACTAATTTGTGTTTATACAGTGTTTGCGCCTTCAGTTATATCCTGTTTTTATGGAAGACAAATTCTTCACATTTAGTTCTCCAACAACACCTGACAGAAATTTCGTTGTACCAATTTTTGACCTTCTTGTTCAAAAAACCCGACAATACTGAGTGGTAGGCCTAGTGGTTGTATATGCCTTGAAAATCGTCAAATCTGCAAATGAAGGGAAAATTCTGTGGTTTGACATGGTGTATTGAGGAATCAATGCCACTGTCTTCAAAGACAGGCTACTTTGCCAACTTTTATAACTTTGTCAGGAAAAGATTTTGGGGGTTCAAATTTACCTTATCAATTCATACCAAATTGAACTGAAATCAGTTTTTTCCGGGTAGTGACAGTTTCACAAATACTGTATGAAAGACATCAAAGTGAAAAACATTTATCCCAAAATGGGTGCAATGGGACTTTTATTGTTTAAACTGTTTCCTTCTTCTTCAAAATTGCAATGACATTCAAATGAACCAAATCAGTTTCAAATCTTAAAGGGCAAAAACAGTCACTCCAACTTGAGGTAGTATAGTAGAGTTTCCTGTTTTATGATTGGCTGCTGAGAGTCATTTGACAAAAATTTTTCTCTTCAAATGTGAAATGCACTAGAAGTAACCGCTTGTACTAAACTGAATGTGCAATATTGTGAAAATGAAGTTACAAAAATATGATGAAACATACTTTTTAGACAAATTAGAGAAAAATTGTGATACTTGCTGTTGCTTCCAAATAAGTTTTGGGGAATACCCTTGACCTTTAACTGTACAAATACATTTAACATAAAACATTCTTTTTGGTTAAAACTTATTGATTCAGTTATATTTTAGGTTTAAGTAATGGGATCTGTATACATTACAAAGGTCAAAATATTCACCTAATCACAACTGCCGAAGTGTCAAAATGTATTGTAAGTCGATATTGCATTGTTCTTGTTTTTTTAGAAAACAATGTTCATAATGTTAATCTATTTTGAGATGTAAGACATTAATTGCTGAAGAGTGTCTTCTTCACACACACTGTCTTTTGTAACTCTACTCTGTAAGTATGTACCAAATTAGGGTTCACATTATGGTGGATTGTTTTCGTTTGGAAGGTTAGGCCCGGGAACATTGTCCCCTCCACTGTTTTGAAGGAGAGACTACCATTACCACATTTACCCTTACCTTCGTAACGAATAATGGATGCATTTAAATGGGAGTCTATCAAAAATCTTTTCCAAATTGCTAAATTTAACATTGCGCTTGACGCCCTTTCACTTCCTTTCTTCTACATTGTTGTTTTTAAAGGTCAAGAGCAGTCACCCCAAACTTATTTTGAAGCAACAGCCAAATCTTACAATTTTCTTCTTATTTCTCTTCAAAGTATCTTTCATCATATCGTATGAATTAGCTATTGCATATTCAAGGTGAACCAAGCAGTTACTTCTAGTAATTTTAACATTAGAGGAGGAAAATGTTGTCACATGACTCTCAACAGCCAATCATGAAACAGGACAATGTACTACACTACTGTAACTTGGGGTGACTTCAATATCGTCTCAAACGCTCTTAGATTTTTCAAAGGTAGTACCTTACGGAGTTTTCCACCAGTTCAAAAATTTTGGTCTTTTTTTTTCAATTGCAACTCTTTATAACCAAAGCCTCAGGCCTCAGTGGTACAGGCACGATAGGAATGAAGTGAACTCCCACGATAATGTGACAAGAGCGATCAAAATTTGAAACATTTGCATCATTTTGCCATTGTCTCTTTGAATCCTCTCCGATTAAGGGAACGGAGTTTAAGACCAGATACTCCCACCATTTTTCAGTTCTTTCAAAACGTCATTTCTTTAAATCGACTAACGTGTTCAGTGTACAATGCTCTAAAATGCTCGGTCCCGTGTTCGTGCAGTTCGCTCTGACGGCGTTAAGATTATAATCCAGCCTGTCGACATTTTAAGCAAGATGTCTTACTAAAGTACTAGTCTAATATATATTTTAACTGAAGGCTATGTAGAATCGGGGAGTTGCTAGAGAACTCCCTGGTAGAATGTAAACTGTCTTCATTAATTTCAGGGTCGCCTATATACAGGTCGCTGGGATCTTTTCCAACTTTAAGAATATTTGATCATAAAACCAGGAGAATGTCTTACTGGTGGAACATTTTTCTATTCTGAATCTAAAATTTTACATCCAAGAGTTGGTTTGAACGCAACTATCTGGCAAAGGAAGAAGTACATAACCATGGTAACTCCATAGTGTAGCATCACATCTCAAGTCATCAAAACTGAAAATGTGTCTGAACATTTTAATGTCTGCTTTCATCGAAAGCTCCGTGCTTCATGTTGGATTGCTAAATAACTTAATGACAGAACAGTAATATACATTGACCTAAATGCTATAACGGACAAGTTGGGAAGTGCTACTTTCGGCTGGGTCAAATATGTAACAAATCGTAAGTTGTTTACGCATGCGCACATACAAGGGTGTCGATTCTGGGGATAGGGGAAAATCGCCCAACCAATGAAACTATTGGGGGAACAATTTTTTGCCTCCCCTTCCCTAATACTAGTTCCAGTAGGTTAAAAAACAGGCAGAATGAACAAAATATTCATAACATTGTGGTGTATACGGATAAATTTAAGGCTTCAAGAAAACTTCAATAATTTGGGCTCATTTTAAAGCAATAATACTGTATTTAAAGTTGGAATTCCAAAGACTCTTATTGAGCTGTGATAGAGTCATCGTCGAGAAAGTTGATGGATGATCAGTAGCAGCTATTCTGACTCCAATGTACGAGAGCGTCACTAATAAAAACGTAAACGCTCTGAATTTCATTTTAATCTCCCTTTTATTTAAAGTTTCGATCTTCTTCAGTTACCGACTACAATACAGAATTATATGCAATTTTACACACCAGAAAGTGCAGCCACTCTACTGCAATACTTTACAATACTGCATTCAATGCGCCAACTATATTTTGGGTATATGCATGCCAATGTTGTTTGTGTGTGTTTGTTTGTTAGTGTGTATAGGGGGTGTGTGTTCGCGTTCGTGTGGGTGAAAAAGTTTTTTTGACAGTGGTGGTACCAAGATTTCAAAGTGAGGGGCAAGAGAAACCACGTAAAATTGGGAGGGTCGAACAATGTATGAGAGAACTGTTCCCGCTGACTCTACCAGACCGACTGCATGGTCAAGCAGTTAGAGCATTCGACTTGCAGTCGGGAGGTTGGGAGTTCCTGGCCGGGTCATACCGAAGACTTTAAAAGCGGAACCTGCTGCCGTTTTGCTTGGTGCTCAGCATAAGCAATGGAGTTAAGGAAAACAAGTCAGTGAGCCACAACTGGAAAAGGGGCCTTGGTCTTGACTTGAACCAATTGGTTGGAAACTGGACTGTTAAACTCTTTCTAAGTAACCAATTACATGAAAAGTACATTTTTGTAGAGACGTATATCTGCATGCGACAAGACTAGAGAAACTCCCCTCGCCTTCCCAACTCTGCGTGAGGTTTCTGCTGTCTGGAAGTTATATCCCCAACTTATTGCATCATGGAGCGACTCCGTGCTAGTAGTTCCATGATTGCATGTAGGCTAGTAACAAGTTATTACAAAAGGTCGAAACTGAAAAGAAACTGATCATGTAGGCTGTAAACGTTTACAATTTGGTGACAGCAAAATGTCATCATCTTTCCAACATCTACGGAGGTTTGAAGTCATACCAGCAAGTCATTGGTAAACAATGGTCCCTGAATTCAATTGTAAATTTGTCCCGTACCTTTAACCTCCTCAAAAACAGACCGCCAAATTGAGTGTTACACAGGGTTAGGCTGATGGAATTTATAAACCCACATTCCTATAGCAAATCCCTCTACAACTCGTTTCAACGCTTTAATGGAATTTGCCCATTTAATGAAAGACCATTTATTAACCTGAGAAGCGCCCTTATGCCCCCCCCCCCCCCCCAATTAGGCTGTCGCTCTCAGAGTTTTTTTGTAGCGATGATGTCTTCTACAGAACAACTTCGCCTGCTCAAATGTACCTTTTCATTAACTTTGAAGAAAGTTATAGATTTCTTTGAGGGGTAAATTCCACCAGGGAAATGCAAGTACTTACCTTCAGTTGACTGGTCTGTTTAAATTTTATCATCAGTTCAAATTTCAACTTATCTAGACTTTTTTATGTTCAATTCAATTTTATACAAAATGCGCCCAGGTGAAAAAAGTATCTAAAAATTAAGACCTCAATACATGTGAAGGACACTTGAAAATAATACTGTTCATGCATCAAATCTAGTGACATTAAAAGACAATCAAAGATACTCATTGAAGAGGAAAAAATGAACATGTATAAATTTTGGAAGTGATACCTGATAGAACTTGAAAAGAATGATTTTAAACTCTTTGAAAAAGTTTGAAGGGGCACTTCGTTTTTACATGGTGGAAAAATAATTATTACATTGTTGTGTAAGTACAAGACGGTTTCGCCCACCAGTCGTCGAGTGTTACCTTAAAGGGCAGGAGCAGTCATCCCAAATTGGAGAAGTGTAGTAGACTGTTCAGTTTCATGATTGGCTGTTGGGAGTCATGTGACAATGTTTTTTCTCTTCAAATGTAAAATTTACCAGTAATAACTGCTTGGTTTACCTTGAATAGGCAATAGTAAAGTTATAAAGTGTTATCAAAGATACTGTGAAGAGAAATAAGATGAAAATTGAGTTATTAAGCTTTTTCTTCAAAGTAAGTTTTGGGGGACTACTCTTTCCCTTAAAGGTTACATCCATACCTCCTAGTTATTTCATATCTTTTAAAATTGAAAGGATATATTCAACGGAACTGTATAATATGAATGATTATTGGAATATCCTTTCCCAACAAATTGAATTGATACTTTTAACTACGCAAGCTCGTGATAACTGAATGATTGGAGTGTATAGTGTATTAAGCTACTTGCTCTTTGATGTTCGTTATTTTGGTTATTTAGCTCAAAAATAATTTGTATATATGTATGTTTCTTACCTCGACGACCAACTGCATGGTCAATGGGTTAGAACATCAGATTTGCAGTTGGGAGGTCTGAATATCGAGTCCCGGTCAGATCATATCGAAGACTCTAAAAAGGGAACCTACTGCCATTGTGCTTAGTGCTCATCATAGTTAGAAATGGACTTGAGAAAACAAGCCAGTGAGCCACAACTGGAAAAAGGGCGGTGGTCTCGACTTGAACCAATTGGTTGGAAACTGGTCCGTAAAACTCTACCCTAACCTAAATGTGACAATTAGGGGAAATGATATAAAATATAGTTAACACAAACAAATATAAGCGTCACCAGAAAGTTTCAATAGAGGGCGTAAGCGTTGATTAAGTGCAATTCTGTGTAATTAAAAAAACTAAATTTGAAACATTTTTTGTTTCCGTCACTGAAATAGAGCAAAAAGACCACAGCTGGATGACATTTAATTTACTCGATACTCAAATTGAAAGGCATGAGAATAAATGGTGTTAAGTGACAAGATACGAGAATGAAGGGTTGAAGTGCTACCATACTCATAGAAATCGGTGCCAACTACCTTGAATGACTTTAGAGAGGAAGTTTAAGCAAAAATTTACTTTTCATATTTGAAAGAGGAACAAAATTTACACATCGTGGTGAAAGTTCCATTCAAATCGGACATATATTTGTTGAGATATCAGTAAATGAAGTCAGTAGATTTGTGTTCAAAAGTGAGTTTGAAGGTAGCAGAGCTTCTATCACTTCCTCACATTGACAAGGAATGCTTTGTTTCCCTTTGTTTATCAGACTGCTGTGTTGACCTTGAAGTTAATAGGAGTATGACCTCCCTGTGGGGGATGCAAAGTTTGTAAAATTCTCATGCTACTTATGCAATCACATTTTAATAAATGTGGTACTGTTGAGGAGGAAATCCAGTATAAAGTTTACAGAAAAACAAAAGACTGCCCATTAATGCGGGGATATGATGTCATATGTGCTTGCTTCAAGTTCACTTTTTGTTGAAAGTGTGAAAACATGATATCTTGAGAACCACACATCGGATTTCAATGCAAATTTCACCAAAATGCTTAGAATAAGCACCTCTCTAACATACCGAACTGCCGAATAATGTTGCGACCTTAAGCCCTTCTTTTAAAGATGTTAATTAAGTGTTGTATTCGGTAAGTCATGCTCAAACTCGTTATAATGCGACATAGTAAAAAGTGAGGGTTTGCAAATCATCATTATGTATCATAAATGTGTATCACATATCTTTCTCCTTTATTTTTACATTCGGTATTAATTTTATAACCACAGATGTGACTGAAATAAGTTACACGTTGAATCCATCGTTACTAATTTTGCAGCTCCTTTTCTCATGGCTCGCCTGGACAAATGGCTTAACTTCTCGGCTTGCGTCATTCATCAGTTTTTTGTGAGTGGAACCCTCAAAGCAAATGGCGTTCTTCTAGAGAGCATCGCCAAGTACTTTAGCACGAGCTACACCATAGTAGCTTGGTGTTTCGGCCTGCAGAGTGGCTTGATCTATTTGGTATGTAAGTATCCTCTCAGATAAATCAAGCATGAGGAGTGAAAAACGCACCGGGTCTTTTCAAAATTCCCCAAAGCAATTACATCAGTATGTAGGTCTAATACTTCATTCAAATTTTTTAGGTAAGATGCACTATTTACTTAAGTTTCCGTAATCAGTGGTAGGCTATATTTAGGAAAGAATTTTAATGATGACAGAATCAATGATTACAACCATGGTAAACGGTCTCGCCATCTGTAATTACGTAAATGTACAATAGCCATGACTACAAGTTAAACCCCGCTATACAGGCTAGAAATTCAGATGGGAATGAAATCTACACATAAATCATCTTTCTACTGCCCATGAAATATTGTTTTTAACACCTTATTATATGACTGATTAAACCTTGTAGTGTTGTTTCGATAGAACAGTCTTTAAAACGTGCAGTTTTTTTATATGTATGCGTAAAGCATGATGGTAGTTGCGTATGCCCGACGCTTACGTAGTAATTATGTGTACGTGACAGATGGACTATCTTATATTAACCAGAAGGATAAACGTAGGCCTAATTCCAAGATGAAAGCATTTACATTAAGTAAAGCACGAGTTTCATTTTATTCATTTTGATATATTTCTTGATAACATGTTAAGGAATCTTCTGCCGTTTGTGGGTGATGTTCCGCATAAGCAATGGAGTAGGGAAAACAAGCCAATGAACCCAGTGGCGGAGCTAGGGATTTCGGTCAGAGGGGGCGAAAATGGTCTACAGGGGCGCTTCCGTCGAAGGAGTAAATTCCTTTAGCCTCAGCACGATCGAGGCCACGGCTTTTCAGACTTTCCACTTGATTTTCCGCACCTGGTAGAACACTACTTTGCCATTTCTCCTCAGCAAGTTTTTCTATTAACACATGTTAAAATTTTCTATCCATTGGCCTCGGCAGAAGAAAATTCCGGGAGGGGGAAAATTCTTGTAGGGGGAAAGTTCCGCGCCACCATGAGTTGGCGCGGAGCGCAAGAGAATATTGTCCCAAATGTCTCCCAGATCTCTGGAAATGGCATTTCTTATCAAGCCTATGTTAAAACACTGAGTGAAGTGTTAAGAAAGGTTGAGAATGGTCACTTGAAGAAAAGCAAAATGGAAACTCGTTAAACTCTCCAACCATTACCACCATAATAACAGTTTTATTTTATTTTAACCTGAATGTTCTCTTCAAATGATTTTGAAAAATATCGTGCAAGCTGTTTTGGTATCTTTATAAACTCTTTTAATCGTCTATGTTGACAACTATCCCCGACAACAAGAGGTCTATTTGCCCTACAATTATTGTTGCGCCCTCTGCAACATCTTTTATTGACCGTGAGGGTGAATTTAATGTCAGGCTGTGTATTTTTAAGCTTATAATCACGCTTGGTGTGGAAGCAATTAACTTAGCACAGCGACAATATTCATTATTGCATATGAAGCATGAAGATATGCTTCGGCAAAACCTATCCCTATATTACAGATGACCCTTTTCATCAGAATAAAGTGCAAATAGTACAGTTACTGATGGCTGTTTGAGCATCTTGTTGTCTGGGCCTTAAAACAATTCTATTAAATTATGTCTTTTGCCAAAAATGATGCAAGAGTAAAGTATGTTTTAAACCTAAAAAGAGCGCCGACAGACGATTTTGGTCCGTCGGGGGACCGCCCCCCCCCCCCCCCCCCCCGACGGACCAAAATCCGCCACTGAATGAGCCACAACTGGAATAAACCGTGGCCGGCTCGACTTGAACCAATAGGTTGGAAACTAGGCCGTAAAATTCTATCTAACTAACTAAATAAATTAATAATATACGATGGTAATAGTTAGACCTCTATATCTTTAGTGAAAAATTAATCCCCGTCGAGTGAAACGGAGACGTAGACGTAGACCTCGCCGGGTCCGACCGGCACAACTACTATCGAATTGCACTCCATAATGTCTTATTCTGATCTGACGTCATTTGTAGGTTTCTAAGTTTGTAATTTCACGTCTTTTTTTTTTCCTTTTCCTTTTTCCTTACCTTTTTTCCTTATTTTGATGCCTAATGCTTTTTGTTACAAACTGTGTGTTATGTATCTTTTATAATAACCTATGTCTCGTATACCTCATATTGAGGATGAACTGAGAATAAAACTGAAAACTGAAAAAAAAAAAAAAAAACTGAAACAACGGCCGAAATCAAGTCAACTTAATCCAATCTCAAGCCACTTCCGATATCAGTGACCCCAATTCTACGCATGCCTAATCTGACTCCGACTCCAAGTCATGTCCAACAGATCTGAGTCTGAACATAGTCCGTTTCCATCCCATGCTTATTAAATGTACAGTAAAATTAAGCTCGGAAATTGATTATATGATAGGCAAGGTTTACTCTAAAACAGCTCAGTCAACTACTCGATTGAAGTTAAATATGACCACATTGTGATCACCACAATATGTTATCTTGCAACAGTATATAAGTTACTCTCTTCTGTTAAAATTAAAAGATGAATAATGCTTCTTAACTTTTAAAGATTAGGAAAAAACCAACAAGAATGAAACCAACTTTCTATAATTTTCATTTGAATTGACACGGTCGGACTTGGCACAATATCTGAGTCCAGTTGCAGCTAGCACATTTTAGACCAATTTCGATTCCAGAATCTCCCATTGTGGGTCAATTCCTGGTCCAAGAAAAACTTGACTTGAGTCTCAAACTGAGACCGAATCCGGACCCGGATGTTACAGCGTAGCTAATGCTCCTCATTCACTTGGTTTGTGCATTAAACTTTAGTTAAAACGAACATTCATCTGAAGAACATTTGTTTGAAATAAAACAGGTTCAAGCAATAAATTTTAGGGCAAAGTGGATAAATAATTAAGCAAAGTATGCATGTGATTCTTTTACAGCACCCATCTCGAAGATAATGCTGGACACATTCACGTTTAGGCAGTTGAGTGTAGCAGGTGGTATTCTGGCCGGTGCGGGTTACGTATACTGTGCTCTGAAAGCTTCATCAGTCGCAGAAATGTTTATTAGCTTAATCATGTCAGGTAGGATAGATTAAAATCAGTAACTTTTTGTTTCTAACTCAAATTTTACACTGCAAAGCGGTACCGGTATATCGAGTGGCCGGGTTTTGTGGAGTTTACCAGTTACTTTCCAACCCTGCAAACTTTCTCCACTTAATTACTTTTCAAGTGGCCAAACTTATACAATCTCCATATCTTACATTCAAATAAACGTTTCATGCGTAAGTTATTATTTATTCAATTAGGTTTTCATTAAATTGTGACAAGAAACTTTTTTCTAATCATCCTCAAACCCGTTACAAGCAATTAAACTAAAAAGAAGAAAATACAGAACAATTTAAATTTTGCGTAGTCATTGGATTTGAAATGACTAATTATGCCAACAATATGCATTGCATGCGGTATTATATGCTTATGATGCTTATAATCAACCTAATATACCCCTTTAATAAAGCACTTACCTATAAAATTCGGTAAAACATAATCGTTCAGTCACGTTCTTTTTAACTCTTTGTCACTGATAGATGAAGAGGTATGGTAAAAGCTACAGTGGCTTTAAATGAACATTTTTCATGATTAGCTATTCATGTTCTATTTCATCAACTCCTTCGTGATCTTAAAAGGAAATACCTTTACAGAACGTTTTCGACCCCCCCCCCCTACCCCCATAAACGAATTCCCTACCAATAACTCTTTTCTTGTACAGTGCTCAGCATAGCATACGATAAGGTAGTACTTTGCAGTTTGTTTCACCCACCCGTTTATCATACATGTATAACCAGGGAGGTGTTAGGCACCTCCCTGGTATAACCACTCGTGTACACTACTGCGAGTCACAATCAGTGGTGGCGCTACGGCAGGGTCGGGTGGGGGGACAGGAGGGGGACCCCAGATTTTGGCCTTTCACCCACTTGATCCTCAACTTAGGTCAGTTAGGAGTTGGGTTAACTGAAAAAATAAATAATACACTTCTCCAGAGACGTAATTTTTTTCAAGAGATATGCTAAAACCTCAGGGTCCCGGGGACTTCGGCTCTTGGACCCCCACCCCTCTTTGAGCTCGGATTTGCTTTGCGTCCTAAAAGTTTTGCCCCCAACATTATTCTTTGCCCCTATTCCCCACCCACCTACCCCCCAATTTGACATTCTGGCGCGGCCACTGGTTCCAATAACATTAAATGGTTTTCATGGTGTCATTTTCATGTTTCCAGAGCCATACGGTACGATTGCCTTTGAAATCCCAGGGGCCACGAAACGAATTTTGAATTGAGTGTTAATCACTGGAGCGGCCGAATTTGTTGAGCAATAATCTGCAGTAGCAATGAAAGGCGGTCCAAAATGCATACGGCAGGAAAACTTGGGGATAACTCCCCCAGTCCACCCCCTGTCTCCGAGCTCCCCCATTACAATTTTGTCACCTTCCAATTCCAGGTCCATCAAACATAATTCCATACCGAATCTGGTCAGTCTTGCGTTACTACCCTGTCACCTGGGGAAAACTTTCAATATACCTTCGACATTTAGTACAACAATTCTAATTTTATTTTCGTGTAGGTATAGGTCTGGGATTATCCGATCTACCACATTACCTGTCTTTGGAACAACATTTCAAGAAGGACTTCCCTAAGATGTCAACACTGACCTCAACATCTCATTTTGTTGGAGTTGCAGTATTTCCTCCACTCGTGCAGTTTTTTATTGACCAATACGGGTTTCATAGCGCCCTCCTTCTAATGGGCGTTATTCTATGGAACACTGTAGCTGGAGGCGTGGGTCTTATACATCGAAAATCACCATCAAAACAAAAAAATAAATTACAAAAATTTACCTCTAAAGCAGACGAGGTTATTGACGAGTGCCCTGACGCATTACAGAACGGAAACGTTTCATTGCTTATGCCCAAAGCTGAACACGAAAATCTAAAGACAGCGGAGAAATACTTTCCCTGTTTCTCAGCGATGATTCGCCATAGAAATTTGTCAATTTTAATCTTCTTTGACGCTTTTGCGTTCTATATTTATACCTCCTGGGCTCTCTTTCTGGTATCTCTTGGAACAACCCATGGATTGATGGCTAATGAAGCTGCCATGCTGTCAACTATTGGTGGAGTAGCTGGCGTTTTCGGAAGACTGGCAGCGGCATTGCTCTTTCACTTCAATGTCATGGACGCGTTTGTCGGAAACCAGGTTCCCATCTTTTTAAACGGTATCACTTTGTTGGGGTGTGTATTCGCAAAAGACTTTTACATTTTAACCCTTTTAACCGTTTTTAGTGGCTTTAGTCAAGGTTTTAATCAGTCGAGCTTACTCGGGATGCTTCCTTATCAGGTTTGCCACATGCATTTTCGCCAAGCTGCTGTGATCAATTTCTCGTTGGATGGTTTACTCATGCAGTTTGGTGGACTTATTTCAGGTGAGTTTTCAGCTTGCACTTTCTGCCTTCCTCGTAAAAATAAATGTTTATTTTGGAGACCGTTGAGTACACTTTAAAAAGTCTGCACATTTTCAAAAAAGTAAAATGAACAAAAAAAAGAATACACAAAAAGTGCCGTTAACTCCCTGACAACACTTTTCATATATTCTTTTTGTATGTAATTATTTTTCTTTTGTAATTCTACAAAGATTTTGTAACAATATAACCTATCTCAAATTATGCCAAAACAAACCCCGATTTTCCAGGTTCAATGGCCCTAAAATAATGGTTTGGACTATATACAAGTTCGGCCATCCACATCTTTAAGAGTATACTATTACAAGAAGGTCCAACTCTTGTGAACAGTTTGGAAATCTCAATAGACAGGGTCTCCTAGCCCCCATTCATTACAGGGCCTTGGTTACGGAGTCTCTTGAATCTAACTTGGGAAGTAGAAGACTGTGCCCCCACCTCTTAAACAGGTGTTACGGCTTGGTCGCAATTCAAACCAATAACAGCGAAAGACCACAGAAGAGCGAGATTAAAATCAACTACTTAATTATTATTCACCTCTTACTTCCTTAAATTTACAACAATTAATCTTAAATCTACTTACAATCTTTTACAGCTTAAGGTGTCACTCTTTGTCCAAGGGGTAGTCTTGTTAGCGTCGATTGTACAGCAGCACAGCGTAGGACTCGGTTCCGCGAAGGCAGGATGAAGACTATAGACTTAGTAAATGGCGACACAATTACAGCGTTAAGCAGCGAGGCAGGCGTCTGGTCTCTGTATTATCTGTGTATCTTCTGTTCTCTTCCCCTTGTCACACTGCTTGCATGACCTTTTATATGACTGGTAGTTCTTCCAGAAAAGTCTGGAACTCACTCTTATGGAAACGTCTCGTTTGATCTCGTACAAAACGAACAGCGAACGTTCTGGGCTCGGTAACCCATAACCACAAGTTGGCTATTATTAGGCCAGTACATCATACAGTAGTTCCCAGTAGGTGATCGTACATTCTCGTAACTGTGCGAATGTTCTCTGGGGTTACCCGTTGAATATGCTCGAGAGACAACACCGATGCTAGCACTTTCTAGAACTTTTCACTCGCTCGTCCGAGGATTCAATCTGGTTGATGTCGTCTCGTAACACTCCCCCCCTTGAAAGAGTTTTGGACGTCTAGGACAAAACTTAGGTTACAATATCTACAATATTACCTTACAGTAATAACTACAGTATTACAGTATGCCTTCCAATATCAAGTGGAAGGTGCTATCATAACATATAACTTGTGTTACAATATGATAACACATGAGTAGTAACATCATTAACACATACTGTGCTGCAGGCAACATCAAAATTTCAAAATTACAGTACGACTTTTAATCTACTCCATCAGATTAAGTTCTTGACAAAGCATCAGGCACAACATTGTCTTTCCCTTTAATGTGCCTAATATCTACATTATATGATTGTAGAAATAAACTCCATCTCATCAATCTCTGATTCTTGTTCTTCATCTTAGACAGAAATGTCAGAGGATTATGATCAGTATATACAATAACAGGGAAACTAGTAGTCCCCAAATAAACATCAAAGTGCTGAAGACCAAGTATCAAAGCTAATGTTTCTTTCTCAATTGTAGAATAATTTTTCTGATGTCTGTCAAATTTCTTTGAATAATAACACACAGGGTGATCTACACCATGCTCATCAGCTTGAAGCAAAACTGCTCCTATACCATTGTCACTAGCATCAACTGCCAGCTTAAACTGTTTTTCAAAATCTGGAGCAATCAACACTGGCGAACTCATTAGTGCTCTTTTCAATGATTCAAATGCTGCCTGACAATTTTCTGTCCAAACAAACTTTTCATCTGAGAACAAGCATACATATTCATTGATTAATGATTTCATTTCTGATCTTTCTTTGTCATCTAGATGACTTAACTTCTGATCAAGATTACTCAATACATCAGAGTTTTTTAACTTAATACACATGTCAGGAACATTATCAGCATTGATCTCGTCATTATCACTGAATTCTTGATCAACACTGACGATACACACTTGATCACATGCATTATTAACATTGACATTCACATCATGTACACTTTCATCCTTAGAAATGTCACAATCCTCTCTTTCATAATATTTTTTCATCATATTAATGTGACAAACTCTCTTAGATTTACGCTTGTCAGGTGTCAAGATGACATAGTCTGTGTCATTGACCTTTCTCTCAATGACATAAGGTCCTTGAAAGCGAGCTTGAAGTGGCTGACCAGACACAGGCAAAAACACCAACACCTTCTCACCAGGCTTAAACTCTCTTTCCACAGTGGTCTTATCATACCACGCCTTCATTTTCTTCTGAGAATTCCTCAGATTTTCTTGAGCCAGTTCACATGCTCTGTGAAAACGCTCCTTAAAGCGGGATACATAATCAAGCAGATGTATGTTTTCACCTGGATCTGATAACCACTTCTCCTTTAATAATTTCAATGGTCCACGAACTATGTGTCCGAAGATGAGTTCAAATGGACTGAACCCAAGTGACTCCTGCACAGACTCCCTGACAGCAAACATTACAAATGGAATGCCTTCATCCCAATCTTTCTCATTGTCATGACAATATGTCTTTAACATATTCTTCAATGTTTGGTGAAACCTTTCTAAAGCTCCTTGGCTTTCGGGATGATAAGCCGAAGACTTAATTTGGTCTATGCCTAATTCATACAACATCTGTTGGAATACAGTTGACATGAAATTAGACCCTTGATCTGATTGGATCTCCTTAGGTAACCCAAACAATGTGAAAAATTTAAGTAAAGCTTGTAAAACTGTCCGAGCCTTAATATTTCTTAGAGGTATTGCCTCTGGAAACCTTGTCGAAGCACACATTATGGTTAATATATACTGATGTCCTGCCCTACTCTTAGGTAGAGGACCTACACAATCAATAATGACTCTACTAAATGGCTCTTCAAAAGCAGGAATTGGCTTTAAGGGTGCAGCCGGAATATTCTGATTCGGCTTCCCAACCATTTGACATGAATGACAAGTCTTACAAAATTTGGCCACATCACTCTTAAGCTTAGGCCAATAAAAGTGATTTAGAATTTTGTGGTAAGTCTTATTGACCCCTAGGTGCCCTGCAAATGGCATTTCATGGGCAATACTCAGTATTTCCTTTCGATACACCCTAGGTACCACAATTTGATGGTAAATGCGCCACTCTTCATCTAATGGTGCATCAGGTGGTCGCCATTTACGCATCAAAACACCGTTCTTAAGGTAAAAACACACTGGGACCTCTTTCGAGTCATCCTCAGTGAGGGCACCAGCTATTAGTGGCTGAAGCTCTTCATCATGTTGTTGTTGGACTGACAACTGGTCTTTATGGAGTGTGTCAGACATGTTTCTTTCCTGTTCTATCCCCTCACCATGTGTGGGGACAGGAGACTCACAATCCTGAAGATTGGCCATAAAAGTTTGGCTGAGATCAAACCAGGAATCTTCACTTTCATCAATACTCTTTTTAGAGTCCTCTTTGGACTCTGACTCCACTTTTGGGAGTGCTGTTCCATTTTTAGGAACTAATTCCTCAATTTTAGAGGGCGGAGGCTTAAATTTACCATCCTTCTTTTCAGAAATCATACCCTCACTTTTAGAGAGTGGATGTTCAAGATTATCATCCTTACATGATTCCCTACTTGTTTCACTCTTGGAAACTGTATCCTCACTTTTGGAGGCTGGATGTTTAAGATTATCATCCATAGCAAGCTTTTGTGACATAGCTCTCGTGACAGCACAGGCTGGGAATAAATCTGAAAATTCCTTTTCTAATTGCTCTGTGTTGTTATAGTCACATGGTTTATCCGTCAAAATTGCATTGGCGACTACCTTTCCACCAGCTAGGTCATTGCCTAGCAACAGAGATACTCCCTTTACAGGTAGAGTAGGTCTGACCCCTACTATGACCGACCCAGAAACTAAATCTGACTTCAAATTAATTTTGTGAAGAGGGACAGAAATAAATCCACACTCAACCCCCTGAATTAGTACATTTGCCCCTGTGGAAGTAGAGTCCGTTAATGGCAAAACTCCATCAAGAAGCAACGACTGAGTTGCGCCTGTGTCACGCAAAATTTTAATTTTGACGGGTGGATGAGCTGAATCCCCATCTAGGGAAATAAAACCCTCAGACACGAATGGAAGGTATTCTTCCTTAATTTGGTCATTAGAATTAGGCCGTAAAGTCACGACTACCTCTGGAGAATTTTCTGCATTGGCTAAGGCATTTGGAGCTGTTTCAGTCTCCTTTAATTTTGCCAATTGAAAGCAATTTGCCATTATGTGGCCCTTTTTGTGACAGAAACCACAAACTATGTCTTTAAAGGCAGCTTTATTTGAGCTGACCTGGTCGTTCTTTTGACGACTAGAATCTGGTTGTTTTTTACCAGAATTTGTTGGAGAGAGGGAACCAGACTGAGATCCATTAATTTTACCTGCTGTGTCACCACTAGTGCCATTGCCATATTTTTTATTTGGCCTATTAAACTGACTCTTGTTTTGAGTCTGACCTACTTTACCAAATTTATGGGTAAGTGCATACTGATCAGCCAAATTTGCCACTTCTTTCAACTTGTCTGCCTTTTGTTCTTCAAGGTGAGTCTTTATGTCATCACTCACACACCGTTTAAATTCCTCGACCAGCATCAGTTGTCGTAAGGCTTCAAATGTGGAGACCTTTTTAGAATCACACCATCTATCGAAATGCCTTTCCTTTTGATAGGCAAACTCTACATATGTTTGTGTATCCGCCTTACGATATTTTCTAAATTTCTGGCGATACGCCTCGGGTACTAATTCATAGGCTTGTAATATGGCCTTTTTGACTTTATCGTAATCCATGCTGTCCTCTATTGACAGAGCGGAATACACTTCCTGGGCCTTGCCAGTAAAATTACTCTGAATGAGTATCGACCATTTATCTCTGGGCCACTTTAATTGTTCACCCAGTTTTTCAAAGTGGTTGAAAAATTTCTCCACATTATCCTCCTGAAATTTGGGCACAAATTTTACGTGCTTAGAGACATCAAACAGCTTAGTATCCATGCCTATTTTAGGTTCTGGGCCCTTTATGACCCCTAATTCCAGTTGTTTCAACCTAAATTCATGCTCTCTAGCCTCTTTCTCTCTTTCCCTTTGCATTTCCAATTCTTTCAATCTAACTTCGCTTTCCTTTTCTTCCCTTTCTTTTTCCAATTCTTTCAATCTAACTTCTCTTTCCTTTTCTTCCCTTTCTTTTTCCAATTCTTTCAATCTAACTTCTCTTTCCTTTTCTTCCCTTTCTTTTTCCAATTCTTTCAATCTAACTTCTTTTTCCAATTCAAGCTTTCTCAATTCAAATGCATTGTCAGTTGGCACGGTCATGATTGTCTCAAGCACTGTAATTGGCAGAATACTTTCATCTACCAGATATTCTACAATGTATCTCTTAATCTCGTCCTTCCGCATTAATGGCTGAAATTCAATGCCATAGTGTTTTGCGACTTTTACAATCTCAGACTTTTTTAGTGAGTTGAGCTCCTCAATTGAGGGGCTAGCCACGAATTTATCTAAATCGAATGGCATTTTGAGGTTGTGTCAAACACTCACAAACAACTAAGAAGTCTGGACAATACAGTTGCAAATTACAACGAAATTTCTCGAATTTTCTACCTGGTAGTATACTTCTTTCCCGGATAGGCCCCCAATTCTGTTACGGCTTGGTCGCAATTCAAACCAATAACAGCGAAAGACCACAGAAGAGCGAGATTAAAATCAACTACTTAATTATTATTCACCTCTTACTTCCTTAAATTTACAACAATTAATCTTAAATCTACTTACAATCTTTTACAGCTTAAGGTGTCACTCTTTGTCCAAGGGGTAGTCTTGTTAGCGTCGATTGTACAGCAGCACAGCGTAGGACTCGGTTCCGCGAAGGCAGGATGAAGACTATAGACTTAGTAAATGGCGACACAATTACAGCGTTAAGCAGCGAGGCAGGCGTCTGGTCTCTGTATTATCTGTGTATCTTCTGTTCTCTTCCCCTTGTCACACTGCTTGCATGACCTTTTATATGACTGGTAGTTCTTCCAGAAAAGTCTGGAACTCACTCTTATGGAAACGTCTCGTTTGATCTCGTACAAAACGAACAGCGAACGTTCTGGGCTCGGTAACCCATAACCACAAGTTGGCTATTATTAGGCCAGTACATCATACAGTAGTTCCCAGTAGGTGATCGTACATTCTCGTAACTGTGCGAATGTTCTCTGGGGTTACCCGTTGAATATGCTCGAGAGACAACACCGATGCTAGCACTTTCTAGAACTTTTCACTCGCTCGTCCGAGGATTCAATCTGGTTGATGTCGTCTCGTAACACAGGATACTGACTGTAGGTTACTGGATGATAAGAGCGTATTTCCGTTAGTATTGCATGATTCAGAATATTTAAACGTCATCATATATTCGGAATAAAGACCCCTATTTTTGTTCGAAATAACGACACTTCGGAAATACGAACCTTATTCTCAGTTCGAAAAAGCGACACTTCGGAATTACGACCCTTATTCTCATTCGGAATAACGTCCCTTCGACATAACAACCCTTCAGAATAACGACCCTTCGGAAAAAGGATCAGACCCCGGTGCCGCCACTGATGTTGGTTTTTCAATCTAGACATTTTGAGTGGCAGGGTAACTTCCTTTATTATAGGATTTGGCATGAATTCATCTGAGTCTAACATAGTAAGGTTTTTTATTTAACTTCTGATGATGGTCATTGCATCGGAAGGATTCCGTGTTGCAAAAACTTTTCTCTTTCCATATCTACCTTTACAGGAGCTATCGTGGATTTTTTTGGTCCAACAACGTACGTTTTCGCCTTCAACGCATTGCTGTGTTTCGTAGTGTTGCCTCTGGGGTTTGTGTGGGTATACCAACAAAATCGGCCAGTTCAAAACTGTACTCTTGACCCAAGCTGAATGAAGCAAAGACGGAGCAAGATTCGAGAGGCAGCTCTCTGCTCGTGGTCCACGTCACTATGCTCATTGGCATTACAACTGAGTTTGTTTTGTTACTATGTATACAGGGCAGGAAGTTGCCAGCGAACAATTCTCTGGTATGGGTGACTCTGTCAAAGCCCTAAATACTCACATTTTGATTTGTAAGGTACCACGTTCCTGTCTCGAGAACAGGGGTGGCGCCAGGATTTGCCCGACAGGGGGGGGGGGGGGCAGGCTCCTCGACAGGGGGCCAGTACTTTAAGGTCCCGACAAAGGCGATGAGTTAGTTCCTGTAGGACGTGATTTGGCAGAATTTGAAGCGAGCGTAGTGCGCCGAAATTTTTTACTTCCTTTTTAACAAATACTAAAAAGTCTGGAGTTTATTTTGAAGAAAAATGAAAAAATTGTTTAAACCATTCTGACTTTTGTAAGGACCATTAGATATTTCGGGTGCTTATTGAAGAATCTATCCTTCATATGGGCAAATCAAAAAACGTTTTGTACGTGACAGCTTAAATTCTGTTGGGTGTATGCATGTAACCGTTCTAGGTTAACAGGTTAACGTACTAAGGTTTCAAGGGGAAGCTAAAAGTTTTTTATTTAACGGAGATTTGAAAATTACGACCTTATTTTATTGCAGAAATTTTTGGAGTTAATAAAAGTAAATTTGTTTTTGGCAAGGTTGAAATGAAAAATTTGGGTTCTTTTTTAAGTGACATGCCTTTAAAGAGCAAAATTAGGTGGAATGTCGGGGTAATTTTAATTGAAGCGTTGGCTTTGATTATTTGTTGTACGGAGTATCCATCGAATTTGGAAAAAATTGCCACTTTTAACAATCTGAAGCTTATATTGGGGAGGAATCATAACATTATGACGGAATTGGGGGCTTTTAATGGAAGAATCTGACCTTCATATAAGAAAAATCAAGTAGAGGGTGATGTGTAGTTTTGTTGGGGTTACTGAATATCATCAGGCAGATTAAGACCCTCGGACCATATTGGAAATTTTCCCGAGGAAAAAGTTTGGCTTCCCACATATTTGAAGTTTTATATTTTATATATTGAAATAGACGTACAAAGTGAGCGTTTCAGTTTAAGAGGGGCAGAATTTTTTCCCGAAAAATGTAATCCTGCCTGAAAAAGCACATGGATGTTTTTGAAAAATTGAGAACCCCCAGACAGCAGGAAAAGGCATTTCCCGGGCTGGTAACTAGAAACAAAGTAGTCATTAATTTGAGCTTTCTTTCGCAATAAAAATTCCACTTATACGGTAACACTGCCCTAAAACGAAGAATAATATGCAAACATGCATTGTTCTGTTAAGAATGTTCAGCCAAAATACTAAACGGAGCGCCATCATTAATTGGCGCGGAACGTACAGAAAATTGTTAAAAAACATCTTATCTCTCAGACAGCCGGAAATGGCATTTTCCAGACTCCTAACTAGAAATGAAGCCATCGTTATTTTGAGCTTTCCTTTGAAATGAATGTTTGACCGCAATAGGGAAAAGCCCAACTTGCTATAAGTGTTTTGAAAATTATCAGACACAAGCTACTGCTAGCTACAATTAGATGTAATGGCCTTGTCCCTTTTTGCTGGAAAACTATGCAACGGAATTGAAAACATAAGAATGTGTTTGACTCTACTAGGAATCTTCATTGTGCAAAATCCACTAAATAAATGACTTTTCTACGTGACTGCCCGAACTCCAGACTATAAATGATTTTACCTCCACCGTATTTGGAAATATGACACGTTACAAGGTGGCTTCAAATGAATTTTTAAGTCAGACTTATGGGGAGACATTTTTACACGACTGTTTGTCATTAGATTTAGATCAATACGGCCTGGCCGATTTTCATCACCTTTGCTTGAATTCGGCAGTCGGGGCAGGCCAGATGGCCGACCATCGGACACTGCATGCACATTAACAACTACTCACCCATTTGTACGGAAAATTCGGAATTGTGAGTTTCCTAGAAGAAAATGGTGTCCAAGTAAACAAAATCAAGAAGATCGTCCAGGTGACCGAAGTTATCAGGCCCACATCTTTCATCGGCCTGTAGATGAAGGCTCCCCGACGAAATTTTATTTTCTCAACAACAGGAGAGGACAGTCTTCCCCGACAGGGGCATGTCATTTCGGGCACAGATTTAACATGGGATGAGGGATAGTAGAGCTAGTTAGAAGTAATTAAAACAGATTCAGATATGCATTAAAATAGCGTTACATAAGAAGAACAGGAGACAGTTCATAATCATACATCGAGTAACTCCAGTCCTCTACGTTTTTCACAGTTTTTAGGCCTCCCTCCAAAAATGCCGTCCTTCCCCGACGGGAGATGAGATAGGACAAGGAACATGGATGATATAGGACAAGGTGTATGGAATGAGGTATAACAGAGCTAAGAGGCGATTGAAAATTAATTCCAATATGCATTACAAAACAAAAAATATGTTCAAAATCACCCACCCAGTAACTTCAGTCCTTGTAGGTTTTGTTTTTATTTTATTTTTTTATTTTAAGCCTCCCCGACGAAATCACCGACCTTCCCCGACGTGGGGGGGGGGGTGTTCGACGACGGGGGGAGGGGGTGCGGGGACCATGCCCGACGGGGGGCATGGCCCCGTCCCCCCGTCGCCACCCCTGATCGAGAAACGCACGATACATCATGCCTGGTGTCATGTCTCAAGGTTAGATTTGGTTAAGGAGATGAGTTAAAGTTAGTGTTGGATATTTCAGAAATTTATTATTTCACATGACATATTCTGAGTATCCTAGCAAAGTCTGCTAGTTAACTGTTTTCGTCTGAAGGTTTTTAAAGGCAAGTCCAACACCAAGTGGGAGCAGGGAGTTGCAACTCTCTGCATGGTGAGAAGAAAGTCTGAGTGCTCGGAGGAGAAACCACGTTCTTGAAGCGGGACTTTAAGCTTTGCATATGATTTGTGAAACACATTGGTGGAAAGCATAATTGACCTCGGCCACTGGACGGCAACATTTAATCTTATATGACGGTATTCTATTTATCTTACCAAAAGAGTAACAACCATGAGCCATTTACAAGCACAGGGTTGTAGACAGAGAAAATAATACTTGAGGCTGAGAAGGCATAGAGATATTTTATATGTGTCAACATTGTTCAAAATGCATGGATAGCAAAGACAGATAACATGACATCTGGCGGCAACTCCAAGGTAGTTAACACGGTAGTTTAGACAAAAGTAATTAACAATTGGTCAATATGGCTTCTGACACTTGTGGTAACTATTCAATGCATTATTTTTTATACATTCCAGAATCAAAATGCATTTAGTAAGGTAAATTACAATTTCAGTAACCTTTGTTCAAGGGTTCGAAAGCTAAAAAGTTTAATATGGTCACTACCGAACCTGTTAAATGGGGTCAGGGCGGAATTTGATGTCTTAAGTGGGATGGCAAATTCAGGGTGGCATGCCAAGCGGCACCGAGCACTTCGAGAAAGTTCGAAACAACTCCTTGAATGCATGGGGTTCCGGCAGTCAGAGACAATTGTTGAGGGTTAAGGTGAGCAACGGCCACCGTATTTGTAGGAAGAATTACAGACATTAAGATAAAATATTTAGTGTCGTAAGACTCACATGATGTGCTTTAAACAGATCACAAAATAAATATTTACATTACTTAAATGACAACCTGAAACAGGCCATTTTTATGAATTGGATTTGGGCTCTTGGTAGTTGCAGAAATAATGACAGAGGCGTTTTCAGACAGGGGGTTCTTGTTTCCCAGAACCCCTCTTCCCTGGAGAAAATAACCATAATTGAACGATCCAGAACATATTAAGCAATGTTATTCTGGTTAACTAAGTGGCACTGTACATTATAATTTTTTGTTGTCTTCAAAATCGAGTTGTTTGCACTTTAGGCCGACTGATTTGTCACAAGCTGTTAGTGGAAGCTGGACATGCAGTAATGATGTACGAATATTGTCATTCCTGCAAAAGAGGTCCATCTTGGAGGGACGTTCCCCTTCCCTCTAAAAACACTTTGAACAAATTGACCAATGACTGGGCCAACTATATATGCACTGGACCAAATTTTTATCAAAATTTCATCCCGAAACAGAGATGGGGCGCTGTGGGCAATCTTTTTGATAAATTTTCATTTTTCTACATTTAGATAATATTGACTTAACACTGGTCTAAATAAAATTTGGGTAACTTGAAGTAAGGTTGTATCGACCAAAAATGTATTGAAATTACTACAAAGTGCGGAACCGGCGGACATTTTGTTGAAAAAGGGGGGGGGGGGGGTTGATTAGTATGGAAAAAACAGTTGATAAATAAGGGTCTCTGAAAGAAACATGCACTACTGTCTGAAAGGTTACCTGACCTTTCAATGGCGCAAACTGGAACGTACAGCAAATTTGAAAAAAAATCAACAGCTCAGACAGCGAGAATGGCATGTTTTAGGTGTTTTGAGCGATTTTTTTTTGCAGAAAATGAAAATTGCTGACTTTTCTTGTCCTTGGTAGTCATACTCTAACTATACAGAAGACACATCTTCAAAGAGGAGTTAGGCAAGGCTGTCCTCTGAGCCCGTTCCTATTCATTCTTTGTGTAGAAGTACTTTCCTTGAAAGTTAACCAGTCAAGCCGTATTAAAGGTATCTCTATTAATGGTGTTGAGACGCGTGTTATTCAGTATGCGGATGACACTTCATTCATACTTGATGGTAGTCAAGAAACTTTAAAGGTGTTGCTTTCTGTTCTTGATATTTTTAATCAAGCATCTGGGCTGAAGATTAATTTTTCAGAGTCTCATTTGTTTCCTTTGGGTCCTTTTGTTAACGAAAAGCCACTCTTTCTCACCGATTTGAACATTGAGGTCACCTTGGGTCCTGTCAATATGTTAGGTATTGCATTTACTCATAATGGAGATGACTTATTTCGCCTCAATTACCAGCCGAAGCTCTCTCGGCTAAAAAAACTCCTTCGAGTCTGGGGAAGTCGTGACTTAACCCCTATTGGCCGTAACATTATTCTTAAAACTTTTGGGCTTTCTCAGCTAATGTATCTTTTTCTTGTGTTACCCAACCCCCAGGCAATTTTATGAAAGAACTCGAGAGAACTATTTTTGATTTTGTTTGGGATGGTAGTCCAGACAAAGTTAAACACTCGACAATTATCAATCCTATCAATCTAGGAGGCTTAAAAGTTATCCATATTTTAAGTTTCATTAAAAGTTTAAAATGTACATGGATTAAGCGTTATTGTAATAACTTGAATGGACCCTGGAAAAACTTTTTCCATATAGCATTAAAGAAGTATGGTCATGAACTTTTATTTAATTGTAACTGTAAACCAGATGATGTTAAATCCATTTGTAATATTTTTGTTAGACAGGTTGTGCAATCAATTTGTGAAATCTCGTATGTTCCCCCTAATACAAACTATAGCGCCCAGATCGTTTGGAACAATTCAGATATTAAGATTAATGGTGAAATTGTATTTTATAAATCCTTGCTTGACAAGAATGTTAAGTATGTCAAAGATATTTTTGACAGACAAGGGAATCCATTACCCTATGATGCCTTTAAACGTAAAACGAATGTAACGAGTTTACCGTTTATATTGTATTATGGTATAATACGAAGCATACCCACCAGTTGGAGGGACCCGTTGACTTATGATAATGGTAATGAGAACGTGAATGAAATATTTTTTGCAAATTATATGAGAGCACACAGATCTTCACAATTTATTTATAACAAGTATTTACTATCTATAACTGAAAGGCCAACAGCTATTAATAAATGGGTCGTTTCTTTTGTTAACTTAACAGATTGCGACTGGACCCGCATTTATTGTACTCCCTGGTCTCCAAGTCCGAAGCCAAATTACAATATTTCCAATTTAGGTTTATACATAGGGTACTCCCGCTTAATAAATATCTTTTTCTAATGGGTAAGTCCGAATCCCCAAATTGTACTTGGTGTGAGGAGGAAGAAGAAACTTTTGATCACGTTTTCTGGGAATGCAGACGTATTTCACATTTTATAAAAGGGGTAGAAAACTTGCTCTTCAATCAGTATCCTGTTTTCTCAAAACAAAGCTTCTTTTTCACGTATGACAAAGCCAAACATCCTTTCAATTTTTTGGCGCTACATATGAAACATTATATTTTTAAATGTAGACTGGTAAAAAGTATACCAGATGTGGATGCTTTTTTTCGTATATTTAAATTTAATGTTAAAGTGGAAGAATATAAAAAAGTAAAAAACAAGAATATCGTAAATATTTTTGATATCAGAGAAGCATTTGCTTCCTGTGGGAATTTATTTTCAGATTAGCTTTGCCAAAACAGAAGAACTCTGGCATTGTATATTAGATTCCTTGAGTTATTTTCATTTGCATTTGAAAAGGGAATCACATTTATGTTATTTGTATATACTATCACGATGGATGTACTGTATGCATATAATCTGAACACTAATATTGAAGAATAAAAGGAGAAAAAAAGACACATCTTATCTTGAAAATTACAAATCTCAGTTGGGGCACTCGGCGGGAGCGTTATGTTTCCAAGGGGAGCACGTACCCCCCCCCCCCCCCCCCCATGGAGACACTACTGCGACTATCTAACACTATGAAATGGCAAAAAAACGCAGCCTTGGGAGAAAAAAAAAACCAAGATAAGTGAAAAGAGTGGAGGGTTTTTAAAGTTGTGATGGTGCACACGTGAAGCATGTTTCAAGAAATGAGATCCACCCTTGTCATTAATGATTTCAGTATACAATGAAATAATCCAATCAAACGACGTAAGAGTCTGCGTGTGTGACCTCAAAATGTTAAAATACATATGTCATTCAGCCATAAGTATAGAATAACATTGAAAGGCGACGATCTTTGCTGACAAAAGAGTTCAAAACAGCTCTTGTGGGAGTCTTCCTACTTGAACAATGTGGCTAGTTACTACAACTTTCTTAGATTCGTGTAGTACTTTGTAGATATTGAGTCGATTCAGGGGATACCTGCAGGACTATTATCATCCGATTAACACCAGTTTTGGCAAAACCTGTGTAGAACCACGTCCGTTTAGTCTGCGCATCTCCCTCAGCCTGGTCCAAGGTGAAGTTACGCCATTCAGGATTGAATAAGAAGTGGACGTTATCTCCGTTTTTGAAATTATTACAAATTAGAATCAGTGGCCAACGATTTTTACGACTATATAAATTATTTAGTTTTTTGGAGTTCCTTCTTCAGCAAAAAAACTTACTGTAAGTACAAAAAGAAAAAAACATTGAAACTACCATAAAATCCCTTCAGTAGGTGATCTGAAAATAGTACTGTGTAAACATTAATAAATACAATTTTTTAACATACATTTTGCAATAACAATGAGGTGGAGGTATTTTGTTTGCTTGCCGTGAATTACGTGATTTGAGTGCACTCATAACCTTAGCTCGCAACACCGAAGGGTCTTCAGTCCGAAAGATCCCTAGGCTTCACGTTCACAATACTAAGGTTATATGTAGGCCGAAGGTAAGTTTTATCGCAGTATAACGAAGGTTCACTACATTGAAGGTTCGCCTTGTAGAGCGAAGATTCCTTTTTTCGCATTGGCTATAGCGAACCGTCGGTCTGGTGCACCTTCAATACCCGTAGATAGAAAATAATGGGAAAAGGTTTTGTTTGACAAAAATGGTGTACACTTTGACATGGAGAAACGTCGAGCCTATTGTTTGGCTCCATGGAGAGGGGTTGAAAGCCGACGGGTTAAAAATTTGCGCTAGACATCAAGGTCGTGCTTTCATTGAAAAACGGAAACTTCCGAATTTTCATTGAGGAACTTGAGGAAGTAGCGGCATTCAAGTTTAAATTTGGGAACTTCATAAATATTTTAAGAGATTGAAGAGAAGGATTGCGTTTGTACTTGCGAATATTTGAAAAAGTTGGAAATTTTCGAGGACTTTTTCACCACCTGCGCCACCTATTCATCTATGCATAAAAGAATGAACGAACTGAACGAACGAATAAAATATTTGTAACGGGAAGAAATGAGCACTTGCGTCGAGAGGAATAACATGTTAGGTACGATATAGTCTATACTAGAAATAATAAATCGTCAAAGATCGAACACAAAATAAACGTTGGAATAGTTGTAACTCGGGCTCTAAGGGTTAGAAATTTTAATGAGTCATTAACGTCTTCATTTGACTGAATTTTCCAATTACAATTTATACCATATTCCTAACCTCCATGTACTTCGGTACTTTTGGTTGAATGAAAAGATAATATTTAAAATGAACTAAGAAACCTATACACAGAAAATGCATCAAAAATAACTTATATCACTATTGAACTATTCACCATCACCAATTGATACCAGAATATCTTCATCTTCTCTGAACATTAAACACGAGAAACGTTACCGTGTGGAATTTGCATTTCTTAATTTGTTTTTAAAGTTTAGGTAATCAAATTACTTATGAAAGATTCTTGCCTCATCTTAAATATTCTTTCATTCTGAGTCCATAAAAGTTGCTTTGGAATATATCATACTCTTCTTCAACCAACAAACGCAATGTTTCCCTTTAAGTCAGGTAAGGCTTTATCGCGATCATTATTTAAGTCCGTTTCTTTCTCGTTCAGATCCTACAGTATATTTACGCTGCTAAAACTTGTATACGGAGTGAAGTAAAGAAAAATTGAATTACTTCGCAAACGATTGCAGAATTTTTTGTTTAAAGCTCTTCTCTACAGTGAAAGGAAACCAGGAAGCATCGTCTTTCTATTCATGAGGTTCGCAAGTCATTATTTCCATCAGAGAGACACGAAATGTATAAAAATCGGATGATCCGCGTTCGTCTCGTAAGTTAAGCAACGACTAAATTAAAAAAAAATGTTAAACATCGACTAAATTGTAAAAATAAAAATGAGTCCTGTACTTTGAACAGGAAACTTGGTTGAATATACCGAGGAATAATTTAAAATCATTTTTCTGGCTTAAATAGCCAAATCTTTGGTTGTGACGTCAATACTTGGTTAGAAAACATCATTGTCAATGATTTATCGATTCCATTAAGTGAGACGTTTTCCTGTACAGTTGTATGTTGTACCCTGTTTGCTTTACATCACAGGAATTAGACAGTTGGCAGTTTCAAAATTGTCGCAATACTTTTCCGCCAGAGGAATGTTTGCATTCTTTTGTGCCCCAGAGAAAGAGAAAGTTAATGAGAGCAATTAATGAGTTTTCTGAGGATCACAACTTTCCTCCCCATTAACGAAACTATGGTGAATTTCTCGTATTAATAGCCCCTGCCAAATCCATTGGTTGTCTAAAATCTATGTCAAATCTATCTAATACTCATTCCAGAGTTCGTGACGTATTTCAAGAAGTAACCCACCTTCTTCATGTAAAAGAGTTCCGCTACGAACAGTTTTAGGTCACGTGAATCCATTAACCAGCTGACAAGGTTTTCAATTTATTTATGAGTTTCACTATGTTCTTTGGTTTAAATAGGACCATTAGTATACTCTAAAAATAATGTTTGGGAAGTAAACGTTTTTCTAAACACTTTTTTCCTCACTTTATAAACACGTTTATATGCCAAACATAAGTTTCAAATTTTTCAAAATTTCGCTTTTAAACACGTTTAATTGCTAAATATCTAGTATTTAACAGCTAAACATGATTTTTAGAAATTAAACGTGTTTACAAAATAAGAGCTGGATTAATTGCTATCACGTTTGTTTTTAGTGTTTTCGAGACCGCAGGAACCCCTAGTGAATAAGACTGCGCAACAAATAATAATGACCAAATTCCCTCCTTTCTAGAACTTGTTACCCACCCGTGAATTTGTCACAATTCTCGACTAGTGTCCTTAGTAGGATAGCATAGACGTGCATGCATTTGAACAGCCGGGACAAATCCTTTTACTGAGGCCATTCGGGATTTTAAGTGGAAAAGGGGTCTCTTTACGAAGAAGGTGCCTCACCCTCATTCCTACCACTAAAGTTCCTCTCATAGTGAACAATACGTGTCCATAGGCAGACCAACATGCTCCAGAATAATACTATTTTATGGGACTGAATTGCATTCAGTTTGTTCATGATATTGACGGTGGTGCTGGGAACACTTAGCAATATTGCTTGTTATACCCTACATATGTTGTAGGTTTATGTTGGATCTATATTGCAAACAGCATTGAAGAATTCCAACAGAATCAAATTTCCAAGGACAAACAGTACATTCAATTATAAAGAAAAACAAAAGAATTTAGAGGAGTGTGCCCACTTCACATTACGTCCCGCTTCTTTGTGGAGAAGTGGTGGTATTTGTTCATACAAGACCCCAGTAAAAAGCCACTAGAATATGCATTTTCTTACTTCCACGTTCCAACGTATGCGTTGAATTTTAAGTTCGTTTAAGATGTAGGAAATACGCCCCGCCGTCCTAGTTCTTCCTGGTTTTAGTTATCCGGTTAACTGCAGATTGAAACTCTGGCATATTTCTCTATAACCCAGTATTTTCAGCCCGTGACGTCAGTTCAGTAATGTATATTTCTCATGAAAGTATTCCTTGCATAATAGTAGCCTACTCCTATTCTTTGAAGGATTCACAATGTCAATCAGTCGAACGTAAAAAATTAATCTGGTAAATATGTCTTTCATAACAAGAATAAAAAGGAAAAAAATCATTTTTTTTTCTGTCGACATAGCCTTCACTTTAGTTTCATAGTTAGTTTGCGTGCCGTGGATTGGCAATTCATCTTGAGTGAGTCGGCATCCAGAAACACACATTTTCTGAGATACAGTATCACATCACGGTTGGTTTATCTCCCTCTTTCATTTGTCATTATCGATTCGTAAAGAACTTGAAATTAAAATGGACATGGCTTTTAAAGAAGTTCAGGTAAAGGGTTCACTTAAAGTAAAAAAATTAAAGGGAACTTTGTGCGTGCGTTGACGAAGGAGCAGGTGGCAACTAATTCAAGAAAAGGTGTGCTGTTGGTTGAGTAACGCCAGAAGAAATAAGCACTGATTAAAAAATTCTTGTGATGGCTTCATGTTAGAGATGCTTGGTAATTCACCTTAGTCAGTTAGTACGTGAAAGACATAGTCAACTACTGTACCGCAGTCTCGTTTCTTTGGGTGTCTCAGTAGCTTAAGTTTATAAATTGTGTCATGGTTTCCACACTTGTATGTTGGTTTAAATAATATGTTATCAGATAATTAGTACTAAGGGGTGGCTGAAAGGATTTTACCAGCTGTGACGGCCAAGCTCCACGACCGGGGACAACTCTTAGTCCCGACAACGAAGAAAGTGACTTGCCGAAAGGGCGAGGAAGGCACATTTAAATCTGCGCGGTGAGCCGAGTCAAATGGTTTGTCTTTTAGAAAACAAATGCTTGAAGATATCGAGCTTATACAGGTGGATTTGGGATTTTCGAAGAACAATATGGGGTTTTAAGGGGATGTAAACAAGGTGGAGTTTTTAATGAGCAATGTGTCCATCCAATAAGTCAAATCAAATAGATTTTTGGGGACAGACTTGTTCGCCGTTTATAGCAGAATTCTGATCTTGTGCCTTCACTCGGGTTAAGGCTCTCCGATAAAACTGGAAATTTCTTCAAAACTTGCAATAAGGCAAGGGCGTCGTTTTGGTTTCTAAAGTGGGGGGGGGGGGGCATCTGGCCTATTTTTTTTCTCCTGCCCTGGTAAGGTGTTTACAGCGGTGTTGCTTGACATTTTTTCGAGAAGGGGGTGGGGTATGCAGGCATCCAAATTTAACGATTTTTTGAGTGTGAACACGACTGTATTCGGGTCGTAATTTGCGGCCCGCGGAGCGCGCTGAAATTTTTGCCATTTTTCAAATATTTGAAAATGTGGAGCTTGTATTGCAGAAAAGTTTTGATTCTGGGTTTTCCTGTTAGAAAATTATTTGAAAAGTGGGGGAATAACTGAAGATTTTGCATTTCCTATTGGCAAATCTGAGATTGAACGGTGACCAAAGATCGTTGTTGCTTTGTAATGTTATCCAACCCCTACAAAATTAGACTCTCTGACGAAATTTTTTTATTCAATAACTTACAAGAAAATTTTGAATTTTTTGAAAGAAAATCCATGAAAGGAGCACTGAAGTTACTTATGTCACTTTATGATCTGGTGTCAAAAATTTCCGTTTTTTCACATACAAAGTCCAGAGCTCGGAAAATTTTACTCAAGGTATAAGAGAGAACTTCTGCTTAGGAATCGCAATTTGTGGCGCGCGAAGCGCGCGGAAAAGTTTGCTCCTTTGAGACAAATAATGACGAATGTGGAGCTTTTAATGGGGAGATTTTGGAATTTCATGACTTGTCAAAACCACACAGAAGACTGGTTTCACAAACAGCAAATTTCCGAATTCTTCATTTTTCAGAGCCGCCTGCCCCTGTAGCTACGCCACTGTGTGTCTATAGAGAAGGGACCCAGATGAAAAATGGTGCCAAATGTTTCAATATTTTGAGTTACTAAAAAACTCCAAAGTTTTCAAAACATGATCTTGAAAGTGTTGGTAATTACTTCAAAGGACGATACCTCCAATTTAAATACGGGGTGTACTCATGGAAGTAATTAGAATCACAACGAAAATTGTCATAGTTTTCGAAAGACTTGATCAAAATCGCACATCAATCTACTACGGGAAAATCACAGATCGAGGGGTGGGGGAATGGTACCCACTGGTACAGTGCTACTGAGACACCGTTGCATAGGCCTACCGGTGTAAGATTGTTGATACAAAAAACATTAAAAATGATTTTTCGAAGGACACCTCATCATACACTATCTGCAGACAGAGGATGGAGGTGTACTTCTAAAACCCGATTGAATTCTTTTATCTACCAGTGTGATTTTACTTCTCTGATAATGTTCTAAATACGAAATTGTCGAATCGCTATACAAAAGAATGATGTGAGCGTGTCGAAATTTTGCATTAGAAATCAAAAATTTTTCTAAAACAGTTGCATGCAGACTGTGCACCGAGACATTTTCAGTTTCCTTAAAATGTGTTTGCCAATTTCAGCCTGACAGGCTGGTCAATCAATAAAGACCACATATTTCATTACAGCATAGTAGGGTCCGGTGATTCATCTCCTCCCTTTTCCTAAATATTGTGCTCCTTCATAACCACACCTGCTATGCACACGAACAATCGACATAATCTCACAGATACCGATGAATAATGTACGTTTGATATGCAAGTTAAAAAAAAAATCATAGGACTGCAAGCGCGCGGAGCGCTCAAAAATTTTGGGGATTTGCAAAGTAAACATGTGTGATTATTGATACAGAAAGCTAGTCGATGGTAATCGGTAGAGGACACCTTTCGTAACCCACATGTATAGTCTTTTTGGTAGTGCCATATTTTTAAGTTTCACGTTAAAGTGAGGGAGGGGACTTTTACCTTAGTGTCCCCTCCACTCAAAAAAGTGGGGGACATGTCCCTCTGTCCCTCCAAATCAACGCCCCTGCATAAGGCACTCCCAGTGGCGTAGGGAGCAATATGAAAGTGGGGGGGGGGGCAATTTTTGGAATATACCTATCACCTAGCTTACCCCATTGACCAAAGGTTCATTTTCGATGCTTAATTTTTTGCTTTTCCCTATGAGAACGGTTTTTTTTTAAATTAAAATAAAAACGATATTAGGTGACTTAACTCATTTTCTCAAATAAAACTGCGCCCTGAAAAAGGTGGAAATATTAATTGTTTGCTAGCTTTGCTTCACTAGACAACATTTCCTGTTATCTGTGTCCTCTGAAATGATTGAACATTGATAAAATTTTGACACTTCAATAACTAAAGAGTGTATCTACACAGCCTACTCCGAACTGACCGGGTTGAAAGTTATCTGATGATAGGATTTTGTGACGGCATGCCAATGATTCCCTGCCCGAAGTATGAAGCGGGCCGAAATTTTGCCCCTTTTAACAAACATTTGTAAATATGGAGCTTATATTGTAAAAAGTTTTGGATTCTGGGTTTCCTGTAAGGGACTTTTTAAAGACGGGGTATTCAAATGTGACAATGATTGGACGACGACAGAATATCGTTGTTTACTTGCTACGAATTGTTATATAAGACCTTTGAACTGACATTCTCCGATGACATTTCAAAATTTCCTCAAACTTTGTTGTCCTTTGATGATGTGGTGTCACAAATGGTAAATATCCGATTTTGTCATTCCCAGAGCTCAGAAAAGTTTACCAGACTGATTTGCAAAATTCTTGAAAAAAAAGGGGGGGGATATCTTTGAAAGGAAACTTTGAACATTTTGATATTTTTATCAAAGAAATCCGCCTTTTTTGTAAGCAGAAGCAGAAGACGTCGGAGGGACTGAAGCTCATCGGCGTTATACTTTGTATGATACAGATTAAGGCTCTACAACTAAACGAAATGATTTCCCAACAGGATACATGCCTCCCAGGAGCGCCTCAACCCCGAGGGATGGGAGGTGTACCCCGTGCCAATAGTTTCAATTGTCAAACATTAACATAGAAACATCAAAAAGGTCTTTCACGTTAGAAGAACCGTTTATTTGTGTTTATTCCTGTTGAATAAAAATTTATGAATATTTGTTGTGTGAGAGTGAAGAAAATTCCATATAAATGTAAGATTAGACGGACTCCGTTATACAATAACCAATCACCACATTTTAAAATACAAACTCTGATTGTCGTTTTAATTACTATGGTGTACTTTTTAATGTGCTTATTTTAAAATACACTCATTCAATTACAAAGAAACACAAAAGGAATTTGAGGAAATGAACAGGTACTCACTTGACACAAAATTTTTCTTGAAAAACAGTTAATTTTGATAAAAACAACATGGATATTGGTATTCCCTGCTCTTCGCTGAGTCACAGAGCTAGACCGTTGTGAATTGTCATTGAAATGTAAATTTAAGCACCGATAAAAAACAGAAATCACATCAGATTTATTGGTTTTCGTAAAAATCACAAAGCGACATTGAAAAAATCGTTACGACAAAAAGACGTACTCTTGAATTTGTGTAATGTTATCCTTTATTTCAAGTTGCTTTCAATGCAAGGACAGTCGTAATGGAGCTTACTTTGTGAGTAGCTACCGTATTGAAAGCTTCCCCATTAAATAGTTACCAAACTAGGTGGAAGTCATAACAGGCAGCTTTTATTCCAAATAACAGCTCCCTGGTCAGAGGTAATTTATAGAGGTTCAACGTAGGTTGTGCAAGCACTCCACATCATATTTTGTACACTCTAAAAACATCCTAGTCAAACTTGACCAAGATTGTGGTCACCAGTTTTCCCTACATATCCTGGTAAAATGACCAGGTTTTCCTGGTCAGTACAACCACCATATGTATGGGGTCACCGGTTAACAAACATTCCCTGGTTAAAATGACTGGGAAACCCAGGTCATTTTTAACCAGGAAATGTATGGAAAATTGGTGACAAACCGTCCTGATGAAAATTTGACCAGAATGTTTTTAGAGCGTAACTTAAAAATTGAGCCAAGAGAATCTCAGGAAAGGTGAATATTGATGAGGGATATCCTGTGAAAGGTAGAAGATTTTTAAATAATTCCCACATCTATACCATTGCGGGATCTTAATCTGACATTGTGTGGTAAACAATTGGTTTGGGTACATGTTTACTTTAAGACTTTAAAGACTATATGGAATCTATTGTCATTGAGCTTGATGCTCCAATGAAGTAGGGAAACAAGCCAGTGAGCTACAACTGAAAAAAACACCCCGTATTCAGCCAAAATAAAACCAATTGGTTAGAAACTGATGGTTAAACAGTGACCGCGGAGACGGGGAGGGGGATAAGGAGGGGCTTTAGCCCCGCACTTTTTTGCTGTGGGTATTTCGGGCCGCCTTAAACTGCATTTTGGGCCGCCTTAAACTGCATTTATTTTATTGGACATATTGGGTTGCTTCGATGATTAGCCCCTGCACTTCAAAATTGGCTCCGCGGCCTCTGTTAAACGTCATCTTATTATATTGGGAAGGGTTGATATATCGATGTATGGGTATATGTAGACATCAAAAGGTCAAACATGACAACACTGGAGGTATAAATCTCAATTTCGCGATGTATGGAGAAATATAGGACATCAAATTTTGCAATTTACATATAGGTCCACATAAAATTTAGTGTTTAAATTGATGATCTAAATTCTATTTTTAAGAATGGTGTCGGTTTCAAAAATAGTATTCTAATATACTCTCCTTCTTTTTCAAATGTTCAATTCTGGCATTATGGCGTAATAAACAACCCATTACATATATTCAAACATTTCTGACAAAGTTGAAATGCAAAGCTGCTGCGTAAGCTATACTTCCGGTACATAACCTGGTGTGACGTACAAAAAGTTCAATACGAACTATGAATTGGAACACCGATTTTCACGATATTGCGATTCCGATATCTGGAAACCTATCAATAAGTGAAAATGGTAACATGGATATCCTTAATTTAAAAAAGGAATTAGGAACCCTCTCCTTATAAATGGAGATCCTATCTTTGTGCCCATTTCATAAGTTTATGTTATTATGTGTTAGTCTACCTAATCTAATCAAGTTCGGCCTGAACTTTCTATGATAACCGTATGTAAAATCCCCTTTATAAGTCAAGAACTGATCAGAAGGCTGAGTATTTCGAAATTTCGGCAATGATCATTTCGTTTTATGCAAATTAGTAAGGTTGGCGAGGTCTATCATGCAAAAATGAACTGAGGTGATGTACCTGAATAAGCTTATATAGCCTTCGTTTTTATGTCCTAATTTAGTACCGATCCTATTTTGTACAAGGACTATTATTCATACATGTTCTACTCCAGCGACCGATATCTTTGTTAAAATCGATAATATAAGCATTTCTTTCATTTTATTTTTTTTTCAGTTGCAATACATACGTACACCTGTTTACACAAAAGGAAGTGCAGATAAATACGTTTCGAAAAAAACCCGAACCCCCTGAAGCTAAAAGCTTTTCTTTTCTGGTCCAATTCAAAAGCTTTTGTTTAAAAGTAATAACGCAAAACTTCATGAAGGTATATGTTCGTATATGCAACAATAAATTGTAAGGAATATAAGACTTATAGTACTTAAGAAGCAGATTAAGGGGGTATTTGGGGAGAGGGAAAATATTATTCGTGTAAAAGGTTGTATCAGATTAGCTCTACCCCTGGTAGGATAAATGATGAGTACTGTTTGGGGCAATAAGATTTTCTATAACGATTCAGATATAAATCGTTCCAATAAGCTTTATGCCAGTATGACTGACTTTGTTTAGTAAAATTGTGGAGCTACAAAAAAATGGGGTTTGTCTGTAGGTTATGCGCATGTAAAGGAGTTATGTGCGGGTAGCATTGATTAGACTTATAAGTACGAACTTCACCATTTCCAACCCACGAAATAGTAATCAAAGAGACCGGAACTTAAAAAAAAATAGTCTAGAGTCACATTTATGTTGGATATGTTAAATATGTTGAATAGAAACATATTCTGAGCATTCTGGTAAAAATTTCATTCATTTCCCTTGTTCGTTTCTCGAGATATAAGAAACTGAAGTTAACACATTTTTAACAACAAGTTAACCAGTGCTACATCTTGTTGCTAAGGCATATTAAGTTTTTAAAATTCCATTGCTCAGGGTTAAGTTATAATTGGTGGTAAATTATAAATAATAACAAAACACTGGCTTCTTGGTTGGGATTCTGCGTTTTGTTTGGAGTTTGAGGATTTCTGAAGAATGTATCCTTGTTATCAGAAAATTCGAGGTTCCGCTACTGGCAGTTGTTACATTATCGCCTAATGTCAGGTTGAGGCTCTATAAGACGACATACCGGTACAAAAAGCTTCAGAAACTTTGCTGGATTTTAGGACAAAAATTTGAAAAGCAAGAGCTTTTTTAAAGAAAAACTTCACAAAGGAAAATTTAGGAAAGTAGCACTGTATTTAACCGGGTGCCACTTCATTATCTTGCTTTACATAGGGCAAATTGCATTATACAGCGCTCGAACAAGCAGGCAAATTGTTGCTTTCATTAAACACTTATGGAGGTTCGGCTTTTGTTGGAAAGAATTCAGAATTTTAAGAAAGAAAAGTTCGGAAGCGGTGCTGTGGTCAACCGTTGTGACTTGATGATCTGGTGTTACATATAGCACATTTCGGACGTCTTTTTTTTCCAAACCAGGGAAAGTTTTAAAAAGTTTTATTATTTTAAGAGTGGGCATTATTGCATCAGACACTGCAACAAAGCGAACAGCGAGCGAAGTGCACCAAAAATTTTGCTTTAACAAATATATAATACGGTACATAGAGAAGTTTTATTGGAGAATAGGCTTGTAAAAAACAAGGTTGGGAAGCCCTATTTTAGCTGAAGTAATGTTTACGGCTCTGATTTTTTTCGTGACATCACACCAACAGACAACTTTTATCGGACACGTGTAGTCCGATGAATTTTGGGTTCTTTCGACTAGAGATGGCGAACATTTAAAAAAAACCTTCCAAAAATCAGTTAGAAATCCGATAATTCGTCCTTTGTGTGACCGATGGTTTAAAGAACAGAACACTAAATGACTAGCGCCCTCTAAAAACCCGCCTGTTTACGTGTAGAACTAAACTGAGCAAGCAGCCATACGAGAGTAACATTTTTCACCAATTCTTGGCGAAGGCATACTAACATAGATGTAAATAAGTTTGTGAAGGTCAATGTTGTGTCATAAACAGCAATATTTTGTAATTTTGAATTTAATCTGTGGAACACACAATTCTTCATATTGATTTTCACAACTTCATTGCTGATGTGATTGTTAGCTTAAATGCCATAGTCTATTTTAGTGACTTGCCTTAATGTTTACCGCCACTTGCAAGGCCAACCTAAAGAACTCAAGATTTGCCATATATTTTTCGGGATTCTGAAGACAAGGTCACTTTCTTTGTATATATGATAGGAAATGGAATTTTCATGTTTGGGATAAAAAGCATGTTTAAATGTAAGGCTGTTGATGAGTGATCATGGAATTTCAGATGATGTTTGACATTCCTTGATTGTTAGTTTGTTTATTTTCACTTTTATAATGTGGAAAAACAACAAAAACAGTTTAGATTAGGAAAGCGTGGAAAATCTGACAAAAAGAAGTCTTACACAAACAAATGTTACCAGAAAACATATACACACTAAAGAAAAGGAAGATAGATAAAATAAAGGATCAGCAGATAAGAAGAAGTGAAAGCAAATTGTCAGGATGCACACAAATATTAAGGGGAGTAAATTGCCCAGTCCATTTATCAAGAAACAAGTTTTTTTTGTATGTAGATTGAAAATCCTCTTGATAGCAAGGTTATTTCCCTAAAGGGGAAGCTAAAGCAAAACATTAATTTTCAAATTTGAAAGAGGAACCAAATTTTCGCAGTGTGGTGAAACTTTCATTCAAATCGCATGTATTTCTCCAGATATCAGAAATGAATGGGACTGTTGAGGAAAAAATATGCTGTAAATTCTAAAGAAAAACAAAAAAGTGTCCATTAATGTGAGGATATGACATCACATGTGTGCTTCCAGTTCCACTTTTTGTTAAAAATCGGGCCGAAGCGCACTGTTTAACAAGAAATTTCCTAATAAACTGGCAATTGAGCCAAATCCTAACCTGACTCTAACAAGGAATACAATCGATACAACACAAAAACAACAGCCTGCCAGTCAAGAAATTCCTTGTTAAACAGAGCGCATCAGTTGAAAAACTGACACAGCCTTGTTGCTCATGTTGAGAATCGCATATCAGATTTCAATACAAAATTTGACCAAAATGATTAGAATAAGTCCTCTTCATCTAAACTTGATATGACCTTAAACCCGTCTTTTAATATTGAGGTTAAGTCTAGTTCATAGTGTAGCCAGCTCCTGATTTTCTAACAGGTGTTTTATTCTTTTCAATACGAGAGTAATCAATATGAAGTGATGAAGCTAATGAAATGGCCATTGAAATAGGTATTTTCTTCAAAGAAGTTATGGAAGATGGATGTAAGAATACCGCAAAAATATTTAAAGACAAATGTATGAACTAGCTGTAGAGTATAAAAATTGAAGACAGGAAAATATTGTAGTTCACTTAATGAAGGTGCATTTTGATCAAGACATTTGGAACTGGACGTAAGATGTATCAATTTCTTATGCAACAAAAAATCTACTTAGGTGCGTTAAATGCTTATTACCTCAAAGAATATTGCACTACCATAATTAAGTATTAATCAGCATATAATACACAGACTTCAAGATATTCTGTGGAACAGAAAATTTCGTTTTATAAAATAATACCAACAACATTTCAAGCGACGGTAGAATTAAGATAAGTTATTAACATGAGCTTTCCAATTTAAATGCTGATCAAGTATGACACAGAAATTTTACAAATGAGTTTTCACAAGTTTCCAAACCATTCAAAGAACGATGTATCTGATGTTTTTAGAGTTGAGAGGATGGAAAATTCAGAGCTGATAGGGAAAATTAATTTTTCTGGCACCACCCAGTTATTGTACCTAAATCATTCTTAATCATAGATTCCGAAAGATCATTACTTTTGAATAAAATACCAGCGTCATCAGCAAAGAAACAAAATTTACGTCTTTGAGTACAACAAGGAAGGTCATTTACTTAAAGCAGGAATAAAAAGGGGTCTAATAGGGATACTTCTGGCAGCAATTCACTGATTGGATCATTGCAAAAGACAAACATTTATTGTGTTCTTGCTAAAAATTTTATTATTAAAGTTGGCAAACACTACTTGCATGAGCCTATGTATTTTAACTCAGTGGCGCAGCAAAAATCCAGGTGGCAAGCAGGAGGGGCTCATAATACTCCCAGTGGGTGGAACAGTCCTGAATCCTGCAATGACAAGGAGATATGCCCCTTCAATATTTGAGAACCCCCCCCCCCCCCGGCCCATTTACTTTAATTTTTTCACAAAGTAATTTTGTGGAAATGAGGTAATGCCCCTCTCCCCCAATACTGGAAACAAACCACTAACTTTGCTCAGTGGATGCCGAATTGTGGTTGTTTTGGTAACATGCTCTCTGAGTGCCCCCAAGTGCCTAAAACAATGTAGCTTAGCAGGTTAGGAAGGAGAATGAGAGCATGAGAGGCCTGTCAAATTCAATTTCATCTCACCCAGATAAATATGTGCTATGTGCTATATTGGTAGAACGGTAAACGGTAAAATATTTTCAGGCCTATAGGTTTTGTTATAATTATTTAGGGCATGGAAAACACTGGTTTCATTAGAGCTCTACACCTATGCCCAAGCACTAACATACTAACTTCGACTGCGACTAGTACAAAATACAAAATGTGAATACCATGAGAATAATAACAATTCATGTTGGCTTTCGAAGAACAAAATTAAACGAAAAAGATCATCCATGCACAACTTACCAGGAGCAGTGGGCTAAATCAGAGCATTTCATCAAGTGGGGGGGGGGGGGGGTGTAGAGTTTGCTTTGATGCGAATTCCAGAAAATGGCATCCAGATTTCGAGTAATGCAAGGGTGTTATTCATTCGGGAAATCTATTTTAAGAGAGTGGCAGCACTGCCATTACATACTTCAAGTGTGTGGATGTATACTAGAGCACTTTTTATGAATCTATGTCACATTTCAACAGTGCACTTAGAGGAAGAACGGTAATCAGAAAGGGAGGAGACATATTCCACAATAGAATATCTATCTCACAAAATTGGAATTTTCAGCCATACCACCGAATTATATCTCATACTTTTCCTACACTGGCAATGTGCTTAATTTAAGACTGGCAGGGAATCTCAGTTTTATGCTGCAAGAAATTGACTTCCAGTAAAATCCTCAGGCTCTTGAACAAATGCTGCTGCTGTTTTTAACTGATGGCATTCACTGCATGATTCCAGGGTCAGAGTCATAATTTCTTTCCTGATGGCAAAGGCACAACGTCAGAATTTTCTCCTTTCTGAAGGAACACAATAAAAAAAACTGCACATTTCAAAATTTTACCCAGGAAGGGAACCAGGGGTGGGGTGGGGGGTGGGGGTTTGCATCTTTGCAATGTGGGCATGTGCCAATGCCCTCCTTTCCCATGCATGACTCCAATACACAGCTTAAAAAAACACAGAGAATCGTTTTCATTTAATTTCAATGTCAATGTATGATACTTAACTAAAATCATATAGACTATATTTTGAACTATATACAATAAAATTGCATCAATTAATTTAAACTTGCAAAACTTAAGGGAAGCATTAAATGAGTAATGAAAGCATAACTTCCCTGTACCCACAACAAAAGAATTTCTTTGTGTAATATGAACTAGAAACAAAAAAGATATTAGTTTTACTCTGTAGGGAATGGAAACCATCTACACAATGAATTATAAGGATATTTCTATGCAAAAATGTCTAATTGACCAGAGACTAGCAGTGTTCATCGGGAGAAAAAAAAAATATAAAATGGTTTACATGTGAATTTACTGGATATACTTTTAATTTTTGTTTTTCATGAATATTTCACTGCATACTGTGTCATTTGTGGATATCATTAATGGTCAATAATAATTATCAAAGTTCTCTATGCACAATTCATTTGATGCATAATGAAATTGTGGCCATGCAGATCTTTTGGTTAAAGTCTTTCCATAAAAATTATAATAAAAATCATTGCACAACTACATGCCATGATAAAGCCTCTAACAGACAAACAAAACCCAATATGTGGGCCTTAGATCGGGTTTTTAGAAGAATGTTTAATGTGGAATATGCACATAATGCAGAAATGCTTATACAAGCTATGCAGGTCATGTGCTAGTGCTTTTCTGACCTGTGTACATAATTTGCCTGAAAAAAGATAATATAATTAGCTATCAAAGAGGGAGTGAGAACTGCTGGCAGGGGATGGAAGTAACTGGACATAACAGAGGCCTCAGGAAGTAAGCATTACGTGCATTGCTGCACAATTTCTGTCAAAATTTGGAAGGGGTCATGCTTGACATGTAACATGCTAAATTTGACATTGTATTTTGATGAAACCATTTGTTCTATCAAGGCATAGCCATAATGAAATGGTCACAGTAAGAATATATACATGGTTTCCTTCCCTGCCCATTACACAATTTGATGATTGACAGACAATAATACCCCATTCATAGACATTAAATCTTCCTCATGAAACCTTAGCCACAGCATGCAGTGCATGCAGAGGGAATTTTCATTACAATCCTGCCCAAAGTTCTGTGCAATTTGTTTAAACCTAAGTGGAATACAAGCTCGGTGAAGTGATGATAACAGAGCTCCAGCAGTGGGTTTGGAAACTTGATATACCTCACTTGGACAATAGATAACTGAGGTAAGAAAATCAATTTTTTTTACTGTGATCAAAACAGCATGGTGTGCAGACCCCTTTTTCCATCTCTCTGCAAACAGACACCTACATATGCTGCTTTGGTCACATGGCACTTGAACAAATCTGCTTGTTGTCTGGGATGATTACAGTAGAGTTATTACTTGCATATGTAATGGACAGATGTTTCCTAATGAAAATAGTTATAAAAACCATTGGTAGGGTAGAAGCAAGAGCCTTAAAATTCATGCTTCTGAGCTTAAGTTTGGAGTTCCCTTGGATAGCTCTTATATCATTGACCTTTTAGAAACTTAAATTAGCTCCTAAAATGACTGATGTAAAACAATAATATTGAAATTAAATAGAGAAGGTTTGTAAATAATTTCTTGTTTTACTAGTGTCTGCAAGAAGAAAATCTACTTCAAATAGTAACAAAAAAAATCTACAGGAATGACTGAAGCAAGTAGTTATAACACACTTAGGAAACAAATACTGTATTATTAAAAGGTTATTACTAATACAGTATGGAAATACAATATAGCACACAAAGCCAAACAGATCATGGTTACTTTAAAGTTTACATTTCACAATGGTTTACTTGAAACTTGATAAAAAGATTTCTGTTTAACTTTACTTTAAAATATTGTGAGGTGACATCTTCAAACAGCTCTCTGTAAGAGACATGATTGATCACTCTTACAATTTTCATTCCACTTTGATACATTACAGGACAGAAACCACAGTCATATGAAGATAGGTAGGGGAAGGGGCTGCAGAAAAAAATTTTCAGAGAGAGTTTTTATGAATAACTTTAAATAATCACATGACATAGAGCAAGTTATTAATAAGACAAGGGAGAACAATTTCAGAATAAAAAACAGATAAATTAGACAATGATTGTCTATTATTCACTGATAAGGATTTATCCAGGTCCACTCCTTACTGAGCTCTAGCTGAGTGTAAAAGAAATTGAGCTCAATGTCACAAAAGAGATGTGCATGGTTGAATCTTAAATGACTAATTTTGTCACCCTAAACTAAAAATTTTGTAGTAGTCCAAATATGTACAAATATGTCAACAGCATGACTCAGCAAATATGACTTTCAGACTATGTTGTTGAGTAAACAATCCTTGAATAATGGAACTTCCATTAAATTTTCCAGAACAATAGAAAAATTAGACAAGGCTTTGACTTTCAAATTCCATGTAAAGAAACTGATTTGTGAAGTAAAATGTACATTGTAAACAAATTTTATTCCTGTTCGTAATAGTAATTAATTATAATAGTACAAATCCGTATGCACAATGCCTGTCAGTAGAAATAATACAAGGATCACAACTACTTTAAGGTTAAGACAAAATCAAATAAGAGTTAGGATATACAATTATATCAACCAGTCTTTGCATATACTTTTCTTTCAACAATTGCCCTCATTATAATTTCCTTAAATTAGAACCAAAAACATATTTTGCAAGTATTTACAGCAAACTTTGGAAACGGTAAACGTGAGCAGTTACAAACTTGGAAGAACAGTTAACACACAAAATGCAAGTACTATCAAATTACTCTCTTTATCTGTTCCTTTACACTGCTAAAATGTTATACATAAATGAGATATGTCCTTGATATGATAATGGTTATATTGCACACATATTGTACTGATGAAAAATTACATAAAATGGAACTTGATACAAATCCACATAACTTCAGACTTTTTGCCAGCGCCCTCTATATTCCTACCATAACTTTATTATTTTTAAAGCAAGAAAAACTAGAAATGTTACTACTTTCTATACAAATTATTTTTTCTTTGTGATAACTTCCTTCTCTTTTAAGAGGAATATTGAGTTAATATTGATAACCTAACTTGTATTGATGGAGAATACTGCCCTGTGGCAATGCCTACTATTAGCATAATAGTCAAGTTTCACATACAAAACTTAACGGGCAAGAGCAGGCACCCTGGCCATCTTGAAGTAGTGTCAGTAAGCTGTCCCATTTTGTAATTGGCTGTTGAGAGTCATTTGATAACGTTTCTCCTCTTCAAATTTGAAATTCACTAGAAGTAACTGCTTGGTTTACCTTGAATATGCAATACTGAATTCATAAAATATAATGAAAGATACTTTGAAGAGAAATAAAATTGTGATATTTATATGTTGCTCCAAAATAAGATTGGGGGCCTGCTCTTGACCTTTAAGGAAAATGTTCTAACTTTGCATTTGTTTGTATTCTGCCTTGCAACAGTTTTGTGCATAACTTTTTGGTCATGAAATTTTTAAACCAAATTGAGTTATTAATTACTCACTCATGAAACATTTAATTGTATGCCAGATATGGGGATTGTCTGTGTTTATTTTTTTTAGTAAAATAAATGTACAGGTCTGGAAAATTTGATCACAAATTTCATGAAACATCTCAAAGTGCCTCTTTGCTTAGCTTTTATTTCAAGAAACACAGTAGCCATACATATATATTACAAGTGACTTTTCAGGTTATTTTCACATCTAATATTACCCAACATGCTGTGATGTTGCTTCTAGACAAAATGACATATAGACACCACAGTAGATCAAAGGCAGTGTGGGGTGTAACTAGGAGTGTGTTCCCACTTGAGAACGACCAGGCGATCAGATCCGGTTCAGACCCCGCGCAGGCGATCAATTTGCAAGTGGGAACGCTCTCGTTCCCCGGATCAGATCCCGAGAGCTTGAATGCCCCTTCGGGGAGGATCAGACCGCCTGCAGGCGATCAAGAAAACAAGTGGGAACACAACGGGGGATCAAGGTGACCCGAGATCAATGAGGTACTTCCTCAGTGAAGCTCCTCACGCCACACAAACGCGTGTAAACAAACCTGACCTGCACACAAAATTTCAATGAAGCAACTTCCTGTTACTTGAACCGGAGGAGGGGATCAGATCTCGTGCAGGCGATCAAATGGGAACACTCATGAGGTTGGTCACAAACTTTTCCAGTTGATTGAGCTTGGGGCGATCAACATGGGGGGATCAAGTGGGAACACGGCCTAGTATGTGAGTTGTTACCTGCTCTGTGCCCTCACATGAGCTATGCTTTCATTATATTCACATGGCGTGAAAAGCAATTAACACATGCTTAACTGGCATGAAAGCTAACCCCAAATGTTGCATAACATTTTGTGTATTTTTATATATTTGTTAACTGTGAACTTATCACATGTGAAACCTGACTATATCAAGTGTGCATGTAGTAAGCTTCATTTCCTCACTGAAGCAATAAGAGGTAATCAGGCAGAGAAAGGAGATGTAACAAAAAGTAAGACGGAACGTTTCATCATGCATGTTCCTTGCAGCAAGAGTACCCCTGGCTTGCTGGATGGGGTTGTAGAACATGCCCATAGTTGTCCCCTCCATCATTAGTGGTGACAAGAGAGGAGAATTTGAACAATATTACAGCTCTAAAGACACATAGTAAGAAATGCCTTGATGTCTCACTACACTTTAAACTCCTTACCTTCCTCCTTATGGCCTATATACACCATTTCTCCTATTTTTTTCAAAAATGGCAGCTTTACATCACCAAAATTGCAATGGATTACATGTACAGAAACGTGATAATATCACTTAAGTCTTTAAGCTTCATGCATGAAAACATGCTTATTTCATTACGTTTATCTTTCTTTCAACAAGTCTGTAAAGAAGAACAAGGGACCTGGATCAAGGGAATTTTGCAATTCTACCTTATCTTTTGCACCCTCTCTAAATTATAACACTGGATGACCACTGACTTTCAGTCTTTCTGTCTTTACTTCCCTTTTCTCTCCCGTGACAAAATATTTCCCTTTAAGGACACCCATCATGGCTACCACAGTTTTTATGAGCAAATGGGATCAAAGTAGGAGTCATTTTATGGATTTGTCCCACTGTCTTTAATATGTGATTTGTTGATTTTGTTAATTTAAAGTGCTTGTAGATTAACAGGCATTACCATAACTACAGATAATTTATTTAAGGATATCTCTAGCTGGATTACACATTGAGACACCTTCTGTGAGCTGGGGACAATTTAATCACAAGATTCTTCGAGCAACTGTATCACATTTTTAAAGGCCCTGTCACTTGCTATTCTTTGGTCATTAAAGTGTACCTCAAGTCATAAAATTCAAAAATATATATTTAACAGAATGAAAAATGAATTCAAGCAGTCCAACTCCCATCTTCATATGACATTCCTGAGCTGAGATATAAAATGTTGAAGTTTATTCACTTAAAACAAACTGGTTGTGACTTTCTTGTTGCACAAAGAGGGCTCAGTTAATTACATCACCTCATAAGAGTAAGAGTGCTATCACACCTTGGTACAAGCTGCAGTAACGTTCCGAAAAACAAAGAAATACAAAGATTTTAATTTGAGTAGTACAAGAATGACATCAGAAATTATTGCGCAATGTAACATTTTAATTTGAGTGAATTAACTTAAACATTTTATATCTCAGCTCAGGAATGTCCTATGAAGATGGAAATTGGACTATTAGAATTTATTTTTCATGGTCCTCAATATATATTTTTGAATTTTTTGACTTGAAGTACACTTTAACCTTCATTTTGAAACGTCCTAGCAATCTGTTGAAGTTTTAAAAGTTTTGCCGTTTTAATGAGCAATTTGTTGCATAGAAACCCTCTTAATAATGGACCAACTTATTACTAGAAGAAGAGTAATAAAATAGTTACCTTTTATTTTATTCAGAATTGAATACTATTCCAGAGGGTCAGGAAGAGTGAATGAATAAGATGACGAAGTCTCATGGTTGCAAAAGTTGAGCAATGCTCACTGCATGGGTATTGTGTGGCCTAGAAGTTTCCACCGAAACTTGAATCTCCCTCGCAAATAGGTACTTAAAGTGCTTTGCCCATGACCATGTCCAAACAAAATATGATACAGTTGCAGATCTAATAAATGGTAAAGTATCTTAAAAAGGACATTTTGAGATGTTTATGCTTAAGATACAGTAGTAAGCAGAATTTAGTTTTAGTGAAAAAGTCAGCTATGGGCCCAGGGTCCTGCTTTACTGTATCTAAAAAACTGTGATGTAAGTGATAAATTTAACTCAAGTATTCTGTTGTGCATTTGGTTTATATTTTTCAAGTAATTTTTTCCTTTTGTTTGAGGCTGTTCTGTGCCAGAAGTACTTTGAGTTATTTGATCCCCTTTTTGTCAGCACTTAATTTCAAAATTTATTGTTATTGTTAACATGCTGTGCTATGCCCGATACCAAATTCTCTAATAAAAACCCCCAAGGGACTGTCTTTTGATGTAATACTGAGTCAAACACCACAGTACTAGAAAATGGCGTGTTGATCCTGTCCGCCTGGTCACACCAGCTCATCTCTTATCAGATGTTGCTCTCACCAAGAGAACAAGAGCACCAAAAGGCTATTCTTTGGCAAACTAATACAGCAAAGATGCTTTATACTCACTGTCAAGTGAACTGGGGGCTAATCAAACAGGATAATCTTTGTGAAGACAAGCAGGGAGTGCAAACTCAGTGCCCTTTGGGGAGAACGTGTCATGATGTACACCCCTAAGTTGAACTTCCAGTACCAGAATGGCTGTCAAAGCTGCTGCTCATGAATTAGCTAACTCAGGTAAAAAATCAGTTGTGATTGGAGGCATGAGATGGACAAGTTACTTTGAAGTTTACAATCCGGGATTAATCTAAAATAGTCCCCTGTAAACCTTTGCTTCCTGGTACCATTTAGCAAGAAAATTGTTTGCTTCAGCTAGCAGAACAATTGATTTCTTTATCTTTGCTTATGCCTGGGTGACTTCCAGCTGCACTGTTGCAATTTTTCCTCATGACTTTACTTGAAAAAACCTTGATTTATTGTCTGCAAGTGAGTATTTGCAGATAAACTCATGAAAGATATGTAATAGTTGACTACTGTAGTTTGAACAATAACTACCCTTGCACATTAGTGTACCTCATTTACCATTTAATAAACGTCACTCTATTCTTCAATAACAACGAGAGCAAAAATTCATCATTTCTGAAGTTGGTATGACATACATGGTATGGAATCATGAAAGATATTTTACAAAGATAATTATTTTCATCAAGGCCAATTCGAATCACCTTCTCGTCTTCACAAAGTAATAATTTATCCAAACATCAAATAACGTTTTTCCCCAAAATTGCAAACAAGAGCTGCAAAATTCATTGGATGGCCTTCCAACATATTAGTTTAATCACTCATAGCCCTGTGAATAGCAACTCCTAAGTGATCCATAAAATGGATGATTGCCATAGCAAATTAGCAACCCTGATGGATGCATGAGTAAATCAATCCATTGTTTGATTCTGACAAAGAAATGCAAAATGGCAGTTATATCGGCAAGTATTCATTCAGATTCAGTTCCTTAACCTTCCTGAAGACAATAACAGACGAAAGTATTCCAGCAAAAAGTTATGCAGTCTTATGAAGCAGACAGTGAGCATGTAGACTAGGTGGAAAATATCTCAAATGGGTTCAAGGGGACACAACTATGAAAGCGGGAGATGGTGCGTGCAAGATCTCGCACCTACAGAGATTGTACAAGTTGATTTTCCCAGTAACATGAGTTTGAGGGTCTCTTGTTGTTTCTTGTCTATAAGCCCCTGAGGGTCTTTCTTAGTGTCTGGTCTTATATGCAAGAGAATATTTTATCACCTGGCCTACAATGGCTCATACTTGAATACAGACATGAGAGACCCTTAGTCTTTCTTTGCTATCAGAAGAGGATCTACAGTATATCAATTATTATTCAAGTATGCAGACAGTTCTGGTCCACATATATCAAGGTTTATACAGTACAAATCAAGAAGTAAACAACAATGACAATCTTACAAAAACATTTAAAACTTACTTTTTTAATCTTTTCCTTTCGAAGGGAGGTTTGCTTTATCATGTCATTCTATTTTCTCCATATCCCAATACTGTACACATTCTGTAAATGCCAAATTGTTTGTTCTCAATCAGAGTTATTACTGAGCCATGTAGGAATCACACCATGGTAGCCATTTACTGAGACTTACAGGGTAAATCAGCTACTTTTACTCAAAACATGGAATTTTTCCATACTCGATAAGCAAACTGATTGTAAGAAAGACAATATAAAGGGCAAACATGGTCATGCCAAGGACCCTGGTCATACGCCATCGACACACTGCGATGGTTACTATGACAAATGTCAACATGAGGAAGAGTAAAAGAATTGAACAGAAGAGGGCATCACTTTTTATTCCAACTGATGCAGCATTGTTGAGCAAACTCCACACCAGCCACGGAAACGGCAATCTGTTAACAAAAGAAAAAAGTTTAAAGTAGTACGAGGGGGTATACACGAATCCGGACAGCAATGATGGTCTGATTTCAGTCGGCCATAACACTGGGGTCCATCACCTTTAAATCTTTCGATTTCCTTGCCTAACCTCTATCATGGATGGTTGTACACTAATTTGTGTCTTAAATTCTCCAATTTCACTAGATATGAGGGTTTGAAATTCATGTAAACAATAAATAAAGATGATTTAAGGCTGATGGACCCCACTAATGGGGGCCTACAGTCACTAAAAACAAGGGCTAATCGGATTCGTCTATAGTAAGCATGTATGCTTCATACCATTCTGAAAATCGCAAATATATTGGGTGAAGTAGTAGATCCAATGAAAACAGTTCCTTGTCCGCCTTAGCTCCCTCAACCCCACTGGTTGCACAGCTAAATATTTTCATTTTCAGAGCTGATTGTCCCTCAAGACAATTTTAGGGAAAAACACTTTGCCTGCACTGAGATGTCTTCCTATACGCCTATAAATTTAAAAGTTCAATTTGTCACTTGTTTATTGAGTCTAGTAAAGTGACCAATCCTATTTTCTGATGGATCCTATTTTCTGACAGTATTTATATCAAGCATGTATTCAAGGTATATCATACTGATCTAGTCAATTCTTCAGCAAACCATCCTGTATTTGACTTTTCTTTTGTTGTAGTGAGGTAAGTTGCTATGAACCCCCATCATGTAAGGGTTATTTTTATTGACGTATTCAGGCTTCCTAGCTTTCCTATTAAGGTACCAACAGTACAGCAACAGTACCTACCCAGGATTTACTGGCTATATGTAAGCCCAGCTTGAAAAATGTTTATTTCCCAGGAAGGGAGCAAAATTACTTCCCTTGAAGGGAACAAAATTTCCAACAGCTCTCCCTATACTTGCATGTACAAAAAAGTGAAATTTTCTTCCAATTGCCACAATTTCTCTCCAGATCTGAAAATTTCCTTGGAAGGAGCCTCAGCTCAGCTGGCTTCCAAACAATTTTCACCCATGTATTGCAAGACAAACAGAACACATCATGCTGCATGTCTGTGTACCATTAAAAGATGCTGAGAGCAAGATGAAATATTCTGGAAGCTAGCTAATGTAATTTTTTTTTTTGTCTTTCTACAATGTAAACCATACTGAATGCCATTGCTAGGATACAATATATGTCTAACCCTGAGGCATTTGTTGAACTGGAGATGACAAGTAAAACAGTCGGCAATTTGAATGAGATCAAGATGTCTCCTTTGATTCCTCAAGTTAGATCGGAAATTAACTTTGCAATGGAATATATACATATATATTGTAATTTGAAAATCTCTAGTTCAGCTGCTTTCCAAAAAGTTGTTTCAAGAGTCTTGTAAAATAAAAATTTCTAGCGAAAGATGTGAATTTACTTAATAACGTCGCTGAGTCTACTCCGTGCATACATACACACTTGAATTGCATGAAGGTGCATACATTCACTTCAATGGGGCAAAGCTAAAAAGAATTTCTGCTCTTGGTCATAAATAGGTTAACTCCTCAGAAAAAGCCCACATGGATTTATTTACATCTTTAGAAATGAATGTAGCTTTCCATATCAAGATGGATATGTGCTTTGAAGAATTATAAACCATGGTTTATCGAGTCCCAAAACCAATTCAAACAATGCAGTCCCCTGTAACCTTCTCCTTTCTCCCATCAGTGAGAAGTCCTTTATTTGCTTCAGCTGGCAGAACAATTGCTTGTCCATCTTTGTTTGTATTTGTGTGACTTCAAGAACAATTGATTGTCCATCTTTGTTTGTATTTGTGTGACTTCAAGAACAATTGATTGTCCATCTTTGTTTGTATTTGTATGACTTCAAGAACAATTGATTGTCCATCTTTGTTTGTATTTGTGTGACTTCAAGAACAATTGATTGTCCATCTTTGTTTGTATTTGTGTGACTTCAAGAACAATTGATTTTCCATCTTTGTTTGTATTTGTGTGACTTCAAGAACAATTGATTGTCCATCTTTGTTTGTATTTGTGTGACTTCAAGAACAATTGATTGTCCATCTTTGTTTGTATTTGTGTGACTTCAAGAACAATTGATTGTCCATCTTTGTTTGTATTTTTTTGACTTCAAGAACAATTGATTGTCCATCTTTGTATTTGTGTGACTTCAAGAACAATTGATTGTCCATCTTTGTTTGTATTTGTGTGACTTCAAGAACAATTGATTGTCCATCTTTTTTTGTATTTGTGTGACTTCAAGAACAATTGATTGTCCATCTTTGTTTGTATTTGTGTGACTTCAAGAACAATTGATTGTCCATCTTTGTTTGTATTTGTGTGACTTCAAGTTGCATTTGACAAGAGACTAATCAAGAGTCCCTGTACAAATGCTTGATTCACCAGGCATGGTAAATAGAGTTCAACTGTCTTCCTAATGTGATATTTGTAACTATTATAACATAAAAGTAACTTATAGCATTGAGTTCTACCTTGTCAAAGTATTCGCTCCATGCTTATAGCTACGTCAAGAAAATTTGCCTCTTGAAGTTTGCTTAGGTTCCATACATCTAAAATGCAATAATCTTGAGGAGCATCATTAGAGAATCCACTCCCTTGAAACCTGGACAATCTAATCCTTTCCTTGAAGTCCTTGCTTTTAATACACCTAACAAAAAGTCACATTGTTGCAGATCATCTGGTCCAGCTGTGACCACCTATTGTTATTTGTGTTTTCTTTTGTTGAAAAAATGGCCAAGTCATGACATATCACCAATCAAAAAAAATTGTGACATATCGGCCAATCGTGACGTCCATTTTCAAGGGGCAGAATTCTCTAATGATGATTTTATGATCAGGAAAAGAACTCACCCCACTGTAATGTCAAATATATTGCTTCCAACAGAACTAGATACGGCCATGTCACCAAGTCCTTTTCTGGCAACAATGACACTGGTAATGAGATCAGGAATGCTGGTCCCAGCTGCAAGGAATGTTAGACCCATTATCTGTAGAAAAAATGAAATTTCTTATTAACAAAATGGTATGGTTGAAGTTCTGACTACAAGGATTGAAAATATTTCTTTAAGAAGAAAATCCAGTCACCCAAATTTGCATTTGTAGGCCTTCACTCTCATGTTTCATGAATGGCTGTTGAGAATTATGTGATAATCAAAATATTTTTCTTAGCCAATTGTGAACTTTGCAAGGAGTCACCTTGGCTGCTTAATTGCTCTTAATTTATAATATATACATATGTCCTAAAATATCAAAAAACATGCTTGGAAGAGTTACAGGAAGAAATGTTTGGATCAGCTGCTGTTTTGAAATAGGTCGTAGGTGACTTCTATTTTTTCCCTACATATTAGAAGATTTGCTAAGTTAGAGAATTAAAATAAATAATGTTGTATTAGTGTTCAACAATGATATCAGTATTGGTGTTTTCCATGCATATTATGTTATGTAAGGAAGGTAATTTTTGCAGTGTATACCTAGCTTAGCAGTAATTACAGCTCATCTTAACTTTCCCCCTCTCGACCCCATATAATCTAACTCATCTAAATCTTGAGTGTGGTACCTAAGCATTTGCATCTCATGGCAGCCAAGTTCAATCTCCAGGTTGCGTCATATCAAAGACTTAAAATGGAACCTAATGCCAATGTGTCTGATGTTCCACATAAAAAATCGAGTAGGGAAAATAATTCAATATCCCACAGCTGGAATAAAGGCCAAAGGTTCTACATGAACCCGCATCTCATTATGGAGGCATAATTGGTTCAGTGCAGCCACCAGAATGCCAAAACTGGGGGGGGGACATGTTGGGGGCAGCATGATGTCAGTTAGATGGAGTTATATGGCCCAGTTTTCAACCAAGTGGTCCCATTGCTTATGCTGAGCACCAAGCACAATGGCAGTAGGTTCCATTTTTAAAATCTTTGTAAAGACCCAGTCAGGATTTGAGCTTCCAATCTCCTCACTGCAAGTCTTATTCTCTAACCAATTAACCATGAAGTTGTTCATGGGGGTGGGCTCCAGGGAACAAAGCCCCCCCGGAAGCTCTGAGGTTTCAGCATATCTCTGGAAGAAAAATTAAGTCTCCGAAAAGGTATATTACTGTATGTATTTTCTTCAGTTAACTCAACTCCTCATCTACTTTTTGGAGGGAGGGGGGTTGAGAGCAAGGACAAAATCTGGGGGAAGATCCCCCTCTTGCTCCTCCCCATTAGTGTGTAGTGCTGCCAACGCTAGAATTCCATCTAAAACATTCATCCACATCTTACACTGACACAAGACTATATCCCCCAAGTTGGATGCCACATATGTAACATTAAAATGCTTTGCAAGATGAATCTTTTTGTCTTTATGAACTTTTCTGTGACCCTTTGAGATGATTAATGAGCACTTTACATGATACATCATCAGTAATAACTTCAACTTTCATTTATCAGCAAAACAGGTGCCTTCTATTCCAATACTTCAAAATTATCTTGTACCAAATTTCTGGGGTGTAAACTCCTTCAGTAAATAGAGTACAACAATGGAATACCTTGTCTACATTTATGTGAACCTTAGGTTTAGCCTGGCAAGAAAACAAGTATATGTAGTTGATAAATGTCACATAGTTCTTGTATCATATATCAATACTGAAAAAATAATAAATGGTTAAAACTTGGGGAAGATACAGGAGGAACTAGAGTTATCCATAATCATCAAATAAGGTGTTAATTTCCGTTGAAGTAAGTCACAATAAGTATAGAATACATTTTCTGATTTCTGAACTTCTGAACTAGCCGATAGAGGAGCACTCCCAAAAAGAGGGTAAAATCTTCCATGAATATGGACTGCCTTAATAACTGCATTTCCATTGATCAATTGATAATTGTACTTAATTAGAACAGAAAATAATTCATCTCATGATGATGAGTATTTGCCTTGAAGGAGATCCATCATGGCTACCATGGTTTTTAAGGAGTAAATGCAATTCCCAATTATATGAACAGACCACCCACCATTCTTGTGCAATAGAAGCCCCAAAGCTTAGGGATTTAAGAAAACACAATAAAAAATTTGAAATACATGCTGGCAAAAGGGGATTTAATTTGCTTATTCAGTTCATTGAAGAGATAGATTAATTTCTGGCATAATTTCACTAAATCTGAACAGATTTTCATGATTCAGAATTCATTCGATAACTAGCCACTGATGTTGATTCTGGTCATATTACACTTAGGAATACAAATCAATCCTCAAGAATCTTTTGAAGTTTACTGCAGGGTTCTGAAACCAATGTCACAGCATAAATGTCCACTGTTAAAGGGGCATAATTTTCTGATGAAATCCCATTCCCAATGATTTTTTGGTCAACAACCTTAAGAAAAACAGAAGTTCTAGACTAATTCTAACTTCTAACATATGGAAAACTTTGGCCCCTATTCTTGCAGAAAGTCAGCTCTCACACGGTTCACACACAGCGGAGCGGATATCGAATAGATTATTTACTTTGATAAGCTTGGGTGAACACAGGGCTGCTGGTGGACTGTTCCATTATTGTAGATAGGGAGGATGGGATAAAATGACAACACAAAATCTTCGTTTCAAAGATCTTGAGAAAAGATGCTTTATTCCTTTTGAAAGACAAATAATTCACCGGAAATTGGAAAGAAAAAGGGAATTAATACTACGCTAACCTAAAACCAATTATCGAAGTAAACAATTAATGGCAAATTTCAATTTTTCATGGTGCAGTAAGTAGGATAGTGCAATTGTCGGTAGGGTATTTGAGATTTTTTTTTCTTTTTTATTGGGGGGGGGGGGGTTAGCTTCAGTGCTCTGAAATTTTAAGTTTTATGAAATACATCATATTGCGCATAGAAAGCTATAGGTCTATGTTTTGGCTAATACCAATGATTATTTCAGAATAAGAACTGAAATAAAAAATTGAAAAAATAAGCTTACTGAAGTTATCCAAAATCTACATTTTAAGGATGTCAAGTCATTATTCTGTTCCAAAAGTAGCTGCAAGAAGGAAGGGGCGGGGGACTAGAAGTATGGGACGGGGGACTGGCATTCTGCAGATAAGACCTTAAACTATTCCTGCCGTCTTTCCTTCTAGCATATGTGCCCCTTGGACCAACTTTATACAGACTATCTAGCCTTCTAAAATTGAAATGCCTGCTAACACTACGGTAGTAACACAACTTTTCTTGATGGTCACTTGGACTTTTTCTTCCAAATGTCCTCAGACTCTCTGGCAAAGAGCCAGGGGCGAAAAACCAAACAGCACTCCCGAAGGATTTCTGCTCCCAAAAGAAGCTATTTCCCCAAGCGACATCTCAACTCAACATGACCAACTGAACGACCTGACTTGCGGAATCTCGTTCTAGACTAGCTGAATAGAACGGCTTCCTTTACATTTTCACCACACATGATCTCAGCCAAAAGCCGAGAGACTCTTGACGAAACGGGAGCTAGGGGGCACAGAAGTAACCTAATTTAGTGTGCAAGTCAAAGGCTTTGTTTATGAATCTAAGTGTATCTGAAGTTGTGCATGTTCCTCTAGGCCCTATGACGACTAATTATCCAGCCCTGGCAGAAAATTAATAGATTACGAAGAGGACAAGGCTTTTACGGTTTTACCTCAGCAATGATCCATGTAATCCTTTTAGTAATATATTTAAACATGATTCTAATATGTTTTAGTAATGTGAAAAGAAAAACTTTAGAGAATACATATAAACAAGTATTAGAGGCTGCTTACTCTTCTTGATGCAACACTGTTAGGCCAACATCCCCCTGAACAAAGTGGACTAGTCCATAGTCTACGCGACACTCGGTTTGAACAACTGGAGAGAGCCGTGATCTCCGTTTAAAAATCATGCAATTGTTCCTCTTGAAAGATGTAATTTCGCAGTAAATGCAATTTATAGTCCTCCTTCCAGTAAACCCCAACAGTAAAGGAACATAAATCAATCTAACACTGGTAAAATCTTGTAGGCAAGCTGACTACTTCCTGCTTGTGTGTCGCTACTTGGCATTATCCCGGTAGGATGAAGCATGTTATTACGCAATAAGCAATCAATCTTTGGGATCGATGCCCAAGTCGACCAAAAATGCTAGAAAAAGGTCTTATTGGATGGGAAATTTACGAGATGTTCCTCTAAACCAATCAAAACTTGGCTTATATCATTGGAAAGAGAATAAAAGGGCCTTTGTTTGGAAGTGCGACGTAGGAATGAAGAGCACCCACGTTTTTGATGGTATTGAGGAGAATGAGTCAACTTCCGGGCAAGCAGTGTTTGTTTACATTGACAAAAGGTGATTATCGGCAAAAGAAGGGCTTAAATACCTTTAATTTACGAGACCTTCCCCTAATCTGATGAAGTTAAAAGTTATACCATTGGAAAGAAGAAGAATTTGTCATTCGATTACTGGGCGACCTCGTTGAAAACCACCCCTAGTCTCTGAATAAACGGTAGAAGTATGTTGAAACTACGAAAATGTCAGTGGGATTTCACGTGCTTAAGGTATACAAGGGCAACTTGATGAGCAGATGCAATGAAGTTTTCCATATGAAGAGCGTTTTCCCTTTACAACGATTCCAAATGCCAAACATTACATTTGTTTTAACACGCAGAGTATCCCCATTACACTGATTGCCACGTCTACTGTATGGCATATCCCTGTCTAATCTCTTAGACTAATAATTCTGCCTAACATCAACATCTCTTCCTTACAATTCCATCCTGTGCATTAAAATCACAACATTAATCTTTCCCAAAAGGCCGTAGGAGCTCCAATCACTTGTGCAACAATCACTTTCCTACCTCCCTCTTGTAATATTATCTCTACAAGGTACACACATCACGCTGGACATTTTGCTTTCCTTTTAACTTTTCATTGCAACACTATTCAACATAAAACGTTCTCCTGTAAACACACAGTCTGTCTTTTCTGTCAAACTCTTAAGAATAAGTAGTACATAACCTTTTCAAACCATTTTCTTTCTGTGAGCAGTCATAATTTGATCTTGCCAAGATTTCCCAGCATGTCAAAACATGCTGCAAAATTTTACATCCGAGCTGCATCCTTTAAAGAGGAATTTAAGCTAGCATGCCTATCCTGATTACACTTTCCTTCAGACTGCTATCCTGTAAACCAACATCATCCTTCTTTTTCAACTAAATTGGAAAAATACTCCCAGAGTCAAAAAAAGAAAAAAAAAAATATAACACCCTCCTACATCATCTATCATCCACTCAAAAAATAATTTTCAAATAGATTTAAAATTTAATTGCCTAATGTGAGGGTTTGTAGTGGCAATTCCTTAAGATATAAAATGCAACAGGAGAGAGCAATTATCCATCTTCTCAATATTTTCACATTTGTGATATGGCTCCCTGTGAATATTCTAGAAAGTGAGGAAGAGAGAGATATACCCCTCTTTAACTGCTGCTGGCAATAAATTTTAAAATGAATGATGGTTTTGGTTCGAGTGGAGGCACTGCAGAACACCACTCTCACCAGAAACTGTAAACAGAAATGCTTGTTCATCAAATATAAATTAGTAATTAATCAACACTGCTGCACGGAGAGTCAGTGTTTTTCTCTTAGCTTATGAAATTGCACTTAATCCTCAAACGGAATTCTTAGAGAGGGTACTTTAGGTAGCAAACAAGACAGGGTTCTGGATTAAGGCAGTGGAATTTTCAATTCTTTTTAAGTAATTCCCTCAATGGATTTAATTCATTTCAGAATTAAGCTACGAATCTTTTGTATGATATTTCAGGTATTTAAATCAGGTATGGCTTGTGTTTATATTAATCTATCAATTTGTTAAATGTGAATGACACTTCATTCCAGACTTGCTTGTCTTATGTTATCAATTTTAAAATATAATTTCTATTGAAAAAACATCTTTAAATTTTGCTAGCATCAATTTTTGTTGCCATTTGTTTAAAAGAATCTTGTTTTGTGACAAGAAATTTAAATACGACATATGGCCTTACAACGTCTTTTTAAGTGCAAAGACAACTTCTTGTGGCAGCAGAAACAGAAAATGAGAAACTTACACAGACTTCCTATAGATGAACCGAGCAAACTGCACGCTAGATTTTCGCTACCTTAGTGTGAGAAAAGCACACCCAGATGGCCGTCTGCTATAGCTTTGTGTGAAAGTTTGGACCTGCTCAAGTAAATCAACATATTTTGCAAGAAAGCTGAAATATTTTCCAAATAATGCAGGGTTATTTGAAAATCACTACAAGTAACTGCAGGAATATGATATTGTTTCTCATTCAAGTTTAACTTTTGTTTAAAATATTGAGAGTAGTTGTCAAATCATACAAATTATAGCCTCACGGCGGCCATCTTGGTGCGCCTTTTTTTTTGCCCCAGTCAGTGGCGACAATCTACCGATAAAATGAACATGTTACATGCTCTGTCCATAGTAAGTCGGTGGAAACTTACTACACCAACTGTGACTAATTTTCCCAATATTTACTCTTTTGTTTGCATATGGGAAAGCAATAGTTACTTTGACCGAAGCACTTTGGAGAAAATGTTGATTTTTGCAAACTGAACAAACTAGACGCAAGTAGCAAGTGAGAGAGCATCTGTTCCCTAATAATGCAGATGGGAAAACTAACATGTGCAGAATTCTGTGCTACCTCCCCCTTTGAAGCACAAAACCAGTTTATTCTTTCTGTGGAATATGTCTATTTTCAATAATGAATTAAAATCTTTGAATTTGAAAAAATGTAGCACCACAATTGCATCATGGATAAAACAATAAAAAATATTCAATTTTCCAAAACAGGGGGAAGGAGGGATTGTACCAATGTCAATGTGTAGGATAGTGTTAGCTGGATAAAAAAGCAAAGTAACAGTTATTGGCAGAGTAAAAGTCAACTGCAAAAGATGGAGTAAATTCTACAAAAATGTCTACTGAGACATATTAAGCAAATGGTTCACCTACTTCAAGAGCTCATAGTCAGTGCAAGATAGCAGCAGGCGTGGTGTTATGATGTGCCCGGTAGGGGGAAAAATTGGAAGAAAATGGGAATCAGGATGAGGTGTTACAATTACCATACTTCACAGGGACACACTGTGAATGGTCTGTTTGCCTGTAAGTTCCTGTGATGAGTCAGCACATTCAAGTGCAATCATGAGTGAGATAATGTCTCAGCTCTTGCTTGAGCCTCAATTTCTCATGACGGGCTTTGTGCCAAGCACAAAATTCATGAACTTTAAAATATACAGAAAATTTTCTCTCTCAGGAGGTGACAACTGCATCTCAATAGTATATAAGCCTTCAGAAGTTACTAATTTTCAAAGTTATGCATTTTTTTGGATAGAAATTGCATTGTGGGATATCTGTGATGTCTTCTTGGCACATTAATTTGGCATCACATTTAGTTTATTAATTTTGATGCAGCTATAAGGTGTATCCAGCAGCATTGTTTGCTATATGTCAATGAAAGCATAGATCACTTGAAGATAAAGGTCATGTAACAAAATTAGAAACCTGTTCCACCCTTCACTGTCTTTGATCAACTGAGGTCATGGCCATACAAAATGGGGGCTGGCGGTGAGGGCTGGGGTATGGATCCCCTTAATTGGCCAAAATCTTGTTGAACAGTACAGATTATGGTGCCTCAGTTGGCTGGTGATTATGCACTATGTGGGGATTTGGACTGAGTCAGGCAGAAAGTCACTCGAGCAAAACCCCACCAGAATCTGCCTTATTAAGTCACTGTATAAAATTGAAGTCTACTTCAATGGTTAAACAATGATTGTAAAGACAATTAATCAAATGATGCATGCATTGTTTAATAAGGAAGTCCTTTGTTGTTAAAAATGCTCCTTACCCCAAGTACACTAGGCCTATGTCAATTAAATTGGAGATTAAAAGAGTTACTTTCCACATTTTTGAAGGCAAAGGAATTCAGCCACACTGTGTTTAACCATGTTCTAATATGTTGCTACCATACATAGCTTGGTATTCAAATTATTGATTTTAGAATCCCAAAGAGAGTCTAGTCAAAGGGCAAGGGCAGTTGCCCCAAGCTTATTTTGAAGCAACAACTAAATCTCACAATTTACTTCTTATTTCTTTTCAAAGAATTATTCATAATATTTGACTTTAATACTGCATATATTTGCATAAATTCAAGGTAGACCAAGCAGTTCCTGCTAGAAAATTTCACAACACAAGAGGAGGAAAAATATTGTTACAGGATTCTCAAGAGCCAGTCATGAAACAGGATAGCCTAATGTACTAAATTAAGTTGAGGTGGCTGCATTCGTCCTTTAAAGGTAGTCTTCAACTCAAAGCAATTCTTTATTGGTAAAATTCTTTGATTGATATAGCTGGAATCTCAAGCTGGGCAAGCTATTAATGACATGCAATGAAGAGGCAAATATTTTAAAGGGCAGGAACAGTCATTCCAAATTGAAGAAGTGTAGTAGACTGTCCAGTTTCATGATTGGCTGTTGGGAGTCATGTGACAATGTTTTTTTCTCTTCGAATGTGAAATTTACCAGAAATAACTGCTTGGTTTACCTTGAATATGCAATAGTAAAATCATAAAATGTAATGAAAGATACTTTGAAGAGAAATAAGATGAAAATTGTGTTGCTTAGCCTTTTCTTCAAAATAAGTTTGGGGGGACTGCTCTTTACCTTTAAGTAAAAAATAATTTTGCACATCAATCAGTAATTAGGATTATTGCAGACTCACCTGATCTGGAATTCCAGCAGTTTCTCCCACCTCATCTGCCCACCATACCATCAAATATGTAAAGATTGCAATCCAGATAATACTTCCAATAAATGAAATGGGAAACAAATGCCTTTTTTCCTGAAAGAAAATAAAAATGTAAATGTTTCATTCATGGGTGTACTTTTTAATTTTTTCTTCCAAAATAGTTGGGTTATTGGAGTGATTTTTTTTTTTCTGAAAATGAAAAATAAAATTGCAGGTATGACAAGTACAAGAGAGATCTTATGTTTTTTATAACCACACACTGTTTTGCACAACTGCATACTTGGGTCTTGTGAGAAAGTTCAAACACTAAGTAGTACCAATGGATATGGAAATAACGCTTATATAAAAACTTCAAGTATCCTCCCTTTTCCCAAAGTAGACAGGAGGTGGCCCCTTTTTCTTTTTCCTTTTAAAATGGCTGCAGTCTTTTTCTTCTAAGAATTGAAAGAGTGGGCAATTATTTAATTTGGTTGTCAGGATAGCGTGGGCTAATTGCCACAGTGACAATAAATAATAAAGCAGCCTTGGCTGGATTTCATGAATCATAAAGTGCAAACTGACATTACTGTAAAATCAGATAGAGATGAGAAAAATGCGGTGTACAAAAAGAGAGTGAGAGGAGAGGATGCTGAAACATGTTTTTACTTTGGGGAGGGGCCCGGCCTATTGCAATGCTTTGGGCTGGTATGAGGAAATGGTTCCGTAAAAGGGTGAAGGTAGTGACCGATTTGAAAAACGTAATCTTACAATTTTCTTATTTCTTTTTGACTAATGTATATTTCAGAATATCTAAGGAGTTGTACATTCAAGTTATAATTTGAGTACATCTTTGAGTATATCTCACAATTAGAGGAGCAATACTGTTGTTGTCAAAATGATTCTCATGAGCCATTCATAAAATGGGGGAACTACTTTACTATAATTCAAGTTTGGGTCATTGCTTTTTCCCTCTTATCACAATCAGAGACTCATTTCCTACATACCTCCTTTACAGAAATGTTTTGTGTGCTTATGAGATATCTCTAGTCTCACCAGCAGGGGGATTATCTTTCAACTTGGTGCCCTCATTGTGTTAAAGGGATTTTCCTCTCACCCCAAACTGCAGTTATTGTAGTAGTCTACAGAAGTTATCTAGGCTCACCTCTTTGATTGATATAGCTACAGTATTACAAACAAGGCAGACTACCAAAGCTTACAGTCTATTACACAGCATAAAATGTACTAAGAGTGTAAGGAAAGTGTAAAGAAAATCAAACTTGCCGCAATTTTGAAAGATTTAATGCAGTAAAAAACTAGCATAATTTCCTCCCATTTGTCCACATTTTCCTTTCAAATACCGCATCATCATTATCCTTAGAGAACCTTTCTTAACATGAAAGATAGCCTATTTTTTGAAAAAGATATTTGACTTTTATATTTTACCAGTAAAATAAGTTTTCACTAATTAAGGCAAATATGTTGTATCACATCAAAAGACAACAGTAGCTCTAAAGTGAAGTAACCCTATAGTGATGTAGCCATAATTAGCCAGGAACTGGCCAAGGTCAACTTGGAATAGTCTTCCAAAATTAGTGTTACAAGGTCAAAGTCAGACATCAGTTTGAGGCCGAGGCCAGCCCTGCATACAAAAGCTGGACAACAGCTACCAGAAAACTTAACATATTTAAAGCGGCCACTAAATTTAAATTGACAGAGAAGCTTAAATTAATAATATACATGATAATTTATGACTTTCTGCAGCATTTTCTTTTAAAGCTCCTTTACACTTTAAGTTCATATGTTTTAAGTCTGATACTACCAACATTTATCAGAAAATGTCTCACTTTTGTGAGTAACCTTCACAGAGACTACAATAGTTAGATCAAAAACAAATGACAATAAATATCCCCCAGTTATTGTAATGTTCATACTATAAATTATCCTCCCAACCTACAACTGGCCCCCCTCACTGCTTACCTATACAGTTCCTAGAATTTCCTACATAGTGAAGTATGTAATTAGTCAGGCAGGGTCTTAGGCCTCAACTTTTTTTAACCTTTTGGTCTAATCTAGCAGTGCCGATGGCCTTTATTTCAGTTGTGGGGCCATGAGTTTATAGCTTTCAATATATTCCAATGAATATATGTAAAGTATCGTGCAAAATAGCGGTACATGGACTTGTGTATAAATACACATACTTGTCAGAGCATTTCTGAATATCTTGGAAATCTAAGCTTACACAAGATAGTCTCATGGTTGTTACGTATGATGCTTGTATTAAACTGGGACAATTATACTTTAACCTGTTCAGGATGGAGCATGTTCTACCTCTCACTTTTGTATGTCCATGGGATTTCTCTGAGTTATTAACCACATCAAAGACATTTTTAGGCTTCCATTAATATGCTTGAGGTATTAATAATGAAACAAAAAGCAACATAATAAAAGATATACACGGCAGTAGTGTATTATGTCACTATTTTTTTTTTAACTTTCTGTTTTTTATTCCCTGTGGAGTATTTCAGTTAATACCACAGTGATTTGCCTGTAGGAATATTGGACAATTTTGATGCAGCATTCACATCATGAGGGCAGGGATTAATTTAACATTCAGATTTTGCATAGCAGTTTTGAAGATTTTTGGGGTCTTTCACACATTATTTTGTGAAAATTGCAAGGGTTATGCACACAAAAATTGCTACATAATTTTTCATCTGTATAGCTACCTGGCCTGTTTGTGTAGCAAATTACGATGCGATATTGGATACATTATTCCCTGCATGGTGAAATATTTATTTTTAAGGATATCTGTCATGGCTACCAGTTTTTTGGGGAAAAACTGTGTCTCCCAGTTATAGTACCCAACCACTGTTTCATTATTCCAATTGGCTGCTTTAATGAACAACAGCTTTGATTAACACCATTCTTATTCAATAGAACCCCAACAGTTTAGAGTTTCAAAGAAGTGCTTGCAAATATGGGATCAAATTACTCATGGTGCATTGAAGGGTAAGACATCCCCTTTCAGTTTCAACTGAGATAAAGTTCTATTAAGTTTCAACCTTCGGGACTGTATGGTTAAATGCTTGTATGGACATCTCAAATGGTATTAATAACAGTTCTTGACAAGATTAAGTATGGGATAAATTTTTCGTCATGTCAAAATAATGTAGTATTTTGACATTCTCACACAATAAATACTTTATCATCCCCAGATGAAAGGTTGACCCTCAATGCAGTTAGAATTGCATCAATGCATCGTATGCTGCACATCTTAGTCAGTGCTCTCATTATCTTGACGGTTTCCTTAAAGGAGAGTGAAAGTCTCATTTCGAAATTTGTGACTGTACGGAGAACATAATATACCAGTTTTGAAAAGAATTTGAGCTTAAACAGGTAGAAACTAGCATTGTCCACCATGTGCTGCCAGGCTTGCGAACTTCAGGATGAACGAATAGTTCAATATGTGATGTGGTTGAACCTGCATGTCTGCAGTCTTGTTAAAGCTTATCTCAAATTGCATTCTTTGTGAGTACGTATTCGTTTAAAAGTTATTTCAGTCAAGCAGTTACATTTGGTTAGTTAAGAGTTTGAAAACAGAAGTCAATAAGCAATTTTTTACAATCTTTTTCAGGCAATACTTGCACGAATTATGCAGATGCTTACAATGACTCATCCAGATAATGTTGTGTTGTTATCTTCTAGCCTAAATGCAAAGTCTAGCTAGCACATAATAGCCTACACATGGCATGCACATAAGCATAGCCTAGCCTGGTCCTATTGGGTACAATGTCACACAAGCAATTAGAAATGACTTTAAAATGTTATGAGTTTTTATCATTTTTAAGATGATCTGACACACTATCAGTTTGTATAGTTAATATTTACTTCCTTGCAAGTAAAATTCTCTGCAATTTCTAAGTGCATATTCCTGTTCTGTTACAGAACAGGCCAAATTCCCTCCCAAGTGGTCAAATTTCCTTCCAAATACCACAACTTCCAGGCAATTAAGGAGCTTCCCAAGGTGCTGTTTTTTCTACCAAAGGCACAGAAAATTTCCCCTGAAGTCAGAGTCCCCCTAGTTGGCCCTTTCATATAATTAATGCATAGATGTACTGAGCTATCAGAGTAAAATTTCAATACTTACAGTGTAGTACCACAGCACATCTTTAAGCTTTTACACTTATCAAGAAATTTCCATTTACATAAATTTCTGTCTCTCAGCTACCACATCAATACCTTTTTAGATCCTCTCACTATATTACAGTATTTGAAAGTTATGTACGAGAGAGAAATGGCTACCCACCCACACTCAAAGCGCAGTTATTATTTGATATCAGGTTGCACTAAACATCTCTTACAAAAAAAGTGACCTGGTGAATTGGCTAACTCCTAAGGGAAGTGTTTTATGATAAAGTTATTATGTTTAAAGGAAGGCCTATAATGGGCAAAAAACTATGATATTTTGGAATTATGAGCACATAAGGCAAAATCTGTGGGTATTGTACAGTTTTCACGAGTGAAAACTGAAAAAATAATATTGGAAGAGAATTGCCTATCTAGAAATATGGTAACTTTAATAGGACTGACATACCTGTATGGCCTCCCTGGAAATGCTGAGGGATATACATTGTGTTTGTAAGGATATGCCTTTATACGGTCTTAAAGCATACAGTTAATTAGGAAAACAGCCTTTGGCATACGATCGGGTACATGAAAAAAAAAACTTTCGAAGAAACTAAAACAAAAGAATCCCTCTGTTTACAGATTTAAATTAAGGCTCAGAATTGTGAAATAGATTGTATTCATTTTGGAAGAATTAAGGATTAGATATTTGTGAAGATCGTGTATAGTGTAGAACACATTTAGATCTTTTTCTCTTTCTGAGGGGTGTATGTTTACAATAATTAACACAGAGGCATGTTTCATTTGAGAATTTATTTAACAAAAAGAGAGATTTTTTTTTTTTTAAACTGAATGCAAGCTTTTGACAATGTTTACTTAAAGGGCAATAGCTGTTTCCCCAAACTTATTTTCAAATAACAACAAGATCCCATAAGTTTCCTCTTATTTCTTGTACAAGTATCTTTGATGATGCTTCAGGACTTTTACAAATTGCATATTCAAGGTAAGCCATTGAGCTGCACTCCTAACTTTCATACTTAAGGGAGGATTATATTATCACATGAATCATAAGGGCCTATCATGAAACATGACAGGTTACTACAATAATTCAAATTGGGTTGATTGCATTTCCCCTTTAAGGTTTTTAAAAATGAGACAAAACCATTTGATCACAAAGCCTGACAGATTCCTAAGAAATATTATCTATCATACATTTGATTGGGTAGAGTATTAAAAGTAATTCAAAATTTTACACTTGAATCATTGGTAATTTGAGCTTCACTTTATCATGTCAGCATACATAATTAATTCACAAAATACCTGCTTGCCACTTTTCCCTGCATCATCCTTTCTGGTGATGTTAGTCAACAAGGTGAACCCATTTCATAGGTTGTATGGAAATGAACTTTGAACGAGTTCACTTCAGGAGGAACTGTGCCTACTTAAGCACAAGGAGCATATGACTACATTACATATGACCACATCATGTCAAAAAATGTGTGAAACACTGAATTGCTTTTCACACAAATTTGCATTCATCAAATTTGCATTTTAAGAGCTATTTTGACAGCCATGACTTCTGGTTAGATTTTTGGTGCAAGTCATTTTCTCCACAGCTTAATACCAATGACATAAATGATGTGTACCAAAATATGTAACCCACATTCCTTTGTAATTGATATTTGGATAGTTAGAAAGATAGACAGACTTTTACAGACCAGTTTCCAACCAATTGGTTCAAGTCGAGTTTCCACGGCCTTCAATTTTTTTCCAGTTGTGGCTCACTGGCTTGTTTTCCCTACTCCATTGCTTATGGGGAGCATCAGGTACAACAGTATTATTAGTACTTTTCTTCTTTTTAAAATACTCTCCCACTTTTTCTTTGTCACAGTGTCACATGACTAGATAAGCAAAAGTAAATATCTACAAAAAGTTGTAACAGACACTTTCATATACAGGATTGCCCACGGCATTCTCTTTTTTTTTGGGGGGGGGGGGGGGGAGGGAGATCGACAGCCTCATAAAAGATGTTTTTTGTACCTTTTTGTTTCTCTTGCTCAGAAAACACATTATTTTTCAACAGAAACAATTGGCAATTTAAAATTACAATGTGAAAATTGCAACAAAATGAAAAGAAAATGGGGGTTATTGGAAGAGTACAACTATTAATAAGGGATGAGCACTGTTAAACAACAAATTTTTGAACCAAATAACGATAGTCCTAATCCCTAAGCTATTTCATAATCATTACAAACGATACAATCGATACAATACAATGGAGTCAGACAATCAAGAGACACCTTGTCCAACAGTGGGCATCTACCCACTTTTATAGGGCTTCGACCAAGAGTGATATCAAAATTGTTCTCCAAGCTGAAATGACCTTGGAAAAATTCTGCATTTGCAATAAAATATTGAGAGACACTCATTTCTCCCTCATTTGTAGTTGCTTATTAGCATTTCAAAATCATTGTACTTGAAAGTTGACTAATTGTGGTCATGTAATTACCATGAAATAGCAGATCTTTTGCTATGCAATTTGATTACATTATTAACTCAAACCGATACTACTTTTTAAGACTAACCATCACATTTCAAAATATCCAAATCTCTTTTTAAAATACTTGCAACTAAAAAATAAAATAACAAGAGATACTGATGAATGATGAACTGACAAATATGCCCTTGAGGCAAAATAAGACTTCTTTTAAAGGCAGCTGTGACTTTGGTATTTAATGAAGACTCGCTATGTCTATATACTACAGATATTTCTCCTACCCTGGCATGGGCGTCCACAGGTATGGGCAAGGGGGGGCACTTGCCCCCCCTGGAAAATCAAAAATTTGAAAAAACATATAAAAATCGAAGCAAAAACCCGAACAAAACGTGTTTTCCAAGTTCCTATGCGAAAAATAGGCCTCAGAAATGCCATTTCTGGCCATCTGGGAGGCATTTTGGGCTGAAACTTTCCCATGCTTTGTGTCAATTCATGGTGACTTGGAGGTTTTGCCCCCTCCTAGAAATTTTTCCCCCCTCCCGACTTTTTTTCTGCGGACGCCCATGTACCCTGGAGTGCTTCCTTTGCACAAAAGTTTTATTTCTTTCACTTCTTCAAGTACAACAAGTCATGCAATGCTGGACAGTGATCCAGTATAAAAATTACAAATTTTTACAAATTTTTAAAAAGACAATGATGGAAGGTCACACTGCTCTCAAACTGATTCTGACTTCAGGTAAAATTGTTCTGTCTTTTCAAAAACAACAACAGCAAAAGAAGAATGCCTCACAAACCAGAATGCAAAAATGCATTGAGGTTTCGATGATACATACATGCTCTTTTCAATGAAATGCTACATTTCCTGTAATAACTGGTGACCCAAAGTGGCCTTTGACTCCACCTGTTAGTAACTGGTTCTTCTTTTAACCAAAACATTTCTACATTCAAAAAGCCAAATTTCAAACTGCCCCTTAAGATATTCTGCAAACAAGCTGCTTACATCATAACGCATCAACATATCAAGTTTGAAATGAATCCAACTTTCCTACCATGATGTATCATGTAAACAAGGATTTCAGGTTTTGACCCCATGTGACCCCAAATGACCTTTAACCTCCACCAAAATAAATTGGGTTCTTCCTCACATCATAACGCATCAACATATCAGGTTTGAAATGAATCAAAGTTTCCTAACTTGAGATATAGTGTAAACAAGGATCTCAGGGTTTGACCCCAAATGACCTTCCACCTCCACCAAAATCAATAGGATTCTTTCTCACATCATAACGCATCAACATATCAAGTTTGAAATTAATCCAAGTTTCCTACCATGAGATATCGTGAAAACACGGATTTCGGGGTTTGACCCCATGTGACCCCAAATGACCTTCGACCTCCACCAAAATCAATAGGGTTCTTTCTTACATCATAACGCATCAACATATCACGTTTGAAATTAATCCAAGTTTCCTACCATGAGATATCGTGTAAAAAATGATTTCGGGTTTTGACCCCACGTGACCCCAAATGACCTTTGAACTCCACCAAAATCAAAAGGGTTCTTCCATACACCATAATGCATCTACATATCAAGTTTGAAATTAATCCAAGTTTCCTACCATGAGATATCGTGAAAACACGGATTTCGGGGTTTGACCCCACGTGACCCCAAATGACCTTCGACCTCCACCAAAATCAATAGGGTTCTTCCATACATCATAACGCATCAACATATCAAGTTTGAAATGAATCCAAGTTTCCTACCATAAGATATCATGCAAACAATGATTTTGGGGTTTGACCCCACGTGACCCCAAATGACCCTTGAACTTCACCAAAATAAATAGGAATCTTCCATACATCATAACGCATCAACATATCAAGTTTGAGATGAATCCAACTTTCCTACCATGATGTACCATGTAAACAAGGATTTCAGGGTTTGACCCCATGTGACCCCAAATGACCTTTGACCTCCACCAAAATAAATTGGGTTCTTCCTCACATCATAATGCATCAACATATCAAGTTTGAACTGAATCTAAGTTTCCTAACCTGAGATATAGTGTAAACAAGGATCTCAGGGTTTGACCCCATATGACCCCAAATGACCTTTGGCCTCCACAAAAATATATCAGGTTCTTTTTACATCATAACGCATCAACATATCAAGTTTGAAATTAATCCAAGTTTCCTACCATGAGATATCGTGAAAACACGGATTTCGGGGTTTGACCCCACATGACCCCAAATGACCTTCGACCTCCACCAAAATCAATGGGGTTCTTCCTTACATCATAACGCATCAACATATCAAGTTTGAAATTAATCCAAGTTTCCTACCATGAGATATCGTGTAAACAATGATTTCTGGGTTTGACCCCACATGACCCCAAATGACCTTTGAACTGCACCAAAATCAAAAGGGTCCTTTCATACATCATAACACATCTACATATCAAGTTTGAAATTAATCCAAGTTTCCTATCTTGAGATATTGTGTAAACAAGGATTTCGGTTTTTGACCCCCTGTGACCCCAGATGACCTTTGACCTCAACCAAAATAAATAGGGGTCTTTCTCGTAGCATGGGGTATCTGTGTTCCAAGTTTGAGAACTGTCAGATCTTCCTTTCTCAAGATATTGTGTAAACAAGCAAAGTGTCACAAACACACACACATACACCTACTCACACACACACACCCATACACACACACATACACACGCACATACACACATACATACACACACACGCCATCATGAATGCATAGGTTTCTCTTTTCATCGAAACCAAAAAGGCTGCCAGCACAAAACTAGCTTTGCCTAATGCAAACCAATATCAACCTGATAGTGACAGTGCAGTACAAAGTTAAATACCTGAACATTACAGGGACAAATTAAAGACCCAATCTTCTCATCCCAAACTTTAATTTTTGCACATTAAAAGGCCCAATCCTCTCACCTAGGCTCAAGCTACAAATTTTTTTAGTAGTCCACAGAAATTCTCAATTGGCAAAGTTTTTTTGATAGACATCAAGTTAAAATATGCAGAGTACCCAAGCTCGTATTACACAGCATGTAGTGTACCGGTAGAGTTTTGATTACACATTGGGGTCTTACAATACTCAACCTAAAGCAATTAGCTGAGAAACAAATCTGTATGAGGATAAATTTTATATTTTATATTTTATTGCCTTTATATGCAAGATGTGTATTAAACGAAAACTAATATCTGAGAACTGAAGATATCAAAACAAGATGTTAACAGAATATACGCAGCTAGTCATGTGTTTAAATGAGAAAATTCTATGCCCACAAATAGACTTTATGTGAACAAAAATGCCAGTAGTCACCGCAGCAAAATTAGCCACATTTGACATCATTTCTGTTCTATTTAAATTTTTAGCCTACAACATCTGGGAAGTACACGGCAACTTAAGACAGGGTTCTTGTCGTGCCAGCTTACAATGGCTGACTGACACCTTGCAACCAGCCAGCACTGGCCAGCTGACTGCAACCAGTGCTGATGCTTGCCAATTTGCCACACTAAGTGGCTGTCACAAAATTCAATAAAAGTCCTTTGGAAAATGTCTAAAAACTCAGGGAAATTTATCATTGCAGTATAAAAATCAAGTTTTTATCTGGCCATTCCATGCCAAATGAGACATTACTGTGGGCAAACTTTTTGCAAGTGTCATTATACTTAGAGTGCTGGAACAGACGGTAATGACCTACTGTACACACTATATTGCAAAGTGCTAAAGTAGTCACTCACATGTTGACAAAAGCATTTCCCTTATGAATGAATGTCATGGTTCCCAGGTAGAGTGCCTGACCACTGATTTAATACTCCAATTAGTTGCTTGTAGCCAGGATTGTGTCATGTGGGGGGGGGGGGGGGGTTGGGTTGGGGGCACGACATGAAGGAAAAGCCTAAGGATAGAGAGAAAAAACTGTTATTGTAGATGTTTTTTGCGTTGCTAGGTTGGGTCATGGGGGAGGGGTTCGAACCCCCAAACCGCCCTTGGTAGCTAAGCCACTGTGCTTCTATGACCAGCAGCTTTAGTCATATTCCCACTTGATTCAGACAAGTGGATCTTGATCTACCAAGTAGATCAACACTAATTTTCCTATCCAGAACTGAGTTCCTATTTGAGTGAGCGAGGTAGATCAACCTGTGATACTAAACACAATGCACAAGCAAGAAAAGATCACCAGTGTTTACAACTCACATTACATTACATTACATTACATTACAATACATTACATTTCAATACATTACATTACAATACATTACATTACATTACAATACATTACATTACATGCCAGGAAGCAATGAACAGGAGATCAAGGGTCACCTAATCTACCGATTGTGTTCACATTACAAACTGTTGTCCAGCAAGGTAGATCTGATCATGATCTACCCCAGTGAGCCAATGAAAATCAGTGGATTTAGGTTCTGAGTGAGTGTTGTTGATCTGTGTTTGCAATAGACAGGGTTCCTGCACCATAAGAAAATTAAAATTTGATGACTTCCATGACTATTTCATGACCTAAACATGACTATTTCATGACCACATTATATCTGAGATATAAAACTCTAATGGCTCGACGATCATGACAAATAATTGAGCAAGTTTAAGACTTATAAGGCTGATCTGGGCTAAATTTTATGACTTTCATATATTCCCTTTTCAGGCTGCAGGAACCCTGATTAGATTTTGATTTACCTCGGTGTATCAAGATCCACCTAGCTGCATGGGAACACAACTTTTGATCACCACTCTGTGACAATAGAAGTCCAGCTACTTAGAATTTTAAATAACAAATAGTAGCAAGTTCTCATTGCATATTGATTATATAAAACTTGCTTTGGTGAACAACTTAAATTAATAAAATTAAATGCCCACTATGCAAAAAATTTAGTTGTTTACTTAAATCATATTCTGTTCTCATTGCGTACAGAATTATATAAAACTTTCTTTGGTGAACAACTTAATTTAGCCCTTTCCTAAGATGATGTGAAATTAAATGAGCACTAATGTTCCAACTGATTATATTTTGCAACAACAGAATTGCCCTTTGAACTGAAATCAGTGGCTGTTTAACATACTACCAATTATAATTTAAAATTAACAACAATAATCTCCAGCATGCTAAATAGTATTGTGTGCGCAATTGTTTTAAATTCTGTTGATGGTACTGAGTTACCTTCTATTACTTTCATGTTTCTTTTGTTAATAGTATTTTAGATCTTTGTATGCATTTAAAGAAATTAACTGAGGATAAATTCCTCATAAGAAAAGAAAGTGTTGCTTTTTTCTTTTCAGCACAAGACTTTTAGGAGAAATGAACATTTGTCCTCAACCTCTGGTAGAAAAAAAAGTCTCAGGAGAGGTACATTATTTTTTTTCAGTTGACCCAACTCCTTAATCAACTAACTTAGAAAAGGGGGCACTGAGAGGGGAAGGGGAAGGAAAAATCTTAGTGGACAAATACCTCCATGGCTTGGGTCTCCAGGAGCTCCATTAAATGTATATGCATGGATATTATGTCTGCCCATCATCAAATTTTAGTTGTGTTAAGAAGAAGAAATAATAAGTTTACATGACCAATTCATCATTTCATGAGGTTTCGCAAGTTGTACAAGGATAACAGAGACAAATATTGCCACCAAATTTTCTGTGACCTTAGCCAATTGGTCAATGCAATATATTACAACATTGCAATTGAAAGCCTCATTTCAAACTTATTAACAAGTTAAAACACCATTCTCAAAATTCCTGTTTACCTGTATGCTAATCTGACAGGGACATATTTATTGTAACTTTTGTAAAGAATCCATGGGAGTAGTTCTTTAATTGTTTTAAAAGCCTCAAAAACCTCTTCACAGCAGATGGGGTACAAGATAAAAGTATCCCTGCCCACACACTTTGAACTAGCTTAAAAGGGCAAAAGGAGTCAATAACCCCAAACTTATTTGGAAAAAACATCAGTCACATGATACAAATTTCGTCAAGAGTAAATCATGAAACAAAACAGACCCCTAAACCCTAATCCAAATTGAAATGACTGCACTTCCCCTTTAATTGCTTTGGGTACAAATTCTTGATGAAAGCAGTAAATCTTAACTTGAAAGAGATGAGGATAAGCGACTGAATTAGAAAGCTAATATTTGCTGAATGTCACCCAGACACGTTTTTTGAAGCAAAATACATTCACCCCTGCAACTCATGCTGATATTATGGGCATCATGATCATTCTGAAAAGAATTCATCTTGAATCATAGATGGAATTACTGATTACAGACCGCATCAATAAAACAGATGTAGAACCAATAAACTGTTCTGATCATCATGATAAGATAGCTAGCCTACACATTTCTCGAAAGAGGCCGTCACTTTGATACACAAACAACTGATGAGCTTAGCTAGCAAGTTAATAAATTTGGGAGCAAATAAACAGATTTAATCACATAACAGCAACTGTTTTAACAGCTTATCATGCTTTCTGTGCTTTCCCATAGGTAATTTTGCAGGGTCATCACTTCAAAAACACATCTGCAGTATATAAAGCACAGCCCTCGTATATCTCCTCACATGTAATGCAGTAGATATGTCAAGTACGTACTTATGTTGTGGGAGTGATAATAGCGTTAAAAGCACTGAGTAGTGTATTCAAACATATGGGAAGAAAAGGGGGAAGCTGGAAATGTATGAAACAGAGAAAAAAGGGAGAAAATTTGTAGTTGAGGCAGGAAGCTGCATGCAGCAATCATGGCAGATGGGAATTTCTAGTCCACATACCGGTATGTGCCATGTACACATTTATAACAACTGTGCGTATCCCCATGAAAATATGGTACATTTACTGATAAACTGAAGTCCTCCTGCCCAAGAGTATAACAAATGAATACATTTCACTAATGCAAGTTTAATTTTAACACTCCCTTTCAACTGTGATGAGTCTCGTTTTCATTTAGTGAGAAAAAATATCAAGTTACTTACGGAAAAGGTGAATTTTATGACTGTTCTATAGGAAACAGACATTTTAGTGTGTTTTCCCTACATAGCAGCAAATAAAATGTGCCATAATTCTTCATTACGGGATATTAGCCTTTAAGGAGATCCGTCATGGTTACCACAGTTTTTAGGGAAAAACTGCGGTTCCCAGTTATAGTACCTGACCACTGGTTCATTGCTCCAATTAGCTGCTTCAATGAGCAGCAGATTTGATTACCATTCTGGTACAACAGAAGCCCAACAACTTTGGGGTTCAAATAACAACTTACAACAAATCCTGAAATAAGTGCTGGCAAAAAGGGAGTCAAATTCTGAGGTAAAGTGCTATCAAATGTCAACCTTCATGGTCATTTTCAAATGCTTAAATGGGCATATAATTACTACTGAGAACAGTTCCTGACGAGATTGTTCTAAGGGTATTTTTTCCGACATGTGCTACATGTCATTGGTCAAATAGTTGCATGTGATTTCAAAATTTATATATCTTTAACCAAAACATTTGTAAGATTCAGTTTGATTGGACAAGGAAAACCCTTGGCATTTTGACATATCAAATTGGAAGAGCTAAATAATATGTAAACGTGACTGCATAATATCACTTTTGTGTGCCAGCTCAATGGTTGATTTCACTGAAAATCCTGCTGTCTGATACAGAGATAAACACTCGCATGGATCAGACATTTATACAGAAGATGCAACAACTTCATGTCCATCCACTAAGAAGGTGCAGTGCACAACAAATTTCTTACCCTATTGGATATTTCACCCAAGTCCCCATCAGGTGCAAAGTTTGGTGGGGTAATCAAAATTTACTTGATTCCCTGCTTACCTCCCTCAAGCATGCTCCAAGAAACCACAAGCACAGTAAGGGACAGCTAAGATGTAAAAAAAAGGCAGAATAATACAGGTCAGATATGCCATGCTGTTTGCTAGACCTGTGTGAAAGGCAAGCAGTAGGACCGCGACCTGGATTTTGTTGAGCTTTGTTCACTGAAGTAGAAAAAGGTGTGGACAGAGTTGTTACAGGCACGATAAGTTGACATGTAATTTCAATTTCTAAAAGGAAAAATCAGTTTTCAAATTATGCAAATTTTTTTAGGTACCTGTTGAATCAACTATAAGAACATATTATCCTTTGAATGATCTACTTTCTACCATTAAATTCTATGGCACCAAGTAAGTTGACAATTGATGCAACACACCCATGCTCTTTAACAGCCAACAATATAATTACTGCTTTTAAAAGATAGACCTATTAAAACACTGACACATAGCTGCAGGTTTACCCATCTTTTCTTCCTGTGCAATATAGCAATTCAATTTCAATCTAAAACAAAATGATTTAGGAGTAAATCATCAGTTACCACAAAACTGCACTGAAAACTATCGATCTCAAAATAAAATTATTCCTTCATTTATCGATACTGTTCATATCATACATCAACAGTTAACCCCATTTTGAATTAATTCCTACATACACTAAGAGGTGGAGTTTGCTTGGAAGTTGAGCCTTAACTGCACTTATACTTTCAGGCTTAGGTTTTCAGAAAAATTCTATGGTTGCCCTTCACTACCATTTCAACATTCAACTATTTTTATATTTTCAGTGGAAACAGAATTAAGTTGTCTGAAACATTTGTCATACAGTTTAATATCACTTTGAATTAATGTCTTTCACAAGTGCTTAGAGTGTGTGCTTTTGAGGTTGGAGTGCACCATAATGTGTACATGAATAGTGTTTGTTTCATTTGCAGTTCGAATAGGAGACAAACTTTACTCACACTGAAAAAAAAAATGATTTCAGTTTAATGAGTCAATACAAAGGTAGTAGAAATATAATAGAAATGAATCTGACAAAAGTATGCCTGTTAATTTTCAAAGCAAAAAAAGGGTGGTTTTCATACACGCAAAACCATCTTTTCACTTCTGGTTGTTTGTATGAAATTGAGTTGTCATAGACAATCAGACAACCATGAAAATCAAGCTCTGATATTGTACACAAGAGCTGGTTCCTGGATCAAATCCCAGTGGAACCACTTGAATATTTTTTTGACACTGGAATTTACTTGGTGACACATACTCACATTGATGCTGAGGGAATGAATTTAAATAAGTGAATTTGAATTTGGTTTTTTAATATTCAATTTCACTAAGTTGTCTCAGGAACTTGAAAGATTGAGCATTTGGTGCAGACATATATGAAATAGCCCTTACCAAAACTGCCCATTAGTCTAAAACCCGACTTTTGGGCATCTAAGTCAGGTTTTTACTTAATGTTCACAAACTACAGTTTATAGCCAAAAGTCAGGTTTTTGACCATTAAGTGGAAGGCACTTGAAGGGCTATTTCACGCAATGGAGCTGGTCAATAACCTACCACCTTCCACACCATTGGGAAAGTGGCTAAAGACTGGGACTTACACACACTCACATGTTGGGGATATGTAACATGGCGTTGATACAGGTGCGGATCCAAGGGAGGGTGGACCCGGCTCCCACCCCCTACTTTTCGGCGACCAAAGATTTTTTTTCAGGCCTGCATCCAAAATTCGTTTATTCATAAAAAAAAAAATCGCCGGATTTCGGAAGGCAAAATGTAACCCCCAGATGGTGGGAAATGGCTTCTAAGCCCTTCTCAATTCCAAAATTTTCTGTACACAGTTGGTGAGACCTGCCTTGTTAAGGTCCAAATACTTGTCACTCTAGCATAGAGTTTGTGATCAGTCAGCTATATTCCTGATTCTAAATTGCTACACTTAAAGGCCTGATCATCTCACCCCAATGAGTTCCAATTCTCCTAACCTACTTACTCGATCAAGCCCAGCTCTCCCAACTGTTTAAATCCATCCTCATCCTGCTGACACAATCTCAGTTGCTTTAGAGTGAGTATGCGAGACCCCAGTGTGTAATCAAACACTCTCAATGCAGTACATGCTTTGCAATATGAGCTTTGTTACTCTGCATATTTTGAACTAGCTGTCAATCAAAGAGCTGTGCCAATTGAAAACCTCTGTGGACTACTACAAAAATTTAGTTTGGGGTGTGAAGATATGCCCTTTAAATCCCTGAGACTGTCCTAATGAAAATACACTTCAGTCTATTATTATTCTTATTGACAATTAATTTCTGGTTAGGCTGCTTGTTACAACATACCTTAACATCACAGTATCATGAAAGTGATTATCCTGCATTCATATTAAAACAAAAACTAGGTTTGTTTAACAAACCTCACTCACAATTATTACTTGATATATTTTGGAACTTTAAATACATGTATCATTTGTTCATATAATACTTACTCTCATATTTCTTTACATTTTCTCTTCTAAAATTAGCATTTACATTACAGTAACTTCCAACAGGTCCAATAGGCATATAAATGAGAAACTATATGTATAACCATTGTAATGTGTAAAATTATCAGTAGAAAACTAGGGCAGAATCAAGCACTATTTCTTAAATTAGATCCTTAACGTTCTGTGGTAACTTGACTCCTCCAAAGTTCACAAAATCATAATCCATTAAGGAAATTTAAAGAATTCTTAAATTTGTCATCAGCCAATCAGCCATACTAATTAAGGCAGGTATCCAAAGTTTTGATATGAAAATTAAAACCGTAGTGGCTTTTTTAATCAGCACTAATTTGTAATTTATGATTAAAAATATTGAAAATGCCCACCAGAAAAAAAAAATGTATTCATATCTTCTTTACAATGACTACAATCAAAAGAAGCCGAAGAACAGATGAAAATATTATGGAAACATTTTGCCCATGATCACAGTTTTAGCTCACATTTCTGACTTTATTAAGATAATTTTTATATTTGAAAATGACCTTCAACTAAACAAAGAGAGGTTCCCAATCTGCTAATTGCTTTTCTCAGTTTTCTTTCATTGACTATTCCGAATTTCAGTAATTAAAGCTTTTGTCAAGAATTCAATTTAAAAGTAGGTGAAATATTCAAGTTTTTTTTTTAATTAGAAGGAATACCAAAAACCCATCAAACTTTGGAAAATATTATTTATTCCTCAAATATTCCACATGGTAGGTAAAATTGAATTAGTACAAGTTAACCAGTCTAAGCAACATGAAGTCAAAGCATCTCATCAATTTATCAGTTGTTTATGAATTGTGCAACTATAGCCTTATCCAACAAGATACTATTCATGATAATTATTTCTTATACAAAGTTTACTCGATGCTGAGAGTCTTTTGCTTGTCTAGCTTGTTTGCAATTGTTTATTTGAATAAAATTTCATTATCTGCATGAATACTATCAGGCAATACTTTTACACATTGCCTAAAAGGGGCCAAATCTCTCACCCCAAACTACAATTTTGGTACAGGGTACCAAAATTCTCAATTGGCTCAGCTCTTTGATTGACAGCTAATTCAAACAATGCAGAGTACCAAAGCTTATATTACACAGCATGAACAGTACTGACAGTGTTTTGATTATATAAATTGAGTTTTTCTATACTCACCTTGAAGCAATAAACATAGATTGTATCTGGATGAGGATGAATTTCTGACAATTGTGGGAGAGGCTTTAGTAAGAAGGTTAGGAGAATTAGTACTGTTTGGGATGAGAGAACTGGGCCTTTAAGTTGTAAGTATGTATGGTTTTGCAGCTTACATGTAGTACAAAAGGACTAAAGGTTTGTAGAGGATTGCATCACATTGAGGAATAGGTTATTACTACCTGTTCCAGTATCAGTGGCATTTCACACTGCCACAGGCTTACAACATTGTCAGTTGTCAGACAGAATAGAAAATGATTTAGGTTTTTTGATGAGCGGTGATACATATGATATATCATTTAGGTCCATTGTCAAAACCTTAACAAGAATGTATAGCTTGCTATATGAAACCTGGAAAGTTCAAATCTGCCCACGAAATTAAACTTCTTCCTCTATAGCATTTGCTAAAAAAAAAAAGGGGCTAAAGCCGCTGTGAATTCGAATCAGATTCCAATCCAATTTTGTTCAGGTTTTTTCATAAAATCTTCTCAATCTCTGGTCAGAAAGAGTATTGTCAACAAGTTTAAATTTATGACTTGCGTCTTATATCTACGAAAATGCAAAGCCATATCGTGATAAAATCAGTCTATCAAAGAGATGTCACGGAACAATTGGTTTTCATTTTTGTGCTGACAACTCATACATTTACAGGCTGGCAAATTTTTTACTATTTCCGACCAGAGATGGAGAAGACTAGAAAAAAAAAATTCACAAAAATCTGATCAGAATCCATCATCCAAATTCACTGTGATCACAGCTTAAATGTATTTATTAACTTTTTTCAGTTTACAGTCATTTCACTTACATTTTTTCAATTGAACAGGTATTTCACTAGTTTATGGCACCTGCTCTCATGATGCAATGTTAGGTGCAGAAATAAAGTTACACATCACAGAATTACTCTGTATTAGCTATAAGCTTGTTTAAAGGGAAAGAGCAGTCACCCAAAATTTATTTTGAAGCAACAGCTAAATCTCACAATTTCCTTCTTATTTCTCTTCAAAGCATCTTTCGTAATATTTTAGGACTTCCATACTGCTTTCAAGTTTAACCATGCAGTAACTAAAGTAAATTTCACAATTAATTTATATAAAATATTATAATGATGAGATCCTCAACAGCCAATCATGAATTTACTATGCTAGTTCATGTTAGTGACTACATATCCCCTTAAGGATAAGTTGACTTGAATAATGTTGCTCTGTGGAGTTAAACTGCAGCTGTCAAATAAATGGAAGTACCTTTAAGCCAACTACACAACTTATTTCCACTTATTCATAAATATTTGTAGGTCTCAAGGTATTTGCAAAAATTAAAATATCTGCTTTTTTTTCATCCCAACAGCAGCTCCCTTGTGTTTTCAGTCTTTGCTTGCCCTCTAAATGACTTTTGTGTGATTCATGCATGGAAGGTCTGTTTTAAAATGCAAACCTCATAACAAACTGAAATAATTCTTCAGAAGTTCTTTCCAATTCCCTGAATTCATGCTTTTGATAAAAATATGCATATTGGTGTCAGTTCTAAAGATTTTCCTGGCAGATTAGACAGGAATTATGGATACTTTCAGTGAGTAGTACCGTGAAGTGGATGGGAGAATCTTCAAACATTTGGAATGGGTTTAATGGTCTGGGATGATGTAAGATGACAGATGTACATACTCCTCATTTCTCTACAGAACACAAGTACATTCATTGAAGACTACTTAGAAATAAACCACACAGAAGAGCATGAAAGAAGTAAGAGGAATGTCCTAAGACAATTAGAAAATTAGCTGTCAAGGCCATATCCCTACAGACTGAGTCCAAGCTGTCCAATCACATAACTGAGTTCATCTAAGTCATCAGGAAAATAAATCCACCAGATTGATGCTTTTGTTTAAATTGGAGAGTGCAATTACCTATTGTATTTAGCATTACAGGGGTGTTCCTAAATGTTTTTGGAGAATGACACAGAGCTTTTTTTTAAACAAGAATACTTCACTAAGAAGCATATATGACAATGTTTGTCTCAGTTAAGATTCTTCTGTGATCAGATTAATTCACAGTCCAGCGCTCATAGCTTTTGAGTTTTGTTTGCACGAATCACCTGGGAAGGAGTCTGCCTGCTGTATGATATGGGAACCAGATGAATTCAGGCTGGCAAGCTTGGTGATATTTTACTACAACACCATACAGCCGGCAGCTATTGATTCTTCAAAATTAAGGATATAATCAAAGTTGTAAACAAGTTATGGTTAAGCAATTCAGCAACATAAATTTTGGAAGTTGGTTAGAAATGCACCTACATTCACCTGAAAGGAGTCATGTTTAAATGTTCATGCCATGCTTATGACCCTACATGACTTCAAACTAAACCATAAATTAAAATGTAGCCAGAATGTAAGTTTTCTTGTTAAAACATTGGGACAAAAGAAACTGCTTCAAAAGTTCAGAGACTTTGAAGTGTAAATTAGACGTTATTTGGGGATAAATTGAAACATATTTGTAGGAGCAAGGCAGAGTTTGCTAACATTCCATATAAAAGCAAATTCACACTGACATTGACATATTGTGATATTGCTTCTTGAGATTACAGCAAAGACACCCCAATAGATCAAAAGTGGTGTGGAGTATAACTAGTACTGTGTCTTAGTTTGTTACATCATCTGTGCCTTCGAGTGATCTATGCTTTCACTGTGTTCACACTGCGTGACAGGTAATTAACACATACATGACTGGCCTGTAAGCTAACCCCAAATGTTACATAATTTTTTGTGTATTTTGGTATATCTGTAACTGTCAATCAATTGATCAGATGTGAAACTTGACTACATCATGTGATTATGCAGTGTGTACTTCATTTCCCAGTTCTCTGAGGCAATAAGATGTAATCAGGCAGGGAAGAAAGATTTTCATCATGCAGATCATATCAGATTCACTTTCTTGAAGTTGTATCACTCCACTCAATGTCAGTTTCTCCAGTCAAATATTACCAAGTGGCTGTCATATATGCCAAAAAATAAAAATTTTCCAGGAAAATGTGATCACTGAATTTGAAAGCCGTGCAATACATTTCCCTGAACAGTTATGACAAGTATAGAAACACAAGCATGAGTTCACAAATGATTTCACTTGGAAGTGATGACTATATTAAATTCATCTGAAGTTGCGGGAGGGTTCATTTGGGCTGTTCCCTTTAGCATCTTACACTCCCCTAGATTGCGGAGTGACAGCTAGACCTATGACGTAACTCTTGCAGTAACAGTTAACAGATATATTTGTTCAATATGTAAAAAAACGTCAGTACAAATTAAGACTATTTCAAGTAAATGTTACTTTTGTTTTGTATATATATGTGCATCTGATAGCAAACTGGTTTATTGGGGCTCTTGGCAAGCATTCCTGCAGGGAATAGGTTATAGGCAAAGAGCCCTGGAAAATTTGCTCTGTGATTGCATGAGTCTATTTTGGTCATTCAAAGCAATCATCCAATCAGTTTTATCTACTTCAGTTGGAAAAAGTAGCAATATAACGTTCCAGTCTCAATGGGGGCTCATTCTGGCATATTTCTACAGCCACAATGCTTAAAATTTGGCAAATGTTGTCTACAGGGTGACCACAATATTGAAATACAGAAATTCAAGACTTTTTACTAACTTTTTAATGATTAAAATGGGAATATTTCATACTGAAAATGTAGAACTTGTTACAAAACGACTTTTACTTTTACACATCCACCTAGCACAAATAAATGTACATCATGACAATGATGGCAACTACTGACAGTGTAAAGTTCAAATTTCAGCCACTTGACAAATTTCTAGACCAAGCACCCAAAATTCCAGACTGTCATAATTTTCCCTTTTTGCACGGGAACTCTGGGTATAATTAACACCATTGTTGTTTATATCACATTTGGAAAACATTATCCGGTGGCTAACCCCGTCAAAAACTGTCATAAATATCGATTATATGTCTATTCAAGCATATGAAAATAAGGGAAAGGCTGTCTCACTTACTTTTAGGAGTTATACAAGCTATGGTATTTGTCAATAAATCATGTACATTAAATCACACCTATTTCGCTGCTATATGCATGCTGAAAAAATCAACTTCTATGATTCATTCCGTTTAAATTGGCTGATCATTAAGAGTAACCATTGAGTAATGGAATGTTTGTACATAACGCAGTTATCACTCAGGGTTTGTTATAACAATAAGAAAGCTTTCAAAAAGGGGTGAAATTTCTGCACACATTTATGAAAAGTTAATATGGAAGGCATGTATAGTCATCTCTGTGAATGCTGATGCAAACATACAGGTGAGACATCATATTACATAGAGTACTAGTGATAAATAAAGATGGTATGAAGAACATTGCAAATTTGCATATTTTTCAAAAAAATGAAAAAGTAATTCAGCAGACTAAAACCTGTTTTCTTTTTGCAAGCAGGATGATGCATGTACAATATAAATTATCTGCATATACATACTGTGTAGCCTACTTTTTAATCACTTTAGCAATTAGTACAACATACCAACAATCTTCACATTGGCCGTATGTTGTTTGGCTCAATCCTAAAATGTTGCCTTGGTGACACTGTTTTGTGTCATGATAAATAACTCACGAAAAGAAACACAGGCAGCAGGCCTTGACACTAAGTGCTACTTTTAATGAGCGAACGATACCATTCTGTCGTGTTCAACAGAAAAATACCTGAAGACATGAAGATAGAACAGGATATTACTGCATCTATAGTTTACGTCATACGCTACAATACAAAAATAGAAAAGACCTAGTCTTAGTTTTGAAATGAAACGTTTAAGAGGAATTTAATAACCTATGCAGTATACATCAAAACTTCTATTCGCACTGCTCTTGTATGGTCTTTGACAATAAAGCCATTCTAAGTATCATGCTTTTAATGTAGGCATATTGCAATCTTGAAGCAATTGTTGTAGAAGATCAATATTAGGCTACATGAGCAACATTTTCTTTCAAATTTACTGAAAAAATGTTATGGGTATTTTTTATACTTTGAATGCATGAGGGGCAACATTTGAATTTGTTCCAAGCATCCTATGCCTTGATAACTAGAATCCTATTACAAAGGTCAAAGTTGAAAATCAGGATATTGCCAAACAGAGGCTAAGCTAGAATTTATAACTTTTGAGGCCCTGACGCCTTTATCAGACATGTCCAGATGGGATTTTTTCTTCTACAGACAATCCAGTACAATTTTTACGTAAATATTACATGAAGTGGACAAGTGCATGTGAAATTTACAAACCATGAGTAATCTAAAATGGTCCCCTGTAATGCTCTGCTTTCTCCCATTAGCAACAGACTAGCTGTTTACTTCAACAAGCAGAACAAGTGGTTTCCTTTCTTTGCCCATGCTTGGGTCTTCCAACTGCATTTGGTAATGGGTACCCATCTAGGGTCCCAGTCCAAATGCTTAATTGCCAGGTAGGTGGCTAATAGAGTTCTAAAGTAATTGTCATTGTAATGAGCCATGTTGGTTGGAGCTGATTGGCTGATGCTTGTTGAACCCTCACAAAGACCAAATCCTCAGACCACTGACGAGCTCAAAATTAAATTTCCATGGAAAATGTCTGAAATCTCCTGAAAATAGATGTTACTGCAATATTAAACAAGCCATATTTGATGAGGTCATTTCAAATGAGACTTTCATCAATCCCAAGCATCACCAATTTTGCAAGTGGAACATTCATAAAGGTCCCTGCTCCACCAACAGTTTGGTAGCTACCAGGGTCGCAATGGATGGTAACAACCGTCACCCTGTTTTGATATGATATATATTGAAAAAAATCAAAATTTGAGTAAAATCAGGAATGAATTCCATTTAAAATGAAGATTTAAATGTACAAACCCTACTAGCTAGGCCTCTACTTGAACTCTGCCATCGCCTTTAGCATCACAAGATAACTGTCGCTACGCAATGTAGTCACATGCAATAATGTCAACTGAAGGGCTCCAACATTTGTAAATGTTGAGGCATATGTAGGATATTGAAGCAGTATACAGGCTATTTTAAATCAGACTTTGAAAGTTAATATTAACCTTTTGTTCCAGCTCCTTCTGAATGGATTGCTCACCAGAATATTGAAACACTGAATATGTTTTTCAGATTGGAAGAACATAATTTTATTTTAATTACTGCTGAAAGAAATTTCTGAACAATTGTCAGGAAAAAGAAGTCCACACAGATGCAAGACTAGACAGCCTCCATTACACTGTTATGGCCTGGCCAGTCACGAAATTGTACAAAAATATGGTGCAGAATTAATTGTGTCTGACTGCTGCTCCAATCACAGCTGAAACATAGGCAACAGGAACTAGTGTTTGAAAATTGGTGTGTGCACCATCTTTATTCTGAGTATTTCAGAAATCTAGCAATTTTTCTGTCTTACTGCAGATGATTTATGTAAGAACTATAGGTTCTCCTATAACTTTTTGAAAGTTATAATTGCCTCTATTATACATATTTTGTCAAATACCGCAAGGAGCTATGTCAATTAATGGTCCCACTGTCCACTGTACCTAGGGTTTGATGTTCCCAGGTTGGAACATATTGAACACATATCTGGGATCATTGAACCTTTGGAATAATGAACCTCAATTGCCAACCACTGAAATAATATGAAAACAGGGAACATGGATCCTTGGGAACATTGAGCTATGGAAGCATTGGCTATGGTAGACCCCTCCCACAACACTTGGAATAAAGAGTGATCCTTGGAAATAATGAACTATGGGAGCATTGGGTAGGGTAGACCCCTCCAACATCCCTTTGATGGAGAGTCAAACAACCACTAATTACAAAATGTATCAAGCCTCGGTCTCTTCCCCTTTCCCTTAATGTACACAGAATGTGTTTGGCAATGTGTTTTAACGTGTTTATCCCCCAGCTAGCAGTCTCCTTTCCCTCAATGTATTCAGTGTAATGTTTAGGGCAATGTTACATTTTTTATGTGTGTATCTTGCTACATTCACCTGGCACATAATTTCCATTTTACATAATGCCATGCTTTCATGTGCACCTATTTTGCCACCTGTCAAGGATAATTTTCACCTTTAAAATCTTTACAATATGGCATGAGAGACTAATCCCACAGAATACAGTCGTACAGCTAAAGAGTCTAGTAGTAAATCTAATTCAACAGGTGCACAAGTTATTGTGATCTTTTGTCTGCTTTTCCCCTTTGTTTAAAATGTTCTCTACACTTGAACTTTACAAAATTTACTTCAAGAAAGGTGTAATTTTTTTACATAATCTGGATTTATTGGTTTTCAAGAAAATTTTGCATCAAAATATACCAAGTACTGTATATATGCAACATTGAAAAATTCACGAGATAAAGTGGCAATGAAGGGAAAACCTCCCAATTGTTGCCAGACTTTCCCAATTCATTGCCAATTGTTATGACAGTCAGTCCTGTGGAATCATCTTGGCATTAGGTTTTTAAATCAGTTAAGTCTAAAAACAACTTCAGAATATTTTAACAATCGTACAAATTTGACAGGTCTACAAACTGAAAAAGCTCTTCAAAGCAAGTCAAAAACTCTCTTTTCAATTTTTGTGGGAAGACAAAAGTATGCAAATCACCTCAGCCAGACATGGCCACTCCTAAGAATTTCACTTCTGTTAAAAGATCACAGAGCAGTTACCTTTTACAATAAAAATTATGCTGGTGACTTAAATGCTGCTGAGTACAACCTGTTTGGTCATGAAAGCTTTTCTGCAGTAAGATAATGCAATGACTTAGACAGTGGCGATTATTCATCTCATACTGACGTAATTAGCGTAACTTGAACCTAGCAAAGCCTCTACAACTTAAGGGAGGCAGAGCTGTTTGTAAGACTCATGGGAACCTGCCTAAACAGAGACAAAAATTACGTTTGAATTTACTGATTACATTGGAACTAATGGAAACAGCAATGTAATGTGACCTTACAGTAACTCAAGTATACTTCTTCACATAATCTTGAGGCACTGCAGGATTTCTCCAGGGACTTATATGTAATATTATGTTTTCAAGCAAAGATGTTTTATAATTATCACCATAGGTATCTCCAAACATGGTAAAGATTTATATGAAAAACATCCCTTCTTGTTCTAAAAATAAATAAATCAATATACATAGCAATCCACAGCATCTTTGATATTAAAGAAATCCATTATAGGAGGCAGTGTTTGTTCTTAGGACAACTACTTAACTTTCAAATGTAAATTTCATAATATGAAAGCATGGGTTATAAAAAATTGATGCAGCAAAGAATACAAGCACTAATATTTTGAAATGAAAATTATACACCCACAAGTTCCCAAATAGCCGTTTTTGTGTATTAGTTAATATTCCATTTAAAAACAACAGAAAAAGTCAAAAGTCAATTCAGAGTTTTTTTAGGAAGTTGTTGAAGGAATCTATTTAAGTAAGAGAGTTCAGTAGTTCAATTAGGAGTCTATGCATATACTCACATCCTCAAAATCATCAAGACAAACAAAATTTCTCCTGCGCATTAAAATATGTTATAAAATTTGAGTGAACATGAACATTTAGTGGAATCACTTTTCCTTAATCTATCAATAACATTAGGGACCTTATGTTAGGTTTGCACAGTGGACTGTTTCTAAATTTCCTTTTTGGATCAAAAATGTGAAATTACATTTGCCAATAATTAGGGCCAAGACCCCAATTTGATTGGGTTGAAGTCTCTTGACACTTGCATTTATTCTTATCATTTACCACATACTGCACAAAAACAAGGAAACACAATACACTTTGTGCTGACCTCATTTTGTGTATCCTGAAAATTCCATGTGGCAACAAATTAACAAGCTTGCTATTTTAAGGGCACCTCATGGCTTGGCCTATGGGTGTGGGAGTCACTTCACCTTTACGTGTTGATCATAACAAATATCAAGTTGTACATCCTACATTTCAATTAAACTTTAATGCATGATGAAACTCTCCTTTGTACTTTTTGAAACATCCTCAATTCTCCCCTGATTACATTTAACCGTCTCAGGAAGGAACTGAAGCAAACTATGGACTTGATATGCACTTGATACAGTCAGCTTTCACATCTTATCAGGACATTATATGCAGATGTAACAAACACAAAAGTTATGTAACATTTTGGGTTAGCTAGCGCACCAATCAAGTACATGTCAATAGGCTATATAATTGCTTTTTACACAGTGCAAACACTGCAACGAAAGCTTTTTCAGGGCACATGAACAACGTTGGATACCAGTTATACTCCACCCAGCCTTTGATCTCATGGGGTGACTTTGTTTAATTCTAAAAAACAATTGTGTCATGTTAAGATGTAAGAGTGTAGTATTTTGGCTCTAGTGGGTGAAAGTAGGCATGACTGAACCACCTTTCCTTTCCCCTTTTGCAGTCTTACTATCATACCGTACTGGAATTTTGCAAGAAACACAAAAAAGGGGGCGGGGAGTTTATTACCACTAAACTCCGAGTCCAAATTAATGCTGACCTACGCTAAAGTTACGAGTGGGTTCACTAAAAGTCACGTAAATTGAATCATAAAGTGACTTGAATCCATTTTAGCAAAATGCTTTCAAATTTACAACAATTTTTATATTAAAGCAAAGAGCTGTCTGCATAACTTTTAGCATAATTTCAGGGGATTTTTTTTACAAAACATTCATGGTTACATGACAAAACTGTAATTACTAAACATTTTCTTAAGGTGTGGCACACAGAAAGTGTTCCATTTCACTTCTGGAGGCCAAACAAAGTCATTCTTCCCCCCGCTCTCTCCCCACAGACCTCTCCCAACAACATGTACCTCCTCTTACATTTAAATGACAGTACAGTTCCATGCAAGTGCAGTGCATGAAAGATTCTGTCAATTTCTTGGTATGACAATCAATTTTTCAGTATAATAAATGACCAAATTTTCAAACTTTCATAAAATGTCACTAAACTAGTTAACAATTTTTCCATGTTTTTTCTCATTTTTAACGACTTACAAAGGAACACACCCTCAATAGATATATATAACTTCCAAGAAACTATAACTTTGAATTAAATTGAGTGCTTTGTTTGATATATTTAGTACAGCTGCATAGGGCATAAAAACTGTCCTTCAGATATATCCTTGTGTTAGAGTATATAATGCAAACATGATTACCCTTTTGAAAAGGATTTGAAAAGCATTTCAGTAAAAGTAGAGCTGATGTGGTAGCGATCATTTTATCAAAGTCCCAATGAACATAAATTACTCTCCTCAAAGGATGTAGTGCTTTCCTAGATGATATAAAATGAAACTGCGGTTCTTACCAAAAGTTGCAATTTTTCTGCAAATACTCATTTAAAGGGCCAAACCTCTCATCCCAAACTACAATTTTGGTTAGGGGGTACCGAAATTCTCAACTGGCTCAGCTCTTTGATTGACAGCTAATTCATACAATGCAGAGTACCAAAGCTTATGTTACACAGCATGGACGGTACTGAGAGTGTTTTGATTATATAAAAATTGAGTTTTTCTATACTCACCTTGAAGCAATAAACTGAGGTTGTATCTTGATGAGGATGAATGTCAGACAATTGTGGGAGGGGCTTAAGTAAGAAGATTAGGAGAATTGGTACTGTTTGGGGTGAGAGAACTGGGCCTTTAAGGATGTTTAGAATTATTCACAGGTTACATCACTGGTTGGCAATGACTGGCATAGAACATGCTCAAGAACACATGCATGCTATATGTCAGGTTTTGTGCATGCAGTGATTTCCTGAATGCCCACAGAATGTAAATAAATTAGAATCTATTTCATTGTGACTAAATATGTAAGCGCACCTCATCAATACTGTTGTCAAGCAGCTGTGAGACATTGTGAACATCAATGAGGTCATGATTTGCTAATTACTATGAAACAAGAATGATTTTCAATTTGATACATTCTCGTAAAAAAGTGCAAACACTCAAGGATAAGCTGTAATATTTTTTATGATACAGTATTTTATATATTAGAGTAAGTTTAACGCCTAGGGATTGCAAATAGCATGTTCTCCTGTGATCTGAAAGAACATATTGCTTTATACTCAGAAGGTGAAATTGAAATTGAGCATATGAAAAGAAAGGATATTTTACATTTCCTGGAAAGCATGGACTGTTTATATCATTTCTAAAAGTAAAGATTCATACAGTGGTGGTGTACCAATTGTTTCAAAAGGAGAAAACTGAGTTGCAGAGTGCTCCAAAAACACTGAACAATCACCAGCTTAGTGTCAAAATCAGCTAGATCATGTCTGACAGGGTGAGCACCAATAAACCATGAGGGAGGTGTGGGTGAAAAAGCACAAAAAGACAAGTTTGCTTGAATTTATCTCTTCACTCTTATTGTCTCTGTTAAAATACTTAAAGGGCCATTCCTCTCCCCCCCACCTACATTATTTTTGTAGCAGTCTACATAAATTTTCAATTGGCTCAGCTCTTTGAGTGACAGCTAGTTCAAAGAAGGCAGATTAACAAAGCTCATATTACACAGCATGCAGGGATGTAAGTGGCAACAGCAAAAAAATCCCACAACTATGCCCTGGCCCACACACATGCGCGGGAAGCGCTGCGCCATTCCCGCCGGGGTCCATTTTGTTAACGATCCAGTAAACATAAAACTTGACCACATTAGAATAGGCCTAGGCTACGCCACAGTACACACACAGCCTAACAACATACAGCTGTATGTATAGAGCCTAGCCTAGCCTTAGTCAGGCCTAATGTTAATGAATAACGTTACGTCTAATGAAGATAAAACTTAAGTTTTCGCTAAAATCCCACAGAGGTTATGTCCAAAGTAAGTTAGTTTCGGTGATAGTAGCAATAAAAAAGTCGAATCCTACTTGAATTCACAAAATTAACGGGATATTTTTCAATACAACAGCCCACCTGTAATTTGTTGTAAACGCATTACTATCGTGTGGAGCTAAGTACTATAGCGTGACGACCGATGATGTACGTACGTGTACGTAGGACTTGGACGCCCGGTTCACGTATCGTATCGATCGTTGTGTACAGCGAGGGCCGTGTGTACAGAGCCTAGTTAGAAGTTAGCAAATAGCCTAGATGCAAAATCCAACACGGGAAAGAACCACAGAGTTTTAACAAGAAGAGTGCACTGTGTAGCGTGCTGCGACTAACCTACATAGGCGAATTATCTACGGGCGTAAATTACTAATAAGCAACGCAGTATGCTGCATTTGGTACGAAATCCCAGACTTCTACTTACTTTTATTTCTAAGGTGAGCTCGGCTCTCCAGCCGTTAAACTTAAAGCAGGGCTTCGGCTTTGATACTGTAAGTTCCCATCGTGAAAACTAACACTCTGCTTACAGTGTGGCATCATACGTAAAATCCCGGGGAAAAATTTCGCCAAATATTAAAAATCCAGATTTCCGGATTTATCCGGAAGTTTTACATCCCTGAGCATGTATTGTAGTGAGGAGAGTGTTTTGATTACAAACTGGGGTCTTGTTTACTCACCCTGAAAAAATAAACAGAGATTGTGTCTGGTGGAGATATATTTTAGACAGTTGGGGCATGGGCTTTACTAAGTATAGATTAGGAGAATTAGAACTGTCTGGGTGAGAGGATTAGGCCTTGAAGTTCTTGCTAACTGCATGCCCACCCACACAGTGCAGGGAGTTCTCAAAAGCCAGTTCAGCTGAACACTATAAGACTCAATGCAGAGCTGTATAGTTTCTCTCATGAGAGTTTTGTTTTTTCAACAATGCATCAAAGAGGGATGGAGGGCAAGGCAATCATCCTAAACTTGTTTTGCAGCAACAGCTAAATCTCATTTGCTTATTTCTCTGTCAAGTATCTCTCGTGATTTTTCAGGACATACTTATTAAAGGTACACCAAGCAGAGAAATGTAGTAAATTTCACAACTGATGAGTAAAATATTGTCACATGATTCTCAAGAGCCATTCATAAAAACGGATAGTCTACTTAACTGTTTGAACTTGCAATGATGAAATTTTCCCTTTAAGCATAGCCAATCAGGTTAGTTTTTAGAGCTGTTCCAAGAGAATCATCAAGTGTTAAGTGTTTTTGAAAGCATCATGAATCCAGTCTAGAGCTGAATCAGCTGGTCCTCTTTAATACATGATGCTTTCAGGCCCAATACTACTTGCATGTGTTCACAGCACTGAGTTTGCCTATTTCCCTCTATCTTCGATCATTAAACATTAAGAGTATAATCCTGTTTGATAACTGCATGTTTTTGGTCATGTACTGGTAAAAACAGTAACCTTGCAAACATGTAAACAAGAGATTAAACTGTGAGATGGAAGCAAGTTTTTTTTTACTGTGAACACACAGTTTATTTAATAAAGAGTGGGCCTTAGCTATGTGGTGCGAATGCAGATCGAGTCAACTCTCCACTTAAATCCACTGGTAGACGAATATTTTGCTTGACTTTCGTATTGGGCATGTTAGCAGCATGTAACAAAATAAGTTTGTCATAGGTCCTTACTTCATGAAGTTACCAAATATTTTAAGCCTTATACCTACATAAACAACTGTCCTACCAGAGATTTCTAAATGGTACTAACACCATGTGTTAAGCCATTGTAGCGTGCATGACATAAACATGACTTTAAAAGATTTGCAGTGAACCGCTGGTTCCTATTCAGGCTATTTAACACCACCAAAACCATCATGCCATGCATGCATGATATAATCACTGCAACATTATCTTTCAACACACCAATCCTAAACAGCTGATCTATTGTTTAAAAGCTTAAAGGCTTCATGAATCTTTTATAGGAATTTTTAAGTAATACTCTCCACGTGTGTGAACTACTCCCCCCTCCTCTCCCCACCTCCTCAGGCTATATATATACATTTGAAGGAGCCCAAGGATCAGCTACTTACCGGTCTACGTACATCTGGAATAGTAAACCAAAGTGGAAGTACTAATGGTAAAAGTAGAAGGTATGTTATCCTCTTTCTTGTGGTTTTAGGGAATGTAATGTCCAGGGGTTCTTCTATTTCTTCCTGCAACACAAAAAAACATATTTATTCAAATTGAAGAACTCGTCAACCACGGCTGGAAGTTGAACTTAGAAATATATTGCTAGTTTAAAAAGCACTTGAACTGCATGCAGCTGGAAGTGATATGAATGAACCTTATCAGACATTTATATGATCTCCAATATTCAAAATGGTACAATTGCACCTTAATTCCCAGAATTTCACCTGAGTGCCATTTACCATTATTTGTATTTGTCCAAATGTACAAGAAATGCTGCAATATCATAACACATAGCTCACTGTAACAGCATGTATGCAAAACACTCAATAGGTTTGTCATGTACATTGGTTAATTAAGTGCATATCCTCAGCTTCATTGGCTGCATACATAGCAACCTTACTGCATCAAAGGTCACAAAATAAAACACTTTATCCCTCTTTTCCCTTCTCCACTAGAAAGCCAACTTTCAGTAGTTGTGAAAACTGGTATTCTCACTTGGCAGTATGTGACCCCCAAGATGCATCAATCAAATTTCAAAATGCATCACCTGCCATTTGCAGCTCCATTTACACCTATAAGTTCAATCAGCATGCTTAAATTTTCTCAGTTCATCTTTCATAGTCTACCAAAATTTGAGCCATCTTCTAGATATGACCTTGCAACTGTTTGCTTGTGTGTGTGTGTGTGGGGGGGGGGGGTGTTTAAAAAAAACCAGCCATTATTACAGACAGTTTCAAATGCACAAATTGAACTTGTCCCTGTGCTGATATTTGGAATGTGTTTAAGACATCCTGACTCTCCTTACTCTTACTGCCCTCAACTTCATAATTTCTGGTGGCAGAAGTGACCGTAAAGCATGATCCCCTTTGCTCATGTTCATACAAATAAATTATTTGTATTCCTCTTCCCCTCTCCCTTGCATCTGAATTCTGGGATGAGCTGTCCCTCTGCCTCAGTTATGGGGATATTGCACTTTCACATAATGCATCACAACATATCTGATATATTACACATCATTTTTTTTGTGCAAATGTATTTTGAAAAAAGTATCATTCCCTTCTCCCCTTTTAACACCTTGCATGTACCTTTGTTTATCCCAACGCTCCCTCCCTGGGTTGACCCCCTGTGGGTTAGGGTTGTAGAATATGCCCACAGTATTTCCTGCTTGTCATAAAAGGCAACTAAAGTGTAACCAAACTTGAACTTGAACCATACGTGAAAATAAATTTAAACTTTGAACTTTCACCAAGTTGACTGACACTATATAACACATTTGTGATGATGTGGCATCAAACCTCATCAAACTAACTAACTAACCCTCCCTGGACTGCATTTAAGTTACTGGGTGGAAGCCTGTTCTTCTGCCTGACCAAAGATGGATTGTTAGACATTCACAAAATTCACCATTTGAACTTACAGGCTCATCAGGTAGTGTGTCCATGGGCCTTTTTCCTTCTGTTTCTGCATCTTTCTTAGTTGCTTTATTACCATTTTGCTTGGCCACCACAAGGGAGTCATCATTAGCCACTTGTAAGTGGACGTCTTTCCTTGATTCTATCTCACTGTTGTTCCAATCACTTTGCAGACTTGTCTCGTTTCCAGAGTCTACATCTCCACTGCTGACGGTTATTGCCATGTCGCCATGAGCACCAATATAGAGGTTGCCGTTTGATGACGAAGATGCCGTTATTCCATTGACACCAATTATCATTTCTCCTGTGGCACGTATAATGAGATTATTCTGAGAGTTACTGCTGGACAGCCCAGTTTTGGCACTGACTTCAGTACTCTGACTGTGCTTGTTCAAATTTTCTAAACTTACAACCTTTTCGCCATTTTGTTGATCTGAAGAAAACAAGTGAAGAAAATCAGAACTTGAGAAAGCATAATAATGGGATTATATGTTTCAAGGGGGTAAAATATTTGCCGTGAAACTGTACCTAATCCAAAAACAACCATCAAGTGATTTTGTTTATTTTTACATATCTTTTTTTTTGGGGGGGGGAGGGAGGTCATTTTTGTGGAAATCAATTTAACCAAGGGAGAAGGGAGATGCAGTAAGGGGATAAGATGCCCTCTCCTTCTTAAGTTTTACTCCATTCCTATGATTATGCTGTAAGTTGTCACAAGCTGCCACAGCAAAAAACTTTTTTAAAGGTAGTGTGACATGTATGCAAAAAGCGGTGACTAGAGCAGTTAGAAAGTAAGCTTTCCTGAGCCAAAATCGTTTGGAATTATGTCAGTTTCGTTTGCTGTTGTCAAAATAATACTTTCAAAATCCTGAATGTTTCTGAAACAACTGGTTGCTTTTATATGATGTGGAGTGTTTTGTTCCCCCTCTATTAGTTATCTTTAAAGTACTCATCAGATGATTTAAGATTTGGTAATTGATACTAATGATATTCAAGACTACAAAAACAAACAGTAATGTGCACTACCCATGTATGACATGTCCCTCCCTAGATATCACAAGATTTGCATACTGAGCTTATATTCATGCATGATAAAGTGCATACCAGAAATTGTCTAATAACATGGTCACCCATGGTCAGATTTTAATGGAAATTGCAGCAGTTTTTTTTTTTTTTTTTTGGGGGGGGGGGTTGGGGTTGGGGGGGGTAATGCTTTTCACACCTAGCCAACTTTGTCATTTTCATGTCACACAACCTTTAAGATGGAATGTGTTTTTCCATTCTTCCCTGAATTTAAGCCTACAGAGACTTAAACCAGCTTTACATATCTTGCTATCGTAATAATACTAAAAAGTCACTATAGCTGAAGGTCATTGGAGGCACTGAGTATGTATATTGTGGTTTAAGTACATGAAAAGTTTCATTAAGAAGATTCTGTTGAGTTTTATCAGTCAGTCAATTAATCTAGTTTTCCTTGCTGAGTGGAAAGAGAACTCTCTTGTCACAACTCACAATGAGCATCTTGGCATCATTTAACGGAAATCCAATACAAATAATCGGTTTATATTTGTGTTTCTGACGTCAACAACAGATATGAAAATACGAAAGACAGATCCAAATGCTTGTTATTGGAACCAAAGTAGAAAAATAAATGACAGCTTTTGTAAAATTTGTCAAGAAATTAAAAGCATGCAGTATTATTTACAGTTCTAACAATACCATACAGTAGTTTACATCCCTAGCCTATACTGCATGGTAAATCATCCATTGAAGATGAATACAAAACAGTCAAATGTAACAAAAATACAGTTCTGAAACTGAAATACTGGTCAAGTAGGGATGGCATACTGACCAAAAAAAGCTTACAGCAATGAAGGGGAGACAAGAGGAACCCCCCCCCCCCCACCTCCCAAAAGAGAACCCTTTGCTTCTTCATAGGAAACTATATAGAGCAGCTATGCTGCAGAATGTCCAATACTTTAGTATATGTAAGATCAAGAGTAATATTGAAACAGCAGAATTATTATTTTTTTAAATTTTTTAATAATACCACAGAAATGACAAAACATTATTTTGATGATCAGGATATGACACAAACTTTCCATATCATGACATAGAGTCTTTCATACAGAACATGGGAGTAAGTTATTGAAGTGTACAATCAATAGCCATTCAAATATTTATGGCAGAGATTTACAGTATCCTGACACTGTACACTTTATGCTTAAAAACTGAAATTGTTCTGAAAAATACAAAGACAAAACAACAGAATAAACACACACAATACATTATGGTGAAAATAAGTATAAGTAATGACCTGCAATCAGGGAATAATTTAGCATTCAGTTTTTGCATAGCAGTTTTGAAGATTTCTGATATCTTTCTTACATTGTTAGTGAAAAAGCAAAGGTTGCACACAAAAAATTGCTACACAAATTTTCATTTGTGTAGCAAATTGCGATGTGATACTGGATAAATTATTCCCTGGCAATGGCTCTCTTTTGTTTTTAACAACTGTTTGAACACCTTCAAGTTTTAGCCAAAATAACCAATCCATATAAAATCATCCAAGTTTAAATTCTGAGGGATACATATTGTACCGGTACAGTCCATGGGCCATGGTCTGGTCTGCCACAATTTTATCTATGATTTCTAGCCAATGATGTGCTTTACTTATAAATGCATTGAAACAGGCAAGTTTTCATGATTCAGATGAATTTATGTTTTAGTATCATGCCTATTTGGACCCACCTACCATAAATGCTGTTTTCATACAGACTAGAGACTTTTCCGTCTTTTTTCTATTTTTGTTATCTTCCTTAGTGTGTTTGATGATGATGATCAACTCATAAGACTATTATTGATAACCACCTTTCACTAATGTTTGCCAAAAAGTTTTGCTATGTTTCTATCACTTGAATGTAAGACAAACTATTGGTAAATCAAACTCTTTGATCTATTAAAGGCAATATTAGTAAGCATGATTTAAACATGTCTTAAACCTTTCAGTCAGTCCATCTAGAAGCGGTATATGTATTAATTCATACCCACTTTGATAAAATATGTCTTACATAAAGGCCATCCTAAATTATAAAACCTTATCCTTTAATAGTTAATATTCACAGGATAAAATCCTTCATGACAAATGTCAGAAAATGAACAGCATACCCTGGATAAGGTAATAAATTAAGGATGCATTTAATAAATTTAGAAGTTGTACACACTATTACATATGTTTATCTTAATTGCGATCAACCAACTGAAGTACATTGAAAACAGGGTTGAGTCTGTACTTCATTTCAATATTTCCTTCTTGGTACTGTCATTCTTCATTTTATCTAAATAAACTATCAGTTTCTCCGTCCTACTTTGTCTCAATTTGCCATAAAAGAAATTGTTCCATGCAACAGACTATCGGCTAATTAAATATATATATACCACAAGAGTGAATATGCATGTCGCTTGAAGATCATACATGTGTATTTTCAGCCAATTACAGCTAGCAACCATAGAGACGGCACAGTAATCAGTTCTACCTTTGCCAGGGCAGCCACTGACGTCATTTGTCTAAATCACACGTCAGGTTTCATTAGGAGGCTAGTTTTTCTTTAAAGGACATACTTCAGTTTGCATGACAGGTAAAGTGCATGAATGCATCTGTTTTTGATAAGTACTGCTTGGCTGGAAGATTCTTCGGAAAAAGATCCAATCATGGGCTGACAGAAATGGGCTTAGTAAAGTTGATGAAATCTTAATGAGTGTTTATGCGTAATGTCCAAGCCTGTTGATGATTCAACTGAATAGAAGTAATTTTGTGGCATACTTGTATCAGTCTGCAGAAAAGTCAAGCGATTACACAAAACGGCTTTCCCCTCTTACATAAATTTATTCATTACCTTGATAACCCAACCATTTGTTAGTTCTAGTGGCTGAACAAGATTGCTTAAAAGGACATTGAGCAATATGGTATTTGTAAGATTTCTTTTTCATGTCAACAGCCAAAAAAGACATGGATAGCTTGTGCAAAGTCACTAAGCTTTACAAATGTGTGGAACCTGCTGTTTTATGTACAGGTACTGGTCAGTTTGATGCCAATTTTTTAGCAAGACATTGAACTGAATGGCACATCAACAATTCTAAATTATGTCAGGGAAAAGTGTTAGAATCATTACAATTCTATGATAAATATACATCCACATGAAAACCATCATGGAACCTTTTCGTTTCGTTTCATTTCGTTTATTTGTTTTTCTACATCATCAAAATGTATGGATACACAAACGTAATGAATACAGTACATACATAACGCTGAAGTAGATGGAAGTAAAACTAAAAAACCCTGAGGGGCTTGTCCAGAGTTCTACTCCCCAAAAAAACAAAAGCAAGTTACCTAAAGTAGTTGTGTAGCAAACACAAATAAACAAAAAGAAAAAGAAAAAAGAACAGAAAATTAAAAAAAAAAAACTAAAGGGAAAGGTAATGAATAAGAATACAAGACCAGAACTAACCCTTACAAAAACCCCTCTTAACACCCCAGCCCCCTCCCCCGGTCCCCCTCCCACCCATGAAAGCCCTAGGCTTCCCACAAACAAAATGCGCTTAGTGGCAAAAACATGTATAATGCATGCACTTGAACAGTATGAAAAGTCAACCATGAAGTTTTAACCTTATAAAAAATAATGATGAAGACAACTAAAGAATTAGTACAAAGCTATGTAGTACTGGGTGAAACCTCTTCGAAAAGAATTTATACTTGGCCTGTTAATTAATTAATTAGGTAATGAGTTCCACAGTTTTATAGCTTTGTAGCTTAGGGTCAACTGTGAGGATGAGGTACCGGTAACAATAGTATGCAGGAGAAGAGATTGACGAGTAAAATAGTTGTGGACTGAAGAATTTTTGGTGAAGAATTCTGAAAATGATTTCGGTAAAAGGCTGTGCGTGAAACGATAGGTGAAAGAAGCAATGTTGAGGTTGCTCATGTCAAACAGTTTCAACAGATTAAGAGACTTATACAACTCGCTGGTGTGGTCACGGGGTCCGGACAAAGAAATATAACGAACAACTCTCTTTTGCAAAAGAACCAGTTTGTGAAGGTAAGAGGTTTTTGTACATGACCAAACTGTAGAACAATATATTAGATGAGGATACACAAGAGTAAGGTAAATTGTACGGAGAATACCCCTTGGCAACAAATGTCTTAATCTTCCAATTACTCCGATTCCTCTGGCAATTTTTGAAGAAATATGATTGATGTGCTCCTGCCAGGTGAGCTTGCAATCAATAATGACACCGAGAAATTTTACACTTTTGGATGGATCAAGCTTTTGCCCATTTATGGAGATATTGAATACATGATGATGAATATTATTAAATACCATAAAATTTGTCTTACTGATATTAAGAGACAGCTTATTTGCCTTTTAGGCTCCAAAAGAAATTTCAAGAAAATTCATAAAATATGTCTAGAAAAGACTCCAAAAATTTTGTAAGTGTGGACACATAATTTTGACACATGTACCTTTAACTCTGATTTTTTTTTCAGCCTGCACCCATATTGAAAAGTTGTGAATGATTTCTAAGCAAATTGTACCTCACAAAAAGTTATGCACATAATCCTCAGATATCAAGGGGTAGCAGCAATACTTGGGGGTGTCTTTGCTTGACTCTTAAAGGCATTCAACTCTCACCCAAAAGTAACTTTTTATAGTAGTCTGTATAAATTCTCAATTGGCACAGCTCTTTGAAAGCAAGAACAAATTGATGAACACTGTAGCTCATATTACACAGCATATATTGTCTCACCCTGAAGCAATAAACTGAAATTGTGTCTGGATAAGGATGAATTGAAGGAGGGGCTTAAGTAAGTACCTTAGGAGAACTGCATCTGTTTGGTGTGAGAAGATTGGACTTTTAACTAACTGGAAACAAATCTACCAGGGCAGATTTCAAAAATTCTTTCCACAATTTTCTATGCAAACAGAAATATTTACCTTCAATTATCAAAAGTTTACCAGAAAATAGCAAACAAAATTTCCTGAATTATAACATAGTCTCCTATATCCTTTCCATCCACTGATACCCCCCCCCCCCAAAGAAAGAGGCTGAGCCTCATGTCTGCCTCTCCTCACTACTGCATTAATAACCACAAAAACTGTACTTGTACTTCACATAACAAGGTTCCCTCACATCTATATTAATTTGCACTCCTTTGACCAAAATTATTTTTTCATTTTATAAATCAGCTGACAAGTGCAGCATATTCTGCTGGTTACACCAATAACTAAATGGATGATTGCATGTTTCTAAACCATTTATTCATCATAAAGCCTAACCATTTACAATTTAACTTCAGCCATCTCAGACGATCAAAATCTGTGTAACTAATTAGATCAATGCCATGTCAGGCTAAATGAGCGTACCTAATGAAAGTGTTGTGTAGTTGTAAGCACAGTAGCCTTGTGTTTGTATTAAAGCTTGCAAAATTTGAAGGATATCTGTGACATAGCCACAGGGAAATAAAAATCATGCAAGGAAATACTGTCACAATAGGTTTTCATGCACCTTTTTTGGCTGACCTAAATAATCCAATTTAACATTACAGGGAACTATTCAATTTTTCAAACTTTATCAATTAACCTACATACGAAAAACGCGTGCCCCAATTTAAAAGGGAATTTCCTTTTAATTCATTTTGTTGTTGCCTAAAACTAGCATTTGCAAAGACATGTAAAAATTCCCACCTATACTCACCAATATGAAGAAACTGTGGACCTACTGGCTATAATATAAAGTTTAATACCCATGTAGTAAATTGAACACATGTACCCACTGTTGGAAGCAAGCTGAGAAATAACACATGTATGTAGTATGTTCCACACAGTCTTAGTTAAAATCTGCTATACTTAACCTTAAAGGCCCAATTTTCTCATCCCAAATAGTACCAATTCTCCCAACCTTCTTAATTAAGCCCCTCCCACAATTGTCTGAAATTCACCCTCATTCAGACACAGTCTCATTTTATTGCTTCAGGGTGAGTATAGAAAGCTCAAGTTGTATTATCAAAACACTCTCAGAACAGTTCATGCTGTGAAATATAAGCTTTGGTACTCTGCATTGTTTGAATTAGCAGTCAATCAAAAAGCTGAGCCAGTTGAGAGTTCCTGTTACCCTATACTAGAAGTATAGTTTGGGGTGAGAGGATTGTCCCTTTAATAAAAAACTTAATAGACAGTAAAAAATTTGTGACAGTTTAACTGACACTAAAAATGCACGAATGTGTAAGATATGGCCTTTCAAATTGCAAAAGTAACGGTAACTAATACCCCGTGATGCTATGAAGAACATTCTCTTTCTTAAGTGCTATTTTTTATTTGTTTTTGTTGTAATGATGAAATGAGAGTATGATTACCAGAACTGCCAATGTTTGGAATTCTTTCATCTTCCATTTTCAACACCTGGGCTGTACCCCCTCCCCCTCTCTCAGCCTTAAAAACAGCAGCAGAGGGCTGTTATACAACAGAGTATTTTTACTATTATGAAATATAAATTGAATTTTTCTCTTTGTTTTTTCTTTCATTACCTGTGTATATCTTATACTGTTGTCCTAGCATACTGACTGATTTTTTTCCCACTTTCTCTCCACTTTTTTCTCTAGCTTCATTCATTTCTGTATGGGGGAGTGTTCAACTTACTTTATAGAGGCTTTTCACATGACGTCATAATACTCTCCGGCAGCCATGTTGGAGTACATGTAACTACGTAGTAAACCATACGGGACGCGCTTGCTCGTTGAATTTGTACATAACGTGCATGTCACGGTGCGCACTGTGCAGTGCATTCGGCACAAAGCCACGTGTAATTGGCATGAATGTCCTCCAGCATGGCGGTTCTGTGATGCAATTGCAAAGCCTCTATACTGCATATAACCTTTTAGAGCACTTTCTATTTCTCAACTGCTTCATTGTGTAACACTTCTTATTGAATATTCAAGTTCATTGTGTAACAAACTCAACATAACCGATTTTTACATTTATTTCACTGTTGTGAAGAAACGAATGAAATAGAATTAAATAACCTCAAGTATGGAGCTACCAAATGGAACCAATCCTAAAGTTGAACTTTACCACTATTTTGAACATCAAAGTAATACACAGTTTCCTTAAGGCATGACGTTTAAAAATGTAGAATGTATGAATTTTATAACAAAGCAAAATATTGACAAATAAAACATTATACAGATCATTAGATTAGCTACAATTTTGTACTCTTGATCAGCACTGTAAATGGTCAAACACCTGTAGTAAAGTTTAACAGCACTCCCTTTAAAATTTGAGAACACTTTATGTCTGAGAGAATTGGTTCGTTTTACTTTCAGCTTTGATTTTAGACTTTTAAATCATGATCTTTATGACATGTAGCCTAACTTTGAATATTTTAAATCCTATCTTTTGCAACAGACAATATTGATTCTTCACAACACAGGTGATGTAACATCACACCTACTGTCCCTGAAACGTAACCTTTGATATATCTTTTTCCGATAAAACATCAGACGGTGAGAAAGAAAATAGATAATAAATTTTACTCAGGCAGCTTTGAATCTTTACCTGCTGATTTTCCATCCCTTCCACATAAATAAGATTTTTACATTTTTACATGGATTACTCTACATGGTTTCCTCTGAATTAGGTTTTCTTGGTAAGTTGATCTTCAAGCAAATTTTAATTTCGTTTATGGAAACAATTCACAATTCACCACTGCATCAATTTACAAAGAAGAAATCTTGTGAAATGTAATTTTTAGATTGGATCACATTTAACAGAAAGATAGATTCCAAAAATTTTCAAAAACAAAAATCTGTAAACATTTTAGTCCTGTCATGTAAATAATCTGCAGTGATCTCCACATTGCCTTCGTCATCCCCTAATTACAATTTAATTTTGGACTCTTTTACAGGAATCCCATTACAAGTGGTTTTGTCTAGATGAAGTTTTAAATAAAAACATGTTTACATTTTAGTTTTTTTCTTTCTTGATCTTCACGTACAAATCCACAGCACATATTTCCAGAAAACGGCTTTTCAGCTCAAAGCCACAGTTATTTGAATATCATGTTTTTATAAAAAAAAAAAAAAATTGTCAAAATCAGAGTTGGCAGTTCAAAAGATAACCGCTTTTGGGGGAAAATGATGTTTCCTTAAATTGGGTAAAAATTTGTCTGTCTCAGTGGTATTAATATTTATGAGCACTAAGTTTCTACCTTTTCACAGTCATCAATTTTTTTGATACATGTTTGTGCATACAGAGTTCATATAATTAAGGCACAAAGGGCGAAACAACAAGGCCGGACCTTCCGACTTACTAAAAACCTGTTTACCTGTTTGCAGAGAAAAGTGCACAAAAAGTGTGGCTGTGGTGAGTCTTTAAACTAAGCTTAGGACAAAGAATGAAGCAGAATTGCTCGATATCTCAAAATCAGTGTGGTGAACAATCAAACTTGACAAAGCTTTCTTTTTTCCCCCTAGCAAAAATGATTATAAACATACCAGTATTTCACTTTTCTAAAATCAGTAAAAACTGCAAGGTTGTTTTGAACATTAGCCCTGTTGAATGGTAAGACCCCAATGCATAATGGGACATATTTGAAAATAGAGCCACCCATGGCAAAATATTCCCCCCCCCCCGAACAAGTGAAAATTGATTTCCCCAAAAGCCGTCATCTTCTGCACTGGCTAGGGTTTGAACTAGGGTTAGGGTCATGTGGAATAGGAATACTTGACCTGTTCTTTCATAATCCTGCAGTGTCAAAATTACAAAAAAGGGTCAAAGAGCCTGCTTTTTTCAAGTGGGAATAAAAGGGTTGCAATTATTTTCATGAAACCCACTTGTTTTCAATTGACTTGAATTTTCCATTGCCATCCTACAAATAAATTTAAAACAAATGGCATGCAGGACATGAAAGATTGTTGGCTTGTAATCACAAAATATCATGCACATGTTGTGAAGTCTGCTCTCAGAAATGGTTTAGATTTTTACTGCTTGACAAGGAATTATTTGTAGTCCTCTTGATACAGATTGTCACTTTTCAATATGTTAAAAAGTGTTGAATAGTTATTTAAGGGTACCAGAAATGGGTGAGCATCTGTAATTGCTCAATCAGTACATAAAGACATGAATGTTTGTACCATGCAGTGTAACAAAAACCCAGTTACAAAAGAAACTTGAAGCAAATTTGCATTTTTTTTCCCAACATTTCAAGTTAAGATAATGGTGACTTGTTAAAATTTTACATTCAACAAGGTTCAGTATAAATTTCAAAACAACTTCTGAAATTATAATTTTTATTGACAGCATTCATTATCCTACACACTGCTTATCATAACAAAATGCTGACTAGTTGAAATCTTGTGGACTAAATTTGACATGCCACCTATTTGTACACTTTGCTTTAAGGGAAAGAGCAGTAATCATAAACTTATTTTAACTGCAACAGCTAAATTAATAATTAGTTCTTCCTATCTCTCTATGAAGATCTTGCATTTATTTTAGGATTTCAATGCTGCATATTCAAGCAAACCAAACAGTTACCCCAAGTAAATTTTACACCTGAAGAGCAAAAACATTTTCACATGATCCTCAAGAGCCAATCATGAAACAGAGAAATCTACTACACTAATTTAAGTTGGGATGACTACATTTTCCCTTTAACCTAATTATGACAAACCAATAAGTGCACTTGCACATGCAGTAGGTGGTCTGGATGAGTGTATATAGTTTCATTTAAACCTCTGTAAACCCTTAGTGTGCCCCCTCAGTTAAATTTTGGCAACGTGACTGGGGTCCATGCTAAATCTACCATGTCATGTCTATTAAGCAGGAGTACTTCACCTGCATACATACTGCCGACCATGTTTTACTTTGTCCGTAAGAGCAGAAATTACTTTCCCATGGGCAATTAGGCTTGGAACAAACTCTCTTTATTTTAGTTAACTTCACCTAACCAACAAACTTATCAATCTGTCAGAGCATTAAATGAAGTACTTGGTCCCAGAATTCGGTTTTTAATCTACCCGACACCTCTGTGTACGTGCATGTGGGCATTTTATCAGCAGATGCGTTTCTCATCATAAAGTCACACACAAGACAGCAGAGGCCACCTATCCTAATTCTGATGGACAGTCAAGCCACAGCTGAAAATGAGTTTCTTGGCATGGCATTTACCAAAGTGGCACTTTTTACACTGAAATGCTCCTTTAGCGTGAGATTCCAGATACTCTAGAACTCCTTCAATGGACAATTACAGGCTCTCCTGGAAGAATAGCATATTAGCTCAGGTCAATGACCTCTGTTCCTAAAGGATGTCAATCCCATTATACACTTCATTTTAAAATGGGTTCACAGACAAAACTCATGATCTGAAAGTGAAGGTTTATCAAATTTGTGGTGTAGAGACTATGCTGACATGTTTTTAAATACAACAGAGCTTAAACTTTATAAATCTGTACTCAGTCACTAAATCATCATGGTGATGATATAGAAACTGTTCCAAGTTTTCTTTCATCATGCAGTTTATAGACAGAAGTCGGTAATGCAGATGGAAGAATGCTACCGCTGTTTCCGCTAAATTAAATTACTAAGTGCAAAAATTGCAGATGCCTTAAAAGGAGGCACACTTTAGTTGAAAGATAGGTAATGAGTATTGAACCGAAATGTCTTGAGTATATTTATGTGTGAATGGCATTTATGCAGGGGTCATCTCTCTACATACTAGTAAAGTAGGTAGCTTTTCACATATTCAGCAATCAATATAAGGCCTAACTGCATTCATTCTTTTTACTACATCTTTAACACAGCACATACTGAAGAAACAAATTGTGTATTATGAAGTGAACTTGACACCTTAATGAGCATTACTACGTAAAACACTCACATACATAGCTAGGATTCAAATAAGGGCAATCATCCGGTGATCACAGATTTTGCAAGAAACACAAAACATGGGGGGGTTTACTGCTAAACCTCAGATCCATCGTGACACTGTCCTAGGCCAAAGTTATGAGCGGATTTAGGGGAACAATGGCTTGCTCCAAGGTCCAATAAGGTCCAATTTGAAGTGTTTAATGCTCTTTATTAATGTAAGTTAAAATCTGGGCCAAAGTGCCTTCTTTTTGATTAAGAATCCAAGATACTGACAATTTTGTAATTTATGGAAATTAAAAGGGAGTAAGTTTACCCACCTTCTTCTAAAAAGGGGAGGCAAATCCCCCCCCCCCCCTCCTTAGCCCCATCAGTCAGAAATACTGGTGACTGCGTCAACTGGATACAACTTTATCCTCCAATGTCCTGTTGTTCCAACATCTCTTTATTCTGAACGTGTGCATGAAGGACGGTGTAAGGATGAGCGTTTATTCTCAAATTTTTCTCTAAGGCCATCCCCCATGCAAACTTTTTCAAATACAGAGATGTTGGAATAAAGAGACATCTGATAAATGACCACTTTCCTGGGTGTCAATAAATTGCTTACACTCAAGGTTGAATCCAACAGCTAGCAATTTCAGTAGGTAAAAATGATGTTATTCTTCTAATGAAAATTAGGGCTGTACTACAATGGGCCGGATCAACCATCCTCACGCTAACCTAACTTTTATCCTAATTCTGACCTTCATACAGACATGTCACAATTAATATAGGCTGTGAAACCAAAGACTTCATTCCATAAGTCAGGTCAGGTACAGTACGTGATCTACCATTGATAAACTCACAGTAATGGATAAGTGCATTCATCTTATACTACTCCATTTTACTTGGCCAGGGTTGTTTAAAGTGGTTATTTTACAAGGGCAGTTTTATTCCCATTTCATTTTTCATATCAAAATATTGTTGTGTATGACTGGGCCCTTATGAATCACCTCCATTAATCCAACTATACATTATCCTGTGCTTAATGTACTTTCAGTTTGCCCTGTAACTGTTACAGAAACATGCTGGATGCCAGCCTGCCAAACCTTTCAAATTTTACCCTGGAATTTTCCAGATGCAGAGCTCAAATGTCTAATACTGTATCCCAATTTTGTCAGAGGTGTAGCAGACAGTCTAAAAATTTTAAGTACATGGGAAGTGATGAAACTATGTCCATTGACCTACCAATCAGAGGAGGCTACTGATGTTAGTTAATGTCCTTCCCATGCATAATTATTGTAATTACAAAACCATATCAGCACCACAATGACTATGCTTGAGGGGACTTTAAGTCTACCTTTAAAAACGGATTTGATAAGTTATGGGGATACATGTGCAAACCAAAGCACGATGTTGACACGTGTACAGAAAGAGAGGACAACAGGCTGGACATCCTAATGAAATTTGTATTAAAATTTTTTCCTAAATCTAGGCCTTTCACTTCGCTTCAAGGTATTGAGGTCATTATTGACTGACGTCTGGCAATTTTTTTTCAAGGTATAAAACCAGATATACACGTCATTCAGGGATTCTTGTTCAAGATAATTCGATGATAAGAAACTGGAGCACCCTTGAAGACATTTTAAAATTGATCCTCAAACCAAAATAAGACTGATCAAAATATTAAAAAGACTACAGCTTAGCACCCGGAAAAGATATCCTTGAATCAACATCCTCAACAGGTTTGCCATGTGTAGATACACGTGTCAGATAACAGATTTCAAAAATAGTCACCTATAAGTTTGAAAGAAACAATTCAGTTCAGCCATGCACTTTCCTTTGTCAATCCATTACAAAGAATTCAGGAGATAACAATGTCACAACTGAAGATTTGTTTTATGAAAACTGGATCATAAGTAATCAGGTAGGCACTATAACCAAAATCTATAATTAAATTGGCTTAGTCTGCTCACCCAAACAGTTCCAAATCTCCTCAGGCTAACTTAAGCCCCTCCCACAATCTGCATCCAGACACAATTACATTTTATTGCATTATGGGTGAGAATACATTACAGATTTAGCGCCCTTGCAACCTGGACAAGCTTATCATGTCTTTGAAATCCTTGAAGAGCTGTGCCAATTGAGAATTTCTGTGGACTACTTAAAAAATTGTACTGACAAAAAGCTACATTGTTAGAGATCAATATGGTCAAGGGAGTGCCTCTTGTTGTTTGTGGGTTCCTATTGTTCAAAAATCGGTCAAGCAATGACATGGGTCAAGTTATAACATCCACTTTTCAAGGGGCAGAATTCTCTTATGACCAGACCAGCCAAATGTCTAATCAAAACATTCTCAGAACAGTAAGTACAAGCTGCAATACAAATGTTCTGCATTTTTCAACTTGCTGTCAATCAAAGAGCTGTGCCAATTGAGAATCTCTGTGGACTACTTAAAAAATTGTAGTTTGGGTTTAGAGTTGATTTTATTTATAAAACTCCATATAAAAGGAACACAATGGCTCTCTGGTGTTATGGTTGCATCTGTATCACTTTCACATTGAAAAATTACTTCAATTACTTCAATTATTTCACATGCACAGCCATATCAGTAAAGCATTCAGGTCTTGAATTCTGAGGCACGTGAGTGCAATCACACAATGACACTTCAAATCACTGAGAGGAGTGTGATGTACATTTTGCACACCTAGATGAAGACTGGAGCTTACATAAATCTACATGTTGAATTTCCCTGCCTATAAAAATTCTGTCCACACGTTTTTGCTTCACTGAACGAAGGTCATTGAAAATCAAATAAAAAGTTGCCTTACTGTTTGCTTTTCACACCCCACAAACAGTGGCACATCTGTCGGGTATTGTGGCAACTTTGTTTTGCATCTTCTGCAAGCTGTCTTATCAAGCTTGTAGTTTCTGGGAGCATCCTTGTATGAGCTAAGCAGGAAGTCGGGTAAAATTTAATTACCCCACCAAACCTCCCTTATGGTGGGGACTCAGGTGAAATATCTAATAGGGTAAGAAACTCCTCATGTAAGAAGTTTAATAAACAGCACACCAACCAGACTCCTTAATTTTCTGACCAGAGTGATTTGTAGCACTGCTGAAGAATCAAAAGTCAAGGCGTTAACATTCTATTCATACATTAATCAATTTTTCATCATGTTTAAATGGGGAATTCATGTGTAGAAATTAATATAAACTTTTGTTGAATTTATTTAACTTACTTTCTCTGAGTGGGTCCAAGGTGTGCAGCAATAACTGAAGAGCACCATGTCTGTACATGGATGTGTTTCTAAAGTGAGATACGCTTACCCTTCTCTGACGAGTTGTCTGAAAATAAAAAAGAAGTACAAAATATTCTATTTTACGAAATCCATCACACTCATAGGCTTTCATATGGCATGTGAAGGAAATTATTGTTCTCATGCAATATGTAGAGACAACTTCACATGAAGGTAACACTGTGTTATTTCCCCATGTTGCTTTTTGGCAAAAATTTAACTTGTATAGATTTAACAGTGGCTATCTGAGATTGTGCAAGTTTCAGTAATGTTTAATTTAAAACCTATATGCTCAGGCTGAGAAGAGCATAAAAACTGTAATTACTTTTTGTACCAACTTCATAATACACCAATGAAATATGAAACTGTTGGTAAAAAATCAAAAGCTATTAAATACTTTTTGGCCCCATTGTGAGCTGTGATCAGATTTCATCTTTTTTTGGTGGAACACTGACTTTGGGGAACTTCTATTGAATCAATCATACAGGGATTACTTGACACCTTTGGGGTTGTTTTTGTAAGAGCAAAGGGAACTGCTTCTTTTGGAAATGTGGTAAGAAGATGTAAACACTATGGAGTATTTGGACAAATTTTAGAAATGTCAACTCCCGTGTGTTTTATTTGTCATTGATTTATTTGTCCTGTGAACTGAGATGAGAAATGACATCCTCTCCATGGGCCCTTTGTCTATGCTGGATTAATAGCCCAGTTGAAGTAGTATTTCATCAGAAGCAATAGTTTGACAAATACATAGCATTTAAAGGTTTTTATGCAATTATGGATGGTAAAGCTGTACCTTTTGACCCCCATGCAAGATTAGTCGATGTTCTTTAGGAATGTAATACGTTTGTATTCGTTGACACACCCCTCCGATATTAGCTACTGACATTTCATACTTTTATGCATTTTTGTTGTATATTATGACACATAGGTACTACACATATAAGGTCTCTTTAATGCAATGTTTGAAGAACCCTGACACACCCATACATCACAAATCATATGAACATGACACACACTTGACTCACCTATGCCCAGGGGCCAGACAATTGATTATAGTGCAGAGTATCAAACAGATAGTAAAGGGTGAATATCTGTCAAGCTCATGACTCTCTGTTTGGATATGTGTACAATTGACCCGACATTTCATGCCCTTTGATGCATGTATGTTGTATAACATGACACATAGATACTACATATACTGTATATAAAGGTTGCTTCAATGATGCAACATTTGGAGAACCTACTCTGACACACCCCGGCATCACAACTCATATGAACACGACACAATCTTGACTCACCTATTCCCAGAAGTCAGAGGGTGTGTCAGACAATTGATTAAAGCAGAGTATTAAACTGATAATAAAAGGGTGAATACCTGTCATGCTTATGACTCTCTGTTTAAATTTGTACTTCATGATTTCAGGGCTCTCTTAGGAACCCAGTTTCTTTTTTATTAAACACAATTTCACAATGACATTCAGGCCTCGATTTTCAGAAAAATTTATAGTTGTCCTTCAGGCAACCATTTCAGTATTTTTAGTTGTCCGAAAGAAAATTTGGTTGTCCGAAACATTTGGTGCACAATTACAGTACAAAATATTAATTTTGCTAATGTATTATTGGTCTTGAAAAATAAAAAATGATTTTTCCAAGACAAAAGCACTTGGAATCTGAAATTTTATGATGGAAAAAGTTGAAAGAGTTGATCAGTCAACAGTATTTCTTCAATCACATGAAAGCAAGCTGCTTGACTGTAACTCATTGTGAGAGAAAAATGGTTGTCCATCGGACAACCAACTTTCAACTTTTGGTTGTCTATATTGAATTTTAGTTGTCCCTGACAATAGGACAACCATGAAAATCGAGCCCTCTTATTAATTAGCCAACATCATAATCATCACAGCCAATGAAAGTAAATTGTTAAACAAAATTAACAAGGTTTTATACAGATTCAGTTTAAGAACGATTAAGAGTAGTACAAAATATTATGGCAAATTATGTTACTTGAAGATTCATTCTTGTCTTGAGCATTTTGTAAATCCACACTAGGAGCTGCTATACAGCAACACAATAATTACATTCATAGATTCTTTCACACAGACATACAGAATCTTTCGTTCATATGTATGGATGAAATAACATCCAGAGTTCATTGCGTGTCTTGACATTTAACAAACACAACATATTCAAGGGAATTGGTTGGAGAGCTTTTACGCATTTTAAGGTAGACTGGCTTAAATGCTTTAATCAAATGTCAGTTCACAATCACAGGTGTTTGCCTACCCAGACCTCATCGAATTTTCTGCCTTTCTCTCTGATCTTCAAATGACCGCTTGCATGTCTAGATTTTGACTTCACATAATGCTTCATAATAATTAAAGTTCAATAGGTTGTAATGAATTTTACATGTGTGTTATTTTAATAAAGAACTGCTACTTTGACATGGACTGTCAATGTGAAGAATTGAGTGCATGAGGGGTGTGAATTATTTGCATTGAACACCATGACAGTCCCCATGGTATGAAGAAATCTCAAAGCTGCTGCAAAGAGTTGAACAACAGTCAACATCATAAATGGAATATTCATCTGTGATGCCATTAGTGATCGTTGGAATGAGCTGGTTTGACGTGACTTCACACCTTTCCCAACCTTGCGTGTGCTAAGGTGCATCACATCGTTGTTACCTGACTGCAGGTTCGAGATCTCAGGCTTACAATCATACTATGGATATGTTGCGAGGTTTTCTCTTCTTTACATTCATATGAAATTGATACATGTACAGCAGGGCCTGGACTAAAAGGAAGGTGTAATTTTTTACAAGGTGTCTGCAATGAGAGGATTGCTGTTTGGCAAATCTAAACATGTCAGTTATGACAGTACATGATGACATCTCCTTTTACCAGAGAGACATGTATATGCTTGCTTTTACTTTCATTAGCATCAAGAATATAATTGAATTGAATGAAATGTTAAGTTGATGTGCTCAGATGACATCACAGATCTCCATAACGCACTACATCTCAAGGAAAAAAATTGTATTACTTTGAAAATTAATATCTTCCAAACACTACATGCTACTGAGATGCAGTTTTCACAGTCTGTAAGAGAAACCTTTTCTGCATAATTTCAAGACAATGAATTTTGTCTCCAGAAATCCCTTCTGTGCAAGTGAATATTGCAACTTGTTATTATAAAGATACCATTAACATTTAAAACTCACAAGGCATTCCACTTTACTCCTGCAAAGTGAGAATTTTCTGGGGTCAAAATTTGCTGTTTACATGTTCGTAGCTTAAAACTGCAGTTTATATGACTTCCTTTTCTTTATTTAACATTTAATTTCAATTTTCACTGAGGTAATAAAATGTTCACCATATGCCATAACTGTCCATGTACATATATTTATAATTTTTGACCATATGATTAATTACTTGCATGTGGCACTTAAATGAGGCTAGAAGTGACAATGTGGCCAACACAAGCTATATTAGCAAAGACCAATCAAAATGTGATGGTACTACTTCACCTTACCTGAAAACAGAGAAAAAGTCCAGATCTGATTAGAACCCCTGCAACTGTGAAATGCCAAAAACACCTAAAATAGGAGTTTTTCCATCCTTAGACTTTTTCCTCATTTCGTGTCCCAACCCCCCCCCCCTTCATGACACAATCTTGGCTACGCAACTGTTGTATACTCAGGTATCTGAGAACTCAGTTGAAAGAATTGTGATGTATCATTGGTTGTAAGGTTGAGTCATACCAAAGAGTCTAAAAAAGTAACCTACTGGCGGTGTGCATGATGCTCCGCATATAAGCAATGGAGTAAGGAAAACAAGCCAGTGAGCCACAACTGGAAAAAGGCTGTGGTGTTGACTTGCACCAATAGGATGCAATCAGGGCTGTAAAACTCTATCTAAATAACTAACTACACATCAAAGTGTCTTTGAAATATATGTCATCTTTGACTATTTAAAACATATCAAATCATTAATTCAGAAAATTTCCTAGTCTTAACTGAGATAACAAACATTGTCACTATGTGAACCGAAAAATCCAAAGATTCGATAAATTCAGGTTTGGGGCAATTTTTCAGGATCATGCCAAAAAGGTGAAGATATGACATACAAGAGTCTGAAAAGAATTCTGTACCTATATCAGAAGCCAGTGCAGTTATTATAGATACTTGGTGCTGGCACTACCAAACCTCTGCTTATAGATGAATCTGGACATCAAGTGATGTCTTGATTTCAGTCAGCCATAGCTGGCCTGGGTCTGTCACCTTTAATCTTTCAATTTCCTTGCTTACCTGTATCATGGATGGTTGTACACTAAATTGTATCTTAATTCCTTCAATTTAAGTGAATATGGGTTTTAAAGTTCATGTAGACAATGAATTGATGGACCTTACTAATGGCTGCCTACAGCCACTGAACACAAGCTCTGATTGGATTCGTCAGGGAAAAACTGTGGTTCTCAATATTAAACAGCATCTAGTCACTGGTTCATTACTGCAATTAGCTGCTTCAATGAACAGAAGTTTTGATCACCATTCTGGTGTAATAGACACCCATCATTGTAGGAGTTTAAATAACTTAAACTACTAACAGCAAATTCTGAAATAGTTGCTGGCAAAAAGAGATCAAATTACTCGATGGTGCATTGACCGATTGAATTTCCTTTTAGTTAAATCCGAGATGAGCAGCTATCAACAACAACCTTAACAGCTATTTCCAAATGCTGAATGGACATTTAATTGATAAGTTCTTGACAAGGTTAAGCCTAGGATAAATTTTTCTACAAGTATACTTACTGAAAGTCAGCTTTGCAGGAAAATTTTGCACCCACTACAACTTATCAAAAAGAAAAGTTTGGGAAACCATAAATTAAAGTACAATTTCAGCAATATAGCTGGGGTAAGACCAATCAAACTGTAAATGCAGTTGCACCCCGACCTTGAAGTAGTGTAGTAAAACTGATCTGCTTCAAAATTGGCTCTTGCAAATCATGCAACAATTTTCCTACTCAAGTGTGAAATTTACTAGGAGAAACTGCTCAGTTTACCTTAAATATGCAATACTGAAGTCCTAAAATATGATGTAAGATACTTCAAAGGAAACTAATACGAAATTGTGAGATTTTGACTGTAGTTTCAAATTAAGTTTCAGGGAGTGCTGCTGCCCTTTAAGGAATGCATAACTACCTCAGAAGATCTTTCAGAAATTTTTCAGAAAGATTAAAAAATATCTCTTTGAGTAAAAACAACCAATTTAACCAATTTATTTTTTTCTTTCCCTGAAACCAATTTTTTTCCCTGTAGGAGCCTAATAAGAATTCTTGATAATAGTTGTAAATTTTAAGGTTTACTATCTTATGGAACAATGTTACTAAAAGGACTTAAATGTTATCCATAATGAATCCTGAACATGTGCAACTTATGTTCATGTAAAATAACCCCAGGTATCCCTTAGGACATTTTCAAAATGAGTCCTGATTACTTTACATCACAATGGACTTGCAAGCTCACATTTGGTAACGAATAATTCCTTGTTAAGTTCCTTGCTTAAATTACAAAAACAATGTCACAATATTAAATCACTTGAGAAGTTTGTTAAGGGAGAAGCAGAGAGATAAATTAAGATGCACTGAAAAGACTATGAAATTAGCAAATTCCTTTGAGAACTATGGCTGGAAAGTCACAGCAAGCTTTCTTTGAATTTGGTCTACTAATGAAAGGATAAATGTCACTGTGCAATGAGACAAACTTCCAACAGAAAGTTGAAGAGGTGAGATTTTTGTTTTCATAACTGTGATTACATCTTGTAACCTTCTGAAAACTGAGGCCACATGTATGTCTAAAAGCCTGCAGACTGGGACTGAGAACAACTTTTGTGAAATTGCCTGTACCAACCTAGTTTGGGCAATTATTTTATGCTCTGTTTGTCATTTGCCCAAGGCTATTTTTGTGGTGGTTAGAAAAATGTGCAACATTGTGCAGTTATTTCTTACACATATTTAAAAGACATTAGGATATCATATCCATATTTTGATTTGCTTACTATAGTTGAGTAATTCTGAATCAAAGGTTCAAGTAAGTACACAAATCTGTAAATGCAACAACTTTTTCGTATGTTTCCAAGGGCAAAATGACAGCTGCTCATAACAATGCAGCTCATACACTTACTATATTTCATTTTATAAAACACAATGATTACTAAAAGTTGCATCTCCTCAAATTTAAATAATAGTATGACAGGTACCAGTTGTGCATATCATCAAGATGGCCCCAATCTGTAACAGATATAAAATACTTTATTTCAAATGCTACAAACTATTATCATCTTAGTTTCCTGAAAACTGACTGGTTTGCGAGTTTTGCGCCCTGACCGTGACACTTCCCTTCTCTTCTCTGTAATCAAGACTTGCCAAGGTCTTTATTTTAAAGGCAGTAATTCATCCCCCCAGACAGTCCAAATAATAAAGCCAGTTGGTATTTAATTCATTTCGGTGGCTATGCACATGCGATTTCTCCAAATTGTCAGGATAAAGGAACTGATCCTGCACCTACAACATGTATTCCAAAATTTGAGTTTACACAAAAAATTTGTGAAATCATTCTTTCTTACTCCACACATGACATAAGGAGAGAGTTCAAGTATGGTTTTGTGCAGTGGTTTGTGCTTCAATTGTCTCATAGGTGTACAAAATGAATTTTAATCTGCCTGACATGAGACCCATATTTTCATGTGAGCTGGCTAGACACTGTATGCATGCACCTACTGATGAAAACAATGGAATGGCATTTGCTATGTGTTGAGCTCTGTTTGAATATCCCATGCTGTGCCCCACAATTCCATGTGGCAAGAAATTAATAAACTCACTTAATACTCTCCCAATCTACTTACTGCTAGCCCCACCCAAAATTGTCTTAAAACTCATCCTTATGCAGAAACAGTCATATTGCTTCAAGGGATGCTATGGTGAACATACAAGGCCTAGGTGTGTAATCGAAACAAACTTTGGGTAGTATTACTACGCTGCATTTTTCAATTTAATGTCAATCACATTGCTGTGCCAACTGAGAATTTCTGCACTGTCTAAAAATAAAGTTGTAGTTTGGGGTAACGTATGACTGGCTTTAATGGTGAGCAAGAGTTCAGATAGCTCTAGATAGCAGGCACAAGGCGTAATATATAGATTTCATTTATTTACAGTCAGTCTCCACAATTCTTCAATTCTGCACAACCATCATGCATAAGCAATACATAACCAATGGTAAGCATGCTCAATAATTCATAATGAATGATTCATTTACAAATGTCATAAATATTGGATATGTCAAATTTTCATTGTATATAACAAGAGCACATGAGAAGTCAATAAATTCAAAGTTCTAATGGTAATTTCAGAGTTCAGCTAGTACTTCTTATGAACAATTACAGCTCCCAATATCTCTCAAAGCTTGTTCTCTAAAAGTTCTTTATAGACGTATTTATATTTCATTATTTTTCCTTCACAAAGTTCTGATACTGTTTTTAAAGGTAGTGTGAGATGTCAGCAAAATGCACTGACTCCACTTGGCAGTTAAGGGGTGAAGTAAAAATCTGTTGCAGCTAAGTCAATATCTTTTACAGGTCTCAAGATATACCTCTTCAAAGTCTGAATGTTTCTGACACAAGTTGTTGCTTATGAAAAAATAATGACACTGAGTGCTGCAAAGTGTTTACATTTCTTTTTTAACCCTATATTAATTATATCTTTCAATTATTCATCAGATAGTTTACGGTTGGGTTATTCATGCCGTGACGTCTCTTCTTGAGAAAGCAACATAGACACCCCAGTACATCAAAGGTGGTGTGGGGTGTAACTGATATCTGAGTTTGTCACATGATCTGTGCCCTAAAATGGGCTGAGCTTTCATTGTATTCACGCTGCGTGAAATGCTTGATTGACCTGTTAGCTAACCTCAAATATTACGTAACTTTTTGTGTATTTTAATATATCTGTTACTGTCAATCGATTAATCAGACATGAAATGTGACTATATCAAGTGTGGGTGTAGTGAGCTTCATTTCCTCCCTGAGGCGATATGGGGTAACCAGGCATAGAAGGAGAATGTAACAAAAAGTAAGAAGGATCTTTCGTCATGTGGTATACTGATGACTTTCAAGGGCACAATTTTAATTTTATTTTCAAAAATAAAACCCTCAGGACAAACCAATGTTACAACTGTCCCTTGAAATGAACATTGTATACAAATAAGATAACATTAGCCATGTATGGCATGTTCCTCTCATGACAGCACAAAATTTGCATATTTACCTTATGCTTATTAATGATAAAATTCAAATCAGAATTTGTCCTGTAAAATGGTGATTTTTTTATGGGTTTTGATGGGAATCGTGGCCATCTTCTTGGTTATCAATGCTTATTACATCCAAAACCAAATTTTTTCATTTTCATGTCACATGACCTTTACGTTCATAGCATGCATACTATTACATAAACTTTTGTGCATTGGTAATGCAAAGTTTTGACATCATTATAAAATTCTGCCCCTTGAATGTAGATCTGTCAAGACTTGGCCCATATGCCACAGACTTGGTTGATTTTTCAACAACCGAGAGCCACAGACAACAATTGAAGGTCACTTCTGGACCATATAATCTGCAAAAGTTGTGGCTTTTCATCAGTTTGTTGAATAAGCAAGGACTTCTAGGACAGGATACAGTTGTTTAAGTTTCAAAGCAGCAGGTTCTCCAATGATGTAGTATTTGTAGTTTAATCATATGTAATCACAAATGGAAGATTGACATACTGTACTTGCAGCTCTCAACAGATCCACAAAGTTGCTCTAGGGCTTTTACAAATTGTAACATCAGGGCAGCTATTTTAACAAACTTTCAAATCAAGGTGCCAGTTCTTTTCTGACCATAATCATACAGATATCATACTAGCCTGACTAAAGGTTTTACCTTTTGTAATAAAAATGCAATACTATTTCTCCCTCATCAACTTCTTAAGTCCTAAGATGCATATAACAGCTAGTTTAAATGCCAAAAGCAGCTGTGCCAATCTGATTTTGAAATAAAGCTAGATTCCCCAGATTTCTCATTGTACTTAAAAATACCTTTTATGTTATTTAAGGAGTCAAACATGGCACATGTAAAACAGGTTACCCAATGAGATATTCTCCTAATTTCCACAACTTAGTAAGATAAACAAATTGTCACATGACTCTCAAGAACCAATCATGAAACACATCAGACTAACCCAAAGGTGGGTAGAATGCTTTCCACCTTTAACCACTAAGTTGTACCTGTCACACTTAAATTTTCAAATACCTATAGCAGTCACTCACTGAATCTTGCTCATTTTATGGACCATGCTCCTGTCACTATTATCAGCATTCATGTGATGATAATTTGACAACCAATGTCCCTTCACATGTTTATTTATTTTATTCAATTACACACATGACTGCAGTGCACATCTGCTTCCTGGACTAAGTACACGAGTTACCTCGAGTCACAAGTAGTCAGCCAAGCTTGTCATCAAACTCAAAGTAAGATTGGATCAAGACTGTCGCTTCTTATTAATTGTACACTGAGAAATATGGATATTTAAATACATAGGCATTATTGTAAGTGACGATGTAGTGAGTAACCTCCACCTCTTGGGTGTGTGGATAACATTAATGGCCTCAGCCTGCAAGGGGCATGGTCATTTGACTCAAGTTTTGTTTGGATTTTTAGGGCATAAAGGCCATTTTCATTTCTGAATAAGGGCACCAAGGCCATTTGAAAAAAAAAATGCATCAGAAATTTAGCAAACACAACAATAAATTCAAGTCACTAATTACGGACACCCAGGTCATACACTGAAAGCAACGACAGCAACTTTGGTCCAGGTTTTCAGCATCTTGTCAGGGCATTAATTGAGGGAATGAAGGAATGTAAACAATGGCAATGGCTGCAGTGAAACGAGGCCTGACATTACTTTTAAGTCCACATATTGCCCACAAAAGCATGGCTGTACAATTTAATGGGATTATGCTTATTACACACACTTCACTAATCTATCCATATCCTTCATTAAGGGTGTATTGCTTCCAAAAAAAAGATTTCAAATGTCCAAGTAAAATGTAAGTTATGTGCATTTTATGTGATGAATAGGTACCCAAGTTTCCTCTCAGAAAAATTGCTAGATTTTCAACCATTTGAACCTAATTTGACACCCATCATGATCTCAAAGCAATTTTTGATTTTGACAAAACATACTTTTCTTTTTCTTCTTCTCCTTTTTCTTACCTTATTTCTTTTCCTAGAGTTTGCTGAAAAATCATGGAAAGCACAGAAATAATGGCAAGTCTTTGTTCTTAGTTTTTCTCAAAAATTACAACATAATGATGACGCCAATACCCACTTTAAGTTTTTTTTTTTTCCACAAACCACTTATTTTGTGATCTATAACACTCAAAGCATACACAATAAAATGGTCTCCTTATTCAATGCAAGCAAATTATAGCACCAGATGAAATGAGCAAAATCCTTTGCTGGTTCCATGAAATGATTCTGTTCTCCAAGACGAGGCCAATCTAAGCAAGTAATCTACCTACGCTTCCACCTAATGAGGTATTCTGCTAAATAAATCAGATTAAAAAAGGTTACGCTTTTAAAGAAGCGGCAGTTCCATCGACAAAATTTTCAAAACTGAGCCCTGGCCTTCAACCAGCAATTAACCATGGTAAACTTTGGGAACAACAGCATAAGTTAGAAGTAATAGTGAACAAAAAACAGGTTATATGTTTCATTATGTGAGAAAAAAATCAAGTCCCTGACTAAAAAATATTACATATTTCCCACCTTGTGCCAAAATTATCAGAAGTCATCATACCGCATAGATTCATACACCTGAGATGAAATTTATTTTTAGGAACCATTGCACAGGTACTGTAGCACAAAAACTTGAAGCCAGTCAAGTTTCACTGTTGTTTTAGATGTTTGAAATTAAGGTCTACATAAATGAATTTTGTTTTGTAATCTTCTATTCAGCTAGTCATTGAAGTTTGGTTGGACATAGACTGCTTTTTCTAAATTGATAGAATTTTGTGTTATGATGGTATAACCATGTATTTGTTTTATTTTGGGGGAATTTTCTCTTTTCTTGGTTGTTTTTCTATTTTTTTGCCTGGTGAAGCTTGAAAGACTAGCAGTCTTTATAGATAGTGAATCAGGGAGCAGACATAAACAACTGTAAATCCTGAGGATGTATGTCTGGCAAAATGTCATATAGAATGACAAACGGGAATAATATGTGCCACTAAGGACAAGTCAAGCAGGAATATGCAGCATAAGCAGTGTTTGTGTACTATTTCATGGGTGTATGGTGAGAATATACATGCCGAACAGATTATTTAAATAAACAACTAATGTTAGAACAAATACATTTAATTTCTTATGAAGAAATTCCATAAGATACAGAATACTTTTATGCAAACATCATCTCCAGCACTGTTTATATTTGTTTTCCTTCATGTGTATGGGAACGCAGTACTAATTTATGAGGAGCATCCATGATACGAAGGAAATTCATCTTTTAGCATGAATGCCTAGTGTAACACACTGTTGGCCAGCAAATGGGGCCAAGTAACAGGCAAAGGCAAGGTGCAGGTAAAGAGATAGCAAGGAGGAAATTTGTTGAGAAAAGGAGAGCCGATCATTTTTGCTCCATATTATTATGATAAAATGTGTTAAACTATGGCAATGCATGGCTTCAGGAAGATTTATCTGAAATAGGCCTATGTAAAAAGCATATTATTAATCGCATCCAACATTATCCAGTTACCATGCAATGTTAGAGGACAGAGGAGGAGTTGAGGAAAACGTAAATTTTTTCATGATTTTCAGGTAATGTGTCATCTTGCTCTCATGATTAATACTGGAAAATGCGGAAGCCTAGACTATTACCACTTGGCATTTAATAACAGATAATTAATTTTCAATTCGTATTAGTACCCTGCCAATTTTTTGCCAATGTTTATTTATCATTACTATAAAAATGTACTCCTATAGTCTAATAAGTATAATGATATTATAATGATATGATGCCAAAGGTCAAACAAAGAGGTAAAACTACTGACAATTAATAATAAGAGTGTAAAGACCTTTTTCAAAGCTCTCTCTCTCTCTGAGAAAATTTTGAACATGTGAGCATGAAATTTCACAGATATTACCCCCATACGTACAATAGTATGTAAATCATATAGTTAAGGGGCCATAGTTTTTAATGAGTTCTGAAGGTTTAATCAAAAAGCACAAAAGAAACTTCATGAATGATATCCTCCACATTTCATTACAATAATTCTGGTCAGTCACAGAATTGTAATGCATGGGTGAGCTTTCATGTTTGAAACTCTAAACTGGCTAAATATTCACAGAGTGCTTTTTTTTTCTGTCAATCATGATCACAACAACAAAGTAATTGCTGGCATGAACTCATTTTTGTGAAAACTGAAAAATGTGACAAATATGAAAAATGAAGTATTGAATAGTCTGCGCGTAACTGTTTCCAATATAACATCCTCCTGGATCATTGAAATCAGGTGACAATGCACTATCTTAGGATAGTCATTTTCAAGAGAAATCTACTGGCGCATGAATACCAATAGTTAGAAGAGGTTTAACCAATCAGTTTCTAATTGATTGGTATAAGTCAGGCTGGCCAGGACCTTTTCTTGTCAAAATTATGAAGATTAATGAAAAGGCTCAAAAGGATTTCTGAAAAAGTTTAAAGGCCCAATTCTCTTACCCTAAACAGTACCAATTCTCCTAACTTCTTAATTAAGCCCCCCCCCCCCCCACAATTGTCTGAAATTCATCCTTAGCCAGACACTATCTCAGTTTGCTTCAGGTGCGGAGTATAGAAAAGCTCTATGTGTATTAATCAAAGCACTCTCAGTACAGTTCATGCTGTGTAATATAAGCTTTGGTACTCTGCATTGTTTGAATTAACAGTCAGTCAATCAAAAAATTGGGCCAATGGAGAGTTTCTGTACCCCCCCCCAACAAGGAGTGTAATTTGGGTTGAGAGGATTGGCCCTTTAAATTACCCAAATCAGAGAGTTTAATATTAGAGTTAGGCCTACTACACATTAGAGAATTCTGCTCCTTGAAAGTGGATGCCATGATTTGGCTGGTCATACTTGGCCAATTTTACAACAATAGACAACTACTGACAACAATAGGCAGTCACTGGACCATATGTAATCTATAGCAATGTTCCTTTTTGTCAGTTGTGCAAGCAAGAACTTCAAGGACAGGATAAGTCTGTCCAAGCTTCAAGGGAGTGATTTCTCTAGGCCTGTATCAATTTGATAATTATTAATGCTACTATTGACATACACGTGGAGTCATTAACGGCTTAAAGGATGTTGTGGACACAGAAATGAAACTGATAGCATCAAAAGCTTAGCCAAGATACTACCATTTCCCAGACACTTTTCTTCCAAATCTAAGGTGAGATGAACATTTTAGGCAAAAACTTCTTTCACAGCTGGAAAAGGCCTCAGCAGTGGCCACAAACTATTTTTGAATCAGCAAATTCTCAATAATTTCTAATTTCTCTTCCAAGTGCCTTTTACAATATTTGGATAAACTAAAGCATTACTCAAATTCTCAATTCAGTTCAAAAATGTTGTCACATGATTCTCCAGAGCCATTCATGAAATAGGATGATATATTATACTAATTCAAATTGGGATGGATACATTTCCCTTAAAAGAGCGTATGACAGCAATGATAAGAGAAAGCTACAAAATGTTGATGAGCAACAGTTTTATTTTGATCTCAAAATTCTAGGAGGAATTCTTACATAAAGTTAATCAAAGGCCTATAGTCTAAACTAACTTCCCTTCCTGAAACAGGAACTGAACAAGCAATGAACGAAATACTGAAGCGGCATACAGATTCCCAATCTAGTTGACAACCCACTGCTAATTAAGTGACTCTTGTGCCTAGAGAAACACTGAATACCGTGTTTGACTCAGAGGCCGGAGGCCATGTTTTGCCAAATCTTTTGGTCAATAGGATAGTTTAATTAAAAAAGCAAATTTCACTTGAAAAGAAGGAAACTAATTTGCCAGAATGGTGAGTCTGATGACTAAATAAGAATAGAAAAGTCTAAGGAGACATGAACTGACGCAAAACAGGGTGGTAAACTACTGTATATCTTTTAACAGTGGTCCGTAAGGTACTTCATATAAAGTTTAAGGAGAGAGATACGGAACTTGATTTTAAATTAAATTTACAGGAGCACTGAGATGCTTAACTGTATCAATGTCAACCTGATAGTACTGCTAGTGCCAATTAAAGTTAACGAGGAAAGCATTGGGGTGTTGCAGAACACAGCCGACATAGTGGGTATGCATATCCTTAATCGCAACTGTGAATAATATAATGCAGAGAATGCCGTAAAGCAATTTGTACAGAACTGCGTTGACAGGACTTTCATGCTGTGACGTCGCTTCTTGAAAAAGCAACATAGACACCCCAGTACATCAAAGGCGGTGTGGGGTGTAACTAATATCTGATTTTGTTACATGACCTGTGACTTCAAATGAGCCATGTTTTCATTGTGTTCACACTGCATGAAAAGCAATTAACACATGCTCACTGACCTGTTAGCTGACCCAAATGTGACGTAACTTTTTGTGTATTGAAACACATCTTTTACTGTCAATCACTAAATCATTTATGATACTTGACAGCTTAATCAAGTCTGCATGTAGTGGGCTTCCTTCCCTCCCTGAAGCAATAAGACTTGATCAGGCAGAGAGGAAGAATGTAACAAAAAGTAAGAGGGACTGTTTCATCATGTACACAACCTGCTGTGAAAATGTTAATAACCCTACAAACATGAATTCCTGATAGATCAGGGGTAAACATAATAGTGATGGTCAGTATTTTAAACATTCTGTAGTTAAGTCCAATATCAGTTGCATAACCACACACATGCTCAATTAGGACATATGATCCTGTCAAGGAGTGGTGCATCCATTCAACCAATTGCTAAAGGGAAATATTGTATTTGTTTTACAACGAAATTTAGTCCTTTTTAAACCAATATTTATTGGCAAAGAGTGATAAATAATTACAAATAAGGCAGTATGGTGACCTTCTTTTCAAGAAATAAGTTTCCCTCAGATGGAAATTCAGTTGTTTGTTGCTCAAGAATGATTTGTTCACCCAAACTTCCAACATTTTAAAAGATAAAACTTCCACACCTCTTCTTGTGCATAATATTTCGATGAGATGAAGCTCTTGCTGGGGTTTATTGTTGAGACCGAATGATTGAAAAATAACTAGAGCTGTTTACTTTTAACACTATGTTGGAGCATTAAAAATGCAATGTTTCCCTCTAAGAATTGCAAATCCATTATTCACATGAGTGCACATTGCACTGATAGAGCTACAGATTTATTACTTAGTGTATTGATGCAAATGATTAACTTGTGGTCAGCTTCTACAAGACTTTGGGCAAAAAGGAATTCATTGTCAAGTAAATGACACCTATTCCCTGTTTGGTTCTCTACATTAATGAAATGATGATTTTGTCCAAATTTCCTGTATGGATCACACCTACCCTGGTGGGGTTGCCAACAGGATTAATTTCCCTCTTTCCTTGAGTGGCTAAGTAAATTTGACCCCTGCAGGTTCATTTACCTCTTGGAATCTGAATTGCCTGAAGTGCTATGGTCTCAGCCAGCTGCTGCAAATCTCGGCAGCTTAAGTATGGACGAAAATTGACAGCAAGTGATGGTCTGATTCCAGTCAGCCATAACTGGGGTCTATCATCTTTATAATCTTTCAGTTCCCTTACTTACCTGTATTATGGATGCATGCACAATAAATTGTACATTGGTTCCCTCAATTTTACCGAATAGGAGGGTTTGAAATTATGGAGACAATAAATGAAGATGATTTAAGCCTGACTAATGGCTGCCTACAGTCACTAAACACATGCTCTGATCAGATTTTTCTGTAGTATTAAAACAGGTAAATAATGACAAATCTTCATTCCATTCAGATATCACTTCAGCAAATACTTTTCTCTGACCTTTTTCATCAGGAAAATCTCTTCCACTCTACATCAGTTTTAATGCATATCTTCTGACCACCGTCATTGCTTGCATATTTCCACAAGACCTGGTTTTTAATCCTTGTCCAATCAAACGTTAAGTAAACCAATCAGGACTGAGTTGATCTTGCAGCGGTCAAATGCTTCCTTCTCAGAAACTTTTTAATCAATACGTTCCTGCTGTTCTTCATCTATGCTACTTGAGTCAGGGCATGGCAATGACAGTTGACAGAGGAAAAGGTGAGTTAGGCCATCAGAGGCAGCAGTGATATCAATCTAACTGCTTATGAAATGACAACCATATTGGACATATAAGTACAACTTTGGAACATTTCCATTCCACTGGCAGAAGAATCGCCCCCCCCCCCTCCCTTTTTGCTTTTTTTTTTTCTAACTTGATGTGTCTTGATGTGAAATGAAAGCAATAGTACATCTAATGATATGTGTGTCCATACAATCCTACTTCAAGGCAGATGTAATTCTGATCAGGAAATACGTAAACCTTTGCATTCAATCAATAATTTCTACAGAAAAATAAAAAATTCATGGATCTTTCCAAGGCAGCTCCGTAGCCGAAGGGGAGCCTATCAAGTTAAGTTATTTATTCTGCCATACTTCAACTAGGGATGTTGAGACTCTGTCATACTGCAGAAATATGGTACTGCTCTAAAAACCATATCATGTTAGACTTAGACTATATTCTCATGCATTGTAAGCTGAGGTATACATAATCTTCAGAAGAATGGAAAAATGTAAGATTAAATAAATATATTTACTGATGATTATCAAATTTCAGTTTGAAATGAATAGTTACATTGTATGCAAGCAAGTGAACCACAGGTAAATAAATAAAAAAGGCTTAGGCTACGTGCAAATCACAATGCTTGCTTTAATCAAACCAGAAAGCTGTTCTCTTGTACAACTTGACAAAATAGTGTATGCATCATGCATAACTTCAAGTCATGATACGCATGCAGGCATACAAAGGCAGGGTGCAAAGATTGGGGGTTACAGTATGCATGAAATCACATATTTTCATGTTAAAAAAAAAACAAAATTTTCACTGTGGGAGAGGAAACAGACCCCTTTTACACCTTCCCTCATCACACACAAGCATGCTCAGCTGCCCATTGCAAATGGTGAAGTAGTCCCTTCACTGTTGGGGATCCATGCAGGCCCATGGTGACATGTAGGCCTAATTAACTGCAGTGCACAGGTAAACAGCCTGAGCAGTGCATAACACAGAATTCTCATGAGTGTGTCACGCACGTCACAGGGAGAACAGACAAAATCAATGCAGATATCACACCCTACACTCAAGTTCCACAAGAAACTGATCCAAATCTTAAATAAAATTTTGGCCCAAACGTGTGTAGCCTGCTTTGAATAGTGTGACTGACAGGACCTTCAGGTTTTATTTAATGATGGACTTTTGTCCATGATGAAACACTTCAGGAAACAAATCACAGGAACAGTTAGTTTGTCAGTTAGATGGGGCTTAATGACACCCCAACACGAATGTGTTATATAGTGTCACCAAGCTAGACTACAGTTAGTTACAACTGGGGTAAAAATACCTAAAAAAGGAAAAGGGACATTTAAAAGGTAAAACAGGGGATCAATTTCTACTAAAATGATAGCAAGGCAGGAGTCATGTAAGAAATTTCTATAAAGTTTACTCTCCTTGAGAAAGCCACGAATAAGAGAAGAATCTATTTGTTCAAACAAAGTTTTTAGGTCAGGTACGGCGTAGTTTTTCTGGCGAATATGGGCGTATTCATAACAGTCAATGAAAATGTCACTGACGTAGTCAGCACAGTCACAGGGTATACAGTGTGGTCTTTCATCTCTGTGAATTAAATAAGCATGGGTAAGGTATGTGTGACCGATGTGGGCCCCAGTCAGAACCAACATCCCTCCGTTTGGTAGGGACTCCATTTCTTCCAGTTTCTACAGCAAATCACATGAAGAGATATGATACATAATAATTTGGAGAAATGCTAGAAAAAGGAATATCCTCTGAACTAACAACTAGCAACTAAACTCTCCCACTTTTAGTAACAACTTGCCACTCTGGAAACCAACTTTGTGGAGCTCTTTCTGAAAAGACTTCTGTAAACAGAAAAATGTTTTGGCAACTTGCAAGCCCCTCTGGAAGTACAAGTTCACTTTATTTTTACATAAGAAATCATGCATCCTTTTTACCGAGTATTCAAGGGACAATGTCTGTGTCAACGACAGGTTTAATGTACAAGATAAGAGCTTATTCTGCCTGAGGCTGATACTGCTTTGCATACAGAAAGAGATGAGCATATTTTGCTAAACATTATACTTTGTGAGGGAAAAGAATAATGCTTCACCTAAGGGTAGTGTCTGATTGCATTTAAAAACTGAGTTCTTTATTCAGATGTATCAATTCAGTCTTTTGTTTGATGTACTGCAACGAATGAAGAAAACTCAACTTGACCTCCAAAAACTGACAAAATTTTAAAGTTTATTTCCAGTGAAAAGCGAGTCTGTTAAAAGAGAAAGGCTTCTCCACTATATGGCTGAATGACCCTAGCAAGTCAAGGAAGATGAAACATGGAGCAACCAACCCTTCCTTCATTCATAGTTTGCATACTTGTAAACCCTTGTCAGAGAATTATTCATAAATAAAGTTTGAACACAAAAACACAATATGTGTACTTTGCACACACCATCCCTTAAGGAGGCTTCCAGAATAACCTTTAAAGGGCATGCAAAAACCATGGTCAAATTTTCCTCTCAGTGACCTTCCAAAGATTTTTCATGAAATTTCTGGACATAAATATTTGTGTCAGGATGGTATTATCACACAGCATTGACTCCTGATATATTTCACAACTTAGTGAAAGAAATATTGTTGTATGATTCTTAATGAGACATTCAAACAGGATAGTCTACTATATTTGCCAAATTGGGTTGACTGCATTCTCCCTTTAAACACTTCAGGAAAAATTTCAGCTAAAAAAAAAACCTCACCTGCCAAAAATTGGTGTTTTTGTTTTCAATCAAACATTTTGTATAATTTACAGAAAAGCAGCTGGTACTTGCACTATTGGTGCAAATATGGAGGTGATGCTCACATGATTATTTAACTTTTTACTGGACAAAGTATACTTGAATTTCGGAGTCACTCGACTATAACTAATCAATCACAAATTTTTGCAAAATGGTTGTAAGTATTGTATACTGTGGTCTCGCCTACCCCACTGAGTCTTAAGGCAACACAGAGTTACCTCGAACTAAAATAATATTTCGGAACACAGGTTTACTCGGGGTCAGTATTTAAATTTCGATGCACCTCAGATGGCAGGGTTCTGCAGTTTTAAACACTGTGGTTGTGGTAAGAACCAAAGTAACACGTAATAGGGTGTCTACAACCTGTAGGCCCTACTCTCTTATAATAATACAGAAGTTGGTATGTGAAATACTTGACCTTGTCACTATCATGGCACAACCCAACTAGGGTAACTGAGCACATGACCTGAAAACTAGAACCTGCAGGATTGCCTTATTGTAAAGTAACACTGAGTTTACTAAGAAAACAAGGCCCAGCCTTTGGACTACCAATCTACAAATACAGCAGAACCATGCACCCACTGCCATCCTCAGGAAAGGGGCAATATAGGCAGGCATCTTTCATCCTTTAAATTGCTTTAAAAATGTACCTTAAGTCCAGAACTTTAAAAATATATATTTCAGAGGTCGCAAAATGAGTTTTATTCATCATTTGTAACTCCCTTTGTAACACTCATTCCATTGAAGAGGTACAGTATTATACCCAGTATCATCCATTGTTGCCACTCGGCGAAAAACACAAACTCAATGTACAGACCAATTTTGCAACTCGGCGACTCGTTTTTATTTCAACCTGAAACACTTTTATACTCCCCTACTTCCAAGTTGCATACTACCATACAGAAAACAAAGTGATAGATCATGTGGTACCGTATATCACATGGTATATGTTCATGTTGAGATTTTAGGCTGAAAAATGGATTGAAGTTAGCATCATACTAGCCTCACATGAAGCCAATACCAACATATCCAAATTAGAGTTCGATTCTGAAAATGAATTGAGCCATGATGACAGGGTATGGAAATGTTGAGGTGATGATTTTAAAGGGAATGAAGTATATTAGGAGATATTTCTGAGCAATTGAACAGCCAAGCAAGAGCCTTATGCTACTTCTTAACTTACAGTAAGTTCTGTTTGACAAGGTCTGTCAAGGGCACATGAGTGCAGGTCCCCAGGTTAGGCCACGAACCTTTTAAGAAAGCCCAGGGTTATAACACAGGAAAAGGTTATGATATATGACCTTCAGCGCTTCCTGTTTTCTTGCATGACAAGTTATACATATGACTGTTAATTCAAGTCACTTCAAAACTGTAAGAGCAGGATCGCAAGTTTTGAAAATTTTAAGCAAGAGTCATTCACTAAATTTCCTTCAAATTTCAATTGCTTCTGATAAAAGCACATCCCTAAAATGAAGACAATTCAATATGATTTGGCAGATGGATACATATGGTCCCCAGTTTATGATGTAAGGAAGCATTCAAGATATCGTTTACAAAATTAGGAAACATGATGGCTACAGTACAACAAAATAATTACCAGGCTGCACGGGCATTACCACTTTGTACCAATATTGGTTGACACAAGCCATGTCAGATCTGTACTTACCAATTCAGTCTTCTTGTTATCAATTATTGGTAAACCTCTGCAGGAGCTTATTATACAACTTTTTAATGAGGTTAAGGCAGCCTCATGACACTTCTTCATTAAATGTCCTATAAGTTCAGTCCTGAAAAGTTTAATTACATGATGAAAGGTTTCTTTATAATTTTCCCTTGAGAATCAAGCTACTACAACAGTATACATCCACTTTTCATCAGGGCTTTACATGCCATGTGTTGGTATAATAATGAAAAGATTATAAAACAAAACTTGCACTTTGATTTCATGAATAGTGGTGAAAGGTGAACAGTGACAGCGCCAGAATGTGCCAGAATGTCAGGGGAAACTAAGGGCAAAGAAAATTTTTTGGGGGTGGGAATTTTTGGGCACTAGGCAAAACTGAACACAAACACTGGATGCTATTGGTGGGGAACCAGGGGCAAAGAACCTTAATTTCCTAAGGAGTGTGATTTGTAGCACACCTGGAAAATCTAAAACTCGAAGCCTGTCGGTCTTTACAGTGGATGAAAACAGAGTACAAGTACAGTGCACACACCAAATAATTAAAGTGAAATTGGGTGGGGGCAATCATCCAACCATATACTAGATTCATGAAATGGAGATCAACCTGCAAACTGATTAGTTCTTGTTTCATCTTTTCCATTTCACAACAGAAATTTAGATCTCAGATCTTCAAAGTAACTCTGGCCCAATCTCAGAACTACTCCTGTAGTTGACTACATTAAAGTGCCAAACCTCTCACCCCAAACTACAATTTTGATACAGGGGTACCAAAATTCTCAATTGGCTCAGCTCTTTGATTGACAGCTGATTTAAATGCAGAGTACCAAAGCTTATATTACACACCATGAACGGTACTGAGAGTGTGTGTTGATTATGTAAATCGAGTTTTTCTTTACTAACCTTGAAGCAACAAACTGAGATTGTATCTGGATGAGCATGAATTTCAGACAATTGTGGGAGGGGCTTAAGTAAAAAGGTTAGGAGAACTGGTGCTGTTTGGGGTGAGAGAACTGGGCCTTTAAGGCTTCTACCTGCCTTTTAGCATAATACTGCATGCTCACCAGGCAAACAGCACTTTTGTAAACTGTTTCAAAGTTTCAATTTCAAACTGTCATGCAAAACTTTTGAAATGAAAAACTTGAAAACATGCTGTGACGTCGCTTCTTGAAAAAGCAACATAGACACCCCAGCACATCAAAGGTGGTATGGGGTGTAACTAATATATCTGAGTTTGTTACATGATCTGTGACCTCAAATGAGCTATGCTTTCATTGTGTTCACACTGCGTGGAAAGCAATTAACACATGCTGACTAACCTGTTAGCTAACCCCAAATGTTACGTAACTTTTTGTGTATTGAAACACTTCTTTTACTGTCAATCAATAAATTAGGTATAAAACTTGATTTAATCAAGTCTGCATGTAGTTGGTTTCTTTCCTTCCCTAAAGGTACAATAGTTAATCAGGCAGAGAGAAAGAATGTAACAAAAAGTAAGAGGGAACGTTTCATCATGAAGTACAGTAAAAGTGGTAACAAACCCTTCAGAATTTCCTTTAAGAGGCTTGTAATAATTATAACAGCTTTTTCCTGTTAGCTACTCTTACCCAACCTGCCAACTTTGGCAACCTGAGTAAAAGGAACAGGCCACCTTATTAGATGTTGGGGGAACTTGTCCTATTGGCCCATTACAGCCATTCTGTGTGTTATGGGGGTAACGTTCAACATTCCAAGTTTTCAGGAGTCAAGATGAGGTTCATACCACCAGGAATTTGAGTTGCACAGAGTTATGAGAATCAGTGGTGGTTGGAGTTTTCCTAAATTCTGCCTAATGAGCATTTCCCCTAATGATATATTTGGTAACAGATTGTGGTAGCCTGTCAGGAGTTTTTGCATGCGCCCAATATAGCCAATTATATTCTGGTGTATGGCAGTAGCCTGATGGGATTTTTAATCATGAATTTTGGAAGTGCAAACATTGAAGTAAGGCCTCAGGCACCTGGCACATAGTAATTTTCTAGCCCTGGCTAGTTAATCTGAAATGGTTCACCTGTGCTTGTTTTCCAGCATTGCAAAGCGAGCAGCAAAACCTGAAGCCTTGAGATTGTCAATCTTACCATAGCTAATATGTGAAGTTTGTCATGAACTTCAGCAGAGAGTTCAATGTCATTTTCATCATGTCGCCTTTGGCTCACAAAAGATCACTTCTAGTTGTCTCCAAAGAAAACTGTTCTTGAGCTTCACCCTCCCTATTCTTTGGAAATATACACTAGTTGGGTGGGTCTGGGTTGGTTGCCATTCAGGCCTTGAATTTCGAGGCGAGCAAGTGGGATGACACTCTGAGCACACCTACCGTACTCTCCTTAATTTCCTATGGAGTGCAATTTGCAACACAACTGGAAAAACTAAGACCCAAGATGTGGCCATTAATTGATGCAACCATTCCTACCATCGAACTCTCAAGTCTATCAAGTCACTAACTCATTTCACTAGCATCCATGTCATTATTATTTGGCATCAAAATAGTCACTTTTTTTGCTCTGGAACCTTTTGGCTGCTTCCCTTTTCAGAAAGAAGTCAATAGCTTTCGACTGCAACTAAAGAACTTGGCATTATGGTTCACATTGGTAGGCTCAATGAACTGACGATGAACTGATGGGTACCAAAGGAGCGATAGGCTTTGCCTTCCCACTACCTTGCCACTATAAAGGGCAGTCACAGCAAAATTATCACATTTTTTCATGATAACTTCAAAAACACTGTTCGGCCCTGCCACATTTTTCACTGGGGAATGAGCCCCCTATTCCCCCCCACCCCCCGGAGCCAAGGTCCCTGGATCCTCCACGACTGAATGGCACCACTAAATTTATGTAAATTGTAACTTCCCAACCATCACCCTCTTTAGCAAATCTCAAAGTAGTATCTGAAATAAGTAAACATAAACCATCTGTTATTTATGAGGGAAACCGCTAATTATGATTTACTTTGTGTATTATGTGTACCTTTCAATGACAATAAAAATGATTATCAATTTCAAAATTATAGTAAGAAGCAAACAGTGTTTACACGCATTGGCTAAAATCCATATTAAATCAGGAAGACACACACTTCAATCTGTTAGAGCACAATATACAAAGGCCAGTAAAGCATGACAGGACTGTCACAGTGTCCACTCTGTTGAACTACCCTGCAATACCACGTACAGTAAAGTGCAAAAGCTGTGCTAACCTACATTTGTTTAAAGACAACAGCTAAAAGCACACTTTTTTATTTCTCCAAGATTGACACCACATATTCATGGTGCACCAAGCAGGTACCTAGTAAATTTCATGATTGAGAAGTAAAAATATTGAAGGCATGCTTGTTGAGAGCCATTCATGATCAAAGCAGGATATTCTACTAATCTATGTACACTAATTCAGTGACTGTATATTCACTTTAACTTTAGTGAAATAAATCCACTTTCATTACAAAGACAGCAAAGTGGATAAACAATACCAGGGACCACTGAGATGGGGGGCTGGGGGACTTAACGCCTCCCCACTTTTTTCTGCTGTAGGCATTTTGGGCTGCCTTACATTGCTATATGACATTGTTGAACATATTGTGCCACTTTGGTGATTAGGTCCCCACTTCAAAATTTGCTCCTCAATACATGGAAAATCCTAACTTGGTAAACCATGAATATGCAATGAATATTAAAGTCCTAAAATATAATTAAAGCTTGTCACTATAAAGCCTGAAATAAGAACAAATTGCGAGATTTAGAGGTTGTTTTAAAACGAGTTTTGGAGACTGCTTTCGTCTTTTGAAAACAAGGTTCGAAATCACAGGAGAAAACTAGTAAAATGCTCAAAGTGTGCTCTCTCTAGAAAAACACAGACAATTACAGTCTGAATGTCATGGACCCACTGCCCCTGAAAATATTTGCCCCTCCCCCCCCCCCCACATATCTTTACTTCTAGTTTGCTGCCCCAAACCCCAGTTTTGACATTCTGAGGATGCCACTGAACATATTAAAGCCTGTACTGTACATTTTCCTTGTCACTGTTCTTTCCAGGAACTTCACATGTTCACATGGTATGTTAGGTTTTCCGATTCCTTGTAACAAATTGTTTCTTGCACAAAATGTCAATGTGGTAACAACTAATGAACAATATAGTCCTATGCCTGATAGTTTCAGATTTGTCACAAAAGGTCATAAAAAAGCAAAATGCATAGTAAAATCAATCACAGCAATTCTTTTAAGGTCTTGTGACATAAAAATGTCAAAGTTGGGTATTTTGTGTAGAAAGCAATATAAAACCCTGAAAATAGTCACAATTCGCATAAAAATTCATTAATAATTGACCATTAAACAGGATAATTTCTGATTTGCACTTAACCAGATTCTGTAGATTTTTTGTTTATTTTAGTGTTTTTTTTTTTTTTTTCATCTCATTTATTGAAAAAGATAACTGTGGATTCGTACATTTATACCTACAGGGTAATTTTAATGCTAGGATGATACAAATGAAGTGATTACCCCTCACAAATCAGGAGTCATACATAAATGGGAAACAAAATTCAAAAATTTACAAGAAAAATTCTCTAAAATACACTTCTCTTGCTTCTTTATTTTCCTTTTGCAAGATATAGTACCTATTCTACTTCAAGTAAGAAGTGAAATCTAAACTGAAATGCATCAGCATCAGGATTTTTTTCCGATAGCTTGCAGTTGAATATAAAATACTTGGGATTCAAAATAAAGAAATTTAGAGGATGGGTGCCACTTCATGGACTAACCCAAAATTTACTTGATCTTGATTTAAGCTAAAATCCCTTTTCTTTTCCAACAAGTTAAGAGAATATCACTCCCAAAACGTGTGGTAATGTTACAGGACCAGAACAGGTGGCTTAGGGATTCAGGAGCATCATTACAAATGGTAAAGAGCAGAGAATTTTTCTTTTTAATCTTGTATAAAAATTTGTTACAACTTAAAATTCTTTGAATGTAGCAGAACTGAAAATATTGAATTTTCAGGCTTCTAACAGCTTCAAGGGGGATAATGAAAATATCTCACCAGGAATATGATAAATTGCTGTAAGATTCCCATTTTAAGATAGCAGTAGCTTTGGATGCTGTTTTCTTGATAAGATAATTATATACCATTTTACTGCTAAGAGCATGAGATATAAACGTTGCTAAACGCTTTGTTCTCCCTTTATTCCTTAGGTGTGCTTCATGCATACATTGCTTCTGGCTAAGCATAACTTCATACTGCAATTAAATCCAAAGTTATAAAATACAAAAAAAAAATTCTGCTCAGTTGGTTCAAATCGTCCTTCACATTGCAGTTTTTCACTTATAACTGACAAACAGTCATTTCATGGAATTTTAAGTAAGACCCACTGACAATGTTTGTGGCAAAAAACAAATTAAACTTGGTTTATAATGATTAGATAGGGGAATATCACAAAATCTGCCTGTGAAAGTGGTATTCTGCAATGGGCACAAATAGAAAAGAGCTGCCATTGTCCTTGTTGCAGAACATGTAACAAATAAAAATGTGTATAAACATGTACATGTGGTTTTCATTATGGCATTCCTGAATTTTTTTTTTTTTTTAATGCATATAGAAATTTTGCAACTCATGTAGATTTGCTAACATTCATGCACCTTTGCACACAGGAACTCAACACTTAAGTCCCCACTCTTCCTATGTTCTGCTGTGTGTTTGAAAGGGATGGGAAGGAGGAAGGAGGGAGTGTTGTGTGAGTATGTATGTATGTATGTATGTATGTATGTATGTATGTATGTATGTATGTATGTATGTATGTATGTATGTGTGTGCCTGTGCATTTGCAGTCTCACTTTTTAGACATTAAAAGTTGCAGTACATATACTGCAAGGTACAAAATCACTCCTCAAGCTACTTTTGTTTACACTACAATAATGAAATTGTCAATTGTAAGGCTGCAACCTCTCACCTCCCAGCCAGGCTGCTCAATCTTAAGGAGCAAGAACCATTTTTTTAGCATTGACACACCTATCCATCAAGCAATTGACCCAACACTTTATAAACTTTGACACACAACTTCTGTACAATATATGACACAAATGCCACACCTATTACTTTGGTCTGATGAAACATTTGGAGAACTTTGACGCACTCAGTGAGATGGCACATCTTACCAATTGATAAGTGCATAATGCAAGGTCTCCATATATTTGCATGGAGGTATTAGCTCAAAATGAAATAGCCAGCAGCCACAAGAGCAAGATAAAAATTGAAATGCACCAGCCAAAAAAAGTTAATTAAATACAAATCTGCCTTTAAAACCTGGAAACAAATTATGAAAACAAAACAAAAATCAGAGGAAAGGTGTGCGACCTGCAATATTAGTTTTAAAATGAGAGTATTGTATTTCCTGGAATGATGTAGCCTACCACCCCTGAGGTAGTACTTAGTAGAGCATTTTATAATCTACAGAGAAAATGGAAATGAATCATCTTCCTGCATTCACTAAATACCTTCCCAGGTGATTCAACTGAAAACCCCCTTAAACCATCTTACTCTCTCTACAATAACAGCTAATGACACAGTTCTTAGTCAACGTGAAATAGCCCTCACTGAAACTGCCTACCATTATGAAGCCTAAAACCCGACTTTTGGGTGGTAAGTCGGGGTTTTAATTGATTGTTAACACCCACAGTTTATGGCCAATCCAATGCTAACTGGGTTTTATCATATTTTCACTGATTTTAAGGTTGGAGTAGCTATAAACTGTGCAAACATCAAGTAAAAACCCAACATAACTGCCTAAAAGTCGGGTTTTATAATGTGTAGAGGTAGGTAATTTTACTAAGGGCCATTTCACGTAATGAAAGTGGCTATTGTCTTCAGGAGATAAGCATCTTTTTTCAAAAATTGATAATGTCATTGCCAATTCTTCAAAGGTATGATGCTTAACTGCAAGCAAATTTCACTACAGTCTACAGCTCCAAAGATAACCTCTTTTGGGACAACATGGTTTTTCACCCCATATGGGAAAATGCTGCCATATGTGGTGCCATTTTCAAAGTTCTTCCATGCTGCTCTGTGAACCTAGCATGCAAATTCAATGAAGATAAATGTCCAAAAACGTGTAAATTTTCATCAATCTTAAGCCCCTGTCACACTATTCCGGGCAGGCTCTATGGGCTTGTTGTGGGCAAGAGTTGTGTTGCATGCAGGAAACATTCTGCAGGCAAGTCAAGATTTGGGTGAGTTCTGCGTGGAACTTGCATGTTTAATGCATGACACTTCTGCGGGTTTTGCATGTTTTCTGTGTGACATGCATGCAGCACCCGGAAGAGTTTTGTATTAGTTGGGGGACACTACGGGCTCTGCGAGTTACCTGTCTGTCAGTTACGTGTCACCTGAGTGGGAATTGCCTACAATATGCAAGGTTTACGTGTGCTAATTGTGGGCATATTAACATGACAGAGGTATCTGCAGAATGCCAGCAACTTTTTGATCGATCTCATGCCCTAAAACAGGACTCTTTTGATATTTCTGACCTATCTCAAACCCAGTTGTTTGTATGATGCACAGCAGTCAATACCAAACCTCCCAGTGTTTTTCCATATGTGCCGTTTTTCTTTTGCACATTTGGTACCTAGCTACAGAATACTTTTTAACACGACAGGTTGAAAGATCTGAGGAGTGCACCACAGTCCATTGTTAAAGGTCACAGGGCTAGAAAAATTAACTTACTAACTAACAATACATGGGAAGTACAAAAGTTGAGAAAACCTAAAACAAATTGCTGAAAATTTACCTTCCTTCAAAAAGGGATGTCTGCCAATTTTGAAGAGTTGGAATTACTTATCACCCCCCTCCTCTTCACCTCCCTCCCCTTCCCCAACCCTAATTTGAGTCTGCATATATATAATCTTTTCACAAAAAAGTCATTTTTTCTTTGCCTTACAAACACACAGTCTACCATCTTCAAAGCTCTGAAAGAAAATGATGATTTCTTTGTTGAATCACAAAATTAAATTAATACAGTGCTTCAACAGGAGGATTTGTTTGTATGTAGGGTCCAGTGTTTTAAAGATTTTTATTCAATGATAGCCTCTATCCCTAGTGAACAAAAAGATAAACAAGACTTTATTCACCTTTGCAATTTTCTCAATCAAGCAGAGGATGAATGACATGTTAATTAGAAAAACCAATTTCACACTGTTACACTGTTAATTCAGAAATTTGGGAACAAGTAGTGATTGCATTTATAAAATTTGTGAAGAATCACCACTGCCTTTTCCCTTACAAGAAGTTGTTCAAGAATTGTCACAGTTAATTTTCATATGCAACCTGGTACTACAGTTTATGAAGGCTGCTCATTCTCTGTTCAGTATGGTACCATACTGCAGAAGTTTTATCAACATAATTAATGCATGAACAGCATCGGTGCATACACTCTATATCTGCCAATAATGCATCAGCCTAAAAGATTACAGTATCCTAGATACTAGATGTATTTTTCTCTGAAGGATAAGTGTTTTTTTTTTAATTTTTTTTTTTATTTTATTCCATTACTGAGCACCATCCATCCATATGAAACAATATTAATTTTTCAATTTCCAGATGTTAAATATAAAAGAACTACTTTTCTGAAAGATGGTAATCAGTTAAATGCTGCATGCATCTTTTCATTTTTTTTTCAAAACAAACGAGCTTAATGGCTTGGTGAGACAGAGTGTAAGAAAGCTGTTTTTGCCTACAAAAAGGTTTTAAGGGTGTAATTTAATCATGTAGTACAAAATACAAGGTGGGGACATACTTGGAAAAGAATTTTGGGGGTAAATTGTAATAAACTGCTTGCGATTTTTGTAGGTTCAAGCAATATCTGTGACGTTTTCAAAACCAAAGCACAAGTTGAATGGTGGGAGTATAGTGCTTCAATCAAATGAGTTTTTTTTTTTTAATTAAGTTCAAATTTATTTCACTTTTTTTTTTTTTTTTTGTTGCTGCTGGCTCTGCTGTTCTAAGGTACTAGCCATCATTATTTGTGATTATTTGGTGACTGTTAGCAACTACACATGCATCCTTTTTTTTTTAGACAGCAAGGGGGTGGCATCTTGTTTTGGCCAACAAAATATTTAACAAAAAGAAATGCATTTATTTTTTTCATAACAAATGCCAATGAGCCTCTCCCCTCCCTTCTCGGCTACCCTGGTTAGTATAGCACCCCCCCTCCTGGCTACCCTGGTTTGTATGGCTATGCATTGCATGGTTATGCAGGAGACTTATATGGGTACCCCTTATATGTCACTGACTTGATGTAGAACTAAAGTTAAAGGTTGAGAGCACTCCCCGAACTCATTTTGAAGCAACAGTTAACTACAGATGTCACAATTTTCCTCTTATTTCTTTTCAAAAGTATCCTTCACCATATTTTATAAATTTGATACTCGATATTCAATTTGAAACAAGCAGACACCCACTGTAAAGTTCACATTTGAGAAAGAGAGAAAATTTTGTCACAGGACTCTTAACAGCCAATCATAAAACAGGACAGACTACTACACTTCAAGTTGGGTCTACTGCTCTTGCCCTTTAATAACCAATGGTCCTATGATTTGCTAATACTGATTTACAAGAACAGCATTTTACTTTGTTAAAATTTGTCTATTACCTTTGACTCATCCATTCTTAGTGTAGGGGGGGGGGGGAATTAAGTAACTATCTTTTCCACTACGCTCAACCTATCGGATCTGCATGATAAGGCCAAGTGCCCTTGCTGATGTTTACCGACGTTCCGTATCCTGATAACTTAGTTGAAATTATACAGGAAACTTATTATATGACACCATTGATCACCATTGATCATACCATACTCTGTCAAAAATTATTTCACTACGGTATTAGGGGAACTTTTCTTTCTTGGTTTACTAGCTATCTTAACAACAGAAAACATTTTATCTCTTTTCAAAGAATAAACTCAGATGTAAATAACATTCACTGTGGTGTCCCTCAAGGGTCAATTCTAGGACCGCTTCTTTTTATCATTTATAGGAATGATGTAAGCAAAATTCCTTCTAATTCATCCACTGTGTTATTTGCTGATGATACAAATATTTTCTTTTATGATAGTAATGTTGAACGTCTGCAACAAACCATTAGAAATGATCTAGCTGCATACAGTGATTGGTTTGCCACAAACAAACTTTCCCTAAACTTAGATAAGACGAATTTTATTGTTTTCAATGAAAATGATGATATGGTAAACTTTAATATTGATATTAATGGTAAATTGCTACAAAAGGTAGATTGCGTTAAATTTTTAGGTGTTTTCATAGACTCTAAACTTACTTGGCATGATCACATTAAGTATATTTCTGCTCTTGTTGCAAAAAGTGTAGGAATCCTTTCAAAACTGAAACATGCACTCCCTAGAAGCATTTTCAGGTCCCTTTATCAAACTCTTGTACTCCCACATCTCACTTACTGTTGCATTATTTGGTCAGGATCAAGCAAGTATTTATTAAATAAGTTAGGTGTTCTACAGAAAAGAGCAATCAGACATATCACCTGTTCCAATTCGAGAGATCATACAAACAATTTATTCAAATCCTTGAATTTACTTAAACTTACTGACCTATTCAAACTACATGTTGCCAGTTTTGTCTACCGTTCTCTTCATGAAATGCTTCCAAGCTCACTACACTCTCTCTTTACACACAACTCATCGATACATTCACATAACACAAGACAAGCTGATCATCTACATACAAGGAAGCATCATAACAATTTGTACAAGAACAGTCTACATTACCATGCCACCACTCTTTGTTAAGACAAAGCCTTCCTTAGCTTCTTTTAGGAAAAATCTTCAAAGGTTCTATATAAGCTTGTATTAAACCAATGAACTTGTTTAATATACTGTATTCCTGCCTATTTAGCTTCTTTGTTAAGCCCGAGGGGTGGGTGGTGGTTGGGTTCTAGGACAGGTGAGGTGGGATGGTGGGTTGCGTGTCTATTATGACTTTTTCTTTGTTTTTCCTAGTCTTATCTTCTATCTTCGTTTTTCTTTATTATTTCCCTTTTTTTAGGGAGTGTCACTTCTCGACAAGCCCTGAAGGGTTTCTAAGTGCACTTCCTCTTACACTCTTTGTTACTTATTTACTTTGTGATACTTGTCTTCAATCTCGTGTTGTGATAAACCAAAAATAAATAAATGAAATGAAATGAAATATGTGGTCTTGCCTCCTCTATCTGCAAGCCATTCCCTAAACTTCACTTGAAACTAGTCTTTTTTCTAAAAGTCCCCTCGACTTTCTGGCGAAGAGCCAAGGGGGGAAATCAAACATTTACTTCACTTGAAAAAGATTCCAATTTCAGGGAAGTTTAAGATATATTGTAGATATGACTCTTCGTGAATCTGACTAAAATCAAGACAAACGTTAGTAATGACATGCCAGCAATATACTGTATCTAATATTTTACTTATTTCAGTTGCATTTTTCCTTCACTTTTGTCCCATAGTTGTCTGAAGACAGTTTCATACATTCCCTTTGCTCAAATAAAGAATAAATCTGCCATACATGAACTGTATGTTTAAATTTATTTCAAGAGTTACTCCCTTGTTGTTGCAAACTTTGCTCCACCTTTTTTCATGATGGAATGATCCAAAATTGGCATGGGTTAGACCTGGTGTTTGCATGTGGTATCAAAAAAAGGTTTCATAAAAAGGGTCCCGATTGCAACACCCCTCAGGTACCGTGATAAGACATTTTTTCTTAATCATCAGAAAATGGCATAGCATAATTTGGATAAGGTCCCTCGGGCTCTTTGGCACTTTTCTTGTTGTCTAAAGAACAAGGATCTGCAAAGAACTCTACAGCATTCGTGCATTATCCTGGATTCGGTATACTCTAAAATCAGCATGTGAATAATCAAATCAAACCTTTCATTAGCACTCAATAGGGTTGACAATTTAGCAGCTGACCACGTTACATGATCGCATGTGAGTTAAACATGTAAAATGGTACTAGCGATTAATCATAGAACCCGTTGTTTCTTATCAATTTTATCCATCTGATTGCTGAACCTACTGTACAGAGGTTGTGATGTTTATAATGTACAGCGCTATGAGAGCTTGGCAATGCATGTTTACTTTGCATGCCGACAAATCTGACTCATTTGATCCAGTTGGGGCCCCAGTGACCATGTGCATTTCAACTGAATTAATGTGAAGGTATAGCATTCCCTTATGTAGTATTGTATGTCCATGGTCTTTATGTTATAATTCTGTTCATGTTTCCTTAGTTCAAGAAATTTGCAATAAAATGTTAAAGTCAGTGCATGAGTGGGGGTGAGGATCCTGGAGGGGCAAGGGCATTTCCTTCATGGAAATATTGGAGGGCAAACATACTGTATACCCCTCCTCCCAAAAAATTCAGGCAGAAAAAAGGACAATAGGCCGGATAAACAAAATATAATATTGTGGTATACAGATGACTTAAGAACTTTGAGAAAGCATCAGTTTGGATGTATGTGAATGTCGATGTGATTGGATATTCATATTTATTTGTGTGTGTATACGTGTTCCCTTTCATTCATGTGCGTGAATTCTGTATAGATGAGTCCAGCCTGGAACATAATCCAGGACTTCGGCTGAAGGAAAATACTTGCCCCCCCCTCCTCTCCCCCCTCCTCTCCCCCCTCCTCTCCCCCCTCCTCTCCCCCCTCCTCTCCCCACCCATTAGAATCCACAAACTTGACCAACACTTGTGATACCTATGTCTGCCAATGCAAGCAGCCTATACTGTATTAGGCCATACATTTGCTCTAGAGAAAAACAAATAGTTATGAAGCACTGAACGATACTGGTAACTTATAGAGAAGGATACATCTTGCTCCATGGGTAAACTAAAGAATGGTTGCAATGGTTACATGGTCTGCCATTTTTCTGGTCTCTCCCCAAAGTTTGCAGGAGTTATGAGAAAAACGGTCCTTAACTGTTTCCATCCAATTAACCAACCAACATTTGCCCTTTTCCTGCAAACATCTTCTCACTCCAGACATGTCCAATTTCCCTAGCTTTGCATATAGTATCCTTAACAAAAATTATGGAACAAAACAAGCAAGATAAGTAATCAATAGATCAACATTCCCCAACACCCCCCGTTCGATGTTGCCGCAGTCCAAGGTGTTCTGAAACTTCAGCATTGATACAGGAAGCGTTGTTTGTCCCATGTACTCTTTTCGAGGATTGCAGCCTATCCCACACCTGTGACATTCCTTGTTGTGCAAAAAAACTAATGTTTCATCCTATTTAGCTTACAAAGGCTTTTGTGTAGAATCACACCACTTTTAGAGCATGCTATGTAATATGAGCTATTCTGCATTTTTTGATGAAGTTGACAAAAATTCAAAGAGCAGAACTAATTTCTTATCTTGGTTCCCCTACCCAAAATGTAGTTTGGGGAATCGAGCAGCATACTGTCTTTAAACATTATTATCTCTCATATACTATTGAGTTACCATATATTAAATTTTCTTCAGATGAGCAGAATGAAGATAGCAGCTAGTATGCTCTTGATATGGGATTCTTGGGAAAAAAATATATTTGCCTCTTTTCCTATTTGCAAAAAGATTTGAGATGAGAAAAGAATCATTAAAATTCCACCTTTTAATGTAATGTTGGGGTACTTAAAGACCTAGTCCTTTCCCCCCAAACTAAGATATTTGTAGTCCACAGAAATTCCCAATCGGCAACAGCTCTTTGATTAACAGCAATTTCAAATAAGGCAGGGTTCCCATGCTCATACTGAGCATGTTCTGTAGGCCTATTGGGTTTTAATTACACATTGGGGTCTTGTAATGTAGACTCACCCTGAAGCAATAAACTGAGACTGTGAGGATATGTCTGAATGAGGATGATGAATTGTACTAGACAGTTATGCTGGGGGGTTGAGTGAGTAGGCTAAGAGAAGTGGAACCATTTGGGGTAAGAGGACTAGGCCTTAAAATTGGGTAAGCACATTAACTGCACATTTTCATGATAAACATAAAAATGTTAAATAAAAACTTACCTCTCTTCCATTAGCAATCCTGTTATTTTTGTGCAACTTCGCTTTGACCCAACTCTCAATTTGCACATTGAACTTCATGAAGGTCACATATAGTCCATACATTGTCAATAAAGCCAACGATTCATACCATTCAATTTCATAGTCATAGAAGCAGGCTATCAACACAAGTATGCTTGCACAATAGAACAATACATCCCGAAAGAGCGGCCACCATGTCAGTTGAAGAACCGATTTGCTAAACACTGTACACATGCCAATGACAAAGAGAATGTTAAACACTGCTGATCCTACGATGGTCCCTATTCCAACATCACTTCTTGCTAAGAAGACACCAATGATGCTCGTAGAAAGCTCAGGGGCACTACCTCCAGCCGCCATGAATGTGGCACCAGCGACATCGTCTGATATTTGCAGTTTTTCTATGATCACGCCCAAGGCTGGTACAAAAAATTCATCACATACAATGGCCAGGGCGGCAAACATGTAAACCATACCAACGATATGTATAGCAACGACACCCTTACGTTTCTGTTCTAGTGTGAAAACATCTGGAGGATAAATACCACCACTGTTGTTCGATGATCTTACACTTAGCAAACGCCTCCCGCAACCATGCTGGCCATCAGAGTTTACTTGAGATAGAGAAGGGAGTTTCACTTGTTGACTGTAAAGTCCTTCATCCCTCATGGGGGCATTGCTCTCAAAGTAGAGTATGAAAACTGTAAATACGAAAAGGATGGTTCCAACTTTCCACCACAACAAACACTGTCTTCTCCTAGATCTCATTTTGAATTTTGTTTTAAGAAATATCAGAAAGAAATGGTTATTGCAGCAACATTGACATTACTCTACACCAAAGTATCCATTCTATATAATTCCTTCAATGTGTTTCTCAGTTGCATTCATTCCCATTCCTAGCAACAAATCCACAATCCAGCGATAAGAGCTGGGAAGATAACGAGTTTGCTTCCGAAATTCATCTCCGTCAGTGCCTGACAAGTTTAATGAGAAGATGAAATTCGTGAACCTACATTATTTCCACCGTCTCATCTCAGAAGACAATCTGTAAGGAGAGGAGGTGATTGGTCAGTGAAAAATCTCTTGAATATTAAGTAGATGAGCATCAACAATGACCTAGTAATGCCTCCAAGGCAAAAAATTGATGTGATTAAAGCTTCCAAAACAGAAGGAGAGAATCACTCTAAGGACGAAGAAGGATCTTCAAGTCGTGAAAGCACAGTAATTACAGAGTAGATGCATGGGCATGAGAAACTTGATGATATAGTTGGAAACAGACTGACGTAATGGATGTTGCAAGCACATATGAGAAAAGTAGAACAGCTCTAACAACTTTGGAGGGGAGTGTTAAGTTTTGGCCCAATTTTAATTGTGTCAAAAAAGAAAAGGTACATTAGGATTTATATGAGAATTGTGAGACAGAAGTGCAAGGGTACAATTGTGAGCTAGACATGAGAGTATTATCACCCATGAGGCAGTCATTGGTCATCCTAACTACAATTAAAGGGCCAATCCTCTCACCCCAAACTACACTTCTAGTAATAGTATGGGGTAACAGAAACTCTCAACTGGATCAGCTTTTTTGATTGACTGTTAATTCAAACAATGCAGAGTACCAAAGTTTATATAACACAGCATGAATTGTATTGAGAATGTTTTGATTATGCACTGTGAGCGATCTATACTCACCCTGAAGCAATAAACTGAGATTGAGTCTGGATAAGGGTGAATTTTAGACAATTGTGGGAGGGGTTTAAGTAAGAAGGTAAGGAGAATTGGTACTGTTTGGGGTGAGAGAAGTGGGCCTTAAAGGAATAAAGTCAATGGTGCCCATGCCTCTACATCAGATTCGAAAAGGCTATGACATCACAGATATCGGCTGAGAGACCCGAGGCAAAGCCGAGTGTCTGGTTTGATATAAAAAAGGGAAAGATCAAACATTCACTTTGTTAAGAATTTGCTTTGATTCTCTATGCATTGAGGTACAGTAGATACAATTTATCCCAGATGAAGGTTCTACAGGCTTTGGATATTTGATTACATACAGCCCCATAATTCAACACCCCATATTCTGTAATCCTAATATTCCTACAGTGCACCCCCATACCAAACCCCTATATTCTAGCTGGCAAATCCACTATGTTCTAACTTTCATTACTGAGCTGACACCCCCACAATCTGAAATCCCAATGTTCTGACACCCAAATGTTGATGCAACTCGATCGTAGATGAATATATCAGCCTGGATTCAGAACATAGGAGTGTCAAAATATAGGGAAGTTACCATATATCCCATTCTCTTGTCAGACTACATTGCAAACAGAAATATTTCAATTTGAAACTCAAAAGTTATTGATAAGAGCTTTGGTGTAACTGCTTCCATTGAACTGATTAGTTAGTGAGGTGAGATTTAACAACTCACCAACACGAATGTGTCATATACTGTCAATCAACTTCATAAAAGGTTCAAAGGTAAATATTTTCAAGTGTGGTTCAAATGAAAGCTTCGTTTCCCTTTAGTCACCTCTTATCACAGGTGGGAAATACCATTGGGCATATTCTGTATCCCCCAGGCCACAGGGAGATGCTTCCTCTGGGAAGATATCCACTACATTATTCATACAGTAGACAATTTTGAAAGGGAATTGAGGAAAGTCTTATGGGTATGAGAAACAAAAACAAAAGTTACACGCATAACAAAACTGAAACAGACATTCACTTCCTTTTTATTTCCCTGTCATTTTGATACACTACTACCTGAAAATCCATTCAGCATATTGAAATTCCGGCTGTAAGGGCCTACATGGCACACTCAAACTATAAACATTAATTACTTATTATGAATTTATACCTCTTATTTAATGATTTATTACTTATTTAATGATTTATTCCAATTGTAATTAATAAGTTTAGTTGTACTGTGCAATGGTTTGGTTGCTTGTACGTATACATGGATCCTATCAAAAAGAAAAAGTCTTAGCCATTGAACTTTCTCTTATGATTGTTTGCTGTGTGGTCCATCATGGGTGCAATCAGGGGAGGCAGCTAGGGATCCCAAAAATTTGAAAAAACTGCCAACTGACTTTTTTTTTCACAGAATCTTTTCTCTAAATGAGGTTATGCCCACCCCCCACCTCCAATGTTGAGAACACATCCCTGCCCTTGGGTACCATATAATTGTCGCTGACACTGCAGCCCTTGCCATGATTAAGCTAAAATAGATGACAATGGGTATAATCCACCTAATCACATTGCCAGGAAGATAATGGACAATTTACATATATCGGCACATATCGTTGCTGCTCGTGCAGGCATAATACAAAGTTGAGTGTTGAATAAGAACAAAAGCTGGCACAGCACATTGTTCAGGCTGAAAATTCAGTAACATGAGCAGGCATGCTACACACATCAGTGTACTATAATCCCCTGGATTTACATTTCTTCCATCCATAGTCCACTGGTAGGTAACTTCTGGATAGCAAAGTTTTGTTGTACGTTACCGTTCTGCTTACATCACTTCAGTGACCTAAACAGGGAAGTGTAAGCATCAGGATAGTATAATTTCCTGAATATTCTTTTTGGTCAAGCTACTGTACACTCTCCACAAACTCGAAAATACAAGCATCAGAAAATTTACCAGCTTGAAAGTGGGCGTAATGACTTGGCAGAGAGGGTCATGACATGGCCAATATTTTTAAGATAGAAAACCAAAAATAGGAAACTGACCTTGAGATTTCTATCAAGTCTTCACAGCCCAAGCAATGACTGGGGATGTACCTCACTGCCAATGCAAACAATATCAAGAAATAATGCTCATTTGTAATTACTAACACATATTTTGTAAATTTTGGAACATGAAGTACCTATTTCATCTGTTTTTTTTTTTTTGTCCCCAAAAATCAATAATTTGACAGATTTGTCTAAAAGTTTTGAATTTTATTTTTGTGCATTTTAATTTAATTTTCATGCATAACTTTACCAAATCTGAAGCAACTTTTATCGTTCAAGATTCATTTGATAAATAATTTAGCTACTGAATGCTATTCTGGTCACAATTTATGTGTAAAACAAAAGTAATCCTTAGGGACTATTCTGACGGTGAATTCTCAGTATCGTATTAAGGTTAACCACAAAAAAAGCATAATTTCACTGCTGGATTCAGAAGTCAAAGTATAAATGTCCACCATTCAAGGTGTGGAATTCTATAATGGACCAAATATTACTAGAAGTTGTTTCAGTATAAACCTTTGGTGATGAGTAACCATTCACGAAAGCAGTCGCCCCAAATTTGAAGTTTGAAGTTCTCCATTTATCTCCAACATATTCTGATACTAAACATAATAACATCACATAAATTACATGATGAAGTAGAAGAGACCCAGCTGAAGCAAAACTTATGGAGGCCAGGCCACCTTACATTGGTAAGGAAAAACAGCAACTAACACTAAAACTACAATCATAAAACATAAGCGACAGACAGAGAAGTCCTACAGAAACAAGATAAAACCGGAGGACACAAAGAGATAGAAGGAGGAAGGGAGGACAGATATAAAGGCACAAAGCTAAATACTAAGCAGGGATAACTAATCTGTTATGTAGAAGATACATCTTAACATTATTCTTTAACCTTGGTGGAGACTTAGACAAAACTTCAGACTGAAGGAAATTCCAAAATCTAGGGCCATATAATCTGTTCGGGAGATAACCTCTTGCGGGGGAAATCAATTTTCACCCGATCTGGGATTATCTTGCCATGAGTGGCCCCATTTTCTCAAATATCTCCCACGATGCATTGCAATCCTACCACGCAAATTCAATAACGTTCAAAACAGCCTTGCTTTTTTTATCCATTTTAGGAAAGAGAAATTCGAGCATTTTTAAAAACTGTGTTGATAGGGGAATAAAAAAGCTTCATTATGTTTGGTTGTTCACCATGCTGATTTTGAGAAATGGAGCAATTTTGCTATGTTCTTTGTCCTAAGCTTAACTTATAGACTCCACGCAGCTGCAAATTTTGTACACCATTTTTCACTTAAAGGTGTGCAAGTGGGTGGTGCCAACACATATGTTTGTAAATACGTAGCTGAAGATCCATGGTAATTTTGTTTATGTCTAAACTATTTACTTACAATTGAATACACAAACATTTATTAAACAATTCGACGACTGTGAAGAGGTAGACACTAAAGTGCTCATCAATATTCATAGTGTTGAGACAGGATGATTTTCCCCCAATCGGTGTGATACTCATTTTCTCCTGAAAGCAGTTATCTCCTGAACTGATAATACCAAACAGTAGAGGAAGCTATATGGAGGAATGAGTGTGGGGTACATAGATCAATGAATTATTTCGCATAGGATGCATGTGGATATGTCTAGCAAAAGTAAATAGATTGTAAAAGCTGGAAGGTAGTAAATTCTTACACCATTTAAACCAAAAAAATTCCTTATAAGATCTTGTGAATTTCAAATATTGTAAACAGTTTTAACTCATTATATAAGGGTGCTGTTTGTTAAAAATGAGTATAGCATTACACACAATTCTGATAGCCTTTTTATAAAGTATAAGGAGGCAGTTAAGTAATACATGGAGGCATCACCCCATAAAATAACACAATAATGAAGATGTGGTAGAACACTGAAGGGTTTTATACATGGAAAGCAAGACACTTTTGGGGACATACGACTTAATTCTATACAATTACACCGATAATCTTAGAAACTATGGTTTTAACCTTCTGAATATGAGAGTTTCATTTAATATTTTATCAATTATTACATGACAGAACTTAGTAGTATTAACAGAAGAAATATTCTGGTCATCTACATAAAGCTCAATATTACAAAATGCTCTCTGATAGGGGTGGAAAATCATAAAATTTGTCTCTTATCAATATGTAACGAAAGCTTATTAGCCCTGAACCAGGCAGAAAGATTTTTTAATTTCTTGTTGACTATTTCAGCAGCACTATGCAGGTTAGAAGGACTGAAGAAAATCCTATTGTCATCAGCAAATATAATGAAAGACACAATACTAGGAGTTTTTCTAATATCATTTATATAAAATAACAATAGGAGCCGTCCTAATACAGATCCTTGTGGTACACCACATGTAATTTGTCCTAAACTTGAATTATATGCATACAATTGCTGTCGGATCCGTGAATAACTTTTAAACCATTCCAAAGCAACCCCCCTAATGCCATAATGACAGATCTTTGTATGGAAAATATTGTGATTGACAGTGTCAAAGGCTTTTGACAAGTCAAGAAAGATACCTGGACCATACTGTTTATTGCTATTAGCATCTGCAACCTTATCAATTAGATCTGCAAACTGAGTAGAATGACTTGGACAAAAGTTGTATTGACTATCACAAATGCCATTTTTTAAAAGGTAAGAATATAAACCATTAAATACCAGTTACATATAGGCAAAATTGAAACTGGCCAATAATTTAAAGTGGAGTTTGCATTACTGGATTTACAAAGAGGGATAATCTTAAGATTATCAGGAACTACATCTTTGAACAGAGAGAGATTGCAATATGAGTCAAGGGTTTAGCTACTTCATAAATAACCTATTTCATAACATGCACAGATATATTGTCATAACCAGGAGACTTGTCACTTCCTTGATAATTGACTATTTTTATAATCTCAGAAATATTTTATTCAAAACAACATCTAAACCTTAGTTAAAGCATCTTTCTGATATTTCAAGATATAGATATATTGTATATTCTGGGTAATTAAAGCAGAAACTCTTTTTTTAAACTTCAAAATTGAGTGAGAAAATACTGTGATTCTCAATCTGAGCCTTTCATGAATAACTCAAGTGGATGACTTATCCTAAACTTATGTGCTGTAATGAAATGACTCTATGCAAAGGTGAAAAAGACTATATTCCTGATAGTATCCTTGACAATCAGCATAGCTGTAACTTTGTCTCTTATGAATTGAACAGACATCTCATGAGATCAAAGGTGGTGTGGGGTGTAACTGGCAGGGATTCTGCCAGGAACACAAAAAAGGGGGAGGGGATCCAGCAAATTGATGCTGTCCTAGGTTTAAGTTACCAATTGGTTCAAGGGAACACACACTTGCTTCAAAGGCCCTGTAAGGCCCAACTTGAAGGGTTTTAAAGGGCTGCAAAAGTGCCCTCCTTTTTACAGTTAAGTAAGAAACCAAGATAACAACAATTTTGCTATTTTTATGGATATGAAAAAGGGGGATTTTACCTACCTTCTCGAAAGGGGGAAACAAATCCTCCATCCCTGTCTAACAGAAACCCTGACAGGTACTGTAACCAACTTTGTTACTTGATCTGTACCATCAAGCAACTAATGCTTTCATTGTGCTCAGACTGCATGAAAAACAATTATATTGCAATTAGCAAATGCTTTACTGGTCTACTAGCTAACTCCAAATGCTATGTAATATTGATTGCTACTGTCAATCAATTAGGCTAGACAGATGAGATGGTGAAAGCTGACTTTATCAAGTGTGAATGCAGTGTGCTTTATCTCCCTCCTGAGGCGATAAGATGTAATCAAGCAGAGAACTGGGATGTTTCAAAAAATAAGAAGGAAAGTTTAATTATGATGTAGAATCTGCACATGTCTCACAAGTTGACATTAATGAATTCCTCAAGGTTGCATTTGAGTGTTTAAACCCAGGGAAAGCTGCAGTTTAGATGCTTTGAGACCAGACATTTTCCATCGCATACTTCACTATATAGCTGAGCCTCTCGTGTACTTTTCTCCTTCTCAGAACACTTTTCCTGACAGACTGAAGTAGCTAGAGTAATTTCCATTTTTAAATAAGGAGATAAGCAAAAGCTTTTAAACTACCGTCCTATTTCAGTCTTTCCCTTTTCGTCTCAGATCTTAGAAAGAATCATGTACAATAGAACTGATTTATTCCTAAATAAGAATAATTCATAATGTACTTTCCACTAGCCAGTATGTCAATCTTTTGTCCCTGTTGTGTGACAGAACTTGCTCTCATAGATGCTCTGGATAACTTAAACATAGCTCTGGCTAAGAGAGAGACCTCCTCTGGGGTTTTCCTTGACTTATCCTAAGCCTTCCATTTAATTAACCATGACTCAGGGGCATAGATCTGATTTGTGGATGGGGGGGGGGGGGATTTTCCAACAGCCATTCAAACACTGAATCGTGGCCCTGACCAGAATAGTCTAAAAGTAATCCACCCATACAAATTGCAAGAGCACATGTACAAATGCACAAACAAGCATGTACATACCCACTCAAACTGACATGAACATACATTCAAATTGACATATTCTCAAAGCCCTACACTCATGCACCTGCATACCACATCGTTAGTTTACTTATTCTGACTGTTTCATACTTTTTCTTTTTTTTTTTGCCCAAGTTATTGGGGGGGTACAATATCTTTGTCCCCAAATAGTTCTACTGGATGGCAATTTACTCCCCTGTCCCTCTATCTGACCCCCCATTGGGTTCCACTTTGCCATGATTCCCTCCTCACTTAATTATCTCACTGCAGCTTCAAAGAAGTGTCCCACAATTGGGTGAACTTAAAGTACCTTTCTAACAGAGAATAGTTCACTTCTCTCAATGGCATTAATTTTGGCCCTATGATACAGTAAAATGTGGTGTTCCACATGATTCCATCCTTGGTTTTTACTTTTTTGATAATTTATAGGTACATAGCTGTCATCTGCAAACAGTTGAAGTTAGACATTACTTGTAACATTGAAAATATTATTGATGTAAATTGTAAAGCAGCTAGTGAACAAGAGTCACTAATAGTGACACTTTAGGAGCTAGTATGTTGTAAACTTTAAACTCCATTTTGACTGGTTTACTTTGAATAAATATTTTTTCATGTAACCAAAATGAACCTCACTATAGATGTTTAATACTGATATTCTTTACACAAGACAAAACTAAATTTCTTTTGATGAAAATTGTTTACAATGTATGGGTAATGTTCCATAGAATCATATTAATAGCATCATGATGAAACGTTCCTTCTTACTTTTTGTTACATCGCCCCTCTCTGCCTGATTACATCTTTTTGCCTCAGGGAGAAAAAAGGATTACACTGATTATACTTTTGATATATAGTCAGGCTTCACATCTCGTTAATTGGCTGACAGTAACAAATATATTAAAATACATAAAAAGTTACATAACATTTGAGGTTAGCTAACAGTGCAGTCAAGCATGTGTTAATTGCTTTTCCCCCAGTGTGAACACAATGAAAGCACAGACCTTTTGAGGGCACAGATCGGGTAACAAACTGGGGTGTCTATGTTGCATTCTCAAGAAGCAACTTGATAGCATGGAATGAAAATGTGTAATATTACCCCCCTCCCCCCCTCTCCCAGATCGCATAAGTTCTTAGCACCTTAATCACCTTGATTTTTTCTGATCTTAACTAATTTATCAATTGCTTGGACAAGTACAAGCCATTCTCCATTGAATAAATCATGTCTTTGCATGCTAATTTGATCCCAGTAAAAAAGGTTGATTTTCTAACCTCAGTAATCTATTGTCCAAGTGAGGTACATCAAGTTTCCAAACCCACTGCTGGAGGTCTATTACCATCACTTCACCGTGCACCCATTTAAACAGTAATCATTATATAAAGTGGTTTGTTTAGTTAGAAGGCACTTAAAGGTTTTACAATGCTTCATTCAGATCACTCTGTATGTATTTATGTTTATTTATTTTTCTTGATTATTATTTTTATTATTATTATGCTTATGTTTTTTGTTTTTTTTTATTACTATTATTATTATGGCAGGTTCCACAGTGGAGGTTGAAAGACAATGAAGCTAGTGTCTACTGAAAAAATAAAGAGAACTTTATCAACCTGGCCATGAATGTTTCAAATAGACAATTATTTTTCATGAAAGCCTCTCAATTTGCAATAATCCATTCATACTTTTACAAACAGGCTACCTAAAAAGTGCATAAATGTAAAGCAATCCCATTTTCAGATGAGAATATCTGAACTTTTAGGTGTTGCTTATGTAACTCTTGGGCGGATGAAAATATCACAAAATAGGTAGTCTTTTCTTCTGGGTATGTTAACCTTTCAAACAACTATGTCTTACTTTGCAATGGACTCCACTTGGAAGCTCTTTTACAATCAGTTTTAGCATGAACTTAATAGAGAGTACAAAGGTCTAGATGACAGTTATAGGGGATGCATTGTTTACAAACTTCTTGGCTTAGCTTGTGTTTTATGCAATTGGTAACAATATGAGAGCACCCTCTATTGATTTCCACTCAGCTGGCTAGTCCCATTAGTCCGACCCCATCCATTTTCTATCAACTCTGTTGGTTCATTGAGTGAAACTGACACCTCTTCAAACACATGTGGCTCATATGAAAAATTGTTTAAAGGGAATATGCAGATACTTCAACTTGAATTGGTGTAGCAGACTACCCTATTTCACGAATAGCTGTGGAGAATCATTCGACAATAATTTAGTTATTGTTTCACAATAAGTTTAGGCTGGCTGATCTTCCCTTTAAACAACTGGCTCCTACCTTAAGTATTAATGAAATAAAAAATATGATTGACAACTCTAATTTCATTCCACAAAATTTATTCAGGCACAGCTGTCTCCATATTGTTTTTTACTCTGAAGATATTAGTTGACGTTCGTTTATGGTAATCCCCAGGGATAGAGTAGAAGAATTGCCTGCTTCATCAGTATTCAATTTGAAAAATTGTGGATTACCTCAAATGTAAAGTACCACTTGCTCAAACATGCCAACTCTTCAACAAATCAAGAAATTCATGTGGATTGTATTGTACAATACAATGGTTTCTTATTATGTCTCAGTAGGAGTTAATGGACTTTCATTTTGGGAATTTGCAGTTTTCCAACTTTAAAGCCCTGTCCACACAGCAATGTGTCCACACTTTGCAGCTAAAGTAGCTATCAAAGGGGCTATTCCCAAGAAAGTAAACATTTTATACTCTGGTTTTAATATGACGGGACAAATATACTAGGTACTCCAAATTGCCATAAACATGGATCTTGTTGCAAACAAAGTATAGTTGGGTTCCCTCTTGTCAGTTTAATAGTTAAATGGAGTTTTACTGCCCAGTTTCCAACCTATTGGTTCAAATCGTGCAGGCCACAGTCTTTTTTCCAGGTGCGGCTCACAGGCTTGTTTTCCATCTTGTCGCAGAGTGTGGGGCAGGGCTTTACATTGATATATTCAATTTAATATGTTTTATTTCTCAAGTGTACAAAATGTACTGAAAAAAGTATCAACAAAGAATAACAATTTCAATACATATGAAGGACCCTAGAAACAAACAATACCCTTCATTAAAGCTAATGACCTTGAAAATAAAAATAAAAACAAGGAAAATATATTAAAAGGAAAAAAGTACCAATCAAGCTAGAGAGCAATATAATAAACACCTATAGAACTTGTAAGTCATGTGTACCTGCTAAGAAAGAATTTTTTTGGACTATTTTGAAAAGTCTGAAGAGATGCATTTATCTTTTCATTAGGAAAAAATTTTTGTCCAATATTATAACTTTAATTCTGAAGGAGCAATTTACCATATTAAGTTACTATGAAGTATTACTGAAAAAAGACTATTATATTGAGTATGCATTGGAAATTGTACTACATAAGGTGGCTTAATTAAATGAGACAACACTTTTGGTAGTAAACCATTCCAATAGACCTATTTCCAAATAGCAATTACAAAGGATTGTGGGATAGAGTTTTGGTGTGTGTCGTCATTGTCAATGACGTTTTACTGTGGCAAAAAATGACACACACCAAAACTGTATCCAACAATCCATTGTAATGGCTATTTGGAAATAGGTCTATAGCACGCCCATGTAAATATGTATTTACATTAGCAACATCTACAGCAATTATCTTTTGCAATGTTTAATATGGTAGATGGTGGCATACAGTCTTACAGTAAATAAAGGTGTAATTTTGTATCAATTAAAAATATCATTTACCACAATTGTTGTTCTTACATGATTTAAATGATGCATTCACTTAAGCTAAAATTGCTTCATGAAAATTTATACTACAAATGCACAAAAACTGAATTCTACAATCATATTTCCAGTAAAAGCATTTTCACAAAAATGAATTAATCAACATGACATTCCTAACGGACAAAATTTTGTCAAAGCAGAAACAGCCTCTTCTGGTATTTTTGCACATGATATTAAAGGCCCAGTTCTCTCACCCCAAACAGTACCAATCCTCCTAACCTTCTTACTTAAGCCCCTTCCACAATTCTCTTAAATTCATGCTCATCCAGATACAATCTCAGTTTATTGCTTCAAGGTGAGTAAAGGAAAACTCAATCAATCAAAACACTCTCAGTACCGTTCATGCTGTGTAATATAAGCTTTGGTACTCTGCATTGTTTGAATTAGCTGTCAATCTAAGAGCTGAGCCAACTGAGAATTTTGGTACCCCCATACCAAAATTGTAGATTGGAGTGAGAGGTTTGGCCCTTTAAACTTGCCCTCATGCCACTGGTTCTATTGGTGCAGCTTGAGAGCAAAATGATAAAACTACTCTGTGGGCACAGTAAGCAGGCAGTATGCAATTTAGATCATAGTGGTATGTGTTTGCAAAGTGAAAGTATTTAATGTTGGCCTATACTGCTAATTAACTGAAAAATTTAGAGCTATACCCCAAGTTGTTTAAACATTGACAATCTACAGGGCAATCTATATCAGATGGGCAATTAGTGAGCCTTTGGGTCACTGGGCCATAGTTCATATCAAATATCCCATGCCACGCAAATTATGCACACTTGATCCTGGACATACTTGACAGTGTAACTTTAAGTAAATTGCATTTGGTTATTTTGACCAGTCTCTTGATATTTTCCAAGGCAGACTCCCAAAATTCAAGAACTTCAAAAAAGTTCCCATTTTGACACAAGTATTACTTGGACAATATGGTCCATTAATGGAGTGAAAAAAATCACAACACAATTGATAATTAAGGGACTATAAAGTATACCTAAATACCTGTCTAGTGCATGTTAATGAACTAGTTCCATTAGCACATGCCAATATGAAACATTAATTTCATAAATTAGAAAAATAATATGATTCTGTTCAAGATGCAATAAAATGAAAACTATACAGATATCTGATAATATAAGTACATTAATGCATTAAACTGTAACATGTTGAGTGATTGATGTCCCTTTATAGCCATAATTTACAAATTAAAAAGCTCAAAATCACAGAAAATGTTAATTGACTTACTGCTAGTTTTGTATAAGTAAAATTTGAAGCAGTTGTAAGGGCAACTAAGATGATCTGGCCAGAAAATATTCAAGTCATATTGTCTTCACTGCTTAGTGCATTATCCATGAGTTGGCTGGTTGTGACATGGATGGTACAGTGCATATTGTGAACTCCAAGCCAGCAGCTATCAATTTTAATGTATTCCACTATAATTCAACATTGGACAGTCACACAGTACAAAAAAAACATTGAACACTAACATTTGACTTAAGTTTATCAGTTTGCAATATGGTTACTATTTACAGTATCAGCTTTTTTCACCACATTTCCTGTGGTCAAAGTGCAATAAATTGTCCTTACTGTTTTGAAATGCCAAACAATTCTTTTGAGGAAACAGAAACTTGAGGAATGCTATAGTTTCCCAGTTGTCCATATGAAAAAGGAAGTAGGGTTCAGTTTAAAATGTCACAGTTGATCAATTCCTGCAGTCTGGTTTATATGAAAGGTTAGGTGAAGTCAACTTAACTAGAAATAATAACTGAGTATGTGTCTAAAACAATATAGTCTGCTAATCCAATTTGGAATTCAGTCACACAGGTTTATTGCCTATATTTTGACTTCTATTATCAAAGTCTTTGTTTCTGTCACATACTGATACTTGAACTGATAAAGCTGTCACATAATGCTACTTCAATTGATAAAGCTGAAACTCTTCTACGATTTATTCCAACAACCCAAATTCATATTTGAGAACACTTTTTTCAGTTTTTCCAATTGGGCAGTAGGGAAAGAGCATTCACCTTATTGATTTGGAAACATAACCAATCTTGTTACCCTTTATTAATATTTCTCATGGTTTGTAACAAATGCATTTCATATTATTGAAGAAACAATCAATCAGTACTTATTCTGATATTCTCCATATATGAAATGGTGCAGTTACAAAAAGATTGTAACATCAGTTTTATGGAACTAAAAGGGTACTACCATGAGGTATATGGTAAGTAATTTTCAGTTAAAGGCATAGGTTTGGACCTAATACAGAGACTGAGACAACCATCAAGATCTGTGGCTACATTATGTGAAATACAGCCCTTAATACTGAAACTGCCTACCACTAAACAGCCTAAAACCTGACTTTAAAGTGGTAAGTTGGGTTTTTAATGGATTGTTAACACCCACAGTTTATGGCCAATCCAATGCTTACTGGGTTTTATCATATTTTTACTGACTTTAATGTTGGAGTAGCTATAAACTGTGGGTGCAAACATCAAATAAAAATCTGACTTTACTGCCTAAAAGTCAGGTTTTAGACTGTGTATTTTTAGCCGGCAATTTTACTAAGGCCAATTTCATGTAATGTATGCTGAGGCCACAGCCCCAGGTCGAGTCTGGCCAACTGCATCTGATGTTAATGCAGAATTTCTAGCAGAACCCTCATGGGTTGTTCAAGCCATGGTCTCATGGGGTGTTGTTGCTCAATAATTGATCCTAAAGCAAAGTGAAGGCATGAAAATTACCTGGGAGATGAGAATACAAATGTCAGTTCTAATCAACTCTTACATCTGCCTCTCAATTTTGGAATAAACTCTACCCCCAGCTAAAAGCATCTTGAGCATTACATACCTTCATTTACCAAAGAATTAAAACAGACTCGAAGTGCTAAGAAATAATGGCATTTTTTTTTTGCATACAACTTAAATGTTTTACTCTCTCATGGGTAGCAGGTGGTTAGGTTTTAGTGGGATGGAAGGGGGCTATGTCTGTGACACATAGGATAATTTGGCTCTGTATGAGAAATAACTTTTTGCTAAGGTGGCTTATTTTTGCTTTAGGTTAATATAATAATACTTGTGAAAATTTAACGTTAAAACCTAGATTGGAAACTAGCAGCTATGGAACTAGGGGGGAGAGAGAAATTCATGAGGTGCAGGCTTAAATTTGCTTCAAAATCTATCAAATGTTGCTCTATATTTCATCTCAGTTAGTAGGGTTCACATATGTGGAAATTACCCAATGGAGGGAAAACACCTCATGCCCTTGGACCCTTCCCCAGGAACAGGATCAATCCAACATTGAGTCTCTTGAAATAGACTCCTGAATATGACTTGGAGATGAAAGGCCCACATCAGAAAACTTAGCAAGGATCAATAAAAGAAGAATGTAAAGAACTATACTGTGACAAAAAACAGAAAGGGCTCAGAAATCTTTAGGGGACTGTTAAAGGTCAATTCCCCTCACCCCAGGCAGTTCCAACTCTCCCAATGTTAAGCCCTCCCACAATTATCTAAAACTTCATCCAGACACAAACTCAGTTTGTTGCTTCAGGGTGAGCATACACTCAGATCAGAACACTCTCAGTACAGTAAATGCTGCGTAATAAGAGATACAGTACTCTGCATTTTCGAATTTGATGTCAATCAAAGAGCAGAGCTTTGTGCCAATTGAGAATTCCTGTAGACTAGCCTCTACAAAAATGTAAGCTTGGGCTGAGAGTTGACTGCATTTAACCTTCAAAGATACAGTATCTTGAAAAAATTTGTTTTTTATTACATTGGAACAGATTTTAATCTGATCATAACATAGCCATTGTCACGAAAAACAACTGCCAATGATTTTGGTCACAACATTACATGTCCTCTGTCCCTGTGGGTTGGGGATTATTGAATGTGCACATCATGAGGCTGTCCCCATTTTAGCTCAACTTAAAGCAAAATTCTGCTTCTAACTGAGACCAGAAACTCTCTCTTGTGTCAACACATTATATTTTGTGCCCATGACCATAATCATCCCAAAGTTTATTGACACAGGCATCTCTTGCTTCACTCATAAAGAAGGCACTCAAGCATGTAACTTGACTGTATAGCACTCAAAGTAGTATTGACTTTAACCTCACACTGCCTAAAGTACCATGCCCTACAAAACCTGCTTTGTTCTTGGCCTAAGAGGTAAGAGTGAAGGCAAAACCACAAATGCAGAGTTTCCACAATGTCTTCTAATCCTCTTTCCATGAGCTACGGGGTACAATTTGGGGATATAGGAATCTTATAAATACTTTCATAGCATGATTGTATTTCCAGCCTGTCATAATTAAGAGATGACCAAGAGTGTGTTCCCACATGAAAACAAAGGGGGAATTAGATCTGGTTCACACCCTGCGCAGAAGATCAATTCACAAGTGGGAACAATATCATTCCCCAGATCAGATCCAGAGAGCTTGATCGCCCCTTCAGAGAGGATCAGACCCCGCACAGGCGATCAAGAAAACAAGTGAACAGGGGATCAAGGTGACCCGAGATCAATGATGTATTTTGGCAGGAATTCAGCTCCTCATGCCACACAAACTTGTGTAAACAAACCTGACCTGCACACATAATTTCAATGAAACAACTTTCTGCTACTTGAACCACAGGAGGGGATCAGATCTAGCACAGGCGATCAAATGGGAACACATCTGCAGTTGGTCACAAAATTCTCCAGTTGATTGAGCTTGGGGCATTCAGCATAGGGGCATCAAGTGGGGACGTGGCCCAAAGGAGATGACTGGGAATGGATTTTAATTATATTTGAAATCAAACTTGAACTGTACTTAAAACTGAATTTGAACTTGATCCTTTTGGTCCAGCTGGCACTCAATGCATTCATGCTTCTTTGTTGTTAAATATCCTTAAACTAGTACTACATGTCCACAGACCTTAAACTTGAGATGCAGATAGAATTATAGTTAATTGACGAGAAAAATAAATAAGATAAAAATGAGAAATAAGCATGACGTCTTACCTCAGTTTAAAACACAGTTATACCAGCTAGAGAAGTATGGTGTTTCAATCACCTTTTCCTACACTGAATTAAATGCTAGGCAATTTGCTTTGAAGCCTGTACCAGCAAGTTTCTTTTTTTATGATTAACTGGCCTTTCAAAACTACTGCTAGTGAATTTGCAAATTTGTGAGGCTTCTTACAATTGAAATACTCTAGTGCATGATGTATTGATACAGTATCAGGCTACAAGTAAGCAAATAGACATGTGAAGCTATATAGTACTTTTAGACATTAAATGCAACCTTGTGTCTGTTGGCTTCAGATTCCATTTCACTTTAACAGATGGACTGAAGAATTGATTCACACACCAATAAAACATTTAAGTTTTAAATGATGATTGCAACTGTTATGATTGTAATGTTAGCAAAAAAAAAATCTGAATGAGAGGACATAGGTACTGATAAGTGAAATTTCTATGCACAGTTTTAACACTTAAAACATAGTAAATATGAAACAGAATTACAATGCTCAACTTAACCAGTATATAGTTAGCCTGCTGCAAGTGATTTTTGTCGGGATACTAGTTGAAATGCTTTACAAGGTTGGTCCTTTGGCCAGTAATTGTGGTAGTCAGAAAGTTACTCAAAAAGGAACTCAATCTGCCCTGAAGTTAACTGCACGAAAATTATTGTGCATTAATTAATATGTAAAACATCCTTGACTATAAGTTTCAAACATTTTTGGGACATGGTTTTCATTCATAAACAACAAGAGCTACATCCACGAAAAGGACATTCAGAAATTATGCACTGTGCCACTTCACGCATGTACATGTGATAATAATCCCTTGTCCCTATGTTAGTAGTGTTAACTATACAGTGTGTACACATCAATCTGCATCTAAAGCAGCATTAATGTTCTATAAAGTAAAGGCAGTCAACGCTCGCCCCAGACTGCAATTTTTGTTGTAGTCCACAGAAATTCTCAATTGGCACAGCTCTTTGATAGATAGCAAGTTCCAAAAATGAAGAGAACTGCTTATATTACACAGCATGTCAAGTACAGAGAAAATTTTAATTATGCATTAGAGTCTCATACTCACCCTAAGCAATAAACTGAGATTCTGTCTGGATGAGGATAAATCTCAGATAGCAGTGTGGGAGGGACTTGGTTAGGAGAATTTTCTAAGGTGAGAGGATTAAGCCTTTAAGGATATTAGAAACTACTGTTGACATAGAAACTTATATTTTGGAACTACTCTTGGTTTGTGATATATCCTGTCTGCTCAATATACAGGGCCAGTGAAAACTTGGTAGGGATAAGCTTAGGATAGTAGAGGAATAAGGAAATTACTGGTACTGATGGCCAGTGGATATTTCACTGACCCTTAATTTCAGTTCTACTGTACAATAAGCCAGTTCAGAGTTGTAACTGCGCATGTTCATGCTATGATGAGTTCAATATCCCTATGACCTATGACCTGAGGAGAAGTTTGTCATGCAGTATGCGTAGGTTTGTGCACTGTGCGCTATGCCTTACTATGGCAGCTGTAGCGTTTTGGAAGAGTGCGTACCCTTGTAACCTTTGACCTTTAGAACAAAACTGTAACTCTAAACTGGCTTATTAGCAAACAATTAGCTTACAATTATTATGGTACAAGGCTTGGATAGAGTGTATACTTCATAAGCTGATCTTCAGTTTCCAATCATATCATTGGTATATCATCAAATGTAATATTGGGTGATATTCCTTTACAGTGAAACTTGTGCAAAAGACATTGCCCCCACAGATTACAAATTTATTCTAAGAAAACAGTAGCACCAGTGATGCTGCAGCTCAACCCACTGGCAATTTCCCTTACTCATGGTTACTGCAATATCATTGAGAGCTCTCAACCAAGAACATAGTTCTAGATCTATTACACTACAGCACCTGCAGTGCTATCATTTATGTCAATTGTTCCAACAGTGGTAAATCAAAGTTACAAAGCATTTAATAAGACAATGACTGGGGCACAACATATCAGTACAAGTGAAATGATGACAAAAATGATGAAGTGCTTTTCTTTCTGTCATACACCCATCAAAAACTGATTTCAATGGTGATTGATCTTGTGACCTTAGCCTACCTCCTGTCACTGTTTTTAACAAGTTCTTTACAGTACTTTATGGCCTTAACAAATTTGCAAACTTGCAGACTGCAGCCTTGAAACAAATTTTGGGACAGACACATGGCCATGACAACAGCTCAACTTGTTGAGCTAATAATTGAAAGTGACACAAACTTCAGAGGAGAGAATAAACATCAAAGAGCATTAACAAATTAATTTTTAAAGAAGTTCATGGAAGCTTTTTGGCATTAAAAACAGACTTTGCACAAGTTTTGATGTTTCATTATTTACAAGGATACAATTTCCATTTCTATACAAAAGTGGCCTTTAGAAATATACTACAGGCAAGTTAAAATACTTACTCTTTAACATGTATGCAGACTTCGGGATTAAATGTTAAGGGGATAAGAAAAGTGACAAATCTGCTGTGGAGGTAGGTTGAACGCGTATATTTGCTTTGATGTTGCATCTATATTTTCGTGCACTGAAGGACAAATATTACCCCAATGAAATATTTAAGATCATTACTCTTGTTAATGTACAAAATCTCGCACCATTTTGTATCTAGTCCCTTTGATATGCAAAACAATTTGAAGAGGAGGGGAATTCTGTATGGGGAGGGAGGAAAAAAAACCTTCCACCATGGGTGTCAATTTGGGAGGACATGTACCCCCCCCCCCTTTTTGACTAAAGGGGAAACTAACATAAAAATCCCTTCCAGTCCTCCATTTTTTGGCATGAAACTGTGCAGATAGTGATCAAAGCAGGTTCTTTACAATGGTCTTCGCTACAGGATTAATGTGATTTGAAAGGGAAGGAAGGTCAACAGAAGCTTCGCAATAAGAACAAAAGGACTTGTCAATCAAATTCTAATAGCTGAAGAGGATTTATTTATTCTTAAGTACATATCTTCTAGTAGAATTTGGTTGATATTTCTCCATCCCTTACAACTCCCTGCTTACTACCAAGTATCCAATTATCACCACTTCAGTGAAAGAATGGATGGCTTTTTAAGGGGCCAGGTTGGCCCTAATATCTCTGCAGAGTATAACTGCTGATATATTTACAAATCATTGTGTAAACAGCTATCTTGGCAAACACACGTGTGTAAAATTGATCCCGGTACTAATGTTTCAAATTTGATAATTCACATACCTTTTGTACCTCAGTCTGAAGTTCACATATATGTATGTAAAAAACCAAAAAAAAAGTAATACACATGCTCCAGTTCCAATTTCCACACCATATTTCTGAGGTGAGGTATTGAAGTGTACTGTATACAATAATTTTAAAGTGATACATTGTACACTAATTTGTAACATCATCCTTGTATTACTTCAATCACACTGTTTGTTTTTGTTCTTAATTTTTTGCACTAACTTCTGAGGGCAAGTTCACTTTGTGCCAAAACGTGACCACCTTCATTGTACAAAGACTTATTCAACTGCATATATCTGTACAACCGTAGGCTATGCATATAACAACATGTTCATGTTTTCAAGATGAGGTAAGCAAATTTAACTAAAAAGAGGAAATGAAAGCAGGTATGTGAGAACACTAGGAATAAAGGAAATCAAAAATTAATGTGCAATGAACCACTTCAAATTAAGTGAATAAATGTTAATGTTTTATTATACCTCAGCAATGAAACAAGCCAGCACAACAACAAGAGATGAATGAATGAGATTCATTTTCAAAATGTCTAAAAATATGAACTTTTGTAATTCTAGACCTACGGTACTTGTTAAAAGGAAAATTCAGCCACCCCCGCAACTTGACGTAGTGTTGTATACTGACCTGATTCCTGATTGGCTCTTGAGAATCATGTGACAACATATTTTTTCTCCTCAAAATGTAAAATGTACGACGAGGAACTACAGGTTTATCTTGAGTATATTAGGAATATTGAAGACAGTCCTAAAATTTTATTATTTAAATACATACTTTGATGAGAAATAAGAAAATTGTGATATTTAACTGTTGCTTCAAAATAAGTTTGAGGGGCTAACAGATTCTGGTCCTGATTGACAAATACATGATTGTGAAAATCCCCAATATCTCTACAGTTCTTTCATTTTGTTATGATTGCAAGACTTGTTCATTTAAGAGATCTGTTCAAGTAACAAAAGTCTCTAGAGTATACTGTACTCAAAGAGCAGGCACGAAACATTCATGACATAAAAAGCAAAAGTAATGACACACTGACTGCTTTTAGTGCTTTAAATATGTCTACCATTATTTTGGTTAATTACGTACTTCAAAGAGTCATTACAAATAACTGCTAGGTCACACTGGCCCCAATTGGGCTAATATTATGTAAGGTAGGCCTATGAATTTATTCTTCTGGCACATACCAATTTAGGAAAATTGGTATAGACATTCATCCACATGAAGATGAAAACAGCAACCTAACTGGTATGGGAATGACTTCAGTCATACCTGGTCTTTACTACCCTATCGTTCATTTTCCTTATGATTCACTTATACACAGGGTTTCACTTCACATGTGAAGTAGCCACCCTTCATTTTTGGGTAGATGCACACATGATGAAATGTTCCTTCTTACTTTTTGTTACAACTCACTTCTTTGCCTGATCACCTCCCATAGCTTCAGGGAGGAAACACACACTTGATATTGTCACATTCATGGGCATCCGTAGAAAAAAAGTCAGGGGGGGGGGAAATTTCAAGGGAGGGGCAAAACCTCCAAGTCACCATGAATTGACACAAAGCATGCGAAAATTTCAGCCCAAAATGCCTCCCAGATCGCCGGAAATGACATTTCTTAAGCCTATTTTTCGCATAGAAACTTGGAAAAGACGTTTTGTTTGCGTTTATGCTTTGAGTTTTATACATTTTTTCAAATTTTTGATTTTTCAGGGCGGGGCAAGTGCGCCCCTATGTCCATACCTGTGGACACTTATGGTCACATTTCACATCTGATTAACTGATCGACAGTGGCAGATATGTTATTAATATACACAAAAAGTTATGTAACATTTGGGTTTAGCTAACAGGCCATTGGGTTTAGCTAACAAGCCAGTCAAGCATGTGTTAATTGCCTTTCGTACAGTGTCAATACAATAAAAGCATAACTCATTTGGCACCTGTTGTCATGTGAGGCACATGGAGGAACCTCAGATTAATTACGTCACTTTGAGTTTAATGCAGTATTGTGTGCATGTGTGCATTGATCATCCATGAAGCTGCTCAGGAAGTGTCCAGTGACCAGCTCATTAGAAGCAGTGTGTATTCATTTTTCTCTGAAGTTAGACACAAAAGTCATATTTTTCCCTGCTTGGACCTTCCAAAATTAAAATAAGCTAAAGGAGGTTCCTCTCATGGTAACCATGGTCAATTATGGAAATAGTGCCTTTAATGAGAATCAGACATCATCCATTTCAATAATGGTGTTGGATGAGTTCATTTTGCTCAAGTTGAAGTTTTTATACTTGTAATTTTTCCAACTTTCTGCCCCAATTGCCTGTCCAGTTGTAGGTCACTGGATTTATTACCCTACCCCATAAAAATATGTGCAGTGCATCATGAGCAAATGAAAGTCACAGCCAGTAATATTTTAAGGTCAAGAGCAGTCTCCCCAAAGTTTTTTCGAAACAACAGCTACATTTCACAATTTTCCTCTTATTTTGTCTTCAGAGTATTATATTTTACAACCTCAGTATTGCATATTCAATGTAAACAAGCAATTATTCCTCGTAAATTTCACAATTGAAGAGAAAAATTGTCACGTGACTCTCAACAGTAAATCATGAAATAGGACAGTCTACTACACTTCTTCAACTTGGGCTGACTGCTCTTGCCATTTAAAGCCATGGTTTTATCATCAACCCAAAATACATTTTTTCAGGGGTTTAATACTTTCCGTTTGGTTAGGTTAGTGAATACTCTTTGATGGACATAAAATTTGAAAATTCAAAACACTCTGAGTAACTTACATTGCACAAAATGTAAAGGGAGTGAATGGATTATACACAGCCTTCTATGCTCACCAGAACATGGCCTTAGGCAGTAATGTAGGTGTGTGACTACACAAGGAGATGCTTCACACAGTCGACATGAGAGCAGAAACAAATTACACCATTTGAAGAATGGAACTGTCTTTAATGAGAAGAATTGCCCTTAAGAATGGCTTATTGAGTTGGTTCATGAAATTCAACAATTTTTTTTTTCAACCTGTTACATTTTCTTCACATACCAACATACCAAACGAGGACAATCCCCATATTCTACATACAAATAAGAGTTTTATGAGTAAACATTTAGCAGTTCGATTTGGTTTTCAACAGTTTGTGACCAGACACTTTTTTCAAATTATACACAAAACTGTTACAAGTTAGAACACTACAAAATTCAAAATTTTTACTTCTTTTTGTAACTATTTGATATGACAATTGACTCATTAAGCTAACAAGCTAAAAAGTGTTGTCATGTGATAGTGATCCTTCAACACTCATTAAGTTATCGATATCAACTCAATTAGCCCCTCTAAAGTCTTTGGTATTAGATTATGTAAGATTAAAGGAATATTCTGTTGTCAATTTCATAGAATCTCATATAAAGAATAGTTTTTATTGCCTTCCCTTCAAACCCCACATCTATGGCTTGTTCATAACGGAAGATATTCCTGTTTAAAGATTATCTTTTTCAAAAACAGACTCCTAGTTGCTTCAAGGTTACAAAATGTTATGTTATACTGGCAGATTGCTTCCAAAACCTGTTGTTGCTCTTTAAAACTGGAGTAGTCAATTTGACCTTGAAACTTCACACCAGTGACATACACTGAATAATATTCTTTTGAAACCTGAAAATTTTGTGACTACAAAGGTTCCAGCTTTAAAAGTGTCTGCATATTTCATTTGCATGTGTAAACATTACAACAACAAAAATACAAAAGATGCTCAATTAATCTGCTGGTATGACATCACAGATTTCCCACATGGCAATGTGTTACTGTGGTTTGAATATTTTCTTTAAAAGTCGTAACTCCTGAACACAACATGCTATTGAGATGGAATTTTCACCAATAAGAGAATACAAGTGCCTTGATTTTATGAAGCTCTTGTAAATCGTCACCTGAATAATGGTAGGTAATGCTGTACTTTAATACAGTCTTAAAGCTCAGTCTGAGCAAAAAATGTGGAAACTATATCTTCCTATGTAATATTCCCTAACTAAAAGGATTGTTGTTATGAAGGCACAAATGTGCAATTTTTCCTTCAACCAAAAACTGAAGCCTTGGGACAGGCAGGCTTAGCTCATAATTACACCTTTTGGCCAACTTTCAAGAACACCAAATTGCTCATCAATTCCTAAGGGTATTGCTTTCTCTTAAGCCTGTTTAAGGCAGGTAACTTGACAAAATCTTGTTGTTGCTGTTGGTATAAATCTAATCTGATATACAGTGGTTCGATTTGCAGCATTTCACTAATTAGTCCCTAATTTCAATCTCTGGATTACTTTGACTTTTCACACTACTCTCTGTAATGCACTTTAGATGATGCCCATGGGATTGATAGGCTGAAACTGGTTTACATGCCGATCAATGAAAAATGTTTAGAGGATATGTGTAGCAATGAATCAGACTTTCTCTTGGGCCTAAATGGTTAGGCCTATATCTCTCAGTTTTCAGCACTTGGAAATATTAGATGCCATCATTCTAATGTCACAGTTTGTTATTTCAGCTCATAAATAGCTTATTGAAGAAATTACTCCTCAAATTGGAATATACAGTATGTAACAATTCTGTAGTCATAGATTACCCAGAGGAATTTCCACTGATTTTGTGAGACATTAAAAAAGGCAAGGGCAGTCACCCCAAAATCATTTTGAAACAACAGCTAAATCTCACAATTTTCTCTTTCAGTTATTTCTCTTCTAAGTGTTTTTCGTATAATATTTAATTAGTACTTCATAATTTTGCACATTGATCATGGTAAACCAAGCCCTACCCATGTCAATTGCACAATTTACAAACAAACAAACATATTGCCATATGATTCTCAAGAGCCATCCATGAAATAGTATACTACTACACTAATTTTAATACTACTACACTAATTTTAATACAACTACACTAATTTTAATACTACTACACTTATTCAAAATTGGGTGATTGCATTTTCTCTTTAACATACTTCATAAACCTCAAAAACATACATGAAATTCTGAGAGTTGAATATTAAAATTTTTTTCATATATGCAACTAAGTTATGAAGACAAGCCACAAAATGATAGACTTTTGCAAGCACTTTCATCACAGTGCTATGTCATTCTAGTCTCCAATGTTTTTGAAGCATAAACATTGAGTTGGCTGATGAAATTCACCAGATTATTCTAAACTCTTTATCATGGCTAGCGCTGTGAAAGTTTAGTAATCTTACTGAACATTTAATCACATAATTTGCATTGGTTTAATAGCAATTAGTGAAGTACAGCTGTTTTTCATAAAGTAGCCTTGAGAATTTCCATTGGCTAACTAAATGTATGAACAGTACAGTGAAGGCAAATTACATAACAACCGACTTTCCAACTCAGTGGCGGCAGCAATGTCTGTATAGAGTCCTTTGAAGAAAAGTAATAAAAACCTGCCTACCACTACCACCACTGCAGGTCTGTAGTCAGAATGAATGTGTCATATTATGGCACCATGAATGGGTCATCCCTGAACAAAACGAACTGATGCCAGTCAAAACTGATTGATAGAAGGAAAATCGACAATAGAGACAGAGAAATTTGCAGATATTTAGACAGACAAGATAAAGCATTGTGATTAATGGCAATAAGCTTTTAATTAAACATTTAATCCACTTTCAGGGTTAATCAATAAACATTAAACAGCGCTTGAAATGACAAAACGTCAAACTTAAGCAATCCCCACGCCCCACAGACAGGTAATTGTTTCATGAGTAGGAGGTTAACAATTTATTTCATTGCACAAAAATTTGTTATCATCCACTTTTTCAAATTACCCATGCAGCCATTCCAAGAGGCAGTGACATAGCCACGGGGGTGGTTTTGGAGGTTGAAACCCCCCATGACCCAACCTTGAATAAATAGTGTTTTTTTCTACCCCCTTAGACTTTCCCCCATTTCTTGCTCCACCCACCCCCCCCCCCCCCCCCCTTTACTACCTCTTGTCTGTTTTCTGTAAGGAAAACGTGGAATTGTGAGTTTCCTTGAAGAATATGGTCTTCTAATAAGCAAAATCAAGACGATCACGCGGGTGACTAAAGTTTATCAGACCCGCATCTTTTATCAGCTTATCATGGGCATGTAGATGAAGGCTTCCAGACTGCCAGATGAAACTGGATTTTCTCAACAACAGGGGGAGGGCAGCCTTCCCATGGGGAGCACGGCCTTGCGGATTGAAGATGGGATGAAGGAAAGCAGAGCTAGTAAGAAGTGATTAAAACAGATTCAGATACACAATAAAATAGAGTTAAAAGGGAAAAAATAGTTCATAAAGAAAAAAAGAACAGTTCATGATCATCTATCCAGAAACTTCAGTACTTTACATTATTTTTAGGCCTCCCATAGAAAATTGCCGTTCTTTCCCGACAGGGGAGGATATATAGGACAAAGTACATGGAATGAGGAACAACGGAGCTAAGAAGAAGTGATTGAAAATCGAAGTTTGATATGTATTAAAACAGCATTTCAAAACAGAAAATATGTTCAAGATCACCCATCCAGTAACTTTGGTCCTTGCATACGATTTTTTATGAATTTTTTCAACTATTTTTAGGTCTCCCGGAACGTCCCCGGCCTTCCCTGACGGGGGGGGGGCATCTTGAGTAATCCTGCACAGCTCAGCGAAAATCAGGTAAATATTACTGCTGGATATACTTGGACTGCACTCTCTCGTATTCACAGATGATGTGCTATTATCACAGGATAATGCACAGTCAACATTTCAGATAAAATACCCTTAGCAGAATCTCATCAGAAACTGTTCTCAGTAATAATTATATGCTCATTTAAGCATTTGAAAGTGACCATGAGGGTTGACATTTGATAGCACTTTATTTCAGAATAAGCTGAAAGGGGATGTAGCCCTTCAGTGCACTTTAAGTACTTTGATTCCCTTTTTGCCAGCATTAATTTCAAGATTTGTTGTAAGTTGTTCTTTGAACCCCAAAGTTGTTGGGCTTCTATTGTACCAGAATGATATTCAAATCTGCTGCTCATTGAAGTAGCTAATTGGTTACTGAACCAGTGGTCAGGTACTATAATTGGGAACTGCAGTTTCTCCCTAAAAACTGTGGTAACCATGACAGATCTCCTTAAAAGCTAATATTATGAAATGAAGATTTTAATTTTAAATTCATCTTGTTTGGATGGCTACTTTTAACATTACACCAATATTCTCCTAAAGAGGTAGGATCTGTTTTCTGCAGATGAGGAAAAAATTGCAAATAAGCACCCTCATTTTGTCTATTTTACCCTCAAATGTAAGACTTTCTAATTTTAAGCTGTCAATGGAGAATGGTGTTTAGAACTCACTTCACAAGCCGGTGCAATGTAAACACTGAAATAAATTACATAGTCTTAGTCTATGTCATACCAAAAATGCAGATCCTAATTGGTCATTAACCATACTGTTTTTAAGAAAACACAGGTTCTGAGCCATTTTGTGTTTTGCTATACCATGCCTTTGTTATACTCTATGAGGCCACTACAATGTGTTACATAGTTTTTACACCATTTGTGGTTTTGTTTTTCTCCCAGATGAGATAATTTCTCAAACTTTTTGGGAAAAAGCAGTTTTATGCATCCCTTTTTCACCAGACACACTCAAGCATGAAATTCTTCCTTTTGTTACACTTGCTGCTCTGGTATTTTACATTTAAGGTTGGACTCTACAATTTAGTGATTCTATTTCTTCTACTAAGTTTTTAGAACATTTGACTTCTTTTACAAATGTTCAATTTACCAGGATATAGCCAGACATATGTCTGTGAGAATTCGTACATCACATTGATATTTGGTATAAAACTACACAGACAGTTGACTAAAGTATCTCTACAATCGCTGGGCCTAACTTAATTTAATACTTGTGTCTGTCCATTGTGTCCAAATTTAATTTGCAACCTCTCTAAAGGTGTGATTTCAGCTCATTATTTTTCCTTCCACCATTTTTAACAGACAAATGCAATTAAGCAAGTCTAGGTAAAAAGAGCATTTTGGTTATAATGAAAAGAATAACCATTGTTGTTCCTGTGAAGTAATAATTTGTTTTTCAGTCTAGAATTGACGAGTTGCGCAACTTACTCCAATGTCGCTTTTGAAAATGATATGACTCAATTGGCAGACTTTCAACTCTTGGAAGAAATATCAAAACAACTTTCACAAGCAAACTTCTGGATAGGTTAAGTCAAATCAAGTTTTACAGCCCATGTTCTGAACAACTGGTCTGTCAAGCCAGTCAAATAGCCACGGTGGCTCACTGGCTTGTTCTCCCTACTACAGCAAACTTCAGGCCATTTAGTTCCAAATAATTACATACTCTAATGTCAGTTTGAATTAACTGTTTAATAATTTTGTTTTGTAGTAGCTACAGTGCAGGCTTGGGGTAATCGTAATCGATTGCAATCGATTACACATTTTGAAGTAGTTGTAATCGCAATCGATTACTTTTGTGAAAATCGCAAAGTAATTGCAATCGTAATCGATTACAGTAGCAAAGTAATCCCAATCGTGGTTTCATTTCTGATTACATTGAAGTTGAGTTGAACAAAGAAGTTACTAAACAATTTTTCAGTGCTTGGTTCTTCTGTTGGAATAACAAAAATTAATTGTCCCTCTTTCTTGGATGTTCCAGCCTAAAATGAGTGAGAAGTGCATTGATTCAATAATCTCTACTTTGGGAGGACTTGGTTTTGCCCGGGCTTATCTAGAGCAATGTCCATGGCCTTTTTTCCAGTTGTGGGCACTGGATTGTTTTGCCATAGCACATTGTTTATGTGGAAAGAAAATGTTATCACGATTGCAATCATGATTACATTGCAATGTAATCGCAATCGTAATCAATTACTTTCAATTTTAGCTGTAATCGTAATCGCAATCATAAAATATGAAGTAATCGCAATCGTAATCGATTACATCTAGATGTAATCGCCCCAAGTCTGCTTCAGTGTGTTTGAAATGAAAGCATGAGGGCTTTATCATGATGAAACCGTCCCTCTTACTTATTGTTACATTCATCCTCTCTGCCTGATGAACTCGTATCGCTTCAGGGAGGAAAAGAAGCCCGCTACATGTGGACCTGATTAAGTCAAGTTTCATATCTGATTTATTGATTGACAGTAAAAAATGTGTTTCAATACACAATTTGGGGTTAGCTAACAGGTCAGTCAGTATGTGTTAATTGCTTTTCACACAGTGTGAACACAATGAAAACATAGCTCATTTGAGGTCACAGATCATGTAACAAACTCTGATATTAATTACACCCCATACCGCCTTTGATGTACTGGTGTGTTTATGCTTCTTTTTCAAGAAGAAACGTCACAACATGGACCACATGGTGGATGAGAAAATGATCGGATGGCTAAACATCTTACATGCTGAATTGGAGAAAATTGAAATAGGCATTTTCAAACCTCCCTTTGTTATGTCAACATGTGGTAGACCTACCCCATGGTTTTAATTTCCCCAACCAGCCTCTTGTAATAGTTAGATTAGTACATGCTTGACTAAATAAAGCTTCCTTTATACAAAATGGTGTTGTCTCAGTTAAAGCTTTTAAATGATTACCTGACCTATATAAATTTTCATGTTGTTGCATTGCACCCATATAAGGTCAGTAGTTCATGGGGCTGCTCATTCTTAGTTAGGGTTATCATATTTCTGTTAGCTGAAAATAGCAAATATGGGGGGGGGCCTCCTTTTTATCGAATATTTGGATTTTGGTCCATCACTAGAAGCCAAATGGTGCAACATTTGATGCAGATTTCACTTATTCCAAGTTGTTTGCCAAATGGGACTATGGGGTCAATATCAGGGGTCTTACAATGATAAAGGGGTTTGCATTGCATTTACCGAACAAATCAGAACCACAATACTGATTGATCCATGAATATCCCAGTTTAGGTTATGCACTTTCTGCCGGATGGGGCCACCACAATAATAGAGAAATTTGTATTAAACATGAAACAGTAGTGATGGTACTCAGTTAACAGCACAAACCCATCCATATGGATGTAGCCCATCTCGGGCACTGTCTCATTCAGGTTAGTATTGAATTGCAGGCTGCCAGCATAGCTAGCAGCTAACCTGGTTTTAGCCATTTGATGCATGTATAATTACAAACAAAAACATACAATTTTCTGAGTCTCATCATTTGGAGCAATAAAACAAAAATACATCCCGCATCCGTTTTTGAGAAAATTGGGACGATCTGCATTACCAGCCAGGATGCTCACTTTTCTTTTCAAAAATAAGACAGGGACAAACCATATTGATCGGCACAGATGGTAACCCTGTTTTAAGTTTGCTGCTGTTCAGAAACTCCCCTCCCTCCTCCTACAGGCTATGTCTCTGACTAATTATAATTCAAGGTATGACATTTACTTCTTTATTGAAAAACCAGCCGGTGAGATTAATAACCACTCTATCCACTATAGTTTGTTTTTCTCACCCACAGTTCCCTCACCCCACACCCCATACACCCCCACTCCCTGTTTGCATTCTGCATCCACTATTTCTGGTCCATAGTCAGACATGGTAGAGAAGGGGGACAAAAAATGCATCCACTTGTGAAACATTTTTCAAGGAGGAAAATGAATAGGCATTATGATCATCCATTATCATCTTGAGAATACAAAAAATTTGAGGGGTCTCCTACACACTGGTACCACTCCCTTGGCTAGGCTAAAAACTTGGCTTTTTTCCAAGAAAGCATAAAAGAGTTTGGTTTCACAATGCAAACCTCTGTATACCAAGGAAATATACTGTCCCCTGCATACAACATATTGAACATAACATTCTGATTCTTATAGGTTAACTAAGTTGGGACATTTTTAATAGAAATGTGCCCACTTTGATCTTAATATCATCCAGTGAATAATGTTTAAAGTGTTCATGACACAGCCCCAGCAACTTTTGTGTATTGCAAGATTCGATACAATATCTTACAAATGTCTCACACCCCAGTTTCAAGTGGTACAATTGCATAAATGACATTTGAAACTATAAAGTTGAACATCCAATTTCAAAAAAAGCGGCGACAGGTCACCTGACTTTCATGAAGCAATTGGCAGCACAAAAACCCAGACCTAATTAAAAACGTTCATCTAAATATGGAACAACTGTGACACTCAGAATACTTGTCCAACATACAGAGCACAAGGAGCAGAACATGTTGGAGATTTGGAGCATACCATTGGCCTTTATGTTTGTGTGCAAATGGGAGTGTGCAAAAACAATTTTGTTTTTATGAAAGAAAGATGCAGTCTGGGCACAGAACAGCTATGAACATGTGTGAACAGTCCCAAAAAAAGGGAAACCCCACAACGATGGCATCGTTACTCTATGAGATGTTTTTTTTTTTTTTTTTTTTGCTTTCTCATTTCATATGGGCAAAGCCTGGGATGTAATTAGGAATTCATCAAGTTGAATTCCTGTGTTTATGGACATAATCTAGTAGGGAAAACAATTCCGTTATATCAAGGTGTACCCAAAGAGTACTTTCTAAGAAACTTTCTTTGGCCGTGTCATGCCTACTTTAAGCTCTGAGAGGTATGTACATCCAGAATATTGGTATCATTTACCCCTTGTCAAGTTCAGTCAGCCAGAGCAGTCTAGTAAAACACAATTTCTCATTTTAGTCCAAATATTGCCAACTCCCAGGCAGATTTCATAGACATGCATCTAATGTGACTATGTACAACACTTAACTTCCATCTTGCAAGACGGAATAAATGCAACAAACTTCAGATACCTCATTTAATTTATGATTTATCACAAATACTATACAGGGATGAAGAACCAAGGCATGCTGCAATATGAGCATAACAGTCGGTGTGTACCCAACATTGAGTCATCTACTTACATTTCAGAATTATTGCATCCAATTCATTGTCTCTCTTCATCTCACCATATGTAATATAACCTAGAGGAGGAATAGAGGACTTGCATGAAACTTGTGACTTGAACCCGGCAGTCAAGTACCTTACCTCTAAGATTAATATGTTAGAGCAGAGTAAAGCCTTATGGCACTACGTGACTTGTGAGTCGTTTGTCCAAAAAGGCTGCTAGAAAGCTGAATGTGGAGTGTGAATGAAAAGAAGTTTCAAATTGACGAGTACAACAGGAGACAGCTATAAAAAATGATCATATTATGGAACAATAACGACGTGCCTTTGGCTATCTTTAACTAAATTTGATTCACACATGAAAAATGAGGTGTATTCAAAATTTTCTCCCACCGATGAAACATGAGTGGTGTTGTCAAAAACTCAAATTATTTTCCATAAAGTCTAGGCCAAGTCAATTCCAAACCTCTCAAATTATCTCATTCTATGCATACCTTGGACATTTCTGCATTAGAGTACTAGATGTATGGTATAAGCATTAGAGTACTAGGTGTATGGTATAATTCAATCTGAAGAGAAGGTTAAAGGGCAAAAGCAACTGCCCCAGACTTATTTTGAAACAAAGGACACATTTCACAGAATTCTTTACTTTGCTTGTTAGTATCTTTCATGATATTTCAGGACTTACATTACTTTAATAAGCCCCAATAAACCTCTTGCCTCAGACCTGCAGAATCGCTGGATATGCGGGTTCCACATACAAGTTTCCCCAGGTGCGAGGTTGCAGAGGGAAGATCAGTTATCGACAAATGGCAGACAACAAAGTGAGCCATTAAATTCAATTAATGAGAGGGAGAAGTAGCTTGAACCCACACATCCAGCAATTCTTCGAGTCAGAGAACAAGAGGTTTATTGGGGCTTATTAACATAATGTACACATTGCATATTCAGGGCAAGCAATGTTTTACTCTCCTAAACTTCATATCTAATTGACAAATAATTGTCACATGACTTTTGAAAACCAAGCCTGAAACATGGCAGACTACTACTTTTCTCTGATCATAGATCTGCAAAAAACAAAACAAGATGGTCAATTAATCCATCAGTCGGTCAATGGAATAATCAATCAATCTGTCAACTGATGGCAACCACAGTCTACACTTATGGAATATTATATGCTATGCTATGCTATGCCACTGAGGATGCCATCCCAATCTGGAGAAATGCAATTGTAACTCAACGGAGTACAAAACCCTACCTCCAAGCCTTTCTTCTTTAGCCAATTCTGAAAAACCATACTTTTATAAGCAGAGGTTTAAAGTGGCTCATTGAGTTCATATCAATAACTTTAACCCTTTACCGTTGTTTGGGTCCTTTTGGACCCATGCGGAGAGCTCGGCTGTCACCCATCTTTACTGTTTCACGCGGAGCTCGAAACTGTGAGTAGCTACCCGAAAATTCGGCCACAACAACGAGAGAGACAATAGTTTAAGGTCACGGGGTCAAAGGCCTACGGAAGCTGATGCGGGGCGGGCTACATCCGCTTTTCCGCCCAATCCCAAGGCGCGTAAATATGCCCCGATCCAAGCACAACGGTAAAGGGTTAATGAGAGTGGCAAAGGGTCTCTACCACTTGGCAACGCTTACAGTTGGCATAAAGAGTCAAGTTGCCTATCCAATAGTTACTGAAAAAGCTACACTTTTGAATTTTGAGGTACCCTGACTTGTAACAGTTTTGTGCATAATTTCAAAAAGTGTCTGGTCAAACATTTTTGAAAATTGAATTGAGCTGTTGAATAATCACTATCAAACAGTTATTCATAAGCATGATATGGAGGTTGTCTTAGTTGGACTATTTGTCATTAGTATGTGAAGAAAATTTAACAGGTTTTGAAAAAATTGTTGAATTTATGATCCGACTCAATGAGCCGCTTTAACACTTACAATGGAATGTACATTAGAAAAATTTTATGCACCATTAGGGATTAAAGTAACAGTGCATCCAGCAATATCATCAACTGCCAAAAATGCATTACCATCTGTTCAATACACAGGTCCAGCATTGAGTTGTTTAACCTTGCACATCCATATTTTAACATAAAAAGATAGACTTGAAGTAAAATCCCATTTTTAAATAAGGCACTTTAAAATAGCACACCAGATATAAAATGAAGTAGCCTGAGATGAGTGCATTATCCATTTCAATGAGTGTATCTAATCTCAATATAAGATGCAGTCACCTGACCGAAATGGACCAATATAGCAGTTGAGGGTTATCCATGAAATATGAATGAATTGCACTTTCACGCATGAAGAGCTATATTGTGCTAGGTTACCATAATGGACAACACCAATGGAAAAAGTGCACAAAATGCAATTTACCAGAAACAGCAACATATAGTATCTTGCACTCTCAGACAACCTCCATTGAAGTCCAGAAGAAGTCCACATCCAACCTTCTCCTTTCTCTCAAGGAGGACTATAACAATCTTCAATATTTTAGGTCTCAGCAGAGCTTTTTCCCATTTCTGATACAATGCATTTTTTTCTTGTATACATGTGTGAAATAGCTTTTCAAAGTAGAAAAAAAAACTAAATTTATACTGCATTGCAGCAATTACAATACTCTTTCAACTTATGGACACTTCAGATTAATTGGTTTTCAGTACAGTGTGGCCTTCAATTTTAAGAAAGACTATTACTGAAGTGCTGTCCAAGATGATACTTTAAGATCGTTAAACTCATGTACTGTACTTTGTCCAATATTTCCAGTTGCATGACTGTATTTCAGTGCACTAATTCAGAAATTATCTCTGTGAAAGTTGTTCAAGAAACCATCTCTTTAAAGCTAGCACTCTGCTGAAAAGCTTATCCTAAATGTGTTTTCCTTGACTATCAAGTCTTCTTTGGTTATATCTTGGGTTAGAAAAAAGGCATTTAAGGGTGTAACGGTTGACCTTTAAAAAACTACTTTGACTTGTCAAATTCAGCATTATCATACACAATTACACAACTTTTTAACTTCAAAGAGCTATTAAAGCTGTATAATATGTATGCTAAATTGTATGCCACAGAGACTTTCCACTTAGCTAAAAAAACAAAAACAAAAGAACATACCAGCTTTAATAGCTAGTTGTTTCCAATTTTCTTGAACTGCAACATTTCCTTGTCATTCCAAATTCTGGTATATGCTTGTTAGCCTATATTAAACTCAAACTGTTGGACACAGAAATCTTCAAGTTCACTATTCATATCTGAATAAGTCAAACAGAGGCCAGCTGCATGCAGCTAACACTGTACGGTGCCCTGACCTAAATCAGTTGAATACCATAGGTAATCATATTATGTCACAAGAGAAATGACTGTAGCATAGAACAGTTGAATTTTAGGAAAGGAGGAAATTATAACCTTCCTGCATTTCTTTGATCAATGTCCTACCCTGTAGATTTGGTTAATGTGTAAAATACGGTGGCTTGGAAATAAGGTGAAATTACAGAATAGCAGGGTGGAAATTTTTTCTTTACATTTCTCACATGTTGCCTGCTCTCAAGGGGAATGGTCGTTAGTGTGTCCATCATGTTTTGTAAAGTGGCGGTGGCAGTATGTCAAAATTTGGGGGAGGAGAAGCAAACTAAGGGTAAAGGAAAATGTTAGAGGGCAGAAGTTTTCTGGCACAGTGGAACACTCAACCCAGAGCGACCATTTCTGCAGTCCAGAGGGCTTTGGAAGCACTGAGGTTTTAGCACATCCCTGGATGAAAAAATAAGTCTCAAGAGAGGTATATTATCCATTTTTTCTGTTAACCTAACTCCTTACTGACATAACAGGGGCTTCTTTATGGGAAATAAACATGTATTTGTACTCATGAAATGCAGGTTAACTTTACAAAAAAGTATTTTTTAACTTTTTGAACACTACTTTGTCATAAGGACATATATGACATTATGTTTAACCTCTGGAAAGTTTCAATATTATTGCTAGAGATGATTAAAAGAAAATTAATGTTACAGGATGTACATGCATACTTTAAAAATGAAAAGGAATCATTGCTGATCATCATAGAAAAATACAACATTGATAACTTTATTAAAGACATCTTCATAGGACAATTTAAATTTGGCAACAAGTATCATCAAGCCATCAAACATTTTCAAATACATGTTTGTTCACTCAGATTGCAGGTATAATACAAACTTCACTTGGAATAGTACCAATTCCAAAACCAAAATTTCAAAAACTGCACATGGGCATTGTTATGTATTGTACCTAAAATATGCCTTTGGAGGCTGTAAAAATGCCTTCAAGCTAGTAGAATAGGTATGTATGTAAAAGTTGATTTAAAAATCTACACTGGTATCAACAATGTTGTGATTTGACAGTATGTCATTGGGGAATCAATATTTCATACCAATAAACTGGAACAGAAGTCAAGGGAGGTCCACCAGTGATGTTCTCACTACCAAACAGTTCATGATGTGGGAATTTTAAAATGTCCAAGTTTATCTTACATGATTGCATCCTTCCCTTTCAATAGGTGGTTGTTTCATGAGGTATACATGCAGTAATGTGATGGGCTAACAACAGATAACAATGCATAATTACAACACTGCCCTTCAAACATCTGAAAAAGAGAAAGGCTGAATATCCTACAGTATATCCTTTGAAGAAGCAAACATTATTTGCAAAGGGAAATGCAGTCACCGTAAATTGGATTAGTTTAGTAAACCTGCCCTGTTTCATGATGGTCTCTTGAGAATGATGTGACAACATTTTTCTCATTAAGTTATCATAAGATTTAAGACAGTAAATCATTGGTTTACCTTGAATATATGCAATGTTGAAGTCCTGAAAAAGTAGGCAAAAGAAGAAGAAATGTTTGGGATGTTTGCAATTTTTTTCAAAATAAATTTTAGGTAACTGGTTTGCCCTTAAATTCCCCAATGCCTTCTGTTTTCTGCAGCCACTATATTACTGTCTCCCACTTGAAGCTTACTTTAATTCAGTTGGTGGCAAATTAATAATGAAGACCTGGGTAGGGGAAGACCTTGGGAGTTGAAAAACCTTCATGCAGGTGCAAGTCATTGACATTGAAAGTAAGATTTGGTGTCATGAAGTGTTTCCACTCCCTTGAACAAAGCAAACCATGAAACTGAAACTGCATACCTGAGCTTAATCCTAAAATATTCACAAATAGGCCCTTAGCATTCATAAAAGTGTAGGCTATATTGACCAAGTTGAATTTAGGAAATTGTTCTCTTCAACCTGAGATAAATCTTTGTATGAACATCAGGTTTGTGTTTTCTTTTAGCTTTGCTATTCTTTGCCATTCTATGTATTAAGACAGCCAATGCAAGCAATACCATGAGTGGCACTCACCTGTAAGTATGCATAATTGTCAATTCAATTCAATTCATTTCTCACACATGCACATTTCATGATAACAAAATTTAAATTCATTACTTTCACTTTTCTTCAGTTTCAATAAACATGATTTTATTCAAAAATATAACCCTGTTCAATTAATAAGAAAAAAGTTAATTATTAAATGACAAATCAAGCTGCACAGTGCACACAATTAACTTTAGGTTCAGTTCTAGACTGTAAGCCAGTATAAAAACAGAAATTTTTGAAACAAGTATGACACAGTAGCTGAATTGCTATTATTTAAAAATGGAATACTGACCAAAATAAAGCATGCAAAATGTTTTAATTTCATGCTTTTTCTCATGCAGCACAGATGTGCTTGCAAATTTCATGTGAAGTATTTCTCAGCTAATTAACAATTGCTTATTTCCCATTCCACCAGATGACTTCAATTTCCTTGTAAAGATTCACTGACATTCCCAATTTAAACTTGTCCACGTAATCAAACAGGCAAATATTTTTCCTTTCATCTTTCTAATGTTACTATAGTGCCAGTCTCTCACGCAAACCAAATTGAAGGCATTGTAATATTTTTTGTAGCGACCGATGAGAATGCCATTTACTGTTGCGATTTGTGTCACGTCTTGGCCAATTATGAATTAGATTCCAAGAAAGAGTACAAGAGTATGCATCTACAATTTACAACTGATGAAACACATAGGGTAACAGGAAGTGTGCAATGAACCATCAGCAGTATTGATTTGCTTCAATTTGTTACAAAAGCTTGGTTAATATTGCTTAATGGCAGTTCAAGGCCACAGACACAGAACCAGGAAATTTCTCACAGAAACTTTCATCTGAAGCTTTGTTTTATAATACAAGATATTTACCATGCGAAGACAAAAATAAAGAAAAAATAAAGAATAAAGCCACCACTTAGTCACATGGCAATACTTGTTAAAACCATCAAATAAAAAGTTCAACATAAAAAAAAAGGATGAGGCACTGTTTGTCAGTTTCAATATGGGTGATTAAAAAACGATGCGTTTGTTTTTACTTTCAAACTATGAATACACTTGCTTCAGCTGTTTTATTTGCTCTTTTAGTGTTTTTATACATCTTCACTTTCCCATCAAGAGCCTTTTCAATATCTTTTGCTGTTATATAACAATGATGAGTAGGCCTACATCACATCAAACTAAAAAGGTTGAAGCAAAAATTTTCCTGGATAAACTACCTTTTTTTTTTTTTTCATTTACAGTGTGTTGCTGAAAATATTTATGTGCACAAATTTCATGCTACTGTGTTGCTAGTAGCATTCAAATAGCCATCTGACTGAGCCAAAGTTCAACACAAGGGTTTTGTGTTTGCAAGCTCTGACTAAAAGAAACAAAATTGATACACCCAGACTGAGTTTGTCATCTGTACTGAGTTACTGTTAGTCAAACTATAACTTATGGTTTGTTATTGTTATGGTTATGGTTATTGTTATCCACTATTATCACTATTATTACCATTACCCACTATTATCACTATTATTATCACTTATAATACCATTACCCACTATTATCACTATTAATACCATAACCCACTATTATCACTATTACCCACTATTATCACTATTATTATCACTATTATTACCATAACCATTACCATTACCCACTATTATCACTATTACCCACTATTATTATCACTACTATTACCATTAACCACTATTATCACTATCTATTATCCATTACCATTACTTATCACTATTATCACTACCTATTATCCATTACCATGACCATGACCATGACCATTACCATTACCATTTGCATTACCATTACCATTACCATTTTCATTACCATTATCATTATCATTATCATTATTATTATTATTATTTTGTTCCTTTGCACATTGCTATGTACCTCCCCTAACCAGGTTCCTTCAGTCAAACAGAACTGTTTTTTTCAGGGAGCCCTGGATAAGAAGTAAAGCAGTAGAGTGAACACACAAAATGATAAAAGAATTGTAATTTTTACTGTTTCCAAGTCATACTAAGGGGAAAATTGTATCCCAGGAACTAATGGATGCTGTTGAGGCCAACTTGAACTTCTGGCATGACTAACAAAGTCTCTTGAGGTTTTGACCAAGGCTAAAATTGCCAAAACTGGCAGGTGTGCTCTCTGTGTGTAAGCCTAGCCTAGGTTTTGCCTGTTGTGAGACAGTTTAGTTTATTTAGTGGATATAAGGCATAGGCTAGTATTATAACACTTCAAGTTCAAACTGTGCCAGGGCCTAGTCTAAGCCTAAGTCAAAATGATCTTAAAACTGAGAGTAAGCTTAGTGCTAAGTTTGAAAAGCTAGGCTAGCTGCTAGGTCATTGAAAATTCTGGATCTGAAAATTACTTCACAACACTTCAGGTGGAGTCAAGCGAGTAGGGTTCAGTGTGTGCATGGAAAATCAACCTCCCTGTCCTCCTGTCTGAGAATTCCTAGGCAAAGTTCTTGAATTGCTTGGGATCCTCAAGATCTGTTATGTTCTGGGAACATAGGTTCCAGTCTCTGAAAGTATGAGGGAAGAAGCTGTATTTGTAGCAGTCCCTGTTAGTTGAAATGATGGAGTAACTGTTTGAGTGGTGGTATCTAGAAGGCCTCCACACTGGTTGTGAGAGGTTGACAAGAGGCAAGGCAAAAGGTCCAATTCAGCTTTATGAAGAGTAGCAAGCCTGCTGGCAGATCTTCTGTGTTTGAGACTATCCCACTCAGGGTTCGATTTATAATTTTTTTTCTACATGCACTGGTGCATGTAGGTCAAAAAATCTACATGCACAGCAAAATTTCTACATGCACCAAATAATCTGAAAATTTAAAGAAAAGCCTGCGAGAAAAACACCTTAAACACCTTGCTATACTGTAGCCTAGGAAGGGTCTAAAAGCACCATTGGCATTTTTTTCTGTTTTGAGTAAAAACAAATGTGCAGATTTTTATTGAACCCTTTTCTTACGTGGCATATGTTCCATCAGCAAAACTGATGCTCGCACGCCGTGAGCAATGTCAATGGGCCTTAAGTGTGTGTTTTTGCCCCATTACCTCACTGTGTGAATTAAAGGATGGTAGGAGCCAGGATTAGGGCAAACTCAAAAATTTCAGGGGAGTATTCCCCCCTTGGTTTAAAATTTTGAATCTGGGGGGGGGGCCGGGATACTCGAGCAAAGTCAAATCTTGGAAAAAAATGACACATGCCTTCCTGGGCATAAACCAAGAGTGTTGTAACACATGCCAACCCCACCCCCCACCCCCATCTCTTCCTATTGCATGTAGCTATAATTCCAAGTTAACCAGTTTGACCTTTTGACCATTTACTAGTAATCGTCACAAGTTATCACAACCACACCTTGTCTATCAGCACTGATTCTGAAGGAAAGCTCATGTTTTCTGCATAGACAACATATATTTAGCAGAGCTAAGCTTGAAGATACATTGGGCCGACACAAGGCAGCAAGTGACCATACCCGAATAAGCCCAGGCTATATACTGTACTTGAGGTCCCAAGCCTAGTTTGCATCAGCTATCGCCAAATAATCCATTATAAGCTACAGCTAAAATTTTACACAATCTTTAAGTTATTCAACTCTGTTTTAAGGTTGTTTCGCCAGTTTAACATGCAACTAAAATTCTGACATTATGGTTTAAAAAGTTCAAGTCTCCGATCATCCAAGTCCTTTGAAATTTCAATGCCACTGTGGTACACACTGAATGTGAAAGGCTGCAGTCTTAGAATTGAGCAAACCACATCGTGAAAATAACAGGATGCCAAAATTATGTTATTGGCATTTATCTCTCAAAACATGAGTGAGACATGTGTAAAATACTTAAAATTTACCCTTTCAAAACTTTTACTACGCTATTTTTGATGTACGATACTTTTTTTCTTTAGAGCTGCTGGCACCAGCTCACATGCCATCCTAACATATTGTCTATATGAATACTTGGAAAGCCTAGCCTGTAACGTTAAACGTCACCTTCAAGTTGAAAGCAGTCACATGCAACATTACTTGGTGAAGTACATGTGCGGAGTGATGATCATTGACACTGTTGTTGCGGTACGAAAGGAGACATGCTAAAAAATTTTGATGAAATGTCTGCTTGTCTAACTGACAGTATGCAAGAAATAACGATGCAATTAAGGGACAGTTGGGACAGCTATATTAGGATAACTTTGTGCTGCAACTTGACTTGTAACATGTATTTGACCATGAAGTTTGTAGGCTAGGTCTGAAGTCTACATGCACCAAGTGCATGTAAGCCTGCACAGTTACATGCACGTAGGAAATTCTACATGCACCCGTGCACGCGTGCACCCAGGTAAATCGAACCCTGATCCCACCCTAAGTATTTCCACATAATTAGTAACACTACTTTGGGAGGATAGTCATTACAGACGAACCTTGCAGCCCTACGCTGGATTTGCTCGATTTTGTTCTTTAATTGGAAGCCGTATAAGGGTCCCAGACAGATGAAGAGTACCCAAGTAACGAACGTACGTATTAGAGTAAGACGCACTAGCCTTAATACTCTTCGGACAAGAGTAAAGATTCCTTTTAATGAAACCTAGGGACCCATTAGCAGATAAGGTGATACAGTTAATGTGCTTATTCCAGGTACGGGTATTAGAAATATCAACACCAAGGTATGAGTGGCAGTCACTGGATGCCAAAATATCATTACCCAAAGTGTACTTATAAAGTTTAGGATTCTTTGAATGAGTTATCCTCATCAAAAAGCACTTCTTCCTATTCAAATGAATTTGCCAATTATTCTGCCATCTGAAGAGGGTGTGGAGATCATTTTGGAGTTGAACCTGGTCTGAGGTATTCCTTATTTGCCCATGAATCACACAATCGTCAGCAAAGAGTCTTACTTCAGAAGAAATGTTGGTAAAGCAGATCATTAATGCAAACAAGGAATAACAAGGGACCCAGGACCTTGACCGTGTCTTGGGGAACATCAGAAATAACATCAGTCCAATCAGAGAAATCCCCACCCACTTCAACCTTCTGTTTGTGAACTTTAAGGAAATAATTGATACAGTCAGGGGTAGGCTATGACCTAGCACCATAGTTTTGTAGTTTAGATAAGGGACGGCTATGGGGAACAGTACTGTATCAAATGCTTTGGAAAAATCTAGAATTATCATGTCAGTCTGGGTTTTGCAGTCCAGCGACTGTGCTACATGATGATATCTGAATCCATGCTGCCTACTCATGATAAATGAGTGGCTAGCCTAATTATCAAAGTGATGCATGACGCAGGAGTGAATAATAGCCTATGCTCAAGAATAGCTAATGCAACAAATAACCTTATAGAAGGTAGAACGTGATTGCCTTTCTTGAAAATCGGCTGATATTGGCATGCAGCTCAATTATGATTTTTATTAGGTCATTTACGCTAGGCTTTTACTATGCCTGCTTAGCCCAGTGAACATAGCCTAACGTTAACCAAGTTCATGCGTTGGCTACAAACTACAATAGTTCTTGAAGTTGAACAGGATCGTGTACTACTTACTACTACTACTAGTACTACAGTACTACGGTAGGCCACTGGGACTTACCCCGTACACGTTAGACGTTAACGTTAAGCCATATAGGGTACGACAATACTTAACGTTAGATTGCCCAACGTTAGGCCAGGCTAGGCCTAACGTCTTTGTAAACCTCAAAAGATGTGGTCAATCCAATAATATGCCCTCAGACTCTTAAAAAATGTGCATTAGATCACTTCTACTCTTCCCCAAGGTGGTTTAAAATTTTCCAGTCTAAAGTTTGGCCTCACAAAAGCAACTGAAGTCCTGAGTGTGACCTTTACCATCCTAACGTTGCATGTAGAGTCGACGGCCGATCGATCGAGCGTACGTACGTACGTACGTACGTGCGCTCTCAGTCTCATCCCGCACAAACCCAACGGTACGGAACGGAGTTTCAAGGATTTCCTCGGGTAGTTTACAAGTACCAATTGTTGAAGAAAAGAAGGAATATTGTATGGTTTTCCTAGTTATCTGCTTTAATCCTCCGCCTTGCTGAAGAACATGAGATATACTAAAGACCCCGAAGTTGGCGCGACCCCGAAGTTGGCACACTGTCACACATCTCTCGCTATCACCGTAATAACGTTACTTTAACAAACCTAACTGTTTTGAACCCATCCAGCATTTTGTTTTTCACGATAATGAATCCATTTCAGATACGTGCATACAATAATATGATCAGTCTTCAAGATTTTTCTACCTACATCCTACCGTTACGTGCATATTTCACAATCGAAAACATACTCCACCAAAACAACGAAAATTACCTTGCTATGGTGTACACTGCCCTGAAGTACTACTCCATACAATGTAGTAAGTTGCGTATAGTGTGCCGAAGCAGGCCAAGTCGTCCCCAAACCAACTCGTCCCCAAACAAACTCGTCCCCAAGCCAACTCGTCCCCAAGCCAACTCGTCCCCAAACCAACTCGTCCCCAAACCAACTCGTCCCCAATATGAAAAATGTGATTTTTATGGCGCGAGAAAGGGGGAGTATATTACCAACCAAACATAATCAAAACTGAAAAATTTATGTGACAAAACACGAACTTTATTTAGTAGCTTCAAACATTAGGCCTATATTTGTAAAACAAATTTGCAATAAAAATACAATTTTAGAAAGCGTATGTTCTTAACAAGATATATATTTGCAATTAAGTATATTCCAAACAAAAATATATCTTTGCTCTAAAATATATATTTAGAAGAATATTTTTCCCCAACACTTGAAATATAGTCGTAAAGAAAAATTATGTTTACACCAAAATATATTTGCCAGAAAATATATCTTTCTTTAAAAAGTTACAATGTTCGCCACAAAATTATTGCAACAAAAATATTCTTCCTTATATTTTCAAGAAAAAGAAATAAGTTTGCAATATAAATGTATCTGCAACAAACATTACTTTTGCCAAAACATTTATTTGCAAGACTAATTATATTTGCCAAACTAAAAATATGTCCCCATAGACATATGTTATCAAACTCCAAAAATTTATATGTTATTGGTTATGATGGGTAGACAAATTGCGACAATAAAGTTATCATGCTTTATTTTAAACCACTTGTCATTCTCTATATATGCATAAATCACGGCTTCAAAAAAATTATGTGTCACGAAATCTCCCGTTTAACTAGCAAAAGGGAGGAAAAAATAATGAACAAACCAAAAACAAATGCAAAGTCGGTGTTAGCTGGTCTCTTGAAATGAGATTTTATTTTCCACTAATTTTTCAATAATTTCTCATATTGGGGCCGACTTGGCTTGGGGACGACTTGGTTTGGGGACGAGTTGGTTTGGGGACGAGTTGGCTTGGGGACGACTTGGTTTGGGGACGAGTTGGCTTGGGGACGAGTTGGCTTGGGGACGAGTTAGCTTGGGGACGAGTTGGTTTGGGGACGACTTGGCCCGAAAGCTAGTGTGCTGGGTGCACAACCTATGTTATTTGGTTATTTTGCCTTCTTAGTGACTTGACCAAATTTTCCGTCTTTCTTAGGCAGGTTAGGTTAACAAGGGAAACAATTTTTGCACTGTACTGTATGGCAGACTAAAATACGCCGCTCCGACAGAGCAGGTTCAGTTGCTTCACTACGTCCGTAGTTCCGGCCCAAGTGATAGGCGGCAAGGACTAGCTTGCCACGTAGGTATCTCTACGTAACTGTACAAAGTCAGTGAAAATAGCCGCACACTGCGCATATGGCAACCACGCCACTATCGGGGGCTATTTATGACTGACATCAATAAAAATTTCGAGTCAAATTAAGCTTTCTCTCACTAATTTCTGGATCGGGGTATAGGAACTATTGGTAGCAACATATCCATCAGTTACATCGCATTTTGAAAATGGAAACAGGAAAGGATTTGGATTTACCTCATTGTGTATATTAGCTTTGCAAAAATTACGACCGCCATTCATAGGCCCACCACTATACTGGTCATGGGACGGCTGCAGCTGGTTACATGGGCGTCGATAACATTTTGAAAGTGAGACATCTGTCTTGAAACCTCCTATCCTGACGACGAGCCTTAGAGGATCCAAAAATGAAAAACGGTGTCATATGTTTCAATATTTTTGAATACAAAGGAAATACTACATGTAGGTTCATGCAGCCAGGGTTGCTGCTTGGATTTGCCGATATTCAGTGATGGATCCAGAGGGGGATGGGTAGTATGTTGCATACCCCTCCCCCACCGGGATGGTGAAAATTGTATAGATATCCAGGCTAATTGTAACCTACGCCAGGCCTACGCATTATAACTTTCTAGAAATGCAGTGATGTAGTTGTTACATTATTTGTTATCCGTATTTTTGTGTCATATTCTTCAAAAAAAAGTATCATTTGGTAAATTTCCGTGTTTAGATATTGCGCAATGACGAATGCTAAACAGCCGTTGGTAACTCTGTTTGTGCATTGGATGCAAAGATATTATAAACATAGATACCAAACTTAAAATGGCGCGGTGACTCCTCACGGAGGCCGAATCGGAGGGGTGGAAGTGCTGATCACTTATCAGTCGTTTTGAAAGCTAATTGTTAATTGATATCTTCCGGTAGAATAAATACGTGTGATTTTAAAATATAGCATTAATTTAATTCTTGCAAACACAGTTCTTCAATAAATTTCACTTACATGAAACAGTTTAAGGCTTCTTCGAGGCTTTTTACTTAAGAAGAACATTTGAACATAAACGCACAACGCCTGGTTTGAAGTTCATTGGCTTATTGATTGTTCAGTTACTATGGTATCTTCACAAGCGCACATCTATGCACGCGTTTACAATTCTTACGCGCTTACAACACAAAATTAACTACTGCGTTCTTTTCCCAAGCACGCAGAAGTACGCGTCAATTATTTCGAACTTCACACGGAGAATACGTACAGAACTCTCTTTGAAAATGCACGCACGCTGACAACTTGTCACAATGGAATTTTCTGTTACCCATGCATAGATGTGGGCGCAGATCACCGAATAGAACTGTGTGCATGTCCAGTCAATACTTCCGGCCGCCCCTCCGATCCAGCCTCCATCAGGAGTCAGCGCGTCTAACAGGGGGATAGGAGTTTGGTATCTACGTTTATAATATCTTTGATTGGATGTGTGTCTAAGTCAATACATTGGGCTACGACTACTGTCGGATAATGGGAAAGTCCTTACATCTTTGCAGAATGTGTAGGCGATACCAGTTGAGATATGAATAAATATAGGAGAAGAAGATTTACTTCTGATTCAAGATGATTGACGGTTGTATTCCGTTTGATTAACAGCCGGCAAAAAAGATTATTAAAATTTAACTATATACAGATTGCCTCAGGTGCTCGTCGTCTGAGGTCTGCTGCATCAGTGTATGGGTGTGACCAAGCTCGGAACTTTCATGTCTCGGGGAGATCGGAACACATGCAGTCCCCTGATTGGTTAAAAGTTGTGACACACCAAACAGCATAAATATTGGGGAATTTGCTGATCTAAAAAATGACCAATAAGGGGTGGGGGTGAAACTAGCCGCACCTTGAAAATATGGGATAGGCCTACAGCATACAAGTGGAACTAGGGCAAGATAGTTTCTCACGTTCACCGGTAACAAGTGACGGGAAACAGGAAGGGCCGTGTGAATCTAGGACAAGAAGAAGGGAAGTTGCCTTTAAACAACAAGATGGCGTTCCTGTAGGTCATGGAGGGTGCAACATACTACATGACACTAAGTACAGTTTACACATGACATAGCCTAAAACCGTGTAACAGTAACAGAGTACACCGGGATGTAAATTCACATCAGTGACCATATAATCTTTTGAAGTTATGATTACCCACACTTTCAAGACCAGTTTGAAAGCGTGGGAGTTTCATACCGGTATTGGCTCAAATATTTAGCACCATGTTGCATCTCGGTCCCTTTTCTTAGACACCCAGGAGGGGCGTGGGCTCTGAAATGAAGAATTCGGATATTTGCCAATTGTTAGATCAGTCTACCGTGTGATTTTGACAACTCATGAAATTACGAAATTCCCAATGAATTTTCTTTAATAAAAGCTCGATCCACATTCGTCATTATTTGATTCAAGAAAGCAAAATTTTCCGCGCGCTTTGCAAGCCGCAAGTTGCAATTCCTTAGCAGAAGTGCTCCGCGCGCTGCAAATTACGCCCCAGTAAAGTGCTAATGACACTTAAAAAATCGGGTAAAATTTGGATGCCTGCCTACCACCCCCCATTTCCCATTTCCTGAATTCTAATAGGCATCAGAGACTAAACAACAGGCATATATATGGTGGCGCTTCGCTCAATGTACATTTGATGTCCCATCCACATGCAGACCCCCCCCCCCCTCCTCTGAAAATTCCTTGATCCGCCACTGCCGATATTGGGGTAAAGCAATCTGTCTTGGGGACAATTAGCCTAATCTAAAGCCCCGACAGATTCAATGGGTTGCCGACATTAGGCAGCTCTCAAAATTACTGCACGTGAAACTCGCCGAATAAATAGCTAAAACAATTTCGTCTCTTGTTTTCATTGAAAATTGGAAAAGATTTCGCTATTTAATGAATCTGCCCCACTTCAGAGCAAACCAAGAAATTCGACCGGGCTGTATGGTCTTCATCTTACCCATCAAGGTCCAGGCAAAAGTGTTTTTTTTTTTTTCTTACAAGAACCTATTTATGTTTGCCAACCGTGGTAAGGTTGAAGAAAGGATCTTCCGAAATATGAGGGCGAGACCACCCCAATTTTCCGATTTTTTATAGTGCGAACTTTACTGCATTAGCGTAATTTGAGTCGCGAAGCGCGCCGAAAATTCTGGGTTTATTTTATGCTGAAAATATGGAGCTCTAATAACAGAATATTTGGATCTGCAGTGATTTTTTGAAAGGAACTTAAAAAGTTTGGTGTTCATTGAGAGAATCTGCACTTCCTAGTAGCAAATGTGAGATTGCCCTGCGACTAGAGATCATATTGTTCACAATGCTAAGATCTGCAGATTGAGCTAATAGGCTCTATGAAAACATTACAAAAGTTTGCGAAACTTGGTTGCTGCATTTTTTGGACAAAGCACTGTATTAAAAATCAACCTAGCTAACATTGAAGAAAATTTGGAATATTATGGAAGAAAATTTAGGAAGACAGACTGTATTTGCCGGTGTCACTTGATGATCTAGCGTCACATATGGAAAACCTCCGATTTTCTTATTTCCACAGCTCGAAAAAGTTTCTCCAAACTGATTTATTTGTGACCTCTGACGCTATCAGGACTAAAAAAGATTGAAATTACGCGAGCAGCTAGCTGAAACGTTAGAAAAAATCGTGTCAGCACATTCTCCTTTTTTAAGACACTGACGCGTGTTTTTTTTTTTTTTTTTTTTGATTGGTATTACTTTTTCAATCTTGGACCATGGGGGTTTCTACCCTCACAGCCTACCTCGCCCCCCCCCCCCCCCCCGCTACAAATTTTCAGTTTTTCAAGAAAAGGTCAGTCATGAAACCTTCCTCTTTAGATATATAATTACCACTTTTAAATCTCGGGGCCCCTTTGCTGGACTTTTTCCAAACGGTCTATATCCCCTTGTTGGTGGGGGTCCCATCTGGCGGCAGCTTACTCAAGATTACTTCGAACTTAGGAGATGCAGCCTAATTTTAAATTCTATCTGTCAATATCTAAGGTTTCATTTTTAAAAACCTGACATGGCACCTGTTTGGTGATAATTTTATTATGAGTTGACCATTTGAAGTTGCCGAGATAGTGACACCCAAATAGGGGATGTTCTTTAATTTCTAAAGTCGCCTCTGCCATCTTTTATGGCATAGAAGGGTGGTTGTATGTTATGCTCATTCACACTCTAACAACGAAAGGAAGAACTTATACTGGAGTGGAAAGGGTGAATTCACCCCATTAGAATGTCAATTCACTCCAAGAAGAGTGAAAATTCACTCTTAAACGAGTGCCTCCAGGATCACTCATTTTTAAGTATGGTCCAGGTAGGCACTCCATTATTAGTGAAACTTTGCTGTTTTGGAGTGAATTTTACCAAACTTGAAGTGAATTTCAGCTCTTTTGGAGTGATCGTCGTAACTTTCACTCTTGCAGCGAGTAAAGGTTTACTCTTTTACTTTTAGAATGTTTATGTTTGCTGTACTTCATGATTTCCATAAAAAAAAGTGGCAAAAAAGTTTAAATTGCCTTCTTTAATTTGATTTAAATAACTTTTATGTGGAATGGATATTGAGAAAGATATTACCGTTTGAATTTATAGGCTAACCAATGAACATGGGCGTCCGCAAGTAAGGGAAAGGGGGGCACTCCCCTCCCCCTGGAAAATCAAAAATTTGAAAAAAAACGTATAAAAATCAAAGCAAACACCCGAACAAAACGTGTTTTCCGAGTTTCTATGCCCAAAATAGGCTTTAGAAATGCCATTTCCGGCGATCTGGGAGGCATTTTGGGCTGAAATTTTCGCACGTTTCATGTCAATTGATGGTGACTCGGAGGTTTTGCCCCCGTCTAGAAATTTTGCCCCCCCCCCCCGACTTTTTTCTGCGGACGCCCATGCTAATGAAGATTTGTAATGTTCTGTATTCCCTAAATTTGATCACATTGGTGTAGGTGATGGCGTGCTCTTTCAATGAGATATAGTATACTTTAGTCTGACCACGGCGCTAATGCGGAATAGACCTTATGGATTTGTTTTGTCCAGCCGGTCGGTAACAACGCGAAAGGAACCGCTTAGATTCGTCGGATCAAGGAGTTACAACAGATTCCCTGGTGAAAGAACAAGTGTATCAAGTTGTGTGAAAGTCTAACAAGAAATCTGTTGCCATTAGCTTTCTTCATTGTCCCTTTCATGTTTGCGATGTTTTCCCAATGACAGCTCCCTGGTTTCACTAAGGAGTTGGCTTCACCAACAAATGCATAAGACAGTTGATTCTTCAACAATTCACATACGCGCTAAAGTCTATTACACGCGTGAGACAAATTCTACTACGTGTGGCCAATTGCTTATTTTTTTTCCTCCAAAGATGGCGTTTATGTGCCGTCAATGCATAAGGTCTTAATATGGGCAGAAGGTGCCGAAAAGAGGATATGAGGAATTCTCGCCGGGAGTAACCCTCCTACTTTGACCGGTTAGTACCAAAGAAATGTATTTTTTCAAAGCAAAATTAACCATTCTCTTTCTTCATAGTCCGTGTGACATTTGCGATTGTGAAAGGACAATTGCGAAGTAGGCTTACTTAGCTTATGCTAATATTTTCTTGACCAAAAGCCATTACTAATGGACATGGTTGCCCATGTTAATTATTTTTGAACGTTTGTGCGTCCGAATAGCGAGACTGACTGACTGTCCTGCCTGATATACGGAATGCCAGCAGGGCCGTCGAGACCATGGTGTGAGGGTGCCTCCCGCCCCCCCCCCTCCTCGAATTCGTCAGAGCGACGGTAGATGGAAAATTTGAATCCAGTTGGAATGTTCTCATGTTCGATCTTGCACTTTTGTCCCGATTAATATGTCGACTTTGCAAACAAGTTGATGTAGTGCTGTATAGGCTTTCCCATGTTTCATTAAGTTAGAATCATAGAGCCCCATTTTCTCGGATCCTTCACTAGTTGTGAATATTTTCGCTCGCTCCGCCGTGCGCTTCAGTCTCATTGATGTAAGTCACCTCAAACATATCAAAATTTTGCATCATCCTGGTTTATGGTTGATTGTTTGTGTGCACAGGATGATGAGTGGCATTATGACGGACCATAACATCCAAGAAAACAAAGCTACACGAGGATTATTGCCTTTTATACCTGTTGTAATGTTTAATAAATTATTGAAGGTGTTATAGAATGACCAGGCAGCAATTCACACCTTGAAATTGGCAAACTCATTTTTAAGAAACATAAGACGTCTTGGGGCAGAGTCTGCGCACCAAACAACGTTGTAATGAAAATAAATGATTTCTAGTGCACAATTCGACCAATCTATCGGGCCTTCGCAATAATTCGCGCTTATAACTTTTATCAAGGAAGTAAAATTACACAAAAGAGCTTGTGGCTAGAACACATATCAAAGGTCAAAAATTCACCTCCATCTTCTCCCAACAAGTGGTGCTGTGAGGTGTCTTTCGAACGAATATAGTAGAATTTCAATTTTTACTTAATCAAAACTTTTGTCAAGTTCACCAAAGTTTCCGTGCTCTTTCCGCTCTTGAGTCTTCGGTTCTATTGCTTTATTCTTTAGTTTTGTTTCAGTCGCATTTATATGTCCAACATAATGGGTTTAACAACTATTTTAAGACAAGAATTCGGTAGGGTTGTAGTCGAGTCCGGACTCAGACTCGAGATTTGGAAATTTGAAGGACTCCCCGAGATTTGGGAATTTGAAGGACTCGGCCAGAGGGGTTGATTGTTCCCGATTTAGAATGTACAGGGACTAGAGTCCTTGAAGTTGAAAATTGCCACACTCATGACTCGGACCCTCCAGACTCGACTACAGCACTAGAATTCGGTCCACCTTGCTCGTAATTACAACAATTTACACTCCACGTCTCTCTTTCATAGATGTGAGGTGAATGAGTGCGAATACTGCCATCGATTTCCAGTTTTCCATTAAAGGAAATTAAACTCTATCTGTAGGGGTGTAGGGTGACTAGATGGACTTTTCAAGTCTCGAAAGTTCAAAGGAACGGCTGCTAAGAGTTTGTACATACAAGCAAGGAAATGCAATTTATCACCTGACTGAGGGGTCCCGGCAATTTTTCAAAATGTTCTGTCGGCGCTTCTCGTCAGCTAATGGTGACGCTCCGCTTTGATTAGTTTTATTTAGATTATTTCTATTTTGATTATTTTCTCAGCCAGTACTTTTTTTTAACTTCTTCAACCCTTCACAAATTTCAAGCTTTGAACAAGTAAAGGTTTATGTATCTGTTTAAAGGTCATAATGAGGGTAGCAACAACAAAATGAAAGATGGATAAGACTTCTCTCATTTTTTTTTAATTTTTCTTCATTTGTCATAATACTTTTTGCCTTTATTTTCCACCTAAAGTTAATATATCACCATATGAAGTTAATATATTTCCATATGCGATCTACCTCCGAAATTCACCCTCAAGACCTAAGATCAGTAATATTTCAACTCTGCCCCACCCAGCGCCCTTTTTTGTCTCTTTTGCTCAGTGAGCTTCCATTTTACAATAATCTATACATTGTTTTGGCATTCATTGCATAATTTCATATATTCAGCATATATCAACTTTGCATTTCGAAGTCTTAAAGACACTGTATCGTGGAGCGAAACGGGGGCGGCAGCATCTTTTTAGAATTGTTCTTTTCTCCTTCGCGCATCAAAAACTGTTACAGCGGCATCACCCTCCTTAGCCGTGAATAATGTTCGTGCAATCGACGGAGGGAAGTTGAAGCATGGAAGTAGTAGACGGTACTCATTCGGGTGATGTGGATTTCTGCAAGACATTTGCAAATACCACATACACCGAACAATCGTCGGCAATAACGAGAGAAGTCGGCGAGGGCAACTTTTCCCAAAATTAACATGAGATTGACGGCACGACATCCAGGGAACGCTTTATCAGCTTTAATTAAGGAGTAATTTGTGATGTTTAAAGCTGCGAGAAGGTAAGGAAAAGAGATAAGAACAAACACGATGGCAATTAGTAGACATTGACAGTAATTCTGCGAAAAATCCTTTGCTTGGCGATGTGTAGTATTACTTACGTGTATATGCCATACAAAATTGAACAAGGGAGAAATTTTCCCAAGATTATGGGCACAAATTCCCAAGGTCCGATACACTACAGAAAGAAACAAATTCAACTTCCATCACGTTGCATGTGGATCCTTGTTATTTTATTGAGTGTATAATTAATGCTACAGTAGTTTCTACCGGGATACACCTTCAAATTAAGGCTGATATATCTTAAACAGCTGTGAAAGGGACAAAACTTTAGTCATTGCCAGTATGAAATTACTTCAAGCACAACACTCTTTGTCCTACAATTGAGTTACATAGTGTTATAGTAAAATATATCCCACAATTAGAAAGACTTGTGTGAATTGACAGATTTCAGACTACACTCAGATCACATATGATGGCCTAGCTAGCTCGACAATTGGCTTTTCACCCCCTAAATTAGGACAAAATCAAAAAAGACTAGTTGTGTAGTGCACAAAAGTTTAGGAAGGGTTTGCTTGATGAAAGCATTATATACAGTATGATTAGAAATAAATTGGACTGACCATGTTCAAAGGATAAGAAAGCTATCCAACCAGCTCAGTACTGTTGTAATAATGCCAACAATTTCCACTGAATGCTTAATTGACATGTGACAGCAAATTGCATCTAGGGATAGTCTTGCCATGATGGTTGTCTGAAACAGTCCTTCCACACCCAACCTCAGGAGAACTTAGTTTACTAGACCAAAGATTTTAAGACTTTTCAGGGTGCTTGCTATAATCCATTACCTAACCTCATTTTAAAACATCAGGGTATTAAATAGCCCTCAAACAGGTCTATGTCGTCAGTTAAATGGCCTAATGAAATTCTCTACAGGTAACAGAATACACATGCAGCCCTGTTAACTAGGGAATGGGGGTGGCAATTAGAACTTCTCTCCACTGATACCCGAAGTGTAACCGAATATAAGTCTTTCAATCATTTAAAGCCCACCCCTCCCCCCTTACCCTCCAAATTAGGGAAAAAAGGTTCTTGCTACCCCACATGACAAAGTTTTTCGTCAAACTATGTTTGCCACTGCTAGGCTTCTTTAAAGGGTGAATCTCTTCATTCCAGATGGTTCCAGCCAGTTCTGGTAAAATGGCTAACATCTTTAGCTCCTCAAAAAGCACACAAACTTTTGTTGCTAAGAGACTAACCCTGTCAAGTAGTTGTCACGTTTAATAAACAGAACAATTGCAGTGCATGCAACTGCCTGTTGTAATGAAAGCATTAGCTCCCTACTGCTTCTTCTGAATTGGTCAATGGAAGAGCAGTCACTTATTACAAAGGTTACTCTCTCTCATAACTAATCCACATGAGTATCCATATTTTTTGAAACAGATTCCCTTCACAAGCTAGCGTACATCTCTCATGTTTCATATGCTAACTATTTTGCATTTTAATTAACATCATATGAAATAAACATCATATTAATCCAGGCCTGTGTCAGTCATGTAACAGCTCAGTAGCCTCTGCCTGTCACAATTGAATCTTCAGTATGGCTATATGTACATAGCATGAAGTAAATTAAAATATCATACCAGAGTAATCTAACCTTTGAGAGTACAACATTTTCAACAGTTTACTCAAACTAAAAGGTTGTTACTACATGTGACATATTACTTATTTATATTATGCTCTTCTTTGTATCCTTGAAGGCACTAGCACTACAGGAACTGCATCAACTTTCTGGAAAAAAATCACCTACAATACCTACTCTATGGCAGAACTCATGCATGGGAACCTACCATTATCTTCTTGTTAGGCTGGAAGGAAAATTGATGTCTTCTCTTTAAAGAAGAAAGTGCAGGCCAGGTCTGTATGGTGGCTTTGAGAACTACATCTCCACTGCAAGCTGATTGCCTAGAGAATTCAACTATTCAAACTTGCTTCGTATGACTGTCAATATTTACTTAATGCAATATTCCGAGACTGGGGAAGACGGCCGGTGTCATCATGTTGGGATACAGTGACAGGAGTGCAAGTATAGGAGTGGAAAGGCCACCCAGAAGTACATTGAGATGGGAATTTCATGTCATGATATCAGTGACAAAAAATGAACTTGTAGACCCAAACTATGATGCAAGATATATCATGAAAGTTGCATGAAAGCCTCCGATTCCTACATTTTAAAAACTTCATTTACAAAGATGGTAGTAGTTTTCATATCACTTGAAATAAAAACTTCAAGGAGAATTCAAACACCTCAGAGCTTGTGTGTGCAAGGTTTCATTCCTATCCCATAACCCCCACCCATGAATATTGGAGCTAGAGGCTTTTAGAAAAATGAATTTGGGTACCCCCTTGCTGTCTAGCTTCCCCATGCATCTAGAAGGCTTTTTTATGCCATTGATTGAGTACACAACTACCAGTACCCCAAAAACATTGATCAATAAGAGTGGAGTAATTGTTTCAATTCATATCAAAATTTAACCAATTGGTACTGATCTTCATGTATATAAAGTGCTATATATTCCTAACTATCTTTGTGGATATGCTCAGTACATTCCCTTCAAGTGTAGCAGTGCTGTTTGTACAGTAAGCAAGTGCACATACTGTATGCATGCAATTTGCACAAATATATTTTCTCCTGCTTATGACAACAACTTAATTCTGCATCATCCCTCCATAACTAAAAGCAAACAATGATGGATGCTAGGACATATATGAGACCCATCGAAGCAGTGCCACAGTCTCTAATTTAAGAGGCACCATGCATGCACCAGCATGCACCATTTACTACCAGGCTGGTTTCTAAATGGCACTCAGGTGGGGGCACATAAAGTACTGCACAATATCACATATAAACAAGCTTGTTGATCAGGTGTAGGATTAAACGAAATTAGTGGAAGAGAGCTGATAAAAGAGTTCTCATGGATTGTTCAATGCTTGAAGTAAATGTAATCAAAAGTTTTATTCAAATCATATTTGGTCCTTGGGATGTTGGCATAAGGTACATGAATGTGGCAACACAGACCCAAAGCACGTCATGAAGTACTGAACCTGAAGGAAGTACTGTTTTAGGAGTGATATCAATGTTTCAGCACAGATGGGCAATGCTTACAGTATCAAGTCCTGATTTTACAATTGCTCTTATTCAAAATGAAACACTGGGATTTGGTTTAACCCATTCATAGAAAATTTCAAGATTGGAAAATTTCTGTGTCCCACTAACCATGGCGAGGGCTCCAAACATGATGATAGCTAGGAAATGTGTATTTTTAGCACAAATAAAATTTACACTGGAAATTAAATGTTTGTCTATAAAAAAAAAATATTCTTCCAAATTTTCAACAATTCTTGGCAAGGAGCTTCCCATTTTGCTGGTTTTTCCACTGGCACCCTTGCTCATGGCATATTCAAATCTAGGAAAAGAAATATTTCAATCATTTGCACAAGAAGTTTAAGAAAACACATTTGATCAGTGCAAGTGTAGGATATGTAACACAAGCTTGCTCCAAGTTCACAAAAATTGAATTAAAAATCTGAAAACTTTAATTGCATATATTTTGAGCATCTGAAGAACTGATTTAATAATTTTATCACAAAATTCTACTTCACGGTATTAAACATAAATTTATTTGAAACATTTTTTTACAGGATATCTTTTAAATGTGAATTAGGGTCTACTTCTGGAGGTAGAATATTCAAGCTAGGCCAAGTCCTCTCACTATTTCATGCATTCTCCCAACCTTTTTAATTCTACCCACCCACAGCTGTTTAAAACTTTTCATTGTGCAGACACAATCCTGGTCTACTGTTTGAAGGGTATATCATCAAAGTGAGCACACAAAACCCAGTTGAATCAGACTGCACTCTCTGTCAGAATATGAGCCACTCTGCATTCTTGAATTTGATATCACAGATCAGGATGATGCATGGCTATTTCTTACACAGTACAGTTACTACAAATAAATAATCTATAATTATCTATCTGAATATCCTGAACATGCAGTTTCAAACTTCCACTTCCTTTGGCATACCAATGTCTCTATTAAACAAATGACTTAAACACCTTTAGAAGGGTTCCTGCCATCATTGAAAACCTAAAAAGTCATGAAATTTGAAAAAATATTTTCCAGGGCCTGGTAAAGTTTTCCAATTCAAAAAGTTGTGTTAACCAAGTCATGAAAAATTCATGAAAATTTTCTCAAATTTTCATAATTTGATGTAACAGCTCCCCCCCCCCCCCCCCCCCAAAAAAAAAAAAAAAAGTTCTGCAAATTCTTTTAATATTTGGTCCTGGAAAAGTGAAAATTTAGTTTCCAGAAAAGTAGGAACCCTGCTTCAACTTATGATTCATTTGAAGCTTACAAAAGACACATGCTCCACTGAGTGCACCAAAAATTGTTCCTATATTCTTGTTGTCTTTATTGTGCATGATATGATAGTCCCATCATTCTTTCATGCTTTTTAGTAGCTGGAATAAAATTCAGACCTAAAGTTTCAGGTATAGCTGATGTTATAACATATAAATGAAAGACTTCAATACAGTTGCAAGCTGGTTGGCAATACTGTTCAGGTGTCACACCATCTTCCTATTCACAAAACTTCATACACAAAACACATTTGGCCAATAAAAATTGCTTTTGTGATGTAAACCATTAAATGGCAAGCAAGGCAAGCAATCTTTCCAGTATTGATGTGGTTTTCTGGGTTCTGCCAGGTTACTCAAAATCATGCATAAATCCATCCTGGTTGGGAAGTATCAACCAGGTGCCTTTTACACCCCAATTGTAGCTGAGATTTTGAATCTTCAGTCCAGTTGAACGTGGCACTGTACATGACTAGCATATGCAGAGGTGAACTTGACAACTTTGGGTGGATCCTTGGGCTGGTCCTCCTGTGCCAAAAAAAAAAACAGAATAATATATGAAATGCCCACAGAAATATTTTTGCTCTGTCTGAGTTTTGTTTCCTTGCTTACTTGAAATTTTTCTGGATTGCTTAGTAATCTGCATTGGTACTTCTTCAAATTAAATGTAATAAGCAGGCTCAGCTGGAACTAGAAATGTATGAAAAACACTTATAATTTTTTTCTTTATTCTCCTTGTCACAAATTCCAAAAAGATGAAATTGTTCTCATATTTCTCACTTTCTTGAAGAGAGAGCAACTCATAAAAGATTTCTTTCAAACTTGTGGTGCCAAAACTTGATTAACTGGACAAGGCCAGAGCTTCAGAGGTGAGGTTGGTATTACTGTCAGTGGGTCTTGGAACTGGGGATAGGCAATACTACCATTCCGGAAATATTGTGAGCAGAATCCAGATCAAAATGGAAATTCAAAAGATATAACAAAAACTTGATATTTTTCCATCAGGTACAAGGATTCTCTTTTCAAAGAAACTGAAACAAATGCATAGTGAACTTACCTAGATAGTCTACTTTCATGTTTAGACTTGACTGCTTCCTCCCACATTATATTGTCTGCCTCTGCCTCATCAGTGTCATTTTCATTGTGGCAATCCAGGAAATCTTCAACTGAACTGTTGACAAAATAGATTGTACTGCACTTAGACCTGTACTTCAAGTCACCCCTTTTCCAAGCAGGCAATAATAATGGAGCAATTAGCAAAGTTTGAAAACTACATTTTATCCTTTATATCATATTTTGAAGATAAATGAATGAAGAAAAAAACTAACAAATTGACAAATGGCAAAAATTTGCAACTTGGGTAAAGGTATTTTTTATCCATGGATGTGTTCTGCATGCCAAATGCAAATGGTGAATGTTCCTACCATGCAGTTTCATGATACTGTTTCAATCTAGGGAAATCTCAGATCCTCTTTTTTGCCCTTTGATATCAAAGCATGATTAATGAAAAGCTTAAAGGGCAAGAGCAGTCTCCCCAACTTGAAGTAGTGTAGTAGACTCTCCTGTTTCATGATTGGCTCTTCACGGTCATGTGCCATTTTTTGGGGAGTCACTGCTTGGTTTTCCTAGAATATGTAATATTGAAGTCCTAAAAAATTATTAAAGATACTTTTAAGAAATTAAGAAAAGTGAAAAGAAAATTATCAGCTTTAGCCTTTGCTTCGAAATACAGTAAGTTTGGGATGACTGTTTTTTGCCTTTCAATGTTGAAAAATGACAACAGCAGTCATGTACCTTGGAGTAGTATGGTTAAAATGGGAAGACCCAGTGATTGCAGATCTGCCAGGACTGAGCCTATACAGCACATTAAAAAATTACAAAACAAACTCTGTTTAACAAAGGATTTTTTTCTTTCCTGGTCAGCTTTTTGATGTTAATATCTGACATTTCAAAAGCACGTTGGAAAGCAGGTATATATGTTTTGCAAGCATGTGACTGCATTTGAAAGTGGTCAATCAGTTATCACTAGAAAAAAACTTGCATTTTCAGAATTAACACCCAAAGAAACAGATTGGGTAGTATATATTGTTGGAATAATAGATAAAGTAAGTAATAATAAAAAAACATAGGACTTCTGACTTCATAAATCCATTTTGAAATGATGAGAGTAGCCTAGCTAGGTAAAAAAATAAAAGGAAATACAACTACTGTGAGTAGAAGAGAGATGCATATCTGACAGTCAAGCTACGGTACTGTACTCCAGAAGAAATGCTTACTGTCATGAAAATAGTCAAAGCTTTAGAAATTTATGAACAATTACAGTAAATATAGCACCCCGTCCCACACTGTGACAAAGACATCACACTTCCATTGCAGAAAGACATGGGAAGACTGTCATCCAATACCCCCATCCCTTTTTGTTTAGGTAGAGGGCAAAACAACTCCATGCTTAAATCTTGAATGACCCTTGTGTTTTGGCATTTATTTTACCATAAGTGTTCAGTAAACCAGGAGTGCCAGAGAGGTGCTAAGGGGAGTGAGGTGGGACAGGGATTCATCTCCCAGTTATGATGGATGGTCCCCACTGTATATGGGAAACATTTTAGGAAACATTTTCCATTCTTTTCAAGGGAGCATAGATGGGTATGCTATTCATTGTCCAGAAAGTGACAAGTAACATTCCAATTGTGTACCTCCTTCTAATTCTTGAAGGAAATGCAACTGTCCTTTAAAAATCACAAAACTTGAAATTTAATATTCTAACCCAAATCAACATTGAATTTAAAATCCAAATTTTCAATTTTTCTTTCATAACATTTTATTCAAAATAATTCCCAGACAAATCTCTGGGTTTTGGCCACAGATTTGGGTTGCTTGTGCCTAGCTACAGTATTATGAAGGATTTCATCATTCCCTTGGAAAGAGACTGCATGGCACCATGCCGGATGTTGTGACTTATTACAGCACGTACTACAATGCTATAATCATGGGTGAAAAGAGTTGTGAAGCTGAGAAGCTCCTTCCCAGAAAATTTGGACATCTGGAGGAAAATTTCCCTTTTCATGAAAATGCAGGGAGAATTGTGGAAACTTTTACTCTCTTCCTGGGAAATAATGCAACTCCCTTCCTGGAAAATAAATATTTTTTCCAGCCCTGGCTGTAATACATGTTGTAGTTAGATGGAGTTTTACGGCCCAGTTTCCAACCTATTGGTTCAAGTCGAACCGGCCACTGCCTTTTTTCAAGTTGTGGCTCACTGGCTTGTTTTCCCTACCCCACTGCTTATACAGAGCAGCGATCATGCAAAATGGCAGTAGGTTCCTTTTTTAGAGTCTTTGGTATGACTCGACCTGGGAAGTGAGCCTTCTGCGTGAGAGGTGGATGCTCTACCGTAGTACAGTTAGACCAAACACACCGTCTGTGTAATACATGTTGTATAAGGGAATCGTGCGTGTAGGACATGTATGATGTTTGTCTGAACTCAATGAAAGTGCAGCTAGTCTTGGGCAATAACTATTGGTTTTAAGTTCAACAGCCATTTGCAATCCTCCCTGTGTTTGGCTTCCATAATTACCTGTAGTTGCTGATGAGGGACAAACTGGCTCTAATATACTGTCATAGTGGCCCTTGACAGGAGTAGATGTCAATGCTGCAATTCAGTGGAATATCATATTTACAGCTGGTGATGCAAGTTTGCAGCACAGGATGAACTGTATGGATGATTTTCAATTATTATAACCACACTTCTAACTACTGTAAACTTGATAATAGGGCAAGACTTGTTTTTAAGGAGGTATCTCACAATTTTCTTCTCATTCCATAATATTGGATATTCAGGCAAGCCAAGCAAGTAAATTGCACATTTCAGGAAAGAATATTGTCACTTGAATCTACAGCCAATCATGAAACAGGGCAGTCTAACTACTGTACACTTCTGTACTGTATACTGGGGTGAATGCTCTTGTCTTCAAGGAAGAGAGCACATCAAATCAATAGAGCAACTAGCCCAATTTGTAAAGGTAAACTAATCAAGCACATTACAATTATAATTCTGAAAATGTTGGCAATGTCAAAACATTACCATAGTGGGTATATTGTGCAATTGGGAGAAAATAATATTCACTCAGGCTTTGTGGACAATTAATTGATACTGCAACTCGATCTGCCTAACAATGCTCATAAACTGTGCAATATTTTAGTAAATATAGATATAAAGTTTCTAGATAGCAAAGATGAGATTTAACTATACCCAACATGAACATGTCATGTACAGTATTGTGTAAGTCAACTCAATAAAAAGTTCAAAGTTTAAATTTACTTTCAAGTACAGTTCAAGTACAATTCAAGTACAAGTTAGTTTTCCCTTTAGTCAACTCTTACAGTAGGCAGGATCAAACAGGCTTCGCCCCTAGAAGCTCTCAGGTTTTAGCATACTGTATCTCTGAATGAAAAATGTAGTCTCTGGAGAGGTATGTTATTTAAATTCTTTTCAGTAAACCCAAACCCAACTCCTTTCTGACCAGCTAACATTTGGGTGGGGGGAGGGGGATTGAGGAGGGCCAAGGACAAAATCTATGGAGGGCAAATGCCCCCTCTTGCCCCAACATAGAGCCACCATTCATGGTGCTAATTAAAGCCGTGAAAACATTACAACCAATTCTGAACAGCACAAGGTAGCTGTGCTATAGTGTTGTGAACCATGGAAGTACTACCTGGAAGTTAGCTGGGAAAACATGCTTTTGGAAATTGAAAGACTTGTTTTAATACATCCTGCAGTTGTTTTCACTCACCTATGGGTGTAACAGCTAGCAACTGAGGTGAGGTTGGTCATTCACTTGGCTCTGTCTGTGTGGCCTACGACATGTACAGTACTTTGAAGAACACCTGGAAAGTAAATCAAGACTACTTGCAATGAAACAGTATTTTATCTTAGGGAAGAGTGCATATATAAGACTTCCATGATTTCAAATCACATGTCCCTCAATGATTAAGGGGTGGTGTCAAAATTGGTTGTTATAAGAGTCATAATAATGATGATTGATGATGATGTGAACAATAGGCCCCATTAAAACAGAAAAGGACAAGGGGGGGGGACTGCAATCTATTCTGTCTAAAGGAATTTTAAATCAACCTATACCGATTACCAGTGGCATCAGCAGTGGCTCTTGTATACCCCCCTTATGTAAAAAGTATATTGGGCAAAATGTGTAAGAACTTCACAAACACCTCTTGAAAGCAGCACTTTTTAGTAGTAAAAACAACAGCTGGGAAGTACCATTTTATGCAATCTGAAACACATTTCAGGCAAAGTTTTCTCTGTATGCAATGTGCTGGTCAATAGTGGCACTCGATATACAGTAGGAGCATTTTCTTTGGCCCACCACTTCAGCACTTTCCCTCTCCCAATGAAAAAGTTTAGTAATGCCACTGTCAATAACCGAGGACATAAATTTTGCTCGGGCACTAATTTTTATTGCATTTGGCATTTCCCAGCCCGGTCTCACTGAAGACTTTAAAAATGGAGCTACTGCCACTGTGCTTGCAAAAGCAATGGAGTAGGGAAAACAAGCCTGTGAACCAAAACAGAAAAAAAGGTCAAGACTAGCTTGACTTGAACTACTATGTTGGAAACTTAACCCAGAAATAGCATTTATATGCCATTCCTGCCTAGATCTTGGGGAAAACAACTTTTAATACTGTATGTACAGGTACGGCAGCTATACTATGCTTAGCCTACCTTGCAGTACCCCTCATAGCCCAGGCCTCCATTTTTAAAACATTTAGTGTTGTCTTGGGGCAACCATTTCACTCATTTTGGTTCAGAAGGTAATTTGGTTGTCCAAAATATTTTTCACTTAATTACAAAACAGAAGGCTATAATTATGTTCATCAAGGGCGGATCCGGGGTGGGGGGGGGGAAACTAGGGTCAACTGCCCCCCCTATGACCAGTCTAGCGTCCCTCAATACAAGAAAAATGCGCCCCCTGAGTCCTTAAAATAAAGTAAAAACTGCCCGAAAAGTAAAAAAAACAAAGGTCCCCAGAATTTCGAACCGTATAGCTATATATAACTGCGGCAATGGGAGTTGGTCTGAGAAATGAGGTCGGTCAAATTCAAGAGTATGTGGCCCCTGTATGATGTTGGCGCCCCCTCTTTCAAACTGCCCCTCCTTCAGCTAGGGGCTGGATCCGCCCTTGATGTTCATGAGAGGAAACTCCCCTTAGCTCATTTGAAAAATTTGAATTACCCAAGCAGAAAAAAGATAAATCCTGAGAGTTATCTCTGCGTTTGTGTTCAGTGTCATAAAAGAATACAATCACAATGCCTCTGTTGTGCTGGTCACTGGACATTTCCTAAGTAGCTTTATAGATCAATGCACACACAATGCTGCATTGAAATTTTCTTAATCCATCTTTCCTGCCATGTGCCTGCTATGACGGGTACCAAATTTGAAAAGTAGCTAAGGGGCTTTTCCTAGCATGTTCATGTATTATTGGTCTTGAAGAATAAAAAGATGTGATGTTTGAGAGACAGGAACACTCCAAGTCTGAAATATGGTTATGAAACTATTATGGAAAAAGGTGAAAGAATTTATCAATCAGCAGTATACTTTTTCAGTCTGAGAGGAAAATGGTTGTCCATGGGACAACCAACCTGGTTGTCCGTATGGAATTTTTGTTGTCCCAGATATTCTGACAGCCATGAAAATTGATTCCTGTAGCCCAACTGGTTACTGGTAGTAGGCCAACAGTACTTTGGCTTGAACTGAATTTAGAATGCAGATTTCTTATTTCCCTTGTGAGGAGGGGGTTGTGGGGTGGTGGTGATTGAGGGGAAGGAGATCAGCATCAGTTTTCAATTGCATACAGGTACAACCAATTGTTGAATATTTGGTAATTATTTATGCCAAATTGTATATATGAGCATATAAGCAGAATTCAAATTTTTATTGGAGGTGACCCGGCCCAATGCCCCGGTGTATGGTTTGTTGACGTTGTGTAAATTCCCCTCTTTCTCAAAATCCTTGATCTGCGACTGAGCCCAAAATCTGCAGATCCAGGTTTTCTTAGGCCACTGATGAAGGCCTACTGTAGTTAACTTTCTATACTATAGCATTGTTCCACACATGGGGGGAAATTTATGATGTACGTACTTGAAAGCCTAGGCCTATATATGGGGCCTTACCTTACATTAGGAAGGCAGTTGCCTTACAACTCTTTTTTACCACATACCTGGCAAACCACTACTGGCATTTGGATGGGGACCCTCATCACCCTTATTGAATGCTTTCAATAAGCATTCATTATGCCTTCTGAATGTATCATAGCATTCGAAGGACTGTCAGTGAGTTGGAATGCTTATTTTCTTCCTCAAATGAAGTCTTCCTTGCATTCAAAATAAGCCTTCATAATTTCCTTTGAAGTCTACCAAACCTTCAGTTACTGTTTGAATGCATTCATTAGTTTTTTAATGTGTTGGAATGCATTCACACATGAATGATATATGAATGCTTATCAAAGCCTTCATTTCCTTTTTTTGCAATTCATATAACTAGTATCAATGCAACTGGATGTCACTCATGCATAAGCAAAGTTACAGAAATCAATTACTGGATAATGGCGCCTTGATCCTGCTCACCTGATTGCACCAGATAATCTTCATTTATATTATACAGTAAATCCAATATGCTCAGGCTTAGTACAGAACTGTTGTTCTCATCAAGTCTCTTTGGCAAATTACTGATCCAGCAAAGCTGAGCACTTACTCATTGTCAAGTGGACTGTAGGCTAATGAAACACCTAGGATTATCTAAGTGATAGCATATTGTAGATCTATGCTTGATGAGAAAGTTTTGAGAAGACAATGTTGGGGAAAGTGCAAACTCCGCGCCAGGCCCTCTGCGAGATCATAAGTGTAACCTATTTGGGGCATGTAAGAGTAGTCACTGAACGTGACCGTATAATCTGCTCCTTGTAGTCACTCCTTACTACGGTCACTGGCCTACATGTACAAAGGTAACAACGTTTTAAGCCAAAACAACAAATCGAGCTCTAATTACGATGGAATGGTTCATAGAACAGATTTGAGTTAATATAATGATTTTGAGCATTCTTAAATACCACTTATACCTTCTGGAATGTTTAATACCAGTAAATTCATAGCAAAAGGCAGGAAAAATGTGGTGCCATCCTTCGCACTAACATCGACATCTTGATCGTCTGCTACTGTGTTGCATGATGTGAAGGACTTCCGCTAGACAAGCTGTCGAAGACCAATTAGTAAGCGCGGCTAGTCAATACTTGTACTTCATATAGTAAGCTCTCTGTACATTACGAAAATGTACAGTCACTGCGTAGGTTTCTCCGTTTTAAATGAGATCACATGACAAACACTGACTTCTTCGACTGAAAAAATAATCTGCACAGGCTTAACGTTACTCGCAGAATTATCCAGCCAAAATTTCCCTCTTAAAGGTCTTATTTCGTTAACAGACTTATGTGGAAGGTGAATGTGATGACAAAGATCATCTGTGGAAAGTTTGGTGAGAAAAGGTATCTTTTTGGGGACGTGAGGGATGCCTACTCACGCGTGAGTAGGCAAGTGAGCTGTGTTTTTGTGTATACCGGGCAAGGGCCCAGAAATGAAGTGTATAGCATAGGAACGTAATGCTGGGTCCTGTTCAAGGGCTAGTATATGAGCAAACTGAGGACATAGGCTAGCCACATTTTTCAAGAGTAGTGCGTCTTATTCTGGGTAGCCTGTCCACACATACGCTGACACTGCGACGACATAATCTGACGAACAATCCTATACACAGAACTGTTTCAAAATCTCACCTTAAACCTTCCATTCATGCTTCCAAATGCACCTCATAAACTAAAAAATAAACATACAAATCAAATGTCATGCACAATTTGTCCAGTTGGGTGGTAATCTTCCGAAAAATGGAGTATTTTTGCGACCACTGCTGGTTTCGTGTTGCTGCTTTAGAAACACTGTGTGAAATACCATAGAGCATGCGTACCTCCAAACTCCCTCAAGCAGGTAAAATTTGCCCTAACGCTATTTTACAATTTACGGTACCCTTTCAAAAATGGTTAATTAAGTGGTTCCTAACGGCAGATGTCGTAGGAAAGTAATATATCCTAATAATTTGAATATTCATAGTCTCTTAGCTACTCTTTTAACCACAAAACTCTCATTTTGGCGGGATATAGAGACGTACGTTTTAAACGTAAGTACACAGTAAATTTCATTTTTTTATCATCATTTTGTAAATTAAACGATTTCATTCATACGGATTAAGAATCTTTGTTTTATTTTCTTTCGAATGATATAAGATTGACTGAATTAAACCACCCAGCTCATCCCGAAAATGGCGATTAGTTATCACCTAGTTTTCATAAGCTTATCTGTAGGCACCTACAACACTAGTTAGGCTTTCTTCTTCGCATCGCCATGATGGCTTACAAATAGATTTTTTGAGATTTCGTTACGTTGAAAGCGTCATAGCATTTCATTCAAACGATGTTATGTTGTCTGATCTTTCCGAAATGCTGAAGTACTAAAGTATCCGTTGAAAACGACCCAGCTCATTCCGAAAATGTGTTATTTCTTACAAAGTTCTGAGTACGATTTCTTAGCCAGAGCGTACAAGTTTAATACGTAGGGAGAGGGTGTGTGCGTGACGTTTTGGAATTATCGGCTGTGATTGGCTAAGAGTTATGAATGAAGCCTGTGAAAGGATTGTAAACATTGCACATTCTGCGACACTCTGTTCTACAGTAATAAATGGTGGCTAATGTCGCCGGAACGGCTTACAGAATATATTACAAAAAAAATCATATCTCAGCCGTCCGTTAACCGATTTACATGATTTTTGTTTTGTTCCTTCTGGTTTATTACGCCGCATTTTATGGTGCAATTTTTGAATTGTAATTATCTTTCTAATTTTTTCGTGTGGACACGCTATTCTGGGCTTAAGATTTTGATGAAGTGGTAAATGTAGTGCTGATCACTTCTGCTGTAACCTGTGCTAGCTCGTCAAAAGCTTTACTAGGCATATAGCTACTAATAAAATTGTCCTAACGTTAGGCCTATGCATATTCTGTACTGTAGCTACATAAGCTAAACACGCGTGTGGGATGGGTATGTGGATCACTAACGAGACGGGAATCCTGTTTACTTTTTACTATCAGTAACTGAACAAACACATTTCACTTACCTTTGAGCATGATCTGTGAGATGATGTTTCGCAAAATCGCCGTTATAAACAAGAGACTTGTTATTCCCCAACCAAGCAACCTGCTTTTTCTGCGGCGATCTAGGCTAACGTTAGGTAGGGCCTATTCCGCGTGAGAATGAGAAAGGGAATTCCGTCTTTCGTTTGCTACTGTATTTTTCTCGTTTGATTTCTCCTTCTCGTGACAACGTGTGCAAACGCTGTCCTTCGATTTTTTTCTTTCTGAAGTTCTGAACAGGAAGACATTTTGCTGTAAGACTAAGACTAGCCCCTTCGCTTCGACCAATCTCTCAAGTTCAATGCAGGTTTCCTAGGCCAGTTCGTCTTTTAGAAATTCCCAAGATCACGTCTCGAATAACAACGTATAGCCTCTCAACGTTGAACTACAGTAATGATAGCCTATAAGAGCATCGCAGTCAAACTGCTGATTAAAACACAAAACAATTAAGCCGGAAATTTAATACAAATTAGCCACCTTGGCATTATTATTAGAACTTATTCACATATTTCATAACTAATTAATAAGTGACTTAAAAAAGTAGAAAAAAGAAACAATCACACAATATTTCTTTTTTCAAAGTGGGAAGGAAAAGAATGATGGAGACGGTTCAAAATTCCCAAGATATTGGGAAAATTCCCAAGGGTCTCTCTGTTGTCACTGAGCAAGGCACTCACATGTATCAGGAAAACAATCCCTGCTACATACAAATTAACACAGATACAACGCCTGTTAACGCTCACACAAACAAGCAGATGTAGCAGTACGCTATCCCACGCAATCGTATGAACTGTTATCATACTGTGTCTATGGGCTACATCCGGGATTTTGGGTGGGATAACAATTTTTTTGAAGGCTGTCCAAATGTCGCCCCCGTTTCGCTCCACGATACTGTGTCTTTAAGTAATAATACCGGAGTTCCATTCTGATTTGGTAGTAGCCTATTTAACAAGAAAGACAGATTGAATCATGCGGAAGTCATGTTCTCTATCCCACTCCTGCTAAACATGACTGTGTAATACCCTGCTAATACTCAAGCCTGGAAAATGCTATTTCCACGCGATTTTTAAAAAATTTCTGTACGCCCTGCGCCAACCTATGGTGGCGCTAAAGTCGTTAGGGTGATATCACACCGCAGGCCCCGCAACCCTTAACAAAAATCCTGTCACTGTTTTAAAGTCGTCTAGACAAGGACATTTGTGCATTGTCTTTTGCTAACTAACGTCAGCAGAAATTTTTACAAGGGTGGGCAAGGTCATTCATGGATTATTGAAATGTGTACACTATCTAAGCGGAGCGCCACCATCGGTTGGCGCGGAGTGAAAAAGAAGAAAATTTTGAGCCTTACAAACCCTCCAGATGGCCGGAAACGACACTTGGCGAGTGTTATAAGCTGCATGTACTCAGCCCTAAAACAGGAATTTCTTGTCTGTAATTTTTAGATTTTTAGAATTTCCAATGTAAAAAAATTGTTGAAGGGAAATCTGCCTCTCGGTCCCGGCCTCGCACACCTATGCACGATAAAACTTACAACTGTCAAACAGCCTACATAGGCCTATATCCGTTACCTAAATATGAATCATATCCCCCCCCCATATTCACCTTGTATATCCCAGTCGCATCGGCGCGTCGCCACTTGAGATCAGCACGGGACCAAACCAAGACCAACACCTTCATCAATAGTCGGATGCCATATGCACACTACATACCTGACAACTAGTACAATTATGACATAATTTTTACAATTACAAATTTCCAATAGATATCACGAATGATGGTCCCCAAATTACGATTTCACTATCCAGCATACCATCTTCTCTTTTGCTATTCCTGGTCAAATGTCCGCATATTTCACGAGTAGAAACTGACGCTGTGAGTGAAGATATTTTGATGATTTATTTTTAATTTTTTTTATTTCAATTTTCAATTAATTTTTTCACAAGTTTGATTTTCCAGACTCCCATGGTTATAACCATTTTGCGATTGATGTGATAAGAAGTATTAATATCTGGAGCATTTTGTTGTTAAATTACCAAACTTTTCTCGTGCTACCCTCGCTGTCCTCCACTATTACATTTGGTTTAAACTGTTTAACACGAGTTTTTGACATGTTGATAGTTTTCATGCATGATTGCTGACATTTTTCAACATGCCAAGAGAGTCGGCGCTGATTACACATGGACTTCCGTGCCCCTCAGGAAAATTTTGGAAACAATGTAATACGGTTTAAATATGCACAAGGAAGATACGAAGATTTCAAAAAAGCTTTGGGAGGGACTTGGAATATGTTAGTTGGAACCAGAATGCAAAAAGGCATTGAGGTTTCGATGATACATATATCCAAATAATGCCGAATAATACCGAATACTAGACTATCATATGCGTAACGAGATGGGTGCTATTCTTGATTTTACATTCGAACTTGAACCCCAAATATGTTTCAAAATTTATCTTTTCTCTTTATCATGAAAATATCGTTCAAAGTATAACACTACAAAAACCGACTGTATTGAAGACTAACTCTGCCGTTAAATCTCATGCTCAAAGCCTCATGCTGTATTACAAAAGGAGGTGGAAGTTCTCACGAGAGAAAAGATTTCCCGAACGCTTCGTGCGCATGTGCACACCATTTACAGCATCGACACCGCTACACTATCCATGACAGCATTTCATATCTCAGCTCAGATATGTTCTATGAAGATGGGAGTTGGACTGTTGGAATTCATTTTTCATGGTCTTTGATATATATTTTTGAATTTTTTTATATGAGGTACACTTTATATCTTCAATTTCACAATAAATGTAACCTGTCATCCCTTTTAATATGGTTCATCCAAACCATGACTGTTAAACTCATGTAGAGTAGCTAGAGTATAGTAGTTTAATTTCGATTCTTTATATATAAAAGGAAAGGAAAAATATCTGCGGGCCAAATAAGAGGAGATCTGTAGAATTTGATTTCTTTGTGAGAAACTTGCTGCGGTGACGGATTTCTCCCTCGAAAATTCACGTGAAAAAGTAGGCACATAAAATAGGAGCAAAGCTTTGAAGTTTCTCTTTAAATGTCCGTGAAGAGTAGGCCTTTATCTGGCGTGAAACTTATGTTGAATGCGAGAGAATAAAAACCAATTCATAGACCGCTTTTATACAAAAGGAAAGGATGAAGAAAAGTGGTTAAAGACGCCCTGTAATATGGTGCCTAACAATAATTCAACGTGCGTAACACCGAACTTATGTCAATGGGCTTTTCTTGTTGCACAGTTAAACGCAGGGGAAATTGATATGACTCAGAACTGATGTAATCTCCTTCCCTTTACAAATATAGAGCCAAGTTTATGAGCACAGTCTATGTTCTTAGAATAGTCTTAACGGGGCACACTGTGCATGCATGCAGCCAGCCTAGTGTCACCTATTTGAAACACTTAAAAGCCTGCTCCTCTCACCCCAAACGGTTATAATCTTAACCTGCTAAATTAAAGGCAGTCATTCGTCACCCCAAACTACAGTTTCAGTATGAGTACATCAAAACTCTCAACTGGTACAGCTCTTTGATTGGCATCAAATTCAAACAATGCATCATAGCTAAATTACACAGCATGGGCACTGAGAGTGTCTTGATTACACATTATGGACTTGTATCATGCCCACTGAGACAAGCCATGAAGCAATATTAGGATTGTGTCTGGATAAAGATGAGTTTTAGATAAATGTGGGAGGGGCTAGAAGCAAGTAGGTTGGGAGAATTGGAACTGTTTGAGATGATGAAAATATGCCTTTAAGCCCCTCCGGCAACTGCTTAAAATTCATCATCAACCATACACAACCTCAGTTTATCACTTCAGGGTGAGTATACAATTAAGACATTGATGTGTTACCAACACACTCTCTGTACAGCACAGCTGTGTAATATGAGCTATGGTACTTTGCATTGTTTGAACTAGCTGTCAATCTAAGAGATTAAACTATTGAGAATTTCTGTAAGCCACTGCAAAAACTGTTGTGTGGGGTGAGATGATTGGCCCTTTACGATTTTTTCTAATAAGGCAAAAGTTGATGAGCACCTCCTGTTTGACATCAATGCCAGCTTTTGCCGTACTGGCAAATTAGCTGTCTTACAAAAAGTTTGATACACACCATCCCTTTGTCGGAAGAACCCCAGCCTTAAGTCATGGAACAACGATATGTAGTCAGCTAGTAAAGAGAACTTATGGTAAATGGATAACATGCTAAGGAGCTTTTAACCATAGATTGGGCTGTCCGTTTGTCTTCCTTAGGCCCGGCTGAGGCGTCATGGAGTGATTCCCGGGATGTTGTTTCTGACACAACGAAGTTGTGTATCCCACTGAAGAAAGTTGTGATTAAAAATAGGCCTATTTGGATTTCTAGAGAGGTTCTTAGAGCAACTTGGAAGAAACGTAAGTGTTGGCGTCGCTATAGGGCCAGTAAAAACCCAGGTAACTTAGCAGCTTACAGGAAGCAGTTCGCCAAAAGGAGGTTTAGATAAACCCCAAATCTTTTCATGCCTATGTTAGGTCTAAGCAGAAACTTAGGGAGGGTGTGGGGTCCCTTCAAGGGGATGATGATACTTTGGTAAGTGATCATCAGGATATGGCTAACTTTTTAAATGACCATTATGTATCCGATTTTACTAAGGAAACATCTTTGTTGGGGAATTGTAGAGGTTCTGTTGTCTCTTCTTCAATCTGTTGTGTCATTTTTTGGAGGAACAGGTTTGTACTAAGTTAAAGACTTTGAAGGCCATTAAAGCCCCTGCGCCAGATTGGGTCTACCCAGCCATTTAACGTGAATACTCTGAGATTTTTTCAGTTCCTCTTACCATAACTTTTCAGAAGTGTATAAATTCAAGTTTTGTTCATATTGACTGACGGGTAGCAATTGTTACTCCAATTTTTAAAAAGGGGATCGAAGAAATCCTTGCAGTTACAGGCCTGTCAGTTTAAACAGGGTTGTGGTGCAAAGTTATGGAATCTTTAATTAAGGATAGTATACTTAAAGACACGGTATCGTGGCGCGGAACGGGGGCGATATTTGGACAGCCTTCAAAAAATTTGTTATCCCACCCAAAATCCCGGATGTAGCCCATAGAGACCGTATGATAACAGTTCAAACGATTGGGTGGGATAGCGTACTGCTGCATACGGTATGCTTGTTTGTGTGAGCGTTAACAGGCGTAGTATCTGTGTTAATTTGTATGTAGCAGGGAGTTGTTTTCCTGATACAAGTAACTTGCTCAGTGTGACAACAGAGAGACCCTTGGGAATTTTCCCACTATCTTGGGAATTTTGAACCGTCTCGATCATTCTTTTCCTTCCCACTTTGAAAAAAGAAATATTGTGTGATTGTTTCTTTTTTCTTCTTTTTTAAGTCACTTATTAATTAATTATGAAATATGTGAATAAGTTCTAATAAGAATGCCAAGGTGGCTAATTTGTATTAAATTTCCGGCTCAATTGTTTTGTGTTTTAATCAGCAGTTTGACTGCGATGCTCTTATAGGCTATCATTACTGTAGTTCAACGTTGAGAGGCTATACGTTGTTATTCGAGGCGTGATCTTGGGAATTTCTAAAAAGACGAACTGGCCTAGGAAACCTGCATTGAACTTCAGAGATTGGTCGAAGGGAAGGGGCTAGTCTTTAATAGTCTTACGACAGCAAAATGTCTTCCTGTGCAGAACTTCAGAAAGAAAAATCGAAGGACAGCGTTTGCACACGTTGTCACGAGAAGGAGAAATCAAACGAGAAAAATACAGTAGCAAACGAAAGTCGAGGGTTCCCTTTCCCATTCTCACGCGGAATAGGCCATACCTAACGTTAGATCGCCGCAGAAAAGCAGGTTGATTGATTGGGGAATGGCAAGTCTCTTGTTTATAACGGCGATTTTGCGAAACATCATCTCACAGATCATGCCCAAAGGTAAGTGAAATGTGTTTGTTCAGCCTACTGATAGTAAAAAGTAAACAGGATTCCCGTCTCGTTAGTGATCCACATACCCATCCCACACGCGTTTTTAGCATATGTACAGTACAGAGTATGCATAGGCCTAACGTAAGGACAATTTTATTAGTAGCTAGCCTAGGCTTTTGACAAGCTGGCACAGGTTACAGCAGAAGTGATCAGCACTACATTTACCACTTCATCAAAATCGTAACCCCAGAATAAGCCACGCTACTCTTGAAAAATCTGACTAGCCTATGTCCTCAGTTTGCTCATATACATGCCCTATCTTAGTTTACCCTTATGATCTCTCCGAGGGCCTGGCGCGGAGTTTGCACTTTCCCCAATATTGTCTTCTCAAAACTTTCTTATCAAGCATAGACTTACAGTACAATATGCTATCACTAAGATAATCCTAGCTGTTTCATTAGCCTGCGCAGACCACAGTGACAATGAGTAAGTGCTCAGCTTTGCTGGATCAGTAATTTGCCAAAGATTTGACTGGATGAGAACAGCAGTCTGTAAGCCTGAGCATGTTGGATTTATAATATAAATGAAGATTATCTGGTGCAATCAGGTGAGCAGGATCAAGGCACCATTATCCAGTAATTGATTTCTGTAACTAATTTGCTTATGCTTGAGTGACCTCCAGCTGCATAGTATGTAATTGGTACTAGTTATATGAATTGCAAAAAAAGGAAATGAAGGCTTTGATAAGCATTATTCATGTGTGAATGCATTCCAAAACATTAAAAAACTAATGAATGCATTCAAACAGTAACTGAAGGCTTGGTAGACTTCAAAGGAAATTATGAAGGCTTATTCAGAATGCAAGGAAGACTTCATTTAATTGAGGAAGAAAATAAGCATTCCAACTCACTGACAGCTTAATTTAGTCCTTCAAATGCTAAATGATACATTCAGAAGGCATAATGAATGCTTATTGAATGCTAGTAAGCATTCAATAAGGGTGATGAGGGTCCCCATCCAAATGCTAGTAGGCCTAGTGGTTTGCCGAATTGCCAGGTATATGTGGGTAAAAAAAATTGAAAGACAACTGCCTTCCTAATGTAAGGTAAGGCCCCATATAGGCCTATAGGCTTTCAAGTACGTACATCATAAATTTCCCCCCATGTGTGGAACAATGCTATAGTATAGAAAGCTAACTACGTCAGTATATAGGCCTTCATCAGTGGCCTAAGAAGACCTGGATCTGCAGATTTTGGGCTCAGTCGCAGATCCAGGATTTTGAGAAAGAGGGGAATTAATACACCATCAACAAACCAGACACCGGGGCATTGGGGGTCACCTCCAATAAAAATTTGAATTCTGCTTATATGCTCATATACAATTTGACATAAATAATTTACCAAATATTCAACAATTGGTTGTACCTGTATGCAATTGAAAACTGATGCAGATCTCCTTCCCCTCAATCACCGTGCACCACCCCACAACCCCCATCCTCACAAGGGAAATAAGAAATCTGCATTCTAAATTCAGTTCAAGCCAAAGTACTGTAGGGCTACTACCAGTAACCAGTTGGGCTACAGGAATCGTTTTTCATGGTTGTCAGAATATCTGGGACAACAAAAAAATTCCATACGGACAACCAATACATTAAGGGTTGGTTGTCCCATGGACAACCATTTTCCTCTCGGACTGAAAAAGTATACTGCTGATTGATAAATTCTTTTACCTTTTTCGATAATAGTTTCATAACCATATTTCAGACTTGGAGTGTTCCAGCTGTCTCTCAAACATCACATCTTTTTATTCTTCAAGACCAATAATGCATGAACATCAAGGGCGGATCCAGCCCTTAGCTGAAGGAGGGGCAGTTTGAAAAGGGGGCGCCAACATCATACAGGGGCCGCATGCATACTCTTGAATTTGACCTCATTACAGACCTCATTTCTCAGACCAACTCCCATTGCCACAGTTACATATAGCTATACGGTTCGAAATTCTGGGGACCTTTATTTTTTTTTTTTTTTACTTTTCGGGCAGTTTTTACTTTACTTAAAGACTCAGGGGGTGCATTTTTCTTGTATTGAGGGGCGCTAGACTGGTCATAGGGGGGGCAGTTGACCCTACTGGGCCCCCCCCCCCCCCCAGATCCGAACTTGATGAACATAATAGCCTTCTGTTTTGTAATTGTGTGAAAAATATTTTGGACAACCAAATTTCCTTCTGGACAACTACAATGAGTGAAATGGTTGCCCCAAGACAACACTAAATATTTTAAAAATGGAGGCCTGGGCTATGAGGGATACTGTAAGGTAGGCTAAGCATAGTACAGCTGTTGTACCTGTACATACAGTATGAAAAGTTGTTTTCCCCAAGATCTAGGCAGGACTGCATATAAATGCTATTTCTGGGTTAGGTTTCCAACCAAGTAGTTCAAGTCAAGCTATAGTCTTGACCTTTTTTTCTGTTTTGGTTCACAGGCTTGTTTTCCCTACTCCAATTGCTTTTGCAAGCACAATGGCAGTAGGTTCCATTTTTAAAGTCTTCAGTGAGACCGGGCCCGGAATCTGATGTATGTTGAGTGTACATGGAATGCCAAATGCAATAAAAATTAATGCCTGAGCAAAATTTATGTCCTCGGTTATTGACAGTGGCATTACTAGTAGACTTTTTCATCGGGAGAGGGAAAGTGCTGATCGATGGTGGGGCAAACGAAAATGCTCCTATACTGTCGCCTATCGAGTGCCACTATTGACCAGCACATTGTGTATAGAGAACACTTTGCCTGAAATGTGTTTCAGATTGCATAAAATGGTACTGTACTTCCCAGCTGTTGTTTTTACTACTAAAAAGTGCTGCTTTCAAGAGGTGTTTGTGAAGTTCTTACACATTTTGCCCAATATACTTTTTACATGAGGGGGGTATACAAGAGCCACTGCTGATGCCACTGGTAATCGGTAGGTTGATTTAAAATTCCTTTAGGCAGAATAGATTGCAATCGCCCTCCCCCTTGTCCCTTTCTGTTTTAATGGGGACTATAGTGTTCACATCATCATCAATCATCATTATTATGACTCTTATAACAACCAATTTTGACACCACCCATTAATCATTTAGGGACATGTGATTTGAAATCATGGAAGTCTGTAATATGCACTCTTCCCTAAGATAAAATACTGTTTCATATTGCAAATAGTCTTGATTTACTTTTCAGGTGTTCTTCAAAGTACTGTACATGCAGTGGGCCACACATACAGAGCCAAGTGAATGACCAACCCCTCAGTTGCTAGGTGTTACACCCATAGGTGAGTGAAAATAACTGCAAGATGTATTAAAACAAGTCTTTCAATTTCCAAAAGCATGTTTTCCCAGCTAACTTCCAGGTAGTACTTCCATGGTTCACAACACTATAGCACAGAACAGACTACCTTGACCTGTGCAGAATTGCTCGTAACGATTTCACGGCTTTAATTAGTACCATGAGTGGTGGCTCTATGTTGGGGCAAGAGGGGGCATTTGCCCTCCATAGATTTTGTCCTTGGCCCCCCTCACTCCCCCTCCCTCTGCCCAAATGTTAGCTGGTCAGTAAGGAGTTGGGTTTGGGTTTACTGAAAAGAATTTAAGTAACATACCTCTCCAGAGACTACATTTTTCATTCAGAGATACAGTATGCTAAAACCTCAGAGCTTCCAGGGGAGAAGCCTGTTTGATCCTGCCTACTGTAAGAGGTGACGAAAGGGAAAACTAACTTGTACTTGAACTGTACTTGAAATTAAATTTAAACTTTGAACTTTTTATTGAGTTGACTGACACAAAATGTACATGACATGTTCATGTTGGGTATAGTTAAATCTCATCTTTACTATCTAGAAACTTTATACAGTATCTATATTTACTAAAATATTGCACAGTTTATGAGCATTGTTAGGCCTTTATCCAATATCTTGTTTGATAATGATGCAGAGTTGCAGTATCAATTAGTTGTCCACAAAGCCTGAGTGAATATTATTTTCTCCCAATTGCACAATATACCCAGCACTATGGTAATGTCGGACGTTGCCAACATTTTCAGAATTGTAATTGTAATGTGCTTGATTAGTTTACCTTTACAAATTGGGCTAGTTGCTATATTGATATGATGTGCTCCCTTCCTTGAAGACAAGAGCATTCACCCCAGTATACAGTACAGTAGTGTACAGTAGTTAGACTGCCCTGTTTCATGATTGGCTATAGAGTCAAGTAGTACAGGAAAATATTCTTTCCTGAAATGTGAAATTTACTTAAAGGCATGTTCTGGAGACAAAATTCGTTAACTTCAAAAAAAGCAGAAAAATTTTCTCTTTCAAAAGGTGAAAACTGCATTTCAGTAGCTTATAGCATTTGGAAGATACAAATTTTTAAAAAACTGCAATTTTTTCTTGGGATTTGATGCATCATGGGAAATCTGTGATGTCATTGTGGCACATTAATTTGATGTTGCATTCAATTTACTTATAATTATGATGCCGCTGCAGACAATCAAGGAACATTGTTGGTTGTGCTCTACATATGTTGAAGGGTAATGCTAGATCTACAGGAAAAGATATTCAAACATTCCAGCAGTATCAAATTTCAAGGACAAACAGGGTGTTAAATTATAAAGGAAAACAAAAGGAATTGGAAGCAATGTGCCCACATTACATAACTTGCTGTGGTTTTGTTGAAGAGCAGAGGTATTTTTTAACAGAAATAACCCATCTTTAAAGTGAGATATCTTGAGTTAGGAAAATGGTATTGTGAAAAGGTTTGAAGGACATGGTTTGGAATATTTTTGTTTTTCTTACTTTACGAAGGCAAAGAGCCACCAGAACATGCCTTTAATTGCTTGGTTTGCCTGAATCATCATTATGGAATGAGAAAAAAATTGTGAGATACCTCCTTAAAAACAAGCAATGAGAAGAAAATTGTGAGATACCTTCTTAAAAACAAGCCACATATATTATCAAATTTACAGTAGTTAGAAGTGTGGTTATAATAATTGAAAACCATGCATCCATACAGTTCATCATGTGCTGCAAACTTGCATCACCAGCTGTAAATATGATATTCCATTGAATTGCAGCATGATCTACTACTGTCGAGGGCCACTATGACATATATTAGAGCCAGTTTGTCCCTCATCAGCAACTACAGGTAATTATGGAAGCCAAACACAGGGAGGATTGCAAATGGCCTCAACTTTAAACCAATAGTTATTGCCCAAGACTAGCTGAACTTTCATTGAGTTCAGACAAACATCATAAATGTCCTATATGCACGTTTCCCTTATACAACATGACAGACGGTGTGTGTTTGGTCTAACGGTAGAGCATCCACCTCTCACACGGAAGGCTCACTTCCCAGGTCGAGTCATACCAAAGACTCTAAAAAAGGAACCTATAGCTACTGCCATTTTGCATGATCGCTGCTCTGTATAAGCAGTGGGGTAGGGAAAACAAGCCAGTGAGCCACAACTTGAAAAAAGGCCGTGGGTGGTTCGACTTGAACCAATAGGTTAGAAACTGGGCCATAAGACTCCATCTAACTACAACATGTATTACAGCCAGGGCTGGAAAAAATATTTATTTTCCAGGAAGGGAGTTGCATTATTTCCCAGGAAGAGAGTAAAAGTTCCCACAATTCTCCCTGCATTTTCATGAAAAGGGAAATTTTCCTCCAGATGTCCAAATTTTCTGGGAAGGAGCTTCTCAGCTTCACAACTCTTTTCACCCTTGATTATAGTATTGTAGTACATGCTGTAAGAAGTCACAACATCCGGCATGGTGCCATGCAGTCTCTTTCCAAGGGAATGATGAAATCCTGCATAAGAGGCACAAGCAACCCAAATCTATGGCCAAACCCAGAGATTTGTCTGGGAATTATTTTGAATAAAATGTTATGAAAGAAAAGTTGAAAATTTGGATTTTAAATTCAATGTTCATTTGGGTTTGAAAATTAAATTTCAACTTTTGCGGTTTTTAAAGGACAATTGCATTTCCTTCAAGAATTAGAAGGAAGTACACAATTGGAATGTTACTTGTCACTTTCTGGACAATAAATAACATACCCATCTATGCTCCCTTGAAAAGAATGGAATTTGTTTCCTAAAATGTTTCCCATATACAGTGGGGACCATGGGGGTCCGCAGAAAAAAAGTCAGGGGGGGGCAAAATTTCTAGGGAGGGGCAAAACCTCCAAGTCACAATGAATTGACACAAAGCATGCAAAAATTTCAGCCCAAAATGCCTCCCAGATTGCCAGAAATGGCATTTCTAAAGCCTTTTTTTCGCATAAAAACACGTTTTATTCGGGTTTTTGCTTTGATTTTTATACGTTTTTTCAAATTTTTGATTTTCCAGGGGGGGGGGCAAGTGCCCCCCCCCTTGCCCATACCTGCGGACGCCCATGGTGGGGATCGTCCATCATAACTGGGAGATGAATCCCCTGTCACACCTTGCTCACCTTAGCACCTCTCTGGCACTCCTGGTTTTACTGAACACTTATGGCAAAATAAATTGCCAAAACACAAAGGGTCATTCAAGATTTTAGTTGTTTTGCCCTCTACCTAAACAAAAAGGGATGGGGGTATTGGATGCCAGTCTTCCCTTGTCTTTCTGCAGTGGAAGTGTGATGTCTTTGCCACAGTGTGGGCCAAGGAGGAGGGTGCAATATTTACTGTAATTGTCAAATTGAGTTCTAAAGCTTTGACTATTTTCATGACAGTAAGCATTTCTTCTGGAGTACAGTACCATAGCTTGACTGTCAGACATGCATCTCTCTTCTACTCACAGTAGTTGTATTTCCTTTTATTTTTTAACCTAGCTAGGCTACTCTCATCATTTCAAAATGGATTTATGAAGTCAGAAGTCCTATGTTTTTTATTATTACTTACTTTATCTATTATTCCAACAACTTAATATACTACCCAATCTGTTTCTTTGGGTGTTAATTCTGAAAATTCAATTTTTTTCTAGTGATAACTGGTTGACCATTTTCAAATGCAGTCATATGCTTGCAAAACATAATTACCTGCTTTCCAACGTGCTTTTGAAATGTCGGATATTAACATCAAAAAGCTGACCAGGAAAGAAAAAAATCCTTTGTTAAACAGAATTTGTTTTGTAATTTTTTAACGTGCTGTATAGGCTCAGTCCTGGCAGATCTGCAATTACAGGGTCTTCCCATTTTAGCCATACTACTCCAAGGCACATGACTGCTGTTGTCATTTTTCCACATTGAAAGGCAAAAACAGTCATCCCAAACTTACTGTATTTCGAAGCAAAGGCTAAAGCTCACAATTTTCTTTTCACTTCTTTTAATTTCTTAAAAGTATCTTTAATAGTTTTTTAGGACTTCAATATTACATATTCTAGGAAAACCAAGCAGTGACTCCCCCAAAAATGGCACATGACCGTGAAGAGCCGATCATGAAACAGGGACGGTGTACTACACTACTTTTAGTTGGGGAGACTGCTCTTGCCCTTTAAGCTTTTCATTAATCATGCTTTGATATCAAAGGGCAGAAAGGAGGATCTGAGATTTCTCTAGATTGAAACAGTATCATTAAATTGCATGGTAGGAACATTTACCATTTGCATTTGGCATGAACATATCCATGGACAAAAAATACCTTTCCACAAGTTACAAATTTTTTGCCATTTGTCAGTTTGTTAGTTTTTTTCTTCATTCATTTATCTTCAAAATATGATGTAAAGGATAAAATGTAGTTTCCAAACTTTGCTAATTGCTCCAGTATTGTTGCCTGCTTGGACAAGGGGCGACTTGAAGTACAGGTCTAAGTGCAGTACAATCTACTTTGTCAACAGTTCAGTTGAAGATTTCCTGGATTGCCACAATGAAAATGACACTGATGAGGCAGAGGCAGACAATATAATGTGGGAGGAAGCAGTCAAGTCTAAACATGAAAGTAGACTATCTAGGTAAATTCACTATGCATTGGTTTCAGTTTCTTTGAAAAGAGAATCCTTGTACCTGATGGAAAAATGTCAAGTTTTTGTTACATCTTTTGAATTTCCATTGTGATCTGGATTCTGCTCAAAATATTCCCGGAATGGTAGTATGCCTATCCCCAGTTCCAAGACCTACTGACAGTAATACCAACCTCACCTCTGAAGCTCTGGCCTTGTCCAGTTAATCAAGTTTTGGCACCACAAGTTTGAAAGAAATCTTTTATGAGTAGCTCTCTCTTCAAGAAAGTGAGAAATATGAGAACAATTTCATCTTTTTGGAATTTGTGACAAGGAGAATAAAGAAAAAAATTATAAGTGTTTTTCGTAGTTCCATTTCTAGTTCCAGCTGAGCCTGCTTATTACATTTAATTTGAAAAAGTACCAACGCAGATTACTGAGCAATCCAGAAAAATTTCAAGTAAGCAAGGACAGAGCAAAAATATTTCTGTGGGCATTTCATATATTATTCTGTTTTTTATTTGGCACAGGAGGACCAGCCCAAGGATCCACCCAAAGTTGTCAAGTTCACCTCTGCATATGCTAGTCATTTACGGTGTCATGTTCAACTGGACTGAAGATTCAAAATCTCAGCTACAATTGGGGTGTAAAAGGCACCTGGTTGATGCTTCCCAACCAGGATGGATTTATGCATGATTTTGAGTATCCTGGCAGAACCCAGAAAACCACATCAATACTGGAAAGATTGCTTGCCTTGCTTGCCATGTAATGGTTTACATCACAAAAGCAATTTTTATTGGCCAAATGTGTTTTGTCAACTTTTGTGTATGAAGTTTTGTGAATGGGAAGATGGTGTGATACCTGAACAGTATTGCCAACCAGCTTGTAACTGTATTGAAGCCTTTCATTTATATGTTATAACATCAGCTATACCTGAAACTTTAGGTCTGAATTTTATTCCAGTTTCATAAAAAGCATGAAAGAAATAATGGGACTATCATATCATGCACAATAAAGACAACAAGAATATAGGAACAATTTTTGGTGCACTCAGTGGAGCATGTGTCTTTTGTAAGCTTCAAATGAATCATAAGTTGAAGCAGGGTTCCTACATTTCTGGAAACTAATTTTTCACTTTTCCAGGGCCAAATATTAAAAGAATTTGCACTTTTTTTTTTTTTTTTTTTTTTTGGGGGGGGGGGGCTTTTACATCAAATTATGAAAATTTGTGAAAATTTCCATGAATTTTTCATGACTTGGTTAGCACATGTTTTTGAATTGGAAAACTTTACCAGGCCCTGGAAAATATTTTTTCAGTGATGGCAGGAATCCTTCTAAAGGTGTTTAAGTCATTTGTTTAATAGAGACATTGGTATGCCAAAGGAAGTGGAAGTTTGAAACTGCATGTTCAGGATATTCAGATTGATAATTATAGATTATTTATTTGTAGTAACTGTCAGTGTTGTAACAAGTCACGACTCAAGTCACTTTCTCTCAAAATGATAGTGACTTGATAGAATTCAGGAGTAATATCCCCATTGAAATAGTACAGTGACTCGAGTCACATGAAAGTTTGAAAATTGGTGACTCGAGTCACTAATCTAGTGACTCAATTACAACACTGGTAACTGTACTGTGTAAGAAATACCCATGCATCATGCTGATATCAAATTCAAGAAGGCAGAGTGGCTCATATTCCAGCAGATAGTGCAGTCTGATTCAACAGGGTTTTGTGTGCTCACTTTGATGATATACCCTTCAAACAGTAGACTAGGATTGTGTCTGCACAATGAAAAGTTTTAAACAGCTGTGGGTGGCTAGAATTAAAAAGGTTGGGAGAATGTATGAAGTAGTGAGAGGACTTGGCCTAGCTTGAATATTCTACCTCCAGAAGTAGACCCTAATTCACATTTAAAAGATATCCTGTGAAAAAATGTTTCAAATAAATTTATGTTTAATACGTCGAAGTAGAATGTTCTGATAAAATTCTTAACTCAATTCTTCAGATGCTCAAAATATATGCAAGTAAAGTTATCAGATTTTAAATTCAATTTTTGTGAACTTAGAGCAAGCATTTGTTACATATCCTACCCTTGCACTGATCAAATGTGTTTTCTTAAACTTCTTTTGCAAATGATTGAAATATTTCTTTTCTTAGATTTGAATATGCCATGAGCAAGGGTGCCAGTGGAAAAACCAGCAAAATGGGAAGCTCCTTGCCAGGAATTGTTGAAAATTTGGAAGAATATTTTTTTTTATAGACGAACATTTAATTTCCAGTGTAAATTTTATTTGTGATGAAAATACACATTTCCTAGCTATCATCATGTTTGGAGCCCTCGCCATGGTTAGTGGGACACAGAAATTTTCCAATCTTGAAATTTTCTATTAATGGTTTAAACCAAATCCCTGTGTTTCATTTTGAATAAAAGCAATTGTAAAATCAGGACTTTATACTGTAAGCATTGCCCATCCGTGCTGAAACATTGACATCACTCCTTGAACAGTACTTCCTTCAGGTGCAGTCATGACATGCTTTGGGTCTATGTTGCCACATTCATGTACCTTATTACCTTATGCCAACCTTATGCCAACATTATGACTTGAATAAAACTTTTGATTACATTTAGTTCAAGCATTGAACAACCCATGAGAACTTTTTTTTTTCAGCTCTCTTCCACTGATTTGGTTTAATCCTACACCTGATCCACAAGCTTGTTTATATGTGATATTGTGCAGTACTTTATGTGCCCCCACCTGAGTGCCATTTAGAAACCAGCCTGGTAGTAAATGGTGCATGCTGGTGCATGCATGGTGCCTCTTAAATTGGAGACTGTGGCACTGCTTCGATGGGTCTCATATATGTCCTAGCATCATTATTGTTTGCTCTTAGTTATGGAGGGACTAGTACATTTAGACGTAAAATGATTTTGCTATGATGCCGAATTTAAGTTGTTGCCATAAGCAGGAGAAAACATATTTGTGCAAATTGCATGCATACAGTATGTGCACTTGCTTACTGTACAAACAGCACTGCTACACTTGAAGGGAATGTACTGAGCATATCCACAAAGATAGTTAGGAATAGCACTTTATACATGAAGATCAGTACCAATTGGTTAAATTTTGATATGAATTGAAACAATTACTCCACTCTTATTGATCAATGTTTTTTGGGTACTGGTAGTTGTGTACTCAATCAATGGCATAAAAAAGCCTTCTAGATGCATGGGGAAGCTATAGACAGCAAGGGGGTGCCCAAATTCATTTTTCTTGAAAGCCTCTAGCTCCAATATTCATGGGTGGGGGTTGGGGGGGGTATGGGATAGGAATGAAACCTTGCACACACAAGCTCTGAGGTGTTTGAATTCTCCATGGACCCCTGTGCATTGTCCACCCAGGTCCACCCTACTGCTACCTAGAAGTCCCCAATAAGAATGAAGTTGTATGTAATTGTAGACTTTTGAAACTCAATTTAGCTTTGCTGAACTTCTAGTGCTAAAGGTGCACTAGGCTGGTGTTCTTGTTTAAATCGGAGAAGGTACTAGAGTGTGTAGAACACAGCTTTTAAAATAGGGCTTCATTGTGATCCTTTTTGAAGTCTGAAAACTATGTAAAAACTTGCTGCCCTTCAGAAAAAAGTGGAATGTGATCTATTGAAAGTTTGACCATACATTTTCTAGGGATGGATTTGTAAACTTCAAAAAGGAAGTGGACTAGTTCTTGTCAGCCTTTCAACCTGCAGGAGAGTGTGCATGGTAAGTATCACCTCCTCCTTTCTCCCCCTCCTCGTCCCCTCCCCCCTCCCCCCCATTTTGGTCCAGAATGTTAATGAAATACACTAGGTGCATGCTTGATTCTATATGAGAATGAACGGCTCTTTAATTGCAAACTCAAAATCATCAAAACAGCTTCTGTCATTCTCATTCAAAAGAAATGGTAGGTAGGCTATACATCTTTCTACAGGTCCTTGCTCTGGCCAGTGAATGCAATTTACAACACTACCATAACTGCTGTAAACCACTGGAAATAGATTCTTCTACATCCTGTAAATACCCCATCATTTTTCTGATCTACCTCAGTAAGTGAATGGCCTGACCCAACTAGTCTTCAAGGCATATGTAAAGGTATAGGAAATATGTAATTCACTCATATCTCATAGTAATATTAAATGATTTTTGACAAAATTATAATAATTACTGGAATTCCTAAAAAGTCAATTGACAGAAATATTACATAAAGCAAAAGATGAGAATCAGGTAGAGTACCATATTCTTACTGGAATCTTGTACCAGCTGTTTCACTTTATTGTTTTACACTTAAAATTTCCCATCAACATGCCATAATACATTTCTTGATCAACAAGCATGACAGTGGAAAGCTCTTATTTTTTAATAATAGAAGACACAGCAATGATTAATTCCCAAACAAAACATAACTCTTCTATTTTGCATGTTGTTCTGAATTTACTTCAAAAATGATACAAAAACTTGTGTTTTTCTTAAAAAAAGTTTATATTTCAAGTTACATGAAAACTACTGCCACGTTTGTAAATGAAGTTTTTAAAATATAGGAATTCGAGGCTTTCATGCAACTTTCATGATATATCTTGCATGATAGTTTGGGTCTACAAGTACATTTTTTGTCACTGATATCATGATATGCAATTCCCATCTCAATGTACTTCTGGGTGGCCTTTCCACTCCTATACTTGCACTCCTGTCACTGTACCCTAACATGATGACACCGGCCGTCTTCCCCAGTCTCGGAATATTGCATTGAGTAAGTATTGACAGTCATATGAAGCAAGTTTGAATAGTTGAATTCTCTAGGCAATCAGTTTGCAGTGGAGATGTAGTTCTCAAAGCCACCATACAGACCTGGCCTGCACTTTCTTCTTTAAATATCCAGCAGACATTTTCCTTCCAGCCTTACAAGAAGATAATGCCATATAGTAGGTATAGTAGGTATTGTAGGTGTTTTTTTTTTCAGAAAAGTTGATGCAGTTCCTGTAGTGCTAGTGCCTTCAAGGATACAAAGAAGAGCATAATATAAATAAGTAATATGTCACATGTAGTAATTAAAACAACCTTTTAGTTTCAGTAAACTGTTGAAAATGTTGTACTCTTGAAGGTTAGTTTACTCTGGTATGATATTTTAACTTACTTCATGCTATGTACATAAAGCCATGTTGGAGATTCTTGTGACAGACAGAGGCTACTGAGCTGTTACATGAATGACACGTAGGCCTGGATTAATGTGATGTTTATTTCATATGATGTTAATTAAAATGCAAAATAGTTAGCAAATGAAACATGAGAGATGTACGCTAGCTTGTGAAGGGAATCATTTTCAAAAAATGTGGATACTCATGTCGATTAGTTATGAAAGAGTAACCTTTGTAATAAGTGACTGCTCTTCCATTGACCAATTCAGAAGATGCTGTAGGGAGCTAATGCTTTCATTACAACAGGCAGTTGCATGCACCGCAATTGTTCTGATTTATTAAACATGACAGCTACCTGACAGGGTTAGTCAATTAGCAACAAAAGTTTATGTGCTTTTTGAGGAGCTAAAGATGTAGCCATCTTACCAGAACTGGTGGGAACCATCTGGAATGAAGAGATTCACCATTTAAAGAAGCCTATCAGTGGCAAACATAGTTTGACAAGAAACTTTGTCATGTGGGGTAGCTAGAACCCTTTTTTCTAATTTGGAGGGTAAGGAGGGGGGGGGGGCTTTAAATGATTGATAGATTTATATACAGTTACACTTCGGGTATCAGTGGAGAGAAGTTCTTATTGCCACCCCCCATTACCTCGTTAACAGGGCTGCATGTGTACTCTGTTACATGTACAGCATTTCATTAGGCCATTTAACTGACGACATAGACCTGTTTGAGGGCTATTTAATACCCTGGTGTTTTAAAATGAGGTTAGGTAATGGATTATAGCAAACACCCTGAAAAGTGTTAAAATCTTTGGTCTAGTAAACTAAGTTCTCCTGAGGTCGTGTGTACTGTTTCAGACAACCATCATGGCCAGACTATCCCTGGATGCAACTTGCTGTCACAAGTCAATTAAGCATTCAGTGGAAATTGTTGGCATTATTTCAACAGTACTGAGCTGGTTGGATACTGCATTCTTATCCTTTGAACATGGTCATCCAATTTATTTCTAATCATACTGTATATAATGCTTTCATCAAGCAAACCCTTCCTAATCTTTTGTGCATCACACAACTATTCTTTATTGATTTTGTCCTGATTTAGGGGGTGAAAAGCCAATTGTCGAGCTAGCTAGGCCATCGTATATGATCAGCCTGAGTGTAGTCTGAAATCCGTCAATTCACACAAGTCTTTCAAATTGTGGGATATATTTTACTAAAACACTATGTAACTCAATTGTAGGACAAAGAGTGTTGTGCTTGAAGTAATTTCATACTGGCAATGACTAAAGTTCTGTCCCTTTCACAGCTGTTTAAGATATATCAGCCTTAATTTGAAGGTGTATCCCGGTAGAAACTACTGTAGCATTAATTATACACTCAATTAAATAACAATTAAGGATCCACATGCAACGTGATGGAAGTTGAATTTGTTTCTTGCTTTATTAAGTTGTATCGGACCTTGGGAATTTGTGCCCATAATCTGGGGAAAGTTTCTCCCTTTTTCAATTTTATATGGCATATACACGTACGTAATACTACACATCGCCAAGCAAAGGTTTTTTCGCAGAATTACTGCCAATGTCTACTAATTGCCATCGTATTTGCTCGTATCTCTTTCCTTACCTTCTCACAGCTTTAAACATCAAAAATAACTCGTTAATTAAAGTTGATAAAGCGTTCCCTGGAAGCCGTGCCGTCAATCTCATGTTAATTTTAGGAAAAGTTGCCCTCGCCGATATCTCTTGTTATTGCCGACGATTGTTCGTTGTATGTGGTATTTGCAAATGTCTTGCAGAAATCCACATCACCAGAATGAGTACCGTCTAGTACTTCCATGCTTCAACATCCCTCCGTCGATTCCACGAACATTTTTCACGGCCAAGAAGGGTGATGGCGCTGTAACAGTTTTTGATGCGCGAAGGAGAAAAGAACAATTCTAAAAACATGCTGCCGCCCCCGTTTCGCTCCACGATACAGTGTCTTTAAGTATCTTTTAGATAATGAGTTACTTAATCTGTCACCGCATGGTTTCCTGCCAAGTACATCTTGTGTTACTAACTTACTGAGCTTTCTTGAAGATGTCTTTTCATCTCTTGATCCTGGGAATGGCATCGATGTCATTTACCTTGACTTTTCAAAGGCCTTTGATAAAGTTCCATTAGGTAGGCTTATGGTTAAACTGCGTAGATTAGAGGTTCAGGGCAATTGTGCTGATTGGATAAATTCGTGGCTTCATGGTAGATCTCAGAGAGTTGCTGTCAATGGTAACTTCTCTTCTAGGAAAGAATTCACAAGTAAAGTTCTTGGCCCACTTCTTTTCTTAATTTTCTTCAATGATATTGATAGCTCTCTTACCGTATAAGTAAGTCTGCAGATGATACTAAGCTTTATAGGAAGATCAGCATTTTGGATGATGCCTTACTGCTGCCGAAAGATCGGGATAGGTTATTATCTTGGTCTCAGACTTGACAAATGTCTTCAGTTTAATGCAGACTGATTGTAAAGTCCTTCATTTTGGTTCTAAAAGTTTTAGCTATGATTGTAACACGAATGGTAGTGTTTTAAGTAACGACACTTTCGAGAAAGATCTGGGTGTTGTAATTACTGGGGATTTAAAGTCTTCAAGGCAGTGTGCAGTAACTGCTGCAAAGGCTAATTGAGTGCTTGGATTGATTAAGAGGAATTTCATCCTACAGTTTTAGTAAGGATATAATGTGCTATATTTGTATAAGCAGTTGGTAAGACCCCATCTTGACTATGCCGCTCAGGCTTGGAGTCCCTTCCATGAAAAGGATAAGTTCCTTTTAGAGCAAGTTCAGAGGAGAGCCACTCCCCTTATACCTGAGGTGAGAAATTTACCTTATCATGTTAGGCTTAAACATCCTGGGCTTTCCACATTGGAGCTGAGAAGTTCCAGGTTTACAAGTTTCTAATCCCCTTTTTTTCTTGTAGTTATTTAAGGGTTCAAAGTAATTCTCGGGTTCGTGGGACTTCCCCTGCAAGGCCGACATTAGGAAGTTTTGTTTCTCCCATAGAGTTGAAAACAAGTGGAATTGTATAACATAACAGGTTGAAGGGCAAAGGAGGGCCAAAGCCCCATAAGATGCCCTGAAGTCCAGGCCCTAATCATTTAACTCTTCGAAGATCCAATGCCAGAGTGAGTGTGGATGAACACCGGCGAACTTCGCCTTCTCTTTTCGACTAGTGCTCAGAGGTAACGAGGCAGGCGTGTACTAATAGCTCCCAGTCCTGCTCCCGGGACCGCCATTTAACGTCCCCATAACGCGGACGTGAGCGTATCCCCAGTCTTTAGCCACTTTCCCAAAGGCTGGAGGGGTGGAGGTTATACTTGCTCTGCACCACTGCTCAACAGCTGAAATGAGCAAGCGGACAACTTCCTGAACGGACAACTTCCTGAAACGGACAACCAACTTGAAATACCCAATTTTGTAATTCACCAATTTTAAACCCCCTCAGCATCACTGTGAACAGCTACCCCGGAAAATTTCCAAGTGGTTCCACCGGGATTTGATCCGTGGACCTTCAGTATGCAAGGCAGTACGCTCAAACCACCGAGCCATCTCCACCCACAAATGCCAGATTTGGGTAGTTAACTCCCCGTCAGTACACTGCTTTAAGGTTAACATTGACAAGTTTTTCCATGACTGTGCCAATTTGATTGTCTGAGGCTGTTTCTTTAGGTCTGGTGAATTGACTTTTGGATATAGGGTTAGGACTTCACGGCATCTTATGGAGCATTAGCCATCCTTTGCCCTTCAACCTGTTATGTTATGTTACATCTGTACGACTCATAGATCACAGAGTAAGACGTATAGGTTGGTCCTCAAGTGGACGTAATGCTCCTGGCTTCGGGACCGGCTCCGAGCAGTGAAAGTTTTGGTTTCGCCAAATGGCCCTTTGCCAGAGGGTCGGGAGGACTGTGGAAAAAGTCTCATGCACTCTGAGCTTATTGAAGAAGATAACAACTTTTCAAATGGTGTCGCGTGCCCCTCCCATACAGTAAGACCCCCTCCGAGTTGTATTTCTATATGGGCCTGCTATGAATTAATTGTGTGCGAAGTCCATTAGCCTAGGTGTAATTGTGATATCAACAGTTAAAAAGGGACTGAACTTTTCGATATTATTTTATCTTTTTGACATATTGAGCTGAGAAGGATTAGGGGAGACATGCTCCAGGTTTTCAAGTTCCTTTGTGAAAGAAATCCCCTGCTGACTTGTAGTTATTTAAGGGTTCAAGGTAATTCTCGGGTGCGTGGGCATTGTAAAAAGCCTGAAAAGCCTTTTGCAAGGCTTGACATTAGGAAGTTTAGTTTCTCCCATAGAGTTGTCAACGAGTGGAATTGTCTACCAGATTGGGTAGTTAACTCCCCCTCAGTTCACTGCTTTAAGGTTAACATTGACAGGTTTTTCCATGGCTGTGGTAGAATCTGATTGTTTGGGGCTGTAGTCAAGCTTTGGTGGTTTGACTTTTGATTAGGGCTTGGTCTTCAGGGCATCTTATGGGGCCTTGGCCCTCCTTTGCCCTTCAACCTGTTATGTTATGTTATGTTATGTTATATATACACTTTGGGTGGACCACGCAGTTAACTAGCCGACTTTGCCTTTTGATATCTATTGTCCCCAACCTCCGCTTCCCGGAAAAATCGCATCCTCAATGAGTAATATTGTGTAAGATCAACTCCATGATCTAGTTTCCTACGGTTGTTCAGTGGAAATACCAACAACATTAGGGGGTTTCCCGGTTGCGCAAGATCCCTCCATATATTAATGTGTGTGTTGGTGTTACCACCTCCTTGGGTTATGTACCAAGCAACCCCGTGTATTACGTGCAACTACCATACATGTTCGGAGCTGTTACACCGACTGTTGTTATAAGCTCAACGTACGTACATTCTAATTACACTGAACATGCACGCTGTCCAATTGCCGAGCTAGTTGTGCATCGAAGCTTTCTACACGAGTACGGAGTAAAATGGGACCACCTTGTTTTCCATGACATGGTAAACATAACGTATTTAAAAGGTATAACGGCACGTTTATTTCAGAGGTTTTTTTGCCAGAATTCTCACTTGAGAAACAGCAGGACTGTAACTTTGGAAGAAACGTAGACCTAACGTTACTACTACTAGTATAGTATAAGGTAGTAGGCTACTCCCATGATACTACATTATAAGGCCTGACACTGCAGTAATAGCAATACTAATAATCCTGGCTAGGCTGACACAGCAAACTTAGCCGAAACTCGCAGTTCCGTACATATAGCTCCCACAATGTAGTTCACTGTGTATCACACTACCAGTATCTAACAGTCAACCAAATAACCAAAGTGCTAGTACTTAGTGCTGTGAATGTGTGTGTGACCTTTCTCAACACAAAGAGATGCCAATGTGAGGGAGTGGCTGGTAGTGAGCCAGATTCGAAAGTTTGCAATGTGTGCTGGGGATTTTAATAAAGATCAAGAGAATTGCGCCGCCAGTACAATCTAAGTGGAGTGCCACCATCGGTCGTGGTGGAGCTAGGCCTACTGAGAAAATTTTGGTTAAACTACCTCCTACTATGCATCACCAAAACGCCTTTTCCAGGCTTTGTGCTTACCTTTCCACCCTCCGACTTTGCACATTTTTGAGCCACCAACGTCTGATGATGCATGCGGTATATGCCAGTTTGCACTGTACATGCGTACTCTCTAGCAGTCAGCCTATGAACATACTTCCATACAAGTTAAAACAGCCAGTGATAAAATAAATGTCTATACTTTTTTTTACAGTACGTAGTATGCACTTACGTACTAAATTACATTGATTGCTTGCCACCAAGGCAGGGCAGCTGCATGATAGTTGATACACACCAGCCTTTGGTTGGAAAAGGCATCATATGTATGACCGGAGCAAACAGAGTCAGCGCCACGGGAAGGCAGTTACTGATGTATTTACGTACATGGATTATTGACTACATTCATGCCTTCTATATGCCGTACAATAAGAAACAGTACATACAGCTACTGTAAATGTCAGTTTCACGAACAGTGGTACGACAATATTCTACAATCTGCATGGTATCCATAATGTACAGAGTTTAGACTTTTCTGAGGTATGGTTTCAAGATTTTTGGTTGAGGTAACTTATTTTGCCAATAAATTGCAAAAGTGTTATCAAACTTGCATTGCGCAGCTGCAGTTGTTAGTTGTTATATTGCATGGTTAGACACTTCAAGACTCATATTTTTGGAGGGATATAAATCCCCGCGCAGGGCAAACTTTCCAATCAGGAGAGTGAGATAATATACAAATAATGTAGGGTACAACTATAGAATGCCGCCGATAAAAAAGTCCACGGTGTAGCTGGCTACAGCGTCGCACTCGCGCGTTCAAATACAATAAGCACAGTATAGTGAAATAAACAGAGAGTTCAGATACAATAAGCACAGTATATTCAGAAATAAACAGAGAGGTTGTGACTCACATTTGATTTCCATTCATACTTTTTAGGACTTAATCTTGCGAGTTATAAAAAACTTGCGAATTAAAAATCTTAAAAAGCGAGTTACAAAATCTTGGGAATTATAAAAGTTATAAATTTGCGAATAAATGAAACAAAAACTTCCAAAAGATTTCTAAATGAAACAAAATCTTGTGAATTAAAAAACCTCCAAAAGATTTCTAAATGACACAAAATCATGCGAATTAAAAAACAATGAAACAATATCTTGCGAATTAAAAAACATAAAAAACATTGCAAACAAAATCTTGAGAATTATGTTCGTACATTTTAGGACTTAATCTTGCGAGTTATAAAAGTATAAATGAAACAAAATCTTGCGAATTATGTAAGTTATAATTTGCGAATTGTAAATAGGGACCTCAACAAAATCTTGTTAACGGTGATAATGAAACAAAATCTTGCGAATTATAAAAGTCATAAATAAAATACAGTTGTAAATAGGGGCCTCAACAAAATTTTGTTAACGGTGAAACAAAAACTTCCAAAAGATTTCTAAATTAAACAAAATCTTGCGAATTAAAAAACATTGCCAATTGTAAAGCAAAATCTTGCGAATTATAAAAGTTGTAATTTGCGAATTGTAAAAAACACAAATGCAGGACAAAAGATCTACAAGATGATATCTAAATGAACAAAATCTTACAAAAGATTTCTAAATGAAACAAAATCGAAATGTAATATTTAGATGAAAATTAGATGAAACAAAATCTATTTTCCATGATATATGAATTGCATGAGAATTTGGCATTGACAAAATCACTGGGGATTATTATAAATTTCAGCGACATCTCGAATGAATTCTGCGAAAAAATCTTCGTTCCTGCGCTTGTAGCGGTATAAGAATTCTGCCAGATATGAGGCATAGTGATATTTTCTTCGCCCGTGTGTTGGAAGTGATGACTTAAGCTGCCTCCAGTGGCCCTCTATTTTGTTAGTGTGTGCACCGTGATCATTGACGAATTCTACTAAATGATTGACAGATTCATGTTTGTATCCCAAATCACTCAAACAGTGGTAAGCTTTCCAGCAGTCTGATACGATAGACTACAGAATGAATATATACATGCTTGTAGGCCTAGGAACATATATGAACACGAGTATATATAACAGATAGTCCTGTCAGACAGTACTCACGTTATCTGAAATCAGTCAACCAACCATTGCCTTTGTGGTGTATTCGGCAAGGCACATGCTCTGCTCTTGATGCTTTACCACTAGGGGTTCAAATCCATGTCATGACATTGCTTCTCTTTCTTCCAGAGCACTAGCTAGTCACTTCTCTTCACAGCTACTGTAGTATGTAGGCCTACCAATGGACCTATTTTTTGGATGAAAAAATGTGGCCTTGTAGTTGAAAAAGGTTTCAAATTGTAGACTGAACTTTTCTCTGAAAATCCTTGTATCAATGCCCTGTTTCAGGTTGTGGGTCATTAAAAATGATGTCACTTCCAGGCATGGAAACTAAATTAGTACCAAACATTCCAATTAGACCCTAGCTATATAGTATGATGAGAGAGATGGAGATTGCTTGCTAAAGTCTGTCAGACAATGCATACTTGAAAGTAAGTTAATCCCCTTTAAGGGACAAAATTTGATTGACAGGTCACTTTGTTTTTGTTGTTAGACTTTTGTTGACTGTCTTTTTTAATGAAGATCTTCTTCATTCATTTTCCAATTATACTGTAACAAAGACCATTGTCAAGATACTGCTTTGATCTTTATATGCTTCATACATCCCAAGTCTCCGAAGTATTCCTAGTTAGAGAACCACACAAATTAGCAAATAATTCAGTAGATCCTATCTCACAGCACATTCTGTCAACCGCTCGTGCTGCTTTACAATGCATAATCCTAGCTAGGTGCATAGGGAACTATGTTTGCTGTCACAACATTGTTATCAGTTAACCATCGCAGCGGGTATGGAATATATTCCCGTCACTGCGTAAATTGTGTAATAACGTCGTGCAACACCGCTTTCAATAGCGGAAATAAATGCGCACTTTGCAGGTTACAGGCGGGGCTTGTCTCAGCGCATTTCCCATCAAACGACATTCTTAACTGTCTTGACAGTTCTTGACGTTCTTGTCTGTATTTTTTCATGGCTAGAATGCCATGGGAGATGTACCAAGATATATATCGGAAATCACCTGCTGCATGGTACTATCGCCCTTGACATACCGAGTAAATATTTGCAAACTGTGCCGGTACCGCATCAAAATTTACCTCAAAAATAACGATTGAATATTGTGTTTAGGAGAGATTTTAGTCATTGCTCCTTTGTAATTATCTGCATAATACTATTTTGGCAAATCTCTCAATACAATATTCTTCTAGGTTACTGGAAAAAATTCAGTACCGTACTGAACTTTTTGGCAGAAACCTAGGGACATTGGGTCAACTGATTTGCCAAAAAAGTGCCACCATTTTGTGTGTAGACACTTCAAAAATTTTTGAAAAGGGGAGGGGGACACCACCTCCCCTTATACCCCTCCCAAGGGGTGGAAATACACCAATGGACAGATCAGTTGGACCTGCATCTAGCCTCTCTGGACTTGGGAGCTATGGTGCTTATCCGACATGTGTAAAATGTTTTCACCATTTTGATCAAATGGCTGTTCAGCCACTGTTAAACTGCACTGTTCTCTTTTTATTTGAAGGGATTCATTAAGCAAAGAAGTGTACCTGTTTAAAATTCAACAGTAGTCTAAATATTTGTTTTGATATTTCAAACAATTCTGGTTTGTTCCTTAACCAGCAGCGAGGGTATCTTTGTTTAAGAAGTAGTAAAGAATCACAATTTACCTTTTTCAAACATTACACCTGGCGGAACCATGTTGAAATATTTTGGCTCTCTTTGATGGCTGGCAATGTGATGCTAAGGCTCAGAATAATCCTCTGATCTCTCTCGGTTGTAGCAGACATCAGAACCATTGTCCCTACTGTGTAATCCCTATTACATAGTTCAGAGGAATTTCAGGAATCAGTTAATATGAGGCCTAAGTGACAGCTGAGCTCCTAGTACAAAGGAAAAGCTGCGTGAGCAATCTTCATCTCTTTCAGTTCCCTTCTAGGCCTTGGACCTACACACCATATGCAAAAACAAAGCAAGGTGTGCATGGTGTCTTTCTTTATTCTAAAATTCACAACAAACAAAAAATTCTGTTGAAAAACAATTGTGGGTATAAAATGGAAGTATGCTGAAAATTTTGTGTTAGCCTACAGGTGTGCTTCCACAATGACAGTGCAAATGTTAGGGTGTTGTGGTAAATCTATGCTTGTCATATTTTAGACTAATACTTTTAGTTAGAACTGACATTGTACCTGCATGCCAAACTTAGTCCTGCATAACTTTACTGTGATTGGGGACAGCTTGATATTCACAAGGTTTATTATTCATAAGGGTTGTTTTTCATAACATAATGAACCACAGAAATAAGTGAGGTTCATTGTTCATAGGGTTTGCTATTCATAATTGTGAAAAAGGTTCTTTGTCATAATGACAAAAAGGTTCAATGTTCATAATCCAAAAGAGGGTTCATTAATAATTCAGAAAAAGGTGCAATTCTCATGATCAAAAATAAGGTTTGCTATTAACAATAAAAAAGGTTAGCTATTCAAAATGGAATGAAGGGTTCGTTGTTCATAATTGAAATAATGATTCACTATTCATAGTCCCTTCTCCAAAATGTAACTAGTCTATTTGAAAGGTAGATTGCAACTAATCTAGATTAAACATGTAAAACACTGTCAACATGTTATGGATAACACATTTGCCTATCATTCCTGAAAATTTAATGCCCTTTTCTTTTTTTATGAATATTGGGCCCTTTTTTCTATCATAAATATTGAAGTCCTTTTCTAATTATGAATAACTAACCCTTTTTTCTATTTTAATATCATACCTTTTTTCAATTATAAGTATTGGACTCTTTTTGGAGCCCTTTTTTAATTGTGAATAATGAACCTAATGAACAACAAACCTTTTAAACAATTATGAACAACAAACCCTTTAAATAATGAACTTCATGACTAAAGAACCTTATGAGCATTGACCCTTATGAGTGAAAATACTTACGAAAATTTGGTAGGTATGAACCATCAGTTTACTCACACTCCATTTTACATTTTTATCAGGTTACTATCCATATCATTAAATCTATGTGGGAAGTTTCTTTACAGGGATGTTTTGACTTCCCATCCCTGCGAGATGTCGTGGTAAAAAGGAGGAACCGTTTGTTAGCCAGAAAACAAAAAGGTTTTGATTTGGGGATATTTTGACTGGTAAAGTGCCTAAAAGACTACTGTAAGTCGAACGTGACGAATATGTACCACAATACCAGTGAAGAAAATTTTGGAAAACCTAGACGACAGGCTGTCCAAGCTACTGTAGCAATGTACAGTACACTACCCCAAACATAATTGGCAAGGTCACACAGATTGCAACTTATCACCAAGGACTTTACAAAATTTTGCATTTTTTCTGCCTAAACCGTACTGCATCTCACTTTTATGAATAATTCAAAAACATTACATTTGCTGCTTTTTATGGGTTGTATGGAGCTATGATTCATTAAAACAAAAAACGTCTCAAAAATGGAGGAACATCTCTTGAAACATCAAGGACATCCCTCAACCTTTGTGGTTGATGTCAGAATACCAAACTACTGTATTTAGTGAAAATCTATGTCTCCTGGATGTGTCCTTATAAGTTTCTCTGCTTTTGAGGACTATTTCTGTTTAATTGAACCGTAGCACAAAGTGGGGGATATTTGTTAAGAATCTGGGAAGACTTTGGAGCTATGAAATATCTAGGATGTTCACCTGAATACCTTCGTATGAAATAGTTCCTTTGAGAATGATGCAATGAAAACTCAAAAAAGAAATGCTAAAACACAAAACCTGGAGGCTGGAAGTAGGATAATACACCTACTGTTAGATTAGAACAGGCTAGCTTTTACATATATTCCCTTTAGTATAAATACAATTTTTCTTGTACGAAGGTTTGATTAAAAAAAAATCTTCATTTTTTGCATTTTGAAATTTTCCTTATGATGCAAATCTCCAAAAGGAAGGCAAAAAAAAAAAACCAAAGACACTGACGTAACCTGACAAATAGTCATCAGACATACTGCAATATTCTTTTTATAAAACAAGGTAGGCTGAGGACTTAATGTGAAAGTAGGAAATCAGGAAGTACAGTATATTTCACTTCTGCTTGTTATCCAGTATGCTGCTTTTGCTACTGAAAGTAGAGTCCGTTTTTGTTGGGTAGGTAATTTACATGTTTTATGAACACATAATTGATTGACATTTCACTTGCCATTGAGACTGTTTTCCTTGTGTCATTACTTTTTTTTAGAAGCAGGAAGTTCCTTCTTCTCTAATTTCCTTCTTTTTCTTTCTAATTTACAGCATTTTGTGACTGTTTCAATCATCCCAAAAAACATTTGACCTGGAACTGGATGAATACTACTGTACAGGTGTTAACATAAATTGATCGTAAGAGGAAGTCTAAAGTCTCTTCTACAACACCATCCAGCTGACCAAACTCATTCATAAAGGATTGCCTATTTGTCAACCTTTGTCTTCAGGAACAAAATCCTGGGAATTGTGCCTTCCAATGCAAAGAGCATATTGGCATACAAAATGATGAACTCAGAAGACGAAAGACTAAAAACTTTTAGGGAACTGGGTTGGCCGCAGTGGGCACCAGTTCACCCTCGAGATTTGGCTGCAGCAGGACTTTATTACACTGGGCAAGGTGACAAGGTTGCATGCTTTTCATGTAAAGGATGTATTAATAATTGGGAGTCTGGAGATGACCCTATTGCTGAACATCGCAGGCTTTTCCCAAAATGTCCCTTTGTTGCCGAAAGACTATCACATGATCCAAGAGTGCCTGAGCTTCATGCTACAGACAGCATGTTATCTGTTCTGCCGGAGTATTCCATTCATCGCCCTCCTCCATCAGCGGACTTCTTGGTACCATCTAAGTTAGGGATACCTGCTGCTGGTAGAATCATTCACCCGTTACAACTTGTAACATCTAGTGAACCTAGTCCTGATGTAATAAGAACTTGCCAACATCCAAAATATGCCATGGAAAACCAAAGATGTGAGTCTTATAAACGTTGGCCACATGTTCACTTGAAGCCATCTTTACTTGCAAGAGCTGGATTCTTCTACACAGGTGGGTATTTACAAGGTTACTTTTTGTCTGGGAATTTCATCTCTTACCACACCTTGTAACCAACCTGCTGTATAAGTGGGTTGGTTTGATCTCTCAGTATTACTCATATCTGCTCAGTGTGTTCCATGGAGTCTTTGCTCAAATTTTGTTGTTTGCTGGTTGTCTGGGACAACTAAAATTCCATATGGACAGCCGAAAGTAAAAAAGTTGGTTGGACAATGGACAACCATTTCTTAGGTGGTGAGAACATGAATTAAAAAGGAGTTTACTTTTATCTGATCCAAGATGCTATCACTGATTGACTCTTACAAATTTTATCATCAGACTGAAGTATTTATTTCATCTCTCAAACATCATTTGTTCTGTTACTAAGATGCAGATGCATGAGCATACCTTCCTTATGCAACTAGGCATTGCAATAGGTAGTTTGCAAATGTCCTTGGAGACAAGTTAAAATTGTGAAGTAGTTGCCCTGAAGGACAACTGTGAAATTTTCGGAGAATTGAAGCCTGCTGAGACCAGCATAGACCTTTTTCCAAATAGCAATTACAATGAATTGTGGGATAGAGGTTTGGGTGTACGTCAGTTTTCACCACAGTAAAATGCCATTGTCAAAAATGACAAACACCAAAACTCTGTCCCACAATCCTTTGTAATTGCCATTTGGAAATAGGTCTATTGAGACTCATAGTTCTAGATCATGTTAAATAAGGATTGTTATGTACAATATGCTCATGGAACAGTTTTCCTGCCTGACTCCTTGGGCTCTTGAACTGTTAGTGAACTTCAGTAATGTAAAACTTCACCTTAAGTATCTGTCTAGCTGACACTAGCTAACACATTTGTGTTGGTGTGTCATTAAACCCACCTCTAACTGATTATCATGGCTGGAAAAAACAGCAATTTGGGGAGCTCATTGCAGGGAAATTTTGGTATTTGGAAGGAAATTTGACTACTTTTGTAAATGTAAACATGTGAAGTTTTGGGGAAGTTTGATTTGCTTGCTCCAAAATTTGATTTGTTTGCAGGGAAATTTACATTTTTTTCAGCCCTGCAGTGATTATATTAAAAAAAGTCTCTTTTTCCTTCTACCTAGCAACATGGCTGTACAAAAAAATATTGCAGATTTATAAAGCATAGTGTGCTTGAATAGTTGCATTGTGTCTGTATGAAGTTAAATCATGTAGCTTGAGCTGTAGAATTATTACAGTGCTTCTTTACTATTCTTCTGTCTACAGTACATTCTGTAAAGTCCTTCAACAATACTGAAGGTAAACTAGGAAATTTTGAGCACTAAGCTTTGACCTGTTATACAAATAGCTGGTACTATATTTCAAATGACAGTACTCCACAAGTGTGGAGTTCAAGTGTGTTTCATTTCAAAGAACATGGACTATCAAGTGTACACACTGCAAGTAGGAACTTACAAGGCAAAAGCAGTCACCTCAGACTAATTTTGAGTTTTGAAGCAACTGTTGTCTCACAGTTGCCCTCTTGGGTGTTTCCCAGCAAACACATGTTATACTGCATGTACAAGAACAAAGTGTTGCACATTCAACATTAACCCAGGAGTTACTTTTGCTCAATTTCACAATTGCAGTGAGAAAAATAAGGTCACATGATTCTCAAGAGCCATTCATGAAATAGGATTCCTGGTGACTTGTGGCAGGTAAACCAAGCTAACTTTGTGTTTCTGCATTTTCCCCATTTTAAGTGTTTCATGTATGATTATGTATTGATAGAACCCCGACCTACATCACTTTACTGGATGGAGTGCTGCAGTGAAGTACTGATGTGATATTCTATTTACCAGATGAGTGGTTGATTGTGATAATTGCAAAAAATTGTCACTTAATTGCCATGGTGTTTGATTACTTCAGTATACATATTTCAGCTGTACTACAGTTATTGCTCAAACAAGCAAATCTTGAACTTTAAGTAATAGATTGATATATTGATTACTGTAAAGTCAAAGTATTATAATCTGTAGTTATAATTAGCTGTACTTAGCCTGAACATCTGGGACAGCTTCTGTGTCCATTTGAAAGAGACTAACTGCTGTATGTTAGAAAACTGACTTTAAAGTTTTTTTCTCTAACAGGTAAAGGTGATCAGGTGACATGTTTCTATTGTGGTGGCACCCTTCAGAACTGGAAATCAGAAGATGATCCATGGTTTGAGCATGCTCGGTTGTTTAGAGGATGTGAGTGGCTTCGTCAGCAGAAAGGGCCATACTTTATTGAGCATGTGATGCAAACATCATAAAAATGAATTGAAATCAGGAGATGAACCATGGTTTAAGCATGATCAGTTGTTAAGGGGATGGAAGTGGCTTTCCCAGCACAAAGGCCCATACTTTATTAAACATGTGATGAAACAGACATATAAAATGAATTGTAGAAACTGTCTCTGATTTCAACTGAGTCAGGTACAGTTGATTGTTCATGGTGAAGTATGCACATGTAAACACAGAAAACAAGGAAAAACATGAACATTTTATGATTGCCGAAATTCTGTAAATGGGTAATTGGTGGAATCTGAATTTCATTAGTTATCAACAATTTATTTAGTAGAAGGCCTGTTCATACTTCACTATAGCACCATAAAATATATTTTAAGTACGCTCACTGTTTTCCTGGAAAAATGACCATGTACTTTTCTAGTATACAGTAGTGCAGCATACCTGAAGGATTTAATCCAACAGAAAAAGGGTGGGGCTTTTTTTCTTGGAGGAACCTAACTCTAAGCTACTCCCAACCCCCAGTGTCCCTGCCTCCACCACCGTCAATTTCTTCAACATTGCAGAGTAAAACCTTTTGATCTACCAAAATGATTAAATCTTTGCAAAATGTAACTTTTATAAACTGTGGCCATTAAATCTTTTTGTTATGTGATAATCAGAGTTCAAGGAAACATATTCAGTAGCATATGTTTTATTTATCACATCCCATATTGGTATAAATATAGATTCCTGCTACCAAAGCATTTAAAATCCAGTAATACAGTATGCACTTACATCATGGATTATTTTAACTATCTTTAGGATCAGAAAGTCATTTCACTCATTAAGGACCTCACTCCAAATTGCTTGTAGAAGAATACAAGGAAAAATTTGCCTGCTTACTCTCACTGCTATTCAGGGTGAATGAGACATGAATGTACCATCATTCCCTTGCCTAAGGGACTACTATTTAATGTCCCTATCCAACAGATATGAGGGTATCCAAACCCTTTAGTCTCTTTTCCAAAGCAAGGGATAATGGCAAATCAAACTGGCCTTAAGTTTTAAATTTTCAAGGTATGCTACTGTACAAATCACTCTTAAAGAGTGTGGTAGGTGTGCTGTTTTTAGGTTTTTATGAGCTCCCATTTGTCATCAAGGTTTGTAAAAAACACTCCCTACAGTGATTTAAGGCAAGTGATGGTGTGCAATCTCACTTGCAAGCCTTAAAGATCAACACCCAATCAAAGCTCTGCCTCTGCTGCTGGACAGCTAAACTGAGAGAAGCAGATGACTCCCTGAACTATCCGACTCCCAAAGATGTTCAAAGTTCCTGAATCATCTTGAAGAAAAGATGTATTGGTGGGGGGACTGGGGGTTGCTGCACCTCCCCACTAATGTTCACAATTACTCTGCACTAAAATTTGGTACAAATTATTGTAATTCTCACCCCCTTACAAGCCATAAATGCAAGGTTGGCTGAGAAGCTGTTGTTCCATGACGAACAGTCACCAAAAGTTTTGCAATTTACATGTAGATCAAAGTAACTTATTTTAGAATATTGTAAATAAAAAGTCAGGTGATTCATTATAGATATATTACATTACTTATTTTTCCTGTTGCATATATTTATGAATTATACTTTCAATTGATCAGTAAATTTAAGTGTGCATGCATCTAATAGTATGGCTTTTGAAGAAGTCAGAAATGTATTTTGATCGCAAATTCAGATTGTTAGTCCAAACACTGCTTAAACCAGGTGCTAAATTGTTTGAGAAATACTTTCAAGGCATTAAGAATATTTTCTTGAGTCAATATTGATGCCTTTAACTCAAAGGGCAATTTTTGTCATTCCAGACAGTTCGCAATTTCCCAACTGTGGAATTTGTAGTTCCTCCTAAAGCACTTCCTTGTGCAGTAAGGAACCTATTTTATTGTCCATAAAGTTACCACTTCACAACTACTGAATCTTGGGGGAAACTCTGTAGTGGTATGAAACAACAGGTTGGCATATCCTGGGTTACAATTTCAGGTCCAATTGTAGCATAGAGACTACCCCACATCTTATCAAGGCCTAGCATTGCTGCTGAAATGCTGTTTTTAGTCATGGGATAGTTATGGTATTGTAGGGTTTCTGCAGCTTGGAAAATTTTTCATAATCAGCTCTCACCACAAATTACAATTGTGTAAAAAATCTCAATTGGCACAGTTCTTTGATTGACAGCAGGTTGAAAAAATACAGGTAACTGTAGCTTATACTTCATAGTATGTACTGAGGGCATTTTGAATACACACTGAGAGTGGATGTTTGGTGTAATGGTAAGAGAATCCGCCTCTCACGCGGAAGGTTCTAGTCCCAGGTTGAATCATACCAACGACTCTAAAAATGGGACCTACTACTGTTGCGTGATGCTCCGCATAAGCAATGGAGTAGGGAAAACAAACCAGTGAGCTGCAACTGGAAAAAAGGCAGTGGCCAGCTCCACTTGAACCAATAGGTTGGAAACTGGGCTGTAAAACTCTCATCTCACTAACTTGACTACACATTGAAGTCTTGTATACTCACAATGGAGCAATAAAGTTAGATCTGTGCTTTTTATGGAGGAAATGAAATAAGTTAATGTACTGTGTGCTGGCAGATAGGCTGTAGAGAATGGGAACAGACAGAGTATTATTTTTTACCAGTCATATATATGTTACAACAGGTAGAATTTGATGTTAATTCTGGAATTTGTTCTCCCATTGTTCATAATGTTAGGTCTGCCAGCAGGCCTCATATATACATAGACAGAGCATACTATATGTAGATTGTTGCTACAGTTCATGTGAGTATAGGCGTAGCAAGATGGTTGTCTGCTATGGTTTTGTGTGTAAAAGTTTGGACTTGCTCAAGTAGTCCAAAACAACAGATTTTGCAAGAAATTTAAAATATATTTGAAATAGTGCAAGGTCAGGTCTAATTCACTGCATGTATTGCAGGAATATAAAATTGTTTCCCATTCAATTTTGTTCAAAATATTACAAATTATAGCTTCATGGTGGCCATCTTGTTGTGCCTATTTTGCCCCTGCCATTGGTGACAATCTACAGATATGATGTAACCATTACATGCTGTGTCCATGTATACAGGAAGTCTGTGGGTCTGCCTTAGTAGATGAGAAGGGTTTCATTAGTTTTGGGTTGGTTTAAAGGATGACATTTAACCACACACCAATAGAAATGTGTTATATAATGTCAGCCAGAGAAAATTTGAAACACAGATTCATATATGGTTCAAGTTCTGTATCAAATATTGTTCAAATGCATTTCAAGTCCTACTAAGTTGCCTTTAATGAGAGGCAGGGAATACCAGGGCGAATTTCACAAACCCCAGCCCACTATTCCAACCACTACTGATGGGTGGAATGTAGAGCTATGTTTTACACTCAAGTGGCCATTAATCAGTCTTTCAATTTATTTAGAGCTGGTCATCTGAGTTGTTTCCCCGCACAAAATGTTTTGTATTAATGTAGAAATTTTATTTTATCCATGCCTTTTTACTTTTTGGAATGTGCAATAATATTTGTGTATTTTCATGTTATAATGAACAAAAGTACATGTAAAACAGTAAATGATCTGCAAGATTTGCAAGGAGGTCACCAGATTTGAAGTGCTTTTGCACATTTGATTGTTGGCCATAGAACATTATCCTACATGTTAGATGTTACCTTCATTATATATACAGTTTAATTTGTAAAGCAATTCCTTAAAAAACATTAAAAACAGCAAATTGATGGTTGTATTTTCAAGACATAACTGTTATATTTTCCACTGCGAATTAGTAAAATATGGTTTATATTTTATGATAATAATGTATTCAAAACTGCAAAGCTCAAAATACATCTAAATCTTCCCACTGCCCAATAGCAGTCCTACAAAGTGAAATATTTACAGTAGCCTTAGAAGAAGTGTGTCCCCTAGCATTACTTTCAGTTTAAGATGTATTTCTGCTTATGTTTAATTTTAACTGTTGTACAAATGTCTCATTTGATTGAAAGTTCTCATTATTTTGTACCCCTACAGCCTATCCAGCAGAGTCCAATGTTAGTGTTATATAATTATGAAGTTCCAGTTCCACATATGTGACTCTACCTCAAGTCCAAAATTTCAAAAATGAACATTACAGGGCATGAAATTTTTATTCAAAAAGTCCAGCTCTTATCTTCACATGACATTCCTGTGCTAAGATATAAAATGTTGAAGTCAATTCACTTGATTAAAAATGGTAGGTTGTGCAATCATTTGTGATGTCATTGTTGTTGTACTCAAAATAATCTTTGCATTCCTTTTTTTTACCAAAATGTGATGGCATGCTTTAAGGTGACTTGACTCTACAAGCTCTCTCTGTACAAATATTATGCTAGAAAATGGGAATGGCTCAAGGTCATATAAACATGTTGTTGAAAGCAAAGAATGTTAATGGGATATTACAACAAAAATGTCACAACTTGTTGTGCAATAGACCATTTGAACTTAAGTGAATTAATTTCAACATTTAACATTTCTGCAATGGAACAAGCTATGGTAATGAGGGTTGAACCACTGTATAATTCATTTTTCAGCCTCTAAAATGTTTGTTTTTGAAATTCAAAATTTGAGGTTACACACCTACTGCTGCCATGTATAGGTGCACAGCAGAAAATAAAAGCCCTTTTTTCAGTTTAGAGCATGAAAAGAAAACTCAATTCTCTTGCCTGCAAGAGGATTGAGTTTTAATTTACAGTAAATATGATCATGTTACTTCTCTGCCAAGTGCTGGTAAAAGTGTTGGCTCCCTGTAAAGCAAAATGCAGTTGAAACAACATTATTTTGGTTATTTTATGTCACCATGGTGTACAATTTTTATGTTTCTTGATGGCTCCCTGGATATTCACCTGAGTTCTGAATTTAAAGAGTTCAGTGACCTTTAAAATAATTTTTTACAGAAGGCTATATTAGGTGGAAGACTATGGTTATCATGGCTAAATCTGTACTTCTTTTTTTCAAAATATGTATTCTGTAAAGTTTTATGTACATAGTCTGGCATGAAAAAGATGAACTTGGGATCGAAATAATATTCCTAGATATAGGCATGCACAGCATGTTGAGAATACTGCATAAATTTTGCTTGCCATATTTTCAAAAATACATGCAGCTGGATTTTGCATTCTTTTTATTGCTAATTAAATGATACTTTTTATGCTTAATGCATTTTCCAAGATTGGTAATTCATACTTCTAATTTCTGTATTTCTGTTTTTGCAAGTAGTATATTTGAGACAGTAGAGCTTACCTCACTTACGAACTTTTACCGAGCAGTGGCGGGGGGACCAGGGAAAGGAGACTCAGAACCAAATGATAAAATTGAGGGGTAAAAGACATTCTCAGCCCCTTTTATTTGCAAAGTGCTTCTTCAAGAAGTTGGGACAGTGGGAAGAATTTGGAAGTGGGTGCTGAACACATTTTTAAGGCTGGGTATGTGCAGAATAGAACACTTGAGAATTGCCATTTCCACTTGCAACCACCTGGGAGTTGGTTGTCAAAAAATTTCTTGTATGTTAGAAATCAACTGGTGGTGGCACTTGGCTTAGATAGTCTTGATGACACTTGCCCCCTTCCCACTCAATATTTTTCTGCTCCACCATGCATACTATAGGATTGGCACCAGTTGGGGGCCTGTTGGCAGTGTTCCCTGATGGGGAATCCTGCCCCCCCCCCCCCACCCGTTTGGGAAGGTCGGCAGTTCAGCGGTTGCGTCGGGGAGGCCTAAAATAATATAAAGTAAAAAAAAAAAAAACTTCAAGGACGGAAGTTACTGGTTGGGGAATCTTGAACATATTTTTCGTTCTTAAATGCTATTTTAATACATATGGGAATCGATTTTCAATCACTCCTTCAGTTAGCTCCATCATACCTCATTCCATGCACCTTTCCCTATCTCCCCCACCATTGGGGAAGGAGGACAATTTCCTTCAGGGAGACCTAAAAATGAACGTAGAGGACTGAAGTTACTGGATGGATGATCATGCACTCTTTTTCTTTCTTAATGAACTATTTTTTCTTTTGTAACGCTATTTTAATGCATATCTGAATTTCTTTTCATTACTTCTTGCTAGCTCTGCTATCCCTCATTCCATCTTCAATCTGCAAGGTCATTACCTCGTTGGGAAAGACTGCCCTCCCCTTGTTGTTGAGAAAGTCCAATTTCGTCGGGGAGCCTTCTTCATGCGCACAATAAACTGATAAAAGATGCGGGTCTCACAAACTCCTGTCACCAGGACTCTCTTTTCTTGGTTTTCATCACTAGAAGACCGTATTTTTCAAGGAAATTCACAATTTCGAATTTTTCTTTCAAAAACGGACGAGATGTTGTTCATGTGCATGCAGTGCGAAAATGGTCTGCCATCTGGTCTGCCCCGCCAGCCGAATTCTAGCAACGGTAATGAAAATCGGCCAGGCCGTTTCAGCTACACATATATAATGAATGATACACAGTAGTGTGAGAATGTCTCCCGATAAGTCTGAATTCATTTGAAACTACCATGTAACGTGACATATTTTTAAATACTTTGGAAGAAAAATCCTTTATAGTCTGGATTTCAGGCGGTCACGTATAAATCTCATCTATTTAGCGGACCTTGCAATAGAATATAATCGATAATAAAGATCCTTAATAGAGTCAACAACACTTAGTATGTTTTAAATTCCGTTGCACAGTTTTCCCCCGAAAAGAGACAAGAACATTACCAGATTACTTCTAATTGTAGCAGTACGGTACCTTTTATCTGGTAATTTCCTGTTCACTTAGCAAGTTGGGTTTTATCTATTGATGTGAAAATTTCATTTCAAAGGAAACATCAAAATAGCGAATGCTTCATTGCTAGTTACAAGTCTGGGAAATGCCATTTTCGGCTATCTGAGGGGTTAGATTTTTTAACAATTATCTGTAGGTTCCCCGCCAACTAAAAGTAAAATAAAGGTAGGCGGTGCGCCATCTGACGTTCCTATAAGTCGGTGAACCTTGTATATTTTTTAGGAAAGGCACGAAATCATCATTTGTGATTTCATGCGAAAGATTTAATGGCTTTTAAATTTTATTGCCGGGTGTGAATATATTTAGTTGGTTCTTATGACCAAGCTAGACCGGTTTCTGCTGTCTTGCTCATTCACTTTGAATGGCGCAGCTTCATCAGTAGCGGGTCGTCGTATGCGACATGGATTTAAATATTCGTGATTGCTTCTAATAGAGCATCAAGGAAAGTATCGTCTAAGTTTTGTACTTCGTTCTCCCTAGAACTCGTAAACCTTGATTTAACAAGGAAATCTTTTAGATTTTTTGACCTTTTGTAGGCGATGATTGGTTGTTCGGGGAACAGTTTGTATAATTGCGGGTTTTGGGTTATAAGGTGCCAATTTTTTAATAAGGCCCGTTTCAAATGCATTGTTTTAACATGCGGGGTGTAAACAAGTTTAAAAACCAATGGTGGGGTTACTGCCTTTTCTTTCTCAGTTAGGAGGGTTTTACGGTTAGCATATACCACATTACTGGTGGCGCTGTCGATTTCCTCTCGTGAGTAATTTCGCATAAGCAGTTTCTCAGTGAAGGAGTCGCGTTTCTCCAGAAAGTCACTTTCGTTATTGCACAGGCGGGCGTATCTTAGTACTTCGCCTTTGATAAAGCCTTTAAAAGTGGCTAGTGGATGTGCTGAATTCCGATCTAGATACTGGTAGGTTTCCGTGGACTTGGTATAGACTTTAGTGTCAAGGAGGCCAGTAGCGCGGAAACGTTCGCCTTTGAATATTTCGAGATCGAGATAAGTAACTTTCATGTTAGAAGCTTCTACCGTGAACTTAAAATGTTCGTGTGCTTCATTCAAATAGGTCACCAGGTTTTCAAGTTCCTTTCGTGTGCCATTGTACAATAATAGGATGTCGTCTCTATAGCGAAGCCATTTAATAATATTGAAATCTGTCGGTATAATGCGATTTTCTAAGTGGTGCATGACAATATCGCAGATTTCAGGGGAGGCTTGACTGCCCATTGCGCATCCTATCGTTTGTAGGAAAAATTGGCCATCAAATTCAAAGCAGTTTTTCGTGAGAATTAGTTTGACCAGATTACGCATGGAACGGGGTGATATTTTCTTCATATCATAGTAATTTTGCGGGGCTTCCGCATATGCTTTTTGTACGACATCCAAGGCTTCCTCTTGTGGAGTGTTTGTGTACATAGACACTACATCAAGGGTAGCGAGTAAGACATTGTCTGGTAGGGGGTGGCTTCCAGGATTTTAAGAATGTGATTTGTGTCTTTCACATACGTGGCTTGTCTTATGACAATCGGAAGCAAGAAATAATCCACAAACTCAGATATTTTTTCTGTCGGAGATCCGTTGCCGCTTATGATAGGGCGGCCGGCAAATTTTGTGCCGGGGGGTGGTGCTTTATGTACTTTAGGAAGTACGTATATGACCGGGGTACGGATTTCGTGGTTATTTGGGTTGAGATAATTGAATGTCTCCTCATTAATCTCCTTGTTAGAGAACATATCTCGGAGGGTCGAACAAACCATGATTTTTGTATCGGGTGTTATGTCGCCCCCTAGCTTTTGGTAGTGATGACTTTTTAATTGCCTTTCAATTTCGGCTTTGTAGTCGGTGCGATTCAGAATTGCTATACCTCTGCATAGTGTTTTGGTCGAACAGATTTCTTAACAGAACAATGCATGCTTGCAAACAGTTCTTCGTTTGGGGGCAATATTATGAAGTGAAAACTCTATTGCAAAAGAAAGCCGGCACAAAGGATGACTGTTTTGTTTTTAGTTACCAGTCCGGGAAATGTCATTTGCTGCTGTCTGGGGGGTTCTCAATTTTTTTAAATTTCTTAGCTCTGCACTTTGATCGTCTCACGGGGAGAATTACACTTTTTCCCAAAAAAGGCAATTCTTTCCCCTCCCAAACTGAAACGCTCACATACGTCTATGTCAATATGTAATATATAAAACTTCAAATATATGGGAAGCCAAACTTTTTACGCGGGATTTTTTTTTTAATATGGTCCGAGGGCCTTAATCTATCTGATGATATTCAGTACCCCTAACAAAACTACAGATCACCCCCTACTTGAATTTTCTTAAAAGAAGATTACGTTCTTCCATGAACCCCAAAATCTGTCATTAAATTACAATTTTCTCCAATATAATCTTCAGATTGTTAAAAGTGGCAAAATTTTCCAATTTCAATGGATACTACTCCGTGCAATAACCAAAGCCAACTCTGTTAACGTCCCCCGAGTGTAATTTTTTTCTTCAAAGGCATATCACTTTATAAAAAAAAAACAAATTTTTCATTATAACCGTACCAAAAAACCAAATTTTCTTAAATTCCAGTATTTCTCCAACAAAATAAGCAATTAAGTTTAAAAAATCTTAAAAATAGGAAAAAACTTTTCGGGGAAACTTCTAGTCTCGTGATAAAATAGTACTTAAGCTTAGTACGATTTATGCGTTACACCAAAAGATTTTCAGCTGTCGCCTATATACCGTTTTTTATTTTGCCCATTATAAAGGACATATTCTTCAATAAACACCTCAGTTTCTTAATGGTCCTTACAAAAGCCAACTTTCTTTCAAAAGCTTTAAATTTTGTCTTCAAAATAAACTCCAGATATTTAAGTATTTGTTGAAAAGAAAGCCAAAATTTTCGCGAACTACGCGCACCTCAAAATCTGTTATGTCCTACCGGGACTAACTCAAAGCTTTTGTCGGGGCCTTGAAGTGCTGGTCCCCCTGTCGGAGAGCTTGGACCCATGTCGGGGAAATCATGGCGCCACCCCTGGCCTGCTAGCAAGTAATGTATCCAAAGAATGTCCCAATGTTTCATTGAGCGATTCTGTATTGTCTAGTCTTTAACAGTGACAGCAAAATTTTTCTTAAGACTGACCTGAGAAAGCCACTACAAGGCCTTTAGTCAAAGGGATTGTCAGTTGGTGGAGCAATGGCGTAGGAAGCAATATGAAAGTGGCGGGGAACAATTTTGCACCATGCACCTTATCCTACCCCATTGACCAAAAGGTATCGTACATGTTTTATGCTATTTTTTCGCTTTTGCTACGAGCAAGACCAATTTTTTAAATAAAAAATAAGAGCTAATTTTTCTTAGGTGTGAACACTATTTACTGTATAATGAACGTAGTTTGCGGCGCGTCGAAAATTTGGGTCCTTATTCACATTTGTAAATATGGAGATTTCATTGCAGAAAGTAGTTTAGATTCAGGGTTTCCTGTAAGGAAGTTTTTATATTTGGGGGACTATCGAAGAATCTGCATTCCCTATTAGCATATACCTGAGATGGCATATCGAATGAAGATCGTTGATGTAACATAATGTTATCTAAGGTGTGCGGATTGAGGCTTCTCGACGACAATCAAAAAGCTCCCGAAACTTTGTTTATTTTTTAGACAAAGTATTTTAAAATTAAAAGTCTTTATTGAAGAAAGTTTTAGGGGAACGGCACTCCAGTGGCTCAAAAAAGTTTGCCACTTACTGATTTATCAGCGACCACTTCCTTGACAAACGGTGTAACTAAGGGGGCGCGAAGCGCGCGGAAAATTTTGCCTTTTTGTAAAAGTAATAATTACAAATATGGAGCTTTTATTAGGAAGAATTCAAAATTTTAGGAAGGAAAAGTAGGGAAAGCTGCACTGTATTTGACTGATATCTCAAAATGTCCGAATTTTTCACTTTTTCGAGTCAGGGGGAAATTGGCCCTGCCTCCTGTAGCTACGCTACTGCTCTGCAACATTGAACATGATAACATTTTGACACTTCAATAACTAAACAATCCTCCTACACAAACTGCCCAACGGACAGGGTTGAAAGATATCTAATGATAGGTGTGCATGAGAGCATTTGCGTACGGTAGGCCAATGGTTCCCTGCCTGGAATATGAAGTCTTGCTCGAAAGACTATCTTCAGTTGGCGCGGAGCGTACAGAAAATTTTGAAAAATTGCAACCCCTCAGACAGCCGGAAATGGCATGTCTCGGGCTTGTAAGAAGTAGCTAAGTTTTCCGGTTTTTCTTCCTAGTGTGAACAGCACTGTATCAGGGACGTATTGTGGCGCCATTGGCAAAGCGCGCCGAAATTTTTGCCACTTTTAAACAAATATATGAAGAGCTTGTATTATAAAAAGAGAGCTTGTAGAGCTTGTATTACTTTGGATTTGGGGTTTCCTGTAAGGAAATATAAAGAGTTGGGGGATTACTGAAGAATCTGTACTTCCTTCATATATTGGTGGCAAATCTGAGAATGATTCCTTTTTCTAAAGCCCTCCCGACTCTCTTGCAAAGACCCGTTCGCCGGAAACCAAACTATAAACTGCTTCCCGAAAAAGCTTTTTCTAAAGTCCTCCCATCCTCTGGCAAAGGGTCTTTAGGCGAAACTGAACTGCTCCCCGAAGAAGCTATTACGTCCACTGAAGGACAATACATGACCAACTTTTACGGCTCTCACACCATTTACATTATTGGTCTGTCGTGTATGGCTCCATTCTAGACTGCAATCTTGGACAAAACTGGATGGAACACCCCGCTCCGCCGTGCAATGTGGAGATAATAGAGCCAATTTGGGATGCATCATTTTCTTTGGGACCCAGTTATTGTACTGGCAAACGGGGGTTTCGTGAATCGCTATTTTCTGTAGGAGACAACATTTGAAAGGGAGATAGAGGTCGTACAAATAACACTCAGCACCATAATTAACATAATGACTTGAGGTGTTCCAACAGTTTTGTCCAAGATTGTAGCTGAAAAGAACAGATACTACACATAATCTTACTCAAAAGGCTGAGAAGCTTGATTGGGCGACGAATGAATCGTTGCTGCTATAATGTTATCTAAGGCATACGAACTGGCGCTCTCCGAAGACGTTTCCAGTCTTTCAAACTTTTTTGTCCTTTTTGGACAAAATATTTCAACGTCACGAGCTCTCACGCCGAAGAAAATTTTGAATTCTACGAAAGACAGATTACAAAAATAGCAATATACTACTGACGGTGTCTCTTGATGATGTAGTGCCACTGACACATATGGTAAATATCCGATTTTGTCATTTTCATAGCTCGGAAAGGATTACCAATCTGATTTAGGAGAGAGAACTGATGTATTTCAAAGTGCATTCTGCGGCGTGCGAAGCGCGCCGAAAATTTTGCTTTCTTTGGGAATTGGAAAATGAAAAAAAAAGAGTTTTCTGACCCGGGACTTTTTGAAGTGGGGGCGGGGCGGAAGTATGCTTCTGCCCCTCATTTTTCACTGGGGAATGTCGCCCAAGCCCACCCCACCCCACCCCGCTTCCTACGACTATGTGGTGAAGCCTCCCTTTTAGATATAAAAAGTTACAATTGTCTGAATGCATTTTAGTATATTTTGTCTGAAAATTATTTAACACCACCCCTTACTTATCAACCTGTTCTAACTCAATACCTTTGTCTTGATTTGTTAATTGTTTGCTTGTCTGTTCAAAGAGATATCACATTTGCTGCAGTTTTAACCTAAACGGTATATACAGCAAAGGGGGTTCCCCACATTTTTCCTCCCTCCCTCCCTGCAATACCAACAAATAACCTCGTATTTCTTGACTTTCACAATGTTAAAGCAATTGGTTAGAAAATGGGCCGTAAAACTCCACTACACAAATTTCATAAATACCAAAGATAGAAGAGTTACGGAAATTTACTTTTTACAGAAAATGGGATGTCTTGAACTTGAAGAATTCATAGGAATTCCATTTCAATTCTAGACAAAATTTTTCGATGTGGTCACCGTGGTTGATAAAGCTATGGGTAGGATGAGTGTTTAGGGTTTTTGAAATATTTTTACATGCAAAATGTAATTTTCACTGGATAGATATAAAGGAGACATTTTGCACTTTGGCCAAATGATGTGAAGCAATTTTTCAAAGGGAGACACTGTCCTTACTAACTTGCCCTCGCCCAGGCTGACAATCCTGGATAAGTTTGAGGAAATATCCCTTTCCTTTTAAACATTACCTTCACCCATGGATGTACCACCTCAGAGGAAGTACTTCCACGCTTCACCAATGCGGCAATGCCCCTCCCTCTCAAACTACCAGAGTACAGTTCCTCGTTCCCCGCGTGTCGTTTGTGAAAATTTCCAGATGTGAAACAAGATCACCGCCCATGAATTTAGGCATTGGGACAGCTGCTCAAAGTCAGGGGTGGCGCCAGCGGGGGGGGGGGGGGTGGGGTGGGGGGGTGGGGGTGGGGGACACTGCCCCCCTTCCCCCATCGTGGAAGGTCGGCGGTTTCGTCGGGGAAGCCTAAAAATAAAAAAACAATAAACAACCCCACAAGCACTGAAGTTATTGGATGGGCGATCTAGAACATATTCTTTGTTTTGTAATGCTATTTTAATACATATCAGAATCGACTTTAAATCACTTCTTAGCTCTGTTATACTTCATTTCATGTACCTTGTCCTACCTCCCCGTCGGGGAAGTTCGGCATTTTTTTCGGGGAGGCCTAAACATGAAAAACGTAAAGGACTGAAGTTACTAGATGGATAATCATGATTTTTCTTTAAGAAGTAGTTTTTTTTTCCTTTTTAACGCTATTTTTTTAATGCATACTTGAGTTGGTTTAATCACTTCTTACTAGGTCTGTTATCCCTCATCCCATTTTCAATCCGTGCGCGCCGTCGGGGACGGCTACCCAACCCCTGTTGTTGAGAAAATCTTTTTTCGTCGGGGAGCCTTCATCAACGAACCCACGATAAACAGATAAAAGATGTGGGCCTGATAAACTTCAGTCACTGGGGCGACCTTCTTGATTTTGCTTAGTAGAAGACCATATTCTTCAAGGAAACTCACAATTCCGAATTATCCTTACAATAACGGAAGAGAGGCTGTTCATGTGCATGTAGTACCCAATGGTCTGTCATCTGACCTGCTCGGACAACAGAATTTTCACAACAGTAATCAATATCGGCAATGTCGTTTTCAGCTACGCATAATAATAAACAGTGGTGTGAGAATATCTCCCACAAAATCTGACTGACAATTTATTTGAAGGCACCTTTAAACGCCATATTTTCAAATACATCGGAAGTAAAACCATTCATAGTCTGGAGTTCGGCCAGTCACGTAAAAATCCATCTATTTTGTGGACCTTGCAATTGAATTCAACAAAGATTCTTCATAAATTCAAAAACGTTATAGTATATTTTCAATTCCGTTGCATAGTTTCCCGACGAAAAGAGACAAGACCATTACATCTAGTTGTAGCGGTAGCTTTTGTCTGGTACTTTTCTTATCATTTAGCAAGTTGGGTTTTTTCTACTGAAGTGAAACTTTCATTTTAAAGAAAAGCTCAAAATAACGACTACTCATTTCTAGTTACAAGTCTGGGAAATGCCATTCCGACTATCTGACCCAGCCAACATGCCCAGCTGGGCACCAACTGGGTTTCAGCTGGGCTACTTGCTGGGCCCCAGCTGGGGCCCATCCGTGTTTGTCAGGTGTTCCCACGTGGGGCCCAACTGGGCTAGCCTTTCCCAGCTGAAGCCCAGCTGTTCCCCGCTTCAATAAGTAAAGCCTAGCCGGGCTTCAGCTGGGCTTTAGCTGGGAAAGGCTAGCCCAGTTGGGCCCCACCTGGGAACACCTGACAAACACGGATGGGCCCCAGCTGGGGCCCAGCAAGTAGCCCAGCTGAAACCCAGTTGGGGCCCAGCTGGGCATGTTGGATGGGGAGGGGCTAGATTTTTAACAATTTTATGTACGCTTCGCGCCAACTGATGTTGGCGCTCCGCATAGATATAGTGTTTTGGTCGAACAGATTACTTTTGAGAAGAATGCGTGCTTAAAATCATTCTTCGTTTTGGGGAAGTATTATGAAGTGAAAATTTTATTGCGAAAGAAATCTGAAATTAATGACTTCTTTTATTCTAGTTACGAGCCCGGGAAATGCCATTTCCTGATGTCTGGAGGTTACCAATTTTTCAAAATATTCTGTGCACTCGACTTAGATACTCCTTCTGGCAGGATTGCATTTCTTTGGACAAAAAACAATTCTTCCCCTCCCACACTGAAACGCTACCGTACGCCTATGACAATAAATAAAGTATAAAACTTCAAATATATGCGAAGCCAAACTTTTTTCCTCGGGAGAATGTTCCAATATGGTCCGAGGGCCTGAATCTGCATGATGTTATTCAGTAACCTCAACAAAACTACAGATCACCCCCTACTTGATTTTTCTCATGAGAACGTCAGATTCTTCCATAAAATCCCAACACTGTCATAAAATTACAGTTTTTCTCCAATATCAGTTTTAGATTGTTCAAAGTGACAAAATTTTCCAATTTCAATGGATGCTCTTAACAATAAATAATCAAAGCCAACTCTGTTAATCAAACGGTATACTACCTAATTTTGCTCTTGAAAGCCATATCACTTAATAGAAAGAAACAAATTTTCATTATAAATTTACCAATAAACCAAATTTTCTTTTATTAAAGCCAAAAATTTCTCCAATATAATAAGCCCTTATTTTTCAAATCTTCGTTCAAAAAAAGGGAAAAACTTTCCGGGCAAATTTCTGTTCTCGTCTTGAAACCTTAGTACGTAGGTACATATAACATATAACGTTTTTGATCTTTCCCTTACGAAAGGACCGATTCTTCAATAAACACCTAAACTTTTTCATACAAAAAGCCAAATTTCTTTCAAAAATTTTAATTTTTTCTTCAAATAAAGTTCAGATTTTTAAGGTATATGTTAAAAAGAAGGCCAAAAGTTTCGGCGCGCTCCGCGCCTACAAAATTCTACCAAGTTTCGTTCCACCGGGACATAACATCGACTTTGTGGATATGTCGGGGCCTTGAAATTCTGGCCTCCCTGTTGGGCAAATCCTGGCGCCACCTGCTCAAAGTATGGTCTAAAAAAGTTAGGGGCGTCGTCAATGTAGCTTGCGCAGACGCAGATATTAAGCTGCACCGCTACCATTAATCGCATTGTCCTGAGTCACAAAGCCATAGCGTTTCCGACTAACGATTCCCATCCATCGAAGAAAACGTGAAGAGAGAGTAGCATCCTTGAGATCATTTGCAGACAACGACAAAAATGTCCAGTAGAAAACGATACGTCGAAGAAGATGGTTTGTGTCCTTTATATTTGTTTTTGCTGTCAATTTTCAACCTTGGCGCACTAACGATATTAAACAAAAATACAAGTGTCGATCAGTTAGCTAGCCTATTCCCGCGTCCACCTTCCGTTGGTACACATTTTTTTTAGCCTAGGCTATAAGAAGATACAGGTGCCTGTTTAGCGAAATTAAAATCCACACAGGCCATAGCCGTGAACACTGATCTACATACCTGGATGTATGGTGGTGCCAAAAAATTGAAGCAACAGAGTCGCCATATTGTGTGTGGCAAAAGTGTCGTGCAACAGCGCTGCTCTCCACACAGTTGGATAGGCAATTTGATATGATGGCTTGATAATTTGACATTTTGGCAGTTGAAATAAGGCTTGCAAAATTTGTTGTGGAATGTGTACATTTTCAACAGAAATGGTAAGTTAAGTAGCATTTGCACAGGTTACCCGGGTACCTGCCTGCCATCGTATTACCCAGTTCAAAATCTTCTACCAGAATCTTAACTAATTTTCAAAAAGGATCACCCCAATTACACCGTTGCCCACAGAGACTGCAAATGAAGAGAGCCCCTAGAAATTATTTGTAAGTTTGTAAGTTTTTTGTACTTCATTTCCCAAAGCTGAAATTTTTATCTCGGTGAGGCCCGATCGCCCTGTTGTCACGTACTTAGTGAGTTACTTCTCATACATGTATATCACTTATAATCTTGCAAACAAGCAAGCTATCTGACGGTGATTCAAAATCACACTGTACTGTTTCACGCAGAAACCAGCGGACATATCACTCCGGCCCAGCTTGCAAAGACAATGCGCGTAACGTTCGCCATGCTAGGTAAACTGAGACTTGCATGTATACAATCTTATAATTAATAAGGTATGCCACCTCGAGTGTAATCATTGAATATTTCGTAATGGTTAAATGTGTCAGTTTTACGCAAATCAACACTTTGCCGCCACCTGTAAAGTACAAAGACATAACTGTAATGACACTGTAAACATTCATGAAAAAGGTTTTTGAAACAGGCCATACATATTACGTTATTTTGCCCCAAAATGGCACTCACGCAGACTACAAAGTTTATAATTAATATGGTATGCCACCTCAAGTGTAATCATTGAATATTTCGTAATGGTTAAATGTGTCAGTTTTACGCAAATCAACACTTTGCCGCCATCTGTAAAGTACAAAGACATAACTGTAATGACACTGTAAGCATTCATGAAAAAGGTTTTTGAAACAGGCCATACATATTACGTTATTTTGCCCCAAAATGGCACTCACGCAGACTACAAAGTTTATGTGTGAAAGCTATGTTACCATGTTCTGATGTCAACACAAGGCTAGCTACGTCAGAACGTACAAAGCCCTTTAGTGATAATTCCAACGCACTTTGTGCACTATTGTTAGCCAAGTTCACAAGTCTGAAGTTGTTTGTTTACAATCCATGGGTAATTTTGGACATGCAAGAGGATACCATGGTGCAGGGCTCTAATTGGTTGATATTTTTAAATCCTTGTTTTAAAGGAGAAGCTTTGAACTCTTAGTATGCATGTTTTTTTAGTAGAAAAGTGTCCCAAAATTCATTCATCAAATTGATGTAGGCCTTGGGAAGTACTGATTTTCTTATTTGACTGTTTTCTGTTACGTTTCTTTACTTGCCATTTTGATTTGAAACAAAATGAGAAGATAAAACCTTGCAACAAATCAAATGATTTTGAACTTGGGAATGTGACTGTTACCTCTCCAAAACAATTGTAAATGTTATCATGCATGTCTTATGGACCATGCCTAACTAAATGTTCTTATCCATAAGTCATCGTAACACCGAATAACGGGTACCTAACGGGTACGGCTATCGGACACCCAGGTCCTATTTTTAAGTACCCGTGCAAACACTAAAATTAAGCCTACTTTAAAAAGTGAACAAGATTATGTTATATTGAGTACAAAACTTTCACTTAAGTAGTGCAGTTCGTGGTGGATTGAAGATCAACTTGACTGAGTGGTGAGGGTGTCTGAGTCAGTCCTCTTTCACAGTGACAACTATAAATGCAAGTTCAATAAAAGGTGGTGGGGGTGTCAAGTCTCACCCTATTAATTCGAACCCACATAGTTGCCCACACAAACCCCCAGCCCCAAAGAAATTAGTCTCCCCTGGTACTGTAACTCCACCCCTTAGGACTTAAAATCCTTTTATGAATGAAAAGTGAATGGGGTGCCACTGTCCTTATAGTCCGACACCCCATATGTTTCGACACACCTATGTTCCGAAAATCTCTACATTCATCAACAATGGAGTTGTCAGATCATATGGATGTTGGAACAAAGCCTGTATTGGAACGTAATGGATTTGTTGAAATATAGGGGTGTATCCAACTGAATTAAGTCACTCCATAGGTTGAAGTCAATACTCCATGCAAGTAATCAAATCTTTTCTCAGAAATACTGTTGAATATTTCACTGTCCAAGTGAAGAGAGGCCTGAAGCTATTTAATATAGTAGTACAAGACGAATGTCGATGCTTCATTGTGTTCAATAAAGGTATATCAGGCACTTATCCAAGGGGGCTTTTTCTGCCCAGTCCCCCTTTTTAGCCACATCAACATGGTAAAACACATGCACTACAGTGGAATTCCCTCACACCCCTGCTTTCTCTTAAGTTAGGTGGACTTAGGCCCCTTCTCCCATTTTTGGGATACCTGGATCTGCACCTAAATATGGCACAGTGGGGACAATGTAGTCACTCAAGTCGCTCCCTACTAAAATTACCCTTAACAAAGTTGCCTGCTTGGCCAACAAAGCTGCCCGTAACAAAGTTGTCCCTAACAAAATCTCCTCAGTCCTGATAAAGTCTACGGTCCCTAAAGAAAAAGTTTTAAAAAAGGTGCTATCAAACGTAGGTAGTAAACCTATATGGGTCCCTTATGGGTAAGACCCTCTTTGGGCAGGGGGTTGTAGAATGTGCCCACTGTATTCACCCCACCTGTCTTAAGAGGCAACTAAACTGGAGGATTTGTACTGCATTTGACCTATACAACACTATATATTTATAACATTTGTGTTGGTGTGTCAAAATCTAAAACTAACCCTTATGGGTAAGCCCATACCAGTGTGGGCATTTACCAACATTGATAAGGGATCCATATGGGTAGCCCACATGCAGGAGGGATATTGAAGGATTGAAGTTGACCCATATTCTCACACACAGGCTATCAGTTGTTTGAATGAGGCTTAGAACTAGTTTCTCACCATATGCATGTCCTTTGGCTGCCCTAGATCTCTTATAATATAATCCCTGGTGCAAAGCCATATGGACCCTTAGCTGGGGGCTATGAAGTGGATCCCATAACATTCCCTTATGAGAATGTTACCAGTAAAGTGGTTATTTTTTTTGGGGGGGGGGGGGGTGAGTCTTTGTGAGGCATAGAAAAGTATAATCTTGTTGCAGGCAATGGCCTCTGGGAAACCTGACTTGTTCGGCAGAGGACATTTTTCAAGGTCAGACTTTGTTACAAGGTGAGTTTGTCAGGAGTGACTTAGTAACTTGGTGTCTTAATTTGTTACTAAGGAGACTTTGTAGAGAAGACTTCAATTTTGGGAGGCTTTGCTTCGGTGCCTTTTCAGTAAAAGCATGAACCTGAAGTATTCCCATTTATAACCGTAGGTCCTACCATGAAACCAGCACAGACATCAATGTTTCTAACTCCGTATACTTGCAATCTGATGCTGCATAATTGAAACTAAAAGCTCGGTATATGATCAAATCTTGGCATTTCTGTTGTCCTTAATTTAGGTTGCATATAATGTATATGTTTCAGTCAAAAATCAAGAAATTTAGCTGGTTTAATAGTTTGTCAGTTGTCAATCAGTGCACATATAGCAGAAAAACAATTGCACCTGATAAACGTATCTTATGGTTCCTTGTGGATATAAACATCCCTGTATAATTTAAGCAGTTTTTTTCCAAAACCTACGTCTTGTTTAAAAAGAATCTCCAACTGAATTGCACTCAAGTCAGATCCCCGAAAAATCCACGTATGCAGAGATTTGTGATGCGGTTTGTTGGTGAATTTAGCACGGGGCTCACCCAGCTTTGCTAGCCGGCTATATACGCATGTGAAGTGGGGTCATCGTAACACAAACTCAACGGGAAAACGAGACTGAGTATTTTCACACATTAAATCACATAGGCAAGTTGTGATTGGCTGGCTAGAATCAATGCAATTGAACCAATCACGATGCAGGGGGCAATTTAAATTTTGCAATGGATTTTGTGCATATGATGTCACCTAGCAAAACATGATGCCTTGTGTGGCGGTAAAAAGGGACATGCAGTCATGCACGTAAGTCTACTCCATCACACACATAAGCAAACTTCTTCCTCCAAAACCACAAACCACTTCATTAATCATCATGTCAACTGTTTCAAAAGAGCATTCAAGGACATTCCAAACTTTTTCAGTGACAACTTTCTGAATAAAGTATGGCCTCTCAACTGTAGAAGACATGCAACTGCAGCTAGCAGTTTGAACATCTGTGGCTTTGGCCTAGTAGGACAGTACCCACCACATCAGGACAATCTTAAGTTGTGCAGTATTTGACCCTACCAGCATTGCTTCAGCTTCACCTGCATTTTTAATTGGTCAGTCACCCATGTTCTAATCCAGTGTAGAGACATATGGTAACTTTTGGATCACTATCATCAACATGATGACTTCACCTGTATGGGCTGAGACACCCGATGAAAAGCTTGGGGTCTCTTCCAATATATGCGTGACCTCATAGCCTGCTTGATCTGATTCAATCCGAATTTGGTGTGGAGACCAGTGCACCATAGACTTAGTTCCCACAGGGCTTGAAATAAGCTTGAAAAAGGGCACAGCCAAAATGAACAAAATGGCTGTCAGTCTGTTATTTCAAAGGAGATTTACTGAAGGGCATCATGGCCATCAAAAAGGGCCTGACAGCCATGGCTGTCAGTGCTGTCAGTTATTTTGAGCTTTGTTACTGTACCCATTTTGAGAACAGTTAGTTGTTACATTTGCTATACATTACATAAAAATATTCATAAGTGGAGAAGATGGGAATGCAATTACTGAGCCAATTGATACATATTCTGATGTGATGATGCTTTATTCTTTTTGATGATCAACAGAAAGGCCATCCAAAAGAAGGAAGGCTACTTCAGACCAAGCAGAGATTGAGGCAAGACTTGAGTCTCTCATCACAAGAGTTGGAGAAAAAGTATGTTTATTGATGATTTGTTGTTACTCATTTATGGATTCATTGAAAGCATACTGTGCTGACTATTTGTCCATAATCACCTGTATTTTATCTAAAATAACTGTACTACTAGTCAGGTCAGTGGATTTCATAGGAGAGATTTGTTCCCAATTGCATGGTACTGTAGTCCCACTGTGATGAAATCACAGAACCTAACACCACCAATCAAACACCACCCATAGATTTTGAACAGAACCCGATTTTAAAATTAGCCAGTCGAATCATGACTTGTTACAACAATCAATTTATCATACAGTAGTTTTTACTCTATAACAAGGCTACATTAAGAACTCAAGGTTTAATAAAAATTCCAACTTTGGCACTGTACAGGTACTGCATCTATAAACATTGTGTATCTCAATCTTTTTCAATTTTTCATGCTACTTATTTTTCCTGGCTTCAACTTTTCTTTTTCTGCAGAGCACATCATCCTTGGAAAGTAATTTAGAAGGTCTAGCAGGTGTCTTAGAAGCTGACCTGAGCAACTACAAATCAAAAATATTGGAGATTCTTTGTGTTTGGTAATTATTTTAATACTTCTTTAGACGTATAGACTTAAGCACAGGTCACACTGCAGTGGTATCAGTTTTGAATTCTGATCTGATTTTTTTGAGTTTAGTTATAATCTTCACCATCTCTGGTCAAAGAGAAGTGAACCCCAAATTTTCTGACCATATAAACATATGATTTGTACCGCAGGATTATGAAAATGAAATTTTTACTAATTACTTAGTGACACCACACCATAGCAGCTTTTATCAGACTTGTGTGTGTGCAATAAAAGCTATTTGACAGTGTGATGTCTCAAAATAATTAGCATCAATTTGGTTTTGGTACAGTAGACCTGTGATCCAAATTATCAAATATTTACACAGGTTGGTAAAATTTTGGTTCTTTTATGCTAGACATGGAAAACATCAAACATGATTGTGTGAAATACAAAACAGGAAAATATTACAAGAATCAACATATTTTTGATAATCTGTTACTTTCATGCCAGAAAGTTCGGCAATCAGATTTGGGGCTTTTGCACATGTCTTCCAAACCATTGGAATTAACAAAATGCTTCCACACTTACAAGACTTGCTTCAAAATTGGAGTTTAGGTGAAAATTTCATGGGATCATTTTTTCTTAATCCATAATATAAGGAAGGATCTAAGTGTGGTTCTGTGCAGTAAACTATATCTAAGTTGCCTTTTTGGTGTTGAAATGTTATTGCATTTTTATCTGCAAAAAAGTAGAGCTGTGACACCTATTTTCGTTTGGTTGGGCTAGACACGCGCTGTATGCTTAAACTGCTCAAAAATAAGGGAACCCAGGACACCATGTGATCAATTTTGTTTGTGCCTCACGCTTTGCCCCACAATTCCATGCAGCAAGGAATTATGGATCTTGTGTCTCCCAGTGTGTCGCATTATAACTCGCCATGCTACAGTATTGGTGGGTTAACTTCATTATTACAGTATTGATGAGCATGGTACTGTACTATAACACGGTTTTTAGTTTTGTATTCTTTAACCGGTCAAAAAAGTTTGGCAGGTTTTTTTATATTTTTATTTTATTTTTATTATTTTTACAGTGCAGTGGAATTACCAGAGAAAGTCACTGTCTACACAACTCTTGTTGGTCTTCTCAATACAAAGAACTATGGAGCTGGAGAAGAGGTACGCAACTTAGATAGGGTTTTGTGCCTTAACTTAAAACTTTCAGGTTTAATCTAGTGGTCATCATGGCCTTTTTCCTTGTTATAGAGTGCTTGTTTGTTTTCCCTACTCCATTACATATACAGCGCATCACACACTACGGCAATAGGTTTAAATTTCCAAGTCTTTTGTTTTGATTAGGCCTGGGAACCAAGCTCCTTCCCATGTGGGAATTATGCACTCTACCCGTAGACCAATCACACTAGGTTTGAAAGACACCCACTTGAAATTCCAGGGTTTGTACAGGTCCTGGAAGTCCTGGAAAGTTTGGTAAAATTAATTTGTATTTCCAGGGTTGGAAAGTGAGGGAGAATGAGCAATTTTTGTAAGGTCCTTGAAAAGTCAGGAAATTTAAGGATATGAATTCCTTATTCTGACTTTCTCAATCTTCAGATACATTATTTTATGTAAATAGACAGAAATGGGGAATGTTACTGTTTTTAAAGGTTCTGGAAATATCAGTCAATTTCCTTGAAAGTTGTGGAAAAGTCATTGAATTTTAACATTTTGAGTTTGTACTATAAACCCTTGATTCTATTGATTTTATTCAAAATAGTATATATTGTAATAAGAAAGATTGCAGAACACTCCAACTAATATTTCATGATTAAATTGAACATTGGTACCAACAGTATTGCCATAGATTGTACTTGCAATGTGGTAATAGAAGTCACCATAAGAGGGAAAAAATGGTCAATAAGAAAAAAAGCCCTGAAAAATAACATACTTTAACAGGCACAGTGTTGTGTTTATCCCTGCCTTCAGTAGTACTGTTTAGTTAAAGTGGAGTACACTCTACACATTAGTGAATAAAATGTAAAAACCGCTGAAAACCAGCATTGATATCAGAGATTCCAACTGTTTCTTTCTCACTTTTATTTCTTTCTTTTTTTTTCTTTCTTCTATTTTCTAGTTGGTTGAGATGCTGTTTAAGCAGATGAGAGAAAAGATGAAGGTCAATGAATGGGAGAAAGCTCATCACATCGTACGCTTTATTTCAGACCTCATCAATTGTCATGTTGTTGAAGTTACCTCTCTTATTGCTTTGTACCAGTCGTTCTTGGATACATCTTTGGAGCAGGGAATTCCACAAGTTCGCTCTGATTACTTTGTCTACTGCGTTTTGTCATCACTCCCCTGGGTAAGAGGAGATAAATTGGTTTTGCTATAATAATCATGGCAACGACTAAGGTAGATGAGGTTTAATGGCTCAGTTTCTAACCAATTGGTTTAAGTCAAGCCTTACATGACATCTTTCCCAGTTTTGTCTCACTTGTTTGTTTTCTCTTCTCCATACGACGACAATATAAACAACTGGTTAGTAGGTCACAAAAACTCATCTGACCATCTCACTAACAACAATGATTAGGCCTTCAAGGACAGTTGTTTTTACCATGCCAGATGGCTATGACTGTGGGAGAATCCTGTAATTTATAAATTACAGCTTCACATGGGGTGAACACCAGCTCAAATTTAGGTCAAATTTGGTACCTTTTGGAAGACCAGTTCCGATGGGAAGACTGTTAATTGCTCTTGAAAGAAAACCTACCTTACTTTGACTCGGTTAGGAATCACTGAACTTCATACCTTCAAATGCCACCACCTTTGTCTCTATTCTGCCACAGAACATATTGTGACACAATTTAGATGAAGTGCATGCATTTGATATGTCATTACATTTAAAGCATTTATGTATCCTTTGAGTAAACCACATAAAGATAATTTCTGATTGAAAGATAGAAATGGTAAGAACTCAAATGAAACCAATTTGCAAGTTTGTGTTGTTCCAGAGTGAAAAGTACGGTAGGAATTTTGCATTGCTTATTTGCAGGCCACTTGTGGTGCAATTGGAGGCATTTGAAAAAATTGCATTCATGTTGTTTCACGAAATATGCCTCAGTAAATTTTCTACTGTATCAAAATATTTTGGCAAACTTTTCCAAAGTATCACCTGTGGAACCTAAATTTCCTTAAACATACATTTCGTTAAATATTCTCCTTGTTTTAAATATCCCCCTTGTTTTATTCTATTTTAGTTACTTTTTTGTTTGTTTACTTTTTCCTTTGTTCATGTGTGTGTTTACTTCATTCATTCATTCATTCATCCATCTGTTTCATAAATAATAAAATTTGCCCCACAGTGAAGTTTGGTCACTATGTCTTCATTAAGATGTTCCATTGTCTGGAGTTGAAGGTTTTACTTCAATTGTTATTTTTGTGCTTGTTCTAGATCACTTCCAAATGTACCATCAGTAAAAGATGGCAGTCTAAAATAAAGTTGCAGGTTGACAAAGTTACTCTCCTTCTCTCTGATTCTTCTAGTCTGCTGAAGAGCTGAATGAATCTAAGGGATCTGAATTGGATAAACTGCTGGAAGGCATTGGTAAATACATGAGGTGATGTACATAAATTTCCATTTTGATCTCATTGTATTTTGAGATTCCTTTGATTATTTTGGTATTGTGAAGTAGGAGCTTAAAATTCATCTTTGAATAACCTTGTGCAGTGTGGAAAGCCTCACAAGCGTGATGGTATATCCAAACAGGTGATGGTCTGATATAACAGGCCATAACCATAGGCGTCCGCAGGTATGGGCAAGGGGGGGCACTTGCCCCCCCTGGAAAATCAAAAATTTGAAAAACCGTATAAAAATCAAAGCAAAAACCCAAACAAAGCGTGTTTTCCAAGTTTCTATGCGAAAAATAGGCTTCAGAAATGCCATTTCCGGCGATTTGGGAGGCATTTTGGGCTGAAATTTTCGCATGCTTTGTGTCAATTCATGGTGACTTGGAGGTTTTGCCCCCCCCCCTGACTTTTTTTCTGCGGACGCCCATGGCCATAACTGGGGGGCATCAGATTTAATCTCTTTCAATCCTTTGTTGATATCTATCACAGATGGGTGCATCCCAACAACCCCCTCTTAATCCACTGAATATAAGGGCTTAGAATTGCACATAGACAATAAAAGTAGAAAAAGATTTAAGGCTGATGGACCCCACTGATGGATGACTTTTCTAGCAGCTTGTTTTCATCTACTCAGGTTCCTTTAGTCAGCATACTGGAACATGTGCCCATGAGCATACACAAAGGATATTATAGACACATGCACACATTGCATCATTTATAAATCATGCACACATATGGCATGGTACACATCTATAATGACATACACATGACATATGCATATGGCATCATACACATAAACGACATCAGGTGTGTTCCACTGGACGACTCAAGTATTGGCTCAGGACACTTTGATGTCAACAGTTGCGGCTTATAGGTAGCATGTTGAGCCAGTAACGCAAATGGTAGCTTGAGTCAAAACCAGCTTTGCTTGCTATGCACTTGCATGCTGTCACCATCTTTGTTTACATCAAGTAAAGAACTGCATTATAAATTAGCCTTACAATGTACATAAAACAGGCCAATGGAAGTGTAATGCAAGGTTTAACATAATTGTGATTCCACATACCTAGCCCCTATTCATCTCTGCAGTTTCTTTTCCTTTGGCAGTTTTTTATTGAGGCAGGCAAGTCTCCAGTGTTCAAAATTGCGCTGAATGTGCTTTCACTAATCGCAACACATGTGACTCCCTTGCAAGAGCAACATGTGCAGTTCTTTCCTACGGCTGCATTTGCTTACAACTGTTCTGCATGGGTCTTTAACTCCTTGTGGAGAGGTGCTCCTTGACACGTTTCATAATAACAGGTAGCTTCTTTCACCAACAAAGTTCTACTATGTGCAACAGCAGTGCATATGACGGACAGGATTTTTACCTATTGTGTGATGTGAATTTAGTCACTGGCTCAACTGGCTGACCTCTGAAGGCTGGCCACTTTGGCTGTTTCGAGAAGTGATGCATCAGTGATGTTTTCTCCAATCGAATGACAAGTTGAGCCACTTGAGTCGCCCAGTCGAATGCACCTTTCATAAACATTTGACATCATAGTACAAGAAATCAAGGGCAATAACCCTGAATATGTCACTTATCTATTGCTTCCATCATTATACTTGTGAGTTGTTCTTACATCGTTACAAGAATTCATAATGATAAAACTTATGCATTGGTGTCATGTGACTCATTTTGGAGATATACAGTTGCATGTGCAACATATGCTTGGCATGTGTTTTAGACTTAGATGAGTATCGACCAATATACAATCAGTGAGCTTCATTTGTTGATGAAGGTTGCAATAATATGTGCATACTTTTATTGACCTTATGCATTGACATGACACTGAGGTTATGTTCAGAGGGAAATGGGGCACTGGCTACATGCAATAGAATTTGCCAAGTATACATAGGAAGAAGACTTAAGGGTGTGTCTGATTGGTTGACGAATCAGTTCTCTGCATCTTTTTGTGTTACATGCAGTGATACATCTGGTCCTCTAAATAATGGAATCTTCTTTTTTTGTGATATCATATGCATAAGGTCTATTGGTAGGCTCTGTTTTGTTTGTAGTTGAAGCAGACATTTCCATTGATGGATAATTTTCATAACCTCACATTGTTAAAACATCCTTTTCTTTGTCATTTCAGGAACAGAAAGAAAGATCATGTACCATTCTTACAAGTTTGGACTTCTGAAAAACCTCATGAACAGAGAGATGTGAGTTTTTTTGAAAACTATGAAGATCTTGTTAACACAATTCTTCAAAGTAGTAAGCATCTATTGCTTCTACAGGTAGAATTTCACCATAACTTAGAAATTTGATGTGAAGACATCTGGGCCAGCTAATGAACGATTATATTCAAAACATGGATACTCAGTACACATTCAACCTGGTAATTCATAAAACGAGATGTTGTGACCCCAAATTTGACAGTATAAGAAATTGTAATAATTGGTCACTTGACAAAGACTCCCCCTGTGAGCTGGGGTTTGTAGAATATGCCCACAGTATTTCCAGCCTGATATTAGAGCTGACTAAAGGGAAATTAAATTTGAACTTGAACGAAACCTGAAAATAAATTAAAACCTTAAACTTTTTATCAAGTTGTCTGACACTATATGATGCATTTTTGTTGGTGTGTCATTAAATCTCATCTACCACTTGACAAAGACAACATGTGTTCCTATTTCTTGCCTGACTCCTTTTTGTTTTCCATTTGGCTACCATAACTTCATGATTTTGGGGAGGAATGTTGTGACTGGCTGGGCAGGCTAATGAGCTGTCATATTTGAAACATGATTACTTTTTTCAAGTAGTTCATTGTAAAAGGAAGCCCTTAAAGGTGTTTGATGCGAAACTTGTCGGTGGAGAAAATCGCAGTAATTGTTCAGTTGCCAAAGAAAAGAAAATGACATTGAAAATATGTGTGTTCTTATTTCTTGCCCAATGCCCAATTCCATTTTGCTTTTCGTTTATTTGTTTTTCTTTTCAGTCTTTAGATTGTTTGTGGAGTCAGATACAAGACATGAAGACAGAAGGTTGGATGGAAGGAGTAATTTTGCGGCCATACAGAGCATTTCACAACATTCTATCAGATGCCCTGCCCCATCCCCTGCCACCATTTACCCCACCCCCTCACACAGATGAGTGCGACTACCCACCTCCTAGCATCACATTCCGACTCTTTGATGTAGCAGATATCCCAGAGGTTAGTGTATCCATATTTTTCAACTGACCATGGCCCAGGTACTCTTTGAGATTACTTTACCAAGTGCCCCTACACCCTTTCCTCTTCAATATATTTTCTGTCGCACTTATAAATTAGTTTAATTTTGCCTTCCTGCATCCTTCAGTAAATTGCTCAATTTCCATTTCCTACATAGTTTAAAGCCTTGGTTGGCCCGTTTTGACCTACCTCAAGAACAATTGCAAATGAGATGGTTGCAGTAGTTAACAATATGTGACATATCAGAGCAGCACTTCTCAACCATCAGGCCACAGTCCACCAGTGGACAGGAATCTTGCCCAAGGTGGGCAGAGAGATTTGCCAAAAAATGAAAAAGAAAAATAAGCCTTTCCCTTATCCAACTGAGACTTGAGTATCTGATTGGTTATAAGGAAGCGCAAATCTCTCATCAAACCCTTTGGATTGTGGGATGTAGAATATGCCCACCTTATCCTTTGCTTGTTGTAAGAGGTGAATAGATAGAGGACTTGAACCTTGCACCATATTTGAAACTAAATTTGAGCTTGAACCATATTTGAACTTAACTGTTTGATCTAGCTGACAGTGCAATACATTTGGGTTTGTGAATTGTTAGTTCTATCTAAGATAAGCAGGATAAATTTTTTCTTTGTTTCTTTGTTGTATGGGGGAGATCGCTCATGACAATGACACAATAATTAAAGCATCTTGTATTTATCTATCTTTGTGTCACAATAAGTAGTAATTGTCATTAAATTTTTCTGAAGTGAACCTAGAGGGTCAAAGTCATCCTTGTGTCAAAATGTTGAGAAGTGTTTTATTTGAATAATCTAAATGTTGGAAAGCATTGAAAGATGTCACCTGTATTATACGTTGGAATTACAAGATACATTTTGTTATTTGAAAGGAAATGTGTTTAAAATGCACCAGCATGGCATACAATGAAAAGAATTTCAATCATTATAACCATTCAGTCTTACCACTAGATTCAGCAATAGCTTTATCTCTTCAAAATAATATTTATTTCAAAATTTATGGAAGTTTCATCATTAAAGCTTTGGAAAGTTTGGGGTAACAAATTATTTTTGCAAATCATCAACTTGCACTGGCTTGCAGTCAAGGGATGTGGAGCTCAATTCCTGGCCAGGTCATACCAAAGACTTAAAAAAATGGAGCCACACCTAGAAAAGAGACCATGACTGGCCTGACTCAAACCAATTAAGTTAGAAACTAAGCCATAAAATCCCATCTAATCAACTAACTTTTCATTAAAGTTAAAACTTTTAAAAGTTTGAGTTGTATGTGTTAGTCATATTCAGATCTATTTCAGTTTTATTTTTCAATCTCTGTCAGGGCCCAGTCCTACCTGCATCAACTAGTATCAATCGTTACTTGGTTGAAGATTGCTTGTATCGAATTGTGCATGTCTATTTAGACAGGAAGGATTGGTGAGTCACTTTTTTTGCAATTTTCCAGCCCTACCCTCCGGAGCTGTTGAACATGTGACCACCCCCAGGCATAAACTTTTTTGTTGCCATGGACTTTGGGGAAGATATTTTGACCCTTCTGGTGCAATGTCTGTGGGCAAGGGAGCCTTTATTGAAGAGGGAGAAATTTGATTGCATGAGAGTGACACAATTTATCATTAGTTACTCTAAAAGTTACTTCTGTAATTGAAAAAATAGTTTTGAAGAAACATTGTGATTTGGCATCACCTTGTGTGTAGTTGTACAGTAATTTGACTGCATTTGTGTAACAAAAGACTTTTTTTTTTTTATTACATCCTTCAACTTTTCTATCTTCAATCTATTTACAACTTTCCTTCAATGTATGCAGCCTACAAGAGTTATTCAAAAAAGAAAACAAAGCTTGTGGAAGATATACACTAATCTGGACAGCAAGTGATGGTCTGATTTCAGTCGGCCATAAGTGGGGTCCGTCACCATTAAATCTTTCAATTTCCTTGTTTACCTCAATCATGGATGGTTGTACACTAATTTATATATTAAATTCTCCAATTTCACTAAATACGAGGGTTTGAAATTCATTTAAGCAATAAATAAAGACAATTTTAGGCTGATGGACCCCACTAATGGCGGCCTACAGTCACTAAAAATAAGCGCTTATCGGATTCGTCTATAAGGAATAAACTGATGGTTCTTGTAATCTGTTTTTGTGATATGAAACATTTGCCAGGGATAAATATTTGATATTTGATATATTTGATGTATAAGCGTCATCAAACTCTTAAATGAAAGATTGTTTATAAGAAATTACGTCAGATTTAAAAGCTGCTCTCATAGTGACATAAAAGTAATTTTGAGATGATAAACTATTCTATAAGTTTCTGCAAGGTGAAGTCTGATAGTTTGTCAAATTGCAAGAAAGAAGTGTTTTTTTTAAGTATCAGAAACAGTTTAAAGGGGAAATGTAGTCACACAAACTTGAATTAGTGTAGTACACTATCTTATTAAATGAATGGCATTTGAGATGTGACAATATTTTTCCTATTCAGTGGTTTCAGTTGTAAAATTTACTGGGAATAACTATTTTGTTTACCTTACATATACAATAATGTCCTGAAATATTATGAAAAATACTTCAGAAGGGAAATAAGGAGAAATGTACCTGTTGTTACAAAATAAATTTTGGGAGATTGTTGCCACCCTTAAAGCATTTTCTAAATTAATGATTCATGTGTTGTTGTGTTTGGTTACTTGCAGTGGCTTTTTATCTCTGCTTTTGTTTTTTCTTCAGTGCTGCTCAATTGGTGGGATTTCATGCCAAGAATCGTTTTCCATACCACTACATGATCGTTGAAGTTATCTTCGGAAGTCTGTTCAATCTTCCCGCTCCCAAAAATATTGAAGTCTTCTATGCATCACTTTTACTGGAACTTTGCAAACTCCAGCCAGGATTCTTGCCTCAAGTTGTAAGTAAACATTTGATGAAAGGAAGGGAGGAGCAGGCATTCTCTTAGAGCATTGTGGGTAATTTATTTTGAATTAAATGAATGAGTTTGGTAAAAATGAATTCTATTTCTTGTATTGTAGTGTTTAGTTTGATTGCTTTCTCTGCCAGAATGCTCACCTCCGTTGATTAGTCGAGTGATTATTGGAAAAAGGAAGGGCACAGTCTTCAAGTGCACTTTGTTAATTAGTTTTTTGTGTCTCAAATGTTTATTTCTTCTTGAAAGGCTGTGGTACTTATTGAAGTATTCAAGTAATATTAATAATGTAAAGTAGTAAAAAACAATATTCAATTTAGTTTTATTAAAATGTTGTGCAAAAGTTTCACAGCTAACTTTTTGAAGGTGTTGTTTATGGCAAAAAGCTTAGGTGTTAATGGAATCTTTTAGAAACTAAATGGATATGATGAAGCTGCAGTTACTGGAAAATATGAAATGTAGCTTTCAGTTTTGTTTTAGATCTTCCTTGCTGCAGTATCACTAGAAACAACCATTTGTGTAAAAATAGAAATGGAAGAAAATATAATGTACTCTGTCCCCTTTACAGTTAGGATTGATGTTTCCACTATGACGTGATTTCTATGCGAACGCTTGCAAACTTGGCACCCTAATGTTTGTGTGTGAAAATTAAAAAGGGTTTTCATTTTTTCTCAAAGTTGATGAGTGAACAGTTCCCCAAAACTGAAATTTCTAGTGAGTCAAATTTTCTGCTATTGAGCATATTGCAAGAACTAGGATTTAAAAAAACCACAGGAAATTCCTTCGTAGGTTATGCCATTTTTCACCATGGGAACCCACCTTTGGGTTTGTTAAAATATCTGTGGGTGGTAGGTGATAACTAATTTTGTGGTTCCATGGTTTGATCATGGGACCACCAAGCAATCATTCCTGTGAAATCCTATTGTTGACCCAAATAATCATTTCCTGAAAGAAAATTTTTCTTTACATTAATACTTTGCTGATGTGACCTTTAGAGCTGTTTTTATTTCACCCTTTAAATTCTCTGTTGAAGATGTTCTGCCTTCTCCAAACTTACTCAGCAGCAGCTACTGTAGGTGTTCAACGTCTGTGTAATCTTTTCTGGCCCCGTATTGGCCAGAGGTTGTGGAAGATTGTCACAGTATTACCTGTCTGTCGTAAGAGGCAACTAGAAAACCTGTCTGTCGTAAGAGGCAACTAGAAGGGAAGGATGTGCACAGTTTTTGAAATGTATTTGAAACCGAACTTGACCTTGAACTATATTTGAAACTATTTAAACTTTATCTTTTTATTTTTTTAATTGATACTCTATAACAACACATCAGGGAATAAGTAAGCATTCAAAATGTGCAAAGTAACTTTGAGGATTCTGGGATTCTCATCCACAAAATCATTAAAAACCCCAAGTGTTATTTTTACAAAATCTTCTACACAATTTTGCATTTATGTAGCAGTTTGTCCATCTTGTGTTGCAAAAATGAGATATGATGTCAGATAAAATATTCCGTGCTTATTGGTGTGGGTGCATCAATCAAACTCATCAACCTTACTAACATTCTGATGTTATTTTTACAGTTAGCCCAGGCTACAGAGATGTTGTATGAGAGGGTGGAAGGTATGAACCTTACCTGTTTGGAGAGATTTATCAGATGGTTCTCTCATCACCTCAGTAATTTTCAGTTTCGATGGAGTTGGGATGAATGGTAAGAAACAAATATGTAGGATTTTCTATTTGTTTATTGTATACTTGCATTTGAGAGATTGAGTTAGTGTGTTAATCCTAAAATGAAATCCCATGTTTTATGACTTACAATTCCCAAAACATTCTTGAATGTGGGTTTATGTATGATCAGCATTTTAATGCTTTGTGTTTAGGCTTTGAAGGGCAGTTGTTTAACTACGCTAAGGGACTATGAATTTGGGAGAGGCACATGTCTTTTGAATTACAACTTTTGTTAGGTAGCAACCATTTCAGCAATTGAAATCAAATTTGGTATGTATTGAAAGGCCAGTTCAAATGGAAACACTGTACTTTTGTTCTTGGATGAAAATTCCACCAAACTCTGACCCAACCAGGAATCAAACCACTGACCTCCCTGTTGCTAAGCTTCACATGCCACCAATAGCTGCACATGCCACTGACTTTTCCTATTTGGCCAAAACCCTGGTTACTCACCGCAAAATTGAATGCACAAGTACTGCCTTTACCTTTACAAGCTTGTCAAGTGGCAACTTGAGTCACAGCCCTCCTCCTCTACCTGACTTGAAAAAATTCAGGGGAATTTTACCTTTGCCTTTAAAATAACATTTATGCTCCAGTTGATGACTTGGATCCAATCACAGATGATTTGTCAAGAAATGAGAGACTTGACAAAAACATTTCTGCATCATACACATAGGTTTATTTGACTTGACTTTATATTTGCATAAAAACCTAAAGGTGTTTACTAACTTTTTTCTAGCCACTCTATACAAGTTTTAAATGGAGAACACTTTGAAAAATTTTATTCTGATTTTTAAGACTTTGTCTGAAACAGGATCTCAAAAAAAATTTAGGTCCATGCAAAACATTCTGTCAAAACTTTCTAAACATTTGCTGTTGGTTTAACTGCAGCTGACCATGACCTTTTTGAGTCTTGGTTCACTGACTTGTTTTCCCTACTCCATTGCTTGTTACTCTTCGGTATGAGCCATTCTGCTTCTTTAGATGTCATCTGATTCTTCAAGGGTGATCCTTTGTCACTTGTTCAACTAATTATTCAAAATTCTTGTTCTTAGTGATAAAATTTGTTTCAGTCTGTTGTGTCAAATCATAATAAGGTCACATTTAAAGTTGATTAAAGCCAATGTGATCTTCATCGCCCTCGTTACTTCCTCTCGACATTATGTTCTTGGAGCTTGATCATGACAAGTAAAGAATGGGATGGTGTTTTTCAGGCTTTCTCCCTTTCCATCCCATTACACTGTTGACTACCAAAAGGTTACTGCAGATGATTAGGGTTACATAGGAGGTAAGTATCAGGGCTCATAGATTCCAAACCATGGGGTTTGAAGGAATATTGGTTAAACAAGATGTATCATGTTAAATCAAGATCATTTCATGGTTTCAGATTCTTTGCCATCATTTTTCTGTGGGGAATGGTGCATACACTACAAAAATGTTTATGTTATACATTTAAATTATAAACTTACATGCTATTATGACCAGGGTTGTATCTGCAAGTGTCGGCAAGGGGCAGAAACAAGACACACTGAATTTTGCTGACCCATACTTATGCTTGAATGAAGTCATTCCCACCTTTACAAAGTCTAAGTATTACAATAAATCAGCAAAGAATTTACCACCAATATTCTTCTTGCAATTCTCAACTTACCCAAGAAAGTCAACCCCCCAAAAAAGTATTATTGAATTGCTTAAACAATAACTTAGGGAAAAAAGACACAGAAGTGACATTTGCAGCCATCTGGGAACCATGTTTTTTGCCAAAATTTGTCTGTGCTCTACACACCAATTGATTGTGGTGCTATGCTCAGTTAGTCTTCAATGAGATTTACATCTCACACTCAATCTTCCTGGTTACAACCCTGATTGTGATGCAGTATCGCATTGACAGACATGGAGGGTGACATTCAGAGATATGCGGCACATTAACATCTGTGAACTAGCTGTGTTTGCACTCACAGTACCTTTGTGCACATTTGTTAAGAGAAAGGTTTCTTGTTGTTTCAATAGTCAAGTTTCCCCGGTGTATCAACTTCTTTTACTATTACATTCTGCAGGATTGACTGTACAGAGAAAGAACCAGGCCACGCAAAAGTTATATTCATTCAGGAAGTCCTACAAAGATGTCTCAGGTAGGTATTTTTTTGCATTTTGTTTATTTATCAATTTTTGCATATTTATGAGTACGTTGTCCTTTACTCCATACCCTATGTGGTCAGCTATTTCTGGTTAAGTAGTACCTCCTTGCACTAATTTCACATTTAAGAATTGTTGTTGCAAGACTACATGATTCATTGTATAAGCACTTACACCAACCCTCTTGTGAAACATGAGCTGAATGAAGGACCAAACATCTTCCAAACCCCCCTCCATTATCTTTGATTGCAAATGATTGCAGTTATGTGGTTGTATGTTTTAGTAATAATTTATGCACTGTTGTGTAATTATTTTAGGTATCTTTGGTGATTATGTTGAGTACTTTTCGACTTAAGTAAACTACTAAGGAAGGGGTAAGATTCACTTGCATTTGTATAAGTCAAATTACTTGTGCACTGTGCAAGAACTGTCTAGAGTGGTGTTCACAAAGACAGTTTACACAGTTTGTAAAGGTACAGTATGCTGTGAAACTACAAAAAGTGCACAAGATCAACCTTTTAAACTTGTACAGTTTGTGCTGTCACATTTTAAGCTGTTCTAATTGTTTCTCTGATCCAGTCTTAAATGGAGCCATACATGACAGACCAATAATGTAAATGGTCTGAGAGCTGTGAGGTTGGTCACATATTGTCCTTCAGTGGAGGTAGTAGCTTCTCCAGGAAGCAGTGACAGTTTTGGTTTCACAAAACGGCCCTTTGTCAGAGGGTCAGGAGGACTTTAGAAAAAGTAATCGTTTCTCTGGTCAATGGTGGAAAGTTGCTCTCAATAATGGGTTGGTCATTACCTCATTTTAAAAAGTTACTTTTTGCAGGCTTCGACAAACTTTTTTTTCTTACTTGTCTGATAGGCTAGCTGTTTCCTCAGTCTACTTGCCTGCATAAATATCTACTTGTCCAATTCAGATCTGTTGAGTACATATAATTTTTAAAGTCTAAAAGTACAAACGCCATTTTGCGCAACTCAAAAATTTAAGGCTGGGGATACTTGCCCGGCTTCGCGAGTGATCTTTTACTTGTCCTGGGCTGTCCGGCAGGGGGATTTGTCGAAGCCTGCTCTTTAATAAATTTAGTCAGTGGGCAGTTTCTTCAATATTGGGTGGTAAATGTGTCCTCCAACACCCCCCTCCCATGGATAGCCACCCATGTCTGTGGTTACATCCACAGTACTGTGCCATGCACAGGTGTACTTTTGCATGTGTTGCTATGACTTTTTGTACAAATTACAACCCTTTAACTTGCAGAGCTATGCGAATACTTACTTAGCTATCCTAAATACCAACTGAGAAAAGTATGCTGTAAAAGTTTTCCTTCATGAATCCAGTCCTTGTGACTTGCAAAGTCTTTTAATGATAGCTGTTTATAATGACCACTATTTTTGCTATTTGCTGGAGTCGACCTCAAAAATTGACTAATTATGCAGTTGCATTCTATAACCTCTAATGGTCTGCTGTTTTGCAGGTTGTCTTACTACCAACGACTTGTGGAAACTCTACCTGAGAAGTATGAGGCTCTGCTTCCCAAAGAACCAACTCCTATCTTCAGATACATAGATGATGAAACAAGTAAGTGGTTTTCTAATTTGATAAAACTTTGAACTTTGAAGTATATGGAAGGTATATAAAAGTTTTTTAATTTTAATGCAGGGTGTCAAGTCTTCCTTGTTCCAATAGCGTAGACATTGAAACACTCAAGAAAGACAGAGTCAAATCACTTCAATTTCCAAATGATTTATTTTCATCTTCCACTTATATCCAGCATTTAATGTGCAGGATTTTTTAGAGGTTAATGCACATGGAGTCCGATGGCCACCAGTTCTCTGGTCTGACTGAATCTAGAAGCTACACGAGGTAGTCTCCTCACCAACTATCAACCAATGAAAAGTCAAAGCATAAACATGTGACTGCATCAGCCAATCACCCCTCCCCCCTCCCTTGACTTCTTGTTCCAGGAAGTTCTCAAAGCTAAACATAGGAGAATCATTTGCATGAATTAATAAAATAAATATACATGAAGGACTATTCCATTATGTTGCCAAGGGCAATTGGAATTTCATTTTATCCATCTATAGACACTCTCATGAGGTAGCATGTTATTGTCATTTCCAGGGGTGCATCCAGCAGAAGAATCAGCTCCCCTTTATGCTGTCATACTGAACAAGTCTTCCTGCTGCACATGTCTAAAGTTGTTAAACTTTTTTCATTCATACACAACAATATTCTAATTAAAAAGAGCCTAACCCTGGAGTAAAATAGTGGCTGCGATGAGTGCATTTATCAATTGCTGTGAGTTTTATCTTTGGATTAAACATGGTCACAGTGACTTGACTGCTATGGACCAGTATAGGTTGAGGATTAGTATTACATTTTTACGAACTAAAGAAATGCTTACGGTTAAAGTCCTTCCTGTGTGTTTGTATTTGCTTCGTAGTTAATAAGTTAACATTAATGGAGGAGTCATATGATAAGAGGCTCCTGCCCTTCAGTGATCAGGTTGGAAGTGGTCACCTAGGGATCTCTTGACCTCTGAAGGTTTTGATCATAGTGGTGATCTCTTACTCCAAAAAGTGCTCTTTTCCATGGCCAAAATGCTGTAGCTGGCTTGACTTAAACCAATTTGTTAGGAACTGGGGGTAAAACTCCATCCAACTATCTAATTTACTAACTAACTATTCACCCACTAACTTCAGTGCCAAATTCAGGTAAATCCAGTCGGTCATACTGCTTTATCTACTCTACGACCACAATTGACCAGGAGAAGCCAGGAAGGAAGTACAAAGAATAGCCATATCTGGTTCTCAATAACTATATGGGGTGGTGAACTGATTATCTTCAGTAAATTTTTATGTGCCTACCAATAAATATACTCACTTTTCATTCTACTTCATTCCAGACCAAATACCTGCATTACCTATCTCAAAGAAATTAATTGAATCATTCAAAGCCAAGGCCAGTGCAGAACAAGTGGAGGAAATCTTGAAGCAGATTCCAGGACCGAAGAAAGATGACGATTCTGGTGAAGGTAAGGTAGAAAATTCTCTGATTTTGACTAATGCAAATGAAATGATATTGGCCATTTGAAACAAAATGGAATACTCTTATTTCAGGACAGATTGATGGCTTGAAAGTAGCATCTTGTAAAGGGGGATACTTAAAGGGTGTGTTAGACCAAGTGTGCGCTTGAATTGGTAGGGCATCTAACTCTCACTTGGAAGGTTCATGGTTCGATTCCCAGGCTGAGTCATACAAAAGTCTTTCAAAATGGAGCATGCTCCTGTTGTGCATGATTCTCTTCATAAACACATAGTTGGGTTAACAGTCTACTGCCCTACAATTGAAAAAAAGGCTGTGTGCTGTTAGAATAAACCAGGCAGTTATACCTTGAAGGGTAAAACACTAACCCTTAACGAGGGTGCTGGAGTTACCTCATGATGATGCTTATTACTACCAAAATTTGGTCACATTCCATATCCAATAGTTATGCAAAATGTTGCAATTTTGAATTTTTTGTATTAACTCCTGTAACAGACAATTTTGTGCACATTTTGAAATGTGTCTGATGAAGAATTTTTAGATGTGGAATTGAATCATTAATTACTCTTGTAATCATTTATTTGTTTGTGGGATATGAGAATTGACAAGGTTTTATCATTTGTCATTATTGTCATTATTATGTGAAGAATCCTTTACTGGTTCGGAAAAATTTGGTGAATTTCATGAATCAATTCCGTGTAATTTAATGCTTTCAGTAAGCATCATTGTTTACCTCATTCCCTTTTTAAAGAATTTGTAGCTTTCTTCAAACAAAGATTTGTTTTAATAAAGATAAACCTAACATTTGCTGTCCAAACCGTTAAAAAAAATGTGAGAAATAGCCACATATGCTATAAAAATCCATTAAATGTTGTAACATGGAAAATATGGGAATAAACATTTTTTTTTCCTTTTCTTCTTCTTTTTTTATTTGAAAAATTACCAGCTATGAAATTATGAAAATTCTTCCAAGTTCCATCTTTTTCTCATTTTGGTTTTATTTAAAAATATTTTTTCTTCTGCAGATGATGAGGCTGTGAATCCACTAAAGATTGATGTCTTTGTTCAGAGTCTTCTCTTTCTGGGACAAAAGTCCTTCAGTCACACTTTTAGTGCCTTAGCAAAGTGAGCCTTTCTCAAAATATTGAAGTAGTACTCAGAATTTAAAATCAATAAAAAAGGACGACAAAATTTTGTATTGGTCTGACATGTTTCATTGTAGCCCAGGATTGAGAGTCTTTTCTTTGTTTTTTTTTTCTTGATCAATTATTCAAACTATTCAGTACTTTATCTCAAAGTTCTAAAAGCAAATACTGCATTGAGTTTCATTCTATAAGAATAGTATCAGTTAAGATAAGTGTTACAAAGTAATTTATATGCACATGGATGTCATGTGGTGACATTGTAACTTAAATAATGCCTTCATATTTATGTATGAGTTATGTCCTGGCATGTGAATAAGCTGCTGTATTGGGTTGAGTCAACTGGACACCACCATACTTACTTGTAGTGTCACATTTTTCTCAAAGTCTGATTCTTTCTCTCTTTACTTTTGTTGATAGTATTACACATAATAGGTTGTTTGTAAACACATAAAGTGTTATTTTTTCCCAAAACTGGTTCTTTTTTTTTCATTTTATTTTTGTTTGATGATAAAGTTACTCATCTATATAATAATCTTTTCTACTTTTTGGTTTCGATGATAAGAGAAACCTATGCAATCATGATGGCGTGTGTATGCGTGTGTGTATGTGTGTGCGTTGACAATTGGTGCAAACCGTGGACTAAAGATTGACTTCATACCTGCGAACCGTGGACACACCTGAAACCGAGGACGGTCCACGGTTATGCCAGCATGCTAGCAACACTCCTTTCATTAATTTAGAGGTGCTATAGTGATATCTCATGGATATTTCGATAGTCCACGGTTACCTGCAGAAAACCAGATTCAGCCTTGTGATTTGTGTATGGCGAACAAAACTGGAACTGATTGTGTATGCAGGTGACCCACAGGCACAAATCAGTTAGTGATTTGTGGATACGTAAACAAATGACATAACCTACACTATACAGCATTGGTTTGTATTTCATTATAGCTATATTAGGAGGGTGTCCTCGGTTTGTAGGTTCCAGTCAATTGGTCCACGGTTCGTGGTATTTGCCTGTAATGGTGTGTGTGTATGTGTGTGTGTGTGTGTGTGTTTGTGACACTTTGCTTGTTAGCACGATATCTCAAGATAGGAATGTCTGACAGTTTTCAAACTTGATACATGGATGCACCATATTGAGAGGAAGAACCCTATTGTTTTTGGCGGAGGTCAAAGGTCATCTGAGGTCACCAGGGGTCAATTTCTGAAAACTTTGTTAGCACGATATCTCAAGATAGGAAACTTGGATAGATTTCATATGTGGTATGTGGATGCCTTATGGTCAGAAGATGGTCCCTATTGTTTTTGGTGGAGGTCAAAAGGTCATCTGGGGTCACCAGGGGTCAAAGTCTGAAAATCGTATAAGCACAATATTTCAAGATAGGGAACTTGGATAGATTTCATATTTGGTATGTGGATGTGTTATGGTCAGAAGATTGTTCATATTGTTTTCGGTGGAAGTCAAAGGTCATCTGGGGTCACCGTGGGTCAAAGTCTGAAAATCTTGTCAACACAATATCTGAAGGGAGGAAACTTGGATAGATTTCATATTTGGATTGTGGATGCGTTATGGTCAGAAGATGGTCTCTATTGGTTTTTGGCGGAGGTCAAAGGTCATCTGGGGTCAATTTCTGAAAACTTTGTTAGCATGATATTTCAAGGTAGGAAACTTGGATAGATTTTATATTTGGATTTGGATGCCTTATGGTCAGAAGATGGTCCTTTTTTTTGACAGAGGTCAAAGGTCATCTGGGGTCACCTGGGGTCAATTTCTGAAAACTTTGTTAGCACGATATTTCAAGGTCAACACAATATCTCAAGATAGGGAACTTGGATAGATTTCATATTTGGTGGTGATGCATTATAGTCAGAGGATGGTCCCTATTGGTTTTGGTGAAGGTCAAAGGTCATCTGGGGTCATCAGGGGTCAAAGTCTGAAAATCTTGTCAACACAATATCTGAAGGTAGGAAACTTGGATAGATTTCATATTTGGTTTGTGGATACGTTATGGTCAGAAGATGGTCTCTATTGGTTTTTGGCGGAGGTCAAAGGTCATCTGGGGTCAATTTCTGAAAATTTGTTAGCACGATATTTCAAGGTCAACACAATATCTCAAGGGAGAAAACTTGGATAGATTTCATCTTTGGTATGTGGATGCGTTATTGTCAGAAGATGGTCCCTATTGTTTTTGACGGAGGTCAGGGGTCACCAGGTGTCACAGTCTGAAAATCTTATTAGCACAATATTTCAAGATAGGGAACATGGATAGATTTCATATTTGGTATGTGGATGAGTTATGGTCAGAAGATGGTCCATATTGTTTTCAGTGGAGATCAAAGGTCATCTGGGGTCACTGAGGGTCAAAGTCTGATAATCTGGTCAACACAATATCTCAAGGGAGAAAACTTGGATAGATTTCATATTTGGTTTGGTGATGCATTATAGTCAGAGGATGGTCCCTATTGGTTTTGGTGAAGGTCAAAGGTCATCTAGGGTCACCAGGGGTCAAAGTCTGAAAATCTCATTAACAAGATATCTCAAGGTAGGAAACTTGGATAGGTTGAATATTTGGTATGCAGATGCGTTATGATCAGGAGATGGTCTGTAATGTTTTTGGTGGAGGTCAAAGGTCATATGGGGTCACCAGGGATCAAAGTCTGAAAATTTTGTTAATGCAATATTTCAAGGTAGGGAACTTAAATTGATTTCGTATTTAGGTATGTGGATGTGTTATGGTCAGGAAGTCGTACTTATTGTTTTGGTGGAGGTCAAAGGTCATCTGGGGACACTTGGGTCCAAAGTCTTAAAATCTCATTATCATGAAATTTCAAGATGGGAAGCTTGGATAGATTTCATATTTAATATGTAGATGCATTGTGGTGCCTTTTGTTTGTGGCAGAGGTCAAAGGTCATCTGGGGTCACAGGGGGTCAAAGTTCGAAATTTTTTAATGCGATATATTAAAGTAGGAAACTTGAATAGAAGTCATATTTGGTATGTGGATGGGTTATGGTCAGGAAATGGTCCATGTTTTTTTGGTGTAGGTCAAAGGCAGAGATGCCAAGTATTCCAATTTAGGTGGAATAATTGCGATTTTCCACCCTGGATTTAGCCCCATTGTTTTTGGCAGAAATGAAAGGTCATCTGGGGTCGCTAGGGGTCAAAGTCTCGGAACCTTTTTAAATGCGATCTTTCAAGATAGTTGTTTGCCCATCTGTTTGTCTGTCTAGCTATGTATGGCTTTTATTGAGGTCAAAAGGTCATCTGGAATGACAAAATTATTTTTTGAACATGCTAGTATAACATTTGAATGAGAAGATAATGGTGCATGATGGAACTCTCTGAAATGGAACATTTAGGTATCATCGAAACCTCAATGCATTTTTGCATTCTGGTTTTATATTTTCATTTCTATTTTAGATTCCATTCTCTTCTGAAGAAGTTGGGAAGTAATGAAGAAAGTCAGATCTTTATGCTGAGAACAATTAGAGATTTATGGCAAAACCATCAACAGGTATGGTTTATGTAATAGTTTCTGTTTTTGTGAGAATAGGTTAATTCCTCTCCTTCCCTCTAACCTCACTTATTTTTACCAACCAAATGAAAAATTTTGAGATGATCTCTACCTGCAGTTCTTGCTCCTGTCCTCTGTTTGCTCCCTCACTGATTGCAAAATCGCTCAACTATTTCTTTTGTCTAACGTTTGTTTCCACCCTGCGAAATCTTTCTGAAACCACAAAGAAATGAAGTTGTCATTTACTGACTGAAATCTGAAACACAAATGCTGGTGTTAGAGCAAGGAGTTAGTTAGTAAGTTAGATAGAGTTTTACAGCCCAGTTTCCAACCGATTGGTTCAAGTCCAGCCTGCCACAGCGTTTTTTCCAGTTTTGGCTCACTCACTGCTTTGTTTTCCCTACTCCATTGCTTATGTGGAGCATCACACACAATGGCAGTAGGTTCAATTTTTAGAGTCTTTGGTATGACTCCACCTGGGAATAGAACCCATGCCTTCCGTGTGAGAGGCAGATGCTCTTACCGTTAGACCAAACACAGGTTCAGAGCAAGGAGTTGGATACCAATCTACATGTCTGCTTTTTATTGAACTATTTAAGATAGGATGGCAATTAGTCTGGTGGACCATAAAAGTGGAGTATTAGACCTTATACATATGATGTGACATTGTAAAAAGTATTCCCTCCTTTGGATTGATAACAAACACCAACAATGCAGACAGCTGATTGTTCAACCATCAGATATTCGCACATATGTGTCCTATAAACAAAGATCAATGGGGTGGCCACATGCTTATCATTATTCCTTTAAATTAACCTCAGTGAGTACATCAATGCATAAGGTCTTTTGTAACTAATACCTCTATGCAGATATCTACGTATCAAATTGAGCAAGGCAGCTACTGTGCCTGGGCTAAACTGTTTCATAAGGATGGACTTAGCACTCTCACCATATTCAATCCATATTTAAATGTACTGCTGTCTGGACCTCTTCATATTTTCATGGGGTCTTATTTTCTTATTTTTATTTTTTTTTAGATGATCTGTGTAATCATTGACAAACTGATACGCACTCAGATAGTTAGCTGTCCAGCAGTTATTAACTGGATTTTCTCAGAACACATGAGACAGCATTTTACAGAGGGGTTTGTCTGGGAGATCCTGCATGGAGTTCTTAACAAGATGCAACTTGAAGTCTTAAAGCTGAAAGAAGAAGTGGAAGAGGCTCGGGAAAAGAAATCTAAGGTTAGATGTCACAGAGGAAAAGTTGAAGCATGCTGTCCATCTTTTGTAAATTGCTGACATTTTTACATAGCATGGGTGGAAAAATGAGAGGCCCCTTCCTAGGAATTTGGGGATTTAGAGGGAAGTTTTGGCTTTTGAAAGGAAATTTCTCCATTCTGTACCTGAAGATATATGTAGAGAAAATTGTGGAAAGTTCAACACTCTTTCTGGGAAATAAACATTTTCTCCAGCCCTGATGCTTAGAGTAGATAAATTGCTGGATGAGTTAAAGAATTGAAAGAGGAGTGGGAGAAGGCAAGGGAGGGGGATCAAGGTGGGGGTGAGGGGGTTGAAGGTTTGGAGTTTAAATAGTGATGAGTAGTTTAATGGGTAAGTTTAAAAATCTGTTTTTAAAACGTGTTTTGTCATATTCTTCCTGTCATGCAGTGCTCTTTATTTTTTTAAGCTGTTAATTATTTTTCTGTAGAGAGAGGAAGGGGAAGCCAGCGGGGATGAATATGACGTTACCAATACAACAACAGAGAGTCAAATTGAGAAACTTCAAGAGAGCTATGAGGCTGCTCAAAGTGAACAGAAAAATCTCTTCCTTATTATATTCCAAGTAAGTTTTAATTCTTGCAGACATCATTCCATTGACATTTCTACATTTCTGTTTGTTTTACATAATCTCACGCAAGCACGAATAAACAAGATTCGGAGTTTCCTGTTTATTTAAAAGTGATTAGAGGAAGGAAAGGAAATGTTATGTCATCTAATGAATTCTTCCCCGTCACATTGAACATGAGAGCATAGAAGAAACACACACTTAATGATGCAGTGTCTTTGGGGGAGGGAAACTAAAACAGTTTGGGCATTGTTTAAAGAGTAAAAGGAGGAAGGCATTGGTCAAGGATGGTATCTATGGCAACAAAGATGTTCTGGGAAGGGATAGATCCTAAAAAAGGGAAACTAGTAATTTGATAGTGCTGATGATTTCACAAGGAAGCTAAATTTGCTTGCAGGAAACTCGTTTTGACATCATCAAGAAATGAGGGGTGTATGACGTTTGGTGGCACAGTAGGTGTTAAAATAACTGTTTGATTGCTATTTTCAAATTTTATTTCTCAATTAAATAATCAAAACAGAAGATGAGTATTAATGGATATTTGATTGAGTAATAGGTTAACAAGAGGAGTAATCAAATCAAACATTTCTGATGAATGTGTATATGACATGATACGATTATGTGGGAGTTGTTACAGTGCAGTTGTATTTGGTTGTGTGTTGATCTGAAATGAAAGTTACCTGGTATGACGCTTAAGTATCGTGTTATTGCTTTGAAATCTACATCCAGAAATATTTTTCATGTTCCAAGAATTAAACATAATGACATCATCTCCTTTAAGACCATGTATCCTTTAATCATATATCTGCTAAATAAGACATCCAATGGGGACCCTTAAACAGGACCAAATGCAGCTGGAGGTCACGCAAAGATGAACAAAGATAAGAGACTATAGCTAATGCAAACAATTTTATAGCTCACTGATGGGAGAAAGGAGAGAATAACAGGGGACTATTTTTGGATCATGTTTGGGGGATAGATAAATGTTGTTAACACTTCCCTATAGGGCCTCTCTGGCTAATGAGTGTTGCTTTGTCTTGGTCTGAAAAAATGTTCTCCTGAAAGTTATGAAAAGTGGACAGAAGTGGTGATGATGTCAAATCATATGTGTAGTTTTCTAGAGGTAAAAATCTGCTTTTGTTTTTTCTCATGTCTCCTTAGAATTGGAGGTGTTGTCCAAGAGTAAGAATTAAACGAATATTTCTGATTTTCACTAGATATATTCATGTCATTAACTTAAACATTATTACCTTCCACAAATCTTGAAGCATCCTATCAATTTACAGCCCATTTCCCGTTTTTTTTAATATTAACATAGTTTTGATTGACAACATTGATCATCTCTTTTTATAAGTTTGTAATGGTAAGAACAATTCATTTCAATTTCCCTGTTTTTGCAGAGATTCATCATTCTTCTGACAGAGCACATCGTCTCATGTGAATCTAAAGGAACCAGCTTCCAAACCAACTGGTTTGTCCACTCAATTCACAGACTTGAACAAATCTTCATCTTAGTAAGTAAAAGAAATCAAGAAATGTTACAAACCTGCATTAGAAATTGTCACCCTGTATTACATCCATTCGAATGGAATATATTTAAATTTATAAATTATTTGGAGCTAATAGACTTTTCCTATCTCTTTCTTATTTTATGTTTTTAGGTCTGTGGTTATTTCTTTTCTTTTCTAATTTCTTAACACATTTTTTGTTTTATGTATTATTTATTGGTTAATTGTTTGTAACTTGTTTAATTGTTTCTGAAAGTTGTGATACAATTTATGGTGTACCGCAAAGTAATTCCCGCTCAGCAGCATTAACCCGTTTTGTTTTGTCTTTTTTCACAGCATTTCAAGCAGGTTGTGAAGTACACCAGTACCTTAGAAAACTTGTTGTTCACCAGCGATACTGATCCGAATTTACTGAAAGTTTTTCACCAGTTCTGTTCTTTGAGAGCGTGAAGAAACCTCTTTCTTGTGCTGCCGTCATAAAAGAATTTGAATTCTTGTGATACTGAACAGGCAAAAAGAAACTGAGAAACAGCGTATGCCTTTGTTTTTATCTTGTTTGGTCTTTTTATACCCATCAATTGAAGAGAAAATGTTTGAAACTTGTGTTTTAGTTGGAACCTTGCTCAAGAATGTAGTTTTATCACTGGGCTATCAAAATTAGATGAAAAGATTTCTTCCAAATTTGTGAATGGAACTGTTCTTTCATGTCAGAGAGGAGTGGTAGAAAAGTGGATATTGCATGAAGAAATGTAAGGAGCAGATATAAGGTCAGATTAGTAAAGGTTATGGGGTAATACACATCATCAATTCGCATTACAGGAAATACACCAAAGTCATGAATTTTAATTATGAAGACAAAGTTGAACATGTATTCTTATCTTTTTTGTCAGCATGATTTCAAAGGTGAACCCATAGAGTACATTACCAACGTTTTCTGATACTGTACCTACTCAGGTTCGTATTCTGTTAAGCTAAAGAAAGACTAAGGGGAAAGAGCTACAACCACCCACTGTTTTGTTACCATCAGTATGAGTCTTCTTTATGGGATTTTTGCTCAGAGAACTCATAAATAGTCTATGTTTTCATGATGTTTAACAAAGAGATCTTGTTTAATTGAAATTGTTTCAAAAGTTTGAAATTGTAACATGCTCTTGAAATCCTTAAAATGCAACTTATTTTATTTGCTGATATAATCAGTGATAATTTATGGACTTTGGCAGTAAACCTTTTTTCATCAGATTGCTTTGGGATAAACAGTTGCTCTAATAATACAGTTGTGTTGGACATTTACATGGGTGCAATTGTTATGTAGATTTCTGAAATAGGTTTCCTAGTATGTTGTGTTTTAACCATTTAACAAGGAAGAATCAATAGTGTATTGACATGTACTGAAGTACTTTGGAGCATGCTATATGAACTAACAAGAATGACTGCCAAATACTGAGGTTGACATTAAAACATCAAGGTACAAGGGACAATCCCATCTCTATAGTGTCATGGCAGTAAAATGTATTAGTGAGTCTTGAAACCACAATCCCATTGAATGTAAAACTGTTGCCAATTTAAATGATGCATTTCTAGAAGTCAAACATGTAAATATAAATTTGTAAGCTGGGAGGATGACTCAAATAGAAACCAAGAAGGAATATTTGAGTGATAATATGAAACCAAAAAAGGACCTTATATAAACAAGAATATTTAAGCATTTGTAGATGAATGGGTTTAACTATGTTATCATGTACATCTTACATCATGATGTCATAACAATGTTTGTTGTGCCTTTATACTGTTTTACATATCTTAAAAGTTTAAAGGAACAAGAAAACGAAAGTTGAATGTTATTGTTAGGAAGTGGTATGTACCAGAAGGACTTTACATTCTTACTTCCTTATTCGATGACCAATATGAGTCGGATAGATCGATCATTTGGGAAAAGTTGATTTAAACCTTTTGGTCATATGAATATTTATTTGCTCTTGGTAAAGAAGAGAAGGATAGTAGAACATATTGGAAAGCTGTGGTCCAAAGGGGAATTCATTTGAGTGCCAGATTATGTTTCAGGGTTGAAAAAGGACCTGGGAAGTCAGGAAAAACTGAAATTTGAATATCCAATTCTGGAGAGTCAGGGAAAATGATCCATTGTTCGAAAAGTTCTGAAAAAGTGTGGGAATTTTAGTAAGTGGACTTCCGATTTTCTCAATGTTTAGACACATAATGTTGAAAAGATAGAAATGTCGGATCTGACTGTTTTTGAAGGCCCTGGAAATATCATTCAAGGTTCTTGAAAGTCATGTAAAAGTCATCAAATTTTGTCATTTTGAATATGCATGAACCCTGTATTTGGCACCCATGTCCTGCTAAACAGTTCCCTTTAGACCAACACAAAAATGTTACCACGTGTCCATCTTTAATGAAGGTAACCCATGTCACTGTTCATTCTTGAATATGACCTGAGCTATGTATGTGCACATGTGGAAAAATTGTTATTGCCTCTTGCTCCATAAATATGCAAGAAATAGCTGTCGTAAGGAAGAGCACAAAATAACATAAATACCATGGAACATATTTTTAGAGTGTACATAACCTGTAAGGATTCATTATCCCATCAATAGTTATCAGATGTACTCTTATACTATGTACCTGCTTTATTACCAGCAGTAGAGTGAAGTACACCTGTTATTGTATTTAGTGTCATTTATTTTCAGAGCCAGGGGACTTGGGCTGGACAGGTCTTTCTAGATCATTGGCTAAGGTCTGTCGTATCTTTTCTTTCACTCAGTCTAGAATGGAGCCACACATGATAAACCACTGATGTGAATCATCTGAAGGCCATGAGACTGGTCAGTTAAATGCTGTCTTTTATTGGACGTAGCTTCCTTGGGAAGCAGAACTCCTTTGGGGATATAAGTTTGGTTTTGCAAGAGTCAGGAGGACTTAAGGAATAACTGCAGTTTTCTACTTTTGATTTTCTGTTAAAAGCTCTTTTTTAGTTATCTGAACTCAGGAGTTGACAGAGTTTTAACGAGTCATGACTCGAGTCACAAATTTCCAAAAGGGAAATGACTGGAAGGATTGTATCATGATTTACCTCATAGAAATAGTACAGTGACTCAAGTCATTGACTTGACTCGAGTCACACTAAAAGTAGCAAATGACTCAACTGGTTACAACTCTGAGAGTTGAATGATTTAGTCCCTGCCCCATCTTGGAAACAACTGACTTGACTCGAGTCACACTAAAAGTAGCAAATGACTCAACTGGTTACAACTCTGAGAGTTGAATGATTTAGTCCCTGCCCCATCTTGGAAACAACTGACTTGACTCGAGTCACACTTAAAGTAGCAAATGACTCAACTGGTTACAACTCTGAGAGTTGAATGATTTAGTCCCTGCCCCATCTTGGAAACAACTGACTTTACTTGTATCTGTATGTTGTATTGCTTGAATGTAGATGTAGCCTTTAAATTGAAAACCTGTAAAAGTTAAAGTCTTTCTATGGAAGGGTTAGTTAAGTGATAATACTGGGCGGGTGGTGATCAGAACTGAGTCTGAAAAACCAATTGATTTTGATGTTGAAGAAGGTATGTGGACATAATTTGATGGTCCAACCTTTAAATCAATCTAGTCAAGGAAAAGGTTTTGTAAGTAGGGAGTTGTTTTGAGGGGGTAGGAAGTGTTTTTGACCTGTGAACCTTTATTAGCATATTACATTGTGGAAATAATTAGTGGAGAAGAAACTACCTCACTGTAAGCAAAATGTTTGTAGTATTTGCATAAGGAGCTTACCACAGTGTCAGGAGAAAATCAGGGCAAGACCAGACAAATTGAGGGCAGATATTTATCACCCCAGATCCAATCTTCTCAACCTCTTTAGCTTAAGCCCCTCCCACATCTGTCTAAAACTCATCCTTATCCAGACACAAACCTAGTTTATTGCTTTAGGGTATATCCTGCTGAGCATGCAATGCCCAGATGTGCAATCAGAAGACTTTCAGTATATACTGTGTTATATGAGCTGCTCCTTGTTTTAATTTGATGCCAGTCAAAGATCTGTGCCAATCGAGAATTTTGGTAAACTCAGGTTAAAATTGTAGTTTGGGGTGACAAGTGACTCAGCCCACCTCCTGACAGACTCCCAAAAGCACTAACTTTCTATGTTCTCCTCATGTTCCTTTAATGGTCATTAGCAGTTTTACCAAAAGTGGACTATAATTGTGTAAGGTCCATTTTAAGAGTTTGAGTTTGTATATACAGTAGTCTGACACACACTTCTTCTCTACAGAAATACATTTGTACACATTTCATCTGAGTTGTTGTGTTGTATATGTTTCAATTGTGTTACTGTCATCATCTTAAAGGTGTAATACTGGGGAGGGGGAGTTAGTGTAGTTACATCTGATACAACACACCAACAACGATGTGTTATAGAAAGTGTCAGCTAGGTAAGAAAATAAAAGTTAAAACTGTTTCAAATATTTTCAAAAATGCAGTTCAAATATGGTTCAAGTCTTGCCCTTAAGTCACCTTCTCAAGAAAAGCAGGGAATACCACGGGCGTGCCCTACAGCCCCCAGCCCAAAGGGGGGGGGGAGTTTCTAACAAAGATGTGTTAATAACAGAATTTGATGATAAAATCAGAAACTGGGGGTTGTTATTGAAGTATATTTCAAATAGACACATTTTCTTTGAAAAAAAATCAGATTTTAGGTCATTTTTCAAAAATATGGGGTTGCTTATGGAGAGCCTGTCTTCCCTTGGAGGAAAATGATCTATCTTCAACATGCATTACTCGATTTGCATTAAGGGATTGTTGGTCCTACCCAGCCTTTAGTAACTATTTAAAGACTGGTGATTGCACTCACCTCCGTTGGATGGGGATAATGGCATGGAGGTGAATGCTTGCTATCCTGCGAAAAAAACCCATCCTTGTGAGTAGCCTGTATTAAAACATTTATTAGCAGACCCGTTGCCAAAGGAAGCAAAGCTCCTGAAACACCCATTGATGTAACTACTGGGGACTGCATCCCCATCAAATTTCCAGCCCCCCACTAGCAGTCTTTCCCCATTGGCGATCGGAGATTAAAAAATGACATTACAAAAAGGATAGAATGAAAATAAAAATTATGATATTACTAACTAAAACTGTCACCCTGTTAATATTCCAACCACAATGAAACTCCTATGTATTTAAGACTGAAGGTCCTGCGGATTTTAAAGGCTCTCAGAAACCGACAGTCACCTGTCAGTTGTCGTTTTTTATTCCCCTCGTATTTTCGTCTACGGATCGGCTGATATCTCCGTTTTGTCCTGCTGGGCATCTTACACCCCGTCCAGCTGTCCAGGACAGCCCCAGACCATTTTCGCTGAAATGCAAACAGTCCACGCATCTGCCGGATGTCGGTATAGTGATGTGAAGTCGACGGATGGGTCTCGCACGGCGGTTATCCAGCTTAATGGGACCCGACTGAAAATTGGCCAGAGATCGACGAAACCTGGCCTATGCACAAAAATTACTCGACTAACTGTTGATGGCCTGTCGGCTTCGGCCCACCCAATATTGCCTAAAAGAAGAGCGGGAACTTGTCACAAATCCTTAATCATGATTAAGCGCCGTCGGCTGATATTTCTCCGATAGTTAAAGGCCGGCTGATAAATAGAAATCAGACACACAAGTTGGCCCGGGCAATTTACCTTGAAACTTTCACTTGAGTTTTAAGTTAAGGAGCAGAACTTGGCAGACCCGCTGACCGTGCTATCTAAAGCTAAATCATCTCTTTCCCTGCCACTCATTTTCTATTTTCTTCTTCTCCAGAGCTGGCCAAAACCATCATTGAGTCTTTTCCCCTTGCCCGGTAGTCTTGCTGCTGGTAAAGATAAGGGGTAACGCCCTTATACCCATTCCAATCTGAAGCCCACAAACGGCATGTCGGAGGTGGACCAAATCTTGCTTCCTTAGAATTTGGGAAATATGCAAGCATAATCAATGCGGCTAGCCGTTTAGAAAAAACGTTTCATTTCTAAACACCTAATTTAGAGTGAGGATGGTCACAGCTTAATGACAACCACCCCAGACAGTTTGTCCCTACCTGCTTACTCCCTTCCAATTTCACGACTGCGTGAATCTCTCCAGTGGCCCAGACACAATTCCAGTTTCCTTCAGGTTATACCCTGATCAGTAGGACCTGGCGGGTTTACAAAGCCCTATTTGTGAAATCACAATCTTTTAAGTATTTGCTGTGTTATATGAGCCACTCTGCATACTTTGAATCTGATGTCAATCAAAGAGCTTTGCCCATTGAAAATTTTTTGTAGCATTCCGGTCAAATTGTAGTTTGATGCGACTAATGATTGCCGAAAGTTTGACGGGACAATCATGTGCAATTGCAGTTGATTGCGGGTAGTGTCATATATGACGAACATGATAATGCGCTGTATTGGGGGAGGCTCTGCCAAGTTTGTCAGTTTTGTGTAGAAAGGGACTCTTCAAATTCAAGTTTTCGAGTTTTTAAATGCAGCTTTCAAGATCCGAAAAGAGTCATTAATTGTAATCGAGAGATCCGTAGTACTGCTGCAAAACGTTCTTGTAAATCTTAACTTGAAATATCAACATGTTACAAAAAGTAGCGACATAGCCTACACGGACAGCTTATAGGAAAGTAATTTTTCTTCAGCCTTACTCCATGGACCCGAACGGAACTGGGGCGTAAAACTCCATCTAACTAACTCATGAACCCAAAATGGTAGAATATTTAGTCTCTTCAAACGTCGGTATTTGAAGAGGATGTAATATTTTCAATTGCCAAATAACACTGGCAGAACAGAATGTAGGCTACAGGCACAAAGAGTGCCCACAATTTTGCCCGGAATATGGTAATGGTACAGTCATCTGGTAACCAGTGGCTTCACCAAGGGGGTGGGGGCAGGGGGGCACGTGCCCCCTGAAAAATCGTGTGCCCCCCCCCCCCCCGTGTGCCCCCCAAATGAGATTTGAGATTTTTAAAAAACGATATGCCTTCTTTAGTCAGAGTGTGACTATGGAAATATTTAAGATTGGATTCTTCTTTTGACGAGAAAAGGCAGTAATTTTCATACTTTTCAACTAAAAATATCGCAAAAACACCATTGCCATTTCCGGATGTCTGAGGGGTTGCGTTTTTCAAAAATTTCTGCAAACTTCCAGCTTCCCTAACTGAAGGTGGCGCATAGCTCAGGGAACCGTTCAAGCAGGATTATATAGGCGTACATTTTTGCCTTAAGAGGATCACATCTAACTGCTTTCTCTCTTTCTCTTTCGAGTTCAGCTCTCCTTCTTCTAAATATCAGCCGGATCCGCTCTTGAAAGTTGTTTCACTAGTTTTGTTACCAATAAATTCTTAATTGAAGTTGCACTGGAAGTTTTTTTTGGGGACCAGTGTAAAGACAACAGAAGAACCGTAAATAACGACCTGAATACCTAACAAACCCCTTAAAACCCAGGAGCTTCCGGGGGCTTCCCCCCCCCCTGGACCCCCACCGAGACACACATTGAAAAGCCCATCAATTCTTTTCTCAACTCGCCCTTTTTCAAAATGTCGGCCGGATCTGCACTTGGTAGTTGAATCACTTTTTTTTACCAAAACTTCTTACTGGAAGTTACTCTGAAGGTATTTTTGAGACCAGTGTTAAGTCAATAGAAGAACACTTAAAAAGCGACTTTAGTGCCTCACAAACACGCTAAAACCCATGAGCTTCCGGGGGCTTCGCCCCCTGGACCCCCACCGGGGCTTTGCCCCTGGACCCCACCATGGGCCCTAAAGCGGACCCCTGGACCCCACCCGCTGAGCCTCGCGCCTCGCGCTCGGTGGCGCCTACGGCGCCAAGTGTGTGGAGTTTAGCAGTGCCCCCTGCAATATTGTTGTGCCACCCCAGTGCCCCCCCCCCCAAATGAAAAATCTGGTGACGCCACAGCTGGTAACTGATTTAAACATTTTTGCAATTCGTCAATTCGATCAGTTTTTGTTGAAGTGTCATAACGACAACTTATATTCTACTTACAGGCCTGGAAAATGTCATTTGTGACTATCTGTGGGGTCGCGATAGTTAAAAAAATCACAGCGTTCCCTCAACTCCGCTTAGCTAGTGAACCGGTCGTGGCAGAAATCCACCCACAATCATACGAAGCCTTGCTTCATCCTTTCCATCAAGAAAATCCCGGTTACGTCACTGTCCTCAAACGTTGAATTCGAAGAAACAACAAATAGCGTGTTCGATTTGCTTCCCTTGACTTACTCGAGCCTCGAGCTAGGGCTACGATGGTCATGCGCAGTTGGGTGAAATAAACGAACGTTTTACGGTAATTATTGGAGAAGTTGGTTCACAATAGCCAATGACAGAGCCCGTAGCTGGATGGCAGAGCGAACTCTGGTACGTACGTATTACATGCGGTTCGCTTGTACGATGAACGTAGACTCGAAACAATGCTCATGTAGAAAATTCTCTAGAAATAACACTTGAGTGACTTCACTAATTCCGACATCAACCACTTTTCACAAGTCAGAAGTTTCATGTTTACCCCAATGTATTTACATGCTCAAAAATTGTTCACGAATGCGCGTTGTTCGTTTAGCTTCCATGTTTTCCCAAAGCACGATGGGATATTTACCTAAGTAACCGACTCGAAGGGTCGCTCACTTGGGCCTGGCGCGAGTAAGCGCGAACACTGACGTCATTGGCTAATCGAACGTAGTCGTGCCAGACACGAGTTAACTCGGGCGAGTAATCGAACACGCTACAAATAACACTGTTGATCACCATTCGATATTATTGTGTTCACTTCATCAGTGCTGCAGTCAGTGTAGTGCAATCATGTCTTTTCGAAGTTGATACAACAAGTGGGAAATCCCCTACGCATGTTACACAATCACACAGGTGGGTTTCAAAGTTTCGAGACAGTTAAGTGCTTCCGTTTCGGTCGAATGATATTACTTTTATCATAGGTATCGAGACGATTATTATTTAAATGTACCCAAAATCCGGGTGGTAGCAGCCGTTCAAAACAACTAAATAACTTGCACAGTTGTGTATAGCCAAGATGATGGGGTGCATGAAGTGTGTAATTTAGTGGCCCAAATAATGAAGCTTAGCGTCACCATCAGTTGACACGGAAAGTGCACACAATTTTGCGAAGTAGTTACAAACCTGGCAGATAGCCAGATATAACATTTTCCGGGCTTGTACTACAGGCCAGAAGCGTATAGCCGCTCGGCGAAGGGGAAGCCGTCCCCTTGAGCAAAATCTTTTTCTTCTTCTTCTTTTCTCTCTCTCTTTTTCAACATCACTTAGTGTTTCCCCATGTACATGAAGTAAACAAGCCTTGGAGTTGACTATTTTTGTGCATTTGTTTAGCGTCTGCCGCGCCAACCCATGGCAAACTGAGATGAAAGCATTGGCGGCATACCTTGCCAAATTCACCGAACGGCAAGGAAACGAATTTTTTCTTCAAAATAGTTAATCAAATCCTTACGCATGCAAAATACCGCATTTATGTATGCAACCAATCACACATTTCATATTAAAAAAAAAATCAAACCGTGGAAAGGAGGAAGCCCCCCTGTACCCTTTCGCGCGGAATTGCCCTCTCCTTGACAAATTCCTGGTTACACGCCCGCTATGCAAGACCGTACACAGATATTTTAGTTAGGGCCGGGGGAGAGGAACATAACTGATCTAAGGTCTGAGGATGGGTCCCTGAGAGGAAGGGGTGTCCTCTCCCCCTGAAGAAAAATTAGAATTTTAGAAGGTATAGATCGTAAAATGGTGCAATATTTACGAATTTCAAGTTGAAAATAAAAGTGAAAAGTTGTGGTGACGAATGTTGTAGTACTGGAAAATAATTAGACTATGAGAAAATCCTATCCATCTTTTCAATTTACATTTGCTACACTCTCTTCATAATCTTACCTCATACACAAAAGGGTAAGTTAAGGGCGGCGACACCGCGGCAGTGAACCGCCCTCCTTCCCGACTTGAGCTTCCGAGATGTTTTGTCAATACATTTACAGATTTTCCTCCAGTGTCGGTACATCCGTATGTGATTAACTTTTCAACTCGACAGACATACTACATCGCAGCGGTCCACCAGAATTGCAGAATGGAAATTCAAAAGAACGACCGAAGGCTTTCGTCTTTGGTTTAAGGGCTAACACCTGTTTCAGATATACCTATTAACTTCAAAGTCAACACAACAGTCTGATAAAACAAAGGAATCCAAAGCTTTCCTTGTCATGTGAGGAAGTGATACAATCTCTGCCGCTAAAACTCACTTTGGAACACAAATCTACTGACTTCATTTACTGATATCTTGAGAAATACATCTCCTATTTGAACAGGACTTTCACCACACTGTGTTGATTTGGTTCCTCTTTCACATATGAAAATAAAAATTTTTGCTTAAACTTCCCCTTTAAACAGTTAGAGGACAAAGGTTCCAGCGAGCTACTAGTTTCTATCCAAAGCAAGGGAAATGCTAAAAGTTAGTTGTTGTGCATCATAAAGGGGTTTCCTGAGTAAGACTTAATCATTGATTAACATGCTTAGAATGATGGCCATAGGCTGACATTAATCTGAAGCTAACTTTTACTCGAAGCACGCATTAATTAAAGATATTCGGTAAACTTTTCTCGCAGGGCGGGAAGTTTCTTTCAACGTGAAAATGTAAAGGTTATACCATCTGAATTGCGCACTGTGCAGAATTTGATGTACTCATGCATTAATTCGTAGTCCCGCCCGATACTAGTGTTCCTATTCCTTGGGCATTCGGAGGATCTACCACTTGCATGTTCAAAAATATTGGACCACAACCAAAGTAACATTCCCATGTGGGACCCTTATGGGACACATTTCTTGACCCCTAAAGGTTTTATATGGTTTTGCCCCTGGAATGATAAGGAATCATTATATGCTAGACAGTGGCGTCACCAGACAATTCATTCTGGGGGCACTGAGGGGGCACAACGATTTTATGGGGGGGGGGGGGAAATATGGACTCCACTCATGGCGCCGGAGGCGCCAGCGAGCGCGAAGCGCGAGGTTCAACGGGTGGGGTCCAGGAGCCCGCCTTAGAGCCCCTGGTGGGGTCCAGGGGCAAAGCCCCGGTGGGGGTGCAGGGGGAGAAGTCCCCGGAAGCTCCTGGGTTTTAGATTGTTTGTGAGGTATTTAAAGACGTTATTTAAGGGTAATTTTATTGACTTAACACTGGTCTAAAAATTACCTCCAGGGTAACTTCAAGTAAGCCTCTCGGTAAAAAACCACTGATTCAACTACCAAGAGCTTATCCGTCTGACATTTTGAAAATGGGGTAGATGATCTATAGAGAAAAAAGTTGATGGGCACTTCAATGTGAATTTTGGTGGGGGTCCAGGGGGCGAAGCCCCCGGAAGCTCCTGGGTTTTAAGGTGTTTTTGAGGTATTAAAGACGTTATTTAATGGTAATTTTATTGACTTAACACTGGTGTAAAAGTTACCTCCAGGGTAACTTTCAAGTAGGACTTTCGGTAAAATACCACTGATTCAACTACCAAGAGCTTATCAGGCTGACATTTTGAAAACGGGGTAGATGATCTATAGAGAAAAAAGTTGATGGGCACTTCAATGTGAGTTTTGGTGGGGTTCCAGGGGGCGAAGCCCCTGGAAGCTCCTGGGTCTTAAGCGTGTTTGTAGCGTGTTTGTAAGGTTTTAAAGTTGTTTTTTAAAAGGGTTGTTTTTACACTGGCCTGAAAAAATACTTACAGGGCAATTTCGAGTAAGATTTTATTTTTGGTAACAACACAAACGTTAGTGAAACTACTCTCAAGAGCGTATCAGGCTGACAGTTTGAGGAAGGTGAGATGCACCGTGACTATAAAGAGAAAGAAAGGCAGTTGATGGGCAATTAGATGTGATCCTCTGAAGGGAAAATGTAGGCTTAATCCTGCCTGAAGGGTTACCTGAGCTGTGCGCCACCTCCAATTGACGTAGTCGGAAGTGTGAAGAAAATTTTGAAAAAACGTAACCCCTCAGACAGCCGAAAATGGCAATTCCAAGGTTTTTTGCGATAGGCCTATTTTCATTTGGAAAACATGAAAATTTACTGCCTTTTCTTTTCAACAGAGGAATCGAATCCTAAAAAATTCTTAGTCACACTCTGAATACAGAAGACATATTTTTTGAAAATCTCAAATCTCAGTTGGGGGGCACACGATTTTTCAGGGGGGACACGTGCCCCCTGCCCCCCTGGCGACGCCACTGATGCTAGACCAGACATGACCAATATGATTGGGCAGTTCTTAAGTACATGAATATATCATAATCCTTGGTCACTGGCCTGTTGGGTGGATGGAAAAGGGTGGTTCACAGCCACACAGTTTCGGGGTGATTTGTGCTTTGTACTTTGAGCATTTTTGACATTTGATTACATCAGGCGCTTAGCCAGGATTTTGTCGGCGGGTGGTGTCATGGGGGGAGTTTGGGGCACGACATGAGGGAAAAACCTAAGTATAGTGAGAAAAAACCGCTATTTAGGTGTTTTTTGCATTGCAAGGTTGCGTCGTGGGGGTGGGGGAGTTCTGACCCCCCAAACCCCCAAGCCTCAACCCCCGTGGCTACGCCACTGGACTACATTGATTTATTTTCATCCTCACCCCTCACTTCTGACACAGCTGTGACGATTAGGTTAGGTTAGATGGAGTGTTAGGTCCCATCTTGGTTGATCGGGTTCATGTGCATATACTAATGGCTGAGATTAAGGAGGAGTAGAGCATTTAATAATGCAAATTAGGGTATAACTCTGCCTTCCTCTTCATTTGTTGGTCGTAACGAATGAAGGAAATTTTAAAGCTTTTCTGTGTCGGATGATCAAGGAGCAGATCCCTCTTGAACTTTGGCAAACGGATTTTTACTGAGGGAACTGAAGATTCCTCGAAGTCCTCGATGCACTGAGTGTTTAATTTGGTGTTCGAAATAAACGATTTTAATGAAACCTTTTCCACACGACTGTCCCGCATTCGTCACGATTCACACTGATATGATCATCATAAAATAGGGAAATACCTCTAAACGGCAGTGTCGTAACCAGACCTGACTGTCCGGGGGGGGGGGGGGGGGGGCAAAAGCATAGAGGCTTCCCGATTTTGCACTAGTTGAGTTGTGTTAGTTTGTGGGTGTCTTAGGACTTTACGGGAAGTGTTGAGGGGGAGGGGGCAACAATTTTGGACCATGTAACTCACCCTACCCCATTAACCAAAAGGTACATTTTTATGCTAATTTTTTTTGCTTTTTCTACGAACAAGAACAATTTTTGTTAATAAATCTGATTTTTTTTCTTAAGTGTGAACGCTACTGTATAAGGAACGTACCGAAAATTTGAGTCCTTTTAAACATTTGTAAATATGGAGCTTGTTTTGCGTATAATAGATTAGATTGAGGGTTACCTGTAAGGAGATTTGCATGTTGGGGGACTATTGAAGAGTCTGCGTTTCCTATTTGCATAAATCTGAGATAGCATGTCGACTGAAGATCGTGTTATCTCAGGAGAGCGGATTAAGGCTTTCCGATGACATTAAGAACACTCTCGAAACTTTGTTCCCTTTTTGGGGCAAAAATGAAAGCCTATATTGAAGAAAATTTGAGGGAAACGGCACGGTAGCGGCTAGGACAAAACTTTTCACTGATTGTTTTGTGAGCAATCACTAACAGCTTTAAGGGTTGCAATTTAAGGCGCGCGAAGCGCGCGGAAAATTTTGCCTTCTTTAAAAATAATTATTTCGGATATGGAATTGTTATTAAGAAGAATTCGGAATTTTATGAAGAAAAACTTGTGAAAATCGCACTGTATTTGACCCTTTTTCGAGCAAGGGCGCAATCGCCATGCCTCCTGTAGCTACGCCACTGCTCTGCAACATTGAACATTGATAAAATCTTGGCACTTCAATAACTAAAGAATCCATCTACAAAGACTACACAACTGACAGGGTTGAAAGGTGTGTATGAGAACATTTGAGTACGGTAGGCCAATGGTTCCCGTGCCTAGAATATGAAATCTTGCTAGAAAGACTATCTTAAGTTGGCGCGAAGCGTACAGAAAATTTTGAAAAATCCCGACCCCTCAGACAGCCGGAATTAGTATGTCTCGGGCTAGTAAGTATTAGCTAAGTTTTCCATGAATGCAGTGTTCCATGAATGCAGATCAATCTTGCTTTTGATGTCATAGTTGGTTCACTTATTTTCTTTTTTATTTTTCACTTTTTTCCTTACCCTTTTTCTTTCCTTTCCCCTTCTTTTCCGTTTTCCTTCTACCTTTCTTTCCTTTCCTCCCGCTCCTTTTTCTCTTTTTCCTCTTCTCTTTTTCCTTCTCTTTTCCTCTTTTTCCTTTCTTTCCCTCCCTTTCTTCCCTTCCCGTTTTTTTCTTCCCTTCCCTTTTTTGCGTCGGGGGGGGGGGGCAGTTTCCCTCCCCCGTCCCCGCTGTTTACGCCACTGCTAAACGGGCTTTTTGGCTAAGCACTAATCCGAAAATTAGAGGTACATCTCCATCCTTTTGTCTTCAGCGGATGATGGTGCGGTGTCGTTCGGGCGAATTATGGATGTATTTTAATCATGCTTCGATAAAAAAAACAGTCTTTCTCGAATTACCAAACATTTGCTTCAGTTTCGGTTCATGGCCTGTTGTTTTATTCTTTATACTGTCTTAATCGCGTTCAGATTGTTTAATGATTTAGTGGATTCCACAACGGCTTCAATGCAAAATTTTGGCCCAGTCTGGGATATTTGACACAGTTTACACTCCATACCTCAGTGACACCGAGGCATGGGGAAATGATTGGGGCACATGCCAACCCCCCCCCCCCAGTGGCGTAGCTAGGATTTTTTCCAGGGGGGGGGGGCAAAGGTATGAAATTTCCCCAAAACTTTTCCCGGTCAATGTGTATGTATTTCATATAAAATATGCAAACTTTCAAGTATAACAACATTACCATGTCATTTTGTAATACTACCTGCATTTAAATCTTAAAGTACAGCATAGAGCAATCGGAAATAACAAAGTATATTATTTTGGTAAAGAATATCTGGTTTATTTGTATGTACTAACGCAGTGGCGTCCGGAAATTTTTTGACGTTTTCAAGGAGCCTACATGCAAAATGGTGCAAAATTTTCGCCTTTGGCAGAAACAGTGTTAAAAGTTGAATCGTGGTGGTTCATGGGGGTAAAATTGAAACTTTTGTGTCTTGACATGCATTTCTTTATGCCATTTATGCTACCTTACGAAGAAAAACTTGTCATTAAATTTGCACACTTTTAGGAGTCAAAATAAATGAGCATTGATCGGTATTTGTGTTTTTTCTTGGCCACAAAATGTTATTTTGTCATAAAGATTATCTAAGCGGAGCGCCACCATTGGTTGGCGCGGAGCGTAGAGAAAATTTGGAAAAATCAGACCCCTTAGATGGCCGGAAATAGCATTTTCCAGGCTAATACGAAGAATCTAGCCAGTCGCTTTCTCCTTTTGTCGTTTGCAATAAAATGCTCTCTTCAAAATATGTTCGCAAACTGCAAAGTGATCAGAGAGTTAAGAGCTAATTTTACCCCAAGTATGTAATTTTGCCCAAAAGACCGAGCGAAGCGCCACCATTGGTTGGCGCGGAGCGAAGAGAATATTTCGAAAAATCAGACCCCTCAGATGGTCAAAATAGCGTATTAATGCTTGTAAAGGGAATCTAAACATGTAGTCTTTTTTATCGATGCCACCAGTGGGAAACAGAGTCTACCCTTTTAAGTAAAAAATGAGAATTTGACAGAATTTGCCCAGGTCTATTTATAGGAATTAAAAAAAAAATGGCATCACTGAAAGACCTTGCAGGGAAATCCTTCCCCTTTGAAAATTTTTGAAAAATTGGGTGTCCTTTTAAGCAATCTGGTGCCACATATGCTATCTTTTGAAGTAAAATCTGTGTTAATAAAGTTAGACTACGTATTTTTAAGAACAAAGAAAAAATGGCATCTGTGAGGGGGGCATGGCCCAATGGTCTCCCCTTCGCACGCCACTAAGGAGGCCTATAGTGGCTCGATCACACAGGATATCCTGTGAGAAAAGCAGTCTGTTAATTGTAGAAGGCTACAGGGTACTCATTGTCCATTTATTGTTACACTCAAAGTGAGCAGAAAGCTATTTTCCCGAACTAGCTTGCAATCCTCCAAGGATTAGGCTAAGTTACAAAATCTGAAGGGTGCCAACGGATCCCGTTAATTCTAATTTCTAGATTAACTTTAAGTTTATCGTTGGCCATGGATTGTTTCAGCCCCATCCATCGTTATGTACACAGAGTAAAATCGTACAGCTACTGCTAGCTTGTAGAAGAACATAACCTCGGGGTCTACGGTAGTGACTTGTCAGTTTTCACATCCTTTTACTGATGAATTCTCAAAGTATCACCTGAATAACAGCTTCCTGTGCACTGAAATGCACTGATCATAACCCCCGTGCGTAAACAAACACAAGAGAACATTCAATCTGCTACGGCGACGAGGACATTTCTGTGGAACGCGAATTGGGCCGGTTCATGCGACACTGACGAAATCTGAGTTAATTTGTTGCATGAAAATACGAATTATGTATGAGAAATGTCTCACAATTTCTTATTCTAACAAAAATTTTGAGAAATTTTTGTGAAATTTTTGTAATAATAAGAAGATTCATCAAATTTCCCCATTTTCATCAAATTTCCCCAAAAATTTTTCCAGGGGGGGGGGGGGCGGCAACTTGCCCCCCCTGCCCCCCAGTAGCTACGCCACTGCTCCCCCCCAAAGGTAGCTTCAGTCCTTTCGAGGGGTCGGGTGTGGCATGTTTTCACCCAAACCATTCATTCTGATCATTTTCTATCACAAATGGTTCTCAAACTACCGAAATTTTCGTCCGCTTTGCTTCACACTTTACTCTCGCAATTTTGTCCAGCTTTTATCACTTTCTTCTGGCACTGAGTTTGAAAACAACTCTTAGAAGCCACGACAGCAAAAGCTGAAATATCTGTAAGAATCATAAGATAGAAGACATGCCTTGCGATTTGCTGGTGAACTGAAGGACTTAATAGGAAATTGACAGTGTCTCGATGCAGACGCTCAATGCAATTAAGTTTGTGTTTTGTTAAAGATATGTCACGATATCTACACCATTTTGTCACGATATCTACACCATCGCTTGACCATATTTGAAGGAATACAATTCAAAGAGGATGACATCATTTCGCATTTTAGAACACCTAAATAAAGGAAAAGGGACCCGAGTTTTGGCAACGGCACCACCTCCCTTGCAAGTTGCAACACAAAACGTTGTGCATGTGCAAATCGTATTTCCCGAACAATGTATCCAGTATGGATTACAGGTTGGATGGAGTTTACAGTCCAGTTTCCAACCTATTGGTTCAAGTCGCCAATTGCCAAAATATGTATTCCTGCCCTTAAGACTAAGAGAAGCACTATGATAGGGGAATGAAGCCTGGCACGTGACCGCATCCCGGAATAAAGCACTAATATTGCACTCAGTAAAAAAAGACTTTCTCGGTGTGACAGCTACTTTTTTATTATTTTTGCAGACAGGTCGTCAACCTGATTCAGTACTCTCTTGAGTGTCCGTTCACGTACAGCCAGAGATGGGGGAGGGGAAGGACTCCAACATTGTAGTCATACATAGGTTTCAGTGCCCATGCACATGCACATGCAGTTGCCCATTTTCCATCTTACAATTGGACACCCATTCCTTTACAACTTCGTCCCTAGGTCCCAGACCAGTCCCGGAGACAGCCCTTTCTCAATACTTATCTGGCCTTCGATCGCCAGTGTCAGACTTTGAACGGCTAAGAAAAAGATAAAACTGAGAGGGACGTCACTTGGGACACTACTTTGAGATGGTAAAAGTTTGAAAACCGGTGTCGCTATTTATGAAGCACAAAGTGCAGCGAACGCGGAAGGAAAATGCACGTAGAGCATGTTGAGTATTGTGCAAGCGACGATGGGCGATACTGTGCTGGACTTCACAGTTCTTTATAATTTGTTTGTAATTGTATACACACAGTATATGTACTGCTGTATTTCGTTCACAAGTTCATTGGCTCTCGTATGTAGTACGCGTACGTACGTATATACCGCGCGCGAGTGATCCCCGGCCCGAGTTACATGCATGCTGTGAACACCGTAAATACACACTGGAACTACTTCTGTGATTTGGAGTTGGTAGTTTCCATGACATAAGGTAACGATCTGTTGAGTGATTCCTGTGTAATGTTCGCTTATTAATTAAGTTTGAATTGCGTGCCCTATTTTGAAAACAATTGAAGTCAGTCGTAAATTTGGAGATCCTACTCCGTTAGTAATTCGTTCGTAACCTAACGTTAGGCCTAACACTAACAAACGTTTCCGAGTGTTAGTGTTAACGATCACCTGTTTATCTTTCGGGCATATCAAATCCACGACGTTGGAGCTTTGAATAGTTATTTGTAACGTTACACAAACGTAACACTGTTAAAGTGTTTAGTATTACTGTCACCACTGCTATTTGATACATAACCTTTCTTCAGAAAATGTGTTTCTTTTCAATTACAGTTACATCTTTATGCAAGATGACTGTTGCAGTGTGTTTGAATATGCAGCTGATGGAAAATGCAACCATTCACTCACTTTGAAAGTTTAAGAAGGATCAGATGTTACTGGACCTCATGTTACTTTAGCAAAGGCTGACCTGCAGACATCCAGCTGAAACTGATTTTATTTGTTCTTGTCAGGCCAGCAGGGATATAACCACAGTATTTGCAAACCTGAATTCTTTCTGATTAGAGAGTACGGCTAGTCCAAGTTTTGGACCGGTTGGACCTGGCCTATGATACCTGCCAAAATTGAAAAAAGCAGGTGGTAGAACTGGCTACAGGAGACTCACATTTAACTGATTGACTGATGAAATGTTGACATAGACTTTGTGGAACAAACTAGTAAATAAAGTGCAGAAAAATGGCATCTCGAGACGACGATCCAACTCAAAAATACAGATACTTGGAAGGATATGTAGAGTTGAGGTTAAAGGTAATGTCTTTACTTTTATAGGGAATAGTTTCCTTCTCAGAAGTTAACTAATTAATGTTAATTTATGATGCTTCAATTCTCCCTCATCCTAACTGTAGCTTATGTTCTCTGGAGAAGGGTCCTCCTAAAAAGTTTACACATCATGCAAAACAAAAATAAAAAAATGAGAAATATATATTTGCGGTAACCCATTTACAGTAATACTGTCTCATTGTACTCATCTGTTTTAAGAACTTCTGATATTGTAAATATCTTTGACCTTAAGGCACAATTCTCTCAACCTAAACAGTACCAGTTCTCCAAATTCTTACTTAATCCCCTCTCACAATTATCTGAAATTCATCCTCATCTAGACACAATCTGAGTTTATTGCTTCAGGGTGAGTATAACAAAGCTCAATGTGTATAGCCTGCCTAATCAAAACACTCAGTACAGTTCATGCTGTGTAATACAAGCTTTGGCATTTTGCATTGTTTGAATTTGCTGTCAATCAAAGAGCTGAGCCAATTGAGAATTTTGGTAAACCACCTCCCAAGTTGTAGTTTGATTGTACACTAGACCCCAGTGTGTAATCAAATCCTTTTCAGAACAGTACAAGCTACTGTACGCTTAAGAAGTTAAGTACTCTGCATTTTTTTTAATCTATAGTATAGCTGTTAGAGATGGGCCAGTTGAGAACTTCTGTGGACCAGTACAAAAGTTGTGGTTTGGGGTGATGTTTATCCATACTGGAAAGTAGGGCCTTTCACGGAAAGATCTTTGGCGTATGGAAATGTACGCCAACAAATTTGGCGTATGGCGTACCCAGCTGCTACAGGGAAAATTACAACAGTCAGCATACAATTGCAACAATTGGTGTAGGGTATAATTCCAAACACCTCCACGTTGTCGTGATTCTTTGGCGTATGGCAAATGTACTTTTCGGTGGGGGTGTTTATAAGGTGTAGGGAGTATGTTACAGTACTAATTTTTTTTTTTAGTGTGTGACCAAGGGTGTGACCAGGATAGGCTCTGTAAGCACCGACAAGAGATGGACATGAATGAACTGGTTTCTGCTGACCCTTAAAGGGCCAATCCTCTCATCCTAAACTACAATTTTGGAAGGGGCCTACCAAAATTCTCAGTTGGCTCAGCTCTTTGATTGACAGCTAATTCAAACAATGCAGAGTACCACAGCTTATATTACACAGCATGAACAGTACCAAGAGTGTTTTGATTAAAATATACATTGAGCTTTTCTACAGTATACTCACCCAGGGGCAATAAACTGAGATTGTTTCTCGATGAGGATGAATTTCAGACAATTTGTGGGAGGGATCTTTGGTAAGAAGGTTAGGAGAATTTGTATTATTTGAGGTGAGAGAATTGGGCCTTTTAAGTCCCATTACAAATCCTCATTACTAACAGAAATTCGTTGCAAAATGTTAGAAAATACCAATTGTCTGTGCCATAAATACCTGTGAAGTTGCTTGATCAAAACAGACGTACAGGTAATGTTTAAAACATCAGAACCCTGTGATTTTAGGTGGATCCAAATTTAAACGCTGACCCCACCTTAACCCGCATTCCTACATTACTCTACAGGCAGCTCAAGGTAACATAGTGTTACTGTGCCTTGAGCACATGTGAGATCTAAGCCTCCCAGATAGCATCTTTTAACCTGTCTAGGAAAATTAGCCCCAACAAAGTATTACTTCAATTGCAAAGTGAGAAAAAAGGATGCAAGACATGGCTCAATCCATAGACTATGGGTCCAATGGGGTTTTTACTGACTTTGCCAATATAATGCTATATTTCAAAAACAGGGAATACATCAAACCAGTGCCTCAGGTATTTTATTATCCTTTACCAACTAGGCTATCTTATGATATATAAACTGAATATCCAAAGTTAAGTATTTTTTAGAAAATAGACTTCTTTGCTTTGGTGTCCCCCCTCATTTTTGTGTAATGGTTGTGACATACAAATATACAAATTTGAATAATCAGAAAAACATACTTATCACAGACTGAATTACTTTGCTCATGTGTCATGGTAAGGGTATCACCAAAAGTCAACATTTCTAAAAATATGAGCATTACCGATCCACCCAATTTTCCAAATGATACTATTGAAAACAACCTGGCGGACATAACTTTTGGTGTCCCCCTAGTTATGTTGGTTTTTTAATGTATATTCCATCATTTCTACAAATATGATCATTCTCAGGTGGCCACAGTTTTCTTGATACAAAAAATAGGTCAAACTCTTTTAGATAGTAGCTCATTTGGAAAGAAAAAATCAAAACAAAAGATTTTGTAGGTAAAATTCGATATGGACAGAATTTTGGTGTCCCCCTTAGTGAGTTATGTTGGTAAACTTTGATGTTTCACCAATCGCACAAACTAATTAATTTTTGGGTGAACAAATGTACATGAATAGAAGGTCCCAGAATATTACCAGAAAAGTTAATCCCATGGTTTGAGAATCTTGTATTCATTCCTGATGAACATTTGATTTTTTTGGTGTCCCCCTTCCTGTCAGAGTTATGTCCGCCATAAGCAAACAAAAAAATAATGAAAATGGATCTTATTATTCTATCTTACAGTATACTGTAACTGCAAACAGTGGTTTTTGTTGTATTTGAAAGTTACCAGCTCAACTTAACATTTAAAAACCAAGAGCTCTGGCACTTTGAATGTTAGGTGTTATGGGGACACCAAATCTTGGTGTCCCTGTTACATGCGACAGATAATGGAGTGTAATATCTTGCTAATATTACGTATGTCCATGAAGGGACAATAAATAAGATTTCAAATGTTAAGTCTAACAATCTTACGGTGTCAAAGAGGAAAATTTGAACACTTAAACATCATTAATTGGTAAAAATCAGTCAATATTGTAAAAAATATGTAAATGTGTAGATATTTGGCAACTGAAACTTTTTGGGAAAAATGAAACTGACTTTTCTAATTTTTGGAGTATTTTTTCAAACTTTTACAATGTTCTTGTCGCAATGGGTACTAAAACACATTCAAATAGCAACTTTCATCCATTTCAGATTTTCATCACTCTTGTGGGAGAAGGTTAAAGACTGCTTTGGTGTCCCTGTTATGTTGGTCAATTTACTGTACTGGCCAAGTTTATGTTTGAATGAGTCTCCTCATGCATACATAATGCTCAATGCAAAAATATTTGTATTTTTTATAACTGCTGTTGATACTCTATCATGAGTGTAAATTTCAATCACATAAAATGATTTTTAAATTTTGACCTCATGTCACACTATTGGACCCCTAGTTTATGGATTGAGCCATATGCCATTTCCTGTCATCTAGAAAGCATTTTGTGTCAAATTTTGTGTCTTGGAAAAAGTCTATTCCGGTGCTCTGCTTTACAGTTTCTTCAACATGATTTGCCTTCTCACATTCAAATCTTGGGTGTGACTAAACCATTTCTAAAAAATCTAATATTTTAGAAAACCAACAGGTATGGGTGGAAAAAACAGCAGTTTGGGAGGTCCCATGGAGGGAAATCATTGCATTTTGAGGGAAATGTGTTTTTTTTTCTTTCCTCTATGAACATCATGAATGATAAATTTGATCTGCTTGTAGTGAAATACACATTTTTGCCATTTGTACCAGTGGGTCTGTGGGGCATTTAGTTGTTTGCTAAATATTTTCCTCAAAGATACACTGACATATACCACTGTGCTACAGTTGGTCCTTCATTCTACTGTAGTGCACCCGTCCACAAAACATTGTGTGGTGCCCCAATAGTCCAAGAAATTGCTGAACTGTATTAGATTGCTCAAAATCTTGCAAGGCACTGTAAGGACCTAATATTGGTTTTCACACACCTGCTCTCACACAAATGCATTCAATCTGTGATTTTGTGTGAAGGATTTCTCACTGTACAGGAGGTACATAAATGTCTTTTTCGATATATTTCACCTAGGAATTCAAGGAACCATTGAAGGGAGATGTGTGATAGGGAAGAATCAATTAAGAGGAGTAGGCCCTATGTCAATATCACATATTCCACACTGGAAGTAAAAAGAGTTTATTAGTTAATTAATTTATGCATGGCAGGGTATTTCCTTTACAAATTATTACAACCCTCATCAAATTTGAAATTAGGTTTATGTGGGGTGTATAATGTATGAAATTCTGAATGCCAGAACTGGCCTGTCAAAAAAGATCAGTCTGGTCCACAGGGAATGATTTAGTGTTCAAATTTTGCATAGCAATTTTGCTGTTTCAGGGCTTCCCAGTCACAAAATCACTAACAACCCATATGTGTTTAATGTAGAAAATCTGCTACACAATTTTTGCATTTGTATAGCAATTTGTCCATTTTGTGTAGCAAATTGCGATGTGATACAGGACCGTCCATGAAGCATGCTGAATCTATCTCAGCCTGCCAGTCTTGTCTAAGCTGTAAACAGTCTATGCTTTTTAGCTCACACATGTGTGACATTATCAAATGGGACAGATGGCTTCAACTTTTTAGCAAAAGTCTTCTTCTCCCTCATTTTTGGAGATTTGGGGCTGAAATTTTGGTGTATGATTGTTTTGGAGGAGAGGGGTCTACCTACTTTGAGTTCATTTTGCCTGCTGAGCAGTTCGTTGTTCATTTGTTGCACTAATAGCAGTGTGCTTGGTTGTGTGTTCAGTTCTTATCTTGCACAAATATGCTGGCTATTTAACCTGGTTCTTTATGTTACAGCTGGTTGAACAAAGCATTCATTGAAAACTTTCACTGATTGCTTGTGTAGGTGGTCTCATAATCAGCTGTGGTTAGCTAGTGTGGAGAGAATAAGCTGCAGCCAGGGAGTTACAACAGACCCTGTTGTAACTTACCTATTGTGGAGATACCTTTCATTCTGTTCTGTTTAATTTATCATGAATTGGCCAAGCCAAGCAATACCAACATAACTGAGTGAGTTCAATATGCACAGTGCAGTAGGAACTTCTTGAGTCTCCGTGTTTTATTTTGATCAGTACAGAGCCATGCAGTGTTTTCTTGTGGATTTGTAGTGCAACTGAATGTACTTTGCAATACCTGAGCAGTTTACAGGTACACCATACATAAGTTAAATTAATTTTCCCTTACTGCCTAATGCAGAAAGTGCAAAGTGATATTTAGAATTACCAAAACTATATCAGATGTAGATCTACATGCAAAATCACAAATGTTTTGTCTTCACTATTCTTTACTTCCTTGCATTTAATTTTGTAATGTGAGGAGTTCAAATAACTGATAAACTTTGGTTGAACTTGGAGTTCCTGTTTTTAACAGACAAAACAGGTTGTGTTAGTTTCACAACAGCATTGCTGTTCTACCTTAAGAACTAACAATCCCACCCATTGCCCTGCCCCCCACCCCAAAATAAAATAATAAAAGTCAGCATCTGAATTTTAATCAAACTTTCGTTCTAAATGTGTGTCAGTTGTCAAATTGGCATTACTAAAGTGTCAACCAGTCTTGACCATCTGCATGCCTGTTTCCGGGGGAAAAGGTGTTAAAAAGTATAGACTAGAAGTGTCAATTTATTTTAAACAAAGTAAAAATAATCAGTTTTATTGATTTGTTTACAAGACAGCTGTCATTTACAAATTTTTCTGTTAAGTTGCCATGACAAAATTGTGTTGTATACTTAGAGTATTGAGACTGACATACTCAACTGGGCTATAGTTTTGGTGATTAGAAAAAAATGCAGTTTGAATTTGGGCCTGAAGAATTCCAGTTGTGAATGAAACCTACCATAGCATGCAGTGGCATAGCCAGAGAGCAGTGGGAGCAGTCTCCCCCTCCCCCACCCCCCTTCAGAAAAAGGAAAAAAAAAGAAAAAGAGGTAGAAAAAGTGGAAGAAGAAGAGCTTGAAACAGTAGGCAGTGTTAGTACTCCTAGGATCAACTGAAGCACAATTTTGCATCCAACACCCCCTCTGTTAGCCAAAATATTCCAAAGGAAAGGGGCACCTGTACACACTGTTAGAGTATTGCTTAAGCTGTCACAGCACTGGTTACGACAGAATTTGCTACTTGCCATTTTCATGTACAGTTACTGTAGTCCATATGCTTGTGGCACATGGCATTGTGTTTCTGAAGTCTTTTTAGGCATCTGCAGTTATACATTAACCCAGTCAATATGAAACTTGAGTTTCATGTGTCCTATTAAACTATTGTAATATTATACTGCAATCCCTAGGTCCCAATTTATTGTGTAATTATTTTATATATAATTCACAATTTATGCATGAGAGGATGGACAGCACTTAATGGTACCTGGTATTTAAGAATGAAAGTACCGTATTTACTCTATTAAACGCCCCCTCTCTAATAAACGCCGCCCCCCCCCCAACTTTTTCGTCACATTGCATAAATTGAAATTGTCAATTCCAAAGACAATATGGTAAAAGGAAAATGAAATAGTCCTACCTTGAAGCCACGAAATCTCCTAAAGTCCCATATCCTAAAGTAAAAGGCATGTTTCTGCAACTTATTTCTGTTGATATCCATCAAGCTATCACATACCGCGAACCTGTGCTGCTTCGTTTGCGGTTCGAAAGTGGTACTGTACATACCGTAGGTATAAAAATATTCGCTAGCCTATCCGAACAGCCTAACATGAAAATCCAAATTCACCACAGGAAAACTGTTTAACAGTGAAATGCGGTGAACGCGTACGTACTGCTAATGGTACTACTCACGGTAACTATTATGCAATTACCGTATGTACGTGGGTATAGCCGGCCGGTCAGTATAGTAACGTGAGGCCTGGCTGTATACTGCATGTGCACAGCATGCATGCATGCATGCCACGGGCTCGTAAAAAAGTCACTTCTGTGTGTAACGTTACATATCAAGATGTCGGCGAAAGTTGATCTCACTTGCAAAGTTCACAGTGTTGTTCGTGGCTACCATATTTATAGGAAAGTTTGGTTCCCGATAATTGGGGAGGAGCTCACAGCTGATTGTGAAGCTGACAACCAAATGGGCAGATGCGCCATAGTAGTTAATCAGAAGGGTTCAGATAAGAAACAAGTTGTGGGGCACTTGCATAGAGAAAAGTCACGTAAATTTGACTCCAATAAACGCCCCCTTTAACGAAAATTTCACGCCCCGGGTGTTTAATAGAGTAAATACGGTATTTCTTACCATGATACAATGATCATTCTGAACACTGTTTTTAATTAACCAAATTTCCAATCTTCTAAAAGAATATTGCTTTTTTGAAATATTACACTTGCATGAATGATTAATGTTATTTGCCTTTGGTGCAACGTACTTCATATAGAGTACAGTTTTAATAAATCCATAGTGATGACTTAAAATACATATGAAGTTAAGGTCCTGGGGGTTCTCATCTTTCATCTAAACATTTGTGGAATGACTTGAATAAATTCTTTTGTTCTGCAATAGAGTTGCTCTCAAGTTCGAATCTGACTCTAATGGTTAATAGTATCGTGCTATTAAAATTTTATGATGAATACCTAAGTATGTACATATATATGTGTTGAATCACATTCATGATGCACAGTGAACTTTTCATTCCTTAGCTTGTTAGAGCTGTACTTTATGTCTGACTTGTACATCACATTTTAAACATTTTTTTTTTTCAGGGTCACCCTGCACATGGGACTGCCCCCTGAGAATTTGCAAACTATTGTAATAAATTACTTGCTACTGTACAGTAAGTGATGGTGCTCTATAGAGGCAATAGAGGCAGTATTTGAACTGCTTTAGATGTTTTTGCCCATGCCATGGCCCTGTTATTCACTTTTGATTCAGTCTTAAAGCCAAGTATTATCTTTCTTGCACTTACAGGCTGAAAATAAGGACAATAGGGTAAACTGGGATAAAAGCACCCATTTTTTCAGTTTTTCTCAAATATCTTTGTACTTTATGGGAATACTGTATCTGGAAATGAAAGTGTGGTTTTATCCACTACATGTACTGTATGCTTTATTAATACTGTAACCCATGGGTTAAATTTTCATGTAGGGAAATTTGTAGACCTATCTAGTTGAGAAAATGTTGGGCGTTTTTACCCCGACTTCTGGGTAAAAACACCCACCCACAAAACCTCCATGGAAAATGAAGGCTGTATCCCATATTTTTCTGTAGTTATTTTTTATTTCTTTTGAGTCACATAGAATGAATTCAGTTAGGAATCGGCCCAGGTACAAGCTGTAACTGGAAAACAGCAAAGTAACTGGAATTATTCGGAACATTTACCCACAACAACGAAGTTACAGGCATAGCTGTGCCACAGTAGCACAGAAAACAAAAACATGCTGTTCTATCAAGAAATTGTACCAACTACAGCATTACAGGATAAATGAGACTGCAATGCAGAAAATTACACTGGGTGTTTTGACACACATAAAACATTCATTAGACGAAAATATAAATTTACAGAATTATTTTAGTTATTCATGTCTATGAAGATGACTTTTTCACATAAATAGGAACTGTGGAATTTTAAAAATATTATTCCCCCTCTTAAATGCAATGATTTGAAGTGAATTGGGCCAAACCTCCAATCCTTGTTTTTCAAAACTTTATTTTTCATTTTTCATTTGGTAGCAACTATGCACCATTAAAAAATATTTATTGATCTGACTGTATACATTACCAGTGAGGATTAACATTGTTATTTTTAAAATGATATCACATTTAAAACTTGCTCATACCAGTTTTAACTTACTAGTAATGGAAACAAGTCGATCAGATGTTTTTTACCCTATGGGTGTTTTTAGCCCAGTTTACCCCACTGTATGTACTAATGTTTACTGCACTGTAGAGACGGTTGCTTAAGATGAATGATACTGGAAGTGCTTGACGTCAAGGGCATACTTACCAAATGTAATGGAAAATGACCTTTGTAGGAACCTTTATTTGTAACTACTGCACGTGGTAAATTGAAACCTACACTACTTTAAATCTATTGTATTGCACATTGAGTACAGTAAACAAAACCTGCCATTTTAGGAAAAAAATAAGGAAAATAGTTTTTGTCCGCAAACAACAGTATGGGGTATAGCACTTTTAAATCTTTGAGAAGTTCTCGCTTTAACATAAAATCAAATTGTTAGGAGTTGACATTTAAAGAGAGGGTGTAGTCTATCCTATACCATGAATTGATCTTGAGAATCATGGGACCATATCTTTCCTCTTGAAGATGTGAAATTTAAGAAGGGTAAGTGCTTGTTTTCCCTTATTCAATTGCTAAAGTGTCACAAAAGATACCATTCTACTGTACTTGGGAGAGAATAAGGAGAAAATTGTAGCTGTTGTTTTAAAACAATAGGCATCTGCTTTGGCCCTAAAAAGTGAGGGTACCAGTACTAAAGTATAATATGTGCTGACTTGTTTGCTGAAAGTGTTTTATGGTTGACAAACAAGTATGAAGGACTAAGGCACCTGGATACTTTGTTTTGAACAACATGTCCCAGGTATGAATTTAGATTGTGGTAGTACATTACATATGTATGAAGGTACAGTAATTATCAGAAGACATAGAACTGACAGTCTGATGTGTGTGGAAAGACTTCAGCTCAGTTGTGCACCTTTGCACCACTTAAAGGGCCAAACCTCTCACCCCAAACTTGGTACGAGGGGACCGAAATGCTCAATTGGCTCAGCTCTTTGATTGACAACTAATTCAAACAATGCAGAGTACCAAAGCTTATATTACACAGCATGAAAGGTACTGAGAGGGTTTTGATTATATAAATTGAGTTTTTGGTTTCGATGATAAGAGAAACCTATGCAATCATGATGGCGTGTGTATGTATGTGTGTATGTGTGTGTATGTATGTGTGTGTGTGTGTTTGTGACACTTTGCTTGTTAGCACGATATCTCAAGATAGAAATGTCTGACAATTTTCAAACTTGATACATGGATGCCCCATATTGAGAGGAAGAACCCTATTGTTTTTGGTGCAGATGGAAGGTCATCTGGGGTCAGCAGGGGTCAATTTCTGAAAACTTTGTTAGCACGATATCTCAAGATATGAAACTTGTATAGATTTCATATTTGGTATGTGGATGCGTTATGGTCAGAAGATGGTCCCTATTGTTTTTGACGGAGGTCAAAGGTCATCTGGGGTCACCGGGGGTCAAAGTCTGAAAATCTCGTTAGCACGATATCTCAAGATAGGAAACTTGGATCAATTTCATATTTGGTATGTGGAAGCGTTATGGTCAGAAGATGGTCCCTATTGTTTTTGGTGGAGGTCAAAGGTCATCTGTGGTCACCAAGGGTCAAAGTCTGAAAATCTTATTAGCACAATATTTCAAGATAGGAAGCTTGGATAGGTTTCATATTTGGTATGTGGATGTGTTATGGTCAGAAGATTGTTCATATTGTTTTCGGTGGAGGTCAAAGGTCATCTGGGGTCACCGGGGGTCATAGTCCGAAAAACTTGTCAACACAATATCTCAAGGGAGAAAAATTGGATAGATTTCATATTTGGTTTGTGGATGCGTTTTGGTCAGAAGATGGTCCCTATTGTTTTTGGTGGAGGTCAAAAGTCATTTGGGGTCACCAGAGGTTAAAGTCTGAAAATCTTATTAGCATGATATTTCAAGATAGGGAACTTGGATAGATTTCATATTTGGTATGTGGATGTGTTATGGTCAGAAGATGGTTCATATTGTTTTGGACGGAGGTCAAAGGTCATCTGGGGTCACCGTGGGGCAAAGTCTGAAAATCTTGTCAACACAATATCTCAAGATAGGAAGCTTGGATAGATTTCATATGTGGTATGTGGATGCATTATGGTCAGAATATGGTCCCTAATGTTTTTGGTGGAGGTCAAAGGTCATCTGGGGTCACTGGGGGTCAAAGTCTGAAAATCTCGTTAGCACGATATCTCAAGATAGGAAACTTGGATCAATTTCATATTTGGTACGTGGTAGTGTTATGGTCAGAAGATGGTCCCTATTGTTTTTGGTGGAGGTCAAAGGTCATCTGCGGTCACCAAGGGTCAAAGTCTGAAAATCTTATTAGCACAATATTTCAAGATAGGGAACTTGGATAGATTTCATATTTGGTATGTGGATGTGTTATGGTCAGAAGATGGTTCATATCGTTTTCAATGGAGGTCAAAGGTCATCTGGGGTCACCGGGGGTCAAAGTCTGAAAATCTTGTCAACACAATATCTCAAGTTAGGAAACTTGGATAGATTTCATATTTAGTATGTGGATGCCTTTTTGTCAAAAGATGGTCCCTATTGTTTTTGGTGGAGGTCAAAGGTCATCTGGGGTCAGCAGGGGTCATTTTCTGAAAACTTTGTTAGCACAATATCTCAAGATAGGAAACTTGGATAGATTTCATTTTTAGTATGTGGATGCCTTTTGGTCAAAAGATGGTCCCTAATGTTTTTGGTGAAGGTCAAAGGTCATCTGGGGTCACCAGGGGTCAAAGTCTGAAAATCTTATTAGCACAATATTTCAAGATAGGGAACTTGGATAGATTTCATATTTGGTATGTGGATGTGTTATGGTCAGAAGATGGTACCTTTTGTTTTCGGTAGAGGTCAGAGGTCATCTGGGGTCACCGGGGGTCAAAGTCTGAAAATCTTGTCAATACAATATCTGAAGGGAGGAAACTTGGATAGATTTCATATGTAGTTTGTGGATGCGTTTTGGTCAGAAGATGGTCCCTATTGTTTTTGGTGGAGGTCAAAGGTCATCTGGGGTCAGCAGGGGTCAAAGTGTGAAAATGTTATTAGCAGGATATTTCAAGATAGGGAACATGGATAGATTTCATATTTGGTATGTCGATGTGTTATGGTCAGAAGATGGTACCTTTTGTTTTGGGTAGAGGTCAAAGGTCATCTGGGGTCACCAGGGGTCAAAGTGTAAAAATCTTGTCAGCACGATATTTCACGATAGGGAACTTGGTTAGATTTCATATTTGATATGTGGGTGTGTTATTGTCAGAAGATGGTTCATATTGTTTTTGGTGGCAGTCATAGGTCATCTGGGGTCACTGGGGGTCAAAGTCTGAAAATCTTGTCAACACAATATCTCAAGGGAGGAAACTTGAATAGATTTTATGTTTGGTTTGTGGATGCATTATAGTCAGAGGATGGTCTCTATTGGTCTTGGTAAAGGTCAAAGGTCATCTGGGGTCACCGGGGGGACAACAATATCACAAGGTAGGGAACTTGGATAGATTCCATATTTGGAATGTGAATGGGTTAAAGTTAGGAGATGGTCCCTACAGAGATGCCAAGTATCTTGATTTAGGCGGAATAATTACCATTTTCACCCTCAATTCCGCAATTACGAATATCCTCCAAAAATTGCTCTTTTCACATGTTAAGGATCTTTGTTGAAATCTCAAAGTGTCTAGCTCCCTAAACTGAAAAGTTTAGGCCAAAATTGTATGGTTTGAATGAGCAATTGGGCTATTACTTTCTGCCTAGGCATAACGTAGGCCTAAGTTAGGCCTAGCCGATGCTACATCTTTCACAAAGCAGAATCGAGTACTGAAGAGGATAAACAAAATCCACTTGGCCAAGAACGTCAAAAATTTTTAAAAGGCATTGGTAAAAAACCCTTATACAACAATCTGCAGTACTTTTGTGAGCTTTAGGTGTAAAGTTTTTCCCTGCGATGTAATTTTCTTCATCATGTCTAATGTCTTGTCACTTTTGCCATTGCCTAATGTATAGCATATATGTACATTTTGAACCTATTCTACACATGTATGTTTCTGTGTAATGTCCTTAGGCTAGCCTAGTGGGAAATTAAGCTTTCCTACCAATATTTTATTTGTTCTAGAACATGATATAAAGCATGCAGCAGCATATTTTGGTAGCAGGGTGGTATCTGCAGCGGGGGAAAACTTACGAAATTCTCCCATATATATTAGTGTTATGAGAAGCTGTTCAAAAGTCCTCCCATATATATTAGTGTTACAAAGTGTCATTGCAAAATAATGTCTCGACTCTGCAGTATTTATGGGGTTGGTTCAAACGTCTGCACTGAAATCTAACCCTCATCAAAGTCTTAAAAGTATTATTAAACCTTTCAGCTGGAAAGGATGGGGAGAGGGTCCTTAGTTTACAGTGTTGTGAACTCTCAAGACTTTTTGCAGGTAATTATACAAAACCATCAAAACCATCATTATGTCATTTCTTAATTGTACCATGGTTTTTTAGGGTTGCCCTAGCATGAGGGGGGTCCACTTTTAAAGAAGGTTTGCATGATTCCTATTTTTCATTTCTTGAAGTCAGCTCGAAGCCTTTTGAAATTGCAATGTGTAGAGGTTAAAGGATTTGTAGGGTCACTGGTGGTCAAAATGTGAATGACAACCTTGTTTAATAGGTGTTAACACATCTTAAGTGGGAGACTTAAATAGATTTCACGTGTGGTTTGTGAATGCTTATGGTAAGAAGATGATCCCTATTTTTGGTTGGGGGGACAAAGGTCATGTGGGAAAACAAAATTATTTTTTGAACATGTTAGTATAACATTTGAATGAGAAGATAATGGTACATGATGGGATTATTTGAAACGGAACGTTTGTGTATCATCGAAACCTCAATGCAGTTTTGCATTCTGGTTCTTTACTCACCTTGAAGCAATAAACCGAGATTGTGTCTGGATGAGCATGAATTTCAGAATATTGTGGGAAGGACTTCAGTAAGAAGGTTAGGAGAATTGGTACTATTTGGGGTGAGAGCACTGGACCGTTAACCTGATGGATTAAACTAAATTTTTAACATCTCGTATTAAGGGGAAAAATAACTTGAAGGTTGATAGCAGTCACCCCAAACTTACCTCAAAGCAACAGCTAAATATTGCAATTCTCCTTATTTCTCTTCAAGTAGTCTGTCTTTGGTGGAATTTCAGGACTTAAAAATTGCATATTCAATGTAAATCCTGGAAGCAGTTTTGACAATTGAGGAGGACATCACATGATTTCCAAGAGCCATTCATGATTTATAGACAACTACACTACTGTATCACATGCAAGTTGGAGAATTTGTGGTAACTGCATTTTAAATTCATAGTATAACTGTTCACTGAATCAGAATTAAAATTGTAACCAAAGGGGTTTTGTAAGAATCTCCAAATTGGCACTGGCAGAGATACAGGAATATTCAGACAGTCTTTAAATTTTTTAAAGTCTATAAATGTTAGTTGAAAAGGTTGGGAAGCTGGGCGGTTCCTTCCTGGGAAGTTTTGGCATCTGGAGGGAAATTTTGACAATTGGAAAGAAATTTCTTTTCTACATAAAAATTTAGAAAGAATTTTGCTTGCTGCCTGGGAAATAATTATACTGGAAATTCCTTAAAAGGTGCTGTTAGGTTTATATCAAAGAATCTTTTGGTGGTCAAATGTTGAACATGTCAATATTTTGGGGCATTTCTGGGTTAGTTACATCAAAACAAGGCTCAAAATTGTAGGAAGTGTCCACTTGCCATAGATAAGCGATCGATGTTTGCCTGGGAGAACCAATGTTTATACTGTATCTTAGATTTGTCTTGAGGCAACCACATGCAGTAGTGTACACCTGTACCTGTCTACACTCTACACACTTCTTGTCAGCCTGCTTCATGATATTGATTGGAAGTATAATTTTGCATCACAGGACCCTACTAAAATATACATTTATGCATCTACTGTACCTACTGTAAATTGACTATTCTGCATATAACTACACTGTTAGTTCGCACAATATGCAAAGAAATCTTACAGTAGGCCGACATATTAATTCAATGTTGGGGCAACCTAAAACTTGGAAAGACAATGAAATTTTTTTAACCACTTGTCCATGAGAGAAAAAATTTTTTACCCAAATTTGAAGCTCTGACTCAAAATTAGTTAGTTTGCCAAAATGTGCCAGATCAGTTTAAGAGACAATAGTTTTATAGCTTACATTACCCCAAATTAGTCTATGAATGGGATTGTAATTAATTTTTGTGTAGTCCATGCACAATTTCCAATTACTTTTAAAATAGCATGTCAAGGAGTGTTTTTTGTTCAAGTTCTGTACCTGAATACATAGCTTCAGTGTGAACAAATATATTTTTAAAACCTGTACCACAGGTCTACTTTTTGTGGTGTCAAAAAAAGCAAGACCTTGACAAAGATGAACAATGGAGTTTTTTACTAAAGGCTTAAAGGGGACGAGCAGTCACCTTAAACTTAGTTTGAAGTAGCTGCTAATTCTCACTTAGTTCTTATCTCTATCTAAGTAACTGCAGTACAATGATTTTTCGTGACTTAGTAATTACTGTAGGTACAGTAAACCAATGAATTTCTCCTGGTGTATTTCACAATGTACGCAGTGAGAAAAAAGTTGTCACATGATTCTCAAGAGCCAATCATGACACAGGACAGACTACTACACTAAGCCAAATCAGTTTGACTGCATTTTCCCATAATAACTGCATAAAGTTTGTTGCACAGTATTGTAGGGCAGTGTGTACCTGGTACCAGTAAGCATAAATTTTGTGTTGTGCTGTTTGGTAGTTTATGCAATGACAATATATCGGTTGGTTGATAACAGCATAGAAATATAAAGGTCTTTTATAATAACTACTGAGCCAGTAGATGTAATATTTGAATGCTTGGTTGATCAACTTGAAATGCAAATATTTTATAGGTGACAAACAGTGACAAGTTACTGGATAACTTTATAGAGGCTGTTGTAATATAATAATACCAGGAAGATGTATGTGTGTTGGTACAGTTGTGCAGCAACAGTACTTCCTTATAACTTTGGATTTATTTTCAGTACATATTTCTACTCTATTGTAGTATTAAAAGTTTTGGGGACATGTACAGTAGCTAGAAAGGTGTTAACATTCAGATAAATGTGTTTTCAGTGGGTACAGTGTCTATGAACTTGGTATGAAGACACTGGCCTAAAGGAGACAATTCATTGATTTCACTGATAAATTTAATAGAGATACTGTAGATTCAAAAATGTTGTGACTTTAGTCTACCGTCCTTGCATTTTTTTAAGGGTGCATGTTCATGTCTCAAGACATGTAGAGACACCTGATACACTGTACACTTGATAAGGTTAGGTTAGGGTTAGAGATTGTGAGGAAGTTTACAGTAGGCTAGAAGTCTCAAGAGCTTTTGAAATGCATGTTATCATGTTATGAACTAGGCATTTTTGTCAAAGTGGATGAGTTTTGTTCATGTCTTAATGCTAAATTGTCATGAAAACTGATTCTGTGCTACTGAAATGGTAATGAAAGGTACAGTACTAGACCACGAAGAGTTGTTTATTAAAATTTTGCTATCAGATGCACGTTTTTAATTTAGGTTTCAACCATATGAAGTTCCTGTTCAGAGATTACCTGTGATCAAAACATACCCGTATATCTATGAACTTGATTTAATAATAATAATAATACATTGAACTTATATAGCACCAAATCAGGAACAAAAGTGTAGCTGCTACAGGCTTGCAATTCCTCTACAAATGCTGTTGTATAAATCAGAGCTTTACAGTACAGGTTTGTAGTTGTGAGTAAAGGCAGGTTTACCAACGGTTAATTGGAAACAAAACAAACTGCAAGCCCTCAAGCTCGTAGAATCTTACAATATTTCATGTTTTCTGTAGTGATTAGGCCTATTTTAATTGTTTAGTGATGCATGACAGTTCAGGACAGACATTTTCATGCAACCATTTTCTTTGAAAAAGTCACAAAAGTAATTTACATCCACTGATCACTTCAATGATTAAAATGCATGAAACAGTCAAACAATCTAGTGATTAACATGGTACAGTAGACCACTGGTAATCATTTTAAGTACAGTACATCTTTTTAAAGTTTATAGAGTTTAGCTGATCAATATGATCAGACAATGTTCATATTTTTTTCTGAATTTTTGAACTCTGAAGTTATATGCCTCACTTTTTGCGTTCAGTGTTGATATTTCTGGCAACTGCAAAGTTTTGCAAGAATTACCTGGGCATGTCACCATTTTAGCAGTTTTTCCAGGAATTTATTTTCAAAAATTTTATACTTTCTGAGTGATTTTACTCTTGATCTCCATCAAGGGACTGGATCCAAATCTGATCCATGTTTGCATTTTTCGAGTTGCTTTCTTGGAACTGTGTCTAGAAATTGCACAAATAGTACAAATTTTAGGAGTCTATGTAGTAAGGTATTTTTGTAGGGAAAATCAGCATAAATGCCAAAAATGCATAAGTGTGTGGACTCTCTGCACTTTACAGTGACAGCTTTAAAAACTGCAAACATCAATATGCTTTTTCTTTTATGAAGGTCAGGACAGGATCTGGCATTTCCGTTAGAATTGAAATACCCCTGCAATAAGCTGAAAGGTGAATTGTGGTGCTTTCCTGTTTGTTTGGAAGTGAAAATGAACTGGTCATGTAATCGTCAAAAAAGCAAAAAAGTAAGAATGGTTTCTAAGATTCCATTTCCTTACATGACAAGTGCTCTTTCAAAAATGCAGTGATTTTTCACCTGTGATTGCTTTTATTTTTTATTTTGTCTTTATTTTTGTCTTGAATTGAGTTTTGCATTTGTGCAGTACATTTGCTTGTATTGAAACTACAGCTTATATAATTTGCAATCTGTCCTTGAGAAAACCCTTCAAGTGAATGTATCCTAGGATACATTATAGCTCTCTGTATTTTAAGTGATCGTAAAGTACTGTACAGTAGGTGTACTCAGTGTACTGGTGTACTGAAACAACAAAAAACATAAACTAGTTTGACTTTAAATGGATGAGTTGTTTAATGATCAAAAAGGACAGTGAAAGTTTAAGGCAAATATTTAATGAAAATTTGCAAACTATTCTGGAAAAGATCATAAGCTGTTTGATCCATTCCTACTGTATTTGAGTCAAAATAAATGTGAAATTGTGTCATGCAGTTGGTTATGTCCCAGAGCACTCTGATTTTTGGCATTTGGCTCATCATTAATTTGTTCATGGATCTTTAGAAACCAAACATTATACGTATACCGTGCACAGTTCCAAAGAATTTTGAAAGAAACAAATCTTGTGATTTGTCCAGGAGGACATTGATTAGATTTCACCTCCTTAGCACAACATTAAAAGACTATGTTGTACTAAGTACAGTAGTCTTCACTTCATGTCTCGAGGTCATTTTCTGGTGAAACATACTGTGCAGTATGTTCAGGGTGGGATGTGGTGGTAGCCAACGCAGAGTCAAACTTTGAGTTTAACTTTTTTCTTTTTCAATATCCTCTGCAGTCAGGTGAGCCAGCAATGCTCACTCTGGTATTCATTTTCAGTTGTTACAGATGTTGTGTAATGAATTCCCTACATGTTAAGGAATACCGCAGTTTGCCACAATTGATTCATGGCAACTATACAAGTATGTACAGTTTATTTGGCAGAAACAGGAGTTTTCCATTTTGTAACATAAGAAAAGGAAATTGGATGATTTAGTGCTACTGTACACTATTTCAATAAAATTTTGTGAAAAATCACATCACAAAATGGAATTTCTCTATTTCTAATTTTGGGCTGATTTTGATGCCTGTAGTGATTACCCACACCAGTCAGCTCAATTGTTCATGTGACCATATGGCATAGAGGGTTCAATTGATATAAGAAACAAGTATGTATAAAAATGTTGTACAAGGATGTATCATGTTTTTCATTCATGTGCAGGTATATTTACAATTTAGGGCCCTTTAGTGATCCTATTTTTTGGAGTCAGGTACCTACTGTAGGGCCTTACAGGGCAGTGCTGGTTGCTGTGAATTGAACTACTGTCAACATAATAGCTCATAGAGCTTCTCTTAAGGCATTCTTGGAAAATCAGCTTTATACTGTAGACAGACAAATATCCGTCTACTGAACAGGTTATTCAAAGGCCAAATGGCTGAATTACCCATACAGTTAGATGGAGTTTTATGGGCCAGTTTCTAAATAAAAGTCAAGCCAGCCACATTCTTTTTATCCAGTTCAGTGGTTGTTTTTCCCACTCTATGTTTATGCTCCATTTCCAAGCACAATGGAAGGAGGATCTGTGAAAAGTCTTCGTATGACCCAGTCAGGACGCGAACTCCAGACCTCCTGACTACAAGTTTGATGCTCAACAGTACCCACCTGACCATGCAGTCACTAGCACAGCCTGTAGCAACAGTAGTACTATACAGTAGTGCTTTATCAAGTGATCCTGTTTTGTCAAAATAATTCAAAAAGGAGACAAATATAGAGCTATCTTGTTGTACAAAGATTTTATGAAATTTTTGTGAAATTGACTTTGTTTTGAGAATTCATGATTCCTTTGGAAAGTGAATTTTTCTTCAGAACTTTTTGCCAGGAGTTGAATGAAGTGCAGTAGAGTGAAATATCATTTTCCAACCCACAGCTTATATTGACTGAATTTGACTCGCATACAAAGTGCATTCACATTTGTCGTTTCAGTACAGGTACTTAGTTTCTGCACAGAAACATTATACAGTTCTTAAGATATTACCATCCACTGTATACCCAATTGTAATCACTAATTTAGAACAGGTCTGTGACCTTTTCTGCTTTCTTCCTGAAGTACATTAGTTGATCGAGCAACGTACAGTTAACAGATAAAATCAGTTTTTTTTTTTCTCACTTAAAATAATGCTGTACATGTGTTAAATAAGTTATTTGTACTCTAACACTGGACAGTTAGAAACTTCCTGTAGAAATGGAATCGTGTGGTACAGCAGGGCTAGGCCTCATGGTCGAATCAAAGTTGAGAACAGGGAAGGAAAGGGATGTTACTGAAGGGGAAAAGAATTTGACACTCTACTCAGAACTTTAATGGAATATATTGACACCATTATCTGGCAAGATTTGGGTTCCCTCAAACTTGCAACTGTCCAATACTTTGTGGATTCATGTTAATTCAGATTAAGGATGTTATTGACATTGTACATGTTAAGCAAGCTTTGTTCATCATTTAAAAACATACCCTGGGGTATTGGAAGCAATTCAGCCCAGTCACAGCTTGAAAAAGGGCACAGTCAAAATGAGCAAAATGGCTGGCAGTCTATGTTATTTCAATGGACATTTACTGATGCCACAGCAATCAGAAAGGGCCTGGCAGCCATTGCAGTGGTGCCGTCAGTTATTTTGAGCCCTGCAGTAACACCCCTCCCCCTCACTCCTCCATACATCATGTTCCTAGATTCCTTACCATGGTGCTCACAGCCTGACAATGTTACATTAGGATTTCCTTCCAAAGTAAAAGTATATATACTGTATTTACTTTGCAGTTGCCGGAAATCAATATTTTTGCCATATCTTGTCTTTTACCAGGTTCACAGTAACATACTCAAAATGCATTGACTATTACTGCACCTATGTGGGAAGGGCTGGGGACTCGGGTTGAAAAATTCCTTCATGACAAACATTTGAATAACAAAGTAAAAGCAAAACCAAATGGCCAAGTAGTGATCAATAGGCCTAAAAACTTTGGTCTGTACAGTTTAAGGCTCAGATATTGCATCATTTCCCACCCCTTACCCATTTCCCACCCCTCACCCATTTCCCCCCCAAATTGGGGGAGGCACCCCTTCCCTTTGGCTCCTCCCCATGTCAAAGTCCCTCCCATTACAGAATCATGGCTATGTTCTTGTCTGTCACTTCAATAAGCCAAGCAGCTTGTTCAATGTCTACATACCCTGGTGCTACGTACAATGTTGTTTTGATAATGGATGGTATTGGGCTCTAAAAATAAAAGTGAATGGTTATGAAAGTTGAAACTTAAGTCTGTTATGTCATTATAGGGCATTTCTAATTACTTCTCTTTGTTTCATTTTCTCATTAACAGGAATACCAGAAGGTGTTTTGTATCCTCAATGCACTGTCCATGTCATTTTATGATAAAAAAAGAACAGCAAGAGAACTTGAGGGTACACAGGTAATGGAATGTTTACTTTCTCACAAACTGAAATATCTGTCTTTATGAAGTAAGATTCACCCAACCCTGGCTGTAAATGCTGTGCATTTTTTGTACACATAATTTAATGTGGAACTAAATGCAACCACCCCAACTTGGAATACTGCACTCTTACCTGTTACATAATTCTTTAGAGTCATGTGACAGTAATACTTAGTTATGAAATTATATCATTGTTATTTTACTGTACCTTGACCATGTTTTCTTCAAGCCCCCACTCCCCCCCCCCCCACACACAGAATAAAATTTTCAATTTTATAGTTTAAGTAAATGTACCCTATTGGTGGTTCTGAGCTGTAATATGCCATCAGGCACATCTCATGCAATTTCCATCAAAGCAAGCACCACAATTAAGGCATTATCTTATCTCAAGAAGGATGTTGTGACACTATTATAACACATTCCTATCTTTGTGTTGTAAAATCCCAACCAACTCAAGAAGGATTTACAGTATACCTGCATGCACAAGTTAGGTTGCTGACTCTACACGTGCACTCAGTGGGCACAATATGATGTCTGTACTTCAAAAGCCCTACCCAAAACACAACAGCCATGAAATTAAGTTTAGTGTACTGTAGAACACATGTACACTGCACAAACCTCAGCTTTGTGATAAAAATTCCATGTCATTGTACTGCTTTTATTGTAACATAAAAATGAATGCAAAAGAGGAAGTACTGTACTTCAAGTGATACAAAGTCAGCGGGATTTTGTGTATTAAACTCAACTGTTAATGCCTTCCACAAAGTTTGCAAAAGTTATCAAACTGAGTTGATCTTGTTTATTCAGACACAATGTTATTATGAATGAAAGAAGAATGTAATATATTGTCCTTAAAAGCTGAAGGGGCCTTTCCATCAAAGTGATTTTTTTTTTCTCAAATAGCTGATTTGTAAATTATTGTATTGTGTGGATTAAATTTGTTAAGAGTTTACTAAAGACTCATTTGTTCAGTACATGCTTAATGTCTTTAATGCATCTTTGTAAAGTACCTAAAGCAGTGCCTTCTTGAAACTGATTGTAGCTTCATAAGCCTAATTTATTATTATTATTATCAAATTGTTGCACTGCCATTGCTGTTATTTGATTACTAACAGGATAAAACAGTTTGTACCTTCTCCAAAGACTGTTCCCTTAAAATCCCCCTTTAAGGCAAACTAGGATATGACTTTTCAATAAATTTTTATTGAAACTATTGTTATTGTGTACCATATGCTGTAGCTGAGTTTATGTGATTTCACAGTAGAAGCAAAACAGCTCACACCATACCCTTCTTTAAAAAGTTGATATCAATGCTGAAAAATCAACTAGATTTTGACTCCTTAGCAAGCTTAAATTATCAAATATTTCCCATTATCTCTCTGTTCTTCTGTGCTAAGCATCTGTTTTAGAACCTTCGCATTGCCCATAATTTTGCCAGAAAAGAAATTTTCAAGATACTCTTTGCTATTACTGTACTTTTCTATTGAATTTTTTCGCAAAGCCAATCAACTTGCCCATAGAAATTTGCTTACATCTTTATAAAGCAGTTGCTGCCAGAATCAATAGTCCAATGAGTCTAAGAAGCAGCAAAGATCGAAACTGGAGGCAAATTGATCCAGTTAGTAATTTTCACAAGAAAAATTAAAGATTTTGTGATGGTACTTCAGTATAAGTGGAAAGTGACTCAGGTTCTTAAGACATGGCTTTAGGCAATGTGCCATTTGGTTTAATTTCAGCATTTCCCCATTGCTAGAAAAATTTAGCAACAATATAGCTATTGTCTACACACAATTTTGGATCAGATTCGATTTTTGTGAGTTTTTGTTAAAATCATTAATCTTTCCCATCTGTAGTCAGAAAAAAAGCAAAATTTGCCAACCTATATGAGTTGAACCGCATCACTATGAAAATTAAATTTATGCTAATTATTTCGTGACGTCACATTTTACAGATTTTTACAGATTTTACTGGACTGCACTGTCTCATAAAAAATGTATGTCAGTGAGACGTTAGGAAAAAATTAGTTGGAATTTTATTTTCATAGGCATCAGATGCAAATCATATTTACACTGGGTGACAGATTCTTTACTCTTTGCAACCAGAGATGGAGAAGATTTAAACAAAAACCCCAAAAAATGTGATGGGAATCTGATCCAAAGTTGCGGAAGTGCGACCGTAGCTTAAGCGAATCTAATTTAGTTTTATGCATGTTTTTGTTGTCTTTAAGTCATAAATGGGAAAAGCTGAATCTGTCACTACATGGAACCTTTTAAGTTAAGCTGGAAAAAACTTCATTTAATGGGAAGGAAGCTGGACAGACATTCCTCATTCCATTCCATATTTTTAATGACAGAATGGGTAAATTTCCCTACAAGTGCCCAAGCTTTCCTTCCAAAACAATCGTATTTCCTGGGAAGTAACCTCTCAGTTTCCCAACTATTTTCACCCATGCTTTTAAACTAATATAGCAGGTCAGCTTTAGACACAAAGGAATGTAATAAATACTGGACATCAGTAGACTGTAATTAAGGTTATATTGCAAGGGTGTTATCATAAAATTGACAGGTTTTCACAAATAACAGGGCAAAATCAATTTCTATGGGGATGAGCAGAATATCAAGGTCAGAGTGCCTGAAATTTTTGGAATAATGCCATCCTTGGTATTAAAATGGGAAGCATATTAAATTAAATATGCCTGACAAAAGGCCATCAAAGAATGGATGAGATACAAATGTATATTTTCTTATATGTTAAGGAGGAAATAAATTGTTTATCTTTTGTCTGAAATTTAAAAAATAATCAAGTTTCAATTGCTTCAACAATGAATCCACATCCATGGTCAAACTTGCTGGAAAGATGTTCAGTTCTGAGGAATGGGGGTATATTTTCATCAACTTTCTCTGCATTTATCATGTACAAAACATGCAAATTTCCCTTCTGTTGCCAAAATTTCCCATCAAGGAAATGCATTTTTCCTGCTTTTTCCATGCAAGCCTAACTCCCAGTCATCTGCAGGGTGTTTCTGAGCTAAGATATAAAATGTTAAAGTTCATTCACTCAATTCAAAATAAAAGATTGGGCTAGCTTATAATTTGTAATGTCATTCATGAAATAAATTTCAATCTTTGTATAAATCTTCATTTTTCGCAAAGCTACTTTGACCTTTACCAAAATGTGATCTACAGTAGGTGTTACAGTTATGGGGTGACCTTCACTTCCAGTGGTATTGATCTTGTGATGTTATTCTGGATGTTTAGCATGTACAGTATACTCCTGTATCTTTTTTAAGTCATTTTAGTCCTATTTACCTAGGCCATATAAAGAACTTAACTCTTCTGTATAGTTTTCCTTTGTAAATAATTCCATGCATGGTTCACACAAACCTGTGTGGTTTACTCTATGTACAGTACAACATTATTGGCACCAAAGGGGATTTAACATGGAACTACATGTGTCCCTACTTAGATAAGTGTATGCAGTAGACTACAGTGTCCCATGAATGGTCTTGAGTGACAATAGTTCTCTCACTCAAAGCTTGAATTATCCTGGGTGTATATACGAATCCGGACAGCAAGTGATAGTCTGATTTTAGTCCGTCAGAATTGGGGTCCATCACCTTTTAATCTTTCAATATCTTTGCTTACCTGTACCATGGATGGTTATACACAGAAATGCCTGCCTCTTGATTCCCTCAATTTTACTGTATAAGCTTTCAAAATTATAGACAAAAGTGAAGATGATTTAAGACTGATGGACCCCACCAATGGCTGCCTACGGCCACTAAACACTAGCACCGATCGGATTCTTCCACACAGTATCTACAGTATGTGCTGAAATATCATGAAAGATACTTGACAGAGTAAAAGGAGGAATTTTTTGAGATTTACAGTAGCTGATGTTTTGAAATAAGTACATTATGAGGTGACTGCTTTTGCCATATTAGGGAAATGCTCAATACATACAGTGTTAAAGTACTGTACTATATTAATTGTTGTTCAGTTGCTGAATTGTATCATCTGAAAATTAGAAATAATAAATCAAATTGAGAATGTTTTACATGCTACAATTATCTGTTTCTCCCCTCTTAAATAGCCATTTCACAATTTGTCTTTTTCTATAGCATGTTTTTGTATAATTTGTATTTAAGCTACAGTAGCTGTGGAAGCGACTCAATCCCTTTTCAATTAATGCTACCCAATTTTTGCGATAATGAGGATGGTGTCTTGTTTGGATACCATGCATGTCCATACAGTAATATGATTAATTTATAGCTTGTTATGTAGATGGTCACTGACCGCAGCTTAACCTTTATTGCACTGCTATCGAGTGGAAACTTGTTATTGCTTGATTTGGACTGCAGCAGAGCAATTAAGTCAGCAACTCAGCATAGTCATTAATTTGAAGCAAGGGGCTACAGTTGATATTACAATTTGCTTGACTGCACAAAAGAACGTTAGTTTTCATTTTCAAGATGTTTCTTTTCCACGGATCATTGATTTTTAAAACTTCAAGTTCATTACCCATCATAAATTGGACGGCAATATTGCTTGTCATACAGTTATAGGCTATGTTAAACACATGTCTGTTAGTGTGGATGTCATGAATTGTGACAGGTTTTTACCTCATGCTTGATTAACTAATTGAGAACAAAAAACAGGCTCTTCCATGTATTGTATGTGAACATAAAGCATTTTGGTAACAATGTTTAGAAGATAAGAAGGGGTAATTGTTTTCTTTGTAACATATAATAATAATAATAATATAACAGTTCTTATATAGCGCCTTACACAAGAAGTCTCAAAGCGCTAAAACTATACAACATGCGGTCAATAAGACAAAGTAAACAAATGAGTTTTCAAGTTAGTTTTAAATTGTCCAACAGTGGAAGAGTTCTTGACAAAAGATGGAAGGTCATTCCACAGTTTCGCAGATACTGTTGAAAAAGCACGATCACCATAAGAATGGGTAACAGATGACGGCACATTTAAAAGAGATAAGATCATTTGAAGTCATATGTAGAGTACCTCCTCACCAATATAATACAACTGGTGTAGGCAGACTTTATTCTTGGTTGACGAGCCAAAGCGCCTGGTCACTGACCTGGTTGAAGGAGTTTTTTGAATCTGCATCACCCATCACCTACCTCCCAAAACTTGTGTAGTCCTCACTCACCCATAACTAACCTGGTAAACTAATGGTACAGTGCAGAGAAAAACAGAAGGGGGACTTTCCACCTTAATCCTACAGGTAGATTAGAGGGTGGCCTTCTGTTTTAGGAATACTGAAGTACCCTCTGGTATAATCAGGTCCAACATGTAAGATCATTTGAAGTCTATTGTTTGTTCCATTACAACATAATTTAATAATTCAGAATCAATTGATGTTGGGGTGCAATTGATGTCCTCCTGGCTACCCATGCACCCCTCTTCCTGTTCCCAGGCTTGCACCAATACTACAGTTTATCCATTATGTGGTCAAGATCTCTACAGTACAGTAGGTTGTTATTGTCACAAAAAGACTAACAGTTGTTTCATGTTTACAAAACAAAAATGTAATATGAAATAGGTTTTTAAATTTAGTGTGTAGTTTGCCTCAAAACACTTGGTTAAACATTTAACTGAATTCATTGTTTAAAGTTGTGAAGGCTGCAACCATGAAACTGTCTTTAAGATCCATGTACTGTATGTGTGTTAATATTAGAAAGAGGAAAGTAGAAGTGCTACAAAAATTTAATTTGTCTGCCGTCATTTCAACACAAATTTCCAATAATGGAGTTAACTCCTTTGAACTAAATATTTGCTTGCAAAGTCAGGAACATTCCATGCAGATGGGGTCTAATGGTGAGAGATAAAAATTTCCTGATTTATGAAATTTTCATGCTGTATTGCTAGACTGCTTCTAATGTAGAAGTTAGGAACCCATACAGCAAAGGATTTCATCAAAACATTTACTTTAGGATAAACAATATTGAGCACCAAAGGAGGTTCGTATTGCATTTCATATTAAAGCTCCACTTTTTGAATGTTATCATTTTAAAGGCCCAGTTCTCTCACCCCAAACAGTACCAATTCTCCTAACCTTCTTAAGCCCCTCATACAATTGTCTGAAATTCGTCCTTTATCCAGTCACAATCTCAGTTTATTGCTTCAGGGTGAGTATAGAAAGGTTCTGTGTGTATAATCAAAACACTCTCAGTGCAGGTCATGCTGTGTAATGTAAGCTTGGGTAATCTGCATTGTTTGAATTCACAGTCAGTCAAAAAGCTGGGCCAGTGGAGAGTTTTGGTAGCTCCCTACAAGAAGTGTAGTGTGGGGTGAAAAGATTGGCCCTTTAAACTTTTATGGAATACTGTATGTCTTTCTTTCATGGAATGCTGTTGTATTGGCCACTGCAGGTCCAGGGACTGAGCAGCAGTTTATCGATATTGTAGTTTTGCAGAAAAAAGGTAGTGCTGATAATTTGTATCAATACTAGAGCAAGTAAATTCTATATTGTTTAATGCTGGGTACAGCAGAAATTATGTTAAGCAGTGATTGTGATGTGGTTAGGTACTACTAACTGTACATTGATCATGTGACATGTATTACACAAACAGGAAAATTCACCAGGGATACCACATCCTGGTTAGAATTACTTATTAACATGTGCATTATTCATTGTTTAAAGTTCATGTTGTTGTAATACTTTGTGAGATCAAAATCTTTTGTGGTAACATGTGGAAAATAAGTTCTGACAGAGCTGGATGTCACAGCTCTTTGATCGTTACTACAGTTCCAGATCATGAAGATTAAGAAGATGCGGAAATAGAGGTCAATAGACCTGCATCCACTGAGGTTCCTAATCTATCCTAAGATCATTCCTCTGCACTCGATACCAATACATTCTGTGTAGTTTGAAACATGTGAATGATAATAAAGTAATAATAAGATTTTAGGCAATACACAATGGCACCAATCAGTTACAAACAAGCAGGTAACCAGGGGAAGGGGGGAGGAAGGACAAGGGGGCTATCCCCTCCTTGAACATGGGCTTTTTTTTGGAACTATACACTTGTATCTCCCACACAAGCAACTTAGAAGACGTTGGAAGTTTTATGTCATTGATCTGGGCATCATTCTCAGGTAAAAGTTCTTGCTCACTTGATGCCAACTCCCTTGGTTAGCTTTCACAGCATTTACAGGTTTTTCCCCACTGCTTGACAAATTCCTGGTGTTACTGCTCAAGGTGCTTTACCAGGATAGTATTTTTAAACTATAGTATTATACTCTGCTTTAAAAAAAGTCTTAAGTAATCTTTAAAAAAAATGAAAGTTTTGAGTAAGTATTTATCTATCATCTAAACCATAAGCATATGGGAGTACCTTCTGTTGGGAAGGGGAGGAAGGGGTGGGGAGGGAGGAGGAGGGGCAAGAGCAATTTTGGCCCCAATATTGGTCGATGACACCATAACATTAATTATATTTTCCCAGATGGACCAACTATTTTTGCCCGAATTATGAGGTCCCCTGCACCCCAGCCTTTTATGCCTATGATCTAAATACTTATTCCACTGGAGAAATTCGTGCACACTGAAAACTGTCAGCCCGTAGGTTTTTAACCATAGTTCGTACTCCAAGGGGTAAAATTCCCTTCAATTCCAAGCTGTGTATGTATTTTTCCCCTCATTCTAGAAGCTTGACAATGTTAGCCTGACAAAACTCCAGTTAATGTTCCCAGATCTTTTAAAAGCTTTCATTGCTAAAGTGTACCCAGCACTTCCTCAGTAATGAAATTGTAACACTTGGAAAGACAGGGCTTTAAAATATAAACTTCCTTTTGGAAAGGAGCCACAAACCCATGTATTTGAGTTGGCTTTCTCAGATATGATTTTGTAAACAACATGACACTGTTATAGATATGTACTTTCATATTCAAGAGTTACAAATTCATTCCTAACCAATCAGTTTACAATTCCTGTACTTTTCAAATTTAGAACCTTTTTACCAGTTTTTGACTTTTCAGCCATTTTGCACCCTTTAAAGACTTTCTTTGTGAAAGAAGCACCAGCTATTCAAGAGAAAGGAAGAGCTACCATTGTTTGCTTGACTGGTGGATTCAAATCCAAACTACTGTACAGGTATTTCTGTGCAATCAGTCCTCCCAAATTTAAGTGTTGTTTACCTGCTTTCAGGAAGTTTGAACCATGCACCTTTATTGTCTTCTTTAAAAAAAAAAAAAACCTCAGATTCGTGCCATATGGAAATAAGGGATTTTTCCGCTAGTAATTGGGTAGTGCTGCAATTCCAATCATATTTATGTTCCTTCCTACAGCTGCAGGTATTGTATCCTTGCGCCATGGGAGATGGCTTTTAATTGTTAGTGCTGAAGTTTGAATTTAACCAAAAAGGTTGATTACTGTTTTAATAGGAGGAAGCTAGCAATATCTTTAAATGAGAGCAACTGTGTCAAGGTTGTACAAAAACCTGACTTATCAATTACTATACCAATAAAAGTTACATAGATACATCTAGCAGGTAGTAAATTTGACCGATCATATATCGTTATGTTTTATGTTTCCTTTTTTTTCGTGTAGTCCCATTTGGTGGGAAGTTCATTGCTTAATAATTCAGACTTCAATTTTCTTTACATGTATGTACTAAACGTGATGCAGTGTAGAACAGATTGGGTCTAGGACAAATTGGGTAAAGATGGAATATATGGCACATTCTAAGCAGAAGGTAAAGAGCAGTCCCCCCAAATAACACAATTTTCATCTTATTTCTCTTCAAAAGCATCTTTCATTACATTTTATGACTTTACTATTGCATATTCAAGGTAAACCAAGCAGTTAATTATGGTCAATTTCACATTTGAAGAGAAAAACCATTGTCACATGATTCCCAACAGCCAATCATGAAACTGGACAGTGTACTACACTTCTTCAATTTGGGATGACTGCTCCCACCCTTTAAAACAAGGGTTTTTTTTATGCTGTCTGTATTGTTCTTTTTCCTGAAGTTCATCTATGACTGCAGTTGATATGTGTTTTACATCCATGTTGGTTTTGTTAGTATTAAAGAACTGAAGAATACCAAAGACTTTAAAAATGGAACCTTCTGCCATTGTCCTTGGTGCTCAGCATAAGCAATGGAGTAGGGCAAATAAGGTAGCAAGCCACAACTGGAAAAGGCCTTTGCCAGCCCGACTTAAAGGGCTATTTTCTCAGTGCACAAAACCACAAGTTTTGTAGTAGCGGACACCAAAATTCTCAATTGGCACAGCTCTTTGATTGACAGCAAGTTCAAAAAGTACAGCATACCAAAGGTCATATTACACAGCATGCACTGTACTGAGTAGGTGCGGAGAGTGCTTTGATCACAAAGACTACACAGTTTGGTCAAGTAGACTCACCCTTACCTATAAGAACTGTACATCAGGAGAATTGAAACTGTTTGGGGTGAGAGGATTTGGCTTCAGACAAACTGGTTAGAAACAGATCCATAAAACCTCATCAAACTAACTAAAGAATGATGAGTCATCAGTCTTAACTTGCTCTTTATCATATTCTTCTAACATGTTTAAAGGGCCAAACCTCTCACCCAAACTACAATTTCGGTACCCGGGTACCGAAATTCTCAATTGGCTCAGCTCTTTGATTGTCAGCCAATTCAAACAATGCAGAGTGCTGGCCAAAGCTTATATTACACAGCGTGAAAGGTACTGCGAGTGTTTTGATTATATAAATTGAGTTTTTCTATACTCACCTTGAAGCAATAAACTGAGATTGTGTCTGGATGAGGATGAATTTCAGACAATTGTGGGAGGGGCGTCAGTAAGAATGTTAGGAGAATTGGTACTATTTGGGGTGAGGGAACTGGGCCTTTAATTTCCTTACAAGTTCATCTGGCATACTGTAAGTGGTCCAGATGGACTTGCATGGGAGGTGTTTTATAAGTTTGGGGCAACTGCTTGTTCTCTTTAAGTGCCAGTATCAGTCATAAACAACCAGTATTTCATCATGTGCTACAACATTTTGCAGGTATTTATTCAGCTACTGCAAATACATCTTGGTATTCCTAGAAGTTATTGCTCAACAAATATCCCCTTTACAAACCCATGCAGTATGGTATTGCAGTGTAAGAAAGTAAACAGTACCAAGGGGTGCAGTAGTATGCTTTATAAACACTTGTGGGCAATTCTTTTCAATAATAAACAGTTCATGTGATACAGTACATACATGTTGTACAGAGCTAGTAAAAGGTATGATACTGCGATAGTTTTTTACCTTTTTATCCTCTTAAACATAACAAATTCTTAATTATTCTGAATAAAAAGTGTTAAAACGTTCAGTTAACCTCTCTGTATACATGCCTTCCACACTGTGTTACTCCACCAGCAGTTGGGTAACCAGAGGGGGACAGTGGGACCTGCAGGAGCTCCCAGTCAAATGACTTGCCATTATAGGGTCAACTAGAGGCAAAACAAACGGGGAGGGTATTTTTGAACACAGTATGAAATTGAACATAAAGCATACGCTCTTCCAGGTAAAGTCCAGGGACAAAGATGTGGTGAGGATTCAGGAGGCAAAGCCCCTGGAAGCTTAGAGGTTGTAGCATATCTCTGGGTGAAAACTTAAAGGTAAAGAGCAGTCCCCCTCCCCCCAAACTTATTTTGAAGAAAAAGCTAAATAGCACATGTTTCGTCTTATTTCTCTTCAAAGTATCTTTCATTACATTTTATGATTTAACTATTGCATATTCAAGGTAAACCAAGCAGTTATATTTAGTAAATTTCACATTTGAAGAGAAAAACATTGTCACGTGACTCCCAACAGCCAATCATGAAACTTGACAGTGTACTACACTACTTCAATTTGGGATGACTGCTCCTGCCCTTTAGTTTCAAGAGAGGCATATCAGGCCTTGTGTGCTACAAATCACACTCTTCAGGAAGTTAAGGAGTGTGGTAGATGTGTTCATTGTTTTGTTCAGCTGATACATTTATATCAGCTTCCATTCTTCATCTATAGGTGTGTACAAAATCACACTCATCACAGTCATTTGAGGCCAGTGATGGTGTGGGATCGCACTTGCCCTCCTCAAAATTCAAGGCCTGGGATATAATTTTTATTTTTTCAGTTGTCATTGCTCCAAACTAGTGCCTAACTTAAGGGGTGGGCAACTGGAGGGCAAGATCAAAATCTGATGGGGCAAAATTCATTATGCTCCATGAAAGTGTTATTCTTGAAACAGGATAGTCTGCTAATTCAAGTTTGTGTAATTGCATTTTCCTTTAAATTTAACTGTTTTCAAAGGAACCTTTGTTAGTCAAGATAAGACAATCTGTTCGTTCAGTGTAGAATTACACTTATGGAAATTGTTCTTCAATGGCATCAATTATATTGCTTAAGTACCTGACATATTTCCAGTAAACAAACTTTTCTTCCAACTTTTATAAACACTCACAAAGAGCAAATGAGGGGAAATTTCAAAGTCCTGAAATGTTATGAATCTTGACACTTTGAAGCAAAATCAGAAGATAATTATGACGTTTAGCTGTTGTTTCAAAATATTGTAAATTGGGAGCAACTGTTTCAGCCCTTCAAATGAGTAATTGTTCAAATGCAAATGTTTGCTCTTTTCATACATTAGCTTTAACTTCTATCATTTGTGACTAATATCATTTCATTTTGAACAATTTGTAATGTGAAGTTGTATTTATGTACTACTAAAGTACTTGATACTTTAATGTTGGAATTTTCATTTAGTGTAATGTCCATTAAGTTGAGTAATGCTCTAGTGAGTGTACAGTACTTTGTGTGTTGTATGGCTGTCTCAAACCTATTCCTGCCCAGGGCAACAAAGATCCTCTTAATTGCTTTTCCATGTTCCTATTGAACTCTGCATTATTTGCTGTCTGCTCCTTAATCCAAATACCAACTTAGGAGGAGTATTGACATCTTGATGACATCTTGATATAGGGCTGGAGTGTGATGTTGGGTATGAGGGAAAACAGGTCTGCTATGAACTGTACTTACTGTAAAGGGAATCAGCTTTATCAAGACCTTGTTTTTTATAAACAGCTGTATCATGTCTTACAAATCTGTGCATTTATTTCTGTACAATTATTTGCTTCATACCTTTCATAATGTTTAAGAATACATTTTCAATTTTGCTTATTTCGGGTATGGTAAACCAGAGATTTATTCTGCATAAATTTGACAATTCATAAATTAAAAGGCAAGATGAGGAACAGTGCACCTAGCTCATATGTAGTGCAGTACAGTAATTTAAACTAGGATGATTGCAGTAGTGTAGCCAGCAAGTTTGTATGGGACACACTCCTTGCCCTGGGGTTTCACCAGTCTATTTTGGTCCTCACCTACCTATGAGTACCCTCTGGCAAATTGATAACACCATGGTAACCCAACCAGCCGAGGGCACCATACACCCTGTATCTTCCTATTCCATTCCAGGAAGTTTGGGAGATTTCAGGGGTGAAGGGACTTCAAAGGGATGAGGGGTCTTCAAAGGGTCTCACCATATTCTTCATGTTTTCAGTTGTGGACCTTCAAGTGTGGGCTGGACATCCTGGGGAGGGGGGACTGGAGACTTGTGTGATACAAACCTCCACCCTGTTTCCCTTCCCCTTACTGGATTTGGTTTATTGTAGTAACCACTAAATTAATTGTTGTTTGATTATAGTTTTGATATTTCCTCCAGTATCCAGTGAATACCTTACATGTCGGTGCTGAGTATGTCATTGGTATATATTTATTTTGCTTAAACCTGCATACTGTACCTGAACCCACAGATGGAACTGGGCAGGGGTGAAACAGACACACCTCTAGCAGCTAGGTGTTGAACATGCACACCCCAGCTAGTGGTGGTCATGCCTTCTTAAATATGTTTCAAAATGTATTAGATATAGCCCTTTGGCTCCCCAGGACTGATTTATCAAAGTCTGTGTCCCTCTATTGAAACTCCCTGGAACCTGGATACACACACCCTGTGAACCATAAAAGTTACAGTATTGTATGCCAGTTGAATAGGATGGCACGTAAGACTGTTTGCATTAAATATGCTGTTTGCTTGAGAGGAATCACTATACCTACTTACCAATTTCATGGTTTTATAACAAGACTGATTTAAATTACTATCTCATGTTATAGCTCATAAAGTTGGTCTCTAAATAACGTATCAGTCGTTTGTTAAATATGTCTGAGAGGGTCAGATGGGGTTAAGGGACACACCCACACAATGTGTTACATGCTCAATTGTGTCAGCTAGATGACTACTGTTGGCACAGTAGTTACTGTAGGCAGTTAATGTGTCTTCCAGGTTCAAATAATAGCTTCCAGCCCTCCTCTTTTGTCATCTTTTATGACAGGTGGAGGACAATGTGGGCATACAGTATTGTGCAACCCCCACCTCCCAAGGGGAATGAAGTGTGAAATATTGCATTTGTTACTTGAAGTTCTGTTTTCCTCTTGTATGAGGAACTTGGGTTATACATGCGCTGCCTTTTTCAACACTTGCATTTGTTATTTCTAAATGAAACTGAAACCATTTGGTGTAAAACACGCCACTCAGAATGAGAAGAAAGTGATGGGGTTAAAAGTGAAAGATTAAATTTTACTGGATTTTGAATGGCAGGAAAAGTAAGTCTTTTACTTTCTAAATGCAGCTTGTATGTGGAACAGTAGGATGAAAAATTTCCCAGGTTGCAGAACAAAGGCTACAGTACTTAACATTAACAAATGTACAGTACTGTACTGTACCATGTATACAGGTGTGTCCTTCTACGTGAATGAATGAAAATTATCAACTGATGAATATTCAGGACTTTTCACAGGGTTCATGAATTTTTAAAAAATTGACAGAATTTTGAAAAGAATTTCAACATGCACAGCCCACAGCTTGTCTTTGATTTCCCTACCCAAGATGGTGAAGTTGATTCAGAGGGTTCAAAGATTCAAATTCAGTAATAGTTTCCTCTCATTAAAAGATTGAACAACTTGAATGCACTTTTCATTGCCATGTTACTAACCTCCTTTGAAAAGTTTTGAGAAAACAGGATGATATGTGCAGAAACCAGGAAATTGTAAAAAGTAAGGGAGATCCCCAGAAAAAAATCATGCTAGTAGCTACAGTATTTCAAAGCATTGTTAGTATGTGCCTGTATGCAATCAGAAAACAATTGTATCTTTGTTAATTGATTTGGTGTGGTACATTTATATAAGTTTATTTTTATATTAATCATTTTTTACTGTATGTTTGAACACCAACTATGAGCATTTTTAAATCAAGATAATCTACAGTTGAATAATTGGTTGTTAATATTTGACAGGATGCCATACCTAAAATACATTGACAAAAACCTTATGGTGCAGTAAATACCCTGTATCTGTGCATCATATGAACTGTTAACTTTATAAGACATTGGACAGCCCCTTCATTCCAGGTACCAAAGAACATCCATATTGTTTTGATTTGTGCAAAATAAATGTGTGTGTCAATATTTACAAAGAGTGCAGGACACTTTTTGTCAAGGGAAGTAGTTGTTTTGCTGAAATATTTATCACAACAATTTGTGCCTGCCTGTTTTACTATACAGTGCAAAAGCATGACATAGTTAAAATTATCACAGAACAAAATGGAACCAACCCTTAAGCAATTTGTTTCAGGCATGTAACTTTTATGGTGAAAGGTTACTAAGCATTAAAACCAAGGTACTGTTCAGTGGCAGTACACACTAAGCCACAGTAGGTTAGGTCATTGCCATAAATTTGAAATATATACATATGTTTGTTGCTATGTTAGTACAAGGATGGAAGATTCGTAACCCCTTTGATACTGAAAATTTTGCTGTGAAGCCCTAATTTACCATAGCTGAAACATAGTGTTTTGCCACAAAACCATTGCAGTATTGCATCCTGGAATAGCTTGGTATAAAATGTGCTCTGTGTACTGGTGTTTAATCAGGGAATGGACATGAATGAGAAGATATTTTTACATATTTACACCCTCTTGGATTATAGACGAATCCAATTAGCACTTGTTTTCAGTGACTGTAGGCCGCCATTAGTGGGGTCCATCAGCCTAAAACCGTCTTTGTTTATTGATTACATGAATTTCAAACCCTCATATTTAGTGAACTTGGAGAATTTAAGATACAAATTAACCGTGTACAACCATTCATGATAGAGGTATAAGCAAGGAAATCAAAAGATTTAGAGGTGTTGGACCCCAGTTATGGTCAACTGAAATTAGACCATCACTTGCTGTCCCGATTCGTCTATAGCAAATGCAAACATGACGGCCTCCACACAGAAACTTAGCTTTCCTGGAAACCAGAACATACCCACTGTATTGTCAGAACAGAGTGTAAAATGTATAGCACAAAATGGTGGGATGGACCCCTTTTAGTAGAAAAATAAGGTTAATTTTCTATGTTATATTATCACTATTCAACTATTCTCGACAGTTTTGCTCAAGTTTGCTCCTTCTTTTCCAAAATTTGGCTGAAATCTCTCTGATGTAAAACATCATGTCATCCAGAACTTTTATTTCATAAAGGCAGTTATTTGTCACCCATAACTGTAATATTAGCAGTACTTTACTGAAATTCTCCATTGCAAAATATCTTTGATTAATGTTCAATTTAAAAAATGCAGAGTACTATAGTTGCTCATATTACGATATGAGCAATAGTACTGCATGAAAATGTGATAATATTGTTCCTACCTCAAGACCCACAGGCGTAGCCTGTGAACATTGTGTTGTGGTTCTAGACTTAATGACATGAAACTTTCCTGTGCCTGGAAAATAAGAGCTGTCACAGGTATAATTCTAACAGTGCCTGGGAATAGAATGTACAGTGTGTGGTATTATGGCAACCATTGTACCGGTATGAAATCTTCAAGAATAGCTTGATATTTTGTGAAAATGACATCATTTTGGTATAGATTGAAACTATGAAAGAGGGGAAATTGTTATGCATGCCATGTGCTCTCAGTCTCACAGTAAAAAAGTGGACTGCTTAGAAAAAGTCATTAGTCAGTGTAATCCGCTGCAATTGTACTCATCTATGTTTCAAGGACAATTTTAAGCACGAAACAACCTACAATACAATATTGTACCTTCCATTCATCTTGCCTCTTATCTCCATCACTCCAATCCCTGTGTGTTTAGAAACACTCATGTCCTGGTGTATGGAAACACCAGATCTGGAAAACCAAGACCCTAGACCTGGAAAACAAAGACCATAGATCTTAAAAACTGGTCTGGAAAAGCCAGACCTCTATAAAAAGATCAGGTGTGGGTTTTATAGATCTGGAAAACCCAGACTCAGTGTACAGTACGAAATACTAAACTGAAGGATTTTTACAGGTTTTATTAACCACATTAAATTTTCACACCAATTCACTCTAAGAAGTGAAGTGTGTAAATCTACTTACTAGGTTTTTCATGTCTTGATATTCCAGGTCAGTTGTTTCAGACACCGTCCTGTGCCCCATAATGTGAAAGACGCTGTGGGCACAATTAAATTAAAGAAAAAGGTTAGGGTTGTAATTTGAGGTGTAAAATACTATCTAACAAACCAAACAATAAAGTAACTCATCTTTATTAATTTCAATATGTAAAGTATTACTGTCAATAGTGAATTCAATCCTAGGAAAGTGCAATGTGCGTATTTTGTTGTCTTAGAATGATGTAATATTTTGATTTTATTTAAAAGAAAATTTCACACAAACAGTTTGTGTAACTTTATACAAGTTCATCTGTACTTATCAATCAAAATGTACTTTCTTCTGAAGTTTGAAGTTATTAAAATTTATGTACAGAATAAAGCCTGCCCTCATGCAACTAATTTTTACAGGTATACGATAATTAATTTTTAAATGATGCAGAATACACCTTACTCAGTTTGGTATTGCATATTCAAGAAAAACAAATCATTAAATTTCATAATTTGAGGAAAAAAATATATTGTCACATGATCCACATGGACAAATAATGAAACAGCTGTACAAGGTTGGTGTGACTGTGTTTCCCTGTTTTTGGGTGTCACAAGCAAAGACAAGTACAAACCAAGGTACTGTAGGATGCCAGTACTGGACATGACTTGATTTTGATGTATAAACACAGACAGAAGCGTAGGACATTAACCAAAATATTTGAAAATATGTATTTAATTCTAGAATTAAGGAGGCTAAACAATGGCTGACAGAATCCTCAGGGCTTCATCCAATTGATCTTTTAGCCTGTGTTGGAGAGGGGGAAGGGAGGCAGCCAGGCAAATTACCCTCCCCCTCCTGCCCCCACAGATAAGTGTTTCAACCATGATGTAGAATGTATAAATTAACATTGGCTTAACTATACTGTATCTTTTCTTCTGAAAGATTTCCCCTCCTCTCCCACCCCACATCGCTTACACCCCCGTACTTTGCCTTTTTCAGTACTTTACAAGGCTACTGTTAGTACTGTACAAGTCTAGGTTTCAATGCAGTACCGGCCGTACTTAATTTCTTAGCCTATTGAAATTGCATCCAATTTTATAACACAAAGCTTGATTAAGCTGCAGTACCATACCATGCAAAACTATCCCATTGGGTATACAGTATATGCATCAGTTTATCAAAGTAATACTGTAAAATGTGACAAAAACTACACTTTGAATGACATTTATGCTCTCTGTGCCCGAAACAACTTGCTAGCAGAAAAAAAGGAGTCAGCTTTATGGCAGTGCTTAGGAAGAGAGGCTGCTGTGAGGTGTAACACATACTTTATGCTAGTGATAGTAAACTGTCACATTTGAGAATTTTACCTTACTATAAAAAAAAAAGGTAAAATGGGTTACTCCTGGTTTCCGGCAAGCAGTTTTACAATATTAAGCAGATTCCACATTATGTCAGCCAATACTTGTTATCCTGCTTGTACTGCCATATCTGTAATGTGCCTTTAAGGTATCTAGTACCAAAGAATTGCTATCAGAGTAGTACTTGTTTCAATACAGTTAAATTTCAGTAGGATTGTTAATTTGGGGAGTTTTTGTAAGTGCTGACACAAAAGGGGTTTTGGTATGCGCTAGACTAATATACAATAACAGCCTCATAGGTGTTGTGTTTCATGATTCCCACATTGTACCAACCCTCTTCAGTATGCCATACTAAATGCATCGCTGCACTGACATAAAGCCATCTGTTTCTCCAAGCATAATGTTTACCACTATGCTTTAGGTTAAAAGTGTGAATTTTGTCAAAAAACTTAACTTCTAACTTTAGTCTGTGAAAGCAAACAAGGTCTTTAGGTTATATAGCAAAGCTGTGACAGTAAGTTCCAAACTAAACGTCATTAAATGTTGCACTTTACAAAATGAAAAAAACTGTTTTGGAAGTAACGGTTTCACTACAGTCGCTGTATTCATTGAAGCATGCAATCATCAATCATGCTTTGCTGGACTTATATAGTTGTCTCTGTTTCTCATTTGATTATGTCATGCTATGAGATGCACAGCAATTTTGAAATAGTTATTAAAGCTCAACCTTCAAATGAGTAATTTTTTAAATTATGTAAAATCGTACTTAGTCATCTGGACGTATGTTGCTGATAAGTCTTGATGTAAAGGTTCACTCTCCTTGCAAGAGCCCTGTAATAGAAATATGATTTTAAAACCTTGTATGAAAGTGGAAAAAAAGTTATTCAAATATACATTTATTTATCTTTATTTAGCTCAATGCACAATCCTTCCATTTGGTAAGGAAAATCCTATTTCAATAGGTTAGATTAGGTCAGGTTAAATTACAAAGAAAAAGAAACAGAATCTGAGCAAATGGGTCTGTGTAGTATAACTTTTCTGTGATTTGGTTAAAAAAGTGGAGGTATCTTTTAACAAAATTGACCAATGAGATATTTAGAGTAGGAAAAGGGTATGGTGACCATGGACGTACTACCTCGGAGGTAGTACTTTCATGTTGTGACAGGGTATGGTGACATGATCTGTCCAGAATGTTTATGAGACCCAGTTGAAAAGCCATCAGAATATGTCTTCAAAGGAACAACATAACTTCATTTTAGGGGGAAGGGGGATTCAAATTTTTCTGACATGAAACAGTACAGTATCTTTTGACAATGACCCAGTTATAACAACCAAGCACTTAAGCTATGATTTTTTGCAATTCTGTTCACAACTTGTGTATGAGTGACTAGGTTTAGCAAACAGTTAGAAAGCCTGTAGATTCTTTACAAAAAAATTGTGCATCAATTTGTTCCAAATCCTCAGGTTTTCACATATTTCTGGGAAGGACTTTTTGTAACATTTTTTATATTGGAAACCATGTTCTCCGATGAAATTGACACAAGTTGACAGGTCGCAATCTTTGTCACAGGTTTGCCGCAGATCTTACCTGCAAAACGTGGCAGTTGTCAAAGAATTCTGAGTCACAACTTGTGGCTATAATAAATGCTTTGCCACTATCAAGGAGAATGTCTTTCCTGCTCTTTTTCTTGTCACGTGTGACCAAGCACGGCAACAGACACAATTTGACATATACCTTTCCAGAGTTTCATTGTCAAGGTCAAAAGAGCACTGATTAACAATCAAGTTTCATTTCTTTTCTTGTTCCAGCCATTGTTAAAGGCCAATCTTGTATTTAAGAAAACAGCAGTATCTATTTCAGGGAAGGGAGAAGAACACAGACTGGTAATTAAAAATGCTCAAGGACCAAGCTCAGAGATAAAATTGAAGGTATGAATAAGAACATCTTTATAGACTGACTCATGTTAACTAATGATTGGCGTCATGGCTGCTTGACAACAGAGTTGATGAGTTGCACTTATATTTTTGTCACAACAAAATGTGAAGTCTATTTGGTCCTCTTATGTATTACCCATAATTGCTTAATAATACCCATCTGGCAAACTCTGAGCACATATGAGGCCTAGCATCACAATGAAGTGAAGATTCATATTGGTCTAACTATGCTCTATGCCAACCAGTGAGGTAATGGTAAAGGAGTCTATTGGGAGGTAGTACTTCACTTAGATGGGGATTTAATGGCACACCAACACGAAAGTGTTATACAGTGCCTTCTAGATCTCAGTCACACCTAACAGTGAAACTCCTAGGCCTCTTTTTAGCAAAGCATAGAGCTCTTCCAAGACTTTTTCTTGAATCACTTGGCAACTTCCTTTTTCTTCCTGGCTGGCTTTCAGCCTTTCATTCCTATGTCAAGAGTCCTGGCCACTTTGGTTTAATTCAAACTGTGCACTCATTGCTGCTTTTTTTTTTTTTTTTGTTTGTTTGTTTTTCTGGGGAGAAGGGTGTACGGACTTCCTTCAAGATCACATTTCCTGTTTGATCCTCTGCTATATATCTATCTCATTCTGTCTGAAACCCCAAGGAAATATTCAGTTTGAAATATGTTCCTGCTATATTTGGGGGGCATAGCATTGGCATTTAAAACTCCTTGCAAGATGGTGTAGAAACACTATGATGGGTTTAATGCTCATTTAAGTGCACAGTTTCATCAGCTGTGTATTTGTAAAAGTGTCTGTATTTGTAAAACATTTTTGGAAAATTCTGCAGTGAAAGTGGGCAGAAAGAGAGTTTCATCCTTATGGAAAACTTAAATGATTGTTTTAAAAGTGTTTTCTTCCAGAGGTATCAATTGCACTATTTGCCAGCAATATCATTTGTCAATCCTGAAGTTTGTAGTTTCAACTGTACATTTTCCTTTTCATTTTTCCAACAGTTTTCTTCCAGTGAAGTGCGAGATAACTGGTATATAAAATTGTTTGCTTTATGTCAAGTGAGTACTAGAACTGTATATACACATAATGATGAAGCCAATACCTGCAAAACCTTGACAGAGATAATTCATTTCTTAAGTTGAAACAAACAGACTGAATATTCTGTGTATGCATTCAGAATCAGACTGGATATTCTGTGTAGGTATTAAGAATCAGACTGAGTATCCTCTGTACATATTTAGAATTAAGCTACTGTAGATATCCTCTGTAGGTATTCAGAATCAGACTAAATATTCTGTGTAAGTATTCAGAATCAGACAGGATATTCTCTATAAGTATTTCAGAATCAGACTGAATATCCTCCATACATATTTAGAATCAGACTAGATATCCTCTGTATGTATTCAGATTCCAGAATCATACAGTAGGGGATAACTTCTCTATGTATTCAGATTTCAGAATCATAGGGGATGACCTCTGTATGTATTCAGAATCAGACTGGATGATCCTCTGTTTGTATTCAGAATCATATGGGATAGCCTTTGTATGTATTTAGAATCAGACTGAATATCCTCTGTTTGTATTCAGAATCAGAGTAGATATCCTCTGTTTGTGTTCAGAATCAGGCTGGATATCCTCTGCACATATTTAGAATCAGGCTAGATATCCTCTGTGTAAGTACTCAAATCAAGATATTCTTTGTAAGTATGCAGAATTAGACTGGATATTCTCTGCAAGTATTCAGAATTGGACTAGATATTCTCTAAATGTATTCAGACTAGATGAATCAGACTAGATATTTTGCATTTTTAATGTGGAGGTTAAAGGTTTCCTTATTTAAAAGGTGCCTGCTATAGCCCTGTTCTTGCTAAATTAGTCTAAGAGATTGCAAGCAGATGAGGGCTTGGTCAGGCACCCTACTTTGGAGGACATTTTTCACTACTGTGTCATAAAAATGCCATGAACTCCTTCAACTCACTGTACTGCAGGTGTAGTGGGAGGGGAAAGGTAGGAGGAAAGTTCAGAGCTCATAGATTCCCGAACCAGGGAGTTTTCTGGAATCTACGTTCCCCCTCCTTACCTCCTTTTAAACTTTGGAGTTAAGTATTTTGGCTTGTAGATTCCCAAACCAGGGAGTTTTCTGGATTTTGTGTGCATATTGGAATCTTTTAGATACAATAAATAAGTCTTTGAAAATAGCCCATCTATTGAAGATGGAGATGATTACTCATGATTCGATTTAGGGTTTCACGGTACCACTGATAATTGGTACCGTCGGTACCGCCACAAATGGTACCGGTATTACTGTAGTACCGGTACCAGAAGAGTAAAAAAGTAGGATTTTTATCACATGCAAAATATCCGTAAAAATACCATGCATTGACATAAGTGAAGTCTTCTGATATTCCCTGCCTCCCGTTTCAGTATTTTTTATAACATTTAGTCACCCCACACTAAACAAATCGGTAAACAAAAAAAGAAATAACCTCTCTGCAAATTTAGCGTCCGATAATTTCGGGACACACAATAAATCAGCGCCACACGTCCGCACCGGAGCTAGACCCCACAAGATGACAAGAGCACTCAGGATTGTAATGAAGATTGCAAAAATAATTTCTGCAAATAATAACAAACCCCCTCCTAAAGTATAACCAAAAGTTATTAAGTAGAACTGTACAAAAATATTTCCATAAAAGACTGATTCATCAAGCTTTCTTCCCGCCGAGTTATCGCTATCAAAACTAAATCAAAGTGCTTCAAGATTGAATTTACGAACGCATCGCGCAGCAATCCGTTGTACAATAACACTATACTGTTCTTCAGTACGTAGAGCAATACAACAAAGCAAGTGAGTTGATCAGTTGAACTGAACACGCGAGCCAATGATTTAAGTGGGATTTACTGTGTGTTCAGTCCCATTGCTTCACTGTGTTACAGTAATTTCTGAAAGAACGTTCGTTGCGTTCGTACGAAAGTTTTTCTCCCACAGACATAGACAGTGGACGTTATGGAACGGTCCCACTGAATCACTGTGTTAAAATCAGAAATCGTCGATGCAACGTTCATGTCAGAGCTTGCAATGCTATGATTCTTTGTCTGCTTACAACGAATTTCGCACTCGTATAATGTTGTGTGCTATCGTAATCAAAGTGAATTTTATCAATCAACGCATGGTATCTATACACCATGTGAAAGCATTTGCTGATGAGCAGCGATCGTTCGGGGGTTGCGCAGAATGTCAAAAGAAAGCAAGGGCCCTGTTAGTGTGGAAGGTACTAGTTCTGCGAAAGTAACGTTAAACAGCACTTTCCGAAATTCGTAGGGGAATTTGTGACTGAAATAGCGCAAAACGATTATCAAGTGAATGTTCCCTGTTTGTATTGCAATCCTTAGAGACACGGCACATTTATCAAATGGGTTTTTGTTTCATTCAAGTATCATTCAAATTCAATGCTTTATTTTTGAGAAAAGATTTTCACCGCAAAGTTGACTAATCGTGTCCGTCTAAATACACAATGTGAAGGCGCGGGCGAAGCTAGCGCTGGCAGGGATCGTTCTGAGATTGCGCAGAATGTCGATAGAAAGCAAGTTCCTTTTTAGTGTGGATGGTGCTCGTTCTGCGAAAGTAACGTTAAACGGCAATTTCCGAAATTCTTAGGGGGGATTTGTGACTGAAATGGTGCGAAATGATTATCAAGTGACTATTCCCTGTTTATATTATAATGTTTAGAGACACAGGGCATTTATCAAATGGACGTTTGTTACATTTTAGTATCATTCTAATTTAAATGCTATAATTTTGAGAAAAGATTTTCACCATACAGTTGAGTACCGAGTCTCCACGATACTTCGGTACCGTTAGGTTGGTGGTACCGTACCGTACCGGTACTTACGGAAATACCGGTATACCGTGAAACCTTAATTCAATTTCAAAAATTTCCTCTTGATTCAACTTTACCTTTTATCTTCATGAATATTCATCAAGATATGTTAAAGTTCAGGAAATTCAGTTTGCAAGCAAAAAGGTTTGCCAAGATCACCATGGTTGGGAATAGCCAAGAGTAGGAAGCACTTTTAAGGTTGTGTCGGATCTTTCTGTGTGTAGGTTTTCACTGCTTAAACATACTTGACAAACAGATAAAGATTGCAACATTTTGCATGTAGGCTTCCTTAAACCATGTTTTCTTAGAAAGGAGAACCCTTCCTTTTGACTCCTCCCCTGGGAAGACATTCCTGGATAACAAATTTGAAACCTCTGCTTTGCATACAACTCAGATTTGTAATATCTTTTTTATTCCATAGGGTAATCTTCCTACTAATATAGACCTGCTTCCTGGACAAAAGCAGATAGGGAAAGACATACTACAAAGTGAAAGGGAAAGGAATGCTAGGAGAGCATCTTTACCAGCAAATATTGCAGATGATATGCCCGTAACTCCTCCCCCTGAGCCACCACGCCCACGGTCTAGACACATATCAGTTGAAACACCACTTCCATTAAATTTGAAAGATCCAGATCATGTGAGTGTACCTCTTTAATAAATTTGTGGTAGTAATCATGTATAAATGCCAGAGTGAAACCGGTAAGATGGGTGAAGACTTGGGGGCCACCTTCATTGTGCTGGTGGCCTCTCTACACTGTGCTATTTGATTTCCCAGGATAAGTTGCTGGTATGTGTAACACTTGTAAGCCACCCTCATTGTGAGAGTGTCTCTCGCTCTCACCACTTTGCTATTAGTTTACCAGGTTTAGTTGCCACTAAATGGGGATTAAAAATGTATGAAATAGGTATCAGGACTCCCAAGCAGGGATCCATGGTTTTTTGGAGAATGTTTGACACCGAGTTAAAGGAGAAGTTTACACAATAATGTTATTTTCACATATGGAAGAGGAACCAAATCTACACAGTGTGTTGGAAACTTTCATTAAAATCAGGCATTTCTCGAGATATCAGCCAATGAAGTCACTTGATTTGTGTTACAAAGTGAGTTTAAGGGCAGCAAGTGTTATATCACTTCGTCAAATTGACAAAGTAAACTTTGTTTCCCTTTGCTTTTCAGACTTATGTTGATCTTGAAGTTAATAGGAATAGGACCTCAGTGTGGGAAGTGCAAAGTTTATTAAGTTCTCATACCACATATGCAATCACATTCTGTTAATATGGGATTGCAGAGGAAAAAATTAGTGGTAAAGTTTAAAGAAAAACAAACGATGGTCCATTTATATGAGGATATGACGTAATATGTGCTTGTGTTAAGTACACTTTTTGCTGAAAATGTAACAACTTTACCTGCTTATAGTGTATCTTAAAAGTTTATTCTTCAGAAAGTTTTTGGGGATTAAGTGGAATGAATCTTATCCATTATGCTGTGAAGGTTTGAATGGGATAAAATCTTAGAGACTAGTAGGCTCAGAACCCTCTGTAGGATGGCTCAGATCCTCTTTGTATATTTTCCTGTTTTATCCTCCACCACAGTAACTGTAAACTTCCCCAAGGTTTATCCATCTACTTCTAACAAATCTTCCTACTTCTATTATTGCCATCAATAAATTTGTTCTAGTGTCTCTTTCTGTAACAGGATTTAGCCACTGTTGCATGTAGAGTAGACCTGAAAGATGAAGAATTCCTACACTGCTTTTGAATTAGTTCATTCATTTTTCACCTCAATTTCCAATAATTTTCCTACACTGGGACTTTCTTACTTATAAAAGCCAGTGACTTACATTGCCCTCATATCTCAAATGGTTTCTCATTGTGGGATCATAATCAACTGATATGGAGAATTACAGTCATGGTACGGTTCTGTTTATCTTCTTTTTTTCAATAATTGCTTTAAATTTGGTGTAGTACTACTTATCATCTACTTATTTTGGTTTTTAATTTCTTTCCCAGTATAACCTTTATCCTCCAGGTCATTCTAAGGAACCTTTTCCCCCTAAGTGGTACTTTGGTAAAATTCCTCGAGCTCATGCAGAACAGATCTTGAAGAATAACCCTAAACATGGGGACCTCCTCATCAGAGCATCTGAAAGCACTCGTGGACCAGGAGAGTTCTCCTTATCAGTTCGGCAGACATCGCGAGATGGATCGGCTATAATCAGACATTACAAATTAAAACGAGTTCCTGCGAATGGAATATTAGGATATAAGCTGGATATTGATGAACAGGTGGGACTTAACCTCAAGAATAATCATTAGGCATTTTGTGTTTGAACTGTCAATTAGATCTTCATGCAAAGTGAGATGTTATTTCTGAATTTGTTTAATAATGTGACGTTTGAAGCAGCAATAAGAGTTTTTTTTTACAAATTTGTCACAACTTCAATTCTGCACCACATTTGTGCATAGGATTAAAACTAACAAAAAATTATCAGTGATCACAGTCCGCCATAATGATTGGTTGCAATGTAGTGGAGACTGTCTAGTCTTGCACCTTTGTGGAATTTTTTACCTAACAAATATTCAGAAATTTTCATTCAACAATAATTAACGCACAGTTAATTTTTCTACAAACCAGGAAATTAATGTTTCACCTGCCCTAGCACCTTTTTTTGCAATTTCACACATCCTTATCTTAGCGTGAGAATTCAAGTCTATTCTGCTATTGATTGTTCAGGACCATACATGTACCAATGGATATCGTTAATGCCTGCAATAACCACCTGGCAAAAACAAGCACCACAGTAACCCCTATCAATAGAGTACAGTGTCACAAGGTCATCCCAATTACTCCCCTGTGTAGGATCTCTCAAAACTCTCGGGAATTTTACAGCTCTCTGGGGCAATCAAAATACCGACAACCGACTCAAAAGACCACACTGACAATCAGTGTAAATTGAAAAAAAACCAAAATATAATTAAGAAAATTGCTTCTCTTGCGTGTCCAGAAAAAAAAAACAATACAATACATGTCCCACAGACAAAATACAAGCTACATTGACGTTTCACCGATATGCTAAACGGTACGATCAAATACTCTCAAAACATTGGAGACACAACTAGTGTACGTTCCTAAAATTATGAGGAAATACAACATTAACTTACAGGTTAGGACTCTCTCATCATCACGAACCTGGTTCCAAAGTAAGAATAAAGTAACAGCATCCTACTCAGGATTAACAAACTCGAAATTAACTAAATAAACACTTTTACGGCAGCTCGTGCCGGACTTCTCCTCCTCTCTCTATGGACGTCTCGAGGTAAGTGACTAGAACCGCACCCTTAGGCAGGCTTCTTCGTACCCTCCTACTATCCCAACACGTTCCTACATTTACATAACAAAGAGCTGGCTTGCAAGGCACACCAAAAGAATTTACACAGTCGGCAGCAGGTGCGAACGAGTTTGGAACGCCAACTGTGACATACAGTAATCCCTATGTGTAGAGAGTGTCCATAGCTCTAGCCTTCACCATTTTTTGTATCAATATGTGTTCCTCTAGAGTTCTATGAGATGCTCAGTTCTGAAACTGACCCTGTGCAGAAAATAAATTTACAAGAAGGGAGGAAAACATTCATTGAGTCATATCTGGAGATCAAGCTTGATTGCCTTTTTGGAGAGGATCAGATTGTGCACAGACAATCAAGAAAACACATAGGAGTATAGAAGGGATCATAGTAACCAGAGTTAGTTAGTGTGATGGAGTTTTACGGCCTAGTTTCTAACCTGTTGGTTTCAGTCAAGCTGGCCAAGGCCTTTTTCCAGTTGTGGCTCACTGGTTTGTTTTCCCTACTCCATTGCTCATGCTAAGCACCAAACACAATGGCAGTCAGTTCCATTTTTGTAAGTCTTTGGTATGACTGGGCCAGGACTCGAACTCCAGACCTTCTGACTGCATGTCGGATGCTCTAACCACTGGACCATGTAGTCGGTCCAAAGTCAGGAGAGATCAGTAGTGACGTACTTCTGTGTCCTGTCTTACTACCACATAAATTTGTGTAGGTAAACATGACCTGCATACATAATTTCTATTATGCAACTTCCTGTAGCTTGAACTGAAAGAGGCAATCATATCTCAGGTAGGAGGTCTAGTGAGAATGCCTTTGGGGTTGACCACAAAATTTTCCACTTTACTAAGCAATGGGTGATCAGGGAAAGTGAAAACACTCCATATTATTTTCATCAACAAAGATCTGATGCATTTAATGAAAAAGGTCTATATGTAGAAAGATTTGTAATGGGAAATATTTGATGCCACAAAAATGTCAACATCTGCCATGTGGAAGTAATATGGCTGAATTTGCTGTTACAGTATGCTTGGGCAACTTCATAGTGACAACTCCTCAACGTTCAGTAAAGGCTCAATGGAATTGCAAGTCCTAGGGATTCTTCTGTACTGGATAAAATATGCACAAAATCATATTTTGGAGTTTTCATATGCTTTGTTTTGCATATTTAAGTGAAGTTTTTAAACACAAATGGCTCTTATCGCCTTCTTTTTATATTCAGTCACATTACTGTTTTTCAACATTGTTCAATTGACGGTAACTCAAACTCGTGTTTATAACGAGAAACCAGTAGTGCTTGTTGGCAATATTGCTCAAAGGTGCATAAATACTGAATTGAAAGTTTGTACCCAGTTGTCATACCAACTGTGATTGTTTCTGTTGTTATAAAATCATTACAGGAGATATAACTCCACTCATAGTCACAATTTATACACTCCCTGGTAAACTAAAATAAGGAGTCACCTAAGCTGTACCTCACAGTCTGGACAGAATTTTTTTCCTCATGTTTTTATAATAGGTGCAGCCTGTTTTTGTGGTTTCACTTCCTTATTATTTGCACTTTATTTTGTATGAAATTCAATACAAATAATCAGTTCACTTTGTCAGAAACTTTGTTTAAATTGTTGTTTTAAGGGAAAACATATTTCATGGACAAACTTACAGTTGAAACAATAAGTGTTTTTGATGGAAATGAAAAAGAACACTTCAATTCGTGTAAATGATTTGAAAAAAAGTCACATAGACCTAGTCTTACAATAAAGAAGCCCACAGTTATGCATCCCAGTGCAAATACTTGATGTAAACAAATGGTTGTCAATCTTTCATTGAGACCTAATTGTAAGACACACACCTCATATCTGTGTCAAACATTTGTACAGCATGGGATCATCTTTTTCAAGTGTCTGCTTACTTGAAAGGAAGGCCTGGGTTCTATTCCCAGGTCCAGTCATACCAAGACTCTAAAAGTGGAACCTTCTGCCATTGTGCGTTGTGCTCCACATAAGCAATGGAGTAGGGAAAACAAGCCAGTGAGCCACAACTGGAAAAAAGGCTGTGGCAGGCCTGACTTGAACCAATAGGTTGGAAACTGGGCCATAAAACTCCATCTAATTAACTAACTAACCTTGCAAAAAGTTCAAAAAAGAAAAAACACAGATGCAACTCAGAGCAAGGCTTTCATGTCCTCTTTGTTGTAATTATGTGAACAGCCTATGTTTGTTGTCAGTGTTTGTCAATCCTCCATTGAGACCAATTTTTAGACACAATATGTGTTAAACATTTGTTCACAACTTTCTTGGTGCCATTTTGGCAGGTTTGTTTGCATCCATGTTTGTCCTTCTTGTCTTGTCTACGAGCAGTCACATGACTGGACCATCCTGTGCTACTTTCATTTGATGTCACAAAGAACCAGCCTTGACATTGTTTGTTCAAAATGATTTGTGTAAGCATCATTTTGTAAATACTCTAGGTGCAGGGAAATTTCTCTCATATATTTTGAAACTTTAATCTTGGGTTTACCTTTCATATCATATTGCAGTACAGTATCATTAAAAACATTTAATATGAGTCCTAGTGTAAATGATATATACAATGCATGCTGAATACAATGGAAACGGGAAGTTATTTGAATGTAAGAAGTTAATAGACACAGCAACTGTAATAAGTGTATAGTATGTGTTTGTCAGCTACCAGTTCATTCAATGGTTAATGTAAGAAAAACGAAATAAAAAACCATCTAATGATACTGCCCTTTGACCCATATAACAAGTAGTGCTTCCCTTGAAATTTGTTATTTGCACGTTATCCCCATTAACCTGCAGAGAAAGTGAAGTTTATATAGTCATTCCTACGGATGCCTTACAGAAACTACAGGATTTGGGTCGACTTTGCAGGCTACCATACATGATATAGCAAAAATATCGTTATGTTTCAATTGGGTAGTTATACAGTATGAAGCTTGTGCCATACCCAGAGTTGTTTGATTTTAGTCACACTGTTTAAAATTATGATTCTGATTTAAAAAAAAAATCAATTAAAATAATTTATTTGGTGTAAATCACAGACTCAAGATTGTGTTTATTCAAAAAAAATTATCACCAGCCCTGGTTTTATACCTTTTAATTTTTATTATTTTTTTTTTTACAATAAGCCCTTTCATGTCCCTGGCATCAAAACCAATGATTAAAATCCAAACCATTCATTGTGTATCAAAAAAATTTCATTTCTCACTGTTTATTTGGAAATGGTGTCATTGTTCTCTTGTTCCAATTCATTGCTGTGATATTCAGTCGGGGATAGTAGTTTATAGTCTCGTCCAACATGTTCATTGATGTCATTTATCTATTTTATTTCCATGCTGAAAATGTTTAAAAAATTTGCTTTCTCTACAGCATGCTGCCAGGAGCAGTGTTTATGATCTCCTCCTTTTTTTCATTGAGAAGAGCGGCGGCAACCTACGGATGTTTGAAACACAGGACCCGAAGGTTTTAAAAATGCCAGACAACTTGTATGAAAACCGCTTCTCTGATGGTAAGCCACCAGAAAGTGGTACTGTCTTGAAAAAGAATTATTGTTGATGTTCCATTACACTTCCTTTGTGTGAAAAGTACCATTATTTTTTCATTGGAGTGGTCTACCTCTGATCTGAGAAACGAATTCAGAGAGGTCTATGAAACCTTTTTAAGATAAAAAGATGTTTAAGTAGGTCAACCAGTTTTAAAATTAGGGTCAGCTTTTTGAGGTTTTTGTTTGAATAAAGACAATTGAATGGGCATCCATAGGTTTATATGGGTCAGTATGTCTGGGCCGGCAGGGATAACTTTTGCCTGAATGTAAAACTTTGGACCATGTTGATTTTGGTACTGCTGTGTCCGTGGTCATGGCCCACAAAAGGGGCATACTTGACTCTTTTTGGCTGTCTCATTTGTCCGAATGGATCCATTTTTTGGCCCAAATTCTGGGGGAATATCCTCCCAACTTCCCTACCTCTACCACATATGTGTATGCATGCTTCTAGTGTGTAAACATCCGAATCCTTATTCTGATGTTTTCATTTGACCTCTGTCAAATTCTATTGAAAAGTGAATGTACTAATTCCATACCTTATCATATTGAGCAGTGTTCCTCCCCTTCCCCCCCCCCCCCCCCCTGCATCCTCACCTTCATTTATATTGAAGTGAACTATGAAGGACTTTTATTGGCATTAATTTGATGTTTATTAGCTCAAACCAGCTCAAAGAGCTGTTTGAGCTATTGTGATCTGCCACTGTCACTCTGTCTATCCGTCTATCTATCATGTCTGTTCACAATTGCCTTTAATGCTCTCAGGGGCACATTTGCCAATGAATTGTAATGAAACTTGGACACATTGGTCCTGGACATTGGGCTACATGTTGTGTTCAAAAGGTTGGAGTTAAAAGTCATTTAGGTGTTATTACTGGCAATTTTGTGAATATTTTATAAAGTGTATCTCCTCTCACAAATAGTGCTCAATGTCCTTGAAAGTTGGCCATAGTTTTCCTTATGTAGTGGTTTTGAGTCTTGTATGTAGATTTGTTCATCCAAGGTCATTCAAGGTCATATGAGGGAAAAAGGTGTGACTACTTGTGACATGTTGCTATTGCTTTGCACTTGTGAGATCAATAGTTACCAAACATGGCATGTTTAATGTGCTTTTGTAGGGCTTCTCATTGGTTGAAAAAATATAGGTCAAAGGTCATCCAAAGGCCATGTTTTAATGCTGTAGAAGAAAATATTTTGAAATGCTGTATTCTCCTAGATGCATTGTAAAATTTTCCTCATAATTGATCAGAAGGGTGACTTGCATGTGCGAATTACAAATTTCTTGTCCAGTTTGGGATGAATAATACTTGTGACGCCTTTTTGAACAATTTTGTCCCACCCCTCTATTTTTAATAGTCTCCCAAATTCAGCTTACTATATGTTCCCCATTGAACTGGACTCCCTTTAAAACTCTTGTGTACAAGCACCAAGTTATATGACACTGCTTGTAAACTAGCCTTGCTTGTGGAAGGGATGAAGAGGGTCAAATTTCTTTAATCATGTTCAGGGAGGAAGCTTTTACTTACTATTGTTATATCACAGCCAACTAAACTTGCCTTCTGCCTTGCTGATTATAACCTTAACTTACTGTTTACATAAAAGTGGTAAGCAAGGCTGTAAGGGGTCATCATTTTACCTGAGAAAAATTATAACATTCTAAATTGTGGGTACATCTGTTGAAGAAATAACAGCCATACATGACAAGTACAGTCCCTGTAGTGATTAGAATATCCATTGCATGGGGAGTGATTTTCTTGGCATTGGAAGTCATCACCCTGTGGTAATCTAACAGGTTAAGGCTTCAGCACCTATGGTGCTCTAGTTTATATCATTACAATAAACTAGTTAACTTTCACCCAAAACATTGTCCAATAGAATGAAATGCTGTCCATTGGACTATCATATTAGATGGCTGCTGATGTTATGCATATTCAAGTATGGTAATGTTGTATTCTCTATCTTATTCTTTGTTTATGCACCTGACCCAGAGATGGGTGAACGTTGGCAGTCATTGAAAAAATGTCTCCACAGCATAAATTTGAATGTTCTAATTAGTTGCATTGTAAAAGTTCATGTCTGTCTTAAAATTAGTTTACAGACCTGACCCAGAAAATGGTGAATCAAGAGGACATGGAAGACTGGTGCCCAGCAGTCCAAATAGGGGTGCATCATTTCATCGGCATCCCGCCCCTTGGTCACAAGAACCTGATGATACATACCTTACCCCTGATGTAAAACAGCCAGCAGGTAACAATTTATTCATTCATATTAGTACTTTAGAGTGTGGAATTGTAAGAATGTAATTAGTGTTGCTTAGAGTTGACAAAAGTAAGATGTGATTAATAAGTTAGATGAAGTTTTATGTCTCAATAGACCCTTTTCCAAATAGCCATTGCAAAGGATTTTGGGACAGAATGTTGGTGTGCATTATATTTTTCCACAGTATACTGTCATTGACAAAAATGGTGTGTACCAAAAACCTATACCACAATTCTTTGTAATTTGCTATTTGGAAAAGAGTCTATAGACCTATTTCCAAAAAGCAATTACAATGAATTGTGGGATAGAGTTTTGGGTGTACATCAATTTTCACCATAGTGAAATGCCATTGACAAAAATGACAAACACCAAAACTCTATCCCATAATCCTTTGTAATTGCTATTTGGAAATAGGTCTAAAGACACTTTTCCAAATAGATTTTGCAAAGGATTATGGGACAGAATGTTGGTGTGCATTATTTTATCCTACAGTAAAATGTCATTGCCAAAATTTATGCATACCTAAAACCTATCCCACAATCCTTTGTGATTGCTATTTGGAAAAGGGTCAGTTTCTAACCAATTGGTTTAAAGGGGAAATGCAGTCGCCCCAACTTGAAATAGTATAGTAGACTCTCCTGTTTCATGATTGGCTCATTTGAGTCATGTGGCAAAATCTTGTTCTCCTCAAATGTGAAATCTACTAGAAGAAACTGCTACTAAAATATTGTGCAAAATACTTTGAAGAGAAATAAAAAAGAAAATTGTTGTGGCTGGCATGCTTGTTTCTATGACTCCATTGCTAATGCTGAGCATGATGCGAAATGGCAGTAGGTTCCACTTTCAAAGTTTTCTGTATGACCCGGCCAGGAGTTGAACTCTAGACCTCCCAACTGCAAGTCAGATTCTCTTACCACTTGACCATGCAGAAAAGTATGGTGTAAAACATGCAAGTTGTGTAATTTCAATCACAGTGGATTATGCAGCATTTGGTTTCAGTATATTTGGATTTCACATAAAATCTGAGTACAAAGTCAGTTTTTGTTGAAAACATTAGGAAATTGTTGGGTTTTATTGAAGAATCTGTTCATTCCAAGAGCAAAATCAAGCAGAAAACTGGACAAATTCGCTGTCATCAGAGTTTCATCTACAGCAGGCCTCCTTTCCCTATTTACACTCTGTAATTTTATGTACCTGAGGTAATCCTTTGGCAAGTTTGATTAACCAAGAAGTTTGGGGGATTTTATTGCTTGCCTGGTGAAATTAGAAATTTCCCCCAATGAGGAGTCCAGCATCTCTAACTTTTCGTAGTAGTTATAAGGTGCTTCAAATAACATATGTTGTTTTTGCAGCTTCTTGATTATTTATTAAAACCCATGTTTGAATATTCAGGTGATGCAGTCACCTGAATACAGTCACATTCTTGGAAAAGCCCTTCAGCCACTTTTCAGATTTGGTACCTGTCATAGCAGGCACATGGCAGGAAAGATGGATTAAGTCAAGTTCAATGGAGTATTGTGTGCATGCATTGATCCATGGAGCTACTCCAAGAAATGTCCAGTGACCAGCACAACATAGGCGTTGTGATTGTATTCTTCTGTGACACTGGACACAAAAGCAGCGATGGCTCTCATAGTTAATCTTTTTTCTGCTTGGGTTCTTCAACTTTTTCAAATGAGCTAAGGGGAGGTTCCTCTCATGAGAAGTATAGTAAAGTCTGCTTATAGCCACAGTTTGTTGGTTAAGACTGAATGGGTAAATATTAAGGATTAGTATATTATTGATGTTTCGTTGATACTATGTATGCAAACACTATGCTCCTTTATTAGGGCGTGATGATGCTGGCTTTAGTGGACCTGCCCATAACTATGCCAACACTACCAAAATAAGTGAACCCATACCAGAGGAAGGTAAGAGTCGGCAAAGTGTCCCTCGCTCCCCCAACTAACAGCCTTCTTTCCGATATCCACCAACATCAGTAGTAACATACCCACAGTGCACTGCAACTAGTGTGCAAATCATGCTGCACATACCATGATTAACAAAGTCATCTCTAAAATAATTTGCTTGTAAAATTTTCAAAGCTACTCTTTTCTGGTTGGACTAATAATTCTCTTCAAAATAATTGATGTAATATATAGGTAATCTTGTTCATGATTTAAATCATCGCCATATATAGGTGAATGTTCTCAAATGTACAAGAGCATTCATGGTCTGCATTTACTGGGGTTGACAGCATTTTACTGGCGTCACAGCGGTACACTGGGGTTGAAAATATAAACACCATATGGTTGACAGAAGGATGCAAGGCTAATTTAACAAAAAACAGGAGCAGGAAGGACAAGATCAAACACATGTGGGTGCAATCTCTCTATGCTCTGACAAAGGAAAACTGAAACCCTTCCAAACTATTACGTAACGGATCACACTGGAATGAAATAACTTACCAGCTGAGATAACAGATTCACACTGAGAAGGAGAAGTAAAGAAACTTTTTGAGATTGACGTGCAAAGTGTGGACCTGTAAAATTGAAATGAATAAATGCTTAGTGGTATCTTTGGTTGCTTCATACTCACTCTTTAGAAATAGTATTTCTTTTAATCACACCTGTCATTCATGTGGGATTGGTCTGTTTAATTAATCTTTTTTGCTTATATATTATATATATATATCTATTTCATAAAATTATGCTTGCTTTTGCTTAGATAGTTCTGCTTCTTTAGAATCCTTAATTTGCATACTTTCTCGGTCAGTATATAACATGTCTGGCATAGTGTTATGAGGGAATGGGATGGATAAGGAGCCAGGGAGGAGGAAACCAGGAGATGTTTGATGATTGAGAATCTGCCTGGTATACATACATTAAGAATCTGCCTGGTATACATACGTTAAGAATCTGCCTGGTATACATACATTAAGAGGCTGACACCTGGACATATTTAAGGTCCAAGTGCTAAAAGTTATTGGGCATCAGATTGCAGTTTTCAGACCTTCTGAACTTTTCAAGAAAAAAATAAACATAAAAAATCATAGATACCATTTCCAAGATGCAAGGCAATTGGTTACTAAATTGATGGTAGGAGGGACTAAGAATATGAGGTCGAAAAATTTGCTTTTCATCTCGATTTTAGAAATTTCCTTCTCAAAATAGTGCAAAAAAAAGTTCTTTTGAGAACCAAATGATATGACTGAATTAAAACTTTTAATATGTCAAAAGTTCTTGAAAAATTGGCTTGCCTTTGATAGAGGTATCCTGATGTTATTAGAAATATGTTGATTTACAAGATGGATGCATTTTTTGCTTGGTCACTATCTGTTTAAAGGCCATGGTAGAGACTCTTTCAGTCTTTTTAGTTTTCTGTTTTGTAGTGTAGATAGAAATTGTGGGAACGCTGGTGAAATGGAACATTGTTATTGATTGTTATTGATTGTGTCATGTATATGTTTTGTAAGATGTGAAGATTTTGTTTATCCTAAAATATTAGATGCAGAAGCGTCATTGTGTATGAAATTGGTTTTTGCTTGTAGATTTATATTAAGCACAAGTATTGGTCCAGGACACAGCACATATCACTTTATACTGTGCATGTTTTTTTTTTTTTTAAATTTGATATTCCTTAACAAATGGAAAAGAGATCCTGTGATGTTGATTTGTGTTGGTTGCATGTATGCATTTGTGACACATTGCTTGTAAACACAAAATGCTACGGAGGGTATCCAGCTATCTCACCCTTTGCATGTGAATTTCCCATATCAGGATGGGTGTGGTGGAGTCACTGGAGGTTAAAATTTGAAAAGCTGGAAGCATGACATCCAACAAAACTTGATAAATCTGAAAATCTTTAGCTCCCATTACTTTGTAGAAAGACCTCAATGAGTTTGGCTCTGGTCAAAATCATTTGGTGTTACATAAAGTCAGTGTAAACCATGGATGGACAACCCTTGGCATGCAAGCCACAAGCGGCCAGCCAATGACTTTTTTGTGACCTGGAAAATTTGTTCTACATCATCATAAAGAATGAGGAAAGCTAGTTGCTTATGATTTCCTGGCACTAATAATGTTCCAAAATATGCTCAAACTTTTCAAGACCCTCGGGCTCCAGGTTGTAAGTTTAGACTTGCATGAGACCATTGATTTGAATCTTGACAAGTCTCAAAATGTTCTAGTTTGTTTTTATGGTCATCATGTCATTTTGTATATGTAGCCTCTATGTTGTCACCATATTCTAAAAGGCGCAGCCAATCTTGTTGCATAGACTGTAGCAGATGATTTAATAATAATTTATGTGTCAATATTTCTCACCCACTATTTACAATGCCTAATTGTCAGCAGTATATCTTGGCAAAGTTGTCAAATAGCAAAGCAGGATGATGCCCTTTTGTAGGGTATCCTGTACCTAAACAGGGCCATTGCTAGACTAGATTTTGGGAGTAGGTTGAAAATGTGTAAAATTGTATCAAGTCAATGGCAAATTTTAAACTCCCTGGTGGCTAACATTTTTGGAAGGGGGCTTTTCCCCCACTCCTACTTAGCTGTCATAGTCCTCTTCCCCTAAATATTCTCTTTAAGGTCTATGAAGACCTCAACCTTTATTACAAGTTTTTCTCAGAAGATTAAAAGAGTGTGTCTTCCCAGTGTACAAACATCTTTGCCAAGATCTATTATTGCTGGCCATAAGTAAGAATTGTGTGTCATAGATTCCTTAAACTTAAACATTTTATGGAATCTAGACTGAGGTAAGTTACCACAGAAACCATGCATCTTGTAAGAGCAGTTATGCCTGTAAATTCTGCCTGTAGTAGATATTTCTCTTCTGCCTCATCACTTTAACAGCCTTAACACCTGCTAGAGCACCAGCATTGCCGCTTCCAAAAATAGCAGAAGAGGACAGCAACAAGCCCAAGAGTTAAAGTAAGTGCATGCTGAGTAGTGCACCTGTTTATTCAGAGTTCGTTTGTATAAAATCAGTGTCATTATGTCTCTGTATTCATGTAATATCAGTGAAGTAGACCGTGTGCATTTTCGCAGTTATTTTCCGTTTTTTTTTTCTCGTTATTTCCCTGACATTGTGTATACCTGACATTGTCTTCACTCTGCCCTCCAAAGCAAAGAAATGCTATAAACTACTGTACTTATCATTTACGTGTACAGAATTAACTAGTCATGGGCTTTTACAACATTTCCTTTGGCTCTTGCCGATGTCTTTTGTAATACGCATGTGCTTCCGTACAAGAAGAACTTCAAATGTTAGTATGCCAGATAGAGTGAGCTCCTTGATGTAGTATAGTTCCTGTGCAACCCCTGCCCTCACAGACAGACACATACTCTTTGAGTGGGCTGATACTATGCCTTTTTTCATGATCTCTCCAAAAATAGGACCAAAAGTAGGACCAAAAGTAGGACCCCCCCCGCCTTTTGTGAAAATTGTAGTGGACAGAGGAATGTTACCCAACCCTCAGTTCAAGGAAAATTTGGTCTCTTTGTAAAATTTATCAAAATTTGCAGAGGTTTTCCATAAAATATGCTCAATTATTTTACCAAAATATATTTGGGACCCTTTTAAGTTGAGAACAATTTCCTATCTTAATGGTAAGCTGAATGAGCATAAAGTAGCAGAAGAAAAGGTGGTGACAGAGCTAGTTTGACATATTGGTACTATTAAAGACTCAAAAGTAACGGTGAAGGAAGGACAGATGGTGTTGATGAATTAGTCAAACAGTACAGAACCACTTCTTCATTTTACAACATTAAGTAGGAAACGAAGACTACCAAAGACGGTGTTTTCTTCTCAATATTGGTGAGATGTAACCCCATTTTTCAAAAAAAAAAATGTAAAAAATGAGAAGTCAGTGTGTGATTTCTCAAATGTTGGGGGACATTACCCACTGTCCCTCCATCTATGAGGAGTTTGCCAATGTACAAGATATAATGAAATTCTGCCCTCTATTAAAGAGGGGGGGGCATGTACATTTTTCTGACCCTGTCACACTGCAAGGTATATGAAAATTAGTAGCAGTATTGTCAATAATAATGTCATCCCCATATGGTTATGCATAAATTTTATTTATGTATACACAACTGTGGAGCTCTATGTACATAACCAGCATAAGTGTTGTACAGTTGGGATTTTTTAACAAGCCTATATGCGTCACTGTTACACTGTACGGTTCGATTTCATAAATGGGTCATTGAACTACTTTTACAGTATGCCATAAATCAAAGGTTGTTTGGACAATTTCCTCATAAATCAGCCATATCATATTTGAGCTTTTACAAGAGGAATTGCAGTCATCTAATATGGATTAGTATAAAGTAGGCTATCCTGTTTCATGAGTGGCTGTTGAGAATCATGTGACAGTATATTTTTCACTCAGTTGTGAAATGTATAATAATAATAATAATAATAATATAACAGTTCTTATATAGCGCCTTACACAAGAAGTCTCAAAGCGCTAAAACTATACAACATACGGTCAATAAGACAAAGTAAACAAATGAGTTTTCAAGTTAGTTTTAAATTGTCCAACAGTGGAAGAGTTCTTGACAAAAGATGGAAGGTCATTCCACAGTTTCGCAGATACTGTTGAAAAAGCACGATCACCATAAGAATGGGTAACAGATGACGGCACATTTAAAAGAGATTGAGAGCTGGAACGTAGTTCACGTAAAGGCTTGTAATTAGATATAAGATCCTTTAGATATAATGGAGCAAAACCATGGATGCATTTGTATGTAAGAAGAAGGATTTTGTAGTTGATACGATGCTGCACAGGAAGCCAGTGAAGATTACGAAGAACAGGGGTGATGTGGTCACATGATTTTGTTAATGCAACAAGTCGAGCCGCTGAGTTTTGAATTCGCTGGAGTTTTGAAATTTGGTGTGTAGGTAAACCATATAAGGAGTAAAAGGAGTCATTGCTTCAAATTACCCTGAATATGCAATATTTGTGTCCTGAATTACCTTGAAAGATACTGGGAAGAGAAATAGTTAGAACTTTGTGATATTAAGCTGCTGTTTTGAAAGTTTGCAGTAACCCGTCAAATGTCATATTGTAAAGTTTGACTTAAACAGATGAGTGGGTTACCATCCCACATGTTTTCAATTCTCTATTACTAAATTTACTCTTTCACTTTTACTCTGAATAATGAAATGTCATATTATTTACTTGGAATGATTTAATGCCATATATCAAACTTTTTTCGTCATTTGAGCCAGTTTTCTTCATTTTTTTCCCTCCCTTCCCCCCTTCCATATTTCTTCCAAGTAATTTTGCATGTTGGTTCATAGATAAATACAAGCAGCTAGTGAAGTCATCCGTTAGTGGGGTCCATCAGCCATAGAGCTCCTTAATTTTATTTTCTACATGCAATTCTAATACCTCATATTCATTAAATCGATAGGTATTTTCAGTGTGCAACTATTCATGATGGTACACGTAAATGCAAAACTGAAAAATTAAAGCCAGCGGACCTGAGTTACGGCCAACTAAATCAGCCCATTACTTGACTGTTTGAATTCATCTACATCTTGTTTGTGAGATGTTCATGAGGTTGCATATTGAGGGCATGTGATGAATAAATTTTGATGCAAAAGTGCTTTCTCACCTCCAAATTAAGTGGCTTTGCAAGAGACAAAATTCATTATCATCAAAATATGCAGAATTTTTTTTTTCTGTCATGAGATGAAAACTACATCTCAATAACATAGACTATTCGAAAGATGTTAATCTTCAAAGTAGTACAATTTTTTCATGAGATATAGTGTTTATTTGAAATATGTGATGTCGTCACGACACATTTATTTGACATTGCGTTCAATTTATTTGTAACTTTGATAACACTGCAGGGAACATTAATCAACTTTGTTTACTGTGCCCTACATATCAGTGTAGGGTAATGCTAGATTTGCAGGAGAGATATTCAAATATTCCAGCTAACTGTACCAAATACCAACCTTGAACAAATAGTTTATTCAATGGTAAAAAAAAAAAAAAAAACATGGAACATGAGTCAATGTGCCAATATCACATGACTTTCTGTGACTGGCTTTGTTGAAAAGTGGAGGTATATCTTAACAAAAGTAATAAATTTTTATAGTGAGATATCTAAAGTAAGGAAAATGGTATTGCAACAGGATTAAAGCTGCCTTTCCATATATCTGTAATCCATCTTGCATCATCCGTCATTTGATGCACGTCAAATCCCTATATATGACACTACAGATACGACTTTTCTCTCTATTGTGATGTTTATCATTGAAGCTTGTGCTCCAAACAGCCTTTTAACGTAAGTAAAACTTCAAAATACAGATCGAGTAGAGATTTAATTGAAGATGAATGACGGACGATGGACGTATGGAAAGGGTCTTATTATTTGATTATGAAGGTGAATTTTTTGGGGTGACGCATGAGGGATGATGGATCAAAAAATGTATCTATGGAAAGTCAGCTTTAGAGGACATTGTCAAGAAAAGTTTTGTGTTTCCTATGAGACACTTGAAAAAAAATTGCTAAATTATATCTTTTAATAGTTCATGAGACAGATGTAACTATTGAAGTTACTTTAACTTCTGATGTAACATCATCCGGAAACATTACCTTTTGTCTTTGTTGGCATGGGAACCTTTTTTTGCAGTTGACTCAGATTTGCAGTAAATGACACAAACTTTCTCTTTAAGCACACATCCAGTAGTATTTATACCTAAAAAGTGTATGAAGGATTTGAAGTTGAAGATCAAGCTTACTTTCATAAACCATATCAATCTTAAAACATCAGGAAAACAGTTGCTCTATAAATTTGTTAACCACAAACTTGGCAAATCCTGCATTTTGACGAGTACCCTGGATTAGTATCCATTACAAAATGCAGTTGGAAGTAACCCAAAGCGTAATCAAAGACGAGGAAATAAATATTTTGCTAATATTTTGCTATTATAAAGAGGTTTATACAATCGTGACACGAAAGTATGTGCCTCGGGAAGAATACCCAAGTTGCTTAACTATACCATTTTACCTAGGGACTGCCATCTAACTACATAGATATATGTTCTTTCCAGCATAATTTTTTGGACAGTGACAATTTCAAAGATGTTTGCATGGCAGGATGTTTTAGTTTGAAGAACATCCTTTGGTACGCAAAAATTGCTTCATCCTGTTATCAGAAATTGCAAGTTTTATAGTTTTAACAGAACAAATGATCCCAGTGTTGGGCTGTGGAGAATTTTTTCAATATTGTCATTCACAACGAGACTCGGAATTATTCAACTGCATTTTGTGTTACGCCTGTCATGTAAATAATTCTGAAACCACATCTTGCATGCCATAAGTAATTAAGTATGTACTTTTAGTTTAATCAACATTACAATAGTATGATAATAGTTGTCAAAACTTTCTAAGGTCTTAAAAAGGCCTTTTTATGTGTCAGTTTATGTTCCATTCAAACTTTTATCAACAATAAAAATTGAAACAATGTAGGGGGAATGATGTGTATGAAACTCATATTGATTAGAATATAGTAGGTTGCTAATGATGTTAATGTAATGAAAAATATATGAAAATGTTGGTTTTTGAAAGCACCATTGTGTCATATTTTTTAAAAACTGAATGTTAAATTTTCATTTTCACTTAACAAAAATGGACTCTTTACAAACAGTGAAAAGTATAAAAGTGAAGTCTCCATTATTAGTTCCCTTTTTTATTTAAAGGAGGGCTTGTATAAATTTTAATAATTACCAAGATGGACTTTGAAGCCCTATTAAAAGTCATTTAAATGGCAATATTTACACAAACTTGCTTGTCTTGTACAAGAATGTAGGCTATCTCTTTATTGTAGGTTGTGTACTGCAAGATAGAGTTGGTAACAGCTCACCAAGAATATGAGGAGGGTATTCCTAAATACTTTGTGGGGTGAGGTGGAGTGGGATGGGGTGACATTTCCTTTCTAGTTGCCCACAATTACAAACAGTTGTACCTTTACATAAGAAGCGTCTTCAGTTGCACCATAGCTGTGATATAAGGCAAGTATGGGACACTTGCATTGAGACTCATCAGCAACATATCAGTGTGTGAGGCAGCAGTATGCTTGGGCGGGAGAGTGTTGGGGTAAGTTATGGGTGTGTCTTATCCAGTGCATCATAGGGTTTGGTTCTTGGAGATTTTTTCCCCTCACTCCCTTCAAAGAAGAAAGGCAGGTGAAATCCCCCCTCCCCCCTTTCCAGACCACAAAAAATTGTATCATTCATTTGGCTGACACTAGGGTTGTGCAGTATTGGGTACCCAATACTGGTACTAGAGATACAGTTAATGAAAATACTGAAGAAATTTGGTGTGTTACTTATACCAATTCTTGAAAAAAATTACGGTACTCGTTATATTCACCGACAAAAATAACTGTTAGGATGTGTAGATAATTAAAATATTTACTCCAACATTTATACCCAGTTAGACACTGAAATGAAATTATCCCCTTTTCAGTCCCAGCAATATCACAGTACATCAGCCATGCAATACCAATAACAGTATGCACTGTAAAACAGTGCATGCACAGGCCACAGACAGAATTCTTTATTGGGGGGAAGCAGACAACCCTTTCTTTAAGTGATTATTCCTTCCGTTTAAGGGGTCATTCCTTACTGTGATTTCTCTCTGAGTTTAATGTAAAATCTGGCTGTGACTGTTTATGTCCCATATAATCATAACTCAAGGTTCCTATTTTCGAAATTATTCAAGAGTCCCAACTTTCAAAGCAACTTTCCAACTTTAGGAAGCTTCACAGTTCTGCTTTACAGTCAATCAATTGTGCACTGTATCGTTCACATGTACATGGGCAGTATGTGCCGACTGCCAAGTGCTATTTATTCTTCATATGTAATTACACACAGAGGTCTGTATGCACAGTGAAAATCATGAATTGCGAGATTCAAATCTTTCTTTGGCAGACAAAAGTATGGATGCCTGAAGTACATGCACAACAAAGGTCTGATATATCGAAGTAGAAATGGATGATATATTTTGGTTACTTCAAAGGTTGAGATGGGATGCCAGGGTATTAATTACTTACGAAGGTGCATGACTGTAAAGAAATGTAGGTAGATAAAGTCGGAGTAGAGGTTCCGGCACGGTAATTATCCAGTCAAACACGCAGTTGCATTAATGTGCATTATAACATGGGAGCCATGGGTGGCTTAGGTTCCTTCCTACCTGACTTCTCTTCCCGAGAGTTGAGAACCTGTACTGCCTCAATACCATGTCTGTGTGTTAAACAATACCTGTACCAATATTTTTACGGTATCGCCTTCCTAGACGGACACTATGTACACATTTCTGTAGGTGTATGCATTATCTCATCCCTTCCATCTAACTAAACAGACCGAAAATTAAACTCAGCTGTTATAAAGGGGGAAGCAGGGAGCATCCTTCCTAGATAAAGGTTGCCTCGTTAAAAGTATTTTAAGGCCAAAGCTTACTCCAGGGCTTAAAGAAATCTTAAAATATATTTGATCCTGCTGTAATCTATCTCTTACACAAAGTTTGATCTTCATCATATTGAGTAAATGTGAAAAGTGTCATATTTTTATGTACAACACCACTACACTCATGGAGTCGATTAAGCATTGCATTTCACATACCTACGAAAGCGTATCATAAAATAATGCTTGCTAAAAACATTTGCTAGCCATTCACCTCATCATATTTTAGTATCATATCAAATAAGTTATGTTCTAAAAACCAGAGATGTCACATTTGCTGGTTCACTTGTTTCTGTCTATGTTCTTGTGTATATTGAATAGGTAGTGGTAAAGCTGTGTTGTTTACTGAGACTGTGTACTCATTGAAGGAGTTTTGAAGTAACCATGTAAATACCACATATACACACATATATATGTTTGCCTAATTTCCAGTGAGAAAATCAGTTAAAAAAACACAGTAAGGGCAAATTGTATGAAGTGAGGAAACCTGTTTTGCCTTAATGCTTTACACACTATTTTACAAAGAAATGCATAGTTTTATGCACACTTTCTATCAACCATAACAAGTTCATGCAGTTAACTGGATGAACACCAGTTTACATAAACTTGCATATCCATTGACAACAATGAATGAGTGGTAATTGAAAAAAGTCTGTATGTATATATATGTCAGGAAGGTTACCAAGTGTTTCATTGCCTGCATTTCTCCCACCATCTTGGTGGTAACTGATTTCCCCAAACATGCTGGTTTTGTATTATATCCTCTTGCATTCACTTTCCATGTCTAAACTGTTTTCACCTTTAACTGCTAATTGTGAGGTTGATTTCGGTGTTTCCTTAAAAGAAGAAGCTTAAGCAAAACTTTGTTTGAATATGTGAAAGAGGCACCAAATCTATACAGAGTGTTTAAACAGCCATTAAAAAAAGAGACATCTATTTCTCAAGATATCAGTCAGTGAAGTCACTAAATTAGTAAGTTTGTTTCCCAAAGTGAACTTGAGGGCAGCAAATTGGTTATATCACTTCCTCACATTGAAAAGGAATGCTTTGGTATTTTTTGTTAGACTGTTGTTAAGACCTAAGCTTGAAATTTATAGGGACAGGACTTCACTGTGAGGAATGCAAAGTTTGTAAAGTTTTCCTGCTACTTAATGCAGTCACATTCCAAAAATATGTGATTGTAGAGGAGAAAATTGGTTGAAAATGTTGAAGAAGAATAAAAGATTGTCCATTTATTTGAAGATATGATGTCATATGTACTTTCTTCAAGTTCACTTTTTGTTGAAGATGTGACAACTAAACCTGCCCATATCTTAAGAACCACACATTGGATTGCAATGCAAATGTCACAAAAATGCATTGCATGAGTACCCCACTCACATGTCAGAACTGTTTCTTTTTGCAAGGTTCATAAATGCCTGATTCCAGCTCACAATTCACAATGCCAGCAAAGAACATTATTTGTGCACAGGAAGTTACTTCACTGTTTCCTATGAACTATCTGAAGTTCACCAAAACACTTGTGGAAAGGTTGAAATTCTCACTCATATTTTTAGCCCTGGTGTAAACAAGAATTTATTTAACTATTCTTTGTTCTTGATGGTATTTATTCTGAATCAAATAGAGTTACTTGTGTATCAGGAAGTTTGTTTGGTTGATATTTACTTCACACCTGTTTATTTATAATATGCATTTTGACACATGATTCATTTTCTTTTGCAAATGTTAATCCTTTACATTTAATTTTACCTCAACAGGTGGCTTCTAATATTTCATTTAGGAAAAGGAGTGTAATGAAGGATTCTGTTTAGTGCTGCCATCTGGTTTGGTTTCCACAAAAAAAGAACACAGGGTGTGTGGAAATCCTGTTTTTATCTTCAACAACCATGGGGGCCGGGGACTCAAGCTTCAGAAATGAATGGATAGCTGCAAAATTTTCTCCTAAAGTCTTGTTTTTATAAAGATTTTCATTGATGTCACCAGCCCTGCCTCTTTCTTGACCACCCGACAAAAAGCTGTGTAGTACGTATAGCTAGCTAGAAAACAGCTGATGCAGTGATTAGTGTGATGACTGTTGATCTTTTGCTTGGCAGTGGGGCAAACCTGATATGACATCGCATGAAAATACTAGAAGTATCTTTATTACAACTCATCAAGCCTTAAGGTCTTCATTTCGTACCAACCTTGTAATCTGCCATCAGTAGGCCGAAAAATAGAAAATGTCAAGCTGAGATGGATGTATATGTATATAATTGTCTATAAAGCTCTCAACTGTTGCTCTTTTCTAGAAAAAAATAACTATGCAAGCCTAAATTTCTAAGAAAGTATAAGGATTTAAGATGAAAGCATAAATTTAACTTGTTATGTCTCTAAGTTTGATGTCACTAAGTCACATGATTTCAAACATCAGTAAAAATTCATAGAAAAGCATGAAAATGCAAGGATTTAAGACTAGCATGTCAGTGAAGAATTGACAAGCCTTTCTTTTATGGTTTTGAATTTGCCTTCAATGGTGGCATGCCCATAAGATTGCTTTCACTTTCACAAGATTGCTGCTGTTTTTCCTGTTAAATAGTAGTAGGAATTATAAAGAGTCATTTGTTATTGAACTTGCCCATGATGACTCCCCCACATGCTGAAAGATTTTACAAATTCCACAGATTGCTAATCACATATAACAAGTGTCTACATTAGTTTCATTACATGTATGTATATATACAGTATGCTGATTGTGTACATTGTTTATATTGAAACAAAAAGGGTTCAGTACTGTGTATGTATAATGTATTAATAGTAACTGATGAAAAGGTAGCGGGAACCTTTTATCAAATACTTTCATTTTTGTGTAATGACTGTTATTTGCCAATCATTCACAGCAATAGATAATATTTTTTTAGATTGTATTATTAGAACGTTAATTGAGGGAATAAAGAGGTTTGCTTTTGAGAGCAGATTTGCTGAAAAAGAAGAGAAAGCCCTGTTTTCAAAGAAGGGGTGTGTAAAACATCTGGTGATGTCCTCCTCTTCATTTCAAAGATAAGTAATAAAATAGTTGGTCTGTCCTGTTTCCACTAACATGTCTCTAATGCATGCTGGGAAGAGCTGAAACAAAAACTAATCCTTTGAAAAAAAGGTGTACCCCTTTTTAAAAATAGTTCAATGTTCAGCAGGGGTTAGTTTTTGTTCGTTGTAGTAAAAGGAAAGATATAGTTTTACTTAAAGTACATCATTGTGAAATTAGTAAGCTAGTATTAATTGTCACATTCTGTCTGAGGTAGGATTGCATCAGAAGAATACAGTGTTGAAAGATGAGTACTTAAAAATTCATGTTAGAAGTGTAACAGTATATAGAACTCCTTCACATCACAGTAAGTCACAAATCAGATTCCTATTTTGTCTTTACGGCTGAGACATACCATGTAAATAAAAGCAAGAATTTTTATGTGTAAATTTGACAAAAATTTCTGTTTATAGTTTGATCTATGAAAAATGAAGATGGGGAAATTAAAACAATGTAAGTATTTAAAATTACAAAGAAACAGAAACTCATAAAGTTGTAATAAAATGTTTGTACATATTAAAGAAATATTGGTGTAGAATGGTATAATTTTCAGTACTCTACATTCAGAGTGAAAACTCTATGATCATTGCATTTTTTATTTAAGGAGTTATCTTAAGCAAGCTTTCAATTTCTTGTACTTGTCCTACTTCCATCTCTCTCAGTTGGTCTGTAAAATCTTCCTTCTCTGCTGTCTTTATGAAAATTTTGATTTTTCCTACATTCTTTTTCTACAGAAAACCTGTGTCCATGTAGGTATCATGGCTAGATTTTACCCATCATTATGGGGGCCATCACATGTTGATCGCATCGTTTCTTTGATCTACTTGTACCATGGCCCACTTACATTTTGGCTTTTAGATCTTCAGCCACAGACATAGCAGAGGTAAAAAAAATTGGGAGGATAGATAAAAGCTGATGGCCCCCAGTAATGGCTGATGTAAATGTAACACACAGGATTTATCCATTGGGAAATAATTTTTTTTACTGAGCAAACCATTTTCATTTATAGTAGACTCAGAAGAGACCTTTTGCCCTTGAAATTTACTCGTCACAATAGGTTCAATGATATCTATGGAATTAAGCAATTGTTTGGCTAGTATATATGGGCAATGTTTCATGGCAATTTTTAAAAAGTTGTAAAATTTAGAAAATTTGTCTTTGTAAATATCAAATATGCAGCTCATTATATAGCAAAATGCATATCACTTTTATGCAATTACTGTGTATTATATAATATTATCCTTATTACAAGTCAATCATATATATAGTGCTTGTTCACTCTTTGCTTGCAACAGAATGGTGGAAATTGGATCAGTCATAGGAGAAAAATTGCATTTAATAGTTCAAGATAGGGTTGTATGTTTGTCATTATATTTAGTCAATGATACAAATTTATAAATGGTACTTGCCTGGTACAAAGATGGCTGCAACATTTTTACAAGTTATAACTGGTTTATTCATTAGAAAGCTATAGCAATATTTAACCATGGTATAACTTTTTATGCAGTATTTGTACAAAACGTTGTGATTAAATTTGAAGGAATGGTCATTTCTAGTGATTCAAATTTCAACAGGTGTGTCACTTTTTAAGTGATAATTATTTATAGATTTTGTCTTTTAATAACATGATTCTTGACATTTACTTTTGCAGGTGTGTTAGATTTTGTAGAAATTAACTTCATGGTGTACCTGTAATATATAACATCAATGTTGCAAGATACCTTGGAACATATTGAGGGCAGGCTTGTGGGTATTATTCAAAGATATTATAAACGTAGATACCAAACTCCTATCCTTACACTGTTAGACGCGCTGACTCCTCACGGAGGCTGGATCGGAGGGGCGGAAGCGTTCATTTGACATGCGCACAGTTCTATTCGGCGATCTGTGTGCATAAGTATGGATACATGACAGAAAATTCCATTGTGACGAGATGTCTGAATGCGTGCATTTTCAAAACGAGTTATATACGCGCAAACTACTTTTCTCTGTGTATAGTTTGGAGTGAAAGAGACACGCACTTCTGCGTGCTGGGGAAATGAACGCAGTGGTTGATTTTTCGTTGTAAGCGCCTAAGAATGTAAACGTGTGTAAAGATGTGCGCTTGTAAAGATACCATAGAAACTGACCAATCAGTAAGCCAATGAACTTCAAACCAGTCGTTATGCGTTAATGTTCAAATGTTCTCAAGTAGAAAGCCGACGAAGAAGCTTAAAACTGTTTAATGTAAGTGTAATTTATTGAAGAACTGTGTTTGCAGGAGTTGCAATATTTTAAAATCACACGTATCTATACTACTGAAAGATATCAATTTACTGTTAGCTTTCAAAACAACTGATCAGTGATCAGCACTTCCGCCCCTCCGATTCGGCCTCCGTGAGTAGTCACCGTCTATTTTAAGTTTGGTATCTATGTTTATAATATCTTTGGTATTATTATTCAGGCTTTGACAATTTCAGGTTTTATCCATGCTTATGAGAAAAGGATGGGGTTTAGTACTAACACACCAACATGAATGAGAGTGGATTTGTATATGTAACCTTACAAAAATGGATGGTCCTCAATCTGAAGACCAAGTGCTGTTACTCATAATACTGTACTCTACGGTACTCTAATGGCTAGTATATACTGGCATACAGCACTTGGCCATAGCATTGAGTCAAGAAAGGACAAATCCCTTCTCAGTTTGATCAAGATACCTTGACAATGTTGGCTAATGCTTATTTTGAACTGACAAAGCAATGTGGTGATGACAATGTTACCTGCACTACAAGCTTGTACTCATGACACTTTACTGACATTACAAGCCTGGTGCTTGTACTCATGATATTGTACTCACACTGCAAATCTGGTACTGATGACATTACACTTGCACTATAAGTCATGGCGCTGAACTCACACTGCAAATTTAGTACTTGTCCTCTTGACATGGTACTCACATTACAAGTAGAGTACTAATGACGTGGTACTCACATTACAAGTCGAGTACTAATGACATTGTACTCATACATAGGTTCAAGTGATGATTCAAAAGAAGATTAATGGGTTGATGAAAATCAATGCCTTTGCAACTTTTTAACCCCCTTTGAACCAATGGTTGAAAAATGTGCCCTTTGCATTTCCTGCCTGTCATGAGATAAGACTAAAGGGAAGGACCCACACCATATTAGAACTGTATTTGATACTGAACTGTATTTGATACTGAACTGTATTTGATACTGAACTGTATTTGATACTGAACTGTATTTGAAACCATTTTTTAACTTCACTTTTTCATGTAGTCGACACTTTCTTTATAATACATACATGTTGGTGTGTTCTTAAATGTAATCGAAAGAGCTGCAAATTTATAAGCATTGTCAGGCTGTCGTCTTTTGTCAGTTATTCCAGACAAAAGCTGTTTCATTAATGCTATTTGTACATCCTTAGTTGTCAAACAACAAAAATTGTTTTTTAACTAGCTGTATCATTATGAAATTGTTTCCTTTAAAGGAGCTGCATTACTTACTTGATAGATGCTCGTTCTACTATAAAAATTAGGGAAGTACCCTCTCAGATAAAATCTAAGTCTCTGACATCAAACTAGAGATGGCAGTGAATGAAGTTTTCAATGTATTACTCAGGTTATTCAACTGTTAGAGCTTTTCATATCACGTCATAATAATTCCCAGTGGCCACGTTGCAGTACATGTAACAATGTAGAAGATTACACTGGAAACGCTTGCCTGATGAATGTGTACATATCGCAAATACCACTATGCACACTGTGCAGTGGGTTTGGCACAAAGCCACGTGTATGTGGCATGATTGTCTGAGGATCCGTGATGTAATTGCATGCATATTATCAGGTCCTTATTGAATTAAGGGTTTCGGCCATTACCTTCACAATTTACCACTTCCTTCCTCAAAAGTGACACAGCAAATTAGCAAGTCCATCCACAATGCATGGTTCATAGCAAAGGTCCAACATCACACCAAGCAGAATATATATATAAAAAAAAATTCTTCAGGCACATTAGGTGGGGAAAGAGGTTTGGCAGTATGTGCCACAAGGTTGGAATCTTATACAATCAAAACCTTGCTTACAAAATAAGCCTGTAACAAAACTGTCAGATTGGAGTGTTGCTAAGATTTATTGGCACTCTATAAGTAAGCCTTTTAGACTCGAAAAGGTACACAATTATAAAAATATACCAATAAATTTAGGTACTGAGATGTGCCATGCTTGAAGTGCTAAGTACATTTTAAATCTATTCTGGCTGCTTCAGATGTATACATCAACTTATTTGTTTATGCTAAAATAAGTGTTGTCCTGGTTAAGTGGTGTAAAAGTTTCCATTCCGTTTTGATAATTATTGATTTCTATTCTTTGATACATTTTTATTCCAATTACCTTGTTTTTCTATTTGTACCATTTATGGCTTTCATTTTGTTTCTTCTAATTAGGAGTTCAAAAATAAATTATTTCTTTAGAGTATCCAAGCCTGTAGCCAGGCAAGGTTCTGAAAGGAGGCAGAATTTTCCAAGGGAGGGGAACAAAAACTCTTTTCAGGGGAGAGGTCAAAAGTGTAAAAATGTATTGAATCCATGGCAACCTTCAAACGCTCAATGAGGGAAACAACTTGCCTCCTTCCCCCACCTCCCCCACCCACCCTTGACTATGGGCCTGTAAGCATCAAGGTAGCAGGATATTACATTAACCTTTCATAATCCTTGAATCTCTATGGATAGTTAAAATTTCATCTTTTGTGGTAGACTAATAATGTGAATCGTGAAGTTCTAAGAGTGAGATACATTCCTACAAGAACCTTTTCACAATTTTCCTCAGTACTTTCAAAAGTACTAATATTTCCCCCAAAATGTTAATTGGTTCAATTCTGTCTGTTATACAGTGGAAACCTGTTTTATTTTAAGGTACAACTCTAACATCTATCAGATGCGTTTTCAATCTGCTCAATAAAAATGAACGGTTTAATTTTCTCTGCAGGTGTATTTTTTTTTATCATCTTGTACTTCATTATTTTCAATTGTTGAAAAGAAGAAAAAATAACAGCAAAAACCCAATAATTGCATGTCCTAATATAATCACTGATAAAAGTGTTATTTAGGGATACCCTGATCAAATCTGACTATTTTTACTCTCCTAATACAATATGTGTCAAACATCTATGTGGTCATGACATTCTTGCCATAAATTCCAATGAACTAATTCCTGAAATCAAAAAGAATCTGTAAATGCAATAAGTCTGTTATTGTTTATGACAATATTTCTGTCTTATTTTTTTATTTTTGTTTTTGTCTTTTACAAAAGAAAAGAGCGTAGAACAGGTATCTAGTAATCATCAGTACTTTGCAGAGAATGAAACTTGTCTCGTTTTATATTCACAATTCAGGGTACCTTTGAAGGTGTGAGCCCCTTAATTCAAGAACAATGATGCTAAATTGCAAAGATCTGTTGGTCTTATTTCCTTAAAAAAGAACTCAAAGTTGTTATTTAAAAATCTGTAAATCTCCAATTGTTTTCATTCCCTGTAAATTTGGTCTTCCCTAATGTAAAGGCAATAATTTGATATCATTATGTGATAGAGTGATCGAACCCCCTTCCTCCTCCCCCCCCCCCTCATTGGCACCTACTTTGGCCAAATGGTTCAAAAGTAACTGACTTTTTAAAGAATAATGAAGACTTTTTCATGTCAGTTTAAATTTCCATCCAAGTCTTGTTACTTGAGATTGTTGCTAGCCACTTTTAACGGTAGACTTTCTCAAAGCTGTTAATAGGTACCTGGTGGAATATTAATGCCAATTTCTTTTTCTTTTCTTTTTTTTCGATTTGGAATGTCCATCTTACAAGTAAAGAGCATTTGGGAAATTTGGGAAATAAATTTCTACAAATTTTTATAATATTCATATTTCTCATGTATCATGTGGATTTAGCAGTTGTTTCATAACATGTGGTGTTGGAAATTGTTGATTTAAGCAGTCATGAATGTACATTTTCTACAAAGTAGTTTTAGCATGTTTATGCTGGATTTTTTTAAGTAATCACTACTTTTTGAATCATCATTTATCAGTCCTGTTTCAAATGAATACTCAAGATGTCTGTTTTGTAATTGATTATTATCATGATGCCAATAAAACTTTCTCAATACTGTGTACAAATTGTCAAAGAGAGACTTGTCATTTCAGAAATCCCATCCATTTGCCATGATGGACAGAAATTAAGATCTTCACAAATTCGGTTACCAAGTGATTCTGACATTTTGTTGGCCATTTTCTCATTTCTTTTGTTTGCCTGTACCAGAAGTTGTATTCAACTGAAAACCTGAATTTAAACTGCTTATTTTTGGGCATTGGACTGTTTGGCACCATCTGTGGTATTTGTAATCAAAGTTATTGCTCAAGGTAAAGCTGTTGAACCACTAGATATTTCTCACCATGACCTGACTGGGATTCTTCTATAAAGTCACACCCATATGCTCACAAATCAGATGCAGTCCAGTGCGGGTGGCATTTCCAAAGTGTATTTGTGTTAAAACAGGAAGTGCGAGCTGTGATTAATCGCAGTCATAGGGAGAAGAAGGGCTATGTTTAACACATCTTGAAGCGTATTAAAACATGCAGGAAGCAGTCAAGTTTCGGTTTCATTGAACGGCATAGGGGTTTCTCTGTGTAATAAAGAACATGCCAAATTTTTAAAATCATATGTTTGCCCAAATTATTGAAACCCGTGTCAGAAATTCAGGTTTTGTTGAAAATCATCTCATTACAAACGTTTTTGAAAGTGATCTACCCCCTGACATGGATTCAGGGGGGTGGGGGCTTAGGCTGGCCCCAGCCCCTTTCTCCACAACATTAAAATATACACAAAAATAGTACCGTATAAATCTAGGAGAATACTGAAGGAGGCAGGGTACAGACTTTTCAGGCTTCACCTTTCTTTCCTCACAACAGGAATACCAATTGCAGAGGCTCCTATGATATACATTCCGGGAGAATACCGATGGAGCTCAGTCTTTCTCTTGTTTTCTTCACAGGAAGAATTTTAGTTAATAGTACTAATACTACTTAAGGGCTAATCCAAACCACAATTTTTGTAGTAGCCCACAGAAATTTTCAAAAGGCTCAGCTGTTTGATTGACAGTTAGTTCAGCGCGTTTGGTTCCTCTTTCACATATGAAAATTTTTTGCTTAATTTTTTCCCTTTAAATCATGGGCGTTACCGATATTTGATCAGTCGCAAATTAATCCAGGTGTTTAATGTAGGCCATTTGGCTCGGAACGGTCGGAAAGTTGGATTATATTGCCCCAGCGTAAAGAATATGTCCATCTATAGGCAGATCCATCGAGCTTGAATAATGTTGTAGTGAGGGACAATTGACGGTCTACGAAAATTGCCCCCGTGTGGTTGCATCTCTATTTTGTCGACAACAAAGTCAATTTAGATTAAGATTTCGTCTTTGTTAGTTAGAAGTCCAAAATTGAATTAGTTAATGCTAAAATACCACAGACAAGACGTAAGAAGATCGAGATTAAGCAATTATATGGAGCATTATTTCTTGTAGTCGTTGAAGCTGATAACGGAATGTTATGTACCAAGTTTCAGTTGATTTTGATTACCTATTCCAACCCGTATGTAATTTATTTCATGTCCGTACTGTTTGTGGGAGATCTAGCGTCCTGGCAACTTTGGTACGCCACGGACATAAGTCATTTGTTAGCGCGGCAAAGTAATTCGCGCCCTTTTTGTTTGGGGTGCTATAATTTATTATTTATACAGAGAATACGTTGGAAACGCACTAAAAAACTTCGTGATACTTGTATTTGTTATTACGTTAGTGAGTTTTGTACTGAAAAGCCCATTTGAGGATGGCGTCATGCATTTTCCGTCGGAAAAAATCAGGCATGTTAAAGACTGAGCTAGACGGGGTGCTCTAACACATGGAATCAAAGTTTTATGAAACTTAAATATAATAGGTAAGGCCTACTACAGTTAGGCGATTCTTTGCCATTCTCCCTTTGAAGTTTACAACTGGAAAAAGGGCCGTGGCCGGCTCAACTTGAACGAATTCGTTGGAAGCGGCGCTGTAAAACTCAGTCTAACCTAACCTAACCATTGGAATTCGTAAACCGATTTTTTTCTTCGCTGGTTACTGAAGTAGCGAAATAGCGCAGATTAAAAAGCTTATTTTCCAATAGCCTTCTATGACGTTTCCTTTTCATCCAGTTACAGACTCTCCGATAATAGTGCAATTTGCTCGTTTTTACTAAAGCATTATTGAAAATTGTTCGAAATAGCTTCACATGTCGAACTCTGGTTTTTTTAAGGGTGGCGATTTTTCAAAATTTCTCTGAGGTGTGTTCAGCTCATTGGCAACTGATGGTGGCGCTCCCCTGTTTCATATTAACCCATCGATCCTAGTCAGTTATTTGTGAATGGAATCCACTGAAAGACTCTCAGGGATTCGCACCACCATGGGTTGGCGCGAAGCACAAGGAAATTGTTGCCTAGAATACCTTCCCGATCGTAGGACATGTCACATCTCATATAACTAGGGAAACGCCAGCAATGTTGTAAAAATTAACATTAAAAGTGTTTTAAATAATTTCAGGGATATGAGCGTTGATTGTGAGACCAGGGGCCCATTTCACAAAGAGTTACGCACAATCTTAAGTTTGATTCCCCATACTTAAGTCAACAGTAAATCATACTTAAGATTGTGCGTAACTCTTTGTGGAACGGGCCCCTGGTGTGTCTTCTCCACTTGTTAAGAGAAGGGACGCAAAACATTTCCCCTTCCCACTTTTTGTGACTTGACACTTAAAAGTGAGGTAGCGAATAACTACATGAAGACATTGATATATTCAAAAAGTATTTTACATGGCACTTTACCATGTACGAGGCATTTATTTCTGTACCAATCTTCTCTATAATTGTTCCCCTGTCAGGGAACTTGACCCCATATTGGCAAATCAAAGCGTCACCCCTCTCTGAGCCTGCATGCAGGTTTTTACTTTGGAAAATGAAATAACCCCCAATTTTCATGGCTTCCCAATTATTGAATCGTTTGGCACCATTTTGCATTTCGGTTCCCTCTTCGTAGACTCCTCACCAGGATTGGAGAAAATTAAGTTTGAACAGATCATCCCACTTCAAAAATCAATTTGACGCCCCTGCTCAGGGGGTGGCTGCCCCACCCCGATTGTAAGAACCTGAACAGTTAAGAACTTTTTGCTACGTTAATCAGGCAGAAATTCATGGGATGACACGTGTTACTTGTTTGAGGTGGTTTGGATGCTAAAAATTGCTCGTTGTCAAGGTTTTGAACAAATTTTAAGTTTGCTTTAATTAAGGATTGTAATGGAACGTGCCAAAATTATTTACTTTGGATTTGGGAAAGTTTATGAAAATTTGATACCTAACGAAAAATGAGAAAAGAAAATAACTGAAATAGAATCATCACATTGGATTGGAAAAGGCTTTACCCTACTCCAGCAACTACCGATATTATAAGTCAAGCTACGCAGGCTAGTATCTGAAGGTTTTTTTTATTCCACTAGGGTAATGTTCTGCAGCGTGAAGTGACACAAAAAAGTAGTTTTACTGACTCTGGTTTAGACCAAATTTTGTCAGGGTAACCGGCCAGGTGGGTGATGAAACTTTGTAAATCTGAAAGACAACTTTCTAAAGTGTAGCTGTTGAAAATTTGGGCAAGATTGGTGGTGATTTACACTGTTTTGAAAATTGCTGTCAAATGGCAAACATTTTACGTTATGGTGGAGAGCCTAGGACCCTACAAAAACTTTCAACTCCTTCTAGTTCAAAATTTAAACGGTCATGGTACGAAAATTGTATAAAGCCATGATGTGCAAACTTGTCAGTTTTCAAGTGATCAGGTGATGGGTGACTCAAATTAACGAAAAACTTGAACAAGGGTGCAGGGGCTTCGATGGTGGGCTAATTTAGTGCGTATAACAATGGGGCAAATATTGAACGTGTGAGACCTGAAGAACCTATCCACATTCCAGGCAAAATTCCTAATAATGACAGGCCTAGTTTTCCTTTCTAGGGCAAATGAGGGTGAATGGATTTTTTTAAATTGTTTCGAAATGTAGTAAGGGTAAAAGGTAGAGTAAAGGATACATATAGGGAAGGAAGTGGGGGCCTAAATTGATCAAAGTTTGAATTACAAGAGAAAGGTAAAAAGTTTTCATTAAAGAAGATGGGGCATGACCAATTTCTCACAAACTTAGTGATCCCTATTGCCAATTTTACTCTCTTTACTGGTAGTACGTCATGCTCTTTACGTCATGGCTCAAAATGCTGCCACTTCTTCCTAAACTTTTTACATTTATATTTTATGATAAATTAAACATTTATATAAGGCTAGTTTGTCGTTTTTTCCCGGATTAGAAAACGGTTGCGTTGATTACGTTTCAAACGTGAATGGGGGTTGGGACCGGGCACACGTGAGGAAGTAAAACAAGTGACTTACATGTAATTCAAATGACGTTATTTTCGGGGAGTGCCAAACTTGAGGTCATTTCTACGTACCCTTTAAAGGGCAGAAACGGTCATCCCGAACTGAAAAAGTGTAGTAGACTGTCCAGTTTCATGATTGGCTGTTGGGAGTCATGTGACACTGTTTTTTCTCTTCAAATGTGAAATTTACCTGAAATAACTGCTTGGTTTACCTTGAATACGCAATAGTAAAGTCATTAAATGTAATGAAAGATACTTTGAAGAGAAATAAGATGAAAATTGTGTTATTTGGCTTTTTTTTTTTTCAAAATAAGTTTGGGGGACTGCTCTCTACCTTTAAATTGCACAAATCTTGTAAAAGTTTTCAAGTTCTTTGAACGTGAATCATGGGGACAGTGGATACTTGTAATACGTTCTCTACCTCATGGCACAAAATGCTGGGACTTCTTTCCAAACTCTTTACCTTTTCATGTTTATGTGTAAATTAAATATTTATTAAAAGGCCAGTTTGTCGTTTTCTGTGAGTAGAAACATGTTGCATTGAGTACGTTTCAAAAGAGAAAGGGGGTTGGGGGTTGGTCACCCCTTGTGTGAGAAAGCTTAAGTTTAACAAGTTTATTGCAAATGACGTCATTTTCGGGGATTGCCAATCTTGAGTTCACTAGAGAAATCCTGCAACACATAGCTGCAGAATAGTCAAAACGTAGGCTATTTTTCAAAGGATGTATTCAATAAGGGTAAATTGTAAAGTGTACAACCAGACCTTATTACTTAATCCACATGGTGAAGGAAAGCACCAAACGCTCTCAACCTTTTCTACAACAATCTAAATCACTTTCATTTCTTCCAAATTTTGCACCATCCACTCATTACAATATCTCATCTATTTCCATGAAAAAGACAACACCTTTTTATCTAAATATGAGTAACTTACGAATAAAACCAACCTAAATTCGACGGTGCTCTAATTTCTCGAAAGGACATGATCAAGTTCAAACTATGTGCCGAAATGCTTACACACTTTATCAGGCTACTTGCCCACCCCGAGCTCCTCGTACAATTTTCAGCCTGTTCCTGCTACCCTTTTGCTTTAAGCTAGAAATGTGGCCTCTTCTGGCATTTTCAATTTTTTTTAGACGACCATTTGAATTTCGAGCTGGAGAGTTTTGAATGATAGATACGAAAAGATCAGTGGCGTCGCCAAGGGGGGCCAGGGGGGCACATGCCCCCTGAAAAATCGTGTGCCCCCCGCCCCAACTGAGATTTGAGATTTTCCAAAAAATATGTCTTCTGTAGTCAGAGTGTGACTATGAATTTTTTTAGGATTCGATTCCTCTGTTGAAAAGAAAAGGCAGTAAATTTTCATGTTTTTCAAATGAAAATATCGCACAAAACCATGGAAATGCCATTTCCGGCTGTCTAAAGGGTTGCTTTTTTTCAAAATTTTCTTCACACTTCCGACAACATTAATTAAAGGTGGCGCACAGCTCAGGTAACCCTTCAAGCAGGATTAGGCCTACATTTTTCCTTCAGAAGATCACATCTAATTGCCCATCAACTGCCTCTTCTTTCTATTTCTAATGCAGCTCCCCTTCCTCAAAATGTCAGCCGGGTCCTCTCTTCAGAGTAGTTTCACTAGCGTTAGTGTTGTTACCAAAAATAAAATCTTACTCCAAATTGCCAGGTAAGTAATTTTTAGACCAGTGTGTAAAGACAACCCTTAAAAACAACTTTAAAACCTTACACACGCTAAAATCCCGTGAGCTTCCAGGGGCTTCGCCCCTGGACCCGAACCAAGACTCACATGGAAGTGCCCATCAACTTCTTTCTCTATCGATCATTCATCTACCCCTTTGTCAAAATGTCAGCCGTATCCACTCTTGGTAGATGAATCAGTGTTTTTTTTTTTTTTTTTTATGAAAAGTCTTGCTTGAAGTTACCCTGGATGTACTTTTTAGGTAATAAAATTACCCTTACGTCTTTAATACCTCACAAACACGCTAAAACCCAGGGGCTCCCGGGTCTTCGCCCCTAGGGACGGTTGGCGTTTTTAATTTCACGAAACAAAATACAATCATCGGCAAATAGCCTAACACTTGATTTAAGTTTTTGCGGCAAATCGTTTATGTAGATAAGGAATAGAAGGGGTCCAAGGACAGTACCTTGGGGACACCAGAATGACTTGAGATCTTTTTGAAGACACACCATCAATTAAAACCTTTTGGTAAAGATTAGTATGGAAACTTTCGATCTAAGATAAGATGTAGTTCCGGATACCAACATGCTTAAGTTTACTAAGAAGACGCTGATGGGGTACGGTGTCGAAAGCCTTGCTTAAGTCCATTATGACTTGGTCTGCTTGGCTTCTGCCATCCAAGATTTTCAAAATGTCTTTAACAAGGGTCGCGAGTTGAGTTTCACATGAGTTTTGACATGAGTTTAACATGGCGGAAGCCATGTTGCACGTCTAAAAGTATGTTAAATTTCTCAAAATGATTCATAATATGTCTGTGGATGGTGTGTTCTAAAAGCTTACAGGGGATGGACGTTAGCAAAACAGGCCTGTAGTTGGCGGGATCAGATCTTTCACCCTTCTTATAGATGGGACCTTCACGTCGTACCACAAAACAAACACAATAGTCATTTGTTGTTTGCCAATAACGTCCACCCCAAAGAAGCTGAGGACTAATCCAAAGTTGCAATAAAAGGAAAGTGTTTTCAAGTCAACAAGCTTCGAATGTTCATTCCCGATTGGCTTTCCTTTCAACACAAGAGCTGCGTCAGTGCGTCTTCCACATAAAACAAAGATAGGCGAATTTGAAAAACAGAGGGCCTCTGTTTTTATTGATACTTTTCCTGTCAAATGAAATCCACTTGAAATATGGAGTCTGTTTATTCCCAAAATTAACAAATATTGAAAAAAATATTAACAATTGCAACCGAAAGCAGCTATGTGGAAGGGGGTAGGGATGAATACTTCTTATGAAGGCTATAAATAACTGGCATAGAAAGTGACGTAAATTGGAAATTTACAGCAAGATATGATTAACGAAACAAGTTTTAACGATATTAGACAAAAATGGGAACGCAAAGTTAACGATAATGGCTGTAAGAATAAAACAAAAAGAAGCGAAAAGCTATCATAAATCCTCCAGAGCTCGATATTGTTATTGAGAAACAGTGAGCAATGCATATTTTTCTTTACTTTTTCATTGGCAGAAAATATTTGTTTTCAATTATTAATGGTTGCGTTTTCTAAAGTGTGAAACCGTGATCGACTAAGGAGTTGTTATTTTGCAAATTCAAATGGCAACTACATGTAGACAAAGGGTATAGGCTGGGGCCAGGATTTGAAGACCAAGTTCTATGTACCGTACTGCAGCCAGAAGCCATGACAAAGGCGACGCTTTTGCAAACGATTGCTCTCGAAAAAATTTCCGCTGGTATTTTTAACTTTGATTGGGCACGAAAGGTAATTTGGAAGAGAATTAAATCTCATTGGTATGTTCATGAATTAAGATCAAATCAAGTTAATCACTTTGGCAACTGAAAAAGATTTGCTGGGGTACTTCATATTTTGTGGCATTCCTCCAGATTTTCCAACGACGATCAGTCTCGACGAACATTTCGACTTTTGTGCCCAGTCTGATGAGCTAAGATCCTCCAATATATACGCAAAATCAACGGTTTACTTTACTCCCTGAAAACTCGCGTTTGATTTTAACATGCTCCAAGTTAAGTTTCCAAGGTCTTCGAATGGACTAAAAACGTGTACATGAATCGTGGGGGCAGTAAATAACTAAATACTGATAGTAAATGCTTTATACGTCATGGTTCAAAATGCTGCGACTTCTTTCTAAGATTTTTGTCTTTATATTTTATGGTAAACTAAATATATATTAAAGGCAAGTTGGTCCTTTTTACTGTGATTAATTAGAAACTTGTTGCAACGGTATGCCGCTGAATAGGTCCAACTCTGGTTTTCAATTAACTAAAAGTTCGCAATTTTTCATAAGTTTCTCTGAGCTATGTGCAGCTTGGCATTGCCGACTGATGGTAGCGATGCACTGCTTCATGTTAATCCATCGACCTTAGCCACGTATTTGTGAAGGAAAACCCTTTAAAAGATTCTCAGGCGACCATTACTACCATGGGATGGCGAGAAGCGCAAGAAAGTCTTTGTCCAGACTACCTCGATCCCAGATCGTAAGAAATGTCATATCTCATATTAATGGGGGAACGGCAGCAATGCTGTACAAATTAACTTTAAAAATGTTGAAAATATATTCAGTGGCATGGCATGCATGAGCCTTGATTGTGGGACTCCTGCATGGTATGTACCCTCCACTATTTAGTTTGAGAGGAGGGGATGCCAACAAATTTCCTCCTACCAACTTTGTGTGACCGTGAAACTGAAAATTGAGGTAAGCAAAAACCTGCATGCACTTTTTCCTCTGGATATTGAAGTGTACCCCCAATTTTCATAGTACCCCACATTTTGAAATATTTGGCTCAATGTTGAATTGGGGGTCCTTATTTGTAGACCTCTCACAAGGATATGCGACTGCAGCTTACAGATCGGGGCCCTGTATTTGCTTTTAGCTACGCTAATAGGCAGAAAATGCTTTTTAAAGAACCTTTCTGCGTTCCTAGCCGAATTCCCAATTACCACTGGCTTTATTATCTTTCCCAGTTCGTTACTCGAGTTATTGAGTCGTTGCGGGGGCCAGAGTGTACTGTACTGAGAGACGATAAACTAACTTTAGGCCTAGGCAATGGTGAAGAATTTGGTGGGTTTGTAAGACATTTTTGAAATAAATACGCCTTTGTGTTATCTTCGTAACTAACGTTAACCATGATCTTGATATGGGACTTGATATAGCCTGAGTATATGCGCCTAGCCTAGGCTAGGCCTAGTAGTAGTAACTAGTGTAGCTAGGCTAGGCCTAGGCTAACCTAGGTTCAGGGTTGAGCCCTCACAGATATGCTGTAGGCCTAAGTTGGCTCACAGTACTGTAGGCCCAACGTCAGGCCTAAGCAGTAACCACAGGCGCTCGGTACTGCTACAAGTTGTAAAGTTTTTGACCTCTGCTATGGTGGATCTGGATCTGGATCTGGAAAAATACTGCACAACACTCCTGGTGGAGTCAAACGTGCAGGGTTGAGTGTGCGCATGTAGTTAGTCATCCCGTCTGAGGATCCTCAAGGCTGCGCTCTTGAATTGCTTGGGGTCCTCGAGATCTGTAATGTTCTGGGGGAGTAGGTTCCAGTCTCTGACGGTCCGAGGAAAGAAACTGTATTTGTAGCAGTCCTTATTGGTTGGTATATTGGTAAAGCTATTAGAATGGTGATGTCTAGAGGGCCGCCGGACCGGTTGTAGGTTGTTGATTGGCAAGGCTAGGAGGCCCAATCTGGCTTTGTGAAGAATTGCTAGCCTGTTGGCAGTACGCCTGTTTTTGAGACTATCCCACCCTAGGTCGTTTAGCATTTCAGTCACACTACTATGGGGGAATAGTCATTATAAACAAACCTAGCAGCCCTACGCTGAATTTGCTCAACCTTATTGGATAGGGAAGTGGTGTGGGATCCCAAACAGAAGATGAATACTCCAATAAAGGCCTAACAAGTGTGAGATAGGCATTAGCTTTGACACTCCTGGGGCAGGAGTATAAATTTCTTTTAATAAAAGCCAAAGACCTATTTGCTGACGAAGTGATACGATTAATATGTCTATTCCAGGTCAGGGTATTAGAGATGTCAACTCCCAGATAAGTGTGGCAATCGGCAGACTCCAGGAGTATCGTTATCTAGAGTATAATTAAAAAACTTGGGTTTCCTTGAGTGAGTAATCCTCATAGAAAAGCACTTCTTGGTATTAAAGTGCATTTGCCATTTATTTTGCCACTCAGAGAGGGTGTTTAGATCATTTTGGAGTTGAACCTGGTCAAGATTATTCTTTATCTGTCTATAAATTACACAGTCGTCAGCAAAAGTCTTACTTCAGAAGAGATATTATCGGGCAGGTCATTAATATAAACTAAAAACAACAGGGGACCCAAGACTGTACCTTGGGGAACACCAGAAAACATCCACCCAATCAGAAAAATCACCACTCACTACGACTCTCTGCTTCCGGGACTTAAGAAAATTAGCAATCCAGTTAAGGGTGTTGCCTCTAATACCATAGTTTTGTAATTTACAAAGCAGACGGTTATGAGGAACCGTATCAAAAGCCTTAGAAAAATCCATGATAATCATGTCAGTCTGGGATCTAAGATCTAGAGACTGCACTAGGTCATTGGTTGTTAAGATCAATTGAGATTCACAAGAATGGCGTTGTCTGAAGCCATGCTGCCTGTTCGTGATAACTGAGTGGTTATCAAAGTGATGCATAATATGAGAATGTATAATGTGTTCCAGGACCTTGCAACAAATCGAGGTAAGAGAGACCGGCCTATAGTTTGAGGCTAGGAACGGTCACCTTTTTTAAAGATAGGACTAACATTGGCACATAACCAAGAGGGAGGTAAATGAATGTCCAGTGATTTTGAAAAAATGGAGCAGAGGGCAGGAGCAACCTCCTCAGCGGCCAATTTCAGAACATGAGCCGGTATACCGTCAGGACCTGTAGCTTTGTTTGGGTTCAACTCCTTGAGCAACTTCACAACACCATCTAAGGATATCTCAATATCAGACATGGTGGGTATGGTGTTCGCTTCAACTGGAGGTAAGGTGACATTCTCACGGGTGAAAACCTTTTGGAACTGCTCATTTAAGATGTTAGCCTTCTGCATGTTGTCCGAGACCAGTATCCCATCAGATTTCAGGAAGGGATACCAACACTATCACATCTAAGGTTTTTAATAAAGGACCAGAAACGTTTAGGTGAATCAGTACAAACTGTGTTGACATAATTTCTATAGCGACTCTTGTTGTTTTGTGAGTCGCTTACGTTGGGTTTTGAAGTTTTCAAAAGAGGATGGAGTTCGCGTCTTACGCCATGTGTTATAAGCCCTTTGTTTCCTATTTAATAGTCGTTTAATAGTCTTATCAATCCAGGGGTTTGGTTCCTCTTTCTAACAACCCGAGCTGGAACATAGACATCCATTACCTCTTTGATTTTGTTCTCAAGGGCAGAGTACATGACCTGCACAGAGCACTCACGTTTAACCAGGTCAGAGCTGAACTTACTAAGCTCCGCCTTGATTCCACTGACATCAGCTTTGTGAAAGCTATACACTTTCCTAGGCTTTTGTTTAGTTGTTTTAGGCCTAGTGCTTATCATAATCAAGGGGATACCATCATGGTCAGATATGCCAGGGATCAGGGCAGACCTATCCACTAGAGTAGGATTAGATGTCAAGAAAATATCCAAGATGTTGTTAACTCTAGTAGGCTCACTTACCATTTGGTCAAGACCAAAATCATTGCATATGTCAAGCATACATTTGGATAAAGCAGGATACTGTGAGCCTGGTTGGACAGACCTAGTGAACCAATCAACATCAGGTAGATTAAAGTCCCCTGCAAGATAGATCTGTCCATTCTTATTCTTACTGGCCTTAACGAGAGAAGCCCGAAGCTGGTCAAGGTAGTCTGTTGAGTTGCCATATTTATGTGAGCGGTAAAAGACCCTATAAGTATTTGTTTGGCACCTTGGATTCGAGAGAAACCCAGACTACCTCACAATCCGAATCAAGGTCAGGTCTATAGGTAGCAAGGAGGTCTTCTTTAGTGGCAATAAGGACGTCCCCTTTAGACTGACCATAATTTCTGTCTTTTCTAAAAACAGTATAATTACCAGGAAACAATTCATTACTGGTGACAGAGCTATTTAAGTGAGTTTCAGTACCTATAATCACGTCAGGGTTATTTTCATCAATGCAAGCATTTAAGTCTGCAACCTTATTACGAATGCCTTGAAAATTAATAACAAGGACTTTTAAACTATTCCTAATCGGTTTAGAATTGGGTCTACGTTCAGGTCGAAATTTCTTGGTGACTGGGGAGGACGACAACAGAGGCGGATTGGGGGGTCGCTGGTAATACTGTGAGCACCAGGAGAAAGACAGGCGAAACTATTCGATAATTCAGGGTCAGAATTGCTAAAAGTGAACTTGAAAAGTTGGGAATACCACATTGACAGCAAATCCAAGAAACGTTACTATTAGCTGCAATGCCCTGGTAGATGGCAGAGTTCATGCTCATGCAATTAACATGATACCAGCCTTGGCACTGGTCACAACAGACAGCTCGCTGACCCCATTTGGCGGCTTTGCCGCACAAGACACATGGGAACTTGGGTGTGTATGGGCCAGGATTGGGGTGCAGGTCCCCAGAGAGCATGATAACCAAGATAGACAAATAAGACGTAGTAAGATTAAGCGGCTGAGCGCCCGAAGGGAAGGTAGGCCAGGCTTAGGTTGATGGTAGTTAGCCAACAGAACAGTTAGGCTAGGTATATACTTAACATACATAAAAGGGACTGTATGTAGGTTTGTAAAACCCCGGGGCTCACACTTCGAAACAACAACATTAATAAAACTAGTGTACTCATTACTAAGGGGAAGTCCATAATTGTTTGGGAGAAAACGAAGACTGCAACCAAAAATAAAAAAGAGCATGTACAACAGACCACCACCACCCCACATAATTACCAACGGGAGGAGTAACCAGGACACACCTACAATGCCAATACTCACGACAACCGACAATTGACCACGCTACAATGACGAGGAGTTTATCCTTGCATGAACGCTAACACTAGCAACAGGCGACGGCTGACTATGAGATTCACTGTAGGCTCTTAAAAAAAAAGTGTGGAAGGCTACACTGGGGTGAAGCCTAGGCTCACACAATAACCAACCAAAATTTCCACTACAAAAATACAGAAAGTTAAGCTCGAGACCGGTTAGCTGAGGTATCCAACGTGATGAGAAAGTGGAATACTCCCAAAATTACTGTCAATATGTAACTTCAACGAAAAAAACTAAGTAAAAACAGCAGAAAAATCCCAGAGATAAAAGAGAACGATGTTCACTTTACGAGCATGCGCACTGATACTGAGGCATGCGCCTGGTGTTATTGTAACATCCCTTTTTTGCTACTGTAGCCTAGGCTAGGCCTATTAGTATTAGCCTAGGCCTAGGCCTAATTTTTTTTATTGTGTTTAGGCCTATCAGTATCCTAGTCTGCTTGTTTTTTTTTTTTCTTCTCAGGGAGTGCATGTTTTCAAGCCTCCCGGGGTTTTTGTGTACTTCCTTTTGCTTTTATATTTCCTTATATTCTCTTGTTGAGTTTATACTCAAAATGTGTAGCCTATGTTTATATGTAAAAGCGATAAAACAATAAACGAAACGAAGCGAAGTTAGTTATCATAACATAACATAACATAACATAACAGGTTGAAGGGCAAAGGAGGGCCAAAGCCCCATAAGATGCCCTGAAGTCCAGGCCCTAATCATTTAACTCTTCGAAGATCCAATGCCAGAGTGAGTGTGGATGAACACCGGCGAACTTCGCCTTCTCTTTTCGACTAGTGCTCAGAGGTAACGAGGCAGGCGTGTACTAATCACTCCCAATCCTGCTCCCGGGACCGTCATTTAACGTCCCCATCCGACGTGAGCGTATCCCCAGTCTTTAGCCACTTTCCCAAAGGCTGGAGGGGGTGGAAGTTATACTTGCTCTGCACCACTGCTCAACAGCTGAGCTGAGCAAGCAGACAACTTTCCGAGTCGGACAACTTCCTGAAACGGACAACCAAATACCCAATTTTGAAATGCACCAATTTTAAACCCCCTCAGCATCACTGTGAACAGCTATGCTGAACAAGCTAATTTTTAGACCCCGGAAAATTTCCAATTGGTTCCACCGGGATTTGATCCGGGGACCTTCAGTATGCAAGGCAGTATGCTCAAACCACAGAGCCATCTCCATCACTAGTCGATCACTATCAGTATCATGAGTCGAGCGTTTCATATGCACTATACACTAGGCTAAATACTAACAAGGTTGGTCACTCAACACAGGCTGCAGTTAGCCTAGGCTAGGCCCTAGGCCTAAGTTAGACATTTACGTTAGTTATGACATTGAGTTGACATAGGCTAGGCCTATGAGAGATGCGTTGGGTGCATGGGATCATATGAAGCCTTTTGGTAAAGGGTAGGCCTATTTTTTATTGAGATCTTCATGACAGGACGATCCACAATGCAAAGTTTCTACATGATTTTTCTAAGCCAGTCAGCTAAAACGCAGATCTAGCCCAGTCGGGTGCCTTACCCCCGCAACCAACTATAGCTAGTGCTGCTGCTTGCTGCAAGAAAGAGATCACAACCGTCTATATGCAAGAGTCAGTGCACGTGAAACCCACAACACCTAGATTTATTATGTATCGTGCCTGAATGCATGAAAAGTCTTTTGTCGTACACATGTGTACGTGCGAAGAGTAGTTATGTAGCCTACAAGGCTTTGCTAGTTCATAGCCAGTGTAAGATATGTCTATTTCTCTAGGGAGGGAAAAAGTAGTAAACAGCCGTTGTTGATGTGCTACACTCGCTTCAGACGACGATACGGTAAGTTCGAATTAGGGCTGTGCATTTTTGGTTAATTCATTATCCATTTAACCGATTTTATTAATCGGCGGTTTACCTTTTAACCAAAAATGACGTAGTGTTCACCACAACTACAAAAAGTCAACACTCTTGTACAGGAAGGTACAAGTCTAAAAATGGCGTCGTAAGTCATGTTCGCTGATGTAAGAACGTAGCAAAAATATTGGTATTTTGCGCTGAGTATAAATCATCTTTTCACAGTAAAAGCCCATCCCACATTTACTGAAGCTTTCTTCAGACCAATGCGCTTTTTAACATTACACCAACTGTTGTATTTTCCCGCCTAGTCCTATGTAACATCGTGTGTGAAAATACCAGGCCTCCAAACGAATTTTCCCATTGAGTTTGCATTATGAAGATCGCACTTCTGAGGCTTACATAGCTGGCCTGTGCAGCCGGCCAAGCCCTGTGCTAAATTCACGGAGAAACGGCATCACAAATCTCTGTGTGCATGGATTTTTCGGGAATCCGACTAAAGTGCATTTCAGTTGCTGATTATTTTGTAAACAATACGTAAGGTTTGGACAAGAAGTGCCAAAATTAAGGGGATATTTATATTAGAAAGGAACCATAACATACGTTAATTGAGTCCATATTTTTTGCTGTCCAGAACTGCTAGAAATTAGATAGTTGCATATTTGTCCGTGGGTGGACTTCTACAGTACAGTTCATTATCGAAACTATACAACCCAGGTGGTTCAACGAACTGCGTATGCTTATTCATAAATATCAACATGGAATGTTCCATTTTATATGATATTGGGCAAACAACAAAATGGCGGGAATTATCTGGCGCTTACAATAGTATTTTACGGGTTAAATTTTTTCCAAATACTGCTACTAACAATGAGAAATAATGAAATTTACGGAGGTGCAGCATGATAAAATATTTCGATTAGCTACAAGTGGGGAGATTTATTCAAATATATGCCCTAATCAGGGTCTGACTAGCACTGAAAACTCGACAAAATCCAACCTGCTTTTATACCTTTTACAGCCCTTCATGTTTTATGATAATCTCTCAAAGGTGCCTCTTATTTCTTAAGTTGTGCTTGGGTGTAGCTATTGAAGGGATTAGGAGATGAGCACACGAAGTTCTGCCAACGAAAGTAACAATGGGTGCGCCACTTGTCACTCATCATTATGTACTTAATTCAGGGAGTTGCCACGAAATTAATCCGTTCAATCGAATGGCTGATTTTAAAACTCTTTTTACAGTTATTGTTCGGTGATAATTTGTGAGAAACTGACACTATTTGTTGCGCGATGTTTGTGTAATAATTTACTAACAAAGCCATGCCGCGGGGACTGAGTAAATGGCAATACAAAAGCGGTTAATCTACGCCGAGGTAATGACGCACGAGTAACCGACGGGTCGGTCGGTTAACCGGTTAACCGATTAACGGTCACAGCCCTGGTTCGAATGTGGAATCGTCATTGCATGTTGATGTTTTGGGGACAAAATGACTGCACCTTAGGCACATGGTTGAGACATTGGACAGAACCTTTTAACTTTTATGAAATGAAAAGGGAGGGATTGTACGTGCCTGCCCTCTGGAAGGGGGAGACAAATCTCGCTTTACCTCCCTCTGGTGGAAATACTGGTAAGGTAAGTATGGCAGATCTTTTGGTTGATATATGACTGCTATTTTACTTCAGGAGAGTATAGACTTGTTTAAACATCTGGCTAAGTGAATCTGTAGGGAAAAGTTTTAGGGGAAACTTTTTCTTACAGAATCATTCATGTTTACAAACAAATGACTGTTTGACAACACAGTTGGTGAGGTTTACTTACATTTTTATCACAACGAATTGTAGATTCCAATTCTTCTACTGTACATTCTGAGTGCAGTCTGGAGATCGCTGCCTATGCAAAACCTAATATGCACTGATATGTCCAGCGCATGTCCTATGCCTAGGCATAATGTAATGGGGAGTGGTCCTAAAGCAAGTCATCTCTTATTCTTGTATTTTTTCTCACAGTGAACAGCAATAGAAAAGTTCATCAAAGAGATCAAATATGGCATTTGTTTGCCGTATATCTCTATCATCAGTGAGGATAGGATGGAGATCTGTCATTAGACAATGTACAACAGCTGGGAGTTCCATCACTCATGTTTCAAGCAGCAGTGGAACACAGTTGGATACCGTTACTGAAAAAGAGGTAAAAATCAGAGATGAAGAATGGTTGTAAAACAACCGTTGTAATGTTGTGGAGGTTTTTTTGTATTAATGATGTGCCTTTTTTGGAGTGGGGAGTCATTGTTTAATTGATTGCATGTTACATTAAAAATACAACAGATATCAAATTCAGATCTGTCTTGTCTAGAGAACAGCACAAATGCCTGACAAGCCTATCCCATGCTGATAGGAACCTAGCTAGGGCTAAGGGAGTCAGATGATTTAAGGCAAATTTGGTCAAGAGCTACTGATGGGGAATAGCTAACATGCTCAGGTAATAAGTTCCAGATACATATTTTGAGGTTAAAGTGAATTTTGGTAACAGAGGCTGTTTGTGAAGAGGTGATGATATAAATATCTACCACTAGTATAACAAGTAGTCAGCCAGGCATGCTCTAAAGGGTCAGTGAATTAATCAGCTCTTGGGAGAAGACCATGTGTTTCTTTATGCGTAACAACAAGGTGATACCCCATGTCACACTTTGGGACTGTCCCATTTTAGCTGATTTATCATTTCAGAGACACCAGCCTGACGACTGGTTGTTTAAGATGAGTCTGGCAGCACACCTGAACATTTTCTATAGAATCCTTATCAGATTGTGTATATGGTTTGCAAACAGTACAGCAGCAGAAGAGAATAGACCATACAAGACGGAAGTATGCTGTAGTCTTAGTTTAGACAAAACACTGGGAGAGGTTATGCCTTAATAGCCCCAAAGTTTGTTTTGCCCTAACTGCTTTCTGGTTTTATTTTTTCCAGTTCATACTGGATGACACCTCCAAGCCTAAACATGGTTGATGTTTTACATGATCCACAGTGTTGATTTCCCATTTGATAGTAACATGGGATTGAATTTGCTCTGTGGGTGACTCTCATTGTAAAGCACTTAAAATAGATGATTTATTCAACCCCATCAGGCAGGTTGACTCCCAGTGACACAAGTTGTCTACATCATGTTGAAGGATTTTTTTTCAGTATTTGAATCCCATACATTTTAAATCTATATAGTTACCTTAGTTCTTTGTGCTGTGCATGCCATGAAAATGCCTACAAGTCCCAAATCTCAAGTAGTCCTGGAAAGCTTAGGAAAGTTGTCTTAGTGATGGTCAATAACTTGCATGTTCTGTGGAGATAGTCAAGCCAGTTGTGGAAACAACTGGCTGGAGCCACTGGACTAAAACAGCAGAATGCGCAAGTTACTGACCATCATTAAGACAACTTTCTCGAGCTGTGCAGGACTACTTGACATTTTAGGCTTATGGCATTTTAATCTCATGTGTTGGTCTTATCTGTTAACTCCCTGATGAGGTGAGTTGGGTCGTTTCAAGTGTGTAAGCCATTATTTTAATTACAGACTTTGGTTGGCATTTTGATATTTATACTGAGTTAAAACAAGATTATGTCATGTTGTTAATTTGTATCATGCTGTCCAGTGTTATCAAGAAAGCATACCAAAATACTGTACCTTCCCACAATTCTTTGGAAGTGGTCCATATTGAACTCTTGAAGTTGTTCTGATTTAAAGACACACATGTGGCTGCCTGGGACAAGTGAAAATCAACAAAGGGCTTTCTCATAAGATTCCTACCCATTGCACTAACACACAAGCACAGCCACAAAGTTTACATATCATTTCTAATTATTGCTGTCTAGATCATGCTTTCATTAAAGTTGTTGTCAAAGCTGGCTATTTAAGATCATTTTTTCAGTCTGGACAGGTCCAATTCAGGATAGCTAGAGCACATACCAAGAAGCAAAAAGGACTTGTGATCATTAATATGGGTCTAACAGTACAGCAGCCTAGTAGCTAAATCCAGGCAGCCTGAGTCAAAGAGAGGTAGCTCCACTGTAGCCAGTAGTTTCAGTAAATTTTAATTTCTTGCCTCAATGAATCCCACTTAAATGGAACATTTTTTTCCCTCTGACTTCCTCCATGAGTATTTCAGATATTTTTGGCTGGTTTTAAGTTGGTCAGTTTTTATGGTATTTTCACTGCATACTTTTCCACATGCATTTTAATTTTTATGCGCAACAAAAGAAAAGCAAGTTAAGCAACCAGCATGTTTGATTTCCAAGCACAGAGTAGAGTGTGTCAATTGTTCCAGACTGAGAAATGCATTATAATTTGCATGTAGAGGACATTGTTGAAGCTGTATAAATTCAGTTATCAGAGCTAAAAGCACAACTTGCAATGAAATGCCATGGTGTTGCAAGTAGTGACTTGACTCAAGTTGCCAAAATGATTGTAGTTGATTTGACTTGCTGCCAAAAAAGAGTGACTTGGTTACACCACTGCCTACCATAGTATGTCCTTCTTGTGACACCAGACATTTAATATTTAGCTCCGACTGAATGCAGTTTGTATGTCATTTTGCAGTGCAAAAACATCGTAGGATGATTTACAAGTTTTTAAGTGGGGGTTACAACTTCTTGAATGTTCATATGTCACTCTCTGTACAGCGCACTTTAGATCTAACCCCAGTCACAGGCGTCCCAGAAGAGCATATCAAATCTCGTAGGGTGAGGATATTTGTACCTGCTCGTAATGCAATGCAATCTGGCACAGAAAACACACATCACTGGAAACTGGAATTTGAAACCAGAGAACGGTGGGAAAATCCTCTCATGGGATGGGCTTCTTCGTAAGTAAACCTTTTGTTTTTGGTATCTTTTAGCATAACTGCTGTTATCTGTGTATGCCATAGATTCTACAGTACCACTGGTACAGATCTTTTATCAGTAGTAAGTAAAACTGATTCACACTGAGATGTGTGTGCATCTTTGTCAGTCAGGTTTCTTTATTTCAATACTCTACTCAGTGCAGGGGGGTAGCCAGAATTGTGTCATGGGGAGGGTTTTGGTGTCATGGGGGGATGTTGGGGGCACAATATTAGGGAAGAGTCTAAGGACGGAGAGCGAAAAAACTCCTATTTTAAGTGTTTTTTGCATTGCAAGGTTGGGTCATGGGGGGGGGGGAGGTTTCTAACCCCCAAAACCCTCCCCGTGGCTACGCCACTGACTTAGTGTCACTTAAGAATAAATATTTTAGTAGTCTGCTAAAAAATTACTTAATAAACTGTTTGGAAAAGTATCTTTCCTAAAAAGAAATTTCTTTCTGGTAATGTTGTGAGGGTGAGTAGGGCTGTGAACATGTAGTGGTTAATCACTTAACGATCACATGAGGAATAAACGTGTAGCACAAAGCTTCAAGTGATAAATGGCAAAACCTGTTTTTGACAGTTTTTATCCATTTGTATACTCTGATGATCTCTGGTTTTTGTTTAATGGAACATTCTGGGCATATTTACACCTTCTACTGTAGGCTTCAAAGCTCCAGAATAATTTGATTTTACCATGCAAGATAACAACTATTATTATTTCTATTTCTACATTACGTTCAGTATCAATAACTACATACTGAAATTATTATTTTTGTGTTGAGGCAATCACAATTAATCGCTAAATAATCGCAAATTTTTGAGGTTAAAGTCATTTTTTATTTGTAGTTATTTTGCTAAACTTTCACAGCCCTAAGAGTGACTGCATTAGTTTTGTCATACTTGAAAATTGTGAATATGGGAGTGCTTATATTCTCGGGGGAAAATGCAGAACTTTACCCTGGTGTAGATTACGGTAGTTATGGTAGACTATCCCATTTGACAAAATTTTTCTCTCACTCAATTGTGAAATTTACTGGGAGTCACTGCGTGAAGTACTTTTAATATGCAATTGCCATGAAAAGATACCAGAAAAAGTAATGAAAGGAAATGTGTAAGATTTAGCTGTTGCATTGAAGGCAGTCTGGAGGCTACTGCTTCTGCCTTTTAATGTATTGTCTCACAGAAAAAGATTGCGCTGATAAATTTTGGATTCAAAGTTACTCAATCACATGGGGCATATACTACTTGTTTTAAAATTGATTTATTACCAAGATTAAAACTGAAGTTGACAAAAAAGGCATGGCTCTCCAAGAAATAAAGTAGATTGCTAATGACATTCATTTACACATGTATAGTGTCGAAAATATATAAAAATGTCCTGATTTATGTGTAGTCAGTTGAGAGTGGAAACAAAGAATTTGCAACCAAACCCATGCAGCTACAGTCATCGTGTACTATTATTCATCTTTTTCCTTTTCCAGAGGCGATCCTTTTTCAAACACAGAACTTAACTTTAATTCAAAAGAAGATGCCATCAGATTTGCAGAGAAAAACGGTTTGTCAATTATATGTAATGTATATTTCTGCAGTGTGCTGTACTGTATGTCAGTGATGCCATATTCATGTTACTGTACATTGAATTTTTTTTTATTATTATTATTTTGTGAGATATATGAGATTTTCCAATAACCCTTTAGTTTATGCAACAGTTTATGATCATTTTAGCATTCACTAATAGCAACCTGAAAGGTTTCTGTTGAGAACAAAGGTTTTATCTGTAAGTGTTCACACTGTTCATTGGAAGTGACATCAGGATTTAAAGTATGCTGGTACGAACAATTGTGATGTTATTCCACTATAGGTAAATTTCACCATATGGCATATGCACCATCGTTCCACCATATGTACCATCGTTCCACCATATGCACCATCTTTCCATCGTAGCTAAGAAGTGCAAGGAAGAAAGGTGCAAATCCTATAGTGAAAAGGGTACTTAATGACTTGTCATTGTTACAAGTCAAGACTACCTAGCAGACTTTAAATCATGCTAAATACAGTAAATATGATAACTCGGTGTATGAACAATGGCAATGACATCACAGTTGTAATGGTTACAGTGCCCAGTTCCCACAATTCCTTATGGAATTAAGCAATGATTAATTTCTGCCAGCGCAGAGAGACTTAAAGAAGAGAAATTTTTGGAAGAGCATGGTGTCAAAGACAAAGGGAAAGCAGAATAGTTCACTGGATGTAGTACATTGAGTGGAACTGTATGAAGATTGTATCGTAGAAAATGATGATGGTATCAATGGGTTGTGGTTAGACAGATTCAATCAAAGATTACTGATTGGTATCCTTTGATCTCCATCCACTGGATGTATCCTTTTCATTTTGATATGTTGTACAGTTTTATGGTTTATACATGCACCATCTTGGTGGTATATGGAGGTAAAGCATTTAGTGCTGACTATAAACCTTGACTATAAACCTTGTAAATTGCCATTTTGAGGGGGACTAATGCTCAGGCACATGGCCTGCTTAATACAGTGCTTGCACTAAACCTAATTCCCCCGCAGTCAACGAACGCTTTATTTATAATATTGAAAAAACTGTTCACGAGGTTAACAAAAATGTCTTTATGAAAGCATTGCCCAAGCTCATAAATTTGTTAGTGGTAACTAAGAGAAAAATGTGTTCTTTATCTTTCAGGTTGGTGGTATGAAGTTGTTGAAAGGCAAGGTCCCACTCCAAAGAAGAAAAGCTATGGAGCAAATTTCTCATGGAATAAAAAGACAAGAGTTTCAACTAAGTGATTTGGAAAATGGATTTTTCATGAAGACTCTTTAAAAAGATAATATTTTTAAATCTATTGGCAACAATATATCTCTGGACTTAATTTATGTACAATAAGGGCAATGACACAACTTCTGGGTATTCAGCTTTCAACAATCAAACTTGTCAGTCAAAGAAAAAGTTAATTCACTGACCAGGACACCCCTGCATGTTACTCTTGAGTTGTGTTAACACAGAGTGGCCTCTGCATGTTAATGAACACCTTTGCCCTCAATAAAAACTTTAGTTAAAACAATTCCAGCGTTTGTTTTTTTATTTGAATGTCTTTTATGCAAAAGTTACCTGTGAAAGATAGCAAATTTTCTTCCTTTTGTCCAGTATTTGAATGGGGAACTCCACCATGGCTTTATGCAAAGTCATAATTTTATCAAGATTTTAAATTGTAATACTTCAAGAAAACCAAGTAAGCATTCTTTAGAAAGATTAGCAGATAATCAAGTTGTTTAAAGTTATGTCATTCATCATGTTAGGGATAAAGACAAATTTATAAATGATAGCTTCTATGACAGTACAAAAAAAAAAAAAAAAATCCAAGCAAATTGTGATATTAAGGAATGGATCTGACATTGTTCAGCTTAGACATGGTTTTAAATTTTAAAATTAAGGACTGGACACATCCCTCAAAAATAGACAGTAATGTGTAGCATTGCAGGAATCCTGTCTCTGTTCCTTATTTTCAAGACCCTATCTGTGGCATCAGTATGACACAAAGCATATAAAGATAGACCTACTGTGGAATCTTTGCAAGGCCCTGTGGTCCACTCTGTAGAAAGAAAACAAGTTAGACAGGATTTGTAAAAATTTGTTTAACATGTATTCTGGTATATTTATTGACACATGAAAAATTGGAATGTGTAACTTCATATGTATACATTTTTTATTTACAATAGTTTACATTCCCTCTATGGGTATAACTGTAGCTGTTTTCAGTTTAGTGGAAATGTTCCTTTTCCAAACAATCTGTCCTTAATATATAGCCAGTCTTTGAAGTTTTGAGATATGCGAGTGCAATCCTTCGCCATCCCTCTCACTTGAAATCAGTGTGAAAAGTGTTATTTTTTGCACACCTAGGTAAGAATGTGAGCTCATATACATCTAGTGAAGTTAAATAACATGTAAGGAACACCTGTCACACCCCTACACATCTCAAGGAGTGTGATTTGTAGCACTCAAAAAATCCAAAAATTCATAATTGCACTTGTCCATAAAATTACTTCCTGTTTCTCATTGTAGGTCAGTACACAGCACAACCATAGAGAAAAAAGTTGCAGTTTTCCTTCTGAATCCAACAAAATATGAGGGATACATTGCAAAGTGTGGCAACTGTCAGGGTCCCTAATGTAAGGTTGATCAAACCATGGGAGTTGATGGTGTTTGTTTAGAGTGTAAAAAGCCTTTTGCTACCTTTCACAATGCTACCTCAAACTGCTTCAACCATTTGCAAAAGTGCTTGCGAAGTTAGAAATCCTCAAGAGCCTAAGCACTCTCCTGTAGTAAAGGGGTTAACAATTTTATTTCCAAGTGTTCTGATGTCATTACATATTATTTATTCCTCTTGGAGCCACAGCATCTGGCCTTTAAAGAAAGCATTTACGACAACAGTAGCTAAGAAGGATCATCTTTGTTGTTTTTCCGGGCCAAGTTTCTCCCATCTTTGCTGGATCCTTTGTTGCCTTTCTATAGAGTCATGAAGACTGTAGAGAAAAGGAAAAGAAATGTAATGGTTTAAAAGATTGGTAGAAAATGAAGTGAAAGCCAAAGTATCAAAATATCCACTATGTACCAACAACCGATACAGTTTTGCACCTTTTGCCAGTGTAGGTGGTGTGGGGGGGGGGGCACTCCCAAGATTTTATAGCCCCCCTCAAATTCATGAAGGGTAAAATTGTTGATATATGAAAACTTGTTCAGGCCTCCTTTTTCATATGTCTCCCCCCTCCCACCAAATTCATGAAGGGTAAATGTGTTGATTTATAAAAACTTGTTCAGGCCTCCTTTTTCATTTGTAAGTCTCTCCCCTCCCAGCTGACACCAATGTGCACATGAATGACATGTAAACAAGGTTGATGCTGGAGTGTCTGTGCAGTCACTGTCAAAATTATCAAGATGTTGCACAGAACTCTGTTAAATATATGTGCACGTAACAGCTGTTTTATTTGAGGTTAATCCAGCCCCTTATTTCCCTGTTCACCCTTATGGGCATAGATATTCCAGAAAAAGTAACATTTCTCACTGTTTTGTTAGAAGTAAATCCACCCTTTTTGTGGCTGGGATGGTATGAAGTAATGTTGGTGGACTAGATTCCTGCTCTGACAGTGTCTTCCACCTGGAGTCTAGACAGGAGAATGTCTGTAGTTGGTAGGCCAAGAGGGCAGTCTCCCTTACGGTATCACTGACTCCATCGTCACCACTCTCACCTGGAGATGCTGGATTGGAATAATACATGAGAGCTGATCAAAGCAATGAATGAATGAATAATTGATGCCAAAGTCTTAAAGGTCAGTCCATTGGCCTAAAATCAATGACAGTAACAACACTCAAATCTGGGATTGGTTGTAGAATATAGTATGGAGTATCTGTAATGGCCAGGTGCCATGCTGATCAAAAACAAAGACAAATTTACCTCAACACATCACACTGCACAACATTACCATTAGCATAATGCATGTTAATATGCACCTTCCCCCTCCTCCTTCCCCCCTGAGCACAACATCTGTCAATATGCAGACTACAGATTCTATTTGACGTTAACATTTTTAACAGGTATACAGGAGACTGTCACAATAGCGCAACAAGCTGCAGCATATATAAGCAGCAGCAGACAGCTTTGCGAGACATTAACTTCAGGTACCAAAAAGTGGCAAGTATAGGTTAAAGAAGGCCAAAAAGTTGATGGGGAGAAATTTGGACATTTTGTGTCTTTCAACACTAACAGCACTAAGTGCTCCTTGAGGGCTGAATTATCATAGGCATAAAGGGATAATTTTTGGGGAAGGCAAGAGGAAATTGTGCCCAAATAATGGCACCCTTTATCATGTTTGGACCGTTGTTGCCCGAACTGGGAGGGCAAGTTGCCCCTGCCCACCCCCTCCCCCTGCCTTGTACCCCTATGTGATTATATTCAAAAGACAGAGTGAACAGTAATAATATCAGTCTATAAATGCTTTCCATTTATTCAAATAAACATTAAAAACAAACAGGTCTTCAACTGTTCGGACTTTTACCCTATTTTGGGGCAAATGAAGTAATTCAGTCTTTGATAAAGTAGAAGTCTAGGTTTTTCTAGGTTTTAAATATTTCAAAAAACTCTATCGCAATGTCATTGAACTGTTACTTTGCCCTGCTATTTGGATTGTTAAGAAAAAGAAAGGTAGGAAATTGAAAAAGAGAAGCTATCTCAGCACTTTCCTTTGCATCAATAGTCCCGGTCATGATTGGTATTGTAGAGAGTGCTCCTATATACTGCAATAATAAACACCTGTTACACATTGCTGTACTTTTCAAATAATATTTAATTATTGATCATTCAGTTGTGACATTTCTGTCAGAACGGCACTTTTATTTTCCACTTAGCTTTAAAAGCAAATTCAAAAGTCAATTATTACATACTGTATATATACAACAAAATTCATGAAAATGTGAAGACTGATAATGACAGCTGGATGCTTAAACTAATTATAATGTGAATGTACTTTGTAGCAAGGAGGAATATCAAAAAAAAAACCTTTTAAACATTTGCTTTGTCATTTATCCTGAGTGCAAACTGATGCTGTGAATTGTATGATCATTTGCCCTACCTCAGTCAGTCATTTGGTTATTTTATTTTTTAAGTACCATAGGCCTTTGAAATGTTAATTACCAAACTATCATTCTCTACTGTCTTACTGTTGTATATCAGATTTCTAACCCATGAATGGTATTATCATTTAATATGTCCCCTAGAGTCCTCTGGGTAACCAATAGCACAGTTTGATAAAAGGCAAATAATAATATCCTCAGCTATGTATTTTAATGGAGTTCCAGTGAAACCTTGCCATAGAATGCAGAACACATTATACACAAGCATGGGAAGTTAGTAAACAATTTTGCAATCCACTGTCAATGGAATGTTTGTGCCCAAGGTGGAATAAAATTACGCACTTATATACATGGTCACAGCATGTATCGTATAGGTCCTATCCATAGATGGTCGCCACCTACTGAGGCAAAAAAGGCGCACCAAGATGGTCACCGTGAAGCTATAAATCGTCTGATATGACGACTACTCTGTACTATTTTAAGCAAAAGTTAAACTTGAATGGGAAACAATATCATATTCCTGCAATGTGTGAAGTGATTTTGACCTTACCTTGCCATATTTCAGAAATATTTCAACTTTCACGCAAAATATGGTAACATACTTCAGCAAGTCCAAACTTTCACACAAAATCATAGCAGATGGCCATCTTGGTGCGCTTCTTCTCGCACGTACGGTAGCGACAATCTACCATGCAGTATGCTCTGTCCATGCATAGGAAGTCCGTGAATAGAATTAACAAAGTGATTATACTTGACCTCTGGTATGGAGATTTATTATACCAGGCTTAGACAATAGCAAAGTGAGGTTAATAAATGAACATTTCTAAGCAGGCTTGATGTAGCATGTTGGCTGACAGGCACAGTTTTGGAAAGAAAAACATGACACAGTAAAGCAAAATTTTTGTACTGGAAAACTGACTAGAATATGTTTCACAACATACATTAGTTTCAGTCTGTTCAGAAGAAACTTCAATGGGTCCCTGGCAGCTTGACAGACCATTTGATTAATTTCTTTCTAAAGTGTCTATAGTTAAGCCTTCCTTCCACACTGAATTTGCCAGTGTTTAGCTTGAGCCATGATCAGTTGGATCATTTTGGATACATTTTTGGCACTGCAATGACTTTTGTGAACAGTTAGTATTCCAAGCTCATAAACTTGAACATCAGAGGAAATCACTAGTGCCCCCTACTTACTTTTTACGTTCGTTCGTTGATCTGGCCATGTTGATAGTTGGTGTGGTCTACATTTTTAAGAAAACCAGTTGTTATCAACAAGATTTATTCATGCAGATCAAATAATGGCACAGCATTTGCAAATGCTTTAAAAAGGCTAATTTACTCACAAAATATTTTAATTTGCAAGTGACTGACATGATATGGTTGACAAACCTTTCACTAGCATCTGTTGACCATTAGCAGCCAGAGACAGCATGTTATCTAGATCAAAGCTAGTAACAATGTAAGGAGGTGGAACCTTCACACGGCACAGAATCTGACCAGTCAAAAAATCTAGTAAGGATACGTCTCCAGCATTGGTCATTATTAGAAGCTGTCATGATAAAAATATTTCAAATCTGTGAAAAACATGAAACCTGATGGGAATATAATTGAATAATTGCCATGTTGAAACAATTGAAAATATTGGAAATTTAAAGGTCTGATCCTCTCACCCCAGACAGTTCCAATTCTCCTTACCTACCAACTCAAGCCCCTCCCACATCTGTTAAAATTTCATCCTCATCTAGACACAATCTCAGTTTACTGCTTAAGGGTTAGTATACAAGACCCAATGTGTAATCAAAACACTTTAAGTACAATACAGGCTGTGTGATATGAGCTTTGATACTCTGCATTGTTTGAACTAGCTGTCAATCAAAGAGCTGAGCCAATTGAGAATTTCTGTAAGCTACTTGCAAAAATTTTAATTTGGAGTGATAGGATAAGCCCTTTATGTACCATAATATTTTCTTCAAGATTATTTACTCTCAATCTGACAGACAGTGTGGTAGCATGAACCAGATTTACCAGCAAAACTCACACATCAGATGCTGTCCAATGACTGGCTACTTCAATGAGCTCGTTATTCTTACATGGATATCTTTTAAAGCATTATCATATGTATACACACTATCTTCAAATTTCCTGTTTGGTGCCATATATTGGCTGGTCCAGGTCACAATTTACCTGGTGCTGAGACCAACCCTCGCAGACTGAGAGAGAAAATTATAACATGATGCAAAGCCAAGTAAAGCTACCATCCACCCATATGATACAATGCCACCATCACAGTATTCATGAACAAAAAGCCTCAGTGTTTAATGTGATCAAATACTGTGAGGCAGAAGTTTGCTTAAAGAGCTAATCCTCTCACCCCAAACTTAACTTCTGGTAGGGGGTAACAGAAACTCTCAATTGGCTCAGCTTTTTGACTGACTGCTAATTCAGAAAATGCAGTGTACCAAAACTTATATTATACAGCATAAAATGTACTGAAAGTGTTTTGATTATACACATTGAGCTTTCTATACTCACCCTGAAGCAATATAAATTGAGATTGTGTTTGAATGAGGATGAATTTCAGATAATTGTGGGAGAGGCTTAAGTAAGAAGGTTAAGAGAATTGGTACTGTTTGCGGTGAGAGAATTGGGCCTTTAAATACCTTCTCAGGAAATACCTCTTGGAGAAGAAACATTTTTGAAGGAAATCATTTGCTAACCATTTTCTAGCTAGCTTCTGATCAGAACCTTGCAGAGGTTTTGTAGACAACAATCTCTGTGCAGAGGTTGGAAAAAAGGTTGGCGTTAAGACTGTGACGGTTAGTACAAAAAAGGAAACCGGTTTTCCGAACAGCCTTATTTGGCCTTCACCATATCCAACATTGTCCTATAGCAATCAATACTGCATTATCAGTTGCTTCAGTATGTCTTATTTTTTATATCCTTTTGTATGGCTTATTTGTGCAATTTTTTTTTCCACAAAGAAAGTTAATGCTGAAAATATTATATACTGACCTGGCACAGTAAAGTGTGTAATTCGCACCCATCTGTTATGAAACAGGAGTCATTTATAAAAGATGAACTCACTTGTACTTGAAAAATGGAAATGAACCTTTTCATTGATTTCAACCATGCTGTTATCAATTTGTATTTTGTAACCCACTCTGATCCAGATTGGATAAGGTAATACACTTGTAAGACTAAAATGCCACAATTTCATCCAAATGCTAGTGTTTAACGATTGCATACTACTGTTAGTTAGATAAGATTTAATGACGCACCAACACGAACCTGTCATTTAGTGTCATACAGTTCAAATACAGAGGAAATCCTCCTGCTTAGTCGCCTCTTACAACAGGCGGGGAATACTGTGGGCATTTTCTACAACCCCCAGCCCACAGACGGCTGATCTCTGGCAATTAAACAATGTTATCCATAGTTCCTTGAGTTTGTTTCCCAAAGAGAAGATGCAAATAAAATACTCAAGGGAGAGAGGTATATTAAGTCTGTACTAGTTGTAACAACACAAAAAAGGTACTAAAACACAGCTAATGTTGAACTATTTCTAACAATTAAATACCAGTAATTTCATTTAGTGACTAGAGTTTCTCCTCTGTCAGTTTGCAATAACCAGATATTATTTGAAAAATATAGGAATACAATTATGTTCTTAGTCAGGGCCCTTAGCCTAGGAAAAAGTCTCGGCACAGTTCAAACACTGCCTACATAGCGTACCACAACCATTTCACATATAGTGTAATGTATTTGCACTGAGTTTAAAAATTTCAATGGGGTCAGTTCACCCCTCAACCCCCCAACCCCTCAGCAGATTAAGGCCCTGTTACTGTACCTGATCATTTGATCAATATAGTCTTGACCCAGGCCATGCATTGATACAATGTAAGGCAGTCCTGTGGATTGAGCTGGCCACTGAAAAATTTCATTATTTGATTATTTGGAGTGAATGATATCTGTTCTTCAAGAGAAATCTTACCACATCATGAAGTGACTTGACAGCTGATATTGTTTGAAGATGGTCCTTAGAGTCATTAGAGCCTTCTCTAATCTGAACCTTGGTCACTTGTCTGGTCATGTAATCAAAGGTCAAAGACATCAGACTGCCTGTCTTAGTCCCAGCAATGACCACCACCCCTCCAGCTGAAAGATCACTCAGATCTTTAAGGCTTTTGGAATGCTTCACAGAAGATGACACAGGAATTGTCAAAAATTGCACTTCAGAATTCCCAACTTGTTCAACAAAGAGTGGTAGGCCTGCACAAAGAAAGCACACGGATACACAGATATCCCGATTTATCATAACAGTAATTTTAAATATTTAACACACAGAGAAAGCAATACCTTAAAGGGCCACACCTCTCAACCCAAACTACAGTTTTGGCCCCTGGGTACCGAAATTCCCAATTGGCTCAGCTCTTTGAGTGACAGCTAATTCAAACAATGCAAGGTGCCAAAGCTTATATTACACAGCAGGTATGGTACTGAGAGTGTGTTGATTATATAAATTGAGTTTTTCTATATTCACCCTGAAGCAATAAACTGAGATTGTGTCTGGATGCTGAGGATGAATTTCAGAAAATTGTGAGAGGGGCTTCAGTAAGAGGGTTAGGAGAGTTGGTACTGTTTGGGTTGAGAGAACAGGGCCTTTAAATGAGAAGCTTCACACAACTAACGAATCTGTTCACCATTACTTAAATTGCTTAATCTTTTAAAAATCCTTAATCCTTAATTTACTAATCATTTTGGTTAAAATCATCTAAAAAAAGTACTTTTCGATTAGAATGTAGCAAGATGCATTACAAATTTGATGTGCAATTTGGATAGTTTGAAGGGATTGTGTTTTTGCTGTCTGTAATTATGCCCATTACTCTTTAAAGTTGTCATTAATCAGGTTGTTGATACTAGTAATTACATACACAAGAATGAAAATCAAATACTAAATTTTAGCTTTGCAAGTCCAGACAAAGTTTTACACTTTGTTTGACAGTCAGAGTCGCTCTAAATCATGAAAGAGACCACCCCAAACTTACTTTGAAACAACAGAAAAATCTCAAAACTGTCTAGTTTCTCTTCCAAATATCTTTCATGACATTTTTCAACTTTAATAATTTATAATCGAGGGAAATGAAGCAGTTGCCAGTTACTCCAACTAAATTTCACAATTGAGAAGGAAAATTGTTGTCACATTACCACAAGAACAATTCATTAAAGGGGCTCATTGAGTTGATATTGATAATTGAATGAGAGTGTTTAAGAGTCACTACTACATGACGATGCTTATAGTTAGCGTGAGGAGTCAAATTTCATATCCAATAGTTATGAAAAAGGATAAAATTTTAAAATTTTGTGGAGTCCTGACTTTAAACTTTATGTGCATAATTTTAAAAAGTGTCTGGTCGCAAATTTTTGAAACCCGAATTGAACCGTTAAATGCAGTTATTTGTATGTACTATGAAGGATGTGGATTTTATAAGTTTGACCATTGTCAATGGTATGTGAAGAAAACTTGACAGGTTTGGAAAAATATGTTGAATTTCAAGAACCAACTCAATGATAGCCAGGATAGACTACTACACTATTTTAAGCTGTTGGGGTTACTGCATTTTAATTTTTCCATGAAACATCCAATACCTTCACCTTTCTTTTCTTGATGCCATCTCAGTACAAGTAGCCGAATCTTCTAATGTGCAACTGGTGTTTGTTTCATTGTCAGAATCAAAGTTATGCTTCTTTTTTTCTTCTGTTTGAGTGTGTAGTCTGTTAAACTTGGGTAATATGAAAGTTAAATATGAAAAAAAAATATTAAAAATGATTACTTACCAATGAACTCATCAAATAAGACAACAGAGCCATCATTTAATCCTACAGCCATCAACAATCCACAAGGAGATGAACAAATTGTAGTGATATCAGCACCGAACGGAACTACACGATCCGGTTTGTGCTCCAAGTCTATATAATAGAGTAAAAACAAACATGACTAAAGAAAAAGGACACCAGATGTACATAAAGGTAAAAATAAAGTGACTATTAAAGGGAAAGTACCAACAGAGCAGAAAATTGAATCATGTTTTCAAAATAGAGCCAGCACAGTCACAGTCTAAATGCAATAAGCGTTTCATTTATTACTCAAAAGTATTGGAGAAAGGGTCGCCAAATTTTGTTTACTGACATGATTATAACTCCCAAAATATCCTGACATGATCACCCCAAGATTAAAGTTATTGACATGATCACCCAAAAATATCCTCCCCGGTATTCAATGGACAATTTTAGGTCAATTTTTTCCACAAAACCATAATCATCTACACTTTTTCTGATTTGATGGTACAATATTATGTATGTTCCATCAGTTGGTGCTTCTTGCCAACACCTGTGGTGTTGATCCATTCTTCAATGATTGGGTGGCTAGCTCCTGGGAGTGTTATACTAGAGACACCTGTAACAACCATGTGCATACATCATGAACAGAGAATAAGAACATTTGGATATGTGAATGGGCTAATGAGGTAATAATAATAATAATATAACAGTTCTTATATAGAGCCTTACACAAGAAGTCTCAAAGCGCTAAAACTATACAACATGCGGTCAATAAGACAAAGTAAACAAATGAGTTTTCAAGTTAGTTTTAAATTGTCCAACAGTGGAAGAGTTCTTGACAAAAGATGGAAGGTCATTCCACAGTTTCGCAGATACTGTTGAAAAAGCACGATCACCATAAGAATGGGTAACAGATGACGGCACATTTAAAAGAGATTGAGAGCTGGAACGTAGTTCACGTAAAGGCTTGTAATTAGATATAAGATCCTTTAGATATAATGGAGCAAAACCATGGATGCATTTGTATGTAAGAAGAAGGATTTTGTAGTTGATACGATGCTGCACAGGAAGCCAGTGAAGATTACGAAGAACAGGGGTGATGTGGTCACATGATTTTGTTAATGCAACAAGTCGAGCTGCTGAGTTTTGAATTCGCTGGAGTTTTGAAATTTGGTGTTTAGGTAAACCATAGAAAAGACTATTTCCATAATCCAGACGACAGGTAACGAATGCATGAATAAGCTTTTCAGTAGTTTGGGCATCCAAATAATGTCGTAATTGACCAATTTTGTGCAAAGCAAAGGAGGCAGAGCGACACACATTATTAATATGCTGAGATAAGCTAAGATCATTCTGGAAAATAACACCCAGATTTTTTGCACTCTGGGCAGGCGTGATTAAAGAGTCTCCAATGGAAATACTGGTGAGTGGTATAGCATCACGGAAGCGAGAAACAAGGTGTAGTACTTCAGTTTTCTCAGGATTGAGTTTTAAACTGTTGGTGGTTGACCACGAAAGGATGTCCTTAACACACGTTTCCAGTTGCGGTAATACTGAATGGCAGTTTCTATTATCAACTATAGCATACACTTGAGTGTCATCTGCATAAATCATTTTGGACAGACCATATGATTCTATTATGTTTTCAATAGGAGATGTGTACAAAGTGAAAGCAAGAGGACCAATAACAGATCCTTGAGGGACTCCCTCTTCAGGTACATGAGCCTCAGATAAGTGACCATTGATATTAATATGTTGCAATCGGTTGGTAAAGTATGATGTAAACCAGCGGAGTGCAGTTTCACAAAATCCAAATCTATTAGAAAGGCGTTGTAAAAGGATAGTATGATCAATGGTATCAAAAGCAGCAGAATAGTCCAATAATACAAGAACAGATTCCTTTCCTTTATCAGCTGAAAGCAGCAAGTCATTGTAAACCCTTAGAAGGGCAGATTCTGTAGAATGGTGGCTTCTGTAAGCAGACTGATACTTGCTGTGAAGGTTATTATGCCAGAGGTAATCTTGGATCTGTAATACAGCAGCACGTTCAGTTGACTTAGCAAGAAATTTGAGATTAGCTACTGGACGATAGTTTTTGAGATTCTCACAGTCAAGCTTTGCATTTTTAATACGAGGAGTAATGTGCGCAACTTTTAGCGACTCTGGAAAAACACCAGTCTGTAGTGAACCATTAATAATCTTTGTTATGATAGGAGCCAGTTCTTTGATGCATTTCTTGAGAAGCCAAGTAGGTATAGGATCCATAGAACAAGAAGTTGTTGGAGAGTTCTGAATAATACTAGAGACTTTTTCTACACTAATCAGAGAAAATCCTCTAAAAGAACTAGTACAAGGCTCACAAGGAATATGTGGATCATTGTTAGCTGGCATATTATGAAGATCCTCCTTAATACATTTCACTTTATTGGCAAAGAAGTTACTAAAATTATTGGCAAGGGATGGCTGAGAACTAAAACCATGAGGAAGAACATGTTTAGAATCAGGAGCACTTAGACTGTTGACCTTTTGAAAAAGTTGACGAGAGTTACACTCTTCAAAGTAATGTTGATAATGGTTACGCTACAATATTAATCAAGTTTTCAACAGTAAAGAATCAAAACGTAAATTGCGATTAACTCCTAGTAGGATTTCAGAGAGAAAAGATATCTGAATTTTCAATTGAGAATTTTTTAATTTCCATGATAATGTTATATTAAATGTCTCCTCATGCTTTCTAGACATAGAGCAAAACATAAAAGACTTTGTTGTATGTCTAAATTGATCAAAGTCTGTGACTTTTTCCTGATTCAAGTGTCTTGTTTTTCAAATTCCCTCCCAGGAAAAGACAACTCATTTTCCAGGTTTCCTGTATTTTCAAGTTTGATGTGTATCATGTCAAGGACTACTTCACATATTTAACAGTTCTCATCAGTTGAAAAATATTGAGTTTGAGTTTATTTCCACACATAAAATCCATACAAAAAGAAACAAAAAATTGAGCATGGAGGTGGGACAGGTCTGAAAAAGCAGAATGAAAAGATTTAAAGGAATAAAATCAAACAAAAAAAACAACCACAGCAACACTGAACAAGCATCCTAGGGAATATCATATTTCAAAAGTAAATGAGCAATTTATATGAGATAGTTATTAAGTAGACAATTATTCATTTTTTTCAATACTTGATAGTTCTGTTGTCAAACACACATACTACTTACCTTTGGCAGTCTTATTGAGGTCGTAATAGCTGAGATAATTTGTTCCATCCCAGGAACAGACCAAGAATTGCTGATTTGCATCTGATGGGAGAGTTGACATGGATGTATTCCTGCCATTTTTATTCAGCACTAGACAATTACAATTGTTGGACCTTAACAATGTGATGAAAGAAAAGAAAAAAAAATCTGTAAAAATGTTTTGGAGCATGAAAAAACACTTTAAAGGGGAAGAGTAGTTATCCAAAAAGACTTGAAGCTACACAGCTAGCCCTAAAATTTTCCTTCTGCCCTTTAAGATGTGTCCATGGAAATTCCTGAAAGTAGCAAAACAGGTCACTAAAGAGAGAAACTGTCAATTTGCATAACACCACAATGATATAACACTAATAGAACAGTTGATATGAAAATGGAGGTATTGTACTTGATTTTAGAATGATGTGGTTTTTCAGCATATTGAATGGAACAAGTGCCCAGTTTTCAAACTTTTAAGTCACTCCAGTCGAGTCGTGGACTTGAGCCACTGTACTAATTCAATGGGGAAATTACTCCTGAATTCTATTGAGTCACTATCATTTTGAGAGGAAGTGACTTGAGTTGTGACTTGTTACAACACTGCTTTCAGCATGTCAATCCATGTTGATGTATCTCTCACAAAACAGAGTTGTTGTCCCCCTTCCCAGATTTGTTGCATCCCTGCCCTTAGGAATAGGTTAGGGATAGGATGAATGTGGATTATCATCATGGCATGAATAAAGAGGTTATTCCTTTAGTTTTTGTGAATGTGATTTTTGTATTGTTGTGGTATACATAGCAATGACGGCAGCATCCCTACCCTGCAACTCATGCTGAGAGTATATGGAAAGTTCAATTTTATTTATATGTAGAAAAAAAACATCCCATGCAAATTCCCATGTGTAAAATAACCAATTAGCATGAGGTATTACATCTTGTTACAAAATTTAACCTCAATCAATGTTACAATGTTACATCTTTCTTTCATGCAATAAGATTTTGCCACTTCAAGCTATTATCCACAGTCAAATATAGTACATTCTAGTATTAAGAAAAAAACTTGATGTGCCCTTTCCATTAATATCAGATGCTTAACATGGAGTGTGGTTAATACAGCTTCTCATCTACCATGACGTCATATACATTTAAATTTGAATTTATATATATTTTGAAAAAATCCATTTGAACAAAAGACATTAAATTTGTTGGTCAATAACCTTCATCTTAATAAGGAAAACATCAAAGAAGGGTTTTTCTTCACAATTACCTTTCTGCTGCATAGTTGATGCTATCATGGCTCTTAGGATCTAGGAATGATGCTAGTTCCCTCTCTGCAGCTGATCTTCTTAGCTGGAGGTGTTGTTCCGTCAGTTGGTGTTTCTTACCAACACCAATGGTGCTGATCCATTCTTCAGTGCTTGGGTTGCTAGCTCCTAGGAGTGTTATGCTAGAGACACCTGAAAGAATGGAATTTTTGAAGTTAATTATTGTAGAAATAAATCAAAATAAATCACTGTACTGCCACCATCAATAATCATAAGATGTATCTGGCACCACTTAACTCAGACAGAGCCGGACAAAACAAGTGCAACGTAAATTTTGAGTTGAAAAGATAGTAAGTTTTCTTAATGTTCTTCATCAGATTGGAGTTTGCCACATGATAGTGCTGCAGTAAAGAAGGGATGGTCACTGGTTTCTTGCTCTTTCAGTAAGGTCCGTCACAAAAGTTTTTACTGGTGACCCCTCATATTTTAGCACCCATATGTTGTGAAACCTTACACATCACATCTGGGATCAAGTTGTCTGCATGACCATTGAGGGGTAGTAATAAAGAAAGCTGCCAGAATATACAAGGATAGGAAAATAGGGGTATTTGTATGTAATGGATTTGTCAAAATATAGGGGTGTTGGAGCGAGAGTACAGGGCTGTATCCAAATGTACCAGATTTAGACAATTAGGAGGTACAGACTTGTAGGCAGAGAAGAGCCCTATCATTATTGTGATCAGCGGCTACTGTTAAAAGTGATCTTTGGATGAGCAAAAGAGTTTAGTCATCTTTATGATAAGCACGGGTAGTCAGTTTTTGCTCATTGATCTTGTGTAAATCTGAGAATTGATTATGCCATGTAAGAGTATAAAAATAATAAAGGAATTCTACATTCAGAATTCAGCAATCCTCTCATCAATAAAACATTAAGAATAAAAGAAAACTAATAAAGTCTAAGTCTTCCAATGAGGCAAAAAGTTGTATTGCTCTCCACATTATCGCTGATGCTCATACAAGCAGTCATTCAGTGATGGAAATTAAATCTATGTATTTTATGGTTCTTTCTTTTCAAGGAAAATAAATTCAGATAGGGATAAAAGAAAGAATACATCCATTAATTTAGGAAACAACAAACACACATATCAAGCAGTGTTTTTTTTAGTTTTGTAATAAGTTTACCAAGGTTTTTCTCCACAGAGAGTAAAATGAAACAATCATATTTTTCTTTTACCTGATATTGATGTGAATGGAGCAGTCACTCTGAGTACTTGTGTTGGCTTTGCTAGGACACTAGGATTCCAGGTGGTTGATGCTCCAGGTACCGGTGACCCACCATGGGATGAAGATTTGGGTTCATCAGTACTCTAGTATGGAGATTGAAATGTATTAATTTAATCAAAAACATGAAAAAAGAAGGTAAACTAAGGAGATCTAAGTATACTTAAACTGACAAATTGTCAGGCCTATAGTTAATCTTGTAAACATTTGAAATTGAGAAAACCACTTTAGTTACACCATCAAATAATAACTGAGATCCATTTATTTCAATGGGTATTATTCTATAGGGCAACACTTACATGTAATAAAAGTCCACCTATAGGTACATACCTCATCATTTTCATTTTGACTGTTCTGCTGCATCTCTTGCTGTTTAGCAAGTTCATTTTGAACATTTTCAACATCTTTAAGCCAACCATCTCTTGGGAGTTTAAAAATATCTAGCCAAATTTCTCCTTCTTTTCCTGAAATAAACAAAATATATTCCAATTATTTTAAGAAAACCTCATCCTTATGACAACCAACCCTAATAATTCAATTCAAAATTTATGAACCATTTTGCACGTGTTGCTTCGATTCCCTTTAGACCCAGTGAGAAATCACAGAAGACTCTGTGATTTGCAAAGCATTATAAAGAAATATGACAGGTACTCCCCATAACCTACTCTTACCCAATCTGTCAATGGCAACTCCATGACGCCTTCTCTCCGAAGGGCACTGAGTTTTTACTTTTCGCTTGTCTTCACAAAAGTGTCTAATCATGCACCTGCTATCAGTTAGATGATCCTATTTAAGTACCCCACAGTTTACTTGGCAATGAGTAAGCATCTATGCTACATCAGTTTGTCAAAGAACAGCCCTTTGTCTTGGTGAGAACAACATCTGATAAGAGATGAGCTAGCGTGACCAATGGGATCAAAGCGTGCCATTATCTAGTACTGCAGTGTTTGACTCAGTATTGTTTACATCAAAAGACCGTTGCTCGGCGGTCTTCACTAGAGAATTCCACATCGGGCATAACACAGCATGCAGGGAAGAAGGTCCATGCCACCTTAACTTTTTGGGGGGAGGCTCTTCTTTTGACCAGCACAGCTTTTCAGCCTAGTGTGTCATGCATGGATGACTTTCCACAATACAGGTTTTTAGGAGTCAAGATGAGGAAGTTGAGCAGTTCAACACATTAGTTGTGCTAAGAATTTTACTTTATTTTGGCTAATGGGCACTTCCTCTAATGTAACAGAAAAAGAGGCACCATTCCCATCAAGATTTACTAAAACTTGTACCATTTTACACACAAATTTCTGTAAACATTTAATAGTCTCATACCACAGACTTGCTATACACACGGACAGAGCATGAAACACATATATCTTATGAATAGATTGTCACCACTGCCTGGGGCAAAAAAGGAAGATGGCTGCTGTGAAGCTAAAACTTGTATGGTTTGATGATGACTTATAATATTTTAAACAAAAGCTAGACTGGAATGAGAAAAATATCATGTTCCTGCATTAAGTGTAGTGGTTTTGACCTTACCATGCATTTTTTTTTTCAAAAATATTTCAAATCTGTGACTGTGAACTAATTGAGCAAGTCCAAACTTTCACACAAAGCCATAGCAGACAGCCATCTTGCTAAGCCTGTTCTCACACTACTTAGCAACAACCTACTGTGCAGTATGCTCTGTCCATGCATGTAGGAAGTCCGTGTCTAATACAAAAATTCATGCAAAACCAGAACTGTCAAAAGATATTTCATATTTTGGCTCATCCATTGTTTTTCAGTTTCATTGATAGGATTTTTTGTCATATTAAATTGTACTTATCTTGGATGTTACAGCTTAAATTGGTGAGTTTTGTGAAACTCTGATTGCTCCCAAGATAAAATTGTGTTCCTACTGAAAAATATTTTTGTTTGTGGAACAATAATGCACATTCAACATCAAATGACATTGCTGGTCCATCTTTTTTAAAGAACCTCTCTATCACTTTAAATGCTAACATACCTTCAACAGTAAGTCCCAAGAAGTCTCCATCTTCTGAAACAAAAGCTTTAAAAGCTTTGCTTCCTGGTGGTAAATCTGTGTCCAAATTCTTCACAAAAAGCAGCAAAGGATTAGAATAAATGTGCAGTCTACCAATTCCTGAAAACAATAAAAAATAAGAACTGTAACTTTTCTGCAAGGGATTAAACATTAAATGAAATTTATTTAAGTGATGGAATTGTGTGCACCAGTTCAAATGAAAGTCTGGGAAAGATCATAAATGAAGTCAATCAGTTCATAAATTGCCAAATAATTTTATGAGCTGTATGCAATTCATAAAATTATTTCAGAAGTATATGAACCAATTGACTTGATTTCTATTACAAAAAATGATGATTGGGTGTTTCTGTGCTAAATCAAGTATATCTGTCATACATTCTGTTGCTCACTTAACATGAAGTAGGTTCTCTTGTACATCATAGTTTCCTTTTTTTTTACTCCAGTAAATCTATAAACACTTGACTACATTTGTAGGGAATGGGTGTGAGCCAGTTGAAAGATACAGAAGTAGATTTAAGTAGCAAAAAACACATAATGATGATTTGTATCTGTTGACAATAGCATGTTGAAGTATCCTCCTTGATCATTCTGAAGTCAGAAACAGATATGGATTTCTCACCAAAAATTTAGTTACTGATTAAAATGTTGATCAGAATGATAAGGGAACTGGCTTCAGCTATCAACCATATTACTTTGCTACAACACTGACAATAATAAAGCAAAGAGGTAAACCAATGACAAACTACACATTTGATGTAAATGGATTTGCCAGGCCAGCTCTTAGCAACATTGAAATCAAACCTTGCAATATAACATTGTTTCAATAAGGGTTTAATAGACATAAGACACAACCTTTATAAAGCACCTTGTTTTGTAATTGAGATAATTAGGCATGCTTGAACTCCAATTTGAACTGTGATGATGCTTCCGGCCTCTAATTCTTCTTCAACTTTTTGTTCTTCTTCCTCCTCTCCTTTCCAAGATGTTATTTGTTGATGTGTCACTGGATCAAGAACAATGAGGTCATTTGGAAGACCGAGGAATAATGCTGTACCATCTGGGCTCTCTACGATTCCTGGTCTTTCCTTATAGTGCTTTAAAAGAAAAAAAAATGTCAGTCACCTACTTGAGTCATCACTGCTAATACTGTGTACTCTTGCTTTATATGACAAAAAAAGGTGTCTGCTTATCAATTTTACCTGCATTTGCTAAAACTAATGTATTCCTACTAAAGTTCAGAGCGCTGTACTTTAACATGACAAGTCGCAGTCAGTAACTTACTTTGCTATAAAATTTGAGTGTTTACAAGCACGTACAACTGAGGGGTTCTAAATTGAGACTCAGGACTTGATTGCCAATTTAATTTTATTGGTTAACATAACATTTGATCATAAAAGTTAATCATGGGCTGGTTATTTGATCCAATCACTTTTCAACAATCTCCAAGAGTTGGCACCTTCCTACTTAAAGTTGTATTTTAATAAGTAATAAGTCATACTCCAGATAACATCATGGTTCAGAACAACTGACAGCATCCATGGCTGTTGGACTTTTTCTAACGGTTGTGGTGACTCACAGAAATGCTCTATGATATGACATGGATCTACTGCCAAATTGTTCATTTTGGCTGTGCTCCTTTTTAAAGGTCAAGAGCAGTCCCCTCAAACTCATTTTTATAAGCAAAAGCTAAATATCATAATTTTCCTCATAATTCTCTTCAAAATATCTTTTATCATAGTTTTTAACTGCAATATTACATAGGTAAACCAAACTGTTACTTCTAGTAAATTTCTCATTTGGAGAGAAAAATTGTTGTCACATGACTCGCAGCAGCCACTCATGAAACACTTTAACAGGACAGTCTACTACACTACTGACTGCTCTTGCCTTTTAAGCTAACTTCAACCATGTAGCAAGCACAAACACTAGATACAACTTGTGGGAGCTATTTGAGGAAAACCACTGAAAACAACAATGGAAATTTTACTTCTTGGGCATCATAATATACTAAAACTGAGAACACACAGACAGTAAAGGCAGTTATTTATCACCCCTGACGGTTCCAATTCTTCCAACCTACTTACTTAATTAAGCCCCTCCCACAACTGTCTAAAACTCATCCTCATCCAGACACAATCTCAGTTTACTATTCAAGGAATACTCTGGTGAATATACAAGGCTCTAATGTATTATCAGGACATGTTATGTAATATAAGATACATACTCTGCATTTTTTGGAATTTGATGTCAACAAAAGAGCTGGCCAAATGAGAATTTCTGTAGACTGCAAGTACAATTGTATTTATGGGTGACCAATGAGTGCCTTTAACAGCACAATGCCATTTGGAAGGAATTAATGGGCAAGAGCAGTTGCCCCAACTTGAGGTAGTGTATTAGACTGTCCTTTTTCATGATTGGCTCTTGTGAGTCATGTAACAGCAATTTTTCTCCTCAAATGTAAAATTTGCTGGGATTAAGAGCTTGGTTTGACTTGAATTTGCAATATTGAAGTCCTAAAATATTGTGAAAGATAATCTAAGGAGAAATAAGAAGAAAGTTGTGAGATTTTGCTGTTGTCACAAAATGAGTTTTGAGAGACTGGTCATGCCCTTTTATGGTAATATGTACCTCTACAACTTCTGCATTGTCATATTCAGGAATTGGTACCCTCATTCGTTCTTCTTCCAAGTGTTGCTCCCTCTGCACTACTCTTTCCCAGGCTCTATCAAACACTGATGTTATTATCTTGTTAACCAAACGAAAAGGTTGTGGCAAATAATCAATCATTTGATCTGGGTCTTTAATGTAGTCCTCTTCATCATTGGATCTGTTACTCAATGAATCGGGGGTTATGGACAGCAAGTTTTTCCTAACATACACTGGCATCTTGCTTCACTTATCTTGTTGCGAAGTACCTGAAAAAGGGCAGAAAAGAATATAAGTTTTTCATTTGTGTTTAGGTCAGGTTGAAAAAATTATGATTTCATTCATTTAAATCATATTTTTGGATTCACACAGAAGACTGAAATTATCATTGACTATGGAAGTTCAATTTGCTCAATGTGAAATGTTGCTGGTGGTAGTGAAAATATTCAATGCAAACATAAAATATATACACATATAAAAGGGAATATTTGTAAGTCTAGATAAAAGCCAAATCATGTGTAAATGCCTGAGCATGAATGTGCCAAATTGTGTGTCCAGCCATTTTTATCATGTCAAATTAAAATTAATTCACTCTCTATGATCATGGACATCATACACCCCTTTGTTCAGTTAGGGTGCAAATTTGTCTTAAAATACTCTTTTGTGAAATTAACTCACTGCCCTTGTACACTGTTGATGAATAAAGTTTTTGTGTAATACTAAAAACAACAATAATCTCAAAAATTTAAGAAATTCCAATTAAACTATGAAAAGCAACAATATACTGCAGACAAACAAAACATGCAATATTCTGACATACTGTAAATGGACTATGCATCATTCAATGAACCATCAGTTCAGTGCCAAATCAAATTCACTTAGAATGTGATTTTGATAAAATTTGACTTATGATTTAAGCTAAAACATAATTATTTATGTCCAAACTGTCTTTGAATTATTTTTCCAAACCTAAATTGCAGTCTTGTGAAGTTTTATCAGTTTAGATTGTTTAATACCCTATATAAAGTGAAGAAAGTTTTCAAAATCCTACATATTATAGTGTATCTCCTATGAGGTAGATGCAGGGATACCAAGCACCATTTTTATACTTCCAAGTAGGACAAGGATAGTCAGCCTTGGAGAGGGATCTAAGGTTAAAAATATTTTAAGTTTTCAAGGATGTCTAGATACCAAATGGTGCAATATTTAAACCAACATCAAGGAAAACATGCCAAATCATGTGAGAAATACATGAAATTTGGACATTCTGATTTAGTATTAAAAATCTGACTCAAGGACACAACTGTAAACCTGTGAAAGGAGAAGTATTATTCCTGTGATATGGCTGGACTAAATTATGAGTTTGTCAAACAGTGACAAATTCACCAAATATACACTTATTCAAAAGAAACATTCATATTCTATTCCATGTTTTGATAAAGCTTCCTTCCCATAATCCTCCAACTAAGTGTGTATGTTGTGCAGCCAACAGTGAGCCTGTATCTTGAGTTGGTCACTGCATGAAAAATGTTGTGCTCATTCACAATGTGCTAAAACACTTTCATTAATTGAATGATTCATGACTAATACAATACAAACATAATTGGGAAACAAAGAAATTCCTAACACAAGTTCCAGATGCCTTTAGTTTAAAAGAAGAGCACTTTGAGTCTGCCATCAAACATAACCTTAAAAGTTAGACCTAGGCCTTGAGTTTTAGACTTTCCAGGTGTGCTACAAATTATCACACTCCTCAGGAAATTAAGGAGTGTGGTAGGCATGCTTTTTTATTGAACTGATAACTTTACTGCAGTCTCCTTTCTTTATTTAGGTGCACAAAAATGACACTCCTCACAGTGATTTGAGGTGAGTGATTAGCATTTGCATGCCTCAAAATTTAAGGGCCTGTAGGTCTACACCCATAACGTATGACTGATTTTGAAATGTATTCAATGCAAATTGAAATGATATTGCCAAAATTAAGAAAAATATCAAAATGTTATACCCTAACATTAGAACTCTAAATCATGTCTCATCAAATGCATACCCAAGAGCTCTATTGGATCATGCACAAAAATTTTACATGTAATGCTCATGCAGATGTCCACTCAAAGCACATTGTCAACGGTCACCCCATCATTCTTATCTTACTAGCCTACATATAAGGTAAGTGTACACCGTAAGGTGAGTGATATCTGCATACATGTAGGCCTAGGCTAGCCTAATGTTAGTTTATCAATGAATTCAATTACTTAATTGAACCGAAGCAGGCCAAGTCGTCTCCAAACCAACTCGTCCCCAACCAACTCGTCCCCAAGCCAAGTTGTCCCCAAGCCAAGTCATCCCCAAGCCAACTCGTCCTCAAGCCAAGTCTTCCCCAAACCAACTCATTCCCAATATGAAAATTGATGTGATTTTATACATTATGCAAAAGTGACTTGCGTGATATAATCTCTCACACAGGTTCTACAACAGGTGTAGGCTTAATTTACGTTGCTATCTCAAGAAGTGACTCGCGTGATTTTATCTCTCACACAGGTTCTTCAGCCGGTGTAACGTCAGGCCTAGTAAGTTAATATACGTTGGTACAAAATCGTGGTAATGTTGCAGGTAGGCCATGGTCCGGCTGTGGGTAACCAGGAGGGGACTGCAGTGTTCTTATAATTACCCGGCCCAATCACTTAAAAGGTTAAAAAATTAAAATTAAAGTAAACGACCTTTGAATTGATTTTCGTTGTGCTATATAGGCTAATTGTTGTTAAAAATGAAATAAATAGCCTACCTGGCCATTGAAAGAACAGATTTAAGCGACCACCCCTCCCCACCCCTCCCCCAACCCAGCCTGTAAATTTTAAAAGTGCCATCCCAGCAATATATGAGAGGCATTTTAGACAACTAGTTGAAATTTTCTCTGCACTGATACCCGTCAACCAACGGGGCCTAGTCCATCAGTGTCATTTGCTTATTGCACAAACACTCAACACTTTTCCCCCAGCCTCAGTCCTCATCACTTCCCCCAATGAAAAAGTCTGATATGCCACTGGGATGAGATTGTTGAAGGAAATCCATTCATTCACATTACTACCAGGATTGTCCATTGAAAGAAAACCAACGAGGGAAGAGAAAATCTCAAGAAAGACATTATTTTCCATTATTTATAAGACGTACCCATGAAAGTCACTAATTTCCCACTAATTTTTCACTAATTTCTCATATTGGGGCCGACTTGGTTTGGGGACGAGTTGGCTTGGGGACGAGTTGGTTTGAGGACGAGTTGGCTTGGGGATGACTTGGCTTGGGGCCGACTTGGCTTGGGGACGACTTGGCTTGGGGACGAGTTGGTGTGGGGATGAGTTGGTGTGGGGACGACTTATCCCTTGAACAGGACCCAGCATTACGTTCCTATGCTATACACTTCATTTCTGGGCCCTTGCCCGATATACACAAAAACACAGCTCATTTGCCTACTCATGCGTGAGTAGGCATCCCTCACGTCCCCAAAAAGATACCTTTTTTTCATCAAACTTTCCAAAGATGATCTTTGTCATCACATTCACCTTCCACGCAAGTCTGTTAATGAATAAGACCTTTAAAAGGGAAATTTTGGCTGGATAATTCTGCGAGTAATGTTAAGCCTGTGCAGAGTAATTTTTCAGTCGAAGAAGTCAAGTGTTTGTCATGTGATCTCATATAAAACGGGGAAACCTAGCTACGCAGTGACTCTACAATTTCGCAATATACAGAGAGCTTACTATAAGACGTACAAGTATCGATTAGCCACGCTTACCAATTGGTCTTCAGTAGCACAGTAGCAGACGATCAAGCTGTCAAGATGCCGACGTTACTGTGAAGGATGGCACCATATTTTTCCTGCCTTTTGCTAAGAATTCGCTGGTATTAAACATTCCAGAAGGTATAGCTAAGTGGTATTTAAGAATGCTCAAAATCATTATGTTAACTCAAATCTGTTCTGTGAACCATACCATCGTAATTAGAGCTCAGTTTGTTGTTTTGGCTTAAAATGTTGTTACCTTTGTACATGTAGGCCAGTGACCGTAGTAAGGAGTGACTACAAGGAGCGGATTATACGGTCACGTTCAGTGACTAGGACGACTTGGCCCGAAAGCAATTGAACATATAAGAAATTCCTAAGTTGTGTTACACAAGCGTTATTATTTGTATATTCAGTTGAGACTTGTAAATGCACCATGAAGACTGAGTTTATTTCTCTGTCTCCACCTTGTTTTACCACTTGTCTACCTAGGATACCACAGCACAGTGAGGGCTGCCAGTTTCGCAAAACCGGTTCCGTACGTAATAGCTAGGGTTGAGTTATAATTCAAGTAAAATGTTATGCCAAGCCTAACGTAAAATTACCAAGCTTCAAGAACAAACAAAATGGTACAAACCTAGGCCTAGATGGTTACGTAAACCACTTTATGTAAGCCGATGTAACGATTAAATCCTTGGTATTTATCAGTAGGCTACATTTAGCGATTTATACCAAGAACCGACAGATTGAGGGGGACCCGGCGGTTTCCAGTTACCTAGACAACTGGCCTCACGTGCCTACTAATTTTTTCTCCAGGACAAATAAGGGGAAATTCGGCCCCTGGAGGAATCAGCTATTCCAATATTTGGAGGGGAAGTGATAAATCGCACCCCTCTGGCAACCACTTCATATTAATGACACAGACGACACACTAACGTCACAAGGAGTTCAATATTCATAGACGAGGTAGCATAAGAGCCTGGCGTTTGGAAAGTTCCCGATGATCTTGGGAATATTTGCGCGTGTTGCACAACGTAACACGCTAGTTAGAGCTTGATCTTGCGAATTATAGGAATCTATTCTAGGGAATTTGTGAAAAACAGTATTGGACGAACTGCAAAGTTGATAAACATACTATCACGTTGTTTGCAACGTTATGTGTTCCCCTTGTAAACAACTTTGAACCCACAAAATATCTCCTTTCGAATCACTTTCAGAAGGTATTACGTATTGACCGAACAAGGGTGTTACTGCGTGCACAGCTATACAACACGTACCGTGCAAAATTGTAACCTCCTGGAAAACAAAGTTCCCGTAGAAGGGCTTATTAAAGAGGCAGTCATTCGTCACCCTAAACTACAGTTTCAGTATACATATATCAAAACTCTCAACTGGTACAGCTCTCTGATTGGCATCATATTCAAACAATGCATCATAGCTAAATTACACAGCATGTGCACTGAGAGTGTCTTGATTACACATTATGGACAGACTTGTATGGCCACTGGGACAAGCCATGAAGCAATAAACTAGGATTGTGTCTGGATAAAGATGAGTTTTAGATAAATGTGGGAGGGGCTAGAAGTAAGTAGGTTGGGAGACTTGGAACAATTTGGGATGATGAAAATATGCCTTTAACTAAGTAGCCTATATCGAAAAAAAGCATTACGCGTCGGATCGGGCGGGGCACTGTCTTTTTATTTCTAACAAACACGAGCACGTGAGAAAAGTTGAAATTCAAATGAAATGCCGAGAGAAAATGCAAAGACCGAGAAATAACTGGACTGCCCTTTGGTCATTACATTATTCAAGCTTTCAAAAAACTTAACTTGCGCATAGGAAAATACCATAGTAACTTACGCGGATAGTACACAAGATAAAAATGGCTGCATCATATTGTCATAGTGTTGTAAGTGCTTATTGTCATGTAGCATGGTGCACCTTCCCTGACCTTTAAAATAGACGCCATCTTGTTGTTTACGAGCAATTCTCCCTTCCTTTTTTCCTAGATTCCCAGGGCCCTTACTGTTTCCGGTCACGTGTTACCGGTGAACGTGGGCGTCTACTTCGTTCTAGTTCAACGTTTACGCCCTATCCCGTATTTTCAAGGTGTGGCCAATTTCACCCTCTACAGCCTCCTCGTTGGTCTTTTGGATCAGAACATTCATTAATATTGATTTAATTTGGTGCGTCACAACTTTTAACCAATCAGGGGACTACATGTTTTCCGATCTCCCATGAGGTTTGCAAGCTCAGAGCCTGCCGCTCCCACTATTTTTTTTTTTTTTGGGGGGGGGGGGGAACTCGTGCAAGAGAGCTCGAAGCAGAAGCATGCAATAACCATGTATAAACTTGATCTTTTTGGAACTCAATCAACGAATTAATAAACCAATTTGAAAATTAATTGGATCTCTCATCCGTTTTTTTTTTCTGTTTCCGGCTACACAAGATCCGGCCCGTACTAAATCTACTTTACATCAGTGGCGGATTTAGGTGGGGGCGCACCCGGCGCGCCGCCCCCCCCCCCCCCGTAAAATTTTCCAAAGCTGATTTTTTTTTACTTTCACTAAATAGATCATTTAGCCTACTTGTTTCTACATAATGTTCCATTATCTTATAATTTTCAAACTATGTAATTATAATTATTTTAAACTAATAGCAATTTAGAGCACACAGTTTCAAGTTTTCCGATAAAATGTCAGTAGAGTGATATCAAAGGTCTCAAACCTATTTCGGACCACGCCTTATGTAGAACACTAAACTTTTTCTTACGATCCATTTTCTATTTGGGTTCATCAAATGTGTAGTGTTTTAAACAACGGAAATCCTCGTTAATGTTATCATACACTCGTCATGGAAAAACAAAAGAACCGTGAAAATGTCCATAGGCTATAGCGCACCATCGATAATGGAAGTTCAAACTGTATGCAAATGTAAATTATGTTATCAGTTGCAGTCCCATTCCTTTCCAGGTAATTACGAGGAATTCGGGAAAATTGGTCAATTTCGGGACATGTAGAAAAGTGATAAAATTAATTTTTTTAATGAGAGAGTCGACTGAGTGCATATTAAAATGTTTTCTGCCATAAATGTAATTTAACTAGTATTTTTCCTTTTACATTATATTACGGAAAAATTCTGCTATCCCGAGGGAGTGGAGACTGAATCTCAATGCCACTAATAAAATCAATGATAACACAAAGTGTTTAACAATGTTTATCTATCATGCACATGACAATAAAGTGGTAAAGTTCACCAAGGAAAAGACTGAAAGCTACTGCGATCTCAAATGTGAATTTACAGTGCATCGTATTCTTGGTCAGATACTGTGGCGTAGCTACGAAGGGGGGGGGGGGCTTGGGGGCTCGAGTCCCCACTGGATCGCCCATCCCCCAGCACCCCCCCCCCCCCACTGGCGACCTGGGAAAAAATTAAATTCATACTAGTCGATGATAATATTCAACCCGGGCTACCCGACTACTATGACATAGATGCACTTGCGATAGATCCACGCAGCGGCAGAGTATTCTGCAATTGTGCCCCATTCTGAATTTCGGAATAAATTCGGGTAGACTGTAACAAGCTTCATATCTTCGGAATCTCTTGAATTTTTACTCGTCGAGCTCCTGGATAAATAATTTTCTAGCAGATTTGGAGTGGCTGAAATTAGCTACCTTGGTGTGGATCAGTTTGCTCCTAGCGTCTGGCCTGTTTCTATCCAACTGCAGGATTCTTTCAATTCCTGGGGGTTCACAAATTTGTTCCAAAACTATAGTCAAATGTTGTTGGAAGGAATTTGCACTTTTGCACGGTCATTGCTGCCAGTCATTGGCCAGTGCAACAACCAAACCCAAGTTTGGTCAATGCAGTCTCAAGGGTTGCAACCTTACCACTATTACCTCACAGGACCTCACTTAGATCTTGGGTAGAGTGGACATACCCAGTGGTGTACGAGACGGGGCAGGGGAAGACTATCCCAAATTTCCGTAAAATCGGACAGGAATTTGGGAAAAATTCGGGCAGGAATTTGGAAAAAAAATCGGACAGCCCTTAAATTTTGTTAAAATGTGATTGGTTTTTTTTCAGAATATTCCTACATGTGACCGAAATCTTGAAAAGATATGCCTTTAAAATTGGAGAGAAACGTCATATAGTCAAAAAAATATTTTCATGAAAAACCAAGTCAAGATTCAAAAAAATTGCTACACCTTCGGACACCGCAAAAAGCTATTTTTCGTGACTTTTACTTCACAGATAATCACAATACAATGCCCGAAATTGTCGAAAATCCAAATTTTTTCAAGCATTTGCCCGAAAATAGAAAGTATCATAGTTAGGGTAACATTGTAACGAAAAATCAAACATAAAAAAATCGCCACACATTTGGGAAGCCTGTGGCTTAAGCAGTTAAAAGAAACAATCATTCTTGAGCCTTCTTTAGATTGCCCTAAATTGCCCTTCTTTAAAATACCCTAAATGCACTGTAAACAATTACCATAGATTTACAAGTACAAAAAATAAAGAGATAAATAAGGATTACAGAAAAGTTCTGGAAACTTATTACCAGAACTTTTATGTAATCGTTATGTTCTGTAAATTTACAGCGATTTTGTACCATATTTTACAGTGTCGCCGATTATTTTAATAGCTTCAAATCTTTGCCGCAAAACAGAAAACGCTATATTTAAAGTAAAATTTTCATGGAAAATAACAAAGATCTGCGACACATTTGGGCAGAATGTGAAAAATGTTTTCATCATCTCCACTTTATACTGTAGTTTTGCAAAACTGCCCGAAATGGTCAAATATTCCGGCAAAGGTTGAAAAATGCTGGGACGTTTTCAATTGACAAATTAATTCAATGGACAGACAGGAGGGTGTTCAAGTGCCCAAGAGTTTGTCATCTATCCTTCTCTACAGCCAAACACGGGCAAAGGAAATGAAAATCGGGTAGTTTGTTTTTTGATACTTTAATGATGCAGAGTGAGAATGTCTTCCCATAAGTCTGCTTGAAAATTAAAACACACCTTGTAATGTTACATTTTTCAAAAGGTAAAATCATGTATATAGTCGGAAGTTCGGGCAGTCACACAACTTTATCAATATACATTGAATTTAGTCCCAATACCAAAAGAGTAAAATTCATTACCATGTTTTCCATTCCGTTTTGTAGTTTTCCCTCGAAAATATGCAGGACCATTTCATCGATTGATACATTTTATCTGGTAATTTTCTGATCAAATAGCGACTGCTTAGATCCCCTTGTACACTCTAAAATCAAAAGAGTGAACTTAGTCACTCTTTGATCGAGTGAAAAGTGTAAATTCGCTCCATTAGAGTGATAATTCACTCCAAAAGGAGTGAAGTTCCCTCCAAAAGAGTGAAGTTCACTCTAAAAAGAGTGCAATTCACTAGAGAGAGAGAGGGAAAATTCACTCTTCCACGAGTGCCTGCAATGATCGCTCCTTTTTTTAAGAGCGATCACCGTGGGCACCCCATCAAGAGTGAAACCTCGCTCGTTTTAAGGGAATTTCACTCTTTTTGGAGTGAACTTCACTCTTTTTGGAGGGAACTTCACTCCTCTTGGAGTGAATTATCACTCTAATGGAGTGAATTTACATTTTTCACTCGATCAAAGAGTGAATAAGTTCACTCTTTTGATTTTAGAGTGTAAGCCTGGGAAATGTCATTTTCGACTGTCTCGGGGGTCAAATTTTTCAAAATTTTCTGTTGGCTCCGCACCAACCAGTGGGGAAGCTCCCCGTAGGAAGCCTTCCTAGTGGAATTGTACTTTCAGGTGAACATTTTTTGCGAACGGAACATCGAAATAGCGACTGCTTAGACCCCCCCCCCCCCCTATAAGCATAGGAAATGACATTTTTGACTGTCTGAAGGGTCAAATTTTTCAAAAATTTCCTGTACGTTTCGCCCCAACGTGTGGTGGTGCTCCACTTAGACCGCTTCAAAGCAAAATAGAATTTAAGTTTCAAGTGAACATTTTTTGCAAGTGGAAACTCAAAATAGCGACTGCTTACATCCCCCTAAAAGCCCGGAAAATTTCATTTTCATCTGTATGAGGGGTCGGATATTTCAAAATTTTCTGTACGCTTCGCGCCAATTAATGGTGGCGTTGCCTGTCCTACGGGAAGAATTAAATTTTCGGGCAAATATGCTCTGCCCCCAAACTGAAATGCTCCCCCTATGCCTATGGAAATATACCTTACTGAGGAGTACACTGCTTGCATCATACAGTAGGATTCCGGATTTGCAATCCTATTATACAAAGTTCAGCGGAGTAATGAACTGAGCTAATCAGTATCTCAAAAGTGTGTTTGAATCTGAGAAGAATCACAAATTTTTCTCACCAGAATTAAAGACAATTAACCCTGGCAAATGCCATTTCTAGCCTTCTGGGAGGTGTTGGAATTCAAAATTTTCTTTGTACGCTCCGCGCCAACCGATTGTGGCGCTCCGCTTAGATACTCGTTAAATATCTACCGTATTGCATTGATGAAATTATGTATGTGACTGCACGAACTTCCGACAATAAATGATTTTACTTCTATTAGTAAAATCTGTTGAAAATGTCAAATTACGAGATGGGTTTAAATGAATTCCAAGCTAATGGGAAGACATTCTCACACTGTCGCTATGACCCGAATTACCTGATTTTCTTTTAAACCACTGCCCGTATTTGTCTCAGGATAGATGACAACACGGTGGACCGCATTGGTTGGCATAGAGCATGCGCAAGAACACATGGGTGAGTGTACATTTGGTGTTGCGCGTGTTAACGCTTGCGCGGTTGCACGCAGAGAGTAGACAAACTGGAACCTACCGTCCATTGAGACCGTGACGACAGTGAAAGCGCGCCCACTAGTAAGCTATATAGCATAGAGCTCAGCGAGCGCGCCTTACCAACTGTTTTGACGCCCAGCCGTGATGGCATTTGTTGTAACACTGATTGAGTCTATTGAAAAAGTGTTCGCATTCAGCGTGCGTGCACCGTTGGACATCAACAGAAATGCGGAACGAACCGTGGAATATGTGTACTAATTATACACTATGATCCTTCAAGTGCAGGGGGCCAGCATAGGCCAAGGTGACTAAAGTACCTTTTACTTTCGTAATTTATTTCTTTATAATTCATTCATTTTTTTTATTTTGCGGGCATGAACAGGGGGGTCATGGCCCCTTTGTCTACGCCAGTGGTAAGAAGGCTAAGAGAATTGATACTGTTAAAAGTAAGCCTGAGATTTTAGGCGATAGGCTTCCCAAATGTGTCCCGATTTTATATCTCCTTGATTATTGTGAAATATGTTACCCTGGCCTGATTATGATCATTTACTTTTGTGTTTTCGGGTAAAAGCTTGAAAAAATTTGGATATTTTACCATTTCGGGTATTGTGTTGTGAAAAAGGGTGAAGTAAAAACTAGTAGGCTCACGAATAATACTTTTGCGCTGCCCGGATGTGTAGCAAATTTTTGGAATCTTTACTTTTCATGAATTCTAGTGCCGCGATTTACGGCGGGTTTTTTTTTTCAAATTGCGGGCACGTAAAGGAATTTTCGGAAAAACTATGCCATTTTTTAAAACTCCATTGATTGTACGATTTTCTGCAAATCCCTGTCCTAATTTTTCCAATTTCCCGCCACATTCTAGAATGTGTGGATTTTTTGGAGGCGGGGGTGGGGGGGAGGGTCAGACTGCCCCCTTGCCCCCAATCCCTAGCTCGTACGCCAATGGAGATATATCCTATCTAGGGTACATGGTCGATGTCATGGAATTTCAGTTGGGTCAAATTCTCCTCCATTCTTTTTTCTACAGTACTCCCGACCCTCTGGCAGATTGGGCCGTTCGGCGAAACCAAAACTTACGGTCCTTCCCGAAGAGGCTATATTACGATTATTCACGATTATCCACATGTCTGTTGTGCCACTGTATGGATAGTTGTAGTTCCAGAGCAGTCACTACATATACACTAGAATGCCTTATCTGAGTTAGTGCTGTTACAGTTTGATAATTCCAAAATCAAAGCAATTTGACAATTACCATACACCGTTTGGCTCCTGTCAAACCCAGATTCAGCCGTCGATCGCGCACAAGAACTGTGAAACATGTTATTATCACCATGAGTCAAACTTCGAACTTAGTTTCTATTTACGTCGCTGTGAGCTGTAATTCGCCGGTAAGACATGATATGAATATTTAAATATTGACGTATCAACTTATTAATATGAAGTGGTTGCCAGAGGGGTGCGATTTATCACTTCCCACATTGGAGTTGATTTTGCCTTTTACTTTTAGACTCCGTTTTCACTTCTGGCACGTAGTTATGAAAGAGCAGGTCAGAGAACGTTGACATACGTTTTCCTTACCCTTTTCCTACCCCTAAACTGACCTACATTTTTATAAAGGAAAAAAACGAAAACCCTGATTCGTCTTGAAAATACTATTTTAAGCATGTTCCACCGTGAGCCTGAAATTATTTTTTTTTCATAATATAGCGAAGGGAAATCGACCGGAAATCTGATTCCTTATTTGCAAAGTATGAAAAATAACAGTTCTGACCCGTATCTGCAAACTATGAAACCGTACTGCGAAAAACTGAGGTCAAATAATCCTTGTCCAGTGCCTTACTTCTAATCCTAACCATAATTTTGAAAACAAATTTTACAGAATTATTACATATTTTAAGTTTTACTTCCCTTGCTACTATGAGAAAATCCGTCTCTGGAAAGTACATGAGGAATTTGTCACGGTAAAAATATACACTTGATTTCCTTCCTTGCCCAATTACACAATTTGATGATTGACAGATAGTAATACTCCATGCAAAAACATTTAATCCACGTCGAGAAACCCTAGCCACAGTATGCAGAACACGCAGAGGGGGTTTTGATTACAATCCTGCCCAAAGTACCGTGTAATTTTTTTGCAACCTTAGTGGACTAGAAGCTCCGTGAAGTGATATTAATAGATCTCCAGTAGTGGGTTTGGAAACTTGATATACCTCACTTGAATAATACATTACTGAAGTCAGAAAATCAACTTTTTTGCATAATATAGAGATAGTTTTCACTCATAGGTGTCACCAGAGGGGGAGGGGCCCGTCCGGGACTGAATCCCTGCACGGTAAAATGTCTTGTCCCTTCCCCCGCATTAAAATTTGAAGGTAAAAAAAAATTGGGAAAATGTGTTTTAAGTCGCTGAAACAAATCATAACAGCTGAAAATTTAGCCAAATTGCTTAAGCCCCCATTCAGAGTTTTTAAACAAGTAGGCTAGGCTAAGCCTGAGAATTGCTAATCTTGTTCATGACTTTAAAACAAAAGCACAAATTTTGGCATATGTATTTAAAGAAATGAGCCATGAAATTAGAGTGAGTCAGTTTTTCTTGACAAATGAATCATGTATCAAAAATAGATAATGCCCAGGCCCCAGATGTAAGTTCGTTTCTTAAAGGCACCATAGTAGGCTAAAGGAATCTGACAATATGCAGTGAAGTCCTGTCTATCAAATTGTTCAGTGAAACAGCATGAGGGGCGTACATACTGCTACGACGCAGTGATGTTTTGATGGTGAAACCTATATAGACCTACCAGTAAGATTCTATCGGGTCCTTCTCAGTTGTGCCATATATTGAAAGTGTAAGTTTCCATATATGCTTACTAAAAAAATGAAGAACAGATAGTTCCAGAGTGACTGTGAAGTGCAATGTCCAGCAATCCGGTAGTATTTTGAGCCAAAATTTGCTCTGTACGCTTTACGCCTCAACTGAGGGGTAGAGCTCCGCTTATATAGTGCAGTACTGCTGCTTGCCACACCACATGAAAACTTCCCCTCATCATCCCCCTCTCCTCGGCCAATGAAAAAGTTTAGTAATGCCACTGTTTTCGCTTCGTTTCTGTATAACTGAGCAAAAATCAGCATGTAACAGTATACTGAGTAAATCATGTTAAAAGGGCAAGAGAATAATGTAATCCTGTCAGAACTTGAAAACTATCCAAATGGAACGCCACCATCAGTTGGCGTGCAGTTGCGCAAATCCCGGGGGGCAAGGGGGCTTTCGCCCCCTCAAGTGAAAAAGTGGGGGGACAAAATCGTAATTTGCCCCCCCCCCCCCCCCAAAAAAAAAAATGAGTAGACCTAAAAATACGGTCACCTTTTTTCGGGTTTTTTTTTTTTTCGTTCAAAAAAGTTTTTCTGAAGCTTCGGAAATGCTAGAACACAAGAGCTTCCGGGGGCTTCGCCCCCTGGATTCCACCAGGGGCCCTTTGAGGCTTCGCGCTTCGCGGTGCCCGCCACGCCTGCACAGTTTGATACTCATGTGCACATCATAAGCATTTTCGCCCCCAACTCTCAAACAGAGATTTGCGCCCCTGTTGGCGTGTACATATGATTTTGAAAAATTAAAAATTTTAAAAAATCAGATATTTCCTTGGCTTGAACCGAAAAATGAAACAGTCGTTATTTTGAGTTTTTGCTTGCAATAAAATGTTCACTTCGATAGAAAACAACAACTTGTTAACTGATCAGTTTATTACGTAAACTGTATCGCTACCAGTATACAGATGAAATGGTCCTGTAACTTTTGAAGGAAAAGGGATACAATGGAATTAAAAACACGCTAATGTTTGGACTCATTTGTGACTCTTGGATTTATGTCAAAGTTACAGAATTATAAAAAAGTCAATGTTACCGTGCACTAACTGCGGCAGAAAGACGAACGCTGTTCTAGACCGAGATTATTATTTTTGGAGGGGGCCTTACACTCTTACAAAAGATGTGCAGATTTTACACCGCACTGTGAAACTAGTGAACATAGCAAAGAATGTGTAAAAAATTGCACTCGTTTTTGTAGAAATTACAAATATTTTTGTAGAAATTACACATTCTGTGTTCTTTGTTGCACAAACTTGTGTAATTTTTACACGTTCTTCGCTATGTGCACTAGTTACACAGTGCTTGGTAAAATGGCATCTTTTTAGAGTGTAGAGGGGGCTTGGAACATCTGCAGGGTATAATTTTTCTAAATATGAGAATGGAAATGCCAGGCTAAAGACCATGTTAATTAATATGGTAAAGTGCCCATATAATCTCCCATATTTCCAGTTTTACATTCGCAGAGCTCTGAGAGTTTCCGAAATGGTTTTTTTTAAACATGAGCAATCACTTCTGCAATGGGGTTCGCATTTTGAATGCAGCACGCATAGCGCGCGGAAAATTTTGTTTTTTTAAACAAACACAAAAATTAAGAAATTTGTAAGTTGATCTTGGACAGAATTCAGAATTTTATGAAAGAAATTTTGAGAAAACCTACCTATAGTTGACAGCCGTTACTAGATGATCTGGTGTCTTATAGGACAAGTTTCCGGTTGTTCGTTTTTCACGGCCCGGGAAAGCCCCGCCCCCTCCCTCCCCGTAGCTAAGCCATTGTATGAAACCATCGACCTATAGTAAGCTTCTTAATTGCTTCTATTGTGTCTATATACCACCCATGCACTGCAATAGGGCGAAGCAGGTATGGTTGTCGACTTGCACTCATATCATGCAGTCCAAAGGATGTAACCTATGTACGATAGGTGGCTTTGTATACAAGAAACGAGATGATCACTTCCAGTGATTTTAACCTGCGAAAAGTGTGGCAAGGCAGCAGATACATCTGTTTTGCATTACGCAAAGATAGCATAATGGTTTACACAACCTCGGACATGGGGGACGGGGCTTGAAGACATTTTTAAGGGGTTTGAAGCCCCAAAGTCCCCTCCCCTTCTCCTGCACTGCCGACTACAAACGGTTTTACCTTCAACGCCTTTTGAAAATAAATCAGGTTACAAGATAGTTTGAAAAGAGATTTCTGGTAGACTTACGAGAAGACACTCTCACATTTCTGTATATCATTCTTATGTGTATGATTGAAAAAAGCCTGCCCTATTTCCATTATGGTTGCCCATATTCGGACAGAATAAATGGAAACTATTTGGCACTGCATGAACATGATGAACATTCCCCCGTCGGTCCGTATAATGTGTCAATTGAAAATTAACTTTTGTCCGAATATTTCACCATGAGCCATTTTGGGCAAAATTTAGCAAGTATATTAAATGGGACTGAGGACTTTTTTTTTAACATAATCCACCCGAATGTGTTGCAAACCTTGGTGCTCGTTTTTATTTTCCATGAAAATTTTACTTGAAATATATTGTAACGCTCCGCCCCGTACTGCTGGTGTAGGACTTAATAGTAGAATAGAGAACGACCGCTCCAACCCAATAAAAGAGACGAGAAAAATCAGCACAGACAATTTCTAAAGGTTCAGTATCTGTAATTCACGGTCAACTTTCATTACACAGGTGCCAACTATTTACATCGTTAGGTAAAACAATTACTGCACAACTGCTTTCCTACTGCGTAATTGGTAACGCACTGCGTAAGGGGTGACGCACGGCGTAAGGGGTAACGCACGGCGTAAGGGGTGACGCACGGCGTAAGGGATAACGCACTTACACAGCTTGCGCTAGCTATACAAATTTTCTCTCGAAAATATTCTAAGTCCTAAGTCTCTTAAACCCAACCCACGTAGCAATGCCCAACCCTCTCGTAATTCTCTAGTCCCAGCTAACCTCATTTCCTTCCACGTGTCTTTGCTTTTAAACAACGGAAACACGCCTACTCGGCTGCTGACTGCTACAGCAGAACCAATCCCCTTTCAAGAATACGTGGTCCGATCGACTGCCAAAAAGGTGAAAAGGTCTATTTACATGTAGTACAACGTTACTCTGAATGAAATAGATATACTATGGTACAAAAATGCAAAATGTAACCCCTTTCAAAAAATAATCGCATAACCCAGCACTTGTTATCAAGCAGCTACTAAGCAACTCCCTGATCTAAGCTTTTCATGCGCTTCACCGCACAAGGCCGTGTACGGAAATCTTGGAGGCGAATTTAGCCTAGGAGAAAGATCAAACACTTTCCCCAAACAAAGAACCAGTCTATCCAAAGCAGGTGGGTGAAACATTTAAAAACAAGCAAAGATGATATGAGCACTGAGCGCATTAATTTGTCAAAACACATTTTGTTACAATATATTTCGATTTTTCATTCAATATGTCACTGTTCTTATGTAACTTTAGATTGTCATAATTCAGTTACAACAAAAAATCAAAGCCAAAGTGGAAGAAATGGTAAACACTTTACCACGCCCCCACCCAGCAGTTTTCTATCTAAAAGGGGCCATTGACTACAAGCGCAACTGTTTAAGTTTACATGGTTACTACCGTTTACATCGTCGTTAATTGTATTTGCGTTAACTGGAACAGGGCCACTACCTCTCGTTTGCACGTTGTTTATTGAAATTACATGGTTACCTACACCGGCGGTTGATCGTGACAAGGACGTTACCAACTTTTAGCTGGCTGTTGAAACCGAATACGAATACGCCGTTGTTAGCCTGCTGTACGTGGTTACTTCTGATCACACCGCTGTTAACGAAATTTAGCACGTGGTTACTTAAAATTTCGCCGTGGTTACCAACATTTACTGCGCTGTTAATGATAATCACGCAGTTGTTAACTCAATGTACAACGACGTTACTACCAATGACGCCGTTATTAACAAGATTTGCGTGAAACGCGTTTCATACACTTAAGCCTCTGAATATTGTAGTCACATACTCGAAACTACAAGAGAACAAACCGGGAAGAAACATGAGAGCCGCGGAAGAAAAAAACTGTAGTAAATATACTTAGAAAACTTAGGTGGGAATTTAAAGTTAAAGAGCATGCAAAGTGTCTTTCATCATATTTTATAATTTCAATACTGCCAATTCAATGTAAAACAAGCAGTTACTTTGAGTAAATTCATATTTGAAGAGAAAAATTGTTGTCACATCATACTCCCAACAGTCAATCATGAAACAGGACAGTCTACTACACTGCTCCAAGTTGGGGTGACTGCTCTTGCACTTTATCTACACTGTAGTTCAACGGAAAGAAGCAGAATGTCTTCAAAGAAACTTTCACCACAAATTCCGAAAACGAGTGCAGTGTCGGTCCCGATTACAAGAAACCACTGACGTGAGAAAAACTGTCTTCTGGACGACGTTTAACGTTCAGTGATTCAACATTGATAATATTCTGCTGGACAGCTGGACCAAGGTCATATTAATACTTCCGAAACCACTTAACTTCCTTTCCGAAATCAAAATGCTCGCTAATCGTAAAAGATAACTGCAAACATAAAATCGTACAACTGGGGAGGCTCTACTTGCCATCAGAATACCCTTAGTCTCAATTTATAAATAATGAATCCAATTTTTCTTCGTTTTAATTAAAACAATTTTGTGAAAGTTCCATTTTCTCCCAAGAATTCTTTGAGGATATACACTGTTTGAGAGACGTAATGAACTTAATTAATACCTACCGGAGGATGGGGATTTTTTTCTTCCTAGGTTTAAAAATCAAAATTGTTTAAAATCAACAAAAACCAATGTTTACTTGACATTTGGAGAGAAAACACTTGCTAAAATAACGCACAGAACTCCCCAAAGAGTATTCTTCATTATAAAAGGAATTAATTTCAAATATTTATTTTAATGTTAACCTATATTCAGGGATGAAATAAAGAATTTCCCCGAAATGAAGGAACTGATGGTCAATGTCTTTATTAATGATTAAAATGCCTTAAAAATTAAACTTTGCCAGAAAAACCACACTATTTGACTCCACTGTAAAAGAAACAGAGGTAGAACCGATATGTTTTCAGTGCATAACTTCCAAAATATCTTAATTTGGAGAAAATAATCAAACATATATGAGAGCGACGCTATGAACGAGTTTGAAAGTTTTGTACAGATCTCGAGATTTTAGTATTTACGGGACCTAATGTTATACTTTTCAGAACATGTTAAACAGGTAGACCTTACACACAAAATATTGGTGAATTTTGTGTCTTTATATATCTCATAGCTGCAATGAGGAAATTGATCGCTGTCAGGGTAAGAAACATCGGAACAATACTATAAGTAAGATGTTTCAAGCGAAATCAAATCAACCAATATTCAAAAGTGAAAAACATGGAATTTATGGAAATCTACGGAGATCGATACAGAACAGAGAGATCAATACAACTAATGGTTAACGTTTACAGTATGTTTATCGGTCGGATAACTTTAACTGCGCCCCTTGTAAATGTTCGTTTCAAAAGATGGATTGGACGGTAACGTTACGTTTAATTGATGATGCCATTAATTTTCAAAATTAACCAGAATGCAAAAATGCATTGAGGTTTCGATGATACATACATGCTCTTTTCAATAAAATGCTACATTTCTTGTAACAACTGGTGACCCAAAGTGACATCTGACTCCACCTGTGAGTAACTGGTTTTTTAACCGAAACATTTCTACATTGAAAAAGCCAAATTTCATACTGTGCCTTAAGATATTCTGTAAACAAGGTTTTCAGAGTTTGATGCCAGGCGATACCAGATGACCATTGACCTCCACCAAAAACAACAGGTACAGTACTTTCAACTCACCATAACACATCCACATACTAATTAGGAAATCCATCCAAGTTTCCTACCTTGAGATATCCTATTTTGACAAGTTTTCAAAGTTTGACCGATCATGACGCCAGATGTCCTTCAACCACCACAAAAAAAAAAAACCTTATACACCATAACTCATCCACATACTAATTATGAAATCCATCCATGTTTCGTACCTTCAGCTATCCTAAACAAGGTTTTCTGAGTTTGAACCCCTATGACCCCAAATGACCTTTGACCTCTACCAAAATAAATTGGTTCTTTCTCAAATCCTAATGCATCAACATATCAAGTTTAAAATGAATCCAAATTTCCTACCTTGAGATTTAGTGCAAACAAGGATTTCAGGGTTTGACCCCATGTGACCCCAAATGACCTTTGACCTCCATGAAAAAAATCGGGTTCTTTCTTACATCATAACGCATCAATATATCAAGTTTGGAATTAATCCATGTTTCTCACCATGAGATATCGTGTTAACAAGGATTTCGGGGTTTTACCCCACGTGACCCCAAATGACCTTTGACCTCCTCCAAAATCAATAGGATCCTTCCTTACACCATAACGCATCAAGATTTCAAGTTTGAAATTAATCCAAGTTTCCTATCTTGAGATATTGTGTAAACAAGGATTTCGGTGTTTGACCCCAAGTGACCCCAGATGACCTTTGACCTCAACCAAAATAAATAGGGTCCTTCCTCTCAGTATTGGGTATTCGCGTACCAAGTTTGAGAACTTTCAGATCTTTCCTTCTCAAGATATCGTGTAAACAAGCAAAGTGTCACAAACACACACACATACATACACACGCACGCCATCATAAATGCATAGGTTTCTCTTTTCATCGGAACCAAAAATAAAACAGCTTCCAGTTTCAAACAAATAGTTAGCAATAAGAAAGATTTTCTTTGCCCTTCGAATTGATATCAAATATTTTGTAATGACAGCAGTTGTCACCGTCAGAATTTTATCATACTAAAGATTGTTATTTTCATGCTTTACATAGGAAGAGCCAGGTCCTTTAAATGCTGTTATAATATCGTGTCACTTTTTTACTAATTGAACAAATAAGAGGAAGGACAAATAATTAATATTGGCTTTTGATTTAAGGGTGTACCCATCTCCGACCAACTTGAAGCATTTTTTTGATAAAATAAGTATGATGTACTCATTCTTATGGAAATCTACGGAGATCGATACAGACCAGACAAACCAAAACAACTAATGGTGGGGGTCGGGGGAACGACATGAGGGAAAAGCCTAAAGACAGAGAGAAAAGCCGCCATTTTAGGTGTTTTTGCATTGCAGGGTTGGTACATGGGCAGTTCTAACACCCAAAACCACCCCTGCCTACGCCACTGTGATGATCTGAGTCGTCGTTTTAAAAAAATCCCAGCCCCCTTCACACACAGTCTCACGATCACCAATCTGTTATGTTGGATGTTTCATAGAGATGATGTCATCGAAAAGCTCGTTCTTACAAACTGACTCTTCCCTTCTCTTCCCTTAAAATAACATAATCAGTACTTCTTAATGTTACTACCTCCACTTTATTCCTGGTTACTTGCTCTCATTTTGGAGGGTAGGGAAGGGATAGAGGATCAATTACGTTCCCTGGCTCCCTTACGCCTCTGAATAGTGTAGTCACATACTCGAAACTACAAGAGAACCAACCGGGAAGAAGTATGGGCAGGGAGTTGCCAGGGAAAACTCCCTGGTATGAGGGGGAAGAAAATAACCTGTAGTAAATATACTAAGAAAACTTGGATTGGAATTTAATTCACTCTAGTAAGTTTGGTAAACTCCTTCACTGAAATTTTCACGCCATAATTTGTAGAAGCTTCCAAATTGCACATTGCCTTAAAAATTTCTTGCCTATTGTGCTGTAAGAACGACCCGTCTTACAATTTCACATTGATCTCAGCATTACTGATTCACCCCTCCCCCTAACTATTTCAAACTACAAATTGTTCAACGGAAAGGAGCAAAATATCTGCGAAGGAAACTTTCACCAAAAATTTTCGAAGACGAGTGCAGTGTCGGTCTCGATTGCTGGAAACCGCTTACATGAGAAAAAACCAAAATCTCTAAAAAAGATCCTACTGCCGTTGTGCGTGATGCTCCGCATAAGCAATGGAGTAGGGAAAACAAGTTAGTGAGCCACAACTGGAAAAAAGGCCGTGACCGGCTCGACTTGGACCAACAGGTTGGAAACTGGGCCGTAAAACTTAATCTAACTAACAAACTAAGTAACAACATGAGAAAAAGTGTCTTCTGGACGACGTTTCACATTCATCGATTTAACATTAATAATATTTTACTAAAGCGAGATCACAATCATCCTTCTGAAACCAAATAACGTCGTTTCCGAAAGCAAGATATCCGTTACTCAGAAAAGGTGAGTGCAAACATGAAATTCTACAACTGGAAAGGCTTTATTTGCCATCAGAATACCGAATCTTAATTCATTAATAATGAATCCAATTTGTTTTCGTTTTAATTAAAACAATTTCGGGAAAATTGCATTTCCTCCCAATAATTTTTCGAAGATAGACACTGCGTGAGCGACGTAATGTGCTTAAAAGCTACCGTAGAACGATGATTTTTTTCTTCCTCAAAATTGTTTAAAAGCAACAAAAAACAAGGTTGTCTTGACATTTAGGGAGGAAACACTTGCTAAGAAAACTGAAAGAACTCCCCCACACAGTTTTCTTCAGCAAGAAGGAAATTCATTCCAAATATTATTTTGATGTTAACCTATATCCAGGGATGAAATAAAGAATTTCCCCGAAATGAAGGAACTGATGATGGTCAATGTCTTCACAATTGATAAAAAATGCCTTAAAAATTAAACTGCCAGAAAAACTTCACTCTTTGACTCTACTGTAAAAGAAATAGAAGTGACACCGATATGTTTTCAGTGCATTACTTTCAAAATATCTTAATTTGGAGAAAATAATCAAACATATATGCAAGGGACGCTATGAACAAGTTTGAAAATTTTGTACAGGTCTCGCGATTTTGGTATTTACTGGACCTAACGTTACACTTTTCAGTACATCTTAAACAGGTAGACCTAACACGCAAAATATTGGTGAATTTTGTGTCTTTGTATCTTTTACCTGCAGTGAGGAAATTGTTCGCCGTCAGGGTAAGAAACATCGGAATAATTCTAAAAGTAAGATGTAACAAGCGAAATCAAATAAGCCAATATTCAAAAGTGAAAAACATGGAATTTATGGAAATCTACGGAGTTCAATACAGACCAGGCAAACCAATACAACTAATGGTTAACGTTTACAGTATGTTAGTAAGTTGGGTGTCTTTAACTTTGCCTCTTGTCAATGTTCGTTTCAAAAGATGCTTTGGAAGGTAAAGTTACTTGTAATTGATGGTGCCATTAATTTTCGAAATTAAAAATAAAACAGCCTCCAGTTTTAGTAACAAAATATATGCATTTAGAAAGATTTTCTTTGCCTTAGCGAATTGATATCGAAAATTTTGTGATGACAGCAGTTGTTATCGTGATAATTTTATCATTATACCTGTATATATACTAAAGATTGTCTTTTTTTAATGTCTTTTCGCTGCATTCATTATCGCTTTACTAGTTTACTAATCACACACATTGAAGGGAGGACAAATATATAATATTGACTTTGTAGTTAAAGGTGTACCAACGCCAGCCCAACGTGAAGCATTTTGTTTATCAAATAATAATAATGAACCAGGAGCGTAGCCAGGATTGTGTCATGGGGAAGGTTTTGGTGTCTGGGGTGGGGGTGGGGGGGGGGGTCGGGGGAACGACATGAGGGAAAAGCCTAAAGACAGAGAGAAAAGCCGCCATTTTAGGTGTTTTTGCATTGCAAGGTTGGGTCATGGGCAGTTCTAACACCCAAAACCACCCCTGCCTACGCCGCTGTGATGAACTGAGTCGTCGTTTTAAAAAAATCCCAGCCCCCTTCACACACAGTCTCATGGTCACCAATCTGTTATGTTGGATGTTTCATAGAGATGATGTCATCGAAAAGCCCCAACAAAATCCATCCAAATTATTGATAACCTTATCAGTAATTCTTAATTTTACTTCCTCTTATTTATTCCTGGTTACTTGCTCTCATTTTGGAGAGTGGGAAAGAAATGGAGGTTCAGTTGCGTTCCCTTGTCCCCTATGAATATTGTAGTAACATACTCAAAACTACACGAGAATTAACCCGGGGTGAAGAAGTATGAGGGGGAAAATAAACAGTAGCAGGGGTGGCGCCAGGATTTCCCCGACAGGAGGGGGGGGCAAGCTCCCCGACAGGGGGCCAGCATTTCAAGACCCCGACAAAGTTAGTCCAGGTGGGACCTGGCTTAACATTTTGAGGCGCGCGCAGCGCGTAAAATTTTTGGCCCTTTTTTCAAAAAATACTTAAAAACCTGGAGTTTATTTTGAAGACAAATTTAAAACATTTTTAAAGAAATTTTGCTTTTGTGAGGACCATTAAAAAGTTGGGGTATTTATTGAAGGATCTATCCTCCATATGGGAAAAGTCAAAAACTTTATATAGGCAACAGCTGTAAATATTTTCGGGTTACGCATTTAATCGTACTAGGCCTACGTACTAAAGCTTTAACACAAGACCAAGATGCCCGAAAAGGTTTTTCCTTTTTTGAAGGAAGATTTGAAAATCAAGAGCTTATGTTATTGGAGAAATTTTGAAATTTAATTGAAGAAAATTTGGTTTGGGGGTATAGTTACTATGAGGGAAATATTTGGGTTTTTTATTAAGTGATATGACTTTCAAGAGCAAAATTAGGTAGAATGTTACGGTGATTAACAGAGTTGGCTATGGTTATTTATTGCACGAAGTATCCATCGAAATTGGAAAATTTTGCCACTTTTGACAATGTGAAGCTTATACTGGAGAAAACTTGTAATTTTATGACAGATTAACGGGTTTTATGAAAGAATCTGATCTTCTTACAAGAAAATCAAGTAGGGCGTGATCTGTAGTTTGGTTGGGGTAACTGAATATCATCATGCAGATTAAGGCCCAGCTCGGACCATATCGGGAAAATTCTCCCGCGGAAACAGTTTGGCTTCTCATACATTTGAAGTTTTATATTTTATATATTGACATAGACGTACGGGAGCGTTTCAATTTCGGATGGGCAGAATTGTTTCTTTTGTCCGAAAATGTAATTTTGCCCGAACGACTATCAAAGTGAGCACAGAATTTTTTTAAAAATTGAGAACCTCCAGACATCAGGAAATGGCAATTTCCCGGTCTCGTACCTAAAAACAAATCAGTCATTATTTTGAGCTTTCTTTCGCAATAAAATTTTCACTTCATAATATTGTCCCAAAACAAAGAACATTTTGCAAGCTTGCAATGTTCGGTTATATCTGTTCGACCAAAACATTCTATCTAAGCGGAGCGCCACCATCAGTTGGCGCGGAACGTACAGAAAATTGCTAAAAATCTAACCCCTCAGACAGCCGGAACAGGCATTTCCAAGACTTGTAACTAGTAATGAAGCGTTAATGAGTCGTTACTTTGAGCTTTCCTTTAAAATGAAAGTTTCACTTCAATAGAAAAAACCCAACTTGCTAAGTGATTAGAAAATTAAAAGGGTACTGCTGCAATTAATTAGATGTAATGTTCATGTCTCTTTTCGGGGGGAAACTCTGTAACGGAATCGTCGTTGTAGTCCATTGCAAGTCCCGCTAAAAATATGAGATTTTCTACGTGACTTCCTGAACTCCAGACAATAAATGATTTTTCTTCCTATGTATTTGATTTTTTGAAAATATGTCACGTTACACGGTGGCTTCAAATGAATTTTCAGTCAGACTTATTGGGAGACATTTCCACACTACTTTTTATCATCAGCCTATGTTTAGCTGAAACGGCCTGTCTGATTTTCATTACCGTTACAAGAATTCGGCTGCAGCCTGCAGGGGCAGACCAGGTGGCAGAACACTGGGCACTATATGCACCTGAACAACCTCTCGTCTGATTTTGTACGTAAAATTCGGAATAATGAGTTTCCTTGAATAATATGGTCTTCTAGAAAGAAAAATCAAAATGACCGTCCGGATGACTGAAGTTTATAAGACCCGCATGTTTCATCAGCTTAACGTGGGCATGCAGATGAAGGCTCCCCGACGAAATTGGGTTTTCTCAACAACAGGGGAAAGGGCAGCCTTCCCCTACGGGGGCATGACCTTGAGGACTGAAGATGGGATGAGGGATAACAGAGCTAGTAAAAAGTGATTAAAACAGATTCAGATAGGCATTAAAATAACATCACAAAAGGATAAAATAGTTCAAAAAGAAAAAAAAGTTCATGAACATCCTTCCGGTAACTTCAGTCCTTTACGTTCAGGCCTCACCGAAGGTAATTGCCGTCCTTCCACGACGGGGCAGGAGATAGGACAAGGTACATGAAATCAGGTTTAACCGAGCAAAGAAGAAGTGATTGAAAAAAGATTCCGGTATGTATTAAAATAGCAAATATGTTCACCCATCCAGTAATTTCAGTTCTTGTAGGTTTTTTCTTTTTTATTTATTTTTAATTTTTTAGGCCTCCCCGACGAAACCGCCGACCTTCCCCAACGGGGAGGGGGGGGGGCAGCGGTCCCCGACGGGGGGACATGGCCCCCCGTCCCCCCGCTGGCGCCACCCCTGAACTGTAGTAAATATACTTAGAAAACGTACTGGGAATTTAATCCACAGTAGTAAGGTAGTGACTCCTTTCCTGATATTTTCACGTTATAAGTTGTAAAACTATTGCCTTGAAAATTTCTTGTTTATTGTATTGTGGAACGACCCGTCCCACAATTTCACATTGATCTCAGCATTACTGATTCACCCTCCCCCCTAACTTTTCCAAAATTTATAAATTGTTCAATAGAAAGAAGCAGAAAATCAGCAAAAGAAACTTTCACCAATAAATATTCGAAAACGAGTGCAGTGTCGGTCTTGGTTGCAGGAAACCACTTACATGAGAAAAACTTCTTCTGGATGACGTTTCACATTAATTGATTTTACATTGATAATATTCGGCCGGAGCAAGGTCATATCAATCCTTCTGAAATCAGATAACTACGATTCCCAAATAAAAAAAACCCGCTAATTTCAAAAAGGTAAGTGCAAACATAAAATCCTATAAATTGAAAGGCTCTATTTTTTTCAAAATAACAAAATCTAAATTAATAAATAATGAATCTAATTTGTTTTCCTTTTAATTAAAGCAATTTTGTGAAAATTGCATTTTGTTCCAGGAATTCTTTGAAGATATACCCCGAGAAAAATATAAGCAGCCTTTTATATCAAAGGGGAATGACTCATTTGAATGTGAGAGACGTAATGGACTTAATGGCTACCGTAGGATGATGATATTATTTTTTTCTTCCTCGGTCTAAAAATCCAAATTGTTTAAAATCAACAAAAAGACAATTATTTCTTGACATTTGGAGAGGAAAGGCCTGGTAAGATAACTCAAAGAAATACCCTTAAACAATATTCTTCGACAAAAAAAGAAATTAATTTCAAATATTATTTCGATGGTAGCCTATATTCAGGGATGAAATAAAGAATTTCCCCGAAATAAAGGAACTGATGGTCAAAGTCTTAATTCATGATTGAATATACCTTAAAAATTCGACTTTGCTAGAAAAACTACACTATTTGACTTCTCTGTAGCAGAAATAAAAGTAGAACCGATATGTTTTCGTTGCATTACTTGGAGAAAATAAACATATATGCAAGCGACGCTTTGAATGAGTTTGCAAAATTTTGTACAGGTTTCGAGATTTTGGCATTTACTGGACCTAATGTTACACTTTTCAGTACATGTTAATCAGGTAGACGTAACACGCAAAATATTGGTGAATTTTGTGTCTTTATATCTCTTACCGGCAATTAGGAAACTACGGAAGCATAGAAGGGACATGCAAAAGAAAAAAAACCTCTCTCAGCAAAATGACAATTTTCGCAGAATTGACATTTTGACGACTGAAACTAAGTCTTCAAAATGACAAAAATCCGAAATTTGGCGTTTCAATTAACTTGTCAAAACGTTAAAATTCCGAAAGTTGTCATTTTGCCGAGTTAAAAAATCTCGACAAAATGACAAAATTCAGAAAACTGTCACTTTGCTCTGTTAGAACATCTCGTCATAATAGCAAAATTCAGAAAATTGTCATTTTGCCGAATTAGATCATCTCGTCAAAATGAAAAAATTCAGAAAAATAACATTTTGACGAGTTTGAACATCTCGTCAAAATCGTAAAATTCAGAAAAATTGTCATCTTGCCAAGTTAGATCATCTCGTCAAAACGGCAATATTCAGAAAAATGTCACTTGACCGGGTGAGAACTTTTCGTCAAAATGGCAAAATTCAGAAAATTGCCATTTTGTCGAGTTAGATCATCCTAATTAAACGGCGAAATTCAATGGAAGCGTTAAGGTGCCATCAAGTTAAGAACTTAGTCACAGCATTATCTTCACATTTTGTAACAAAAAGATGAAATGTTTACTTATTATCTTAACATTTTGCAGAAAATAATGAAATGCAAACTTAAACAATATTTCAACAATTCAAAATTTCACAGAAAATTGATAAATTACGCATTTAACGAATGTTATTAATTCCCCTTTTTGCAGAAAATAAATGAATTACTCATGTATACCAAATTTTTTGTACCATATTTATGTTCTTTTCCCAATTTGGTGAGTTTATGGTACAATCAGGAGAGCAGGCGGTTTACGAACAAGGAGATGAAATATTTAAACAGTGAAATTATTACGTAATAAAATTATGCTAAAAAGTACTCAAAATTTTGGACAGTTTATTTTTCTATGCAATATGTACATTCGGTCTCAGTCTCGGTATTGGACTTTGTCGGTCTCGGTCTCGAATTCTGCCCTGGTCTCGGTCTCGACACCTTCTGGTCTCGGTCTTGGATATGCTGGTCTCTACTAAAACACTGGTTCAGACACCCTGCTTCCAAAAGGATAATTAAATCCCAGTTGTTGTTTTTCAAGTTTCTTAAACCAATTTGTATAGCATTCAAGTAGAAACTATTACAAACTTTAGACTTGTAGCTGTTGTGTTCAATTTTAAGGGCGTTTAGATTTTGCTGATATTAACGTCCCAATAAAAACAAAAAACAAGTAATTATAGGGGTCCTTTTGAGAAGTTAGCAGAGAATAGAAAGAAAGTGATTTAAGTGTAGAGTCTGATATGTTGCCACACCCTGTACACATATGAAACTAGTAGCATAGCAAGAGGGGAAGAGGCAAAGTGCCCCGGAAAAAAGTCAAAGGTAATCGTTAAGACAGTAAAATGAAAGAGATTTTCCCAACCCCAAATTCGAATTTGAGGGGTTGTCTAGAGTCTGGAAGTTTTACCCCCGCCTCCTGCCTCAAGAGGTCAGATTGCCCCAAACACACAGATATACAGAAATGTTTCGTTATGAAAACATGTGTATTTAGTTTTAATGACGTCACGTTTTATTCTACCTCTTTAAAACGTGGAGATCTAAAGCAGATCCATAATTCGTCATTTTTCTGCAAATTGACAATATGCTAAATTTATCACTTGCAAAAAGTGAGAAATTCATCAATTTTGTGCAAAAATGTTGAACTGTTGAATATTGTACGTTTGCATTTTATCATTTTTTCGCAAAATGTTAAGATATAATGCGATGACTTAGTTCGTAATTTGATGGCACCTAAACGTTTCCATAGAATTTCGACCTGAAGGTTCTAACTAGGCAATATGGCAATTTTCCAAACTTGGCCGTTTTGACAAAATGTTTTATCTTGGTAAAATGACATATTTTTCAAATTTGGCCATTTTGACGATGTGCTCTAACTCTGCAAAATGACAAAATTCCAAATTTTGCCATGTTGACGAGATGTTCTAACCCAGCAAAATGGCAATTTTCCAAATTTTGCCATTTTGACAACATGCTGTTATACCATGGAAGTACTTCCATGGTTATACTGGGCAAAATGACAATTTTCTGAGTATTGCCATTCTGACGAGATGTTCTATTTCGGCAAAATGACAATTTTCGGAATTTCGCCATTTTGACACCATGTTCGTACTCGGCAAAAAAAACAATTTTTTGAATTTCGTCATTTTTGACGAGGTGTTGTTTGGTCGGCAAAATTTCAATTTTCCGAATTTTGCCATTTTGACGTGATGTTTTATCTTGTCAAAATGACAGTTTTCAGAATTTTGCCACTTTAAGGAGTCCATTAAATCGTCAAAATGTCAATTTACGAAAATTGTCACTTTGCCGAGAGAGTTCTTTTTTCTTTTGAATGGCCCTTCTACGCTTCCGTATAGAAGGGCCATTCAAAAGAAAAAAGAACCGTCTCGGCAAAGTGACAATTTTCGTAAAATTGACATTTTGACGACTTAATGGACTCCTTAAAATGGCAAAATTTGGAAAATTGTCATCTTGACAAGATAAAACATCTTGTCAAAATGGCAAAATTCGGAAAATTGAAATTTTGCCGACCAAACAACATCTCGTCAAAATGACAAAGTTCCGAAAATTGTTATTTTGCCGAGTAAGAACATGTTGTCAAAATGGCAAAATTCCGAAAACTGTCCTTTTGCCGAAATAGAACATCTCGACAGAATTGCAAAATTCGGAAAATTGCCACTTTGCCGAGTTAGAACATCTTGTCGAAATGGCAAAATTCGGAAAATATGACATTTTGCCTAGAAAAAACAACTTGTCAAAACGGCAAAATTGCCATTTCGCCTAGTTATAACCTTCAGGGCGAAATTCTATGGAAACGTTAAGGTGCCATAAAATTACGAACTTAGTCATCGCATTATTTTAACATTTTGCAACAAAATGATGAAATGAGTCTTATTATCTTAACATTTTGCAGAAAAGTGATAAAATGCAAGTGTACAATATTTCAACAATTCAACATTTTTGCACTGAATTACTCACTTATTGCAAGTGATAAATTTAGCATATTGTTAATTTGCAGAAAAATGACGGATTACGGATCTGCTTTAGATTCCTATTTCCACAATTTACAGAGGTAGAATAATATGCGCCGTCATTAAAACTAATACACATGTTTTCATAACGAAAAATTTCTGTATATCTGTGTGTTTGGGTCAATCTGACCTCTTGAGGTAGAAGGCGGGGGTAAAACTTCCAGACTTCAGAGAGCCCCTCAAATTCGAATTTGGGGTTGGGGCAATCTCTGTCTTTCATTTTACTGTCTACGATTTTACCTTTGACTTTTTTCCGGGGCACTGTGCCCCTTCCCCTCTTGCTTTGCTACTAGTTTGATATGTGTACAAGGTGTGGCAACCTGCGTAGCGCCTCTGTGGCTGCATCCCCTTTAGGAGGTCGCCCCTCAGATTTTTTCGTAACGATGAGCTGGACGAAAAAATGCATCCGCCCCGCGGGCTAGCAAAGTCTAAACGCCCTTAAAATTGAACGCACAGCTACAAATCTAAAGATTGTCATAGTTTTTACTTGAATGCTATACAAATCCGGGCTTGGTTTAAGACAAAAACAACAACTGGGATTTAATTATCCTTTTAGAAGCAGATTTTCTGAACCAGTGTTTTAGTCGAGACCAGCATATCCAAGACCGAGACCAGAAGGTGTCGAGACCAGGGCAGAATTCGAGACAGACCGAGACCGAGACCGACAAAGTTCAAGACCGAGACGAGACCGAATGTACATATTACATAGAAAAATAAACTGTCCAATGAATACTTTTAGCATAATTTTATTACCTAATGCTCCAAAAATGACATGTAGCACCAAAAGTGCTTCGTCATTGATTTGCACATATTTTATTTTATCCTATGCATGTCCGTATGGGATGGGGGCCGGGGGCTACAGTCCCCAAAATTTGCCAAAACCTTGCTTAATCGGGCAGACTTTGGTTCCTCAGTAGGAAAGAGATTATACCGTGGTTGGGGATTTGGAATAGGATAAAAAGTCACCCCTGAGAAAAGAGTGCCATACGGCCATCACCATACGCCAAATATAGAATTAATGACTTAACTTAATCCAAGTATTTTTCTCATGTGGCTCACATGGCCGTACCCGACTCTTTCTCCTCGGGAATGGTGTTTTTTCCCGACTCCAGATGCCCAACCAGAGCATAATCTCTGCCTGACTGAGGCACCGAAGTCTGCCCGATTCAGCAAGGTAATGGTCATTTGCGGGTGGCAGCCCCCTAACCTGCCCCGTCCCGTACGGCCCAGGTGGCCCTACTCATCAGATTGGAGTCAGTCAGCGCCACATGTGTTTAGTGTTGTGAATTTGATTGATGCATGAAGTGAGTTTTTCCAACCCACAGAAATATAAGTCGCAGAACTCTATATAGTTATTGTCAAGTTTTCCCTTGGGCCAAACATGAACATGGACTACTTGCACTCTCACAGAATGCATTCATTGCAGTTGAAGAAAATGAGTGTTGAAAGTGTTGAAAGTTCTATAAGCTCGTCTAAAAATTACTCTAAGGGCAAATCGAAGTAAAATGTTATTGTTAACAAATCTAGTGAAACTACCACCAAGAGCAGATCCGGCTAACATTTAAAAGAAGTGGAGCTGAAACTGGAAAGAGAAAGTAGTTGATGGGCAGGTAAATGTGATTCTCTTAAGGAGAGATGTAGGCCTACTGTAATTCTGCCTAAACGGTTACCTCAGCAGTGTGCGTTACCTTCATGTTCAATTGGCGTAGTTGGAAGTGTGCAGAAATTTTTGAAAAAAAGCAACCCATCAGACAGACGGAATTTCCAGATGTTTTTGCGATAACTTCATTTGATGAGCATGAAAATTACTGCCTTTTCTCGTCAAAAGAAGAATCAAATCTTAAAAAATTTTCTCAGTCACACTCTGACTACAGAGGAAAAAATGCTTTTTGGCACACGAGGACACAAGATTTTCCAGGGGGCAGGTGCCCTTCGCACCCACCCCCTGCATCCGCCACTGATAGGGGTCAGATAACACGGTTAACATATTTCTTCTTTTGTTCGTAAAGCGCCTGCACTCGTGATTGTACCATAAACTCACCAAATTGGGAAAAGAGCAACTATGATACAAAAAATTTGGTATACATGAGTAATTCATCAATTTTCTGCAAAACGAGGAATTAATAACATTCGTTAAATGCGTAATTTATCAATTTTCTGTGAAATTTTGAATTGTTGAAATATTGTAAGTTTGCATTTCACCATTGTCTGCAAAATGTTAAGATAATAAGTAAACATTTCATCATTTTGTTACAAAATGTAAAGATAATGCGGTGACCAAGTTCTTAATTTGATGGCACCTTAACGCTTCCATAGAATTTCGCCGTTTAAATAAGCATGATCTAACTCGGCAAGATGACAATTTCTGAATTTTGCCATTTTTACGAAAAGTTCTTACCCGGCAAGCTGACATTTTTCTGAATATTGCCGTTTTGACGAGATGATCTAACTCAGCAAGATGACAATTTTTCGAATTTTGCCATTTTGACGAGAAATTCTAATTCGCCAATATGACATTTTTCTGAATTTTACGATTTTGACGAGATGTGTAAACTCGTCAAAATGTCATTTTTCTGAATTTTGCCATTTTGACGAGATGATCTAATTCGGCAAAGTGACAATTTTCCGAATTTTGCTACTTTGACGAGATGCTCTAACTCAGCAAAGTGACAATTTTCTGAATATTGTCATTTTGTCGAGATTTTTTAACTCGGCAAAATGACAACTTTCTGAATTTTAACGTTTTGACAAGTTGATTAAAACGCCAAATTTTGGATTTTTGTCATTTTGAAGACTTAATTTTAGTCCTCAAAATGTCAATTCTACGAAAATTGTCATTTTGCTGAGAGACTTTTTTCTTTTGAATGGCCCTTCTACGCTTCCGTACTTCTACGCTTCCGTAGTAAATAGATGTTACAGGCAAAATCAAATAATCAAAAGTGAAAAACGTGGAATTTATGAAAATCTACGGAGTTGGATACAGACCAGACAAATCAATAGGCCTACAACTAATGGTTTACGTTTACAGTATGTTAATAGGTATATGGGGAGTCTTTAACAGCGCCCCTTGTTAATATTCCTTTTAAAAGATGGTTTGGACGGAAACTTTATTTTGAATTGATGGTGTCATTAATTTTCAAAATTAAAAATAAAACATGCTTACAGCTTTAGTAACAAAATGTATGCATTTAGAAAGATTATCTTTGCCTTTGCGAATTGATACCGAAAATTTTGTGATGACAGCAGTTGTCATCGTGATAATTTTATCATTTTACTTAAGATTGTCCTTTTAATGTCTTTTATAGGTCAGCGCACTCATTTATGTCATTTAATTTGGTGCGTTACAACTTTTAGTAGTACTAGGATCTGTATGTAGTTGAATCATCTTGAATCAGAACTGAATTTTCTTCACATCTATTTATTCATATCTCAACTCGTATCGCCTACACACTCGACAACATCCCCGTGCAAGCCTTCGTATCAACGATTGGCCCTTTATCTCACGATAAGACCTTAGAAGTACCATTTCCAGCAATGTAGAGGCATTTAAAAAATATCCCTCTTGCGGGACGCGGGACTCCCCCCTCCCGCAGTGAAAAAAGAAGGATTGGAAGCATGTTTCCGCCCCCACTTCCCGGGTCAGAAAACCCCCTTTTTCATTTTTCCAAATCCCCCCAAAATCACAAATTTCCGGCGCGCTTTGCAAAATATAATGCCTAAGTGCTCGCTCATAAATCGGTTTCGTAAACTAGTCCGAGTTCTGGAAATGGCAAAATCGGATATTTACCGTAAATGTCACAACATCACCAAGAGACACAGGCAGCACTATACTGCTACTTTTGTAAACTTTCTTCCATAGAATTCCAAATTTTCTTCAATGAAAGCTCTTGATTTTGAAATATTTTGTCTAAAAAAGACAACAGAGTTTGGAAAACTTTTGAAATGTCATCGGAGAGTTTCAGTTCAGTAAACCCCAAATTCTTTAAATTTCCTTAAAGGAAACTCAAGTCCGAAGCTTTCTGCAATACAAGCTCCATATCTACATATAATTGTTTGAAGCGGGATAAAATTTCGGCGCGCGCGCCGCAATAAGCCCCTGATGCAGTGGTGTTCACACTTGAAAGAAATAATCGGAAAAATACTAAGCTACTACTTACAAGCCCGAGACGTGCCATTTCTGGCTGTCTGAGGGGTCGCGACTTTTCAAAATTTTCTGTACGCCAGGCTCCGCGCCAACTGAAGATAGTCTTTCGAGCAAGACTTCATATTCCAGGCAGGGAACCACTGGCCCATTGTACTCAAATGCTCTCATACACACATATCTTCAGATATCTTTCAACCCTCCCAGTTGAGTAGTCTGTGTAGATGGATTCTTTAGTTAAGTTGAAGTTTCAAAATGTTCAAAGTTGCAGAGCAGTGACGTAGCTACAGGAGACAGTGGGCGATTTCCGCCTGGCTCGGAAAGTGAAAAATTCGGAAATTTGCCATTTTAGACACCAAATACAGTGCGGTTTCCCAACTTTTCCTTCATAAAATTTCGAATTCGTCCTTAAAAAAGCTCCATATTTGTAATTATGAGTTTAAAAAAAGTAAAAACTTTCCGCGCGCTTCGCGCGCCTTAAATTGCACCCTTCATGCAGTGTGGTCGCTAATAAAACAGTCAGTAGTAAACTTTTCCGAGCCACTACAGTGCCATTTCCCTAAAAAAATTCAATACAGGCTTCTAATTTTTAAATATTTTGTCTAAAAGAGGCAACAAAGTTTCTTGACCTTTTTGAATGTCTCCAAGAAGCCTCAATCCACACTCCTTAAATAACATTATGTAACAACAAGGATCTTCAGTCGACATGCTATCTCAGATATGTTAATAGGCAACCCAGATTCTTCGATAGTCCCCCAAATATTCAAATTTCTTTACAGAAAACCCTGAGTCTAAACTATTTCTTGCAATACAAGCATCATACGGTATTTACAAATTTGTAAAAGGACCCAAATTTTCGGCACGCTCCGCGCGCTGCAAATTATATACGCTCTTAATACAGTAGTGATCACCCTTGTCAAAATCAGATCTTTTTTTATTTTAAGAAAATTGTTCTTGCTCATAAAAGAAAACGAAAAATTTAGCATAAAAATGTATCTTTTTGGTTAATGGGGTAGGCTGAGGTGCATTGTCGAAAATTGTTCCGCCCCTCCTTCCCCCATCCACTTTCATATTGCTTCCTAGCTACGCCACTGATTTTGCAATTTGGTCATTTTTTCTTCATTGAAGTTAAAATTAATTTAATTGCATACGAAGGCTCAAAATAACGAACGCTCACAATTCTACTTCCAAGCCTTGAATCATTCCCGGCCGGCTGTTTTTGTCAGGACTTTCCAAATTTCTGTACTCTCAACACCATTTGTAAGGTACTACTGTTCAGTGGCGTCGCCAAGGGGGGGGGGGGAGGGGCAGGGGGGAACGTGTCCCCCCGTGTGCCCCTCCAACTGAGATTTGAGATTTTCAAAAAGAAATATGTCTTTTGTAGTCAGATTGTGATTATGAATTTTTTAGGATTCGATTCCTCTGTTGAAAAGAAAAGGCAGTAAATTTTCATGTTTTCCAAATGAAAATATCGCAAAAAACCGTGGAAATGCCATTTCCGGCTGTCTGAGGGTTACGTTTTTTCAAAATTTTCTTCACACTTCCGACTACGTCAATTGGAGGTGGTGCACAGCTCAGGTAACCCTTCAAGCAGGATTAAGCTTACATTTTTCCTTCAGAGGATCACATTTAATTGCGCATCAACTGCCTTTCTTTCTCTTGATAGTCACGGTGCAGCTCACCTTCCTCGAATTGTCAGCCTGATACGCTCTTCAGAGTAGTTTCACTAACGTTTGTGTTGTTACCAAAATAAAATCTTACGCGAAATTGCCCTGTAAGTAATTTTTAGGCCAGTGCAAAAACAACCCTTTTAAGAAACAACTTTAAAACCTTACAAACACACTAAAGACCCAGGAGCTCCCAGGGACTTCGTCCCCTGGACCCCAACTAAAAAACTAACAATGAAGTGCCCATCAACTTTTTTCTCTATAAATGATCTACCCCATTTTCAAAATGTCAGCCGGATAAGCTCTTGGTAGTTGAATCAGTGGTTTTTTACCGAGAGGCTTACTTGAAAGTTACCCTGGATGTAACTTTTGGACCAGTGTTAAGTCAATAAAATTACCCCTTAAATAACGTCTTTAACACCCCAAAACACGTTAAAACCCGGGAGCATCCGGGGGCTTCGCCCCCTTGAACCCCCACAGGGGCTTTGCCCCTGGACCCCACCAGGGGCCCTAAGCGGGCCCCTGGACCCCACCCGTTGAACCTCGCGCTTCGCGCTCGGTGGCGCCTCCCCCATGAGTCATGATCATTTCGCGTGGATTCTAACAATGCCCCCCCATAAAATCGTTGTGCCGCCTCAGTGCCACCCTCTCCCCCCCCCCCCCTCCAGAATGAAGTGTCTGGTGAAGCCACTGCTACTGTTTACAGACAACAGTCTGGCGAATATAACCACCTTACCCAAAAGCAAGTCATGATCATTTCGCGTGGAGTCTAACAATGCCCCCCATAAAATCGTTGTGCCGCCTCAGTGCCCTCCTCCCCCGCCGACCCCCCCAGAATGAAGTGTCTGGTGACGCCACTGCTACTGTTTACAGACAATAATCTGGCGAATTAACCACCTTACCCAAAAGCAAGTCATGATCATTTCGCGTGGAGTCTAACAATGCCACCCCCCCGCCAATAAAATCGTTGTGCCGCCTCAGTTCCCACCCGCCGCCTTCTGCCCCCGCCCTCTTCCCCTTCCCCCTCCCCCACCAGAATGAAGTGTCTGGTGACGCCACTGCTACTTTTTACAGACAACAATCTGGCGAATTAACCACCTTACCCAAAAGCAAGTCATGATCACAGGCGTTAGCAGCGTAACCCTATTATTGAGAGCATTTTGCGTAAGGTCCTCCAAGATGATTATTGTTTGAACAGGGTTACTCTGATTTAGCCTTTTTTTTCCGAGTTGGTCACCGCAACCAAGCGCCTCCTTCGCGCCTTCAGTTCAAGAAATTGAAAAAAGCCCAGTTTACTGTCAACGTTAAAGGTCATTTGCTGTATTTTACATGTTGTACATCAGATATACCAGCTTTCGCGCAAAGGCGTAGATAAAATGAATAGCCTAAGTTAAGCCTAACGTTAAGCCTTCTTACGCACGTTTTATTGCGTGCCCGTTATAGGTAAAGGAACCAGTTGCACTAAATTGTTTTTGTAGATTAATATCACTATCACTTATCAGTAGCCAAGCAGGAAGTAATATATATACAGTACAACAGTAGCCTAACCTTTTTAAAGATACGGGTGCTAATTTAGAATCCGTGCCCGGAAGTAGACATAATTTTACTCACTTCACAACTTCCAAAAGAGGGCGCTGAAACTTTATTGTTTTTTTATAAGTAAAAACCCTTTTCTTTTTTTCCTCACTCGAGGAACAGCGCTATAAGTGTGTGCTGTGGAAAGAAGTGAATGGGTAGTGCTGTGGAAGAAAGAAAAGCATTGTTAGTACCAGAACCCGAACCCTTGACCCTAGCGGTATAGCGATTCTAGCATGAAGACCAGCGCGCTTGCCTACTGCGCTACGAGCGCCGTTGCCGGTGGATGGGTTAAAAATAATATAAGTACTGTCTAATAATACTATCTATTACATATAGCTGTAGGTATACGTATTTACGTATACCTAAAGCTAAATGTATGTACTTGAGAGTGTATATATATGTACAGTATGAGATACGTATACGTAAATGTTTATATACCCCTACGTATACAGTTCCTATGCATGCGTACACCTGCATATGGCCCACCCTAACCCTATACCTATGCGTACGTAACCCTTATACTATGCGTACGTAACCCTAACCTTATTACCATGCGTACGTAACCCTAACCTATTACTATGCATACGTAACCCCTAACCGTACAGCTATGACGCAGTTCCGGGCACGGATTCTAAATTAGAGCCAAGATACGAATACCCGAATTCTAACTAGGCGTAAGTATTTTGTCTAGCCAAGGCACATAACTGCTAGCCACAACTAGTGTTTGCACAGGTAACCCGGGTACCCGGGTACCCGCCCGCCATCGTATTACCCGGTTCCAAATCTACTACCCGAATCTTAAAAAAAAAAAATGCATGCAAAAGGATCATCCCATTTACGCCATTGCCCATGGTAATGGACTAAAATATTTTGCCAATTTGGTAAACATTCTCCGAGACTGAGAATGAAGAGAGCCCCTAGAAATTATGTGTAAGTTTGATAGTTGTCTGTACTTCGTTTCTGAAGTTGAAATTTTTATCAGCGTGCGGCCCGATCGCGCTATCGTCACGTAGTGGGTTACTTCTCACACATCGCATGTATATCGCTTATAAACTTACTTGCAAGCAAGCTATCTGACTGCTGATTCAAAATCACATCGTACTGTTTCACGCAGACATAGCAAGACATACTGTATCACCCCCGCCCAGCTCGCAAAGACAGTGCCCGTAACGTTCAGCATGCTAGGTAAACTGAGCTCTGCATGTATGTACGATCTTACTATCAATACGGTATGCCACCTCGAGTATAATCCTCGAATATTTCTTAATGGTTAAAGGTGTCAGTTTTACGCAAATCAACACTTTGCCGCTATCTGCAAAGTAAAACGACATCAATGTAATAACACCGTAATCATTCACAATTTTTTTTTAAAATAGGCCAGTATATATTACTTTATTTTGCCCCAAAATGGCGCTCGAGCAGACTACGAAGTTTATGTGTGAAAGTTATGTTACCGTGCCTGGATGTCGACACGAGGCTAGCTACGTAAGAATGTACATACCCCATTAGTGATAATTCCAACGCACATTGCAAAGTAGTATGAGGGAAGTTCACAAACATGACGTCGTTTGTTTACAATCAGTAATTTTTGACGTGCAAGAGAATACCGTTATATAGGGCTCTGATTAGATGACATTTTTAAATCAGTGGTTTAAAAGGAGAAGCTTCGAGCTCTTCCTATGCTGGCTTTTCGAGTAGGAAAGCGTCCCAAAATTCAATATCAAATTGATATAGGCCTTGGGAAGTATAATTTTCTTATTTGACTGTTTTCTGTTACGTTTTTTTTTTTACTTGTCATTTTGATCTAAAACAAAACGAGACGATTAAACCTTCTAACAAATCAAATGTTTTTGAACTTGGGAACTGTGATCGCTATACCTATCCAATACAGATTTTAATGTTACCATGCATGTCTTATGGAGTATGCCTTACAAAATGATCATATCTTTTAGTCACCGTATGTAACACCGGGTAACCCGGGTACCCGACGGGTATGGCGATCGGGTACCCGGGTCCTAATTTTTAGTACCCGTGCAAACACTAGCCACAACCAAAGTTATTACTTGGTGTTGCATGCTAAGGCCTAACGTTACACATGTTACGTTAGCCTAGGCCTAGCTAGTGTAACTTGTTGTAGGCCTATGTATGCAAAAGTGTAAGTGCAACACTGATGTGCTAATGCTAGTACTAGAGTATGTCTTGTCTGGGTGCATTGGAGTACCAGAAAGAAGAAGAAGAAGAGTGCTAGCCAACTAAAGTAGCATGGTAGTATAAACGTTTTGCACATTCCAGCACTTTATCTTAATTACCTTCGACAACTCAGTCTTTTGGTCAGAACAGTAATATGCAGGCAAATCTAACACAAAATGACCACAGAAGCATCTTAGACAAAGAAGCTGTTACTATGTTGTAGTTAAGGGGCCCAGGATGCCAAAAACTCAATCACTGGTGCAGCTCGAGATGGAAATAGAGTAATGATTGGTTGAAGTTGGGCTCCATTTTAGTGGTGGCGTAGCTTTTAAAAGTAAAATGTCTAGCCTAGTTAAAGCTTTTAGAAACCTAAAAGAGCAGTCCTTCAAATTATCTGCAGTCTTCAATCCCACCCCATAGCACAAAGATGCTCCCTGTCTAATTACAAGACAGAATATCCGTTAAGAACGCATCAAAATTCAAAACTGAAACAAGGGACTGCATTGGTAGTATCAGGTAATGCCACTGCCTACCTATTTTCATTCATTAATTATTTGCCGATGTACAGTATTACATACCAATTTCCTGGCTGTACCAGTATAAATTGTATATATTTATTTTAAACACTGACAGCGTGACATTCCACACATTTTCTCCTAGCATTCTCTTTGAAGTATATTTTAGGTCATAGCCTGGATAGTGCTTTGAGGGCAATCCAAGTATAACTCCTTGTAAGTTTCACAGTTGCACAGTGATAAAAATGTTGTCACATGATTCTCAAGAGCCATTAATGAAATTTGCTGGTAGCCTACTTCTCGTTAGGGAATCGTTCATCATCTTTCATTTTGATCTGTTCTTGTTTAAAGGACCAAACATTTCACCCCAAACTACAATTTTGGCCCCTGGGGTACCAAAATTCTCAATTGGCTTAGCTCTTTGATTGACAGCTAATTCAAACAATGCAGACTACCAATGCTTATATTACACAGCATGAACGGTACTGAGAGTGTTTTAATTATATAATTGAGTTTTTCTATACTCACTCTGAAGTAATAAACTGAGACTGTGTCTGGATGAGGATGAATTGCAGACAATTATGGGAGGGGCTTCAGTACGAAGGTTAGGAGAATTGGTACTGTTTGGCATGAGAGAACTGGGGCTTTAAAGTGTACTGGTAACTAATGTCTGGAATTTCAAAAGTAAGTACATTACAAAGGTAGAAAAATGGATCATCGTAATTCAACTCCTGTCTTCATAGGAATATTTTTCCAAAAGCTTTCGCACCTTGCACCATAATGTGATCATGTTTTTCTGTTATGGTTTGACTTGATTTTATAAACACATTCCCTACAACATGCTATGCAAGTAAAAAGGAAACATTCAAAGTCATAAAAGATTTTAATTTTAAAAAGGAACAAGCAGGTAATGTGTAAGTTGCACTAGAAGAGCTTCACAAATTATTGTGTAATAAACTATTTCAATTTAACCAATACAGAATTAACTTTAAATAGACTGTATCAGCATTGTTAGTTAGCTAGTTAGATGAGATTCAATGACACACCAACGCGAATGTGTTATATAATGTCGGTCAACTCGATAACAAGTTCAATGTTTAAATTTGTTTTCAAGTATGGTTTAATTTCAAATTTGATTTTCCTGTAGTCCCTTTGAACGACAGGCAGAAATACTGTGGGCATATTTTACATCCCCCAGTCCACAGGAAGCTCTATCAGCAATGGTGCAAGCTGCTTACAAAATAGGAGTTAGAAGAAGAGGATTCATTTTCTTGCCATAAAATATATATGTTCTTAAAATTTAAAGGGCCAAACCTCTCACCCCAAACTACAATTTTGGTACCCGGGTAGGCGGGTACCTAAATTCTCAATTGGCTCAGCTCTTTGTTTGACAGCTAACTCAAACAATGCAGAGTTGCTAAAGCTTATATTACACAGCATAAACGGTACTGAGAGTGTTCGAATTATATAAATTGAGTTTTTCTATACTCACCCTGAAGCAATAAACTGAGATTGTTTCTGGATGAGGATGAATTTCAGACAATTGTGGGAGGGGCTTCAGTAAGAAGGTAAGGAGAATTGGTACTGTTTGGGGTGAGAGAACTGGGCCTTCAAGATTTAATGTCTTTAGAGTTAGGAACATAAATGATCATATAACCAGAAGCATTGATTCACAAGCAGTATCTCCTGACATATTTTCATTGAATATTTTTCTTTTATGAATTTTTTTGTTTAAGATAATAAATATTATAGAACTTGTTCTGTGAAATGGCAGTAAATATAAACACCTTGGACATAAGAGGGAACTGAAATGCCAGAGGTTGTGCTGATACAACACATCAAGGAAGGTTTAGACATCTTAGACATCAATGTACAAGTTTTTCTTTCTTTCTTTCTTTTTGCTTAGGGGTATCAAAATTTTCATTTGGTGACTGTTCTTTGATTGAAATCAAATTTTAACTTTCAAAAGATGTAGAAAAGCTCATTTTTCAAATGACAGAGAGAGAGTGCCTTTATTAATTTTGTGCGAGGGCTTTGTACGACTTTCTATATAGCCCTCAAGCTGTAAGCTAGGTTTGTGTCTGTAGAAGTGGGGTAAAATCACTTGTGGGAGGAGATTGCAGTGGCTTTGTTGGGAGAATTGGAACTGTCTGACATAAGGAGGTTGCCCTTTAAAGTAATTCTCTTGAAAAAAACTACTTGACATTTTCGTGATTAAATACTTTGTGGTATTAATGCTTCTCATGGTTTTGTTCAGCAGACTACCATGGAGGACACACCAGAGACAAAAGCTACTGAGAGTAAAGAAGAGGACCACGGAGATCAGACTAATGATGTATTCAGTAGTAAACTAACAGGTACCGGCACTAGTAATTTAGTAAGATAGGGTTTGGTGCCTCAACTTTTGACTTGTGGGTTTATCTACTATAGCAGTGCCCACAGCCCTTTTTGGTTTCGATGATAAGAGAAACCTATGCATTCATGATGGCGTGTGTGTATGTATGTGTGTATGTGCATGTGTGTGTGACACTTTGCTCGTTAACACGATATCTCAAGATAGGAATGTCTGACAGTTTTCAAACTTAGTACATAGATGTGCCATATTGAGAGGAAGAACCCTATTGTTTTGGCAGAGGTCAAAGGTCATCTGGGGTCACCAGGAGTCAAAGTCTGAAAACCTTGTTAGCACAATATCTCAAATCAGAAACTTGGATAGATTTCATATTTGGTGTGTTGATGCGTTATGGTCAGGAGATGGTCCGATTGTTTTTCACAGAGGTCAAAGGTCATCTGGGGTCATCGGGAGTCAAAGTCTGAAAGTCTCGTTAGCACAATATCACAAGATCAGAAACTTGTAGGGCTGTGCATTTTCGGTTAATTCACTATCCGTTTAACCGATTTTATTAACCGACGGTTAACCGTTTAACCGAAAATGACGTAATGTTCACACAACAACAGAAAATCAACATTTCCAAAGAGCGCCGTCACTTTTGTATAGGAAAGTACAAGTCTAAAAATGGCGCTGTAAGTCATGTTCGCCCATGTAAGTATGTGGCAAAAATGTTGGTATTTTGCGCTGAGTTTATATCATATTTTCACAGTAAAAACCCATCCCGCATTTACTGAAGCTTTCTTCAGGCCATGTGCACTTTTTAAAATTCCACCAACAGTTGTATTCCCACCTGACCCTGTGTTACATTGTCAGTTATTTCATGAAACACTCCCACACGGCTGTTTTGATGCAGCTTGCTTGCGATGCAGTCAGTGTTCAATACATGTACAGCGCTCACGTGTTTGTCATACTACTGTAGTAGCGATCTGTACAATTGCACCGTAAACGGCCCACCAGCCGCAGACAACACAAACAAGCCCTATTATCCTGCATAAATTAAGGAATTCCCAGCATTCCTACCGTAAAGTTATTTACAGTAGGACTTATGGAATGTTATCATATGACGTCGTTACGAACGAAAACAATAACGCACGTGGTCTCATGCATGCAATAGACTTGCGTGCGTATCCGTTTTTACCACTAAACAAGGGACCATGTTTTGCTCGATGACATCATATGCACACGATCTATTGCAAAATTTGAATTGCCTCTGCATTGTGATTGGTTCAAATACGTTGATTCTGAGCCAGCCAATCACAACTCGCGCCATCGCCTATGTGATTTAGTGTGTGAAAATACCAGACTTCCGAACGAATTTCCCCATTGAGTTTGTGTTATGACGATCGCACTTCGGAGGCTTAACATAACTGGCATGTGCAGCCGGCCAAGCCCCGTGCTAAATTCACCAAGAAACGGCAGTACAAATCTCTGCGTACTTGGATTTTTCGGGGGTCTGACTTAAGTGTATTTCATTTGCTGATTATTTTGAAACAAGACCTAAGGTTTGGACAAGAAGTGGCAAAAATACGGGGATATTAATATCAAGAAGGAACCATAAGATAATGTTAATCGAATCCATTTTTTGCTGTCCAAGACCGCTAAAAATTAGATCGTTATTTTTTACGTGCATCGTAGGGTTGACTTCTACAGTACAGTACACTATCGCAACTACTACCCAGTTGGTTCAACGAACTGCGTATGCTTATTCATAAAAGTCAACAAGGAATGTTCCATTTTATATGATATTGGGAAAACAACAACATGGCGGGAATTATCTGGTGCTTACGATCGTATTTTTAAGGGTTAAATTTTTTCCAAAGACTGCTAAGTAGCAGTGTTAGTACTTACAATGAAAAATAATGAAATTTACGGAGGTGTAGCATGATAAAATATTTCGAATAGCTACAGTGGGAAGACTGATTCAAATATACTTTTGTGCCCTAATCATGGTCTCGCGGAGGTTTAATTACCATAGAAATACAGGGCTTTGTCACTTTTGTTACAGCCTCCTGCTTGTCTTGTAGCTTTCTTTCTCTTGGTAATCTCTCAAACATGCCGCTAATTTCTAAAGTTGTGCTTGGGTGTTGCTATTGAAGGGATTAGGCGACGAACACATGAAGTTCTGCCAACGAAAGTAACAATGGGTGCGCCACTTGTCACTCATCATAATGTACTTAATTCGGGGAGATGCCGCGGAATTAATCCGTTCAATCGAAAGGCTGATTTTAAAAACTCTTTTTACAGTTATTGTTTGAGCCATAATTTGTGAGAAACAGACACTGTTTGTTGCGCGATGTTTATGTAACAGTTTACTAACAAAACCACGCCGCGGCGACTGAGCTATTGGCAATACAAAAACGGTTAATCTATGAAGAGGAATCACGCACGAGTAACCGACAAGTCGGTCGGTTAACCGGTTAACCGATTAACCGTCACAGCCCTAGAAACTTGGATAGATTTCATGTTTAGTGTGTTGATGCGTTATGGTCAGGAGATGGTCTTTATTATTTTTCGTGGAGGTCAAAGGTCATCTGGGGTCACCGGGAGTCAAAGTCTGAAAATCTCGTTAGCACAATATCTCAAGATCAGAAACTTGGATAGATTTCATATTTAGTGTGTTGATGCGTTATGGTCAGGAGATGGTCCCTATTGTTTTTTGGGGAGATCAAAGGTCATGTGGGGTCACCAGGGGTCAAAGTCTGAAAATCTGGTTAATGGGATATCTCAAGATAGGAAACTTGAATAGATTTTATATATGGTGTGTGGATGGGTTGTAGTTAGGAGATTAGTCCCTATTGTTTTTCGTGGAGGTCAATGGTCATCTGGGGTCACAAGTGGTCAAAGTCTTAAAATATCGTAAACATGATATCTCAAGATAGGAAACTTGGATAGATTTTATATTTGGTATGCTGATGGGTTATGGTCAGGAGATGGTTCCTATTGTTTTTGATGGAGGTCAAAGGTCATCTGGGGTCACCGAGGTCAAAGTCTGAAAATATTGTTAACATGGTATCTCAAGATCGGAAACTTGGATAGATTTCATAATTGGTATGTAGATACGTTATGGTCAGGAGATGGTCCCTATTGTTTTTGTCGGAGGTCAAATGTCATCTGGGGTCACGGGGGGTCAAAGTCTGAAAATCTTGTTAAAGGGGATATCTCAAGATGTCTATCTATCTATCTATTGCTTTTGTTGAGGTCAAAAGGGCATCTGGAATAAAAAAATTATCTTTTGAACATGCTAGTATAACATTTAGTGCATGGTGCATGATGGCAAATTTGAAACAGTACATTTATGCATCATCAAAACCTCAATGCATTTTTGCATTCTGGTTCCATTTGTGGGACAGTGGGTTGTTTCAATGCTCTATTGCTTATGCCTAGCATCATGCACAGGGGCAATAGGTTCCATCTTAAAGGACTCTTTGATATGATTGCCATGGGAATTGAGCCCTGGAACTGATTTCACTAACATCAATTTTAGCAATCATTGCTAAGTTGCTTGCTAACCAGAAATTATCACTAATAGATATAGTGATGAATTTTGGGTTTCACTACCTTCATCACAAAGGACACAACATAAAAATGAAAAATGGATCGCTAAAGCTTAGAAAAATCATTTTGAAAAATCAGCTGCTCAATTGCAATCGATTTAAGATTTAGTGGTGGATTTCAGTGTTAGGGATGACCGTTAAACCTTAGTTGAAGTTGGCTCCTGTCCTCCCACATGAAAAGTAGATGCTCTACCAAATAAGTAGAAAAAAGGGGGTTTCATTTCCTTCTGAATGTAATGCGGTGTGAATTATAGCAAAAAAACCCAAAAAAAACAAAGCAGTACTGTTAAAATCTCAAGTCATTCATATAACTCACAAAGTTTGCAACAAATTTGGGGAGTCACAGGTTATGTTTTTAAGAAAGTATCTGGACCCTGGATAGGGTGTAAGGAAATTTGGGAGATGAGTATTCTCCAATATTTTGTTATTAAAAAATGCAGGGGTAGAGCAGGGATATTTCAATTAGAATATAAAAATGTTTTGTAGTGAGTTCATTTGTCTTTCCATAATATGAAAACTAGCAAATAACTGCCTTCTACAAAAAATTTTCTTCCCAGGACTTCAGCAGATATGATGTGAATTAAGTGTTTGTTCGTCATGATGTGAAAGCTGTTTTCTTCATTTATGCAGTTAATGTTGAACAACGTAAGAAGTGTTTTGAAATCTTTAACAAATTTTAATTGAATTTTTTGTCCATCTTTTGTTAAAGATCGCCCTCAAATAACCTACAACTGGAAAGACATCACCAAGGATTTCTTTGAAGCAAGTTCAGACCTTCAATTAGGAGAGCTCCTCCATGATGCAAAGTAGGTACCAAGGTTAATACCAAATTTCTTTCCATAGTTTTGTCAGTACAACTGACTGTGAATACAGGATATTGATCATATCTATTTCCCTACAGTCTTGTACATACTTTTATCTGTAATCAATTGTAGGTAAATGTTTAGTATTCATGGTGTCATGTCATTCATGTGAACATGATTTTGTTCTGGAAATACCTAAACATTATGTACATCTTAAACTGATCACATGACAGATATGGGTGATTTTACTTTCTTCTATGTTCTTTTGTCTTCCTTTTTTTTCTTTTTTCTAGCAAGTTGCCTTTCATGTCAAAATTTTGTAAATTTTTGTCTTTGCTTGACATCAACTGGACAGTTTATTGACTAATGTACAATATTCCTTCATCATTACAGAACTTGTTATGTCGCAGTAGAAATTGTTGTATACTTCATCTTCAAAGACTCCAACAATTCAGATAGTCCATTAATCCATCCGGTCCATTAATTCTACCATTAATCTTTTGATGTTGTTTAAAACTCTGCATGAAGCCCCCTGCCTCCTTCCCCCCACCAAAAAAAAAAATAAATAAATAAAAAAACCCCCAAAAATAAATAAAAAAGAAACTGATGTTAACCAATTACTCAGAAACAAATATATTTGCAAACAAATTTTTCTTTGTCGTTACATGTTGTCACAATACAGTATCAGCAATGTGGAATGTATGTGTAACAAAAAAAACAGAACACATCCGTTCTCCATTTTTCAATATGTACAGCTTTGGCCTGTTTGAAGCCATGTCTGCCATTGAAATGATGGATCCTAAGATGGATGCTGGTATGGTGTGTAACCAGTCTGGAAGGAAAGTTCTCAACTTTGAACAATCTGTCAAAGCTGGTAAGGTTAAAATTGATAACCTTACATTCCAGGAATTGATTGGAATCACAGATACCACCCTTGCATGCCTGGTAAGATGTTCTTCTTTTGTTTTTTTTCTGTATATTGTTCTTTCAAATTAATTTTTTTAAATTCCTTTGTCCATCCAATGTAGAGATGCTGCCAATGTTGTAAAGTGAGGTACGGATCCAAGGGGGGGGGGGGCTTTATGGTCTCAGCCCTCCCTTTTTCACCAGATCAACAATAAAACATATTGGGGAAATTAGCAATGCAACTCTCTCACTTCCCTGCTTTCTCAACCCCCTGCCCCCCCCTCCCCCTTTTGGAATGCCTGGATCTGCACCTGAAAGTGATGATACAGAACCTCTCTTCTTTTTTGTGTAATGAGATTGGATTTGTTGGAATTAAATGCATGAACTCATCACCTTCTGTATTAATCTAGCAATGTCAACCTTCTTCCAGTTCTGCTTTGTTGGGACACTAGATTATTCACTACCCCATTCCTTATGTGTGGCATCATGCAAAACAGCAGTAGGTTCAATTTCTAAAGTCTTACCTATGACCCGGTCTGGGAGTCAAACTGTTCACCTTGGGGGTAAACCAGATGTGTTACAACTAGATTAGGGTGGTGGGAAGGATAAATATCTCATCGTATCAGATTGTAATCCCTCTTTTAGTTTCATACTCACCGACCATTCAGTTTTAAGCAGAACTGTTCCATTTTCTGAGCTTTGAAACCCATAAAAATCAGAAAGTTCTCATCTTTTTAAGTACTGAAATATATTAATATTGAAATGATCAGTAAAATTGCAAAAGAAACAGTTGAAAAAAAAAATGGTTTTAATTGGCATTTGCCAAAGTGATTTCCACATATATTATGAACATTTAGAGAGGAAAAGATGCTGGACCTCCCTCCCCTCGTTTAGATGAGCAATTATTTATTCACAGTACACCTTATGTGCACAATGTGGATCATCTGCAACATGTTCCATTTACTTAGAAGACAATGTTGGCAGCAGTGTAGTTTGCTTGGTATTTTTCTTTTTTCTTTTTACATCGTGTTATCATTATGTCTTAATATTGTTTGTTGCACAACACTTGTTTTGAGGTTTAAGGGTACAGTATCAATGAAGTTTTTTTACACTGTAGTTATATCTCTTTGTTACCAAATATTCTAATTGTAGGTAGGAAAGCATATCACACAGAAGCACACCATAAGAGAAAATTTCGGAAAGCATCCCATTGTTATGACGGCCACAACAGTTAGCTCAATGGAAAACACTGTGCATGAGTAGCATTTTATTTCTTAAGGTCTAAAAAATATTGGTTCTATTTTTAACTGTAGGTCACCTGGTTGGAAGGCCACTCATTGGCTCAGACAGTCTTCACAAACTTGTACACACATAATCCAGCTTTGATAGAGGACCGGATCCTGAGGGCGCTCACACTGGCTGTTCTAAAAATGGTGGACAGTATTAAAGACAAGGTCATTAAAGGTGCAGTCTTTGAAGAGGTAAGTTTATTAGACTTATAGATATAGTGGAAAATTCTCCACATTTGAAAAAAAATTAGAAATCTTTGTCAGACTGTTTGGGAAAGGAAGTCAAGGTTAAGTTTCAGTTTTCAAGTTTTCAAGCTTAAGTTTTTGTCTTGAGGTTTATAAAATATTTTTTGCACAATATGTATCTTTCATTGAAACTAGAATGTACCACAGGAAGTACGTTCACATCATTGGTGATGAAAATCTCTAAAACCCCTTCAAATAATTCTTTCAGTGTTACAACTAGGACAACTCATGTTGCAAAAAAATGGATATTCAAAGAATTGCAGTCAACCCAAGCTGAATTTTTTTACCCTGGTGTCCCAATTCAGGAGTAGCCTGCATTGCTCCTCTGTGGCTGCAGCCCCTCAGAGCCTGCCGCTGATGGTCAGAAATTCCTTTCAATGAGCCCAAAAGTTGATCGTCTTAATATTCATGAGGGTTCACCACAATTGGTCTATTCCTGAGGTAGGCAGTGCTCAACGACCAAATGTTTGCAATGCTATGTTGAACACAAAGACGTTTAAGCCAAACAAAAACATAGGCTTATTATGTCCCTTAAAGCTTTTAATTTAGATGGAAGTCTTGATCATGGACAGCATCTTTCAAACAATAAAAACTTTCATCAAAGAGTTGATTTAAAGACAGTAATCTTTTGTCGAAAAGTATTGAACTATCTTTTCCCATGGCTGTGTGATCGATTGTTCTTTATTAACTGCTGTACTGTGTGTCTGTGTATGCTTGCACCGTACCACACAATACCAGTGTCGAATAACATCTACCAGCATGACACTGTACAGTTGTACAATGGTACAAGTGCTTGCCTATTAAATAAACATTAACAGCCTTGCTTCAACCAATCCACGTAGAGTTATGTTAATGAAGTTTCTGTAGGATTTCTGTGCAATTTGAAATGATTTTGGTTCCAACGCTGGTGGACGTTGATTTTTCGTAGCAATGAGCTGAGCGAAAAGACTTCGTCCACTCTGCAAGCTTATTCATGAGTAGCTCTTTGAGATCATGTGATTACATTTTTGTACCTGAAATGTTTAATAACTGCAGAAAAAAACCCTATGATTTTCTTTTGAGTATTCTACATTTATGTTTTAAATATCATAAAAAGTGGATTTTTCATGTTTAATAATAGTTTCAAAAACCCTTGAGGTGATTACTCATTCCCTTGAAAAATGTAGTTGATGGCTGTAATTTAATTGTTGAAATAATTAGCATGGTTTAAATTCTCTTTTGTCACTTTGAAATAGTTTTGACGGTATGTTTTAGTATTTAAAAACCATTTCCACTTTGATCTCTCTTTTGTTTGTTCATATTAGTAATAGTTCCCAATTTCTAGTGGCCCATTACAGTCATGTGACTATGTATTATCTTGAATTAAACTCATGGTAATGGAATAATGTACTCATCTTTAGCTACTCTATTTTACTCTGGGTTAAACTGATGTAATAGTCCACAATTTTTTCTGGTCTATTACAGTCATGGGACTATGTATTATCTTGTGATAAACTAATGGTAATGATGGAATAATGCACTCATCTTAAGCTATTAACTCTGGGTTATACTGATTTAATGTTGTTATTTTCAAAGCAGACCTCACTTCTTTTTCATCTTTAAAATGAAAGTATTGTTGTGTATGAATCAACATGGTTAAACAACTCTTACCTGTGCATAAGAACTGAATAAATTTAAAGGCATATTCTGGTGGCTTTTAATTAAGGTCTTGCAAGGAAGACAAAAATATTCCAGACCATGTCCACAAAACCCTGTCTCAGTAACTGTTTCATAACTCACTTTTATAAAAGCCTCCACTTCTAAACAAAACCACAGAATGTAATGTAATGTGTGCTCATTGTGTCATATTTATTTTTAAAAAAAATTGAATGCCTTGTTTATCCTTGAAATATCATGGTGTTGGAATCTTTGAATATCTTTTACTTTAGATCTAGCATTACCCTACATCATACATAGGGTATATCAAAATTATGAATACATTGAATGCAATGTTAAATAAATGTGCAGCAATAACATCACAAACTTCCCATAATGCACAAAACCCCAAGAAAAAATTGCATTACTTTAAAAATGAGTATCTTCGTTATGATATTGTAACGCTCAGGCGGCCTCTGGCCAAGGTCGTGCGGAGTGTTTGAGGAGCGCAGGCGGATCCGTTTTGTAACCTGGGGAGCGACTCTCCCGGTTAATCCCTTGGCTTAGGGATTCCTTTAGTTACGGTAGTAATAGTAGGATTAGCCACGTGCTGCATAGCCCATTGTTTGCCGCTATGCAGATGATCCGCAGTCACATATGTCATGTTAATTTTCATTACGTAATATCAGGTCGTACGATCGTAAATTCATTCATGTGGGATGGGTGCAAATACTTTCGAGTCATGATTAATTGAGGGCTTAAAATGTATTTCGTTCTCCATGGGATTATTAGAGTTTGGGAAAGCTGTACCCTTTTTGTAGTAATTTCAAGTCAAAGAGACCTATTGGGTAGTATGTGCATATTAGATCCCCTATATAAGAATGTTCTCGAAGGGGACAGGACACACCTTAATTTAGTTTAACAGCAGCAAGGTCTTGGATAGTCTCGGTATCTAGGCAGGCTTATATGCCCTGAAGCCAGAGCCAGTTGAAACAAGCCTCTGAAGCTATATTTAATTTCACCGTTTTTTTGTTGCTTCTCACCGTACTTTCATCATTTGTCTTTCCATCACTTTTTGGCATATTTGAGAGGCGATTAAGTTATTCTACTTGGGACGAAGAAGTCCTTTTACATTTATTTGGATTATCAGTTACGGAAATACACCGTTTTATACAGCACCGATTTAACTTCTACTTGGATTATTTTCGTCGACTCTTCATGACTTCCTGTTTTCCGTTAACTCCTGGCCAGTTATAATACAACACCTTAGGCCAAGAATCCCACCTTGCAGGCTTAGACGCTACCCTAGAAGCAATCACAACCCCCAAAATCGTTACAATATGTTATTGAGATGCAGTTTTTTACCTCCTGAGAGAGAGAATTTTTCTGCATATTTGGAAGTCAATGAACTTTATCTTCAGAAAATGCTGGTAATGCTTCCACTGAATACACTCACACCTGTGTCTTCATGCATCGCTTGATTGTACCCTAGATTAAACGTTATCCTGTGCCTATGGCATGGTCAGTCTTTGTTTAGCCTTTGATTGACATTGTTTGGTATTCATCAGGTAATTTCTTACTCATATGACTTTTATCTGAAAGACAATCAGGTTGCCCAGGAATAAGTGATCGACTAAAAATTTTCCATTTTTGTTAGCAATATTTTCCCTTTCTCTTGTAATATCAGGAAGACTTTCAGACAATGATCTATGGATTCAAACTTGCTACTGATGTAACAGATCTAAGAGTTGGGGGAATGTTAAAAGAGGCAGAGGAAGAAGTGACTAGAAAAGTGAAGGTGAGGCACACAGAGCTCTTTATCAAATCATTGATACATAAATGCACATGACAGGCTTTGGCCTTCTTTGTAAATTGACAGAACATTGTGTCAAAATTGTTGATGTGGGAGCTTCAGCAGAATTTAATGTATAAATATTTGAAAGGCATTGCTAACATGTCAATTTGGGTAGATGTTACCTACTAGAAAAACTTGTCATAGGGACATTTCATGATTAAGCCAAAATTTTGAGTAAGTATACACCATCTGATCTATATAACCTAACAGCACTTTAATAACAAAGTTTGAAAGTCAAAAGAAACGGGTTGAATAGAACGTCCAGAAGATGAATGCCTAAAGTTTGTGGGTTAGTTAGTTTTTAGTGAGATGGAATTTTATGATACATCAACATGAATGTGTTAAATATTGTCAGCTAGATAAAAAGGCAAAGTTCATATGTGGTTTCGAACATGGATCAAGTTCAGGTTTTACTTCAAATATGATGCAAATAGGATCATGTGTCCTCCCTTTTAGCCATCTATTACAACAGTGTGGATTACATGGTCATATTCTACAATCCCAACCTACAAGGGGGCCCAATGCTGATGGGATCACATATTAAATCATATTATCTCTTTCTTTCAGGGAACCCGTGTCAGATCTGGGGAAAAGAGAAGTACAGAAGTTGAACGGGAGGTAAATTGATAGAATTTAATTCCTGAATTTTATTTCAAAAGTCTAAGTCTTAAATGCTAGTGGACTCATTCATGTTCACAAACAAGTGGCCTCATAGATGCTTGACAACAGAGTTGATGAGTTGCTCTTCCATTTTTGTGACAATGAATTGTGGGTTCTGATTCCTCTATATTCTGTGTACAATCATGATGAGATTACTGCATGCCCAAAACCTAACATGTATATGTTCTATGCCAACCAGTGAAGTAATTGTAAATCCAAACACCTGATGTTCTAATGAAATCTAAGAGAAGAAAAGTATCATACTTCAAAATACATGAAGGTTGCTATCAACCCAATCCAATACTTTCTGTTCACTGCCATTTTTCATATTGATGATAAAAATAACCTTTTGCGATGTTAGTGTTGTTTCATTACCTATCCATCCTGGTTTCTAATTTCAGCATGAACTGGCAGTAGCCCTGCAGGCAAGGATCAAATTTGTCAGGTTATTCTATATGGCTCTGTTGGCTTTTGGTAAAAAAGAGGTAAGTTGTAGTGAAAACATTTCTATTGGAAGAAGGAAGTGTTTCTCATTTAAGATGTGTTTGAGAATGTTGAAGAATTTAATGAAAACACATGTAAAGACCAGTATACACAAGCAACAGTTTAAAAACATTCATTTGCAACAAGCCCAAAACATGCTTGTTTTAAGCCCTGTGTACATTTTTACCATAAGAAAATATCCTTGATTTTGCCTAGTGAAATTGTGGTGAGTCTTTTTGCCCTTTTGTAATTCTTCAGGTTAAAGCAGGGGTTGAAGAAGCAAAAAGGTTGATTCAACAGGCTAGAGATCTACTGCCCGTCCTCAAAAAATCAATTCGACTAGGAATCCAGCCTGAGTCACAGACCAATGAATCATCTCATCCTAAAGCACCAGGTAACCATAGTAACCATAACAGCAGACATTTTCCCTGTGATAAATTGAAGAATTAGATGTTCCTTAAATTCATGCAGAATTTTTGCAATGTAGTAGTTGTCCTTCAAAACACTGAAACTAAGTTAGTAGTAGAGATCTCATTATAGAAACAGTAAATAGTTTCAAAACTTGCAAAAACACCATTTTCAAGATGGAAAGTTATTCCATTCTTTGATGCCTAAAAGAAAATAAAGTATCTAAGTAGCATGCTTGAAGACTTATGTGACAAGTTGTAAAACAAAAATTTGTTATCATGAATTATATATGCACGAAAGAACCTGTCACCTTTATTGCTGGTTCAGGGGGGTTGGCAACAAATAGTATTGAATATTTAGTAGAACTCACAAGGTCCAGTTCAAAATGGAGCACCAAAACTCTGTGCCTTTGCTACCTACAAAAGATATACCACAATCCCCCTTTGAGTTGTGACCCTAGGTTTAGGAAAAAAACACTAGGAAAAGATTAAAAAGAAATGAAGGATGATTCCCTTTTCAAGTTAGTCCAAAAAAAAAATCAACTTTGTGTAAACTTTCTTTCCAAAACTATAATTTTCTCTTTGAGATTATTTATTTTTCATCAACAGATTTTCCTTTGTTGATGGGTTTTGAACCTCTAGTAAATCAACGTCTCTTGCCTCCTACCTTTCCTCGTTATGCCAAAATTGTTGGAAGAGAACCAGCCGTTGAATACTTAGAAGCATTTATGATGAGGCTATTGACTGTTTGTGATGTTATACATGTATCTGGTTTCCATTCCATCATAGTAAGTTTGAAAGCAACCTCTAGTTTCTGCCTTCTCTGTTGTTTTATGCTCATTATAGGTTAGGCCAAATGTGACTGTTTTGGCTTGTAGTTTGTTCTATTGCCTAAGGCATCGGACCTGCAATCCAAGAGTTGCTGGTTCGAGTCCTGCTGGGTTCATTTTGTTTTATCCTGGGCAAAAAGTTTCGTCCATGTTGCTTCTCTTCACCCAGGAGTTTGGTGGTTTCGACTTTTTTGTCAATTGTGAGAATATTTTACATTTTGTTGATAAATGTTGGATGAATTATTTTCAATGTTAAATTATGCATAATTTCTTTTGTAGAATTGTAGATTTTACTGCTTCCTGTAGAATTCATAATATTTACCTCTTTTGTGGTAAATTTGCAATTTAAGAAGGTATCAAAACCTTCTCTGAAGCGGAACATTTCATTTTTCCATAGGATTTTGTTAGTCAGTTTAGTCGGAAGTGTCCCTGTGTCCTGTCACGGTCCATCTTGCAACTTGTCATCCTTCCTCACAACAACAAGAAAATCTGTGGTTCAGAGTTAGTCCAAGATACCCTCCGAGAAGCTGTGAGGTCATTTGTTCTTCCTCCTGCTGTAGCAGCTCGTAGCCCTTTATACAACAACTCATCGGTGAAAGAAATGGTGGATACCTTACTTCTCCATGCTGTTAGAGTAAGTGGTAAAATGTTTTCTTTTTGTTTGAAACCCTCTCAATGGATCTCTCATTAATCCAGTGTTTACAAATCAAATGAAGTCATAATGTTTCGTAAAAACTTTTTAAGGTCTTGGTGCAAATTGCTATCAGTGGATATTAAGCAAGTTTGATCTTGTGGTTCTACTGGTAGTATTTACATATGCTGTGTTTTTTTTTTTAATTGAATAGATAATGTTCTTTGCCTTAAAGCACTTGCTTTAAATATGCATCAAAATCTGTGAGCATTTCAGTGAGATCTGTGTATGTTGATCTGCACGGTAAATTAAATTCTAGTGGGAATGCAAATCCCATTTTCGCTCAAGATCAAGACACACCAAGCTTGATCAACATTGGTGACTTGTCAGGCTTGCAAATTGTGTTTATAAACTGCAGCATTTTGATCTACCATGTTCACTGAAATATGGACCAGACTGCACTCACTCACTTCCTCAAACATGCACATAGCCGATCACTTCAATTTTTATTTTGAAAGATACAAATCTGAAGTATTGTGGTGACAGTGTTCCAATTATGAATTTTTGTCACTTTCTAAACTTATTTATTCAAAACATGAGGGTTGATTCAAAGATGATGTATGCAAAAAAACTTTATTCCTATGGAACAGCTCTTGGGACTCTTTATTTGTAGGGCCATTTGAGTCATAAGTGTATATTGAGATAAGACCAATAAGGTCACATCTTAAAGCAAAAAAGAATAGGGATATGTTTGTTTGAAAAAGAAAAAAATTTTCAGAGTGACCTTGACCTTGTTAGGTCATAATATCATATAGGCATGCAGCCCAAACATTTTTGTTTCAACACAAGGTAAAGAATGGGTCAAAAATTTTGGGTGACTTACCACTGACTCTGCAGCCAAGAAATAGAGCGTGGATAGTGGACTAGTTTAAAAGTATAAAGTAAGAGGAGAGGGTTTGAGAAGGACACTGATTGCAATTAATTGCAAGGAGCATTTTAAAGGCTTAATGGCATGTGGGATCATTTAGTGATTAATTTCTGCAGAATCAGACCCCTAGAACTAGGGCTGCCACGATATTGCGATATCGCGATATCGTCGATACAGTTTTGCCCCGACGATATCGACCAATGTTTTGTCAAGATGTGATATCGCAACAAATCAAATAAATGACTGACCCACTGTGAAATCCCCCCTTTTTTTATTGTCTTAAGTCAGTAACCTGAAATGATCATAATTTATGACATCACAAAAAATGAAAAACTGCACTTAACCCACCACAAGAAAACATGATATAAAATCGGAAGCTGTTTCAAAATGCATACAATGAATATTGTAACAGCTCACATACGTTCCAGACTTGTGAAGAGTTCTTCTGTACAATCAATATTGCTACATGCACGCATAATCAATCTCCCCTCACTTTTGGTATGTCAGTAGTGGCTGCATGCAATAAACAACTTTTTTGCTAATTCCTTGGCGCTGATGGAAAATGTTAAGACTTAATGCGCCATATCGCGATATCGTCGCGGAAATACTGACGATATCGATAAATGAAAAATGGTTATGGTGGCAGCCCTACCTAGAACCAAGTACATTTATATTCCAGTGCAATGCATTAGAGATTTGTGAATGAATCTTAATGCATGCTATTTCCTGTAATACAATGTTTTTTTTTCCCTATTTCGTTTAGCCAATGAGTAATTTTCTGCAAACATTTGGACACAACAGAGCTAGACAGCGAGACAAACTTGGTCAACTTATGGAAGAGATTGCAAATTTACAGGATGAGGTAAGAAGGGTCTTCAACGATAGACTACTCAAAGAATTACGACATCATATGCTTCAATTCTAGTATTTTAGAAAATAAGATTTAAATATCAGGGTAAGTCACAAAACAGAACTTTGAACAAGCCAACATATGTGCAATCTTGATCAAATTTTGACATGAAGTTGTGTGTCTTTTCAATGAGGTTTCTAAACAGAATAAGTTTATACAAAACAGTTACTTACAATGAGGTACTTGCAAAATATGTATTTAGTTAGTTCAATGGAGTTATATAACCTACTTTCCAGTCAATTGGTTCAATTGGAGTTGGCCACAGCCTTTTTTTCCAGTTGTGGCTCACTGGCTTGTTTTCCCTGCTCCATTATTTATACTGAGCACCAAGCACAATGGCAAAAGATTTAATAGATTGCCCATTTGTATAGTCCCTGTACATGTTTTGAAGAACAGTTGTGATATAGCTGTAACTGTTCATATGATATTCTTTTGCTATACATTAATTTCACTTATGTCACAAGCCCTGCCCCTTTTGCCAGGTGACAACGACTGTAGTAAGTAAAGCTAGCTGAGAAGTGCTGATAAAATTGCCTACTGAGGACTGCAGAATTTTAGCTGGCAGTGAGTGTGTTTAACCAATTATTAGTCACATGAAAACATTATATAATAATATTTTTCATGTCAACAATCGCAAACTGATATTTTTTACAAGTACTGATTGCGGTTATCACATATAGAATAGGAATGCAGACATCAGATGTGCTGACTGAATAAATATCTTACTAGCATTAATATCAGATAATGGATATCTGAGATATATGAATACCTTACAATACTTTTATTAAAGCAATGAAATACTGCAGTGGACCCGTAAAGTTGTTAAGATGTATGGACCAAAAGCAAAATATACAGCTCATCATTTCCCTTCTTTTGCAAAAACAGATAAAAATATTTATTTTCATTTGAAGGCTGAAAAAGTGGATGCAAACCTTCATGGACTGATGATTATTAACGAACCAAGACGGCAATTCAAGGCCTGTTTCGGTAGTTGGGTGATGTTCCATACGCTCAGAGCAATGATGGCATACATCTTGTTGGGATTTGAACTGGAACTCTATGCTGTCCATGAGTACCACTATATTTACTGGTAGGTGAATAGCACAGTGCCCTCTCTGATAGGCAGTCATACTTTCAGACTAATGGTGTGTTTCCTAAGGGTCCCAATAAAATGAAAATGGGGTCTACATATTTATATAAGTTCCATTTTTGTCACCAGAGAATTTAAAATAATTCTGCTAGAAAATTTTATTTTAAGAGGTATTTAGTTAAATAAGACAATTTCATGTGGCGTCTTACGATTGAATTTGCCTGGCACTGAAGGGCAAAACACGCACACGGTAAGAGTATTTACAGCAGAGGCACGCAGTATTCGCATAGAAACTACTGTGACATATACCCCATGTGTTGCAATTACTCTGACTGTGCATGTTGATAAAATAGATGCTTGCCCATCAAGTGACATCAGTGAATTGCCTTATAGGCACAAACGTATTCCACATTGCAGCCAAGCTGTTTAGTAGTTCTTGTCTGTAATGATTACCTCACAGGGAACATAACACCTATATTTTTTCTTTTCAGGTATTTGGCAGATTTCTTGTTAGCCTGGTATATCTCAACTCTTACCAGAGCTGACAGTATGCTACAGGAACATGAGGCAGCATACTTAGACACAGCAGGTAAAGGGAGAAGCAACAAGAAAAAAAGCAAGAAGAAGAAAGCTAGACCCCTGGAGGTGGAGCTACTTCTGAGCCAGGGTTTACAAACCCTCTGTCTTGGCTATTACAAGGTCAGCTTGGTCATGTGATCATGGAGTATTTTAAACAATATCTAATGACAGCTTTAAATGTATTGTATTTAGTAGGAGATAATGTTCAGAAATATAATTGGAATCACACAGAAACTTGAAACACTTCCCCTTCCAACTGAAACCTTCCCTAGAGGGAAGGTCTCAGTTGTCATATTACAATAAATGTGCTTTTTGATTCCTTGCCGAAGGCAGGCAAGGAATCTATGCAATGGTGATGTAGTGTGTGTGTGTGTGTGTATGTGTGTGTGTGTGTGTGTGATGCCTGCTTGTAAACAGGATATCTTAAGAAGGGTAACCCCCAGGGATCTCAAACTTGGCATGTAGATTGTCCACATTGAGTAGATGGTCCCTACTTTTTGGTAGAGGTCAAAGGTCATTTGGGGTCACCAGAGGTCAAATTGTAACTACCTTGGAAGTTGCTTGTAAACACGATATTTCCAGAAAGAAAAATGTGAGCGATCTCATACTTACCATGCTGATTATTCATATTGAGTAGATGGTCCCTATTGTTTTTGATGGAGGTCAAAGGTCATTTGGAGTCACCAGAGGTAAAAAGGTCAAAACCTTGTAAACACTCATACCTGCCAACTTTTACGATTTTGGCGTAATTATTACGATTTTTTTATACCCGACTACGAATTCCGAATTACAGCGCCCAAATTACGATTTTTCATTTTCCCGATCCCGGAAGTACAGTCTTCAAATGTAAACATGCAATGTGGAAAGCTCCTGCATACACCAACTAGTGGTAATACACTCAGCGCTGCATGCACTGCCGTATACTGCCTCGCAGTGTGTTAAGTTGGCTTCTGTGTGTGTTATGCAATACCATGCTGCGTCTGTGTGTATGTACGGATACAGCACACATGCTCTATATAGCATGCATGCAGCACGCAATACGGCTGCACGGTATGTAACACGGTGACATGTAATTGCACTTCTGGTGCAGTGCAGTGGTTTGTATCGCATCCTTTGGCTGGCTGTACTGTGCATATGTCAATGACGTGTTAATAGTTATGCTTCGTAGCGCTCTCTGTTGATGGTAAACATCGTTCTTTTTTGAGATTCTTACCAGTGAATATTCTTTAAAATTCAAACCTCAATTTACTGTACGAACAGCCTAACTGCTCCACGTTTGGAAACATCGATTCCGGTTAGCGAAACTTGGAATGTTTCTCAGTGAGGCCTAACGTTAGTCTTCTGTATGTGACCGTGAAGTAATGCACGATGTATTTCATTGAACTTTAAGCTACTATTGTAGTATCTGAGTGTAGGCTAGGCCTATACAGTATGCCTTAGCGTAACGGGAGATTCCTGGTACAGGCTAGCTGACTGGCATATAATTATATCGATGCAATTGACAGAGTGAGGATTCCATTTCAATGATAGGCCTCAGCACTCTCTGGTTTGTTGGAATATGTGTCAAACTATGAAGAATAGTATCACTAGACCCAAACACCCAGCCATTTTGTAGGTAGTCCTAAATGTAATGTATTCAAATCTTGTACCAAATGTTGCACCATTTTGCGTCTAGCCTGTCGTACAAAGGCAAAAATTTTTCAGAGGGGAGGGGGACACCCCCTCCCCTTAGACCCCTCCCCCGGGCTGGCGATCACCAGATGTATCTTCATTACTATTTTTCTTTGGAAAAAGTTGGCAGGTATGAACACTGTATCTCAAAAGAAGGGTAGATGTGAGGGATCTCATACATAGCATGTGGATTGCCCATAGTAGATGATCACTATTATTTTGGTGCAGGTCAAAGGTCATTTGGGGTCATCAGAGATAAAAAGCTCAAAAATTTGTAAACACCATATGTCAAGAAAGGTAACTGCCAGGAATCTCATAATTACCAAGTGGATTCTCCATATTGAGTAGATGACCCCTATTGTTTTTATTGGATGTCAAAGGTCATTTGGAGTCATCAGAGTTCAAAACATCTAAACCTTGCAAACACTACATCTCAAAAGAGTATATAACTGTTGAAGTTAATATCCATGAGTGGATAGGGTGAAAGGGTAAGAATAATTTGGCATGGGTAATGTAATAGGCATAGGTATATAATTTTTTTGGAACAGTTTATTAACTTCACTATGTAAATTCTTTAGTGAGGTAATTTTGAAAATGTATTTGCAAAGTACTGAGGCAAACTTATAGGAAGAAGATCTTAGGTGCACAAAAAGGCACATCACATGGTAGTTACTGTACAGTATGTTGATTCTGGCATGAAATTGTGCCCTGTTATTACATTAAGTTCCAAGTATTAATACATGAAAAAGTGGGCAGAGCATAATATAAAAATCTTAAAAGGAAAAATCTGTTCATCAGGCTGACATACATGCTTCAGTACTCATGGGTATGCTGATTTTGCAGCCACAAGTAAATAGATTTTCATGAAACTGATTTTCCACTGTTGAATGAAAGTTCCTAGCAGAGTGTGGAACATGTGAGTTTAAACAGTATGTATAAGGGTGATTTAGGGACATAGTCTGAAAATATTAGAAGATGCTTCTATGCCCACTAAGTAGATGACTGATGTGGAACTTCATAAGTGTAAACTTTGAACAGAGATTACTCCATGTGATGCACAAGAATCTCTTTTATAACATACTTACATTGCTTTTTCAATAACCTTAAAGAAAACATGAAGAAAACATTAAATTTAGTGGGAAAAATTGCTAATATTTGGCATACCTTGTGCCTACTGTCCTCATGAGGACATGTGCATGCAAGCATGCATGAATTGGAAATGGGAATTGATTAATTAGATATACCACAGTTAATTAGTTTTACAAAAAAGAACCTAATTTATACTGATCATTTGGTATCAAATAACCTTCAGCACACATGAACTGTCATTGCCTAATAGAGTGAATCAAATTGTGACTGACCCATTTTTTGCCATTTGGTCACAGTTATCTGGCATAATTTTTACAGTAGATTGCCAGTTATCCCCACAGTGTCCTGAAGGATTACCTCATACAAACATACAGCTCAATTGACTTAAGCTTTTTACTATATAAGTGGTGTTAATTGACTCTTATAAACCCTCTGAAGAAAGCTTATTTTTATCTCAGTGCATACCAACCATGACAGCCCATTGTTTGTATATACTTCTATTTCCTACCATTCCCTGCAGGAATTCAGTACTCTATTTGTGGTCAAAATGTCAGACCTACATAAAAGTCACACCTCTGCTAAATCAAGCATAAAATGACTGTCCACATTAACTTGTCTCATTTGACCACAAATAAAAGTTGTTTGCCTAGCCATTGTCTGGAGATGGAGAAGTTCATGTACACTTGATCAAGTTTCTAAACTGAAAGTCATCTTAGAAATACTGTAGCTTGACACCCTTCAGAAATAGTGCCCTTTACATAGAAGCTGGTGGAATTGAACAAATAGTGTGTTTGTATTAGGATTTTTGTTGAACACAACTTTAAACATCGGTATCAATCTAGATTGGCCCGCTTCTGCTTTACAGTTTCAATATGCTCTACAGTTATTATTTATCACTTAGTTTCATTCTAGAATTTGTTTTAAATTTTTGATAGCATAAAATGTATCAGCATAATACTTGCCTCATCTCTGCATATTTCTGGATAACCGCACCAAAAAAGTAAACCCTGTATGAAGGATTATAGTTTTGTCAAATATCATCACAGAGTGGGAAGTTTTGTCTCACATTTCATTTTTATCCATGTCACTATCTCCCCCCCAAAAAAAAAGAAAAAAAAAAAGAAAAAAGTGTATCATTAAGCTTAATGCATAGAACCATTGCTTCAAGATGACCTATAATGACACTTTTCAAAAGTATTAAGATTTTTTTTTGCATTGCTGCTGTCATTTAAAAGTAGTTCAGGTAATAAGAGCAAGCATAATGTTGTATATTGTGTATCAAACAAGGAAAACTTGTACTGTGTGTTATGCTGTACCTACATTATAAGTAGACAAAAGGCAAATTAAAAGTCTTGTTAAATTATGGATTAATAGGGATATCAGCTTTTGTTAATTTGCAAGGATACCATAGACAATGGGTGGGGCATTTCCCCAATAAAGAAAAAATGCTGCCACTAATAGCCAAGGTTACACATCTCTGTTCAGATGTCTCTTTGAACCAATGCATGTAGGAGAGTGTTCGGATGAAGGGCTTGTTTTAACACTAACCTCAATGCAGACTTTTCAAAACATAGATGCATCGGAACATAGAGACTTCAGAATGGAGAGCTGTCCCCATTGACCAAACTTTTGATTAAAATCGTTTCAAAGTACCGCTTTATCAAGTAATGAGACAAAACATAGATTTCTGGCATATTAAAGCTGTGTGAGAAATTCGTCTTGTTTGTGGAGATCAAAGGTTTGGGGTGAACAAAGATCAAACCTTGTAGACATAATATTTTTAGGGGGATAACTGTGAGGGATCTCATACCATGGAGGTAGTACTTCCATACTCATACTGTACTAAGCTTTTGAATTGCTCATGTTGATGGATGTGTTGGTGAGGTGATCACTATTTTTTTTAAATGGGGTCGAAAGGTCATTTTGGGTCACATGAGGTCAAAAAGTTTTGGCCTTGCTAGTATGATATCTCAATTAAGTAGGATAATTTTATGGGATCTCATGCATGTCATGTTTGTTTCCATGTTTGCTATGATATATCATATGGCAAGGAATCACTAAGCCTGTTGGCCTTCTAGTTGAAAGAAATTAAAAAAGACACTTTAAAAAGAAATGGATATCTAAAACTTTTGTCATGTGTTGGTTTGGCTACGAGTTTTGTTTGTCTTTTTTTTCTTCCTCTCTCCTCCTTTTCTCTTTCTGTTTCTCCCCTCAGCTTTTGTTTTTGGAGCCTGTGTGTTTCAGTTTTTTCTTCTTTTTTTTTCTAAAGGTTGCTAGCTTTGTTAGACACTTATGTGTTTGTCTATTATCCTGTTCATACTTCTGCTGTACCATTTCTGATTATGTACTTGTACTTGTGTGGAAAAAATAAATGAAATGAATGAAATGGAGTGAAATGAATGTTAGCAGTGGCAGTAGCAACAAGTACAGTCTGTTTATCACTGTTTTTTTTTACATTGCTATGTAGTGCTCTTTTAGGCTTTTTGTAACCTAGAATCCCCCATCTCCTCTGATCTACCTACAACCCTGCTGTAGAATGGATCATGATACTAGCACATGTGATGAACCAATATATGGTTGTATTGATACAGTTGCCAGCAATGATGTGTATTTGAATATATCTCAGTAGATGCAGGGATTGGTTGTCTTCTATGTTTGTTCAGTTTCATAATCTTCTGCATTGCAAACGGTAGCAACAATGGAGAGCTGAAATATGAACTGGCATGTAGCATGAAACTTCATTTAACTTGAAAAATTAGATCTTATTAATTTCTTTAGAGTTGTCGAGCCTTGACTGTTGTACAATGTTTCTAATCTCTGTAACTGTTAGTTGAATATAACCATAGGTCATTTAAGCTAAGAAGTAGTATCTGTTTTTTCAGCCATTCTGAATGGGGCCATATATGACAGTCCAATGGTATGGCGGCCAGGGTTGGAAAAATGTAAAATTATTTCCCAGGAAGGGGGTAAAATTTCCCACATTTCTCCCAATATTTTCATGTACAAAAAAGAGAAATTTCTCTCTAATTCATGAAAGTTCCCCCTTGTTGCTTAAATTTCCCAGGAAGGAGTCACTCAGCTGCCCTACTTTTTTCATCCACGCTAAGGGCCTTGAGGTTTGGTCAGTTGAGCCTTGTGTCCCTTTAAAAGATGAAGCTTCCAAAAGTCTTCTAATATTGCAGATTTTCCCTTTACCATTAATCATGTATCCTACTCTAACTTTCCAGGCTGCCAATGGTTTTATGTTAGAGGGGAAGATCAAAAGACCAGCCAGAGAGTTTGACAATGAGAGGGTGAGATTTGAACATCGCTTTGGAGCCTTCACGAGTATCATCACCCCACCTTTGGTGCAATATGATCAGTACTATGAAATGTGTGATTTGAAATTATTTGAAAACCAGCCAAACAGAGCCACCGATATTTACTTTACAGCTCATAATTTATTCATGCAGTCAGCCTTGCTGATGGAAAAGATAACCAATGCATCTTCAGAGGTGAGTGAAATAATGGGTCTTTGGTGAAATAAGAAATAGAGTGGGGCAGGGGATGGGGGGGGGGTGGAAGGGGTGAGAGAAAAAGGCGTGTGACTACTGTTTTGAACAAGTCATCAATTTACTGAACTCCTCCCTTGGATATCCCTAAAATTTGTAGTTGTGTGCTTCAAATGGCATAAAGAGCAAACCAAATGCAAACCTCTGAATATATGTAAATTATTAAATGTAATTGACCAATATCATATATAAAGCAGTGATATGACCTCAACAGAAAGACTTCAAGAACCATGGGGGATTCTTTTAATTACAAAGAGTATTTGGCAAATATTTGAAAAGCATTAGCAATCTGCTTCCATCTTGGTAATGTAACTATATGGTAGTTTTTTTAAAGTATAGTAGATGGCTCTGAAGGTAAAATTTTGTTGAAACAAAATTGAGGTTGAAAGTTTGGGCTGCAGTTTAAAATTCTGACAAGGAGCAAAATTTTTTAATAAGTTTGAAATTGAATAGTAAATGATGATCTTCTGTCGACTCTTTTTGTTTTTAGTTTTTGCTATACTTCTTTTTCTTTCAGACAAACACCTTGATTCGTGTAGCAAAAACTAACAGTGTAGTCATGAAACTTTTAGCTGGAGGGCACAAGAGAGACAGTAAAATCCTCCCAAGCTTTGAGTTTGGGATTCACAACACTTTTCCGATTATTAAACTGAAATGAGCATTGCTGTGTTAGCAGAGGCAGTGGAAGAACATTAATAAAATGTGCCTCGCTGCAGCTGGCAGAACAAGTGGTGAATTGCTCTACGTACATCCTTGGCTGGATTTGTTGTCAGGTGAAAGGTATGAGTACCTTCCAATGGTTGGATGACTAGAGTACCTTCCAATGGTTGGATGACTTGAGTACCTTCCAATGGTTGGATGACTTGAGTACCTTCCAATGGTTGGATGACTTGAGTACCTTCCAATGGTTGGATGACTAGAGTACCTTATTTAGAGATGAATGGAGTACACTGTATGCAGGCAATCAGCACAGTACCTTGTTGCCAAGTGACTTGTTTTACAGTGACTGAATACATGTATTTGCTTGAGAGTTGAGTACCTAGAATTGGTACCTTACAATGAGGTGAATGGAGTAAATTATACTGAGGGAATCAGTGGAGTACCTTGTTGCAAAGTGGAAGGCAAGGTATTTTACTCTGATTGAATAAATAAATGGATTTGCTAAAGAGTAGATATTTGAGTAAATTACAGAGTGGATGAGTGAACAGCCAAGTACCATTTACTGAAATGAGTACTTTTTGTTGAGTGGAAGAATGATGATCTTACACTAGTTGAATGGTTGGAGTCCCTTAGAAGGATTGAATTCATATGGTACTTTATGTAAAGTACCTTGAGTAGGTTTAAGTGACTGGGTGACTAAGGATAAGACTGTACTTAGAATTACAGGTGTAACATTTACAGGGAGGATGACTCCAGTACCTCACAATTGTTTGCATTACTGGAGTATTTGTCTTGATGGGGACATCTGATGATGCCATTCTAAGTAGAAGTGGAATGTCTTATGCAGTGACATCATCCTTTGCTTCACAGCATTGTAGTTGCATCTATGGATGGCAAGTTTCTTAAAGGTGGTCACCTCTCACCTCAAACTACAATTTTTGGAGTAGTTCACAGATGCACAAGTCTTTGATTGACAGCAAGTTTAAAGAATACTGGCTACTGTAGCTGATACTACACAGTATGTACTGTCCTGAGATTGTTTTGATTCCACACTGGGTCTTGTATAGTTACCCTGAAGCAATAAGCTGAGATTGTGTCTAAATGTGGATGAGTTTCAAACAGTTGTGGGAGGGGCTTTAGTGAGTAGGTTAGTAGAATTGGAAATGCTTTGGGTGAGAGGATGATACCTTTAATGCAGTCACATTTTACTACAGATGGCAGTTTTTTATATTACAGCTTGATAAAAATAAGCTCTTATATTTACACTGCTGTAATAATCCGTTACTTCAAGTAGTTTTACTGCTGATTAGAGACTGAGTGACAGGGAATCAAAAGAAGTCTTGTCACTGACACGTTACAATATCTAGTTCAGCATGCTTGCTTAGACTGGTTCTGAAATCATTGCACTGGTGCACAACCTCCATTTGAGTCTAGGGTAAGTGAATTGGGGCCAGCCTTGCTGGGTAAACATTTCAGAATTTAAAGGTAAAAAACTTTTCAACGTAATGTTCTTCTGATCAATTAGGAAAATTGCATGGCTTACCTCTGGCCTGTCTGTGAAATGTCTTCCCAAATGGATTTTTAACATCTGTTTTTTTAGCTTCTAGGGTCTGCTGCTTATTTTCCTTGTCACCATAGCAACATCACCCACTTAGACTGATTGCATACATTTCTTTGAACATCAATTTTTTGTTACCATTTAATTGAAGATGCAAACGGGAATGAAGCAAGCTATTGCGAGTTGAATGTGTAACTGTTTAAAGGGCATTCCATTGAGCTTTTGAAGTGGTGAACTCACTTGATGACGCATGTTCCATGCAGTAAACTGGGAAACTTTTCAGCAATTGGATATTGTTTAATAGAGACTGTTTTGCTTTAATTTTGATAACGGATTTGCCTGTTCTTTGAACAGCCTCATCTTATGTTACATGGAATGTACATGCTACTTATTCACTTTCGTCACAAGCCCCCGCTCTTTTTGATAGGCAAAAATTGATGTAGAAAGCTAGCCAGTGTAGCTAGCTGAGAAGCAGCTGACGACTCACGTGTGAATGTTGCATTGTAACACTGTTGATTTTTGCCCAGCGGTGGGTGTGGCTTACCAATTGTCACACAACGCGGAAGCATTTTATAGCCATCCATTTTCACCATTACAGAGCAATGGAACACTTCTAAAGGTTGCAAATGCACCACTCCACTACTTCAACAGCTCAATGGAACATGGAATTAAATTCACATGAATGATCAAAGAAATTCATCATAGCAAGTGATATAATAAAACCAAGAATATGAGATTGTGAGCAGGAATTCTCAAAATGCTCTCTGACTTGTTTGGCTTTCAAGTAAGGTACAGTCACCTGTATGGTTCTCCTTGAAAACTTGTGTAGAGAAACATCTTGAAATATACAATAGTCTTAAATGGAAAACAAGTACTGAATGAAGGATTAAGCCAAATAAAAATAAGGTGACTGCTTGTAAAGAATCTCCTAAAGTCTATATGATAGAGGCTATCAAAGAAATCACACTGCCTCTTCTAAAATTGAATTGGGATTGGGGGTAATTTCAACAGTTACATTGGTTTTTTCTAGTAGCTTGAAGCATGAATGATTATTCCCACCCCTTTATGGTTCTATTTGCAAACAAATGCAAGACCTCATAAAGAAAACAAAATGTAAGGTTTAATAAATTATCATTGATGTCTTTATTTACATTGGATGTAAGTATATATCCATGTTAGCAGCACCGTGTAATATAGAGAGACAGGTTAAAAGCCAACTTACATGTCCAATTTAATAAATGAATTACAGTAGGCCTATGTAGATATAGTCTAATACAAATTCCACCATTCAAGATTTATAATGCAGTTCTTTTTTGGATACTGCCCTTTACTTAAGCTACTTCATTGCATTTGCATTTCAAGGCACTAGAATCAGTGATATAAATTCTAAGAAATTCAAACCTTTCTTGGAAGCAATACTCAAATATTTCTTCTACTAATTAAAAACACACCCTGGGTAATCTGCACCTTTCAAAGGTGAAATGTTGGCTAAAATTTACAACAAGTAAAATTCACGCTTTTAAGCACCTTTTTTAATGGTGGGAGATAATAATTTGCCAATTACAAGCCAGTAACACACATTTCATCATTAATCTACAATACAGTAGAAAAGCACACAAACTGGAAATACTGCTGGGATGTTAGACGATATTGTACTAATCTACTATGTCAGCAAAAACTTTTTTTTTTGATAAAATAGTACATCATAACGTTCTTGACTTACAACAGCCGAGGATGTTTTACTTTAGTGGCATAAATAGGTATCATAAAACTCCACCTCAACCAAGACACAGGACTATAAATATTTATTAAAGGTTATTGTAGGGTTTCTGCAATCAAGGTTTGTATGGGGCATTACTCTTTTAATAGTTCTACCTGTAACCTTCATGTACCTTAACAAAAGAAGAGATGTTCCCTTTTAAATATTTGGCAAAAACAGTCATTTTAAGGAGGCTCATTGAGTTGAGATCCATACCTTAATGAGCGTGTTTAAGAGTCACTATCACATGACAATGCTTACAGTTAGCATAGCAAGTCAATTTTCATATCCAATACTTCCAGAAAAAGTTGAAATCTTGAGTTTTGTTGTGTCCGGCCTTGTAATGGTTTTGTTCATAATTTGAAAAAGTGTCTGGTCACGAATTTTTGAAAACCGAATTGAACCATTATTTACTCACTCATAAAACAGATATTTGTATGTAGGATATGGGGATTGTCTAAGTTTGACCATTTGTCATTGATATGTGAAGAAAACTTAACAGGTTTGGAAAAATTTGTTGGATTTCACGAACCAACTCAATGAGCCACTTTAAATGAATGCTTTCACAGAGAGAGGTGTACTGAGAAGTTAGTTATATGAGATTTAGCAACATACCAACATGAATGAGCTATAAATAGTGTCAACAACAATAAAAAAAATATGCGTTACTACAGACAGGAAATACAAGGTATCCTCATGTTACAATTTAAATACATTCAACATGGTTATGTCATATGTCTATAAGTGGACACTTACTTCCTCTACACAAACATGATACATTCTGATATTAACAACATTAGGGTAGAGTCATTTATCCAACTGGCAGTCACTTATTTATTTTCTGTGCCCACCTGCCCGGTTAGATAAATGACTCTCCCCTTAATCAACTTGGATACATGCACTGACTGTATCATGATATTTTAGCACAAACGTGAAAATTAGGAGAAGGAGGTCTTCCAGTGGCATAGCCACAGGGAGGGTCTTGGGGGTTAGAACCCCTCATGACCCAACCTTGCAATGCAAAAAACACCTAAAATAGTGGATTTTTCTCTCTCTCCTTGACTTTTCCCTCATATCTTTCCCCAAAACCCTCCCCCCCCCCATGACACCAAAACCCTCCCTATGGCACAATCCTGACTACATGCCTGAGGTCTTCAATGTGTTAACAGGACAGTTCAAACAAGACATACCAACTCCAGTACACCAAATGCATATGACATCACAGCAGAGGAAAACCTGCCCTCCAGTGAATCAAGTACTTATTGCTGCAGTCTCCAGTGACTTATACAGACAGCTGGTTGGTGCACACATATGCACATATTCTTTTACGTGCACAAGCAGCATGTCTCCGAACTGATGCAGTGTGACAACACAGTGCATGTGGAATATGTTCCTACATATTGGTACACATTGACAAACTCATACACTTTATTCACCATACCAAAGACTTAAAAAAACAAACCTACTTTCACTGTGCTTGGTGCTCAGCATAAGCAATTGAGGAGGGAAAACAAGCCAGCAGGACACAACTTGAAAAAAGGCCCTAGCCAGCTCCACTTAAACCAGTTGGTTGGAAACTGGGCAATAGAACTCCATCCTTTCTAACCTATATTCACCATTGACACCAAAACTAGACTTCTATTTATAAATGGAAATTTACTTTAGAAGATCATGCATTCACTCTGCTGATCTGATGAGAGTACAATGATGGAACCAATGAAAGCAGTGGCTTCAACCTCTAACACACCTTGTGTCATGGCACTTTTATTAGTTTGTAATGACTCATGAACCACCACACCAGTCCACACCCTTCCCCCCTCCCCTTAGAGAAGATGAAAACTTCTCATGTGAGAATAATTTACCTTCACTGTTGATACTTTCAACTATCACAACTTGACCTATGCATGTTTAGTGCGACAGGAAGTGCCTCACAGGAAATTTTATTTCCTCATAATGGGCAGTAGTAGCCGATAAGTTTTACTAACAATTGCTAATCGCCATTACACACTGACTCCAGTTCTATATTTGCTTACCCCAAATTTTTAAATGATATAATACTTCAGCTAGATCTACTCAACATCCCCAAGGTTCAGTATTTCCCAGGCTTTTATGTTCCTGGTTTTACTGATTTGAATGGTTAATAATTACATGGGGAAAATTTTGAGGTTCCTTGTTCCCAGGGTTCAATGTTCCCAGAGATGTGCTCCACATGTTCCCATCCTGGGAAAATTAAAGCTTGAAAAAATTGACATAGTCCCCTTCAGCATATTCAGCCATTTTATTTCCCTTTTAGACATTAACTCACCTCATTTGCTGGTAAACCTATACAGCTTGCTACCCAGAGATAACTGAAAGGTCAAACCCCCAAATTCCAGGAGCTGAAACTACATATGCCTTGTGTGTGTACCTCATTGACTTGATCAAGTCTATTGTTATATACAACTGAAGATATCACTGAAAATTTTAACAAAACCACAGCCCATGGTTTGAGCCCAAGTTTTCCAAATGAAACCTATGTTGACTTAATTTTTGGCATGTAGAAAGAGTTACTCTCTTGAGAACAAATAAAATAATTTATCTTTAATAGTATATTAATACAAGCATGCTCACCAAACATGTAAGTAATATGCCAACTTGTACAGCCCATTTGTATAAAAAGCCATTGGTATACAATTTCTTCTATGTTTTTTCTGTACAAAACAACCATTCAAAATAACTTCACATCGTAATAAACTTTAAGATGTACAAATAGTTCACTTCAAACAAGAGTACACTAAAAACAAAACATGCCAGGATTATCAACCCACCCTAAACAGGGCAACTGACATGATACTTCTAGTTTAATATCACAACTCTGAAGTAAAATCTGCCATGACTTTTGCATATTTTGCTAGATCCCGCTTTAAGTTTTTTCGATTTTTCTTTTTGAAAATATCACTTCAAAACCTTCCTCTGAATGAAAATAGCAACAAGAGCAACTTCAAAGTACTCCTGTACACACTGGCAACTGTTAATCCTCAGCCATATAACATAGGAGCACACACAACCTCCTTTATGTGCTAACCGGAAGCCCAAGTCAGTGGATTTTATTTCAGTAATTTATATTGCACAATAAGTGAGTAATTAAAAAAAAAGCTGACAGCAAATAAGCTTGATGCAACCATCCTTCTGCTGTGCACATGTCAACTGCATTTGCCGAACACATGCACTGTTTCTCTGACCCACACATTATCTCCTGGCAGGGATGATCTTTAATTTAACGACTCCATTAGGAACGGATTTGAGGAATGTCCAAGCTTCAAAGTGGGTCATATCACTCATTTTAGTTCCATTTACTGCCATAATTTCATCATCAAGGTTCAACTGTTTCGATCTGTCTGCAGCACCTCCTGCAAATATTTTCTTGACAGTGATAGGGACATCCCCTCTAGGGGAACTTCTACCTCCGGCTATACTAAATCCCAGACCAGCTGAAGATTTCACCAAATCAATTTCTATTGTCCGTATTTCCTCTTCTGTCAATAAAAAAGGAAAAGTAGAGTGATGAGGAAGACTTAAGTACAGTTTGGTGTGTGATATTGTCACTCTCATACTTCCAAAAACAAACCTCTTGGGACGCATCAAAAGTTTACCTTCATATCAGGTGATATGTACTCATTTGACTTACATACTGTACTCCTAACACTTGGCAATATGTACTCATTTGACATACACACTTGGCAATGACAGAAATCACCTGCTGGCAGAAAATACCTGCTGTATCCGTAAGTGCAAATTGAAATCAACTGTTGACTTTACAATAAAGGAACTCCAACAGTTACATTGTTCTTTGACCCAAATACTTCTACACAGAAACACAATGGGACCTCTTCATATGAGCTTTAAGTGGTATATTTTACCCAGTAAATTCACATTGGTCACGTTTGTCAAGACTGCGTCAGAATCAGACATGCTCTAGTTCATAATTCATTGAATATTTATGATTTATATGTATTAATGTGATCACATATGTTTATAGGTTATAGCTTAACAAAGTTAATAGTTAAGACAGAATTATTCCTGTGACAGTTTGTAGACACTGGTATTACAAATTCAACCAAGTAAGTACCAAGCCAGCAAATCCAAAAATGAAATGTTTGCCCCACATTTTTAAAGTACATTCACTGGGCCATGAGGAATTAAATTTTCCTTTGATCAACGAAGTAAAATCTTTACGGAGCATCATTCTCCTAGACACTGAGGTTTCTCTGACCTTCACAATTTCTTTATATTATCCTGAAGAAAATGTAGGCCTTACAGAAATCCTGAATCTGTCCTCAAGTGACACACCTGGGAAATTGGTTTTTTTAATGTATAGCACAATATTAAAATCTCCAAAAATTTCTTCCATTTGGTAAACAACAAAAGTACAAAGCTGGGAAATCTTAATTTCATGAAATTTCTCCTGTCCTCGGAGCATGAGAAAAGATCAAATTGATGCATGTAACTCACCATCTTCACCCTGTTCTTGAGGTCTTGCTACTACAAGCACAACATCACTCCGAGAAGTTTTTAACTGTTTCAAAAGTTCTGCGTGAGTAGCCCCTTTCAGCACCTTACCATTAATGGACAACAAACGATCCCCCTTCTGAATACGACCGTCTTTATGAGCTAAGCCCCCTGGAATAACTTTATGTACCTGATGAAAGAAGAGAAATCTGATTTAACATCAGGATAGTTGAGGAGGATTGCCATAAGAAACAGGCCTCCAAGCTACAGAAGGCACCAAACTCTTCTCCTGACACCTACACCAAAGACTGTCACCACAGGATGGGCCTGCAGAGCACTTTCACAGACATCACATACCCTTCCCCTTTCTCTGACTGCTGGAGATAAACTGTAGTGTAACTATGGTGAGTTTAGTTTGATGGAGTGTCGTAGCCCAGTTTCCAACTAATGGTTGTGAGACAAAACAAAGTGCAATACATACTGTATAGCTAGCTGAGAAGCACTCAATGACTGATGTGAGGACTTCTTTTTATCTTTTTTTTTTTTTTGCCCAGCAGTGGGTGTGGCAAACCAATTATAATGTCATATGAAAACACTCTATACAGTCATCCTGGATCCTGTTCTGCAACAAAGGCCCATGACCCCACGAGTGAAAAGTTGAGAGGCACCTTCCCTGAAAATTAATGCCTATGGAGAAAAATTTTTGCGACTGGAAAGAAATTCCACAAAATTACTCCCTTCCTGGGAACTAATTTTACACTTTCCTGGGAAATGATCATTTTTCCAGCCCTGTGCATGCCTTCTCCTGCTTTGGACAGAGGCTGATAATGTTAATATCTTACAATACCCCAAAGAAAAATGTTGCTGCCGCAACATATAGAAAGCCAGGCATAAATCCAGATGGGAGTACAGCTGGGCCATGCTCCTCCCTTTTTCCATGACCTACAATTTTTTTTAATTTTTAAAAGTTTAGTTCCAAAATATATTAAATCTTTAAGTTTGACTTAAAGTGGCAATCAGAGTATGTTTTCAGAACTTTTCTAAAACTCTGATTCTGCACAACTCTAATTCTGCACTACATTTGTAAAACTTAAAATGACAAAAAATGATCCATGATCATGGTCTAACACTGTGATTGGTCAAAGCACAGTGTAGGCTGTTTAGTCTTGCATCTGTATGGAATGCTGTAACCCAAACAAATTTCAGAAATCTTCATTTAACAGTAAATAACACAAAACAAACTTTTCTTCTAACCTTAAAAACCTCTTCGATGTGTTAATATTCTGGTAAACACTCAGTTTAGAAAGGGGAGCTGGACCATAAGTTAACTAAATTTCTCTGTCAAACTCTGATTGCCCTTTTAAGATTTTCCTGGACAAATCTTAAACCTGATGGCATGGTTTCTACATGCCAGCACCCAACCATAATCAATAATGTACTTACTGTGATTTCTCTGACTTCCTGATCCACACCCCCAGCCACTGTTAGCCCCAGTCCCTGGGAATCTTCTTCTTTGTGTAGTACAATGACACAAACATTACTATCATCATTCTCCTCCAAAGACTGGTTTGCATCATCAATGAGTTTCTCCAATTCACCTGCTGAAAGCAAGACCGTTGAATTGGAACTCTCAGACATTGAACGCTGCAAAAATCGCGGGTGGATACCATCTGAAAGGCAACAAAAGGGGGTAAAACATTTTTAATGTACTATTATATGACAACAGATTGTGGCCTTAGTTAGATAACTGGGGTGAAATGAAGGGAGCTGAGGGGTCAAAAGGTGATAGGCAACACAAGTACACAACTATACCGTTTAAGAAAGGAAGACTAGAAAACAAGATAGTATACTCTTTTTGAAATTCATGTCTTTGTAATGCACATCAATTGTAAGTCTCTTTAACCTCTTTGGATGTATCACAGAAAATGATGCTAAACTCAATAAAACGTAATATAAAATAAAAGGTGCTGGGCTGCTGGCTGTCTCTAACACACAATATGCCAAAACATGTTTTCTACAGTCTGGTCTCAATAATATTACATTTTATTTGGTAAAATCTAGGCATCTTATTTTAAAACTATTTCTGGTAATCATTGCAATTATCTTTGTCTTAAATAAAGGTGTCAATCTGTCAAAATTAATGAAGAGAAATGCTGACATATCTCACCTTTCTGTCCAAGTTTTTTGGTAGGCGTCTTTGCATCTAGTTGCTCTTCAAATACTGAGCTGTTTAAACCGTTTTCTGAAGGGTCTGGACTGCTGGGCAAAGTGATTTCATTACCTCCATCCTCCTCTAAACAATCAGGAGTGGACGATAACTGATTAGCTATGCCGCTTCTAAGAGAATCAGGAACTGCAGGAGAAGAAATACTTGGACTTCCTGGTTCCCCTAAACTAAAATCATCTTCAGAGTCAACCATTTTGACTTGGGCAAGTTCACTGGCAAGATCTTCTTCCGTAATAAAGCTATTATCATCACTAGAATACACTTCCTTTTTCTGACGGGATACCACCATATGTAAAGGTCCACTGATATGGTTCAACAGTATGTCCATAGCTTCACCATGTGTGATACCCACCATACACATCCCCTCTACATCTAATAATTGATCCCCCTTTTTCAATTTCCCTGAACGATATGCTGCTGAATTTGCAGCCAGTCTCTTAACATATATACACTGGCGAGGTGTGTCAGATCCACCATCGATACGAATGCCCAAAGATTCTTCTGTCTTCTTGTCAATCTGAAAGGAAATAACATGAGAGGTTAAAGTAGAAATGTAAGCAGGCGTAGAGCTAGAAAAAACTAAATCAGGTTGAAGATACTGAAAATAGCAAGCACAGAGAGTCTGTATAGAGAGGGTTATACCTGCCAAGCTCAGTGACTTTCAAAACCAACTTTTTTAGACTAAAAACAACATCATTATAACAAAAGTTACGTAAGGCAAATGGCTCTATTCTGGTGGTATAACAGATCCATTAAATAGGCACAGCTTGCATGATTTGCCGTAACCACATTTGTAAGGGAAATTGTGTTTGAAACAGAAAGGAGAAGAAGTAATTAGTAAATATTTTGAAGGAGATGTGCTACCTCTTTCCAGTGAACTAAGTGCTGGTCAGTAAGTTGTCAGTAGCAGTTTGTGATTGTACTCCCCATTAACTAAACCTGGATATCTACAGCATTGAGTGTGCATAGTTTTATCTTAAAGTGTCTGATTTCAGAGCTTTTACAATTTTTCCTTCAATTCTGCCTCACATTTGTACAAAGAGTTGAAACTAACAAAAAATAATCTATGATCACAGTCCACTGTAACATCATGACTGGTTAGGGTGTGGTGGAGGCTTCAAAGTCTTGCAAACGTCTACAATTTTTTTACCCAACAAATATTCAGAAATTCTAATCTAACCATAACGAACATAAAATTAATGTTTCTTCTTAATCAAAAGACATATTTAATTTTAATATATCCTTATGAGTATCAGTTCAGAAGGGAAAGTGAAATGTTCCTTCATTCCTTCGTTTGTTCATTCATTTATTTTGTTCATCATACAACAGAGATTTACAAGTAACATTAGCAGATAAATAACAAAAGATGTGTTTAGATCAAAAGGTCAATAATCTCTGTCAAACTCTGATCTTGTGTGCAGTATTAAAACAGCTGGATGTACATTAATGTAATTGTCTCTCTCTCTGGTTTCAAGTTCAATTATTACAGTTTATGTAGAACTCTAAACAAAGACAAGTTCTATGGCATTCTCAACACATTGTGATATACAGAGAATTGCAGATTTTATGATAGAATTATGATGACTTTTTCAAATTGACATGAAAGTAGAGACAGAGAGAGAGCTTACTTCAATACTTTCATCAACAGACTGACCACAATGAATTGATACTGAAAAGGAGAAACATCAATACCCTGAAGTAGTTACCAAGATAACTCCAAAATTATTTCAAAATAGTTCTTCTCCTCAAATTTGAACATTACCAGAAGTTATTGTTCAGTTTACCTTGGAGATGTGTGATAATGAAGTCCTAAAATATTATGACTTTATGAAGATTCTTAGAAGGAAAATATGAAGAAATTTAGCTGTTGCTTCAAAATAAGTTTCAGATGACTGTTCTTGCCCTTTAAAGGATGACAAACATTCCAAGGTTCCATTACCCAGAAGGTACTGACTCCCTCTATAAACATTAACTTCTGACCTGCAGATGATCTCACAATTCTCAAGTATGTATAGTGTCTCGGTTGACATTTGATACCATAACAAAATCAAATCTCTGTCAGAAATGAAACATAGGCCATGTTTCCATTTGAGTGATTATCTTGATTATCTTGGAAGAACAGCCTCTAATGGGAACACAAATTAACAGTGCTCACTAACTCAGCATCGGATACTGGATCAAAGTACACCATCAGTCGTAGGGCCAGGGCCACCAGATCTCTGGTGTTTATGATGATAGGCATGGACCTCCAACCTTGGGGGACAAGGGTATACATCCTACCCCCATACTTGAGATTTTTACACAATAATTGTTTACAGAAGTGGCCATGCCCCCCTTATTCTAGATTGAAACAACTGATGGTATATACCCCACATCAATGAAATAACATGTCTACTTGCAAACAGGTGGACCTTTTCACATGGAATTGTACTCATATACTGTACTAAGTTGACCTACTGTTCTCACTCAAAAGTGGATGCAGCCCTTGGAACAAGTTAACGAGGATGCAATGAAACCATGAGCCAGACGTTTTCCATAATTATTGGATTTGAAACCTGTCTTATTATGCTAACTATAAGCATTGCCATGTGGTATAGTGACCTTTTATTGATATCAACTCATGTTGAGCCCCTTTAAAGACCTTTTTACATGCAGTTTCAAAACTTGGTGATTTGATGTAAAAAGCATTGAAATCCTTGAAAACAGATTCAGTTTCCATCAAATTTCATCAAGTTAGAGCACTTTTCATGGTAAGGTTAAAGTTTTTGCACATAATCACTGGAAACTCATGATGAAGAAAAAGGTAAAACATGAAACAGGTTTTCCTTCTTTGATATAACAGAATGTTGGTTACTGGTATGTCTGGAGGGGTTTATTTTTGGAGTAACTGTTGATTACTTTTGAATGAACAGATTTGCCATACTTTTAAGTGTTTGGAGCAAAAATGAAATGATAGTAAGATAAAGTACAGTAAGGTTGGTTGTAAGACTGAGTACAAATCTATTACAATAGCACATAAATGAGACTCTTCCACACCAGTGCTTCCACATCAACCAAATCTGGGGTTTAGTCCATCAGGCAAATAAATTAACTTTATATATAAAACACACAGAGCATTACAGGAACAATCTGAGTCTCCAAATCTCCCTGTGCAGTTTGTTTACCATGGCTACTTGCAGTATTAAAGTGGGGATTACACAGCACTTAAAGTATACGGTAAGAGAGGGACAGTGGAGATGCACTGCATAACTGAGATACCAACTTTGCCCAAAACGATCATTCATGTAGCAATTATTTCAAAACAGGCCCCATATCTAGTTCCATATTTGGTACAGTGGTGAGCAATATATCACAAAAGATGCATCATTCTAATTAACCCCCCCCCCCAAAAAAAAAGTTACATGTGATGAACCAAAACACGATTTCTTGAAATTTTCATGTGGGAGGGACTTTAATAAGAGGGAGGTGCTTAAATGTGAAGGAAAAGTGCATGTGAATCTGTTGCTTCATGATTATGCATGAACAATGCAAAACTCTATTCCTCACATGAATACAGATACTTTAAGACATCTTGCAGAGACTTTTCATCATCTCTGCCTTTTGATGTCCTCAGCCAAGGTCACCTGCTGGATACTCTCAGTGAGGTTAGCAATGTCTGCTCTCATATTCTGAAAACTTGTTTACATTCAGCCTTACGGTGACCTGGAAATAAACTAACCTAGATGAAATTCAAATTATGTTTTTAGTTTGAAGTGAAATTTGATGTATATTCAAAAGTAATCAACAGTAACTCCAAAAATAAACCCCTCCAGACATACCAGTAACCAACATTCTCTTATATCAAAGAAGGAAAACCTGTTTCGTGTTTTACCTTTTTCTTCATCATGAGTTTCCAGTGACTATGTGCAAAAACTTTAACCTTACCATGAAAAGTGCTCTAACTTGATGAAATTTGATGGAAACTGAATCTGTTTTCAAGGATTTCAATGCTTTTTACATCAAATCACCAAGTTTTGAAACTGCATGTAAAAAGGTCTTTAAAGGGGCTCAACATGAGTTGATATCAATAAAAGGTCACTATACCACATGGCAATGCTTATAGTTAGCATAATAAGACAGGTTTCAAATCCAATAATTATGGAAAACGTCAAAATTTTAAATTTTGTGATGCTGAACTGTCATGGTTTTGAGCATTATTTGAAAAAGTGTCTGTTCACAAACTTTTGGAAACTGATTTGAACCATTAAGTTCTCACTCATGAAGCAGTTATTTGTAGGATATGGGGATTGTCTTAGTTTGACCATTTATCATTGGTATGTAAAGAAAACTTAACAGGTTTGGAAAAAATCGTTGAATTTCATGAACCAACTCAATGACCTATTCAAGACTGTGAGACTGGGAGTTACAGTTTGACTGTGAGTCACTCAGCTTGCATGAGTCAACACTGTCCCATATGGTCAGTGCTACAATGTCCCAAGGGTATTCACAAAATGCTTCAGAAATTCTTTGCTATCAGCATGATGAACCTCCTGACTGGTCGTTAAAAGCACTCCATTAAAATGTTTTAATAGTCTTTGGGACTGAAGGAAATAAATTACTAGTAGGAGGGTGGAATGTGTGAGTCAATTCTATACAATTATTTCACTGAGGCCATACAAAGTATCAGACAGTTTTCTCCTTAATTCATCCTCCCACACAATCCTTAATGAATCATGTAGCATACTTGAAACTCCTCTATCAATCTTTTGTGACGACTTAATTAAAGGATTTGCTGAAAACTTTGCACTAAGCAGGAAAATTTAAATGAATACCGATTTAATGTAATTACCAGAATAGTGTTGCTTTCAAAGAAATTTCTGCATATTTGAAATTCAGAACAAAATTGCACAATATTACTGATACTTATAAAGAAAAATGTTCAAAGATTATTGGCTAGCAGTAGACAAAATAAATGTGAGACACTGTTAAAAGTAGCTTCTAAATAATAACTACCACAGTGACAAATAGATTAGCAATAAAGTGAAACCATTTTAATATGAACTAAAACCAATTTTTATCTGTATGCATGTAGTATAATTTACAGGCCTCATGAAAATTGCCCTTGTGAACACAATTAACTGGTGTGATTAAAATGCTTTGAGGTACAGTATCTGGAGAACAACATAAGAAAGTAGGTCATATAAATATAAGCATTTACTTTGATCTGGACATACTGTCCTAACTCTATAAATACATTTTTACAGGAACAGTCATGCGAAATAAAAGAAAATAAAAGAAAAAACAACTTGACTGATATTGACTTCCACCATCAAATATTTTGAGCTTACCCATTAGGCACTATTTCAGATACACAAAAATCCTTCCATATTTCATTATGTTTCTCCCTCAAGCTGTCAGTTGTTTTCCAGGCAAGATGTTTCCACACCTATACCTCAATTAGACACATCATTTGCTAATAATTCAGCGAAGTGAAAAAATTAATTACACATTATTCCAAAGGCAACAACACTGCAAGACACATGGATAATACCAATCAACACATGCCATTTGAATCTCTGTATAGCAGTGAATGACAGAATCTAACCTACAGCAAACCTGCAAATCACAATTTCCAACACTCGCTGAAAAATTTAACTGAATCAATATACCCTACCAGCAAAATATAAAGTCACTGAAACCTAACACCAAGACCAGACCTTCAGCTGTAGAAGAAAACTGTCCCCTAGCTGTGATTTGTAATACCACCTTGCCAGATGCAGGCACAACAGAAGAATATTAAGCTTCTACCACAAAATTTAGAAAGTGAATACCATTTTAAAATGTTCTCCATTAACACTAGAATCCAACCACTTTGGGAAACATGATACGTGTCGTAAATTTCCACGAGCAAAATTCATTTATGGGTGCAAGACAAGCCTGTCAAACAGGAAATCAACACAAAAGGCTCTATATACAAATATTAATAGCTGGCAAGGTTCTAAGCAGTTAAAATACTTCATAAAATGTAAACAACTAGGCAGAAAGAGTAATGAAAAGAACTAGAAAATAAAATCATTGCCTGACAATTTTCTTAACAAAAAGTTCTTACTCCAATGCTCCAACAAACTGCTCTGAATCAAATAATATAATCAAAAGCAACAAATACTAATCCTTAGTCCTTCAATGGCTGAAAAGACACTGCAAGCAATATACTGTAGATACTACTGTACTACTGTGCAACCAGTTCCTTTGAAAACCAAAACACTTATACATGGTCAAAGCTACCCTTCACCTTGAGGCAACTGCAAGCTGAGTAGGTCAGGACAGGCTTCACCCATTTTCATCTGCACAGCAAGATATCACTACACTAACTGCAAACTGTTCAAGCCCAATAGTGGGTAATATCCAAAGATGACTAAGCAGGCAATGAAAGATTAAAACTGCAGTAACAGGTAAGAGGAGAATAGCTTCACAGGCAAAGGAAGCTCTTCATTATAAATTGTTTATCTTCTGTTACAGGAGAGGAGTAAACCTGGTACTTGGCTAGATGTCACACACCTCTAATTTCCTTTCCAGCTAGGATGAGACCTTCATTCATTAATAGATTGTGACTTTTAAAGAATCACATATGGAGCACATCAACAAGATATGATTTCTAACCTTATACCAGTTTGTACTGTGGCTAATGTAATTACTGTGATGGTAAAACAAGATGGTAACTCTTGTGTTCTGAAACAACAGACAACACAGCTGTAGAACACAAGGTAGTAGTAGTAGGAGACTGAGACTTCAACATGGGACTGCTAGATGAAGCCAGTCAGCAGTTTGCTGCCCTCACTAGAGAGAGGTCAAGTAGAAGCAGCCCCCTCCCTCAATTTCTCTCCCCTCTAGGACTACACCCTGCTCCACACCCTGCTGCTCTCCTAAGGAATTGAACTGCACCATTGTAGATTAGATTAGATGGAGTTTTCGGTCCAGTTTTTAACAAATTGTTTTGGTCGAGCCCGCCATGGCCTTTTTTCTAGTTGTGGCTCATTGGCCTGTTTTCTCTATTCCATTGCTTATGTTGAGCAACAAGCACAATGGCAGTAGGTTCCACTTTTAATGTGTTCTGCATGACCCAGCCAGAAGTCTATGTCTCAACCTCTTGACTGCAAGTCTAGTGCTCTAACCACTTGGCCATGCAGTCAGTTCATCATTTTAATTGCAATTTCTGGGACACCATTACTTCAATTATGGATTTCTTTTAGAACATTTTGCACAAAATGTGTGTAATCACAGATAAAATAGTCTGCTGGACATATATACCTGCGATCTTTCAAACTGGAAGCATTTTTTAATGTCAAAATAATCATAGCATAGCAGAAAGTGTCTTATCCACCAGGGTAACTTCCAAATCCTATGTTAAATAAAACAAAAGAAGACAGCTACATTAATCCACCAGGTTTTACAAAATAAATGATTCCTGACAGGTGCTTCATCATTCTATCACAGTGTTCAGTTTAGCTTTTTGTATCAAGTATCACACAGAGACAAATGGCACAAACTAGGTGAAGATTTGTAAACAGACTATCTTTAGAGGTCCTTGAAAAGCTCTAGACATTAACAAATGTATTCAGTGCAATCACTATCTTAGCTGATTTATTTAAGAAAGTTGTTTGATAAAAACACTCCACTCAATTTGAAAAGACTGCCAAATTTGGGGACTTCCAGACAATGCAGCCCAGTAGTAAAATGGTCCAGTTTTTGTTGACAAGAGTATAGATTCATTGTTGCGTTTATACCCTCATACTGCATCTGACATATAAGGGGACCAATCCCTAAGTAAATCATTATTGCAACCTAAGTTATATGATATACACAGCTTCAATGTTTCACTCAATAACACTGCAGCATTAATTTGTCATCTTGTGTACATTTTAAAAAGCATGTTGTTACACTGCAAGTAGTAAATTTGAAGCATGGTCATATTTGTTTCGAGGGGGGGATAGCAATCCTTTCAAGAATTTCATTTTGTTGTGATGAAAGACTTTTTTACATGAAGTATTTAAATTTATGACCAAGTGAATAACACTGAGTCACACGTTTTAAAACTGTTCAGCTCTGCCTCATAAAATGAACATGTACAGTACCACTTCAAGACAACAAACAATATGACTCATCTTTAAGCAGATGGTGGGACATACCATATGGAAACAAAGATGAAATTAACGTACACATGATTCTCATTTGACTTCTATTAACACATCTGATTCAGTAATATCTGATTTCAGTGACTGCTTTTAGTGGTTCATTGAAATTACTTCAGTTGCATTTGAATTTTATTAAATCCATTAGGCATGGAAAAATTCCCTACACGTATTGAAACTGAGTTCTACCTAGTGTCGAAACAGAAAGGGGAGTACTTGCCAACAATTCCCAACTGAGAAAAATGTGTAAGCAAATTAATCTTGCAAATGCTTGCAAAAAAGACACAAATTTTATCTCAAAAGTGTACCTATTAGGAGTAATATGGTTGTTATTATACACAAGAAAGAAACTTTTATTACAAGTTACTGATCATTAAACTTGCGCTAAGCTGTCTCATACTAAGTAAGTAATTTTAATACCATAGAATAAAACGTCTGTAACACTTGTACAAATAAACCAATAAACATTTCCATTTTTCATTTACATACCCTGGCCTGTCAGACATGTTTACGCATTTTGAAATTCAAAAAAAAATAACTACTGACAATAAACAACTTACACTGTTTGGTGATGAGACATCCCACACACACAGCCATCATCTGTCTTTAAACTTTTAACAAGGATTCCTCTAGAACAAGAGTCTTATATGATGTCCTACCGTAAGAATTCCCCTCTTCACTTCTATACAACTATACGACTGTAATTAAATTGTCAGTGTCTGACCAAGTCATTAACTCCATCTAACTTCCCAAATCAACGATATAATTGATCTCTTTTCTCTCTCTGCTTCACTGAGTTTTCCCTGTAATTGCTGAGGAGACTAACCATTCCTTATGTTTTTACCATGGAGCAGAAATGAACATTACGGAGTAGCTGATGTAATTAAAGAGTCTCTGCGCCTTGCAACAGCCAATCAAAATGGAAGTATGAAGGTGCTGATGACTTCACTTTGAAAGAATGATCAGTGAACATGTGCAGTGCTTCAAATTATACTATCTTTAATTTCCTGCTTTACCCACACACAGGACATTATCTATCTCTCGTCTCATAAGTTCCACAAGACTACTCTTCAATGTTTACATGCATGATGAGAATTTTACTGCCCTGCTATAATCTGTACTTCCCTTCTAACCCTGGACAAAAAGCAAAAGAAAAATTACTTTGCCAATATCAAATCATCACAGTGCAAAATCAACAGCACATCGTTTAGAATATAAATGACCACAATTCAAGATAAACCCTTTTTGTTTTTCTTATACAATGACAGCTAGTGTTCCATACAGGAATATATAGAGCCTTGTTGATACAAGGTATAGCACAGATAATTTGTTAGATGAGGTGAAACAGCTCTGTTTCTAGCCCATTGGTTTAAGATAGTCATGAAACCTTTGGTATTAAAGGCAGTCATTCATCACCCTAAACTACAGTTTCAGTATACATATATCAAATCTCTCAGTTGGTACAGCTCTTTGATTGGCATCACATTCAAACAATGCATCATAGCTAAATTACACAGCATGGTCACTGAGAGTGTCTTGATTACACATTATGGACTGGTATGGCCACTGGGATAAGCCATGAAGCAATAAACAAGGATTGTGTCTGGATAAAGATGAGCTTTACATAAATGTGGGAGGGGCTAAAAGTAAGTAGGTTGGGAGAATTGGAACTGTTTGGAATGATGAGAATATGCCTTTAAAGTAAAAGAAAATGTTAGGGAATAACACAAAACATACTTTACTAATATTTCAACTTCTTTAACTAATTATAGCAAGTTTTGTCGGCTACATACAGTAGTGTCAATACTGTATCAAAAGTCATTCCAAGCTTACTTTGTTTCATAGAGAAGGGGGCAGAAAAGAAGGGTTGGGATAAACATGTTTTATGTATTTCATTCCCATTTAACTTTATCTTGTTACAAATCTATTAGGTTTAATATGGATGCTCAAGGCAATTCCTCACAACTCTCTGGTCTGGAAATCTTAAGTCACTTACCTCCTTTTTACATGTGTAATCCCCCACTTATCCCCATTAAATCCCTGGTAAATACTGTAGGAGGTAATGAGGGGCAATGTTTATTTCTATGTCGGCAAATAAATATTCAATGGGGTTTTTAAAGCTTTTTTCACACTGTGAAAGTTTTTCAATGCTCTGATTTTCAAAAGGTTGAGTACTATCAGTACTAAATTATAAGATTTCTAACAGAAAGTAACAAAAAGTGAAAAAGAAGTGGAGATTTTTCAATGAAACTTTTGACTGGCACAACAAAGTGCAGATCTAATAGTGTAGAGAGTTTTGTGGTTATAAGCATTGCATTTTAAATGTTGCTGGGTAAATGTACTATCATAGCATTGTACTCTGATTTAAGTTGAGCAGAGGAACATTCCAATTCTCCAGAACCTCTCCCCTTTACCGCCAGGGAGCAGGAGAAACGACTATGTTTTACATAATACAGTAAGGGAATCTTTGTAAAGCTTGGCATGAATGGAAGAACAGACATCCACAATGCTTTAAAACACAACCCCACCCAAAAGGTTCCCTGTTATCACTGGGAGATGAAAGAAGCATTTGGGGAAATATCTAGAGTGAAGTTACTTTGTGTTCCCCTCCTCACCCTTCACAGGAGTTGCAAATCCTTAAAAAGCATCCTTCTATAAGATTCTTTGGTAAGCATAAAATCTCTGACCTTTCACCATCAGCAGCTTGCTATTAGATCTGATCACAATTTTAAAGTTCTTCCAAAAGGCATCCTTTCACAGTTGTTTACAATGACACCATGATGAAAGCATTTGTCACCAGTCTACATACATGTTTTCTTTCAATGCATAAAAATACTGTCCACATGGATACTCTTAAATCAGTTTCCATCAATAAACTTAATACACTGCAATGGGATACATGTACCTAACATTCTTTGAACATTCCCTTCAATGTTATGTCTGAAAAACATTACTGGTACCACTGTTACTGGTACCACTGTCTTATCTCATGTTCTACTTAATTTTTATGCACAAGCAAGACTGCACATGAAGAATTTCAGGGGTAGCAAGCTAAAACCTCCCTGTGGTATAGATTGTGCTCCACATTCCCAGCATTCCTTGCAACAGACACATTTAATGTTTAGAAAAGGGGACAACTTTCTGAGAACATACCAACTAGTCTGAAAATGGAGGAGTATCTGACAAGCAGCTGCCTTCTTACCCAACACTCTCTCAATGTTTTGAAATCTCAATACTACATGCTACAGCATTACAGTGTATTATACAATGTACAAGTGTTCTTTACAGATCTAAAAAGCTCATGTGTTATACTCTCATCGCACAGTGCCTGTATTAGACCTCTTCAAGCAACAGTTTCAGGGTTTCAGATTTCTGCACTTTTTGAGTAATCAATTTCCATGATTCTTCCATGACATTCCCAAAACCAAATGAGGAATTTCCATGACCTTGCTCTTGATGTCTTTCATATAATTACATCAATTTGCGTTGAAAAGAATGAAAAATTTTGATATTACGAGAGGACAGTACATTTTGATATTAAAAGTGAGAATAGAACAATGTCCATTTGTAAAATTTTTCAGGACTTTTCCACTTCTTCACACAATTTCTCTAAATTTCGAAATTTTTCCAAGGCCTAGAAATAATATTCTAAATTTTCATGACTTTTTCAGGTTTTCCATAAACTCAAGAACTCTGCAATTTTTTAGATGTTTTTAGATGCAAACTTGTGTTTTGAGGGACATGAACACTTCAAATTTTTATAATAGATGCAGGTTGAATTATCTGGATAATTTTAAAAACTTAAAGTACTTTTTCAAGCCATTTTCAACTTCCATGTCATGATATTCTGTATTTAAGCTACAAATAGAAAAATTTTACAATAATGATGTGAATAATAATAATAATTAAACAATTCTTATATAGCGCCTTACACAAGAAGTCTCAAAGCGCTTAAACTATACAACAGGCGGTCAATAGGACAAAGTAAACAAATGAGTTTTCAAGTTAGTTTTAAATTGTCCAACAGTGGAAGAGTTCTTGACAAAAGATGGAAGGTCATTCCACAGTTTCACAGATACTGTTGAAAAAGCATGATCACCATAAGAACGGGTAACAGATGACGGCACATTTAAAAGAGATTGAGAGCTGGAACGTAGTTCACGTAAAGGCTTGTAATCAGATATAAGATCCTTTAGGTATAATGAATGTGTGAATGTATGACTTAGTTAACCAAGACCATAGAACAACTTCTACAGGATGAAATCCGATGAAAGGTGGGAAAGTGGGAACACAACACGGGTCACGGTGACTTGAGATAAATGCTATACTTTCCCAGTGCAGCTCCCCCCCATGCCATACAAACTTATGTAAACATATGACCTGCATACATAAATTTCAATGATGCAACTTCCTGTGACTTGAACCCAAGGAAGTGATCAGATTGCATGCAGGAGATTATAGGGAAACACTCTAGCAGTTGGTTACATAATTTTCCAGTTGATTGAGCTTGGGGCATGATCAGCACGAGGGGATCAAGTGAGAACACAGCCTATGGGAACAAAGAACCTTGGGTTAGCTAACGTGTTGGATGAAGTTTAATGGCCCAGTTTCCAACAAATTGGTTGAAGTTGAGCCAGCCCTTTTTTCTTGTTGTGGCTCACAGCTTGTTTTCCCTACTCCATTGCTTATGCCGAGCACCAAGCACAATGGCAGTACTGTAGGTTCCATTTTAAAGCCTTTGGTATGACCCGGCCAGCGCTTAAACTCCCAACTTCCAGACTGCAAGTCTGATGCTCTAACCACTTTATAAGCTTGGAAATATTGAAATAATCCCCTATGGGAAACTCGGACCGTATAACAACAGCAATCAAAGCTAAAGCTAATAGGGGAGAGACCCTGGCCACTAACCTTTTAACATGCATACTGAAAAGAATTCACCTGTCAATAGGCCTTATCCACACAACACCAAAAAACAAAACCTTCTCATTCCAATAGAGGAAACGGCAATCAACATGAACAGATGCAGACAGCTGACTTGTGCAACAGTAGGAAATGTGCTTGGATTGGCTACGTGCATAAGCTGGCAACATATAAACTGTACCAGAAGTGGACATCATTGTTTGGAGTCTAAAATGATGTAACCTGATGCATAATGTCTATATTGGTGTTCAAAACAGAAACAAGCTGTTCAGATTTCTTCCCTTCTACCAACACAGCTCCTGTCCCCATGAATACATAACTGCAAACTGGACAACACTGTAATGCCTGAGAACATGGTACTTTCCTGCAAAGTTTGTTAGATGTCCCCATCTCCCCAGAAGTATTCCTATTACTGTGAAAACTCTCAAAAAAGTTATACCTATGACTTGAGCAACTTTCCTTGACATTCTGCTGATAACAGAAAAATTGTAGTTACATAATGATTCTTATACTAAACATTTAAGATGCAAGGGCAGAGAAGTGTGGTATGGTGACTAAGAAAGCACACTCACTATCAGAGAGATATTGTATCATGAATTTATGTTGCATGTAGGCCTTTACTTTTGAGGCCGTGTGAGAGCAATCACATACCATCGCTCACCTCAAATCACTGTTAGGGGTAAATTTTTTTGCACACCTGAATGAAGAATGTTACTGTTAGCTCAAATAAAACTTTTGAAGTTAAATAAAATAGCACACCTACCACACTCCTTTCCTTTCCTTAGGAGTGTGATTTGTAGCACGCCTAGAAAATGTAAAACTCAAGGCCTGTGCATGTGTCTGTTAGTGACAGTCACACAGCTTATGTGAAGTGAAGCTTGTGCCAATTACAACAATCCTATAAAAATTTATACCTTTACTCACCCTACAAATACAGCATGTAACATAATGGAATGACAAAAAATTTTATCAACAGTCAGTACTATGTGCCCCAAACCATACAAAGCATGGTTTATAAAAGGGGGGAAAGCTTTAAAGGGCCAATCCTCTTACCCCAAACTACACTTCTTGTAGGGGATACAGAAACTCTCCATTGGCCCAGCTTTTTGATTGACTGTTTACTCAAACAATGCAGATTACCAAAGCTTATATTACACAGCATGAACTGTACTGAGAGTGTTTTGATTATACACATAGAGCTTTTCTATACTCACCCCGAAGCAATAAACTGAGATTGTGACCGGATAAGGATGAATTTCACACAATTGTGGGAGGGGCTTATGTAAGAAGGTTAGGAGAATTGGTACTGTTTGGGGTGAGAGAACTGGGCCTTTAAAATTGATATGAAGTTTACGAAAGGCCTCTTAATATAGCAACCTCACAAAAGACTATTTCACAATGCTTTCCAAATAAAATGTGATGAAAAAGTTAACAATGGCTTGTAGATTAAACCTTCATGTTAGGTGGCTTCCAAATCAGTATTTAACTTGAGTTTCAAATATCTGCTTTATAGAAGGTACTGTAAGAGGTATATGAAATGCAGAAATACAAACTTATGTTTGAATATGCAGTGTTTATGTCATGGTCTGAGTTGCCTTTCCTTTATCCTTTGAATGTTATGCAGTTTCCATTGTTAATTAATTTGCATATAACTTAAGTTACCTAATGACAACTTTGCTGTGATGTTTTCTAGGAGTTAAGAGGAGTTTCGTTTTGGTCATGATACAGTTGAGTTAGTTTTCAACCGGTCTCTTCTCCATATCATTTATCAGTCTATGTTACTCTACTATCTGAACACTGACAACCCACATTTTTGTTGCATCCACGTTACAGTCCTTGCAAGTTGTAAATACTGCATCTTGCTCCTGCATGGTAACCATTATTTCTATATGACCCAGCCATAGACCAAAATCCATGCTTTCAGATACAGCACCAATATCTTTCAGATTTACTGCCACTTTTCAGGAGTTGACCAAGCACAGTAAATTTTCCCACTTTTAGTTAAGATTCCAGAAAATTTAGCTTCTAACTGACCACGATCTCTTATGCCAATATTATATCTTGTGTGTTCACAAGCTCTGGTCATCCCAAAGTTTATGGACACAGACATTTCCTGCTTTACTCATCAAGTATGCGCTGAAGCATGCAACGTGACTGCATTGTGTTCAAAGCAGCATACAATGCCCAATAGATCCTGCTTTGTTTTGACCTAGCAGATATGGGATGGAATCTTATTGGGGCGCACAACCATTACCTAAAATTGCACTTTGGGCAAAAGGTGAACCCTCTGGCCGTAGTCCCTAAAAGTTTTGTTTGGGTTAATTTTTCAACGTGTTTAAAGAAAGCTGTGAATGGTTTGTTGCATGTTTTTGGTAGTGGTTGAGTTGGAGATTATTTTGTGAGAAAATGGTTGAAATTGGTTACACCTGAGCTGACTGAGAGGCTTCGGAATGTCGGCGGACCTATCTGATATGCTGGGTAGTGACAAGGGGGGCGAATCACTACTTTTTTATTCATACGCCTGTAGCTCAAAAAGTCAATGGTCATGCTATGGGAATTCTTATGTGCCATTAATAAACAACTCGTCAGCTTCGCTTTGATGGTACACACACTGGCATTGAAAACTTTGACAAGGAATTAGAGGCAGAATAACCAAGCATGTTTAGTGTGTAAGTCAATGGCAACAATTAATGGTGGTGAACCACCTTATGGGCAGTTTCATAGCATGCAGTTGCACATTCATCAAAAGTCACCTAAAAGGTCTGCCTCATAACTTTAGAATGGGTAATTCTACATACTAGTCTGAATGGGACTGAGGTAAACTATTTACCTATATCCTTACTTTAGTCCAAGTTTTTACCAATTTTTTCTCAGGACTAACAAGCTTTGTTTAATGTTATATAGTGTGGTGCACTCTTCATGACCTTTAGCAGATGCCATCTTGTTGTTTACGAGCAACTCTCCCTTCCCTTTGTTCTAGATTCCCAGGGCCCTTCCTGTTTCCCGTCACGTGTTACCGGTGGACGTGACATATCACATTGCCCTAGCTACGCGTGCACGCTGTAACCCATATTTTCAAGGTGTGGTCAATTTCCCCTTTTGCAGCCTCCTCATTGGTCATTTATTTCATAATACTTATTTACATGTGTGCGTCATAACTTTTGACCAATCAGGGGACTGCAGTTGTTCAGATCTCGCACGAGGTTCTCAAGACCGATCCCGCAAGCTGGACACTCGTGCATAAGACTTCAGACGAGGAGCACTTGAGTGAGCTGTAGATAGTGATTATTATTAGGTCGGCCGAATTAATTAAAACTTGATCATCTTTTTGCGGAACCAAATCATCAAATACAATCATTTAAAATCAATTGGAAACTCTCAGTCTCCTTTTTTTGTTTCTGGATACTACGCAGGATCCCCTACCTAAGCCTTCGTTATACGATTGGCCCATTATCCAACATTAAAACCAAATGGTGTAATAATTGAAGTTATTAGAAACAAAAGTTACATGTTGACTGTGCTTCACACTACACATCTGTTGCTAGCTATTAACTGTACAAATGTTTCATGAAACGTAAATCAACATTGAAATTCTTAAATCTTCAATTAATTTAGCTCAATATGGTCATATCCATTTAAAGATGTTCATTTACTTCAAGTGATTTGCATGCCTTGCATCCACTCTTGAAAAATGTATTTGAGTTCTTCATTTTTGGTCATATTTTGAGACCAACATTTTGCTGATTTGCACTTTCAATTTCTCACACATTTGATGGCCTTTTTTCAAACAGAACTAAGGTCTAACAACCAATATACACTATCTATTCATTGGTCCTTTGGCTCTACAGTCCAGTAATCCTACAGGTCATTCATACAACAATTACACTCACAGACTCTTCAGCCCAACAACCTTACAGTTCATTTGCCCCACAGCCCAACGCTACAACCATCTGGCCTATCATTAGAAAGATGCAACTAGTTTACATAAAAATTACAACTGGACATTAACAATTTAACAATGAGGACCATGCATTAACACAGCCTAATGTATGATCAATGTTGTGCAAGTCTCTCTTGAAGTTAGAGGAGATTTAAGGACACACCAACACTGATGTGTTATATGGTGTCAGTCAACTCTATAAAAAGTTCATTTTTAACTTATCAAGTATGGTTCAAGTTCAAATTTGGTTTCCCTCTAGTCGCCTCTTACGACAGGCAGGAAATACTGTGGCTGTATTCTACATCCCCAGCCCACAGGGGGCAGCCTCTCATGAAGACATAGCCCAAGGGCATCCAGCAAAAGCATAAGAAGCTTAGCATTATTTTGTTCTTTTGCAAAGGCCCAAACTTGTTCATTTATACAAAACAGTGTTTTGCTTTAAAAGATGAAAAAAGTGAAATTTCATGTGTGAATAACCATGTTAAAACAGTTAGAACCCAAATAAAATGGAATAGCCCAAGGTGAGTGCATTTATCCATTACCGTGAGTTTTTCTATGAAAATGCACAGTCACCTGACCATGAAAGACCAATAAAAGGTGAGGATTTCTACTAGGTCAGAATGAACAATAGATACATAAACACATTTCCAAATAGCAATTGCAAAGGATTATGGGATGGATTTTTTGTACATGTTGCTTTTGTCAATTGCAGCTTACTAGGACAAAAAAGGACACTGCACGCCATCATTCTGTATATCCTTTGTAAAAGATATTTGAAAAAGGGTCTACTCTATAAGAATAAGTGTTCAAGTACTTACAACAATTTCAAAGACTCCTTCCTGCTGTTCATCATCATCTTCATCATCACTTTCAACTTCATCACCAGTTGTTGTTGATTCACTTTGAGGACATGGTGAAGATGGTAAAGGTGGTGGAGACATTGGCAGGGGTGGTGGAGCATTCTCTGTTTCGAGATCACCATCACTATCCTCATGGGAAATATCATAGCTCTGAATTTCCTCCTCTTCATCCTCATCCTCCTTGCTGGCATCATCAATACTTTTATCACCACCATCAATCCTTTTATCATCACCATCATCATCTTTTACAAGGCTATCATCAGCAACATTATCAAATGATGTTTGTTTACCACCTTCATTTGAGGTTATGGAAGACTTTGCTGAAACAATTCCATCCACTACCATGCCTGAACTTGCCAAGTCTATAGCTACATCTGCAGGGAAGCCAACAGTTTTATCATCTGTTTCCTTAAGACTTTCTGATGAATTTATAACTTCATCTCTACCATCTGAGACATCATTTGATGACCTCTCACTGACCTTTGACCCTGTTTTATTTTGAGTGACCTCAGATTTATCAACATCTAGTTTTACTACTTTACTCTCTTCCTTTCCATTCAAGGTGATTCCACTTTCAACAACATCAGTCTTTTCTGACAAAACCTCTGCCTCTCTATCCTCCTGCTCTCGATTATTACCTTCCTTCAACACCCTATCGACTGATTTATCATTGCTTGGATTTTTCACAGCGTTCTTGTCACTATGAGGAAATTTTTCTTCATCTGGAAATTCATTTGCTGGCAGTTTCCTCAGCTTCATTGCTAACCTCTTTTTAATTTCAGAATTGTCTTTAAAGCTTCCCTTTCTTACAGCCTCTCTCTTTGGCTCTGGTTCTGGTCTTTCAAAATGTCTTTCCCATGGGAACTTTCTGAGAGCTGCAAGACCCTTACAAGGTGTAGCATCCGGCTGTTTAACTGAAGAAGTGGGCAACGATTTCTCGTAAGTGGAGGAAGTGGTTTTCTTTGATCCATAGCCAGTGTCTGACATGCTACCCTGCACAGGTCTTTTAAGAGCAGATGACAAGCTCTTTGGCACTGCCAATTCCTGTGATTTTGAACTTGAAGATGACGATGCTTTATCATCCATCGAAGAAGGAAGACATGATTTGGAAGAAGGTGGACCAGTTGTTGAAACTGTTTTATTGCTTACTATATTAGAGTCAAGATCTGCTTTGAGTTTCCTCAATAACTGAGATGATTTTTCATGAATATCATAAGCCTCAGTAAGCTTACTGTCCTTTGGAATAATATCAGTATTGGAATCCTTTTCCCACTGAGTCCCCACGTAGCTCTTGTCTTCAGTTTCCTTTTCAAGTTTTTCCCGTTTACTCACTGCCAATTGGGGGAAGAATTTTTTCGGCTTTATGAGTTCTGGAGATATGGATGCTTTGGGCAAGGGATCTGACTTTCTTTTTTCTATGCTCTTGTCATCCAAATCTGGGAAATATTTCCTCTTAGGAGCAGCTTCCAAATTTGTGGAAGATCTTGTTGAGGGACTTTCCCTTTTTACAGCTCCAAAGAAAGAAGCTCTCTTGGGCACTGGCTCCTCCGATGTTTCTGAGACATCTTTTTCCTTAACTACACCCAACTCAGAATTTTGAGGAAAGAGAGGAGGAAACATAGAGAGTTCAGGTGAAATCACTAAAGGAGAAGGAATGATTTTTGTCTTGGCATCAGCCATTGTCTCTGATGCCTTTATTTCCACATGCAGTCCTGTTTTAGGAGATTTTGTTTCATTTACTTTGGCTTTCTTCTTCTTAGAGATTGGGATATTGTCCTTTTTGTTGCTCATTTCTTCCTTCCTTTCAAGACTATTTCCTCCGCTGGAACACGATACTTCCTCTGGAAATTCATCGCCATCTGGGGGTAACCTTGGGGATGTGGGAGTCTCCTTTTTAATGGTTTGATGTTCACTTTCTATGTTTCTGGCTTTTTCATCCTTATCAGGTGCTATTGTGCTCTCTGACATCAATGTGGTATCTGATAGGTTTTTGTTTACTGACTGTAGAGAAGTCTCTGTCTGAGACACTACCTCTGCTTCTAAAGTTGTTTCAATTTCATCTTCACTCTCATCATCACTCGAGACGTCAAATACAAGATCTTGAGGGTCAGCTTTAATAAGCTTTTTCTTGGCTGTTCCATAACTAACACTAGCACTCAAAGGAATTGGACCCACTCCTGAATATCCTGGGAAAGAAACTCTCTTATTCAGGTAATTTTTATGCAAAGGACTGTCATGACTCACTGATGAAGAGCCATCTTCATCAGTGTCAGTGATAGAGAGATCACTCAAAGAAAACGTGGAGGTAGAAAACTGACTACCAAGAGAGCTAAGACGAAAATCTCCTTTCGACTTTTCTGGTGAACTTAAAGGACTCACAAACACAGTACTCCCTCGTGCACCAATAATGTCAGTGCCTCCTGCTAGAGAAGGTTGATGGTGTTTTTTGTCAGACTTAGGCCTTAACTTGACCTCATCAAGGTTTGAGACTGGAGGGTCATCATCACCATCATCATATATATCAGCAAAGATGTCATCAATTACTTCATCCAAGTTGTGGGCTTCCATAGGATGAGTTTCTGCTGACTTTGCTGTTTGCTCACCTTCATGCTGTATTGGAGACATCCCTAGGATGTTCTCTTTCCTTTGAGATACTTCCTCCTCTCCTGTAAGGGAAGAGGTCTCATGCTCTTCTTCATCACTCAAAGACAAAATGTCATCAATTTCTGTCACTGGAGTCTCGTCTAAATTCCCATCCATCTCTACTTCAATCTTTTCATTGCTTCCACCATCTTCCTGGAATGAGGAGAACTGTTCTGGGGTGAAAGGTAGTGACAACACTGATTGGTCCCCTACGGGATCTTTCAAACCTCTACTGCCACCTTCCTGCTGGACAGTAAACTTCTCTGGAGTAAAGGGTAGAGATACTTCTGACTGGTCTACCTTTGAGATATCCAACCCAGGTTCCATTGACAGAATATCCTCCAACCGCTGAAAATCATCTTCATCATCACTTTGAAAAGAGAGTGCCCTCTCTTCACTTCCTGATGCTTCTTCATCACACCTCTGAACCCAACTGTCCTCTGCATCAGAAACATCTGAAATACTTTTAGCTTCCTCCAGACTTTCCAGGCTAGATGCATGGTCTATTTGATCATGTGACCAATTCCTGTGGCTGTTGTTGGAAAGCACTTTGCTTTTGACATTTGAACCATCATTGATACTCTGGGAATCATCAGATAGTTTTAACAGTTCCCTTTCAAGACGGTGCCATAAATGTTCCAACTTCATCTTCTGTTTTTGGCTTTCTTCAGCTCCATCTTTAAAATTTTTGGAGGTATCCAGATGGTGCTCAACTTTTTCCCACAAATCATTCTCCTCTTTTGACATCAAGGTTACTGAATCTTTCCCAGATTCCCTTGCAATAACTAAAGAAAACTCATCTGGCAATTTTGACAAATAATTCACAACTTCATCATACCTGGACTTCTTTAACACAAATTTATTAGCCATGATTATTTCATCACCTTCTTTGATACCCCCTACAGAACCCCCCTTTACTCTCTCTGCTGCCCCTCCAGGGTGAATGTTTCTAACAAAGACACCCTCTGTAAGACTATTGTCCTCTTTGGTATGTTTGATATTAAGACCCATTCCCAACTTTTCACCTGGTGATCGCTTCAAGTGAAGCATTTCCAAAGTTTTTCCTTTCGTGAGAGGTTTTAGATGTTTTAAGACATCTTCAAACGAATCATCACTGTCATGAATTATTGGTAAGTTTGTCCGAACATATTCTTCAAATTCATTTAATATTTCTGAACCAATCCTGGCTCTTCTTTTACTATCTAGTCCATTCACAGCATCGTTTTCTTTTGGTTGTACCTTTATCTCAACTTTAGGTTGACCTTCATCTTGGGAAGAGTCGACTGCAACCGTATCATAAACATGTCGGACTTTGAGGTTATTCTCCAGGTCTTTTTGTGAATGAGCTGGAATGGCTGGAGCAGGAACTGCCAATGGGTTCTTAAGTTCATCCTCATTCAGATCAAGAGGAAAGTCATCACTGGCAGAGATGACAATAGCTCTCCTCTTGCCTGTCTGTTTATACCCTGGTTTAGGTCTCAAGGCTGGTTTGACATATACATCACTTCCCTCTAAATCTCCACTTTTTGAACCAGGGGCGGAAAATTGAATGTCCTCCTTCTTTGGGGTAACTATAATCTCCTCTTCCTGTAAAGATAGAAAAAGGAATTTCTACTAGTTTCCATAGAATGGAAAACTTTTCTTACTAACCAAGGCCAATAGAAATCAACTGCAGTCCCCTGAGGTGACTATGTCAGTTAAGTAGTTAAGTGAGGTTTGAAGACTCAAGCTTCTAACCAATTGGTTAAAGTCAGACCTGCCTTGGCCTTTAAAGTAAATAATATCTGATCTGATGCAGGGTAACATGCTCCATAACAGAAGAATGAAAGAAGCCAATGATATGTAATTGTAACTTGATTTGAAGTTAATATTTACTCCCTAATCTTAAAAAGCACTCAAATTTTTTACAATTAATTCAATACCATAACTGAATGAAACTAAAGGCACTTAAAACCATCCACTGATGTACTCAGTACCATCCAGTTTGGTTAGCCATGAGTTTGGTTATGGCCCATAAACTCCTTTATAAACCTATCAAGACACACTGAAAACTACAGTATCTGTCCCTCCCATTCTCCCACTACCCTTATTCATTTAAAAAGCCAAGAGCAGCCACCCCAAAAGATATATTGAATAAACATGTAAATAAATCTCACAATTTTCTTCTTACTTCTCTTTATAGTATTTTCTATAATATTCTAGGACTTCAAAATTGCATACTCAATGTAAACCAAGCAGGATTCCGAGTAAATTTCACACCAAAGGAGAAAAAATATTGCCACATTATCCTCAAAAGCCAATCATGAAACAGGACAGTCTACTACACTAATTCAAGTTGGAGAGACTGCATTTTTTTTTAATTGCAACTTTCTTCTCTGTTAATGAAGACCAACATAAATTATCCAGAAATGACATATTGAAAGAAAAAATAAATCAAATTAAAAAATTAAAATCATAGCAAAGTGAAAAACATTAAGCCAGAAATTTAATCCCCAAACATTCAACTCATGCACCATTAAAATTTGAGTGAATAAAGCAAGTTAATTCAAAAGACATACTGCAACTGAAGAGCAAAGGGTATTGGGAACAAAATAAATTTTAAAGGCAACTTATAGGGAGGAAATGCCAATGTTATGATTACCTCACTTTAATTCCAGGACATAATACTGTACACATGGGTATACAAACAAGGCAGGAAAATATTGGGTAATTTTGATCCATATTACTGCATTATAAAACTATATGTAAAATTAGGGAGAGTAAAAGATGTACACATTTCAAATATCCGAGTCAAGAAAGGCTTATGATACTTCGAATTTATGATTTTGTAAATTCGTACTAGGTAACGGGATTTAAAACTTGATACTAGTGGACTTTCACATGAATATTATTGTGACATATGTCATTGTGAGATGAACAAAAATTGGCCAAGAATAAAGTAAAACAACACATATTGTTATGTTGCATTTTAAGGTATTACCCACAGCCTGTTTGGTCTAATGGTAAGAGCACCCACCTCTAACGCCAAAGGCCCAGGTTCGCTTCCCAGATCGAGTCATACCAAAGACTCTAAAAAGGGAACCTACTGCGTTCTGCTTGATGCTCCGGAAACTGGACCGTAAAACTCTACCTAACTAACTTAAAGGCGTTACCTGTGAACCTATCTCCACCAAAGAAATTTATGCCAAATAAATTTCCAATAACACAGTCATCACAAAGAAGAAATTTTATCACATTTGCCTAAATTAGTGTTTTCCAAATGTCACGGCAAAAGGGCATTGCTACCAAAATAATACAATTTTATCAGAGTGTCATATTTTGCACCATAAACCCAAATGGATGTCATTGACCTATTGTCATTAAATTCCTTTGTTATAGTTACAATGATAACCATCTAATTTAACCTCAATTAACAAGTAATTTAATTAGTTTAACCTCACTGCTTCTGACTAGATGAAGCTTGATTTTAAATGGAAGAATTATCAAAACCAAAACTTAGTTCCATTTTATTACTTTATATAAAAAACAAAAATCATATGAAAAGATTTGTGAGGAGTTTTCATGCCTCATTTTTGTCTGATGATACAATTCATTTCTACTATATTTCCTTTCTCTTTCTGGTTTATTTAATTTTACAGAAAGGATGGGGGCTTAAAAAAGTTTGAAACACAAAAGACATTTGGAAAACAAAGTTGTCTAAGAATATGTCAATTTTCCTCAAAAAGTTAGTCATAATTTTTTCTATACAAAAGAGCACTGTTAAATATTACATAATTAGTCTAAACAAACTTTTGCTTTCTCATTTTTAATAGCAGAGAGGGAAAAGCTTAGTTCAACAGGGAATTATGCTTATCTACAGGGATGCCTGCTTATGAAAGTACACAAATCCAGTAACCAAGTGATTCTGAGATTTGTCAGCCATGTTGTGGGCACATCTTCTCATTACTTCCATCTACCTGTAAACCTGAACTTAAAGACCAAATTTTCTTATATCTGACAGTTCCAATTCTCCTAACCTACTAACTTAAGTCCCTCCCCCAACTGCCCATTGAACTCATCTTCATCCAGACACAAACTCAGTTTATTGCTTCAGGGTGAGTACTTTATGCAAGATCCCAATGTGTTATCAGAACACTCTCAGTACAGCCCAAGCCGTGAAATATGTGCTATAATATTTTAAATTTTTTGAACTTGTAGCCAATTAAAGAGCTGTGCCAATTGAGAATTTCTGCAGACTACAAAAATTGTACTTTGGGAAGAGAGTTTACTGCCTTAAATCTGCTTATAATGGGGTTGTGCCCCCATATTTAGAAATGGCTATTGAAATGATTACTAAAATTAAGACTGATTGCAATTTCTCACAATCACTTGGTTGCCGGATTTGTCCATAAAGCATTTAATAACAAAAACATTCAACTTAAAAAGAGGGTGCACATCACTTTGAGGGTGACCTTAGAAACCTTGATGATAAACCACATACCTTTTCTGACCACCTCACTCGTTTGAATGGCTGGATTGCAGAGTGAAAAATGGCAAATGTTGGGAATACAATAATGACAGGTTCAGGAAACTAAGGGATTTTAAACTTTACATGAAAAATATCCAAGAATCCCTCTACAATATTGCAGATCAATTTCAATTTCTCTTGATTTGGATTTCAATTTTTTGTTCAAGGTATGTCTATAGCTGCGACTCAAATATTCATCACAAACAATTTCTGTTTTGATTTATTGGAGTGACAATTTTTTTCTTTTGCATTTAAAACACTAATTTTTTCCCTTCATACATGGACTGGAGATAAGAAAGCAGTAATTTTGCATGAATATTTTTCCCATTTCAAAGTTAGAATTTTATGTAAGAAGAGAACAGAGATACACACCTGGGTTTGTCATGGTTAAAGAACGGTTAGTAAACTTGCATAGCAGTACCACACAAGACAAAATACCACTTTCAGCCCAATTTGTGAGGGTTAGCAACAGAACTGGATATATGTGTATTTTCCAAGAAGGAAGATAAAATTTCCAAATCTTTTTCCTGAGTCATGTACAAATTATGCAAATTTCCATCTAGTTGCCAAAATTTCCCCCTTAAACCTGTATTTTCTCTGGTGAGGGCCTCCCAGCCTACCAACTTTTTCCACCAATGCTGACATCATTAGAGAAACAAACTGAAGTACTATACCATCTTGGAGATCTATTCAATGTTTTGGATATGAAAGAATCTCTTCTGCAACTCCCATACTTAAATAACTTGTTTTTACTAATATTTACTTTCACCAAAACTTGCCACTTCTTTTTAAGAGAAGCATAGATTGATCACCATGGTGGAGGTACCCAAATTTTAATATTAAATGCCAAAGGTAGTTAAAGTTAATTGCAGCACAGTACACTAGGTTACTCACCTTCACAAAAATAGAGCCCACAGAATGTTTTTTCATATGATGATAGCACAAAAAGTTATGAAGAAGTTTATGGTTAAAGTTATAGTACAAAAAGTTATGAAGAAGTTTATGATTAAAGTTATAAAGTCAAAAGAAAATAAATTATAACATTCCTGTTCTTACTAAATGAAGTATAACTATTTGAGAGGAATAAGAAAAGACAGGACTTCAATAACATTGGAACAATTTTTGCAAAGCTACTAGAAAGTGACTGTATAAACTGACATCAAAGTCCTTTCTAAGCACTTTCAGCAAATTGAAGTCCGAGTGACCAGAAATGGACTTCAACCACCACATTTCATAAAAAGTTACACTAAATCTATAGTTTGGTTTTCTGTGCAATAAAAGGTCTGTTTAACTGAAACTCAAGATTTAGAGCAACTCTTTGCACAACTGGTCCCCCTTTTGCCTTTCTTTTGAACCAACTTTGTGGTATGACTTAACATTGACACAATAACAATAGGCAAAAATAACTTATTGTTAGCCATCGTTAAAAGCTCTAATACAATGTTAAATATGAGTAAATATTGCAGATGACCGCTATACAAGATATTGTTGAGTGATTACAAGTTTCGTTTGCCACAACAAGAAATTGGAAGAAAAGATAGATTTGGTGAGAATGGTGCTTAAAAAGAATGATGAGATAAATTTGCACACCTTTCGAATTTGAGGTGCAGAAATACCCTCAACCAAAGAACTTTGACCATCCACCTCAGGACTAAGAGTGTCTGGGAGAAGAAAGGAAAAAATTACACAAGTGAAAAAAAAAACATGTTTGAATACATCACCATATAAACTGAATAACATAATGGTCTACTACCTGATGCATTCCTTGGAAAATTCCAAGACAAATTTTCTTACTGGAAGCTAGCTTTTATGATTGACTGCCTGTCTCCCCCCAAAAGTTAGAAGTTTTTTAATGATAAACGTTTTATAAAGGTTAAGAGGTAGTGCACCTGATGTCACCCTTTGATACACTACCCTGTAGCTACATCCATGGGCGTCTGCAGAAAAAAAGCAAAATTTCTAGGGAGGGGCAAAACCTCCATGTCACCATGAATTGACACAAAGCATGCGAAAATTTCAGCCCAAAATGCCTCCCAGATCGCCGGAAATGGCATTTCTAAAGCCTATTTTTCACACAGAAACTTGGAAAACACGTTTTATTCGGGTTTTTGCTTTGATTTTTATACGTTTTTTCAAATTTTTGATTTTCCAGGGGGGGCAAGTGCCCCCCCTTGCCCATACCTGCGGACGCCCATGGCTACATCATCAATAGTCAGCAAGGGTCCTGATGGGGTTGTAAATAAATCACAGTGAATGATTTTCCTATCTCAGTGCTCCATGAGAATGGAATTTTTATTACAGTTGAATGACTTTGAGAAAATATCATGATAAAAGAGAGATTGGGAATTAAAAAAAGCCTTATAATTCACCTAATATGATAGAAGGCCAACCAGCATGGCTCACTCGACCTCCACAAGACAACATAATTATGACATCACTTGTACATACACTGACTAGTAGCATTATGAGGACAAAACAAACAGAACAGATAATTAAAAATTTACAAGAAATACCTAAGGTATTTTCAACTTGGTTAATGTTTAACACTTAACAATTTTTTTTTTTTTTTTTTTTTTGGGGGGGGGGGGGGGGAAGGCAGATGTTGAAAAATCTCTGCATAGTCACAAATTGTATATGTATATATATATATATAGTTACTCATTTTATAAGTAAAGTGAGTTAAAACCTACAAGTAAAACAGACACATTTTGTCAATATTTGCCAACATTGTGGTCTCAGAAAACACACCACATATCAGATGATCCAAGATACATGTGTACAGCACATAACCAGTACATGAGTCCTCACCTCAAACATTGATCAAAGGGGGGTAAAATCCCTCTTTTTCTTCTCTAAATGTTCATTATATATGTAAACCTGACTTGGGAGTGGGCAGAGACTGACATGACCTTTTTCCAGGATGTTAATCCGGGACTTTCCCGATCACTTTCAGTATCTGTACATTTTTAATAGTTCAGTAAGAAAATCGGGGAGTTCTAACTTTCAATGGCTTGAAAGTCACAAAAATGGAACAGTTCAGCCTAAAAGAGATCAAGGCAGGAAGAGCCAACCAAACATTTGGGTGTCACTCCCCCACAAGTAGTGAGTAGCACTTAAGTACCAAAGTATGCAATTCTATAACTAACCAGACCATTTCAGCATATTTAATCCAACCACCACAGGAGATAATAATAAAATCTGGAAATCCATTAAATGGAGGATACTAGAGCAAAAAAAAAGGAAAAACTAAAAAGTTGGTGCTCCCAGCAAAGTAGAGAGTGGTGATATATCAACCAGCCACAGAAATAAATAGGAAATATGGCTGATGAAAAATGAGTTTTCCTAGATATTTCACTGGTTGTAAATTTACAAATACCTGATCTTTTTTCTCCGTTCTGCTGACCATTTCTGACATGTTCATTCTTGGGTCCTTTTCCAAGGCGAAGAGCAGATTCTTGAGCTTTTGCTAATTCTTGCAAAGACTCCTAAAAGAAGATGATTACTTGACTTATACATGAAAGAAATTTGACTCTTATTCTACAGCCTACAAAAAGGAAAACAGATCACAACATAAGGGTACACTTCACTGAACTATTGTTCTCACGTTTCTTTAACAACTTTTAAAAATTTCAGTAAAACTGGTTCAAGCAAGTTTCCATTTCAAAATGTTACTTGTACTGTTTACAGCAGATCTCATCACACATGTTAATTGCTATTTATCACTAAAACAATTGAAAAATTTTGCCACCATACACTTAGTAATATCACAACAAGATTACAGCCCTTATCAAAATGGTAATTACATGTTCTATTTTCAAGCTACTGGATTGAATAATGAGCTTAATATATAATATGTTTTCAAACAGGTTACCTTTGTTGCATTTTATAAAAATATACCAAAGTAAATATACTAGTTTCTATTACTGTGTATCAGCTATGAAGGACCCTTCAATAAAATCTGAATGACTACAGATGGTTTAATAGTACTATTAAAATGGCAAAATATCTGTCATAAACTTTAGGGGTACAATGCAGGCTTATAATTCCGCTTTCAAAGTATATAACAGTAGCAGAAAGACAGTTTACAATATGACTTTATTCAATAAGCAGAAATACACCTGATAGATTCAAAATCCATTTGTCTCATAAGCCAATATATTTTAGAAAAGCTTTTTGAGCAAAACAAATCAATATTAAAACAGTTTTCTAAAGTCTAAATGATTTCACATAAAGATTTACCAAACTTGATATGTTGGTTTAAAACAATGCACTCTTTGCAAATTTGGTCTCCTTTTTCCTTCCCTTTCTATTTATCTTAAATATTTCAATGAAACTGAAAAAGAGTGCAAATCGGAAAACCATTATTCGGATTATACCAAGTTAACCTATTTTATCTTAGAAACAATTTGAATTTTTCCACCTCTCTGATATAAAAATATATTTTTTCACGTGTTCAGAAAGCTTATTTCCTCTACCCCTCTCCCCCACACCTTAGGTATCTTTTTTCTGTTATAATTTAACTAGAGATACATGAAGATGAAAAACAAGAATGTCTCAGACAAGGGTCACAACATGAACCCATAAGCTCAGTCACCAAGTTTTCTTTGCAAAGAAACTGTCAAAGAAGAAGGGTAAGGGCAAGAGAAAATACAGCACCAAACTAAAATCCCACAGGTCCATTTTTTCTGCTTCTAAAGCTCTCTGTTGACATATTTTTTAAAAGCATAAAGGCAAAAGGGAACAGACCAAATGGCCATGGCCTATGGTAGAACCAGTTGTTATGGTCTAGGCCTGTGGTAGCCCCAGTTGTAATGGTCGAGGCCTGTGGTAGCCCCAGTTGTAATGACAGAGGTCTGTGGTAGCCCCAGTTGTAATGACCCAGACTTGAAAACCAGAATGCAACAATGCATTGAGGTTTCGATGATACATACATGTTCTTTTCAATAAAATGCTACATTTCTTGTAACACCTGGGGAACCAAAACACTTCTATATTTAAAAAGCCAAATTTCATACTGTGCCTTAAGATATTCTGCAAACAAGGTTTTCAGAGTTTAATACCAGGTGATACCAAATGACCATTGACCTCCACCAAAATCAACAGGGTTCTTCCTTACATCATAATGCATCAACAGATCAAGTTTGAAATCAATCCAAACTTCCTACCTTGAGATATCGTGTAAACAAGGATTTCCAGGTTTGACAAAATGTGACCCCAAATGACCTTTGACCTTCACCAAAATAAATAGGGGTCTTCCTCACCTCATAACACATGAACATATCAAGTTTGAAATGAATCCGTTTCCCACCATGAGATATTGTGTAAACAAGGATTTCGGGGTTGGACTCTATATGACCCCAAATGACCTCTGAACGCCAACAAAATTTAACAGGGTTCTTCCTTACATCATAACACATCAGCATGTCAAGTTTGAAATCAATCCATGTTTCCTATCTTGAGATATCTTGTAAACAAGGATTTTCAGGTCCGACCCCATGTGACCTCTGACCGTCAACAAAATTAATAGGGTTTTTACTTTTATCATAACGCATCAAAATATCAAGTTTGAAATGAATCCAAGTTTCCCACCATGAGATATTGTGTAATCAAGGATTTTGGGGTTTGACCCCATGTGACCCCAAATGACCTCTGACCTCCACCAAAATAAATAGGGTTCTTCCTCACCTCATAACACATCAACATATCAAGTTTGCAAAGAATCCAAGTTTCCTGCCATGAGATATTGTGTAAACAAGGATTTCGGGGTTTGACCCCATGTGACCCCCAAATGACCTCTGACCGCCAACAAAATTAATAGGGTTCTTCCTTCCATCATAACGCATCAACGTGTCAAGTTTGATATTAATCCACGTTTCCTATCTTGAGATATTGTGTAAACAAGGATTTGGGGGTTTGACCCCACGTGACCCCAAATGACCTTTGACCTCCACCAAAATCAATAGGGTTCTTCCTCTCAGTATAGGGTATCTGTGTACCAAGTTTGAGAATTGTCAGATCTTCCCTTCTCAAGATATCGTGTAAACAAGCAAAGTGTCACAAACACACACACATTCACACACACATATACACCCACACACACAAGCACATACACGCATACATACACACGCACGCCATCATGAATGTATAGGTTTCTCTTTTCATCGAAACCAAAAAACAGGAATAAATTACCTCTGAGTTGAAATATCTTGATATCTTCATTTTGACAAGACCTGGTTGAAGACTGCCAAATAAACTCTGTGCATCCTTTGTTTCCACATTGCATAGACTCTCCCCGTTAATCTCCAGAACTTGAGCACCAACACTAAAAGAGGAGAGAGGATTCCTGTGAGTTAGTGATGCAACAATTACTGATACTGCTTGGAATTAACTGTAGATCATATCAACTTTAATTTGTGCCAGAAGAATGGATGAAATAAGCAGTGCATAGGAGAGAGAAATTTAAATCTTAATATCAGGATTAATACTTCTTTATACAGAAAATTACATCTAAGCAATGCACCAAAAAATTGGACGGAGGCAAAAGTTACCTAATTTTTTTTTAATACTTATCAAAAATATGATGCAATCGCCTAAACCATACATTTAAGTCAAATCTTTTTTAAATAAAGGGCAAGCGCAATCACCCTAAATCTACTTTGAAACAACGGCTAATCTCACAATGTTATTATTTCTCTTCAAAGTATTTTTCATAATATTTTAGGACTCCCACATTGCATATTAATAAGGTAAACCAAGCAGTAACTTCTAGTTAAGTTCGAGTGCATTTACCTGCATCCACCTTTCATTTGATACAATTATGACATTGAGAAAACATCTGGCTATCACAGGGGGAATGTTTTGCGTCCTTTAACTGCATTTATAAATACTTAACCTAAAACAATAAGACTTCAGGGTTTCCCCTGGGTTTCAATGGTTGTAAGGTGGTACTAGTTCATGAGGTAGAATCATGCTAGCTGACACCATCAGACAGGGAGAACCACCCCTTCTCCAATGACTGGAAGAATAAGGGAGCAAGGTAACGATTAGAACAACTTTCTATTGAGGTGATAAAATCTATGAAGTGTTTGTCTTTGCAAGGAATGCTAAGGGCAACACTGGACTTTAAAACAGGCGACTTCCTTTCTGTGGATTTTTCATACAAATCTTTGAATCATTGGCCTTAGACCTACATATCACCGTTCAAAAGACAACAGCAATTGCCTTCACAGTATCAGTAAAAAATTACGCTGCTTAACTCAGGCCTACTGAGAAGCCAGAAGATCATTAAAGAAACTTTTGCCAAGTTACCTTTGCCTAGCAATGAGGAATGTCTTATTGTTTTTTTTTTTTGTAAGAAATTATAGACCAAAAATCAATTAAGCATTACCCCTGAGTTAGTTAGATGGAGTTTTACTGCCCAGTTTCTAGTAATTGATATACGTCAAGCAAGCCAATTAATAAGGTATCACTCTCATCAATACAAACACTTATCCAACACCTTGAATAGAAGCAGATTTCTAAAACACTTGAACCTAGTGGAAATGAAGAATCTGATATGAGGGTTACTTACCAAAGTTTCCCTGCTTTTCTGGCTGGAGAGCTTGGTGCCAGCTGATGAATGTATACCCCACTCTCATGAGCCTTGCCTGGTATTGGAAGACACACAACAGCAATCCCCAGGCTCTTACCATGTTCTGGGAGAAGATAGAAGTTTCACTCAAAATTTAACTTTGACATGCAGTCATCTCATGTCTTCTCAGACATCATTTCTGAAGCTAAGAGATAGTATTCCTTGGCAATTTAGTCTACAACCCTCCTCCACCCACAATCCCTTACCCTATTTGGGCCCCAATTTTTTATCACAGATGAAAAACAAACAAACCTAAAATTGACCATTCTCCTTGGAATTACTCTGAGTTTAACAAAACACCATCTAGCTAAAAATACATGCAATTGTTTAATGGAAAACTTCAGCAATTATTAAACCCATATCATAGGAATGTCTGCATTTATCAAAGAAATACACTGATATTGTGCCATCTTCATATAAAGGTGGCATTTCAAAATAATGACCCAACCAAGAGAAACACCTTCTTGGAAATCAGCAAAATTTCTCAGCATCGTCTCCAGTATGTCTATGCAATAATGTGGTAGAATAGGTTACACATTTGCAGTGGCTATATGTTATCATAACAGGAATTCCCAGAATTTGAATAAGCTTTAAAACCTTGAAATAGAATTGAAGGGAATTTGGAAAGTTAAAAGTAAATATTTGTGACTTGTGAAGAAGAAAATCAGTGGCCCTGGCCAAACCCAATAATAAACAACTGATTTATCAACATGAAGCTGCTGCTGAAGGAATCAACAAATCATACCTTTGTTGAGAACGATGTCTATAACTAATCGACCATTTCCATCACTCCTGCTTTCATCTTCAATATTTTCAATGCTAGAGGGTGACTTTAATCTTTTCCTATCAAAAGAAGATAGTACAGATATAATCAGGGTAATATTTAATGAATGAACATTTCCATATTTAATGTCAGCTAATTGACAGGTACAAATTGAACTGAACATAATTAGGAAAGTCCAGAAAATATTGATTTTTTATTTCTGGAGAAAAACTGATCGTGATAAAAAAGGATGTAGAATTTAATTCTATAAGGATCAGATTGTTATAGTGAAGGTACCTTTTATATCAAACTACTTTAATGCCACAAATACTGTCAAATACAAAATGCAATACTAAGAATAATGCCCTCACTTCAGACAATTAGACAGTAAAGGTTCATCAATTTGACAAAAGCAAAACAGTGATGCACTGAATAAGGTCTAGAGGCCTTGAGTTTGATGCCAACTTTTGTGGCATCCTCTTCATAATGTAATACTCCTGCCTCATACCACCTGTCCTTGATGATTTATCTGAGACACCTCTGAGGCTGATCAGAGAGGGCAAATTATGCTCAACAATTTCTAAACAGACTACAGGCACCAATGCATAGTTTTTGCCAAGAATGATCTTCTTGTTGATAATGTTTAAGCTGAAGTTTTGATCACCAAGTCTGTTGCAAGGTACATATTAAAGGTTAGAAGTAAAAATTAAAAGCCCAAATATGATAATTTAATTTCTACTACAAGAATCCTACCACTAAATCAATGACTATCAGCTTTAACCTTACAGAATATGGTCTCTGCCTTTAAGGGCAACAACAGCTGCCCCAAAGTTATTTTGAAGCAACACCTTAATGTCACAGACTTCTTCTAATTTCTCTTCAACCTATCTTACGCTAATATTTAAGACTTCAATATTGCATATTCAAGGAAAACCAACCAGTTACTTTTAGTAAATTTCACATTTGAGGAGACAAAATATTGTCACAGCACCAATAATGAAACAGGACAGTCTACCACACTACTCTACTTCAAGTTGGGGTGACTGCAAAACCCCCTTTGAAAGGAATATTAACAGTACCTTCGAGGTGGGGGCAAGAGTTTGCTGCTCTGATTGGGTGAGACAGATAGTGTTTTGCTGACCACTGATAATGTCACCAGCCCTTTCTTTACAAGCTGAAAAAACAAAAGCAACACCAATTTTACATAAGTAATTCCACTGGAAACGTAACTTGAAAACATTGTGCAATTCTTACCTGAAAGATACAATTTTCAGGTGATCAAGAAAGAAAATACCATCCAACTATGTAAATGTCATGCAACTTTGATTAGGATAGATTCCACTTCAGCAACTCTTATCTTACAACAACCTCAACTCAGTGTAACTACACTCTAACATACTTTCTGTTCTCCAGTCCAGCATGGCTCTTCACCCTAGCACTTCCCTATCTAAGTTGATAGACTTCCAGCTCAAGATGTTATGTTTGTTAATGGCAGCCTTCATCAAAGGAGGGTGTTGAAGACCCATGTGAAATAGTTGTTATGCTATTTAAATAGGTATTCTCACAGTCTATCATGTTCACAGTAATTCAAATGCTACAGACTTTAGACACCTAAAGCAGATATGTTTGGCCTATTGGGTCTAGTACAGGCTTATATAGTGACATGGCCATTTCCCAAGCCAGTGCATGGACCCAGCACAATTGTGTATCTCTAGTTAGTCAAATACTGTAACAGAATTCTATGGCTTAAAAATAAGATCAAGTTGGCTTTATGATTTGCAGGTGTAAAAATATTCATATTCTTTTCCACTTTTTTAAGTTATATTTCTTACGGTGGCCTTATAAGTTCGTGTCAATACAGTTTGCTGTATTACTTGAATTGCATTCTTCAATTATCACTGTTTACCACTGTATAGAGACAAGAGTAGGCAACTTATGCAATCTTGCATTCCTGCTTACCAATATGAAAGCAGAGGGCTGGTTAAATGATGCTATGAGCAGTACATCACAATATTTGCACCTAACACATAAACTAGAACAACATTTGCATGCAAATAAGAAGAATTGTGGTACCTGAGTGTACAGTGGGGGCAAAGTTTGGGGCGAGGCATTATAAAATATTTGGAGGTGGATGTATCAATCAATGGTGGCAGTCCTAATTGAAAGCTTGGCCAATGACAAGTCCTGATAAACACTACAGATGGCTAACTTCAATGACCATGTATACATAGTCTTTTACTGGTATCGTCAACCAACTTCTGAGCAGTGAAGCCACTTGGAAGCTTAGATTTCTGATTTGTGAACTGTACATACAGTGTATACAGAACAATAAATTATACTGTGCACATTGTATGTGACATCGCCCGCATATATTCAGCTCCTATCCCATTAAGCTTTTCGATAAATTCAACAGCTGCTTAGTTTGTGAATTTCAAATTATGAATTCTTATTGTATTAATGAGAAAGCAAGCAAAAATTCAACTGAAATTTTTTTTCTGAAAGAAAGAATGTTGGCATCTCATCAATCAGTAACATTTCACTCTACATGACAAGCTGTTTCTGCTTATGAATGTGTTCTTCATCAGGACTAATTTAGAATGTGTCCATGAAAGCAGTATGAGGTCATGGACAAGCTTAACATTTGCTGGCTGCACAGTGATAGTACCAATAATAAAAAGGGACTGAAACAGTATGGAACTTCCACTTTCTATATTAAATTATGTAGGTACGCCTCTCTGTCATGCAATGCCAGGATCATAGCATGAGCACTCTCTTCAATAAATCTATTTGAGTACATTTATCTCTCTTCATTCTAAATAATAATTTAACATCTCTCATTCCCTCCTTCTCAACTCCAACCCACCTGATCCCCAACTACTCTGGTCCCCCCCCTCCACCCCACCCCCACCCCCCCCAAAAAAAAAAAAAAAAAACGAAGTTTTACAGCACTTTAGCTACTGTACATTTATTAGTAAAGCTTATGCTGGTAGTGATTTCATCATTTTTGATCAACTCAAAAGAAAACTCAGTAATGGGAAAAGTTTTCTCACCCCTCACTGCCCACAGAGGGTATTTTCTATACCCAATGAGTACTTATCACTCACTCTCAAGTATTTGCCAAGCAAGATTATGGAAACCCAAGAAGCATTATAATGGAAATTAGCCCCTTAGGAACCAGGAAGTAACCTAGAGGAGGTTAATATTGACTTGTCAACTCAACCCTTCATCAATTACTGCTCCCATAATGCCAGGGTCAACTCACTTTGAACTTGGCAGTTGCTAATTGTTGAGATAATCCTTCCAAAGAATCTCCGTTAACACTCAGAATTTCATCACCTGATAAAAATAAAGTAATAATATGAATGCAGTATTAGTCAATATAACATGGCTGAAAAGGTCCAGAACAATGACATCAATGTTAAAGAGAGGTATAGTTGTGAGCTGCACAGTGGTGTCTATATGCTCAAAAATGTGACTGCCACCATTCCTATTCATAAGTAAGAGTATGGTACAGGTTAAAGAACAAAAGCTTTAGTTTGTATACATATTGTCTGTTAGTTTGAATTCATGGACATTAAACATTTGAATGAGGCACAAGCTCTAAGCAAAAGCACCTCCAAAACAAGAAAGACTAAAGTTTTTGTAGAAAACAATATTTAGCATTTCTTTTTGACTATTCTTACAAACTTTTGCTTTTTGTCCCCTGAATAGGGAATATTTGAGGTCATTCAGAAATCACCCTTACAATGACAGAACTTTATGTAACAGAAAATGATCAGGGACTCTGAGGAGTACAAAGTCCATGGATGAATTATGTTATCACATGGTGCTCCAAATCTTCATATTTCCTTCAGTAGGGTTTCACCTTCCTGTTTCAAGACATGCATATCACATTTATTATACCTGGTAAGGTTAGGTTGGGACTAGAGACAGAGAGGAAATGTTAGCGTTTGTAATGCATGATATTATGTTATGGATTGGGTATAGCAAATGATGCAAAGATATCTTTAAGGCACAAGGTCATTGCTTCTATACTGTGCACTCTCAAGCTGCTTGGTCTCTCTGTGCATAGTTTCAATCCAGCTGAGCTTTGAACTAACTGTGCTTTATCATTACACAATTGCAATAAATAAATGTACATAAATTTCCAGCAGAGAAATGGAAAAAGCACCAATAACAGCTTGAAACTATGTTTCCCATTCCAAAAATCTTTCCCATTACACTTTTTTATTTTTCTTAGACTTAATTTGATCTAAACTTGACCTTGATCTTTTAAAATCAAGTTTCGTATCCTTCAGATTGTTATAACTGACCTTCTTGAAGTCTACCATCCATAGCGGCAGGTCCACCAGGAAATATCGATCTGACGAATATCCCTCCTCTGCCAATATTTAGTTCTTCACCATCAGTGATGTTGAATCCAAGACCTTGACCAAAACCTCCCTTAACCAATGCAATCTCCACCGGAACCTTGCCATGATGCATGTTGCTTTCTTGGAAGACAGGATTAGATTCCTCCTGATGAAAAATAATTCACACATGTTACTTATTCTTACCAAGATTTATGTCATAAATAAAATAACTGGAAATGATAACTGCTTTGGTTTTGAAAAAAATCCCTTACAAGAGCACCTCCAGGGAATTTCTCAGTAATCCAGTATAACATTGATTTTGAGATTCACTTTGCTAAAACCTGAATTTTTATTCACTTGACCACAACATACCACGATCTTAATGTATAAGTCTTGGACAAATCTAAAAAATTTATTGTGAATACAAGCCTCTTCATTTGGACCCATTCCCCAAATTTCTTAGTTGTGCAAAGTTTCTCATACAAGTCAAGACAAACTGTCCCTGTAGAACTTACAAATAAAATGACAAGGGATATTTTGGGCATCACAACCTTAAATATGGTGGCCTTTTGTCCGGCTTTCCACCTGACAATCCAGCTTTCAAGCAGGCTGTCCTTCACTTAGGTTCACACTGCACAAAGCACATAATAGTTCTCTACTCTATTTTCGGAGATGATTTGAGTTTCAAACATGGCATTCCAATTTCTAAGGACCATTCCTGACCATCTTTGGTGGTTTGTAAAGCCAAAAATTTCCTGGTACACTACATGCCAACTCATGGTGGTTATATGTTTATAGTAGCTACAGTTGTCCCTTCTTTTCAGTCACTACAGAATGAAGGATCCTGAATTTTAATAACCATTAAGGAACCAGCTAGCTATTGCTAATTTGAAGTTTTCAAACAATTGCAATTACAAGTATTATTACTATAAGGGATTCTGCCAGAAACTCAGAGAGGGGTAATTATTTCTGCCAAAGTCCAAGTTGGAATTGATGCTGCCCATGGCAAAATTTACAGGTGGGCCCAAGGAGGCAAAATCTTGCTTCAAGGCTTCTATAAGGTGCAATCTGAAGGTCTTTAAAGGCTATTTATTTATGTAACTTCAAACACTTACTGCAACAGTGTCCTCTTTAAAATAAGCAACCAAGACACTGACATTTTTTAGGGAAATGGGAGGGGAAAATTTACCCTCCTTCTTCTAGAAAGATTGGGGCAATCCCCTTTAATCCCATTGATGGAACCCGGACCATTCATGGCCTTTAAAAACGTAAGTGAAATCACCTCAGCTGACAACTTGCTACATTTTGATAATATCCTGTTTGCTGTTTGGAAAACTGTTATCACACTGAGTGGGTTAAAAATGACAACAAATAGGCAATTAAACAAACATTCTGTGTTCTGGTCCACCGGAGGATGTTGGGGGTCAGGTGGTGCGTGCATGGAAAGACAAGCACTAGTCATTATATTTTATCAATTTCAGTTAAATTTGGATCGACTTAATCTAAGAAAATCCTGTGTAATCCTGTGTTAGTTGTGATTGTACAATGAACATTTTTATGCCATTTGATGGAGATTTTCAGGCATTGATATTTGCAAGTGCACCCAGTATATTGACAGACTGAAGTGGTACACATCTGCCAAGCGGGCAAGTTTAAACATAGCTACCATGACATAAATGTAACCTGTATAAATGACACATTCAATTCAAGCTCTATTCAACAGGAAAGGTACCAGCAAGAACAACTGCTGCTATCATATCCGTTACACAGTGTCCACCCACATAAGTTGTCAAGATAAAAAGAAACTTGAGCGGGCAGTAGGCAAGGAGTCACATTTTACTTGTTGCTATAGTAATTGAAAACTGCATTAAAGTCTGCTATTTGAATTTGCCTCCACAACTTTATTATCTGAATAAATTGAACTTTTACATACTTGCACAAACTTATCCAACAATTTGTCTTTTAAGGAATTAACAGCCTTCTTAACATGCCTCATACAGAAATCTGAAAATATCCCTCTAAGGTCCACATTAAAGGCAAAGTAATAGTTTGATTTTGAAATAAGTTTAAAGGGCAAGTGCAGTCGCCCAAAATTTATTTTGAAGCAACATCTAAATCTCACAATTTTCTGCTAATATCTCTTCAAAGTGTCTTTCATTATATTTCACGACTTCAAAATTGAATATTCAAGGCAGTGCACAAAGCAGACTTTCCTTAATGAATTTCACATCTGAAGAGAAAAAATATTGTCACATGACTCTCAAGAGCCAATCATGAAATAATAGTCTACTACACTTTTTTAAAGTTGAGTTGACTACATTTCCTCCTAAAGTATGCACTTTGCCACACAAGCATATATTTCTTTATCACTTTAACTCTTTAACTCAGCATGCCTCCCACATCATAACAAGGTTATCATCTATGGATCTCATTGTACACCACAATACCAACTTTCCAGTTTCTTGCAGTCCTAAAGGACAGTATGAAAATTGATCTATAGGAATACAGATGGAAAAAGACAACTAGACTTGTAAAGTCAAGTAAGTAAGATACTTCCTTTAACTATATTGAACAATGAAATCACAAAGCAATATTAACGAATCCTTAAAGGGAAAAGCAGTTGCCGAAAATGTTTTGGGGGAAAAATGGTCAAAAACTCACCATTTTCTTTTCCTTTTTCAAGTGTCCATCATACCTTGGGACTTACATATTGCATAATCAAGGGGAACCAAGCAGTTACTTCAAGTAGCTTATACAATTGAGGAGAAAAATTATTGTCACATGGTTTCCAAGAAAGTATAAACCGCTATACACGAATCTGGACAGCAAGTGATGGTCTGATTTCAGCCAGCCATAACTGGGGTCCATCACCTCTGAATCTTTCAATTTCTTTGCTTACCTGTGTCATGGATTGTTGTACACTAATTTGTATCTTAAATTCTTCAATTTCACTAAATATGAAGGTTTGAAATTCATGTAAACAATAAATAAAGACAATTTTAGGCTGATGAACCCCACTAATGGCGGCCTACAGTCATTACAATTAAGTGCTAATGGAATTCGTCTATACCAACTAAAGTTGAAGAGACTATATTTTACCTTTAAATTGTTTATACAGTCTCTGAAGGTTTGACCTAACTCAAGAAAGTAAAGACTGGGTTTAAGTCCTGGATAAAATAGTCTTCAAACATTAATTGACAAACCTTTCCTATTTTCACTGGAGAAAGTGGAGAGGTAGAAACATTCCTTGAAGCATAGTCTGGAAGATCCAATGTGTTACTGTTTGGATGAGAGAAAGAATATAATGAACATTAATATTTGATAAATATTAATATTTACATAATGTAAATAGGAGGTAAGGAGGGGCAATATAGATTTCCATATCACATTCCACAACCTAACTTGCAGCAGTTAATACATAACAAAGTTGTTTTCCTAGGTATGTAGCATGTCTGTACAATCAATTCTAAACATGCACTTCAGGAAACCATGAAAATTCTTAATAAGAGGCTGTCCTTCCAAGAAGACAGGTAATAATATTGAAGTCATTTTCTGTCTGAAACATGAAGGTTGCTTTCTCACCTTTCTTCCAAACACAGGAAGAATCTTTTACCACGAAAGAGGGGCAAGGAAAATGGTTCAAAAAAAAATTTGACAAAAACAAATAATTCCTCAAACATGTAACTTGATGTAACTTAAACAGACATCAAAGCTTCCACTTCTTAGTCAAAGGAGAATAAACACAAAATTTTAAAAAAAGAGGATAAATTAAAGAATATATATCCCTTTCCTACACAATCACAGCAAAGTTCTAACCAAGATAAAATTCTTGAAAGCATTCTCTTCGAGTATAACAATATGCCTACACAGTAGGTTTAGTGTATATGCCAAGCTCGAAACAAAAATAAAATTAAAGCCAGAGCTATGTGGCAATGAAGTATATCTACATTCCTATCTTCAATCATACAGTACCCGATGTACAACTTGCAAAAAGACATTGATACCGCATGAGGGTCACCACTGGCATCCATCCTACATGTCCGACCATTACACCATCAGCCAGTCGAATGACATCACGAAATTTCAGACACAAACTATCTACTAACCATATTAACATATCCTCAGTAACTCACCAATAACACAATTTTAACACTAATAATGACACTTATATCTTTGTTTCTATGGCAACCATGAATCATTCACACCACCCCTGAAGATGGTCTCCACCCATAAAAGGTATCAAACAAGTCAGAGAATGTTCCAAATCAGATGACCTTGTTAGAAGGAAGCAGGTATTAGTAATGATGTCCAGACCATCCACTCAAAAGTACTTACTTTAAACTCCAAAAAACTGTCAGTCACTTCCACTGAGTTTAGACTTGGACTACGAATACATTTACAAAATGGAAATTTCTCCAACCCAATGAATACTTATGGCACGGTTCACCACATTAAATTATGAACCACAACATTATGATCCAAGACATCCTACTATGAAATGACTGGTTTGTGACTGTACAGGAAAGCTAATAACTTTGTGTCGCAAAAAGACAGGTCATGTAAAGCATATTTTACATACTAAGAATGTACATGAATTGCAGCATACAAATTACATGTGTCACCAAAAACATTGAGCACATACTTCAAGGAAATTTGTGAGGACAGGTAAACAAACACAGGAAGAAAATGCTTTCCTCAATAGTTTCAGGGTGAAGATTCCACAATGCAGAGTTGTGATGTGAAAGACAGAGGGCTTAAATGAAGTTGGACAAGAACTATTCCTTTATCAAAATATGATATGTCAACTGGACAAAAAAGCTACCCCCCTCCCAAAAAAAACAATATCCAATTAACCAGAAAGCCAAAAGGCTTAGTGATTCCTTGCCGAAAGAGGAGCATGTAGGTACATTATTTTTCTTAGAGGGTTCCCACTCTTTGCCAACATGATTTTTTCAAAAGGAAGTAAGCTGGTTTTACTCCATTCGTAGTAGCACCATGATTAAATCATAGGTGAATGAAAGAGCTACAATTTGGGCAGCAAATTTCCAATGATCTACCATATTTGTTATCAGTAATAACCTCAGCCGGGAGCAGTACTGCTGTAGGTGGGTTATATGACGAGACTTTTTCATCTAGAGTGTGCTGACACAACGGTTCAAGAAGGGGGGGGGGAAGGGCCAGTGGAGGATCCAGGATTTTGAGACGCTCCTACCTTGAGATACCGCTATTACAAGGTTTTCCATCATTGACATCTGGTGACCTCAAATGAACTTTGACCTCCACCAAAAACTACAGGGTTCTTCCTCTCAACATGGCAAATCTATATACCAAATATGAAAAGTGTTGGTCATTCCTATCTCAAGATATCGCGATTACAAGGTTTTCGGTATTTGATCTCTGGTGACCTCAAATGACCTTTGACCTCTACCAAAAACAATAGGGTTCTTCCTTTCAACATGGTCAATCTATATGCCAAATATGAAAAGTGTCAATCATTCCTAACTCAAGATATTGGGATTACAAGGTTTCGGACCCTCTTTGATCTCTGGTGACCTCAAATGAACTTTAACCTCCACCAAAAACAATAGGGTTCTTCCTTTCAACATGGTCAATTTATATGCCAAATATGAAAAGTGTCAGTCATTCCTAACTCAAGATATCGGGATTACAAGGTTTCGGACCCTCTTTGATCTCTGGTGGCCTCAAATGAACTTTGACCTCCACCAAAAACAATAGGGTTCTTCCTTTCAACATGGTCAATCTATATGTTAAATATGAAAAGTGTCAGTCATTCCTACCTCAAGATATCGGGATTACAAGGTTTTCAGTCTTTGACCTCTGGTGACCTCAAATAACCTTTGACCTCCATCAAAAACAATAGGGTTCTTCCTCTCACCATGGCAAATCTATATACCACATATGAAAAGTATCAGTCGTTCCTATCTCAAGATATCACAATTACAAGGAGCGTCACAAACACACATACACACACACACACACATACACACGACATCACCATCGCATAGATTTCTTGCTTGCCTTCGGCAAGGAATCAAAAACCAGTCCATCCAGGCTACTTTTAAAAATATTGCCTAAGGGGGCTGGGGTCATGTGAGGATGTCATCAATTTTAGAAGACCTGAGCTGCTCTGCTCAAAAAATCTGATTTGCACAGAAGGATCTAGGCAAAGGCAGAAAAAAATGAAGGGTGACAACTACTTACGACCTCTACCAAGAGTTGAAAATTCTGACAACGATAAACCCCTTCCATTTGTAAGTCTGGTCTAGCTGCATAAGTACAAAATGCATACTGTTACAACCAATTTATGCTCTTAGTCTAAGAAGTAAGGTGGTTAATTAAAAGGAAGGTATAATAAAATTTCCTTCCTTGCGCTTTCTGCTAATACTGACTGAATTCTTAGAACCTGTAGTATCATTTTGTGGAATAGATACCCCGTCTTTCACTATTAAACTATAATGATAGTCTGACAACATAAGGAGAAAGTAAATATGTCACTAATAGTTTCGACAAAACATTACAGATTTAGGCCTCCATCTCTTTTAAAGTTTAAAGACATGTTTCTAAAATTGGGGAGCTGTTAGGGATGAGACACAACATCATACTCGGAAAACAACAGGTACTTGAAAACATGGTTTTCTTAGTCAAGTATCAAACTTAAATTGACAGATTTGTTCCTATTGTTAGGAACTGTTGACCTTCCCTTAAATGTTCCTACAACATCTATCTTTGTTAAAATGTACTTGATCTAAAGTTTGTTATGGATATATAGGTTTTAAAATTGTACCACAACTTTCAGTTAAATGACTGGCAATGGTAGTTTAGATAGATGACTTCCTTTGTTTACATACAAATTTGTGGTGTTGTCAGCTTATTTTAGTATTGTTAAAGCATAAATTATTTTCTCTAGTTTTAAACATATTTCCCATTACTTTTTAAAACATATCTGAAATATATGTTGTGATAAAATTCTCCAAAGAAATGAAGAGAAGTTACACTGATCTGTGACCAGTAACAAAGAAAGTGTAAATTTTAACGTATTTGCAGGGTGTCTGGCAACAAAGTTCATGAAAACAATGTAACGCACACGTCTTTCCATTAACATTTTGACAACCCATCACACATTGATCCAGGCACTGAGAATAGAATTTTGAGAAGAAGAGCAGGATCAATATCTGTATCAAACATTGCTCCATAGCCTCTAGTCTAGGGTTGGGTGGTATACCGGACCTACTGATGTCAATACCGGTACTAGAGTTATAGGTAATGAAAATACCGAAGATATTTGGTGTGTTACTAATACCAGTTCTTGAGAAAATACTGGTACTTGAAAAAAATTACCGGTACTCATTAGGGCTGTGCATTTTAGGTTAATTTACTATCCATTTAACTGATTTATTAACCGGCGGTTAACCGTTTAACCGAAAATGACGTAATGTTCACCACAACAACAAAAAGTCAACATTTCCAAAGAGCGCCGTCACTTTTGTACAGGAAAGTACAAGTCTAAAAATGGCGTCGTAAGTCATGTTCGCCGATGTAAGCATGTGGCAAAAATGTTGGTATTTTGCGCTGAGTTTATATCATCTTTTCACAGTAAAAGCCCATCCCACATTTACTGAAGCTTTCTTCAGACCATGTGCACTTTTAAACATTCCACCAACTGTTGTATTTTCCCACCTAGTCCTATGTAAAATTTTGCATTTGCATGTGTAGCAAAATGCCATGCCATACTGGATAAATTATTCTCTGCTCCATCTTAAGAAATTTTTCACACCCACTCATCCTATGCTATGTGGGAGAGATTGCTGCTTGGATTATCAATTACCAAAAAGTTGAGGGGTCTAGTTTGGTCATCAAGTCACCTTGAAAATAAATGTTGAGATGTTCTTGGGTCACTACATAAAAATATGTACGAAAATCAACCTCTTACTATGTCACCTTCATCAAACTGTTCCAAGGAGGCCTAAAACTCTGGGGGTACTCCTATCGTTTCATCAATTCTTATTTTACGTAAATAACTTTGATTTCTGAGTAGTACTTAGGTACAGTAATAGGAAGGAACATTACTTTGGTATTATAGTATGATGACATGCCAGCAAAAACCTTGGCTTTACTTGGCAGTGAAAGACATTTTACGAGGAAATGTCTGTTGGAATTATTTCAATATCTTTTACCATTCTTGAGATATAACCCTTTGAAGTTCAAATGTTTCGAGAGGAAATTGCTAACTTTGCAAAAATAATGATATGGAGTGTTGCACACTTGTGACATTTCTGTTATTAATTGTCTCTTAATTACTCACGAGATTATGGTTTATGGTTTGGTAAGTTATACTGATGGTTTTCGAGGGCAAAATGTTAACTTCCAAATAAAAAAGCCTTGGAACATGCTGATGTTACTACTAACTTTGAAATGAAAGTTGCAAAAACAAAAAGATAATATAAACCAGATATGTCAAGTCCCTCTCTTGACATGTTTGCATAATAAACTGATGTTTATGCATAATTATTGAGAGTCAGAAATTACACTGTAAAATGGTGAAGTTTTGTTGGATTTCAAGGGGAAATGTGCCTATATTCTTGGTTTTCAATGCCTCTCACATAACATACCAGACTTTGTCATTTTCATATCAGCAGACCTTTAATGATTGGGCGGAAAGAAGAGAGAGCTGCTACAATAGTAGCACAAAATAGATATGCAGCAATGAGGACTACAACTGAGTCCATCGCAGACCATTTCCAATTCCAGTGACCAGCATTCCAGCAAAGAACTAATTCCAGTGCCCTTTAAGTCTGAACCCTATTAACAACTGCTTATCAATGTTTAAATTGATATTCAGTATCTTTATCTCTAATAGCAGTTGTTAAATTGACAATTAAAGCAAAAGCAGGGTAAGAGTGACTATTGACTCACAACTCTTGACCAAGGGATAAGCACTCATTTTCAACCACACAACATACAAAGGCCACAGAAGAAATGCTGCCAGGAGCCAACTTCTTACCAAAAGGAGTGGCCTTCACCCTTGAAATCCCTCATATATTTACAGCGTTGTTGCTGGTTGTTGCCTCCCAGTAAACACAACGTGTCTCCTATTTGCACCAAAGACCAGGGAATAGGAGTCACTTTTTGACTGAATGTGGCTCCTTGTTCAACTAACCTTAATACTACCTTTGCTCTTGACTGACACCATTTTACATTCAAACTTGACTACATTATTCAGTTACAATTTGTGACGCTCAGCAGAGTATTGTCAAACACAATACAATACAATACAATACAAGTCGTTTTACAACAATGAAATTAACACTTTTGTATTCTGCTTGTTACTACACTTATCACAAGCAACCTGATTGGCAAAACCAAACACAACCTGTGGTTGAAATATCCCACAAATGAAAATGATATCCATCATGATAACATTGATGTACTTCCAATTCGATTCACATCACATCTAACCAACATATCACATTCTAAATGATGACTGTGTTCCACACATAGTAAACTAGGTAGACTTCATTACACAAAATGCGGAAACAACTTCAATGTTGTGCTTGAAATCAAAGCCTGATGAAATCATATCCTGAGATCTATCATATTACATCTCTTGCCATGTATCTCCAACACTTTGATTCTCCAAAACTTTACCAGAAAACCTATGGCTGTAGAAGTTTTCAGGTACTGTAAATGAGCTTTACGGAACAGGTTAATTACAAGACACAACATATGAACTCACTCAAAACTGTCTGTTTTTAGAGATTATTTCTTCAATACACAGCTTAACCTTTATCAGCTGAATTCTGTTTTCTTCTGAGGCATCATGAGAAGTCACTTTTGGTGCCGATTGGCACTATGGCACTATATACTTTGTTCCTGTATTAAATACATCACTGTACTCTGTACGGCACCCAGGTTGAAATCCTGCCTTCACTTCTGTGGGTGTCATCAGTATGAGGTTCCTAGCTAGTAGCTGCACATAATTTTTCAAGAGCCTGTCATGTCAATATGTGCAACACTCTATCACACTTGATAAAATGCTGTATACTTCAAGCTAAATTTTTCAGTCAATTGGTTGGGAGTTATTTAATACTTCTATTAAGTGTAGGATATGTACTGTACATCACTGTAAAAGTTACTTAACAATTTTGCAAGATTCAATGTAACAAAATACACTACTCATCTTGAGAGATTGTTCTTAACTAACTACAAATCAACTATTGTAATATTCAAGTACCTGTAAAGTACCCACATCAGTTCTACCAGGAAGAGAAACTTGGGATAAAAATAGTTGTGAGATACCCAACATCTCAGGCTGAGTGCTGGTTCAATGTGGAGCAAAATTAGGGCATGTTGAAACTCTCACAAAAGATAAGCTTTACGAAAGCAGCACAATACTAGTTTCATCAAATGGAAAGTAATGTAAATTTTTAACTTCTGAAAGTTTTAGAGAAGTGAAGTACCAACTAATTTTCATACCACCTGTAATTGAATATAATTTGTATTAATAGTTATGAAAGTAGTGTTGGTATCAATACCAACCATCTAGAAGAAATCTTAGCAAAAATCCCAACCTATCTATAAGATTTCAGGTTTTGATGCAAGGTAAAAGCCATTGTGTTTTATTAAAAGAAGGGTTTAAGGTTATGTTTTGATATATAAGAGGGGTACTTATTCTGAGTATTTTGGTGAAATTTGCATGGAAGTCCAATATGTGGTTCTCAAGATATGAGCAAGTAAATTTGACACATTTTCAACAAACAGTGAACTTGAAGCAAGCACAACTGACATCATATCCCCACATTAATAGACAGTCTTCATTGCTTTTCTTTAAACTTTACATCCTATTTTCTCCTCAACAGTCCCATATTATCAAAATGTGACTGCCTAAGTGGCATGAGAACTTTTCAAACTTTGCAATCCCAGGCAATGAATTTTCAACCATGATGCCTTTCCACAGTGAAGAAGCTATGTATGCCTGGCACCACTGAGACAACAAATCTGGCTCATAGTATTTCCAGGGGGAGTATTAAACAAAAAGTTAACACACAGCATATCCACCAGGGGCAGACAAACAGTCCCAGAAAGGAGTTGACACAGGCTAAACATGCAATGGATTGAAAATTTCCTCATAGTATCTCCTAAATTGAACATGAGTAAAAACTGGAAGGGCAATTCTGTTTGTGCAGTAGTAACTGTCTGTTCAGAGAGACAATTTTGAACACAGAATACTTCATCACTTTACTGACTACTTGCTTGCCAACCAAATGACCCCAGTGTAGTAAAGACAAAGCCTGTCAGTTTCCATTGAAGTTCCTAAACGTTTAAATGGTCAAAATAAATGTTCCTTTACCGTTCAAACAATGTCCAAATATAACCGCCTTTAATTTCCGTTAGAATTAAACACAATAATATATACAAAAACTGGCTTTAAGACTATAATTTTGGCATGCCGCCCTCTATTAGTACATAAAACATCTGGGACATGTGTTGCAAGTCATTGGATAACTGCGTATCAGATTTGGAGTATAGAAATAAACTGGGAACACTGTGGCTTTGCCGCTACCACTGGCATCTAACCGCTGCGGCACAGGCTAGTTTACTTAGCAGCCTGCATACTTGGCTGAGCGAAGTCTAGCTCGCGCAACGTTACCAATCGATATCGCGCCATCAAAATTATAGGTTATATGAGCAGGTATATTGGTACCTAAAGTTCCATGTTGTAATTGGAGGCTTTAGGAATTAGTTTTAATGAAGATTGAAAGCAGATTTAATACTGCAGATTCGATCTGCATGCTAGAAATATCAACAACTCAGTTGGGCGTAATGTTAGGTCTAAATTAGAGTTAAGACCATATCATTTAAAGTAACATTTGGGCTGTGAAAGTGCCGTTTAAACAGCCGATCGTTCATTTATACGTTTAAACGTGACAGGCCTAGTGTAGACTTTAAATGGTCACCCTGTGATCTTTGGTGTGTCATATAAAATATCCTTTACACAAACCACTAGTCAAAAAAATGAATGAAGAAAAACAATTTAGTGTTGCTCTATCGAAGCAGGCAAGCAAACTAGCCTCTCAGTTTGGAGAAAGCCACCCATTTAGAGGTGTTTTTCAAACTTTTTATCAAACTGTTTCAACAAACTGTTCACAATTTAGTCTACTATAGAATACCTAAGTTACAACACAGAAAACAATGCCTTGCTTGGTAAAACAATCACAGTACTTTCTTTTTTAAAAATTTCCTGTGCACTGCACCAACTTGTGAAATCAGATATCAAGGAAACTTGAAAATTGTGAGCTACAAGTTTTAAGTTTGTTGCTGAAATTAAAAATATCAGCACTACAAACAAATCAACACAGGAAGGTTGAAACTATACCAAGGATTTTTGTGTAAGCATCCACCGTGGGAATACATGTTTAAGTGCATATAGGAAATGACATACACAGGACAACTGTAATTTCTGACCCACATCAATGATAATCAGGTGGCGATGACTGTATAGGTATAGGTGTGGACAGGTTACTTCACCTCTACCCAAGAGTTGCGATTCATGCCCATGACAGGCTTCCAACCATTTCAGTTAGGTATCAAAATTTAGCTCCCATTGTCCCCATCTTACTGTTACTTTTATCTCTGTTGTGTTAAGTTCACACTAACTAAGCTCAGAAATTTATCACTTCTGCAAATATGCCATGCTCAATGAACTGTTAGAGTTTTTCTCTAAAAACTTTGGCTATGTAGAGGCTAAGTAAAAAGTGACATAATATCGTTCATTACATAATAGGCAGACAGAATGGCTTCTAGGCTCAAGAAGCTCATTTACATGCTGTTTAAGATATACATTTTGAATTTTTTGGCTTGAGGCTTGAAGTTAAATTTTAAAATTTGTTTTTATATAAATTTGCCCTCTGATTCAAGTTCACAGTCACGTAACACATGACAATTTGTAATCATTACACATCATATCTCCTACAATACTGTTTAATTCATAGCAAACAGCTTCCCCCAAACTTCGTAGGGATTTGCAGAGATAAACAGGAAGTATAAGAGGGGCGATATAGATACAGCTGTGTTGACTTAATTTATGACCATGTGGGCTGGGGATTGCAGAAGATACCCACGGCATTTTTTCACTTGTTGTTAGACGTGACTAAAAGAAAGGATTTGCATCATGTTTGAACTGTGTTTGGGGCTGAAATTGGACTTGCACTGTCTTAAAACAGCTTTGTTTAATTAATTTATGAACATGTGGGCTGGGGATTGCAGAAGATACCCACGGCATTTTTTCACTTGTTGTTAGACGTGACTAAAAGAAAGGATTTGCATCATGTTTGAACTGTGTTTGGGGCTGAAATTGGACTTGCACTGTCTTAAAACAGCTTTGTTTAATTAATTTATGAACATGTGGGCTGGGGATTGCAGAAGATGCCCACAGTATTTTCTCACTTGCTGGTAGATGTGACTAAAAGAAAGGACTGGCATCATGTTTGAACTGTGTTTGGGGCTGAAATTGGACTTGCACTGTCTTAAAACAGCTTTGTTTAATTAATTTATGAACATGTGGGCTGGGGATTGCAGAAGATGCCCACAGTATTTTCTCACTTGCTGGTAGATGTGACTAAAAGAAAGGACTGGCATCATGTTTGAACTGTGTTTGGGGCTGAAATTGGACTTGCACTGTCTTAAAACAGCTTTGTTTAATTAATTTATGAACATGTGGGCTGGGGATTGCAGAAGATGCCCACAGTATTTTCTCACTTGCTGGTAGATGTGACTAAAAGAAAGGACTGGCATCATGTTTGAACTGTGTTTGGGGCTGAAATTGGACTTGCACTGTCTTAAAACAGCTTTTTTTAATTAATTTATGAACATGTGGGCTGGGGATTGCAGAAGATGCCCACAGTATTTTCTCACTTGCTGGTAGACGTGACTAAAAGAAAGGACTGGCATCATGTTTGAACTGTGTTTGGGGCTGAACTTGGACTTGCACTGTTTTCTAACCTTTGCCTTTTTGTCTAGTTGACACAGTATGACAAATCTGGGTTGGTGTGTTGATAAATTTCGCCTGACTTTACTTCATTTATGTTATTGAAAACCCTCTGAAACTAATTAGAGGAAGAAACCTTTTTCTTCTTTTGAAAGAACCCTTTTACCTTGAGGATGAGATGACAAATGTTCATCATTTTAAATGAAAATTCAAATACCTTTTTGTCGTCATTCTTGATGGAAGCATGGGACTGTTTGGTGCTGGAGATGCATCTCCTGATGAACAGCCAGTCTGTCTGAGGCTGTCCTTGGTGAGGTTTTCAAATGAATGGTACTGTTTTGATGTGACAGCTGGCGAGCCACGTGGTGTAGAAAACTGACTAGACATACTGCTAGAATCAGAAGTACTTGAGGTTCCAGATGGGTTAATCCGAGGTTTGTGTTTCCTCTTCCTCTGTAATAAAAATAAATGTATCATTAATGTTTTTATAGGCAATGACTAACAAATCAATGAAATGTTTGGCAAAGACTGAAGTCAAACAAATCTAAGACTGAGTGTGTGGATTGAATGTTATGCTTTTTTTAAAGGAGACAAATGACAAACTCGAATATGACTTCATGTTTGCAACTCCAAAAAATGAACACACCGAATGCATTGTCAATTTAGCCTAGTGTAACAGTTCTATGAAACTTGTGAAATATGTCAAGTAGAAATTGATTAGGGTATGTGAATTCTGGAAGCTACTGGCTCCACTAGGCCAGTTGCTTTTAAGAGTAAGGATTAGCATTATTTACCCACAGTATAAATGAAGAATCAAGAAGTCAGCCTGAAAATTGCTGCCAATTTACATGACAAAAAGTCAGTATCCCACATTTTGTTAACAGTTTTTGGACTTCTTTTTTGTCAGTTACAAAGTCACCCTAAATTTACTGCAAAACACCACAAACCTTCACACAGCAGAAAGTCTGCTGAAATATCTGGAGGTCTAGAAATAATTGTTTTGTTTTGCAAACTGAAAAAGTTCATTCCCCTTGACTTGTGTAGGCCTATCTCTTCCTTCAGTCCTATCTACACTAGCATCCGTAGCTGTGCGACACAATGCTCTCTACACCCTGCAGCCATTATGGTAATGCATTAAATAGTTACATTGGCATAAGGGAGGTTGCTTTCAACACTGACCTCTTTGCATGCAGCATGTCTATAAATACTACTTCCTTTCAACTGATTTAATTGGCAATTGGTAAAATAGATTTCCTTAACACCCTGTGACATATGACAAGTTAACGTGATTACTTAGTTGACTTCTGTTCCATCATTAGTGACTGACATTTCATGTCCTTGCATTACATTTTAACTGTCAGATGCGAGACAAAGTCATCCATAACACTACGCACACGAGCATCGTATTGTCAAAGGAAAAATTTTTAAAATGATCTATACTTATAAATAATATGAAATGACATTTATACTGGCAAGTTGTCTCATCCAAGACATTAAGATGTTTTATAATTGTAGCGCTCCAAAAATTTTTCCACCGCACCTTGTCCCACACCATGTTCAGAGGTCACGACTCAGGAGATACCAAGTCTAAAAAGCTCAACATGAACAATGAATTCTACTAGTCCATCTCCCATCTTACTACGACATTCTTGAACCGAGATAGAAAATTTTGCAATTTATTCACTTAAAGGGCAGGAGCAGTCATCCCAAATTGAAGTAGTGTAGTAGACTGTCCAGATTCATGATTGGCTGTTGGGAGTCATGTGACCACATTTTTTCTCTTCAAATGTAAAATTTACTAGAAATAACTGTTTGGTTTACCTTGAATATGCAAGAGTAAAGACATAAAATGTAATGAAAGATACTCTTAAGAGAAATAAGACAAAAATTGTGTTATTTAGCTTTTTCTTCAAAATAAGTTTGGGAGAGTGCTCTTTACCTTTAAAACAAACTAGTTCATTGCCCAACGATTTGAGACTTTCTTGTTGTACAACTCACATCACCTGCTTTGCTTCCCTTTAAAATTACAAGTGATTTTATGACCTTGAACACTTCTTTTTTGCTTGGGTAACATGTTGCAAAGAGAGGGTGTGTCTAATTAATTACATCACCCCTTAAGAGAAAAAGTACTATCCCATCTTGGTACAAGGTACAGCAACTTTCAGAAAAACAAAGAAATACAAAGACTGTAATTTGAGTAGTACAACAATTACATCACAAATTATTGCACAATGTACCATTTTAATTAAAGCAAATTAACTTATACATTTTACATCTTGGCTCAAGAATGAAGATTGGAGTTGGACTGTTGGTATTCATTTTTCATGCTGTTTAATATGTACATTTGAATTTTATGACTTAAGTTACATTTTAACTCATTTTGAACACAATCATGATCTTCACTTTATACATACCTTTAACTCATATTGGGCTAACGCTGATGTAACACTTTGCAACACTGTAGCAGTTAAACAGTGTCACCTTTTAGAGCTAGTGTTGCTTGGTTTAGGTCAAGAGCAGTTCCCCCCCCCAAAGTTATTTTTAAGCATCAGCTAAATCACAATTTTCTTCTAATTTCTTATCAAAAGTATCTGTCATAATATTTTGGTACCTACATTCAAGATAAACCAAGCAGACTAGTTATTTTCTTTGCAATTGAAGAGAAAAATACTGTCACATGACCCTTAATTCATGTTGGGGTGGTAGCACCCTCCCTTTAAACACAAATTATTTCAAGCAATTAATTCCTGAATTAACACTAGCTTTGAGTAAGAAAAGTGAAAGTCTTCAACATTTTTCAAGACTTCTACTTCAACTACACCATAAAAACGACATGATGAGCAAAATATGAACTTCCTGGATTAAGAATTACCCATCTCTACGCAATGTCCTCACACAGCAAAGAGCTGTGCAACAAGTACTAGCATTGCCATAGCATCAGCTTGCTTTCCGCATGGAGGTCCCATATACAGTATAACTTCCATCTGCCATTTAGTACATGAGTTGTAAACAAAGGACACTGGCAACTATTAGAAATACAAGTGATGCTTCTAAAGAAGAAGTAAAAAAACAAAGTAACTAAAAACTTGTTTCATGCAGGGTTTTTGCCATGCGGCTGTTCATTTCAGTTGATGAGTATGCCCCTCTAGATGAAGATATTTAATTAAGCTGAAAATCATGTAATAAAACCATATTATTCAAGGTGTGAGACTCTCAAAGATACACCAAAATAAACAGAAATACCAAAATGACCAAATGTGACCATAGTTTGTCCAATCATGAAGCCAATCACAACATTTATTGCAGTCCCAATGTGGCACCTTCACCACAAGTTTCAAGAAAACTGAAGGATGATTGCAGATGATGAAAGATTTTGAAGAGAGAGGGATATTTCACCATAGAGTACCAACAGGCTCTACTTCATGGGTTGAGGTAATGGGGGAATGCCCTTTCTGTATAGCCTTCTTGTCATGCTGGAGACTTGGCAAAGGATTACCACAAGTAAGTCGTGTTACGCAATGTAAATAGGAAGAAAGGTGGGGTGATGTAGATTGTACTATTTTTGACTTTCTGATAATTTAGGAGATTGAAGCACACTGAATTCAAAGTTGTTAATCTACCAGATTTATTAAGCAATTATGACCACTTATGCAAAGTAGGTCTATCCTGTGGAGTCACCACCATCTTATTACTGTGTTGAAGTTTGTGTGTACCCCATGACCCCTAGAGTTATGTTGGCTGGAGTCTTGCCCTCCTATTAGGGCAACTCATATGGAACAGGTTGATGGATAGAAAGCAGACAAAGCACAACACCCTGGCCCACCTGGTTGGGGGATTGTTATAGAAAACAGAAACAGAAGTTATCTCCTTATTCTATGGGGCATGGTGGCTGCCCTTACATGAAAAGAGAATTTATGATGCATGGAGAAACCGCTGGGATTACTGTAATGAGGCATGGACTGCAACTGCCAATGGGGAGGGTGGAGATGCGCTGTGGAGACCTTTTGTAAAACAAGGCATGAAAAAAGAGGTTCAGTACATAGTTTGTTAGATAGAGTTTTACAGCCCATTTTCCAACCTACTGGTTCAAGTCGAGCCGGCTACGGCCTTTTTTCTAGTTGTGGCTCACTGGCTTCTTTTCCCTTCTCCATTGTTTATGCTGAGCATCACACACAATGACAGTAGGTTCCATTTTTAGAGTCTTTGGTATGACTCGACCGGGGGATTGATCCAGGGCTTTCTGCGTGAGAGGTGGATGCTCTTCCGCAGACCAAACATGAGGTAAAAAGTAACATGGAGCGTAGACGTCCAGGTTCTTTAACCAGCAAATGCAGACAACTTACTTGTGTACGGTTGGGATGCAAGCTCAATTCTTAACATGCATACATTATGCCTGATGTGTATTTCAATGTTTACCCTGAAGTCAGATGACACCAGTTAAATGAGGTCTTTTGGTGTATGGCAGCCAGAAAAATCAGCTAAGAGAGGAATGTGGTAATGGATTGATGGATGACTTCCCCCACTCATGGTGGAAGTTACCTTCTGAAACCTCTTCATCGTAAAATGTGTCTATATTCCATGCCAAAAATAAATGAAACAAACCCATTTCCCCTTTTAACTGTTGTTATACTTAGGAATTGGTTAGTTCTTCCCAACCAACAACGAAGTGGGGGAAGGGAGAGAGTGGCTAGCATGAGAAATGAATAAAAGACAAAGAACCACTGAATTTGTTTTGGAGGGACTTTGTGTCATTTGTTTTGGCAGCAACTGTGGAAATATGTATGGGCTTCTCTACATGTCATTGGGATGGGTTTGTTAAATGAGGGAAAGGGAGAAAGCATTTAGCATAGAAGATGGATAAAAAGCAATGTATCATTTGTTTTGGAAGGACTTTGTTTCATTTGTTTTCATTGCAATTGTAGATTTATATCATGCAGCTAGATTACTCAACAGACTTTATCACTTCTCAAGAATCCTCCAAACTTTACCTTTCTAGCAAGTACAAGTTGTACGATACTTCCACACTGAGCCAAGATATCCACCACATCTTGATGGGTGACAGATAGCAAGTTGTTTCCATTTATCATAAGAATTTCATCTCCTTTGTGAAGACGTCCATCTCTGCAACAAGAAATAACAACAGTTATATTAAGATGCTAGCAAAATACTACAACCACAGGAACCCTTTCATCCTACCAAGCAGTTTTTCTGTCAAAGTACAGATATACACAACAAACTTCCTAACTTAAAGACCCAATTGTCTAACCACAAACAGTTCCAATTCTCCTAACCGTTTTACTTAAGCCCCTCTTACAATTGTCTAAAATCATCCTCTTCCAGATGCAATCTCGGTTTATTGCTTCAGGGGAACTACAAAAGAGCAATGTGTATAAATCAAAACACTATCAGTACAGTTCATGCTGTGTAATCAAAGGTTTGATACTCTGCATTGTTTGAACTAGCTGCCAATCAAAGATCTGATCCAATAGAGAATTCTGTAGACTACTACAATAATTATAGTTAGCTGTAAGAGGACAAGAACTTTAACTCCTAGTTAGGAATCTCCAAGCTGTCGTATTTACCTCCTATTTTACATTATCCAACCCTTCTTAATGATGAAGTGGTGGCACCTTTCAGGGGTTCTCTCTATCCATCACGCTGCAGATTTGCCAACTATATGCAGGTAAGATTTACATGGTGGGGCATGTTAAAACCCATTTTGTAACAACTGACCAAAATGTAACAACTTGGTCTGTAATGTAATAACTTTCTGCCCAAAAAGTAACAACTATGGAAGTTGGTCCATACAACAACTTTTTGCCCAAAATGTAACGACTATGGAAGTTGGTTCATACAACAACCTTCTGCCCAAAAAGTAACAACTATGGAAGTTGGTCCATACAGCAACTTTTTGCCCAAAATGTAACAACTATGGAAGTTGGTCCATACAGCAACTTTTTGCCCAAAATGTAACGACTATGGAAGTTGGTTCATACAACAACCTTCTGCCCAAAATAAAACAACTATGGAAGTTGGTCCATACAACACCCTTCTGCCCAAAATGTAACAACTATGGAAGTTGGTCCATACAGCAACTTTTTGACCAAAATGTAAAGACTATGGAAGTTGGTCTATACAACAACTTTTTGCCCAAAATGTAACAAAATGAAGATTTACATCAGAAGGTAATTAAAAATTCAAGAAGGCCACCATATTATATAAGGTGCTATACCTTAACTGAAATCAGACTGGGGGTTGCACCATTCAACTTCTCGTGACACACTTAACACCTGAAATATATATAGTTTGGGTGTCTTCTGTGTGGGTATGAAAATCAAAATATCCACCAAGACGTAGGTTAGCGCTTAAACTTGCTCAGTTGAATTTAGCATCATGGTCTAAAACATTTGGGAAGTCTATTTCTTTACCCATTTGAGTGCACCTAAATAGCATATATAGCATTCTGAAAATACTAATTTTCAAAGAAATACAATTTTTCCTTGAGATATGATGCATTATGGGAATTCTCAATTAATTTACAATTTTGATGCCTTTGAAGGGAATATTTTGGAGACATTGTTTGCTATATATCCTGTACAGTGTTGTATGATGTAGAGTATTAGGTCTACAGGAAAAGATATTCAAACATTCCAGCAGTATCTAAGGACAAACAGACGTTTATTAATAAAGAAAAACAAAAGGAATCTGACTGTATGAGCCCACATTACATAACTTTCTATGGTTTTGCTGAAGAGTAGAGGTATTTTTATACTATTCTGTAACAAAAATAACCAGTCTTTAAAGTGAAATATCTTGAGTTAGGAAAATGGTATTCCAACAGGGTTTTAAGGGTATGATGTGAATTATTTTTGTCTATCTTAAGACACCCAAGAAAAAGAGCCAAATATTCAAAATACCATCACTGTGCAACGCTTCCAAAGTACTGTACACATTTATTCACCTCCCTCCCTCCCTCCTTGGATACGTACAGTACCGTCCCATCCCTATAATATCTGCTTTCCAATATGGAATTTAGAACACTTTTCAACAGCAAATAAATGAAGTTTTATCATACTAAAATTGTATGATAAGACACAACCAGTTAAAACTGACCTAGGAATCTTGCTTATATAAAAAGTGCAGAGTTTGCATTAATTAATACAAAAATCTGCTGTTAACATGTTAGTTGACTTGTAACCGTTTTACAGGCCTAGTGTACTATACAGTCCAACACTTTTTAAAACCTATAGCGTTTCACATGCTTCAACTTTCATTTCCTACAAAAGCTTTGTTGAATTGCCTTAGTGACCTATTATCAGTTAAGGTTGCAACATTCTTGCAAGGCAGACAGTCCTACAGGAAAACTTTCACATCACAAAAGTTTCATAAATGTTCAGTATTGAGTATAACAACCTGCACACAGTGCTGTATTGATCATTTGCATCTGAAGTCATAGCATACAGTTTTTATAGACCTATGCATGGTGCCAGCACGGAGCATGGGAGCAGGGGTACATAGCCCCCCATCAGGGAAAAAAACATCTTAGGAAATACTTTGCTTTGTAGGGTAGGATTGAATGGTTATGCCAAAAAGTTTTGCGACCATCCTATCAGATGCTAACATTTGGCTGGTTGCTTCACGATACAATTGGTCTTCCTTCTGTGTGGAATCTACAATAAGACAGACACAGTACTGCTACACAGATTTCTTTTCCTGGAATTGTAAATGTTTACATATTTGGTTTATATAGAGGTGGTGCAAGGATTTCCCTAATGGGGAGGGGGCATATGGAGAGCTGTCTAACAAGGAAACCAGCAACTTGAAACCATGCCAACACATCCATATCATTGGCATCCTTGGACAAAGACAGTCTTCTCAGTTGTGAATGAGGGGCAGAGTTGCAAGTTTACACTCAGTTACAAATTCAAATCACTGTATTGTAAAGTAACTACATTTCACTTCATTCAGAAAGTGTCACAGAAGTTTTAAAAATTACATTATTTTGAAAAATAGTGATGCAGCATGGTTGAACACCAAGAGGATGATAATTACTCGTAATCCACCACATCAATGGGACACCAGAATAGACCTATTTCCAAAGAGCAATTACAATGAACTGTGGGATAGAGTTTTGGGTGTGCGTCAATTTTCACCACGGTAAAATGCCATTGACAAAAATGACAAACACCAAAACTCTATCCCACAATCCTTTGTAATTGCTATTTGGAAATAGGTCTATGCACTCACCCTGGTTTGAATAAGTAGTTTAATCTAGTGCCAAAAATCAGGAATGGCTCTTTGGCATGATGTAAGCAGCATTTTTGTTAATAAATATATGTACATTCAAGTAGATTAAGTCTGTTTAACCATTAAAAATCAGTATTTTAACAGATATTTAAAAGGAATCAAGAGGAAGATTTACAAGATTCAACTGAAATTTTATGATAAATTTAGGAGCAACAGCTTATTCACATTGACATAACAACAAAAAAAAGATGCTCATTAATATCAAGTAGGGAGAAGTTAGTGAACATATTCATGTACATTCAGTATGGTTACACAGTCTGTCTGAAAATATTGCACATCTTTTCAACATGGTTAAAGTATAAAAATATGGGAATTGTTCTACAGCTTTCTAACAACAGTTATAAGAACGATACTAATTACAGTAAGCATTTCAATGTACTATAGGTTTGATTCAAGAGTATTTTATTCCAGTCACATGGGGAGAATAACTGTACTGTATGTTTGAACTGACTATGCTAAAATGCACAGTATGAATAATTGTAATAATTGTATGCTTCACTCTTAAAGGATGTCACACAGTAATTGTAAAGCAGAGATACAGTACCAGCTGACAAACCCAATCCCTCTCCTCATACAGTACAATTACATAGTCATCAGACATCATTTCAGACGAAACAAGTATAATTTTGTTGCTGGAGGATAAAGGCAGAGAGGTGACACTTGAAATAATGAAGCTTTGGCAACTGGGATGCTTTGGATTCAATCCCGGATTAGGTCAAAGTAATGAAGCGGTTTCTTTCATCCAAGAGCAATTTATGAATTTCATTTCTGAAATGACTTTTTCATAAAAAGCCAAATTAAATCTGAATGGTTGAGTTTAAATCAAGTCACTTGAATTTAAGATGTAATAAGCCACTTACTGTAGGCTCCTCCAAATTTGTAATCACCGAGCATCGATAAACGCCTGCTGTTCAAGGCTTGTATTATAATTTTCATGGACAATATTACAGTTCACCAAACATTAACTCACAAACAGAGGCTCATAGCTGAAAATTTAACTGAGAGGTCAAAGTTTATAGCAGGGGTGACTTATAAAAAAAACCTACTAAAATTTATCATCCTGTATATTTGCTCTAGATATCAACATTAAATATAACATGCCTGACAGTGATGAAATACTCAAAAGCAATCTGCTTTTGTACACAGGGTCTACCCTCCAGTTATTACAATTCTCAGTGTACAAATATTATTACATTCAGATTCAAAACATAACAGAGGGCCATTGCACAATGCAGACTGATATGAAAATGAAAGATACAGTTTTCTTCACACTGTACAGTAGCAGGGCACAAAATTACCAGTGTTCAGTTTGCCCCTGACATGTGATATATGTATGCCTGGGACAATCAATGTTGATTTCCCATTTGTCTTGGGACAACCATGGAGCTACCAATCCGCCATGGGACAACCAATCCTACCTGTATGTCTTCACACTCCATGAATGTCAACCTGCTTCATGTAAAAACTGTTTGGAAGCAACATTCCCCTCAGCAGGGTTCCATTAAAATGGTCTTGTAAGCAACTCCCTCACTGACTATACTATATGACTTTAGGAAGTTTTCACAATTTTCAATAAAACCTTATGGTAGACCAATATTTTCATGGTCTGGCCAATATTATTTTACGGTGTGGCAACCTTAAGTTTGGAGGGGCAACCAAATTTTTTTAACCACTTGTCCCAGCGACTGCCATGTTTTTACACTTATTTCCAGCCATAGTAAGGATAACAAGAAGCTGGTTCCATAACAAAAAGTAAAAAATATGGCATCTCACTTGCAGAACTGTATACAATGTCTGTCAAATGTATAGAAAAGAGAAGATGACAGCCAACTGCAGATACTCCATGTTACATCTATTTAGCAGGAAAACATTAGACCATAATGTGACTTGAATTTATGTCATAGACAATCTGAACACCCCAGAATTATACCACATTTGGAATGCATATTTGCTTTCTTAGAAGTCAAGTCATCCTACATAAACAAAATTGATTGGGCCATTTCCACAACTGATTTGGTTGAAACTTCAGGATGGCAAGATGCACCATTGGGCAATACCTCAGCTTGAAACATTGGTTTATTACTTCCACTGTTAAAGGTTGGAAAAGATGGCTACTTTATGATGTAAGAATCTCCTGAAATAATTTTTTGGATCAAATCACATGGCAATATTTTACAGAATCAGCTTGTGCCAAAAAATATCACTTGAAAGGAAATGAAAGAAGCTTACTACAAGGTACATACTTCCCTTTTTGTTTTATAGCTGCCAACCAGGGCCACATGGGATCACATGACTACAGATCAGCAATTTGGAGTTTTCCGGTCTCCTTCAATTTTACAGACTTTCATACTGTACATCATTGAATGGGAAACCAAGAAACATTCAAGTCTTTAGCCTGATTTCCACCATACACTTTGAGAAAAGCAGACAGATGCACAGCTGCAGATCCAAATCAGGAGATTCTCATTTCAGTCCCTTCCTCTCCCCTCTTTCTTCACCTTTTTTCATTCTTCCTTTTTTTTTCTTTCTTTTAAGGGGGGGGGGGGGAGGTGAACTAATTTATATACAATCTAGCATGAATATTAGGTACCAAAAAATTTGATTGTGCAGTGTTTTTTTATATCACTTAAATTTTCCCCTGACTATATGCCTATCCAGACTTTGCACACTTCTTATTCATACTTCATACTTTGCTTCACAATACAGCCCTATCCCCACTTCCCCTTTTCTGGTAAGGGGGTAAAATTCCTAGATAAGCCCCTGCTCAATCAAAATAAAATTTTAAACTATTGTCAAATAGCAGTAGAAATAATTAAAATTATTAAGCTTATCTATTTTTTTATACCATGTCTTTTTAAATCAAGCACAAGGTATGACATCACTCGATAAGAAATCAGAAGATTAGCCTTTAAGCATCTCAACAAGCAGGCGCATATAACACGCAACATGTCTTTAAATGAATAGTTACTCCTACAGTATCAAAATCTTCTTGACAACATTGGACAACAAAATAACTGCAGTCTTCAACAAAATCTCAAGCTCTCTGTAACTAAAAAAATGGAACAGCACCAAATAAGAGAAAGGCTAATGGGGTCTTTTTTATCATGAAATGACCTTCTGCAACAAAATGGACAAGAAGGGAAATGAGTCTATGTTTACGGAAGGAAAGGTCACAAGAAAAGGAAGGAAAGAGCAAGATGCAGATCAAATAATCATTTAAAGAGTTCAGGGAAAGGTTGTAGAGAGAAAATAAGGCATAATAAAAATTCTCTGAGTCCCCTTTTCTCTCGGCGGCATTTGAACTCTTCTCTCCTCCTCATTCACCTTGTACCTCCCCATTTGCCTTGTATTGAGCATCAAATTCATCATCAGCTTTATATATGTATCTGACCACAACAGTATAGTTTACAAGTGCGGGCACATGGAAATGAAAACTGGAAAGAATTCTCTGCACACAGTACTGAGTGTACTTAAACGCAGCATTCCATTCTTATCCATAGAGTATTATGTTATCTCTTTACTCATAGATATTTCAGTTTAGAGTTTAAACTTTGGAAGGTGATACCTTATTTTTACAAAGTTAAATTCCAAATTTCAAAATAGATGGCTCAGGGCATTCCAATGCTGTGTCCTTGAAAAGAAGGTTAAAAAACAAAGCAACACAACCAGACACCTGTATGTGGTATTTCTCTTTTCCCTTACGCTATTCGCAAATAAAATTCATGATTATTTTCAAGTATAAACTTGTTTGTAAAATTACTAAAATAAGAATGTGGAGAATAGCTTGTCTTGTCCACAGGCTACTAATGATGAAATTTCAATTTGTTAATTTTCCAACATTTTTGGCTGAGGTTAATAGTTCAAGTCAGAAAATGATCTTCTGATAGTTTTGTGAATGTTACAGGACCCTGGAAGGTAGGGGTAGTATTCAATTTTGTTTATTGATAATTTGGGGTGACTTTCAAAGAGCTGCACCAATTGAAAATTTCTGTGGACTACTATGAAAATTGTAGTTTGGGGGTGAGAGCTGACTGCCTTAAATAATATAAATTCACATACCTTTCGGCTGGGCTATTTTCATCCAAGCCAGCTACAAAAATGCCCACATCTCCTTTGCTGGAGTTTTTACCACCAGCAATCTGAATACCAAGGGTTCCCTTATCTTTTACAAGGTGTATTTTGACAACCTCTCTCTTCTGTAAAGAATGTAGATGAGAAAACAACATCAACATAGCACATGCATAAGTAAATTGATGAAATATACATTTGAATAGGCGTTGACAAAGTTGCACAATACAGTACATCCATAAATCATGCGTTCTTATTCGTCACAAAAATGAGTAAAACATTTCCAATGTCAAGCTCTATTATGTTGGTCAAAAAATGATGGACCATGCATTAGCAGCTGATAATGCCCAATCAAGGATTAGTGCCCCAGGATGCAGCCTGAGTGCATCCCAAAATAGCATTAACCCCAGAGGGTGCATTATGCTATTCCAATGCATAGGTCCAACTATTTTTGATCATTCATACACAGTAATACTTTTATTTAAAATAATGGAAAAGATAAAAAAAAAAGTTGTCTGAAAATAATTATGTCACAACAGTACCACTTGTTTGTCCCAATGCAAAATTTCCTTTTTTTTCACTAATTGTTGTTTCACAGCAAATACTTTCTCTATCACTTTGAAGGGTTTTGGTTTTATAATTGTGTGCAGATATTGTTTGAATTGAAAAAAAAGAGGAAAAGCATTTCTTACAGGTCTAGCACATCCATGGGCAATGATGATTTGGGCAAATAACTTTTTATATTATCAAATACTTATAAAATTTCACAAACTAGAAAAATTATTAAAATTAGGGGAAGCCAGCATTCTAGCCAAGCTGGCCACCACAGACCAGCTGAGGCCATGCAGCACTGACACTTTCCAACAATAATGATGGGCAAAACAACAGACTGTTGGACTGCTGGCCAGCACAGTATTAAGTGAAAATTTTACACAAAATTTGTGGAAAACAGTAAAAAATTTGGTCACTTGAGCGCAAAACAAGGCATTTACCTGTTCAAATAATAGCTATTACAGGGAACAAAAATATCTACAGTCAGTGTTGTAGCTTAAGAGGGTTGTAAAGGACAATAACATCACACACTGACTTTTTAACTTACTGTACTACACTGACAAAGCACTATGTACAGTACAGCCGCCCTTAGCATCCTATAGTATAGCTAGAACCCTGGGTCAAGAGTTAATACATTGTAAAACATTGATAGCATAAATGATTACATAATCAACATTACTTCTAATTTAAAATCAAGTCACCTCATTTCCTGAGATAATGTTGTCCATCCTGAGCAATTAAAATCAAGTCTACATCTATTTCTCTGACAGAGTGTATAAATTTCAGCAACATCAAAATGGCAACAGAATTATAACTCCAGCAAAATTAAGATTAATGCTTGCACCATTTCTAAGTACATTTTCTGTCCATCATCCATAAATAGTCATATAAAAAGTCCCTGTAACCTTCGGAATGAGTTGACACAAATCCAGGGGCTCAAATCCCTAGCCATTTAAAATGTAATTAACTGAATGATTCACATAAAATGTTTGCATTACAAGTTGTATGTATTAAGTTGGTCGGACAGGACGCCTTGAGAAATCTTGACAGGAAATCCAAGGAAAGCAGAAATGTCATCACAAATATATATTCTCACAGTACTAATTTATACAAGAAAATAATTCCACTGAACCCTTGACACTCAACATTACTCATAATTAAATGTTGATCATGCAACCGGTTCAAGATCATAAATGAAACTTCGTACTTCCTTCAACAAATACTTAAGTCTATGACAAGAAGAAACTTTTGTGACTCCGGCTCGTTTAATAGTGAAGAATGAATAATAAATATTCAATAGGCACGGATATTTACTTTTTCTGGCCACTGATCATTATTGGCAAATATGAAACTATCTTTGTTTCAGTCTTTTCTGTAGGCACAATCAATTGTTTGAACAGAAAAGAGTGTTCCACCATTTAAATTTGAATTAGAAATTTTGTAGTTCATGGTTTTGTGCAAGGTGAAATAGTACTTGCATTTGTACTAAGGCCTACACTGACTGTATGGCTATTGGAATAACCTTTTTTTAAATTGCTTTTTAATCAGTTCGTGTTGTTTTAGAGATATTACAACCCCAAATATTCAGGAGAAGCCAAAGGGTGGAAAATACAATGAATGATAGATATGTAAAGATATTATACTGGAGAGCATATTTGTAAATGAACTATAGTATACACTGCTGTATTTTTTAAAGGGACAATCATTCATATCAGTTTCCCTATTCATTCTGTGTAATAGTATAATACATAACAGAGATAATTATTTGACCACACAATTTGTACATGGAAAGTAATTACAATTTTGCTGCCAAAAATGTATGTTATTTAGGACACCAAAATGTGACATAAAAATGAGTGTTGCAGCAACTCACATTTTTGCTTACAGTATCTTACACATCTAACTTACTTAATGCTGCGTTCTCATAATTATCTTTTTCTAAAGAGTACTCCTTCAAATTCACTCACACAATTCATGAATATATGCTTAATGACTTAAAAAAATTATCAATAACAGTTCATTTAACGGATCTAACTCTTGGTGTCCACGGGCGTTACATCCGTTAAATGGGGTGAATTTTCTTCAAAATGACATCATTAAGCAGAAACCTGGTGCACCGTGAAAAGTGTGACCCCTAATATTGGTAATGATAAGTTATGAGCTTGTTCAAGCCAAAAGATCATAATTATCCACTCACAAATAGTGTTTTCTGTTTGGTGTCCAGCAAGTTACATCCGTTAAACACTGATTGCAGGTGACCATTTTGTCACTCTTCAATAGCATGAAATAATGATTTTACATGACAAGGTAAGGATCCTGTAGGTGGTGAGGATAAACTATGGGGTTCTCCAAAATCTTCATAATCTCATGACATAGGTAGCAATCAATGTTTGGTGTCCACTTGTTAGACGGTGTTACATGCCTTAAACATCACTGAGTGAACCATTGGAAACTTCTAGTAAAACTTGCCTATCCTGATTCTGTTGACATGTTTCATGCAGTAGACATGTTGCCAACTCTTTTCAATTTAAATAGAATTAATATTTCCAACTTTAAGAGATGTGTTAACATAGGCAACGGTGTCCGATCTTTGGTATCTTTAGTTACGTACCTTAAAAAAATGCAGTTTGATTCTGAGAAAAAAAGCAGGAATACTGATTTTTGCTAAATTAGAAGTCTTTGCTAACAAACTTAAAACAAATGAAAGTAAAAAGCCCCCAAATTTCGTTCTTGTGCTAGAGGAACAGCATTTTATTTTTATTTGCAACTATGTTTTTAATGTATGTAACGGTGTCCAAAGAAACTATCCAAGGTACCTACCTGAACTGTCACAGAGTTTATTATAGCCCCACATGTCAACTTCCTGATACTCTTTTACCCTTCAACCACCTCAGTTCAGATTTGTACTTCATTTATAATGTGAAATAATATTCAGAAATGTGATTTAGGGATTTTCAATTTTTCCCCTGCATGTCACACTTCTGTAACCCAGTATCATATCCTAGCATAGATAGAAGTAATATGATAAGGCACTTAGCATAAACCAGACAAATTCAGTTGAAAATAATGGCACTTCCATGACTCCAAACCCTTCTGAGCTTAACAGAATTGCACAGAAGGCAAATGAGGGCGATAGCTATTCCAAGATGCCAGACATATAGGGTGGGGTGCTAAAACTATCCCAGGCAAAGAGCTAAGCACAAAAAAATGCAAGTTAGATGTAGCAATACAGTAAGTATATGTCTGTGAAGTGAATAATAAATGTATGAATACTAGTGTTTGCACCGGGTAGGAAATTCGTACCAGGGTACCCGAACGGCATTACCCATAGGGTACCTGGGTACTCGACCGTAAAACTTGCAACATCTTACTGAAGTGCGTGGTGTTTGAATTGTTTCTGGAAAAGTGCAATTTAACCCTTTACCGTTGTTTGGGTCCTTTTGGACCCATGCGGAGAGCTCGGCTGTCACCCATCTTTACTGTTTCACGCGGAGCTCGAAACTGCGAGTAGCTACCCGAAAATTCAGCCACAACAACGAGAGAGACAATAGTTTAAGGTCACAGGGTCAATGGCCTACGGAAGCCGATGCGGGGCGGGCTACGTCCGCTTTTCCGCCCACTCCCGAGGCGCGCAAATATGCCCCGATCGGAGCACAACGGTAAAGGTTTAACAAAAGTGCCCGGTACCCGGGTACATGGTGCAAACACTAATGAATGCAAATACTCCATACAGTATGCAACAAACCCTCTTTGTTCCCATTTTACAGTATTATACAAATAGGGTTGGAAAAATGATACTTTCCCAGGAAGAGAGGTGAATTTCACACAATCTTCATGCATTCCCATGTACATGAAAGGAAAATTTCCTTCCAATTAATAAATTTCCCTCAAAATGTCCGAATTTCTGGGACCAAGAATGAAATTAACTGGCAAGTGCTGTTTTGAATTCATTCCAACCAGACAGTGCTCCCCACCAGTATACCCTAAAAGAAATGCTACCAAGTGCCACTCTTTTACCATAGGTGATGCTGTCACCCTTGGAGTCTGGAGCTGTGAACGTGTTGCATTTTAACTAAACGTTTCATCGCAAAATTTTGCGATCATTTAATAATTAATCCCGATTAGTTACAATACAATATAAGATGCGCAAGATACTTGGATGACAGATGCCAGAGAACGTTTTCAAATTAAACTTTTTCTAAAGTCCCGTCTGACTCTCTGGCAAAGAGCCATTTGGCAAATCTAAACTATTAACTGCTTCCCAAAGAAGGGTGAAAAAGATGGTAAAATTTACGGAGTATTGAGAAGAATATCATACCAAAAATGGGTTTGCGATTAATCGCGAGTAATTTTGTACTAAACGTTTATTCCAAATGCGATCAATTAGCGATTAATCCCTCCACGGTCACAGCCCTATTGGAGTGCCTAATATTTGTACAACATTGTAGCTGATTACTGTCTCCTGGTAAACACCCAGTGTCTCTAGATTGTACCAAAGATCAAGCACTTTTTGGCTCCTGGTTCAGCTAACCTTAAAGGGAAATATTGCGTTTGTTTCACAAGAAAATTTCACCCTTTTTAATCCTATATTTACTGACACTGAGTGATAAATGATTAAAAATAATGCCTTTCAAAAAATAAGTTTCCCTCTGATTGAAATTCAATCATTTGTTGCTCAAATGTTCACCCAAACTTTCAAAATTTCAAATGATGCAACTTCTATAGCTTTTCTTGTTTATACTATTTTGCAGAGATGGGGCCATTGCTGGGTGTATGCTTGACAATGAACAGTTTGATAACGTCTTGAGCTATTTTCTTTTGAACGCCATGTTTGAACATTTCAAATGAAGTATTTCCCTTCAAGGGCAGATATAAGGAAATTTGTTTGGGGGGGGGCAAACTCAACTTGAGACCATGATATCTCAAATAGTATCAGGGAATGTTGTGCAAAATTTTTTTTTTTTTTTCTGGAGGGGGGAGGGACATGAGAAGTGGTGACTGAGTGCCCAAAAGACTATCTAAGCGGAGCGCCACCATCGGTTGGCGCGGAGCGTACAGAAAATTTTGAAAAATCACAACCTCTCAGATAGCCGGAAATTGCATTTGCCAGGCTTGTAAGTAGAATTTAAGTAGTTATTATTTTGAGCTTTCCTTTGCAATAAAATCTTTTTTTAATAAAAAAAAAAATCAAATTGCAAAATGATCAGAAAATTACCAGGTAAAATGTATTGCCTACTTTACGGGACGATGTGACATTTAATCATTTTCTTTGTCGCAAAGTAAAATCTCCATTAAAAAGAATAGCCCAGAACCAAATTTTTGTTTAATGTGTTTAATGTATTCTTATCACTCTGGTAAAGTTTGCATTCATTTCTCAGGTTTGGTTCTCGAGATATTAGCAACTGAAGTTGACACATTTTCTACAAAAGGTAAATTTGAACCAAGCAGGTGCTATGTCATGTATTCATATTGATGATCAATGTTTTGATTTGTTTTTTATTTATTTTAGATCCTACTGTTTGATCTTGAATTGATTAGGGATGCTCTCTTTCCCTTAAGGCAAATTAGGTTTTTAAACTTCCATTGCTCAGGATGCACTTATGGTTACAACATATCACAGTTAAATTGTATAAATATGGTGTTCAATTTTAGAGAAAAACAACTAAAACATTTCCATCAATGTGAATACGTGTCATCACGTCTACTTGTTGCAAGTTCACTCTTTGTAGAAAATATTTCAACTTCAATTCTAATATCTCCAGAACCAAACATGGGAAATGAGTAAAACTTTCCACAGTGAGCTATGCCTACAGTAGAATATGTTCCTCTTCAAAATATCAAACATAAATTTGTTCTGGACTTTTTTGTTTCAAGGAGCTGCACACCATTGGAAATAACATGAAATCATAACTTTTCGAATCATATTTACTCATATGACCAGTGGTCCAATGAGCCTGTAAACCTGAACCAGCCACACAGAAGCATTGGTAGCACTACCAGCATCAATAACAGTACTGATTCGGTACTGCTATTGGTGCTGGTAGCGCTATCAACGTTTCTGGGCAGCCGGTACTGGCCTAAAATTTTGATACAATTACAAACTATATCCTTGACAATTACGCATTAGTTTATACATTATAAATAATATATGACATTTGTATGAGAGAGAAGGCTGGGATACTTTGCCCAGATTAAGAAAAAGGCTGCTCTTTATTCATGTCATATCGAATAACGTTATTTTTGGAAAATTGAAGACCATGATTTGGAAATGTTTGGGGAGGCAAGTGCCCGCCCTGTGCCCCTATGGCAAGTGGTTAATGTTTCCCTTTAAAGAAGGAGCCTCCCAGCTACCCAGGTTTTTCCACCCATGGACTATATATTCAAACTCCCACTTTCAATGTTGATTACAATTCTGTAACAATCATTTAAGGCACAACATTGAAAGAGAGAGGGAGTGAGGGTTCCAGACCTGTTGACTTTGAAAGCTTACAGTACAAGTGCATTTTGTCACTGGTTACACCTATTCTGTTTCATTTATTTTATTTGGGATTGCAGCCTATATAGTACTGTACTTCAGGTACTTATTATCATCACATTTCTCAAACATTTTACCTTCAATGTTAAAAACCATGAATTTTAGTTTTACATAGATGAAAAAAGCAAACAGAGAGTTTCATTAAAATACCAATACGAGAACATCTAGTTCAAAAGATTTCTTGCCTAAATAATGATAATGAGGTACAGTAGGCTGAAGTCTTCTGTGCTTTAAAAGTCTTGACACTAGCTTTGTACACGCAACAAAATGTTGCCCTGTCTGTTATACGTCCACATGTAGGAAGTTTTTCTGCATACTGATGAACAAAATGTTTTTGGCAAATAAACTCTCACAATCAGCTGACCTTAACAAAGACTTTAAGAGTAGGAAGTATATCTTGGCATCATTTACAATAATTGCAACATGCTTATGTCAGTGAATGCTTTTTGTATTTGACCTTCATGGGAAAGGGACACAATGTGTACAGTTGCAGTCTAAGGGAATAAGCATATCAGACTGAATCCTTCATAAATGATATACGTGAGCTGTATTCAAGCACATCAACCTGCACTTTCAACTTTTAAAATATGAAGTGTATTCCAATTATACAAACCAGGACAGTTCCCTACAATGTACAGTAGTACTTGTAGTTTTTAGCTCTTTCTAACAAGCAGAGAAATTTGTCATTGAACAAATATTCCCAATGGATATTTAATTGTAACTTCAAAATTTCGAAAAGAAAAAAAAGACTTAAAAATGGTCACTTTACCCTTGAAGAAAACATCTCCTCGATCCTAGATTGTCAGTTCCAATCTGACTTATAAGTATATTATGTAATATTACCAGATATTTTGATACCAAATGAGACGCTTCCTCTCCTAGAACCCCCATCCCCTGCAACCCCCCTCTTGTGATTGCTGCACTCTCAGTGTTTCTATCAGAAGGAAAAGGGATAATTTGTCCTCACTCTCTTTCAATCAAAAAAAAAAATGTTAGTTTCTTGGCTTCTTTATAATTAAGAGGACACCTTTGAAGTGGTGTTGCAACTTACCTACATAAATAGCCTTTAAAACCCCTCAGATTATAACTCATAAGGGACTTGGAACAAGCTTCAACGCCCCTTCCCCAATGTTATCGATATCAACTCAATGAGCCCCTTTAATTAAGACAACACTTTAATGAACACTTGGCACAAAACTCACCCGCTTTCTTGCTTCTGTTAAAGTCTTTGATAAAACAGAATCACTTCTTGAGATGTTGGGGGTAGAAAGTGATGGAGATCCACTTTTATTTTGTTTCTTAGTTGGCATGTCGCTGGGGGAGATTCCCCCACCCTGGGGGCCCTCTGGAGCTTTACGTTTTACAGAGCCTCCTTGCTTTTTTGACAGGAACTTGCGACTGGAACTACTGGCCTCTGAATAGTCTGTTCCCTTCCCTTTCAGGGAGTAAGATCTCCTAAACGAGTTTTTCGAGAAATTATGGGACGACGAGACAGCAGCCGGTGGGTAGCTTTGGTCTAATCCATTGAAGGTAATACTTGTCACTGCAATAGAATTCCTTTTACCTGGCGGCTGTGGTGCCCTGCGTTTAACCTTCCTTAAGACAGCAATACAAATGGCTCCTGACTTGAGTGCATTGTCTAGCAGCTTTCTGTGTTGTGGAAATGAAATAAAGGAAGGGGGATTAATGATAATGGCACAAAAGGAAATGAGCTAGCTTTGCTTTGGTACTAGACAGAACTAAGCAGGGAAATTACAAATATTTCCTTTAATGATCGGAGAAATACCTTTCCATTCCACAAAGGTAGAGATACAGTAGTAAAAAGAACTATATAACAAAAAATGTTCAAGATTGCTACATGTAGTCAGTCTTTATGCTTGCACTGTAAATGAAGGATGTTGAATGCAAGGTACATAGCTATCCACCTACGCTACAGAATATTCTTGTGAAGTTTTATTTTGATGTGGAATGTGCAGTATGTTATAAAAGTGACTGAGATTGATCATGAAATAAACCACAATAAACTAGAAGACAGTGCACTTAGCAGGTTTCTGCTGAAGTGGCTATGAGCAATTACAATGCAATGGCTTAAGTGGCTTTTCAATTTGACACACCGATGATTGTTTGAAAACAGGAAAATGGATTGTTCCATTTTTTTTCCATGGCTGATTTAAGCACAGTTCCTCAAAAATAAATTTATTTCGAGCATATTGCAAAAATGGGTAATTTCTCTGACGAAACATTGCACAATGAGCAACCAAAAATTTTACGGCCCAGTTTCCAACCAATAGGTTCAAGTCAAGCTGGAAATGGCCTTTTTGGCAGTTGCAGCTCTCTGGGGTGAAGAAGTTAATTCCCATCTTTAAATTTCACATGTGTGCATGTCTTTAAGAAATTTATATGTACGTAAAACACTTGCATGTAGACTGTATGCATCACACATCATACGTACCCATATGGCACGCATATGCTGACTTATTGGTTCTTTCAGCGATCGTCTCAGCTCCGCTAAGCCTATAATTATCAGTTTACATATCCCAGTAGCACACCTAGTGCAAAGTTGTAGAATAAATTTATATGTACGTAAAACACTTGCATGTAGACTGTATGCATCACACATCATACGTACCCATATGGCACGCATATGCTGACTTATTGGTTCTATCAGCGATCGCCTCAGCTCCGCTTAGCCTATAATTATCAGTTTACAAATCCCGGTAGCACACCTAGTGCAAAGTTGTAGAGAGCTACCAAGGTACAGCGAAGGCAACAGTGAATATCGCAGTGTGTATTACAACCGATGAAACAGATCAAGATTTTTATGATCTCATTCCTATGTTACCTACGTATTGCTTTGTAAAGTTGGAAAGATAACTGTTTCTGTTCATTTTGAAATAATTTTCATAAGGTTAAGTAATGAAAATATTACCAACCCGCTATTCTTGTGATCGTTGTTTCAGTCAACTTTTACAGAGTTAAGTCAATGGGACTTCTCCATTGAGTTAACTGTAAAGGGAACTCCCAAAATTAAGTCGTTCCAATGATTTACACCTATGCCAGCGTGCAGTGTGTACAGCTAACCTGGATTTCCTTTTAGCTGCTCTGCACTGATCGTGTCTCTGTACATACATTCATGTGAATACAGGGAGCTGCTGGTGAATATACAAACAGACAGCATGCTACGTAGATGCTGCTTAATTAAGGGAGGGTGTGAGACTATTGCTGGGAGGGTGGGAGATTATTTCTCAATGAATCAGTGACTGCAACTTGATCTTTGCAAAACTTTCAGCCACACAGACAGTACTATATATACAGGTAGAGAAGCACAGCCCACAAGACTACCTACAGGTTCAAGGCCCCACTTGTTATTATTTTCGTTTTACATATCACAGTATACTTGTGCATTTTTAAAGCAAATAAATAGGTAAGCTCCTGCTATATTCTCATCTTTTGACAGATGAGTTGTGAGAATAGTTTTTTAATTCCATGTGAAAACATTCCAAACATAAATCCGAACGGGACTTTTGTACCTGCGGTGAAACTAATAAGCCATTACTTTAAAATAAGGGGTTCAGTTGTTTTGTGGTTGCATTTTTCGGCAATTACACTTGCGTTTTTTTTTGCTTTTTTCCAAAATCGCGGAGCGTTATTTGGTCCGCAAAATGGCGCATATTTGTATTGGCCCTCTAGTATGGTGATTAAAGTTGTTTATAAATTTCTTCTAAGTTGCTATGTTAATGAAATGATTTTACACAAGATTTCCCACTTAACGTGCAGTACTTTTGAATAAAAGTAAGGGAGGCATCTCAGTGGTACTGCATGAACTGAACTTTGAACAAAGTAGCAGCTCATGCCACAGGGTCCAAATTTAAGTATAGATATAAAGCTTCTACAATAGTGTGTACTCACTGTGTTTGGTCTAACTCGTACTGTACATATTCAATTAACTGAGTCAGACTCAATTCCTCTATTACAGATAACTAAATATGAACTTTATAACTTGATGTTTAGTGCAGCACTGCAACATACTTTGCAATTTCAGTCTACTAAAAATTGTAGTAAGTCCACATAAAAAGCTTAAGTATACAGACTTCTCACCTTTGCAACAGTAGATCTACAGTATGTAATGTGAATTTTTCAACACAATCATACCCTCAAGGCATCCAAGTTTAATTCTACTGCTTATCTGCATATCACTTTCAGTCATCATTTCCTATGTTCAGCACTGTACTGTATACAGCAGACCTACTGTACCTTTATATACAATTTCCATTGCAATCAGACATCTTTAAACACTTTCAAAAATCATGACAATATACTTACAAGATCAAATTATCCCACAAAAAATCTGTCACACAATTTTTTTCGGAAAATTCCAAAGAAAAATTCCCAACACTGTTATCAGTTATAATCAAAGAACCTACAGTACTCTATGAACTAGACTGCTTCCACTCATCTGACCTCACGTAAATACATTGTAGTATTAGCGTACACAGCAATTCTCATAGATCCGCACTGCACATTTAGACAAACTCACAGTTCTGGAGTGTAGTCTACAGTACCTGTCTTACAGTAGCAGTTGGTAAAAGTACTGCGCACCAAACCCACCGGAAGACTGGGAAGTTATTCAGGAATTCCTCTTCTCGTCTGACCCTATTCTATTACCTTACCATTTGACAATTTTCAGCAGTTTCTGTTCAGTTCCAAAAATAAATCAAATTTATGTTTTTCTTCAGATTTGTGTCACTGGTGGATTTTATTACAAAACTAAGTATGTTCCCTGTTAATACTGACAATCAAACATCACTGACAGTTAATACAGGTTCCATTTAAAGTAAAACTGCAGGGACATATTGTTATTTGTTAACAGCTGTACCATGTGTGTAATAATAGCAGTTGCACATTATTTAACCTGAACTTCCCAATTTTAGGACAATCTTCCTGTTTCTGGCTTTGGTTACTCCCCACTGGAAAGCAAATTTTTGACAAAAGAAATGGCTTCAACTTTTGACTAATAAGTCCTTCTAAAAGTATTCAAATGGTAGAAGCAATTTCCACAAACAATATTGAGAAACAATAGCCAGCTCACACAGATTTCCTATTACAGTATTTGGCTTCCAAGCATCATTTATAATATTTTAGGAATTAATCCATTGCACATTCATGGTAAACTAATGACTTCTTTCTCTATATTTTATTATTTAATGAAAAAAATATTATCACATGACTCTCAAGAGCTAAATCATGAAAGAAGGTAGACTACTTCCTACCAATCCTAGTTGGGGTGACTTCCCCTTCAAGTGTTTCATATTGGAGTGATATTTAGCAAAAAAGCAGATTTTCAGAAGAATCCTTGCATAAATATACAAATTTTGTTATTTTCATCACATGAGTAGTAGATCACATGATAAAAAAAAAAAAAAAAATATGAACAGAACAACAAATTTTTGGTGTGCAGGGGTGGTGAAGGTACAGTACTGTATTTTCTTAGCTCTTACATCTAGTCCAGTTTTGTTCGAAATCTGAAAAAATTATTCAATTTTTGTTGTAACCTTTACTAATTTTTTAATGTCAGTAATACTTTTGTGTATAACTTTGCCAGCACTAACTATGGTTTCAGGACAAACATAGTGTACATACTCAGGGTTTGAATTCTGAGGCATGTTACTGCAATCACATACTGGGTCATCACCATGGGTGGAAAAAGTTGGGAAGCTGGGAGGCTCCTTCCTGGGAAATTTTGCCATCTGGAGGGAAATATAGGATACTGGAAGGAAATTTCCCATTTCTGTACATGAAAACATGAGGAGAGTTGTGGGAAATTTAACTTCCTTCCAGGAAAATAATTTCACTCCCTTCCTGGGAAATAAACATTTCTTCCTGCCCTGGTCATCACTCACCTCACATCACTGTAAGGAGTGCACCCCTACAGAGAAAATGGGAACTAAACTTTAAAAGTTTATAATAAAACAGTACACATACTGTACCACAGTCACTATTTTCTGGACGGACGGGTGTAATTTGTAGGGCACACAGTCTACTATACAAAGTTAGAAGACCTAAACTCATGGCCAGTATACTGTACTATGCTGCTACACTACAGTTCATTACATCCACATTCTTTCATAACAATGCCCACACACACAAAAAAAAAATAAATAAATAAATGTAGGTGTATACAGATGCTTTGAGTTCTGTATTTTTAGCCTTAAAGTAACTAACGTCAAATTGTGTTTTTGTACTTTTGTTCCAATAAAGCAATAGCCTAAGTTCAATAAAAAATGATTTCAAGCGTTTATACCACAATTTGTTTGAAACTGAGCCATAAAACCTCATCTATATCTAATCCTTCAGTACCTGTCAATAAGGTTTCAGAATAATCTATAATCTAGTCACTGTGATATTACAGTATTTCTATTGACATAGGAAGGATAGTGAATCATTACTTCATTATGTGTTAATTAAATTCTAAATGCTTTGTTTTAGAATCTTCAAAAGGCTACTCCCAAACATTACACAGATAGATCATGAATCACGAATCACCAGTTGTCTTTCAAAGAAAAGAAAGTAGTTCATTCATGAAAAAGTCATAAATTACTAGTACTGGATGTGCAGTGTGAGATACAATTGACACTATTCAATGTAATTTATGCAAAGATGTTATTAAGGGGGAAACAGTAGTCTGTGTCACCCCAATTTGAATTATTCTAGTGCACCATTCTGTTTCATGACTGGCTCTTGAAACCATGTGACCATATTTTTCCAACTAAATTTTGACATTTATGAGGGTAACTCATTGCTCTACCTTGGAAATGTAATATTTAAGTAAGTATAAGAAAAAGTTACTATGAAGAGGAATGAGAACAAATTAGTGAGCATTAGCAGAACATTAGTTACAAATGTGTTTAGGACAACTGCTCTTGCACATGAAGTGAATTATGCAATTGCTGCTGACAGAATACTTGCTCACTCACTTAATGCTAAAATAAAAAAAAAAAAAAACATTATTTAACGCTACTGTGTTTGAACTCTATACTTTAAGAAACAAGGAAAAAGTGGTGCTTGTCTTACCCAGCCCTTTGCACATCACAGCTCTCTAAGATTTGTCCATTGATGGCTAACAATTCATCACCACATTTTAGTCTTCCATCCTGATGGGCATATGATGATGGTAATATCAACTCAATTCTCACATTGCCAGCAATAGCAGCAGAAGCCTGGGTAGGTGTTCTCATCTGATCGCTGCCTAATGTCATACTCCGTCTCCATGATTTGCGGTTGGACTTGAAATGCCCTGCTTCCTCTCTTAAAACAAGTCCAAACTCTTTCCCTTTCTTTGGTGGTGATTGAAAGGAGAACACTTGAATTTCCTCCCTGTCTCTCATTTCAGGCTTAGCTGTTTCCTGCCTCTCTGAGGGTGGAGGAAGAGGCCCTTTTAGTTGTCCATTGCTATAGCTGGTAGGAAGAGTGGAATTCTGAAAGTTGTATGCCTTGAGGGCATGTGCCCTAAGAGATGCCAAGGTATACTGTACATCAGGTGTCAAGGGGGCACTTCCAGCTGACTCAAAGGCATCTAAAAGTTCTTGGATCACAGCAGAATTCTCTGCTGTAATAGGCATTATTCACATGGAATGTGTGGTGGTTACCACCACTCAATTACCTGAAAATGAAGAAGAAGAGTAATTGAAAGTGAAAATGCAAAAAAAAGCACTAATGTTTTGGTACCACAGAACAACAGTTGTATTCAAATCTGCCAAGCTGGAAATATTTAATGTACAGTATTGGACATTTATGTCCACCTTTTTAACATATTATACTCCCAAAATAATACTAATTCCAGTTTAACAATTACTATACATCTGTGAGATAGGGCTGTGAACGTTTAGCAAAATAACTAAACGTTTAACCTCAAAAATATGCGATCGTTTAGCGATTAATCGCGATTACTTTATCACAAAAAAATTATTTCAGTATGTAGAGATTGATACTGAGTGTAATACAGAAATAATAATAGTTGTTATCTTGCATGGTAAAATCAAATTATTCTGAAACTTTGAATCCTACAAGGTTCAAACATGCCCAGAATGTTCCATTTAACAAAAAACTGGGGTCATCAGAGTATAGAGATGGATTTAAAAAAATGTCAAAAACAGGATTTGCTATTAATCTCTTGAGGCTTTGTATTAAACGTTTATTCCACATGCGATCGTTTAACGATTAATCGCTACACCTTCACAGCCCTACTGTGAGAGTGCTTTCACATTGTCCTCCATCAGGGGATCAGATCCAGAACTGTTCCATCATCCCTAGCTGAGATCAACTTTGAGTGTGAAAGCTCTGGCACTCAGCATCAGATCTGGAGATTTTGATCCACACATAGAGGGAGATCAGATACCCTGTATCATATGGTGAAGAGGATCTAAAAACTGGGTGTGAAATCTCAGGGGATCAACGAATAAACAAGACATACCCTTTCAACATCCTATTTCTGGGCATGAAATACCACTACAGAAAATCCCTGCAATACCACTTATAGTTACAGTTGTACCATGTGCCTTTTGCACTCACACAATGATACTGTGAAGGCAATTGCAATTTTCCTGAGCTTGTTTGAGCTTGGTCTGCCTCCAACATTCAAGCATACTTTTATTTTACAATTTTTCTCGACTGCTTTAAAGGTTAGGTCAGATTGAGTTTTACGGCCAACTTTCCAACCAATTGGTTCGAGTCGAGCCAGCCACGGCCTTTTCTCCAGTTGTGGCTCACAGGCTTGTTTTCCCTTCTCCACTTCTTCTGCTGAGCACCAGGCACAACTGCAGCTTTTAAGGGAAACTTACATAGCTTTAGAGAGTTTGGTCAAAATAGGTTTGTTGATATTTCTAATCCAAAATGTGTTTTATAAATTCCTGATAAATGAAAATAAGTTAAGAGCTGTGGAATGAGGAAGACTTCAATATTAAGCTCCATAATAGCAGGCTATAACCATCTCTGTGATGGATTAAAGTTTATTCAGTAACAAGTACTGTATGTTGTATGCTGTATTTGTACTGCTGTACAAGATTATCACCTATTTTGTTTCTCTTATCCAATTGGTGTGTGTACATCATGAAACCACATGTTTATACTTGCATAACAACAACCACTATGAAGTTACAGTTCATTGCATCACTTTCTATAATTTGCTGATTGCTTGATCAGGGCTTTATTCACTGAGGGAGATCACATGTGAAAGCAAATCATTTGATCTTGAGGGGCGGATCTGATTCAGATCTGATCGCCCTTTAAGATCAACTATCAAGTGTGAAAGCACTCTCACTGCAAAAATTTGCAAATAAGTTTTTCTAGTTACAAGGAGGAAGTTCTGGATAATGCAACTATAAAAAAATATACAATTAATGTACTTGACATTTTATTTGAATTTAATGTACTTCAATTGAAAGCCCACTCATATTAACCTTATTGTTTTAAAAGCTTTTGACCCAGATCTGAATGTACGAAAAATTGATACTTAACCAATTTAACTCTATACTTAGTTTTAGTAAGAAGTAATACATAATGAATTTTTTAATAAAGTATATTCATAGCATGGCTGTGATTTAATAACCCCGTGCAGTTCCTTAAAACTTGAACTAAGTTCAACTGATAGGTCTTTCATGACAGAGACAACAATGTTGCTCTTCTTAAATTTTGTTTAAGTTTCAATAATAAACAAGAACATTTCATTGAAAATTTGAACAGAATATTAACTACATCAGCACTGTAACAATATACATCACTCATGATGAAACTCTCTTGAATCTTCAATACATTCAAGCAAAGGCCCACAGTCATGGGGCACTCCCCCTCTCCCCCCTCCCCCCCACAAAAAAGTTCCACTAAAAGGTCTTGAACTTTAAGGCCTAATTCTCTCACTGCAAACAGCTCCAACTTACATGTACATATGCCCCTCCCACAACTGTCAAGAACTCATCCTAAATCAGACATATATGAGCTAGAGTACTCTGCATTCCTTGAACTTGCTGTCAATTAAAGTGCCATGCTGATTGATAAATTCTGTGGACTACTACAAAAATTGTATTTTAAAGGCCCAGTTCTCTCACCCCAAACAGTACCAATTCTCCTTACCTTCTTACTTAAGCACCTCCTACAATTGTCTGAAATTCATCCTCATCCAGATACAATCTCAGTTTATTGCTTCAAGGTGAGTATAGAAAAACTCAACTGGTATAATCAAAACACTCTTAGTACAGTTCATGCTGTGTAACATAAGCTTTGGTACTCTGCACTGTTTGAATTAGCTGTCAATCGAAAAGCTGAGCCAATTGAGGATTTCGGTACACCCATGCCAAAATTGTAGTTTGCGGTGAGAGTTTTGGCCCTTTAAGGTGAGAGTTGAATGCCTTTAACATGATGATACATATTTCACATCAATAAATGATCACAACTAAACCTTCAAAACTTCTCATGGCAGAGATATACTTACCCTGGATCTCCCCCTCCCCCCCCCCAGACTGGCAAAACTCTCATGCTCATGTGCCCCCAAATTAATAGCTGTGGCTAAGGGCCTGCTCATGCATGTACAGTAAATGAATCTCAATACACTTTAAGTAGGAACACTGAACACTTAACGAGATAACCAACAGTCCTATGACGATAAAGAGCCAACCTACATTTAGTGTTCTGATAAGTAGTTGCAAAATGCAAAATTACCAGTACTAGTCTACATGGATGTGAAAATAAACACATATGGTATCTATGAATCTGCATCTTAGTTGGGTGACCTTTCCATATTTACAATAAAAATGATGAATAAAACCAACCACTAGAAACCAGATTTAGCCAAAATTTCACCACCTTTTTGAATCAATGATCAACTCATCCTACAGGAAGGCTGAACCATGCAAAAATCCATGTCAGTAAATAAAAAGTCTACATAGTAACTCCTGGATTTAACAGGCACTATCAAATACTGAAGTATTCATTCACAACATTATTCCACTATCTTGGTATCTGATCCAGACATTTATGATGTACAGTACAGTCCATACAGTCTCCCGAAACTGATTTGACGGTTGTGCGGGGCATTGTTCAAATATGAAAGTCCTTTGCAGATTAATTTTATATTGCTGATATGCCTTGCCAGGGCAGAAATCTTGAAGTAACAATAGGCCTAAGTTTTGAGCATGGAAGAAAATAAACAGAAGGTTTCCTGATCTGTCTCAGAGGAAACTGAAGAAAAAGTGATGAGAAATAAAAGTACAGGATGTGAAACCTCCTGCTGATACATTGATATTAATCTTCCAACTGTTCTCTGAGAGACACATCATTACTCTAAATGTCAACAAGATCAGACAGCCAAGTGAGACCTTTTGACCTATAAATCCCTCCCATTTTAAACTAGTACCACATACTGCCAATATTTATATCAGGAGTATGTATTCCAATGCAGTAGGCTGCGGTTATGGGGTTTAAAGTGCACACCTTTCTGTAAATATTGTTATTGCGTTTACACAACAGTATGACTAAGCATGAAACATGAAATATCAAAATAATCAAACCTAGCTACAGTAGTTGAATTGACAAGAATAAAAGTGGCATTGTTATGATAAATCCATTATTTGCAATGGGGGACAACTTTTCCTTGATATTAAAGGCCCTGTTCTCTCATCCCAAACAGTACCAATTCTCCTAACCGTCTTACTTAAGCCCCTCCCAAAATTGTGTGAAATTCATTCTCATCCAGATACAATCTCAGTTTATTGCTTCTGGGTGAGTTTAGAAAAACTCAATTTATATAATCAAAACACTCTCAGTACCGTTCGTGCTGTGTAATGTAAGCTCTGGCACTCTGCATTGTTTGAATTAGCTGTCAATCAAAGAGCTGAACCAATTGAGAATTTTGGTACCCAGGTGCCAAAGTTGTAGTATGGGTGAGAGGTTTGGCCCTTTAAACAGTTGATTTTAACAAGAGACAGCTGTAGGCATATCAATATGCAGTACTTCCATAATGAACAAAGAGGAAGGGTACTTTTTCAAGGTACTTATTTATCGCCCCAGATAGTATTTATACTGTAGCACTTACTTGCAAAGGTTTTCCATACAAGTCTACTGTACCTTGTCCCTTCTCTGCAGTACGAGGGCTTTAGTCCACACAAAATCAAATGAGGTCCCCTTTTCCTTACACTTTATCTCTGTACCTAAGCCTTCCCTTGGATCATGGTTCATAAAGTTTAAAACATATACAATGTACTGTACACTACTGAACACCATGCATGAAAATATATCTACTTCATGACAGGTGCCAAACATTGACTCCTCTTTTGGCCTACTGTATTCTACAAAATATTAGCCATATACAAATATTGCACAGTGCAAAACAACCCTCATTTTAATAGCAATGGATGTCTGTACTGTACATTCTGCATGAAGTATCAATTCAGTAAGAAAAATATTGTCTCACTATAATGACAACAATACCAGGGTATGTACATGTACTTGTTCAAATTGTAATGACAGCAAACTCTTCCCTGTTGTATGTAGGAATTTAGGTATCATGAGTTTTTGATAGCTATATAACCTTATGTCCCATTTCTTTACCATAGCAAAGGAGGATTTGCTATGCCCATTTTCAAATCTTTCTTCAATTTATAGTACTATACCTCCCACACTTTTCACATAAATGTGTTCAATCTACTAGAGACAATGAGCCATTATAATCTGGTAGATACAACACTGCCCTTTGGTTGCCAAGTGCAATTCACATGATGACCTCAAGATATGGCACTAATACTACAAATGGTAGCAGTTCTATGATAAAGACTTTAGAAACCTTAGTACAAAGTTGGGTAGTGATTACATGAATTAGATTAATTTGGTTATAACTTATCCATCACCTGCTAACATGGATTAATAGATCCTTTTGCCATTCCAAGTACCACAGTCATACCAATTACTGAACTTAACACCATTATATATTTTGCAACATTATTTAAAACTATTTAAAACTAACTTGAAAACTCATTTGTTTACTTTGTCTTATTGACCGCATGTTGTATAGTTTTAGCGCTTTGAGACTTCTTGTGTAAGGCGCTATATAAGAACTGTTATATTATTATTATTATTATTATTATTTATCATAGTCATGTGACATTCGTCTTATGTTATTAGTAGTTTCCTTAAAGGGCCAAACCTCTCACCCCAAACTACAACTTTGGTACGGGGGTACCGAAATTCTCAATTGTCTCAGCTCTTTGATTGACAACTAATTCAAGCCAGGCAGAGTACCAAAGCTTATATTACACAGCATGAACGGTACTGAGAGTGTTTCAATTATATAAATCAAGTTTTCTTTACTCACCTTGAAGCAATAAACTAAGATTGTATCTGGATGAGCATGAATTTCAGACAATTGTGGGAGGGTCTTAAGTAAGAAGGTTGGGAGAATTAATATTGTTTGGGGTGAGAGAATTGGGCCTTTAAGATGTCAATGGACCATGCTTATTACTGCATGCTGCTTGATGATAATACTTGAACACATTATAGCACACCTTCAGAGAATATAGAAAGTGATATAGTGGTACTGTAAAATATAGGCAAAACTCTATACAACAAATGGTACATGTTCCATTAGAGAAGTACAGGAACTGTACCTACACTGTATAGTAGCTCTCTGTAAATTTTTTAATTCAAATATGCTATGATGCTTGGTGTAACAGTGTACTTGAAAGCAAAAGCCTGTACTCATTGTACTGTATCAGTAGGGAGATATTCCGTAGTTAATTTGCACAAAGTCTTCTTTCTACAGGATGGATTTAATTTCAGGAAATATTTTATACCTTAACTTTGTAAAGAACAAACAGAAACAATACCACAAGTCTACCCTTGAAATCAAGACAGATACAATAGAATTCAGGCCCTTTGTATATTTCAAAATCCTGATTATTTTAAATTTATCTGAGAGTGCTGTGCTGTAGTCCAAATATAATTTGATTAATCTCTCTATCTGACAATAAAGTTCTACATAAACAATGACAAAAATAGGGGCAGTGACAAAAAGGTGTACATGATACTAATCTGAAGTAAAAGAACTGTATCCCTTTTGGCCATTAAACACACTGTAATGTAGCCTCTTTCAAGATCTAGATATCCTGGTCAAAAGTGCTTACCTTTTAAATTATCAAGTTTTCATGTACTGCAATTTTTTCAAAATTTCCTCCCTGTAGAAATACGGATTGTGTACATAAAGATATCATTATCATCACTTGATATCATGTTACAATGTACTGTAAGCCCATGTATTGATTTAGCATTGATATGTTTGTTTAATGTTACATGAAACAGCACAGTATTGTTCTTCCAGTATTGCATTTCACTGTGTTATTTGATATGAACATGCTGATCAATTCATTAGAAAAATATTGCACCAAAAGAATGTAATAATGGCCACTGATCAATAATCAATAAGTATTTAAGTTAATCCCTTTAAAAAATCATCACATAAAATTTGAAGAATAAAGAGTCCTTTATAAATGGTACTAGGTACTATACTATTTTAACAACATTTTTTTTTCTTAACAGTTGTACTTGCAGTATATATGTGTGCTAATACTCAGAGGAATATAGTACATAGCACAAGCAAAGTCCATTAGCAGTAGAACTTCTCTTTCTTGAACAATAAATGTTGCCATACAAAAAACAAGTCAAGAACTGTTTGGGTTAAGAGGCTTAGCCTTTAAAATGGAACCTACTCCTGTTGTGCACAAGGCTCTGCATAAAGAATGGAGTACTGTATGATGGCAAACAAACCCGAGCCCGACACTTGGAAAAAAAAAAGCTATGGGCACTGCTAGATTTAACTAGAAAGGTTATAGGTTGAGGCATAAAACTATCTCACAAATAAACAAACTGACCATTTAACTAAATCTCTCTTTTTCTCCAATAGAATGATAATTATAAAGGTGCTTCGTTAGTTAGCTCATACTATAGTATATCACACAAAATGGCTTTGTTTGACTTGGATTGACCTCTTAATTACCAGCTTTTCCAACTTAAATGTTGATAACACTGTTCCATCGCATTTTGAAAATAATCTTGCAATTCAGACCTGGAATATTTACACTATTTTATAAACTGTAGAGTATTCTTTTCCGTAATTTAGTGTAACTGAACACCTTACTTACCTCCTTTAAAAACTTTGATACTATACACATAAGTATCCACACGCTTCCTCCACTAGAAAAGCAAGTGAAATACTGCACAATAATATAAGTACAGTACAGTTCCCCCTTGATAACACAGTGTCAAAATGAATGTCCAATGTTCATAAACCAGAGATAAGTGTTTAGAAACACAAAGATAAGCAGGTTACTGTTACACTTTCATTTTACTCAATGTATTCATTTACATAATTATCACCAGCTTTTGGTGCTTTATGAGACAGACCTTTCAGTTTCACCCAAATTGAAACATAAATTTCTGATCCACTAATTGTGCCATTGATATCATGTTAACCTCATCATGGTATAATGAGATAATTTTCCGAACTAGGTTACTTTTGAAAACTTTTTGGTTCTAATAAATTGTTATGCATTTTTATTGCTGAAACAAAATGCTTACAGTGAATGAATCATAATATTCTTATCACCAAACATAAAATGCTAAACACAAAAGAAGCACAGGATGTATATGAGTAGGGTACACAGGTGTAGATGGTTTCATAGCATCTATAAACTCCTAGTCATCACAATTTAGAAACACAAGCCAGGGTGTTAAATATTAGAAATAAAGTACAATCAAAAGGTGGCCTGTCAAATTCGCAAATTGTTTTTCAGATGAAGGTTACTGTAACAGTGACTGCAGAGGACAAGGAAGTGACCATTTGGTGTTTATCCCTCCCGAGTATCCCTTTCTAAATTAAAGATACAACTGATACATCATGGGTTGGGGGAGAACTACAACAAGACAATAAATCTTTCATGGAAAAGTTTTTTTTTTTTGCAGTTTCATATGACAAGGATGTTCCACAAAATTGTACAACACCTTTCCACCACCTCTACAGAAACAATGTGCAAGGGAGCCTCTCATTTGAGTCTTATCCCATCTTTGGAAGCATCCCCACTGCAATATCAACCTATAGTCCCATCCTTAACAGCAACTGTACAGATATGTTGCATATACATACTTCAAGAGCAGTGAAGCAAGCAAAGGTAGAGGCATGCCCTTTGCTTTAGTCATTAATTCATTCTGTACAGCAGGTACCTGTATAACCTCACATTGGATGCAAAGGAAGTGGACATTATACAGATTTTCAAATTCCAGGGTAGCTTTATGATGCTAGTAGGCAACATGACTTAGCACACTGTACCATGCTACAGAAGGAATAAAATATGCCATCCATTAACTTCCTAATCAATAGGAATCCCCACACACAACTTGCAGTCTGCAGGTCCTAACACCTCTGTCATACTGGAAAACCTCAATTTAACTGATTCCCTTCCCTTTTAGACTCTTATACCATGATGCTGTGCAACATACCCAGCAGTAGATACTATAAATATCCTCCACATAAATCCATCCATCCATTTGCTGATTACACATTGAATTCAACATCATCAAAAAATACATCTAGACTGTTCAAGATTTAATATTTAGACTCCAGTACAGTACTGGGCCTACAGTATGTAGTCTTCCAATATTTGCAGAAAATAGCAACGACTGTTCATTTTTTACATATCCAATTGTACCTCAATATTCAGTAAGGTAAAGTACAAGTTCAATATTATACTCAAGATTCAAAATTTCTCTAAACATCACAATGACCTTCAAGCATTACTATTGTGTCTTTTCTTGGTGCACTTTTACTTGAAATAATTCTTGATTGTGACTACTGGGACATGGTTCCACTCACTCTACATTGGGGTCCCAACTGGTCTATTTAAAGAAGTTACTTCCTGTAATTTTGGGAGAAAAAAATATTCTCACATGACCTCTAAAGCCAATAATTTTTGTTGCTACAGAAATTTTCAATTGGTACAGCTCTTTTTTGTTTGAGAGAGTTTTGTAGTAAGCAGGTTTGAAGAATTGGGACTGTCTAGGCTGACGAAAAAATGCCTTTAAGGACAGGAGCAGTGGCCCCAAACTTATTTTAAAGCAAGAGCTAAATCTCACAATTTCTTTCTCTTTATTTCCATCCAAAGCACCTTTCATAATATTCTAACATGACTCTCACAAGCCAAACAAGAAACAGGAGAGTCTACTACACTACTTCAAGTTGGGGTGACTGCATTGCCCTTTAAAGCTCAGTGAAATTCCACTGCTGTTAGCCCAAGCCATGATCTTTGTAAAAGAAACATATTTTGATATACAACTGCCTGAGTATAGAACTTAAATTGTGGGTGAAATATTTATCTCCTTTGAAAAATTTTGTTTTGAAAATGTCCCTTTGATTCATACTGCATTCTTCCTGTACTCTTTTGAATTAACACTCTTTCAATGAGCCATGCATATAGACTTGAGTCCAAAATGTTGATCTAAGCAAGCACACTATTTAAAATGCAAGAAAAGGCAACATTTTATTACATAGAGGGCAACCTTTATCATTAAGCCTACAGGTACTGCATTTAAGATGATTCTACCTGTTTCACAATGTTTTTTTTCTTCTTCTTCTCTTTTTTTTTTTTTCAAAAAAAAAAAAGACATGAAATTTTTCATAATTTGATTAAATATGGCATTAAAAGTATGGCACCTAAATTTAGAGACCTAAATTTAGAGGTAGAGCACAACCAAAATATTTTAATTAGTTTTTAAAGTACAGATTCACCTGTGAAACTAAATTACTTCATAGGACCTAGCCTAGCAACCTACTGAAGATACAGTATTTAGGCCCAAGTCCCGGTTGGCATTGTCAAAAATGACTAGGGCTTAAGACCATAGAGTTGACAGTCGTTTTGACCCTTTCCATTCACCCCAACCAGGTACCAGTTGTTTAGCCCCTTTACCAGTTCACCCCAACAAGGAAGTCATTTTGCCCCCAAATACTTATCAGTAGCAGTGTGTCATGGAAAAAAACTAACCCGAAATTCTAACTTTGTGATAGCGGTCAATCACAATTTTTATGACATTGTAAGAACGTTATGAAATTGTATTTGGTAAAATTCTTACAAAATTAACACAACTCTCCAGCACACAGGCAGATGCAATCCCAAATACCAACAACCAATCAGGTGTTTAGTTGACCTGTTATTCTCTTCATCCACTAATACATTTATCAAAACTAACATTCAACTTCAGCTTTTTCTTGTGTACAATTTCTGCCTTTTGGTGCTATTTATTGGAAACCATTTGTGGTTCTTAAAGTGATACTTTGCGTTGGACAAAAGGGAAAACATTAAATTATTTTGACCAAACTTTTTACAGAACGTTTAAACATTCCATTTGAACAATGAGGACGAATAAACAATTCTCAATGCAAAAATTCTGCCAATTTTTGCTCAATTTCCATAAAAATAATGACAAAAATGTAAAAATTGATAATGATAGCTATCAAACTTGATTCCTTTTCTTCCTCCCCGTCAGTATTCCAACCAATAAGCATGCACTTATTGTATGAACATTCAATACAAAAAAACAACACAAACACAAAATGAGCACTGTACCAGAGGTGTTAATGCTAATACCACCATACTACTCAGCTTGTTACGTAAATTTGTCTACACTCGATCCTACAACTGGTCCTTCATTGGCTCTTATCCAAAAATAAAATGAATTAAGGAAACTAGAAGAGGAAAACTGTATTTTTCAAAACTATTCCAACAATCCCCAGGACTATCCATCATAATAAGTAAATGTCCCAGTACTATCTGAGCTTGGGTACTCCCAAGGTTATAGTAACACAAAAGCCAGTGTCAGTGAAGGTGGTGATTCAAATTCTTCACACAGGTAACGGTTTGGTTCATGAAATGTGAGACTTGGACTCTTGCTTTAACGTTCAAAATATTGTTACCTTGCAGAATGTTAGGTATAGCAAAGTGACAACTCTCTGTTAGGGAAGAGCAAGTTCAAATACCCTAAACAATAGTGTTTTCACAAGGAACTGACATCCTGAGTAAATTATTCATTTTTACTTAGTAACTAAACACCACTGTAGGTGTAGGCCAACTCAGTTGGTTTTCAACTAACATAGTCTCACATTTTCCATCCGAATGCCAGAAGACCCATTTACCATGAATTCTATCTGACCTAGGCAGTATTTCAAATTCCATCATGTACCTTACCACAAAAACCATATAGGGCCTACACTTACTGCACTTTGGAAAAATGCTTGTGTGACATACTGAATATTCATTTGCACTCAGATAGGCATGGTCTAATCAGCTTATAATTGGAAAGCCTTTTTCAAAAGAGCTTGCAAACTTTTCAGTATTTTGCAGCCTTTACTCTAAATTTGAGCACTTTTATTGTCATGGTTAATCAAATTATGAAAGATTTCAACCAGAGTTTGCACCGGGTACCTAAATGACGTTCTTCCTACCCGGGTAGAAAATTACTACCTGGGTAGCGTTTTGCCATGATTTCTATTTGATCTTTGCAAAATAACAAGGCTACTGAAACTAACAAAATGTTTTTACCCACGTCTCATTGACAATTATGTTGAAATGAAGTTGCTTTTGTTTGTTTCCGTAACATGCTTTTGTTAAATTGCACTTTTCCAGTATCAATTCCCGTGATGCGTATTTCTAACATCAAATCGCTCCTACACCAGATAACAAAACAGCATAGGCCTACTATACTGTGCATAGCCTAACCTATCCCTTCGATAAATGATCGTCAAAAGTCAGCTCATAAATAATTTGCACGCAGTGTGTATGGATTGACAACGTTCCTGAACTTATGCCCAGAAACAGCCCAAAAGACCTGTAAGAAATTTTACACTTATCACTGCCGTAAAAGCACATACCCAAATGGATATATGTCGCGTGGATCGACTTCCGATGTTTCTAGATTTCATACTTGTCGAGTTATCACTAAAATTAGCATGACATGATTTCATGATCTAAAGAATTAGTTTTTGGTAATACAGTTTTGTCTACATAATGTATGCACATATTTCAACCACAAAAGTATTCTTTTGTCTCAAATCAATCGCTGAAACTTCTTTTTTGGGGGGAGAGAAATTTTTTTCTGAAGCAAAATTCACTCCATCAGATTTAAAATCGTACACATTCTTGCAAGGTGTATTTGTGTGCACAAAAAAATCTCCTTTCTCCTTTCATCTATCCTGTTACTAACTTAAACACTTAAAATGATTCCTACCTTCATATTGCTCATAATTTTTTATTGCTATACATTAGAATTTTATTTACTGTCATTTTCACGTACAGACAGATAGTTGATTTTTCATAAACGTACCAAGAAAGCAGTTTACTACAAGAAATTTGAACACTTGCTTGAGGTGATTCATTACTGTAACACAATACAGAAGTTGCAGTGACAAACCGTAGTTTATTTTTTGGTTCCAGTGCACACATTGCTGCAAATTGGACAAAAGCCACAGAAGGTAATACTAACAGCCCTAAAGTGTGATCAAAATTTTAAATTCCAGTCTGATTTTTAAACTCACGATGTTAAGAACAAACAGCACGTTATAGAAAAACGTGACGTATTGTTATTGTCAGATTGATCCAATCTGAGATAAGGGGCTGATGGGTCAAGTCACGAACTGTATGTGCATACCTTGCACCTGATCTGAGATAAGGGGCTGATGGGTCAAGTCATGAACTGTATGTGCATACCATGCACTTTAATATGATGCAAGGTTTACCACTGGGTACCCGGGTACCCAACGGGTGATGCGGTTCAGGTACCCGGGTACGAATTTCCTACCTGGTGCAAACACTAATTTCAACCATGAGTAACGAAAAGCCCTTTATTTCCATTTTGCGAAAGACAGAGAATCTCTTCAAAAAATACATGAACATTGGTATGAACAAGATGAAAAACATACGTCACTCAACTAGACACAACATTCAAAATAAAAGCACACAAACGTATCAGTAAGTACAACAAAAAACAAACTTCTTTTACCATCTTAAATAAACTTTATTTCATCAGGAAAGAGAATCTAATGAGAATTTAAATTCATTGACATTGTCTTGCAAATATCAGTAACCTTTTGTATGACCAGAATGCAAGGCTTTCATACTCGCGAATGGAGGCCGTCTAACGGTTTCAGTGATATTAACAGAGAGTTGCTAAATTTTAGCAACTCCCTGATACGAGTAACAGGTAGTAGATTGTGAATTTGTTATGATGAAGAGGTTTGCACATTTCAGAAAAGGATATCAGTGTTGAAAATTTATACAGGTGAAACATTAGTGATGGGAGGTGAGAGAACTGTTTATACTACAATCTTGAGTTTTAGAAAAGTATATGTGAGTGAGACATACTGTATATAATGATGACTATGATGTTAAAATTGACTAAACAAAACAGGAAGTGGATGGTATTATTTAATAGATCTAGAAAATAGACATGTTTAGATTGCAGAAGAATTGGTTTTTTAATAATTTCCGGCCGTAGCCAAAACTGTCAGAATTTCATGCATATTATTGAAAGATCAAAGTATCAAAATTTCCTCACGAATGACAATTTCAGTTTTTTTTTTTAATTCCTTGGTGTTCTCAGTATTGTTCGATGGCAGTGCCTATTATGGGTTCCGCAGTTCAACCGGATCACCTGTATGTGAATGCATCGCATGATCACTAATGAAGCAAGCATATACTTCCAGATCAGAAGAGATGTAGCTTAGCTATCATCTTGGCTAATGAGGTTTAAGGGTAGAGAGAGATAACTACACAGTCTATTATTTAGCTACTCCCTCATCAGAGATCTCTCTTCCCATTCCTATTATAGCTGTCAACAAAATAAACAATGTAAAAATTCTCACCAGCCTCCTCTTTCTTTGGTTGGATAAGTGGGCAGCAAGAAGTTCTTTTCCCTTACAGTACGGTTGCTCCAAGGAAATGTTTTAAATTTGTCTTACAAGATTGCTAAATCTAATTATGCCATGCCGCCCAGAACAGCCACCAATGAAAAAATCTAATGTGAGAATTTACCAAAAGCAGAACAAAAAAGCTTGGGTTGAGGTTAACTACTGTGTGCATAGCACATATCTGACTTTCCACTGAAATACATAAAAATTTAAAAATGGCTTTTTTAAGCCACAGTAGCACTTGATATCATCAACTGTATTATATGTTGTTCGCCTGATCATGCAAGCGCCTATTGGTACGAGCGATTCAAGTTTCAGCTGAAACGTCTAGGTCAGAAGAAACTACGCAGGTAATATTGCGCAATTTTTGCATCCTGGAGACTATGTTATCTTATTCGTTCTCTATTCCTAACCCTCTGTGACGGTCTTCAATTCTGAACAAAATAAAATATAACTAGTTTGTCACTCTTGTTACAGTTATAAGTTGCTTGATTAAGAAAAGAAATCACCCACTCAATGTTTTTCTTATAACAACGCCTACACTTTTACGTCAACAGATTGCTCGGATGTTTCAAACTGTGAGAAAAGAAGGGTAACGACTTTGTCATAAAGAACAGCAGTTGACAAAAACTATAGAAATGGCTTCTGAGAACTCCATACAGTTGTTTCAAGAACCACGTAATTGAAATATCCCTGAAGTAATAAGCCTCAGTGTGTAATGAAACCAGAGACATCCTTAAATAAATTACCTGTTTTCATGAATAACGCCTTTTAATTTACAAATACTTACAAAGTAGGAAAACCAACAAGGCACAGAATGAGAACACTGTAGCAAGTCCATAAAGCGGCTACTATACTTCATATTCGCTGCGAAAAACTGTTGTGGATAGATTAGTGATCCACTGGCATGGGGTGGAGAATGACTGTAAACTGTCCGTAGGAAGGCCTACGTGTAGGTATAACCCATAGAGCAGGGTAATAGGATCTAGACGGCAGACTCCCCAAAACAGCTGTGATCGCATGGGCACTCGGTATCCATTTTCTTTCTGGGCAACAGACCGATCGCTTACACGGAGATTCACACAAATAACGCGCAACTTTATGAACGTGCAAAATTTGATTTCTAAAATCATCTACTTCTAGGTCAGAGAAAGAGGAGGATGTAGTATCTCTCATAAATTGTAAAGTTCCTTATGATGTTCTTGTATTTTATTCTTGTTTAAAGGGAAATAAACGCATTTTTCTTCACTTACTGTGTGGACAAGTTCCGCAACAGTTTAATAGTATACAGTTAACCCATATTCTTAGCATACAATAATACAGTATATGACGCCTAATTTTAAGCCCAAGTAGGGCGATAGTTTCTGAATCTAAATAATCAACTCTCCTTCTGTAAACTTTGTGCATGGAGACTTTTCGCGATGCAAGAAGATGTTATATAAACACGAAGTCTTTTTACACTGATGGGACTGTAGTAGTAATTTAGGTCAGAGGGGGCAAAAATGGCCTACAGGGCGTGTTAAAGCAGGCTGTTAAAAAGTAGGGCCTAAGTTAAGAAGAGCTGATCGGCAAAGTTGGTCTGCTAGGGTGAGTGTTGCAGTTATTTTAACCATACTTTGCCACTTTCTTTTAAAGTTTTAACAGGGTGTAGGGTGTCCAGAGTCCCCAAGTATGTTTGAGACATATTTTTGGAGCCAAATTTGTAACCGACTCAGGTCATATGCCTCAAATTTATGTACATGTATAGGCTCTATGGGCTAATCAAGCCTGTTCTGTTGCACTGGAAAGGTACATTATTTGGAGAAATGGTGAAATATATAGTGTTTAATTACTTGATGCAGTTTAAATTACCTTTACCAACACTTAAAAAGAAGAAGGAGAAAAAAAAAAATGTTGAATATCTGATGCCAGTCTTGAGTTGTAGGCTACTATAGAAGTATGTACTATGCTACAGGTCACATTTGGTTTTAATATGTCATGGTAAATGATACAGTATGAATGATACGGATGTTATGTTTTTTTGCTTTTCACTCTTCATGCATACCAGTAAACTAGTGCCCCTGGTTTCTGCAAGTGTCACTGTTGCCATTATGAAAAGCTGAGAAGTATTTTATACAAGAAGCACATAGAAGGCTTTATAGTTTGCATATCATGGTACATTGCAGTCTACACCTTGGAATGAAGAGTGGGAAATTGTGGAGTGACATTTCAAAGAAATTCAAAGGAGCACTGTGGCTACAGTGTCAGTCTTCCTTTTCCCAAATTTTGCACTCCTTTTCAAATGATTAGAAAGAAATTGCATCTGTTACCCTACTACATTATTGTTCCAAATAGCTGTAAATAAAAACATCTGTATGTGAAAAGGGAAGAAAAAGGATATACAGCAAAAATAAAACAATGCAGTAATGTAGAATGTCTGATCAAGCCTTCTCCTTTCAGTTTGGCATCTAGTTATTTCATTAGGCCCCTAATTCACAAGGCTGAGTGAGTCACTTTCATGTGAACTTTTAGTCGGCTGTAGAATAAGGGAGTGATGTTATATAACCTTTCTACCCCTTTTATATCAAGCTGACTGATGGGCAAAAATATTCTGGTCCATTTTTTCAGTCAACCACTTACAAAATATGATTTACAGCCAACCATCTCCTAAAATAAAATCAGTCACATCATGTCACTTGTGCTGCTCACTCTATACTTGGCATACTATTTAATTCAGAATGAAAAAAAAAAAAAAAAAAATGATAGCAACCTCCCCTCCCCCCCCCCCCCCAGGTATTCAGTTCAGTAGAAGAATGTGCCTTCCTTTCCAATGTCCATTTTCAATCTCCACTGAAAATATGTTAAATAAAACATGAGAAAAATGTTAGGACGGTTGGGATAGTCATAATTTGCTACTTCATGTGGGGACGAGTTGTCTCCTCTGCTCAGAGTTTCATTAGGTGCCGAGCTGTCTGAGTGGCCAGCTTCATTAACGCCGAGTTGTCTGATGTATATATGTAGGTCTATGTGCCTTAAGTACATGTTGAATTGTCCAACTTTACAAATGCACTGAGAACAGTGAGTCCGTTTTGTCTTACATGGGCGAGTGTTGTCCTTGTCTATGAGTGAGTTCCTTGAACGTTACTCTTTTTACCACTGAAAAGCAAATTTAACCCCTTGTCGACCATTTCTGTTGACATGAAAGTTAGAAAATATCTTTACTCGTCATAGTGAACAGCTTATGCCACTTTTTAGGACAAAATACACATTTTACAGGGACAAATAAGCCGCAGGAATTGGCCGAATCAATTTCTGCCATACACTTTGTACCCACATTTTTGCTCTCAATGTGACTTCCCCCATGTTATGCCCTGGTTGCAAATGGGTGCCGTGTCTCCATGCAATCACAGATGATTTACGTACCCGCCAATGGGAGTCCACACTCTAGTTCTTATTATCCTGCTCTAAGGTATAACCACACCAAGAAGATTTAATGTTAATCATGTAGGTTACCCTATGATAGGCTCTGTTAGTTTCCAGACCACTTAGTTTCTTCCCCTCAAAGCTTTTTGTTTCCTCCCCTATATTTATGGAGAGAAAACGAAAGTTTTTAAATCTTTTCCAAAAATATCAGTTTGTTTCTTGATGAGAATCATGGATAACCTGAACCAAAAAAATGTGGTCATATGATTATAAAAAAATGTGACCAACCACAATAATGGACAGGATATCATGTTCGTTAAAACATGAAGTGAGGCCTAGACCTAACTAGAACTGCATCTGTTTGCAAATACGCAGAATTGCAGTTCGTGTTGGACATGTCCTTGCAGGTAGTACAGTATCAGGGAATAATTTATCCAGTATCGCATCGCAATTTGCTACACAAAATGGTTGAATTGCTACCCACATACAATTTTGAATAGCAGATTTTGTACATAAAAACATAGGGTTTCCAACTATTTTACCACAAAACCTCACAAAAAACTCAGAATTGCTATGCAAAATTTGAACACTAAATTATTCCCTGCAGTATGCCAGCTTTAATTTGAACTTTTGGAGTTGCTCATGGTGGGAAGAGGGGCTGTGTTTTGGTCACTCCCTAAACCCTACTTCTTGATAGTACAAGGCTGGACCAGTTGTCTCCCAGCTTCCTGGCTGGATGCAAAAAGAAATGATAGAAGAAAGTCCAATGATGTAAACCGGGACCTTCTATGCTACTACTAGTGTTCGACCGATTATGATATAATCGGTAATACCCGATTACCGATTATTTAATTTAACATTCGGCCAGATGCCGATTACCCATCATTAGAAAGAGGGAAGTCACATGTTTGTCACTTTAGTACATGCCCCTTGCTGCGTGCATATCGCATTACCATAATCAGTTCAGGATGGAAAATACTGGGGATAGTTCCGTTCGTTTCACGAACGGGATATCATTATTTTTAGGCAAAATATTTTCACTTCAAAAGTGGAGATACAAATCAACCCTTAATACAGTACAATTGTTTGCAGTCAATGTCACATGCCCTTTGACAATTTAGTTCTAAGGCCAACATCATGCTCTGCCTAGTTTTTATCCCCCAATCATTTAGGAACATTGCATTCTTTTAGTGTACTGGGTTGTAGTTGCATTAATGTACTTTAGCTCCTCTCCTGCTTTAACGAACCCCTTGTAATGCAATCATGATAACCTTAGCAGTTCTGGGCACCCGTATAATGCATCTTATGGTTCCTTTCTGATGTAAATATCCCTGTATATTTTTAGCAGTTCTCGTCCAAAACTTACGTCTTGTTTAAAAAGAATCTGCAACCGAAATGCACGTAAGTCCGATCCCAGAAAAATCCACGTACGCAGAGATTTGTGATGCCGTTTCTAGGTGAATTTAGCACGGGGCTTACCCAGTTTCGCTAGCCGTAACACAAACTTAAAGGGAAAACTTGTCTCAAGACCGAGTATTTTCACACACTAAATCACATAGGCGAAGGCGCGAGTTGTGATTGGCTGGCTATAATCAACGCAATTGAAACAATCACGATGCAGGGGCCAATTTAAATTTTGCAATGGATTGTATGCATATGATGTCACCAAGCAAAACATGATGCCTTGTTCTGCGGTAAAAATGGACAAGCACAGGCCAAGAAGTGTGCCAAGAAGTTTGCTGCAAGAGACCACATGCATCATTGTTTTCCTTTGCAATGACGTCGTACGACAACATTGCTTAAGTCCTACTGTAAATAGCATTACGGAAGGAATGCTGGGAATGACTTAAATTATGCAATATAACAACCACCGAACTTCACAAGATTCTGAGTACAAAACGTGCTCAGATGTATGCAAAGCTTGGGGATTAAAAAAACTGCAAAACACTGCAGCTAGATAGTCTGTACATTGTGTTTTGTGCAGAAAAGTTTGTACAGCAACTTACGCGGTGCTTTCGGCGAGACAGCAAGGAATTACACCTTGAATGCACTTCTAAATCTAATTTCAGGTAATACTACCGGGTTATAGCAGAAAATATCAAACAATCATTCCTATGGCAGGGGTAAAATCTATACGTTTGTGATTATCATGCATCCCCTTTTGGCGGGAAGTTAAAGGGTTGAGTATTTACTGGAATTTTAATGAAATTAAGAGCAAGTTTCAGGTATATTTAGCCCCTTTTTCCAGTTTGCAAATAATCGATGGTAGTGATCGGTTGAATGGCAGAATTTTACCAATGCCGATTATTTACCGACAAAGGAATACTCCGCCCTATGCCAATTACTTAACAGATGATCGGTCAAACACTAGCTACTACTACTGATAGAATGCAAGTAGTCAGTCACTTTTTTTGAAGCATATTTGCCAACACTGAAGCAAGTGCTGAGTAGCCTTCTTAGCCATATGATCTGCTCTGCCATGTTGTTTACTCCTGCCTAAGTTACTGATTTTTATTGGTTCTTTCCCCCTCTTTCACTGTTCTTTATGTTACAAAATGACACCCTCTCAGGCTCTCTGACTACAGTGCATCGCTGCATGCATAAAACTTTCTCTTGGAAAGCTGAATAACATTAACTGTTGACGCTGTGTATAACTTGTTTTGTTAATTCGTAATATGCCACATGCTGTCAACAGGAATTTGCAACTCCCTGCCGCCAAAAAGTTCTGGCCAAACTGCTGTCGAAATACTTCTGCTTTTACCACTGAAATGAAGCATGGGAACTACAGCACAAGTCCCTTAATCCAATACAGTGTGGCCAATTTGCTCCCTCCAGGGAACTGGCAATTCCTTGCTCCATAGTAGCTCGATGATGATACTTGATACTGTTCAACGATAGTGGATGCAACGGCGCCGTGTTGCGTACCAATTTGGAAGCAGCAATTGATTCTTCAAGCTTATCACCTCAGTGGGAAAAGGCTGAACCACATTTCAGCGCATTTTCTAGAAATTTATCCGCAGGGACCTTTTATCAATTTAACCCCTTAAATTGTTCTTGTAGTTGTAGTAATTGCTTTTCTGAAGTAGGCTAGATTTTAAGATGGCCACAGAAACACTTCTGGTTCTGGTTGGATATATACTACAAGCAGTTCTCTGCAAACGGGATATACCGCTGTAGGTGTGTAATGGCTAGCGGACAAGCCAATTAGATCGGGTTAATAGATTCAGATCTCCTCAAAGAAGGCAAGTTCAGTTTGCTAGGCCTACTGATATTGTTAAAAGGTGGAGCATGGATATTTGTAGGAACGGGGTCCATTAGTTTCCACCCTTGGTAGTTTCTGCACGTTACTTTCCGCCCCTCTATAGGTAGGGTTATGCTGAATGTGTGAACAATTGTTCACAGCACTGAAAACCGTACAGTATACCTGTACAAAAGTAAGTTCATATTAGTATATATGAAAGTCTACAGTGAGAACGTTGCTTGGAAAGACATGATCAACACGACAGTAATGGGTTGCGCATTGAAAAGTGAAAGACATCAATGAAGTTTAAGGAAAAGTTGATGGAATCTTCATTTGACAAAAGTACCACTGACCACTTTATAAGGAAATTAGTTCTGTTGATGACTGTAAGGTTTTACAATCAGCCATCGATAATGTATTTGACTGGTGCATGGCTTGGCAGCTTCGTTTCCATCCTGACAAATGCCAGATTCTAAGACTTGGCAGATCAGCTCCATCTTTTACCTATTCCATGGGGGATTATGCAGGTGGTGACAGGCACAACCTCCTGATCAGCTCATCCCAAAAAGATCTTGGTGTTCTGGTAGATAATGGGGATTGTCTAAAACCCGTGACGACTCTGTGACATGACAAACATGACGAAAATTAAAATCCGTGATGAAACCGTGACGGCGTGACGATTTAAATACCTCTGGAAAACAATAGTCAAACGCGCATTGGTTTCACACCGTCTGAGCGTCTCGAACGGTTAGCTAGGCGTCCCGCTCCAGCTTTGGATGCTCGACACGCCAACCCTTTTGGTGGGAAAGAGGCTTTTCTTTTCACAGAAAGCAATGTCTAGGGCCTGTGGCAATACTGGTTACAGTAAATGCGGCTGTGATGGTTACGATTTTTAGCCGAAATTATGGTCGAAACAAACATTAAATGAAGTTTTTCTAACATGGCCGTGACGTGACGACGTAAGGGTACGTGTTTGCCCGTGACAGTACAGTATTTGTAGGGGCACAGTTTTCAAACCTTATGATTTTGGTACATTCGGTCGTGATATCACCCTACACTCGGTACATTCGAGTTCGAGGGGATTTTGCTTTGATCATGGAAGTACTAGGTAGTACTTCCATGCTTTGATACAAATCATATATTTACTCAAGTTGGCAAATTTTTGGTTCTTTCCAATCAGAGACGGAGAAGATATTTCCTAAAAATATAAAAGTAAAATAAAAAAAAATTGAATCGTAAACCGATCCGAAATTGCTGTAGTGTGACCTGCGCATTAGTGAGTGTTAGCCCGTGACCGCAAATGTTTTAATATAGTTCTCACATAGGCTAGGTTACATTGAAAAGAGAATAGCTGAACGTTTCTGTAATTGCAATTTACAGTTTGCAACGTGACGGTAAGCCGTGACAAATTGTATGCATCACGGCCGTGACGCCGTCACGGATTTTAGAGTACCCCAGATAATGAGCTATGTTTTCGTGACCATATTGCTGGTAGTGTGACTAAAGCTAATAGTGTCTTAGGTATAATAAGAAGAACTTTTTGATTTTTGGATAAGTCTTCTTTACTTTTATTGTATAAAGCTATGGTGCATCCAATTATTGAGTATGGTGTTCCTGCTTGGTCTCCATTTCTTTGGAGAGACATAGATGAAATTGAGTCTGTGCAGAGGCGTGCCACCAAAATGGTTCCAGGCCTTAAGGATTTTGCCTTTCCAGAAAGGTTAGGTAGATTAGATTTACCATGTCTCAGGTATCGGAGGTTGCGTGGTGATATGATTTACATGTATAAGTATTTGAGGGCAGTGTTCGCACTAACATGCGGGATTGCGGGAATCCCGCTTTTGTTTTCCAAATCCCGCACACAAATAAATCTATTGCGGGAAAATCCCGCACACATCTCCGCTCCCGCACAAAAATAAATCTACTGCTGGTAGCTGAAATTTGGAATCCCGCACGTAAATAAATCTAATGAAGGAGAAATACTACACACTTCTCCAAAACTGAGACACACACTAAATTGCAACAGAATATTTACAGAGCGGTAACTCCTAAGCTGCCTTGAATTCAGATCGAAAATAAGCACTGATATCTTAGCAGCAAATATCATCGTAGATTATTCACAGCACCGCTCGTACCGTATATACTATTTACTGGTTGTGTTTACAGAGAGCGAATCTGACTGGTTCTATTGATCCTAGTGCCATCTAGACCCACTACAACATTGTTTGTGTACACTGCACAGCGTGCTTCAACTCCTAAAAAGTGTGAATATTTCAGGCCTTACACATGGTTTGAAATTATAGATTTCTGCATAAATCTGTCATGCTTATTTTCACCTTGCATAACTCACTATCCGTCGCTATATGGTTCTACATGCATGCAAAGCAACCTAGCACCATGCCGCACTTCAATCCAAATCGGCAACTCCCTCTCAGTACAAGTTTGTTCACGAGACTAGGCTAGGCTCAGAAGTCTTCATATACAACTTTGGTAGGATAGCATAGGAGCCAAACCAAGCAACTCTGAAGGAAAACATATCATACAAGAAAATTGCTGACGTAAAGTTTTTGAAAGTATTAGACAGGGCTAGAATTAACACATGCTGTGAAAGTATTTGGTGAAGTGAATGTCATCTTGATAATTTTGGATGCTCATCAGTTGCGTTTTGAGCTGGCTACCCTGAGAAGGAAACACCTGTACAGTAGTATGTACCAGTGCACTATCTTGAATTCAAATTTTAAAGAAATCAGGGAGATTGCAGGCTCACATTTTGGACGGCTTTGTAAAGGTTTAAGAAGCTTCAAAACTTGCTGGTTATCGTAAGTTTTAAAAGGTATTAATCTAATGACCACCTCTATTTTCTTTGCTGTATATCAGGTGAAAGGGAGTGAATGTTTTGGGACATTTTGGGTGAATCTCTGTCCAAAAGGCACATTCTGCACATTGAAAGCTAGTATTCTGTGCTTGGTTGTACAGGGTAGGAATCGGGCGTTGATTCATAAAAATAATGGGTAACTGGAAGTCAATACTCTATGTTGTTTCAAGTGGTTAGCCAATAGAGGAAATCGGGGGGGAGAAAACCACTGAGTGACAATCTGGACATTGATGAGGAGGATTGAGGATGTGGTTTTGCATCTGAGGAACCTGCTATTCACGTCTAGCGTCATGTACACACAGGAACCGCAAATTGCAAGCGTTACCCCAAGCACTGTAGGGATGCAAGTAGTTTTGCGACGGCAGTTCTTGCTAAGGGTAAAGAAGCCACACAAATTTTAGGGATGAGGTCCTTCCTTGGTTTTAAAAATCCCTCGCAAAAAAAAATTTATTGGAGGGATGAGATCCCTCTCTGATTTTGGAAATCCCTCCCAAAAATTTTTCTAGAGAGGGAATTCCCTCCCAGTTTCAATTCCTTAGTGCTAACACTGTTTGAGGGGTGAAGTAACTGGCAATGTCACCCTTTTCCAGAGAGCAATTGATTCCACTACCCGTGGGCACCCTCTCAAGATATGTAAGCCACGTTGTATCAAAAGCATTAGGCAAAGATCATCCTCCCAACGTGGTATTGACATTTGGAACTCGCTTCCCGAGCACCTCGTTACGGCACCGTCTCTAAACGGGTTCAAGTCAAGCTTTGACAAAGTGTGGTGTCAAAGCAACATTTATTTTGACCATAATGCTGAGATTTAGCAAATTGGATTATCTAGTGATGAAATGGCCGTTGGCCAACAACATCTGTCTTGATGATGATGATGATACCACATTCCATTCCAATACTCTCCGCCTCCCCAAGAAGATGTTTTCTGCTTAAAATAAAAGGGGTGCAAAACATCGTTTTTGAGGGGCGGAAAGTAGCGAGGGCAGAAACTAACTGTAACCTGTAGGAACTAGGCTAGGCTAGGCCAAGTAAGTTACATACGGTTAGGAAATGAGTTGTGACTTGTGAGCCATAACGCTTCACAAAAGAAATTGTCAGTCGGCCAGTAAATGCCAATTATTGTAATGCCGCGCACTACAATAAATAGGTCTAGGGCCTAGGCCTAGGCTATTAAGGCTAGGCTATTGGCTAGCTACGTACTGTAATGTTTAACGTTATAGGCCTAGGCTAGGCCTACTATCATCTTTGAAAATCCATATCTCACGTTAATGGAATTTACAGAGCATTTCATCCAATAACACTTGAACAATTGCTTTTGTATCAAATTTATAATGCTGAAATACCTTTAAACCACATGCGATAACGAAAAGAGGTGAAGTGTTCCTTATGGTAAGTTATTTCTGTCGCGTAACTGTACCGTGCTTGTTATATTTGAATTGTTGTCTGTGTTTATTTAATCAAGATGTTGTTGAGAACTTGCCTAACGTTAGGCTAGATGATGAATGAAGTTGAAAAGTTCAGCAGACGTACACAACTGCATGCACACAACATAAAGCGAGCTATTTATCATGTATACACGGTACACACGCCAGGACGCGTTCGGGCGTTACTTCGTTACCATAAATAGCTGAATTGCCAGTTGTGTCGTTGTTCCCAGCAGCAGTGGGGCAATGCAGAGCCGTACATCCTGATAAACTAATTGTTTGGGGCTGTTGTCTAGGTTTGGTGGTTTGACTTTCGATTAGGGTTCGGACTTCAGGACATCTTATCATGGGGCCTTGACCCTCTTTGCCATTCAACCCCCCCCCCCAAGAAAAAAAATAAACCGTGAGTGAGTGGTTTGTTGTTGTATTTAGGTTTCCAATAATGTATTTACTAATATTAACTATTCTTAAGTAGTGTTAAAATGTTAAAAATGTTCATGATAAAAATTATAAAATTTTTTCTTCAAAATGTTTTTTTTTTTTTTTTTTGCTGTGTCCAGTGATTTTGATATAGAACTGTCGATTTTTCCTGCCTTTTTTTTTTTGCTTTTATTTCTTCCTTCTTCTACATTTTATCGACAACTGATACCAACTTTCTTTTCGCTTCTTGTTTTGTACACGAGGTTTTCTTTCTCTAATAATGAACTACTTCAAACTTCTAAATCGTATAAATAAAGACGCTATTGCACATAGTCTACATGAACAGGTCGGTACGCTTTACCCCCTCCCCCTCCTTTCCAAAAAGCATTCCGACTGGCAATTGGAAATAACTTTCCAAATGATTTCCCATTTTAAGATAAATACTATTCCATTTTTAATTAAACTAGCATTTGATTGGAAATGCCTCAATATGATCAGAAGCCCCGGCTACATTTGTAGCCGAGGCTTCTGATTATATTGAGACCAAATTTGTATATCTTTCAAAATTGACTCTCAGTTTTAGTGGAAAGCGTTCTGGAACGAATATTCATAACTTGTCAACTGTCAAAAGAGCTTTTTTTTCTGTTGTTTCTATTGATTTAATCTCTTAGGGGTAGGCTTAAGCACCTATAGGTGCCTATTGTCCAAGTTACATGGTTACCTGATTTCGAATAGTGACGGTGGTTCTTCTAAACTTGACCAGGTCTTCTCCTGTGTATTCATTGCCGTCTCGATGTATACGCAAGGATCCTACCAAAATATCATCAAGAGGAAATATTAGGACAACTTTTGCAGTATGTTACTCAAAAAGATGGGAATTTCTGTCAATTTGTAGTAAAATTTGACTGTCTCAAGTGTCTCTGATGCTAAAATGTAGTCCAATTTAGGCAATGTGCAGTAAATTATGGGATTGAAACCTGACGAGCATATATCAGTCTTTGAGTGTAAGCAAAATAGGCATGGATAAGAGTAGCAAAGCTCAGTTGGGCTCCACTAGCAAAACTTTCTAGGGACGTGGTTATGGTAAATCGAATTGGTATGAATGGATAACCTGCCAAAACTTTTGCGCTTGATGGCTGAGACGTTGTAAAACTTCGACAAAGTGTTTTAGAGGTATTTTAATCAATTTAAACTGAAGTGTAACTCATTGAAGGTTTTACTGCAAGTTGGCTACCTTAAGGATTCGGAAAAGTCTTTCGAAAGAAGTCGAAGCAATTTCAAACAAGGGTTTAACGTGTCAACAGGATTTGGTATGTTAGAGGAGTACTTATTCTGAGCATTTTGGTGAAATTTGAATTGAAAGCCGATGTGCGGTTCTCAAGATATGAGCACGTAAAGTTTCATATTTTCAACACAAAGTAAACTTGAAGCAAGCACATATAACATCACATCCCCACATTAATTGGCAGTCTTTTGTTTTTCTTTAAGCTTTAGGCTGGATTTTCTCCTCAACAATCCCATATTATTATGTGATTGCATAAGTGGCATGAGAATTTTACAAACTTTTGCGCCGGGTGGCTGAGACGTTGTAAGACTATTTTCCTATGTGTGATGTACTCCTCAACTCTTCTTTCATGAAATTCCGAGTTTTCTTCAATACAAGCGCGATATTTGTCATTAACTGTTTCAAAAAAGCAAAATTTTCCGCCCAGAGTGCAATTGCAATTCCTAATGCGGTAGTGCTCTCTCAGTAATCAGTTTTGTTAAACTTTCCGAGCTCCGGAAACGACATAATAGGAATTTTGCCATTTGTGACACCAGATCATCAAGTGACAACGGCAACTTCAGTGCTCTTTTTATAAATTATAATTCATAAAATTCCAAATCTTGTCCAATCTAAGCTCTTGACTTTCAAAATGTCGTCGGAAAGGCTTAGTTCGTAAGCATCGTGCATGCAACAACGATCTTTGGCCTGCACAGGGAGCTGATCGGCGTGCAATCTCAGATTTGCCAATAGAAATTGCTGTTTCTTTAGTAATTCCCCATGATATCAAATTTTCTTAATACACAATACTTGCAATACAAGCTCCATATTTCAAAATATTTGCCTAAAAAGGGCAAAAATTTCGGCGCGCGCCGCAAATTTCCTTCGTCATGTGGTGTTGAATTTGGGTGTGACCCCCCCCTCCCCCTTAAAAAATGCCCAGCTATGTCACTGAGTGTACAGATAGCTTTAAGGCTTCTATAAAACGTCAGTTTGAGCCTATTTCAGAAACCAATAATACTGAATAAAGTACGCATCTATCTATTTTGTATATGCGTGTCAATGTGAGTATGTGGGTGTGTTTGTTTGTTTGTGTGTAGTGGGTTAATGTTCTCTTCGTGCGCGCGAATTGCTTATATAGACGAGTCCGGTTATGGACACGATCTGAGGTTCCGGCTGTTCAATCCCCCCTCCCCCCACCCAACCCCCATCCAGATATGCCTCTGGTCTCTGCAACCTTAGGGGAGATGACTGACAGCCGACCAGTTTTATCCCCCACTTTTTGATAACAAACCCAGCCTCTGCCTATGACAGCCTTTGAGACTGACTTAAGTTCACATAGAGATACACCAGAGCCTCCCTCCGAAGCTTTGCCCTTGGACCCTTCCTTGGTTTGACCCCTTGACTCCACCGGGGCCCTAAGGAGAGCTTCTGGATCCAACCTACTAAAAGCCGCGCAGAAAGCTCCCAATAATATCTTCATCCCTCACTTGAAATTCGGGGACCGCCAACGATTTCGGGAGAGGAAGGCGATTTACTACCACAGCTTAAAGGCTGAGTAGTTTTGTACGACTTGCCATGTGAACTTGACAGAGGGACGGTCTCCATTCAAATGCTAATAAGATTAACTATGGAATGGGATTGATCTAATGATGGAAAATAGTTTGTGAACATATTTTCCCTCAGTTGCAAGCCGAAATTTTTAAGGAAGGGGTGGGGTAAACGTTGCTCGAACTTATTAAGTAGACAATAAGCAATAGAGTCTACTTTGGCGTGATTTGAAAGTTTAGTTGCACATGGTAAAGGAAACAAAGCCCTAAGAATGAGAAAAAAATCGATAGAGTACTAAGAATACGGAAAAAATCGATAGAGTACAGACGAATTAAGAAAACCCCAAAAGAAGGCAAAGGTAAAACATAATCTAATTATAAAGAACATAATCAAATCATAAAAATTTACTCTACTCTCAATTAGTTCAATGCGATAAGCAAATCGATCGAAACATAAAGACTACAGCTAACATAATACTCACCAACAGTTATTTTTCCTTTGGGTTGGTGGGGGAGAGAAGATGTGAGGGAGGGTTAGTTAATTCTATCATCCGTAAACATAGATGAATACAACTACCACACCACTCACTCACAATCTCTGGGTCGCGACGGGCGAGAAAGGTTTATTTTCATCATCCTTACGCTTGGCTATATTTTGGTAAGCAATAAAACAAATATTTACAAGTATTTAAATTCGAATCGTTCGACTTAACTTCACTCCATTCGACTATCTGGATAACGAAAATGTTGGACATCAGTTGCAATATCTGCATCATGGACATACAAGTAGAAGTTCCAGAGGTGGCTATTTAGGAGCAGTTGAAGCTAACGTCCTTTCAGAATTGAACCTAATCTATTGGTAATTCACTAATTCAAATAGTCTTGCTCCAACAAATGTTGACTTAAAAAAAATAAAGTGCCTTCATTTTTATACATATAAAGCAGTTAAGCATGCTTTTCAACTGGAATTTGTAGACAAGGAGTTGAAATGCAGACTGCGCAAAATTCAAGGCATTTTGACCAATTTAGTGCCATGTTTTTATCATGTATTAGGCTGTGTGAAATATGCCCTTTGAGCAGAGGTCAGGACAGAAACCACGTACCTACCATTCAGGACTCTCTTGTTCAAAACTTCAATGTCCACGATACAGAAATAAATTTAAAAATGAGAGCCAATCTTGGGTATCTCCTTGCTTTACTTACTTTTGATTCTATCATGCCACATATGTTTAAAAGATATTCGGAGGGACCGAGACTTAGTATGTCATGTGTCAATAAATGTGCAACCAGTGCATACTTTATGTTCTACCAAAATATCGAAAACTCTTCTTATTCTTTCAAACTATTTTATCGACTTTGTATGGCAGCAAACCTCCAATAGAACCCTCAAAGACTAACACCGTTTTGAACGAGTACAATTTCCTCAGTCTAAAATACTCGTTAAAGTTTAAACCGGTACAAGGTACCTTGAATGTATCGTTTTTCTCCAGTATCATGCCAGATAACTTAACGTTTGCAGAAGTTATTTCTATTTTCCAGACACAGAAATTCTTTTTACCCTGCTTTGGGTAAAAACTTCAGGCTTTTTGATATTTACCTTATTTTTTTTTTTAAAGTGCATGCCCGAATAGAATGTATCATTTCTAAAGCCACCTTATACTTTCTATTTAGACTAGCTGGACTTTGTTTCAAGATCAACCTTTATGGTTTTGCAGTGGCATAACTGCTGAAGGGAATGGGTTTCGGGCAAGGGGTTTAATCTCCTCATGACCTAAGCTTGATAAAAGAGGGAAAAAAAAAAACATTTGAGGCACATATATTGGAGACATAAAAAATGTCAAAGGGAGAGGTTAGAGAGAGACACTTCACTTATCTTACCCAAAGGCCAAAACCACTCTCATGACACAATGCTGTCTACACGAATGTGGCTGTCATCATTGATTAGGGTGGTTTGCTCAGTTATTTGATGAGGAAGGGTATGGCTTGGGAGATTTAGACCTTTAGACATTTTATCTAACAAACAAGCAGCAAAGGGTCGCAGTGATCTGCAGTTAGTTGAGCTGTCTCGATATTTTCTAGTGGTATACTACAGAAAACAATAGGACGTTTTTGTATATTACTTACATAAATGATCTACGATGTATGTGAAATTGTTTATCGTATATTCTTTCTACAGATAAAAGTTTCATCAAACCTTGTTCATATAAATGATCTTTAGAAATTGGATGAAGTTTGATTCATGCAACTTCTTACTACTTTTTATCTATGGTGCATTACAAATAACATCTTTGTTTGAATCTAAGACTGCAGTCATCATTTATTTATGAGCTCAAGTTCATTCTTTACGAAATCAAAAAAAATAAAAGACAAAAAGAAAAACCTTCCCCAAAAATTGATTTTTTTCATTATAGATAAACAATTATTATTCTTTACACCTGAAACATTCAAATTTCTAGTTGCATTCAATTTAAGCATACATTGTTTCAGCCAAATATATTTTGATAAATACCTTCAAATGACAAATATTGTTGCCAGCTGGTGAACAAACACTATTTAGCAGTGCATTATCTTGACAAAGCAAGTTACGGCATGAGGCCTTCCTGTTCAGCTTATTGTCATGTAGTGTACAGGACCCCATATTGTTGTTTACAAGTAATGCTGTCTTCCTACTGTCCTACATTCAGTCCAGGGCCCTTCCTTTTCCCGTCATGTGTTACTGCTATACTCCACATTTTAGTTCCATGTGGACATTCTATTCCGCATTTCCGGGGTGTGGCCAGATTCATCTTTTGCAGCATCCTCATTGGTTATATAACTTCATGATCTTAATCAATATATATTTTTGGGAGGAGTTACAGAAATTACAACTTTTAATTAATCAAGGGGACTGCTGTTGATTTCCCAAAGTTTTGCAGCCCACAAGATTTTGAGAAGCCAAGCCACAGGCTGGGACACTCATGTTTCAACTCTTGTGCAGCAAATCTAGAAGCAGAAGCATGTTGCCTTAACCCTGTGTAAGTACTTAATTCATTTCTTTGCCAGCCGTTGCTTTCTAATCATTCTTTTGGAAGAACGAATCAGGAAATAAATTAAAACCATAAATAATTTGGCACTGTCTACTCCTATCGTTTGCCCCAACTTCATTTTTGGACTGATCACCCTTTAGCAACATCCATGTACAAAGCCTTTCCAGGAGCCATCGGATGGTACATCAGGCATTACTTTGAAAGCAGGGTGGTCATCTCTGATGAAAAAACCTAAAAAACTTTTGGCCACACAAAGCCCCTCAAATGGCCAGAATCATTCCTTCCCAGAGTCAAAGACGGCATGATAAGGGCCTAGAAATGGAAATGCTATGACTGAAAATTAAAAGAAGGGTCTAAGGTCATATCAAGTGTTGATATGTTAGAGGGGTACTTATTCTAAGCATTTTGGTGAAATTTGCATTAAAATCTGATGTGTGATCCTGAAGATATGAGCAAGTAATGTTGTCACATTTTCAACAAACAGTGAACTTGAAGCAATCACATATGACATCATATCCCCATATTAATGGACAGTCTTTTGTTTTTCTTTTTACTTTACAGCACACTTTCTCCTCAACGATCCCATATTATCAAAATGGGATTGGACAAGTGGCATGAGAACTTTACAAAATTTGCATTCCCCATAGGGAGGTCCTATTCCTATTAACTTCAAGGTCAACACAAGAGCCTGAAATGGCAAAGGGAAACAAAGCATTTTTTGTCAATGTGAAGAAGTGATATAATCTCTGCTGCCCTCAAGATCACTTTTAGAACACAAATCTAGCCTCCTTCATTTGCTGATATCTTGAGAAATACATGTCCGAATCAAATGTAAATTTCACTACACTGTATAGATTTGGTTCCTCTTTCACATATGAAAATTAAATTTTTGCTTAAATTTCTCCTTCAAACAAGTAAAATTATCTCTGAAAACAGAATAGAAAAATCTTGTAAATTCTACACACTGTGAACAAAATTGGACGTCAACACACTCAAAAGCAAAATAGTCTGGCTTTCAGCTGGACGAATGACCATCCTACTTAAAACCTTGTAACATCACAATTGCATGTTATAACAGGATACGACTAGTTCTTGCATGTAAGCCAGTTGTCATCCACGTGCATGACTTATGTATGTATGTAGTATCTCTGAGGGTCCTTGCAGACAGTTGCGAAGGATACACCACAGGGGTAGTGTTTCCATCAAATGATACCCCAAGCTATGCTGGACAATTCAGAGTTTAAATCTTATGGGGATTTAATGTTATGGGCAGGTTTGTAGCATTGGAAGCTGGAAGAAATTGTTTAGTCTGGGGTGAAGTGTTAACAATTACGAAGGTGCACAAATGAGAATTGATCAGCAACTTCTCAAATGTGTGGTTGGGTGGCAGACGAGGGCTACTTGATCTTGAAAAATAGCTATAATAAAATGCAAACACCCCACAATATTAGGTTGGGGACCCAACTGAATGCCCCCAAATATGCAATGCACATGTTCTCTGATATCATCTGTGGCATTTGATATTAGATTCTATGATTATGAACTGACTACAGACAATAAAGAAGGCTGCATTATTTACGGCTCTATTCTGAAATGACTCCAATTGATTTAAGTTTCCTTACTAATATTTCACAGACTAAAATATGGCCAAAGGATTGGCATATCTTGTACACAGAGATCATAGACACCACATAGCTACATGTACCAAGATAGCTTCTGACAACTGTTTCAAGGTCTGATTAGTTTGAAAAAATGCATGTTTAAATAATGATACCCACCATCGAAGTTTGCATCTTTAGGAATGTATGATATTTAGCAGTACCAAGCTTCAAACATGCATGTCCTATTGCAAGAATTAATTGGGTCTTTATTCAAGAACATGCAGTAGTAAATACTACACTTCTTCAAAGGTATTGTCATAAAACACACTTGAGCAAAATTCAATGTTTGGTAAGACTTTCATACCAACAGTCTCAAATCGATAAAGCAAAAATAAAATATCAATCTTTAGGCAGATTTGTGTATCTTGTACAAATCTAGTCACTCTTCATCTTTACACAGAAATATGTAATACTTCCCCACAATGTATAGCACATTTATCTTACATAGCAATTTCTGCAGCACTATCAAAGGACAACGAAGTTTTTTAGAATCCTTTCAGATAATCTACCCCACTTCAAGCCTTCTTTCAGCCATTTCGTCAGTGCCAATGACTGGCCCAGGAAGCCTGCCTTTGGTACATGAAGCCCTAGTCACACAAAAATGTTACAGCTTGGCTTGCGACAGGAATAGAAACTACCATTAAACTTAATTTTTGCTGTATTTGGGGTCAACACAACACACAAAAATCCCTGATATGCCACTCTGCTGAATCATCCTTTATGCTCCGTCCCAAATCCATCAACTTCTGTTGGAACAACTATCCAGCTTTAGGCACAGGGTGACTTTTTAGCATCACCGATAAAGCAGGCATCTCAATGACCAAGTGTTGAGAGCATTACCATACCACTTCATCGACAGAGATTTATCAGATTTCTTCCAGTATTTTTAATTTCCATTTTGTGTCTCTGTTCACCTTTGGTGGGATCATAAATGCTAACTCATCCAGTAGTTGCTTTTTATGTGTCCCACTAGATGACCTTAACGCTGCTGTTGTTGATGCCAGAGTTCCGCAATTTACAGCACTAGAAATCTGTTGGTCAAAAATAAACACAGGTGTTTTTTATAATACATACAGGATTCTAGCTCCTTCACTGATAAAATATTCTATCACATTTCTTAAACTTTTCATGACCTGAGTTCAATAAATTTCATGACAGGGTTGGAGGGTTTACTACTACATGGCAGTGCTTAGTATTAACATAATTAGTCAAGTTCCACATTCAAAAGCTATGCAAAAAAGTAACATTTTGAATTTGCTTGTTTCACGGATTGTAATGGCTTCATGAATAAATTGGAAAAAGCTTCTGGTCACGAATTTCTGAAAACTAATTGAATTATTAAAGGACTCACTCACGAAACACAATTTGTGTGTGTGAGATGACAATCAGCCCTTGAATTTTGAGGCCTGGGAGTCTGATAAAAAACCAGCAACTCACCTGAAACCACAGAGAGGAGTGTGATTTTGCACACCAAGATAAACATTTGGAGCTTTTATAAATCTATTAAAATTCAATAAAGCAGCTCACATACCACACTCCAACATTTTTGGAGGAGCGTGATTTGTAACACACCTTGAGAATCTCAAACTGAAGGCCTGGACAGTTTCTAGTTGCGGTGCCTGCCTTGCAGGCAACCGCAACTAATGCAGTTACTATCGCGATGTCAATTTCTGACTTTTCCGGCACTTTATTTCTATCTCCTTCTAGATGCTTTGTGGTATCGAAATACGGTTTAGTGCAATTTGTAGGGATGGTACTTCTCTTTCGTGTTTTTAAGTTTTGGTGGAAATATGATTTTCGTGAGAGTGTAAAATTGGGGTTTTTTTCACGTAAAATTTGGAAACGTGTTCTATTTTTAGTAACAATCTTGCGGAAAAACCAGGTCCGTGTGTACTCTGGGGAATAATATGTTGTTTAATTTAACACAGCGCCATCATTTTGGTTGTTTTTTTGATTCATCGAGGTGTTTAGTGAATTTTGAGTATTTATATGAGGGTTTCTTTGAAGAGATTCATTCTTTTCAAGTGACATGATCGGGGTTGCTGTGGAGTAAAAAGTTTGAAAGTTTAGAGGAGTTTTGTTCACTGTTTTTTCATAAAGTAAGTTTATGTTGGAGGGAAACATTGTTATTGGTAGGTAAATATTATTTGTATGAGATGGCTCGTATTAATATTTGTGTTATATCAAGGTGTCTGGTTATGGTAAATTTGTTATTTTAAAGTTAAAAATTATGTGGAGAATATAACAATGCCCAAGAAGGGCCGTTCAAAGATTTTTTTTTTTGTAGAAAGGAAAGGTTGGCAACAAAGAAAAAGAAAGTATGGGGGTGAATTTCAAGATAAAAGTTATGAAGGGGAGAAAAATGATGATGTCAGAGTTGGGATCAAACAAAAAAGGCTCTAGTGGATATGAAAAGAGTCAGAGGTGTGATGATGGGGAAAGTAGGGAACATGACGATCGTGATGTATTATTTATACGTTCCGAAAGATCTACCTGTACATTTTATTTTTTCGTTGTTGTGGGTGGTAATTGTTTTTTTTTTTTTTCGGTGTTTGGCATTATTGGTTATAGGGAAGATGATCATCTTTATTTAAGACAAGTCATTGTAAGTTCATTATGTACCTCTCCACATATTTATACCACGAGTTGCCATTTGCTCAGAAGCTCCACTAAAGAAGAATGCTTAAAAAACCAAATTCAGAGGGAATGTTCTTGGGGATATTTATACATTCAGGGAGAAGAGCACATCATAAGATGAAGAAGTGTTAACATGACCACATAGTTTAATGTAAAGAGTTGTCACGGTAGGGTTTTAACATGCTCATTCATATCTCGTTTTATATTTGTATGTGATGAGAGCAACCTTTTTTTATTACGCTGGGCGGTGATCTGTTTGAGATATTGGGAAGAGGTCTGCATGAATGAAGGTTTTGCACAATCATTCAGGGACTGCTTTGGGTCTTCTGTTGGGGGAGAAGCCCTTGAAAACCAACTGATTTGGTCTTTTTAAAGGCCATGGATGGTTCATCTCTTGTCAAAAATGTGTTGATTTTGAAATGGTTATTTAAAATTTTGAGGGAGCCATATGACAGTTTGGCATTCCTTTTTTACTTGAGGAAGCAAAGACATCCCTTGCCTTCTCCAGGATTAACGTCACTGTAAAACAATTAAAAATGATTGCCTTATCATTTTTTTATATTTATGTTAAAGGAACGTAAACGTTAAATTTGGACCGTTTGTAGAGGGTTCAGATTGTTAGCTTTCACAACGAAGTTTTGAACAGGTACAAGAAAATTCGCATTAAATTTGTAAATTTTTAGCCTGGTGGTTCATTTTGTAAACGGTAAAGTAGCAAGACACTTATTTATAAGCTAGTTATGCTCTTTTTTGTTATGTCACTGGCTGTGGTGTTATCAGCAAACCGTTTATTTTTCATAAAGTCCGTTTTTCTTTGAAAGTGATTTGTTGAGCTATTGCATATGAGTGGTTGGAATGATGAAATTTGTCTTTTACGGAGTTTTTTACTGGACAGTGCAGTCTTATTCATAGACCTGGTTTTCTTATTGCTTTTAAATATTTTAGGTTATCGTTTGATCAGTTGCGAGTCGTGGCCATACATAAACTTGCTATATTATTATTTTTATTAGAAAAAGAAATGCATGGAAATTATTAAAACAATTTTTATATAGTGCAATGGCAACAGTTTTGTTCCGTAGTAAGAAGTCACTGTCAGAAAGGCGACAACAAATTCTTGATACAGAGTGTAGGAAGAAGCGAGACTGTTTAATGATGTGATGACAGACGAATCGCAGCTAATAGTTATAAACTAGGGACATCGATATTTTTGGTATTCGGGTTTCATGAAGGGACGTATAGATGTTGCAATTTATCTTTTATGATTTGTAAGTGATTGATTCAGTTCTTTGATTTGTGGAGGTCAACGTCGTTCAAGTGTCTATACATTACTAAACTAAGAAGTTACTGGCGAAGGGTTAGTAGTGACGTATGTGTGCGGGATAAATATAAATTGGAGAAACAGTGACAATAGGCCTAAGGCTAGAGTGAAATATCATCATATTAACATTTATGTTGAGAGAGGAGCAGAACTCCTCCGGGAGTAATCGTTTGGTTTTCGCCCCTTGGCTCTTCGCCAGAGAGTCGTGGGGACTTTTAGAAAAAAGAAAGTAACGCTGACAAAGGAATTTTTACTTTGCTGTTTTATTTTTTTTTTATTTTATTTCATCATTTGTAACGATTATGGTAAATCTGAGATATCGACATTTCTTTGGATTCTCTTTAACTTGTTATTACATGTTGCTTACAACAATTTTTATTAGGAAAGCTGAGAGTAAACTTGGTGCGGAGCGTACAGAACTTTTTGAAAAACCATTAATCTTTAAAAATTCTTTATGTTCAACATTGGAATTTTTTCCTTTTGTTCATTAACATAAATCCATCTTCAACCAAGTGACTACAACGTTACTGTCATGTATATACAGACTCATTATCGTTTTCAACATTACGTCATAACAGTGTACTCCACCTGTATTTACTAAACAGCTAAACAAATGGCATGTTTTTCCTTATTAACTGCACTGCTTAAAATACAATTTTGACTAACGTCTGTTTGGTCGAATGGTCTGTCTTGAGCCTTTGAGGCTTTACCATCTTTTATCTGAAACCCTCATGCTGTACAAGGAGTTACTAAGGAGCCGGGACATTAGGGATACCTTATATTGAATGAACAAGCAACAGCTTGTAAAGGACATTTGAAATGTTACCTGATGTGACATTTTGCTCTTTCTACAGTTCTAAATCAACTGCTGTATCATCTTTTCCTGATTTACTGTCCACTATGAGTTCAAAATGAGCAAACCTCATTATACCGGCAATCGAGTATTTCTTTGGTGTGTTACACGTTCCACCTCAACCACATTTCTAAAGTGAATGAACAATGTTCCTGGATTACAAGTGTGGAACTTAACTTAGCTGCTATTGGGCAAAACACAATACAAGTATTTTGGAATGGTATTTTTGTCCCCCTAAAATATAAAATCACCTTTAAAGTACAAGACGACTTGGTTTGTCGGCACCGCAACTCGTCTAGACGTTCGTCTTGTTACTATTACCATAATACATCCAAGTTTTGTATCCAAGAGTTAAGCAAAAAATTTAAAAATTTGATTTTGTTGCATCCATGCTTGTAATGGCTTTTGTATACATTTTGAAAAGGGCTCTGATCACAAATTTCTATTAAAGACCAATTGAATGGTTATAAGCAATCAGTCATATAACATTTATTTGTGTAACAGATGCGAGGACTGTCTAAAATTTGAGCATTGTTTCATTACAATGTGAAGAAAACTACAGGTTTGGAAAAGTTTGATCAATTCCACAAACCAACTTAATAAGCCCTTTAAAGGTAGTGTGACAGGTCAGCAAATTGACCTGACTTTACTTGGCAGTTATGGAGTGAACTGTTCTAAGGAAAACTCCGTTGGAATTATTTCAATATCTTTAACGGTTCTGTAGATATACCTCTTCAAAGTTCGAATGTTTCTGAAAAAAACCAATTGCTTATGCAAAAATAATGATGTGGAGTGTTGCATAGTGTTAAAATTTCTTTTGTTAACCCTATATAAATTATCTCTTAATTACTCATCAGGTAGTTTGTGGTTTGGTGATTAATACTGATAATTTGCAAGGACATAAATTAAACTTCCAAAATAAAACCCTCAGGGGAAACAAATGTTACAACTGTCCTTGAAATGAAGATTGTAAAAACAAAGATAACATTAGCCTTATATGGTATATCTCTCTCATGACATCACAAGATTTGCATATTGAGCTCATATTTATTAATGACTAAGTGAAAATCAGAAATTGTCTTGTAAAATGGTCAATTTTGATGGATTTTGATGGGAATTGTGGCTACTTTCATGATTTTTAATGCTTTTTACATCCAATACCCAATTTTGTCATTTTCATGTCACACTACCTTTAAAAATATCTGGTGATAAAATTTTTAAAAGAAAAGTAGAGAACGTCTTTCACCTGGTCACTGGTCTCGTCATCAAGCTCCCAGATCTCAGAAATACCCTTCTCCATCAATTTGAGGATGTCAGCATATGACCTTTGAACTTGAGAGGCTAACTGTGTCATATTGAAAGACACCAGTGCTCTTAAGAGTAGTTTGACCTCCTCTGTGAGAGTGAAAGTAAAGGATCTTTTTAAGGAAATGAAAACTTTGCATGGCACACTTGTGTAAACATATTGCAGAAAAGAAACTAAGAGAGAACAGTCACCTGCAACAAGACACTAAATGATAAGACATTTTCCCAATAGATAAGAGAAATTTTTCCCTCATTTTTAAAATCAACACAGAAAAGTGCAAAAGGTACGATAGGACTCAAAACTACAGACCACTAAAATTACAACAATTAAAATGTTATTAATTCAACATCACGAATCAGATATAAGAATAACATAAAGAGCAGCTGATTTTTATACAGCCCTTCCCAGCATGCCTGATGACATTTTAAAAGATACAACGAATCAGATCAATTCCCTAAACACCAATATCAAACAAATATGGCATACCAACATGAGTGGAAAAAGTTGGTAAACCAGGAGGCTCCTTCCTGGAAAATTTTGCCATTTGTAAGAAAATTTGGCAGTTGGAGGGAAATTTTCCTTTCTGTACATGAAAATCTAGAGAAAATTTTGGAAATTTTACTCCTCCAAGGAAATAATTTTACCTCCTTCATAGGAGTTCTACATTTTTTCCAGCCCTGCACACAAATAATAGTCTTTTATGAATAAAGATAAACTCATAAAACAAAATGGAAAGGTTTAATATCTGAGTTTAGCAGTGACCCACTAGGTGAAGGCTAAAGTAAGACAGATTTGTTAGTTCATGAGTGAGTTCTGAAGCAAACAACTTTCCGGTCACTAGGCCAAACACACAACTACGTTATTGCATAAAGAAATTTGAACAAAACAAACTAACCTCTCAATTCATCTGTTCCTCTAACTAGTAATCCCAGAGCCTCTAGCAGAGCAACATCTTCATGAGGGCTTCCTTCTTTTAAACTGTGTCTCTTCCTTTCAGCTTTGCGACGGTTCTTGGCAGACCGTCTTTACAGAAAAAAAACCCAAAATATCTTTTGAAATTTAAGACACAACCTTGAACAGCTTTTGACAACATTTACAGTGCTGTCTCTTCTAGTTTTCAAGACATCAGCATTTTAACCAAATATTTATGGGTTAAGACTTGATACACTCCTGTGTTACAATACATACTCATACAATGGGATCAGTTTATGACATATTTGTGAGTAAACATTGCTTGGCAACAGCCTCCACTTTAATCACCCTCCTCATTGGCCCCCTAAATAGCTTAGTTTGCATCATTATTCAGTGTCTATATTAGTCCCTTGTCTCATTCAAGTCCTGTAACATTGGTTCCTACGCTCATTGAGCTTAGGGTTAGGGGTTATGGTTGTGGACTAGGGTTATGGGTTAGAGTTAGGGGATATGGTTAGGTTCAGAGGTTAGTGTTAGGACACACAATCATCTGAAAATGAAGGAGACCAACTACATAGGGGACAGGGGACTTAAGAGATGGGGGACTAGTGAAACAGGGGGACTTTGGGCATTATCCTGCTTAATGTTGAATTACACACAGAATATTATCACACAATATAAGACCTGTACCAATAGAAAACATGGTATAAGATTCAAAACTACAGAAAAGGCACTGAAAAAATCTATAGTTATTTCTTTTTTACAAGGGTCATTCAGTTTTTCAGAAAGGTTTATATAAAGGTATGAAAGACAAACACTTTTAAGACACTCAAGTTTCAATAACTCTTGTAAAAGTGCATTGAGGCAATCCCTACATTGACCCTTAGACCCTTGGCCCATAGACCACATCTGACTTGTTTTTTCTGGCCATTCTATCTGTTACTCGAATCCTATATCTGTTCTTAATACACCCTTTTCAAAACAGCTCACTATAGAAAGAATTGTGGAACAGAATGTTAGTATTCATAATTTTTGGCAACAGTAAAATGCCATTGACAAAAATGACACATACCAAAAAGCCTTCCCACAATCCTTTGCATCAACAGTTTGAAAAGACATAACTAAGACATTGAAGAACAACCAGACACCAATGACAAAAGGATGTTTAATTAATTAACTAAGAGAAAAATTCAAAGATTTTGAGAATACTGACCCAGCTCTCCTCTGAGAACTCTGACTGTACTGGCTGTACTGACTGGCACTACTGGTGACACTACCACTAGTGCTACCCGTTATGCTACTGGTCTCTGAATAAAGGTCGTCCCCTTCATTCAAAACTTCATCCCCAAATTCTAAGGCTTGCTGCTGTTTGACTAATCTCACTGTTGCTAAACGTTGCTTCTGTTGAAGGAATGTTTCCTTTCTGGATTCAAGGTCTGTTAGAGCACTGGTAGCAGCTACAGGATTGAAACAGTTGCAAGTTACACTAAACTGAGTGCTTTAAACAGCATATTAAAACAAATTTGAAATTTAACAGAGGTTGCCCAATGAACACACAAGTTTTAACTTTCCAAAAAAGGGGCACCTCTCTTGCAACCAAAATGCAAAAATGCTTTGAGGTTTCAATAACATAAATGTTCCATTAGAAATAATCCCATCATGTATCATTATCTTCTTACTCAAATGTTATACTAGCATGTTCAAAAAATAATTTTGTTATCCCACATGACCTTTTACCTCCACCAACAAAAATAGGGATCATCTTCTCACCATAATGTGCATCCACATACCACATGTAAAATCTATTTAAGTTTCCCACCTTAAGATGTGTTAACACCTATTTTGACTGATCCATAAAAGCCATAGATAGATAGATGGATAGATGAAAAAACATAAATACAGAGAGACAGCTATCTTGACACATTGCATTTAAAAAGGTTTTCAAGACTACTATCCTGTTGACCCCAGATGACCTTTGACCACCAAAACTGATAGGGACCATTTTCTGACCATTACACATGCATCCACACACCACATGTGAAACTTATCCAAGATTCCTGTCTTGAGAAATCACGTTAACCAGATTTTTTAGATTTTGAACTCTGGTGACACCAGATAACCTTTGACCTCTCCAAAAAACAATATGGACCATCTCCTGATAATAACACACTTAAATTTTAAGTATGAAATCTATCTAAGTTTCCTATCTTGAGATATAGCATTAACCAGATTTTCACCCTTGGTGACCCCAAATGACCTTTGACCTCTGCTAAAAGCAATAGGGACCATCTCCTGACCATAACACATCCACATACCAAATATGAAAGCTATCCCAGTTTCTTATCTTGAGTTATCATGTTAACAAGATTTTCAGACTTTAACCCCCGGTGACCCAAGATGACCTTTGACCTCTGCCAAAAACTATAGGGACCATCCTCTGGACATAACCAATCTACAAACCAAATATGAAATCTATCAAACTTTCCTATCTTGAGATATTGGGTTAACAAGGTTTTCAGACTTTGACCCCAAATGACATTTGACCTCCACCAAAAACGATTGGGTTCTTCCTCTCAATATGGTTCATTGATGTACCAAGTTTGAAAACTGTCAGACATTCCTATCTTCAGATATCCCATTAACAAGCAAAGTGTCACAAACACACATACGCATACACGCCTGCGTGAATGCATCTATAGGTTTCTCTTTTATCGAAACCAAAAAATGAAGAATTATCCATTAGGGTGTTTTATTACTTATAATGTACCTTGTCTTTTTCCAAAAGGTGAGGAAATCATACAAAAAAGAATCCTGCAAGTCCATCTACAAGGTTTTAAAGCTTGTTAAAATTCATATTCACAATGTTTTCACTACTTTAGAAAGCTGCCACCACACTTCAAAAGGTCAATTTCAGTGAAAATGAAAGTTGTTTTGCAGCACACTGTAGTACCCATTCATGGACTTCCTATATACATGAACAGAGCACACTGCACTAACGTCCTATGCCCAGATTGTTGCTGCCTTACACGTGTGTATATGTGTAACAAAATTGCTGTCTGCTATAGTTAAGTCTGTAAAGGTTTGGACTTCCTGAGTAGTTCAAGTCCACAGATTTCCACAGCTTTTTGTGGTTTGAATGGTGGTAACAGATTTTTCCCATGATTCTCTGTTCATGTACATGAAGGCTCTGTACCCATCACTAACAAACATATTGCTTTAGTACATGGCCTAGAGTGTGTATGTTTGTTTGTCTTTTCTTTTTCCAATCACAAACATCTTACCGTCAGTAACAGCTGGTTTGTAGTTACTCTCAAGTAAATCTAACCTCCCATACTTGTATATCTGAAAGATAAGAGATAAAGATTCCCATTGAATCTTTGTTTTTCAAGGTTGATATCATTGCCAAGTTCTTGAACCATATTACTATATATTGCTCCAAAAAATATTTCTCCTTCCCTAACCTCCTAATTTTTCTTCACATAAAACTCTGATTGCAAATTTGGTCTCCACTGTTACCTATGCTAACATACTCGTCCTAATCTACCCATCTACTACCCCCCCCATACTAGCGTGAGAGAGCGAGGTGGCCTATTGGTTAAGGTATTGGACTTGAGATCTAAGGATTGCCGGTTCGATTCCCACCTGGATCATTATGTTATGTCCTTGAGCAAGATGCTTTATCTCGATCGCTTCTCTCCACCCAGGTGTTAAATGGGTACCTGTGAGGTAGCTTGTATAGTGATGCGTTGTATGTGGCTGCTCCTATGGGAAGTCCCCCAGGGGACACGATGAAGTGGCATTGTGCCAGGTACGAACAGCAAGGGATGTGCACTTTCATAGTGTGGGTTTGACAAGTTACCAATGACCAGGGGTAATGATTGTGAAGCGCTTCGAGATGTTGAACATACATATAAGGCGCTATATAAATCCAACCATTATTATTATTATTATTACTACTACCAGCCACCATTCCCTAATCTCCTAATTTTTCTTTTCTCCAACTGTAATCAATCCCTATTTATATTTTAAATTTTAACACAATCATGAATTGCAAATTAATCTTCCTTGTAGCATGAAAAAAAAAATTTCTGACTGATGGCAAGCAGGACACAAACATATCAAGATATTCCTGCTGTAAAAGTTTACCACAACATATAAGAAAAATTCACACTAACATGTGATAGCATGGGATGGCTTAATTCCCCCCAATAAAATTGGACACATGTAAACTGTTCGAGATTTCACTTATACATAGGTTTAAAAGTTTTAGTAAATCAACATATATATTGGATAACTTTTGCTTGTAGGGCAATAAATATCCTACAGTGTAATTGCACAAATAATTCTTAGGTACCAAGAGTAACATAAAATTCTTACCACACGACTTGCTTCCTGCCATTTTGCAGATTCTAACAGGGCAACTACAGCCTCCTCAGGATCCTGACAGTAGTCTAAATATAAGGTTGCTGCCTCGGATCCTCTCCTACGATCCTTAAGGAATACTGAAAATAAAACAAAAATGTTTGCCCAAAATGGTTGGTGATTCACCTGGTACAACTTTAGTTTCTTTTCTTCCATTATGAAATGCAAGCAAAACAGAAAATATGGGTCCTGCAGTATTTCCCACATAACGGATATTCACAAGATTATGTGTTGGATAGAGGAAATGAAATTTCTAATGGTACAAGTCTTTAACATCTGATAAAAATAAATTACAAAGTTTTGCACTTGGGAACTTTTTTGCAAGAAAAAAGAAAGTCAATCCAAGTCTTTTCTGTTACTATACAGAGTTTGGGCAGTTCAAGCCTAATATGTTTAAAAGAAGGGATTAAGATAAAATCAAATTCTGATATGTTGGAGGGGTACTTATTCTTAGCATTTCAGAGAAATTTTCTTTGAAATCTATTGTATGGTTCTCCAAATATGAGGTGGTGAAGTTACCACATTTTCAACAAAAAGTGAACTTGAAGTAAGCACATGTGACATCATATCCTCACATTAATGGACAGTCTTTTGTTTTTCTTTAAACTTTACCACAAATTTTCTCCTCGAAAGTCCATTCTTATCAGAATGTGATCGCATAAGTGACATGAGAACTTTACAAACTTTACATTCTCCACAGGGAGGTCCTATCCCTATTAACTTCAAGATCAACACAACAGTCAGAAAAACGAAGGTAAACAATGAATTCCTTGTCAATGTAGGGGAGTGCCCTGGATCACTTTGGAACACAAATCTAGTAACTTCATTTACTGATACCTCGAGAAATGCAGGTCTGATTTGAATGGAAGTTTGACCACACTGTGTAGATTTGGTTCCTTTTTGACACATGAAAATTATAGTTTTCCTTAAATTTCCCCTTTAAATAATGTAGAGTATGACAGTCAGCAGACCTCATACATATGACAACACAAAACAGAAAGTGTGCCCTCTAATGATGAAAATGATGATCAGATTCACCCAAAAATCTATGATATGCATAAGCAAACCCTACATTATGCAAATAGTGTGATTCCTGTTTATCTCCAAATGACATCACATGAAAGCTAATACTGTACATAAGTCTGGGTGAATGCTTACAACCTTTAAAAGACACCAGTTTCAACGTTCTGGAAAAGTGCAAAAGGAAGTGTTACATGTGAATTATTTAATAGCAAATATGTTCCTTACCTGCCAAACTTCTTGCTAGTTCATGAATCTGGCTTGTGCTTTGTTTTAAGAGTGTTGCCATGGAGATGGCCTCCTGCCAGTAACCAATCTTTTTGTACACCTCCAGAGCTTCTGCAAAATGGCCACCCATACTATAAATCAGACCAGCCTCAGAATTCTTGCCACTTTCAATCAAATGATTTCCATACAACTGGGAAATTGCCTACAAGGATTTAAAATCATGAACAGGGGCAAATATCAGGTTGACAAATTCATCATCTCAACAGAAACTGGGAAGAGACATACTGGTTAAAGTTGGACATACAAAAACTACTTTTACCCAAACTTTTCTTAAAACTACACAGATTTTATCTGCCAGTCACATGTTGTAAGGCTTTGCTATAATTTACTCTGGCCTACAATATCAGAGGCAGATATGAGAGAGGGAAAGGGGTGAATGTGGCATCCACTTAAAGGGACAATTTTGTAAATGAAACAGTTTATATGGTACTTTTGAGAGGAAAGGGAAAAAGAAACTTAACAGTCACCCCTCTTCACAAATTTCTGGATCTACAACTGAATATTTCAAGCATTTGCATCATGAACAAAAAGAAATCTTACAAAACTCACAGTTATTGAAACTATAAACAACAAAACAAGTATACATGACTGATGATTACATTCAAGTTTAAAATAAAATGAAGTCTCCAAAATAAGTTAGACATGATAAACCAATATCCTACACACTGCAATATGATCCATACCCTGCACAATATTATGAGAGCAGTTTGCATATCTTAAAGGAAAGACATGTTTTAATAGCAAGATGTAACAATATAAGACCAAGATATAATTGGGAATGTGGTAATCATTAACAGGAAACTTGGGCAACTGGAGGGAAAATGTACAGTGAAATAATTGTGGAAAAAGTGCTCCCTTCCTGGGAAATTAACATTTTCTGTGGCACTGTCCATGTGGGGTTAGTTTACTGGTAAGAAAGTTTCACTCACTCCATCAGGCTGCAGGAATAAAGGGAATACGGATGGTATCCCTCAGAACAGGGAGCTGCGAGTTCCATGTTGAGATGTGTTTAGGGATAGCCCTGGAGTTTTAAATATCAGTGAAGACTACCCTTTAATTGACATACATTCGGACACTTTAATTCAACTGTGATTGACCAACAGTGACATAAGTCAATGAAGGCATGAAAACATCCTCTACACTCTCTACCTTATACTGTTCACTGTCCACAGCAAAAATCTGGAGAGCATTACTGTATAAACTCTGCTCCTTAATAAATTTCATCATCTCAGCAACCTTCTCTGGAATTTGGCTGATGTGGTGAAGAGCTTTAAGATATCGCTTCAAGTGACAGTCGATGCTGTATCTCTGATAAAGGGGTGTCATTTTCCTCAGATTGTTAAGAAATGGCAAATACTCCTTTGGATCCTGCCAAAAATATCAAATGAATATGTAAATTAAAGTACAAAGAAATTCAGATCACTGAAAAAATAAATTCAACGGAGGAAAATAATACACCAATTACATTTATATTTTGTACAGATATTTATTCTTCATGGACAATATGAAGATTGGTGCAAAGAGTGCCAGATATTAACTACAAAACCTGTTGAAAGGCAAAACGATGAAGAGAACAAGGGCCTCACTCTCGGCTAATTATTCTTTTGTTTATTACATGAAATAGTCCTCACCAAAACTGCACATCACTAAACAGTCTAAAACCCAACTTTCGGGCATCTAAGTTGGGTTTTTACTTGATGTTCACACCTATAGTTCACAGCCACTCCAACCCTAAAATCAATAAAAATATGATTAAACCCTTTATAAGCATTGAAGAGGCTATAAACTGAGGATGTTAACATCAGGTGAAAACCTGACTTTAATATCACCCAAAAGTCAGGTTTTAAACCACTTAGTGGTAGGCAGTTTTAGTAAGGGCTATTACATGCAATGTTTCTTAGTATTTCACAGTAATTTTATTACTTGTCTGTCAATCTGTCAGTCATTTAATCTTATTGGTAGTGACTTATCAAAGTATGGAAGCATAATTTATACTTAAAGGCAAAGAGCAGTCCCCCAAAACTGATTTTAAAGCAACAGCTAAATGTCACAATTTTCTCCTCATTTCTCTTCAAAGAATTTTTCATAATACTGTAAGACGAAAGTGTTGCATATGCAGGGTAAACCAAGAAGTTACTTCTAGTAAATTTCACACTTGAGGAAAAAAGTTGTTACATGACTTTCAACAACCAATCATGAAACAGGATAGTCTCCTACACTACTTCAAGTTGGGGTGACTGCTCTTGCCCTTTAACCAGAAGATACTCTTTACACCTCGTGATGATTTTTTATTTCAGAAGACAAACTGATATAGAAAAATATCACATTCCTGACAAAAAATGAAAAGAAAAATTATAACTAAACATACCTTTTGAGATTTTTCTGCCACCATGATGACTAGATCAAAATCATACGTTCCCAAGGCAACATCATATAATGTATTGACATCCACCAAATAAAGGATATAATTCAAAGCTTCATCTACAGTAGGAAATTTAGAGTCTTCTGTTTTATGTCTCAAATTGTTAATCTTTTCAAGGACTAGTTCCAATTCTGGATTTGTCTTCTTGGCAAGACAAGTTAAGACAGACAAAAAGTACCTGAAAGGATAAAAAATTTAAAAGAAAGCTGTTAAGGCTGATTAATTTTTAATCCCTAGCTAGTTAGGTAGATGAGATTTTATGACACACCAACACATATGTGCTATATTGTGTCAACTAGATAAAAAGGCAGAGTTTAAACATAGTTTCAAACAGGATTCATACATATTCAAGATGACCAAAGTCCATGACTTTCAAGGACCGTGACTGATATTTCCAGGACCTTTAAAACAGCCTAATCCCATACTTCCATCCTTTTTTCTACAAAATAATTTATCTGAACTGTGAGAAAATGTAAACTTTAAGTCCACTGCCTAAAACTCCCTGACTTTTCCAGGACTATTTGAAAAATTCCTCAATTTCCTAAACTTTCCAGTCCTAGAAATTGAAATTTCAGTTTTCCCCAACTTTCCTGGATTTCAAGGACATGTATGAACCCTGTCAAATACACTTCATATATGTGACCATGATTATCGCATGTAAAAAAGAGAAAAAAAACCTTTGAAATCTTCTTTAGACAGTACAGCAATACACAGCATCAGAGTTGCTTGTCCCATTCTGCTGTCACCCCTCAGAAAATACAACTCCTCCACCGATCCCAACCAATAGGGGGAAAGACAAGTGACAAGAAACACTAGATTGGTCAGCTACAAAAATATCCTTACTTGCTTTCATTAATCCTCTCTAAGGCAAGATGCAAGGCATCGCAGACAGAATCAATCTTATCCGGACCACTTTTCTTTTCAGTTTTCCTTTCCACCAAGTACGACTTGCAGTACATTGTAACTGTCGTGTCTTCATTTTTCAAATCAGCCACAAACAGATTGATATTTCCAGCTGTTTCCAAGCCACAAACAAAATGATCTATGTTTTCAAGGAACACCTGGAAAAAAATTCATGAAGATTAAGCAATACTATAGAAATAATGAAATCCATCCGAAATGTACAAACCAGCACCCTATGACTTACAGTGAAACTTGCTGAATACTGCTACCCCTTAATCAACACTGACTGAAATTTAACAAACATTTTACTTTTTATGTTTTTTTTTATATTTCGTTTACTTATTTGTCCTCTTTTGTTTTATTTTGGCAACTATTTTACTGTCATTTAACAATTCTAACTTACTAAGAATTCAATAAAGTAACACACAATATCTAACATGTGTGAGTTTTCCAGTCATTTCATAACATAAACTTCATCCAACCAATTTCAAATTTCATATGAAGTACCACTACTCCTCCTTAATTTCAAGGATATAATGCCAATGCTCTGCTAAACATTTTAATCTACACTTAAAACAGGTAAGTCAGTTTTTGTAATCTTTTATTGAGTTCCGAGCAGCTTTTTAAGATTAGCATCTTTTAAATAAATACAGACATACAACATGAAAATAATATGCACCCCATCTCAGTTTTGAATCAAATTCTTAACTAAATCCCCTTTATTTTACCACCAGACTTAAGAGACATGAAATTGTCCATGAGAAATTAAATTATTGACATGTGCACCCTCCTTGCAATCTCTCTTGACAAGTCACCCTACCTTTGGATTATGATCGTACAAAATGTTCATGCTGATCCTGTGCCGACGGACTAAATCAAAAGCCTTTCCAAAATCCAGAGCATCTAGGAACTTCTTCACTTTTGATAAAACTAGTGCTCTAGGATGAATTGTTTCTAAGTTCCCTCTGGGCATCTGTAGTATGACCTTGGTATCATCAGCAACACCTAGGACAATCTTCGATCCCCTCTCAACTCTTCTTACATTTTCATCGATGCTGGATGAAGCTATAGTTGAAACGTCTAAGGGTGAATGAACATATTTGGAAAGTAAATATCAGAAATTTCTGAGATAAAAACTAGGCTTTTTTTGTGATGAAAATGTTTTAATTTTAGTTATCCTATGGCATCTTTGCAGAGACAGACACAAGTAACAAGGACGAATGGGGTAGGGCTGAAACAACCGGTAAAGTCAAATTATCACTACTGTTTTTCCTTTCTTTCGGTGACAATATTTCACAGTTCTGTTAATCAAATAACATCTTTGTAATGCAAGCACAAGTCACATGGATCAACAAAAGGGTCAGGTCAACTCATCCTAAAGCCACTGCCTCCACCAGTCATTTCTACAAGTGCTGAATAAAATGGACAGTAATACTTTGCCAAAGCATCTAAAATTGAAAATATTTCCCTTTGAAACCCTTCTTCCCCTGCTCCGCCCACCCCTCTCTTTACAAACTTCAATAAAGATTTATTCCACCATATCTTACCATTTGGGTCTTGGTCTAGTCTCACACATTTGCATGTATGACTGTGGGTTGTCAGTAGAAGGAACTCTGAATGTACTACAAAGGAAGTGACATCTGACGCCAGCTCAGATTCGTTCAGATAAAAGCGATACCTGTCAGTCATACCCAAAATAACATCCTGTGGTACAAGAGAAAAACATGCAAAAACAAAATTGTCACAGTTTTGAAAAGAATTAAGAAGCTAGAAAGTGTCAGATAAAAAAGGTTTTCTTGAAGTGTTTGCTATTATCAATTAAAGACTTGTTGCAGTATGTTGAGTATGAGTACAGGAATGAATGTATCCTTACAATCACAAATATGTTAAACTTTTCAGTCTACTCAAGTTCCAAACCAGGGTTTGGTTTGTTTTGCCAGACTTTTATGTCTAAACTTACAACCTTCTGGCCTAATCTATGGGTGTACGTCCCCTTTTTCCAGTTGTGGGTCACTAGATTATTTTCCCTCCATTGCTTATGTAGAGCATTACAAACAACATCAGTAAGTTCCATTTTAAAGTGTTCGACATGAATCGAAGACAGCAATCTAAAGCCCTGTGTACTATGCAATGTGACTTATTGCAACAAGTTTTTACTAGTTTAAAGTGCATATCCACATTATGCAACAAGTAACAAGTCCATGAAGTGATTCATGCAAACTTCTAATGATTAACATACTCTTTTTATTTGTTACATTGAAGAGACAAGAATGTGTTCTGTCCATTTCGATTAACTGATCTTTGTGGACTTCATTTCAGAAGTCCATCATTGTTGTCAGTTGCACCTTGTTCGGTCGCATGAAACTGAGTTGCATGTCTGCTTGCAACTAGTTGCAAGGCATTCCACACTTTGCAACATGTCTCAACAATCTCATTGCAATGAGTCACTTTGCAATGAGTTGGGTTGCATTAAGTCCCATAGTGTGGACAGGCTTTGTGCAACTACAAATAAGCTAGGGTATGTTCACCAATTTATAACTAAAAAAATAATATCTCTTCAAAAGTCAAGAGAGAGACCAGATGGAACCCCAGTGCTATGGCCGAGTGGATACAGGGGGGTGGCATTTGAAGTGACCAGGAGGTCTGGAGTTCGATTCTTGGCTGGGTCAAAGTAAGGTGGGTTTTTCATCCAAGAGCAATCTACGATTCTCTCATCTGAACTGGCCTTTCAAAAAGTACCAAATTTGATCCAAATTGTTGAATTGATTGCCACCCGACGTGAAGTTGTAATTCATAAGTCAACGGCTTCTCCCAGATTCATTGTTGCTTAGCATCGTAAAACAACTGAACTTCAAGGCCTTATTATTATACAAAGCCTACATAACTACAATCAACTTAAATTAAGAGCTTTTGCAGATGAATAAATTGATGATATCTCATGTACCATTTTCTCACGAGGATCTCAAATTTTAATGTTTTGTGGATTTTGGGTGGCCTAAACTGTTTTTTCCTACCCTGAGCAATAACATTAAATTGAAAGTTGCAACATCTGCACAATCTATAAGATTTATTGCTTCAACAGCTTTAGATAACTTAACAAGTTGTGAATAGATAAAACTTCAAGGTACCATGAATAACTGTATCCCCATGTTGAGAGCTTCTCAAGTAAATGGCCATTTGCAGCTCATTACAAGTTCTAGACTAGACATTCAACAACATAAACTTTGTGAGAAACAATACTGTATAATTGAAGTTTGGGCCTCAACTGTTAAAAAGCTGAGTCTGAAGAAAAAGTGGCATTCAGCTCAAAACACTTGAGAAATAGGAAATGGAATATTAGTGATGAAATTTCTTTAGAAAAAAAATAGTACTTGGACTAACCTTATTTTGCATTGAGCAGTAAGCAATCTGAATACAGGTGAAAGGTAACTTAGTTATACGCTCCCCATCATTGTTCACAACTTCTCCATCACAGAGTTGGAATGCTACCTTATAATTCCGTGGATGTACCGCTATGCTGATAATCTGACCATTTATATTCTTGGAAGAACTGAAATTGGAAAGAAAACAGTAGACAATATTCAATTTAGTTAGTTGGACAGAGTTTTGTGGCTCAGTGTCTAAGCAACTGGTTTAAGTCGAGCAGTATTCAAAGACTTCTTAGTCTATTACCCCTTTCCACCTTATTGCCACCACATGTTAACACTGGCAAATAACTATCGTATCCATTTGGTGATGGCCACACTAGATAATTTTCTCAAAAGAAAATAAATTTATACAAAGTGCCACAACTTTGGTTAGTTAGTTAGTTAGATAGAGTTTTACAGCCCAGTTTCCAACCTATTGGTTCAAGTCGAGCCGACCACGGCCTTTTTTCCAGTTGTGGCTCACTGGCTTGTTTTCCCTGCTCCATTGCTTATGTGGAGCATCACACACAATGGCAGTAGGTTCCATTTTAAGAGTCTTTGGTATGACTCGTCCTGGGAATCGAACCTGGGCCTTCCGGGCCACAACTTTGGAGGCTGCATTCAATTCATTTAGCATATTTAGACCAATGGAGTTAATTCACAGACTTCCTACACATGGACAGAGCATACTACATGGTAGATAGTCGCTAGCGTATGTATGAGAAAAAGTGCACCAAGATGGCCGTCTGCTGTGGTTTTGTGTGAAAGTTTGGACTTGCCCGAGTCAGTTCCCAGATTTTGCAAGAAAGTTGAAATATTTTTGAAATATTGCAAGTTAAGGTCAAAATCACTTCAGATATAGCAGGAATATGATATTGTTTCCCATGAAAGTTTAGCTTTTGTTTAAAATTAAAGAGTCATGGTCAAATCAAACATTTATAGCTTCAAGGTGGCCATCTTGGTGCGCCTTTTTTGTCCCAGTAGATGGGGACCATCTACGGATAGGACGTACACATTACATGCTCTGTCCATGTATATAAGTCTGCGAGTTAATTAGTTAAATAAGATTTCATGACGCACCAACACGAATCTTTATACAGTGTTAACTAGATAAAAAAGTTAAGTTTAAATATGGTTTTAATACAGTTCAAGTTCAAGCCGAGTTCTTATTTTGTTGTTTTTAATGGAAGTAAATGAAGTGATGAGCAGAGCAAGTGAGCAAGCAAGCCACTAGCCAGCCAGCAAGACAATATAAATAAATATTCTTTCCTACCTTAAGCAGAGTTGCTTTTCATCAGACCCAATGGACGGCACTTTAAGAGACATCACAGTGCTGTTGGTGTTACCTGTAGTGTAAACCACTGCTAGCAGGGTATCACATGTTTGCCAGGTAAAATGATGCCACATGAAAGGGTACCTGGGATGAAACATCTTACCATCTTCAGTAACTAAGCTGAAAAGATGAAACAAATATATAATTTTTGGTTATGTGAAATTTCTTTCAGGATTAATACAGTTTACTACTTGAATGCATATTTGTAGATAGTAACAAAACATGCTTTTAGCACAAAGAGACACAATTTTTTTTCAGAATTTTTTTGTCAAAAGAAAGGTATATACTTCAGTAAACCACTCTCAAACTGAATTAAATAAACACCTGCTATTTGAATTCATTTCAGGTAACTGAGGCAATTCATTTCCCTTCAGTCTGTTAACTGGCTGCATGGTCAAGTGGTGAGAGCATCCAACTTGCAGTCGGAGGGCAGGGAGATAAAGTTCTAGGTCATATCTGTGAGCTACAACTGGAGAAAAAGCTGTGGACTGTTTGATTTAAACCAATTGTTCAGAAACTGGTGCAGTAAAACTCCATCTAACTAACTACCTTTTTTGTTTGTCTATTAACCTCATTTTGATGAAGCCTAACATAAAGTGTCTCCTGTGAGTTCTACCTTTTGATCAATCTATGTAAGGTATTACAAGAGGTACACAACATTATAGAATATGTCAGTTTCAACTCTAGTATAGAGACATGTAACAGTCAATGCAAAATATATTATAAATTTCAATGAACAAAGTGAATGACATTCCACCTCTCCTAGGTCTTGCCCATATACCAGAGCAACCCTCGTTCAGCAGTTGATAAATTAAGTAGTATTGCATAATTTGCATCGAGTAGCACTTAATGCAAAACCTCTCATAAAAGTTCTCTCCAGAAATAGCTTACAATAAAGACACTGAGTAGCAAAAAGATGTCACTCAAAATATTGCAACCATCCAAATTTTTTTTTTATGGGTGAAACATCACTTCTTTGCCAGATAAAAGCTGAAAATATCACTTTTCGCTATACTATTGAAAATCCCAAATATTTACAGAACAAATGCAGTTACACAACAGCATCAAATAACTACAATACCACTCTCCCATTTTCTCTGAGAATTGAAAGACAAAATCATTCACAATTTCGTCATGACATTAAAAAGACCTAACCATTACCTGTAGATTCCTTGTAGACTAAGAAGCGGTGACATAACTTTGAATCCATTACCACCAGCAGCCTTCAGTTGAATAGAGGAATCTGATGATGATGAGTCTATTTGTAGAAATGTTGAAAAAAAAATGTTATAAAATAAGTAAAAAAGTTTGTTCCTCAGTGAAATAGGCCTTGAGGAAATAATATGAAATATGCACTGACAAGCTGCAAAGTGATGAAAATAAAACATGGACTGAATTAAATGTTGTAAATTTAGATGTAGGTTATATAAGGGGAACCAAAAGAAAAGAGAGAATAAAACATGTAATATGGCCAGGGCCAGCTCCAGAATGCATGAAAATTTAACCTTTGAGATCATAAGGGAAACTAACTGTAAAAGATGTTTTATGATTGTTTTTTGATAAACCATGTTTCCAAGCTAGGCATCACAGACACACATTCAAAAACACAAACTATCATGACCACATTGATTTTTTTTCCATCAGACTTCCCCCAACCCCATCCCTGAACCCGAACCTCAAGTGAAGATAAAATAAAAACATATGAGAATCCTTACTTGATTTCAGATTTAAGTCAAAATGAGTCAAAAAGACAGATGTTTTCATGTTTACCACTGTTTTCACAAATATTGGTCTTGTTACAACAGAAATTAGGCTTCATAGTGACATACATAACAATATAATAAATAAAATAGAACAATTTCAACAGTTCTACTCTTATAACAGCAAGCACAGAAGACCTCACCTGTAGATATCCTGTAAATGGCAACGTGGAAATCATGCATTATGATGGCAAGGTCATTACTGTTTTCTGATGATCCCCAAACTACTTGGTTTACAAATGAGGGAAGCTGAATTGTAAAGGCAGACATCGGTGGAGGAACAACCATGTGTCGAAAAGGAGTTACCAGGACCTCGCCTTTAAAGTAAAGACAAATAAAAGCCAGGAAGAAATACTTTACAAGATTGACTAATATGCTGACAACCTAACAGATCTATTGTACTTAAAATGCATTAACATGGCATGCAAAGAAAGTGGTTTCAGCTACATGAAGTTTTATGGCTCAGTATCTGACCAATTGGCGGTAAAAGTCAGGCTGGCCATGGTCCTTTTCAGTTGTAGCTCACTGGCTTGTTTTTCCTGCTACATTGCTCATGCTGAGGACCAAGCACAATGGCAAAAGGTTCCATTTTTAAAGTCTGCCATATGACCTGGCCAGGAATCAAAATCCAGACATTACAGTAATTATTTGACTATTCTGTCTCAACAGCAAAGTTGAGTGAACTCAAGTAAAAGAATCATCCTCCCAAAACAGGGTTCATTAGAAAAGCTAGGGAAGTTACAATATTTGATTTTTTAAAAGTTTTGGTGAACAAAGTATTCTTAAGCAACAAAAACTTAACTTCTATTTGTGAAACTGTATTTTTTTAATTTAAGAAGACTACCATACTGCCTACTTTTGAATACTTTATCATTCTGTTCCAAGAAATATTGGTTGCAAGATATAACTTATTGTGATAAAACAGATGCGACATTTCCCTATAGACAAGAATAACAAGAATAACTCAAATGCCAAACCTCCAAATGTAAGTTTGATGCTCCCACCACTTGCCAATGCAGTTGGTGTCCCCATACCGATGCAAGATGTTGATTAACCACAAGATTGCAAATTTTGAGACAGAAAGTCTTGGGTATGACCTGGCCAGGATTGGAACTCCCAACCTCCCAACTGCAAGTCTGATGCTCTAACCACTTGACCATGCAGTTGGTGTCCCCGTACCAATGCAAGATGTTGATTAACCACAAGACTGCAAATTTTGAGACAGAATGTTTCGAAAGGGACAAAGTCCTTGCAACCATTCACCATGCCGAAGGAAATCATCAGATTCAACTTTATTGTCAAAATATTGGTTCCATCATTTTGAGTTCAGAAAAGTACACTCATGAAACCACATGAGTAATATTTTGACATACACCAGGATATACTGACATTTTTATCTATTTTGTAAAATGTAACCAGTTGAAGCTATGCAACTATATAAAAAAAAATCAATGGCTGTGCAACCTCCTCATATAATGCAATGAACCTTTACAGCTATAAAATTGTCACAGCTATTTTCAGTGAATTCCAAGCAAAGCAGGATAGGAACCAATCTGAATGAATTTTGTAGTCACTGTGAATACAACATAAGTATGATACATTATATTATGTAGCTGGTATTGATTAGTTAGAGTTTTATAGCCCAGTTTCCAACCTATTGGTTCAAGTCGAGCCGGCTACCAGTTTTTCGGCAGTAGGTTCCTTTTTTAGAGTCTTTGGTATGACTCGACCTGGGAAGCGAACCCTGGCCTTCCACGTGAGAGGCGGATGCTCTTACCGCTGGTATTGAGAGATAATGAGACATAGAGAGAGAGAATTTACTCATATCATTTTGAGAACTCTTGACGAAGCCTCAGTACTTACGTCCATCTATAACAGCTGCCCATCCATTATCATTCTGTGTCATACCGTGACTGGTATGCGTACACAGCCTCCATGTATACTGAAGGTAGGATCCATCAGTACAAATCAGGTGAAGTCTGTTGGCAGGCTCTGGGTCCCAACAAACAGCTGTGACTCTTTCACTGGGTCCAAAGTGAAGGCTTTGTTTCAAATACCAGTGATAGTTGCTCACTGTCCACAATTGCACTAAGGGCAGAGCAGAAGATAATAGTAAATGGTTGGTACAAGCAGCAGTAGGGTTCTAGTCATGCTAGCTGGTTGCCAGTGACACTGATGCTTGGTGACTGCATGAAGTGCAAATCACCAGACTGAATCACTAGATCTCTATGTCATCACATTTACTTAGCAAAGTGAAGAAATCTTCCAGGTCTGGTGACACGAAAATGACCTAATTGGGTATTCAATGTAAAAGGCATTAAAAACCAAGATGATAGCCACAATTCCCATCAAAATCCATCAGAAATTGACCTTTTACAGTGCAATCCTTCTTCGCACATAATCATAAAAATGAGCTCAAATGCAAATTTTGTGATGTCTAGAGACAGACATGCCATATATAGCTAATGTGATCCTTTGTTTTTACAATCTTCATTTCAAGGACAGTTGTAACATTAGTTTGCCCTGAGGGTCTTATTTTAGAAGTTTAAATTGTGTCCTTGAATATCATCATCAGCATCAATCACCAAACCATAAACATAACCAAACCATAGACTATCTGATGAGTAAGTAAGATATAAACAATTCAGAGTTAACAAAAGAAATGTCAACACTGTGCACCACCCCCAATCATTATTTTTCCATAATCAACAAGTTGCTTTAGAAACATTCAAATTTTGATGAGGTATATCTTGAGAACCAGAAAAGATATTGACATAATTCCAAATGGATTTTTGCTTAGGACAGGCCACTCCCTGACTACCAAGTGAAGTGAGGGCTTTTTGCAGACATGTCACACTACACTACCTTTAAGAAACCATTCAGAATTTCACGAAACAAACCTTTCCTCTCTTTCCACTCCATCCTCATTCATTAACTCAAATTCAACATTCCATAGTAACAATATGTCTTACTCACAGACTTCCTATACATGGACAGAGCATACCGCACAGTACATTGCCGCTACCGTATGTGTGAGAAAAAAGTGCACCAAGATGGCCGTCTGCTATGGTTTAGTGTGAAAGTTTGGACTTGCTCAAGTATACCACCATATTTTGCAAGAAAGTTGTAATATTTTTGAAATATAGCAAGGTAAGGACAAAATCACTTCACGTATTGCAGGAATGTTTCCCATTCAAGTTTAACTTTTGTTAAAAATATAACAGAGTCGTCATCAAATCAGATGATTTATAGGTTCAAGACGGCCATCTTGGTGCGCCTTTTTTGTCTAAGTCGGTGGCAACCAGCTACGAGTACGACGTAGATGGTATATGCTATATCCATGTTTATAAGTCCGTGGTCTTACTATACAAAATATAAATACTAAAGTATTCGCCTTTGGAAGCACACTATTAAGGAGCAACTTTAACGAATTAGGAAATTACTTGTTTGAAGTTACGTAAACCTCACCATAAGAATTTGATCTGTTTTCAGTTCCTTCTTCGCTTCCTTTCAATAAATCTTCCAACCAAATCACAAGAATAGCTGAATCAAGATTCCAAAAAACCTCTACAACCTGAAAACAGATAAAGTCATAAGCTGAAGTTTATGAGATTCATTCATTACAGATAAGGGCAAAAAGAATGAAAAAGACATCTATGCAATCTTTTAAAAGTAATTAGTTCTAAACATTGCATTCCATACTGACCTTCACTTCATTCTGTTCAAAAGGCAAGGTGAACTCTCCATGCCTCAAGCCATTTTTTTCAAAGAACACAATGTCATGCCTGTTGGGCAACCTTTGACTGGACACTATCAAACTTCCTGATGGTCTGTGTTAAAACAGAAAAGAAAATAATACTTACAATATTTTGCACCAAAAGAAAAATCAAATGTTACATGTATGTAGTTTTTTTTTTTTTTCCTTCCTTCATTGAAGGAACAACTTTATTGACAACAAAACAAATAAACATTGGGAAGATAAAGAAGAAAAATAAATATTTACAAAAGATTAATTAAAGCTGTTCACAATATAAACAGAACAAATTTATCTTGCACAAAACATATATGTATGTATGTAGTTAGTAAGATGAGGTTTTATAACTCAGTTTCCCAGTTAGCCAATTGATTAAAGTCAGGCCAGCAACTTCTTCCAGTTGTGGTCTACTGACTTGTTTCCTCTGCTCCATTGATTATGTTGAGCACCATGCACAATGGCAGAAGGTTCCATTTTTAAAGCCTTTGGCATGAACCCACCAGGAGTTGAACTCCAGACCTCCCCACTGCAAGTTTGATGGCTAACCACTTAACCATGGAGTCTGTGCATTAACAGGTGACAAAGGTATGATCATGAATGAAACAAAAGGAACTAAAATCCAATAAAGAGAAACTTAAATTACGCAGCTACAAAAAAAAATATTTTGGTAAAGATTCAGAAATAAAATTAAATTAATTTTTCCATTATCACAGGACATTTATGGCTTATTTTAAAGGTTCTTCTATAACTAAAAAGGATGAATATATTTGCAAAACAGCTATGAAAAGGATAGGAATGGCTTTTCCCAAATATTACTTTGCAAATAGTATGTCTAAGACTTAATCATTTAAACAAGTAATGAAACTTTTTGATACCTATAACATATATACTAAGAGAATAAGACATTTCATGGTATCTTTGTGGTAGAAGTGAAGTCACTTACTTCCAATCTAGGGCTTGTTCTAAGCCATTCACCTCTTCACTTGTGTACTGTAGTATACATTCCCTGTTCCAAATCCTCAATTGACGGAAACCTGTGAAGTAAGTAAACATTTCATTTAAAGCATCTTCTGGTGAAGTACAATGGATTATGTAACATTGCACAGGAACTGCAATATTTGATAAATGGAGTCTGTTGGTAACTTAAAAAGGTGTATGGAAAAAGAACTTTTCTTTTCTTTGCATTTATACTGGAACAGTTTCATGACTAACTTGAGTTTCAAAATATCTTCTAAACAAACATGGTATATGGTAGGTGTTTTCTACAACAGCGTAACAGAATACTTCTTAGATGAATTATTTTACTGTTTCTGAGCAGCAAAGGTATACATAAAGCTAATTTCCCTTGTCAATTTCTTTCATTCAAATAGAACTCAACTGGTTGGTAATTCACAAAGTTTTAGAACAACTGATCTATGACATATACCCCAGATGTAAAGTTTGGGTATTGCCAAATGCCTGATCTTGCTATCCAAGCTACTAATGCACTGACCTAGTTCAATTCATTTTAAGAGTAGGCTGCATGGTAGGGAGGGGGGGGGGCCAGAGGAACTCTGAGGGTATTAGGTTGCCATCCCTGATACTTGGGGTTGGTGAATCCTTGATCCTCAATGAACCTTCAGACTTAAAATTCTATCAACCCTTTTTTTTTAGAAACAATTTTCATTTATCAGTCATATGCACTAGCTTATCCTGCTGAAGGATCAGTCTAGATACTTTTAATTACAAACCTCTACCAGGATGAATGGCACTAGTCACAAAGTATTCACCATCCCCCCTCCAGCTGATTCTGACCAGCTTGTCATCCCAAGGAAGGGCTTCACCTGCCTTTACAGCTGTTTGTTTAGCAGCCTGTTTTCCAGCAGTACCATGGAACTGTGTTTCCTTTTTACCCCATCCAACATTGACTGGAGATTCTGAAATTGCAAGAAATTTAAATTACTTGTAAGAATGTACACTAGTTTAATTTTCACAAGAGAAAAGGGGGGGTAGGCGGTTCACTATCTGACGTTATCGAGTCGGTAAACTGTCGTATTTTTTAGGGAAAAAATACCCGATCATGTTAATATGATATATCAAAAGCTTTAATAATTCCACTCTTTTGGAGGAATGTGGGTTGTTTTCGTGTTGACATTTAGGTGGTTTTGTATAAACCAACTAGACCGGTTTCTGTTCTTCGCTCTGTTGGCAGAACGTCATCAGTAGTAGCCGTTAAGCTTTGTACGCATAGGCTGGGTTTGTCATAAGTATTATAATGCAGCTATAAGCGCATCAAGTAAAATATCGTCATAGCTTTCTTTCTGTTTCCGTTCTGACTCCTGGTCTGGGGTCAACCTTGATTTTACAAGTAAATCTTTAAGATTTGGTGCCCTTTTATAGGCTATAATAGGACGGTCGGGAAACAGACGGGACAGTTGCGGGTCACCTGCAATTATATTCCAGTGCTTTATTAAAGCTTGTGGCGCTGTTTTGCTCTTAGCAACAGAGAGATGAGTCATTCTTTGTTTATAATCAATGCCGTTAGTGGCTGCGCTGATCTCTTCTGGTGAATAATGTCTCGTGAGAAGTTTCTCTGTAAACGATTTTTTTTCTCTATGAAATCTTTTTCGTTACTGCAAAGCCTAGCATATCTCATGACTTCACCCTTCATGGAGCCTTTAAAAGTTGCTAAAGGGTGTGCAGAATTACGATTTAGGCACTGAAAAGTTTAGTGGGCTTTGTGTAGACTTTCGTGTCCAGAATGCCGCTAGATTGGAATTTAGTACCCTTGAAGATTTTTAGATCTAGGTACGTGATCTCCTCGCCACAGACTTCCATCGTGAATTTCAGAGATGGATAAATTTTATTCATTTTGGCCACTAAACTCGAAAGTTCAAGTGCCCTCCCCTTGTAGAGCAGTAGAATGTCATCCCTGTACCGAAGCTATTTTAATACGTTGGGATCTGTTGGTATGATTTTATTTTCAAGTCTATCCATGACAATATTTCAGATTTCAGGTGAAGATTGGCTACCCATAGCGCATCCAATTTTTTTGTAGGAAAAATTGGCCATTAAACTCGAAACAAGTTCTTTGAAGAACGAGTTTGATGAGAGCGCGGAGGGAAGTAGGGGGTGTAGTTTTAACCCCGTACCAATTTTCCGGCGCTTTTTCAAAAGCTTCTTGGGATGCATCTAATGCTTCCTTTTGTGGAGTATTTGTATACATGGATACCACATCAAGTGTTACAAGTAACGTTTCTTTCGGAAGGGGGGTGGCCTCCAATATTTCTAAGATATGGCTCGTGTCTTTTACGTAAGTGCTCTGTTGCAAGACAATTGGAAGCAGAAAATAGTCCACGAATTCCGATATTTTTTCGGTGGGGGATCCGTTCCCGCTAATAATAGGTCTACCAGCAAATTTTGAGTTAGCTGGCGGTGCTTTATGAATTTTAGGTAGCACGTATAAAACCGGGGTGCGGATCTTGTGGTTAGGGCCACCAAACCGCTCAGAAAAAGCGGCATCCTTTCTTCTCAAACATGCTCAAAATGTATTCTAAGTTTTCTTCTAAGTCAGAACCAAAGAGTAACTCTGAGGCTAGGCCCAGGTCTAACAAAAGGTCTATAGGCCTAACGTTAAGCCCCCAACCCACGCTAACTAAAAAGCGTAAATTTAATCGGTCAGTGAAAGCTGCTAAAAGCAGACAAAGATCTCACAAACGACAAAGGGAATGCTCGGCTATACGTAGCCAGTTAGAAACCCAAAGCCTATCAAACGAGGCAAAAGCTCTCCAAAAGTACGTCAAAAACCTGTCTGACAGACCTCTGTCTAATATTGAAACAGTTGCCTTAGGAAAAGGTTTAAAGTTCATAATAACTCCTGAAAAGCCAAAACGTAGCGATCTGCTCAAGTCAATTAAAGACCTCAAACGTAAAATGAGACTTCGCTACTTTTTTCAAAATAAAGATCAAGAGCTTTTCTCAAAGTTCCGTCTACCTTCGACATGGTTACCACAGCCTACCTACAGTAATCGGCTTGGAGATTACCTAGAAGCTACTTTAACTGGAATAGCGAGCCTACCCATCCGCAATGCTAAAAGCAATATAACCAAAGCGGAATTAAATGCCCTCAAAGCAATTCGGAACGATCGTTCCCTTGTAGTTAAGCCATTTGATAAAGGCAGAGGCATTGCTATTTTGAATCGTTCAGACTATATAGCCGAAATTGAAAGGCAATTGCAAAGTCATTATTATGAACGACTCCCTGGGGATCTAACTCCCGAAACCGTAAAACTGGTCCAAACTACACTTCAAGACATGTTTCACAAAGCTGAAATAGACGAACCAACGTTTGAATATCTTAGCCCACGTAACCACAAGATCCGCACCCCGGTTTTATACGTGCCACCTAAAATTCATAAAGCACCGCCAGCTAACTCAAATTTGCTGGTAGACCTATTATTAGTGGGAACGGATCCCCCACCGAAAAAATATCGGAATTCGTGGACTATTTTCTGCTTCCAATTGTCTTGCAACAGAGCACTTACGTAAAAGACACGAGCCATATCTTAGAAATATTGGAGGCCACCCCCCTTCCGAAAGAAACGTTACTTGTAACACTTGATGTGGTATCCATGTATACAAATACTCCACAAAAGGAAGCATTAGATGCATCCCAAGAAGCTTTTGAAAAAGCGCCGGAAAATTGGTATGGGGTTAAAACTATACCCCCCACTTCCCTCCGCGCTCTCATCAAACTCGTCCTTGAAAGAAATTGTTTCGAGTTTAATGGCCAATTTTTCCTACAAAAATTTGGATGCGCTATGGGTAGCCAATCTTCACCTGAAATCTGCGATATTGTCATGCATAGACTTGAAAATAAAATCATACCAACAGATCCCAACATATTAAAATGGCTTCGGTACAGGGATGACATTCTACTGCTCTACAAGGGAACGGCACTTGAACTTTCGAGTTTAGTGGCCAAAATGAATGAAATTCATCCATCTCTGAAATTCACGATGGAAGTCTCTGGCGAGGAGATCACGTACCTAGATCTAAAAATCTTCAAGGGTACTAAATTCCAATCTAGCGGCATTCTGGACACGAAAGTCTACACAAAGCCCACTGAAACTTTTCAGTACCTAGATCATAATTCTGCACACCCTTTAGCCACTTTTAAAGGCTTTATGAAGGGTGAAGTCCTGAGATATGCTAGGCTTTGCAGTAACGAAAATGATTTCATAGAGAAAAAGAACTCCTTTACAGAGAAACTTCTTACGAGAAATTATTCACCAGAAGAGGTCAGCGCAGCCACTAACGGCATTGATTATAAACAAAGAATGACTCATCTCTCTGTTGCTAAGAGCAAAACAGCGCCACCACTCGTTTTCAAAACAATCTACACTCCACACATCCAGACAAGGCACCTAAAGCAAGCTTTAATAAAGCACTGGAATTTAATTGCAGGTGACCCGCAACTGTCCCGTCTGTTTCCCGACCGTCCTATTATAGCCTATAAAAGGGCACCAAATCTTAAAGATTTACTTGTAAAATCAAGGTTAACCCCAGACCAGGAGTCGAACGAAACAGAAGAAAGCTATGACGATATTTTACTTGATGCGCTTATAGCTGCATTATAATACTTATGACAAACCCAGCCTATGCGTACAAAGCTTAACGGCTACTACTGATGACGTTCTGCCAACAGAGCGAAGAACAGAAACCGGTCTAGTTGGTTTATACAAAACCACCTAAATGTCAACACGAAAACAACCCACATTCCTCCAAAAGAGTGGAATAATTAAAGCTTTTGATTATATCATATTAACATGATTGGGTATTTTTTCCCTAAAAAATACGACAGTTTACCGACTCGATAACGTCAGATAGTGAACCGCCTACCCCCCCTTTTCTCTTCTTTTTTCTTTTTTTCTTTGTATGTATAATAACAAAAAAAAAGCCAAAAGCAACCTTAACACTTGAAAGCAAAGTATGACGTAATCATTCAATGAATTTTACAAAATGGTACTGTCCATCAAAGCAAATGCCAATTAAAATTATGGAAATATTAGATAAAATTTGAAGGATATTCCAAGGATGACAAAAATTGATAGCTTACGTTCACCAAAATCCTCGGAGTGGAGGGCAGCCTCTGTAACAGGTTCAAATTCTCTTGTCATTAAAATGACTGTTGATGCTCCTACAGAAAATGTACCATTAAGTTAAAAAAAAAGAACATAACATACAACCATAACACTAATACAGCAGAAACAAGAAACAAAGTTTTGATGAAATATTTTCCATTGACAGTATCTTCCATTCTTCCCATCCATTAGATATATGTTAAGTGTTCAGGAAAAGAGATAGTCCCTTGGTATCTGGAGTATCTGCAAAAGATCAACTAGAGATGTAAAAAACACCTTTCACACAAATTTTCCCTGATACTGAGCTCTCTACATATTTAGAGGCATAAAAGCAAAGTTCTGTTTCTTCAAATATAGTTAATTTAAGAGGAAATCAGAGTTTGCTTTTACATTTTTTCAAAAATTTAATTCTGTACCAAGTTTGTACATTAACTATAAACTAACAAATACTTCAAACTGGTTACAGAGTAATGGAGGTTGTCTAGTCTTGCATCTGTGTGGAATTTTCTTAACTGACAAATATTCAGAAATTTTCATTCAAAAGCAATTAACAAAAAATAAGCCTTTCTTTGAACCTGAAAATTTGTCTTCAGTGTTTCTATATTTCTGCTTAATAATCAAATCAGAATGGAAAAAAGAGGTGCTGGGACAAAAGAATAAAGTTCTCTGTCAAACTCTGATTGTCCCTTTAATGAACTTTGTACACTGATTAACAATTGAGGATATATGCCTATTCAAACAAAAACTTTCCCACTAGGTAAAACTGTTTAGTAGACTTGCTGTAGTCTTTCCTAATTTTGTCATCTGCTCTTGGCTTCACGTTTCCAATAAATAATGTAACAAATATGAGGTGCATTAGAAATTAATTCAAGGCTAATCTATACATAATTGCTCCCAAAACTGTCCAACTGACCTTAATGGGAAAAAAATGGCATTACCCCAAGATGGTTGTGCTATTGCAGTTACTGTAGTAGTTCTGTGGTACCTCCACACTAAAATGCAATTACTCTTTCAGATAAGAACAAAACCTGTACTTAAAGTTTGAGCATATTATGCACATAGTTTGTATTTAAGCTTCAGGAATTGAGAAAGCTTTTAAAACACCTTTGAAAACATTTTCACACTCTTTATTTTCTTCCAAATAAAGTCATGTAATTTCATTCCCATACAGACTTGGTGCAATTTGCAAATTTGATATTGTAGGAATGTTTGGAGGAGTTTCTCATACTTTCCTTCCTTTGATATTAAAGAGGCAATGCTGCTGTATTGCCATGCATTTTGTCTTAAACTAGGCTATCCATTGCAGGCCTTGAGTTTAAGAATTAAGACTTTCCAGGTGCACTACAAATCACACTCCTTGTGAGTGTGGCCGATATGCTGTTTATTTAACTTATAGGCCTAACAGATTTATCTAAGTACCCAGTCTTTACGTAGGCATGTACAAATAATCACTCTCCTTCCTGTGATTGGAGGTAAGTGGTGGTGAGAGACCGCCAGGTTTTTGACTGTTCAAAACCAGAATGCAAAAATGCACTGAGGTTTCGATGATACATACATGCTCTTTTCAATAAAATGCTACATTTCTTGTAACAACTGGTGACCCAAAATAGCCTTTGTCTCCACCTGTAAGTGACTGGTTTTTCTTTCATACTGTGCCTTAAGATATTCTGCAAACAAGGTTTTCAGAGTTTAATACCAGGTGATACCAGATGACCATTGACCTCCACCAAAAACAACAGGTACAGTACTTTCAACTCACCATAACACATCCACACACTAACTGGGACATCCATCCAAGTTTCCTACCTGGAGATATCCCATTTTGACAAGTTTTTCAAAGTTGGGTTCTTTCTTACATCATAACGCATCAGCCTATCAAGATTGAAATGAATCCAAGTTTCCTACCACAATGTATCACGTAAACAAGGATTTCAGGTTTTGACCCCATGTGACCCCAAATGACCTTTGACCTCCACGAAAATACATCGGGTTCTATCTTACATCATAACGCATCAACATATCAAGTATGAAATTGATCCAAGTTTTCTACCATGAGATATCATGTAAACAAGGATTTCGGGGTTTGACCCCATGTGACCCCAAATGACCATTGACCTCCACCAAAATCAATAGGGTTCTTCCTTACATCATAACACATCAACATATCAAGTTTGAAATTTATCCAAGTTTCCTACCACGAGATATCGTTTAAACAAGGATTTCGGGGTTTGACCCCATGTGACCCCAAATGACCTTTGACCTCCACCAAAATCAATGGGGTTCTTCCTCCTATCATAACACATCAACATATCAAGTATGAAATTGATCCACGTTTCCTACCATGAGATATCGTGTAAACAAGGATTTCAGGGTTTGACCCCATGTGACCCCAAATGAACTTTGACCTCCACCAAAATCAATAGGGTTCTTCCTGACATCCTAACGCATCAACATATCAAGTTTGAAATTAATCCAAGTTTCCTACCATGAGATATCGTGTAAACAAGGATTTCAGGGTTTGACCCCACGTGACCCCAAATGACCTTTGACCTCCACCAAAATCAATAGGGTTCTTCCTTACATCATAACACATCAACGTACAAAGTTTGAAATTAATCCAAGTTTTCTACCATGAGATATTGTGTAAACAAGGATTTCGGGGTTTGACCCCCTGTGACCCCAAATGACCTTTGACCTCCAGCAAAATCAATAGGTTTCTTCCTTATATCATAATGCATCAACGTATCAACTTTGAAATTAATCCAAGTTTCCTATCTTGAGATATCGTGTAAACAAGGATTTCGGGGTTTGACCCCCTGTGACCCCAGATGACCTTTGACCTCCACCAAAATCAATAGGGTTCTTCCTCTCAGTATGGGGTATCTGTGTACCAAGTTTGAGGATTGTCAGATCTTCCCTTCTCAAGATATCGTGTAAACAAGCAAAGTGTCAAAAACACACACACATACACACACACACACGCACATACACACATACATACATACATACACACGCACATACACACATACATACACACACACGCCATCATGAATGCATAGGTTTCTCTTTTCATCGAAACCAAAAAGACTTCTAAGACTGCAATGCCAAATTAAAGTTGGCACATATTCTCTGTAAAATGACAAGTAGCATCCTTTATGTATAAGCAGGTATATCCATCTAAACCTTTAACCAGTTGGCTTTTTCATGCAGTACTAGGATCTCGGAAGAATGTAGTTTAAACACAATACCTGTTGTGAGGACCAAGAGCTCTTGATCAGGACTCCAGCACATGTTTGTCAAACCACTATCTACCGTACCAACACATTCAAGCTGAAGAGAGAAAGCAAGAATATCAACACTGATTTATGAAACATGTTCAGATAAATCTCAACAGTAGGGTAATGGTCTACTAGGGTAGATATGCTACTATGGTAATAACTAGGGTTCATCAGATTTAATGTTTTCAATTCTTTGTTACCTGTATCAAAGAGTGTTACACACAAAATTCTCTCAAAATTGACCGATTAAGATGGTTTAGAATTGCATGTAGAGACAAAATTAAGATGATGGACCCTACCAATGGTTGACTTCACTGAGCTGCTCAGATTCCTGTAAATGGTAAACTTGGTTTTGTGTTGCCATTCCTACACAAGATATAGCAACTATTCCAAGAAGTCTCTTACTATTTTGACATGGAATTAATAAGAACTGTTTTCACTGAGCTCAGTTTCTAACCAATTAGTTTAAGTCAGGCTGGCCATGGCTTTTTCCAGTTATGACTTATTGTCTTGTTTGACATTGAATAAAATGAAAGAGGGCAATCAGCACCTCAAGATCAACCAATACTTTGTAATTAAAAGAGACACATCCTTTATGTGATATACAGTAATATTATGTTAATAGTTATATTGCTGAGCAAAGGACTAAGTTTTAGTAACCAACTCTTTACAAATGCTCTGAAATTCTACCACCACTTTGATAAGGCCAGTGGCTAAAGATATCCCAAACATTTTCTCCATGTTATATTTCACCTTGCCAATGTTCACCAGGAAAGGTCACACCAACAACAATTTCTTCTATGAGAAATATTTTAGCTCCCCCACAGTACATGCAGCAAAACGTTCTCATTCAAAATAAGAATTATGTGTTTTTTTTAACATTGCAGCCACCTTGGAATTCATGTTAGCTAAATATACATTTTTTTTCTAAAGAAGCCTTGCAAGCATGGTCAACAATTGAAACAATACAAAAAAAGAAAACATTAAACCCTGGGAACAATGAGCCTAGGAAACATCAGGAAGACCCTAAAGACTACCTCAGCATAGAAGTATGCTACAATTAAAAGAATCTACCTCTCCATCTATTGTGTTATATAAAAGGACATCTCCTTTTGAAGTAGCCAGGCAAACAGACTGGATGTCAGGAAGATGTTCAATCTTTAGAATCTTGTCTTCACCATTTGGAAGGTATTCTTTGTCAAGAGTTAACTGCCACTCCACCTTAATTGAAAAAGAGAAGTCATAGTTAGCATATCTACAGCAACTACACAAACTATACACACATAGTTAGATGCAGTGGCTTCACCAAGGGGCAGGGGGCAGAGGCCAGGGCACGTGCCTGGAAAATCTTGTGCCCCCCTCGTGCCTCCCCAACTGAGATTGGAGATTCCAAAAAAAGATGTATCTTACTTGAAGTTGCCAAGAAAGTAGATTTTAGACCAGTGTAAAGACAATAGAATGATCCTTTAATTATGACCTTAGTACCTCACAAACATCCTAAAACCAAGGAGCTTCCCAGGGCTTTGCCACTGGACCCACTTGATGAGCCTCTCGTTTGCCCTCAGTGGCTCCTCCAGCATTATGAATAAAGTCTAGGTCTAGCAGTCCCCCCTGCAAAACTGTGGTGTCCCCAAGCCCCCACTGCCCCCTACAATAAAAAGTCTGGTGACACCATTGGTTAGATGGAGTTCTACAGCCCACTATCTAACCAATTGGTTATAAACAACATCAAGTAACAAACTAAAAATAGACAAATTGAATTGGGCATCTTCAACTCATACAGTATAAAGAGTATAGTGAAAAAAAATTCAATAAAATAAAATCGAGACTTCTTTCCTAGCATGAAGTTGAAACTTTTCCTTTTACTAATGGGGAGGGGGAGGAGGGGTAGTTGCACCTACTACAGCAGACAACCTTTAAATGTTTGTCTTATAAAGACACAGCAAAACACTTGTGTAGAGTGTGATTCCTCCACTTCTCCCACCCTCCTGCACCACCACCACCCCAATCATTCATCTTGAAAACATCCCAACATGCTTCTGGAGTTAATGTAAGCCTACCTCTTGGCTGTCAGAATTAAGACTGCAGACCACCTTATCAGAAGCAGCATACAACCTGTCTGTGTCAACATCTACACAGATACTGTGTGAATGTTGCAGGTTTGGTAAGGTAAGCTTCTGTGAAAGTAATTCAAGGTTCTTCATTTTGTTTTCAGTTCTGTGGAAGTAACAGATCAAGACAAAGAAGACAGTAGCATGTTAAGCATATAATGAACTAAAGAAGACTAAACGAGAGGAGAAAAGTTGAGGATAGTAGGACCTGCACCCTGGGTCGAAAAATTGACTACTGACTTATTATTTTTTGACAGATGGTTAGAAGAGCTTGATCCTTTGGTTAAAGACCACATTAATTAATAAAAATTCTGTCAATTAGTTTTAGGCTAGCCTACTAACATTATTTTTATGGGTCATACTTATTATAACCTGGCTTGCCCAGCTCGCCCTCACTACCTAAACATAGCCCATTTATGCACAGTACATACTGATGATGTACTGGCATGTCAGAGAGGGTACCCTGTACAAAGTGCACCAGAAATGAAAAACTGGTATACAGTATTCATTTTGATATCACTCAAGGTTATTATTATTACTATTATTTCATATCTGGTACAAACGAAAGTGAAGGTACCAGGTAAGTGGGTTTAGACCAGAGATCTGAAACACATACTGAGAAGTGAGTGCACCCCTAACCCTAGCTTAGGAAGACCTAGTAAGCAGATAAATAATGATCAGACAGTCTTTTACTAAAGCTCTCAACAGATGGAATTTACCGCAATTCCAAAGGAAGATCATTCCAAAGTCTTGTAAAGTGAACATAAGGGGAATTAAAGAAAGCTTGAGTCTTTGCAGTCCAATGAAGAAGCCTTCAGGTGCATGAATGCTAGGTCTAATAAACTGACTAATATCAGCCAGAATATGCCCATGAACAACTTATGACCAAGAGCAAGCCTCTGTAAAGCAAGGTTGTGCTTGATACTGATAATATTGCAATGCTTTAGTCTGTTTTCTTCGGAAACCAAGTCATTTGGAAATTTCCTTTGATACAAAAATTTGGTTGCCCTCCTTTGGACAGCCTCTATGCAATCTAAATGACAAACATTAAGAGGATGCCAAATAGAAACAATACAGTGGCACAGGTAAGACAAGAGCTTTATAAGTAAGAAAGGGTCATGAGGCATCCCATTTGTACAGTGAGAAACAAATTCTACCAGTCTAGAGGCAGATTTACAAATTTGATCAATATGATTGCTGAAAGAAAAATTGCTGCTAAACAGAACTCCAAGGAGTTGATAATCTTCAGTAACTGTAAGAGGATTGCTAATAGTGTGGTCATCTGCAAATTAAATATCATTGAGGAGAGGCAACAAGAAATGTCACTAACAAAAGCAAGAAACAGTATGAGACCTAAAACGGATTCCTGTGGTACTCCACTAAAGTTATTTGTCCAATCAGAAGATGCCCCTTGAAAGACTACTCTTTGCTGGTGCATCCAAAGAATCATGTATCCAGAAGAGAATGTTACCTCTAATCCACACTTTGTGAAGCTTTGAAATAAGTTTATTATGAGACACTCTGTCAAATGCAGAGCTGAAGTAGAGAAGAAACAGCATCCACAAGGTTGCAAGCAGAAGAATCCAATGAAGAAGAAATAAGATGGTGAACTTCACGCATCAGATGCATGACTTGATGCTCTTTTTAATAACTTGGGTCATTTCCCGACCTAACTGGCTCCCCACCATATGTAATTGGTATTGCCCCCCACCCCCCTTGTTACAAGGGCCATGCTGATCTAGAAAGCTGTGATCATCATTATAGTCTAGTGTAATTTTTCTACAAATTTTGGTAGGCTAATCCTGCCTACACTGCCTGCCTTTGCACATAACTTTCACTATTCCTAAAATGGCCAAATGAACAAAAGTGTCATTGCAGCGTAACTAGAACTTCGATTCATAGCAATACATTACACCCAGTACAATCATGGCAGTACAACTTCCAAGGTATTGCTTCCATGGAACAATAAACTTTAATAGGCCTAGGCTATGTCTCTAGGCCTACAATGCACTTGCGTTGAGTATGCCCTCTAAGCTCTATTAAAGAATGAATTTTTCCGTTCATAAACACAATAACTCTTCTTCAATAAGAGACATTGTGTTCTCTGAGGAACTGGTTCTGAAAAAATTAAAGAGTGTAAAGACAAGTAAGGCTCCTGGGCCAGATGGGATCCATCCCCCCATCCTTCATGAATGCTCCAAGATTTTATCAGTTCTTCTTTCAATTATTTTCCACAAATGTCTTGACTCAAATTTTATTCCTACTGACTAGGTGGGTTGCTAACGTCACTCCAATTTTTAAAAAGGGGGATCGGAGTTCACCTTGTAATTACAGACCAGTCATGTTTAACTAGTGTTGTGTGCAAAATTATGGAATCCTTATTCAAGGACTGTTTGCTTAAGCTTTTAGATAATGGGTCACTCAATCTAACTCAGCATGGATTCCTACCCAGTAGATCTTGTGTTAGTACAAATTTGTTAAGCTTTCTTGAGGATGTTTCTTTGTCTCTCCGTTCAGCTTCCAGTGTTGATGTTGTTTACCTTGACTTTCAAAAAGCCAATTGACAAAGTACTGTACCTCTAGGTAGACTCATTGTAAAATTGCATAGGTTAGGCATCAAAGGCAAGTGTGCTGAGTGGATCAATTCATGGCTCAATGGTAGGTCTCAGAGAGTTGTTGTCAATGGCAATTCTTCTTCTTGGGAAGAAGTCTCAAGTGGTGTACCACAAGGCTCTGTCCTTAGCCCACTTCTTTTCTTAATTTTCATAAATAATATTGATAGCTCTATCACTTCCAGTATTGCTGATGATACTAAGCTCTATAGGGAGGTTGTGGATAAGGGTGATTCCTTATTGCTCCAGAATGATTTGGATAGTTTATTTCCATGGTCTCAGACTTGGCAAATGTCTCTTTATGCTGATAAGTGCAAAGTCCTCCACTTTGGTTCTAAGAATCCCTGCTATGATTAGACTATGAATGGTACAAATTTGAACAAAGTGACTTCTGAGAAAGACCTAGGTGTGCAGTAGTTATTATGGGAGACTTCCATCTAGGCAGTGTGTAGCTACTGCTGCAAGGGCAAACAGGGTGCTTGGGTTGATCAGGATGAATTTTTAGTAAGGAAATTGTGCTAAATTTTTATAAGCAGCTGGTTAGACCCCATCTGGACTATGCTGCACAAGCCTGGAGTCCCTTCTTTGAAAAGGACAAATTGCTTTGAGCAAGTTCAGAAGAGAGCTACTCGACTCATACCTGAGGTTAGAAATCTACCTTATCCCCAAAGGCTTAAGCTGCTTGGGCTTACCACTTTGGAGCTGAGAAGGCTTAGGGGAGACATGCTCCAGGTATAAAAATTTCTATCTGAGGAGAATCCTTTGTTAGCATGTAGTTATTTAAAGGTCCAAAGTAATCCTCAGGTGAGAGGCCATTGTAAAAAGCTGGATGAGTCTTTTGCTAGACTTGACACTAGAAAGTTCAGTTTCTCTCATAGGGTTGTTAATGGGTGGAATAGCCTGCCTGAGTGGGTTGTTAACTCTACATCAGTGCACCATTTTAAGGTAAATAGTACTGACAAGTTTTTCCATGACTGTGGTAGAATCTAATCTTTCTGGACTCCATAGGTGTTGGTGGTTTGCTTTTGTTTTGAGGGCTTTTTTGGATTACAGGGCATCTTATAGGGCCTTTACTGCCCTTCTTTGCCCTTTAACCTGTTATGTTATGTCATGTTAAATGTAATTTCATTTCTTTAACAACTAGCACTTTCAAGTTTAAAAATGGAGGGACATGAAGTTTGTTTTTTTGTTGGGTATATAAACTTGCATGGGACTCACTGTGAAAGTGTGAAATTTGCTTCTTCCCTGTAGCATGGATGGGTGGAATTTCGGGCATGCAACTTTCAAAATTGGAAATATTCTAGAACTGAAAATGAAACAGTCCCTTTAATCTACGTATGCTGAATCTGATATGTCATAACTTGAATCTGTTGAAATTTCAATCAGATATCTTCAAAACTTCACTTTAAATTTATGATATAATCTTGACTGGAACAATGTTGTTGTTAGTTGTAAAGCTGCCAATTTTCGCACATTAGGTGAAAATTGCAAGCAACCAACTTGGGATAGTGCAATACATATTATGACCTCCTATATGGTAATGATTCCCACAATCGACCACTGAGTATGCTGGCACACTCCCACTAACAATGTTCATCCAAGATAACTGGAGCAAAATGTGTAAATTTCCTTGACCTTAATTCAAGAATCAACCAGTTGGCTGCAGTGAGGATTAAACACAACTAACTTGGGTAAAGATAAAAATGTACCGACCTCTTCTGGCTTCAGTGTGTGAACAAAAACAATGCATTTGGCTTGGTGTGGCGTGACTTACCTTTCCGTGTTATATATAGGCCTATAGTGTGTGGTATATACGGTACTTGGTAGCCTATGAATGAAGGGAGAGCCAAGCTAGCCAACATTAGCTACCCATTATTTTAGCATATAGCAATAAGTTAATAACAATTAACATTGACGCTGCACTGTTTACAAACCACGCTAATAAGTATCAAGATATCAGTAGCCACTCTCTGTAAAAATGTCATCCCTTGTCTTTCAGATTCAGCGCATACTCTGGCTACTTTGTCCGTGCTCACTAAGTCATGTGTAAATTCTGTAAGGATATTTCCATTTCGCGAATTCGGTACGTACGTACAGTGATGATGAACGTCTTAATGCGTGCAACGAGCATCGTCGCTATTTCCACTATTGTGTAGTTTTGGAAGTGCTTTTGTGAAAGTTAAGTTAAAGAAAATTGCAATATCTTTCTAATAAAAGAGGAATTTGATCAGGATATATTAAATTTTCCAGAGGTAAAAAATATAAGTTTTGGGAATATTTAAGAACGTTAAAAAAGACTTTTACTATTCTCAAAAATATGGAAACACTGCTTGAACTTTACTTAGTGGTAAATTTGCATGCAGGGGCGCTCGCGACATGACATTGAGGTCACTCCTGCTTCCCAGTGTAAACGATACGTAAACGCCGGGCCCTAGGCTCTAAGTTAGGGCCTAAGTTGTTCTTTTATGAGGTGATTGTAATTTTCTAGGCAGCCCAAACGTTTGGCTAGTCCTTGACAGAACCGTGTACTACTATTAACTTTAGGCCGACGTTAGGCTATCATTTCTAAGTTTGTAGCTATAGCCTAGCCTAACGCTAGGCTAACTGTAACGTAGTTAAAAGCCTTATACTGGCCTAGCCTAGGCCTAGTAGTATTCCTAGGTAAGTAGTCCTAATACTGCGTCCCATTGAGCTCTTGAACTAACGTTAGTGCGGTGAGAAGTGTTCCCTTGTATCTCTTGAAGTTGTGAACTCATTGTGTGGTGAACTGGGAATTGGTGGAGCAGCTCGAGTTCAGAATGGCAGACGTAGCGAAAGAAGAAAAAGATCAAGACATCTTTGTATTTGACCCTTCGGCCATCAAAAATGATACTAGGCCTAAGTTGGTGTGAATGCGAAAAAGTGAATCATACTTTTGTGACTGACCCTTTTGAATATTACTCACAGAAATGGTTTCACTGTAATTTTGATGATTGATTTGCCTGTTGGTTGTACAGTCTCATTTTCCGCATATGGCGAATGTACAGCCTACAGGTCGTATCCAATCGATACGTCCCAAGACCAAAATGTCCCCCCTTTTTTACTACCCAAATGCCCCTGCTTTTTACCAAAATGTCCCCATGATATTATAGATATGGTATTAGCCAAGAAAAAGGAATAGGCCTAGGCTAGGCTTATGTGCTAGTTGAACAGATGGATTTAGGAATCGTCGTGGCTATTAGCAGGGCCTATTACTGAGGATAACAAGATCACTGAGCAAATGAGCAAGTGCAAAGAGAACCCACTCAGACGGCCTAATTTGTGATCTCGTATAGCCTATAGCCTATGTGCAGGGCTTTCATTAGTGTGCGTATTTGCGTATTGTGCATATTTACCTTGTCAGTACCGCATCAAAATGGTAAAGTAAAGAGTCAAATACGCATTCAAATATGAATGAAAGGAGTATGCATACTATTTCAGTTTTTAGTGTTGAAATCATGTACGCATCACATAAATACCCTGTGCGTTTTTGTATCCACTTCTTTCAGTTTGTAGGAAAGTGTAAGCCAGTAAATGTACGACAAATAAGGATGCTATTTGAACAGTGCAAATCTGTTCATGATCTTCATAACGTACACATTAGGGAGTTACATGTACTTCGCAGTAGACCACATGTTTGTTCAACGTTACATAGGCATATGTCGTGTCTTCCAAGGTAACGTGTTCTGTGTTTATCAAATTAATGAACCCACCAAACGTACACGAAAGCATCATTTGGTAAATCAGTACACATAGCACATGCCACAGTCATCACAAGTAAGATGGATATGCCACGCAGGCAATCCTTAAGCCGAGCATCAACTTTTACAGTTTAAGTATGAGCTTGATGGATTGCCACAGATCTCGATCAAAACCTTAATAGTATCTAGGGCTGTGACGGTTAATCAGTTAACTGGTTAACCGACCGACTCTTCGGTTTCTCGTGCATCATTCCTCTTCATAGATTAACCGTTTTTGTATTGCCAATAACTCGGTCGCCGCGGTGTGGCTTTGTTAGTAAACTGTTACACAAACATCATGCAACAAACAGTGTCAGTTTCTCACAAATTATCGCTCAAACAATAACTGTAAAAAGAGTTTTAAAATCGGCCGTTCGATTGAACGGATTAATTCCGCGGAAGCTCCCCGAATTAAGTACATTATGATGAGTGACAAGTGGCGCACCCATTGTTACTTTCGTTGGCAGAACTTCGTGTGCTCGTCTCCTAATCCCTTCAATAGCAACACCCAAGCACAATTTTAGAAATTAGCGGCATGTTTGAGAGATTACCAAGCGAAAAGAAAGCCACAAGACAAGCAGGGAGCTGTTACAAAAGTTACCAAGCCCTGTATTTCTATGTCAATAAAACCTCCGCAAGACCATGATTGGGGCACAAAAGTATATTTGAATAAGTCTTCCCACTGTAGCTAATCGAAATATTTTATCATGCTACACTTCCGTAAATTTCATTATATTTCATTGTTAGTAGCAGTATTTGGAAAAAATTTAACCCGTAAAATATGATTGTAAGCACCAGATAATTCCCGCCATTTTGTTCTTTGCTCAATTTCATATAAAATGGAACATTCCATGTTGACTTTTATGAACAAGCATACGCAGTTCGTTGAATCGACTGGGTTGTAGTTGCAATCATGTACTGTACTGTAGAAGTCAACCCTACCATCCACGTAAAAATAACGATCTAATTTTTGGGGGTCTTGGACAGCAAAAAATGGACTCGATTAACGTTATCTTATGGTTCCTTTCTGATATAAATAGCCCTGTATTTTTGCCACTTCTTGTCCAAACCTCACTGTCCTGTTTCAAAATAATCAGCAAATGAAGTGCAGTTAAGTCAAACACCCGAAAAATCCAAGTACGCAGAGATTTGTGCTGCCGTTTCTTGGTGAATTTAGCACGGGGCTTGGCCGGCTGCACAGGCCAGCTATGTAAGCCTGGGAAGTGGGATCGTCATAATGCAAACTCAATGGGGAAATTCGTTCGGAGGTCTGGTATTTTCACACACTAAATCCCATAGGCGATGGCCCGAGTTGTGATTGGCTGGCTCAGAATCAACATATTTGAACCAATCACAATGCAGAGGCAATTCAAATTTTGCAATAGATCGTGTGCATATGTCACCGAACAAAACATGGTCCCTTGTTTAGTGGCAAAAACGGATAAGCACGCAAGTCTACTGCATGCATGGGACCACGTGCGTAATTGTTTTCGTTCGTAACGACGTCATATGATAACATTCCATAAGTCCTACTGTAAATAACTTTACGGTAGGAATGCTGGGAATTTCTTAATTTATGCAGGATAATAGGGCTTGGTTGTGCTTTTTGCGGCTGGTGGGCCGTTTACAATGCAATTGTACAGATCACTACTATGACAAACACGTGAGTGCTGTACATGTATTGAACACTGCATCGCAAGCAAGCTGCGTCAAAACAGTGGTGTGAAAGTGTTTCATGAAATAACTGACAATATAACATAGGGTCAGACGGGAATGCAACTGTTGGTGGAATGGTAAAAAGTGCACATGGTCTGAAGAAAGCTTCAATAAATGCGGGATGGGTTTTTACTGTGAAAAGATGAAATAAACTCAGCGCAAAATACCAACTTTTTTGCCACATACTTACATGGGCGAACATGTGACTCACGGCGCCATTTTTAGACTCGTACGTTCCTGTACAAAAGTGATAGCGCTCTTAGGAAATGTTGACTTTTTGTTGTGGTGTGAACATTACGTCATATTGGGTTAAACGGTTAACAGCCGGTTAATAAAATCGGTTAAATGGATAGTGAATTAACCGAAAATGCACAGCCCTAATAGTATCAACTTAAAATGACTTCGAAAAATTATACGGACCATTGTTACTCTTTCTATGATAGTGTTTGGCATTGGTTATTACATTCGCAAGTTTTTGACTTGCAAAAAGAAGAGCTTTTAGTCCCGAAATACATTCGTGGATCTCTTACGTGAGCTACTACTCTCTGCATACACTTTGTACTGTACAGACAGTACTCTCAAAAATCGATTGTCAAAAATGTTGCAAATGTACCAGTTGGTCAAAGGTGCCTGAAATATTTACTTGACATGTGCAAAAGACCTCTAGATAACAACTTCAAATAAATTTGCAAGCATTAGTTCGAAGGTTATTTCACTTGAACAATTTTTTTGGAGTGGCCTGTCAGGCTTTGACCATTGCCTAACATACAATATATGTAGGCTAGGCTACACTTAGAACCTATCCTCCAGGCTCCAGATGGATAGTTCATCAGTAATACCCTTACTGTAGTAAAGCATCATGAGTGCAGAGGCTTACATTTTCTCTGTGATAAGTTTGTTCCAAAATGTAGACAGGTTGTTTTATTTCTAAACTCACACGTTAGCATGCATAGAAAGTCTATCTGATTTATCAAAAGCCTACATGTCAACTGTACTTGTCAAATTTAATACGCTGATATTTTAATAAATTTTGACCATAGGCTATATATTACTGTTACGAGAAGGTAAACAAAATGATGACTCCAAGTCAATCCAAACTGAACGGAATTGCCAACCCAACGCCAAATGATTCATAAAAATTTGCTAAGCCATGGGGGGAGGGAGGAAAATCATGGATAACCCCCAGAAAAATTTGGTTTTGAAACCCCCCCCCCCCAACATTTTAAGATGTTTAATAATTAACGTCCTTTACACAAGGGTTTCTCATCTGCATTAGGTTGTGCACTATAGGACAGTATTATAGTTTACACAGTGATATTTTTTATTTTATAGGGAAGGACTTGACAGACAATTCTGGGTGGCTGTCAAATACCCTTTCAAAATTTTGACGGGCAGTCAAATACCCTTTCAAAATTTAGACTGGCAGTCTAATACCCTTTCAGATTTTGACTAGCAGTCAAATACTCTTTGGGGTAAAAAATTAATGAAAGCCCTGTATGTGTAGTTCGTGGGCACAAAGTTAGTAATGCCGACAACATGAAGTATGGCAATGAATTCGATTCGTATGAAGAATTTTACAAGGCATTATTAAAATTTTTAGAAGAATATTACAAAATTAAAGCACTTGAACAAGCCCAATAAAAATGTGATTGGTCTCATAGGAAAGTAAAATTTCCTTCAGTTCCTAATGCTCAAGTTTACTTTCAATATAAACAGTCAGCCCACAGCATTTGTAAGACCTCTGACGATATTAGATGATTTACCAAAAGTTTGGTTATGAAATCATGCACCATTGTGCATCTGAGCAGGCTCAACTTCTGAAACAAAAATTTTCAGAGGAGGAAATACTCCTTCCCCTTATGCCCCTCACCAGGATAACGATTACTGGCGCATTCAATTGACACACATTCCCTGTGTGGCTCTTCAGCAAAATGAAATGAGGACAGCTGACATATAGGGTAGTTAAAGGGCTAAAGCCGCCAAACCTCTCACCCCAAACTACAATTTTGGTACAGGTGTACTGAAATTCTCAATTGGCTCAACATGAACAGTACTGAGAGTGTTTTGATTAGTTTTTCTGTGCTCACCTTCAAGCAATAAACTGAGATTGTATCTGGATGAGGATGAATTTCAGACAACTGTGGGAAGGGCTTAAGAAAATTAGGAGCATTGGTACTGTTTGGGATGAGAGAACTGGGCCTTTAATAGATGCCTGTTGGGCAGACTCCCTGTATTCTCTGTTTTCTGCAGTGTGAATATTAGTGGCACTCTTTCTGAGCAAATCATTGGGGATGCCCTGCAAATAGTGATGCATTACGCCCTCATTCGCAGGGCATTGCCCTGAAAATAATGTTGGTGCTCCTTCTTCTCCACAGGGCTGCTTTGCCCTGGGAAAAGTGATGTTACTCATCCTTATTCACAGGGCTCTGCCCTGTGAATGGTGATAACATTCTTGATTATTCCCAGGGCATTGCCCTGTGAATAAGGCAGGCTTGGGGCGATTACATCTCAATGTAATCGATTACAATTGCGATTACTTCATATTTTACGATTGTGATTATGATTACGATTACAGCTAAGATTGAAAGTAATTGATTACGATTGCGATTACATTGCAATGTAATCATGATTGCAATCGTGATTACATTTTCTTTCCACATAAACAATGTACTAGGCAAAACAATCCAGTGCCCACAACTGGAAAAAAGGTCATTGACATTGCTCTAGATAAGCCCGGACAGAACAAAGTCCTCCCAAAATAGAGATTATTGAACCCATGCACTGCTCACTCATTTTAAGCTGGAATATCCAAGAAAGAAGAACAATGAAATTTTGTCATTCCAACAGAAGAACCAAGCACTGAAAAATTGTTTAGTAACTTTACTTCTTTGTTCAATTCAAATTCAATGTAATCAGAAATGAAACCACGATTGCGATTACTTTGCCATTGTAATCGATTACAATTGCAATTACTTTGCGATTTTCACAAATGTAATCGGTTGCGATTACCACTACTTCAAAATGTGTAATCGATTGCAATCGATTACGATTACTGATTACGATTACCCCAAGCCTGGAATAAGGATGGCGCTCTTGCTTATTCGCAGGGCATTGCACTGCCCAGTGAATAAGGATGGCGTTCTTCCTTATTTGCAGGGCATTGCCCTGGGAATAGGCCCCACCTGTAGAAATAGTCTATTCAAATGTGACGATTGCGTAGAGGAATTATTTTGTAATCGATCTGTGTTTAGAAACGGAAAATCATGATGAGTCTGATGTTATTGGATATTTACATGTACTGTATAGGAAAATATAGCAAAGGTTGGATAATTGACAACCTCTTGACAAGATTTCTATACTCTTATTAATAGAGAAAATAGAACAGAACAATATACATACATATAAAATTTATGTGAATTTATATGAATTTATGTCAGTTATGTACAACAGGTAGGCCTAGGCAACCTTTGCTTTCTGTGTAATGAATATTTCACAATACTGTACATAATATACGTTAAAGATTTTACCGAATTTACAAACAACTTGAATCATTTCAACCAAACTGAACAACTCAATATTCTTCCCCCTGTTCCCCCAAACTGATGTCCATGGGCCATTTTACAATTTACAATGGGGACATTTTGATGCAGGGAAGTTTTGACCCAAGGACGTTTTGACGTCGGGTCGTTCATATATACAGAAGCACTAATTATTAGGTCCATTTTGGACAGACCTTTGTGGAAGGACCACTGCGGCACAGGGGAAGGGACCACATAAGCTGTGGCTATATTCTTTAATTCACATTTACTGTACTCCCATGCAAGTTGATTTGTGGAACTTCGGTCTCGCGGGCCTTTGGTTTCAAGGGTCGTAACCGTACTATAGCAACATTAGTTTGGTACAAGTAGCCTAGTATGGGATTCATCAGTAAATTCAAAGCTATGCTGGAATGTCAAACATGTTACATGCAGCTGAATTGTCACCAGAGAGGGAAGTGTGATGGTAAAATATCTTTTCCCTCATCAGGAATCCTCTCACATACCTGAAAACTGGCAGCTAGTGGAAATGTGTTTCAATGAAATTAGCACTGCCCATAAGGCTACCAGAAAAGTTTCACTTTGATCCATGCAAACATGTTTGGGAAAACTCTTTGAAAACTATATGCTTAGAGAACATCAAAGCAAAAATATTGGGACTTGTAGAAGGAAATGACTAACATGGATGATGCTCTCCCAACAATACTGTGCATCAGGAATGGCAGTTTAGACAATGAAAAAAGTAGTTTTGCATCCAGTGCTAACCACCATGAGATAAGTACAGCAAGAAAATCAAGAAGAGGAGGAAAGCAACACCTCAGGATGGTCACCACAGAGTACAACATGAATTTGCCTTCCCTTCCCATTATAAGAGACAGTCACTCATATCATCTCAAAGTACATTTTCGGTATCGGTGAGCAAAATTCTCAAGTAGTTTTGTCTTTTGACTGACAATAAATTCAGAGAAGATGCAGAGTAGCTCGAATTAGTAGAAAGTTCACAACATGCACATAGAACATGTTTCAATTACATATGTTACCATTTATGCACACCAAGATAGGCCCTTTAAAGTCGATAAGCTAGGATTTTGTTGCACCAGGAGAAGCTTAGGGCAGAGTCATTTATATCTAACTGGCAGTTGTTGTCAAATCACTTATGTATTTCCTGTGCCCATACATTCTTGTTAGATAAATGGCTCTCCCCTTAAACATCCGTGGGAGGGGACAGAGGTGAAAAGATTGGGAGAGTTGGAATCTGGGGTGATAGGTATCTGCCTCTAATTTGTCAAGCTGTATCTTTACAGGTTTTAAAAGAATTTAAGTTGACTCACAATGGAATGTACTTTGTAGAAAACAGAAGATCATTAGGTACAGTATGAACAAACTTGTTAAATGCTTTCAATAGGCTACGATTAATGGTAGCTATGTTCTTTCTTTGTACAGAAAACATGGAATTTTCATTGGTACAGTAGTAGACAGCAAGAGTTCATGAGAATGAATAAGAGCTTTGATATATGTGTCATTGGTGCAGGCTTGTGGGGTTCCGCAGCAGCAAGGCACCTATCACAGAACCATAGCATTAAAGTATGTCTGATTGGTCCAGATGAGCCAACAAAGAAGGTATTGTACTTTTATAATCTTTGATGCATTTTAAGTGTATCCATCACAGGCCCCTAGCCAGACAATGGAACGCACAGGTTTATGGTGGAAATAGCTTCTAGGGGTTGACATGTGAGAAAATGTCAGTGGTGGCTTCAAGTTAAGCCATGGCCCCTTTATTGTGGGATTGATTAATTTTAGTCCATTTATTTACATTTTAGTTAAAGGGAAAGGTAAAGTATAAAAATGGTAAAGTAGTTTAGAACATGATCCAGTGGTATTGTTGTCTAAATTGGCAATTTCAGTTGTTTTAAGGTAAATGCAGTCACCTCAACTTGAATTGGTATACTACAGTAGTAGACTAACCTATTTCATAAATTGCTTTTGAGTTTCCCCCTCAATCATGAAATTTACTAAGAGTACTAAACTGCTTTGTTAACCTTGCTCATGCAATATTTAGGCCCCAAAATCTCATGAAAGATCCTTAGATGATACATAAGAAGAAATTTGTGACATTTAGCTTTTGTTTCAAAATATTCAAGTTTGGAGAAACTGCTTTTGCCCTTATATTTTTCCCAGGGGAAAATTCCTGTTGAGATCAGGTTTGAACTGGTATGAACAGGCAATGTCCCAATGGTCGAGTTACCTTTTGAAGTGATGAAAGTCAGCAGGCAACAGCAGGTAACACTGAAGAAGCTAACAGGTTCCTGTTAAATTCCTGTTGAAACCTGTTGATTTTGTTTCCATTTGCCTTTTTTACCTGTTCAAATCTGTTAAGACATGTTCAACATGTTTCAACTGGAATGTTCTCCTGGTATTGGTGTTGCAATACTGCTTGCTGTGTGCAGGCCCTGATCAGAATTTTGTGGGTGCGACTTCAATTGCACACCACCACTCACTTCAAATCACTGTGAGGATTGTGATTTATTTACACACCTATAGAAAGAATGGGAACTCAGATTAATCTATTCTAGTTATAAAACAACAAATCTGCCATGCTCCATCCCTCCCAATGAAGAGTGGTTTGTACCACACCTGAAAAATATGAAACTCAAAGCCTGTGACAGGACAGAGGTTGAAGGGAAGTGGTGGGATCAGCTATCACATATTCTTGCAAATGATGAAGTATTATAAATTGAGGTATTGCATCATCACCCAGACTAAAACTTATATTCTTCAGGATTATCCCAATGCAGAAGTGCTTGGATCGCATTATGATGAGGGCCGGATGGTCACAGAGACAAGTGGTGATGGAATCTGGGATGTACTAGCACAGCGCTCTATTGCAAGATATCGCAACTTGGAAGAAGTTACAGGTATGGAAGGCCCAGGTCTTAAAGTCACACAACTTGTTTCATCCTTTATTCTCTAGCTGGTCTGTTCAATGCAGCAGAATAAGTCAAGGCGCCTTTACGATATGAAAGACATTCTTTGTATGGGGCTGTGTCAATGTTCCCAAGGTTCATTGTTCCTCAGGTTTAATGTTCCCACTTTTGGGAACATTGAACCCTGGGAATAACAAACCTTGTAATCATTGCCAAATCATCAAGATGCTAAAACGGGGAACATGGAACCTAGGGAACATCGGGAAGACCTTCTTTGTGTTATACTCTGCAACCTCATTTGTGGAGTGACCTTTTTCAAAATAACACACTAGAGACACACAGCTACAGTAATCATTTTCAAATAACTTTGAAAACAAACCTTCATGTTCTTTGGGTAGTGGGCTATAAAGGGTGTTTAGAGGTTTTTGGTCCAAGGTCCCCTGTTTATCCTATGGCCGACCCATTTTCCTACAAAATGCTCCTCCTTGTACAGATTCTCCTGTGCACTGTTCATGGTTTGTCATAATGTTACTCAATTTGTCCTAATTTCATAGTATTGAGGAATTTTGGATCCAAGGTCCAAGATGAGCCCTATAGTTCATTTTGTGATAGGCAAAATTCATAACACTTCATGTTAGCAGAGTTGACAGTCTGACTAAGAAAAAGTGGTTCAAGGTCCCAAATGGGATCTTTTTACTTAAGTCAGCGAAATTTATAATTGTTGCACTAATAATGATTGCTAATGCCCCCTGATATGAAGGTGGAACGACTCTGGACTGCGTTTCATCACAGAATAATGCACCATTGGTGTGAATGCAGAGTGATGCCTGATGGTGACTAACAAGGCCTTCTGCACCATTGGTGCTCAAGTTACATTAGAACATTATTGAAATACTGTAGTACATATGGAATGCTGTCCATGAATTTAGGTTTCTGGGATCCACATATTAAATGCATGGAACTTTATTCACCCCAGTTCGAATTAGTAAAGTAGTCTACCCTATTTCATGCCTCTTGAGAAAGGTGACAAAATTTTTATTTGTGAGTCCTGAGTAACTCTAGAAACTCAAAAGTTTATATGGAATGTGTGGTATTTGAATCTTGTATTATCATGAAAGTTTCAGTACTTGGACGAGAAACGATAACAAATTACTTCAAATTCACAACATTTAGCTGTAGAAATACTGTATAGGGGCTGATTATGCCCTCTAAGGGTTTCTCTTAGATGTTAACAAACCCCATCAAAGGAAGACTTTAACTAGCCTTCAATTCATCCTCTGATTAAAATAAAGCATTGGTCCCTTAATGTGATTAAAGAATGTGGAGATGCTTCTTTAATATATTGCCTAGAAGAGGTATTCTGGGATGATATACACTTACACTCACAATGCCCTGTTATCTACGTTATCATCTTTCAGTGATCATTATCATCATTGTCTGCTGTCCATCACCACCATCCATTGCCACCATCCACCACCACCACCATCATCCACCATTGTTTGCCATTAGTGTTCATCATTAATGTTCATTTTGCAGAGTGAACTATTGGGTACACATGGAGAAGACAAATCAATTCAGTGAAATTGTTCTAATTTGTCGTTTCAGGAATACCATTTTTTTCTGAAGTTGGCTTTTTGGTGATAGGACTTAAAGAGTCAGATTTCCTTTCTTCAATTGAGGAAAGCTGCAAGAAAGACAAAAGGAGCTACCAGCATTGTTCACAGGAAGATCTTCAATCTCTTTTTCCACATTTAAAGTTCAATCCAAAGAAAGGGTACCTTTTAACGAGAGAACGATCAGGTCACATTTCTCCACGGCAACTGATCACTGCACAGAAGACAGCAGCTGGTCTACAATGCTGTGAAATTATCAGTGATACTGTCATGGATGTAAAAATAACTTCTGAATTAGGCCAGAGGTCAGTTTGCATGTCAACTAAGAACAATGGTGAAGTTTATGCCAACAGGATCTTGCTTTTTCGTGTTCTTTGGGTAGTGGGCTATAAGGGGTGTTAAGAGGTTTCTGGTCCAAGGTCCCCTGTTTATCCTATGGTTGACCCATTTTCTTACAAAATGCTCCTCCTTGTACAGATTCTCCTGTGCACTGTTCATGGTTTGTCATAATGTTACTCAATTTGTCCTAATTTCATAGTATTGAGGAATTTTGGATCCAAGGTCCAAGATGAGCCCTATAGTTCATTTTGTGATAGGCAAAATTCATAACACTTCATGTTAGCAGAGTTGACAGTCTGACTAAGAAAAAGTGGTTCAAGGTCCCAAATGGGATCTTTTTACTTAAGTCAGCGAAATTTATAATTGTTGCACTAATAATGATTGCTAATGCCCCCTGATATGAAGGTGGAACAACTCTGGACTGCGTTTCATCACAGAATAATGCACCATTGGTGTGAATGCAGAGTGATGCCTGATGGTGACTAACAAGGCCTTCTGCACCATTGGTGCTCAAGTTACATTAGAACATTATTGAAATACTGTAGTACATATGGAATGCTGTCCATGAATTTAGGTTTCTGGGATCCACATATTAAAGGCATGGAACTTTATTCACCCCAGTTTGAATTAGCAAAGTAGTCTACCCTATTTCATGTCTCTTGAGAAAGGTGACAAAATTTTTATTTGTGAGTCCTGAGTAACTCCAGAAACTCAAAAGTTTATATGGAATGTGTGGTATTTGAATCTTGTATTATCATGAAAGTTTCAGTACTTGGACGAGAAATGATAACAAATTACTTCAAATTCACAACATTTAGCTGTAGAAATACTGTATAGGGGCTGATTATGCCCTCTAAGGGTTTCTCTTAAATGTTAACAAACCCCATCAAAGGAAGACTTTAACTAGCCTTCAATTCATCCTCTGATTAAAATAATGCATTGGTCCCTTAATGTGATTTAAAGAATGTGGAAATGCTTCTTTAATATATTGCCTAGAAGAGGTATTCTGGGATGATATACACTTACACTCACAATGCCCTGTTATCTACGTTATCATCTTTCAATGATCATTATCATCATTGTCTGCTGTCCATCACCACCATCCATTGCCACCATCCACCACCACCACCATCATCCACCATTGTTTGCCATTAGTGTTCATCATTAATGTTCATTTTGCAGAGTGAACTATTGGGTACACATGGAGAAGACAAATCAATTCAGTGAAATTGTTCTAATTTGTTGTTTCAGGAATACCATTTTTTTCTGAAGTTGGCTTTTTGGTGATAGGACTTAAAGAGTCAGATTTCCTTTCTTCAATTGAGGAAAGCTGCAAGGAAGACAAAAGGAGCTATCAGCATTGTTCACAGGAAGATCTTCAATCTCTTTTTCCACATTTAAAGTTCAATCCAAAGAAAGGGTACCTTTTAACGAGAGAACGATCAGGTCACATTTCTCCACGGCAACTGATCACTGCACAGAAGACAGCAGCTGGTCTACAATGCTGTGAAATTATCAGTGATACTGTCATGGATGTAAAAATAACTTCTGAATTAGGCCAGAGGCCAGTTTGCATGTCAACTAAGAACAATGGTGAAGTTTATGCCAACAGGATCTTGCTTTGCACAGGAGCCTTTACTAATTTTCTTGGACTCTTAACAGAGGAATTGAAACTTGACATTGAGGTGACATCAGAAGTAGTAGTAAAAACAGAGGTATCTGGGGAGGAATTAGCAAAATTAAAGGACATGCCCTCAATTTTAGGATTCACTGGGGCAATGCCTGATGAAGAAGACTTCTATCTGCTGCCACCAATAAAGTATCCTGATGGTAGGTTGGAGCACATGGAATTATTTTTTTCAAAGATGCATTTGACCTTAGGTCAGGCTGAATTTCAAGACCTATGAATCTGTCATAGGTTTTATGTATAAGTCCCATGTTCAATATTGTTCACAGGTCACATTGCTCATATCTGCAGATTGGTTGATCATTCCTTGTCAAAGTTTGGACTAATGAAACACACCAAGGGCTTGATAAATGTGATAACAGAAAGTATGTGACAAAGGGGTAAGTGATGTCAAATGGTGAAACCATGTGAAAGTCTACAGGGAGCACACCACCATTAGCAGAACTGCCATCCCTGGGAAAGTAGTTCCAATTAAAGTACACCATCAATTTTAGGTCCCCTTTGAGTGTAAACTGCTAACATTAGAACAATCAGTTGCTGCTTATTTTTTGGATATAAAAGGAGAGGTGTTAGGGTTTAAGTGATGCAAGATTGGGATGGATTAAAGGTCATGTAGACCATTTCAGTAGTGGTTGTGAAAAAAAAGGTAATTTTCATCACTTTGCGGATCTGTATGGGTGGGTGCAGAGCCCATAAACTTCTTCCTCATGTAGCTCAAAATCTAAACGGCCATGCTATGGTTAAGTTGTGATGACATGATTAGCCAAATCCTTGGCTTTCATTTATTGGGGTGTGAACTTTGAAAGGGCTGTGGGGGGAATTTAATAAAGGCAAAATAGTGTGAAAGTCAATGCAGGAATTAATGGTGGTGTGCTCCCTACAACCCCTGGGTATGTGCAAATTGTGTCAAATATGTGACCAAAATGTCCAGTGGATGGTAGTTCACTTAGGTTGTGCTCTTTATATCAAAGGTAATTTATGGGGTTATAGAAAGGTCTATTCATAAGTGTAATTTGCATTGATGTTTAATACTTATTTGGATCACAAAGGGTCAGTAGACTATTTTGTGAATGTGATCCATAGGAGTAAGTTTCTGATAGGCTTGAAAATTTTGGGTATAGTTACTAGGTCTCATTTAGCATTTATGACCTGAGGTAGCAATAGAGACAGACCATCAAGCAATTTTGTGAAGACAACAGTGTTTAAACAGTGATTTGTTTCTTGAATAATTATCTGTTTTTTTTTTCTCTTGCATGTTTTTGATTCCTTGCCATAGGCAGGCAAGGAACCTATGCGATGGTGATGTCGTGTGTGTGTGTGTGTATGTGTGTGTGTGTGTGTTTGTGACACTTGCTTGTAAACACGATATCTTAAGATAGGAATGTCCGACACTTTTCATATTTGGTATTTAGATTTATCATGTTGAGAGGAAGAACCCTATTGTTTTTGGTAGAGGTCAAAGGTTATTCGAGGTCACCAGCGGTAAAATTGCGACAATTTCAAAAATAGCTTGTAAACACGATATCTTCAGATAGGAGTGACCGACACTTTTCATACTTGGTATATAGATTTGTCATGTTGAGAAGAAGAACCCTATTGTTTTTGGTAGAGGTCAAAGGTCATTTGAGGTCACCAAAAAAAAGGTAATTTTCATCACTTTGTGGATCAGTATGGGTGGGTGCAGAGCCCATAAACTTCTTCCTCATGTATCTCAAAATCTAAACGATCATGCTATGGTGAAGTTGTGATGACATGATTAGCCAAATCCTTGGCTTTCATTTATTGGGGTGTGAACTTGGACAGGGCTGTAGGGGGAATTTAATAAAGGCAAAATAGTGTGAAAGTCAATGCAGGAATTAATGGTGGTGCAGGGCTCAACATAAGCTTCAAAAAGGGCACAGCAAAAATGCCATCGGTAGGTATGGAAATTGAAGAGCATCATGGCAAAAGGAAGGGGCATGACGGCTTAAATGATTGTGAAGATAGGGCATTATGGCATTTTTCAAAGTTTGCATTTATTTAAGGAAATTGGTGGAAAGATCATTTCATCACGGAAACATGGGACATGAAACACGTTAGAAGGCATATTGGCAATAATCTATATACTTCCGATTATAAAATATTGGCCTAACGAAAAACTTTTCACCCATGCGGTTTGCATCTAGACACTTTTTCACATATAATTATTAGCCTGTGAGGGAAAGTAAAAAAACACTAATTCAATTCCCCCCTTTTAAAATGGAATGTTCCATCACACTGTACCAGTTTGTTCTTGTCTTCCTCACATTAGAAGGTACTACTTTATACTGGGGAAGTTCGTATTGACATTCCCTCATATCTAATCACTGAACACCGGAACCTGAAAACGACTTAAAGCAAGTCTGATTGCAGGTGATCTCGCGACAATTTCAATAGACCTTCAGTGTGTGTTTTTGTCCGCTAAAAGAACAAGATTGCCACATGGATGTAGTGTACTCTGAATCGTAGAAGCAACGTTGCTTCCAAGAAAGAGAGACATGGTGATGACGATCGCTGATAGAAATGTTGCGGTAAGGAAAGAAACGCTAGTTTTGTGCTCTCAATTCTGACAAATGACTGGTTGCTTAATTTTACACAAAACAGCAACGTGGTGGACGATTCAAGGCAATATACAACGAAAAGTTTGTGCTGTTACTTCCTGCATATACAGAAACTTGAAATGCGCATTTCTGAAAGGGAAGGAACTGACAGCAAACAGTAAAGGGCAAGACGGCAACTTTTGCTGTTGATCGGGTGTATTTTTCAGGGGCGCCACGGCAAACAACTAGGGCACGGAGGCTTTTTGCCGTCGGTGCCGTCGGTTATGTTGAGCACTGGTGGTGTGCTCCCTACAACCCCTGGGTATGTGCAAATTGTGTCAAATATGTGACCAAAATGTCCAGTGGATGGTAGTTCACTTAGGTTGTGCTCTTTATATCAAAGGTAATTTATGGGGTTATAGAAAGGTCTATTCATAAGTGTAATTTGCATTGATGTTTAATACTTATTTGGATCACAAAGGGTCAGTAGACTATTTTGTGAATGTGATCCATAGGAATAAGTTTCTGATAGGCTTGAAAATTTTGGGTATAGTTACTAGGTCTCATTTAGCATTTATGACCTGAGGTAGCAATAGAGACAGACCATCAAGCAATTTTGTGAAGACAACAGGGTTTAAACAGTGATTTGTTTCTTGAATAATTATGTTTTTTTTTCTCTTGCACGTTTTTGATTCCTTGCCATAGGCAGGCAAGGAACCTATGCGATGGTGATGTCGTGTGTGTGTGTGTATGTGTGTGTGTGTTTGTGACACTTGCTTGTAAACACGATATCTTAAGATAGGAATGTCCGACACTTTCCATATTTGGTATTTAGATTTATCATGTTGAGAGGAAGAACCCTATCGTTTTTGGTGGAGATCAAAGGTCATTTGGGGTCATGAGAGGTCAAAAGGTCAAAACCTTGTAAACATGATATCTCAAGAACGGTACATGTCACTGTGCTCATATTTGGTGTGTGGATTGGTCATATTGAGTAGATGATTCCTATTGATTTTTGTGGAGGTCAAAGTTCATTTGGGGTCATGAGAGGTCAATAGGTAAATTCCTTAGAAATTGCTTGTAAACATGGTATCTCAAGAAGGGTAAATGTGACTAATCTCATATTTGGTGTGTGCATTGGCCATATTGAGTAGATTATCCCTATTGTTTCTGGTGGAGATCAAAGGTTATTTGGGGTCACAAGAGGTCGAAAGGTCAAAACTTCGTAAACATGATATCTCGAGAATGGTACATGTGACTATGTTCATATATGGTGTGTGGGTTAGTCATATCGAGTAGATGATCCCTATTATTTTTGGTGGAGGTCAAAGGTCATTTGGGGTCATGAGAGGTCAAAAGGTCAAAACTTCGTAAACACGATATCTCAAGAACGGTACATGTGACTGTGCTCATATTTAGTGTGTGGATTGGTCATATTGAGTAGATGATCCCTATTGATTTTCTGAAAGGTCAAAGTTCATTTGGAGTCAGCATGTTCAAAGCCTGACAAGCTTTCCTGCACAGTCTTTCAAGAAAGGTCACTTGTAGGGTCCTGTAACTTGTCCTGTAGATGGCACATAGTGAATACATGGTCCCAGAAGTTTTTGGTGGAGGTCAAATGTCATTTGGGTTCACAACGGGCAAGGGGGATCTCAATGTAGGAAGAATGGATGCCTTGCATGTGTACTTTGTGGGCACATTATGGAGCCCTGTTAATTGAAAAACAATGTCAATGTGAAAAAAGGCCTTACATTTCAGCGGCAAGGAATCACTAAGCCTTTTGGCTTTCTGGTTAAATTTTCAGGAAAATTCTACTTAAAAATTGGTCATCTAAAGTCACTTATGAAATATTTGAACACTCTTGAGGAAGTGAAGGAGTGGTTTATCCAAGGAGACAAGGGTATTGGGGAAGATCTTCTAAATTTGATTCATAATATTATTGGTAAGTTGGACCATAGAGTGAAGTAACTCCCTTTTAAGTCCTTATGCATTTACTTAGACATCTTATTGATTCTGTTACATTGACATTGGGTATTTGTTTGAAGGTTTTAACAAACTTTGCTTAAAGACCAAACCTTCTCACCCCTGACAGTACCCATTCTCCTAACCCACTTACTTATAAGCCCCTCCCTCAACTGTCTAATGCACCCTAATCCTGACAAAATCTCATTTTTTTTGCTCTGGGTTGAATATATACAAGACCCAGTGTGCAATCAGAAGACTTAGTACCATCAGTGCTGTGTAATATGAGCTACAGTACTCGAAATTTTTTTAATATGCTGTCAATCAAAGAGCTGTGCCAATCGACTATTTCTGTAGATGACTGCAAAAATTATAGTTTTGGGTGGAATTGACTGCCTTCAAATGATCACTGTGCATTCCTGAGTGTACAGCATTTCAAAAATTGTTGACTTTTGGGTGAGATAATGTACAGCATCTGTTCTGTTCAGTCTGCTTAGAACAAAGCAATGCATCACATGACCATGATGATGTATATGTCTGAATATCAAGAGGTTGTTAAGTAGTAAGTTTGGTGCCATTTCAGCAATAAAGTTTCTGTTTATAAGCATATCTCCTTCTAAAGTATCATTTAGTTTTGCTTGCTTTACCTGAGGCTAGAAAAAAATTATGGTGGTGGTGGTGGTAATGAACAAACTATTCCATCCCTCCCTAACATCTTCAGAACAAAAAGCTTTTTCCCATGGTTTAAGTTGTCTTGAATGTAACTGTGTATGTTTATGTTTTGACAGCTCCAGTATTTTCTTAATATGTACTTAAAAACTTAAACTGAAATTTCTACCTGTGAAAATGTCCTTATTTTTTTCTTTAGGTTGGAATGTACTACATGATATGTAAATGAATAATTTAGTGTTAATAGATTTTATAGCCTTTATGTTACTCTAGGGCTTTTCTTGGATATCATTACTTTTCCTCATAGGAAAAAGCCAGTCTATTGATTTAGTTGGTCATGCCTGCTAATTGCAAGTGTGACACTTGAAAACCAGAATCCAGACATCAAGATTGCACAGTCAGAGGCCTGTGTAATGGTGACATTATCCAACCACCCAAAGTATAGGGATGACCCACATATCAATGGAGTGGATACTGCACAGCCACGAAGAGATCCTAAAGAACAGTGTGATATCGTAAACAGATAAGACATCAACCTTTCTGTTACACAATAACATCCTAAAACTGATAATTTTCATTTATCTTTGATTCTTTAATTTAACCACAGTGAAAAATAAATTAGAGAATAATCAAAAGATTTCTAAGCCTTGAGTGAGTTGTAGGTTTTCAAGTTCCAGATGTTCTGTAGCAGAGTGGTGTCCAAAAAATTGCAATTCTCACAGAGATTTGAAGAGGGTGGTGGTCTAGCTGCGATCACATCTACATGTCTCAAAATTTAAGACCCAGATTTCTCAAGTGTGCCTTTTGGTGTCAATAGATTTTCATAATGCAACAATTGAGAAGTGAGTGGAATAAGAATGTACAGCAGAATATATTCTATTCTTTTTCACTTGTTTTGTAATCTTGCATTTAGATTCAACCCAAACACTGGAACATGAGAAGTCACTTTTTTTTAAGGAAAATCTGGAAATATAGTCACCCCAACTTGAATAAGCCTACTTAGACCTCTGTTTCATGAATAGCTCTCTTAAGAATAATGTGACAGAATATTTTTTCCACAATTGTGAAATTGACTAGGATTAACTGCTTTTTACCTTCAAAATGTAATATTTGATTTCATGAAGTATTAAAAATTGAAAAGAAAAAAATTCAGAGAAATGAGGAAAAAATTGTCAAATGTAGCTGTTGTTTCAAAATAAGTTGGTTGCAGCTAATTAATTTTTGTCCTTTAACTCAGGCCTTGAATTTTGAGGCATATGACAGCTCATACTGTGTTGGTCACCCAGATGATGAATGGGAGCTTAAATCTATTCAAGTCTAATAAAAGAACACACCTACCACACTCCTTAATTTCCTGGAAAAGATAAACCTTAAGTTATGTTTAAATTTGTACTTCTTGTACAGCTTGTCTTTCTCAGTCTTGGTATGGCAAGTTTGTGGAAGTAATGGTTGTATTTTTCTGCATATTTTGCTTTATTTGTAGACTTTAAAGAAACTTCTGTCGAATATGATGCAGCTGTCACCACAGAAACACCTACACATTACCCATACTGTGGAATGGTATCTCCCAACATTGGCGTACTTGTAGGGGGTAACGGAGAAGGAGCTTCAATTTCTGATGAAATGGGAAGGATGGGTGCTAAGATGATTACAGCTGGAAGATGGGATCATGACTTGAATGAAGAGATTTTTAGGCCAAGATTTTTAAAGAATTCACAGAGGACTTCACAAATATAGCAGTAAACATCACTAAAGTAAATCTTGCCTGAGTTTTTCAAGAAATTTAAAGAGAGATAAGATGTACCCACTCTGTTACAAGTAAAACTCACTTTTTGGTTTCGTTGATAAGAGAAACCAATGCATTCATGAATTGTGTGTGTGTGTATGTGTATGTGTGCATGTGTATGTGTGTGTGGTTGTGACACTTTGCTCGTTAACAGGATATCTCAAGATAGGAATGTCTCACAGTTTTCAGACTTGGTACATATATGAGCGATATTGAGAGGAAGAACCCCATTGTTTTTGGCAGAGATCAAAGGTCATCTGGGGTCACCAGGGGTCAAAGTCTGAAAATCTTGTTAGCCCAAAGTCTGAAAATCTGGTTAACAGGATATCTCAAGATAGGAAACCTGAATAGATTTTATATTTGGTGTGTGGATGGGTTGTAGTTAGGAGCAGGGTTCCCACTTTCTGAAGTTTACAAAATTCCAGGCTTTTTCCAAATTTTTCCAGGTCTCAAAAGCACACAGTTGACATGAAATCATTGAGAGAAAGATGATTAATTACACAAAAGATGTTTTCCCCATGTTTATTAACACCTTACATGACAGTAAAATGTAACACATCTAGTGGCACATAGCATCATGCAAGGTTTTCGAAAAATATTGTAAACGGTTATCTGGTGCATTTGTCATGAATAACATGTATTGGTTAGAGTATGCAGGATCGAGTCACAAGTTTGCTAGGAGTTTTTCTTTTTGTTGCAGTTGTTTAATAACTTCAGGTGACTCATTCTCATTTCCTTTTCTTTTCTTCGAATAGCATTTGCTTTTGACAACAGATGGAAACTTTGTAGTATTTCAGCTTTTTCAGATTGTCACTGTCTGCATCAGATATCAAGAAAACAGCTGTTTTTTCTTCTTTCTAAGGTTGTTCACATCCTCCTCTACAGATTTACCTTTTGTTGATTTCTGCTACATTTCACTTTTGAGCCTTTCCTCTTCCAGGTAGGAATTGTACCTTCTCCCTGCACTGGCTGATGTAAGCAGCTCTTAAGTGATGGCAACTTTATCAAGTCCAGCAGTATGTTTTATATGGTCTTTCGCATCCGTCTAGCTATCAGGTTGTGTTCAGACAGGTTTGTCGTTGAAACAGCCTTATTAATTGAAAAACCTCTTTCTACTGTGGCCTGTCCATGAGATAGAAGTAGCTCAAGCTTTATCATATTCCACAGTTTGGCGACGGTAACATTATTTTGGAAATAGCTGTGGTAGAACTCATCCAGTCTATCTTCATCTTTGTTGAACTTGTGACTGCTGCTGGTACGAAGATCTTGCGCAAAGTTTTCATATTGGTCCAGGATCTCATCACAAGTTTCAATTTGCACCTTTTTCAAACTTACAAGTTCATCAAGAAGTAACTTGAATTCCTCTTTTGAAAAGCCCATGGTATAACGCAGGATACGATCTGGATTTAGACTCCCCATTCCTTTGACTACCTTGTAGTTGACAGGGCTTTTCAGTTTACGTTTGGAATTCAATGTTGTAAACAACTTCTTACAGTCACTTCTGAATTCCAAGATGGCTCTGTCACTTACCTTGTGCTTTATCTGTGTATTTTTGGTTCCTTGCGGTAGCAAAAGGAACCTATGTAGTCAGGTTGGTGTGTGTGTGTGTGTATGTGTGTGTGTGTTTGTCTGTGACGCTAGCTTGGGTACGCTGTAACTCATTAAGGGAAAGTTGGATGAAATTGGAACTTGGTATATAGAAGTGCCATAGTTTGAAGGTGTGCCCAATCGTATTTGGTGGAGGTCAAAGGTCATTTGGGGTCACCAGAGGTCAAAAACTAAAAACCTTCTCAACATGATATTTCTAGATAGGAAATTTCAATAGATGTCATACTTGGTGTGTGGGTGTGTTTTTGTGTAAGGATGAAATCTGATATGTTTGGTGAAGGTCAAGGGGTCATCTGGGGTCACCAAGGGTCAAACACTGAAAAACATTTTAACACGGTATTTTAAGGTAAAAAGGACAGATTTCAAATCAATCTGTTTGGTTAAGGTCAAAGGTCATCAAGGTCACTGGAGGTCAACCACTGGAAATTCTGTTTAGAAAGTTTTGTAAGCTAGGCAAAGATAGGTTCAATAGATTTTTTTATCTGACCCGGTTTTGCATGCTTACACACCCAAACACCTTAGAAATTTGGCCTTTACATTCGTTCAGTAATGATTACTTTGGGTTGTACACAGATTCTGGATCATTCAAAGTTGTAAGAGGGCACTAACTGAAATCTGTAGATTTCAATGAGCACAGGTCACACTGCATTAAACTGGTCTCTCTGCCAGTGGAAGCAATGCATGGATTATACAGTATGTCTCTTTAATACTGCTTTGCTCTGTGGGGTTACCTAACCCTCATTCTATTATCACACCCCATTAATCACTTGCTTTCTGCTTAACTGCTGAATAAACCCTGTTTTCTATGTAGAGATAACAAACAGGACAAATGGTAGATTGAAAGTAATAGGAAGTTTTATTTGAGAGCAGGTAAAAATAACTTATGAGAGAAATACAAGGGGTGTTTTTTCTCTCTCTAACCACATTGTGTATTGTTTATTGGTGATAATATCAAGTTTGATTACAAGCATAAATACATATGGAAGTGAGGAAATGTTTTTGAAGGATCACCAAGCATTATACAATTGAATGTAAGTAAGGCCACAAAAATTTAATCATTGATATCATGTAATATAAGTACTAAAATACCCCTTGTGAAGATGTTACAAACATTGAGTATGAGCTTTCGCTTCGCTCTATTTTGAAGACTGGCTGTACACTAGTTCTTATAATATCCAGCAAGGAACCACAGTGCCCATTGGGCTCTTATTTAACTCTTTGTCGGTTAAAAACCCGATGTCAATTTTGCTCAAGGATTTGAGATTTTCTTCAGAAGTTATGTCTATCTTCATCAACTTCTCTACTGTAGTTGCCTTTTCAAGGATGTCTGCTTTGACAAAGTAACACATGGTAGATCGCAGTACATTGTGGAGATCGTCAAACATGAAAGCTACCATTGGGATTCAATTGTTGAACCACACAGTTTACAATAGGCATGATTAGGTGTCTTTCCACGTTTTAACCACATATTAAGTACTGGGTCAGTTCATCAACTATCTTGGAAAGTGCAGCCTGCCATCTGAAAAAATATAAAGAAAACATGTTAATATCAGTCTTGTGCAACGGTAAAACGTGCATTTTTTGACCGGATAATGCAGATGTAACCATATTTGCTGTTTTAACAATAAGAATTGTTTACCTATGGTTGTCCATTACAGAAGGATCTCTCATGTTTTGTCACCGAGGCTTAGTGGACTTATGGATACTCGGAAGGAACCAAAGGGGTGCATAGAAAAATATAATAAACCCACTCAGAATTTGACCTATTGATTGCAGTATTCGACCCGCTATACTAGAATTTGACTATGTTGTTACTATGCTAATTTATTGATGTTTTTCATTCTTGTCTTCCCTAGCGACCACAACATCGTTTCTTCATCATTTTGAAGGATACTCTCTTACACAGGAACGAAAAATGATACGCTTGGAGGCTTGGAAGATAGTGAATACTTAACATGAAAAATGATTTTTATTGTAAAATCTCAAATTGTAGAAAATGTTTCAAAGTTACCAAATACTCATTGTGGAATGCATCATATCAAGTATAAAAAAAGAAAGGCAATTTAATCACATTTCGAATCAATATAAAATTTGAGGTTAGCAGTTAGTCAACATCGTTCCTACATCATTTCGATGGCTAACCTTTTACAAAGGGAATGGAAAATAATATACTTTGAAGAGTTTTTTTTAAACCATTAGAAAAATTGTAGTTACAAATTAAAAATAAATTCAAAATTGTCATCAAAGTGGATATTCAATAAATTCAAAATGATTTTCATTCATAAATTGCAGTGGAAGATTTCCAGTGCATTAAATATCAAAGGAAGAGCAATTTCATCACATTCAATATCGAATGGAATCAATGCAATATTTGAGGTGAAGAGGTAAACAAATTTATTGATTAAATATATCAAACGTTTCGAAATTTGGTTATTCCATCCTTTTCATTTAAGTTTCATTGAAATGAGGAAAATACTTGCATTGCATATGAAAATTATTCACAACCAAATAAAATATTGACACAGTTCTATGAAAAGTGATAAAAAAGTAAGCTTACAAAATATTGCACAAAATAATTTGAGTATGACACATGAAGCACCTGAATTTATGCAAGAAAATCATAAAAAAGTAAAGAAACAAAATGAAACATTGTAAAAAAAAGCATCAAATAAATTAATAAAGTTTAGCAATGGTTCTAAAAAACATATCTGATCAAATAATAGTAATAAAAAGTAAGCCTGGCATATATTTCACAAAATAATATGAGTTTTCTTCACACAAAAAACATTTCAAACTTCAGCATTGTCAGATTGTAAAGATAAAGTGTGAAGAAAGTAGTGTAATTATTGAATTGAATATTCTGAATTAATGCAATTAATGATATCAAGTATAAGAACATTCTAAGTGAACACCACTAAAGCAAACCATGAACAGTTCAGTTTTAATTACCGTATTTACTCTATTAAACGCCCCCCCCAACTTTTTCGTCACATTGCATTAAGTGAAATTGTTAATTCCAAAGACAATATGGTAAAAGGAAAATGAAATATTCCTGCCTTGAAGCCACGAAATCTCCTTAAGTCCCATATCCTGAAGTAGAAGGCATGTTCTGCAACTAATTTCTGTTGATATCCATCACGCTATCACATACCGCGAACCTGTACTGCTTCATTTGCGGTTCGAAAGTGGTACTGTACATACCGTAGGTATACAAATATTCGCAAGCCTATCCAAACAGCCTAACATGAAAATCCACATTCAACACAGGAAAACTGTTTAACAGTGAAATGCTGTGAACGAGTATGTACTGCTAATACGTATGTGCATGGTGCTACTCACGGTAACTATTATGCAATTACTGTATGTACGTGCCTATAGCTGGCCGGTCAGTATAGTACCATGAGGCCTGGCTGTATACTGTGCACAGCATGCATGCATGCATGCGGGGGGCACGTAAAAAAAGTCACTTCTGTGTGTAACGTTACATATCAAGATGTCGGCGAAAGTTGATTACACTTGCAAAGTTTAGAGTGCTGTTCGTGGCTACCATATTTATAAGGAAGTTTGGTTACCGATCTTTGGGGAGGAGCTCACAGCTGATTGTGAAGCTGACAACCAAATGGACAAATACACCATAGCAGTTTATCAGAAGGGCTCAGATAAGAAACAAGTTGTGGGGCACTTGCCTAGAGAAAAGTCACGTAAATTTGACTCTAATAAATGCCCCCCTTAACGAAAATTCACGCCCCCAGGGCGTTTAATAGAGTAAATACGGTAATTCTAAACATCGCAACAGCAAAAACACTGCCAATCTAATTCATCCAACTCGGAATTCCAAAGCGCTTGTACAGTACATCCATAATGTCTGTACATGTCTTGTGGAACCATCTACCACAGCTTTCACATCCAAGCCACATGTCCCCTTTGCCATCATAATCTTTCCCATATTCCATGCAAATGTTTTCGTCAATTTTGTCCTCACTCTCTTCTCGTTGTACACTTTTTTTGCATTTTTTTCTTCTCTGCTTAACTTGCCTTTCACTGGCTTTTTACTTCCTAGCCTCGGCACATAGTGCTTTTTGTTTTTCTTCTTCCTGTTTGGTCCTCTCCTTTTCTGTCAAATATGCATGAAACTTTCTGCCAGAAATGGCATGAGGCAGAGCATTACTTTTATTTTTGCTCTTTGCTGTGCTTTCAGGAAACCTAAGGTGTTTATCAAAGATGTTTTGAGTTTTTGTAATGGCTTTACTAGAAGTTTGCGGGTCATTGGATTCTGGTGTGGGTTCAGGGGGCATTTCTTCATCATCTTTGGCAGACTGAGATTGGACTTGGGAAGTTGCAGCTGTTTCAATTTTTTCCATGAGTTGTAAAGATCGTCAGTTTCGATATCATATCCTTCTGCAAAACGGCGCCGAAAGACCCATAATTTTTTCTCTGATATTGTGGACTCCAGTGCTGTCAGATGATCATTCATAGATTTTGCAAGGTGTGTCTCAGCCGACACTGCTCTTTTTGTTTCAGCTGTTGTAGGTGTTGACGATAGAGTGGGTTGGTGGCTGTTGTCCTTAGGTTGAAATATGGAGCAAATGCCAAGTTTAGTACGGTCAAATCCTTCTGGATTGGAAGGGTAGAGGCCAGCTGCTTTGAAGCCGTTGATAGCTTTTGCAGCACTTGTGGAAAGAGTCCACACCTTTGCAAATACTGATGCAAGTTTAACTTGGTAAGTGTCTGCCCCACATGCTCAGCTTTCCACTTTCGAACCTCTTTCGACCAAGTTGATTTCAGTGACCTGAAAAGTGAAAGATCACAAGGCTGTAGTATGTGGGACAAATGAGCAGGGAGACAATAAAGTATTACCCCATTTTTGGTGCAAAGGTTGGCTGTGTCCAACTTAAGATGAGATGCATGGCCATCTATTAATAAGACCACTGGGAAAGTTATGCCCTTTTCCTTGATACTTGGTATGAAATGGTTTGCTAGCCATTCATAAAACACTTGAGAATTGATCCAGCGGTTGTGGCTTGGACCAATGATCCATGCTTCGGGAGCACCAGCTAGCGGGTCATATTGGAATCTCTCACTAGGAAATATGAGCATTGGTTCCAAATAAAACCTGCTAGCATTCCTACATGCCAGGACGGTTATCTGTCTCCTGTCACTGTTAGAGAGTTGGTACACAATTTTTGTCCCCCTCGATGCTAGAACTTTTTCTGTTTTTCAAGACAGGGGAAAAACCGCTCTCATCGGCGTTGAATATCCTGGATGCATCCTCCATGACAGCTTTTCCCTCCTCCTCTTCCTCTGTCATGTACCTCTTGTACTCGAGGAACCAGTCTTCTATCTTTTTAACTGAAAAAACGGCCCTTTCCTTTCCCAAGGCTTTACCAGTCCGTTCGGTTATTTATGGGTGTTGGAGGCGGAACCTTTTATACCAATTCTCTCCTGTTGGATACAAACAGAAAACATTGTAGGACTCCGTTTGGATTTGTGTGAGAGATGGTTAAATTCAGATTTACAGTTTAAACAGCATATAATAACTATCCACTCTTTGCAATTGTTCCAATATCTTACCTGGCAAATTATTTTTAAAGGGTGTTTCCCTTCCATCATCGTCTACAATTTTCTTCACCACCAGTTTTAACTCTCTCCTGGTGTGTCCATAATCAATCTTGTTCATCCCACAAATCCCTTTCACTACTAGTTTTTCTTCTTCATGTTCATAGAGTGTTGGACTTGGGCCTGGTGTTGCCTTAACTGGATGGCAACCTCTAATCCTTTCCAGTAAAGTCATTTTCAGAATGCTGTAAGTTTTTGAAGCATTCCGAACACTAGATTGGCCATTTTTAATCTTTAAAACTGCCTCTTCCAAGGTTAGTTGGGTGTATTGCCTGTACTTTTCCCTGGTAGCGCTAGCCCTCAACATCCTGAATAGTACGGTGAGCTAATTTCTAGGATGAAAAGAAAAGTTCTATGGGAACTACAACTTAGTTTATTTTTTATTGAATGTACACAGAGAAAATTTAATATGAATGACAAAAGATTTCAATCAATCCCCTCACGTGACCGTCCACCCTATTGCATTCGAAGTCATAACATGAGACCTGGCCTGCTAGTTTTGAGAAGGGGTGGAGTTTTTTAATTGGGGTCACACAGGTAAGTCTTCTTATATTTATTTTTGCTTTTATTTGAAGGGGTTTGAATTCCAAGGTGAGGTCAGGACTGTGGGAGGAAGGATGTTTTTAAAAGTATATTGAGGGCCCCTACGAAAGTTCCCCCCCCCCCAAAAAAAAAACAGAATTAGGCCTACTTTGGAAATATTGTAGATTTCGATAATTGGATTTAAACAGTTTTTCATTTGGCTAACTTTTGTTTTTCATTACAATTTTAGTGTTTACAGATTGAGGTGCTGGCCTACTATGTGAACTAACAATTTATTTACGTTTCTGGTAACCATTTCCAGACCTGTTTCTCATTATTCAGCTCGATTATGTATTATTATTGATCAGTTTATATGCCTTTTAGAATTTGACCTGTCTGAAATCTAAGCGGTCAAAAACTGAAGGCGTACTTTCACTTTCATATTCAGTGCTCGACCTCCCATGTGATTGGCGCTGAAAGCGCTTTCCATCAGCGACACAACCTGAACGGTCGACCTTGATCCTCGCTGGTGGTCCCTAAGAAGTTTCACATCATTCTATTGCTATGATTTCTGTCTATGTGTAACTTTACAACCTCTGTCACCTAAACAGCATTTTAAGAAAGTAGAAAAATCAGAAGGTGTTCCTACCTCGAGATTTTCGGTGATGGAATTCAACATTATGGAGGGTGAATTCAGTATAGGCGCCCAGTTAATATTGTGGTAGGCAAAGTAAGTGTACCATGTATGCAGGTCCAGCTTATATAGCATTTCAGCCTATGACTTAATATGGCATAAACAGGCCGGTGGTCGAAAATTGGAAGGTGGTCAAAAACCGCAAGTTTTACCCTAGGCCTACTGTGTTAGCCTTTTGCTAGGCTATGGGCGAGAGCCTATTCGCAGGAAGTGCTCCGTAACACTATATGCTCTTAATAATGTAATATGTTAGGCTATGAGCAAGGGCCTACACACTACTCAACACAGGCACTGCACTCTCGTTACTTGGTTACAATTTCTTATTGATCTTTGTATACTTACTGTGTAGGCTACGCTTAGCATACTACATATAGCCTAACGTAAGCCTATGTAATGTTACAGCGCAACAATCCTAACACTCGACTAAGTTAGAAATTTCATCAGCAGAAATCTTTTGACTACCGTGATGAACAGATTGAAGCATTTGTCAAAGCAGTACTTAACAAAGTTCTTTGAACAAAAGCGATAAAAAGAATCGGTTAAATTGGTTTACTCACTTGGAAAAGACCAACATAAAACTCCGGTTGGGGCTCCAATGCTAACACTCACAAACTTGGCCTGATTTAACCTTCATAGCAGATGTCAACTCAGTACTCCTCTCCTGATGTACACATTCTTTCATTACTTTTCGGAATAATACGGGCTTGCAGTGAAGGCACTTGAAGGTGGTGCTGTTTAAGAATATAACAGTCCAAAAAGGCCCGAACTTGCTCCTGCTTTCTGGCCCAATTTTTCTAAGGTCCAGATGGCGTTTTTCCCGGGCTAGCATCACAAATTCCTGGTTTTTCCGATCGGGATTTTGTTGTAAATTCCCGACTTTTTTCCCAGTGGTGTGGGGACCCTGTAGGAGATAGTCCCTATTGTTTGTGGTGGAAGTCAAGGGTCATCTGGGGGTCAAGTTTGAAAAATTTGTAAACACGATATCTCAAGATAGGAAACTTGGATAGATTTCATATTTGGTATGTGGATGGGTTATGGTCAGGAGATGGTCTCTGTTGTCTTTGGCAGAGAGGTCAAAGGTCATCTGGGGTCACAAGCAGTCACAGAAAATCGCGTTAGCACGATACCTCAAGAAAAGAAAATTGGATGGATATTATATTTGGTATGTTGATGCGATATGGTCAGGAGATGGTGCCTAATGTTTTTTTGTGGAGGTCAAAGGTCATCTGGGGTCACCTGGGTAAGTCTTAATATCTTGTTAACACGATATCTCAAGATAAGAAACTTAGATAGATTTCATATTTGGTATGTTGGTGCATTATAGTCAGGAGATAGTCCCTATAGTTTTTGGCAGAGGTCACAGGTTCTCTGTGGTCACAGGGGGATCTTGTTTATGCATTAATTTATCTCTAGATGTCTGTCTATCTATCCATGTATGGCTTTTGTGGAGGTCAAAACCTGGGCATCTGGAATAACAAAATTATTTTTTAAACATGCTTGTTAAACTTTTGATGGAGAATCAAATTTGAAACAGTACATTTATGTATCATCAAAACCTCAACGCATATTTGCATTCTGGTTAATCATATTAGCTGTAACTGTAATATAATGGGAAAGTGCAATTACCCCATAATATAATAGACTATCCTAATTCATGACTGGTTATTGGTAATCATGTGGCAAGATTTTGTCACTCAATTGTGAGATTTGAGAAGAGTGACTGCTTGATGTGCCCTGAATGTGCCATACAACATTTCTGGTATAAACCATTCGTCAGGTGGTAAAAACTAAGCACTTTCTATAACTTTCTTTTCAGCCCACACATTTCTTAAATGCTCTGCAGCATTTTCACTTTTTATATATATTTTTATATATATTTATATGGCCTAAAATATCATGTAATATACTGAGAATACAAATAGGGAGAAATTGCATGAGATTTATCTTTTGTTCTGAAATAATTTTGGAGCAATTAGTTTTGTCCTTCAAGTGTTTATAGCTGTTTGGAGAAGATGTGAATAATTAAGGATCTTTAGACCTTCAGTATATTTTTCAAAATAAATTTACTTGAAAATCTTTTACATTTTGATGCAAAGTTTAATACAGTAAACAGGGAATGAGTTTTTATCCTCAAAAAATCACAGACAGAATTAACATGCCATGCCCCCTGCCCTTGCTGCAAGCTTCAAATGTTTAAATGTTAGCTCCAAATTGTCATTGTTGATGTGCAATTTCATAATGATTTCTTTCTAGCTTTTCCCCCCGAGTGCTATCCATTGGTGAAGGAAATTAAATGTAAGAATATGCTCTGGGAAAAATCAAGGAAAACTCTAGGCTGAGAATGTTTAGAGATAAATTTCTGAAAGATTGTACCTGCATTTAATATGCCTGCAATTTATGTTTAGTAAACTGCAGTGTTGTAACAAGTCACGACTCCAGTCACTTCCTCTCAAAATGATAGTGACTTGATAGAATTCAGGAGTAATTTCCCCATTGAAATAGTACAGTGACTGGAGTCAATGACTCGACTCAAGTCACTTAAAAGTTTGAAAGCTGGTGACTCGACTCAAATCTAGTGATTCGATTACAACACTGGTAATTTGTACCTTTGCAAACCTTCCACTAACCTATGGTTTATTTCCAAGGTATACCACATCCCCATAGCTTATATTCTGCTGCATTAGTAGTGACTACCCTACCCAAATTTACAAATCATAGAGTTATCATTTTAATTTTCAGCACTCTCCATTTTAACTACAATCTTCATTTTATTTTGGGTTCCTTTATCTCAGCCTAAGCTACTGAATCACACGATTTGATATCTTACAGCCCATCAGTCATGACATTCATCCATTTACTCTCTCTATGAGTGCTATGAATGTAGAGCTTCAAGAACTGTTCATGGAATGACTTGAATGGTAGATGGGTGGTTTAGTTGTAAAAGTTCTGATAATATTTGGAGTTGTTTTAAAGAACACAGTTAATTAATTGGGAAACAATAACAGCTCTAGAAAACTCTAGGAAAGAGTGAGAGAAATGCTACATCAACATGTAAATTTTAAGGTGGTGGTCATCGATAGTTCTCATGAGTTGTACTTGTAGTGATGTACCAAACATACTCAAGTGTCTTAAAACAACAAAAGTGGTAAACTGTCTTGTACCAGAAAGAAAAAATACAAACAAGATCATATTCATGAACATTTACATCATATCTTAACATAGTCCTACGGGATAATTTTTGTGGGGAGGGCAAGAATGAATTTTGCCCGAATAATGGCACCCTTTATCACATTTTGCCCAAATGGACCAACTGTTTTTGCCCCAATCTGGAGGGGGAGTGCCCCCCTGCATTCCCGGCTCGTATGCCTATGGTGAGATTTAACCAAAGGGGTGGCATGTCCAAATTTGAGAATCTCTGTAAGAAACAAGAGGCTGGGAAAGGAGCGTGATTTAGTGTAAAAGTCAAAGAAATTTAGAAAGAGTTGCAAAAATTCTTGCTTTATCATTCTTTTTTTTTTTTGTCTTTATCACTGCCATAAATTTAATTTCAAAAAATCATTTGCAAGGAACAAATCCAAGTACTTCAATTAATCAGATGGCTGCTCTATGGTCAACCTGAAGATTTAAATTGCTTCGATTCCTTTCGAAAGACTTTTCCGAATACTTAAGGTAGCCAACTTGCAGTAAATCCTGCAATGAGTTACACTTCAGTTATAACAAATTAAATGTCCTCCAAAACACATGTTGAAATTTTACAACGTCTCAGCCAACCGGTGCAAAAATGCTAACAGGTTATCCATTCATACCAATTCAATTTACCATAACCATGTCCCTAGAGAGGTTTTGCTACTGGAGCCCAACTGAACCTCCTACTCTTATCCATGCCTATTTTGTTTACACTCAAAGACTGATATATGGTCGTCAGTTTCTAATCCCATAATTTTCTCCAAATTGCTTCAAAAGACCTACATTTTAGCATCAGAAACACTTCAGCCAGTCAACTTTTGTCATAAATTGACAAAAATTTCCATCCTATTTAGTAAAATACTGCAGAAGTTGTTCTAATGTTTCCTTTTGATGATATTTTGGTAGGATCCTGGTGTATACATTGAGACAGCATTGAATACACAGGAGAAGACTTGGTCAAGTTTAGAAGAATCACCGTCTCTGTTAGAAATCAGAAAACCATGCAACTTGGACAATAGGTACCTAGGTGCTTAAGCCTACCCCTAAAAGATTAAATAAATAGTAACAATAGAAAAAAAGCTTTTTTGGCAGTGGACAAATTATGAATATTCATTCCAGAATGCTTTCCACTAAAACAGAGAGTGGATTTTGAAAGATATACAAAGTTGGCCTCAATATGATCAGAAGCCCCATTTCTCTACCAAGCTCAAAATTTCAATGGCCGTGAAATAAAAAGTGGCCCACATTGTGCGATTCATAGGCAGGGATAATTTTCGTGGAGAGGGCAAGAACGAATTTTGCCTGAATAATGGCACCCTTTTTCACACTATTTGCCTGAATGGACCAACTTTTTTCCTGATTTGGGAGGGTGGATGCCCACCCCCTCCCCCTGCACCCTCAAATTGTTGCCTACATATATCAAGAAGACATCAACCCATTTCAGCAACTTTTGACTTTTGAAAATGACCTGAAAGTTAAAGGGCAAGAGCAGTCATCCCAAATTGAAGTAGTGTAGTAGACTGTCCAACTTAATGATTGACTGTTGGGAGTCATGTGACATTTTTTCTCTTCAAATATAAAATTTACTAGAAAAAACTGTTGGTTTACCTTAATTATGCAATAGTTAAGTGATAAAATGTGATGAAAGATACTTTGAAGATATATAAGACCAAAATGGTGTTATTTAGCTCTTTCTTCAAAATGAGTTTGGGAGGACTGCTCTTTACCTTAATTTCTGGAAAGGTATTCTAAGGTGAGGAAAATAATCAAATCATGTTGCAATGGAATGCTTTTTTTTCCCCTCACATCTAGGGTCATCTTCAGAGTTGATTGTTGATGAATGTGTTTTCTGATCTTGTTCTCATGGTAGCGATGCTCTATGAGACAAAGCAGTGCATACTTCATTTTAGGCTTTCTGCAGGGCAGAAAAATTTTGTCCATCCATCCTTGTCAGTTGGAATGAACTTTTAGTATTTGCAAGAATCCTTAATCTCAACTTTGAAAAAAATATATCATCATAACCAATTCTTGACAGTTTCACTTTAGGATGATGTCATTTCCTGAATACTTCAGATCTACTACTTAGCTCTTAGCCAGCCAGGAGTTGAATAACAATGCAATTTTTCTATTGCAACTCCAAGATTTTTTTTATCCTGTTGAAATATGCAACAAAATTATTCATTTCTATGCAGGTATTAATAACATATGACAAAACTGGCTCCACTTTTCTCCATAACTAGATTTAAGGCATGTTTACATCAAAGGTGAAATCTACTGTGTTTTGTGGGCAGGGCAGAAATTTTTTAACTCAGTACAAGAAGTGGCAATTTTTGGAGATATCATGAGTACAAAGTATGATGTATCCAGTATTTTATCCTAACATAAATAATTGGCATATTGCCCGCAAACCACAGATTTTGGTGACACACCTACAATTCTCAGATTATATACCATTTCAGCCATGGAGAAAAGTCTACAGTGTAAACCCAGTGGTGCTCTAGTATTGCTTGCAGTTAGTAGCAGCTGGGATTGCATGTTCCAGTTTCTGTTATGATTTCATTGTTAAAGAATGGCCACCAATCCCTCTTCCAAAAATACTAGGAGGCATCCAGGCTTTACTGAGGCTGTCTATGCTCTTTGTCAAGGATGAAAAGACATTACATGCAACATTTTGATTCCTTCGTTTTTTAAATCTCTGCTATTATCAGCAATGATTGCATTTATACAAAATACATTTCACAACATGAAGCATTAATGGGTCCTAGCATTTTACATCTGCAACAAACCTTAGACTGTCATAACTTAAACAAAATTAAATTGAGATCACAGTGAGTGGGGGAGATTGTTCTGAAAGGTTTGAGTGCATTTTACTAATAAAAGTTTCATACACTTTGCAAGCTTTGTGGCTTTGCTTGAAGTTGTCATGGTTGAGATATTGTATTGTTCAAAAAACCAATCTGCAACCCTGATGGTACTTTACACCAGCCTGTGAGTGCTTCACTTTTCAGCCGTGCATTCAACCTTTTTATTTAAAACCTGACACTGCTGTCTGCCAACTGAAAATACTGCAACCCATCACTGACACACTTGAACTACTTTAACAATCAATAGCTCTTGGTTATCCAATAATCTGGATATAGACTTTTTAAAGTTTTTATGTTTGAAAATCTACCTAGAGACAGTTCCAAACCTTAAATGTTCCTAGAATTGTTGATGGCCTCAACTGGAAAGTGGACATTCAACAAAATTTTCATTCCATGCTCTGTATCTTTAGGAATATGCATTCTGTGACTTTCACTCACTTGAGAATTACTCAAATTTTAGAAAATTTACAAAGAAGATTCCATTAGGCATTACCATGCCTTCAACTTGTTACAAAAAAAAACTGTTAGGTTTATAACCCAAATATAGTTCTTACTGTCCAGCTCTGTAAAATATTACAAAAGTATCAAATATTAACTTTCATGGACAAAACAAACACGGCGCTGAAATTAAAAGAAGGATTTATGGTCACATCAAGTTTTGGTATGTTAGATGGGCATTTTGGTAAAATTTGCATTTGCATCGAAATCCAATGTGTAGTTCTCAAGGTATGAGCAAGTTAAGTTGTCACACTTTCAACAAAGAGTGAACTTGAAGCAAGCACATATGACATCATATCATCACATTATTGGACAGTCTTTTGTTTTTCTTTAAACTTTCCAGTGAATTTTTCTCCTCAACAATTTCATACTATCAAAAAATAAATTGCATAAGTGGCTTGAAAACTTTACAAATTTCAACTTCCTCAAGGGAGGTCCTATTCCCATTAACCTCAAGGTCAACCCAACGGTCTGAAAAACCAAAGGGAAACAAATGATTCCTTGTCAATGAAAGGAAGTAATATCACCTCTGCTCCACTCAAGTTCACTTCAGAACATAAATCCAGTGACTTCATTTGCTGATATCTCAAGAAATACATGTCCGACTTGAATGGAAGTTCCACACTGTTAAGTTTCTCTTTCACACATGGAAATGAATTTTTTGCTAAAGCTCCCCCTTTAAGAATAATCAAAATGTTTAAATGTTTATGTTTAAACTTTAAAGAGGAACATTTAACTATTGCACATATAAAATAAGCATATTGATAAATTTTGTAATATAATGATTTCCCCAATTTATACTGTCAAGAACTCTTGACAGTAGTTATGTTCTATGTTCCACTAAATATGTCTTTAGAATTCATCATTACAGAAGGGCATACATAATGTTAAGTTTTAAGTTATATGAAAATGTTTGAATACTTCTTGTGACAACTAAATTCAGAAGCATTGTTACTATCAGACATAAATTAGGGTTCCTGCTGTCACGCAAACCTGGGAAATTGCTTAAGATTGGAAAATATTTCAAGGCCTAAAAAAGTCTTGAAATTCAGGGAAATTGTGTGAAGTCCTGGAAATGAGAAAATTTTGACAAAGTGACACTGTTCCATTCTAAATCAAAATATCAAAATGTTTTAACTTTTAACCCTTTACCGTTGTTTGGGTCCTTTTGGACCCATGCGGAGAGCTCGGCTGTCACACATCTTTACTGTTTCACGCGGAGCTCGAGACTGCGAGTAGCTACCCGAAAATTCGGCAACAACAGCGAGAGAGACAATAGTTTAAGGTCACAGGGTCAATGGCCTACAGAAGCCGATGCGGGGCGGGCTACGTCCGCTTTTCCGCCCGATCCTGAGGCACGCCAATATGCCCCGATCGGAGCACAACGGTAAAGGGTTAAGCTAAAATATCTGCTACACTTGGCTAAAGGTTTACGTGCACACACGCAGAGACAGTGGCATCAGCTTTGCAGTAAACACACTCCACGGGCTTATTTTAACCCTTTACCGTTGTTTGGGTCCTTTCGGACCCATGCTGAGAGCTCGGCTGTCACACATATTTACTGTTTCACGCGGAGCTCGAAACTGCGAGTAGCTACCCGAAAATTCGGCCACAACAGCGAGAGAGACAATAGTTTAAGGTCACGGGGTCAATGGCCTATGGAAGCCGATGCGGGGCGGGCTACGTACGCTTTTCCACCCGATCCCGAGGCACGCCAATATGCCCCGATCGGAGCACAACGGTAAAGGGTTAATATTAAAATTTATTAGCTTCACCTCAATTTTGGTTATCATAGTTGAGAAATTAACTATATAAGCTAGTGTCAGTCCTACAAAAGTCTGTGAAATCCTTGCTCAATTTCCTGCTATTGAAAGGCAAGTTAAATTTATTTGGGCAAGTAAATTGTGAAAGCTACTTGCTCCACATGGAAAGTTGTTTTTAAAAGGTTATTTTCAACCCTGACTTTCCCCAGCATAAGACAGAAACCATCTTGTTGCAATCTAAATCACATTGCATTATTACTGAGGCCTTGAAGGGCACCTGCATTATAACTTACAAGCAACCAGAGATGCAGAAGAGACTGGTGGCTAGTACATTACAGTTTCCACATTATTTAGATAGATGAGGTTTTATGGCTCAGTTTCAGACCAATTTCTTTCAGTCCAGCTGGTCACAAATTATTTTTAACATGAAAATAATTTGCCTTTGCTGGAATCAGTCATATTTACCGAAGTATTTAGGAAAAACTGCTTTTCCAAATTAAAGAAGCTGACCAATGGTTCATTGGTCCAACTATCTGCTTCAAAAAGTAACACCTATGATTACCATTCTGGTACAATAAAAACAAATTATTCTTAAATGCTGGAATGAACACCTAAATGTTACTGATAACAACACTCAATGAGTTTTGGTACAGTAAGAAGCTGGGAAATAAAGGCCAGTGGGCTTGCACCAGACAAAATTTAGTTTCATTTTAAGGGTTGAGTAAGATGAAAGATTTATAATAACTTTTTCTGAGTTCTTAAATCAAGTTCCATCTTAACAATGACCCTGCCAAAAATTACCCTATTAAGCCTCTTGGTTTAGATTAAATTTCAATTTCCGGCCCCACTCAGGGAATAATTTAGCATTCAAATTTTGCATAGCAGTTTTGAAGATTTTTGAGGTCTTTCATAATTTGTTTGTGGAAATGCAAGGGTTATGCACACAAAAAATTGCTACACAATTTTTCATTTGTGTAGCAACTTTGCCTTTTTGTGTAGCAAATTGCGCTGCGATACTGGATAAATTTTTCCCTGCCACTCTCTGTAATTCTTTTAAGAATTAATCCATTTTAAAATTCTTTCAAGATTAGATGCTGGAGAGTGCTGCAATTGTCACAAAGGGACATTCTCATTTATTTGTCAGAAAACAATTATTTGGCAAGAATCTTACATTAACAGTTCTTCTGTGTGTGTATTCCTCTCTTCATCTGCATGTCAGACTAAACAGATCTAACATTACTAAGTATGCATACTTATCTACTGAAACACACACCTCATGTCCTCCTCAAGAAGGAATTGACAAAGTGAAATTTCCACTGGTATATAATCATACTTGTTTCATCATAACACATTAACAGACATTTAAACTTGAGAGTATCCTCAGTTCTCATCTTCATATTTTGAGAGTAGGAAAATTATCTTAAAAAGTAAAATTTTGCATCCCTTGTCAAAAAAAATTGCACCATTGCCCACACCATCAGAGGTGATATGTTTGCTATCCTTGGATTGTACACAACCTTTTCAAATTAAAGATAGGTTCCACGTACACACAACTTCTCTGGAATCCAGTGAAAGACTTTTGATTCAGTTAGTCCACTAGGTAAACTGGTGGTTCACTGTTTTTACAGATATTAGTATCCGTACTGCTGTCCTTAACATCTACTACAGTTTTATCCATATGTTGCACCTTTTCAGCAGCATGAGCACCTTCTGATGCAGATTTTTCTGTTGATCCTGTCAGAGAATCTGTCTTGAAACTGGACAAGGATTCATCATCTTCTCCAAGATCTGGCCTTTTCTCATCTTTACTGGCAGCTTATGGAAATAAAACAAGATGTACAGTAGTTTGAAAAATGAGTTAAAGCTTTCCAACTTAATAAACCATGACCAATACTGTTTATTATCATGAATTCAGTTAGTAACCTGTACAATAACTTTAAATAAATTAAATACAACTCCACCCTCTTGAACCAATATTAAAATGAAGGAAGATTCTTCAAGATATAACTATATGGCTCTTAAAAGGAAGCAAACTGAAAAAAAAGATAGAAGATACTCTGTTAATTTATGGAATGAAGATGTACTTTTGAAAACAGAAATTATTAGGAATATGTGAAATGTCAGTAGAAACTATGATGTGAACCCAGAAATTCTATGTACAAGAATGTTATTGTGATCATGAGTACAGAACATCACACTGAAGCCACAGTCAGACCCATAACTTCATTCTTCCACAGGGGCAGCCCACCCCATCACTCCTGAGCCCCACCCTGCCCCCCTAATAAGCCTGTCTCCCTCTTGTGAAGGCCTTTCTGCACCCTGCCTCTTTTTCTTCCACCCTGCCCTTGTTCAACTTTTCCAGGTGAGTGTGCACCATAAGTCATGGCCATACCACCAAGATGCACTGCAAAACTCTATGCAGGCTCTTAAGCAGTCCTTGTGTGTAAAGTGCTAACATCTCCGTACCTTTAAAGAAAGAGATGTGAGTCAGTTAAACCTAGGGTCTTTAGTGATTTTCCCCCACTCCTCTTTCACTAAAGCTATGGGGCTGCCTTATGTGTCAAGGTAAGTGGGACTGAAATAGATTTATCATATAGAACTTTATTTTCTTTTTTTTTGGTAAAGATGAATTCACATATAGTATCACCCCATGTACAGTAGGCACTAGACACTGTACTAGTGTAAAGTAGATGCTCTCATACAGCATCCATTTTCAGGGCTTGTTGTATGGCCCTGATGCTTAACTGAGCAATGGCAAAAGAGCAGAGAAACGTGAAATCTCTAGAGCCGTAGGGTCCTTAAATTGGTAATACTTCACTGGTGCAATTTTAACACTGAGTAATTGTATGCCACCAAGTGATGCAAATGCATACAAAACTGTGAGAATATTGCTAAAAACCGTAACAGGCAATGGGAATAATGACAGGAAAAAGTGTCCAGGGCAAACAAAAAAGAAGAGGCTAGTAATTTCAGGGTTTTTATCAAGGAAGGTAAAAAGGCGGTTTTTGCACTCTCCCAACTTCCAGATGAATGAGGGTAAACTCTCCCCCCCCCTACCTCTCCCTCCCTCCTTTTCATTTCCATTAAAATAAAAAATTAAGTACTGTATTTTGGTTTCTGATTTAAAGGAGTAGACCTCCACTGGCACAGCTCTTTGATTCACAGCTACGTAGTTCAAAAAATGCAGAATACTGTAGCTCATGTTCGTAGCTATACTGAGAGGGTTTTGTTTCAGATTGGTGTCTTGCATACTCACCCTAAAGCAATAAACTGAGATTGTGTTTGGATGAGGATGAATTTTAGCAGTTGTGGGAGGGGCATAAGTGAGTAGGTAAGGACAGTTGGAACTGTTTGGGGTGGGAGGATTAATCCTTTACAAAGAGTATCTTTGAAGCAATGTTTGAACTTACAAACACAAATAGCCTTTACACCCCTTCAGATTGCACCTATTAGTGTCTTTGTGGCACATGGAACTTTGGCCAAGAGCAGCATCAATTTGGAATTGGGATCTACCAGAAATACCCCCCCTCCCCATTTCTAGTTTCTTGCGCACTCCCTAACTGTGATTTTGGATGGGCATCTACTCCTTTACTCCTTTAAAAGAGGACCTGTCCAAATAATTATTCAGTGGGGTATTTGCTACTTAACATAATATGTTACAGAGTACTTACCAGCAAATGCTCTAGGATAGTCTCTGGCTAGTTTTACTTTCAAAGTTCTGTAGAAAGACAAAAAGAAATTTTCCTTTTATTTTTTTTTTATACACACCTACACATTACAAACTGTCTTTAAATTATCTATTATGAAGCTAAAAATACATTTTTGAAACCTGGAAGAGGGGAAGAAAGATCTAAGTACTCCATTTTTCTTAACTTCTTCAAAAATATGTAAAGATTAAATCTTATCACAAATTACTGGGAGATGTGATTATAATACTCACCTTAATCTTCTGAAAATAATATCAAGGTCTGCTTTCATATCAAGCAATAGTTGTGTATGCATACTAAACTGCTGTTGGACATTGTCATAGCGCTGACTTGATAGACTGTTGAAGTTTGACAGCATCTCGTTTGTCTTTTCAAACCGTCCAAGCATATGATTTTGAGCATCCAAAATACCTTGCATATCTTCATCATTTGTCATTGAAGTCAGTGAAGCTAAAAAGGCATCAGACGCCGACTGGTTTTTACCAGACATAGTTTCTAAAGAAGAAAGGCCAATAGATAGCTTTTAAATGGTTATATTTCTTAAAGAGGCTCATTGAGTTGATATCGATAACTTAATGATAGTCTTAATGGGTCACTACTACATAACAATGCTTATAGTTAGCATACGAAGTCAAGTTCCAAGTTTAAATGTCACAGAAAACATTGAAATTTTGAATTTTCTAGTGTCCTGACTTGAAACGGTTTTGTACATAATTTGAAAAAGTGTCTGGTCACGAATTTTTGAAAACCGACTTCAACAGTTAAGTACTCACCCATAAAACAGTTATTTGTGTGTAGGGTATGGGGATTGTCTAAGATTGACCATTTATCATTGGTATGTGAAGAAAACTTAACAGGTTTGAAAAAACTTGTTGAATTTCATGAACCAACTCAATGAGTCACTTTAAGAAGTATAAAACAGTTAAGTTACAGTTTTAGTGATGTTAATATTAAAACAAACATATCAAGGCTAGGCATACGACATTATACATGCTTTGTCCATGTATAGCCTAGACGAATCTGATCAACGCTTAGACTGAGTGTTTGGTCTAATGGTAGAGCATTCGCCTAAAATGCCGAAAGTCTGGATGCAATTCCCAGGTCGAGTTATGATACCAAAGATTCTAAAACTGGAACCTACAGTACTGCTTTTGTGCGTGATGCTCCCCTTAAAGAAGTGTAATAGGGAAAACAAGCCAGCGAACCACAACTGGAAAAAAGGCTGTAGTCGGCTCGACTTGAACCAAGAGGTTGGGAACTGGGCTGTAAAACTCCATCTAACTAACCATTCCCTTATGTTTAGTGGAGTAATTATAGAATACCCTGCACTTTTGAAGGTCTTCTTTTTGATGGAGTCGTGGAGTCGCAGTGATCGAAGGAACTTGTATATTTACTGCACATCTTGTATGTACCGAGTGTGCAGAACTGTCATGGGCAATAGGGCTGTGAACGTGTAGCATTTTAACTAAACATTTAATCGCAAAAATTTGCGATCGTTTAGCGGTTAATCGCGATTAATTAACCTCACGAAGTCAACATGCTTACAACTATATTGTGTTCATCATGCTCCCAGTAGACCTATCGATGTATTTTAATTTGGCACTACATATGCGACATTTAGCAATCTTGTCAGCTTTATCAACATTGAAACAATCCCACACCACGCTTGTTTTACGTCCCATCCTGTACTACTTATATCGGATTTGATGCAAAGCAACTGCGGTTAAACTATTCTGCAACTGCAAGTGAACTCGGAACGTATTTATTACGACAGTAATTCCGTGCTAATCGCAAGTGAAACCGTACGTACGTATGTACGAGACAATAAACATTGCACTCTTCATTACACTACGTAAGTACATGATGTACGAACGCACGTGGTCGCTTGAGCACCGGATCGAACTAGTTCACTGTTGCCTGCATGGTCGACTCACGCAAAGTAAACAAGCAGTGTGCATAGTACTCAAAACTGTTAAGTGTTGCAATGACTACTCTGTGCAGCTTTTAAATACGCATTGAATGAATGTTGTAAGATGTAGGCCGCGCGGCACATCGAGGCTATAACACAGGTTGTACAACCTCCGTTCCGCAATCCGCGGGGAGTACTACGAGTTGCTCCGTTGTACGGCTAGGCAGCAGTTTACCTCTAGGCTGCTTACAGCGCCGGAAAAGTTTACATAGGGAAATTCACAAGACGATCGATCTGTGTGAATTGTGTAGAAGGAAAGGTGGGCAAAAATTCATAGGACATTGGGAAGAATATCGGACGAAAAATGGGTTTTGCGATTAATCGCCAGTAGCTTTGAACTAAACGTTTATTCCACATGCGATCGTTTAGCGATTAATCGCTACACGGTCACAGCCCTAATGGGCAACAGTGTAGGAATTGGGACTTATATCATTTTGTTTGAGAATGACGCATTGTTGGGTGGACATATAAATATTTGGGTGGAGTCGAAGTCACAGTGAAAACTTTAAACTCTTATCTTTTACATAATTTACATCTGGAAGTGGAGTCGCAGTGAAGAATGAGAATTGAATGCTGTTAAACTGAGAAATAGGTTTCTGGCGTACTGTTTCTGAACTGGAGTCGGAGTCACAGTGTCCTGACTGCCCGACTCCGACTCCACTTGAAAAGGGACCTTCCGGAAGGCGGGGCTATTCTATAACCTGGTAAGTAACTGTAGGCAGCCACTAGTGGAGTCCATCGACCTCCAATCACCTTTGTTTAGTCTAACGCTACTGTCTACATGAATTTCAATCCGTGATTTGTGAAAAAGGCCTAGCCTAGGCTAGATGGAATGAAAAATACAATTCAGTGTAGCTACAACCATCTATGGTATTGGTAAGTCTAAGCAAGAAATAGACCTTATGCCAATTAAATAGAGGGCGCTTCAAAACTGCAACATGGGAAGGATCATTCCATGTATGGGACCACAGAAGTGAATCGTCACCATGGAGAAGGCCAATGGTCACAATGCTGATTGGGAACTGTGTTGGAATAATCCTTCCCAGAGTGCAATATTACAGCCAACTGGCATAAGGTCTATTGAAAGATTCAGGGGTGATTGACTCCGGTTATATCCGACTCAAATCGGACCACCACTTGCTGCCCGGATTCGTCTGAAAAGGAAGTCCGTGAATAAACCAGCGTGATGAGAAAAGACTACCTAGGCCTAGGCTAGGCCTATGTAGCTACTGACTGTAACACCAAGCGTAGGCTTAACGTTAGGCCTAACGTTAACATTAGCTAGTAACAGTTACTTCTGTACCAGTACCACATAAGCGAAACTTCGGTAACACAGCTGCAATGTAATTGTAAGCTGGTGACGGTTATGCATCATGCAAAATCGGTTAATAGTGAAATGTTAGACCTACGCCTTGAACTTTTCAGTTTCACAAGCACTGCGAAAATTTTATCTTCAAAATTCCATCTTCATTGATAAGCGGAATCTTTGTTACATCCAGAGCTGGTAATGTACAACCATCATAGAGCAGGATATAGGAACTAGAGTACGGACTCCCAATGGCGCGTACGTAAATCGTCTGTGATTGCATGGAGACACGGCATCCACGTTCAATCTGGGCATGACTTGGGCAAAAGTCACGCGGGGAGCGATCATGTGTGTACGAACTGTATGGCAGAAATCGATTCGGCCGATTCCTGCGACTTATTTGTCCTTGTAAAATGTGTATTTCATCCTAAAAAGTGGCATAAGCTGTTCGCTTTGACGCGTAAAGATATTTTCTAACTTTTCACGTCAACAGAAATGGTCGACGAGGGGCTGAATTTGCTTTTCAGTGGTAAAAAGAGTAACGTTCGAGGAACGCACTCATGCAGGCAAGGACAACTCGCCCTTGTAAGACAAAACGGTTTCACAGTTCCCAGTAAAGTCGGACAACTCGGCACCTACTTAAAACATATAGCCCTTCACATACAGACAATTCGGCGTCTTAATGAAGCTGGCTACTCAGACAGCTCGGCACATAATGAAACTCCGAACAGAGGAGACAACTCGTCCCCAAATGAAGTCGCAAATGTAGGCCTATCCTAACATTCCAACATTTTTCTCATGTTTGATTTTACATATTTTCTGTGGAGATTGAAAAATGGACGTTAAAAAGGAAGGAATATTCTTCTACTAAACTGAATACCTGGGTCACTGGGTGGGGAGGGGTTTTATTATTTTTTCTTTTTCATTCTCAAATTAAAAACTATGCCAAAAGTAATATAGACTGGGCAGCACAAGTGGCATGACGTGACTGATTTTATTTTATTTTAGTAGCTGGTCAGCTGTAGTGTTAGTCATATGTTGTAAGTGGTTGACTGAAAAGATGAACCAGAATATTTTTGCCAATTGAATCAGTCAGCTTGATATACAGGGGTAAAAAGTTATTGACCGTTACTCCCTTTTATGTCGAGCGACTAGTAAAGTTGACATGAAAGTGATACTCACTCACCCTTGTGAATTAACATAACATAACAGGTTAAAGGCCAAAGGAGGGCTGTAAAGGCCCCATAAGATGCCCTGTAATCCAACCCCCCTTCCCAAAAACAAAGCAAACCACCAACACCTAAAGAGCCCAGAAAGATTAGATTCTACCACAGTCATGGAAAATCTTGTCAATATTAACCTTAAAACGCAGTGCACTGATGTGGAGTTAACAACCCACTCAGGCAGGCTATTCCACTCACTAACAACCCTATGAGAGAAACTGAACTTCCTAATGTCAAGTCTAACAAAAGACTTTTCAAGCTTTTTTGCAATGGCCTCTAACCCGAGGATTACTCTGGACCTTCAAATAACTGCAAGCTAACAAAGGATTCCTTCAGATAGAAATTTGTATACCTGGAGCATGTCCCCCCTAATCCTTCTCAGCTCCAAAGTGGTAAGCCCAAGCAGCTTAAGCCTTTGGGAATAAGGTAGATTTTTAACCTCAGGTATGAGTCGGGTAGCTCTCTTCTGAACTTGCTCTAAAAGCAATTTGTCCTTTTCAAAGAAGGGACTCGAGGCCTGTGCAGCATAGTCGAGATGGGTCGAACCAGCTGCTTATACAAATTTAGCACAATTTCTTTACTAAAACTCTTAAAATTCCTCCTGATCAACCCAAGCACCCTATTTGCCCTTGCAGCAGTAGCTGCACACTGCCTAGATGACTTTAAATCTCCTGTAATAACTACCCCAAGGTCTTTCTCAGAAGTCACTTTGTTCAAATTAGTACCATTCATAGTATAATCATGGGGGGCAACTAATAAAATACTGTAACTATAGATGCCAAACTGAAAAGAGAAGGCTTGAACAGACATTCTATCTTTACTACATTGTTTTATTTTTGTATCCCTTTTCTTCCTTTTTCACATACAGATGTTTTACTGTAATTTACAGCTATAAGGAATAATGATGTAGTAGGGCTACAGGTGCAATTTCTTTCTAATCGTTTGAAAAGGAGTGCAAAATTTGGGAATTAAGGGGAGACTGGCAATAGCCACAGTGCACCTTTGAATTTTTTTGAAATGTCACTCCACAATTTCCCAATGTATATTTCAAGGTGTAGGCTGCAATAATGTGGTACCATGATATGCAAACTACAGCCTAACTAAAGCCTACTCTATGTGCCTCTTTTATAAAATACTTCTCAGCTTGTCATAATGGCAACAGTGAGCTTGCAGAAACCAGTGTTGTAATCGAGTCACTAAATCTAGTGACTCAAGTCACCAGTTTTCAAACTTTTAAATGGCTCTACTCGAGTCACTGTACTATTCCAATGCGGAAATAACTCCTGAATTCTATCGAGTCACTATCATTTTGAGAGGAAGTGACATGAGTCGTGATTTGTTACACCACTGGCAGAAACTAGAAGCACTAGTTTACTGGCATGCATGAAGAGTAAAAAGCAAAACATGAATAGGCCTACATGTATACATTTGTCTGATCTACTTCTTCTTCAAACAATGTTAAATAGGTTCTGTTGTAACAACCATTTTAGTCCAATCACAGTCACATGTTGCACTTGGCACTTGTTGTCAAGTATAATAAAGAATGCAGTCTTTCACCAGCAGCTGACATTATTGCTTCTCATAATTTTGCTTTGGCTTGTTGAATGTCTCCCTCAACTGTCTAAACTCCAGTAGTTGCAAGGTATGGTGATCCAGAATTAACATTTTCTTTCAAAATATTCAAGGTGTACATGATGATAATTATAAGTCAGTTGACACTTTGTAGGTTAAATGAACCTGGACTTAAAAGATGACACCCAAGCAGTTCCAATTCTCTTAACCTTCTTCATTAAGCCCCTCAATCCCTCCTCTGCCTAAAATTCATCCTCATCCAGACACAATCTCAGTCTGTTACTTCAGGGTGATCATACTTGATCCCAGTGTGTAATCAAACATTCTCAGTACAGTGTGTATGAGTTCTGTACTCAGCACTTTTTGAACTTGCTTTCAGTCAAAGAGTAGAGCCAATTGGGAATTTCTGTGGATGTGGACTAACTACAAAAATTATAGTTTGGGGTGAGAGAATCAAGCTTTAAATGTCTTTGTTCACTTCATTATCTGCTTGTGTGGCAGATGCCTTCAGACATGACCACATCCAGCGTAAAGTACAGGAAACAGTTCATGGCCAGCAGCACTATGAATCTGACATCCCTTGGGTTTCTCCCTGCAAGTGCAAGAAAAAAATGAAACCATCAGTTTCTGTTTGGGGTGAAGATTGTTATCATTTACCATGATGTATTAAAACCAAGTGCAACCTGTAGCATAGTACATATAGTAGCCTACAACTCAAGACTGGCATCAGGTATTCAATGGTTTTTTTTTCTTCTTCTTTTAGGTGTTGGTAAAAGTAAGTTAAACTGCATCAAGGAATTAAACACTAACATATTTCACCATTTCCTCAAATAATGTACCTTTCCAGTGCAACAGAATCAAGCTTGATTAGCCCCCTGTAGGCATATATAGCCTAACATTACACATGTACATAAATTTGAGGCATAGGACCTTAGTCAGTTACAAATTTGGCTCCAAAAATTTGTCTCAAACATACTTGGGGCTCTAGACACCCTACCCCCTGTTAAAAGATTTAAAGAAAGTGGCAAAGTATGGTTAAAATTACTGCAACCCTCACCCTAGCTGACCAAAATTGCTTGCCTGCTCTTTTTAACTAATTAGGCCCTACTATTTTACAGCCTGCTGCTAAATAATAACACGTGCTGTTGGCCATTTTTGCCCCATCTGACCTAAATTCCTAGCCCCACCAGTGTAAAAACACCTCTTGTTTATATAACATCTCATTGCATCGTGAAAAGGCTCCATGCACAAAGTTTACAGAGAGTGGATTGTTTAGATTCAGAAACTAACCAGTAACGTTAGGCGGATGGTACTGTATACTACGTATATAGGCCTATTGCATACTAACTGTGTTACAGGAACGTGTTCGCACTAGGTGAAGAAAAATGCGTCTTTTTCAACTTAAACAAGAATAAAATACGAAACCATCAGAAGAAACTTACAATTTATGAGAGATGCTACATCCTCCTCTTTTTCTGATAGAAGTAGATGATTTTAGAAATCAAATTTTTGGACGTTCATGTGCATGTGATTTGTATGAATCTCTATGTAAGCGATCGGTCTGTTGCCCAGATAGAATATGGGTTTAGAGTGTCCATGTGATCACAGCTGTTTTGGGGAGTCCGCCCTCTAGTTCCTATTATCCTACTCTATGACAACCATAGAGCAGGATATAGTTCCTATTATCCTATGTGTACAACAGAGCCAACTATGGAACGCCGATCGTAATAATATTATTTCACTCTTCGTGCATGCTAAATTTTAGAGCAAAGAGTTTGCGTGCATACCAACTGTAGTCAAACGAAACACTTCGACATATATTAAATAAACCAAAACACTAATCAAGCAAATCATTAGTCAAACAAAGCATTGCACAAACCAAAACACTAGTCAAGTAAATCATTAGTCCAACAAAGCATTGCACAAACCAAAACACTAGTCAAGCAAATCATTGATCAAACAAAGCATTACAAAAATCAAAACACTAGTCAAGCAAATCATTAGTCAAACAAAGCATTGCACAAACCAAAACACTAGTCAAGTGAATCATTAGTCAAACAAAGCATTACACAAACCAAAACACTAGTCAAGTAAATCATTAGTCAAACAAAGCATTACACAAACCAAAACACTAGTCAAGCAAATCATTAGTCCAGCAAAGCATTGCACAAACCAAAACACTAGTCAAGTAAATCATTAGTCAAACAAAGCATTGCACAAACCAAAACACTAGTCAAGTAAATCATTAGTCAAACAAAGCATTACACAAACCAAAACACTATTCAAGTAAATCATTAGACCAACAAAGCATTACACAAACCAAAACACTAGTCAAGTATATCATTAGTCAAACAAAGTATTACACAAACCAAAACACTAGTCAATTAATCATTAGTCAAACAAAGCATTGCACAAACCAAAACACTAGTCAAGTAAATCATTAGTCAAACAAAGCATTGCACAAACCAAAACACCAGTCAAGTAAATCATTAGTCAAACAAATTATTACACAAACCAAAACACTAGTCAAGCAAATCATTAGTCAAACAAAACAGTACACAAACCAAAACACTTGTCAAGCAAATCATTAGTCAAACAAAACAGTACACAAACCAAAACACTAGTCAAGCAAATCATTAGTCAAACAAAGCATTACACAAACCAAAACACTAGTCAAGTAAATCATTAGTCAAACAAAGCATTGCACAAACCAAAACACCAGTCAAGTAAATCATTAGTCAAACAAATTATTACACAAACCAAAACACTAGTCAAGCAAATCAAAATCTCACAGATAATTCTTTGTTTGTCAGGAAGTCTGTGGAAGTATTGGTCAAATGAGGCTGTAATTAAGATTGGGAGTACCAGATACAAGTGTCCATGGTGCAGATGCGTTTTAAACGTGTTACTTGTTGTTTTAGGGGGTTCTGCCTCCCTCCTCGTCTCGTGGGTCATGAGGGGCTCTACCACAAAACTGAATCCTCTCTGGCGTACCAACTGTAACCAGTAACTAAACGCTCATTCAAATAGCTAACTTCTGTGTTAAAGCATTGAGATATTAAAAGCTTCATGGTCAAAGTAATGCCTCACATACAGGCATACCTACTGAGTTAAACTGGAAAAAGGTCCTTAGCGGTAAGGGGAGGGGGAACTTCCGTGAAGCCATGTCCACTTTTATGAATCACTCTGCACCCCTATGTGAAAATCGATTAAAACAAGGCTTTACTGACAATGATCCCAAAACGCATTTAATAACACGCTTATTTTGGTTTTTTTTTTGTTTATTTACAAATTTTTTTATGAAGCGTCGGAAACGTTTGACGCGCTACGCGCATTGATCACTGACACCCAACTTCATTTACACTTCTTTTACACCCATTTCAGACAAGCTTGCTATTTTTATTAGCATAAAGTTACACACATTATGGCTTTGTATTCTTGAGGATAAGTGAAAAGCCTGTGGAGCTGCAACTGACATTAAGCAGCATACACAAAGTCCTTTGACTCAGAATATCGAAACTTGCATTTTATGATTGGCCTCAAACGCCCATCATTAGGAATTTAAATCTGGAGGGCAATTCTATTTACTAGACGCAGGTCTAAAATGATAACTTCAAGCAAAAATTTATTTACAGCAAAATTACAAATAGAAGCATATCCAGAAATTTCCTAGTGGTAACAGGGGTTGGGGACGGTTTGAACGAAGAGACAGCGGTTGATGGGCAGTTATTCTCTAATTGTGCCCGAGAGACTGACTTGAGCGTCTTTAATTGAATATTTTGGAAAATCTCAACTCCTCAGAAAATCATCGCAAATTTCATTTCCCATGTGCTTTGGCTATTTTTTTATTAGGGGAAATGCAAATTGATGTCTTTGCTTATCAACAGAAGAATAAAAATCGCACAAAATTTCCGTGGTTGTCACACTCCTAATCTCCGTTGGGGTGGCATGGGGAGCACAAGGTTTTTAGGGGCACGTGCTGACGCTACTGAGGGTTACAAATGACAAAGAATTGTATGATATTGTGAAGTGGTGGCAGGGCCGTTGCTACAGTCCTATGGTTAGGGGTGCCTTGAACTTTTGGTCCAAAATTTGGACTGGCTGTATGTTTTTCCAACGGAATAGAGGAACCACCAGGCCAGTTTGGGGCAATATAAATACACGATAGAAATATCTTGTTCCTTAAAAACTATCTAAGTGGAGCGCCATCATGACCCATTTGGTTGACGCGGAGTATGCAGAAAATTTTGAAACACCACGGTTCACAGATAGCCGGAAATGGCATTCACCAAGCTTGTATAACCATGGAACTAAAATTTAATGGTATATAACCATGACATAAACAGGCATTTTTAGCAGGGGGACAAGCGTGAAACATTACAAGCCTGAAACCTGCTGGGATAAGTTTTAGAGGACGAGACTGAAGACCATGTAAGCGGAGTGCCACCTTCAGTTGGCGCGGAGCGAACAGAAGATTTTGAAAAATCGCGACCCACGGATTGCAGAAAATAGCATTTCCCAGGCTTACAAAAGCAAAGCATACACGAGGATTTTTGGCAGGGGTGGAGCAAATGAACGTGAAGCATTACAGATCTAAAACTTGGAAAGATAAACCTTTGTAGATGGGGTCAACGTCAATCTACGAAGAGCACCACTATTGGTTGGTGCGGAGCGTTCAGAAAATTTTGAAAAATCGCGACCTCTCAGATAACCGGAAATGACATTTCCTATCCATGTAAAAGCTTCCTTGGCATTTTCAGCAGGGGTGGAGCAAATAAGACGTGAAGTATTAACGATCTGAAGCTTTGGGGGAGGGGGGGGGGGTAAACCTTTTTCCGGTAGGCGCTAGCCGTGGTGTTGGTGTAAGTCAGTAATAAGAAAATGTCATTCAAATTACCAAAGGTCATTAGTTTTATAACTGAACGTGTAGTATTGGCTCCAGAATATTGATAAAACCATGGGATGAGCACTGGCATAGTTAGGATTAATGATAGCGGTGGCTGTCTGTAATGTAAGACAAATTTTGCAATGCCAGTGAATACGCAATGGAATTTATTAACACGTGTACCAGGGATGGAGAGGCCGTTTTTGTCATTAGAAGATATTTATAAAGTTAGCAAAAGATCATCGATTGCACGTTCACACTTCCGAAGGGGCTATTCGATTCTTTACTATTTTCCCCGAATTTGGCAAGAGTTTTGTCGTCGATTTTCTCAGTCACGAAAACTTTCCAAGCTAGCGGTTTTATATGGCGCACTATTGCTAATGCTAATACCACACTTAGCATTGTTAGTTTGCCACTCGTTTTTAAATTTGTAAATTTGTAAATAAATCTGAGCATGGCATTCCATTTTTTTAAACGGGTGGCAAATTAACAATGCTAAGTGTGGTATATAAGCACTGTTAAGTACTGTTATACGTCTGCCTGTCTACGTGAGTTGTTCTATCAGAAGGTATGTGATAATATCGAGTTAAGTTAGAAACAAGTGGAATTAGGCCGTGGCCTACTCTCCTCTGCCGGTATCTCGAAAGGCGGTAAAATTTTGTTAATTCGGGAAACATTTGTGATAAAACAAAGTCAAAATTGAATCGTTGCCGCAAACCCCTCTAACCCAGTTTCACCCTATCTCAACAGAAATATAGCTCATATACCTTCGAAGGTTTAATGGAAATCGAGATGGGAGGGGGATATGCACACGAACAATCAGGCAGGCTGCTTCATAATTTAGATATGCTTGAGGCGCAACTGATAAATTTCTACATCGGTGAAACCAGGGAGTTGCAACAGTTGCAACTCCCTGATGAAACTCAAGTGTAGGAAGTGCGCTAAAATTTTTGGCAATTTCAATGAATTTATTTTCGGAAACGGGATGCTATGAGCAATCGCCCCAAAATTATTTTGAAGTATTAACCGCTAAATCTCACAATTTTACTTTTTTCTTTTCAAAGTATCCTCCACAATATCAGGACTTCAATATTTACACATCAAGGTAAAACAAGCGGTTCTCATAGTAAAGTTCACATCTGCGGAAAAATAACATCACGCGAGAGCCAATCATGAAACAGGGCAGTCTACTACACTTCTTCGAGTTGGGGTGAAGGGTCTTGCCCTTTAAAGGTAAAGAGCAGTCTCCCAAAAGTTGAAGAAAAGCTAAATAACACAATTTTCCTCTTATTTCTTTTCAAAATATCTTTCATTACATTTTAATGACTTTACTGTTGCATGTCCAAGGTAAACCAAGTAGTTATTTCTAGCACTAAATTTCACATTTGAAGAGGGAAACGGTTGTCACATGGCTCCCAACAGCCAATCATGAAACAGGACAGTCTACTACTCTACTTCAATTTGGGATGACTGCTCTTGCCCTTTAAGTGAGAAAACGGTCTCATCAGGAGAGGAAATCGATATAGGCCCAGTCGGAAAAACGTGCTAGACGGAGTTTGAGAAACTTCAATTTCAGATTTTCTAACTATTGTCGTTTTGACGAACTTCTGGGAGACAATTACCCACACGGACCTCTTCCCCTCCCATCCCCTCATCCCACACGCACACCCCGGTCGCGATGACCCTGAGAGTTAGTGAAGAATGCACTGCTGCGGACTGAGATGATCTTGCCAGCTTCTTGACTATTACTGTACTAAATGGTCGCTGAAGTCTTCGACAGGGAAAATCCATCTTAATTTGAGAATGTACAGGGCACAGAAATCCTTAGCCCAGGATTTCTTCAGTGGAGGGTAGTCTAACTGCTAAAAACTTGAAGAATTGGAGAACAGCATTGGATTCCGCTCCTTGCTGGGACCCAGTGACTGGGACTTTTAACAGCGTGTTAACTCGATATGAATATTCATCGTCATCCTAGCAACATCATGTGTGAATACACAGAAAGACTGTTGTCAAGTGGCGGCGAGGGTTGTCAACGAAGTTAATTCTGCATGCACCTATGCGATATGCCGACTGTGTATTGTTTTGTGTGTGTGTACAATTCAAACCACGTAGCGAGCGCGAGCGACTAGTCTCACAAGATTTATGAACTTGACTCGTACAGCTCCGTGTTAAGCAGTAATGTGCAAAATCGATGTGGAAGAATTGTTCCGACAGAGTCAAGTCGAGTTAGCCTAGGCCTAGAAAGTTCCAAAGCAAACAATAAAAACAATTTTACTTGAATTGGCAACCTGATTTAATTCGAGGAAAGAAACTTCCAATAAAGTTAACAATGGCGAAGAAGTGCATTTGTGAAATATGTACCTGTGGGTAAGTCAATAACAATACAATACTGCTAATACTAATATTAATAATGCGTTACAACTTGGTAACACCAACACTAACGTTAGTACCAGTGTAGCTTACTGTAACACCCTGGCCGAGGCCTATGGATGACCAACAAGGACGGTTATGACGGTATTTCACACTGCAAAAGGGTCTTAGTTTATCGTTGCTAATGTTACAAATATGCCTAACACAGTTGATTATCCCAACAGTAAATGATCCTAACAAATTTATGACCTTGACTTGTTACTAGGCTAGCTCAGTGTATGGACTGACGATAGCCAACAAGGTCTGACTTACTACTAAGTATTAAAGGTTAGACCCTAGGCTAGGCCTAATACAAAATGTATGACTAGCCTAAGTAACAGCTAAAATTTATGGGATCCTGAGCCAATAGGATCCATTCCTCTATTTGTCATGAATGCTCTGAGATTTTATCAGTTCCTCAATTCTTTTCCCAAAGTGTCTTGACTCAAATTTTGGGAGTAATTATAGAATACCCCGCCACGCGAAAATACCCCTTTAACTGCGTGGCTACATCGAGCTGTCAAGTTGTCGAGGAGGCGACTTCTAAGTTATTTTGAGAACAACTCATCATTGCCCCCATTGACTTGTACCGTGTAATAATGTTGGGAATGATTGCAAACATGTTCTAAGTCCAAGACATTTATCTCGAGTGGCTACACCCGCTCCGCCGGCAACATCGTGGCTTGTACACCCTTTACCATAGTCATTTAGGGTCAGTGAGGTTAAGATTAACCCAAAATCTTTCCATGCCTATGTTAGGTCTAAGCAGCATGTTAAGGAGGGGGTTGGGCCACTTCATGATGTGAATGGTTCATTAGTTAGTGATCATCAGGATATGGCTAATTTGTTAAATGATTATTTTGTATCTGTTTTTACCAAGGAGTCATCTGTCATGGGGATTTGTAGGGGTTCTGATATCCCTTCTTCAATGAGTGACATTGTGTTCTCTGAGGAGCTGGTTCTGAAAAAATTAAAGAGTTTGAAGGCAAGTAAGGCTCCTGGGCCAGATGGGATCCATCCCGCCATCCTTCATGAATGCTCTGAGGTTTTATCAGTTCCACTATCAATTATTTTTCAGAAATGTCTTGACTCAAATTTTGTTCCTACTGACTGGCGGGTTGCTAATGTCACTCCAATTTTTAAAAAGGGGGATCGGAGCTCACCTTGTAATTACAGGCCAGTCAGTTTAACTAGTGTTGTGTGCAAAATTATGGAATCCTTAATCAAGGACTGTTTGCTAAAGCATCTCTTAGATAATGGGTTACTCAATCTAACTCAGCATGGTTTCCTACCCAGTAGATCTTGTGTTACAAATTTGCTAAGCTTTCTTGAGGATGTTTCTTTGTCTCTCGATTCAGGTTCCAGTGTGGACGTCATTTACCTTGACTTCCAAAAAGCTTTTGACAAAGTACCTCTAGGTAGACTCATGGTAAAATTGCATAGGTTAGGCATCATGGGCAAGTGCGCTCAGTGGATCAATTCGTGGCTCAATGGTAGGTCTCAGAGAGTTGTTGTCAATGGAAATTTTTCTTCCTGGAAAGAAGTCTCAAGTGGTGTACCACAAGGTTCTGTTCTTGGCCCACTTCTTTTCTTAATTTTCATAAATGATATTGATAGCTCTATCACTTCCAGTATAAGTAAGTTTGCTGATGATACAAAGCTCTATAGGAAGGTTGGAGGAAAGGATGATTCTTTATTGCTTCAGAAAGATCTGGATAGGTTATTTTCATGGTCTCAGACTTGGCAAATGTCTTTTAATGCTGATAAGTGCAAAGTCCTCCACTTTGGTTCTAAGAATCCCCACCATGATTATACTATGAATGGTACTAATTTGAACAAAGTGACTTCTGAGAAAGACCTTGGTGTAGTTATTACAAGAGATTTGAAGTCATCTAGGCAATGTGCAGCTACTGCTGCAAGGGCAAATAGGGTGCTTGGGTTGATCAGGAGGAATTTTAAGAGTTTTAGTAAAGAAATTGTGCTAAATTTGTATAAGCAGCTGGTTCGACCCCATCTCGACTATGCTGCACAGGCCTGGAGTCCCTTCTTTGAAAAGGACAAATTGCTTTTAGAGCAAGTTCAGAAGAGAGCTACCCGACTCATACCTGAGGTTAAAAATCTACCTTATTCCCAAAGGCTTAAGCTGCTTGGGCTTACCACTTTGGAGCTGAGAAGGATTAGGGGGACATGCTCCAGGTATACAAATTTCTATCTGAAGGGAATCCTTTGTTAGCTTGCAGTTATTTAAAGGTCCAGAGTAATCCTCGGGTTAGAGGCCATTGCAAAAAGCTTGAAAAGTCTTTTGCTAGACTTGACATTAGGAAGTTCAGTTTCTCTCATAGGGTTGTTAGTGAGTGGAATAGCCTGCCTGAGTGGGTTGTTAACTCCACATCAGTGCACCGTTTTAAGGTTAATATTGACAAGTTTTTCCATGACTGTGGTAGAATCTAATCTTTCTGGGCTCTTTAGGTGTTGGTGGTTTGCTTTGTTTTGGGGGGTTTTTGGATTACAGGGCATCTTATGGGGCCTTTACAGCCCTCCTTTGCCCTTGAACCTGTTATGTTATGTTATGTTATTTATGCCCAAAAAATGTTCTAAGTCCAAGACATTTATCTCGAGTGGCTACCCCTTCTCCGCCGGCAACATCGTGGCAGGTACGCCCTTTACCATTGTCATTTATGCCCAAAAAATGTTCTAAGTCCAAGACATTTATCTCGAGTGGCTACACCGGCTCCGCCGGCAACATCGTGGTTTAGATTTTTTTATAACTCGCAAGATTAAGAACTCTCTGTTTATTTCACTATGTGCTTATTGTATTTGAACTCTCTGTTTATTTCACTATACTGTGCTTATTGTATTTGATTGCGCGAGTGCGACGGCTACACCGTGGACTTTTTTATTGGCGGGGTATTCTATAGTTGTACCAAATTTTGTTCCAGGCTAACTGGTGGGTTGAAAATTTCCCACCATTTTTTAAAAAGTGCAATCATAGCTCCAATTTGAAATTACAGGCCAGCCAGTAAGCTTAACCAGCAGTGTGTGCAAAGTTATGGAATCCTTATAGGGCAAGAGCAGTTATCCCAAATTGAAGAAGTGTAGTACTAGTAGGCCTAGACAGTCCAGATTCATGATTGGCTGTTGGGAGTCATGTGACAGTATTTTTTCTCTTCGAATGGGAAATTTACCAGAAATAAGTGCTCGGTTTACCTTGAATATGCAAAAGTAAAGTCATAAAGAGTAATTAAAGATTCTTTCAAGAGAAGTAAGATGAATATTGTGTTATTTAGCTTTTTCTTCAAAATAAGTTTGGGGGACTGCTCTTTACCTTTAATCAGGGACTGTTTTTTCAAGTGTCATAATGGGTTTTTCAATTTGACTCAGCATTGTTTCCTACCCAGAGTTCTTGTGTTACTAATTTGTAAGTAGCTTTCTTGCAGATGTTTCTCTGTCTCTTGATTCTGGTTCCAATGTTGATGTCATTTACCTTGACTTCCAAAAAGCCTTTGACAAAGTACCTTTATAGGTATTTATTACCCCATCCCCACCTTGTGAATTTGCACTCCATACAGTAAGTAAGGCCTAAGACAGCTGTTCCGAATCCTTACCCCTTGACCTGGTGCATTGATGACATATTGATGTCTTTTTGGAGGAATAAAAAAGAAACACATGGTTGGACTAGCCCTTGAACAGGACACAGCATTACGTTCCTATGCTATACACTTCATTTCTGGGCCCTTGCCCGGTACACACAAAAACACAGCTCATTTGCCTACTCACGCGTGAGTAGGCATCCCTCACGTCCCCCAAAAAATACCTTTTCTCACCAAACTTTCCACAGATGATCTTTGTCATCACATTGACCTTCCACACAAGTCTGTTAATGAAATAAGACCTTTAAAAGGGAAATTTTGGCTGGATAATTCTGTGAGTAACTTTAAGCCTGTGCAGAATAATTTTTCAGTCGAAGAAGTCAGTGTTTGTCATGTGATCTCATATAAAACGGGGAAGCCTACGCAGTGACTGTACAATTTCGTAATGTACAGAGAGCTTACTATATGAAGTACAAGTATTGACTAGCCGCGCTTACTAATTGGTCTTTGATAGCTTGTGGAGCGGAAGTCCTTCCCATCATGCAACACAGTAGCAGACGATCAAGATGTCGATGTTACTGCAAAGGATGGCACCACATTTTTCCTGCCTTTCGCTATGAATTCGCTGGTATTTAACTTTCCAGAAGGTATAAGTGGTATTTAAGAATGCTCAAAATCATTATGTTAACTCAAATCTGTTCTATGAACCATACCATCGTAATTAGAGCTCAGTTTGTTGTTTTGGCTTAAAACGTTGTTACCTTTGTACATGTAGGCCAGTGACCGTAGTAAGGAGTGACTACAAGGAGTGGATTATACGGTCACGTTCAATGACTAGGTTGGACCACTGATCTTAGTGCAGAACACATAGTGCTTTGAGACTTCTTTCTGTAAGGCACTATATAAGAACTGTTATATTATTATTATTATGGAGCAGTGGGCTCAATACAGTTTAATTCACCCTACATGTGTAGAGGACTTATGAATATCCAGTGAGCTAGTTCAGTGTAATTTTTTGGCGCATGAATTGTCAGACACAGCGTGAGATACACATACTGCGCTCAGCTTACAGTGTACAGCATTCTCAGGTTGTTTTCATGCAGTTCGTGAATCAGGGAGCTTGAACACAAGAATGAGCACAAATCTGAACAGCCAACCCCGACAAAATTAGGGACTCAGTCCTACTTAACAACAGATGAAAATGCATCTTCACACCGAAAAAGACAATTTATAGACACAATCCTCAAGACCATACTCAGGGCTGAAAAAATGTAAATGTCCCTGCAAGCAAATCAAATTTCCCAGCAAGCAAATCAAAATTTCCCAAAGGCTTCACATGTTTACATATACAATAAGGAGTTAACTTTCCCTCCAAATACCAAAATTTCCCTGCAATGAGTTTCCGAAATTGCTGTTTTTTTCCAGCCATGACCATACTTCTGATTCCTTCTTATGTTATGGTTGGATTAAGTAAGAATGATGACACCAAATTTTCATGTAAACTATTGTTTTGGAACACATGCTGTTGGTGCAGGATTGGTTTATCCGAATGATTTGGAGGATGAGTGCATGTGCGCGTGCACAGCCACCAAAATCAATTGCTGAACTCGCATATTAGTAGACCAATCAGCTGTTTGCATTTGATGTTGTTTTGTTATTCATCTCAAAAGATGGCATATTTTATCCATTGGGGCATCATCATGTGTAAGGTCTTTTTGTCAAACCAAAATTGAATGGACGATTTCCTCCTTTGCCTATCCAAATGGTTTTCGACATGATGGGTCAGTCAAACTCTGATGAAAAAAGGGTTCAGTTTTTGTTAGTTTTGGTTGAAACATCTTCATCTTTGTTCAGAAAGAACCAAAAATTTGCTAGCTTGTGCAATTATTTGGTTTTATCAAAAGACTACAAAAATAAAAAGTACAGTGTTCATGACATCACATCTTCATTCTGCAGACAACCAATACATTATACACATAATGGTAGAACTAATCTTGAGGGCCTGAATGTGAAATGGCATCTGGACTGTACCTGCCAAATTCTAATCAGCATGTTATGGTTTACGGTACCACTTTATCTGTCCGATATTTACCAATTCATTTTCATTAGTAGACTTGTCATATTTATGTTGTCAAAAATTCTATTATGACATATTATTCTCTGCATTAATAATAAACCACATGGTTAGGATGGTAGGATCTACAAGATCGGTTTGACTGTCAGTCTCGAGTTCAGCATGTGTCACTTAATTGCAAGGAACTATATTCATTTTTCAGTCCATACTGAAGGCCATTTTTCAAAATTGGAATCCATGTTGTGTAAATGTATTCACAAGAGATAATATTCTCATATGCCAGAAGTATTTCAGGGTTAATGCAAATTTATGAGCTAGGATCTTTGAACCTCAACATGCTACTTTTTTAAACTTTGCATTCAGAATTTGGTGTTTTCCAAGTGAATTTTGTTTTAGCCTAGTTAGTTGCATGCAGCAGAGTAGAATGCTTTGACCAAAGTCAGGCCTTTCGATTTTGAGGGGTGCAAGTGTCATTGCACACTGTCACTCTTCTAAAATCACTGTCAGGAATGTGATTTTTTGTACACCTAGATAATGGAGGCTCACATAGAAATCTATTAAAGTTTAATAAAATGGCACACCTAGGCTACCAGACTCCTTAATTTCCTGAGGATTGTGATTTGCAGCACACCTGGAAAATCTAAAACTCAAGTCCTGCAAAGTTTTAGGATAATACAGCAAAAGGCAGAGTAGATTGGCCCTTACCTTAGAACGATTGAAGACATTTTAATAGTGTAAACACAATGAGAAACCAGCAGTAACACAAAGCCACAATAGAATTCACTGAAGTCTTCACAGTTTTGACCAATTTTGGATTATTAATGAATACTGTAAAAGCCTCCCAGGCTGACATACTTATTTTGATGAGCATTTTACAAAAGAAGATTTAATCTTTGACCTTTTGCATATTACACTAAATCACTTGGAAAAAATCCCACAACCACATAAGTCTCATACTTGCAACTGACAGGCCAACATGACAGTGAGTTCTGGACACACAACATAGTAAACAATAGGACCCACAAAAATGCACTTGAACTTGATTAAAAAGTAAATAAAAAAGGATGGTAAAATAGGCTTTGGAAAAATGCAGTCAAAGTTAATAAAAAGAGGAAAAAAACCTGGCGAGTGATTTTGCGGAAGTTACTGATAAGATCAATCAAAGTTTTTTGAGTGTTGCCTTATTAGAGAATTTAAACTGTTCGAGATGATGAAATCTAACTTTCTACTTTTAACACCGATTGCCAGGTTCCTATTACAAGGGTTATTTAATTCCAGATACTGTATGAATAGGACTCTGGTATATATAAAAAGGGAAGATGTGGTGGTGGTGGTGGTGAAGGAGATGATCTTTGCTGCTGACATTTTGGGTTTCTTGTCATAATGAAATGTAGACCTAGGCCCTAACACCAGGTTCATCCATGCAAGGCATAATCTAAGTTCAGTGCAAAAAACTCAGGAACTGCATCGCCACTGTATCGTATACTTCTTTAAATGGCTTTAAATGGTTTTATTGCTTATGTCCACTTTGCAGTAATCTATTATAGTCCTGTTTTAAAGTATATCAATAAGATCTGTGCAAGACGTAAATCCTTGCACAAGCATTGTATACTTGTCAGTTCTGACCAGAGTTGGCCCTAATGGTTCATTTCTAGACTCCCCAGACATCTGCCCTAATTGTTGGCTGCTGGTTCCATGTCAGAGCTTGTACAGTGACTGGGTTTCACCTGGATTATAGTGGTTGTGATGTGGTATGTAGTAAATGGGGATAAAATGATGCCAGCTTGAATGCCAACAGGAAGGCAGGGAGAATTATGTTTACAGTACCATGTGGGTACTGTAGAACTTCTCCAATAGCAAATACAATCAGCTAATACAGTGCAGACCTGCAGCAATTAGAGCAATTTTCTCTGAACTGGCCTTCTGACAAAAAAATCCAAGAGAATCCCTGTGGTTGTATAAATTTTGCTTTGCTTTTGTATCTTTAATTTTCTGTTTGCCTAAGTCACCATATTTTTAGTCTTCCTGATCAAAAACATTTTCTTTTGCTGTCATTTATTTTGTGAAAAGGTGCAATTTACCTGTAGAAAAGGGTGAACCAAAAGAAAATTATGTGAATCTACAATTGCTTGCAGTGGATGCCACTGGGCCTTCTGTGGAGCTTGTCGTGGCCAGGATTATACTGCTTATAGCACCCACTCATAGTATATCAAATGGCTAACAGCTATGCAAAGTTTATCAACACATGTCTTTAGCAACCAATCTATAAAAGCTTAGCTCATTTGTGAGATTTAGATAGCCCTGACCTAATAGCATTTCTCAAATAATCAATATATAGCTATTGTTATTGCTACACAGCTACCTGCTGACCTAGGTGGGACCAGAGTAGGATAACAGACTGCCTGTGTGATTGGTTACTATTTACACAAAGTCAATAAATATAGTCAATAAATAGACTATTGTGAAGTTAAATGGACATTTAAAATGAACCAGCTGACTTTGTACTGCGGCAAAATGACTTCTCACTCAGAATGTAGTTTGGTTTGTCAATCACACCTGCAAATACAGGGCACAGATGGATGATATAATTTTTATTGGTAAGATATTTTAAAGTGCAGGATTTTCCTTAAAATTAACTGGCAGAGTTGGTTGGATTTGGCTTTGAAGCTTGAAGTTTGCTTGGAACTATGGATGGTTTATATATAATGTATATACCCTTAAAATTCTGGAAGTTTTTGAGTTGTGGAAAAATTGTCTTAAAAGAATCAGGCAGAATAATTTATGCTTCCCGTATGCTTTATGAATAAAAACAAAGTGCCAGTTGGGTTTTCTTATTCACACTTCCCCAGCAAACAGTAACTGTTCCAATTTTTCAACAATTATATGTCTTTCATATGAGGCAGTAGCTGCACCATGGAATGCATTACATGAAATAGCCCTTACTAAAACTGGCCATCACTAAACAGTCTAAAACCTGACTTTGGGGCATCCAAGTCTGGTTTTTACTTGATTTTCACACCTACAGTTTTTGCCACTCCAACCCCTAAATCAGTAAAAATATGATAAAACCCATTAAGCATCGAAGTGGCTATAAACTGAGGATGTTAACATCAAGTAAAAACCTGACTTATCATCCAAAAGTCAGGTTTTAAACCATTTAGTGGTAGACAGTTTTAGTAAGGGCTATTTTACGTAATGTGAATTGGTGTATTGAACTTTTGATCATGGTTGGAAAAAGTTGGGGAGCTGGGAGGCTTCTTTCTGAGAAATTTGTGCATCTGAAGAAAATTTTGGCAAAATTCTCTTTTCTGTGCATGAAAATACAGGCTAGGGAGCACCCACTTGAAATTTTGTAGCAATGTAGACAGTCCTGTTTAATGATTGGCTGTTGAGCTTCATGTGATTGATACAGTACCATGGCCTTTTTCTCTCATCAAATGAGAAATTTACCTGAACTAACTGCTTTGTCTACCTTGAATATTCAATATACATGTCCAAAAATATGATAAAAAAAAAAGATTCTTCGAAGAGAGATAAGAGGAAAATTGTGAGATGCAGGCCTAAAGTAGCTGTTGCTTCAAAATAAGCTTTGGGGGACTGTAGTTCATGACATTTAAAATCAAGGCCTAGTGTGGACTACTGTACATTAGTGTAGCAACTGTGCCATATTGAAAAAATTTGCTTTGCAGCAACTTGCAGGGTGAATATCAAATGATGTTTCATGTGCTGCTGTAGCCTGTTGGTATTGGGGAAAGATTTTGGAAGGAAAACTTACAGTAGAGGGTTTCAGTAGAAAAGTTTAAAAAAAGACCATTGCAAAATTTTAGGAATTTCACAGGCTCTTATCTAAATTTTAAACAGTATTCTGACCCATGATGCATGCCATTCCCTTTTTTGAAGAACTGCATGTCACCCTCCCTTGCCACGTATTTTTAACATGTGTTTTTTCTTTCCCATGACAACTTGGTGTATTTGCAACAGAAGATTCCCAGACTTATATTTAATTGTTTAAAAATTACATTGTATTGTACTACTTTGTAAAATAATTATGACAGTATATGCTGCTGACATCCTACTTGTCAAAAGAAAAATATTGCTTGGGAGACCTGTAACCATAACGACCATTGATCTGACATAATCAATAAGCGTACTTTGTGTTTGAATCTTTCATTCTGTATGGTTGCTTCGGTAACCATGAGAAAGAATTAAAGGTGAAGTGAGGGGCTTGTCTGGTGGAAGATACTGCCAACAGATTAATATCCTTCATCTTAATGATGATTTTTGTAACTTTTTCATTTTTTTCAGGGAGCAGTGTCATAGCCAGGGTGATATTGGGACAGTTGACCCTTCCTTAAAAGAAAAAAAAATCAAATGGAAAAGTCAACTGATTGCTTCTAAAAAAGTTGGATTTCCTGGAGATATATTCCATTTTCCTAAGTTTACGGGGAACCCCTCCCCCCACAGAAACAAGCAGTCATCATTTCATCCTACTCCCCCCAATATGAAATCCTGACTACCCCTTTGTCTGGGGTTAAAAAGAGCTGTTTTTTATAGTGTCATGATAAGTATGCAGTAAACTTTGAACTGTTTCATTCCTTCTCTCAACCACTTGAGCTTTGCAGAGAAATCAAAATATTTATTACGATACATATGAAAATGCAAAAGAAAAAAAAATGCTCAAAAAAGAAAAAAAAATGTAAACTTCAACATCCTGTAGAAAGTCCATTAAGAGATGAATGCACAAGTTCAACATGATTGACACAATCTTTGGCATTTGTTCCATCTTGTATATTCTTATGTTTCCTTTCAGTCGTCACAGATGTCCTCACAGACCCAAAGCACCTCGACCCACTGGACCATGTACCATCTCAGAATACACAGAAAAGTATCCTGCCCATCCGTTGAATGGTATGAGGAAGAGTTTGAAACCTGCTCAAGAAACGGTTAGAGGATCTGGTCCTTTGTCTGACCAAACTACAAATAGGTAAATGATGGCATGTTATGGCATTGAAATATTTCAGAATGATCTACCAGCTGTCCCCTAAGCTTCCTTGCTTCCTTCCCCCTCTATTTACCTGTAATGGGATTCATTCGGATACTTACTTAGCAAAATGTTGCAAATGCAGAGTTCCAAAGTCAAATTCTTGTGCCTTTAATAAATGGACTGTTATTACCTGAGAGAAATGTTGAATGCTGCCAGACAGAGAATCTTTTCAATACAACTGTAACATGCAATGTTTGTTCTGTGAAACATCATGAAACAAGAGTTTTGATTGGGTTTGCTAATGTCTCAAAAATATGTTAAAGCATACATGAATGTGCCCTTTCAAGAGCAGAAACTCTGAACCCAAGCTTTGATTAAAACAGCTGCATATTTCAAAATGTTCTCTTATTGTATTAGTCCAGTAAAGAATATTTCTGTTGCATATTACAGAGTTGGTTTACATTAATAGGGTCAATTAATTGATACACTGTTGTCACATGATTTAAACACCAATCCTCACATGATATTATGCAGGACAGTTATTTCTCAAGACTTGAAATCCTGACCTGTTTCATGTTCTAACCCCAACCTTATACCATGATGTGTCAAATATCATGATGGACAATGCAGGTGGCAAATTGGAACAGTTTTCTGTCAGGTGATAGCCGAATAACTGAAATGAGGAAAATGAAAAGTAAACGTGCTTGTTCATTTCACTCTCTTCTTCATTATGCTGTCTCCTTTTGTCATTGTTTGTTATTTTATTTTCTAGTTCATGAAATTGCAAAATGAATTGTGGAAATTGAGTTTAATACATTATTCAACTTTGATTGGGAGGTTATGAACTACTGGCTGTAAAGAAATGGTTGGTAATATGCTTTGTTAATACCATGGAAGCTTGGTCCGGCAAATGCTAATCTTGTACTGCCTCTCTGTGCTCAGTAGTTAAGTGTTAAATGGGCACCTGTCATTGTTTGTACTGTAGCTATGGCAACCACAACAACTGCCTCCTGTTGTTGCTGCTTACTAGGACTAACATTCATTTGAAATGCTTTGGTTCTTCAGTGATAGCTTGCGATGGAAAAATTTGGACATCATAACTCTTTGGTTGACCAGGATGCTGATTTTGTACCTGTAGGGAAAAAAGCTAGCCTAAGATGTTTCAATGTTATTTTTGTTGACAATTTGAATTTGATCTTGATTTTAGGATGGATTACATTCCTCATGAGGTCAACAGGATACAAGTGAAACAACCAGAGCAATACCAGAAAGTCCCAGGGGAGATGGACCTCTTGACATCATATGTCAGGGACTATCCCCAGAAAAAGGCCCCTGCAGTGAAATCCTTCAGGGACTATTCACATCATGTGCCCGCTGGAGAATTCAAAGGAGTGCCTACATACACAAGTAAGAACATTAGAATGAACAAGAGTATAACAAATTAGATGGGGGAAAGGGGAAACCTTTATTTGTGGGAAGCTGAGAGAATAACACTTATACAGATAGCAAACCCATATTGTGCCCATTTCAGTTTGAACCCAGGGTTAATAAAGGCCCCATATGGAAAACCCACATACACGAAGGATATTATGCAGTTTACCCATATTTTCCCCACATATCAGTCTTTCACATGAACTCCAGGAGTGCCCAATGTCATGTATCATGTGAGTCATGTTGCCTGGCTTCTATGGCCCCATATTCATACCAAGTGCAAATTTGTATAGTCTCTTTGTGGGTCAAGATATGAGACCATAAGGTAAAAAAGCTGTAGTTGGCTAGACTCGAACCAATTGGTTGGAATCTGGGCCGTGAAACTCCATCTTACTTTACCTTACCTTAAAAAACATTTATTGCAGTTGAGTTCATTAACATTTATACACTCTGGTTATGAATTTGAAGCAATGCCAGCCCTCATGCTTTGGGTGGTCACTTTGGATAACAAAGTGTGATAACTTCATAACTGAGGTCATAAATATTAAAATTTGGGAGCATATGCAAATTTCACCAGAAGATTCCAGTCCAGTTCTACTTCCCTTTAGGTAGCACAGAATGGATCCAGATCTACTCATATGACCTTTCATGTACATGTTTCATATACAGCACAGTACATATTGATTTTACTCTGAAACTGAAGCAGGAGTTACTCTCTCTAAAAAACAAAGTGGACTCCATCTTACATTTACAGGTGTGGGTGTAAGTGAAGGCTGGTTGTAATTTTTGATGGAAAGCTTAAATTAAAATGTAAAAATACATCAAATTATCTTTTTGCATCACTTTTAATTCCCTTATTATCTTTGTAGCTGATTATAGGAAATGGAGCCTTCCTGCGAGGGACAATGGCCAGGTTCATCATACCTACATTCCACCGTCAGCTCCTTTTGAAGGCACATCAACCTTCAGTCGTGACTACCAACCCAAGCATGTACCAGTTCGTCAAAGCCTAAAACCTGCAGAGAATACCCATATTTCATCGGTACCTCTAGATGACAAGACCAGTCATCGTGTGGACTATATTCCTCATGAAGCTCAACCAAGGTATGTTCACCAGTATGCTCCTTACCAGAAGAATAGGGCTCCCTTTGAGGGACTTACCACCTTTCAGAAAGACTACACAGGAAAAAGGGCATCATTGCCACAGAGCTTCAAACCTGACCAAGCTCCAATGCATTCTGATCAACCGTTCAATGATGAGACAACATTTCGAAGGGACTTTCAAAAATGGCAATCAAGGCCACCCCCACCAAGAGTGCAGCAAGCATGGGTCCAACCTCCGGGTAACATGGACCTTTCAACAACCTCAGGACTGGCTTTCCCAGCTCATAGAATTCAGCCTGTAAAACCGTCTGGTCCAGTGCAAAGAGCCCGTTCTGCTGAAGCACCTTTTGATGACCGCACGAATTACAAACAAGATTTCAGGAAATGGGACAGCCGACCAGAGAGGAGAGGTGACCCAACTCAGAAATTGTATGAAAGATCAAATATTCCCTTTGAAGGTAACACAGACTATCGTACTCAGTTTGTCCCAAAGCATGCACAAGTTCCCCGCAGCTTTGCCCCAGACAACTCACCAAAACTAAGTTCTGATCCATTTGATGATCGTACCATGTACAATATAGATTACATTCCAAAAGAAGCCCCACCCTGCCCTGCTGTGAGTCTCCCCTCCCATGGGTACAGATTCCAAGCAATAGATTCTAGGGGTCATGAAATATGGATAAGAAATGCTCAAAATGGTATGATGGAAAGAACAGTGATGACACCCCCAGACAAAATAAACTTAGCATTTGCCTAAAACTTTGGGAGATTGTTTTCCAAACCTCTACCTTAAAGTGGCTCATTGAGTTGGTTCATGAATTAGAACAGATTTTTCCAAACCTCTTAAGTTTCCTTCACATACCAATGCCAAATGGTCAAACTTAGACAATTCCTATATCCTACATGCAAATAACCAATTCATGAGTTATTACTTAATGGTTCAATTCAGTTTTTGTGACAGACACTTTTTCAAACTGCACAAAACTTTTACAAGTCATGACACCACCAAATTCATAATTTTAAGTTTTTCCATATAACTATTGGATATGAAACTTGACTAATCATGCTAGCTATAAGTATTTTCATGTGGTAGTACCCTTCAGCACTTTCATTAAGTTATTGACATTAACTCATGACTCAATGAGCCCCTTTATGTTGGTACATGTTTACCCTAACGTCAGTCAGAATGTTAAAAAATAGTGCAACAAACCTTTTACACTTCAATCTCAAGTGTAAATGGCATAAAATGGATTGAAATATTTTGTTGTAAATGGAAATACTTTTTTAAAAAATCTGAAAAGATAAAAAAAAAATGTGTGCAAGTCCCATAAAATGAGGACACAAAAAGTCTGAAAATAGGTGTGAGAAATTCGGTGAAAAGTTTTAATTCGTGGAGAAATCTTGCCGCTCACTACTTTTTATCCAAAAGCCATTCATGTCATCGCTATTTCTTTCATTGTAAAAGCAGATTGACTCCCTCAAATTAGCTTACATCTTATCCTTATTTCAAATATTTATGTGGCTCATTGCAACATATTACCAGTGTCAAATTCTCTTGGGGTATATTTACTCTGTACAAACATTTTATTTGGTTTAAGTGAACATGGTGAATTATTCATTTTATAGGAAAAGCTCCAAAACTTATGACATCTAATAAAAAAAACCTAGTAGTGGAAACTGTAGGCTAAGGCTGTCATACAATGATGACAGCTATTCTCGTCTCATGACAGTTTCTCACTAGTTTTTCCCTTTTGTAAAGATAGTGAAGAGATTGGTTAAGATTTTAATTGTTGGGTAGCTTTTAAGTCTGTTGTAACAATTTTATTTTTGTGATGAACTTCTAGTTGCAATTTTCCTAATAAGACAACATCATTTATGAAGAATAGATAACATAGCTGGATTCCACGAAGGCTCCTTTTTGCAAATAAATTTTTTCATCCCTAACTACTTCTACCTTCTAAGTTTTTAAAAGAAGATTGCACTGACTATTTTTTCATTCGCAAATGAGAAAGACACTCCTGAAAAGAGATGTTACCTTTGTGTTAGAACATATAAACAGGCACTGTTGTAGAGACATTTTTTTTTTGTAAGGGGGGGGGCTTAAACAAAATATGAATATTTTGGAGCATATGTTTGTCTAAGCCTCTACTAGTCTTTACAATGTTGCTCATTGTGTGTGTCGGGGCATGGCAAGGAAAAATTGGGAAGAGGCTAAAGAAAAAAACCCAAAACCATGCCTGCTTACAAGTTTGTATCCTCCTGAAAAGAGGGAATCAAACTTGTTTTGGGTATGTGGGAAGAGTCCTCATAGGTTTGACAGTCTAAAGTAAAACTTTTTTTAGAGAGAAAGTGAACCTGAAAACTTTAAGAGATAGTAAAATACTTTCAAGCTCCATTCCTGAAATATTGTTTTCTATTCATTTGAATGCTTTATTAGTGAACTAGTTAGGAACTAGGTAGTGAGTTTGATAATTTGTTGCTGCATGGAAAAGTTAGGGACATGCAGAATGCACAAACCAAGTTCAGCATATTTCCTACATTAACCGCTAAGTGTCACAACTAGCCTGACAGCATAAAAATAGAAAATTTCACTTCTGCTATCACAGCAGTTAAAATACCAATGTTTACACCAAAGCGGCAGTATACATGAAGTGGATAGCACAAACTCACACATATGTAAGAGTCCTCTTATATATGGGATGTGTTTAAAAAGGATGGCATGAAAAGTTTTTGGATGTAAACTTAAAATTTTTGTAAGACATGCTGTTGGTGCCGGAGTGTTTTGTTCCTACCGAGGATTTGGAGGTTTTCATAGGATTTGTACATGTGCAGCTGAATTATCAAACTCTCTTATTGTTTCCTGTTTTACTCTTGCATATTCCTCATGTTTTGCTATAATTTTCATTTTGTAATAATTGGTACAAATTTAAGTGAAAAAATTTAATGGAAAATAGACCCAGCAAGTGTTTAATAGGCTTTAATAGTGAAGAATACTTGACACATTTAATTCATGTGAGTGGTTTAAAATTCCTTGTTTATTCATAGTTAGTTGAATCTGCAACTTCTATTGGTTCATAACAGTCAGGTGACAGTGCATTATCCTGTGATAAATTCACAGTTGTAATGGATTAAGGCACTTGGGTTGTGCTTTTATGATGTGGCTAGTTACGAATACAATTTTCATTTCATTTAGTCTATTTTGATGAAAATCTTGATGTTTATGAATGAACAAGGTTAAAGAGCTTTAGACCTATGTATTATCCTGTAGTAATGCACTGTCTTTTGTTATTTACCTTTAATTAACTGATTGGGAAATGTTTGGGTGCAATATATAAACAATTTAATGTGTACCTTGATTCTTTGTGACAGTGTGGATTCAGTGGTCTTGTACTGAAGACAATGCATACCAGGGGCATAAATGTTTGTTATACCTGTGGGTATGTGTAAAACATTGTACAGTTACCTCTGACCTTGTGACACAGCAGAAAGTACTGAACTTTCTGATTTGTCTATTGAATATCTGACAAATAACAGGCAGACACAAATGTTTTATAAATTTGAAGATGTAATGTTATCACCTTGATCTCATCAGAGAATGATTACCTTAGTGTCAATTTATAACCACCTATCTCCTTCATATTACAATTCCAAATATAAATAGTTTGAATCTTTATTAGATACTTCATGTAATATGCAAGTATATAAATATATATGTAAAATGTACATATCTTCTTTGAAATCATGTTGTAAATAGTACCTAGAACAATATGCATTTCTTATACAATTTTAGCATTAGTTCCTGTCTTTTATGCAGAAATAAGTCACCTATGAATTTACTTACCTTGATTTGGAAATGCTCTTTTATGGAAACATTTGGGGTTATTATTTTTTGAAAAAGTTACAATAAGTTACATAGGAGAAACTTTGTGTTTGAAGAAGTACAAATGTGTACTCCTTGTCACAAAGTATTATTTCTGTTTATGGTAGCTTCTGAAAATTATATGTAATGAAAATTACAATAAACCTCTACTGTAATTTTTAGAGTGTATTGTTTGTTACTTGAATCAAGATGAATCGTAAATGATCAAGTCATCAAGAAACTAACATTCTCCCAAAGCGACTGCATGGTCAAGTGTTCATAGCATTCCCCTTGCAGTCAGGAGGTCTGGAGTTCAACTCCTGGCTGTGTCATACCGAAGACTTTAAAACATGGAACCTACTGTTATTGTGCATGATGCTGCTCAGCATAAGCAAAGATGAAGGGAAAACAAGCCAGTGAGCCACAACTGGAGAAAGGCCATGGGCAACCCAACTAACCAACCAGTAACCAATTGATTAGAGCTGTAAAACTCAATCTAACTAATTACACTCCCCAGTTACAGATACTGCCGACTTTACACATATTATGTCATAAAGCAAAAATATTGCCTTCGTTTGAGGAGCATGTTTGTCATTGCAAGTGACACCAATAGATCTAGACAGCTGACTTGTCAGCTGTGGAATATGGAGGTCTATGCAAAGAGCTTTGTAAGTCATTCTTGAAATTCAACCATGTTGTGACAGTTTGGCTTTTGAGAAATCCATGATTTTATACCAAAAAATCTCAATTTTATCACCTGAGACAGTTCCAATTCTCTCAATATACTTCTAAACCAAAGATATCTGGATCAGGGAGTACATTATTTAATTTAAAATAATTAAAAAGAAATCAGACTTTGAGAGTTTAAACTGTGTTCCAACAGTAAAAATTCTATGTCAAGCAAGAAGTTGGAAAGTTATAGAATAACTCGAAAATAAATGATCGATTGTTTCTTTTTCGCCTTTACAGAATATACTTAAAGAGTTTTCTGCTTTGTTCATGTAATAGAGTAATTTGTTAGTAGCTAAAATTCTGTGGCGAAATTTGAACTAAAAATTAATAATTCAGAGAATTTGACGACGAAATTCACTGCCGTTTGTCGATTGCATAACTGCGCTGTGTAATGATGTACGGTACCTTTGAGCATCGAGAAGGATGGTAAAACACGCAGCCTTGAAATAAAAAGCGGAGCCCACAGTTTGAGTTTTAACCAGAGGATTGGGTATTTCCGGTTGAAAACTTGTACAAAGAACGTCAATTAATGATAGCTGATGGCTGTTTTATGGTCTACCTAAAATTTAAAATTGCTATATGACTTCTTTTGAAAGATTTTCCCGAATATTTAAGGTAGGGAACTTGCAATAAAATCTTCAATGACTTACACTCTAATTTGAACGAGTAAAATGACCTCTCAGACACTCGTCGAAGTTTGACAAGGTCTACGTCACCCTTGCGCAAAAAACTGACAGGTTTTCCTTTGATACCAATTCGATTTATTACAACCATGTCCCAAAGAAGTTTTGCTAGTAGAGCTCAACTGAGCTTCCGTACCCTTATCCAGGCCTATTTTACTCTCTGATCAAACACTAGGCTGATATATGCTCGCCAGTTTTCCATCCCACAATTTCCTCAAAACTGCTTTAGATGGCATACATTTTAGCATAAGAGGCACTTCAGTTAGACAACTTTGATATTAAATTGACGATAGACCCCATCCTATTTAGTAATATAGTGCAAAAGTTGTCCTAATGTTTCCTCTTGATAATATTTTGGCGTATATTATATTGAGACGGCAATAAGGACACAAAGGAAGACTTGGTCAAGTTCAAAAGAACCACTGTCTTTGTTACAAATTAGCAATCCATGCCACGAGGACAATAGGCACCTAGGTGCTTAAGCCTACCCCCTAGCAATCTTAATGAATAGTTACCATAGGAAAAAAAAAGCTTTTTTCGCATCGACGAGTTATGAATATTCATTCCAGAGCTCTTTTTACTAAAAGCAAGAGTCGCTCTCGAAAGATATACAAATTTGGCCTCAATATGATCAGAAGCCCCGGCTACATTCGTAGCCGGGGCTTCTGATCATATTGAGGCCTTTCGAATCAAATGCTATTTACAGTAAGAATGGAATAGTATTTATCTTAAAATGGTAAGTTATTTAAAAATCATTTATAATAATCAGCCAAGACACTTTGTTGGGGGGTAACGTTGACCGACCTTTTTCATGTTAGTTATATTCAATAACGTACATAGTAACATGATTTAAAAGGTTGCACCGGGACATAAGTAGGAAAAGAAAGTCTGGTGAAGAAAACAAGAAGGAAAAAGACAGTCGGAATGGAAATGAGTCGAAAAATATAGGAGGAATAAAAAAAAAAAAAAAAAAAAATGGCTGTAAAAAATCGACAGTTCTACATTTGGAAACGCTGGACACAGAAAAGCACTTTTGAAAAGATAACTGTATTGTTTTATCATGAACATTTTTGCACTACTTACAATGTGTTAAATGCTCTAAGCAAATCACTAGAAACCTGAATATTACAGCAAAACACTCAGCCACGGTCCATCCTTTTTTTTTTTTTTGGGGGGGGGGGGGTAGAAGTTTTGATTGGAGACGAAAGTGAAGACTTAAATTTGCTCCTTCAGTGGTTGTAGCTTCCATAGGAAGCAGTTTCATAGTTTGGTTTCGCTGAACGGCTCTTTGCCAGAGAGTTGAGAGGACTTTAAGAAAAGTTATAAATTTGGTCAATTCGACCTACCGACTGACTTACTGCAGTGATGGAAATCAGTTGGAATATATGTTTAACTTGTACCCTAAGCCTGCAGCTGCACGATGTACAAGTGAAAGTTCCGGAGATAGGGATTCAGAGCAACTGAAACGCACGTCCCCCCTTTCTTCCGCATCCTAAAGTATTGGTACCGTATTCCATGGTGTCCAAAACATGCCCGAATAATGTTGCAATGCTTGAATGTCCCCCATTTTTCGCCAGTCATGAAATGTTGGTTTGTTATATTAATAATGCCAAATGGAGCGCAGAAGCGAAGTAGACAACCGTTGTTTTGTTAGCTAGAACTTTTCTGTTTCTTCTTGAGACATAATCAGTATGTACTGTAAATTAGGTAGCGGGCCACTAATTATAAGTCCCATTGACTTACACACTAAATTTGGCTACTTCCGTGCCCCTAGCTCCCAGTAGAAGTTTTCAACCAGGACATGTCACCCCTCTGATCGAAGCTCACAATCTCGGCTTTTATGGCACTTTCAAATTTCTATATCATGACCATTGAAATTTTGAGCTAGAGAGTCTGAATGATAGGGACGTGTTTCCCGCCGTAATAGTTACTCAAAAACGGTATTTCACAGAGCGGAGTAATACGGTCAAAAAATGGCACTAAAATTGGTCAAATTACCTTGAATTTTGCACAGTCTGTATTTCAACTCATTGTCTACAAAATTTAAATGCAAAAATGATCATACTTTGTAAGTAACACAGTCAAAAACAACATCCCATGAAATTTTAAACGCGCTTTGTCTGTCAGTAAACATTTCCCCAGGCACGAGTATTGGTGGTCCGCTACCTAAAGTAGGTAACCTCAACACCGGGGAAGCGCGAAGATTTGCCCGACAAGGTGTCAAGCTCCTCAAAGTACGAATGCAGCCTACAAGCGCGCAACAAGAGCGTCTATATTTGTATTGTGCCCGTATTTGACTATTTGTTCTCTAGTTTGAAACCAATAAAAAGGCAAAACGTGGAGAAAATCTGACCATCGTGATACGTAGCAGAGATGACGACCGTTTGAGGATTCCTCATGGTCTGCTAAATTTGCCATAATTCAGCTAAATATGAAGTTTACACCCAATTAAATGTCGCTTTGTTCAAAATTTCGACAACCCAGCAAGTTATTAAAATATTGTTACACCGAAAAATATTGTGTGAAAAAAAAAGTGCTTCAAAATATAATTGAAAGTTGTCTCTAACTGTGTAACTCATGAAACGAGACCATTTTATTCAAGGTACATCGTAGATAATGAGCTGAAATGCAGACTCTGCAAAATTCAGAAAAATTAGACGAAATTCAGTGTCGTTTGTCGATTGTATAACTGCGCCGTGTAACGATGCACGGTACCTTTGAGCATCGACAAGGATGGTAAAACACGCAGCCTACCGATCATTCCAGGTTCTCTACTGAGCTGAAAATTTCAATGGCCATGAAATAAAAAGCGGGGTCCACAGTTTGAGCTTTAACCAGAGGGTTGGTATTTCCAGGTGTGAAAACTTGTACAAGGAACTAAGGGCCGGGGAAGGGGCCTGATTAAGTGGGTAAGTCCAAGAGAAATATAATAAGTGTTGAGATAACTCTTGCGTCAATTAATGAGGGGCTGATTGCTGCTTTATGGTCTACATAAAATTCAAAATTGCTATACGACTTTTTTTCGAAAGATTTTCCCGAATATTTAAGGAAGCGAACTTGCAATAAAATCTTCAATGACTTACACTCTGATTTGAACGAGTAAAATGACCTCTCAAACACTCGTCGAAGTTTGACAAGGTCTACGTCACCCTTGCGCAAAAAACTGACAGGTTATCCTTTGATACCAATTCGATTTATTACAACCATGTCCCAAAGAAGTTTTGCTAGTAGAGCTCAACTGAGCTTCCGTACCCTTATCCAGGCCTATTTTACTCACTGATCAAACACTAGGCTGATATATGCTCGCCAGTTTTCAATCCCACAATTTCCTCAAAACTGCTTTAGATGGCCTACATTTTAGCATAAGAGGCACTTCAGTTAGACAACTTTGATATTAAATTGACGATAGACCCCATCCTATTTAGTAATATATTGCAAAAGTTGTCCTAATGTTTCCTCTTGATAATATTTTGGCGTATATTATATTGAGACGGCAATAAGGACACAAAGGAAGACTTGGTCAAGTTCAAAAGAACCACTGTCTTTGTTACAAATTAGCAATCCATGCCACGAGGACAATAGGCACCTAGGTACTTAAGCCTACCCCCTAACAATCTTAATGAATAGTAACCATAGAAAAAAAAAAGCTTTTTTCGCATCGACGAGTTATTAATATTCATTCCAGAGCGCGTTTTACTAAAAGCAAGAGACGCTCTTGAAAGATATACAAATTTGGCCTCAATATGATCAGAAGCCCCGGCTACATTCGTAGCCGGGGCTTCTGATCATATTGAGGCCTTTCGAATCAAATGCTATTTACAGTAAGAATGGAATAGTATTTATCTTAAAATGGTAAGTTATTTAAAAATCATTTATAATAGTCAGCAAAAACACTTTGTTGGTTCGTGGGGGTAACGTTGACCGACCTTTTCATGTTAGTTATATGTAATAACGTACATAGTAACATGATTTAAAAGTTTACAGCGGGTCATAATTAGGAAAAGAAAGTCTCGTGAAGAAAACAAGAAGCAAAAAGACAGTCGGAATGGAAATGAGTCGAAAAATATAGGAGGAATAAAGAAAAAAGAAAAATGGCTGTAAAAAATCGACAGTTCTACATTTGGAAACGCTGGACACAGAAAAGCACTTTTGAAAAGATAACTGTATTGTTTTATCATGAACATTTTTGCACTACTTACAATGTGTTAAATGCTCTAAGCAAATCACTAGAAACCTGAATATTACAGCAAAACACTCAGCCACGGTCCATACCTTTTTTTTGGGGGGGGGGGTAGAAGTTTTGATTGGAGACGAAAGTGAAGACTTAAATTTGCTCCTTCAGTGGTTGTAGCTTCCATAGGAAGCAGTTTCATAGTTTGGTTTCGCTGAACGGCTCTTTGCCAGAGAGTTGAGAGGACTTTAAGAAAAGTTATAAATTTGGTCAATTCGACCTACCGACTGACTTACTGCAGTGATGGAAATCAGTTGGAATATATGTTTAACTTGTACCCTAAGCCTGCAGCTGCACGATGTACAAGTGAAAGTTCCGGAGATAGGGATTCAGAGCAACTGAAACGCACGTCCCCCCTTTCTTCCGCATCCTAAAGTATTGGTACCGTATTCCATGGTGTCCAAAACATGCCCGAATAATGTTGCAATGCTTGAATGTCCCCCATTTTTAGCCAGTCATGAAATGTTGGTTTGTTATATTAATAATGCCAAATGGAGCGCAGAAGCGAAGTAGACAACCGTTGTTTTGTTAGCTAGAACTTTTCTGTTTCTTCTTGAGACATAATCAGTATGTACTGTAAATTAGGTAGCGGGCCACTAATTATAAGTCCCATTGACTTACACACTAAATTTGGCTACTTCCGTGCCCCTAGCTCCCAGTAGAAGTTTTCAACCAGGACATGTCACCCCTCTGATCGAAGCTCACAAGCTCGGCTTTTATGGCACTTTCAAATTTCTATATCATGACCATTGAAATTTTGAGCTAGAGAGCCTTGAATGATAGGGACGTGTTTCCCGCCGTAATAGTTACTCAAAAACGGTATTTCACAGAGCGGAGTAATACGGTCAAAAAATGGCACTAAAATTGGTCAAATTACCTTGAATTTTGCACAGTCTGTATTTCAACTCATTGTCTACAAAATTTAAATGCAAAAATGATCATACTTTGTAAGTAACACAGTCAGAAACAACATCCCATGAAATTTTAAACGCGCTTTGTCTGTCAGTAAACATTTCCCCAGGCACGAGTATTGGTGGTCCGCTACCTAAAGTAGGTAACCTCAACACCGGGGAAGCGCGAAGATTTGCCCGACAAGGTGTCAAGCTCCTCAAAGTACGAATGCAGCCTACAAGCGCGCAACAAGAGCGTCTATATTTGTATTGTGCCCGTATTTGACTATTTGTTCTCTAGTTTGAAACCAATAAAAAGGCAAAACGTGGAGAAAATCTGACCATCGTGATACGTAGCAGAGATGACGACCGTTTGAGGATTCCTCATGGTCTGCTAAATTTGCCATAATTCAGCTAAATATGAAGTTTACACCCAATTAAATGTCGCTTTGTTCAAAATTTCGACAACCCAGCAAGTTATTAAAATATTGTTACACCGAAAAATATTGTGTGAAAAAAGAAGTGCTTCAAAATATAATTGAAAGTTGTCTCTAACTGTGTAACTCATGAAACGAGACCATTTTATTCAAGGTACATCGTAGATAATGAGCTGAAATACAGACTGTGCAAAATTCAGAAAAATTAGACGAAATTCAGTGTCGTTTGTCGATTGTATAACTGCGCCGTGTAACGATGCACGGTACCTTTGAGCATCGACAAGGATGGTAAAACACGCAGCCTACCGATCATTCCAGGTTCTCTACTGAGCTGAAAATTTCAATGGCCATGAAATAAAAAGCGGGGTCCACAGTTTGAGCTTTAACCAGAGGGTTGGTATTTCCAGGTGTGAAAACTTGTACAAGGAACTAAGGGCCGGGGAAGGGGCCTGATTAAGTGGGTAAGTCCAAGAGAAATATAATAAGTGTTGAGATAACTCTTGCGTCAATTAATGAGGGGCTGATTGCTGCTTTATGGTCTACATAAAATTCAAAATTGCTATACGACTTTTTTTCGAAAGATTTTCCCGAATATTTAAGGAAGCGAACTTGCAATAAAATCTTCAATGACTTACACTCTGATTTGAACGAGTAAAATGACCTCTCAAACACTCGTCGAAGTTTGACAAGGTCTACGTCACCCTTGCGCAAAAAACTGACAGGTTATCCTTTGATACCAATTTGATTTATTACAACCATGTCCCAAAGAAGTTTTGCTAGTAGAGCTCAACTGAGCTTCCGTACCCTTATCCAGGCCTATTTTACTCACTGATCAAACACTAGGCTGATATATGCTCGCCAGTTTTCAATCCCACAATTTCCTCAAAACTGCTTTAGATGGCATACATTTTAGCATAAGAGGCACTTCAGTTAGACAACTTTGATATTAAATTGACGATAGACCCCATCCTATTTAGTAATATAGTGCAAAAGTTGTCCTAATGTTTCCTCTTGATAATATTTTGGCGTATATTATATTGAGACGGCAATAAGGACACAAAGGAAGACTTGGTCAAGTTCAAAAGAACCACTGTCTTTGTTACAAATTAGCAATCCATGCCACGAGGACAATAGGCACCTAGGTACTTAAGCCTACCCCCTAACAATCTTAATGAATAGTAACCATAGAAAAAAAAAAAAAGCCTTTTTCGCATCGACGAGTTATGAATATTCATTCCAGAGCGCTTTTTACTAAAAGCAAGAGACGCTCTCGAAAGATATACAAATTTGGTTCAATATGATCAGAAGCCCCGGCTACATTCGTAGCCGGGGCTTCTGATCATATTGAGGCCTTTCGAATCAAATGCTAATTACAGTAAAAATGGAATAGTATTTATCTTAAAATGGGAAGTTATTAAAAAATCATTTATAATAGTCAGCAAAAACACTTTGTTGGGGGGGGGTAACGTTGACCGACCTTTTCATGTTAGTTATATAAGATAACGTACATAGTAACATGATTTAAAAGTTTACAGCAGTTCATAATTAGGAAAAGAAAGTCTCGTGAAGAAAACAAGAAGCAAAAAGACAGTCGGAATGGAAATGAGTCGATAAAATGTAGGAGGAATAAAAAAAAAAGAAAAAGAAAAATGGCTGTAAAAAATCGACAGTTCCACATTTGGAAACACTGGACACAGAAATAACACCTTTGAAAAGATAACTGTATTGTTTAAACTATCATGAACATTTTTAAACTACTAACAAATTGTTAAACGCTCTTAGCAAATCACTAGAAACCTAAATATTACAGCAAAACACTAAACTATTGTTCATTCCATTTTGAGGAGGGGGGGGCTTTTGGAGTTTTGATTGAAGACGAAAGTGAAGACTTAAGTTTGTTCCTTCAGTGGTCGCAGCTTCCTCAGGAAGCAGTTTCATAGTTTGGTTTCGCTGAACGACTCTTTGCCAGAGTGTCAAGAGGACTTTAGAAAAAGTTATAAATTTGGCCAATTCGACCTACCGACTGAATTACTGCGGTGTTGGAAATCGGTTGGAATATATGTTATGCTTGTTTCCTTTAGCCTGCAGCTGCACGAAGTACAAGTGAAAGTTTCAGAGAAAGGGATTCAGAGCAACTGGAACGCACGCCCCTTCCTTCCGCATCCTAAAGTATTGGTACCGTATTTCATGCTGTCCCAAACATAGCCGAATAATGTTGCAATGCTTGAATGTCCCCCATTTTTCGCCAGTCATGAAATCTTGGTGTGATATATCAATAATATCAAATGGAGCCGAGAAGCGAAGCAGGAAACCGTAGCTTTGTTAGCTAGAACTTTTCCGTTTCTTCTTGAGACATAATCAGTATGTACTGTAAATTAGGTAGAGAGCCACTAATTATAAGTCCCATTGACTTACACACTAAATGTTGCTACTTCCGTGCCCCCTAGCTCTCAGTAGAAGTTTTCAACCAGAACATGCCACCCCTCTGATCGAAGCTCAGAATCTCGGCTTTCATGGCATTTTCAAATTTTTGTACCATGACCATTGAAATTTTGAGCTAGAGAGCCTTGAATGACATTGACGTGTTTCCCGCCATAATAGAGTACTAAAAAGCGGCATTTCACAGAGCGGAGTAATACAATAAAAAAGTGGCACTAAAATTGATCAGATTGCCTTGAATTTTGCACAGTCTGTATTTCAAGTCATTTTCTACAAAATCCAAATGCAAAAATGATCATATTTTGTAAGTAACACAGTCAGAAACAACATCCCATAAAATTTTTATGGCGCTTTGTCTGTCAGTAAACATTTGCCCATGCACGAGTATTGGAGTTAGTGGTTTGCTACCTAAAGTACGTAACCTCAACACCGGTAAGCGCGAAGATTTGCGCGACAAGGTGTCAAGCTCCTCAAAGTACGAATGCAGCCTACAATTGCGTAACAAGAGCGTCTACATTTGTATTGTGTCCGTATTTTCTTCAATATTTAAGGTACTGAACTTGCAATAAAATAAATCTTCAATAACTTACACTCTAATTTGAACGAGTAAAGTGACCTCACAAACACCTGTCGAAGTTTGACAAGGTCTACGTCACCCTTGCGAAAAAACCTGACAGGTTATCCCTCGATACCAATTCGATTTATTACAACCATGTCCCAAAAGAGATTTGCTAGTAGAGCTCAACTTAGCTTCCGTACCCTTATCCAGGCCTATTTTACTCACTCATCAAACACTAGGCTGATATATGCTCGCCAGTTTTCAATCCAACAATTTCCTCAAAATTGCTTTAGATGGCCTACATTTTAGCATCATGGAGGCACTTCAGTTAGTCAACGTTATCAAATTGACGATACACCCCACCCTATTGAGTAATATATTGCAAAAGTTGTCTTAGTGTTCCCTCTTGATAATATTTTGGTAGGATGACGGCGTATATTATATTGAGACGGCAATAAGTACACAAAGGAAGACTTGGTCAAGTTCAAAAGAACTACTGTCTTTGTTACAAATCAGTAATCCATGCCACGAGGACAATAGGCACCTAGGTGCTTAAGCCTACCCCCTTACAGTCTTAATGAATAGTTACCATAGAAAAAAAGCTTTTTCGCATCGACGAGTTATGAATATTCATTCCAGAGAGCTTTTTACTAAAAGCAAGAGTCGCTCTCGAAAGATATACAAATTTGGTTCAATATGATCAGAAGCCCCGGCTACATTCGTAGCCGGGGCTTCTGATCATATTGACGCCTTTCGAATCAAATGCTAATTACAGTAAAATTGGAATGGTATTTATCTTAAAATGGGAAGTTATTAAAAAAAATCATTTATAATAGTCGGCAAAAACACTTTGTTTTTTTTTGGGGGGGGGGGTAACGTTGACCGACCTTATCATGTTAGTTATATAAGATAACGTCCATAGTAACATGATTTATAAGTTTACAGCAGTTCATACTTAGGAAAAGAAAGCCTCGTGAAGAAAACAAGAAGTAAAAAGACAGTCGGAATGGAAAGGAGTCGATAAAATGTAGGAGGAAAAAAAAAAAGAAAAAGAAAAATAGCTGCAAAAAATCCACAGTTCCATATCTGGAAACACTGGACACAGAAATAACACCTTTGAAAAGATAACTGTATTGTTTAAACTATCATGAACATTTTTAAACTACTAACAAATTGTTAAACGC